>CM055118.1:291706188-294181188 GCA_029206835.1 Rana muscosa
GGGTGGACTGTGCTATATAGAGATGTAGAGTGGACTGTGCTATATAGAGATGTAGAGTGGAATGTGCTATATAGAGATGTAGAGTGGAATGTGCTATATAGAGATGTAGAGTGGACTGTGCTATATAGAGATGTAGAGTGGACTTTGCTATATAGAGATGTAGAGTGGACTGTGCTATATAGAGATGTAGAGTGGACTGTGCTATATAGAGATGTAGAGTGGACTGTGCTATATAGAGATGTAGAGTGGACTGTGCTATATAGAGATGTAGAGTGGACTGTGCTATATAGAGATGTAGAGTGGACTTTGCTATATAGAGATGTAGAGTGGACTGTGCTATATAGAGATGTAGAGTGGACTGTGCTATATAGAGATGTAGAGTGGACTGTGCTATATAGAGATGTAGAGTGGACTGTGCTATATAGAGATGTAGAGTGGACTGTGCTATATAGAGATGTAGAGTGGACTGTGCTATATAGAGATGTAGAGTGGACTGTGCTATATAGAGATGTAGAGTGGACTTTGCTATATAGAGATGTAGAGTGGACTGTGCTATATAGAGATGTAGAGTGGACTGTGCTATATAGAGATGTAGAGTGGACTTTGCTATATAGAGATGTAGAGTGGACTGTTGCTATATAGAGATGTAGAGTGGACTTTGCTATATAGAGATGTAGAGTGGACTGTGCTATATAGAGATGTAGAGTGGACTTTGCTATATAGAGATGTAGAGTGGACTGTGCTATATAGAGATGTAGAGTGGACTGTGCTATATAGAGATGTAGAGTGGACTGTGCTATATAGAGATGTAGAGTGGACTGTGCTATATAGAGATGTAGAGTGGACTGTGCTATATAGAGATGTAGAGTGGACTGTGCTATATAGAGATGTAGAGTGGACTGTGCTATATAGAGATGTAGAGTGACTGTGCTATATAGAGATGTAGAGTGGACTGTGCTATATAGAGATGTAGAGTGGACTGTGCTATATAGAGATGTAGAGTGGACTGTGCTATATAGAGATGTAGAGTGGACTGTGCTATATAGAGATGTAGAGTGGACTGTGCTATATAGAGATGTAGAGTGGACTGTGCTATATAGAGATGTAGAGTGGACTGTGCTATATAGAGATGTAGAGTGGACTGTGCTATATAGAGATGTAGAGTGGACTGTGCTATATAGAGATGTAGAGTGGACTGTGCTATATAGAGATGTAGAGTGGACTGTGCTATATAGAGATGTAGAGTGGACTGTGCTATATAGAGATGTAGAGTGGACTGTGCTATATAGAGATGTAGAGTGGACTGTGCTATATAGAGATGTAGAGTGGACTGTGCTATATAGAGATGTAGAGTGGACTGTGCTATATAGAGATGTAGAGTGGACTGTGCTATATAGAGATGTAGAGTGGACTGTGCTATATAGAGATGTAGAGTGGACTGTGCTATATAGAGATGTAGAGTGGACTGTGCTATATAGAGATGTAGAGTGGACTTTGCTATATAGAGATGTAGAGTGGACTGTGTATATAGAGATGTAGAGTGGACTATGCTATATAGAGATGTAGAGTGGACTGTGCTATATAGAGATGTAGAGTGGACTGTGCTATATAGAGATGTAGAGTGGACTGTGCTATATAGAGATGTAGAGTGGACTTTGCTATAAAGAGATGTAGAGTGGACTGTGCTATATAGAGATGTAGAGTGGACTGTGCTATATAGAGATGTAGAGTGGACTGTGCTATATAGAGATGTAGAGTGGACTGTGCTATATAGAGATGTAGAGTGGACTTTGCTATATAGAGATGTAGAGTGGACTGTGCTATATAGAGATGTAGAGTGGACTGTGCTATATAGAGATGTAGAGTGGACTGTGCTATATAGAGATGTAGAGTGGACTTTGCTATATAGAGATGTAGAGTGGACTGTGCTATATAGAGATGTAGAGTGGACTGTGCTATATAGAGATGTAGAGTGGACTGTGCTATATAGAGATGTAGAGTGGACTGTGCTATATAGAGATGTAGAGTGGACTGTGCTATATAGAGATGTAGAGTGGACTTTGCTATATAGAGATGTAGAGTGGACTGTGCTATATAGAGATGTAGAGTGGACTGTGCTATATAGAGATGTAGAGTGGACTGTGCTATATAGAGATGTAGAGTGGACTGTGCTATATAGAGATGTAGAGTGGACTGTGCTATATAGAGATGTAGAGTGGACTGTGCTATATAGAGATGTAGAGTGGACTGTGCTATATAGAGATGTAGAGTGGACTGTGCTATATAGAGATGTAGAGTGGACTGTGCTATATAGAGATGTAGAGTGGACTGTGCTATATAGAGATGTAGAGTGGACTTTGCTATATAGAGATGTAGAGTGGACTGTGCTATATAGAGATGTAGAGTGGACTGTGCTATATAGAGATGTAGAGTGGACTGTGCTATATAGAGATGTAGAGTGGACTTTGCTATATAGAGATGTAGAGTGGACTGTGCTATATAGAGATGTAGAGTGGACTGTGCTATATAGAGATGTAGAGTGGACTGTGCTATATAGAGATGTAGAGTGGACTTTGCTATATAGAGATGTAGAGTGGACTGTGCTATATAGAGATGTAGAGTGGACTGTGCTATATAGAGATGTAGAGTGGACTGTGCTATATAGAGATGTAGAGTGGACTTTGCTATATAGAGATGTAGAGTGGACTGTGCTATATAGAGATGTAGAGTGGGCTGTGCTATATAGAGATGTAGAGTGGACTGTGCTATATAGAGATGTAGAGTGGACTTTGCTATATAGAGATGTAGAGTGGACTGTGCTATATAGAGATGTAGAGTGGACTGTGCTATATAGAGATGTAGAGTGGACTGTGCTATATAGAGATGTAGAGTGGACTGTGCTATATAGAGATGTAGAGTGGACTTTGCTATATAGAGATGTAGAGTGGACTGTGCTATATAGAGATGTAGAGTGGACTTTGCTATATAGAGATGTAGAGTGGACTGTGCTATATAGAGATGTAGAGTGGACTGTGCTATATAGAGATGTAGAGTGGACTGTGCTATATAGAGATGTAGAGTGGACTGTGCTATATAGAGATGTAGAGTGGACTGTGCTATATAGAGATGTAGAGTGGACTGTGCTATATAGAGATGTAGAGTGGACTTTGCTATATAGAGATGTAGAGTGGACTGTGCTATATAGAGATGTAGAGTGGACTGTGCTATATAGAGATGTAGAGTGGACTGTGCTATATAGAGATGTAGAGTGGACTGTGCTATATAGAGATGTAGAGTGGACTGTGCTATATAGAGATGTAGAGTGGACTGTGCTATATAGAGATGTAGAGTGGACTGTGCTATATAGAGATGTAGAGTGGACTGTGCTATATAGAGATGTAGAGTGGACTGTGCTATATAGAGATGTAGAGTGGACTGTGCTATATAGAGATGTAGAGTGGACTGTGCTATATAGAGATGTAGAGTGGACTGTGCTATATAGATGTAGAGTGGACTGTGCTATATAGAGATGTAGAGTGGACTGTGCTATATAGAGATGTAGAGTGGACTGTGCTATATAGAGATGTAGAGTGGACTGTGCTATATAGAGATGTAGAGTGGACTGTGCTATATAGAGATGTAGAGTGGACTGTGCTATATAGAGATGTAGAGTGGACTGTGCTATATAGAGATGTAGAGTGGACTGTGCTATATAGAGATGTAGAGTGGACTGTGCTATATAGAGATGTAGAGTGGACTGTGCTATATAGAGATGTAGAGTGGACTGTGCTATATAGAGATGTAGAGTGGACTGTGCTATATAGAGATGTAGAGTGGACTGTGCTATATAGAGATGTAGAGTGGACTGTGCTATATAGAGATGTAGAGTGGACTGTGCTATAGAGATGTAGAGAGATGGCTATAGAGATGTAGAGTGGACTGTGCTATATAGAGATGTAGAGTGGACTGTGCTATATAGAGATGTAGAGTGGACTGTGCTATATAGAGATGTAGAGTGGACTGTGCTATATAGAGATGTAGAGTGGACTGTGCTATATAGAGATGTAGAGTGGACTGTGCTATATAGAGATGTAGAGTGGACTGTGCTATATAGAGATGTAGAGTGGACTGTGCTATATAGAGATGTAGAGTGGACTGTGCTATATAGAGATGTAGAGTGGACTGTGCTATATAGAGATGTAGAGTGGACTGTGCTATATAGAGATGTAGAGTGGACTGTGCTATATAGAGATGTAGAGTGGACTGTGCTATATAGAGATGTAGAGTGGACTTTGCTATATAGAGATGTAGAGTGGACTGTGCTATATAGAGATGTAGAGTGGACTGTGCTATATAGATGTAGAGTGGACTGTGCTATATAGAGATGTAGAGTGGACTGTGCTATATAGAGATGTAGAGTGGACTGTGCTATATAGAGATGTAGAGTGGACTGTGCTATATAGAGATGTAGAGTGGACTGTGCTATATAGAGATGTAGAGTGGACTGTGCTATATAGAGATGTAGAGTGGACTGTGCTATATAGAGATGTAGAGTGGACTGTGCTATATAGAGATGTAGAGTGGACTGTGCTATATAGAGATGTAGAGTGGACTGTGCTATATAGAGATGTAGAGTGGACTGTGCTATATAGAGATGTAGAGTGGACTGTGCTATATAGAGATGTAGAGTGGACTGTGCTATATAGAGATGTAGAGTGGACTGTGCTATATAGAGATGTAGAGTGGACTGTGCTATATAGAGATGTAGAGTGGACTGTGCTATATAGAGATGTAGAGTGGACTGTGCTATATAGAGATGTAGAGTGGACTGTGCTATATAGAGATGTAGAGTGGACTGTGCTATAATTGACTTGAGATGTAGAGTGGACTGTGCTATATAGAGATGTAGAGTGGACTGTGCTATATAGAGATGTAGAGTGGACTGTGCTATATAGAGATGTAGAGTGGACTGTGCTATATAGAGATGTAGAGTGGACTGTGCTATATAGAGATGTAGAGTGGACTGTGCTATATAGAGATGTAGAGTGGACTGTGCTATATAGAGATGTAGAGTGGACTGTGCTATATAGAGATGTAGAGTGGACTTTGCTATATAGAGATGTAGAGTGGACTGTGCTATATAGAGATGTAGAGTGGACTGTGCTATATAGAGATGTAGAGTGACTGTGCTATATAGAGATGTAGAGTGGACTTTGCTATATAGAGATGTAGAGTGGACTGTGCTATATAGAGATGTAGAGTGGACTGTGCTATATAGAGATGTAGAGTGGACTGTGCTATATAGAGATGTAGAGTGGACTTTGCTATATAGAGATGTAGAGTGGACTGTGCTATATAGAGATGTAGAGTGGACTGTGCTATATAGAGATGTAGAGTGGACTGTGCTATATAGAGATGTAGAGTGGACTTTGCTATATAGAGATGTAGAGTGGACTGTGCTATATAGAGATGTAGAGTGGACTGTGCTATATAGAGATGTAGAGTGGACTGTGCTATATAGAGATGTAGAGTGGACTGTGCTATATAGAGATGTAGAGTGGACTTTGCTATATAGAGATGTAGAGTGGAATGTGCTATATAGAGATGTAGAGTGGACTTTGCTATATAGAGATGTAGAGTGGACTGTGCTATATAGAGATGTAGAGTGGACTGTGCTATATAGAGATGTAGAGTGGACTGTGCTATATAGAGATGTAGAGTGGACTGTGCTATATAGAGATGTAGAGTGGACTGTGCTATATAGAGATGTAGAGTGGACTGTGCTATATAGAGATGTAGAGTGGACTTTGCTATATAGAGATGTAGAGTGGACTGTGCTATATAGAGATGTAGAGTGGACTGTGCTATATAGAGATGTAGAGTGGACTGTGCTATATAGAGATGTAGAGTGGACTTTGCTATATAGAGATGTAGAGTGGACTGTGCTATATAGAGATGTAGAGTGGACTGTGCTATATAGAGATGTAGAGTGGACTGTGCTATATAGAGATGTAGAGTGACTTTGCTATATAGAGATGTAGAGTGGACTGTGCTATATAGAGATGTAGAGTGGACTGTGCTATATAGAGATGTAGAGTGGACTGTGCTATATAGAGATGTAGAGTGGAATGTGCTATATAGAGATGTAGAGTGGACTGTGCTATATAGAGATGTAGAGTGGACTGTGCTATATAGAGATGTAGAGTGGACTGTGCTATATAGAGATGTAGAGTGGACTTTGCTATATAGAGATGTAGAGTGGACTGTGCTATATAGAGATGTAGAGTGGACTGTGCTATATAGAGATGTAGAGTGGACTGTGCTATATAGAGATGTAGAGTGGACTTTGCTATATAGAGATGTAGAGTGGACTGTGCTATATAGAGATGTAGAGTGGACTGTGCTATATAGAGATGTAGAGTGGACTGTGCTATATAGAGATGTAGAGTGGACTTTGCTATATAGAGATGTAGAGTGGACTGTGCTATATAGAGATGTAGAGTGGACTGTGCTATATAGAGATGTAGAGTGGACTGTGCTATATAGAGATGTAGAGTGGACTTTGCTATATAAGAGATGTAGAGTGGACTGTGCTATATAGAGATGTAGAGTGGACTGTGCTATATAGAGATGTAGAGTGGACTGTGCTATATAGAGATGTAGAGTGGACTGTGCTATATAGAGATGTAGAGTGGACTGTGCTATATAGAGATGTAGAGTGGACTGTGCTATATAGAGATGTAGAGTGGACTGTGCTATATAGAGATGTAGAGTGGACTGTGCTATAGAGATGTAGAGTGGACTGTGCTATATAGAGATGTAGAGTGGACTGTGCTATATAGAGATGTAGAGTGGACTGTGCTATATAGAGATGTAGAGTGGACTGTGCTATATAGAGATGTAGAGTGGACTTTGCTATATAGAGATGTAGAGTGGACTGTGCTATATAGGGATGTAGAGTGGACTATGTTGTATAAAATGAAGGATGAACTGTGCTATATATGATATACAGTGCAATGCATTGAATCAGATGGACAGTAGGTAGGGTGGGGATTCCCAAAAAGGATAAAAATTGCACTTAGAAATAACAAGGGACTCTGCAGTGCAGAATAATATGTACAATAAACTGTAGTTTTTAGTATTGACAGGGTCTGTCCTGAAAAAAGGGATGGTGACTGGGTATGAAAGGAACTACCAGATTTATTTGTACAGAATACTGTCTGATGTATGCAGACATTGTTAAATAGCAATGACTATATCAGTCCATCACAGCTATGCTGCAACTAGCTATGGTGGCAAGTGACGGATAGCTTTTGTCTTCCTATCCATGGCATAAAGAGTTTGAAAATGTTTTTTGTTTTTTGGAAATCAATTCTACGAGCATAGTTATTGTATCTTGGAAAAAAATTGTAAAGACCTCTGAGGGTAGTCAGATGAGTATGCCGAATCCATACTCCCTTGTGTACCCCATCAGTTGGTGAACCCATAGACACAGGCAATTGCCTCGGCTGGCCATTCATGTTTCTGCCAATGGAGAAAGGAGGAGGATGTTGTAGGCAAATGTTGGAAGAACCTCATATTTCAGGGAGAAATAATAGCGGTTGGTACAAGTTGCTGTTGCAGTTGGTACAACTTGCTTGGTGAAATGTTCCTTCAGACAACAGCAGGCTGGCAGAATTGACATCCTACTGTAGACAAGAGATTGTCTCTCTATTTTACCGCAATCCACAATAACCATTACAAATACATAAAATGATTGTATTACATGAAAATACTGCAATTGTCCATATATGGCCTTCTTTCTTCCTACGGAATTCCCAGATTATTGTGCTACATATTTCAAAAGGTCTGTGCACCCAAACAACGTGTATGGCACACATCTCACAACGCTGAACTGACCATAATGCCATCTTAAAGAAGAGATATGCGGTCTGTCATTGAGGACCTCTCCTTCTTAAAATGCCAGTTGACTCTCTGCCATGGTGATCCAATAACTGTGATCCTCTCTGAGTCACAAAATGTGAGTTATGCACATTGGTGTGCATTCTAAAGGCACCCCAACACACCTTATAAATGAATCAGTGTTGGCACACTACACCACACTACAATGGCACACTACAACACACAGTAACACACTACTATGTGTTGCGGTGCACTGCAGTAGAAGAAATAGCGCACCTTTTTTGGTGTGTTCAGGATCCCACCTGGTTAGCACTACCTGCCTTTTCTTCCATCATAGCTGACACTAAAGTCCCCAATGTCGGCCAGCATCAGATGCTACGGGGAACGGTGGCATCAATCCCTCCATGTGAAAGTGCTCATGCCTAGCGATTAGATACTAGTTCTGAGCACCGTCTCAAGGGAGAAGGTCTTATGTTCCCCATGACCCAGAAGCACCAGGTATTGTCGCTGTCTATGACAGAGGGAGGAGTAATGGGGGATCAATGGCTAGGTGAAAATAGGCTGGTTGGATGGCCCCTTTGTAAAAATACTGTGCCCTGAATGGGCATGTATGAAATTAAAGCAGAACTATACTCTCTCAATCAGGATTACCTATTTTTAATCCTTATGCTGCTAGCATTGGTAAATAGATAGGAAGGTACTGTATATCCTATTTACTAGTTTTAAACTTTTTTCTTACTTTTCTTTTGTTGCTTCCTTGTTTCTGTCCTAGGCAAATGATGTCATACACCCCAGGAGTCTTCAGGGCTTTCTCAGCTAAGCACACCCTCCTGCCTGCATGCCTGAGCTAAGGGCAGATGGATTCCGGGAAAGTAAATCCTACATGAATCATCTGCCCTTACTCAAGATGCACACAGCTAGAAATGCTAGGGGGTGTTTTTCAAAGTGATTTCACAACAAAATAAAGCATGGAGACATGGATGGAAGGATGGGCGAATTTGCTTTGAATATTATTATTATTTTTTTTTTAAATGCTTTAAATAGCGTTTTTAGTTTGTGATGCTCAGATACAGTTAAGTTCAGCTTTAAGGTAAGACCTAGATCTAAGGTAAAATCGATGACCCCCCCGACAAGTAGATGGGGGGACGGCTCCTCTGGGCGGGTAGTTCACCAGTCGAAACCTGAGATGTCGGGGGGAGTTGGTGGTTCAGGGGTGCAGTAGTTTTCTGTAAGATATCCAAAAGTGCCATTACGCTCCAGCCCATGCTGGAGATTCTTCAGCAGATTTGTTTTTTGGGTACAATAACATGGGCCCCTGGGTGTTATGACCCTAACGACTTGAATCCCAGAGGCGGTAATATGACTGTACAGTGTCTTGATGTATATTTTTATACTTTTTGTATGACAAAAACTTTAATAAAAAGATTGAAACATAAGGTAAAATCGATGGACCACTTGGACTTTTTCTGCCATCGATGTTCTGTGTTTCTATGTTTCTAACTTACATGGCAATGTCCAATAGGTTTAAATCAGGGTTTCTCAACCAGGGTTCTGTGGTACCCTAGGGTTCCTCCACAGGTTGCCAGGGGTTCCTTGAGCAATGAGCAATTTCTGCCTCTCTCAGATAAGTTCCCACTGACACCAATGATCTTTTTAGCTATCTGTAAGGAGGCAATTCTTCCCAATGACACCAAGTGTAAAGCCTCGTACACACGGTCAGACTTCCATAGGACTTTTCCCTGGATTTTTGTCCGAACGGAGTTGGCCGGGCACACCCATAGCATACACACCACAGGACTTTTCTGCAAACTTTCCCAAAACTTTTTCCAACATCACGTAGTTTTTTCTGCTCTTTACCGCCACCCTTTGGTCAACTTCTGCTATTGTTGGTTGATTTTAACATTATTTGTTTTGTCCATCGGACAAAAGTCCGATGGTTTTCTGTACACACGGTCGGACTTTGCTCCATCGGACTTTTGTTGGCCAAAAGTTTGTCCGATTGCAGACCGAACTTTTGTCCGATGAAAACCAAAAAAGTTTTTCCGATGGAGCGTACACACGGTCTGATTTTTGGGCAAACTTGCTCAAAATGAAGTTTGTTGGCAAAAAGTCCAACCGTGTGAGTGTACGGGGCTTAAGGGGCAATCCTCGTACTGACCATCACACTAATGTATCATGAGTTGTAGATATAGTCATTTTTAGCAGGGGTTCCCTGAGACCGGAAAGTTATTTCAAGGGACTTGCTCTGTGTTGAAAAAGTTGAGAAAGGCTGGATTTAAATGTTCAGAGTGCTGGAGTTTGTTGGTTCTTGTTGTGCCACTGTGGTTTTCCTTTGGTTTCATCCCATAGATTGGCCATGAAGTGTAGGACTGTAGAGATGGTAAGCTCCACCTAGCCATGGACTGAGGTGAATGGTTGCTTGTTTAGTACATTTTACTGGTGACCTAAAAGTTCTGTACATTAAAAAATAGATTGAATGTCTTAGTACTGACTATGTTCTAAAGTCTCCTGTTACATCATAAAGCTGTCCATATAACTCCTGCTATTACACCATCCTTCCCAATATTGTCTCAGCATCATATTGCTTCCTCTAACAGCTTTTTCTACATTGCACATATCACTATGACTTAGTATTTCTTAAGCCCCGTACACACGGTCGGACTTTTGGCCAACAAACTTCATTTTGAGCAAGTTGGACCAACAATCCGACCGTGTGTACGCTCCATCGGACAAACTTTTTCGTTTTTTTTGTGTTTTCATCGGACAAAAGTTGGGTCTGCAAACGGACAAACTTTTGGCCAACAAAAGTCCGATGGAGCAAAGTCCGACCGTGTGTACAGAAAACCATAGAACTTTTGTCCGATGGACAAAACAACTAATTTTAAAATCAACCAACAATAGCAGAAGTTGACCAAAGAGTGGCAGTAGAAAGCAGAAAAGAGCAGAAAAACCACGTGATGTTGCAAAAAGTTTTGGGAAAGTTTGCAGAAAAGTCCCGTGGTATGTATGCTATGGGTGTTCCCGGCCAACTCCGTTCGGACAAAAATCCAGGGAAAAGTCAGATGGAAGTCCGACCGTGTGTATGGGGCTTAACATGACCCCGGTAGAGGGTTTTCTTTTTAACTTTCCAAATATATAGAGCAGTGGTTTCCAAACTGCAGCCCGGGGGCCAGATGTGGCCCTTTGCTTGCTTTTATCTGGCCCTTGAAGCAATATTTCATCCTCTGATACCAATAATGGAACATAATTCCGCCCACTGACAAGAATGAGTGGGCGCAAATTCCTCCACTGACACTAACAATGGGACAAAATTTCTCCCAATGACATTGACAATGGCGTCCAATATAACCAACGATGGGGCACAATTCCTCCCACTGACACAAAGATGGGGCATTGTTTTTTTCCCATAGACGTTGGGACTTTTTCTACTTCCAATGGCCACAGTCTGGCCCTCCAAAAGTCTGTAGGACAGTAAACTGGCCCTTTGTTTAGAAAGTTTGGAGACCCCTGGTATAGAGCACCAACATATTAAACATCAACTATAAGAGAACACACCTATGTTCCTACTAGAGTTCACAGACACTACGGTCAAATTAGAGGGAAGCCGATTAACCTACTAGTATGCTTTTGAACTATGGGAGGGAACTGGAGCACCTGGAGGAAACACCATTCCATCCAATAACCCACTCTGCTGCATGTAGCTACACAAGTATACAATTTGGATACATTAAAAAGGGTGATTAGCAGTATATTCTTGTAGTTTGTGTAACCATAAAGCAAGGAAACAAGTTTCCACTTTCACATAATTAAACCTCATTATGGTCTTTCCTTAGTTTTCATTTTTATCCCATCTTGCTTTGATCCTACATGTGATCTTATTCTTGCTTTAATACATCCTAGGGTATGACAGGGAAAGTCTTATGCCTCGTACACACGACCGATTTTCCCGGCAGAAAAACTGCCATGACAGCTTTTGACCGGGAAAACCGGCCGTGTGTATGCTCCATCGCAGTTTTCCCAACAGGAAAACTGCGGGGAAAAAAAAAGAGAACCAGCTCTCTTTTTTCCCGTCAGGAAAAAAATCCTGCCGAGAAAACCGGTCGTCTGTATGCTTTCCCGAGGGGAAAAAAAATGCTCGTAAACAGTTCGACACATGCACGGAAGCATAGAACGTCACTTTGTCGGCTCGTCGTAGTCTTTGACGTCTTGCGTTCTTGGCATTCAAAAGTTCAGCGGTCTTTTTTGTGTGACAGTGTGTATGCAAGGCAGGCTTGAGAGAAATCCCGTCGGGAAAAGCGTTGTTTTTTTTCCTGTCGGGAAAACCGGTCGTGTGTACGAGGCATTAGAAACCATTCACACTGTTGCGTTACACAGTAGGACGCCATTTATTCTGAAAGCCCCCCCCCCCAACTGATCTAGGCAGCTCAGCAAAACACACTAGTGCTATAGCAAGTAAATGGGGTTGTATGATGGCCATTTAGATGGCAATTTTTCGTCAATTTCATTCACATTTAATCCACCAGTAATTGCAAATACGAAAAAAAATATTCTTTTGTATCGCAAAGTATTCTTTTGTATTCAATCCATCACGCATGGGTTCGACCAAACACCAGAATTCTGTCAATTGTGAAGTCGAAACTGGGCTTGTAGGCTAGCCATCAAATGCACCTTTCAATGGGTTATATTATAACATTTAACTAAGTGAAATCCAAAGCACCTACCCCTACCCTTATGCCGCGTACACACGACCGTTGTTAATGTAATTGAAAAAAACAACGTTTTTCTCAACGTGATTCTTGTCAAGCCTGCCTTGCCTACACACTATCATGAAAAAAAATGCTCAAGCAAAGCGCGGTGACGTACGAAATGTACGACGGCACTATAAAGGGGAAGTTCCATTCGGATGGCGCCACCCTTTGGGCTGCTTTTGTTGATCCTTGTGTTAGTAAAGTTTGGTGAGAGACGATTCGCGCTTTTCAGCCTCGTGCTCTTCAGTCCGTTACAGCGTGACGAATGTGCTCTCTCCATTACGAACTCTAGTTTACCAGAACGAGCGCTTACGTCTCATCACTTGCTTCTGAGCATGCGTGTTTTTTCACGTCGTTAAAGCCTACACACGGCCGTTTTTCATGACGAGAAAAACGACGAGAAAAATTAGAGCATGTTCCAAATTTTTAATGGCCATTTTTCACGTCGTGAAAAATGCTCTGGAGCCCACACACGATAATTTTTAATGACCAAATAAAAAAATTGCATTTTTCTCATCATGAAAAATGGTCGTGTGTTCGCGGCATTAGCCTTTTTTTGCACTATATGCACAGCACTATGAGCATTAACTCACCTCCAATTAGTAGGGTGTAGGTCCTTGGACTTCCCTGAAAGTCTTGGGGTAAGGAGAGGTGGCCCTATCATCAGGTTCTCCCTCTCCCTTTGGCGAAGGCCCCGCCTAGTACTTGGGTGGTCCTTGCCTTGGCAGATCCCCTGAGGAATGGAATTCGACCAGGTGGACCATGACTATTCCAGTCCCCATCAGGAGTCTTGCACCATGGCCAGGGTCCTTTCTCTTTGAAGGAGGACTACCTGTACAACCTGTGCACTTTTTTGTGTGCGTTACTTTTTTTTGGTGAATTCACTTTAACTTTTAATTTGCGCCTGGTGTTAGTTCCCAGTGCTCAAACTGAACTGCGGTGCTAAAAAAAACAAAAAAACAAGCTAATTGAAATGCAACTGAACCAACTATGACCTACTGCAATCCCATTGAAAGCAATTGTTTTTTCTGCCACGTTTATTCAAAATGATTTCAATTCCTTCTTGTGGTTAATGGAAATTTTTGTCTTTGATTGTCTTGTGAAATGGGATAAAAAGTTTAATCGCTTATGCCGCGTACACACGACCGTTTTTCATGGAGTGAAAAATGCAATTTTTTAAATTGGTCATTAAAAACGATCGTGTGTGGGCTCCAGAGCATTTTTAACGACGTGAAAAATGGCCTAAAAAAAATTAGAACCTGCTCTATTTTTTCACGTCGTTTTTCACGTCGTGAAAAACGGTAGTGTGTATGCTTTTACGAGGGGAAAAAAAATGCGCATGCTCAGAAGCAAGTGATGAGACGGGAGCGCTCCTTCTGGTAAAACTAGCGTTCGTAATGGAGATAGCACATTCTTCACGCTGTAACGGACTGAAGAGCACGAGGCTGAAAAGCGCGAATCGGCTCTCACCAAACTTTACTAATACAAGGATCAGCAAAAGCAGCCCAAAGGGTTGCGCCATCCAAATAGAACTTCCCCTTTATAGTGCCGTTGTACGTTTTGTACGTCACCGCGATTTGCTGGAGCATTTTTTTTCACGATATTGTGTAGGCAAGGCAGGCTTGAGAGGAAACACGAAAAATCACGTTGAGAAAAACATTGTTTTTTTCAAGGACATTAAAAACGGATGTGTGTACGCGGCATTAGTTAAGTTGCCGTATGTGTGGCCAGATCTCCGTACTTAGTACTGCTTCTTTAGTCCATAACTTACAGACCCATAGGATGTTCTTCAGCCTACTGTCATATCACATACCTCCCTCCATGCATCCTATCCACTTCCACTTTTTCTAGCTGCACACATCTTCCTTATGGTGGCGCTCTGTGTAGTGTCTCCCCCCCCCCCCCCCTGCCCGTTTACAAATCTACACTACAGATATCTCTGAACTGTCATATCACTGCTGATCATTACTATAACCACAGCTTTGACCATTGGGAATATCCATGTAAGTTGGGATATTAGAAATGACAAAGCTGCGCAACACTAAATTGAATACCAAAAATGAATGAACATAAATTGTAAAAACAATTAACTCTAATGAAAATGTTTGTCAACAACAAATAAATTGAGATAAAATAAAATAAAATAAAATAATATGAATAAATTAAATGAAAATCCCAACTAATATCAGACAGTCAATTAAAGACTGAATATTAGAAGCTGGAAAAGGAAGCTCAGTCCTGTGGATAATTATTGAGATAAAGAAAGCTGAAGATCATGTAGACAAGAACAGCAGACAGGGGTCCTCTCACTCCACCACTGGTGACTTCAAACGCAATACACACCCTTGAAATAGTGCCAGGTATTCAATAGACAAAGATTCCACCACCACTAGTAATCACTGCCGCTTACCAGAGCAAAGGATCTGTACACAGATCAATGTCAACAGATGGCTATTTCCCTGCCAGGGTCTCTGTAATACTGTTTTTTCAGGATTCCACGCCACTTCTCTCCAAATATCACCAATGACAGGATGTAAAAGGAAACAAAGCCACCATAGCGTGAATCCGATTTAACTTGTTTAATAGATAAAAGAATGCACTTACATATATGTCACGAATAACAAGCGTGTGGTAAAAAATAAGCCGGCCGGCTATACAAGCCCTCTCGCTCCGGGACTCGTTCTGGATGTCGGTGATGTCAGCACGTCGCTCCTCCCTACGCCGTTTCGTCACAACTGACGTCGTCCTGGGGCCAGGGTGCATCGCAGCCCCCGGACTGGAGCTGAGCCCGCAAAGGGGCTGGGAAGGCCCAAATACCAACCAAATGCAGCAATGGTAAAGCCTGTGGTGGGATGAAAGTGTCCCGGGAAAAGTCCAAGACCAAGGGCCATACAAAATAATATTCCATAAAACACTGAAACAAATAGCTGGTACAATAATGATACAATATAAAGAAATGAAAGAATAAGGTAAAATACCATATAATAGACCAAAAATTATGGTAAAGTTGGTCCCAGTGGGACCAACCACAGCTTTGACCATTGGGAATATCCATGCAAGTTGGGATATCCAAATGAATAATGGAGTACTTACTGAATAAGTAGCAATTGGGAAACTTTTATTCGGTGGGAAACTTTTATTCTGTGTTCCTTAACTTCTTGCACAAATGTTATATTGGATCACACATGGATTTATATTTACTATCATGACATATTAATTCAATTAGTCTATCAGTATTTTAATTTCAATAAAAATTCCTGATAGCTACAAAAGCAGACTTTTAGCCTCAACCTATCCATCTTTTATATACACTATATTGCCAAAAGTATTGGGACACCTGCCTTTACACGCACATTAACTTTAATGGCATCCCAGTCTTAGTCCGTAGGGTTCAAAATTGAGTTGGCCCACCAACTATATGCAGCTATAACAGCTTCAACTGTTCTGGGAAGGCTGTCCACAAGGTTCTGGAGTGTGTCTATGGGAATGTTTGACCATTCTTCCAGAAGCCCGTTTGTGAGGTCAGGCACTGATGTTGGACGAGAAGGCCTGGCAAGCAGTCTCTGCTCCAATTCAACCCAAAGGTGTTCTATCTAGGTTGAGGTCAGGACTCTGTGCGGGCCAGTCAAGTTCCTTCACCCCAAACTCGCTCATCCATGTCTTTATGGACCTTGCTTTGTGCACTGGTGCGCAGTCATGTTGGAACAGGAAGGGACCATCCCCAAACTGTTCCCACAAAGTTGGTAGCAATATAGTGTACATACATCCTGAAGTGGTGGTGATAAGTTCAAAAATATCTACCTTTTCCCTGGAATCCTTGCAGTTGTTCTACAGGAGGGGCCATAGATGGCTTGGTTTTTTCGATTAAAAAAACTGAATGAGATGGAGGAATCCTCCCTTCAACGCTATTGTGTTCTGACAGCGAGGATTCCTCCACTGTCAGAATGCACTGATCAGAAAATATACCAAGAGTCCCGTTTGAGATGGACTCTTCTCAAACAGGAATGGTCATAGGCGGATCTAAATTCGGCTGGTTCTTGCTGAACTGGCTGAATTACGATCTTTCGTCTCGGCTTACACTGTTGAGATGGGAGAACGTACATATTAACACACGTGTTACTGCAACGTAGGGCAAAGCACGTCGCTTGCGTTGGTGCCAATCATTTTGAATGGTGTCCCAATGCACCTTCCTGATAGACGTGCTGCACAATGCATTCCAGCGCACTAATGAGCATTGCAGTGTGTTGCCAGAAAATGTGCACGTCTGTTTTCTGGGACACTGAGGTGTGTTGCCAGCAATTCATTGTGAAAAAAAAACTGTTAACAGAATGAACCCCAATGGTTAAGTGTGAATCTAGCCTAAAGCTTACCATTCCTGATGAACCGGATTAAATTTGCTTAGTGCACAGCTCTGTCGGCCCCCTCCCTCCTGACATCCTATGATTGAAAAATCAATGGAGCCGGGTGGAAAGTTGTCTGCCTAAAAAGAGGCTGCATCCAATCAGATGCAGCCGCTGCCTGGGTATTCTGACAGCTGCTGTTGCCGCCAGCAGTCACGATACAATATCCCAGCAGGGAGGATTCGTTCAAGCGCTGTTAGCATGGAAGAATGAATCTGCTAGTTTTTCAGTCGGCGGGCTGACCGAAAAATAATATCAGTTTACGGTGACTGTAATGGGGAAATTTACTAAAACTGGAGAGTGCAAAATCTGGTGCAGCTCTGCCTAGAAACTTTTGTGCGTTGAGAACGCAGTGACGTACAACACTATGACGAGGCGAGAAAAAGAAGCTCAATGCTTCCGAGCATGCGTTGAATTTTTTCAGAGCCTGTTTTTTTTTCTGGTCGGAATTGCATACAGACGAACGGATTTTCCGAACAAACTTTTTTCCATCGGAAAAATAGAGAACCTGCTCTCTATCTAACTCCGCCGGAAATTCCGACAGAAAAAGTCAGATGGGGCATAAACACGGTCGGATTATCCGAGGAAAAAGCTCCCATCTGACTTTTTCCATCGGAAATTCCGACAGTGTGTACGCGGCATAAGTGTTCAGGCAGAGTTAGGCCCCTTTCACACGGGACAGATCCGTGAGGATCCGCCCCGTTAACCTCCGCTTGCTCAACGGGGATCGCTCCGTTGATCCCCGCTGAGCCGGCGGATGACAGGGCGGTCCCCGCACACTGTGCAGGGACCGCCCTGTCAGATCTCCGCTCTCCCCTATGGGGGGATCGGATGAACACGGACCGTCTGTTCGTGTTCATCCGATCCGCTCTGCAGACGGATTGAAAAATAGGATTTTCCTCCATCTGCAGAATTGGAGGATTGCGGACATGGAGGAGATCGGGTGTCAGCGGATGTTCATCCGCTGACACCCGCGATCACATAGGGACTAATGTATGTCCCTTTTATATCCGTAAACGGATGGATGAAAAAGCGGACATACGGTCCGCATGTGTGAAAGGGGCCTTAGCCTATCATTGTCATTTATCCAGGTCCCTTCTGTAGAGACCAGGAGATCAGTTTGTAACTTGCATGGTTGTTATGGGGTGGTTAGTCAATACATGAATGCAACAACACAAAAATGTATTGTCCCTGGAACTTAGTGGTGCAACGGATCGGTGACGATCCGTGATCCGAACGGGTCACCCCGTTCGGATCGGCACACACCGCGATCCGTGGAGCGATCCGCGGCCTCGGCCTTAGGAAAGGCCGCGGCTTCGGCCTAGCTCCGGAGCCGCGGCCATCTTGGTACACCCGGCGGCGGTGGCCGCCTTGTGCGTGCTGACGTCATCACCTCTCACCCTCGCTGCTCGTGGATCTGAACTGGCCGGCGGGAGAGTAAGGTAAGTGGGGGAGATGCCCATTACAGGGGGAGAAGATTGTGGATATTACAGGGGTAGAAGATTGTGTATATTACAGGGGGAGAAGATTGTGGATATTACAGGGGGGGGAAGATTGTGGATATTACAGGGGGGGGAAGATTGTGGATATTACAGGGGGAGAAGATTGTGGATATTACAGGGGGGGAAGATTGTGGATATTACAGGGGGGGGGAAGATTGTGGATATTACAGGGGGGGGGGGAAGATTATGGATATTACAGTGAGGGGGAAATTACATGGATATTAGTAATTTTTTTTTTTTTTTGCCGATCCGAAAATGATCCGATCCGTGACCCCTGATCCGAGGATCGATCCGATCCGTGAGTTTTTTGATCCGTTGCACCCCTACTGGAAATCCAGGGCAGCTAGGACCTCTTCTAAATTCTATATAATTTATTTTTAATTTTTCAGGTGAGTCGGAGGTGTGTGCAGCCATTCCCATGCGCCGCCCACCTAGGTGCACACTACCTAACACAATATAATGTTTACTACTACAACAACCCCCCCTGGGGGCATGTGGCTGTACCAGTCCAGCAAACACTGACAGCCATGCTAGGATCAGCAGTTCTGCAGCCAATTTAGAAACAGAGGTGTGACAACACTCAGGCAGCTCTTTCTTTAGAGAAGTAACCGAAGACACTCAAAGCAATTGGAAGTTCTATCTATGAACGCCATAGTAGTGCAGTTACAATGTGAACAATTTTCTTTCTATTGTCTTTAAGGTTTACATTAATAAAGTGATTATTAGGCTAACCCCTCTGTAGACCCGTACACTACCACATTATAACTAGCAGATGGTAATGTTTTCATTTTGTGGTTTATGGACAGCCTTATAGAGATATTTGTTGCTTTGCATGCAAATGATATAATACCACCTTAAAAGTCAGGGCATGTTTGCCAATTAACCCTCCTGAATCTCAAGTACTCTGTTTCTAGTTTTATTACTGTAAAATGTATATACATTATGTGCTATCTGTGTTTTATAATAATAAAATCTATCTGCAATGGCTTTTTTTTTGTATTCTTGGTAACTACTAGAAAGACCTACAGCAGGGGTGCCCAACCTTTTGAAGAGCGAGGGCCACTTAAGCGACTTGGTAACCAGTCGCGGGCCACAATCAACGGAGCGGACACAACCCGATATACTCTTTTTTTTTGCGGACCGGATTGGAGGTAGGACACAAGTCGGTTTACATCTGCCACGAGGTGACACGAGGGTACAATTGGGTTGGACTGACCATGTGAAAGGGGCTCAAGGCTGCTTTCACACTGATGTGCTGCGGTTTACCAATGCAGTGTTCCTTTTGCTTTCCTGCACTTTGCAATAGACTTCTATTATATTCTGCAGGTTTGGTGCTTTTACAAAAAACGCTCACCCAACTCGCAGGTAATAACAGAAGTCTATGGCTCAGTGCAGGTAACCCGCAGGTGCACTGCTCTGCATCTGCGGGTCAGTTTGAAAGCAGCCCAGTAACCACTACAGAACAGATATGCCCATATATACACTGTGATTTTAGTAATAAACTGACCTTTAATAACAGTGATCTATTGTAATCCATCCCAGAGCAGGAGGTCGCGGGCCACATCAGAGGGCTCCGCGGCCCACTGGTTGGGCACATCTGACCTACAGACTAGTTGGAAACCCAAGTGTTGGGGTGGCCATACGGAGCCTGATAAAAGTCAGAGCCGTGATTGTCTTGGGCACATCCTGTTCCATCTGAATGTGTACTACGATCATCAAAGTCGATATATTAAAAAACATTTTCCAACATATTTTCAGTGAAGTAAAAGAAACAAAGATTTCACTGTCCATGTGCAACCGGTCAGCAGGATCAGTAAGATCTGAGCAAAGAACAATGCTCTCAAGGATTGGGGGACGTCTGTGTCTGTAGCTCTCGGTCAGGTATCTGCACGTTTAAGGTCAGCCTATACTTGTCATTGGAAGGGAAGGGAAGAAAGCGCCAAACCGGCATAGTGTAGCACATTTAAGTAAAATGCCATATAAAACAAATGGAACTCACAAGCGGGTAAGGGGGAGAGAGAGGATGAAAGTCATTATTGTCATTTCCCTGGTCAGCTTTGGCATTGTTCTTGGATCCCAAACTTTATGGTTTCCAGTATTGCAGATCTAGAGACACCTAAAAGTAGATTTGGAACCACTGGCAGGACATATCGGACACACACAAAAGTCATCTACCTGCTATGGCTTTTTAGCTTCTTTAGGTAGATGTACCCCATTCAACGACTAGAAGAACCTACAGGCTAGTTGGAAACCCAAGTGTTGGGGTGGGCATACGGAGCCTGATAAAAGTCAAAGCCGTGATTTTCCAACATATTTTCTGTGTAATAAAAGAAACACAAATTTCACTGTCTATGTGTAACTAACACCAGTCAGCAAAATCGGTAAGATTTGGACAGAGAACAATGACTTCAAGGATTGGGGGGCACCTCTGCGCCTGTTGCTCTGTTTTTGTCATTGCTGTGGTCAGTTTTGGCATTGTTCTTGGATCCCAAACTTTATGGTTTCCAGTGTTGCAAATCTAGAGACACCTAAAAGTTGATTTGGAATCACCGGTCTTCTATGGTGGACTTCCTATCTGAACCACTGGCAGGACATATCGGACATACACAGAAGTCATCTACCTGCTATGGCTTTTTAGCTTCTTTAAGTAGATGTACCCCATTCAACGACTAGCAGAACCTACAGGCTAGTTGGAAACCCAAGTGTTGGGGTGGCCGTGTGGCGCCTGATAAAAGTCAAAGCCGTGATTGTCTTGGGCACAACCTATCCCATCTGAATGTGTACTACGATCAGAAAAGGCGATATATTAAAAAAGATTTTCCAACATATTTTCAGTGAAGTGAAATAAACACAAATTTCACTGTCCATGTGCAACTAACACCGGTCAGCAAAATCGGTAAGATTTGGGCAGAGAACAATGACTTCAAGGCTTGGGGGACACCTCTGTTTTTGTCATTGCCCTGGTCAGTTTTGACATCGTTCTTGGAACCCAAACTTTATGGTTTCCAGTGTTACAAATCTAGAGACACCTAAAAGTAGATTTGGAATCACCGGTCTTCTATGGTGGACTTCCTATCGGAACCACCGGTAGGACATATCGGACACACACGGAAGTCATGAGCAAACTGTTGGCACTATATAAATCCTGTATAATAATAATAAATATCTCAGTACTACAGTCTCTTTACCTTGTTAAATGTTCTTCAGACTTTGTTCAGATTGAAAGTGATATCCACAGCACACGAGGAAAGTCCATGCTTGTAAATTCCACAGCAGATAAACCTGCAAATTTGGTTTTCTTTACCCCGAGCGAGCACATGATCCAGTTGGAGAAGAGACCTGTAGCCTGCACTGTATCTAGGCAGGTCCTCTTCTTCTGTATTCTGTTCTCCGATCTTCTCCAAGCCAGCATCTTAGAACCACCAACCTTTCCTCTCCCACTTTACCACTGCCAAAGTAGGGGGTTTTTGGGGTGTGCTCTCTACACCCATGATTCCTGTTCTCTCTTTTGCTCTCTCACTCCTTCCCCCTCTCTTTCTTGAAAAACAAAATCCAGATGTTTTCCTCTTTGGCTCTGGGACTCTTCTGGGAGAGAAGAAGGGAAGGAGGGGGTTGAGAGGCTGCGCTTATTAAAATGAGGGAGTGGGCAGAAAACTTAGAAAGAAAAAAAAAAAAAGAATGCAAGAAGCAGTAGAATAAGGCAAAGTGTCTTTTTTGGTCAACAGCTTTGACTTAGAGAAGAGGACAGAAGAGAATTCAGTACTCACTCCCCCTTGTGAGTCTCTCCCTGTCTGTCCCCTCCTCCTTTCTCTTTCAGTCTCTGCCTCCCCCTCTTTGTAGGCACACAGTCACTATTCTTTGCTATCTAACTAATTATGGAAACTACAATTTCAAGGCAGCTGCTATGATGGGGGGATGGTCCTGGACCTCCTTGTTCTTTGCTGGGATCTGCGCTTCTGTGGTTTCCCCAGGTTTTGCTTTAAGGGAACAAAAACTTGCAAATCATGCAAAGGCTGAACCCAACCACAAGGTGACAGGGACAGGGTTAGGAGACACAGGGGCAGGACAGAAAAATTGTGCTGAAAGCCATTCTCCCAGGGCAGACGGCGGTCTGTGGCTTGTCAACCCAAGGGGAACTACAGGTCCCAGCATGTAGGGACTCCCCGACTTCTCCAGATATCATCTAACGCCTGACAGCAAAGCACCTGGTGAATGCAAATCTGCAACAGTAAAACACTTAAATAATAAACATTTATCCTCTAAAAAAAAAATTACAACCAAACTGCGGCAAAATATCCTATGGTAACACAAAACTGCACCAAAATATCAAAACTGCACCGAAATATCCTATGGTAACACAAAACTGTACCAAAATCTCCTATGGTAACACAAAACTGCACCAAAATATACCATAGTAGCACAAAACTGCACCAAAATCTCCTATGGTAACACAAAACTGCACCGAAATATCCAATGGTAACACAAAACTGTACCAAAATCTCCTATGGTAACACAAAACTGCACCAAAATATCATATGGTAACACAAAACTGCGCCAAAATATCCTATGGTAACACAAAACTGCGGCAAAATATCCTATGGTAACAAAACTGCACTCAAATATCCTATGGTAACACAAAACTGCATCAAAATATCAAAACTGCACCAAAATATCCTATGGTAACACAAAACTGCACCAAAATGTCCTATGGTAACACAAAACTGCACCAAAATATCCCATGGTAACACAAAACTGCACCAAAATATCCTATGGTAACACAAAACTGCACCAAAATATCCCATGGTAACACAAAACTGCACCAAAATATACTATGGTAACACAAAACTGCACCAAAATATCCCATGGTAACACAAAACTGCACCAAAATATACTATGGTAACACAAAACTGCACCAAAATATCCTATGGTAACAAAACTGCACTCAAATATCCTATGGTAACACAAAACTGCATCAAAATATCAAAACTGCACCAAAATATCCTATGGTAACACAAAACTGCACCAAAATATCCTATGGTAACACAAAACTGCACCAAAATATCCCATGGTAGCACAAAACTGCACCAAAATATACTATGGTAACACAAAACTGCACCAAAATATCCCATGGTAACACAAAACTGCACCAAAATATACAATGGTAACAAAACTGCACTCAAATATCCTATGGTAACACAAAACTGCATCAAAATATCAAAACTGCACCAAAATATCCTATGGTAACACAAAACTGCACCAAAATATCCCATGGTAACACAAAACTGCACCAAAATATCCTATGGTAACACAAAACTGCACCAAAATATCCCATGGTAACACAAAACTGCACCAAAATATACTATGGTAACACAAAACTGCACCAAAATATCCTATGGTAACACAAAACTGCGCAAAATATCCTATGGTAACAAAACTGCACTCAAATATCCTATGGTAACACAAAACTGCATCAAAATATCAAAACTGCACCAAAATATCCTATGGTAACACAAAACTGCACAAAAATATACTATGGTAACACAAAACTGCGGCAAAATATCCTATGGTAACACAAAACTGCACCAAAATATCCCATGGTAACACAAAACTGCACCAAAATATAATATGGTAACACAAAACTGCACCAAAATATCCCATGGTAACACAAAACTGCACCAAAATATCCCATGGTAACACAAAACTGCACCAAAATATAATATGGTAACACAAAACTGCACCAAAATATCCCATGGTAACACAAAACTGCACCAAAATATACTATGGTAACACAAAACTGCACCAAAATATAATATGGTAACACAAAACTGCACCAAAATATCCCATGGTAACACAAAACTGCACCAAAATATACTATGGTAACACAAAACTGCACCAGAATATCCCATGGTAACACAAAACTGCACCAAAATATACTATGGTAACACAAAACTGCACCAAAATATCCCATAGTAACACAAAACTGCACCAAAATATCCTATGGTAACACAAAACTGCACCAAAATATCCTATGGTAACACAAAACTGCACCAAAATATCCCATGGTAACACAAAACTGCACCAAAATATACTATGGTAACACAAAACTGCACCAAAATATCCTATGGTAACACAAAACTGCACCAAAATATACTATGGTAACACAAAACTGCACCAAAATATCCTATGGTAACACAAAACTGCACCAAAATATACTATGGTAACACAAAACTGCATCAAAATATCAAATCTGCACCAAAATATCCTATGGTAAAACAAAACTGCACCAAAATATCCCATGGTAACACAAAACTGCACCAAAATAGCCTATGGTAACACAAAACTGCACCAAAATATCCCATGGTAACACAAAACTGCACCAAAATATACTATGGTAACACAAAACTGCACCAAAATATCCTATGGTAACACAAAACTGCACCAAAATATCCTATGGTAACACAAAACTGCACCAAAATATCCTATGGTAACACAAAACTGCACCAAAATATCCTATGGTAACAAAACTGCACTCAAATATCCTATGGTAACACAAAACTGCACTCAAATATCCTATGGTAACACAAAACTGCATCAAAATATCAAAACTGCACCAAAATATCCTATGGTAACACAAAACTGCACAAAAATATACTATGGTAACACAAAACTGCGGCAAAATATCCTATGGTAACAAAACTGCACTCAAATATCCTATGGTAACACAAAACTGCATCAAAATATCAAAACTGCACCAAAATATCCTATGGTAACACAAAACTGCACCAAAATATCCTATGGTAACACAAAACTGCACCAAAATATACTATGGTAACACAAAACTGCACCAAAATATTCCATGGTAACACAAAACTGCACCAAAATATCCCATGGTAACACAAAACTGCACCAAAATATAATATGGTAACACAAAACTGCACCAAAATATCCCATGGTAACACAAAACTGCACCAAAATATACTATGGTAACACAAAACTGCACCAAAATATCCCATGGTAACACAAAACTGCACCAAAATATACTATGGTAACACAAAACTGCACCAAAATATCCCATGGTAACACAAAACTGCACCAAAATATCCTATGGTAACACAAAACTGCACCAAAATATCCCATGGTAACACAAAACTGCACCAAAATATACTATGGTAACACAAAACTGCACCAAAATATCCCATGGTAACACAAAACTGCACCAAAATATACTATGGTAACACAAAACTGCACCAAAATATCCCATGGTAACACAAAACTGCACCAAAATATACTATGGTAACACAAAACTGCACCAAAATATCCCATGGTAACACAAAACTGCACCAAAATATCCTATGGTAACACAAAACTGCACCAAAATATCCCATGGTAACACAAAACTGCACCAAAATATCCTATGGTAACACAAAACTGCACCAAAATATCCCATGGTAACACAAAACTGCACCAAAATATCCTATGGTAACACAAAACTGCACCAAAATATCCCATGGTAACACAAAACTGCACCAAAATATACTATGGTAACACAAAACTGCACCAAAATATCCCATGGTAACACAAAACTGCACCAAAATATACTATGGTAACAAAACTGCACTCAAATATCCTATGGTAACACAAAACTGCATCAAAATATCAAATCTGCACCAAAATATCCTATGGTAAAACAAAACTGCACCAAAATATCCCATGGTAACACAAAACTGCACCAAAATAGCCTATGGTAACACAAAACTGCACCAAAATATCCCATGGTAACACAAAACTGCACCAAAATATACTATGGTAACACAAAACTGCACCAAAATATCCTATGGTAACACAAAACTGCACCAAAATATCCTATGGTAACACAAAACTGCACCAAGATATCCTATGGTAACACAAAACTGCACCAAAATATCCTATGGTAACAAAACTGCACTCAAATATCCTATGGTAACACAAAACTGCACTCAAATATCCTATGGTAACACAAAACTGCATCAAAATATCAAAACTGCACCAAAATATCCTATGGTAACACAAAACTGCGGCAAAATATCCTATGGTAACAAAACTGCACTCAAATATCCTATGGTAACACAAAACTGCATCAAAATATCAAAACTGCACCAAAATATCCTATGGTAACACAAAACTGCACCAAAATATCCTATGGTAACACAAAACTGCACCAAAATATCCTATGGTAACACAAAACTGCACCAAAATATCCTATGGTAACACAAAACTGCACCAAAATATCCTATGGTAACACAAAACTGCACCAAAATATCCTATGGTAACAAAACTGCACTCAAATATCCTATGGTAACACAAAACTGCACTCAAATATCCTATGGTAACACAAAACTGCATCAAAATATCAAAACTGCACCAAAATATCCTATGGTAACACAAAACTGCACAAAAATATACTATGGTAACACAAAACTGCGGCAAAATATCCTATGGTAACAAAACTGCACTCAAATATCCTATGGTAACACAAAACTGCATCAAAATATCAAAACTGCACCAAAATATCCTATGGTAACACAAAACTGCACCAAAATATCCTATGGTAACACAAAACTGCACCAAAATATCAAAACTGCACCAAAATATCCTATGGTAACACAAAACTGCACAAAAATATACTATGGTAACACAAAACTGCGGCAAAATATCCTATGGTAACACAAAACTGCACCAAAATATCCCATGGTAACACAAAACTGCACCAAAATATAATATGGTAACACAAAACTGCACCAAAATATCCCATGGTAACACAAAACTGCACCAAAATATCCCATGGTAACACAAAACTGCACCAAAATATAATATGGTAACACAAAACTGCACCAAAATATCCCATGGTAACACAAAACTGCACCAAAATATACTATGGTAACACAAAACTGCACCAAAATATAATATGGTAACACAAAACTGCACCAAAATATCCCATGGTAACACAAAACTGCACCAAAATATACTATGGTAACACAAAACTGCACCAGAATATCCCATGGTAACACAAAACTGCACCAAAATATACTATGGTAACACAAAACTGCACCAAAATATCCCATAGTAACACAAAACTGCACCAAAATATCCTATGGTAACACAAAACTGCACCAAAATATCCTATGGTAACACAAAACTGCACCAAAATATCCCATGGTAACACAAAACTGCACCAAAATATACTATGGTAACACAAAACTGCACCAAAATATCCTATGGTAACACAAAACTGCACCAAAATATACTATGGTAACACAAAACTGCACCAAAATATCCTATGGTAACACAAAACTGCACCAAAATATACTATGGTAACACAAAACTGCATCAAAATATCAAATCTGCACCAAAATATCCTATGGTAAAACAAAACTGCACCAAAATATCCCATGGTAACACAAAACTGCACCAAAATAGCCTATGGTAACACAAAACTGCACCAAAATATCCCATGGTAACACAAAACTGCACCAAAATATACTATGGTAACACAAAACTGCACCAAAATATCCTATGGTAACACAAAACTGCACCAAAATATCCTATGGTAACACAAAACTGCACCAAAATATCCTATGGTAACACAAAACTGCACCAAAATATCCTATGGTAACAAAACTGCACTCAAATATCCTATGGTAACACAAAACTGCACTCAAATATCCTATGGTAACACAAAACTGCATCAAAATATCAAAACTGCACCAAAATATCCTATGGTAACACAAAACTGCACAAAAATATACTATGGTAACACAAAACTGCGGCAAAATATCCTATGGTAACAAAACTGCACTCAAATATCCTATGGTAACACAAAACTGCATCAAAATATCAAAACTGCACCAAAATATCCTATGGTAACACAAAACTGCACCAAAATATCCTATGGTAACACAAAACTGCACCAAAATATACTATGGTAACACAAAACTGCACCAAAATATTCCATGGTAACACAAAACTGCACCAAAATATCCCATGGTAACACAAAACTGCACCAAAATATAATATGGTAACACAAAACTGCACCAAAATATCCCATGGTAACACAAAACTGCACCAAAATATACTATGGTAACACAAAACTGCACCAAAATATCCCATGGTAACACAAAACTGCACCAAAATATACTATGGTAACACAAAACTGCACCAAAATATCCCATGGTAACACAAAACTGCACCAAAATATCCTATGGTAACACAAAACTGCACCAAAATATCCCATGGTAACACAAAACTGCACCAAAATATACTATGGTAACACAAAACTGCACCAAAATATCCCATGGTAACACAAAACTGCACCAAAATATACTATGGTAACACAAAACTGCACCAAAATATCCCATGGTAACACAAAACTGCACCAAAATATACTATGGTAACACAAAACTGCACCAAAATATCCCATGGTAACACAAAACTGCACCAAAATATCCTATGGTAACACAAAACTGCACCAAAATATCCCATGGTAACACAAAACTGCACCAAAATATCCTATGGTAACACAAAACTGCACCAAAATATCCCATGGTAACACAAAACTGCACCAAAATATCCTATGGTAACACAAAACTGCACCAAAATATCCCATGGTAACACAAAACTGCACCAAAATATACTATGGTAACACAAAACTGCACCAAAATATCCCATGGTAACACAAAACTGCACCAAAATATACTATGGTAACAAAACTGCACTCAAATATCCTATGGTAACACAAAACTGCATCAAAATATCAAATCTGCACCAAAATATCCTATGGTAAAACAAAACTGCACCAAAATATCCCATGGTAACACAAAACTGCACCAAAATAGCCTATGGTAACACAAAACTGCACCAAAATATCCCATGGTAACACAAAACTGCACCAAAATATACTATGGTAACACAAAACTGCACCAAAATATCCTATGGTAACACAAAACTGCACCAAAATATCCTATGGTAACACAAAACTGCACCAAGATATCCTATGGTAACACAAAACTGCACCAAAATATCCTATGGTAACAAAACTGCACTCAAATATCCTATGGTAACACAAAACTGCACTCAAATATCCTATGGTAACACAAAACTGCATCAAAATATCAAAACTGCACCAAAATATCCTATGGTAACACAAAACTGCGGCAAAATATCCTATGGTAACAAAACTGCACTCAAATATCCTATGGTAACACAAAACTGCATCAAAATATCAAAACTGCACCAAAATATCCTATGGTAACACAAAACTGCACCAAAATATCCTATGGTAACACAAAACTGCACCAAAATATCCTATGGTAACACAAAACTGCACCAAAATATTCCATGGTAACACAAAACTGCACCAAAATATACTATGGTAACACAAAACTGCACCAAAATATCCTATGGTAACACAAAACTGCACCAAAATATCCCATGGTAACACAAAACTGCACCAAAATATCCTATGGTGACACAAAACTGCACCAAAATATCCCATGGTAACACAAAACTGCACCAAAATATACTATGGTAACACAAAACTGCACCAAAATATCCCATGGTAACACAAAACTGCACCAAAATATCCCATGGTAACACAAAACTGCACCAAAATATCCTATGGTAACACAAAACTGCACCAAAATATCCTATGGTAACACAAAACTGCACCAAAATATCCTATGGTGACACAAAACTGCACCAAAATATCCCATGGTAACACAAAACTGCACCAAAATATACTATGGTAACACAAAACTGCACCAAAATATCCCATGGTAACACAAAACTGCACCAAAATATCCCATGGTAACACAAAACTGCACCAAAATATCCTATGGTAACACAAAACTGCACCAAAATATCCCATGGTAACACAAAACTGCACCAAAATATACTATGGTAACACAAAACTGCACCAAAATATCCCATGGTAACACAAAACTGCACCAAAATATACTATGGTAACACAAAACTGCACCAAAATATCCTATGGTAACACAAAACTGCACCAAAATATCCTATGGTAACACAAAACTGCACCAAAATATCCTATGGTAACACAAAACTGCACCAAAATATACTATGGTAACACAAAACTGCACCAAAATATCCTATGGTAACACAAAACTGCACCAAAATATCCCATGGTAACACAAAACTGCACCAAAATATACTATGGTAACACAAAACTGCACCAAAATATCCCATGGTAACAGAAAACTGCACCAAAATATACTATGGTAACACAAAACTGCACCAAAATATCCCATGGTAACAGAAAACTGCACCAAAATATACTATGGTAACACAAAACTGCACCAAAATATCCTATGGTAACAAAACTGCACTCAAATATCCTATGGTAACACAAAACTGCATCAAAATATCAAAACTGCACCAAAATATCCTATGGTAACACAAAACTGCACCAAAATATCCCATGGTAACACAAAACTGCACCAAAATATCCTATGGTAACACAAAACTGCACCAAAATACACTATGGTAACACAAAACTGCACCAAAATATCCCATGGTAACACAAAACTGCACCAAAATACACTATGGTAACACAAAACTGCACCAAAATACACTATGGTAACACAAAACTGCACCAAAATATCCCATGGTAACACAAAACTGCACCAAAATATCCCATGGCAACACAAAACTGCACCAAAATATAATATGGTAACACAAAACTGCACCAAAATATCCCATGGTAACACAAAACTGCACCAAAATATCCTATGGTAACACAAAACTGCACCAAAATATCCCATGGTAACACAAAACTGCACCAAAATATCCCATGGTAACACAAAACTGCACCAAAATATACTATGGTAACACAAAACTGCACCAAAATATCCTATGGTAACACAAAACTGCACCAAAATATCCCATGGTAACACAAAACTGCACCAAAATATACTATGGTAACACAAAACTGCACCAAAATATACTATGGTAACACAAAACTGCACCAAAATATCCCATGGTAACACAAAACTGCACCAAAATATCCCATGGTAACACAAAACTGCACCAAAATATACTATGGTAACACAAAACTGCACCAAAATATACTATGGTAACACAAAACTGCACCAAAATATCCCATGGTAACACAAAACTGCACCAAAATATCCCATGGTAACACAAAATTGCACCAAAATACACTATGGTAACACAAAACTGCACCAAAATATCCCATGGTAACACAAAACTGCACCAAAATATACTATGGTAACACAAAACTGCACCAAAATATACTATGGTAACACAAAACTGCACCAAAATATCCCATGGTAACACAAAACTGCACCAAAATATACTATGGTAACACAAAACTGCACCAAAATATACTATGGTAACACAAAACTGCACCAAAATATACTATGGTAACACAAAACTGCACCAAAATATACTATGGTAACACAAAACTGCACCAAAATATCCCATGGTAACACAAAACTGCACCAAAATATCCCATGGTAACACAAAACTGCACCAAAATATCCCATGGTAACACAAAATTGCACCAAAATACACTATGGTAACACAAAACTGCACCAAAATATCCCATGGTAACACAAAACTGCACCAAAATATACTATGGTAACACAAAACTGCACCAAAATATCCTATGGTAACACAAAACTGCACCAAAATATCCCATGGTAACACAAAACTGCACCAAAATATCCCATGGTAACACAAAACTGCACCAAAATATACTATGGTAACACAAAACTGCACCAAAATATCCCATGGTAACACAAAACTGCACCAAAATATACTATGGTAACACAAAACTGCACCAAAATATACTATGGTAACACAAAACTGCACCAAAATATACTATGGTAACACAAAACTGCACCAAAATATCCCATGGCAACACAAAACTGCACCAAAATATAATATGGTAACACAAAACTGCACCAAAATATCCCATGGTAACACAAAACTGCACCAAAATATCCTATGGTAACACAAAACTGCACCAAAATATCCCATGGTAACACAAAACTGCACCAAAATATCCCATGGTAACACAAAACTGCACCAAAATATACTATGGTAACACAAAACTGCACCAAAATATCCTATGGTAACACAAAACTGCACCAAAATATCCCATGGTAACACAAAACTGCACCAAAATATACTATGGTAACACAAAACTGCACCAAAATATACTATGGTAACACAAAACTGCACCAAAATATCCCATGGTAACACAAAACTGCACCAAAATATCCCATGGTAACACAAAACTGCACCAAAATATACTATGGTAACACAAAACTGCACCAAAATATACTATGGTAACACAAAACTGCACCAAAATATACTATGGTAACACAAAACTGCACCAAAATATCCCATGGTAACACAAAACTGCACCAAAATATCCCATGGTAACACAAAATTGCACCAAAATACACTATGGTAACACAAAACTGCACCAAAATATCCCATGGTAACACAAAACTGCACCAAAATATACTATGGTAACACAAAACTGCACCAAAATATACTATGGTAACACAAAACTGCACCAAAATATCCCATGGTAACACAAAACTGCACCAAAATATACTATGGTAACACAAAACTGCACCAAAATATACTATGGTAACACAAAACTGCACCAAAATATACTATGGTAACACAAAACTGCACCAAAATATACTATGGTAACACAAAACTGCACCAAAATATACTATGGTAACACAAAACTGCACCAAAATATCCCATGGTAACACAAAACTGCACCAAAATATCCCATGGTAACACAAAACTGCACCAAAATATCCCATGGTAACACAAAATTGCACCAAAATACACTATGGTAACACAAAACTGCACCAAAATATCCCATGGTAACACAAAACTGCACCAAAATATACTATGGTAACACAAAACTGCACCAAAATATCCTATGGTAACACAAAACTGCACCAAAATATCCCATGGTAACACAAAACTGCACCAAAATATCCCATGGTAACACAAAACTGCACCAAAATATACTATGGTAACACAAAACTGCACCAAAATATCCCATGGTAACACAAAACTGCACCAAAATATACTATGGTAACACAAAACTGCACCAAAATATACTATGGTAACACAAAACTGCACCAAAATATACTATGGTAACACAAAACTGCACCAAAATATACTATGGTAACACAAAACTGCACCAAAATATCCCATGGTAACACAAAACTGCACCAAAATATCCCATGGTAACACAAAACTGCACCAAAATATCCCATGGTAACACAAAACTGCACCAAAATATCCCATGGTAACACAAAACTGCACCAAAATATACTATGGTAACACAAAACTGCACCAAAATATCCCATGGTAACACAAAACTGCACCAAAATATACTATGGTAACACAAAACTGCACCAAAATATACTATGGTAACACAAAACTGCACCAAAATATCCCATGGTAACACAAAACTGCACCAAAATATCCCATGGTAACACAAAACTGCACCAAAATATACTATGGTAACACAAAACTGCACCAAAATATACTATGGTAACACAAAACTGCACCAAAATATACTATGGTAACACAAAACTGCACCAAAATATCCCATGGTAACACAAAACTGCACCAAAATATCCCATGATAACACAAAACTGCACCAAAATATCCTATGGTAACACAAAACTGCACCAAAATATACTATGGTAACACAAAACTGCACCAAAATATACCATGGTAACACAAAACTGCACCAAAATATCCCATGGTAACACAAAACTGCACCAAAATATCCCATGGTAACACAAAACTGCACCAAAATATCCCATGGTAACACAAAATTGCACCAAAATACACTATGGTAACACAAAACTGCACCAAAATATCCCATGGTAACACAAAACTGCACCAAAATATCCCATGGTAACACAAAACTGCACCAAAATATCCCATGGTAACACAAAACTGCACCAAAATATCCCATGGTAACACAAAACTGCACCAAAATATACTATGGTAACACAAAACTGCACCAAAATATCCTATGGTAACACAAAACTGCACCAAAATATCCCATGGTAACACAAAACTGCACCAAAATATACTATGGTAACACAAAACTGCACCAAAATATACTATGGTAACACAAAACTGCACCAAAATATACTATGGTAACACAAAACTGCACCAAAATATCCCATGGTAACACAAAACTGCACCAAAATATCCCATGGTAACACAAAACTGCACCAAAATATCCCATGGTAACACAAAACTGCACCAAAATATCCCATGGTAACACAAAACTGCACCAAAATATACTATGGTAACACAAAACTGCACCAAAATATCCCATGGTAACACAAAACTGCACCAAAATATACTATGGTAACACAAAACTGCACCAAAATATACTATGGTAACACAAAACTGCACCAAAATATACTATGGTAACACAAAACTGCACCAAAATATCCCATGGTAACACAAAACTGCACCAAAATATCCCATGGTAACACAAAACTGCACCAAAATATCCCATGGTAACACAAAACTGCACCAAAATATCCCATGGTAACACAAAACTGCACCAAAATATACTATGGTAACACAAAACTGCACCAAAATATCCCATGGTAACACAAAACTGCACCAAAATATACTATGGTAACACAAAACTGCACCAAAATATACTATGGTAACACAAAACTGCACCAAAATATCCCATGGTAACACAAAACTGCACCAAAATATCCCATGGTAACACAAAACTGCACCAAAATATACTATGGTAACACAAAACTGCACCAAAATATACTATGGTAACACAAAACTGCACCAAAATATACTATGGTAACACAAAACTGCACCAAAATATCCCATGGTAACACAAAACTGCACCAAAATATCCCATGGTAACACAAAACTGCACCAAAATATCCCATGGTAACACAAAACTGCACCAAAATATCCCATGGTAACACAAAACTGCACCAAAATATACTATGGTAACACAAAACTGCACCAAAATATCCCATGGTAACACAAAACTGCACCAAAATATACTATGGTAACACAAAACTGCACCAAAATATACTATGGTAACACAAAACTGCACCAAAATATCCCATGGTAACACAAAACTGCACCAAAATATCCCATGTAACACAAAACTGCACCAAAATATCCCATGGTAACACAAAACTGCACCAAAATATCCCATGGTAACACAAAACGGCACCAAAATATACTATGGTAACACAAAACTGCACCAAAATATCCCATGGTAACACAAAACTGCACCAAAATATACTATGGTAACACAAAACTGCACCAAAATATACTATGGTAACACAAAACTGCACCAAAATATCCCATGGTAACACAAAACTGCACCAAAATATCCCATGGTAACACAAAACTGCACCAAAATATACTATGGTAACACAAAACTGCACCAAAATATACTATGGTAACACAAAACTGCACCAAAATATACTATGGTAACACAAAACTGCACCAAAATATCCCATGGTAACACAAAACTGCACCAAAATATCCCATGGTAACACAAAACTGCACCAAAATATCCTATGGTAACACAAAACTGCACCAAAATATACTATGGTAACACAAAACTGCACCAAAATATACCATGGTAACACAAAACTGCACCAAAATATCCCATGGTAACACAAAACTGCACCAAAATATCCCATGGTAACACAAAACTGCACCAAAATATCCCATGGTAACACAAAATTGCACCAAAATACACTATGGTAACACAAAACTGCACCAAAATATCCCATGGTAACACAAAACTGCACCAAAATATCCCATGGTAACACAAAACTGCACCAAAATATCCCATGGTAACACAAAACTGCACCAAAATATCCCATGGTAACACAAAACTGCACCAAAATATACTATGGTAACACAAAACTGCACCAAAATATCCTATGGTAACACAAAACTGCACCAAAATATCCCATGGTAACACAAAACTGCACCAAAATATACTATGGTAACACAAAACTGCACCAAAATATACTATGGTAACACAAAACTGCACCAAAATATACTATGGTAACACAAAACTGCACCAAAATATACTATGGTAACACAAAACTGCACCAAAATATACTATGGTAACACAAAACTGCACCAAAATATCCCATGGTAACACAAAACTGCACCAAAATATCCCATGGTAACACAAAACTGCACCAAAATATCCCATGGTAACACAAAACTGCACCAAAATATCCCATGGTAACACAAAACTGCACCAAAATATACTATGGTAACACAAAACTGCACCAAAATATCCCATGGTAACACAAAACTGCACCAAAATATACTATGGTAACACAAAACTGCACCAAAATATACTATGGTAACACAAAACTGCACCAAAATATCCCATGGTAACACAAAATTGCACCAAAATACACTATGGTAACACAAAACTGCACCAAAATATCCCATGGTAACACAAAACTGCACCAAAATATCCCATGGTAACACAAAACTGCACCAAAATATCCCATGGTAACACAAAACTGCACCAAAATATCCCATGGTAACACAAAACTGCACCAAAATATACTATGGTAACACAAAACTGCACCAAAATATCCTATGGTAACACAAAACTGCACCAAAATATCCCATGGTAACACAAAACTGCACCAAAATATACTATGGTAACACAAAACTGCACCAAAATATACTATGGTAACACAAAACTGCACCAAAATATACTATGGTAACACAAAACTGCACCAAAATATACTATGGTAACACAAAACTGCACCAAAATATCCCATGGTAACACAAAACTGCACCAAAATATCCCATGGTAACACAAAATTGCACCAAAATACACTATGGTAACACAAAACTGCACCAAAATATCCCATGGTAACACAAAACTGCACCAAAATATACTATGGTAACACAAAACTGCACCAAAATATCCTATGGTAACACAAAACTGCACCAAAATATCCCATGGTAACACAAAACTGCACCAAAATATCCCATGGTAACACAAAACTGCACCAAAATATACTATGGTAACACAAAACTGCACCAAAATATCCCATGGTAACACAAAACTGCACCAAAATATACTATGGTAACACAAAACTGCACCAAAATATACTATGGTAACACAAAACTGCACCAAAATATACTATGGTAACACAAAACTGCACCAAAATATACTATGGTAACACAAAACTGCACCAAAATATACTATGGTAACACAAAACTGCACCAAAATATCCTATGGTAACACAAAACTGCACCAAAATATACTATGGTAACACAAAACTGCACCAAAATATACTATGGTAACACAAAACTGCACCAAAATATACTATGGTAACACAAAACTGCACCAAAATATACTATGGTAACACAAAACTGCACCAAAATATACTATGGTAACACAAAACTGCACCAAAATATCCCATGGTAACACAAAACTGCACCAAAATATCCCATGGTAACACAAAACTGCACCAAAATATCCTATGGTAACACAAAACTGCACCAAAATATACTATGGTAACACAAAACTGCACCAAAATATACTATGGTAACACAAAACTGCACCAAAATATCCCATGGTAACACAAAACTGCACCAAAATATCCCATGGTAACACAAAACTGCACCAAAATATACTATGGTAACACAAAACTGCACCAAAATATACTATGGTAACACAAAACTGCACCAAAATATACTATGGTAACACAAAACTGCACCAAAATATCCCATGGTAACACAAAACTGCACCAAAATATCCCATGGTAACACAAAACTGCACCAAAATATCCTATGGTAACACAAAACTGCACCAAAATATACTATGGTAACACAAAACTGCACCAAAATATACTATGGTAACACAAAACTGCACCAAAATATCCCATGGTAACACAAAACTGCACCAAAATATCCCATGGTAACACAAAACTGCACCAAAATATCCCATGGTAACACAAAACTGCACCAAAATATCCCATGGTAACACAAAACTGCACCAAAATATACTATGGTAACACAAAACTGCACCAAAATATCCTATGGTAACACAAAACTGCACCAAAATATCCCATGGTAACACAAAACTGCACCAAAATATACTATGGTAACACAAAACTGCACCAAAATATACTATGGTAACACAAAACTGCACCAAAATATACTATGGTAACACAAAACTGCACCAAAATATACTATGGTAACACAAAACTGCACCAAAATATCCCATGGTAACACAAAACTGCACCAAAATATCCCATGGTAACACAAAATTGCACCAAAATACACTATGGTAACACAAAACTGCACCAAAATATCCCATGGTAACACAAAACTGCACCAAAATATACTATGGTAACACAAAACTGCACCAAAATATCCTATGGTAACACAAAACTGCACCAAAATATCCCATGGTAACACAAAACTGCACCAAAATATCCCATGGTAACACAAAACTGCACCAAAATATACTATGGTAACACAAAACTGCACCAAAATATACTATGGTAACACAAAACTGCACCAAAATATACTATGGTAACACAAAACTGCACCAAAATATCCCATGGTAACACAAAACTGCACCAAAATATCCCATGGTAACACAAAATTGCACCAAAATACACTATGGTAACACAAAACTGCACCAAAATATCCCATGGTAACACAAAACTGCACCAAAATATACTATGGTAACACAAAACTGCACCAAAATATCCTATGGTAACACAAAACTGCACCAAAATATCCCATGGTAACACAAAACTGCACCAAAATATCCCATGGTAACACAAAACTGCACCAAAATATCCCATGGTAACACAAAACTGCACCAAAATATACTATGGTAACACAAAACTGCACCAAAATATCCCATGGTAACACAAAACTGCACCAAAATATACTATGGTAACACAAAACTGCACCAAAATATACTATGGTAACACAAAACTGCACCAAAATATACTATGGTAACACAAAACTGCACCAAAATATACTATGGTAACACAAAACTGCACCAAAATATCCCATGGTAACACAAAACTGCACCAAAATATCCCATGGTAACACAAAACTGCACCAAAATATCCTATGGTAACACAAAACTGCACCAAAATATACTATGGTAACACAAAACTGCACCAAAATATACTATGGTAACACAAAACTGCACCAAAATATCCCATGGTAACACAAAACTGCACCAAAATATCCCATGGTAACACAAAACTGCACCAAAATATCTCATGGTAACACAAAATTGCACCAAAATACACTATGGTAACACAAAACTGCACCAAAATATCCCATGGTAACACAAAACTGCACCAAAATATCCCATGGTAACACAAAACTGCACCAAAATATCCCATGGTAACACAAAACTGCACCAAAATATCCCATGGTAACACAAAACTGCACCAAAATATACTATGGTAACACAAAACTGCACCAAAATATCCTATGGTAACACAAAACTGCACCAAAATATCCCATGGTAACACAAAACTGCACCAAAATATACTATGGTAACACAAAACTGCACCAAAATATACTATGGTAACACAAAACTGCACCAAAATATACTATGGTAACACAAAACTGCACCAAAATATCCCATGGTAACACAAAACTGCACCAAAATATACTATGGTAACACAAAACTGCACCAAAATATCCCATGGTAACACAAAACTGCACCAAAATATCCCATGGTAACACAAAACTGCACCAAAATATACTATGGTAACACAAAACTGCACCAAAATATACTATGGTAACACAAAACTGCACCAAAATATCCCATGGTAACACAAAACTGCACCAAAATATCCCATGGTAACACAAAACTGCACCAAAATATCCCATGGTAACACAAAACTGCACCAAAATATCCCATGGTAACACAAAACTGCACCAAAATATCCCATGGTAACACAAAACTGCACCAAAATATACTATGGTAACACAAAACTGCACCAAAATATCCCATGGTAACACAAAACTGCACCAAAATATACTATGGTAACACAAAACTGCACCAAAATATCCCATGGTAACACAAAACTGCACCAAAATATCCCATGGTAACACAAAACTGCACCAAAATATCCCATGGTAACACAAAACTGCACCAAAATATCCCATGGTAACACAAAACTGCACCAAAATATACTATGGTAACACAAAACTGCACCAAAATATACTATGGTAACACAAAACTGCACCAAAATATCCCATGGTAACACAAAACTGCACCAAAATATCCCATGGTAACACAAAATTGCACCAAAATACACTATGGTAACACAAAACTGCACCAAAATATCCCATGGTAACACAAAACTGCACCAAAATATACTATGGTAACACAAAACTGCACCAAAATATACTATGGTAACACAAAACTGCACCAAAATATCCCATGGTAACACAAAACTGCACCAAAATATACTATGGTAACACAAAACTGCACCAAAATATACTATGGTAACTAGGGTTGTCCCGATACCGATACTAGTATCGGTATCGGGACCGATACCGAGCATTTGCGTGAGTACTTGTACTCGCGCAAATGCTCCCGATGCTTCACCTGATACTTTTTTTTTTCTTTCAGTGTAGAGTGGCCGGAGAGGGCGGGAGGAGTCAGTGGCTGGGGAGGGCTGGGGAGTGCGGGCGGAGTCTGGCTGGAGAGGGTGGACAGAGCCTGTGGACGGAGAGTGCAGGCGGAGTTTGGCTGGAGATGGGGCGGGCAGAGTCTTTGAAGGAAATGCGGGCGGAGTCTGGCTGGGGCGGGCGGAGTCTGGCTGGGGAGGGCGGGCACAGTCAGTGGACCGAGTCGGCGGGGGGGAGAGCGAGTCCCTCACCTGAAGTTGAACGTGGTAAGCTGGCAGGGGTGCAGGGCGTAGTCGCCTCAGGATCGGTGACCGGTGCTGTCACATTCGGTCACCGTCAGCGGCTGAACGTCCATCTTGGTACACCCTGCACTCGGCTGCAGTAAGCAGCAGCAGACATATTGTTACACCCAGCCCGAGCTATATGGGCTGGGTGTAACAAGATGTCCGCTGCTGCTTACTGCAGCCGAGTGCAGAGTGTACCAAGATGGACGTTGCAGCAGTTTTTTTTTTTATATATAAATCCTGTGTCATTTTTTGCAGCATTTCAGTGCCAGCCACCTATCAGTGCCCACAAGTGCTACCTATCAGTGCAATCAGTGCCATTTACCAGTGCCACCTATCAGGTCGCACTGGTAGATGGCACTAATTGCACTGATAGGTGGTACTGATAGGTGGCACTGATTGCACTGAAAGGTGGCACTTTTGGGCACTGATAGATGGCACTGATTGCACTAATGGTGCAATCAGTGCCATCTATCAGTGCCATCTATCAGTGCCCACAAGTGCCACCTATCAGTGCAATCAGTGCCATCTATCAGTGCCCACAAGTGCCACCTTTCAGTGCTATAAGTGCCACCTTTCAGTGCTATAAGTGCCACCTATCAGTGCCATCTATCAGTGCCCACAAGTGCCATCTATCAGTGCCACCTATCAGGGCCCACAAGTGCCATCTATCAGTGCCCACAAGTGGCATCTATCAGTGCCCACAAGTGCCATCTATCAGTGCCCACAAGTGCCACCTATCAGTGCCCACAAGTGCCACCTATCAGTGCAATCAGTGCCACCTATCAGTGCCCACAAGTGCCACCTATTAGTGCTACCAGTGCACATAAGTGCCACCTATCAGTGCCATCTATCAGTGCCCATAAGTGCCACCTATCAATGCCATCTACCATTGCCATCTATCAGTGCCCATAAGTGCCACCTATTAGTGCCATCTATCAGTGCCATCCACCTATTAGTGCCCATCAGCGCCAGTCACCAGTCAGTGCCCATAAGTGCCGCCTATCAGTGCCAGCCGCCTATCAGTGCCAGCCACCTGTCAGTGCCACCTATCAGTCCCCATCTTTCAAACTGTCACATGACATTGAAAAAAAAGTATCGGTAATCGGTATCGGCGAGTACTTGGAAAAAAGTATCGGTACTTGTACTCGGTCTTAAAAAAGTGGTATCGGGACAACCCTAATGGTAACACAAAACTGCACCAAAATATACTATGGTAACACAAAACTGCACCAAAATATACTATGGTAACACAAAACTGCACCAAAATATCCCATGGTAACACAAAATTGCACCAAAATACACTATGGTAACACAAAACTGCACCAAAATATCCTATGGTAACACAAAACTGCACCAAAATATCCCATGGTAACACAAAACTGCACCAAAATATCCCATGGTAACACAAAACTGCACCAAAATATCCCATGGTAACACAAAACTGCACCAAAATATACTATGGTAACACAAAACTGCACCAAAATATACTATGGTAACACAAAACTGCACCAAAATATACTATGGTAACACAAAACTGCACCAAAATATCCCATGGTAACACAAAACTGCACCAAAATATCCCATGGTAACACAAAATTGCACCAAAATACACTATGGTAACACAAAACTGCACCAAAATATCCCATGGTAACACAAAACTGCACCAAAATATACTATGGTAACACAAAACTGCACCAAAATATACTATGGTAACACAAAACTGCACCAAAATATCCCATGGTAACACAAAACTGCACCAAAATATACTATGGTAACACAAAACTGCACCAAAATATACTATGGTAACACAAAACTGCACCAAAATATACTATGGTAACACAAAACTGCACCAAAATATACTATGGTAACACAAAACTGCACCAAAATATACTATGGTAACACAAAACTGCACCAAAATATACTATGGTAACACAAAACTGCACCAAAATATACTATGGTAACACAAAACTGCACCAAAATATCCCATGGTAACACAAAACTGCACCAAAATATCCCATGGTAACACAAAACTGCACCAAAATATCCCATGGTAACACAAAACTGCACCAAAATATCCCATGGTAACACAAAACTGCACCAAAATATACTATGGTAACACAAAACTGCACCAAAATATCCCATGGTAACACAAAACTGCACCAAAATATACTATGGTAACACAAAACTGCACCAAAATATCCCATGGTAACACAAAACTGCACCAAAATATCCCATGGTAACACAAAACTGCACCAAAATATCCCATGGTAACACAAAACTGCACCAAAATATCCCATGGTAACACAAAACTGCACCAAAATATACTATGGTAACACAAAACTGCACCAAAATATACTATGGTAACACAAAACTGCACCAAAATATCCCATGGTAACACAAAACTGCACCAAAATATCCCATGGTAACACAAAATTGCACCAAAATACACTATGGTAACACAAAACTGCACCAAAATATCCCATGGTAACACAAAACTGCACCAAAATATACTATGGTAACACAAAACTGCACCAAAATATACTATGGTAACACAAAACTGCACCAAAATATCCCATGGTAACACAAAACTGCACCAAAATATACTATGGTAACACAAAACTGCACCAAAATATACTATGGTAACTAGGGTTGTCCCGATACCGATACTAGTATCGGTATCGGGACCGATACCGAGCATTTGCGTGAGTACTTGTACTCGCGCAAATGCTCCCGATGCTTCACCCGATACTTTTTTTTTTCTTTCAGTGTAGAGTGGCCGGAGAGGGCGGGAGGAGTCAGTGGCTGGGGAGGGCTGGGGAGTGCGGGCGGAGTCTGGCTGGAGAGGGTGGACAGAGCCTGTGGACGGAGAGTGCAGGCGGAGTTTGGCTGGAGATGGGGCGGGCAGAGTCTTTGAAGGAAATGCGGGCGGAGTCTGGCTGGGGCGGGCGGAGTCTGGCTGGGGAGGGCGGGCACAGTCAGTGGACCGAGTCGGCGGGGGGAGAGCGAGTCCCTCACCTGAAGTTGAACGTGGTAAGCTGGCAGGGGTGCAGGGCGTAGTCGCCTCAGGATCGGTGACCGGTGCTGTCACATTCGGTCACCGTCAGCGGCTGAACGTCCATCTTGGTACACCCTGCACTCGGCTGCAGTAAGCAGCAGCAGACATATTGTTACACCCAGCCCGAGCTATATGGGCTGGGTGTAACAAGATGTCCGCTGCTGCTTACTGCAGCCGAGTGCAGAGTGTACCAAGATGGACGTTGCAGCAGTTTTTTTTTTTATATATAAATCCTGTGTCATTTTTTGCAGCATTTCAGTGCCAGCCACCTATCAGTGCCCACAAGTGCTACCTATCAGTGCAATCAGTGCCATTTACCAGTGCCACCTATCAGGTCGCACTGGTAGATGGCACTAATTGCACTGATAGGTGGTACTGATAGGTGGCACTGATTGCACTGAAAGGTGGCACTTTTGGGCACTGATAGATGGCACTGATTGCACTAATGGTGCAATCAGTGCCATCTATCAGTGCCATCTATCAGTGCCCACAAGTGCCACCTATCAGTGCAATCAGTGCCATCTATCAGTGCCCACAAGTGCCACCTTTCAGTGCTATAAGTGCCACCTTTCAGTGCTATAAGTGCCACCTATCAGTGCCATCTATCAGTGCCCACAAGTGCCATCTATCAGTGCCACCTATCAGGGCCCACAAGTGCCATCTATCAGTGCCCACAAGTGGCATCTATCAGTGCCCACAAGTGCCATCTATCAGTGCCCACAAGTGCCACCTATCAGTGCCCACAAGTGCCACCTATCAGTGCAATCAGTGCCACCTATCAGTGCCCACAAGTGCCACCTATTAGTGCTACCAGTGCACATAAGTGCCACCTATCAGTGCCATCTATCAGTGCCCATAAGTGCCACCTATCAATGCCATCTACCATTGCCATCTATCAGTGCCCATAAGTGCCACCTATTAGTGCCATCTATCAGTGCCATCCACCTATTAGTGCCCATCAGCGCCAGTCACCAGTCAGTGCCCATAAGTGCCGCCTATCAGTGCCAGCCGCCTATCAGTGCCAGCCACCTGTCAGTGCCACCTATCAGTCCCCATCTTTCAAACTGTCACATGACATTGAAAAAAAAGTATCGGTAATCGGTATCGGCGAGTACTTGGAAAAAAGTATCGGTACTTGTACTCGGTCTTAAAAAAGTGGTATCGGGACAACCCTAATGGTAACACAAAACTGCACCAAAATATACTATGGTAACACAAAACTGCACCAAAATATACTATGGTAACACAAAACTGCACCAAAATATCCCATGGTAACACAAAATTGCACCAAAATACACTATGGTAACACAAAACTGCACCAAAATATCCTATGGTAACACAAAACTGCACCAAAATATCCCATGGTAACACAAAACTGCACCAAAATATCCCATGGTAACACAAAACTGCACCAAAATATCCCATGGTAACACAAAACTGCACCAAAATATACTATGGTAACACAAAACTGCACCAAAATATACTATGGTAACACAAAACTGCACCAAAATATACTATGGTAACACAAAACTGCACCAAAATATCCCATGGTAACACAAAACTGCACCAAAATATCCCATGGTAACACAAAATTGCACCAAAATACACTATGGTAACACAAAACTGCACCAAAATATCCCATGGTAACACAAAACTGCACCAAAATATACTATGGTAACACAAAACTGCACCAAAATATACTATGGTAACACAAAACTGCACCAAAATATCCCATGGTAACACAAAACTGCACCAAAATATACTATGGTAACACAAAACTGCACCAAAATATACTATGGTAACACAAAACTGCACCAAAATATACTATGGTAACACAAAACTGCACCAAAATATACTATGGTAACACAAAACTGCACCAAAATATACTATGGTAACACAAAACTGCACCAAAATATCCCATGGTAACACAAAACTGCACCAAAATATCCCATGGTAACACAAAACTGCACCAAAATATCCCATGGTAACACAAAACTGCACCAAAATATACTATGGTAACACAAAACTGCACCAAAATATCCTATGGTAACACAAAACTGCACCAAAATATCCCATGGTAACACAAAACTGCACCAAAATATCCCATGGTAACACAAAACTGCACCAAAATATACTATGGTAACACAAAACTGCACCAAAATATCCCATGGTAACACAAAACTGCACCAAAATATACTATGGTAACACAAAACTGCACCAAAATATACTATGGTAACACAAAACTGCACCAAAATATACTATAGTAACACAAAACTGCACCAAAATATACTATGGTAACACAAAACTGCACCAAAATATACTATGGTAACACAAAACTGCACCAAAATATCCTATGGTAACACAAAACTGCACCAAAATATACTATGGTAACACAAAACTGCACCAAAATATACTATGGTAACACAAAACTGCACCAAAATATACTATGGTAACACAAAACTGCACCAAAATATACTATGGTAACACAAAACTGCACCAAAATATACTATGGTAACACAAAACTGCACCAAAATATCCCATGGTAACACAAAACTGCACCAAAATATCCCATGGTAACACAAAACTGCACCAAAATATCCCATGGTAACACAAAACTGCACCAAAATATACTATGGTAACACAAAACTGCACCAAAATATCCCATGGTAACACAAAACTGCACCAAAATATCCCATGGTAACACAAAACTGCACCAAAATATCCCATGGTAACACAAAACTGCACCAAAATATCCTATGGTAACACAAAACTGCACCAAAATATACTATGGTAACACAAAACTGCACCAAAATATACTATGGTAACACAAAACTGCACCAAAATATCCCATGGTAACACAAAACTGCACCAAAATATCCCATGGTAACACAAAACTGCACCAAAATATCCCATGGTAACACAAAATTGCACCAAAATACACTATGGTAACACAAAACTGCACCAAAATATCCCATGGTAACACAAAACTGCACCAAAATATCCCATGGTAACACAAAACTGCACCAAAATATCCCATGGTAACACAAAACTGCACCAAAATATCCCATGGTAACACAAAACTGCACCAAAATATACTATGGTAACACAAAACTGCACCAAAATATCCCATGGTAACACAAAACTGCACCAAAATATACTATGGTAACACAAAACTGCACCAAAATATCCCATGGTAACACAAAACTGCACCAAAATATCCCATGGTAACACAAAACTGCACCAAAATATACTATGGTAACACAAAACTGCACCAAAATATACTATGGTAACACAAAACTGCACCAAAATATCCCATGGTAACACAAAACTGCACCAAAATATCCCATGGTAACACAAAACTGCACCAAAATATACTATGGTAACACAAAACTGCACCAAAATATCCCATGGTAACACAAAACTGCACCAAAATATCCCATGGTAACACAAAACTGCACCAAAATATCCCATGGTAACACAAAATTGCACCAAAATACACTATGGTAACACAAAACTGCACCAAAATATCCCATGGTAACACAAAACTGCACCAAAATATACTATGGTAACACAAAACTGCACCAAAATATCCCATGGTAACACAAAACTGCACCAAAATATCCCATGGTAACACAAAACTGCACCAAAATATACTATGGTAACACAAAACTGCACCAAAATATACTATGGTAACACAAAACTGCACCAAAATATACTATGGTAACTAGGGTTGTCCCGATACCGATACTAGTATCGGTATCGGGACCGATACCGAGCATTTGCGTGAGTACTTGTACTCGCGCAAATGCTCCCGATGCTTCACCCGATACTTTTTTTTTTCTTTCAGTGTAGAGTGGCCGGAGAGGGCGGGAGGAGTCAGTGGCTGGGGAGGGCTGGGGAGTGCGGGCGGAGTCTGGCTGGAGAGGGTGGACAGAGCCTGTGGACGGAGAGTGCAGGCGGAGTTTGGCTGGAGATGGGGCGGGCAGAGTCTTTGAAGGAAATGCGGGCGGAGTCTGGCTGGGGTGGGCGGAGTCTGGCTGGGGAGGGCGGGCACAGTCAGTGGACCGAGTCGGCGGGGGGAGAGCGAGTCCCTCACCTGAAGTTGAACGTGGTAAGCTGGCAGGGGTGCAGGGCGTAGTCGCCTCAGGATCGGTGACCGGTGCTGTCACATTCGGTCACCGTCAGCGGCTGAACGTCCATCTTGGTACACCCTGCACTCGGCTGCAGTAAGCAGCAGCAGACATCTTGTTACACCCAGCCCGAGCTATATGGGCTGGGTGTAACAAGATGTCCGCTGCTGCTTACTGCAGCCGAGTGCAGAGTGTACCAAGATGGACGTTGCAGCAGTTTTTTTTTTTTATATATAAATCCTGTGTCATTTTTTGCAGCATTTCAGTGCCAGCCACCTATCAGTGCCCACAAGTGCTACCTATCAGTGCAATCAGTGCCATTTACCAGTGCCACCTATCAGGTCGCACTGGTAGATGGCACTAATTGCACTGATAGGTGGTACTGATAGGTGGCACTGATTGCACTGAAAGGTGGCACTTTTGGGCACTGATAGATGGCACTGATTGCACTAATGGTGCAATCAGTGCCATCTATCAGTGCCATCTATCAGTGCCCACAAGTGCCACCTATCAGTGCAATCAGTGCCATCTATCAGTGCCCACAAGTGCCACCTTTCAGTGCTATAAGTGCCACCTTTCAGTGCTATAAGTGCCACCTATCAGTGCCATCTATCAGTGCCCACAAGTGCCATCTATCAGTGCCACCTATCAGGGCCCACAAGTGCCATCTATCAGTGCCCACAAGTGGCATCTATCAGTGCCCACAAGTGCCATCTATCAGTGCCCACAAGTGCCACCTATCAGTGCCCACAAGTGCCACCTATCAGTGCAATCAGTGCCACCTATCAGTGCAATCAGTGCCACCTATCAGTGCCCACAAGTGCCACCTATTAGTGCTACCAGTGCACATAAGTGCCACCTATCAGTGCCATCTATCAGTGCCCATAAGTGCCACCTATCAATGCCATCTACCATTGCCATCTATCAGTGCCCACAAGTGCCACCTTTCAGTGCTATAAGTGCCACCTTTCAGTGCTATAAGTGCCACCTATCAGTGCCATCTATCAGTGCCCACAAGTGCCACCTTTCAGTGCTATAAGTGCCACCTTTCAGTGCTATAAGTGCCACCTATCAGTGCCATCTATCAGTGCCCACAAGTGCCACCTATCAGTGCCCACAAGTGCCACCTATCAGTGCAATCAGTGCCACCTATCAGTGCCCACAAGTGCCACCTATTAGTGCTACCAGTGCACATAAGTGCCACCTATCAGTGCCATCTATCAGTGCCCATAAGTGCCACCTATCAATGCCATCTACCATTGCCATCTATCAGTGCCCATAAGTGCCACCTATTAGTGCCATCTATCAGTGCCATCCACCTATTAGTGCCCATCAGCGCCAGTCACCAGTCAGTGCCCATAAGTGCCGCCTATCAGTGCCAGCCGCCTATCAGTGCCAGCCACCTGTCAGTGCCACCTATCAGTCCCCATCTTTCAAACTGTCACATGACATTGAAAAAAAAGTATCGGTAATCGGTATCGGCGAGTACTTGGAAAAAAGTATCGGTACTTGTACTCGGTCTTAAAAAAGTGGTATCGGGACAACCCTAATGGTAACACAAAACTGCACCAAAATATACCATGGTAACACAAAACTGTACCAAAATATACTATGGTAACACAAAACTGCACCAAAATATCCCATGGTAACACAAAACTGCACCAAAATATCCCATGGTAACACAAAACTGCACCAAAATATACTATGGTAACACAAAACTGCACCAAAATATACTATGGTAACACAAAATTGCACCAAAATACACTATGGTAACACAAAACTGCACCAAAATATCCTATGGTAACACAAAACTGCACCAAAATATCCCATGGTAACACAAAACTGCACCAAAATATACTATGGTAACACAAAACTGCACCAAAATATACTATGGTAACACAAAACTGCACCAAAATATACTATGGTAACACAAAACTGCACCAAAATATCCCATGGTAACACAAAACTGCACCAAAATATCCCATGGTAACACAAAATTGCACCAAAATACACTATGGTAACACAAAACTGCACCAAAATATCCCATGGTAACACAAAACTGCACCAAAATATACTATGGTAACACAAAACTGCACCAAAATATACTATGGTAACACAAAACTGCACCAAAATATCCCATGGTAACACAAAACTGCACCAAAATATACTATGGTAACACAAAACTGCACCAAAATATACTATGGTAACACAAAACTGCACCAAAATATACTATGGTAACACAAAACTGCACCAAAATATACTATGGTAACACAAAACTGCACCAAAATATACTATGGTAACACAAAACTGCACCAAAATATCCCATGGTAACACAAAACTGCACCAAAATATCCCATGGTAACACAAAACTGCACCAAAATATCCCATGGTAACACAAAACTGCACCAAAATATACTATGGTAACACAAAACTGCACCAAAATATCCTATGGTAACACAAAACTGCACCAAAATATCCCATGGTAACACAAAACTGCACCAAAATATCCCATGGTAACACAAAACTGCACCAAAATATACTATGGTAACACAAAACTGCACCAAAATATCCCATGGTAACACAAAACTGCACCAAAATATACTATGGTAACACAAAACTGCACCAAAATATACTATGGTAACACAAAACTGCACCAAAATATACTATGGTAACACAAAACTGCACCAAAATATACTATGGTAACACAAAACTGCACCAAAATATACTATGGTAACACAAAACTGCACCAAAATATACTATGGTAACACAAAACTGCACCAAAATATCCCATGGTAACACAAAACTGCACCAAAATATCCTATGGTAACACAAAACTGCACCAAAATATACTATGGTAACACAAAACTGCACCAAAATATCCCATGGTAACACAAAACTGCACCAAAATATCCCATGGTAACACAAAACTGCACCAAAATATCCCATGGTAACACAAAACTGCACCAAAATATCCCATGGTAACACAAAACTGCAACAAAATATCCTATGGTAACACAAAACTGCACCAAAATATACTATGGTAACACAAAACTGCACCAAAATATACTATGGTAACACAAAACTGCACCAAAATATCCCATGGTAACACAAAACTGCACCAAAATATCCCATGGTAACACAAAACTGCACCAAAATATCCCATGGTAACACAAAATTGAACCAAAATACACTATGGTAACACAAAACTGCACCAAAATATCCCATGGTAACACAAAACTGCACCAAAATATCCCATGGTAACACAAAACTGCACCAAAATATCCCATGGTAACACAAAACTGCACCAAAATATCCCATGGTAACACAAAACTGCACCAAAATATACTATGGTAACACAAAACTGCACCAAAATATCCTATGGTAACACAAAACTGCACCAAAATATCCCATGGTAACACAAAACTGCACCAAAATATACTATGGTAACACAAAACTGCACCAAAATATACTATGGTAACACAAAACTGCACCAAAATATACTATGGTAACACAAAACTGCACCAAAATATACTATGGTAACACAAAACTGCACCAAAATATCCCATGGTAACACAAAACTGCACCAAAATATCCCATGGTAACACAAAACTGCACCAAAATATACTATGGTAACACAAAACTGCACCAAAATATCCCATGGTAACACAAAACTGCACCAAAATATCCCATGGTAACACAAAACTGCACCAAAATATCCCATGGTAACACAAAATTGCACCAAAATACACTATGGTAACACAAAACTGCACCAAAATATCCCATGGTAACACAAAACTGCACCAAAATATACTATGGTAACACAAAACTGCACCAAAATATCCCATGGTAACACAAAACTGCACCAAAATATCCCATGGTAACACAAAACTGCACCAAAATATACTATGGTAACACAAAACTGCACCAAAATATACTATGGTAACACAAAACTGCACCAAAATATACTATGGTAACTAGGGTTGTCCCGATACCGATACTAGTATCGGTATCGGGACCGATACCGAGCATTTGCGTGAGTACTTGTACTCGCGCAAATGCTCCCGATGCTTCACCCGATACTTTTTTTTTTCTTTCAGTGTAGAGTGGCCGGAGAGGGCGGGAGGAGTCAGTGGCTGGGGAGGGCTGGGGAGTGCGGGCGGAGTCTGGCTGGAGAGGGTGGACAGAGCCTGTGGACGGAGAGTGCAGGCGGAGTTTGGCTGGAGATGGGGCGGGCAGAGTCTTTGAAGGAAATGCGGGCGGAGTCTGGCTGGGGTGGGCGGAGTCTGGCTGGGGAGGGCGGGCACAGTCAGTGGACCGAGTCGGCGGGGGGAGAGCGAGTCCCTCACCTGAAGTTGAACGTGGTAAGCTGGCAGGGGTGCAGGGCGTAGTCGCCTCAGGATCGGTGACCGGTGCTGTCACATTCGGTCACCGTCAGCGGCTGAACGTCCATCTTGGTACACCCTGCACTCGGCTGCAGTAAGCAGCAGCAGACATCTTGTTACACCCAGCCCGAGCTATATGGGCTGGGTGTAACAAGATGTCCGCTGCTGCTTACTGCAGCCGAGTGCAGAGTGTACCAAGATGGACGTTGCAGCAGTTTTTTTTTTTATATATAAATCCTGTGTCATTTTTTGCAGCATTTCAGTGCCAGCCACCTATCAGTGCCCACAAGTGCTACCTATCAGTGCAATCAGTGCCATTTACCAGTGCCACCTATCAGGTCGCACTGGTAGATGGCACTAATTGCACTGATAGGTGGTACTGATAGGTGGCACTGATTGCACTGAAAGGTGGCACTTTTGGGCACTGATAGATGGCACTGATTGCACTAATGGTGCAATCAGTGCCATCTATCAGTGCCATCTATCAGTGCCCACAAGTGCCACCTATCAGTGCAATCAGTGCCATCTATCAGTGCCCACAAGTGCCACCTTTCAGTGCTATAAGTGCCACCTTTCAGTGCTATAAGTGCCACCTATCAGTGCCATCTATCAGTGCCCACAAGTGCCATCTATCAGTGCCACCTATCAGGGCCCACAAGTGCCATCTATCAGTGCCCACAAGTGGCATCTATCAGTGCCCACAAGTGCCATCTATCAGTGCCCACAAGTGCCACCTATCAGTGCCCACAAGTGCCACCTATCAGTGCAATCAGTGCCACCTATCAGTGCCCACAAGTGCCACCTATTAGTGCTACCAGTGCACATAAGTGCCACCTATCAGTGCCATCTATCAGTGCCCATAAGTGCCACCTATCAATGCCATCTACCATTGCCATCTATCAGTGCCCATAAGTGCCACCTATTAGTGCCATCTATCAGTGCCATCCACCTATTAGTGCCCATCAGCGCCAGTCACCAGTCAGTGCCCATAAGTGCCGCCTATCAGTGCCAGCCGCCTATCAGTGCCAGCCACCTGTCAGTGCCACCTATCAGTCCCCATCTTTCAAACTGTCACATGACATTGAAAAAAAAGTATCGGTAATCGGTATCGGCGAGTACTTGGAAAAAAGTATCGGTACTTGTACTCGGTCTTAAGAAAGTGGTATCGGGACAACCCTAATGGTAACACAAAACTGCACCAAAATATACTATGGTAACACAAAACTGCACCAAAATATACTATGGTAACACAAAACTGCACCAAAATATCCCATGGTAACACAAAACTGCACCAAAATATCCCATGGTAACACAAAATTGCACCAAAATACACTATGGTAACACAAAACTGCACCAAAATATCCTATGGTAACACAAAACTGCACCAAAATATCCCATGGTAACACAAAACTGCACCAAAATATCCCATGGTAACACAAAACTGCACCAAAATATCCCATGGTAACACAAAACTGCACCAAAATATACTATGGTAACACAAAACTGCACCAAAATATACTATGGTAACACAAAACTGCACCAAAATATACTATGGTAACACAAAACTGCACCAAAATATCCCATGGTAACACAAAACTGCACCAAAATATCCCATGGTAACACAAAATTGCACCAAAATACACTATGGTAACACAAAACTGCACCAAAATATCCCATGGTAACACAAAACTGCACCAAAATATACTATGGTAACACAAAACTGCACCAAAATATACTATGGTAACACAAAACTGCACCAAAATATCCCATGGTAACACAAAACTGCACCAAAATATACTATGGTAACACAAAACTGCACCAAAATATACTATGGTAACACAAAACTGCACCAAAATATACTATGGTAACACAAAACTGCACCAAAATATACTATGGTAACACAAAACTGCACCAAAATATCCCATGGTAACACAAAACTGCACCAAAATATCCCATGGTAACACAAAACTGCACCAAAATATCCCATGGTAACACAAAACTGCACCAAAATATACTATGGTAACACAAAACTGCACCAAAATATCCTATGGTAACACAAAACTGCACCAAAATATCCCATGGTAACACAAAACTGCACCAAAATATCCCATGGTAACACAAAACTGCACCAAAATATACTATGGTAACACAAAACTGCACCAAAATATCCCATGGTAACACAAAACTGCACCAAAATATCCCATGGTAACACAAAACTGCACCAAAATATACTATGGTAACACAAAACTGCACCAAAATATACTATGGTAACACAAAACTGCACCAAAATATACTATGGTAACACAAAACTGCACCAAAATATACTATGGTAACACAAAACTGCACCAAAATATCCTATGGTAACACAAAACTGCACCAAAATATCCTATGGTAACACAAAACTGCACCAAAATATCCCATGGTAACACAAAACTGCACCAAAATATCCCATGGTAACACAAAACTGCACCAAAATATACTATGGTAACACAAAACTGCACCAAAATATACTATGGTAACACAAAACTGCACCAAAATATCCCATGGTAACACAAAACTGCACCAAAATATCCCATGGTAACACACAACTGCACCAAAATATCCCATGGTAACACAAAATTGCACCAAAATATCCTATGGTAACACAAAACTGCACCAAAATATACTATGGTAACACAAAACTGCACCAAAATATACTATGGTAACACAAAACTGCACCAAAATATCCCATGGTAACACAAAACTGCACCAAAATATCCCATGGTAACACAAAACTGCACCAAAATATCCTATGGTAACACAAAACTGCACCAAAATATCCCATGGTAACACAAAACTGCACCAAAATATACTATGGTAACACAAAACTGCACCAAAATATACTATGGTAACACAAAACTGCACCAAAATATACTATGGTAACACAAAACTGCACCAAAATATACTATGGTAACACAAAACTGCACCAAAATATACTATGGTAACACAAAACTGCACCAAAATATCCCATGGTAACACAAAACTGCACCAAAATATCCCATGGTAACACAAAACTGCACCAAAATATCCCATGGTAACACAAAACTGCACCAAAATATCCCATGGTAACACAAAACTGCACCAAAATATACTATGGTAACACAAAACTGCACCAAAATATCCCATGGTAACACAAAACAGCACCAAAATATCCCATGGTAACACAAAACTGCACCAAAATATACTATGGTAACACAAAACTGCACCAAAATATACTATGGTAACACAAAACTGCACCAAAATATACTATGGTAACACAAAACTGCACCAAAATATCCCATGGTAACACAAAATTGCACCAAAATACACTATGGTAACACAAAACTGCACCAAAATATCCCATGGTAACACAAAACTGCACCAAAATATACTATGGTAACACAAAACTGCACCAAAATATCCCATGGTAACACAAAACTGCACCAAAATATACTATGGTAACACAAAACTGCACCAAAATATACTATGGTAACACAAAACTGCACCAAAATATACTATGGTAACACAAAACTGCACCAAAATATACTATGGTAACTAGGGTTGTCCCGATACCGATACTAGTATCGGTATCGGGACCGATACCGAGCATTTGCGTGAGTACTTGTACTCGCGCAAATGCTCCCGATGCTTCACCCGATACTTTTTTTTTTCTTTCAGTGTAGAGTGGCCGGAGAGGGCGGGAGGAGTCAGTGGCTGGGGAGGGCTGGGGAGTGCGGGCGGAGTCTGGCTGGAGAGGGTGGACAGAGCCTGTGGACGGAGAGTGCAGGCGGAGTTTGGCTGGAGATGGGGCGGGCAGAGTCTTTGAAGGAAATGCGGGCGGAGTCTGGCTGGGGCGGGCGGAGTCTGGCTGGGGAGGGCGGGCACAGTCAGTGGACCGAGGCGGCGGGGGGAGAGCGAGTCCCTCACCTGAAGTTGAACGTGGTAAGCTGGCAGGGGTGCAGGGCGTAGTCGCCTCAGGATCGGTGACCGGTGCTGTCACATTCGGTCACCGTCAGCGGCTGAACGTCCATCTTGGTACACCCTGCACTCGGCTGCAGTAAGCAGCAGCAGACATCTTGTTACACCCAGCCCGAGCTATATGGGCTGGGTGTAACAAGATGTCCGCTGCTGCTTACTGCAGCCGAGTGCAGAGTGTACCAAGATGGACGTTGCAGCAGTTTTTTTTTTTTATATATAAATCCTGTGTCATTTTTTGCAGCATTTCAGTGCCAGCCACCTATCAGTGCCCACAAGTGCTACCTATCAGTGCAATCAGTGCCATTTACCAGTGCCACCTATCAGGTCGCACTGGTAGATGGCACTAATTGCACTGATAGGTGGTACTGATAGGTGGCACTGATTGCACTGAAAGGTGGCACTTTTGGGCACTGATAGATGGCACTGATTGCACTAATGGTGCAATCAGTGCCATCTATCAGTGCCATCTATCAGTGCCCACAAGTGCCACCTATCAGTGCAATCAGTGCCATCTATCAGTGCCCACAAGTGCCACCTTTCAGTGCTATAAGTGCCACCTTTCAGTGCTATAAGTGCCACCTATCAGTGCCATCTATCAGTGCCCACAAGTGCCATCTATCAGTGCCACCTATCAGGGCCCACAAGTGCCATCTATCAGTGCCCACAAGTGGCATCTATCAGTGCCCACAAGTGCCATCTATCAGTGCCCACAAGTGCCACCTATCAGTGCCCACAAGTGCCACCTATCAGTGCAATCAGTGCCACCTATCAGTGCCCACAAGTGCCACCTATTAGTGCTACCAGTGCACATAAGTGCCACCTATCAGTGCCATCTATCAGTGCCCATAAGTGCCACCTATCAATGCCATCTACCATTGCCATCTATCAGTGCCCATAAGTGCCACCTATTAGTGCCATCTATCAGTGCCATCCACCTATTAGTGCCCATCAGTGCCAGTCACCAGTCAGTGCCCATAAGTGCCGCCTATCAGTGCCAGCCGCCTATCAGTGCCAGCCACCTGTCAGTGCCACCTATCAGTCCCCATCTTTCAAACTGTCACATGACATTGAAAAAAAAGTATCGGTAATCGGTATCGGCGAGTACTTGGAAAAAAGTATCGGTACTTGTACTCGGTCTTAAAAAAGTGGTATCGGGACAACCCTAATGGTAACACAAAACTGCACCAAAATATACTATGGTAACACAAAACTGCACCAAAATATACTATGGTAACACAAAACTGCACCAAAATATCCCATGGTAACACAAAACTGCACCAAAATATCCCATGGTAACACAAAATTGCACCAAAATACACTATGGTAACACAAAACTGCACCAAAATATCCTATGGTAACACAAAACTGCACCAAAATATCCCATGGTAACACAAAACTGCACCAAAATATCCCATGGTAACACAAAACTGCACCAAAATATCCCATGGTAACACAAAACTGCACCAAAATATACTATGGTAACACAAAACTGCACCAAAATATACTATGGTAACACAAAACTGCACCAAAATATACTATGGTAACACAAAACTGCACCAAAATATCCCATGGTAACACAAAACTGCACCAAAATATCCCATGGTAACACAAAATTGCACCAAAATACACTATGGTAACACAAAACTGCACCAAAATATCCCATGGTAACACAAAACTGCACCAAAATATACTATGGTAACACAAAACTGCACCAAAATATACTATGGTAACACAAAACTGCACCAAAATATCCCATGGTAACACAAAACTGCACCAAAATATACTATGGTAACACAAAACTGCACCAAAATATACTATGGTAACACAAAACTGCACCAAAATATACTATGGTAACACAAAACTGCACCAAAATATACTATGGTAACACAAAACTGCACCAAAATATACTATGGTAACACAAAACTGCACCAAAATATCCCATGGTAACACAAAACTGCACCAAAATATCCCATGGTAACACAAAACTGCACCAAAATATCCCATGGTAACACAAAACTGCACCAAAATATACTATGGTAACACAAAACTGCACCAAAATATCCTATGGTAACACAAAACTGCACCAAAATATCCCATGGTAACACAAAACTGCACCAAAATATCCCATGGTAACACAAAACTGCACCAAAATATACTATGGTAACACAAAACTGCACCAAAATATCCCATGGTAACACAAAACTGCACCAAAATATACTATGGTAACACAAAACTGCACCAAAATATACTATGGTAACACAAAACTGCACCAAAATATACTATGGTAACACAAAACTGCACCAAAATATACTATGGTAACACAAAACTGCACCAAAATATACTATGGTAACACAAAACTGCACCAAAATATCCCATGGTAACACAAAACTGCACCAAAATATCCCATGGTAACACAAAACTGCACCAAAATATCCCATGGTAACACAAAACTGCACCAAAATATACTATGGTAACACAAAACTGCACCAAAATATCCCATGGTAACACAAAACTGCACCAAAATATACTATGGTAACACAAAACTGCACCAAAATATACTATGGTAACACAAAACTGCACCAAAATATCCCATGGTAACACAAAACTGCACCAAAATATCCCATGGTAACACAAAACTGCACCAAAATATACTATGGTAACACAAAACTGCACCAAAATATACTATGGTAACACAAAACTGCACCAAAATATCCCATGGTAACACAAAACTGCACCAAAATATACTATGGTAACACAAAACTGCACCAAAATATACTATGGTAACACAAAACTGCAGCAAAATATCCCATGGTAACACAAAACTGCACCAAAATATCCCATGGTAACACAAAACTGCACCAAAATATACTATGGTAACACAAAACTGCACCAAAATATACTATGGTAACACAAAACTGCACCAAAATATCCCATGGTAACACAAAACTGCACCAAAATATCCCATGGTAACACAAAATTGCACCAAAATACACTATGGTAACACAAAACTGCACCAAAATATCCCATGGTAACACAAAACTGCACCAAAATATACTATGGTAACACAAAACTGCACCAAAATATACTATGGTAACACAAAACTGCACCAAAATATCCCATGGTAACACAAAACTGCACCAAAATATACTATGGTAACACAAAACTGCACCAAAATATACTATGGTAACACAAAACTGCACCAAAATATACTATGGTAACACAAAACTGCACCAAAATATACCATGGTAACACAAAACTGCACCAAAATATCCCATGGTAACACAAAATTGCACCAAAATACACTATGGTAACACAAAACTGCACCAAAATATCCTATGGTAACACAAAACTGCACCAAAATATCCCATGGTAACACAAAACTGCACCAAAATATCCCATGGTAACACAAAACTGCACCAAAATATCCCATGGTAACACAAAACTGCACCAAAATATACTATGGTAACACAAAACTGCACCAAAATATACTATGGTAACACAAAACTGCACCAAAATATACTATGGTAACACAAAACTGCACCAAAATATCCCATGGTAACACAAAACTGCACCAAAATATCCCATGGTAACACAAAATTGCACCAAAATACACTATGGTAACACAAAACTGCACCAAAATATCCCATGGTAACACAAAACTGCACCAAAATATACTATGGTAACACAAAACTGCACCAAAATATACTATGGTAACACAAAACTGCACCAAAATATCCCATGGTAACACAAAACTGCACCAAAATATACTATGGTAACACAAAACTGCACCAAAATATACTATGGTAACACAAAACTGCACCAAAATATACTATGGTAACACAAAGCTGCACCAAAATATACTATGGTAACACAAAACTGCACCAAAATATACTATGGTAACACAAAACTGCACCAAAATATCCCATGGTAACACAAAACTGCACCAAAATATCCCATGGTAACACAAAACTGCACCAAAATATCCCATGGTAACACAAAACTGCACCAAAATATACTATGGTAACACAAAACTGCACCAAAATATCCCATGGTAACACAAAACTGCACCAAAATATACTATGGTAACACAAAACTGCACCAAAATATACTATGGTAACACAAAACTGCACCAAAATATCCCATGGTAACACAAAACTGCACCAAAATATCCCATGGTAACACAAAACTGCACCAAAATATACTATGGTAACACAAAACTGCACCAAAATATACTATGGTAACACAAAACTGCACCAAAATATCCCATGGTAACACAAAACTGCACCAAAATATCCCATGGTAACACAAAACTGCACCAAAATATCCTATGGTAACACAAAACTGCACCAAAAGATACTATGGTAACACAAAACTGCACCAAAATATACTATGGTAACACAAAACTGCACCAAAATATCCCATGGTAACACAAAACTGCACCAAAATATCCCATGGTAACACAAAACTGCACCAAAATATCCCATGGGAACACAAAATTGCACCAAAATACACTATGGTAACACAAAACTGCACCAAAATATCCCATGGTAACACAAAACTGCACCAAAATATCCCATGGTAACACAAAACTGCACCAAAATATCCCATGGTAACACAAAACTGCACCAAAATATCCCATGGTAACACAAAACTGCACCAAAATATACTATGGTAACACAAAACTGCACCAAAATATCCTATGGTAACACAAAACTGCACCAAAATATCCCATGGTAACACAAAACTGCACCAAAATATACTATGGTAACACAAAACTGCACCAAAATATACTATGGTAACACAAAACTGCACCAAAATATACTATGGTAACACAAAACTGCACCAAAATATACTATGGTACCACAAAACTGCACCAAAATCTCCTATGGTAACACAAAACTGCACCAAAATATCCCATGGTAACACAAAACTGCACCAAAATATCCCATGGTAACACAAAACTGCACCAAAATATCCTATGGTAACACAAAACTGCACCAAAATATACTATGGTAACACAAAACTGCACCAAAATATACTATGGTAACACAAAACTGCACCAAAATATCCCATGGTAACACAAAACTGCACCAAAATATCCCATGGTAACACAAAACTGCACCAAAATATCCCATGGTAACACAAAACTGCACCAAAATATACTATGGTAACACAAAACTGCACCAAAATATACTATGGTAACACAAAACTGCACCAAAATATACTATGGTAACACAAAATTGCACCAAAATACACTATGGTAACACAAAACTGCACCAAAATATCCCATGGTAACACAAAACTGCACCAAAATATCCCATTGTAACACAAAACTGCACCAAAATATCCCATGGTAACACAAAACTGCACCAAAATATCCTATGGTAACACAAAACTGCACCAAAATATCCCATGGTAACACAAAACTGCACCAAAATATACTATGGTAACACAAAACTGCACCAAAATATCCCATGGTAACACAAAACTGCACCAAAATATACTATGGTAACACAAAACTGCACCAAAATATACTATGGTAACACAAAACTGCACCAAAATATACTATGGTAACACAAAACTGCACCAAAATATACTATGGTAACACAAAACTGCACCAAAATATACTATGGTAACACAAAACTGCACCAAAATATCCCATGGTAACACAAAACTGCACCAAAATATCCCATGGTAACACAAAACTGCACCAAAATATCCCATGGTAACACAAAACTGCACCAAAATATACTATGGTAACACAAAACTGCACCAAAATATCCCATGGTAACACAAAACTGCACCAAAATATACTATGGTAACACAAAACTGCACCAAAATATACTATGGTAACACAAAACTGCACCAAAATATCCCATGGTAACACAAAACTGCACCAAAATATACTATGGTAACACAAAACTGCACCAAAATATACTATGGTAACACAAAACTGCACCAAAATATCCCATGGTAACACAAAACTGCACCAAAATATCCCATGGTAACACAAAACTGCACCAAAATATACTATGGTAACACAAAACTGCACCAAAATATACTATGGTAACACAAAACTGCACCAAAATATACTATGGTAACACAAAACTGCACCAAAATATCCCATGGTAACACAAAACTGCACCAAAATATCCCATGGTAACACAAAACTGCACCAAAATATCCCATGGTAACACAAAATTGCACCAAAATACACTATGGTAACACAAAACTGCACCAAAATATCCCATGGTAACACAAAACTGCACCAAAATATCCCATGGTAACACAAAACTGCACCAAAATATCCCATGGTAACACAAAACTGCACCAAAATATCCCATGGTAACACAAAACTGCACCAAAATATACTATGGTAACACAAAACTGCACCAAAATATCCTATGGTAACACAAAACTGCACCAAAATATCCCATGGTAACACAAAACTGCACCAAAATATACTATGGTAACACAAAACTGCACCAAAATATACTATGGTAACACAAAACTGCACCAAAATATACTATGGTAACACAAAACTGCACCAAAATATACTATGGTAACACAAAACTGCACCAAAATATACTATGGTAACACAAAACTGCACCAAAATCTCCTATGGTAACACAAAACTGCACCAAAATATCCCATGGTAACACAAAACTGCACCAAAATATCCCATGGTAACACAAAACTGCACCAAAATATCCTATGGTAACACAAAACTGCACCAAAATATACTATGGTAACACAAAACTGCACCAAAATATACTATGGTAACACAAAACTGCACCAAAATATCCCATGGTAACACAAAACTGCACCAAAATATCCCATGGTAACACAAAACTGCACCAAAATATCCCATGGTAACACAAAATTGCACCAAAATACACTATGGTAACACAAAACTGCACCAAAATATCCCATGGTAACACAAAACTGCACCAAAATATCCCATGGTAACACAAAACTGCACCAAAATATCCCATGGTAACACAAAACTGCACCAAAATATCCTATGGTAACACAAAACTGCACCAAAATATCCCATGGTAACACAAAACTGCACCAAAATATACTATGGTAACACAAAACTGCACCAAAATATCCCATGGTAACACAAAACTGCACCAAAATATACTATGGTAACACAAAACTGCACCAAAATATACTATGGTAACACAAAACTGCACCAAAATATACTATGGTAACACAAAACTGCACCAAAATATACTATGGTAACACAAAACTGCACCAAAATATCCCATGGTAACACAAAACTGCACCAAAATATCCCATGGTAACACAAAACTGCACCAAAATATCCCATGGTAACACAAAACTGCACCAAAATATACTATGGTAACACAAAACTGCACCAAAATATCCCATGGTAACACAAAACTGCACCAAAATATACTATGGTAACACAAAACTGCACCAAAATATACTATGGTAACACAAAACTGCACCAAAATATCCCATGTAACACAAAACTGCACCAAAATATACTATGGTAACACAAAACTGCACCAAAATATACTATGGTAACACAAAACTGCACCAAAATATCCCATGGTAACACAAAACTGCACCAAAATATCCCATGGTAACACAAAACTGCACCAAAATATACTATGGTAACACAAAACTGCACCAAAATATACTATGGTAACACAAAACTGCACCAAAATATACTATGGTAACACAAAACTGCACCAAAATATCCCATGGTAACACAAAACTGCACCAAAATATCCCATGGTAACACAAAACTGCACCAAAATATCCCATGGTAACACAAAACTGCACCAAAATATACTATGGTAACACAAAACTGCACCAAAATATCCCATGGTAACACAAAACTGCACCAAAATGTCCCATGGTAACACAAAACTGCACCAAAATATACTATGGTAACACAAAACTGCACCAAAATATCCTATGGTAACACAAAACTGCACCAAAATATCCCATGGTAACACAAAACTGCACCAAAATATACTATGGTAACACAAAACTGCACCAAAATATACTATGGTAACACAAAACTGCACCAAAATATACTATGGTAACACAAAACTGCACCAAAATATACTATGGTAACACAAAACTGCACCAAAATATACTATGGTAACACAAAACTGCACCAAAATCTCCTATGGTAACACAAAACTGCACCAAAATATCCCATGGTAACACAAAACTGCACCAAAATATCCTATGGTAACACAAAACTGCACCAAAATATACTATGGTAACACAAAACTGCACCAAAATATACTATGGTAACACAAAACTGCACCAAAATATCCCATGGTAACACAAAACTGCACCAAAATATCCCATGGTAACACAAAACTGCACCAAAATATCCCATGGTAACACAAAATTGCACCAAAATACACTATGGTAACACAAAACTGCACCAAAATATCCCATGGTAACACAAAACTGCACCAAAATATCCCATGGTAACACAAAACTGCACCAAAATATCCTATGGTAACACAAAACTGCACCAAAATATCCCATGGTAACACAAAACTGCACCAAAATATACTATGGTAACACAAAACTCAAAACTGCACCAAAATATACTATGGTAACACAAAACTGCACCAAAATATACTATGGTAACACAAAACTGCACCAAAATATACTATGGTAACACAAAACTGCACCAAAATATACTATGGTAACACAAAACTGCACCAAAATATCCCATGGTAACACAAAACTGCACCAAAATATCCCATGGTAACACAAAACTGCACCAAAATATCCCATGGTAACACAAAACTGCACCAAAATATACTATGGTAACACAAAACTGCACCAAAATATCCCATGGTAACACAAAACTGCACCAAAATATACTATGGTAACACAAAACTGCACCAAAATATACTATGGTAACACAAAACTAGCACCAAAATATCCCATGGTAACACAAAACTGCACCAAAATATACTATGGTAACACAAAACTGCACCAAAATATACTATGGTAACACAAAACTGCACCAAAATATCCCATGGTAACACAAAACTGCACCAAAATATCCATGGTAACACAAAACTGCACCAAAATATACTATGGTAACACAAAACTGCACCAAAATATACTCATGGTAACACACAACTGCACCAAAATATCCCATGGTAACACAAAACTGCACCAAAATATCCCATGGTAACACAAAACTGCACCAAAATATCCCATGGTAACACAAAATTGCACCAAAATACACTATGGTAACACAAAACTGCACCAAAATATCCCATGGTAACACAAAACTGCACCAAAAATATACTATGGTAACAAAAAACTGCACCAAAATATACTATGGTAACACAAAACTGCACCAAAATATACTATGGTAACACAAAACTGCACCAAAATATCCCATGGTAACACAAAACTGCACCAAAATATCCCATGGTAACACAAAACTGCACCAAAATATCCCATGGTAACACAAAATTGCACCAAAATACACTATGGTAACACAAAACTGCACCAAAATATCCCATGGTAACACAAAACTGCACCAAAATATACTATGGTAACACAAAACTGCACCAAAATATCCTATGGTAACACAAAACTGCACCAAAATATCCCATGGTAACACAAAACTGCACCAAAATATCCCATGGTAACACAAAACTGCACCAAAATATACTATGGTAACACAAAACTGCACCAAAATATCCATGGTAACACAAAACTGCACGAAAATATACTATGGTAACACAAAACTGCACCAAAATATACTATGGTAACACAAAACTGCACCAAAATATACTATGGTAACACAAAACTGCACCAAAATATACTATGGTAACACAAAACTGCACCAAAATATCCTATGGTAACACAAAACTGCACCAAAATATACTATGGTAACACAAAACTGCACCAAAATATACTATGGTAACACAAAACTGCACCAAAATATACCATGGTAACACAAAACTGCACCAAAATATCCCATGGTAACACAAAACTGCACCAAAATATCCTATGGTAACACAAAACTGCACCAAAATATACTATGGTAACACAAAACTGCACCAAAATATCCCATGGTAACACAAAACTGCACCAAAATATCCCATGGTAACACAAAACTGCACCAAAATATCCCATGGTAACACAAAATTGCACCAAAATACACTATGGTAACACAAAACTGCACCAAAATATCCCATGGTAACACAAAACTGCACCAAAATATCCCATGGTAACACAAAACTGCACCAAAATATCCCATGGTAACACAAAATTGCACCAAAATACACTATGGTAACACAAAACTGCACCAAAATATCCCATGGTAACACAAAACTGCACCAAAATATACTATGGTAACACAAAACTGCACCAAAATATCCTATGGTAACACAAAACTGCACCAAAATATCCCATGGTAACACAAAACTGCACCAAAATATACTATGGTAACACAAAACTGCACCAAAATATACTATGGTAACACAAAACTGCACCAAAATATACTATGGTAACACAAAACTGCACCAAAATATCCCATGGTAACACAAAACTGCACCAAAATATCCCATGGTAACACAAAACTGCACCAAAATATCCATGGTAACACAAAACTGCACCAAAATATCCCATGGTAACACAAAACTGCACCAAAATATACTATGGTAACACAAAACTGCACCAAAATATCCCATGGTAACACAAAACTGCACCAAAATATACTATGGTAACACAAAACTGCACCAAAATATACTATGGTAACACAAAACTGCACCAAAATATACTATGGTAACACAAAACTGCACCAAAATATACTATGGTAACACAAAACTGCACCAAAATATCCCATGGTAACACAAAACTGCACCAAAATATACTATGGTAACACAAAACTGCACCAAAATATACTATGGTAACACAAAACTGCACCAAAATATACTATGGTAACACAAAACTGCACCAAAATATACTATGGTAACACAAAACTGCACCAAAATATCCCATGGTAACACAAAACTGCACCAAAATATCCCATGGTAACACAAAACTGCACCAAAATATCCCATGGTAACACAAAACTGCACCAAAATATCCCATGGTAACACAAAACTGCACCAAAATATACTATGGTAACACAAAACTGCACCAAAATATCCCATGGTAACACAAAACTGCACCAAAATATACTATGGTAACACAAAACTGCACCAAAATATACTATGGTAACACAAAACTGCACCAAAATATACTATGGTAACACAAAACTGCACCAAAATATACTATGGTAACACAAAACTGCACCAAAATATCCCATGGTAACACAAAACTGCACCAAAATATACTATGGTAACACAAAACTGCACCAAAATATACTATGGTAACACAAAACTGCACCAAAATATACTATGGTAACACAAAACTGCACCAAAATATACTATGGTAACACAAAACTGCACCAAAATATCCCATGGTAACACAAAACTGCACCAAAATATCCCATGGTAACACAAAATTGCACCAAAATACACTATGGTAACACAAAACTGCACCAAAATATCCTATGGTAACACAAAACTGCACCAATGCACCAAAATATCCCATGGTAACACAAAACTGCACCAAAATATCCCATGGTAACACAAAACTGCACCAAAATATCCCATGGTAACACAAAATTGCACCAAAATACACTATGGTAACACAAAACTGCACCAAAATATCCCATGGTAACACAAAACTGCACCAAAATATACTATGGTAACACAAAACTGCACCAAAATATACTATGGTAACACAAAACTGCACCAAAATATCCCATGGTAACACAAAACTGCACCAAAATATACTATGGTAACACAAAACTGCACCAAAATATACTATGGTAACACAAAACTGCACCAAAATATACTATGGTAACACAAAACTGCACCAAAATATACTATGGTAACACAAAACTGCACCAAAATATCCCATGGTAACACAAAACTGCACCAAAATATCCCATGGTAACACAAAACTGCACCAAAATATCCCATGGTAACACAAAATTGCACCAAAATACACTATGGTAACACAAAACTGCACCAAAATATCCCATGGTAACACAAAACTGCACCAAAATATCCCATGGTAACACAAAACTGCACCAAAATATCCCATGGTAACACAAAACTGCACCAAAATATACTATGGTAACACAAAACTGCACCAAAATATCCTATGGTAACACAAAACTGCACCAAAATATCCCATGGTAACACAAAACTGCACCAAAATATACTATGGTAACACAAAACTGCACCAAAATATCCCATGGTAACACAAAACTGCACCAAAATATCCCATGGTAACACAAAACTGCACCAAAATATCCCATGGTAACACAAAACTGCACCAAAATATCCCATGGTAACACAAAACTGCACCAAAATATCCCATGGTAACACAAAACTGCACCAAAATATACTATGGTAACACAAAACTGCACCAAAATATACTATGGTAACACAAAACTGCACCAAAATATCCCATGGTAACACAAAACTGCACCAAAATATCCCATGGTAACACAAAATTGCACCAAAATACACTATGGTAACACAAAACTGCACCAAAATATCCCATGGTAACACAAAACTGCACCAAAATATACTATGGTAACACAAAACTGCACCAAAAATATACTATGGTAACACAAAACTGCACCAAAATATCCCATGGTAACACAAAACTGCACCAAAATATACTATGGTAACACAAAACTGCACCAAAATATACTATGGTAACACAAAACTGCACCAAAATATACTATGGTAACACAAAACTGCACCAAAATATACTATGGTAACACAAAACTGCACCAAAATATACTATGGTAACACAAAACTGCACCAAAATATCCCATGGTAACACAAAACTGCACCAAAATATCCCATGGTAACACAAAACTGCACCAAAATATCCCATGGTAACACAAAACTGCACCAAAATATACTATGGTAACACAAAACTGCACCAAAATATCCCATGGTAACACAAAACTGCACCAAAATATCCCATGGTAACACAAAACTGCACCAAAATATCCCATGGTAACACAAAACTGCACCAAAATATACTATGGTAACACAAAACTGCACCAAAATATCCCATGGTAACACAAACTGCACCAAAATATACTATGGTAACACAAAACTGCACCAAAATATACTATGGTAACACAAAACTGCACCAAAATATACTATGGTAACACAAAACTGCACCAAAATATACTATGGTAACACAAAACTGCACCAAAATATCCCATGGTAACACAAAACTGCACCAAAATATACTATGGTAACACAAAACTGCACCAAAATATACTATGGTAACACAAAACTGCACCAAAATATACTATGGTAACACAAAACTGCACCAAAATATACTATGGTAACACAAAACTGCACCAAAATATCCCATGGTAACACAAAACTGCACCAAAATATCCCATGGTAACACAAAATTGCACCAAAATACACTATGGTAACACAAAACTGCACCAAAATATCCTATGGTAACACAAAACTGCACCAAAATATCCCATGGTAACACAAAACTGCACCAAAATATCCCATGGTAACACAAAACTGCACCAAAATATCCCATGGTAACACAAAATTGCACCAAAATACACTATGGTAACACAAAACTGCACCAAAATATCCCATGGTAACACAAAACTGCACCAAAATATACTATGGTAACACAAAACTGCACCAAAATATACTATGGTAACACAAAACTGCACCAAAATATCCCATGGTAACACAAAACTGCACCAAAATATACTATGGTAACACAAAACTGCACCAAAATATACTATGGTAACACAAAACTGCACCAAAATATACTATGGTAACACAAAACTGCACCAAAATATACTATGGTAACACAAAACTGCACCAAAATATCCCATGGTAACACAAAACTGCACCAAAATATCCCATGGTAACACAAAACTGCACCAAAATATCCCATGGTAACACAAAATTGCACCAAAATACACTATGGTAACACAAAACTGCACCAAAATATCCCATGGTAACACAAAACTGCACCAAAATATCCATGGTAACACAAAACTGCACCAAAATATCCCATGGTAACACAAAACTGCACCAAAATATACTATGGTAACACAAAACTGCACCAAAATATCCTATGGTAACACAAAACTGCACCAAAATATCCCATGGTAACACAAAACTGCACCAAAATATACTATGGTAACACAAAACTGCACCAAAATATCCCATGGTAACACAAAACTGCACCAAAATATCCCATGGTAACACAAAACTGCACCAAAATATCCCATGGTAACACAAAACTGCACCAAAATATCCCATGGTAACACAAAACTGCACCAAAATATCCCATGGTAACACAAAACTGCACCAAAATATACTATGGTAACACAAAACTGCACCAAAATATACTATGGTAACACAAAACTGCACCAAAATATCCCATGGTAACACAAAACTGCACCAAAATATCCATGGTAACACAAAATTGCACCAAAATACACTATGGTAACACAAAACTGCACCAAAATATCCCATGGTAACACAAAACTGCACCAAAATATACTATGGTAACACAAAACTGCACCAAAATATACTATGGTAACACAAAACTGCACCAAAATATCCCATGGTAACACAAAACTGCACCAAAATATACTATGGTAACACAAAACTGCACCAAAATATACTATGGTAACACAAAACTGCACCAAAATATACTATGGTAACACAAAACTGCACCAAAATATACTATGGTAACACAAAACTGCACCAAAATATACTATGGTAACACAAAACTGCACCAAAATATCCCATGGTAACACAAAACTGCACCAAAATATCCCATGGTAACACAAAACTGCACCAAAATATCCCATGGTAACACAAAACTGCACCAAAATATACTATGGTAACACAAAACTGCACCAAAATATCCCATGGTAACACAAAACTGCACCAAAATATCCCATGGTAACACAAAACTGCACCAAAATATCCCATGGTAACACAAAACTGCACCAAAATATACTATGGTAACACAAAACTGCACCAAAATATCCCATGGTAACACAAAACTGCACCAAAATATACTATGGTAACACAAAACTGCACCAAAATATACTATGGTAACACAAAACTGCACCAAAAATATACTATGGTAACACAAAACTGCACCAAAATATACTATGGTAACACAAAACTGCACCAAAATATACTATGGTAACACAAAACTGCACCAAAATATCCCATGGTAACACAAAACTGCACCAAAATATCCCATGGTAACACAAAACTGCACCAAAATATCCCATGGTAACACAAAACTGCACCAAAATATACTATGGTAACACAAAACTGCACCAAAATATCCCATGGTAACACAAAACTGCACCAAAATATACTATGGTAACACAAAACTGCACCAAAATATACTATGGTAACACAAAACTGCACCAAAATATCCCATGGTAACACAAAACTGCACCAAAATATCCCATGGTAACACAAAACTGCACCAAAATATACTATGGTAACACAAAACTGCACCAAAATATACTATGGTAACACAAAACTGCACCAAAATATCCCATGGTAACACAAAACTGCACCAAAATATCCCATGGTAACACAAAACTGCACCAAAATATCCTATGGTAACACAAAACTGCACCAAAATATACTATGGTAACACAAAAACTGCACCAAAATATACTATGGTAACACAAAACTGCACCAAAATATCCCATGGTAACACAAAAACTGCACCAAAATATCCCATGGTAACACAAAACTGCACCAAAATATCCCATGGTAACACAAAACTGCACCAAAATATACTATGGTAACACAAAACTGCACCAAAATATCCCATGGTAACACAAAACTGCACCAAAATATACTATGGTAACACAAAACTGCACCAAAATATACTATGGTAACACAAAACTGCACCAAAATATCCCATGGTAACACAAAACTGCACCAAAATATACTATGGTAACACAAAACTGCACCAAAATATACTATGGTAACACAAAACTGCACCAAAATATCCCATGGTAACACAAAACTGCACCAAAATATCCCATGGTAACACAAAACTGCACCAAAATATACTATGGTAACACAAAACTGCACCAAAATATACTATGGTAACACAAAACTGCACCAAAATATACTATGGTAACACAAAACTGCACCAAAATATCCCATGGTAACACAAAACTGCACCAAAATATCCCATGGTAACACAAAACTGCACCAAAATATCCCATGGTAACACAAAATTGCACCAAAAATACACTATGGTAACACAAAACTGCACCAAAATATCCCATGGTAACACAAAAACTGCACCAAAATATCCCATGGTAACACAAAACTGCACCAAAATATCCCATGGTAACACAAAACTGCACCAAAATATCCCATGGTAACACAAAACTGCACCAAAATATACTATGGTAACACAAAACTGCACCAAAATATCCTATGGTAACACAAAACTGCACCAAAATATCCCATGGTAACACAAAACTGCACCAAAATATACTATGGTAACACAAAACTGCACCAAAATATACTATGGTAACACAAAACTGCACCAAAATATACTATGGTAACACAAAACTGCACCAAAATATACTATGGTAACACAAAACTGCACCAAAATATACTATGGTAACACAAAACTGCACCAAAATCTCCTATGGTAACACAAAACTGCACCAAAATATCCCATGGTAACACAAAACTGCACCAAAATATCCCATGGTAACACAAAACTGCACCAAAATATCCTATGGTAACACAAAACTGCACCAAAATATACTATGGTAACACAAAACTGCACCAAAATATACTATGGTAACACAAAACTGCACCAAAATATCCCATGGTAACACAAAACTGCACCAAAATATCCATGGTAACACAAAACTGCACCAAAATATCCCATGGTAACACAAAATTGCACCAAAATACACTATGGTAACACAAAACTGCACCAAAATATCCCATGGTAACACAAAACTGCACCAAAATATCCCATGGTAACACAAAACTGCACCAAAATATCCCATGGTAACACAAAACTGCACCAAAATATCCTATGGTAACACAAAACTGCACCAAAATATCCCATGGTAACACAAAACTGCACCAAAATATACTATGGTAACACAAAACTGCACCAAAATATCCCATGGTAACACAAAACTGCACCAAAATATACTATGGTAACACAAAACTGCACCAAAATATACTATGGTAACACAAAACTGCACCAAAATATACTATGGTAACACAAAACTGCACCAAAATATACTATGGTAACACAAAACTGCACCAAAATATACTATGGTAACACAAAACTGCACCAAAATATCCCATGGTAACACAAAACTGCACCAAAATATCCCATGGTAACACAAAACTGCACCAAAATATCCCATGGTAACACAAAACTGCACCAAAATATCCCATGGTAACACAAAACTGCACCAAAATATACTATGGTAACACAAAACTGCACCAAAATATCCCATGGTAACACAAAACTGCACCAAAATATACTATGGTAACACAAAACTGCACCAAAATATCCTATGGTAACACAAAACTGCACCAAAATATCCCATGGTAACACAAAACTGCACCAAAATATACTATGGTAACACAAAACTGCACCAAAATATACTATGGTAACACAAAACTGCACCAAAATATACTATGGTAACACAAAACTGCACCAAAATATCCCATGGTAACACAAAACTGCACCAAAATATCCCATGGTAACACAAAACTGCACCAAAATATCCCATGGTAACACAAAACTGCACCAAAATATACTATGGTAACACAAAACTGCACCAAAATATCCCATGGTAACACAAAACTGCACCAAAATGTCCCATGGTAACACAAAACTGCACCAAAATATACTATGGTAACACAAAACTGCACCAAAATATCCTATGGTAACACAAAACTGCACCAAAATATCCCATGGTAACACAAAACTGCACCAAAATATACTATGGTAACACAAAACTGCACCAAAATATCCTATGGTAACACAAAACTGCACCAAAATATACTATGGTAACACAAAACTGCACCAAAATATACTATGGTAACACAAAACTGCACCAAAATATCCCATGGTAACACAAAACTGCACCAAAATATCCCATGGTAACACAAAACTGCACCAAAATATCCCATGGTAACACAAAATTGCACCAAAATACACTATGGTAACACAAAACTGCACCAAAATATCCCATGGTAACACAAAACTGCACCAAAATATCCCATGGTAACACAAAACTGCACCAAAATATCCTATGGTAACACAAAACTGCACCAAAATATCCCATGGTAACACAAAACTGCACCAAAATATACTATGGTAACACAAAACTGCACCAAAATATCCCATGGTAACACAAAACTGCACCAAAATATACTATGGTAACACAAAACTGCACCAAAATATACTATGGTAACACAAAACTGCACCAAAATATACTATGGTAACACAAAACTGCACCAAAATATACTATGGTAACACAAAACTGCACCAAAATATACTATGGTAACACAAAACTGCACCAAAATATCCCATGGTAACACAAAACTGCACCAAAATATCCCATGGTAACACAAAACTGCACCAAAATATCCCATGGTAACACAAAACTGCACCAAAATATACTATGGTAACACAAAACTGCACCAAAATATCCCATGGTAACACAAAACTGCACCAAAATATACTATGGTAACACAAAACTGCACCAAAATATACTATGGTAACACAAAACTGCACCAAAATATCCCATGGTAACACAAAACTGCACCAAAATATACTATGGTAACACAAAACTGCACCAAAATATACTATGGTAACACAAAACTGCACCAAAATATCCCATGGTAACACAAAACTGCACCAAAATATCCCATGGTAACACAAAACTGCACCAAAATATACTATGGTAACACAAAACTGCACCAAAATATACTATGGTAACACAAAACTGCACCAAAATATCCCATGGTAACACAAAACTGCACCAAAATATCCCATGGTAACACAAAACTGCACCAAAATATCCCATGGTAACACAAAACTGCACCAAAATATCCCATGGTAACACAAAATTGCACCAAAATACACTATGGTAACACAAAACTGCACCAAAATATCCCATGGTAACACAAAACTGCACCAAAATATACTATGGTAACAAAAAACTGCACCAAAATATACTATGGTAACACAAAACTGCACCAAAATATACTATGGTAACACAAAACTGCACCAAAATATCCCATGGTAACACAAAACTGCACCAAAATATCCCATGGTAACACAAAACTGCACCAAAATATCCCATGGTAACACAAAATTGCACCAAAATACACTATGGTAACACAAAACTGCACCAAAATATCCCATGGTAACACAAAACTGCACCAAAATATACTATGGTAACACAAAACTGCACCAAAATATCCTATGGTAACACAAAACTGCACCAAAATATCCCATGGTAACACAAAACTGCACCAAAATATCCCATGGTAACACAAAACTGCACCAAAATATACTATGGTAACACAAAACTGCACCAAAATATCCCATGGTAACACAAAACTGCACGAAAATATACTATGGTAACACAAAACTGCACCAAAATATACTATGGTAACACAAAACTGCACCAAAATATACTATGGTAACACAAAACTGCACCAAAATATACTATGGTAACACAAAACTGCACCAAAATATCCTATGGTAACACAAAACTGCACCAAAATATACTATGGTAACACAAAACTGCACCAAAATATACTATGGTAACACAAAACTGCACCAAAATATACTATGGTAACACAAAACTGCACCAAAATATACTATGGTAACACAAAACTGCACCAAAATATCCCATGGTAACACAAAACTGCACCAAAATATCCCATGGTAACACAAAACTGCACCAAAATATCCTATGGTAACACAAAACTGCACCAAAATATACTATGGTAACACAAAACTGCACCAAAATATCCCATGGTAACACAAAACTGCACCAAAATATCCCATGGTAACACAAAACTGCACCAAAATATCCCATGGTAACACAAAATTGCACCAAAATACACTATGGTAACACAAAACTGCACCAAAATATCCCATGGTAACACAAAACTGCACCAAAATATCCCATGGTAACACAAAACTGCACCAAAATATCCCATGGTAACACAAAATTGCACCAAAATACACTATGGTAACACAAAACTGCACCAAAATATCCCATGGTAACACAAAACTGCACCAAAATATACTATGGTAACACAAAACTGCACCAAAATATCCTATGGTAACACAAAACTGCACCAAAATATCCCATGGTAACACAAAACTGCACCAAAATATACTATGGTAACACAAAACTGCACCAAAATATACTATGGTAACACAAAACTGCACCAAAATATACTATGGTAACACAAAACTGCACCAAAATATACTATGGTAACACAAAACTGCACCAAAATATCCCATGGTAACACAAAACTGCACCAAAATATCCCATGGTAACACAAAACTGCACCAAAATATCCCATGGTAACACAAAACTGCACCAAAATATCCCATGGTAACACAAAACTGCACCAAAATATACTATGGTAACACAAAACTGCACCAAAATATCCCATGGTAACACAAAACTGCACCAAAATATACTATGGTAACACAAAACTGCACCAAAATATACTATGGTAACACAAAACTGCACCAAAATATCCCATGGTAACACAAAACTGCACCAAAATATCCCATGGTAACACAAAACTGCACCAAAATATACTATGGTAACACAAAACTGCACCAAAATATACTATGGTAACACAAAACTGCACCAAAATATACTATGGTAACACAAAACTGCACCAAAATATCCCATGGTAACACAAAACTGCACCAAAATATACTATGGTAACACAAAACTGCACCAAAATATACTATGGTAACACAAAACTGCACCAAAATATACTATGGTAACACAAAACTGCACCAAAATATACTATGGTAACACAAAACTGCACCAAAATATCCCATGGTAACACAAAACTGCACCAAAATATCCCATGGTAACACAAAATTGCACCAAAATACACTATGGTAACACAAAACTGCACCAAAATATCCTATGGTAACACAAAACTGCACCAAAATATCCCATGGTAACACAAAACTGCACCAAAATATCCCATGGTAACACAAAACTGCACCAAAATATCCCATGGTAACACAAAATTGCACCAAAATACACTATGGTAACACAAAACTGCACCAAAATATCCCATGGTAACACAAAACTGCACCAAAATATACTATGGTAACACAAAACTGCACCAAAATATACTATGGTAACACAAAACTGCACCAAAATATCCCATGGTAACACAAAACTGCACCAAAATATACTATGGTAACACAAAACTGCACCAAAATATACTATGGTAACACAAAACTGCACCAAAATATACTATGGCAACACAAAACTGCACCAAAATATACTATGGTAACACAAAACTGCACCAAAATATCCCATGGTAACACAAAACTGCACCAAAATATCCCATGGTAACACAAAACTGCACCAAAATATCCCATGGTAACACAAAATTGCACCAAAATACACTATGGTAACACAAAACTGCACCAAAATATCCCATGGTAACACAAAACTGCACCAAAATATCCCATGGTAACACAAAACTGCACCAAAATATCCCATGGTAACACAAAACTGCACCAAAATATCCCATGGTAACACAAAACTGCACCAAAATATACTATGGTAACACAAAACTGCACCAAAATATCCTATGGTAACACAAAACTGCACCAAAATATCCCATGGTAACACAAAACTGCACCAAAATATACTATGGTAACACAAATCTGCACCAAAATATACTATGGTAACACAAAACTGCACCAAAATATACTATGGTAACACAAAACTGCACCAAAATATACTATGGTAACACAAAACTGCACCAAAATATCCCATGGTAACACAAAACTGCACCAAAATATCCCATGGTAACACAAAACTGCACCAAAATATCCCATGGTAACACAAAACTGCACCAAAATATCCCATGGTAACACAAAACTGCACCAAAATATACTATGGTAACACAAAACTGCACCAAAATATCCCATGGTAACACAAAACTGCACCAAAATATACTATGGTAACACAAAACTGCACCAAAATATACTATGGTAACACAAAACTGCACCAAAATATACTATGGTAACACAAAACTGCACCAAAATATCCCATGGTAACACAAAACTGCACCAAAATATCCCATGGTAACACAAAACTGCACCAAAATATCCCATGGTAACACAAAACTGCACCAAAATATCCCATGGTAACACAAAACTGCACCAAAATATACTATGGTAACACAAAACTGCACCAAAATATCCCATGGTAACACAAAACTGCACCAAAATATACTATGGTAACACAAAACTGCACCAAAATATACTATGGTAACACAAAACTGCACCAAAATATCCCATGGTAACACAAAACTGCACCAAAATATCCCATGGTAACACAAAATTGCACCAAAATACACTATGGTAACACAAAACTGCACCAAAATATCCCATGGTAACACAAAACTGCACCAAAATATACTATGGTAACACAAAACTGCACCAAAATATACTATGGTAACACAAAACTGCACCAAAATATCCCATGGTAACACAAAACTGCACCAAAATATACTATGGTAACACAAAACTGCACCAAAATATACTATGGTAACACAAAACTGCACCAAAATATACTATGGTAACACAAAACTGCACCAAAATATCCCATGGTAACACAAAACTGCACCAAAATATCCCATGGTAACACAAAATTGCACCAAAATACACTATGGTAACACAAAACTGCACCAAAATATCCTATGGTAACACAAAACTGCACCAAAATATCCCATGGTAACACAAAACTGCACCAAAATATCCCATGGTAACACAAAACTGCACCAAAATATCCCATGGTAACACAAAATTGCACCAAAATACACTATGGTAACACAAAACTGCACCAAAATATCCCATGGTAACACAAAACTGCACCAAAATATACTATGGTAACACAAAACTGCACCAAAATATACTATGGTAACACAAAACTGCACCAAAATATCCCATGGTAACACAAAACTGCACCAAAATATACTATGGTAACACAAAACTGCACCAAAATATACTATGGTAACACAAAACTGCACCAAAATATACTATGGTAACACAAAACTGCACCAAAATATACTATGGTAACACAAAACTGCACCAAAATATACTATGGTAACACAAAACTGCACCAAAATATCCCATGGTAACACAAAACTGCACCAAAATATCCCATGGTAACACAAAACTGCACCAAAATATACTATGGTAACACAAAACTGCACCAAAATATCCCATGGTAACACAAAACTGCACCAAAATATCCCATGGTAACACAAAACTGCACCAAAATATCCCATGGTAACACAAAACTGCACCAAAATATACTATGGTAACACAAAACTGCACCAAAATATCCCATGGTAACACAAAACTGCACCAAAATATACTATGGTAACACAAAACTGCACCAAAATATACTATGGTAACACAAAACTGCACCAAAATATACTATGGTAACACAAAACTGCACCAAAATATACTATGGTAACACAAAACTGCACCAAAATATACTATGGTAACACAAAACTGCACCAAAATATCCCATGGTAACACAAAACTGCACCAAAATATCCCATGGTAACACAAAACTGCACCAAAATATCCCATGGTAACACAAAACTGCACCAAAATATCCCATGGTAACACAAAACTGCACCAAAATATCCCATGGTAACACAAAACTGCACCAAAATATACTATGGTAACACAAAACTGCACCAAAATATCCCATGGTAACACAAAACTGCACCAAAATATACTATGGTAACACAAAACTGCACCAAAATATACTATGGTAACACAAAACTGCACCAAAATATCCCATGGTAACACAAAACTGCACCAAAATATCCCATGGTAACACAAAACTGCACCAAAATATACTATGGTAACACAAAACTGCACCAAAATATACTATGGTAACACAAAACTGCACCAAAATATCCCATGGTAACACAAAACTGCACCAAAATATCCCATGGTAACACAAAACTGCACCAAAATATCCTATGGTAACACAAAACTGCACCAAAATATACTATGGTAACACAAAACTGCACCAAAATATACTATGGTAACACAAAACTGCACCAAAATATCCCATGGTAACACAAAACTGCACCAAAATATCCCATGGTAACACAAAACTGCACCAAAATATCCCATGGTAACACAAAACTGCACCAAAATATACTATGGTAACACAAAACTGCACCAAAATATACTATGGTAACACAAAACTGCACCAAAATATACTATGGTAACACAAAACTGCACCAAAATATCCCATGGTAACACAAAACTGCACCAAAATATACTATGGTAACACAAAACTGCACCAAAATATACTATGGTAACACAAAACTGCACCAAAATATCCCATGGTAACACAAAACTGCACCAAAATATCCCATGGTAACACAAAACTGCACCAAAATATACTATGGTAACACAAAACTGCACCAAAATATACTATGGTAACACAAAACTGCACCAAAATATCCCATGGTAACACAAAACTGCACCAAAATATCCCATGGTAACACAAAACTGCACCAAAATATCCTATGGTAACACAAAACTGCACCAAAATATACTATGGTAACACAAAACTGCACCAAAATATACTATGGTAACACAAAACTGCACCAAAATATCCCATGGTAACACAAAACTGCACCAAAATATCCCATGGGAACACAAAACTGCACCAAAATATCCCATGGGAACACAAAATTGCACCAAAATACACTATGGTAACACAAAACTGCACCAAAATATCCCATGGTAACACAAAACTGCACCAAAATATCCCATGGTAACACAAAACTGCACCAAAATATCCCATGGTAACACAAAACTGCACCAAAATATCCCATGGTAACACAAAACTGCACCAAAATATACTATGGTAACACAAAACTGCACCAAAATATCCTATGGTAACACAAAACTGCACCAAAATATCCCATGGTAACACAAAACTGCACCAAAATATACTATGGTAACACAAAACTGCACCAAAATATACTATGGTAACACAAAACTGCACCAAAATATACTATGGTAACACAAAACTGCACCAAAATATACTATGGTACCACAAAACTGCACCAAAATCTCCTATGGTAACACAAAACTGCACCAAAATATCCCATGGTAACACAAAACTGCACCAAAATATCCCATGGTAACACAAAACTGCACCAAAATATACTATGGTAACACAAAACTGCACCAAAATACACTATGGTAACACAAAACTGCACCAAAATATCCCATGGTAACACAAAACTGCACCAAAATATACTATGGTAACACAAAACTGCACCAAAATATACTATGGTAACACAAAACTGCACCAAAATATACTATGGTAACACAAAACTGCACCAAAATATACTATGGTAACACAAAACTGCACCAAAATATCCCATGGTAACACAAAACTGCACCAAAATATACTATGGTAACACAAAACTGCACCAAAATATACTATGGTAACACAAAACTGCACCAAAATATACTATGGTAACACAAAACTGCACCAAAATATACTATGGTAACACAAAACTGCACCAAAATATCCCATGGTAACACAAAACTGCACCAAAATATCCCATGGTAACACAAAACTGCACCAAAATATCCCATGGTAACACAAAACTGCACCAAAATATACTATGGTAACACAAAACTGCACCAAAATATCCCATGGTAACACAAAACTGCACCAAAATATACTATGGTAACACAAAACTGCACCAAAATATACTATGGTAACACAAAACTGCACCAAAATATCCCATGGTAACACAAAACTGCACCAAAATATACTATGGTAACACAAAACTGCACCAAAATATACTATGGTAACACAAAACTGCACCAAAATATCCCATGGTAACACAAAACTGCACCAAAATACACTATGGTAACACAAAACAGCACCAAAATATCCCATGGTAACACAAAACTGCACCAAAATATACTATGGTAACACAAAACTGCACCAAAATATCCCATGGTAACACAAAACTGCACCAAAATATACTATGGTAACACAAAACTGCACCAAAATATCCTATGGTAACACAAAACTGCACCAAAATATCCCATGGTAACACAAAACTGCACCAAAATATACTATGGTAACACAAAACTGCACCAAAATATCCCATGGTAACACAAAACTGCACCAAAATATCCCATGGTAACACAAAACTGCACCAAAATATACTATGGTAACACAAAACTGCACCAAAATATACTATGGTAACACAAAACTGCACCAAAATATACTATGGTAACACAAAACTGCACCAAAATATACTATGGTAACACAAAACTGCACCAAAATATCCCATGGTAACACAAAACTGCACCAAAATATCCCATGGTAACACAAAACTGCACCAAAATATCCCATGGTAACACAAAACTGCACCAAAATATACTATGGTAACACAAAACTGCACCAAAATATACTATGGTAACACAAAACTGCACCAAAATATCCCATGGTAACACAAAACTGCACCAAAATATACTATGGTAACACAAAACTGCACCAAAATATACTATGGTAACACAAAACTGCACCAAAATATCCCATGGTAACACAAAACTGCACCAAAATATCCCATGGTAACACAAAACTGCACCAAAATATACTATGGTAACACAAAACTGCACCAAAATATACTATGGTAACACAAAACTGCACCAAAATATACTATGGTAACACAAAACTGCACCAAAATATACTATGGTAACACAAAACTGCACCAAAATATCCCATGGTAACACAAAACTGCACCAAAATATCCCATGGTAACACAAAACTGCACCAAAATATCCCATGGTAACACAAAACTGCACCAAAATATCCCATGGTAACACAAAATTGCACCAAAATACACTATGGTAACACAAAACTGCACCAAAATATCCCATGGTAACACAAAACTGCACCAAAATATACTATGGTAACACAAAACTGCACCAAAATATACTATGGTAACACAAAACTGCACCAAAATATCCCATGGTAACACAAAACTGCACCAAAATATACTATGGTAACACAAAACTGCACCAAAATATACTATGGTAACACAAAACTGCACCAAAATATACTATGGTAACACAAAACTGCACCAAAATATACTATGGTAACACAAAACTGCACCAAAATATACTATGGTAACACAAAACTGCACCAAAATATCCCATGGTAACACAAAACTGCACCAAAATATCCCATGGTAACACAAAACTGCACCAAAATATCCCATGGTAACACAAAACTGCACCAAAATATACTATGGTAACACAAAACTGCACCAAAATATCCCATGGTAACACAAAACTGCACCAAAATATCCCATGGTAACACAAAACTGCACCAAAATATCCCATGGTAACACAAAACTGCACCAAAATATACTATGGTAACACAAAACTGCACCAAAATATACTATGGTAACACAAAACTGCACCAAAATATACTATGGTAACACAAAACTGCACCAAAATATACTATGGTAACACAAAACTGCACCAAAATATACTATGGTAACACAAAACTGCACCAAAATATACTATGGTAACACAAAACTGCACCAAAATATCCCATGGTAACACAAAACTGCACCAAAATATCCCATGGTAACACAAAACTGCACCAAAATATCCCATGGTAATACAAAACTGCACCAAAATATACTATGGTAACACAAAACTGCACCAAAATATCCCATGGTAACACAAAACTGCACCAAAATATACTATGGTAACACAAAACTGCACCAAAATATACTATGGTAACACAAAACTGCACCAAAATATCCCATGGTAACACAAAACTGCACCAAAATATCCCATGGTAACACAAAACTGCACCAAAATATACTATGGTAACACAAAACTGCACCAAAATATACTATGGTAACACAAAACTGCACCAAAATATCCCATGGTAACACAAAACTGCACCAAAATATCCCATGGTAACACAAAACTGCACCAAAATATCCTATGGTAACACAAAACTGCACCAAAATATACTATGGTAACACAAAACTGCACCAAAATATACTATGGTAACACAAAACTGCACCAAAATATCCCATGGTAACACAAAACTGCACCAAAATATCCCATGGTAACACAAAACTGCACCAAAATATCCCATGGGAACACAAAACTGCACCAAAATACACTATGGTAACACAAAACTGCACCAAAATATACTATGGTAACACAAAACTGCACCAAAATATCCCATGGTAACACAAAACTGCACCAAAATATCCCATGGTAACACAAAACTGCACCAAAATATCCCATGGTAACACAAAACTGCACCAAAATATCCCATGGTAACACAAAACTGCACCAAAATATACTATGGTAACACAAAACTGCACCAAAATATCCTATGGTAACACAAAACTGCACCAAAATATCCCATGGTAACACAAAACTGCACCAAAATATACTATGGTAACACAAAACTGCACCAAAATATACTATGGTAACACAAAACTGCACCAAAATATACTATGGTAACACAAAACTGCACCAAAATCTCCTATGGTAACACAAAACTGCACCAAAATATCCCATGGTAACACAAAACTGCACCAAAATATCCCATGGTAACACAAAACTGCACCAAAATATACTATGGTAACACAAAACTGCACCAAAATACACTATGGTAACACAAAACTGCACCAAAATATCCTATGGTAACACAAAACTGCACCAAAATATACTATGGTAACACAAAACTGCACCAAAATATACTATGGTAACACAAAACTGCACCAAAATATCCCATGGTAACACAAAACTGCACCAAAATATACTATGGTAACACAAAACTGCACCAAAATACACTATGGTAACACAAAACTGCACCAAAATATCCTATGGTAACACAAAACTGCACCAAAATATACTATGGTAACACAAAACTGCACCAAAATATCCCATGGTAACACAAAACTGCACCAAAATATCCCATGGTAACACAAAACTGCACCAAAATATCCCATGGTAACACAAAATTGCACCAAAATACACTATGGTAACACAAAACTGCACCAAAATATCCCATGGTAACACAAAACTGCACCAAAATATCCCATGGTAACACAAAACTGCACCAAAATATCCCATGGTAACACAAAACTGCACCAAAATATCCTATGGTAACACAAAACTGCACCAAAATATCCCATGGTAACACAAAACTGCACCAAAATATACTATGGTAACACAAAACTGCACCAAAATATACTATGGTAACACAAAACTGCACCAAAATATACTATGGTAACACAAAACTGCACCAAAATATACTATGGTAACACAAAACTGCACCAAAATATACTATGGTAACACAAAACTGCACCAAAATATCCCATGGTAACACAAAACTGCACCAAAATATCCCATGGTAACACAAAACTGCACCAAAATATACTATGGTAACACAAAACTGCACCAAAATATACTATGGTAACACAAAACTGCACCAAAATATACTATGGTAACACAAAACTGCACCAAAATATACTATGGTAACACAAAACTGCACCAAAATATCCCATGGTAACACAAAACTGCACCAAAATATACTATGGTAACACAAAACTGCACCAAAATATACTATGGTAACACAAAACTGCACCAAAATATACTATGGTAACACAAAACTGCACCAAAATATCCCATGGTAACACAAAACTGCACCAAAATATACTATGGTAACACAAAACTGCACCAAAATATCCCATGGTAACACAAAACTGCACCAAAATATACTATGGTAACACAAAACTGCACCAAAATATCCCATGGTAACACAAAACTGCACCAAAATATACTATGGTAACACAAAACTGCACCAAAATATACTATGGTAACACAAAACTGCACCAAAATACACTATGGTAACACAAAACTGCACAATTCTCTAATAACGTCAATACAAGAAAATAACTTTGATTGCAATAAAACCGTTTTTTTTTTTTTTTTTTTGGCAAAAGCACACATGTAAACTTCTGCCTCTACAACCATTTTAACCACTTAAGAACCGGAAGGATTTGCCCCCTTAATGACCAGGCCATTTTTTGCGATATGGCACTGCGTCGCTTTAACTGACAATTGCGCGGTCGTGCCACATTGTACCCAAACAAAATTTATGTCCTTTTTTTCCCACAAATAAAGCTTTCTTTTGGTGGTATTTAATCACCTCTGCAGTTTTAATTTTTTGCGCTATAAACAAAAAAATACTGACAATTATGAAAAATAAATAATATTTTTTACTTTTTGCTATAATAAATATCCCAAAAACGAAACAAAAAAACAAAACTATTTTTTCTCAGTTTAGGCCGATACGTATTCTTCTACATATTTTTGGTAAAAAAAAAAAAATCGCAATAAGCGCATAGTGATTGACTTGTGCAAATGTTATAGCATCTACAATATAGGGGATAGAATTATGACAGTTTTATTATTAATTATTTTTTTACTAGTAATTGCGGCAATCAGCGATTTATCCGTTTTGTCTCTCTCAGGAGCGATCGTGGGTGCCCGGGGGACATCGCGGCTGCTGGGCACGTGCATAAGCTCCGTTGTTGCGCTCTAATGCCCCTTTCACACTGAGGCGTATTTCAGGCGTTTTAGCGCTAAAAATAGCGCATAAATAACGCCGGAAATACTCCTGCCCCAGGATTCTTAATGTGAAAGCCGGAGGGCTTTCACACTGAGGTGATGTGCTGGCAGGAGGAGAAAAAATCTCCTGCAAGCTGCATCTTTGGAGCGGTGAAGGAGCGGTGTGTATACCGCTCCTTTACCGCTCCTTCCCATTGAAATCAATGGGACACCGCGGTGTTAACCCTTTTTCGGCCGCTAGCGGGGGTTAAAACCGCACCGCTAGCAGCCGATTATCGCGGTAAATATGACGTAAAAATCGCGCCGCTATACCGCCACCGCACATGTCCGCCCCAGTGTGAAAGGGGCCTTAAAGCGGCTGACGTACCATGACGGTGATTCGTGCAGGGGAGCCAACCTGCCGCAGTATAACTGCGGCGGCTGGTCCTCAAGCGGTAATGGCATCCCAGTCTTAGTCCGTAGGGTTCAATATTGGGTTGGCCCACCCCTTGCAGCTATAACAGCTTCAACTCTTCTGGGAAGGCTGTCCACAAGGTTTAGGAGTGTGTCTATGGGAATGTTTGACCATTCTTCCAGAAGTGCATTTGTGAGGTCAGGCACTGATGTTGGATAAGAAGACCTGGCTCGCAGTCTCCGCTCTAATTCATCCCAAAGGTGTTCTATTGGGTTGAGGTCAGGACTCTGTGCAGACCAGTCAAGTTCCTCCACCCCAAACTCGCTCATCCTTGTCATTATGGACCTTGCTTTGTGCACTGGTGCTCAGTCATGTTGGAACAGGAAGGGGCCATCCCCAAACTGTTCCCACAAAGTTAGGAGCATGAAATTGTCCAAAATGTCTTGGTATGCTGGTCCCTTAAGAGTTCCCTTCACTGGAACTAAGGGGCCAAGCCCAACCCCTGAAAAACAACCCCACACCATAATCCCCCTCCACCTAATGATTTGGACCAGCGCATATTTTTTATCTACCGGTATTGAAAACATCTTTGAGTAAATATTCAGGACACCGGTGACAGGTCTTCAAAAACCTGAAACTATTCTAAGAAAACAACTGAATTCCTGGGATGCCGGCTGCTGCTACCAGTGTTTTCCTCGTTTTACCTAATATTTCCTATGATTTCATGCCATTCACACAGAAACCAACAAACACAAACAAGCACCTTCTCCTTGCACAGATATGGTGCTATTTTATTTCTACCGCTTATGGAAAACACATTTTTAAAGCTGAACTCAAACGTACACAAATAAAAATGTATTTAAATATATTCCTCAATAGCCACACTCTACATTGTGTGCACCAAATTCATTTGCAAACCCAGATATTACCTTGTAAAGGCAGCAGTGACATCATCACTGTTTTGTACATTGCATTGTGCAGAGATGTGGGAGTGACTCAGCATGCCCCACCCACTACAAGCGACCTGCAGAAAACTACAGGAGGGGGCGGAGACAAGACCAGTCACCCTGCGCAAGGAGAGAGAGCAGCAGTGACTGGTCTATTACAGGAAGCTCCATACAGAGGAAAATGTCACACAGGATTACTGCACAGATCTGGAAGAAATACACAAAGCACACTGAGATTTAAGTAAGAAGACACTTGAAGAATGTTTAACCCTTTCCATACAGGGCTTTTTATACCACTTCCATACCAGGCCTATTCTGGCACTTCTCTCCTACATGTACAAATCATCATTCTTTTGCTAGAAAATTACTCAGAACCCCCAAACATTATATATGTTTTTTTTTAGCAGACACCCTAGGGAATAAGATGACGGTCGTAGCAACTTTTTATCTTGCACGGTATTTGCGCAATAATTTTTCAAACGTCTTTTTTTGGGAAAAAAAATGGTTCCATGAATTAAAAAATAACAAAACAGTAAAGTTAGCCCAATTTTTTTATAAAATATGAAAGATTATGTTACGCCGAGTAAATAGATACCTAACATGTCACGCTTTAAAATTGCGCACACTCATGGAATGGCGCCAAACTTCAGAACTTACAAATCTCCATAGGCGACGCTTTGAAAATTTTTACAAGTTACCAGGTTAGTTACAGAGGAGGTCTAGTGCTAGAATTGTTGCACGCCCTCTAACGCACGCGGCGATACCTCACATATGTGGTTTGAATGGCGTTTACATATGTGGGCAGGACTTATGTGTGCATTCGCTTCTGAGCGCGAGCTACTGGGGACAGGGGTGTTTTTTTTTACTTTTTTTATTTCTTTTTTTACACTTTTTTTTCAACTTTTTTTTTTTTTGATCACTTCTATTCCTATTACAAGGAATGTAATCATCCCTTGTAATAGGAATCATTGTGACAGGTCCTCTTTATGGAGAGATGCGGGGTCAATAAGACCCCACATCTCTCCTCCAGGCTGGAAAGCATGAGATCGTGAAAAAAATTTCACCGATCTCATGCTTACTAGCCGCAATGGCGGCTTTGTTTACTTCTGAGGACCCGGGCGTGACGTCATCACATCGCGCTCGGGCCTCCGACGGTCATAGAGATGGTCACCAGTCCGCTCTATGCTCCTCGTCATGTGACCACCGGCGCCAAACGATTCTTTCTCCGGGCCCCCGATGGCACGGAAGAGCCCGGAGAAGCACCGGATGGCGGCGGGAGGAGGGAGGGGGATGTCCCCTCCCGCCGCCTATAAGAACGATCAAGCGGTGGAACCGCCGCTATGATCGTTCTTATGGTGTGCAGAATTGCCGGCTGAAGAGAAGGATATCTGAATGATGCCTCTAGCTGCACCCATTATTCAGATATCCCCCCTCAAACCCAGGACGTCATATGACGCCCACCCGGAGGGAGAGAGGGTTCCTGCCGGCGTCATTTTACAATGACCCGGTATGGAAGTGGTTAAAGATAATATATTTTTATCTCGGAATTCACATTTAAAGGACCCTCTGTGGAAGTTTATTTTGCAGGGTGAAAAACAGTAAATTCTAAGTCATGGTTGGACCAGCTAGACAAGTTCTGAGGTCAGCACAGCAGGGGGATGGTACGTAGGGTGCCAAAGGCTGTGCACCTACAAGTCCCAGTTGGCGTGGAACTACAAGTCCTGGTATTATCCGCTACATTTTGATATTGAACACCGAGAGCGTTGCTACCAGTACAGGCAGAGAACTTTATTTTACCTAAACGGCAAATTTTAGTTACAGATGTAGTGGAACTAGGATGTCCTTGTGTGATCAACCCCACAGCTCATAAGGAATGCTGAGACTTGTTGTGCCACTGCAGCTGGAATGCCACAAATCCCAAGCAGGTTTGACCTTGATGTAGGTTATTAAGACGGACCCGGTGGATTCAGATGCTGGGACTTCAGCGCTGGTGGGAAGGGTAGAAATTCTGCCCGGAGGATCTTGCCAGAAACGCATTGTCCTTGTCACTTTCTGAGCTGAAAAGCACAAAAATCCCTTATCTGTAATATGTTAACTGCTAGTCCCACCAATCCACCATGTAATGAAGATAAACAAAGGCATATATGTTTAAAGCCTCTGTGACAACCATGGCTGACTCCATAGATACAATGGAAAGATGAGTGTAGACATTAAGGGACAATGGGTTAAGGTTAGTGTTAGGATTACAGGGAGGTTGAGGGTTAGTAATAGGGTTCCTTCGGAGGTGAGGGTTAGTGTTGAGTGGTAGGCTACAGCGTTTTGAATAATTTTTATCATTCACATCTCAGTGCTGTCAAATCGCGGGCAGATCCACGGCAAATCCGCGCCGAGGTGTGAATGATAAAACGCAGAACTCGCATTTGAGATGCCATTCATTTGAATGACACCTCAAATCGCAGTGGGGGTCTGCCGCGATTGTTGTGCGATAAAACATGCTGCAATCGTGGCAACCTGCATCGCGGGACGCATGTAATCCTAAAGTAGCTGCTGAACTATTTTTGGGTGACATGCGTCCCGCGATGCGGGTTGCCGCTATTGCAGCTTGTTTTATCACGTGACAATCACGGCAGACCCCCACCGCGATTTGAGGTGTCATTAAAATGAATGGCATCTCAAATGCGAGTTCCGCGTTTTGTCATTCACACCTTGGCGCTGTCAAAACGCGGGCAGATCTGTAATGTGAATGCAGCCCAAGTGTTAGGATTACAGAGAGATTGAGGGTTAGAGTTACAGGGAGGTTGAGGGTTAGTGTTAGGGTTCCTGGGAGGTGAAGATTAGTGTTAGGGTTACAGAGAGGTTGAGGGTTAGTGTTAGGGTTACAGAGAGTGAGGGTTAGTGTTACAGGGGGGTTGAGGGTTCGTGTTAGAGTTCCTGGGAGGTGAGGTTTAGGGTTACTGAAAGGTTGAGGGTTAGTAATAGGGTTCCTGGGAGGTGAGGGTTAATGTTGAGTTTCAGGGAGATTGAGGGTCAGTGTTAGGATTACAGGGAGGTTGAGGGGTAGTGTAACAGGGAGGTTGAGGGTTAGTGTTAGGATTACAGAGAGATTGAGGGTTAGCATTACAGGGATGTTAAGGGTTAGCGTTAGGGTTCCTGGGAGGTTGAGGATTAGTGTTAGGGTTCCTGGGAGGTGAGGGTTAGTGTTCCTGGGAGGTGAGGGTTAGTGTTAGGGTTCCTGGGAGGTTGAGGATTAGTGTTAGAGTTCCTGGGAGGTGAAGATTAGTGTTAGGGTTCCTGGGAGGTGAGAGTTAGTGTTAGGGTTCCTGGGAGGTGAGAGTTAGTGTTAGGGTTCCTGGGAGGTTGAGGGTTAATGTTGAGTTTCAGGGAGATTGAGGGTTAGTGTTAGGGTTACACAGAGATTGAGGGTTAGCATTACAGGGAGGTTAAGGGTTAGTGTTAGGGTTCCTGGGAGGTGAGTAAAGGTTAGTGTTAGCATTAGGGTTACCAGGAGAGTGAGGTTAGCATTAAGGTTATAATGAGGATGTGAGTTAGTGTTAAAGTAACAGGGAAAGTGACAGTTAGACCCCTTTCACACTGAGGCATATTTCAGGCGTTTTAGCGCTAAAAATAGCGCATAAAAAACGCCTGAAATACTCCTGCCCCAACATTCTCAATGTGAAATCCCGAGGGCTTTCACACTGAGGCGATGCGCTGGCAGGAGAAAAAAAAATCTCCTGCAAGCCACATCTTTGGAGTGGTGAAGGAGCGGTGTGTATACCGCTCCTTTACCGCTCCTTCCCATTGAAATCAATGGGACACCGCGGTATTAACCCTTTTTTGGCCACTAGCGGGGGTTAAAACTGCACCGCTAGCGGCCGAATATCGCGGTAAATACGACGGTATAGCCACGCTGAAAATCGCGCCGCTATACCGCCACCGCACATGTCCGCCCCAGTGTGAAAGGGGCCTTAGTGTTAGGGTTACAGAGAGGGCTGGGGTCAAAATTAACCACTTCTACACAAGTAGTTTTTCAAACACATTTAAAAAAAAAAAAAAAATTATGAATTTTAATGCAAAAAAACACAACATAATACCCAATTGTTTGGTAAGATATAAAAGATGATGTTACGCGGAGTAAATAGATACCAAACACGTCATGCTTTAAAATTGCGTCCGCCCGTGGATCTAATCCAAATTACGGTACCTAAAAATCTCCATAGGCGACGCTTTAAAAGCCTTTACAGGTTACCAGTTTAGAGTTACACAGGAGGTCTGGCACTAAAATTATTGCTCTCACTCTGATGTTCACAGTGATACCTAACATGTATGGTGCGATCACCGTTTACATATGCATGCGGGACTTACATGCACGTTTACATTTGCGCGTAAGCACAGGGGAACAGGGGCACTTAAATCTTTTATTTTATTTTCTTTATTTATTATTATTATTATTTTTTTATTTTTTTTAACACTGTACCTTTCATTTTTTATTTTTTTTGCAACTTTATTGCTATTACAAAGGATGAACAACATCTCTTGTAATAGCATGAGAAGTGACAGGTCCTCTTTATGGAGATATCTGGGGTCTACTAGACCCCAGATCTTTCCTCTGGCCTCCAATGCAGCCAATCAAACACAGATCGGTCTGATCGGCTGCTTTACTGGCTGTTAATGGTCAGGTCAACAAAGAACAGAAACCTGATGTGACAAAATCCTTTTGATGTCACACAGTGGGGGGAACAACATCCATTCCTCTCAAAGTGCCATTAACCACGTTCACTTCTTGTGATTAAATAGCGTATATACCCCCTTTTCAACACTGCACACATGCTCCTTTACGCCCAGCTGCTTCCCGAGGACGTCTGGTGAATGACGAAACACGTAGGGGCAAGACTTGCCTTGACACACATCCGCAATTTGGAGCGCACAGTCAAATGTTATACTCGAATAAGCCATTTGCACTATGCAGCTTTTTTCCTTCCAGGAGTTCTGGCATTCAGAGGGGCTAAACAGACACCCTGTGTGCATGAGGCAATAGACCCTATCAGGGGTGCATGTATCAAAATGACAACTCAGGAGCACAATTGGAAGACAGCTGTCACCCCATAACAGGAATTCCCTAAACAAATACCTACCTTAATATTAAAATCAGCAGGTATTATTTTAGTGAAAGCTAGAGATTTAAGCACATCCCACCCGCCGTATTGTCAATTGATGGGCGGGTGGCGGCTCTCTCGTTCTGGGACGACGTCATATTATGTTTTCCCACTCTCACCACGCTTGCGTGCCCTTGGGGGTGCATGGAGCTGGCAAACGGTGGTGCGCTCTGTCCCTGGGACATGGCGTATCACCAATCCCGATAAAGAGCCAATGACGTGGCTCTTTACCCATGTGATCAGCTGTGTCCATCAGCGGCATTTCCTCACAGGGGAGACCTGCACAGATAATCAGGGTACTGATTAGTGCCATGATTATCAGTGCAGCCCCAACAGTGCCCAGCAGTGATGCCAATCAGTTCCCATCAGTGATGCCGTCAGTGCTGCCTTTCAGTGCCTATTAGGGCCACCCATCAGTGCATCCAATCAGTGCCACCTCTCCTTGCCGCCAATAAGTGCCCCTTATCAGTGCCACTTGGTAGTGCTGCATATTGGTGTCTCCTCATCAGTGCCCTTCAGTGCCGTCTCATCAGTGCAGCCTCATCAATGCAGTCTATCAGTGCCCATCAGTGAATGAGAAAAATTACTTAGTTCCTGTTAAAAAAAATTGTAAATAAGGAAAACTTTTTTTTTTTTTCAAAAAATGTGGGCGTTTTTTTAGCAAATAATAAAAAACCCAGGGGTGATTAAATACCATCAAAATAAAGCTCTGTCTCAAAAAATGAGTACAGCGTTGCATGACCGCGCAATTGTCATTCAAAGTGCGACAGCGCTGAAAGCTGAAAATTGGCCTGGGCAGGAAGAGGGTGAAAGTGCCCAGTAGGCAAGTAGTTGAAAGGACTAAATATTTAAAAAAGGAAATGAACAAGTTAAATCTTACACGAGTGATTGGGTTTAGATCTACTTTAACTGCTGTTTGTACGAGTTGGAAAAATCCATATAAACTGCCAACAAGTGACACCAGTGGAAAGCTCACTCGGTATCTTTTGTTTCAGCGTGTGTTTTGTATTAATAATTTTAATCCAATTTATCGGTCTATAGACAGTGCGAAAAGACACGTTGTCAGTTTCTAAATGAATGATGATATAAACATTGAAGTGGATTTCAGTTGAGGCGGATGTCTTTACTGCTCGCCTGCCAGAGCTCCTGCGAATCCTCAGCACAGGAAGTGTCGCTGACATCTCAGGCAGCCTCAGGGTACACTGGACTGTCATATGATGGACTGTTGACCTGCCGCGGTCAGCGTCCAGCTACATTCCTGAAGGAGCAAAGTAATTACATGATGTCATTATTTACGTATTGGCTTTTCCTGGCTTATCTTATTCTGTAGTGGTTTGGTAATCGTTAGCTAAATTGTAATCCATTAAAGGTGTTGTGCACTTTACCTACCTGTTAACAGAGGCTGCCATCACTGACCTGCTTCTGATACTGTTGGTTGCTTGGCTGCCGCGCTGACCTACTGGCTTTAATACTTTCTGAGTAGTGATGAGCCAAACTTCCCGGAGTTCGGCCAACTTCAAAGAGGTTCGGTTGTTGAACTCAAACCCCACTAAAATAAATCTGTCAAATTAAAAATGCCTATTTTTGGGCTAATAGGCATAGCTACCTTACCTCCAGCTACTCAGGATTCACATTTTGTTATTAAATGGGAATCTACTGGTTTTGTTACTTTGGGTCTTCAGCAATTACCTCCCACGAGTGGATCCTTCAGCTTCATTGTCTAGGTACACCAATATCTTCCAAGAATAAGGCCAATGTCCACACATGAGTAAAACCTAATCAGCAAGGCTTTATTATTTTTCCACTTTGAGTTAACTTGAAGAAAGCAAGAGCAGAAAAGTTGGAAGACGTAAGGGAAGGTTCAGGCACGCAACACTTAAATCCAGTATCTACACTCGTCGCCACTCAAGCCTGAGTGGGTATTGCTCACCCAGATAGTCCCTATGAGAGCGGTCCTAGCAGCCGGGATGGAGCACGGATGTCAGAGATGATGAATCCCCCTCTAGGCAGGTCTCCAGGCCTCTCCCCGAGACAGCAGTACCGTCGCTAGTCTCCGCCGGGACTGTTCTTCCCCTGGAACTCCTTTCCTAAAGATGGGGCCCCTACAAACGGGCAGCCTGGGATCCTTCTCTGAAGCGTAGGCCCTGGTTAGCGGAGCTGGGCCTACAATGCAGCAACAGGGCCTCAGGCTAAAGGTGCCCAAGGCCTAAGCACACTAGCGCACCCCGTGCCATGCAGGCCACGAGGCACACTCACTGGACCAGAGGTCCCCCTGAACGCCTTGGGGTCCCCCTGGAATCGCCTCACGCCAAATGGCGTCTGCCCCTTTCGTACCCTCTCCCAGCATGCACAGTGGGTAGACCACGCCCACTGCACGGCTGCCGAGAGAGGACACCCAAGGTGCTGTGATACTCCCCATAGTCCAGCCCGTGCCGGTGGTGACAGTGCCACCTGCAGGCAAAGGAGAACAAAACTGCCGGGCAGTATCACACCCAGAGCAGAACAACAATTGAAACATAATTGGTCTGAGCCCAACTACTGACTCAGACTGCCCTTAAATTTCCACATAGCGCCCCCAAATATTGCGGGGGGGGCGCTACACAGGCAAGGTGGTGTCAAAAAGTAGCATGGGGTGGGGGGTACTGCCCTTGGGAATATGTACCAATGCAACAAAAAAAAAATTCCATGCAGCTGGAAGTTTCAAACTGCTGGCAAATGACAAATGACAAATGACAAAGACTGTCCGTCTTCATCCGATTCCCCCATAGGGGAGAGCGGCGCTCTGACAGGGCGGTCCCTGCACAGTGTGCGGGGACCGCCCAGTCATCCATTGGCTCAGCGGGGATCAACTGAGTGATCCCCGCTGAGCAAGCAGAGCTTCACGGGGCGGATCATGACTGATCCGCCCCGTGTGAAAGAGCCCTAAATCTTTTTTTGTTTACAAAGGTTTTATTTGGAAGATCGATAACAAAAGTCGAGTACATTGCGAGTGTATACCCATAAACACATGTTTTTTCCTTGTACCGTATTTTCCGGCGTATAAGACGACTTTTTAACCCATAAAATCTTCTTAAAAGTCGGGGGTCGTCTTATACGCCGGTACCTGACATGTAGAATCTCAGTCAGACCGCGTCCATTTTTCAAAAGCCGTGCCTCCTCCTCGTGCTGTTCCGTGATAGGCGGAACACTCAGCTTCCCAGCAGAGCCTCTGTTCAGTGTTCCGCCTATCACGGATGCCCTCTCATCCTCGACCTCGGATGAGAGGGCATCTGTGATAGGCGGAACACTGAACACAGTGTCTGCTGGGAAGCTGAGTGTTCCGCCTATCACAGAACAGCACGAGGAGGAGGTGCGGCTTTTGAAAAATGGACGGCCGCGGTCTGACTGATATTCTACATGTCAGGGATAAGGTATGTGATCGTCAAGGGGCACAGTGAGGTATGCAATGGAACAGTGAGGCATGTAGGGGCACAGTGAGGTATGCAATGGAACAGTGAGGCATGCAGGGGCACAGTGAGGTATGCAATGGAACAGTGAGGCATGCAGGGGCACAGTGAGGTATGCAATGGAACAGTGAGGCATGCAGGGGCACAGTGAGGTATGCAATGGAACAGTGAGGCATGCAGGGGCACAGTGAGGTATGCAATGGAACAGTGAGGTATGCAATGGCACAGTGAGGTATGCAATGGCACAGTGAGGTATGGTGAGGTATGGTGAGGCATGGCTAGTCGGAAGGGGAGTATATCCCAAAACCAAAATTTTAGCTGGAAAATTAGGGGGTCGTCTTATACGCCCAGTCGCCTTATACGCCGGCAAATACGGTAGTTAAGAGGGCTGGTCTGGAGGGGAGCATTTGTCTTTTATACACATTCCCCCTTCTTTGACACTTCAGTGAGAGGCGTGCCTCCACTGCAGCATTTTTATTGGACAGCTTGGGCTAATGGTACTTTACCATTGGTCCAAGACTCCAAGCTGTCCATTGAGCTCAGTGCCTCTGACAAGAAGTGAGGAGAGGCAATGTGAGCTCAACCTCTCAGTCTGCTGCAAACAGAGTGTGTCAGCTTGTATTTAAACTGGCCGCTCTGTATGTAGCTTCTGACTAGTGATGAGCCGAACACCCCCGGGTTCGGTTCGCACCAGAACCCGCGAACGGACCGAAAGTTCGTACGAACATTAGAACCCTATTAAATACAATGGATGCGAACGTTCGAATTCTAAAGTGCTAATTATAACGACTATTATGCATGTTATTGTCCTAAAAAGGGTTTGGGAACCCGGGTTCTGCACCAGGGGACATGTATCAATGCAAAAAGAAGTTTTAAAAACGGTCGTTTTTCGGGAGCAGTCATTTTAATGATGCATTAAGTGAAAAAAAAAAAGTCAAATATTCCTTTAAATATCGTACCTGGGGGGTGTCTAAAGTATGCCTGTGAAGTGCCACGTGTTTCCCGTGTTTAGAACTGTCCCTGCACAAAATGACACTTCTAAAGGAAAAAAAAGCCATTTAAAACTGCTTGCGGCTTTAATGTAATGTCTGGTCCCGGTAATATGGATGAAAATCTTTAAGAAAAATGGCATAGCTACCCCATGACCCCCCCCCCTACCCCAGCCCATTACCAGCCCCTTTGGGTCTTGTATGGATATTAAGGGGAACCCCGCACATAAAATAAAAAAGGCCCTATATACTCTGAACAGCCGTATACAGGCGGTGCATACAAGACAGGGACTGTAGGTTTGTTCTTATGTAGAATCTGTTTGTAATTTTGAACAGGTACATTGTTTAAGTGTAGCTCCAGCCCAAAAATCTATTTTTAAACTTTTTGGAAAACATAGGTAAGGGTTATCACCCCTGTAACATTTGTTTTGCTGTCTGTGCCCCCGTTCAGAACATTTCACCTCACTTTCCGTCCCAATGACAACTGTTTTTGAAATGTGGTGTTTTTCTTGAAACAAGGATTGGTGATAAAGCATCAGTACAGAGGAGACACCTTTCTCCCATATTAATTCTTACAGGAGAGAATTTTCCTTCCTAGGGGTAGATTTCCTCTCACTTCCTGTTGTCTTCTTGCGTTTGCAAGTAGGAGTCGTTTGTAAGTTGGATGTTTGAAAGTAGGGACCTGCCGTATATACTCTGCAGAAATAGGCCCCTTAGTTGTTGGTGTTGGCACAACACTGTAAGCACTCACAGTTACTCTTGGTTGGTGCTGGAACGCCCTGCTGTCAACTATTATATCAGGAATTGTAATTACATATAATTGTTGAACAGTGGTAGTAAAAATTGGGCCTTTGATGGTGGTGCTGGTGCCACAACACTGTAAGCCCTGACAGTTACTCTTGGTGGGTGCAGCAATGGGCCCTGCTGTGAATTATTAGATCAAGAATTGTAATTGCATGCCCCTGTTGAACAGGGTCTGAAAAATTGGGCCTTTCGTGGTGGTGGTGGTGGTGTTGCCACAACACTGTAAGCCCTCAGAGTTACTCTTGGTGGGTGCAGGAATGGGCCCTGCTGTGAATTATTAGATCAAGAATTGTAATTACATGCCCCTTTTGAACAGGGGCTGAAAAATTGGGCCTTTCGTGGTGGTGGTGGTGGTGGCGTTGCCACAACACTGTAAGCCCTCAGAGTTACTCTTGGTGGGTGCAGCAATGGGCCCTGCTGTGAATTATTAGATCAAGAATTGTAATTACATGCCCCTGTTGAACAGGGGCAGAAAAATTGGGCCTTAGGCACTGGTGCCACAACACTGCAACCCCTCACAGATACTGTACTTGGAGCACAGCAATGAGCCCTGTTGCAAAGTATTGCTTCAAAAATTGTAATGACACGCCCCTGTTAAACAGGGGCTGAAAAATTGGGCCTTAGGCACTGGTGGCACAACACTGCAACTCCTCACAGATACTGTACTTGGAGCACACCAATGAGCCCTGTTGCAAAGTATTGCTTCAAAAATTGTAATGACACGCCCCTGTTAAACAGGGGCTGAAAAATAGGGCCTTAGGCACTGGTGGCACAACACTGCAACTCCTCACAGATACTGTACTTGGAGCACAGCAATGAGCCCTGTTGCAAAGTATTGCTTCAAAAATTGTAATGACACGCCCCTGTTAAACAGGGGCTGAAAAATTGGGCCTTAGGCACTGGTGGCACAACACTGCAACTCCTCACAGATACTGTACTTGGAGCACACCAATGAGCCCTGTTGCAAAGTATTGCTTCAAAAATTGTAATGACACGCCCCTGTTAAACAGGGGCTGAAAAATTGGGCCTTAGGCACTGGTGGCACAACACTGCAACTCCTCACAGATACTGTACTTGGAGCACACCAATGAGCCCTGTTGCAAAGTATTGCTTCAAAAATTGTAATGACACGCCCCTGTTAAACAGGGGCTGAAAAATTGGGCCTTAGGCACTGGTGGCACAACACTGCAACTCCTCACAGATACTGTACTTGGAGCACAGCAATGAGCCCTGTTGCAAAGTATTGCTTCAAAAATTGTAATTACACGCCCCTGTTAAACAGGGGCTGAAAAATTGGGCGTTAGGCACTGGTGGCGGCACCCATAAACAAAAATGATCTTACAAGCTATCATCATCAATCGTATCATTGAGGACTCGGAGGAGGAGGATAGCCAGTCAACATAACAGCACAGGCACTCAGCATCAGCATCAGTCTTGAAGGGATGTGACATGTTAAAATCAATTAGTCTGTTATATCAGCATCAGGTGTGTGGTAGCTGGTGGTGATCCAAGACTGGTTCATCTTGATGAAAGTCAGTCGATCAACCGAGTCGGTGGACAGGCGCACCCTGTGATCCGTGACAAATCCTCCAGCAGCACTGAATGTGCGTTCCGAAAGAACGCTGGATGCAGGACAGGCCAGTAGCTCAATTGCATACTGTGCAAGCTCTGGCCAGTGATCCATCCTCAAGACCCAGTAAGCCAGAGGATTTTCGGTGGGGAAGGTGTCCAAGTCTGACCTTGCCCCTAGATATTCCTGCACCATGTTTATCAGACGCTGGCGATGGTTGCTGGAACCGATCATACTTTGGGGCTGCGGACTAAAGAATTGTCTGAACGCATCGGTCAGACGGCCACCTTCCCCACCGCTCCTTCTTTGACTGGCCGAAGCCTCAGCAACTCGTTGTCCAGGACCAGGAGTTTGTAACCTCCCAGTCTCTGGGAACGCGTTGCACAGACCTTTCTGCAAGGCCTCCCGGAGTTGTCTCATCCTCTGCTCCCTCTGCGACGGTAACATAAGGTCCGCAACCTTACCCTTGTACCGTGGATCAAGGAGAGTGGCCAGCCAGTAATGGTCCCTCTCCTTGATCCGAAGAATACGAGGATCCTTCCGCAGACTTTGCAGGATCAGGGAGGCCATGCAGCGTAGGTTTGCTGAGGCATTCGCTCCGGAGTCCTCTGGGTCACTAAGGACGACATGATCCGCAGTCACCTCCTCCCAGCCACGTACAAGTCCACTGGTTTCTTGGGACTGTAAATCATCCCTAAAAGACTGCTGCTGATGATGCTGAGTGCCAGCCTCCACCTCCATGCTGACACAATCCTCCTCCTCCTCCTCCTCCTCCTCCTCTTCCTCTTCCTGTGCGATGGGTGGGACAGAAGGAACACTGTCTGGGTAAAGGGGGCCTTGAGAGGCAAGGAAGTCCTCCTCTTCCTGCCTCTGTTCTGCCTCAAGTGCCCTGTCCATTATTCCACGCAGCGTGTGCTCCAACAGGTGGACAAGAGGTACAGTGTCACTGATGCATGCACTGTCACTGCTCACCATCCTCGTGGCCTCCTCAAATGGTGCCAGGACAGTGCATGCATCCCTGATCATGCCCCACTGGCGTGGAGAAAAAAAACCAAGCTCCCCTGACCCTGTCCTGGTGCCGTAGTCGCACAGGTACTCATTGATGGCCCTCTGCTGCGTGTGCAGCCGCTGCAGCATGGCCAACGTTGAGTTCCACCTGGTGGGCATGTCACATATAAGGCGGTTCTTGGGCAGGTTCAACTCCTTTTGCAGCTCAGCCAGGCGAGCACTGGCATTATAAGATCTGCGGAAATGCACACAGACTTTCCTGGCCTGCCTCAGGACATCCTGTAAGCCCGGGTACCTGCCCAAGAAGCGCTGCACCACCAGGTTAAGGACGTGAGCCACACAGGGCACATGGGTCAGTTGTCCCTGTCGGAGGGCGGAGAGGAGGTTGGTGCCATTGTCGCAAACCACCATTCCTGGCTTAAGCTGGCGTGGCGTCAACCACCTCTCGGCCTGGCCCTGCAGAGCAGACAGGACCTCTGCCCCAGTGTGGCTTCTGTCCCCCAAACACACCAGCGCAAGCACGGCATGGCATCTTTTTGCCTGCGTACTTGCGTAGCCCCGTGAACGGCTACGGAGCACCGCTGGTTCATAGGACAAACCACAGGAAGAGGCCATGGAGGAAGAAGAAGAGGAGGGGGTGGAGGAGAGAGGTGTGTCACAACCAGTAGTAGCATTTTGGAGGCGTGGCGGTGGGACAACCTCCAACACTACTGCACCTTGTCCTGAATCCTTCCCAGCTGCCAAAAGAGTGACCCAATGGGCCGTGAAAGAAAGGTAACGTCCCTGTCCATGCCTGCTGGACCATGAGTCAGCGGTAATATGCACCTTACCGCTGACCGCCCTGTCCAGCGAGGCCAAGACATTGCCTTCCACATGCCGGTAGAGAGCCGGAATAGCCTTCCGTGAGAAAAAGTGGCGTTTGGGAACCTGCCACTGAGGAACTGCACATTGCACAAACTCACGGAAGGGGGCCGAGTCTACCAACTGAAAAGGCAGCAGTTGAAGCGCTAGCAATTTAGCCAAGCTAGCATTCAACCGCTGGGCATGTGGATGGCTGGGAGTGAACTTCTTTCGACGGTCCAGCAGCTGGGGCAGGGAAATTTGCCTGCTAGAATCGGACGTCGGTGTACTGCTAGCAGAGTGGGCGCAAGTACTTGGCTGTGACACACCTAATTCTACACCTTCATTCCTCTCAGTGCATGTTTCAGAGAGGACTGAAGTTATAGTGGGGTTGGAGATCCCAGCTGATGCGGTGCAAGGAGAGGTCCGCTTTGTTCTTTGGTGTGGGTCTTTGAGGTAGGCTTGCCAACGAGCTGCATGGCAGGTCAACATATGTCTGGTCAGGCATGTGGTACCCAAGCGGCTGATGTTTTGGCCACGCGATATACGCTTGAGACATATGTTGCAAACAGCAGCTGTGCGATCTGATGCACTAGCCTCAAAAAAGGCCCACACCAAAGAACTTTTTGAATGACGGGCAGAGGCAGCGCCCTGCACAGGCGGAGCTCTGCGGTGTGATTCCGTCGGTGTACTGCCCTTACGCTGGCCACCAAAGGGCATCCTGCCTCGTTGGAGATGTGCCTCCTCCTCATCCTCCTCCTCCTCCTCTCTCCTATTAGGCACCCACGTGGAGTCAGTGACCTCATCATCCCCTCCCTCCTCATCACTGGAGCCAATCTGGCAGTATGCTGCAGCTGCTGGAACATGACTGCCAGATTGGTGTCCTTCTTGAGCATCCCCTCTGTCTGCTCTCACGCTACTGCCTTCCTCTAGCTGGGTTTCATCATCAGACCCTTCGAAACGCTGGGCATCCTCCTGGAGCATGTACCCAACACTGTGCTGAAACAGTTCGGGGGACTCCTCAGGAGGAGGACATGGTGGGTCTAGGGAAGGAGTGACTGATGATTTGTCTGACATTGATACCAGGGAAGACGACGCTTTGGCAGCTGCTTTTCCAGTACCCTGAGCCTGGGTGAGAGAGGATGAGGAGGAGGAGGAGGGCTTGGTCATCCACTCTACCAAGTCTTCGGCATGATGTGGCTCAACATGTCCAGCTGCCGAAAAGAAGGACAAGCGTGTCCCATGGCCATGTGCTGATGACAATGCACCGCGTCCACGACCAGCACTGTTGCCCCCAGACACAGAGCCTGCTTGCCCTCTTTTATTGCCTCCTGACTGTCTGCCTCTCCTTGTTTGCCTTCCAGACATTCTAATAGATGGCCTGCAGGGAGATGGGAAAAAAGCAATAAGGGCTACCTTCAGGTGTCCTTCTCTGTCCCTTGAAACAAGGACTTTCACAGTGAAAGAAACTGACACTCTCCCTACCTACAGTTTTCTGTCCCTAGAAAAAATGTTTTTTTTAATCACAATATAGCACAAGGACAATTCACTCACTGTCCTTACAGGTCCCTGGAAACAAGGACTTGCAGAGTGAAATAAACTGACACTCTCCCTACCTACAGTTTTCTGTCCCTAGAATAAATGTTTTTTTTAAGCACAATATAGCACAAGGACAATTCACTCACTGTCCTTACAGGTCCCTGGAAACAAGGACTTGCAGAGTGAAAGAAAAAAAACAAACACTCTCCCTACCTACAGTTTTCTGTCCCTAGAAAAAATGTTTTTTTTAAGCACAATATAGCACAAGGACAATTCACTCACTGTCCTTACAGGTCCCTGGAAACAAGGACTTGCAGAGTGAAAGAAAAAAAACACTCTCCCTACCTACAGTTTTCTGTCCCTAGAAAAAATGTTTTTTTTAATCACAATATAGCACAAGGACAATTCACTCACTGTCCTTACAGGTCCCTGGAAACAAGGACTTGCAGAGTGAAAGAAACTGACACTGTCCCTACCTACAGTTTTCTGTCCCTAGAATAAATGTTTTTTTTAAGCACAATATAGCACAAGGAGAATTCACTCACTGTCCTTCCAGGTCCCTGGAAACAAGGACTTGCAGAGTGAAATAAACTGACACTCTCCCTACCTACAGTTTTCTGTCCCTAGAATAAATGTTTTTTTTAAGCACAATATAGCACAAGGACAATTCACTCACTGTCCTTACAGGTCCCTGGAAACAAGGACTTGCAGAGTGAAAGAAAAAAAACACTCTCCCTACCTACAGTTTTCTGTCCCTAGAATAAATGTTTTTTTTAAGCACAATATAGCACAAGGACAATTCACTCACTGTCCTTACAGGTCCCTGGAAACAAGGACTTGCAGAGTGAAAGAAAAAAAACACTCTCCCTACCTACAGTTTTCTGTCCCTAGAAAAAATGTTTTTTTTAATCACAATATAGCACAAGGACAATTCACTCACTGTCCTTACAGGTCCCTGGAAACAAGGACTTGCAGAGTGAAAGAAACTGACACTGTCCCTACCTACAGTTTTCTGTCCCTAGAATAAATGTTTTTTTTAATCACAATATAGCACAAGGACAATTCACTCACTGTCCTTCCAGGTCCCTGGAAACAAGGACTTGCAGAGTGAAATAAACTAACACTCTCCCTACCTACAGTTTTCTGTCCCTAGAATAAATGTTTTTTTTAAGCACAATATAGCACAAGGACAATTCACTCACTGTCCTTACAGGTCCCTGGAAACAAGGACTTGCAGAGTGAAAGAAAAAAAACACTCTCCCTACCTACAGTTTTCTGTCCCTAGAAAAAATGTTTTTTTTAAGCACAATATAGCACAAGGACAATTCACTCACTGTCCTTACAGGTCCCTGGAAACAAGGACTTGCAGAGTGAAAGAAAAAAAACACTCTCCCTACCTACAGTTTTCTGTCCCTAGAAAAAATGTTTTTTTTAATCACAATATAGCACAAGGACAATTCACTCACTGTCCTTACAGGTCCCTGGAAACAAGGACTTGCAGAGTGAAAGAAACTGACACTGCCCCTACCTACAGTTTTCTGTCCCTAGAATAAATGTTTTTTTTAAGCACAATATAGCACAAGGAGAATTCACTCACTGTCCTTCCAGGTCCCTGGAAACAAGGACTTGCAGAGTGAAATAAACTGACACTCTCCCTACCTACAGTTTTCTGTCCCTAGAATAAATGTTTTTTTTAAGCACAATATAGCACAAGGACAATTCACTCACTGTCCTTACAGGTCCCTGGAAACAAGGACTTGCAGAGTGAAAGAAACTGACACTCTCCCTACCTACAGTTTTCTGTCCCTAGAATAAATGTTTTTTTAAGCACAATATAGCACAAGGACAATTCACTCACTGTCCTTCCAGGTCCCTGGAAACAAGGACTTGCAGAGTGAAAGAAACTGACACTGTCCCTACCTACAGTTTTCTGTCCCTAGAATAAATGTTTTTTTTAAGCACACTATAGCACAAGCACAAAACACACTGACACTCTCCCTACCTATCCTTCTCTTTCCCTAAACTAAAGGAATCCAGGTTAAGCAAGAAAGAAATAACAGTCACTGTCCCTGCCTATGCTGCTCTATCCCTGCTCCGGAACACACTACACTAGGCCGCCGTGCTGGCGGCCTTTTATAGTGTGGGGCGTGTACTAAACACCCTCAGCAATAATTGGCCACAGGCATCCTGCCTGTGGCCAATCATTGCTCTCCTCGCTGCCGGCGCTGTGATTGGCCAAGCATGCGGGGTCACAGTGCATGCTTGGCCAATCACAGCGCCTGGATGACACTGCGATGGCGTAGTGCATTGTGGGCCGTTCGCGTCACTCGAATTTGGCGCGAACGGCCCAAATCGTTCGATCTTCGTCGAACGATCGAACAGCCGATGTTCGAGTCGAACGTATGTTCGACTCGAACACGAAGCTCATCCCTACTTCTGACAGACTGCACAAGGAGCCCCATATCTCCAGAACCATAGGTCTTAGGAGTCCCAAAGGTTCATCATTGGTGGGGTAGGACTTCAGCTACCTAACTCCCAGGTGACCCCAGGTCGCTGAGCTACGACCTTCGAAGTCCATCTTTTTTTTTAATGTTCATGGCTCTGCCTCACCTGCCCCCCCTGACTGCACGTCCCTGGTATGTACTGATCTGGTTCTTGTTTCTCAAGGCTGCTGCCCAGGACAGGTGTCTTGTGTGTAGCACACCCCCGTAGGAGCTGCTGGTTTTAATTTGGGCCTTGCACGTTACCTCACTGTTCGTTGTCTAGGGGAAGAAAGTCTGTAAGAACTCCAATGTCCACACAAGATGTAAAACCCTCTGCAGTTATGTTTTATGCAAAGGAAAATAAAACCTATGAAGAATAGTAGAAGGGTGAAGGGAAGGGGTAGGTTCAGGTACACAGTACAGATCACTGGGGAAAAACGCCTCAACTATACAGTCATTCACCACTCTTCCTGGAGTGGGCATTGCTCACCTGGATAGGCCCCTCTCACCTGGCCTAGCAGCCGGTATGATGCACGAACAATAATCAGGACCAGTCTCTGCCACAGACTGGTGGTGCACAGAATTGGATAATCCGGGATCCTCTGCCACAGGACTTAACTCCCGAACTTCCAGCCAAACAGTCAAGAGCGTTTAAGCCAATCCGGTAGATTGCAAGGTAAACTTTAGTTGTGATGCATCCTCCAATAGAATTACCAGGCCCTCCTCAAGACACCAGCCTTACGCTTGGTCTTTTCCAGGACAGGTCCTCCTCTGGTTTCCTCCATTGAGTGGCTTCCTCCCTCAGGATGGACAGGACGGACAGCACAGGATCACCTTCAAAGGGTAGGCCCCAGTCAGCAGAACTGGGCCTACTCGGCAGAGTTGCAGCCTCGGACCAACATGGCTCCGAGGCTGAAATCACACAGTGAGTATAACAAGCATGCCATGCTGCATATACAGACAGATTTTACTGTTGTGGGTTTAGTAACACTTTATTGGCTGTGTATTGAGTTATTTTGAGGGGACAGCAAATTTACACTGTTACACAAGCTGTACACTCACTACTTTACATTGTAGCAAAGTGTCATTTCTTCAGTGTTGTCACATGAAAAGATAGAATAAAATATTTACAAAAATGTGAGGGGTGTACTCACTTTTGTGAGGTACTGTATGTACGTCACCTGCCTGGCTGTGCTGTGTGGCAGATGTTTGTAAATCCATTGTACACAATTACCAATCTTTTCTATATAAACTGTGATTTAATTGTTGCTTCATGCTTCCAGTGACTCACAAAACAGACTGTTTGGAATTGGCTTGATAGGATCAAACTGTACAAGAAGTTACCGTAAATTTAATATGTACGTCTACCAGAACAAAATAACGCAGTGAAATAGAAAACATATGTATTGGGATTAGCGGGTGTAATGGAAAACACCTGCCATGACACATTATTGGCGTTGGCCATGGGTGACTTTTTTGGAAAGTTTTGGGACTTTTTATATCAAATAGTAGACAATAAATTGAAAATAAACTGGGACACAGTAAACAGATGAATTGCCGGCCTGTGCATTCCACAGATCTCATTTACTTTCTGTTTTTCTTTTGTTTGCTAAAGAGTCGGTCTATTCCAAAATGATATGCCACTTACAAGCAGAGCTGCTGTTAGAAATCATGGGGCCCCCATACAGCCATCCTGACGGGGCCCACCTCCCCGGGATGCAGTGGAACAACGACACTGACTTTATCCGCCTATGCCCCAAAAATGGAAAAAAAAAAGTCCCTTTTCTGTTCCCACCTCCTGGGCCCCTCTATTGATCTGATGGGGCCCAGGGAAATGTAATTTAAGTTCTGATAAGCAAGTAGGAGTAGGGGTGGGGTCTAGTAACTAGTAAAATCCATGCTGCCCTGGGCCCCCCTATTTAGCTGATGGAGCCTTGGCCCAGTACAACAGGACCGGTTGTACTGCCTTTTCAGTGGCCCCACTTACAAGGTAGGGGTGCCTAATGAATAAGGGCCCTCTCCCCAATAAAAATCACTGCATGAAAGGTATAATAAAAACCTGTAGAGAAAAAAGATAGTAAACACACCTACCTTACCCTCGGCTTCTCTACTGCAGTGTGTGATGTCATTATCCTTCTGGGGAGATCTTGGGGAATACTGTGTATCCCAAATATCCTGAAAAAAAGCCCCAGTAGTGTTTCCTTGGAAGGTTTGGTGTGCTCATAATTTCTTGAGATCTTGCTGGAAGGATAATGACAACATCCTTACCTAGGCATAGTAGATATACAGGACATACAGTGCCTTGAAAAAGTATTCATACTCCTTGAAAATTTCCACATTTTGTCATGTTACAACCAAAAACCTAAATGTAATTTATTAGGATTTTATGTGATAGACCAACACAAAGTGGCACATAATTGTGAAGGGGAAGGAAAATGATAAATGGTTTTCAACTTTTTTGACAAATAAATAGGGAATTTTTTGCTATTCAGCACTGCGCTACTTCAACTGGTAATTGCGCGTTCATGCAACAGTGTACGCAAATGAAATTGATGTAATTTTTCACACAAATAGAGATTTCTTTTGGTGGTATTTGATCACCCTTTGTATATTTTATTTTTTTATTATATAAATGAAAAAAGACCGAAAATTTAGAAAAAACATATTTTCTGCTATAAAACATATCCAATAAAAAATATATAAAAAAAATATTTCTGCATAAATTTAGGCCAAAATGTATTCTGCTACATGTCTTTGGTAAAAAAAAAAAAATCCCTATAGGTGTATATGGATTGGTATGTTTGAAAGTCATAGCATCTACAAAATATGGTATATATACTGGAATTTTTTTTTTTTATATATACTAGTAATGGCAGCGATCAGAGACTTAGATAGTGCGGTGGGCATTCTGACACTGGAAAGGAACTGACTAGCGGACACTGACATCACAAGTGACACTAATACAGTGATCAGGACTAATAATCTACACTGTCACTGTACTAATGACACTGGCAAGGAAGGGGTTAACATCTAGGCAAATCAAAAGGGTAAAGCGGAATTCCGCCGAAAACAAAATATTAAAAGTCAGCAGCTACAAATACTGCAGCTGCTGACTTTTAAGATATGGACACTCACCTGTCCAGGGCCCCCGAGATGTTGGGTCCCGAAGCCGATTTGTCCCTCGTCCCTCAGCTCTCGAGTGACTAAGCACTGTTGAGAGTGTGAACCGGATCAGCTTTTTTATCCTGTACCCTGCTGTGGTTTGTACTTTTGTTATTTTGCACAATAAATGTGTTTTTATTGGAGGGCGGCTGCCCAGACCTTCCCCCTTCTAATTGCCATATGTTTAGCTTGCACCTGCTGCTTCCACACATCCACCTAGAGCAGTGATCCCTTCCCCTCTCGGGTGGAGGCGCCGCCATCTTTGGTAAGGGAATCAGGAAGTGAAGCCTTGCGGCTTCACTTCCTGGTTCCCTACTGCGCATGTGTGAGCCGCGCTGCGCGATCCCACTGATCCCTGCTCTCTTCTGGGACCTGTGTGTCTCCTAGAAGACAGCGGGGAGCAGAGTAGGCGCCGGACATGGCGTATGTCACTGCAGTGATCTATGCCCGGAAGTGGGAGCAAATACCTGTATTACACAGGTATCTGCTCCCTCCTCCCCCCTGAAAGGTGCCAAATGTGACACCGGAGGGGTGGAGGATTCCAAAAGGCGGAAGGCCCATTTTTGGGTGGAACTCCACTTTAACTGTGTGTCTAACAAGTGTAATGTGTTTATTACGTGCTGCTTTTACTAATCAATGTGGCAGATTTTTCTCCCTGGTTTGCAGGGAGAAAAAAACAGCCATATCACCGCTCGGTATACAGAGCCCTGTGTTGCTAGTAAACACAGGGCTCTGTGATTTACTAAGAGCCGGTTCACACACGGGCGACACGACTTTGTGCGCGACTTTGCAAGGAGACTTCAGCGCGACTTGAGGGTGAACCACATCGCGACTTGGGGCGACTTGAAGTCGCCTCCAGGACAGGGGACTTTGCCAGTGGCCAATCAAAGAGTAATCAGCTCTGTGGGAGGGAGGGGGAGGGAGGGGTTTGCCGAGAAAACTATTTTTATTTCCTGTAAAGTTGCTTCAGTTAAGACAGGGGATCCGACTTGGAGACAACTTCCATTAAAATCAATGGGTACAAGTCGCCTAGAAGTCGGATTGAAGTAGTACAGGAACCTTTTCTGAAGTCGGAGTGACTTCAGTAGTGTACATTAAGATGGCTCCATTCACTTCCATTGATTTTCTCAACAGCGCGCCCCTGTGTAAACCACCTCTAAGCCGACCAGCAGGTTCCAGCTAGAAATCATTGGCCAAGACCTGCTGACTGACTTGTGCTGTACCGAATCACAGCACAGATGGGGGTTTTGCACGAGCCCCCTACCCAGAAATTCTGGATCATGTACATGTACGTGATCCGGCACAGAGTAGCCGCCCCATTGCTGTATATGTGCATGGGGTGGTCCGGAAGTGGTTAAACCATACCTCCCAACTGCCACGGATTCTGCGGGTTTTACCCGCATAGGCTCCTCCTCCCCGCAGTCCCGTGAGAGTGTCATTTTTCCCACACAGCAGGAAGCATGAAGAGGAGGAAACAGCGAACCAGCAGGTAAGCACCCCCCCCGCCATCCGCGGACAAAACAACAAAACAGTGTTCCGCGGCACCCCCCCCCCCCCGCGATCGGTGCCTCCCCCCGCTCAACAACTTTTGTTAGCAGGGGAGAGGGAAGATCTGAATGTCCCGCGGTGGGACTTTTAAAAGTTGGGAGGTATGGTTAAACCAGGGACAATATTATGGAGTTGGCTGGCCCTTTGCAGCCATAACAGCCTTCACTCTTCTGAAACGGCTTTCCACAAGATTTTGGGGTGTGTCTGTGGGAATTTCTGCTTGTTCAGACAAAAGAACATTTGTGAGGTCAGCAACTGATCTTGGATGAGAAGACCTGGCATCCAATTGTCTTTCCAGTTCATACCAAAGGTGTTCATTAGGGTTGAAGTAAGGGCAGGCCAGGAGATTTCCTCTACACCAAGGTCATCAAACCGTATCTTCATGGAGCTGTCTTTATGCACAGGGGCAGGAATGCTTTGGCATTAACACTACTCTATACTGGAAACATTTTGAGGGGTGTCCACATCATTTTGACTGCAAGGCTCCCTTCCCACTAGTGCGGTTTTCGGGTGCGGCTTTGATAAGAATTTACACTCTCTGGCACTCAAGTCACAAGAAAGTCGCATCAAAGTAGTGCAGGAACCTTTTCAAAGTTGCATAGATTGAAATGGGTGCCAATGAAATCAATGGGCTGCAACTTGTCATGCAACTTTATGTGTCCAAAGTTGCATGACAAGTCGCACTAGTGGGAACGGTGCCTAATGCCGCGTACACACGCTCAGAAATTCCGACAGAAAAAGTCTGATGTGAGATTTTGGTCGGAAATTCCAACCGTGTGTATGCTCCATCGGACTTTTGCTGTTGGAATTTCCGCCAGCAAAAGATTGAGAGCAGGTTCTCTATTTTTCTGAAATTCCGATCGTCTGTATGCAATTCCGACGCGCAAAAAAAACACGTATGCTCGGATACAATTTGACACATGCTCGGAAGCATTGAACTTCATTTTCTTGGCTCGTCGTAGTGTTGTACGTCACTGCCTTCTTGGCGGTCGAAAGTTCAGAGAACTTTTGTGTGACCGTGTGTATGCAAGCCAAGCTTGAGCGGAATCCAAGGTTTTTCCGACGGAAATTCCAACCGTGTGTACGCGGCATTAGAGTAAAGCCCTGTACACACGATAGGTTTAACCGATGAAAACAGTCCGATGGACTTTTTTCATCGGACAAACCGATCGTGTATGGGCCCCTTCGGTCTTTTTTCCATCGGTGTTTAAAAATAGAACATGTTTTAAATTTATCCGATGGTTAAAAAATCGATAGCAAATTACTATCGTCTGTGGGGAACTCCATCGGCTCATCAGAGTGTTTTACGTCACGGCGTTTGGAGCGGTCGGTTTTTTGACTGATGGTGTGTAGGCAAGACTGATGAAAGTCAGCTTCATCGGTTTTCCGATGGAAAAATCCATCGGTTAAAAAACCATAGGAAATCCGATCGTGTGTACAGGGCTTAAGTGTGATGGTTAGGTGTCTACAAATGTTGTTCAGTCATAGAGTGTATCTTTTAATTTGAAAGGGACTCCAGAGCGGGTCTATAGATTGTAAGTAAAGTACACATGCAGTGTAGTTGGTGCCAGAACTTACTGACTTTAATGTATATCACACTGGAGATTAATATTTAACAGATACTAAAAAAAAAAGAGAAACTGATAACATTTTGCTGGCCTCTGTTCTTTCCGCTATCTGGCCTTGAGAATAGAGAGATGTGAGTTTAACCCTCAAGCTGCTCTGTCTTTAGCTTAGTTGTGACTATAGTACCATATCATGGAGCTGTATGACGTATTTTACGTTTTTCATATTTAATTTAAAGGTAGATTTCTAATCAGAGCATTCAGCTCACATACCTAAATCTTATATGGGTGTGACCACTTATCTCCTACCTCCCTTCTTCTTGGGGTGGATTTCATCTTAATAAGGTGGGTTGTATTTGATGTGACAAACAAGTAACTTTGTCCTTGTTTTGCTGTTATTTATTCTTTATCTTACTACGTTAGATATATGTGAAAATATATTGTTTTATTATTGGGTTATCCCTCCCTTTATTTATCATAAAGGCATCTCCATTTCTGTTTGGTTACCAACTAGCCTTAATTGTGACTGTCTAGAACAGACTATTACGTGGGAGAAACGTTCTCTTAACATCTAGGTGGGTATTATTCAATGTGAAAATGGTACTTGAATCTCTAGAGATCACCCCCTTCCCCCTTCTGGTATCTAAGGATATTTACCGTATTTATCGGCATATAACAAGCACAGGCGTATAACACGCATCTTCATTTTAAGAGGGAGGTTTCAGGAAAAAAACGTAATTCTTAAATAAAGAACTTTGAAGAAAAATAAGGGTAAGTGCCCATCAATGCAGCCTGATCAATGCCCATCTGTAGCCTCAAAATTGCCCATCATTGCAGCTTGATCAATTCCCATCTGCAGCCTCACCATTGCCATGAATGCAGCCTGATCAATACCCGCCCCCCTCCCCGTTCTCTCCGAGGCAGCCCAAATTGCAGTATCGGCGTATAACACGCACACGCTATTTGCAAACGATTTGCAGGGTGAAAAAGTGAGTGTTATACGCCAATAAATACAGTATATATCTCCAATTTGTTTATTTTTAGGATAAACCTCCTTTTCGGGCGTACATGCTCTACATAGAACACTCTTTAAATGCACCCATTATTTGGGGCTTGCCTAAATCTCCAGATATCTAGACATACCTTGGTTTACTCTTTTACAATCTTTTTTGGCCCCTCTTGAACCTACATCTGTGCCCTGCTAGGTAACATACTTTAAATGTTTCCCTTCCTTACTAGGGATGAGCTTCGTGTTCGAGTCGAACATACGTTCGACTCGAACATCGGCTGTTCGATCGTTCGACGAAGATCGAACGATTTGGGCCGTTCGCGCCAAATTCGAGTGACGCGAACGGCCCACAATGCACTACGCCATCGCAGTGTCATCCAGGCGCTGTGATTGGCCAAGCATGCACTGTGACCCCGCATGCTTGGCCAATCACAGCGCCGGCAGCGAGGAGAGCAATGATTGGCCACAGGCAGGATGCCTGTGGCCAATTATTGCTGAGGGTGTTTAGTACACGCCCCACACTATAAAAGGCCGCCAGCACGGCGGCCTAGTGTAGTGTGTTCCGGAGCAGGGATAGAGCAGCATAGGCAGGGACAGTGACTGTTATTTCTTTCTTGCTTAACCTGGATTCCTTTAGTTTAGGGAAAGAGAAGGATAGGTAGGGAGAGTGTCAGTGTGTTTTGTGCTTGTGCTATAGTGTGCTTAAAAAAAACATTTATTCTAGGGACAGAAAACTGTAGGTAGGGACAGTGTCAGTTTCTTTCACTCTGCAAGTCCTTGTTTCCAGGGACCTGGAAGGACAGTGAGTGAATTGTCCTTGTGCTATATTGTGCTTAAAAAAACATTTATTCTAGGGACAGAAAACTGTAGGTAGGGAGAGTGTCAGTTTCTTTCACTCTGCAAGTCCTTGTTTCCAGGGACCTGTAAGGACAGTGAGTGAATTGTCCTTGTGCTATATTGTGATTAAAAAAAACATTTTTTCTAGGGACAGAAAACTGTAGGTAGGGAGAGTGTTTTTTTTCTTTCACTCTGCAAGTCCTTGTTTCCAGGGACCTGGAAGGACAGTGAGTGAATTGTCCTTGTGCTATATTGTGCTTAAAAAAAACATTTATTCTAGGGACAGAAAACTGTAGGTAGGGAGAGTGTCAGTTTATTTCACTCTGCAAGTCCTTGTTTCCAGGGACCTGGAAGGACAGTGAGTGAATTGTCCTTGTGCTATATTGTGATTAAAAAAAACATTTTTTCTAGGGACAGAAAACTGTAGGTAGGGAGAGTGTTTTTTTTCTTTCACTCTGCAAGTCCTTGTTTCCAGGGACCTGGAAGGACAGTGAGTGAATTGTCCTTGTGCTATATTGTGCTTAAAAAAAACATTTATTCTAGGGACAGAAAACTGTAGGTAGGGAGAGTGTCAGTTTATTTCACTCTGCAAGTCCTTGTTTCCAGGGACCTGGAAGGACAGTGAGTGAATTGTCCTTGTGCTATATTGTGATTAAAAAAAACATTTTTTCTAGGGACAGAAAACTGTAGGTAGGGAGAGTGTTTTTTTTCTTTCACTCTGCAAGTCCTTGTTTCCAGGGACCTGTAAGGACAGTGAGTGAATTGTCCTTGTGCTATAGTGTGCTTAAAAAAAACATTTATTCTAGGGACAGAAAACTGTAGGTAGGGAGAGTGTCAGTTTCTTTCACTCTGCAAGTCCTTGTTTCCAGGGACCTGTAAGGACAGTGAGTGAATTGTCCTTGTGCTATATTGTGCTTAAAAAAAACATTTATTCTAGGGACAGAAAACTGTAGGTAGGGAGAGTGTCAGTTTATTTCACTCTGCAAGTCCTTGTTTCCAGGGACCTGTAAGGACAGTGAGTGAATTGTCCTTGTGCTATATTGTGATTAAAAAAAACATTTTTTCTAGGGACAGAAAACTGTAGGTAGGGAGAGTGTTTTTTTTCTTTCACTCTGCAAGTCCTTGTTTCCAGGGACCTGTAAGGACAGTGAGTGAATTGTCCTTGTGCTATATTGTGCTTAAAAAAAACATTTATTCTAGGGACAGAAAACTGTAGGTAGGGAGAGTGTCAGTTTATTTCACTCTGCAAGTCCTTGTTTCCAGGGACCTGGAAGGACAGTGAGTGAATTGTCCTTGTGCTATATTGTGATTAAAAAAAACATTTTTTCTAGGGACAGAAAACTGTAGGTAGGGAGAGTGTTTTTTTTCTTTCACTCTGCAAGTCCTTGTTTCCAGGGACCTGTAAGGACAGTGAGTGAATTGTCCTTGTGCTATATTGTGCTTAAAAAAAACATTTATTCTAGGGACAGAAAACTGTAGGTAGGGAGAGTGTCAGTTTATTTCACTCTGCAAGTCCTTGTTTCCAGGGACCTGTAAGGACAGTGAGTGAATTGTCCTTGTGCTATATTGTGATTAAAAAAAACATTTTTTCTAGGGACAGAAAACTGTAGGTAGGGAGAGTGTTTTTTTTCTTTCACTCTGCAAGTCCTTGTTTCCAGGGACCTGTAAGGACAGTGAGTGAATTGTCCTTGTGCTATATTGTGCTTAAAAAAAACATTTATTCTAGGGACAGAAAACTGTAGGTAGGGAGAGTGTCAGTTTATTTCACTCTGCAAGTCCTTGTTTCCAGGGACCTGTAAGGACAGTGAGTGAATTGTCCTTGTGCTATATTGTGCTTAAAAAAAATATTTTTTCTAGGGACAGAAAACTGTAGGTAGGGAGAGTGTCAGTTTCTTTCACTGTGAAAGTCCTTGTTTCAAGGGACAGAGAAGGACACCTGAAGGTAGCCCTTATTGCTTTTTTCCCATCTCCCTGCAGGCCATCTATTAGAATGTCTGGAAGGCAAACAAGGAGAGGCAGACAGTCAGGAGGCAATAAAAGAGGGCAAGCAGGCTCTGTGTCTGGGGGCAACAGTGCTGGTCGTGGACGCGGTGCATTGTCATCAGCACATGGCCATGGGACACGCTTGTCCTTCTTTTCGGCAGCTGGACATGTTGAGCCACATCATGCCGAAGACTTGGTAGAGTGGATGACCAAGCCCTCCTCCTCCTCCTCATCCTCTCTCACCCAGGCTCAGGGTACTGGAAAAGCAGCTGCCAAAGCGTCGTCTTCCCTGGTATCAATGTCAGACAAATCATCAGTCACTCCTTCCCTAGACCCACCATGTCCTCCTCCTGAGGAGTCCCCCGAACTGTTTCAGCACAGTGTTGGGTACATGCTCCAGGAGGATGCCCAGCGTTTCGAAGGGTCTGATGATGAAACCCAGCTAGAGGAAGGCAGTAGCGTGAGAGCAGACAGAGGGGATGCTCAAGAAGGACACCAATCTGGCAGTCATGTTCCAGCAGCTGCAGCATACTGCCAGATTGGCTCCAGTGATGAGGAGGGAGGGGATGATGAGGTCACTGACTCCACGTGGGTGCCTAATAGGAGAGAGGAGGAGGAGGAGGATGAGGAGGAGGCACATCTCCAACGAGGCAGGATGCCCTTTGGTGGCCAGCGTAAGGGCAGTACACCGACGGAATCACACCGCAGAGCTCCGCCTGTGCAGGGCGCTGCCTCTGCCCGTCATTCAAAAAGTTCTTTGGTGTGGGCCTTTTTTGAGGCTAGTGCATCAGATCGCACAGCTGCTGTTTGCAACATATGTCTCAAGCGTATATCGCGTGGCCAAAACATCAGCCGCTTGGGTACCACATGCCTGACCAGACATATGTTGACCTGCCATGCAGCTCGTTGGCAAGCCTACCTCAAAGACCCACACCAAAGAACAAAGCGGACCTCTCCTTGCACCGCATCAGCTGGGATCTCCAACCCCACTATAACTTCAGTCCTCTCTGAAACATGCACTGAGAGGAATGAAGGTGTAGAATTAGGTGTGTCACAGCCAAGTACTTGCGGCCACTCTGCTAGCAGTACACCGACGTCCGATTCTAGCAGGCAAATTTCCCTGCCCCAGCTGCTGGACCGTCGAAAGAAGTTCACTCCCAGCCATCCACATGCCCAGCGGTTGAATGCTAGCTTGGCTAAATTGCTAGCGCTTCAACTGCTGCCTTTTCAGTTGGTAGACTCGGCCCCCTTCCGTGAGTTTGTGCAATGTGCGGTTCCTCAGTGGCAGGTTCCCAAACGCCACTTTTTCTCACGGAAGGCTATTCCGGCTCTCTACCGGCATGTGGAAGGCAATGTCTTGGCCTCGCTGGACAGGGCGGTCAGCGGTAAGGTGCATATTACCGCTGACTCATGGTCCAGCAGGCATGGACAGGGACGTTACCTTTCTTTCACGGCCCATTGGGTCACTCTTTTGGCAGCTGGGAAGGATTCAGGACAAGGTGCAGTAGTGTTGGAGGTTGTCCCACCGCCACGCCTCCAAAATGCTACTACTGGTTGTGACACACCTCTCTCCTCCACCCCCTCCTCTTCTTCTTCCTCCATGGCCTCTTCCTGTGGTTTGTCCTATGAACCAGCGGTGCTCCGTAGCCGTTCACGGGGCTACGCAAGTACGCAGGCAAAAAGATGCCATGCCGTGCTTGCGCTGGTGTGTTTGGGGGACAGAAGCCACACTGGGGCAGAGGTCCTGTCTGCTCTGCAGGGCCAGGCCGAGAGGTGGTTGACGCCACGCCAGCTTAAGCCAGGAATGGTGGTTTGCGACAATGGCACCAACCTCCTCTCCGCCCTCCGACAGGGACAACTGACCCATGTGCCCTGTGTGGCTCACGTCCTTAACCTGGTGGTGCAGCGCTTCTTGGGCAGGTACCCGGGCTTACAGGATGTCCTGAGGCAGGCCAGGAAAGTCTGTGTGCATTTCCGCAGATCTTATAATGCCAGTGCTCGCCTGGCTGAGCTGCAAAAGGAGTTGAACCTGCCCAAGAACCGCCTTATATGTGACATGCCCACCAGGTGGAACTCAACGTTGGCCATGCTGCAGCGGCTGCACACGCAGCAGAGGGCCATCAATGAGTACCTGTGCGACTACGGCACCAGGACAGGGTCAGGGGAGCTTGGTTTTTTTTCTCCACGCCAGTGGGGCATGATCAGGGATGCATGCACTGTCCTGGCACCATTTGAGGAGGCCACGAGGATGGTGAGCAGTGACAGTGCATGCATCAGTGACACTGTACCTCTTGTCCACCTGTTGGAGCACACGCTGCGTGGAATAATGGACAGGGCACTTGAGGCAGAACAGAGGCAGGAAGAGGAGGACTTCCTTGCCTCTCAAGGCCCCCTTTACCCAGACAGTGTTCCTTCTGTCCCACCCATCGCACAGGAAGAGGAGGAGGAGGAGGAGGAGGAGGAGGAGGATTGTGTCAGCATGGAGGTGGAGGCTGGCACTCAGCATCATCAGCAGCAGTCTTTTAGGGATGATTTACAGTCCCAAGAAACCAGTGGACTTGTACGTGGCTGGGAGGAGGTGGCTGCGGATCATGTCGTCCTTAGTGACCCAGAGGACTCCGGAGCGAATGCCTCAGCAAACCTACGCTGCATGGCCTCCCTGATCCTGCAAAGTCTGCGGAAGGATCCTCGTATTCTTCGGATCAAGGAGAGGGACCATTACTGGCTGGCCACTCTCCTTGATCCACGGTACAAGGGTAAGGTTGCGGACCTTATGTTACCGTCGCAGAGGGAGCAGAGGATGAGACAACTCCGGGAGGCCTTGCAGAAAGGTCTGTGCAACGCGTTCCCAGAGACTGGGAGGTTGCAAACTCCTGGTCCTGGACAACGAGTTGCTGAGGCTTCGGCCAGTCAAAGAAGGAGCGGTGGGGAAGGTGGCCGTCTGACCGATGCGTTCAGACAATTCTTTAGTCCGCAGCCCCAAAGTATGATCGGTTCCAGCAACCATCGCCAGCGTCTGATAAACATGGTGCAGGAATATCTAGGGGCAAGGTCAGACTTGGACACCTTCCCCACCGAAAATCCTCTGGCTTACTGGGTCTTGAGGATGGATCACTGGCCAGAGCTTGCACAGTATGCAATTGAGCTACTGGCCTGTCCTGCATCCAGCGTTCTTTCGGAACGCACATTCAGTGCTGGTGGAGGATTTGTCACGGATCACAGGGTGCGCCTGTCCACCGACTCGGTTGATCGACTGACTTTCATCAAGATGAACCAGTCTTGGATCACCACCAGCTACCACACACCTGATGCTGATATAACAGACTAATTGATTTTAACATGTCACATCCCTTCAAGACTGATGCTGATGCTGAGTGCCTGTGCTGTTATGTTGACTGGCTATCCTCCTCCTCCGAGTCCTCAATGATACGATTGATGATGATAGCTTGTAAGATCATTTTTGTTTATGGGTGCCGCCACCAGTGCCTAACGCCCAATTTTTCAGCCCCTGTTTAACAGGGGCGTGTAATTACAATTTTTGAAGCAATACTTTGCAACAGGGCTCATTGCTGTGCTCCAAGTACAGTATCTGTGAGGAGTTGCAGTGTTGTGCCACCAGTGCCTAAGGCCCAATTTTTCAGCCCCTGTTTAACAGGGGCGTGTCATTACAATTTTTGAAGCAATACTTTGCAACAGGGCTCATTGCTGTGCTCCAAGTACAGTATCTGTGAGGAGTTGCAGTGTTGTGCCACCAGTGCCTAAGGCCCAATTTTTCAGCCCCTGTTTAACAGGGGCGTGTCATTACAATTTTTGAAGCAATACTTTGCAACAGGGCTCATTGCTGTGCTCCAAGTACAGTATCTGTGAGGGGTTGCAGTGTTGTGCCACCAGTGCCTAAGGCCCAATTTTTCAGCCCCTGTTCAACAGGGGCATGTAATTACAATTCTTGATCTAATAATTCACAGCAGGGCCCATTGCTGCACCCACCAAGAGTAACTGTCAGGGCTTACAGTGTTGTGGCACCAGCACCACCATCAAAGGCCCAATTTTTACTACCACTGTTCAACAATTATATGTAATTAAAATTCCTGATATAATAGTTGACAGCAGGGCGTTCCAGCACCAACCAAGAGTAACTGTGAGTGCTTACAGTGTTGTGCCAACACCAACAACTAAGGGGCCTATTTCTGCAGAGTATATACGGCAGGTCCCTACTTTCAAACATCCAACTTACAAACGACTCCTACTTGCAAACGCAAGAAGACAACAGGAAGTGAGAGGAAATCTACCACTAGGAAGGAAAATTCTCTCCTGTAAGAATAAATATGGGAGAAAGGTGTCTCCTCTGTACTGATGCTTTATCAGCAATCCTTGTTTCAAGAAAAAGACCACATTTCAAAAAGAGTTGTCATTGGGACGGAAAGTGAGGTGAAATGTTCTGAACAGGGGCACAGACAGCAAAACAAATGTTACAGGGGTGATAACCCTTACCTATGTTTTCCAAAAAGTTTAAAAATAGATTTTTGGTCTGGAGCTACACTTCAACAATGTACCTGTTCAAAATTACAAACAGACTCTACATAAGAACAAACCTACAGTCCCTGTCTTGTATGCACCGCCTGTATAGGGCTGTTCAGAGTATATAGGGCCTTTTTTATTTTATGTGCGGGGTTCCCCTTAATATCCATACAAGACCCAAAGGGGCTGGTAATGGGCTGGGGTAGGGGGGTGGTCATGGGGTAGCTATGCCATTTTTCTTAAAGAATTTCATCCATATTACCGGGACCAGACATTACATTAAAGCCGCAAGCAGTTTTAAATGGCTTTTTTTTCCTTTAGAAGTGTCATTTTGTGCAGGGACAGTTCTAAACACGGGAAACACGTGGCACTTCACAGGCATACTTTAGACACCCCCCAGGTACGATATTTAAAGGAATATTTGACTTTTTTTTTTTCACTTTATGCATCATTAAAATGACTGCTCCCGAAAAACGACCGTTTTTAAAACTTCTTTTTGCATTGATACATGTCCCCTGGTGCAGAACCCGGGTTCCCAAACCCTTTTTAGGACAATAACATGCATAATAGTTGTTATAATTAGCACTTTAGAATTCGAACGTTCGCATCCATTGTATTTAATAGGGTTCTAATGTTCGTTCGAACTTTCGGTCCGTTCGCGGGTTCTGGTGCGAACCGAACCCGGGGGTGTTCGGCTCATCACTATTCCTTACATACCCCACCCAATAAGAATATATAGGACTTACACATACTTTTTTTTTATAGAGTAGCCAGATAATTTGTTGGCCACCCTGGGAGGTGAGTTCCCGCTGGCCTGGCATTGGGATTTGGATGCCATTTGCCATCAGGCTTTTTAGGGTTCCCATCTGGATGTCCATCTGTCATTTCGCTGGATCTGTTCTCGCCCGAGTTCTGTTTTTCGAGGTCATTCAGGCAAGCATATTACCCTTTTTATCCCACTTTTTTTTTTTTTAATTCAAGATACACAAATACGTTTATGAATATGAATATACATAGTTTTGATATATGATACTTATGTAATCTTTTTTTGTTTGTTTGTGCACTTTTTAACCTTTAGTAGCACTTACCCAATTCTGTCCTGAGGAAGCAAATCTTTTTGCGAAACGCGTTGACAAGCACACATGGAGGAATTGTGGCCCTGACTTTTGATATCTACTTACAATACTTTCTATATATCGATGGACTTACTCATTATGATTGGATCCATGCCTCCATGTCTGTAACTGGGTACCTGTCTTAGACTACTGTTGAGTAGCGGGTGTTTGTGATTTTTCAGTGTATGGTTTTTAACAAAAATTGTAATAAAGATTATTTTGTTTTTACATCTACTGCCTCATGTTGTGCCCACAAAGTCCACTGTTTTTTGAGAGAGTCTAGTTTACTCTCTTAATCCTTTTCTCTAATACTTGGATGTTGGCATCGTGGGGGTCCTTCCTTCCTTCCTTCCTATCTCCTAAATAGCACACATCTTATGGCTCCATTTCTCCCTTACTTATAAATTCCTCAAAGTAGTAGTTAAACAGACCATGTCACCAACTTCAAAAAATGCTGGCAAAACACCGAAAAATCTATTATTTTAAATGCTTGTTTGCAGTGTTCTTTCCTTTACATACATTTTTTTTTTTCACTTGCAATGTGCTTTTGAACTTGCTAGAATTTTGGCCCTTCCAGAAAGAGTCAATTCCCTAGCACAGTCACAATTCCGCCTCCCTCCTGCCACATCACAACTCTTCCCTCTTCTGGGAGTGTGTTAGGAACCAAAAAACAGATGGAGACAGAAAATGCAGTAAAAATCACACCTTTTAAAAAAACGGTTAAAGTGGTACAACTGGTAAACGTAGTCAAAACATAGCCAGGATTCGGTAGCCAAATCGGGTAGTCAGAACAAGCCAGGAAATCAGGAAGCCAGAGATCAGTCTAGTCAGAGGCAGCAGACAGGATCAGGAACCAGAAGGGATGTCAGCCAGGCAAGTCTTCAACAGGAACATAGCAGAGAGTCTTTAGATATGTTGACCAAGGCGAAGGCATTGAAGAAATGAACCAGGCAGTTTAAATAGCCAGGAGGGGCTGGCTGTGGGCTTGACTAACGAGCAGGAGATGATCAACAGGTGAGCTACTGTGGAACGATGAGTACTGGCAATTAACCGACAGCTGAGCAACCCGGGCACAGAGAAGAAAGGGCTGAGAGCCCAGCCCTGACAGAGTGTTGATTACATTCTGTGCTGGGCCAGCTCCTTTGCCATCCCTCTCACCTCTCTATATTATCTGTTATGTAGCTGTTCGGGGTAAGAATGAACGGAAATACTATAGAATGACACTGGAGTGACAGCTCTGAGACTGCTTGGGCCACTGTCATCACATCCAAGATGATGATGCTCAGCAGCAGTCCCAGGACTTTTGGATGTTTACATAAGAGAGGCTTTTACAGGTAAATAGCATGCACAAATATGTCAAATGCCCATATAATCTTAAGGGGGATTTTTTTCCGGTTAAAATAAAATGGTCTAATCACAGGGTCTCTTTAAAATCAGAAACTAGCAACTACAAAAGAAGTATAATAATGTATACAAAGTTGCGTGGTCTTTTTTGTGAACTTTTCACTTAATTTCTGCACATAAAATTTCCAGGTGTGCACATTATCTGTGTAGGGCCCCATTGGCTAGCTGACCAGCAGATAAAGATATTGTGAGGTCTCTGGCTGGTCTACTGATCATCACTTACCATATGTGGACTGATCCAAGTGTCTTTGTGTCAGCTCAGCTTTGCACGGGATTCTGTGCAGAACATCTCCTAAAATTCCACGAGATTTACTTTACCCACCAGAAGAATATGAATCTTCATCTTTTCGGGTGAGTTGATAACATTAGATCAAAGGGGGGGGGGGCAATTGATACATGATGGTGTGCAGGGAGGGGAAGGAGGTGCATGGGAATCAGGATAAAGAGTGGTAAGGGGTGCTGAGGTGTCCAAGTTGGGAGGGGCCAGGGTGTTTCAGGAGAATAAAGATGCAGGAGTATCAGGAGGGGTTCCAGAGTAGTAGGGGTATAGGCAGGGCCGTCGGAACAGGACAGGCAAAACAAGCAATTGCTTGGGGCCCCGAGCTGGCCTAGGGCCCCAGCCTGCTGCCTGTCACTGTCCTCGATTTTCGCCCGGAGCCGATCCGCGGATTGCAGCCTTAGGAAAGGCAGCGGCTTCGGCCTAGCTCCGGAGCGGCGGCCATCTTGGTACACCCGGCGGTGACAGGCCGCCGCTATTGCTTATGGGAGTTGTAGTCCACAACGGCGGCTACGTGCTGATGCTCCCTGCTCCTGGGGGGAGGAGTCAGTGTCAGTCACAGTCACTCAGGAGGGCAGCGCAGGCGTGCTACAACTCCCATTGCGGTCGGATCATATTTTGCCCGCCAGACAGTGCCTCTGGAAAGGGTAAGTCAGTGAATGACTTTTTAATGGAGTGATAAAGTCTCTAATAGTTCCACAAATAAAAAAGTAAATACGTTTTCTTGAAAAGTAGTAAAGAATCTGTCTTTCTATGGCTCCACAAGCATGTACTTGTACATGATTTCTGTTCTTCTGTCCAGTAATTCAGCCAGATCAGGATCCCTGAATATTAGTGCGCGGCTGCAAACAACTTCCTGGTCACAGTAGCCTGCTTCTCCATCCCAATCCCCACTATTGGAGAAATGTCCAGTATCAGGGTTTTTTTATTTTTTTATTTACTAAATAAAAAAAATAAAAAACCCTGATACTGGACATTTCTCCAATAGTGGGGATTGGGATGGAGAAGCAGGCTGCTGTGACCAGGAAGTTGTTTGCAGGAGAAAAGCGCACGAATATTCAGGGATCCTAATCCTGGCCTGGATTACTGGACAGAACAGAAATCATGTACAAGTACATGCTTGTGGAGCCAAAGAAAGACTGACAGATTCTTTACTACTTTTCAAGAAAACGTATTTACTATTTTATTTGTGGAACTATTAGAGACTTTATCGCTCCATAATTATTTTTGAATATTTTTATTATTTTAACAGTGGACATTACAGGGGGAGATGTGGACAGTACAGGGGGAGATGTGGACAGTACAGGGGGGAGATCTGGATATTACAGTGGGGGAGATGTGGACATTACAGGGGGAGATGATGTGGACATTACAGTGGGGGAGATGATGTGGATATTACAGTGCGGAGTCCCCCTGTCCATCCCACGGTCCCCCTGTCCATCCCACTGTCCATAAACAGTCCTAAGCAGCATCTTAATGTTAATGTGAGTGTGTATGTGTTTTAAGTATGTTGGATTATATGCAACAGCAGTATTTGCACTGTAAACCTTTTTTATTTATATAAAGTGTGGGTGAGCTTAAACTGTAACGCTATGCTGTGGTTCCTGTAGGCTTTGCGTGAGTGCGCGGGGGGGGGGGGGTTGGGGGGGCCTCCATGTCCATTTTGCTTGGGGCCCCCAAATTCCTTCAAACGGCCCTGGGTATAGGAGATTCTGGGGTATCATAGTTTGGAGGAGCAGAAGCTGCCAGATGAGAAGAGAGCTGAGGGGCAAGAGATGCTACCACTCATGAAAATAATAAGGTTTTGCTAAATGTGTGGCAGTGTGCTCAGCCAGGACACATACTATAATGAGGACCGCAATGGGTAACAACAGGCGGGATGATCAGAGTACAAGAATCGTATCTCCTATGTCCTGGCTGGCTCCGCCATACTAAAAGGATATAGCACATTGCATTGTGCACAGGTAAGGATACCGTACATCATGACCAAGGCAGGGTCAGTGGGCTCTCTCAGGGGCCGGTTGATGTTCTATCCAGGTAAGAACCTCTTCTGGGGCCTCAAAGAAGTTGACACAGCCCTCATGTTCCACCCTGAGGCGTGCAGGAAAAAGCATGGAATACTTAAGATGGCGGTCTCGTAGCTTGCGTTTGGCTTCCATGAAGCCCTGGCGTCGACGTTGCACCTCCGCTGAGAAGTCTGGGAAGATGGCGACTTTAACATTCCCGAAGGGAATACTACTCTTTTCTCTTGCCAGGCATCTGGTCGGCATGCGGTGTGCCCTTTTAACCTCCAGCATGGGGGAGAAGGCCTCTCTGCCATAGGATGTCACTAGCAGGTTTTCCAGGAACATGGTAGGGTCCTTACCTTCAGCCCCCTCCGGTAGATCGATGAAGCACAGATTACACCTCCTGAGCCTGTTCTCCAAATCATCTTGTTTGGTGAGAAGTTGGTGTATCTGCTGCTGCATGCAGTCTGACCCTGCTTGCAGTGGTGGAAGAATATCCTCCACTGTGCTGATCCGGGTCTCCGTAGTCTTGACCCGGTCACGAACCTTCTGGAGGTCCTGTCTGATCAAGGATATGTCTACCTTAACCTCCTCGATTTGCGCCGTGAGGGAGGTGCGGCAGAACGTGATGGCTTCCAAGAGTCTGTCTGTGTCTCCAGCCGGCGGGTCTCCCCCTGTCTTCACAGCGCCGCCATCTTCCTCGGGTTCTTCCCTGTCCTGTCGGCGGTATTGATCTAGTTTTGCCGCCACCGATTTCTGTGCTTTGGTGATGCCAGGAGTCTAGGGTGCTAGTGCAGCTGGTTCTGGATCTAAACGGTAGCCGGTGAGTCCCAGGATTAATCGGGTAACAGGATGGATAGACCGAGCTCTGTGTCCAATCGTCCTACTCCATGCGGTGTCAGGCCACGCCCCCGATGTCATATTAGTTACATGTAATTAATAGGGCATTAGTGACTATCCTGGATCAAGGGGAAATAGAGGGGGGTGTCCTTGTTCAGGCATATCCTGTTTTAGAGTGACAATGCTCTGTTCCTGTCTCCCAGTTGTGCTCCTGTATTATTACCCTGTCATACAGGCTTCCGATAGAGACAAAAAGTGGTTCTTTATAACACACATTATGTAGACATGGTCCACTGTTGTCATCAGGAAACCTGCCCTGAGAAAGAGTTAGGGTTGCCACCTGTCCGGGATTCACCCGGACAGTTCGCGCTTTGAATCATGTGTCCGGGTTTCAGTCCACCTGAAACCCGGACACAATATTCAAACAGGAATGTAGCTCAGAACAGGGCCTGATATGAGGATGAGGGGCACTATGCACGCCACATCATTATTCTCTTTGGAGCGCCCAAAGGTGTCCTAGGTATTTTACAATCCTATGATTATGCTAAAAGTGCGCGCTGCTAAAGTGTTCGGGTTTGGCTTGAAGAAAAAGTGGCAACCCTAGAAAGAGTCTGCAAATTAGGTACAGAAGATCAGTAGCACTGAAATGCAAAAAAAGGTTAAAAAGAGTATGTAGCGGGGTGTTCAATTTAAGGGGAGTGTCTGAGTGGTAATTAGGCTCAGACACACTGATTGTAAGGGTTAATGGACTATTTCTGTTCATGGGAGATAGTATTGGTGTACAGTTCCCTGTGGCCTACAGGTGGCGCTGTCGCCATGGGCCAGGGTTGAACCACCAATAGAGGGCTGTACCTTTTGTGTCCCCTCTCGGCAGTAGTACGGCGGGGCGGGGAACCTGCTGTGCCTGTCGGGGGAGGGTATAAAAGGGGCAGACATCTTTCGTTCGAGGTCCACGCCCAGGCACCTTCAGCCTGGGTGTGTGTGGTTCGTCCACGCCCAGGCACCTTCGGCCTGGGGGTGAGGAGGGTCGTCTCCGGGTGCCCTAGGCCCAGAGGTGGAGTTCCTGTTCCATCCCAGACATCTTCAGTCTGGGGTGAGGTACTATTTTGAAGGCTCGGGGCCCAGCAACCTTCGGCAGGGGTCCGCTAGGGATCGAGGACTCCCAGGGTGCCGCCTTGCGAGGGGACCCGTATCTGAGATGAGGAGGCCAGGGAGGAAACCCTTTCCGAAGACCCAGCGCAGAGTCGTGGTGACGGTGAGGGCCTCTGGTAACTCTCTGGAGGGATGTTTTCTCCTTGACATGGGCCAAATACTTCAAGAAGGAAGTTCACCAGGTCAGTGGCAGTGACCCTACTCTCCAAGTCAGTGGCAGTGACCCTACTCGTTCAGGTCAGTGGCAGTGACCCTACTCGTTCAGGTCAGTGGCAGTGACCCTACTCGTTCAGGTCAGTGGCAATGACCCTACTCATTCAGGTCAGTGGCAGTGACCCTACTCTCCAAGTCTGTGGCAGTGACCCTACTCTCCAAGTCTGTGGCAGTGACTTCATAGGGCAAGGCCCTATTCACCCGGTCAGTGGCAGTGACCCTACTCTCCAAGTCTGTGGCAGTGACTTCATAGGGCAAGGACTAGGGATGAGCTTCGTGTTCGAGTCGAACATACGTTCGACTCGAACATCGGCTGTTCGATCGTTCGACGAAGATCGAACGATTTGGGCCGTTCGCGCCAAATTCGAGTGACGCGAACGGCCCACAATGCACTACGCCATCGCAGTGTCATCCAGGCGCTGTGATTGGCCAAGCATGCACTGTGACCCCGCATGCTTGGCCAATCACAGCGCCGGCAGCGAGGAGAGCAATGATTGGCCACAGGCAGGATGCCTGTGGCCAATTATTGCTGAGGGTGTTTAGTACACGCCCCACACTATAAAAGGCCGCCAGCACGGCGGCCTAGTGTAGTGTGTTCCGGAGCAGGGATAGAGCAGCATAGGCAGGGACAGTGACTTTTATTTCTTTCTTGCTTAACCTGGATTCCTTTAGTTTAGGGAAAGAGAAGGATAGGTAGGGAGAGTGTCAGTGTGTTTTGTGCTTGTGCTATAGTGTGCTTAAAAAAAAACATTTTTTCTAGGGACAGAAAACTGTAGGTAGGGAGAGTGTCAGTTTCTTTCACTGTGCAAGTCCTTGTTTCTAGGGACCTGGAAGGACAGTGAGTGAATTCTCCTTGTGCTATATTGTGCTTAAAAAAAACATTTTTTCTAGGGACAGAAAACTGTAGGTAGGGAGAGTGTCAGTTTCTTTCACTGTGCAAGTCCTTGTTTCCAGGGACCTGGAAGGACAGTGAGTGAATTCTCCTTGTGCTATATTGTGCTTAAAAAAAACATTTTTTCTAGGGACAGAAAACTGTAGGTAGGGAGAGTGTCAGTTTCTTTCACTGTGCAAGTCCTTGTTTCTAGGGACCTGGAAGGACAGTGAGTGAATTCTCCTTGTGCTATATTGTGCTTAAAAAAAACATTTTTTCTAGGGACAGAAAACTGTAGGTAGGGAGAGTGTCAGTTTCTTTCACTGTGCAAGTCCTTGTTTCTAGGGACCTGGAAGGACAGTGAGTGAATTCTCCTTGTGCTATATTGTGCTTAAAAAAAACATTTTTTCTAGGGACAGAAAACTGTAGGTAGGGAGAGTGTCAGTTTCTTTCACTGTGCAAGTCCTTGTTTCCAGGGACCTGGAAGGACAGTGAGTGAATTCTCCTTGTGCTATATTGTGCTTAAAAAAAACATTTTTTCTAGGGACAGAAAACTGTAGGTAGGGAGAGTGTCAGTTTCTTTCACTGTGCGAGTCCTTGTTTCTAGGGACCTGGAAGGACAGTGAGTGAATTCTCCTTGTGCTATATTGTGCTTAAAAAAAACATTTTTTCTAGGGACAGAAAACTGTAGGTAGGGAGAGTGTCAGTTTCTTTCACTGTGCAAGTCCTTGTTTCCAGGGACCTGGAAGGACAGTGAGTGAATTCTCCTTGTGCTATATTGTGCTTAAAAAAAACATTTTTTCTAGGGACAGAAAACTGTAGGTAGGGAGAGTGTCAGTTTCTTTCACTGTGCAAGTCCTTGTTTCCAGGGACCTGGAAGGACAGTGAGTGAATTCTCCTTGTGCTATATTGTGCTTAAAAAAATTTTTTTTCTAGGGACAGAAAACTGTAGGTAGGGAGAGTGTCAGTTTCTTTCACTGTGCAAGTCCTTGTTTCCAGGGACCTGGAAGGACAGTGAGTGAATTCTCCTTGTGCTATATTGTGCTTAAAAAAACATTTTTTCTAGGGACAGAAAACTGTAGGTAGGGAGAGTGTCAGTTTCTTTCACTGTGCAAGTCCTTGTTTCCAGGGACCTGGAAGGACAGTGAGTGAATTCTCCTTGTGCTATATTGTGCTTAAAAAAAACATTTTTTCTAGGGACAGAAAACTGTAGGTAGGGAGAGTGTCAGTTTCTTTCACTGTGCAAGTCCTTGTTTCCAGGGACCTGGAAGGACAGTGAGTGAATTCTCCTTGTGCTATATTGTGCTTAAAAAAAACATTTTTTCTAGGGACAGAAAACTGTAGGTAGGGAGAGTGTCAGTTTCTTTCACTGTGCAAGTCCTTGTTTCAAGGGACAGAGAAGGACACCTGAAGGTAGCCCTTATTGCTTTTTTCCCATCTCCCTGCAGGCCATCTATTAGAATGTCTGGAAGGCAAACAAGGAGAGGCAGACAGTCAGGAGGCAATAAAAGAGGGCAAGCAGGCTCTGTGTCTGGGGGCAACAGTGCTGGTCGTGGACGCGGTGCATTGTCATCAGCACATGGCCATGGGACACGCTTGTCCTTTTCGGCAGCTGGACATGTTGAGCCACATCATGCCGAAGACTTGGTAGAGTGGATGACCAAGCCCTCCTCCTCCTCCTCATCCTCTCTCACCCAGGCTCAGGGTACTGTCAAAGCAGCTGCCAAAGCGTCCTCTTCCCTGGTATCAATGTCAGACTCATCATCAGTCACTCCTTCCCTAGACCCACCATGTCCTCCTCCTGAGGAGTCCCCCGAACTGTTTGAGCACAGTGTTGGGTACATGCTCCAAGAGGATGCCCAGCGTTTCGAAGGGTCTGATGATGAAACCCAGCTACAGGAAGGCAGTAGGGTGAGAGCAGACAGAGGGGATGCTCAAGAAGGACACCAATCTGGCAGTCATGTTCCAGCAGCTGCAGCATACTGCCAGATTGGCTCCAGTGATGAGGAGGGAGGGGATGATGAGGTCACTGACTCCACGTGGGTGCCTAATAGGAGAGAGGAGGAGGAGGATGAGGAGGAGGCACATCTCCAACGAGACAGGATGCCCTTTGGTGGCCAGCGTAAGGGCAGTACACCGACGGAATCACACCGCAGAGCTCCGCCTGTGCAGGGCGCTGCCTCTGCCCGTCATTCAAAAAGTTCCTTGGTGTGGGCCTTTTTTGAGGCTAGTGCATCAGATCGCACAGCTGCTGTTTGCAACATATGTCTCAAGCGTATATCGCGTGGCCAAAACATCAGCCGCTTGGGTACCACATGCCTGACCAGACATATGTTGACCTGCCATGCAGCTCGTTGGCAAGCCTACCTCAAAGACCCACACCAAAGAACAAAGCGGACCTCTCCTTGCACCGCATCAGCTGGGATCTCCAACACCACTATAACTTCAGTTCTCTCTGAAACATGAACTGAGAGGAATGAAGGTGTAGAATTAGGCGTGTCACAGCCAAGTACTTGCGGCCACTCTGCTAGCAGTACACCGACGTCCGATTCTAGCAGGCAAATTTCCCTGCCCCAGCTGCTGGACCGTCGAAAGAAGTTCACTCCCAGCCATCCACATGCCCAGCGGTTGAATGCTAGCTTGGCTAAATTGCTAGCGCTTCAACTGCTGCCTTTTCAGTTGGTAGACTCGGCCCCCTTCCGTGAGTTTGTGCAATGTGCAGTTCCTCAGTGGCAGGTTCCCAAACGCCACTTTTTCTCACGGAAGGCTATTCCGGCTCTCTACCGGCATGTGGAAGGCAATGTCTTGGCCTCGCTGGACAGGGCGGTCAGCGGTAAGGTGCATATTACCGCTGACTCATGGTCCAGCAGGCATGGACAGGGACGTTACCTTTCTTTCACGGCCCATTGGGTCACTCTTTTGGCAGCTGGGAAGGATGCAGGACAAGGTGCAGTAGTGTTGGAGGTTGTCCCACCGCCACGCCTCCAAAATGCTACTACTGGTTGTGACACACCTCTCTCCTCCACCCCCTCCTCTTCTTCTTCCTCCATGGCCTCTTCCTGTGGTTTGTCCTATGAACCAGCGGTGCTCCGTAGCCGTTCACGGGGCTACGCAAGTACGCAGGCAAAAAGATGCCATGCCGTGCTTGCGCTGGTGTGTTTGGGGGACAGAAGCCACACTGGGGCAGAGGTCCTGTCTGCTCTGCAGGGCCAGGCCGAGAGGTGGTTGACGCCACGCCAGCTTAAGCCAGGAATGGTGGTTTGCGACAATGGCACCAACCTCCTCTCCGCCCTCCGACAGGGACAACTGACCCATGTGCCCTGTGTGGCTCACGTCCTTAACCTGGTGGTGCAGCGGTTCTTGGGCAGGTACCCGGGCTTACAGGATGTCCTGAGGCAGGCCAGGAAAGTCTGTGTGCATTTCCGCAGATCTTATAATGCCAGTGCTCGCCTGGCTGAGCTGCAAAAGGAGTTGAACCTGCCCAAGAACCGCCTTATATGTGACATGCCCACCAGGTGGAACTCAACGTTGGCCATGCTGCAGCGGCTGCACACGCAGCAGAGGGCCATCAATGAGTACCTGTGCGACTACGGCACCAGGACAGGGTCAGGGGAGCTTGGTTTTTTTTCTCCACGCCAGTGGGGCATGATCAGGGATGCATGCACTGTCCTGGCACCATTTGAGGAGGCCACGAGGATGGTGAGCAGTGACAGTGCATGCATCAATGACACTGTACCTCTTGTCCACCTGTTGGAGCACACGCTGCGTGGAATAATGGACAGGGCACTTGAGGCAGAACAGAGGCAGGAAGAGGAGGACTTCCTTGCCTCTCAAGGCCCCCTTTACCCAGACAGTGTTCCTTCTGTCCCACCCATCGCACAGGAAGAGGAAGAGGAGGAGGAGGAGGAGGAGGATTGTGTCAGCATGGAGGTGGAGGCTGGCACTCAGCATCATCAGCAGCAGTCTTTTAGGGATGATTTACAGTCCCAAGAAACCAGTGGACTTGTACGTGGCTGGGAGGAGGTGACTGCGGATCATGTTGTCCTTAGTGACCCAGAGGACTCCGGAGCGAATGCCTCAGCAAACCTACGCTGCATGGCCTCCCTGATCCTGCAAAGTCTGCGGAAGGATCCTCGTATTCTTCGGATCAAGGAGAGGGACCATTACTGGCTGGCCACTCTCCTTGATCCACGGTACAAGGGTAAGGTTGCGGACCTTATGTTACCGTCGCAGAGGGAGCAGAGGATGAGACAACTCCGGGAGGCCTTGCAGAAAGGTCTGTGCAACGCGTTCCCAGAGACTGGGAGGTTACAAACTCCTGGTCCAGGACAACGAGTTGCTGAGGCTTCGGCCAGTCAAAGAAGGAGCGGTGGGGAAGGTGGCCGTCTGACCGATGCGTTCAGACAATTCTTTAGTCCGCAGCCCCAAAGTATGATTGGTTCCAGCAACCATCGCCAGCGTCTGATAAACATGGTGCAGGAATATCTAGGGGCAAGGTCAGACTTGGACACCTTCCCCACCGAAAATCCTCTGGCTTACTGGGTCTTGAGGATGGATCACTGGCCAGAGCTTGCACAGTATGCAATTGAGCTACTGGCCTGTCCTGCATCCAGCGTTCTTTCGGAACGCACATTCAGTGCTGCTGGAGGATTTGTCACGGATCACAGGGTGCGCCTGTCCACCGACTCGGTTGATCGACTGACTTTCATCAAGATGAACCAGTCTTGGATCACCACCAGCTACCACACACCTGATGCTGATATAACAGACTAATTGATTTTAACATGTCACGTCCCTTCAAGACTGATGCTGATGCTGAGTGCCTGTGCTGTTATGTTGACTGGCTATCCTCCTCCTCCGAGTCCTCAATGATACGATTGATGATGATAGCTTGGAAGATCATTTTTGTTTATGGGTGCCGCCACCAGTGGCTAAGGCCCAATTTTTCAGCCCCTGTTTTACAGGGGCGTGTACTTACAATTTTTTTAGCAATAATTTGCCATAGGGCTCATTGCTGTGCTCCAAGTACAGTATCTGTGAGGGGTTGTAGTGTTGTGCCACCAGTGCCTAAGGCCCAATTTTTCAGCCCCTGTTTAACAGGGGCGTGTCATTACAATTTTTGAAGCAATACTTTGCAACAGGGCTCATTGCTGTGCTCCAAGTACAGTATCTGTGAGGGGTTGTAGTGTTGTGCCACCAGTGCCTAAGGCCCAATTTTTCAGCCCCTGTTCAACAGGGGCATGCAATTACAATTCTTGATGTAATAATTCACAGCAGGGCCCATTCCTGCACCCACCAAGAGTAAGTCTGAGGGCTTACAGTGTTGTGGCAACGCCACCACCACCACCACCACGAAAGGCCCAATTTTTCAGCCCCTGTTCAAAAGGGGCATGTAATTACAATTCTTGATCTAATAATTCACAGCAGGGCCCATTCCTGCACCCACCAAGAGTAACTCTGAGGGCTTACAGTGTTGTGGCAACACCACCACCACCACCACCACCACCACCACGAAAAGCCCAATTTTTCAGCCCCTGTTCAACAGGGGCATGCAATTACAATTCTTGATCTAATAATTCACAGCAGGGCCCATTGCTGCACCCACCAAGAGTAACTGTCAGGGCTTACAGTGTTGTGGCACCAGCACCACCATCAAAGCCCCAATTTTTACTACCACTGTTCAAGAATTATATGTAATTAAAATTCCTGATATAATAGTTGACAGCAGGGCGTTCCAGCACCAACCAAGAGTAACTGTGAGTGCTTACAGTGTTGTGCCAACACCAACAACTAAGGGGCCTATTTCTGCAGAGTATATACGGCAGGTCCCTACTTTCAAACATCCAACTTACAAACGACTCCTACTTGCAAACGAAAGAAGACAACAGGAAGTGAGAGGAAATCTACCCCTAGGAAGGAAAATTCTCTCCTGTAAGAATAAATATGGGAGAAAGGTGTCTCCTCTGTACTGATGCTTTATCAGCAATCCTTGTTTCAAGAAAAACACCACATTTCAAAAACAGTTGTCATTGGGACGGAAAGTGAGGTGAAATGTTCTGAACAGGGGCACAGACAGCAAAACAAATGTTACAGGGGTGATAACCCTTACCTATGTTTCCCAAAAAGTTTAAAAATAGATTTTTGGGCTGGAGCTACACTTCAACAATGTACCTGTTCAAAATTACAAACACATTCTACATAAGAACAAACCTACAGTCCCTGTCTTGTATGCACCGCCTGTATACGGCTGTTCAGAGTATATAGGGCCTTTTTTATTTTATGTGCGGGGTTCCCCTTAATATCCATACAAGACCCAAAGGGGCTGGTAATGGGCTGGGGTAGGGGGGGGGGTCATGGGGTAGCTATGCCATTTTTCTTAAAGATTTTCATCCATATTACCGGGACCAGACATTACATTAAAGCCGCAAGCAGTTTTAAATGGCTTTTTTTTCCTTTAGAAGTGTCATTTTGTGCAGGGACAGTTCTAAACACGGGAAACACGTGGCACTTCACAGGCATACTTTAGACACCCCCCAGGTACGATATTTAAAGGAATATTTGACTTTTTTTTTTCACTTTATGCATCATTAAAATGACTGCTCCCGAAAAACGACCGTTTTTAAAACTTCTTTTTGCATTGATACATGTCCCCTGGTGCAGAACCCGGGTTCCCAAACCCTTTTTAGGACAATAACATGCATAATAGTTGTTATAATTAGCACTTTAGAATTCGAACGTTCGCATCCATTGTATTTAATAGGGTTCTAATGTTCGTACGAACTTTCGGTCCGTTCGCGGGTTCTGGTGCGAACCGAACCCGGGGGTGTTCGGCTCATCACTAGCAAGGACCTATTCACCCGGTCAGTGGCAGTGACCCTACTCTCCAAGTCAGTGGCAGTGACTTTATTCACCCGGTCTGTGGCAGAGACCAACCTCACGGTCTGTGGCAGAGATCGTGCGCCAAAGCTGTTTGAGAAACAGTCTAAAGAGTTAAGCTACGTTTGTGCCTGGACCTCCTCCACACCTAAGCTGTCCTGTATCTTCGCTCCAACCTGTCTGCTCTCAAAGAGGCTGTTTATTATCTTGTGTGAAATAAATGTTGAGTTGGACCTTCAGCTAGTGTGGACATTCACATTCCTGGGGAAAACAAGGACTTGCATCTATCTAAGGTAGAGGTGAGATCATTCTGGGAGGACTTTGACTCTGGCCGCAGACAAGGCCCAAAACTAACACCACTCAACCTCTTTACTCAGGAGGGTACGGGCTTGTGGTGCGTTGTGCCTCTCTCTTCCTGCGAGGAGCCTAATTTAATGCCGGCTGGGGAGAGGTGTGTGCGCTACACGTAAAACAAGCATTTTAATAATAAAAAAAATAAATAAAAACACACACACAAAAGCACAGCAATTGTTTATGATACGCAGTGCTTTAACAAACTAAATGCCAATCATTTAGGATTTACTTTAGGAAGAAGAGATTTTATTTAGTTTTTTTCTTTTACATCTAATGACTTTTTTTTCAGCCCCGACGCTTGACATATGGTAAGTGCAGCATTTAAGAGATTAGCGGTAATGTAAGCCAGTCATTTACCTCCATCTTGCAGGATCCTTCCACCCCCTTTCCTTTCCACTCTGGTCAGGGCTCATCATGTGGAAGTAACATGTCCTGACAATGCCCCAGTTCCCACAATGACGCCTATTGGATTTCTAGGAAGGGGAAGCACTTGTTACTTTTTGTTTATATGAAATCTAATTTCATCTTTAGCATGCAACTTCAAGAACAATTCCAGTCAATGAACAACATCAATAAATTACCTCTGAATGCGATCATATCAGAATGTCTCCTTGGTTTACCTAAATTAGCAAATTATATTTTTTATGTTTGATTGTGTTTTAGTGAAATAAAACTACTTTGTGAAAAATCTTAATCGGCATATTATTCTTAAAAATAAATTTAAAAAAACAGCAATATTTGTTCATGTGATATTTGGAGCATGTAGCAGAATACATTTGCTTTGCATATATTGTTTTATTGGATACATTTTATAGCAGAAAGTAAGAAATATTTTTTTTTCAACATTTTCGTTTATAAAATAAAAAAATAAAATAAAAAAAGTGGTGATCACATACCACCAAAAGAAAGCTCTATTTGTCTGAAAAAAATTATATCAATTTTGTTTGGGTACAGTGTGTCATGACTGTGCAATTACCAGTGCTAAAAAGCAAACAATGGCCTGGTTAATGGAATTGCACCAAAAATGCATGAAAAATGCATGTACATGCGTTTTGGGTGCATTTTCCTAAATTATAACAGACAACTCCCCCTAGCAACATCAACATTTCCCTAAAAACGCAAAATGCATTAAAAATGTTCATGAAAAAATGTAAAATGTGCCAGAAAACGCACTGCAAAAATGCATGCTACATGTCTGTGATTTTATTAGCAGCAGTTAATAAATGGGGGAATGGCTAAATATTTATATGTAATATAATAATGGAAACAGGGCAGAGTAAGCTATTAAAATTGTTAATTTGCTATCACCCTCTTTATGCCACTACCATAGATCCTAATATTAAATGCATTTAAAAGGAAGGGACTACATCCAATGCATCAGGAAAAATATCTTTATTATTTGCATAACATAGCCATAAAAACAATCTAAAATTGTTTAAGAGCGCAAAATCATACACCATCATATGAACATGATACTGTAAATACCATCTACATATGTTATGGTCATTATGGTTGCGCAACTCTATAAACCTCAGCAAATAAAAACATATTATATATGAACATTTTTCATTCTTTGTTGTGCAACCTTCCTCCCAGGTCAGATTCAGGTATCTACAATAGTTGTATTTAAAAATACATTTCAGGGTTTTTAAATAATACATGAGTGCATTGTTAGGCCTCATGCCCACAGACGTTTTTACAGCCGCGTTTTTGAGCGTTTTTTACAGCTTAAAAACGCCTGTCTATGTTGTTGTATAAATTTTTCGACCGTATTTAAAAAAAAAAAAATGCCGGAGCTCAAAAACGCTGCCGCTGCGTTTTCGCGCGTTTTTGAACACTTCGTTTTTTTTTATGCCTAACACCGACGCCGCAGAACGCACTGGTCCTGTTTTTTTTTTACAGCTTAAAAACGCCTATGCTATTTGCAGCTCAAAAACACCTAGGCGGGCATGAAGCTATAGACTAACATGGACAGGCATTTTTAAGCTGTAAAAAACGCTCAAAAACGCACCTGTAAAAACGTCAGTGGGCATGAGACCTAAAAGTTGGTAAAAATATGCGCTAGGATAAAAAACATCTAGCTGCTGTGTCCTGTGTCCTAATACAAAGGCTGTACAGATGGGTGGCAGTGATGGGCACTGATAGGTGGAACAGAAAGGTGGCATTGATAGGCAGCACTGATGGCCACTAATAGGCAGCACTGATGGGCACTGATAGGTGGCACTAATGGGCACTAATAGATGGCCCTGGTGGGCATTGATCAGGAGGCACTGATGATGAGGCACTGATTGGCAGCACTGGTGGGCACTGATAGGTGGCACTGGTGGGCACTAATTAGCAGTACTTATGGGCGCTGACAGATGGCACTGGTGGGCACGGATTTGCAGCACTGAAGGGCACTGATTAGCAGCACTGGTTGTCACTTAGGGGACCGATGTCCCTCTAACAGAAGCCGGTCACCGGCTTTATTATTTTCTTCACGCTGAAAGTGTGAACGAAAAAAAAAAGCCGGTGACCGGCTTCTGTTTACTTCCTTGATCAGCTGTCATTGGCTGACAGCTGATGGTGTTGTAAAGGGCCCGCTGTCATTGGCCCTTTACCCTGCTCTGTGATCAGCCAAGTCCGAAGAACTCATCGATCACAGAACGCGCCGCGTGTGCCCCGAGATGCCTTTCTGGCATTTGACGGACCTCAAGTGGTAATCTTTGAGATCCCACAACCATAATGGGAATAGAAATCTTCAAGAAAGCCAGGTGACACCCTTCACTCTCATGAACCGCTTACCAGATGGAGTGTGACCCCCTAATAACAGTGATCAACATGTGCTCTTTTTACAAAGCCAGTTCAGCATCCCAGGCAGGTAGAAGGGTCCCCTAAAGCAGAGGCGTACTAAGGGGGGGCGAGGGGGGCGGGGCGCCCCGGGTACCACACACTGGGGGGGTGTCAGACCGGCACCCCCCTCCGCGATTACTAAACCCGTGGTGGCAGCGCCGCAGCGGCACATTGACAGGCAGGGAGAGGCCGCAGCGAGCTAGCTACAGTGGCGAGGGGGGGAGGGGGGATGCAGAGTGACACCGCTGCACCTACTACCATCCCCTCCTCTCCTCTCGCGGCCGCGGGCTGCCTGTCTGTGTGATCCCGGATGTCACACAGGCACAGAGCAGCAGAGTGAAGCCGCCTCCCCCTCCTCTCTGTTTATGTGTAAACAGGGGGAGGGGACCTGCGTGCATGTGCCGCTGCGCTGATCGGATCTGAGGTACTGAAAGGGGGGGCTTCACTGAACGAGGGGGGGTACACTGAACGAGGGGGCTACACACTGAGCGGGGGGGGCTACACTGAACGAGGGGGCTACACTGAGCGGGGGGGCTACACTGAACGAGGGGGGCTACACTGAGTGGGGGGGCTACACTGAGCGGGGGGGCTACACTGGGCGGGGGGGGCTACACTGAGCGGGGGGGGCTACACTGAGCGGGGGGGGCTACACTGAGCGGGGGGGTGCCTGCACTGAACGAGGGGGGCTACACTGAGCGGGGGGGCTACACTGAACGAGGGGGGCTACACTGAGCGGGGGGGCTACACTGAACGAGGGGGGCTACACTGAGCGAGGGGGTGCCTGCACTGAACGAGGGGGGCTACACTGAGCATTGGGGCTACACTGAACGAGGGGGCGCCTGCACTGAACGAGGGGGCGCCTGCACTGAACGAGGGGGGGCTACACTGAGCGGGGGGCTACACTGAACGAGGGGGGCTACACTGAACGGAGGGGCGTCTGCACTGAATGAGGGGGGGCTACACTGAGCCGAGGGGGGCGTCTGCACTGAACGAGGGGGGCTACACTGAACGAGGGGGGCTACACTGAGCGGAGGAGCGTCTGCACTGAACGAGGGGGGCTACACTGAGCGGGGGGGGGGCTGTAAAGCGGTCCAGAGGTGCAGGGGACTGTGTAATATAAAGGGGCCCAGAGGTGCAGGGGGCTGTGTAATGTAAAGGGGCCCAGAGGTGCAGGGTTCTGTGTAATGTAAAGGGGGCCAGAGGTGCAGGGTGCTGAGTAATATAAAGGGGACCAGAGGTGCAGGGGGCTGTGTAATGTAAAGGGGGCCAGAGGTGCAGGGTGCTGTGTAATATAAAGGGGCCCAGAGGTGCAGGGGGCTGTGTAATGTAAAGGGGGCCAGAGATGCAGGGTTCTGTGTAATGTAAAGGGGTCCAGAGGTGCAGGGTACTGTGTAATGTAAAGGGGTCCAGAGGTGCAGGGTGCTGTGTAATGTAAAGGGGCCCAGAGGTGCAGGGGGCTGTGTAATGTAAAGGGGCCCAGAGGTGCAGGGGGCTGTGTAATGTAAAGGGGCCCAGAGGTGCAGGGGGCTGTGTAATGTAAAGGGGCCAGAGGTGCAGTGTGCTGTGTAATGTAAAGGGGTCCAGAGGTGCAGTTGTGGGGAGGGGGTACACAGTAGTGACACAGAAATATTGAAGGATGCAGAGGTATGCCAGGGGCACAGTGGGGTGTTTTTACATTTTAATGTGGGGGGGGGGGGTGCCAGATATAGGATCCGCCCCGGGTGCCAAATGCTCTAGGTACGCCCCTGCCCTAAAGGATGGCAACCAAAACAGCTCCAGCAACCCAGCGGTGGTGGTAAGGCTTACACACCCGTTCCCAAAAAGTACAGAGCCAGATGGAAAATATAAAAATATATAGCGTAATACCGTTAAAATTAATGTTACTTTATTACATAAAAAATGCACTCACAAAAGAAATCAGGCACATATCCGATGTGACAAACACCAGCAGCTCAAGGCTTCCCGCAACAAACATGGTTGTTGTGCGGCTGTGCATACGCAGTGGTGTGTGTACATGGCTCCGCCCCTACGCGCTGTCACATATGACGTCATTAATTGGAGTGCTTTTTCTTAAACAGCCTAGATTTTAGCTTTAAGTGTTTTTTTTTTTAAAGTGTCATTTATTGAACTGAGTTTGCATTGAGTTTCTCATGCGTAAAAAAATAAAAAAAAAACATAACAAAAAAAGCATTAAAGTAGACCAAAAATCTCAACCACGAGTGTAAAATACACCACAATGCATGAAAGATGCTCACAAACACAATAAAGTCACTTATGAAAATATGTGTTGTTATAATCTAACTCCAGACAAAATCCTTTTAGTATTTTAGTTTTGGATACAGTGGGAAATAGTTAACATTTCCTTCAGTTGGTTAGTTCTGCCTGTGACCGCTTTGCAAATATTTTTTTCTTTCTGTGCCTGTGACACCTCTGAAAGAATAGGAGAAACAGTGGCGGGACTAACAGGGTCTCAAAGGTTGCACTTGTGACCGGACCCTGGTGTTTCGCCACAGTCAGGGGCCCAGCGGGGTTGCTGGCCGCAGGGCTCTGAGCTGAGAGCGTTAGCTCAGTGTGAAGCCCAGCAGCTGAATGATAAAATTCAGCTGCTTAGCTTCACAGTTCCCATGGTGCACACAGGAGGATAGGGGCGGGAGGAGAAGGAGCAGATTGACTCTCCCCTCGCCCATCCGTGCGTAGGAGGGGGATCGGTCAGTGCAGGCTCTGGGCTGTATGAGAGAGACGCTATCATCTCAGAGCCCTGCTGAGGAGGCACTAATTAGTGGCACTGATAGGCGGCATTAATGAGCATTGACAGGCAGCACCGATAGATGACATTGATGAGCACCAATGGGCACTGATAAGCTGCATTGATGAGCACTGATACTGTAGGTGGCATTGATGAGCACTGATAGGCAGCACTGATATGCTGCATTGATGATCACTGATGTAAACAATGTACTGACAGTCTTAACGGCTTTCCTTTCCCCACACAGACACAGCGTGGGAGCAAAGGACTGCCAATAAACGGCAAGTTTATTTACATGTGATCAGCTGATCACATGGTAAAGGGCTGCTGTGATTGGCCCTTTACCGTGACCTGTGATCACAGCAGTCACAGAGCATGTTGGATGCATGCCCCAGGCAGGGTTCTTAGAGGATGTCCATGGTTGCCTTTCCAGAACTGGAAGCCCAGGGCTTAAATAGAAAGGGGGGGGGGGGTTAGCGGGGCCCTTTGTGGTTTCTTACACTGGGGCCCTGAAGGTTCTAGTTACGCCTCTGAGGAGTAACGGTTGTCACCAAGACAGGAAGCCACAGATAGCAATAAAAACTCACTTTCTGACCTATTGGGAAGTGAAAAGCAATAAAATACTTAAACAGATTCTATTATCCTTTCCCACTCTATCCAAAACGATATAAAATGTTTTGACTGGAGTTGGGTTTGGGTTTAACACCCTGCAGCATTAATGGATTATTTCAATGCTTTGTGAATTTTTTTATTTTTTATTACAGGTACTTTTATAGCACCGTCAATTTATGCAGCGCTTTACATATATATTGCACATTCATTAAAGTGTAAATAAACCCAAGAGCCAAACTCTTAATACTGCAGCAGATGTGGTGGCTGTATCAATTTTTTTTTTCAGGCTTTTCATCTGGTGATCATGCCAAGGGGGCACTTCCTGTAGTAGAGTGACAACACTCACTCACTGTACTGTATCCATGGAGGAGCAGCAATGTCAACCTATGTCACTCTAGGCTGCAAACACCTCTCCATCTGATCTCTATGACATGTGGTGAGGTGTTATGTAGTTCACAGAAGATATCAGGGGAGGGTGATAGCATTTTTGATATTTAATTTCACTACACAGAGAGTTACATAGACACGATTTTTGGCAAGAGCAACAGATTATTATTTTTTGTACTTTCAGAAAATTTACCTAAAAGGACTCAAAAAATAAAAACGAATGCAGAACTAAATCTAAGGACTGGTGAGGAGCAATATATTAAAGTTGTATTCTTGGCTTTAGATATACAGTATCTTAAAGCGGTTGTAAACCTTACATATACCCAGTAAAGCGACTGGTGATACACAGAGATGAAACAAATCCTCCAACATACGTTGTATCGGTTTATCTGCAGTCTTCTCTTCTCTACATCCATCCAAAGTCCAGAATTTTTAAAGTTTGTCTGAGCTGTCAGAATAAAGGGGATGGGGAGTCGAAATTATACTCTGCAAAGCTCAGTGAGTAGAACTTTGTCAGCCAATTGGAGGGAAAGGACACAGTTTCCTTCACACAGCACACAGGAACAGAGCTGATGCTGCCAATCAGTTGGAGGTCACTCCCCTGTCACTTTTTTTCTAGGGCTGTTACTGATTACAATTTTCGTGTTCGATTAATCGATTTTTTTTTAAATCGATTAATCGACTAATTTCGATTAATTATAACGCACATACAGATCCAACTAATTTTAGCTGATCTCCTTGCAGGCCGATTCCCAGTGCAGCTACCAACCACTGGAAAAATTATTAGCAGGATACAAAAAACACACAAAGGCAGCGCTTGATAGGAATAGCATTAAAACTTTTATAGTCTTCAAGTAGGTAACAAAATAAATATTGCACTGGAGATAAAATCGTTGTAGCTACATAAACTGTAAAAATGGTGCGAGTAATACCAAACGGTAGCTAAGTATGATACTGGTATAAAAATGTGTACAACGATACCACTGCTGAATCCAGATGAGGAGGGGTTAACATCAGTCCGTCGGCATGTAGATGTCCTGTGAAGGGAACTATCACAACTCCCAGTGGATGGCTGTGGAATCCCAGGTTGATAGAGGGAAGTGATAGAGGGAAGTGTAACAGCCCTTGCGTGTGGCAGATAGTAAGGTCCTGCCGGCATGCAGATATGAAGGCACAGCAAAGGAGCCCTTCAGATGGACACGGCAAGCCCCGCCGGTGTCTGTGGCGTCACCGGATCTCCGACGGAACTCCCTGAAGACCCGGAATTTTGATCGATCAAAAGAAATTTGATCGATCAAAGAACTTAATTGATTAATCGAGGAATTAATAGTTAATTTCCACAGCTCTATTTTTTTCCCTTGGTGTCAGGAAAACTTGTTAGAAGTGACTGATACAGACAGCAGAGGAATTAAGCCACTGAGAGAAGTGACATTTAGTGCTCTGGATTGAGACACATACACACTATAGAGGCATATGCTTTGTTCATATTTCATGTATGAGGTTTCCACTAAAAATATATTTAAATACATAATGCACAAAAAATGATGATGTAAGCCCAGCAAGCAGAGACGGGCTTTTGCTAGCTGTCAATTCTAAACTAAGGACTGAATCGTTACTGATTGCTGTGGGTGATTTCCACAGATGCCCCCATTAAACAACCCCCCGAGGTTTTGTGTCTTTCTGTTATATTGGTTTGGCAATTATTGAATACTGGTCAATATGTCTCTAAATCTCTTGTTGGTTTTAATGCTTGTGTAGCGCTACCCCCAGTTAAGAGAGCCGCTGGTTTGATTTCGGGCCCTGCACACAGTACCGCCAAACCCCCGGCAATCTTACTCGACCCACTCTGGCACAGTCAGTCTAGGGTTAAACTCCTATCACTCTCAGGTGTATTGTACTTAATAATCTCTAAACAGTCAGACAACACGCTGAAGCAAGAATATAAATATATATCAGCTTTACTGGTAACGAAGGATTCAAGGTATAACATGCAACATATACAATGGACCTGCAGAGCCCTGCATCAATCAATGTACTAGGTGCAGCACAATAATATGGCGCCGCACAGTGTCCACCACGCGGAGCTATTATGGCGTGCGCTCTTCTATGGCGTAGTAACACAAACTTTCTAACTCCCCGCCTAAATCAGGCCTGACATGGGATGGAACTGAGTCTCTTTTCCCTAAGGAAGGAAGGTTTCTTCACCGGCCAGCTTTCGTTGGTGCACTTGAAGAAATAACCATTTGTAATCCACATTGGGTGGTAACTTGAAATAACAGGGCAAAACGGGGGGGGGGGGTAGGTACTTCAACTCTGTCCTGCTACCGGACCCCCCAAGAAACACTGGTGAGCGAACAGCGGACCTAGGCAGTCTACAGGCCTGAACACAACTCAGTCTATTGATATGGGCAGGTGCCCGCTCACCACTCCAGGCGCGATCCCAGCCTGGGACTTCCACCTCCTGTGTGTCGCACACAGCGTCTGCTCCGATCGAGTCCCCGATCCAACTCACGTCCTATCACGACAGGTCAGGATCCACCCAGGCTCTGCAGTATGGTGGAAGGCTCTTCGGACTTCAAGCAAGGCCTCAGGCTTCAGGCCTTGCCCCACAGCCGATCCGCACAGGATGACTTGTTGCTTGAAGCGCCGTGTCCCAAGAGAGCGAGCTCCCCCTCGCCTCTCACTTAAGTAAGTCCTCCCATGAGTCTCTGGGGTGGAACCTCCGCCCTGGGGCCGAATGGGGTTCTGGGTAACGTAGTCCTGGGGCCTTAAAAGAGACCCTGCTACACACTCCCCCCACTTGAACTCTTTGGTCCCCAAAGATAACATAACTTCAAGCTACACATTTAACAACATCCATCAATTCTCCATATGATGTCGGCAGAGGAAATTCCCACCAGAAACGAGGCAGTGAACTCCCCTGCCCACAGGACACATTAACAACAGCATCCTGTCTAACTGTGCCAGAGAGTGAGCTGGGGTTGCCTCCCACCAAATGAACAGTGGGAGTGTCAGGGTCTTCCATACTCCTTCTGGCAGTGAATACAGTGTCTTCCGCACTCTCCCCCATTTGTGGGTAGGTTAATCTCCTGGGAGGTTTTATTGCCCTCCGCTTCCTCTGTCCTCTTGGACTTTCTGTGGGAACAGATTCTTCTTCTGTAACCAACTCGGGAGTTCCTTCTAATTCGGGAGCATCTGGCTCCGGAGCAGGAAGATACATGGCTTCCCTTGGGTCCTCCTCGGGGGATAGTTCGCCGACACTCTCCCAACAATCTGACCAATGACTAGACGGAATGAACTCCGTAGCTTCTGCATTCAGTGTCTGATCCTCGTCATCTTCGTCAGGTGGAAGATCAATAGCAGAAGTCGTTGGGCCCTGGGAAGGCCAGAGCCAGCCAATTTCCTCTCCCGCATCTTCACTCATTTCTGAATCTTCTGTATCCTCTATCCGAGGGGTCTGAGACCGAGTGTTGGGTCTAGGGGTGTTCAGAATGGACATGGGTTCAGGAGAATCCATCCTAGGAGGCAACCGAACTGCTTCAGCTAGGGGAAGTAGGTGGTTCCGATGCCAAGTCTTCAAGGGCCCCAACTTCCCCTCGGGTTTAAGTCTGTAAACGGGTAGGCCCGGTAATTTTTTACAAATGACATAAGGTTCTGGTCTCCATCTATCTGCAAGCTTATGTTTTCCAGGGACCCCCAGGTTCCGCAACAACACTCTGTCTCCTGGTTGTAGGTCTTGGATCCTAACCTTTAGGTCGAAATTCCTCTTGTTGCGAGCCCCCCTCTGTTCCGAGGCCACCTGAGCTTGCTCATAGGCCATCTTCAAGTTGTGTCTAAGTCTATCTACATATCCCTTGTGGGAAGCAGCAGAACAATGATCTATGGAAGTGCCATAGGCCAGATCCACCGGCAATCTTGCTTCTCTCCCGAACATAAGTCTGTAAGGTGAATAGCCTATAAAATCGCTGACAGTGCTGTTGTAAGCATGCACAAGGGCCGCTATGTGATTACTCCAATGTTGCTTAAAGTTCCCAGCATGTTGAGCAGGGTTCGATTGAACCTTTCCGGGTGAGCATCACCTTGAGGATGATAAGGAGTAGTCCTGGTTTTCTTGATCCCTAAGGCATCTAGGAGTTTTCGTATCAGCTTACTCTCGAAATCCCTCCCCTGATCTGAATGGAGCCTTTGTGGCAGTCCATAATGTATAAAGTACTTCTCCACGAGTATTTTGGCCACAGTAGAGGCCTTCTGGTCCTTGGCTGGAAAAGCCTGTGCATACCGGGTGAAATGGTCGGTTACTACCAGAACATTTCCTAGTCCCTTCAGGTCGGGTTCGAGGCAGAGGAAATCAATGTACACCAGGTCAAGCGGGCCTTCACTTTGTAAATGGCCCATTGGGGCAGCTTGATGGGGCAGAGTCTTTCTCTGTATGCATCGTGCACATGAATGGCAGTATTCCTCAACTTCAGCCCTCATGCAGGGCCAATAGAAACGGTCTCTAACAAGTTGGAAAGTCCTTTCCGCTCCCAAGTGACCATGGTTGTCATGTAAGGCAATCATGACCGTCTCCCTGTGTGTCTCCGGCAGGAACAACTGCCACTTGTCTTCTTGGTCATCAGAGGGGCCCCTTCGGTAGACCACTCCCTGATGCACCTGTAGCCTGTCCCACTCTTTTTTCAACAGGCGAGCTTCCTTCGAGGGGTGACGTAGGAGTATGTTTGGGTTCTGATTCTCTAATGCTTCTAAGACCAATCTCCCCATAGGGTCTTCCCATTGGTCGGATCTCAACTCCTTTTTGGTCAGTCTGGGTAAGTTGTCTTCCCCCAGTAAGGTTGCTCCACAGTACTGCTTGGGGACCCCTATGATAGTGACCCATATCTCTTCTGCTCTTGAGCCTCCCTTGGCTTGGAGTTCAGCCCCTTGGCAAAGGGCCCGCACCCCGTCAGGTGCCACTTGGGTCCAGTCTTCAATACTGTGGGTGGGAACATGAGACCTCCTGGACAGGGCGTCCGCATCTCGGTTTCCCGCCCCAGGTCTATATTTCAAACTGAAACTGAAGGCAGACAACGCTGCCAGCCATCTATGTCCTGTGGCGTCCAGCTTCGCTGTGGTAAACAGGTAGGTAAGGGGGTTGTTATCCGTTTTGACAGTGAAGTCTGCCCCATATAGGTAATCTCAAAGTTTGTCTACTACGGCCCACTTGAGGGCCAGGAACTCCAACTTATGAGTGGGATAGTTTTTTTCAGAGGGGGTCAAGCTTCTGCTCACATACGCAACAGGTCTTTGTTGCCCTTCATGCTCTTGGTAGAGTACTCCTCCCAGACCATCATGACTGGCATCCACATGGAGTTCGTAAGGCTTCTTTGGGTCTGCATAGGCCAGAACAGGGGCGGTGGTCAAGCTCTTTTTCAGCATCTGGAAGGCGCCTTCACACTTCTCATTCCACTGGTCCTTGACTGACTCCCCCGGCTTCCTGGGGCCCGAGTTATCCTCTTCCCCCTCCGTCTTCAGCAACTCATTCAAGGATCTCGCTATTTGAGCAAACCCCTCCACGAACCTCCTGTAATAGGAACAGAATCCTAGGAAGGACCTGAGTTCTGTTACGGTGGTAGGTCTTGGCCAGGAGGTGACAGCCTCCAGTTTTTCAGGGTCTGTGGACACCCCATTTTCGGACACTATGTGTCCCGGATAGTTGACTGAAGACTGGTAAAATTGGCATTTTTCAGGTGAGAGCTTGAGTCCTTCTTCACTCAGTCTCTTCAAGACCTTCTCCAGCCTTTCTTCATGTTCCTCCAAAGTTCTGCCAAAGACTATGATGTCATCCAAGTATACAAGGACCTCGATGAGGTTCATGTCTCCCACAGTCTTCTCCATGAGTCTTTGGAATGTGGCTGGAGCTCCAGACAGACCTTAGGCATCCGGTTGAATTCAAAGAACCCCACTGGGGTTATGAAAGCCGTCTTTTGTCTTCTGGGTGCATCGGGATCTGATAATACCCACTCTTTAAGTCCATGACACTGAACCACTTGGCTCCGGACAAGCTCTGCAAGGCATCTTCTATCCTTGGAGTGGTATACTGATCCGGAGTGGTTCTCCTGTTGAGGGTCCTATAGTCAATACACAACCGTAGTGACCCGTTCTTCTTCCGGACCACTACTATGGGGGAGGCATACGGACTTCTAGATTCTTGGATCACACCTGTTCGCTTGAGCTCAGCAAGCTGTTCCCTCAAATCTTCGAGGTCTGCCAATAGAACCCGCCTAACCCTTTCTCTGAAGGGCTTGTCTTCCTGGAGGCGGATTCGATGGGTGGCACTCCTAGCACACCCCACATCAAACTCATCATGTGAGAAGATCCTCTCCCACCGAATTAACTGGTTCCAGGCTCTCTCCCTCCAAGCCCTGGGCAGGTTTGGATTCTCCATGGAAAGCTTCTCCCACACTGTACTCTCTCCATCTGTCTTCCCCACATCTGATGAGGCAACTGGTGTGGCTGGGCTCACCCGGCCCAATAACAGCCTGGCTGGGACTTCCATGGGACCATCCGTGGTGTTTCTGACACTCTCTTCAGGGCCCTCATTGGGACCACTTCTGGGACTATCTCCAAGCCCGAAGGTTCTTCTCTTGGGTCGGGTTCCAACATCACAAAAGGGCCCGGCTGCTCCCAAGTGAGTTTCACTGTGGCCTTCAAGCAGGTTACTTCACCGGGTTGCAGCACTATCCCTTTTTTTCAGAGTCTCCAGACCTTCCCTATCCCCTCTTCCGGGGCCTTTTGCTCTAAGATCAGCCGTTGGAAGGCGGTCTTCAACATTGGGTGAATCTCCATGACTGGGAGGTTCTTCCTTCTTGTTAGCGGGACCAAAAGTCTTCGGACCAGATCCGTGTTGGTTCCTATTATCAAGGAACTCCTGTTAGCTCCAGGCGGTCGGGGGCACACCACAGCCAAGGTGTCGAACACTTCCCCCTTCCCAGCTATGGATGGGTCAAACGTCAGTTTTATGGGTAGATAGCCATCATAAGGAAACTTCTCTGTTCCAATTCCCCATATCTCCAAGTCTTCAATCTTCTGGATGGGTAGGTGACCTAGGTGCCTGTCGTAGAAGTCTCGATACAACAGGGTCACCTGCGCCCCAGTATCAAACAGGGCTCTTGTGTAGACCCCCTCTACTTGAATGGATACAATTGGAGAGGGACCCACCAGTTTCTCTGGGTACTGCTTTGAAGGGGTCTCTTTCCTTGGATCTTTGCATTGCCCTTTTTGACTTTCCTTTCTCTTTTTGTCTTTGGACCTAAGTCTCTCCTGAGCCTGGTATGCATTGATCCCTCTCCTCTGTATAGGTGTAGCTACCCGCTGAGGGACATTATTGTGTTTCTTTGGAGTGCGTTCCTTCTGAGGAACCCTTGGTTTCTTCTGTGGGGTCCTGGCCCCTTCTCTCATGTGCTTCTTATTCAGTATGGAGTTCCTTGATGATGATGGGCACCCGGTTGACTCCTTCACCAGGGCCCGTTGAAGTTTTCCGGCGGCTTGCGGTTATTCAGTCTCTTCTTCTTGGGACTGGCACATACTTTGGCAAGATGGCCAGCTCCCCCACAATTGAAACAGATCACATTTCCCCAATTTTCCAGGGATGCGGGTGCTGAGGTATTCGGGAACAATTCCTTCCTCGGACTTTCCCTCTCTGGTACCCTTGACTCCTTTTCCATCAAGGAGGTCAACATTCCCAGCACTTGGGACATCTGCGACTTCAAGGTATCCACCTCTGCATCTCTAAGGTCATAGCCGTTCTGACCATCACCGGAGGAGGGTTCACCGTCTCAACTGGTTGGCTCCTCTTTTACTCCTCCAGCATAGCTTCTTCCTCTCTGACTACTCGGATCAAGTCAGGGTACTCTAGGCTCTTCCCGTCCTGTCTTGTACGTAGCGCCAGTGCGATGGGATCCAGGGGTTGAGATCCTTTCATCACCTGTTGGACCCGGGCCTCATCCACCTTCTTCAGGTCAATCCCCTTCTTTAGGATCATCTTGTGCAGTATTTTATCTAGGCGCATCATGAACTCTGATAGCTTCTCCCCTGCCTTTTGATAGCAATGCTCCAGTTGGTAGGTAAGTTCAGTGATCTTCTCTGTTCCCCCGAACACATTCTGCAGAATGTCTAGATAGTCCTGCGCAATACAGTCTGTCTTACTCATCTTGAGGTTGCGTACGGCCTCTAAAGCAGGCCCCTTCAAGCTCTCAGCAATTCTCTGCTTCTTTCTGTGGTCTGGGACTTCCCACTCCTCTAAAGCCTGAGTTGCACCGTCTAACCACTCCTCAAATCCTTCTTCGCCTGAAGGTACAGGTTTCCTTCCTGAAAACATTCTGAGTTTCCGGTATCCTGATATTTGATAATCTGTCTTTCTTGCATTGCGCTATGATTTCCCCTAGAACCGCGCATAATTCTGTGCTGAGGGTGCCCTGCGGCGACCCGGGACTCTCTTCTTTCTTTACATCTTTTAGGTTGGGTGGGGCGCGTATTAGCTTATAAGTTTGTTTATCTGCCGTTTCTATGCTTGGCTTCTTGAAGTCTTCTGGGACTCCATCCTTCCATTTTATCAGTACATATGTCAAAGGAGGTTCTGATCTGACATCCACTATCCATGCCTTCTGTTGTGGGGACAGTGACATCACTAACTGTTTCACTGCATCTTCTTGCCAGATCCCTGGGAGTTCTATGATCACTGCCCCATTTGGATCTGTGTTGACTGCTGCGCACCACTTCACTACTTCTAGTGGGTCCATGCTGGTTCTTTTTGGCTGCTATTTGCTGCAACAGGATCCGGGACTCACGAGCCCCCACCTGTAGTGCTACCCCCAGTTAAGAGAGCCGCTGGCTTGATTTCGGGCCCTGCACACAGTACCGCCAACCCCCGGCAATCTTACTCGACCCACTCTGGCACAGTCAGTCTAGGGTTAAACTCCTATCACTCTCAGGTGTATTGTACTTAATAATCTCTAAACAGTCAGACAACACGCTGAAGCAAGAATATAAATATATATCAGCTTTACTGGTAACGAAGGATTCAAGGTATAGCATGCAACATATACATGGACCTGCAGAGCCCTGCATCAATCAATGTACTAGGTGCAGCACAATAATATGGCGCCACGCAGTGTCCACCACGCGGAGCTATTATGGCGTGCGCTCGCCTATGGCGTAGTAACACAAACTTTCTAACTCCCCGCCTAAGTCAGGCCTGACATGGGATAGAACTGAGTCTCTTTTCCCTAAGGAAGGAAGGTTTCTTCACCGGCCAGCTTTCGTTGGTGCACTTGAAGAAATAACCATTTGTAATCCACATTGGGTGGTAACTTGAAATAACAGGGCAAAACGGGGGGGGGGGTAGGTACTTCAACTCTGTCCCGCTACCGGACCCCCCAAGAAACACTGGTGAGCGAACAGCGGGCCTAGGCAGTCTACAGGCCTGAACACAACTCAGTCTATTGATATGGGCAGGTGCCCGCTCACCACTCCAGGCGCGATCCCAGCCTGGGACTTCCACCGCATGTGTGTCGCACACAGCGTCTGCTCCGATCTAGTCCCCGATCCAACTCACGTCCTATCACGATGGGTCAGGATCCACCCAGGCTCCGCAGTATGGTGGAAGGCTCTTCAGACTTCAAGCAAGGCCTCAGGCTTCAGGCCTTGCCCCACAGCCAATCCGCACAGGATGACTTGTTGCTTGAAGTGCTGTGTCCCAAGAGAGCGAGCTCCCCCTCGCCTCTCACTTAAGTAAGTCCTCCCATGAGTCTCTGCGGTGGAACCTCCACCCTGGGGCCGAATGGGGTTCTGGGTAATGTAGTCCTGGGGCCTTAAAAGAGACCCCGCTACACTTGATTTTGGGGGCACTTCTCTTCCCATAATTTTGTGTATCTACACAAGGATACAATGCCTAACACCAGGGCTTTTTTTCCCTCAAACAATAGGTGCTGGAACTTAACCACTACCCCACAAAACCCCTCCCCCTACACACACCCTCCAAATCACATTGAATAGTGGGTGTGGTCAGTCAAATTTCACAAACAGTAGGAGGGTCTTAAAGGGGCATGAAATACCAGGATTGCATTACACACAGAGTGCAGAGCTGTCACTTGTAAACACAGAAACCGGACTTCTGTGTTTACAAGTGATTGTGGTGAGCAGGCACCAAAGGGCCTGAGCCAGAGGTGGTGGAACTGAGTTCCACCAAGTTCCCCCTGAAAAAAAAAGCCCTGCCTAACACCACTCTGACATTAGTGACAAGACAAGGTAATGGGGCCTTACTATACACTGAGGCCTATATTTTTTAATGTTTCTAGGTAATAGCTACTTGTTACCTTATTAAACTCTAGGGATGGGGTTCACGTTTGCCGCTACCATGGGTGCACAGTGAATTCAGCAGGTTCGAAATTCACGGTCCCGGCGATTTATTACAGAAATTGACCAGGCTGAATTCTTTGTAATCGTAATGCCCTGCTTGGCCTTTGAACTTAGGTCAGCTTGTTTAGGAGGGTTAATAAGAATGTGTTTGTATAAGCCAGCCCACTCACTATAAAAGGGCGAGGTAACTTTACCCACATTGACAATGTGCTTTATCTATGATAGGTGAAAACATAGGGAGTGTTGCTAGCAAATTGCATAGGTAGAGATTAGTGTAGGGCTTGTGGGCATTGGTAGGGTTGTTAAAGTGGTTGTAAACCTCAGAAATGAAATATGAACAAAGTATATCCCTCTATAGTGTGTACTTGTCTCAATCCAGAGCACTACGTGTAATTTCTGTCTGCTGCTTCGTTCCTTTCGGTTTCACAGCCCGTTCCCTACTGCGCATGTGCGAAGCGCACTGCACTTTCTAATTGGTTCGGCGGTGGAGGAAGAAGAAGGGGGCCGAACTTTTGGGAGACGGGGCATGGTCAAAATCAAGTATGAGACGGGAGCGCACCTTCTTGTAAAACTAGCGTTCGTAATGGAGATAGAACATTCGTCACGCTGTAACGAACTGAAAGCACGAAGACTGAAAAGCGCGAATCGTCTCTCACTAAACTTTTACTAACACGCGGTAACACAAGATCAGCAAAAGCAGCTCAAGGGGTGGCGCCATGAGAATGGAACTTCCCCTTTATACTGCCGTCGTACAAGTTGTACGTCACTGCGCTTTAGATCGACGAGATTTTGGATTGACAGTGTGTATGCAAGGAACCCGTCGAGAAAAACAACGTTTTTTTTTGCGACGAGATTCTCGGCCGTGTGTACTAGGCTTCAAGCAAAAACTTTGCCACCCTCCTTTGCCATTGTTTTAAAAAAATTTTTTTTTATTAGTGGGTACCTTTTTCTAACAGTGTGTATGAGAATAGCGGAGGTATGTTCCCTCTCTGCCCTTCTGGTACAGGTCACATCCCAGGAGGCTGCGGGACCAGTCTGAAAGCGCGGTTTGTCTCGTTTCACATGCACAGTGGAAGCTGGCTTCCCACATTCAAGATGGTGGTGAAGAATTGACCCGGGTGAAGACAGCACTGGATCCCTGGGCTGGTGAGTGTCTGTCTAATAAAAGTCAGCAGCTGCAGTATTTGTAGCTGCTGACTTTTAATTTTTTTCACACTGACCATAGTTCTTCAGAACATACTGTACTTGTTAATAGCAAGAGAACTAAAAAAAAACATCTTTTGTGTCTGATATTGTCCGTATGTCAAACCGCTAGTCTAGCGCCAGTGCATTAGTTCTAAACACCAAAAGCATAAAATAATAATAAAACCAAGCACTAATGATCCTATTTAAAGCAGTATTAAATCCAGAAGCAAACATTTATTATATTGCAGCTTACCAATTCTTAGATGTGATGGCTGCATTATTTTAATTTTTTAGGCTCCCTTTTTTCTATTTTCACCTAGTGATCCAGCCAGTAAGTCTGTTGTTTTTCAAAAGAGCAAGCTCTCTTGCACATGTACCAGTTACAGGGATGAGACAATAACCTAGGGTTGCCACCTGTATGGGATTCACCCGGACAGTCCGGGTTCCGACTCATCTGCCCGGTTTTCAGACTTCCTGAAACCCGTACATACCATTCGGGCAGGGGAAGCTTTATTAGCATACAGTACTTGCCACTGTGGAGACAGTCACAGCAGCAGTGTCATTTCTTCTCAATAAATACACACACTGTGCTGGTGGTTGTGTGTTGGGAATCTGAAGCTCTTTTCTGATATCTCCCAAGCAGCACACTTATCTATACAAACATCCCCCATCCTCTGTCCAGATTATGTGAAGTTCATTTATGACCATTTACTTAACCCTGTGTGTATGTGATGAGTCTACTACATCTCTAATTGTCCAGACTCAGAGCCTGGATAACACGGGTTACATGAATGGTCATCAATTACCTTCACATCATCTGGACATACAGAGTCCTGGGGGCTGGAATCTTATAACAGATTGTTGTCATTGAGTAGTATTGGATATTTTAGTAGATGACCACAATAGCTTTTTTTTTTATTATAGACATTACTATCTGACCACTTCTCAGCCCCCAACTCCCCACTTCATACAGACATCACTCAGAGCTGCTTCCTACCCCCCCCCCAGCTGAGGGACATCATTCCCTGGTCACCACACAGACACTGCAAGAAATCCCTCCCCATACTGCCCCCATCATCCCCTCCACACTCCTCTCCTGTACATACTGCCCCCCATCATCCCCTCCGCACTCCTCTCCCGTACATACTGCCCCCATCATCGCCTCCACCCTCCTCTCCCGTTCATACTGCCCCCATCATACCCTCCACACTCCTCTCCCGTACATACTGCCCCAATCATCCCCTCCACACTCCTCTCCCGTACATACTGCCCCCATCATACCCTACGCTTTCCTCTCCTGTACATACTGCCCCCATCATTTCTTCCACACTTCTCTCCTGTACATACTGCCCCCATTATCCCCTCCGCACTCCTCTCCTGTACATACTGCCCCCATCATCCCCTCCGCTTTCCTCTCCTGTACATACTGCCCCCATCATCCCCTCCGCACTCCTCTCCCGTACATACTGCCCCCCATCATACCCTCCACACTCCTCTCCTGTACATACTGCCCCCATCATACCCTCCACACTCCTCTCCTGTACATACTGCCCCCATCATCCCCTCCGCACTCCTCTCCCGTACATACTGCCCCCCATCATACCCTCCGCACTCCTCTCCCGTACATACTGCCCCCATCACACCCTCCGCACTCCTCTCCCTTACATACTGCCCCCCATCATACCCTCCACACTCCTCTCCTGTACATACTGCCCCCATCATACCCTCCAGGCCTCCACACTCCTCTCCTGTACATACTGCCCCCCATCATACCCTCCACACTCCTCTCCTGTACATACTGCCCCCATCATACCCTCCACACTCCTCTCCTGTACATACTGCCCCCATCATACCCTCCACACTCCTCTCCTGTACATACTGCCCCCCATCATACCCTCCACACTCCTCTCCCGTACATACTGCCCCCATCATACCCTCCAAAAATGTTATTTAATCACAAAACTATATGTATAGTGTATACTACATAAAAAATTGCCATTCATTGCATTGAGTCGATGAATTTAATGTACTACAAAAAAAAAATATTTGCCGTGCGCTGCTAAAAGTGTTCGGGTTTGGCTTGAAGAAAAGGTGGCAACCCTACAATAACCACTGACAGTGGTGCTTACTATAATCAGATTTTATTCATTTATGTAAAACCTTTATCCCAAAAGAAAAGAAAAAACAGTTGCTGTAACTAATTATACAGCGTGGGCTGAAGTTTGGCTTCAATGTGTTAGTATATTTAACCACCTCAATACTGGGCACTTTTACCCCCTTCCTGCCCAGACCAATTTTCAGCTTTTAGTGCTGTCACAGTGTGAATGACAATTGTGCCGTCATGCAGCACTGTATCCATAGGTAATTTTTTTCATTTTTTTCATTTTTTTCACACAAATAGAGATTTCTTTTGGTGCTATTTAATCACTGCTGTTTTTTTTTAGCCCCCAAAAGACCCTTTTTTGGAAAGTAGACAGTCCAATGTATAGGCTATTTTTAATCATTTTTTTCCAATTGTTTAAATATTTTTTTCTTCTTTATTAAATTTTTTTTTCTTTATTACAATTTTTTTTACATACAGTGACCAGAGCAATACAGCATTATCATAGTAACATAGTACAACTCTGGTAAGGTGATCAGGACTACTTTTTTTTTTACACACTATGATTGCTTATAACTGTGAATTTTATAGTTCTAAGCAACCATTTTTTTTTTTTTTTAATGAAAACTATTCATTAAAGTGGTTGTAAACCCACTTTTGCAACTTGCACCTACAGGTAAGCCTAGATTAAGGCTTACCTGTAGGTGCAAGAAATATCTCCTAAACCTACACGGTTTAGGAGATATTTACTAAAATCACAGGCCCCGCTGTCTACGGCGCATGTGCGCCGTAGACGACGGCGCATTCATGGGGTTAATCCCATTCACAAATTTGGCTAAGTCCCAGCAATGCTTCAGCCGGAGCCGGAGCTGTGATTGGCTGGAGCGGCGATACCCGGAAGTAACACGGACGGCTTCGGGGGCCCCGATCTCAGGTAATTGGTACATAATGAGCTAGTATGCTAGTCATACTAGCTCATTATAGCTTTGTCTTGCAGGTGGGCTATAAAAAAAAAAGTTATATGGGTTTACAACCACTTTAAGGCTCCATGCACACTGGGTTTAAAAAAACGTCTGTTCTCTTTTGAGTAAAAAAAGCTCATATAGACCATTTTTTGTACAAAGTCTAAACGAGTTTAGGAGAGTTTTATGTTTTTTCTGCCAGTGAGCTCCAATCAGAAACGCGAACCAGAATTTTTTTTTTCTGGACTCTAAATGTTGAGCTCAAAATATACCTGTAAACGTCCTAATGTGCATGGACACATAGGATAACATTGAGCTTGTTCTGCAGGCAGAACGCAAAACTTCTGTAGAAGCAAAGTTTTTTAAGCCAGTGTGCATGGAGCCTCAGTGTTTACTATTGTGATTAGCTGTGACTGGCCACAACTAATCACATGGTACAGATATGCTGTGATTGGCCCTGTCTGTACCATGTGATCACTGTGACCAATCACAGAGCTTATCACAATAGTTCACAATGAAAGGCATGAATCAAAGTCTTTTATTGTGTACAATAGAGATGGGATCCCAACCCACCTGCCCGACCCTGCCAGGAAGCCGACACTTCACAGCTGCGGACTGGGAAATGTCTCACTGCCTATGATTAGCGGTGTACAGTGTCAGCTTCCTGGCGGGATCGGGCAGGTGGGTTGGGACTAGGAACCGAACTAGGGTTGCCACCTAAATCCGAACTAATATTAATTACACAGGTTCTGCAGCTGATAAGGTGGTAATTAAATTCACTTGGTGCCTTTCTGCATTAACCGCTTAACCCTTTCCATACAGGGCTTTTTATACCACTTCCATATCGGGCCTATTCTGGCACTTCTATCCTACATGTACAAATCATCATTCTTTTGCTAGAAAATTACTCAGAACCCCCAAACATTATATATGTGTTTTTTATCAGACACCCTAGGAAATAAAATGACAGTCATTGCAACTTTTTATCTTGCATGGTATTTGCGCAATAATTTTTCAAACGCCTTTTTTTTGGAAAAAAAATGGTTTAATGAATTGAAAAATAGTAAAACAGTTAAGTAAGCCCAATTTTTTTGTAAAATATGAAAGCTTATGTTACGCCGAGTAAAAAGATACCTAACATGTCACGCTTTAAAATTGCGCACGCTCATGGAATGGTGGCAAACTTCGGTATTTAAAAATCTCCATAGGCGACGCTTTAAATTTTTTTACAGGTTACCAGGTTAGAGTTACAGAGGAGGTCTAGTGCTAGAATTGTTGCACGCGCTCTAACGCACGTGGCGATACCTCACATATGTGGTTTGAACTGCGTTTACATATGTGGGCGGGACTAACGTGTGCGTTCGCTTCTGAGCGCGAGCTACCGGGGACAGGGGCGTTTTAAATTTTTAAAAATTTTTTTTTTTTACTTTTTTTTTTTTGATCACTTTTATTCCTATTACAAGGAATGTAATCATCCCTTGTAATAGGAATGTGTGTGACAGGTCCTCTTTATGGAGAGATGCGGGGTCAATAAGACCCCACATCTCTCCTCCAGGCTGGAAAGCATGAGATTGTGAAATTTTTTTCACCAATCTCATACTTACTAGCTGCAATGGCGGCTTTGTTTACATCTGAGGACCCGGGGCGTGGTCACTAGTCATCTCTATGCTCGTCACGTGACCCACCACCGGCGCCGGACGATTCTCTCCGGGTCCCCGATGGCACGGGAGAGCCCGGAGAAGCACCATGGTGCGCAGAATCGCCGGCAGAAGAGAAGGATATCTGAATGATGCCTCTAGCTGCAGGCATCATTCAGATATCCCCCCTCAAACCCAGGACGTCATATGACGCCCACCCGGAGGGAGAGAGAGTTCCTGCCGGCATCATTTTACAATGACCCGGTATGGAAGTGGTTAAGGACCGCCTATACGTCGGCAGAATGGCACGGCTGGGCATAAGCATGTACAGGTACGTCCCCTTTAAGATGCCCAGCCGTGGGTCGCATTTGCGACTCGGTCGTGAGCTACATGACCGGGACCTGCGGACCCGATCGCCGCCGGTGTCCCGCGATTGGGTCACAGAGCTGAAGAACGGGGAGAGGTAAGTGTAAACACAACATCTCCCCGTTCTTCCTAGTGAGAGTGTCACTGATCGTCTGTTCCCTGTCATAGGGAACGACGATCAGTGACGTCACACGCCAAGCCACGCCCCCACACAGTAAGAATCACTCATTAGGTCAAACTTAACCCCTTCAGTGCCCCCTACAGGTTAACCCCTTCACTGCCACTGTCATTTTCACAGTAATCAGTGCATTTTTATAGCACTGATCGCTGTAAAAATGACAATGGTCCCAAAATGGTGTCAAAAGTGTCCGATATGTCCGCCATAATGTCGCAGTCACAATAAAAATCACTGATCGCCGCCATAACTAGTAAAAAAAATAATTATTAATAAAAATGCCATAAAACTATCCCCTATTTTGTAGAAGCCATAACTTTTGCGCAAACTAATCAATAAATGCTTATTGCAATTTTTTTTGCCAAAAATATGTAGAAGAATACGTATCGGCCTAAACTGAGGATAAAATAATTTTTTTTTATATCTTTTTTGGGGATATTTATTATAGCAAAAAGTAAAATTTTTTATTTTTTTCAAAATTGTCGCTCTATTTTTGTTTATAGCACAAAAAATAAAAACCGCAGATGTGATAAAATACCACCAAAAGAAAGCTCTATTTGTGGGAAAAAAGGACGTAAATTTTGTTTGGGAGCCACGTCACACGACCGCGCAATTGTCAGTTAAAGCGACGGAGTGCCGAATCGCAAAAAGTGGCCTGGTCTTTAACCAGCCAAAATGGTCCGGGGCTGAAGTGGTTAAATTAGCCTCAGAACCTGTGTAAGACAATATGTGTTTGGGTTTAACCACTTGCTTACTGGGCACTTAAACCCCCTTCCTGCCCAGGCCAATTTTCAGCTTTCACGCTTTGAATGACAATTGCGCGGTCGTGCGACGTGGCTTCCAAACAAAATTGACGTCCTTTTTCTCCCACAAATAGAGCTTTCTTTTGGTGGTATTTGATCATCTCTGCGGTTTTTAATTTTTGCGCTATAAACAAAAAAAGAGCGACGATTTGGAAAAAAACACAATATTTTTTACTTTTTCCTATAATAAATATCCCAATTTTAAAAAAAAAAAAATAATTTTTCCTCAGTTTAGGCCGATACGTATTCTCCTACATATTTTTGGTTAAAAAAAAAAATCGCAATAAGCGATTTATTGATTAGTTTGCGCAAAAGTTATAGCGTCTACAAAATAGGGGATAGTTTTATAGCATTTTTATTAATATTTTTTTTTTTACCAGTAATGGCGGTGGTAAGCGATTTTCATTGTGACTGCAACATTATGGCAGACACATCGGACAAATGTGTGCCCTGGGAGTGATTCTTACTGTGGGGGGGAGGGGACTGACTGGGGGAGGTGACCGATCTGTGTCCCTATGTACAAGGGACACAGCATCGGTCTCCTCTCCCTGACAGGACGTGGATCTCTGTGTTTACACACAGAGATCCACATCCTTGTCTGTGTACCGGCCGATTGCAGGTGCCTGGCGGACATCGCGGCCGCCAGGCACGCGCATCGGCATCTCAGTGACGCGCCGGGCGAGCGCGCGCGCACCCGAGTGGCCGGAATAGCCGAGGGCGTCTATTGACGGCCTCCCGGATTTGTAGAGCCACCTTGAGGCCGTCATTTGTATATGGCCTGGATCTCAAGAAGTTAAAGGGATGAGGTGGCAACCCCACCCAAGCCCATCTCTAGTGTACAATTGTCATATGGTCTGCTGTGATTGGCCAAAGTGATCACATGGTACCGACAAATTGCGCCGAAGCGCGGCCCGATCCTCGGAGAACGCCATATGACGGCGGCCACCCAGGATAACGGGACTCCCGCTTGCCCATCATATTACAATAGGCCAGGTGGGAGGGGGTTAATTCTGCTAGTTCATCTAACACGCCCTTCCCCCTAGACCAGGGGTAAGCAACCTCGGCCCTCTAGCTGTGGTCAAACTACAAGTCTCATGAGACATTCCAAGACCGTGACAATCACAGGCATGACTCCTAGAGGCAGAGGCATGATGGGATTTGTAGTTTCACCACAGCTGGAGTGCAGAGGACGCCTAACCCCTGGTCTAGATTGACAATGCTGCTGCCCATAGGTGCCCCTGTGCTTACAGGGGGGGGGGGGGGGGGCACTCTAATACAGGAGGTGTGCTACTGGTCAGATCACCAGGTGAAAACAGAGGGAAAAAAGGCCCAAAAAACGAAAACAAATGCAGCCACTCCATCTAATGACTGGTAAGTTTCGATATAATACAATTCTGGGTCCAGCTTTAGCATTAGGAATTATATAATAAATACATTGGGTGCAGAGAATGTAGCCCATGCGATCAAATAAAGCGCACATAACTTCTCCTACTCCTTTATTCAGCAGCTGTGTTGGGATTATCTATGTCTATGTCCAGTATCCATATACAGCTCATAAACTAGTATCCTAGCAGCCCACCCTTATTTTTAAGTACTGTAGTGTATATCTGATGCTAATGCATTTTTATCATGCCCCAAATAACATTGTGTGATTCTCCATCCCTGCGGACATTGTGCCAGCTGCCTATCTATTATAAAAGCTAAGGACAACAGATGTCACCATGAGTGGCACCTTTGTGTTCTGCCACTGATAATTACCCACCTGCTGTGTACAGGATCACATGACGCACAGGTTGGCGGTGAAGCTTGCCATTGTTCTGGGGACATCAAATAAGAGGGAAGGACCTTTAGTAGCATGATACACAAAAATGACAGATAGCAAACACTGAGAACTGGGGGCAGAAAAAATAAACTAGCCCTGAAGGGGTTACTTACTCTAACCGGGCGTGTCCTATAAAAATACGTTCAATGCTCTTGGGCTAACGAGCGGCTTTAATTACGAATGAAAGAGTCTATTATATGTGAAAGTTTTGGAAACTCCCTAATATCAAAGTCATGGATTTCAGAAGACTGTTGCATTTTACACGTTGTAGATGAGAAGAAATGCCCGTAGGGACTGGCACTTACTTAAACGCCTGGCATAATCCTTTATTCTATAACGTTTAGCTCTGGTCTTGATTAAAATGGATGGAACGTTTATTATTGCCCTGCAAGTACTATGAAATTCAAGGTCTTTAAAAAGTGACCTTTTCTTTTGAGTTTTGAGTTTGCGCTTCGTTATATTCTATAGCTGCCAAAGTAAAATGAAAATTTTCCCTATGTTGCCTCAGTAGAGTCAGTAATAACAGTTTAAAGTCAGGATTTCCCTTTATTTCCCCACACCTGTAATTGCCTTCCTTCCTTTCTCATGCCGCGTACACACGACCGTTTTTCATGACGAGAAAAATGCCATTTTTTAATTTGGTCATTAAAAACGATCGTGTGTGGGCTCCAGAGCATTTTACACTACGTGAAAAATGGGCATTAAAAGTTTGGAACGTGCTCTAATTTTTCTTGTTGTTTTTCACGTCGTCGTTTTTCTCGTCGTGAAAAACGGCCGTGTGTAGGCTTTAATGACGTGAAAAAACACGCATGCTCAGAAGCAAGTGATGAGACGGGAGCGCTCGTTCTGGTAAAACTAGCGTTCATAATGGAGATATCACATTCGTCACGCTGTAACGGACTGAAGAGCACGAGGCTGAAAAGCGTGAATCGTCTCTCAAACTTCACTAACACAAGGATCAGCAAAATCAGCCCAAAGGGTGGCGCCATCCGAATGGAACTTCCCCTTTATAGTGCCGTCGTACATTTCGTACGTCACCGCGCTTTGCTCAAGCATTTTTTTTCATGATAGTGTGTAGGCAAGGCAGGCTTGAGAAGAATCACGATGAGAAAAACGTCGTTTTTTTCAATGACATTAAAAACGGCCGTGTGTACGCGGCATTACAGTACTGACATGGCATGAAGTCTGATTATTTGTAGAATATGGAGTCCCCAGCACCTCCTTAAAGGGGTTGTAAAGGTACAATTTTTTTCCTAAATAGCTTCCTTTACCTTAGTGCAGTCCTCCTTCACTTACCTCATCCTTCCATTTTGCTTTTAAATGTCCTTATTTCTTCTGAGAAATCCTCACTTCCTGTTCTTCTGTCTGTAACTCCACACAGTAATGCGAGGCTTTCTTCCTGGTGTGGAGTGTCGTGTTCGCTCCCTCCCTTGGACTACAGGAGAGTCAGGATGCCCACTAACACACAGCTCCTTTCAATATCTGCAACGTAGAGAGAGTCCTGACTCTCCTGTAGTCCAAGGGAGGGGGCGAGCACGACACTCCACACCAGGAAGAAAGCCTCGCATTACTGTGTGGAGTTACAGACAGAAGAACAGGAAGTGAGGATTTCTCAGAAGAAATAAGGACATTTAAAAGCAAAATGGAAGGATGAGGTAAGTGAAGGAGGACTGCACTAAGATAAAGGAAGCTATTTAGGGAAAAAAATTGTACCTTTACAACCCCTTTAAGGCCCCTTTCACACTGGGGCTGGCATATGCGGTGACGGTATAGCGGCGCGATTTTCAGTGTCCTATACCGTCGTGTTTACCGCGATATGCGGCCGCTAGCGGTGCGGTTTTAACCCCCGCTAGCGGCCGAAAAAGGGTTAATACCGCCCGCAAACCGCGGCTATAGCCGCGGTTTGCGAGCGGCATTACGGCGGTGTACCATTGATTTCAATGGCAAGGAGCGGTAAAGAAGCGGTATACACACCGCTCCAAAGATGCGGCTTGCAGGAGATTTTTTTGTCTCCTGCCAGCGCACCGCCTCAGTGTAAAAGCCCCTCGGGCTTTCACATTGAGAATGCTTAGGCAGGAGTATTTCAGGCATTATTTATGCGCTATTTATAGCGCAAAAATGCCTGAAATACGCCTCAGTGTGAAAGGGGCCTAAGTCCCAAGAGGGGTCGTAGGATGAAATAATGGCAGTTGCAATTTGTTTTCACAATTTTGCCAAGCTATTTATTTATATTTACAGTACTGTGCAAAAGTCTTATGCCGCGTACACACGAGCGGATTTTCCATCTGAAAAACCTTGGATGGTTTTTCCAACGGAATTCCGCTCAAGCTTGGCTTGCATACATACGGTCACACAAAAGTTCTCTGAACTTTCGACCGCCAAGAACGCGGTGACGTACAACACTGCGACGAGCCGAGAAAATTAAGTTCAATGCTTCTGAGCATGCGTTGAATTGTTTCCGAGCATGCGTCGGAATTTTGCACGTCGGAATTGCTACAGACAATCGGAATTTTCTGAAAAATTGAGAACCTGCTTTCAATCTTTTGCTGGCGGAAATTCCGACAGCAAAAGTCCGATGGAGCCTACACACGGTCGGAATTTCCGACCAAAAGCTCACATCGGACTTTTGCCGTCGGAATTTCCGATCGTGTGTACGCGGCATTAGGCAGGTATGGAAAAAATGCTGTAAATGAAGAAAGCTATTAGTAGTGTATATATATATATATATATATATATATATATATATATATATATATATATATATATATATATATATATATATATAAGTGTAGTAGATAGTTTATTTTTCTTAGTAAAAAAAAAACGAACAGAAGAGAAATCCAAATCAAATGAATATTTGGTGTGACCACCCTTTGCCTTCCAAACAGCCTTAATTCTTCTAAGTACACTTGCACATAGTTTTTGAAGGAACTCGGCAGGCAGGTTGTCCTAAACATCTTGGAGAACGAACCTCAGATCTTCTGTGGATGTAGACTGCCTCAAATCCTTCTATGTCTTTATGTAATACCAGACAAACTCCATGATGATGAGATCAGGGCTCTGTGGGGGCCAAACCATCACTTCTAGGACTCCTTGTTCTTTTTTACAAGGAAGATAGTTCTTAATGACAATGGCTGTAGGATTGGGGTTGTTGTCCTGCTGCAGAATAAATTTGGGGCCAATCACACACCTCCCTGATGATATGGCATGATGGATAAAAATATCTGCCTGTGTTTCTCAGCATTGAGGACACCATTGATCCTGACCAAATCTCCAACTCCATTTGCAGAATTGCATTTTGTAAATGGGTAAAAATTAACAATTAAAATATATATTTTTGAAAGCAATATTTCTTTAGCATTTCTTCACACCTGCACACACACAGCGTGGGTTGCCCCCCCCCCCCCCCCCCCATTCCCTCCACACAGGAGGAGAGGGATAGATACCAGTGCTGCTGCTGATGGACACCGTGCTGGATTGAGATAGGACTTTATATGGGGAGGTGGAGGGGCAATACAACTACTGGGACATTTTTTATCTGAAGGCAGGGCTGTATAGCCGAAACGCGTTAGTTTACCGTGCTGTATATCCGCCATGTTGTCCATAAAGGACTCATATTTGTGTATGACACTTGGTTGCCAGCTTTATTTCTCTGCATGTATCCATGTCAAATAGATCCCTCCTATATATGTCACCCTGTGCTGGGAGGGACAGTCTCCATGTCACATAGCTCCCTCCTATATATGTCACCCTGTGCTGGGAGGGACAGTCTCCATGTCACATAGCTCCCTCCTATATATGTCACCCTGTGTTGGAAGGGACAGTATTCATGTCAAATAGCTCCCTCCTATATATGTCACCCTGTGCTGGGAGGGACAGTCTCCATGTCACATAGCTCCCTCCTATATATGTCACCCTGTGTTGGAAGGGACAGTATTCATGTCAAATAGCTCCCTCCTATATATGTCACAATGTGCTGGGAGGGACAGTCTTCATGTCACATAGCTCCCTCCAATATGTCACCCTGTGCTGGGAGGGACAATCTCCATGTCACATAGCTCCCTCCCATAAATGTCACCCTGTGCTGGGAGGGACAGTCTCCATGTCACATAGCTCCCTCCTATATATGTCACCCTGTGTTGAAAGGGACAGTATTCATGTCACATAGCTCCCTCCTATATTTGTCACAATGTGCTGGGAGGGACAGTCTTCATGTCACATAGCTCCCTCCTATATATATGTCACTCTGTGCTGGAAGGGACAGTCTTCATGTCACATAGCTCCCTCCAATATGTCACCCTGTGTTGGAAGGGACAGTCTTCATGTCACATAGCTCCCTCCTATATATGTCACAATATGCTGGGAGGGACAGTCTTCATGTCACATAGCTCCCCTCCAATATGTCACCCTGCGTTGGAAGGGACAATCTCCATGTCACATAGCTCCCTCCCATAAATGTCACCCTGTGCTGGGAGGGACAGTCTCCATGTCACATAGCTCCCTCCTATATATGTCACGCTGTGCTGGGAGGGACAGTCTACATGTCACATAGCTCCCTCCTATACATGTCACCCTGTGCTGGAAGGGACAGTGTTCATGTCACATAGCTCCTTCCTATATATGTCACCCTGTGCTGGGAGGGACAGTCTACATGTCACATAGCTCCCTCCTATACCTGTCACCCTGTGCTGGAAGGGACAGTCTTCATGTCACATAGCTCCCTCCTATATATGTCACCCTGTGCTGGGAGGGACAGTCTCCATGTCACATAGCTCCCTTTTATATATGTCACCCTGTGCTGGGAGGGACAGTCTCCATGTCACATAGCTCCCTTTTATATATGTCACCCTGTGCTGGGAGGGACAGTCTCCATGTCACATAGCTCCTTTCTATATATGTCACTCTGTGCTGGGAGGGACAGTCTTTATGTCACATAGCTCCCTCCTATATATGTCACCCTGTGCTGGGAGGGACAGTCTCCATGTCACATAGCTCCTTTCTATATATGTCACTCTGTGCTGGGAGGGACAGTCTTTATGTCACATAGCTCCCTCCTATATATGTCACCCTGTGCTGGAAGGCATAATCTTCATGTCACATACAGTAGCTCTCCCTTGTACATGTCACCCTGTGCTGGGCGGTAGAGTCTCCATGTCACATAGTTGTCTCTTATATATGCCACTCTATGCTGGAAGGGACACTCTCCATGTCACATAGCAACCTCCTGTACATGTCACCCTGTGCTGGAAGGGATAGTCTCCATGTCACCAAGCTCCATCGTTTATATGTCACCCTGTGCGGGAAGGGACAGTCTCCATGTCACATACAGTGGGAAAAATAATTATTTGATCCCCTGCAGATTTTGTAAGTTTGCCCACTTAGAAAGAAATGAAGGGTCTATAATTTTTATCATAGGTGTATTTGATGATAGAGACAGAATATCAACCAAAAATCCAGAAAAAACACATAATACAAATGTTATAGAGTTGCAGTTCAGTGAGTAAAATAATCCCCAAGCAAAACATGACTTAGTACTTGGTGGAGAAACTCTTGTTGGGAAGCACAGAGATAAGATGTTTCTTGTAGTTGGTGATCAGGTTTGCACACATCTCAGGAGGGATTTTTCCCCCTTCCTGCCCAGGCCATTTTTCAGATTTCAGCACTGTCACACTTTCAATGACAATTGCGCGGTCATGCTACACTGTAACCATGTGAAATGTTTTATCATTTTCTTCACACATGTAGAGCCTTCTTTTGGTGGTATTTAATCACTGCTGGGTTTTTTATTTTTTACACAAAAAAAAAGACAGAAATTTTGAAAAAAATATGTTTTTCTTAGTTTCTGTCAGTGAATTTTGTAAATAAGTAATTTTTTTCCTTTACTGATGTGTGCTGATGAGGCGGCACTGATAGGCTAGGCTTCACTGATGGGCACTGATAAGGTGGCACTTATGGGCACTGATGAGGCGGCAGTTATGGGCACTGATTAGGTTGCACTGATGAGCAGGTACTAATATGCCACACTTATGGGCACTGATAGGTGGCACTGATATGTGGCCCTGATAAGCACTGATAGGCGGCACAGATGGGTGGTGCTGGTGGGCACTGATAGGTGGCACTGGTGGGCACTGATAGGTGGCACTGATGGGCAGTGATAGGCGGCACTGGTGGGCACTGCTAGACGGTACGGATAGGCAGCACCGATGGGCAATGATGAGCGGCACTGACGAGCACTGATGGGCATTGATGGGTGGCACTGATGGACACTGATAGGCGGGAACTGATAGCCAGCACTGACTGGCATCACTAATGGGCACTGATTGGTGGCACTTGTGGGCACTGATTGCTAGCACTGGTGGGTACTGATTGCTGCCACTGGTGGCGCTTTATTCAGAGCCCACTCTGTCAGTGTGAGGCGATGAGAGCCGATTAGTGGCATTTCTGTGTTTACATTAGAAATTTGAGAAAATGGGATGGGACTATAACAGTTTAGTAATCAAACAGAGAAATACATTTTAGATAAAATCTTCAAGATTGTTTAAAAAAAGTAATTTTTATAAAAATATGTGACAGCAGGAAGGTAAAGTCACCTGGTTGCATCCAGGGGGGTAGATATATTTCGCCCAGATTCAGGCTTTACGCCGACTTATACAACTAGGTGGAGAGTTGTATAAGCCCAGCTAAGGCTAGTGGGCTCATGGATGACTCATATGTCTGGGGAGAGACCATCTGAAGCTTGTCAGCTCATTTAGGCCTCTATAAGAACTCCCAGCTTCATTAGATGTTAGCTCATGCCTGGAACCAGACCTGTGTGGACTGTCTAGGGAGAGTGAACCCCTGTGCGGTGAGACAAAGCCTGTGTGGCTGTTTGCTTGGACATTTAAAACCAGGGACTTAGGGACTAGGACAGCCCTAAGCTGATCCCAGTTGTTAGTTAGGAAACCTGTATGTTTAGTCAGAGGTCAACTTGACCAGGATTTATTTTGTTTATGTTTCTTTTGCTTTGCTGTGTTTTGTCACTGTAAATAGAAAATAAACCGCACCTTTTTGATTTTGAAAACCACAACCTCCGTTTGCTGGGCCTGTTTTGTGTGGGGAGCCCATCCCGGGGGTCACACACACCCGCTGCCGAGCTAACCCCCTCACAGTTGGTGGAGAACCAGTGGCAGTTTTTTTTAAGCCAGCATGGAGGAGATACTGAAGCAGCTGGCTCTAGCAAATGCCAATCAACAGCAGACAAATGCAGGTTTGCAAAAGAGCCTTGCAGCTCATCAACAGAGCCTTGCAGCTCAACAACAGAACTTCGCAGCCCAGCAGCAAGCTCATCAACAGAGCCTTGCAGCCCAGCAGCAGACAAACGCAACTTTGCAACAGAGTCTGGAGGCTCAGCAACGAGCCCAGCAGCAATCTGAGGCCCGCTTCATAGACCTGTTGCAGAAGCAAGAGCAGAGACTACAACAACAGATGGAAGCAGTAATGCAGCAACGTCCGCAGACCAGTGAGGAAAGCCGTCCCACTAATACCGCGTCCTTTGGGGTGAGTCGTTTATTGACAAAAATGACTGCAGAGGATGATCCAGAGGTATTTTTGACCACATTTGAAAGGACTGCTGAAAGAGAAAAGTGGCCTGAGGAGCAGTGGGCTGGACTGGTGGCTCCTCTGTTAACTGGTGAATCGCAGAAAGCTTACTATGACCTAGAGCCTAACCAAGCAAAAGACTATGTGATGCTAAAAGCTGAAATATTGGCAAGGCTGGGTGTCACCCAGGCTGTCCGGGCTCAGCGTGTGCATAACTGGACTTTCCAGCTTGGAAAACCCCCCAGGTCTCAAATGTATGATCTCATTCACCTGAGCAGAAAGTGGCTACAGCCAGAGACTTTGTCCGCACCAAAGATTGTGGAACGTGTTGTAATGGATCGGTTTTTGAGAGCTCTTCCTACTGCCATCCAAAAGTGGGTAAGCCATGGAGACCCAGAGACGGCCGATGGTCTTGTGGATCGTGTGGAGAAATACTTGGCTACAGAGAACCTGACGGCCTCTTCCAGAGACACTCGGACTTTCCACCCTAAGACCAGACCATCCCCAGGGGCGGATAAGAGGATTCCAAGGGGTGAGGGTGGAGAGAGTGAGAGGGTGGGAGCTCTACCCCAAGTTTGGCGAGAACAGCCTGGGAAATCAGCGGCTCAAGAGGCGGCAAGAAGGATCGTTTGCTACCGCTGCCGGCAAGCGGGACATATTGCAGCCAATTGCCCGGTTGTGGAGGAACCCATGCAGTGTGACTTTCTGACGGGCAGACGTCAGTCGCTGTGTGCGACAGTCGCATGCACTGCCATTCGAGGAACTGAGAAACATTTATGCAAAATGTGTGTTAATGGTAGAAATGTTGTGGTATTGCTGGATTCAGGTAGCCTTGTGACCCTGATAAAGGCTGAGTTAGTTAAAACAGAGGTCTCTGGGAATAGCAAGGTAGCTGTTATTTGTGTGCATGGGGACACCCGAGAGTATCCAGTGACTACAGTGTGTTTCGAGACCCCCAAAGGTACCCTCTCTCATCCAGTGGGCTTAGTATCTCAGTTACCGCATGACGCCATTGTGGGAAGGGATTTTCCGAAGTTCTGGGAACTGTGGGATGATCCTGAGCCCCTCACTGGTGCCCCTATGTACCAGGAATGTGATAGCCAAAACTCCCCTGAGAGTGGTGAGGACTCTCCGGAATTTCCCTTATCAGTATTGGCAGGGGAGACTCAAGAAACTGGAGAGGAGCCCACCTCCTCAGACGAAAACCTACCGTCTGTGGAGTTTTCTGATCTTGAGGTTCACAGGGAAAACTTTGCCACAGAACAGTTGAAAGACCCCGCCCTAATAAAGGCACGGGAAAACGTAGTGAAAATAGATGGCGAGTTAGTGAACCCAGATAATACCTGCACTTACCCATACTTCAGCGTAGAGAAGGACCTACTGTATCGGGTGGCAAAAAGGGCAGAAGAAACCGTTGAGCAGCTTGTGGTGCCCAAACCTTACAGGAAGTTGGTGTTGGAGTTGGCCCATGGGCACATTCTTGGAGGTCATCTGGGGACAGAGAAAACCCGAGAGAGGGTATTACAGAGATTCTATTGGCCGGGGGTGATGAAGGACGTAGAAAATTATTGTTCCTCCTGCCCTGTGTGTCAGAGGTCGGCCCCGATGCCACATTTCCGTAGCCCGCTGGTCCCTCTACCCATCATTGAGGTCCCGTTTGAGAGGATCGCCATGGATTTGGTAGGTCCTATAATCAAGTCCGCTAGGGGGCACCAGTACATATTAGTTATAATGGACTATGCCACCCGTTATCCAGAAGCGATCCCTCTCCGAAATACCTCGGCCAAAACCATAGCCAAAGAGCTATCTCTTGTGTTTAGCCGGGTGGGTATTTGTAAAGAACTGCTTACGGACCAAGGTACACCCTTTATGTCCCGGGTTATGAAGGAGCTGTGTAAATTATTCAAAGTGACGCAATTACGTACATCTGTGTATCACCCCCAAACCGATGGGCTGGTTGAAAGATTCAACAAAACCCTAAAACAAATGTTGAAGAAAGTGGTGGATAGAGATGGAAAGGATTGGGACTGTCTACTTCCTTATCTGATGTTTGCTATTAGGGAGGTGCCCCAATCCTCTACGGGATTCTCCCCCTTTGAGTTACTGTATGGGAGACACCCAAGAGGGCTGTTGGATATTGCCAAGGAAACTTGGGAAAGTGAGAGTTCTCCCCACAGGAGTGTGATTGAGCATGTCGCCCTGATGCAAGACCGAATTGCACAGGTAATGCCCATCGTGAAGGAACATTTGGCCCAAGCGCAGTTAGCACAGCAGAGAGTGTACAACCGTGGAGCCAAGACCCGTACCTTTTCCCCGGGGGATAGGATACTGGTACTTGTCCCTACGGTTGAAAGTAAATTCCTTGCCAAATGGCAAGGCCCCTACGAGATAATGGAAAAAGTGAGCGAAGTGAATTACAAGGTCAGACAACCAGGAAGGCGAAAGCCCGAACAGATCTATCACGTTAATCTGTTGAAAGCCTGGAGGGATAGAGAGTCCCTAGTCGCAGACACTTGGTCACCAGCTCAAACTGGTTGCGTGATTCCTGAGGTTGGAATAGCAGCCACCTTGTCACAACCCCAACAACAGGAGGTTAAGGAGTTTGTGCTTCGCAACAAGGAGGTATTCTCTGAGCTGCCGGGACAAACATCTGGGGTAGAGCATGACATCATTACCCCGCCCGGTGAAAGGGTGAAGTTAAAACCCTATCGGATCCCAGAGGCCCGACGGGAGGCAATACGGGAGGAAGTACAGAAAATGCTGAACTTAGGGGTGATAGAGGAGTCCCAAAGTGATTGGTCTAGTCCCATCGTGTTGGTGCCTAAACCGGATGGGAGCTGGCGATTTTGTAACGATTTTCGTCAGTTGAACAAAGTTACAAAATTTGACACCTACCCCATGCCACGTATAGATGAGTTGATCGACCGGCTGGGAACAGCCCGATACATGACGACTCTTGACCTCACAAAAGGGTATTGGCAAATCCCCCTGGCCAAGTCGGCCAGCGGAAAATGGACCAGATGCTGAGGCCCCATCGGAAGTATGCTGCGGCTTACCTGGATGACGTAATTGTCCATAGCACAGATTGGGCCTCACATCTGCCAAAAGTGCAAGCAGTCCTGGACTCTGTTCGGGAAGCGGGGTTTACGGCTAACCCCAAGAAGTGTACCATTGGGCAGGAGGAGGCCAAATATCTTGGGTACACCATTGGGAGGGGAGTAATAAAACCCCAACTCAACAAAGTCGAGGCCATCCAGAGTTGGCCACGTCCCAACAGCAAGAAGCAGGTACGAGCCTTTCTGGGAATCGCTGGGTATTATCGGCGATTCATTCCCCACTTTGCTTCTAAGGCTGTGCCCCTAACCAACCTGACGAAGGGGAAAGGGTCGGTCATGATTAAATGGACCCCCGAGGCTGAGGCAGCATTCCAATTCTTGAAACAAGCCTTATGTAGCCAGCCAGTGTTGTACTCACCCGACTTCTCTAAAGACTTTGTCGTACAAAGTGATGCGTCAGATGTGGGGTTAGGAGCAGTATTGTCCCAGGTCTGGAACGGGGAAGAGCACCCAGTCATTTACCTCAGCAGGAAGTTGAAGTCCCATGAGGTAAATTACGCCACCGTTGAAAAGGAGTGTTTAGCGGTGAAGTGGGCTCTAGATTCCCTTCGGTACTACCTGCTAGGTAGGCACTTTGACATGGTTACGGATCACGCTCCGTTAAAGTGGATGGCTCAAAACAAGGAAACAAATAGAAGAGTGAATAGGTGGTTCCTGGCCCTCCAGGAATTCAACTTCACAGTAAAGCATCGCCCTGGCGTTCAAATGGGGAATGTGGATGCTTTGTCTCGAGTACATGAATGCCTGATTGCTGGTGTTCCAACCCCGAGGTTAAAACAAGAGGGGGGGGGGTATGTGACAGCAGGAAGGTAAAGTCACCTGGTTGCATCCAGGGGGGTAGATATATTTCGCCCAGATTCAGGCTTTACGCCGACTTATACAACTAGGTGGAGAATTGTATAAGCCCAGCTAAGGCTAGTGGGCTCATGGATGACTCATACCTCTAGGGAGAGTGCTGGGCGTCGTGCAGACAGGGAGTTGATGAGACCATCTGAAGCTTGTCAGCTCATTTAGGCCTCTATAAGAACTCCCAGCTTCATTAGATGTTAGCTCATGCCTGGAACCAGACCTGTGTGGACTGTCTAGGGAGAGTGAACCCCTGTGCGGTGAGACAAAGCCTGTGTGGCTATTTGCTTGGACATTTAAAACCAGGGACTTAGGGACTAGGACAGCCCTAGGCTGATCCCAGTTGTTAGTTAGGAAACCTGTATGTTTAGTCAGAGGTCAACTTGACCAGGATTTATTTTGTTTATGTTTCTTTTGCTTTGCTGTGTTTTGTCACTGTAAATAGAAAATAAACCGCACCTTTTTGATTTTGAAAACCACAACCTCCGTTTGCTGGGCCTGTTTTGTGTGGGGAGCCCATCCCGGGGGTCACACACACCCGCTGCCGAGCTAACCCCCTCACAAATAATACATAATTATGGTCCGTTGAGCTATTTGGAGCGGTATAGTATGAATCCTGACATGTTTCGCCCTATGTATTGGGCTTCTTCAGGGGTTGCTATCTGCCGGAGTCTCAGCATTCCTGTATTTCTGAAATCACACTAAAAACAGCAATAACAATTTTATTCAATAGAAGCTGAAGTGCTAAATCCACTGCAATGCCTGCAGGTGGCCAATGGAGGCAGACATGGACCAGATAAAATTAAGCTGTATAAACAAATAGGGGAGGGGGGAGGAACCACAAGACAGGTTGGTTCAGATGTTATACTGGAACAAGTCTTGTGTACTGTATGCATCCCTGCATGTCACCAGTGGGGATGCATACAGTAAACAAGACTTGTTCCAGTATAACATCTGATCTGAACCAACCTGCCTTGTGGTGCCTGCCCCCGCTGCCATTTGTTTATACAGATTAAAGTGTTACTAAACCCACAACAGTAAAATCAGTCAGTATATGCAGAACAGCATGCTTGTTATACTCACCGTGGAACTTAAGGGGTTAATCCCCTGCATTGTGTAAAAAGGCTGTTTTATCCTGTATGCACAGATCCTCCCTCTCCTGCACTGTCTGTCTTGGGAAGGCCAGCTAACATAGGCAAAGTAGCTGACCTGCACATGCTCAGTTGTGTCTTTTATGCTGGAGAGAACATTTACTTGTTCTCAGAGATAGCCAGGTCACATGATATTGACATCACACATGTGGGTGTGTATACATGCTGCAGTGGAAATCTCCTCCTTCCTCAACTCTCAGCACTGGAGAAACTCTGCAGTTTATCATGTAACCGTGGTATACAGATGATCCAAAAAGGTATATGGTGGCATTATTTTAATGTAAAAAGAAGATTTATAAGCTGTGGGCACTGTGGGGGGTGGAGGGGGGGGGGGGGGTTGGATGAACTATTTTCATATTACTGGGTTAAGTGACACTTTAATTCTATCTGGTCCATGTCTGCCTCCTGTGGCCACCTGCAGGCATTGCAGTGGATTTAGCACTTCAGCTTCTATTGAAAAAAATTGTTATTGCTGTTTTAAAGGGGTTGTAAAGGTTCATTTTTTATTCTCTAAATTCCTTTAAGCTAGTGCATTGTTGGTTCACTTACCTTTTCCTTCGATTTCCCTTCTAAATGTTTTTTTTCTTTGTCTGAATTTCTCACTTCCTGTTCCTTCTCAGTAAGCTTGCCCCCATCATCCGAGCCGCTCCGGCTGGGGAATAGTCAGCATGCTCGCCCCCTCCCTTGGGACTACATCCCTGCGGGGAGACACTGCCCATCATCCGAGCCATTTTGGCTGGGGGTTACTCAGCGTGCTCGCCCCCTCGCTTGGGACTACATCCCTGTGGGGAGACACTGTGAATGTTGCACTAGCTTAAAGGGACCTATTTGGAAAATAAAAAGCGAACCTTTACAACCCCTTTAAGTGTAATTTCAGAAACCCAGGAAGGCTAAGACTCCAGCGGATAGAACCCCCTGAAGAAGCCCAATACATAGGGCGAAACATGTCTGGATTCATACTATACAACTCCAAATAGCTCAACGGACCATAATTATGGTTTCAAGCTTTTGAAGATTTTATCTAAAATGTATTTCTCTGTTTGATTACTGCACCATTATAGTCCCATCTCATTTGCTCTAATTTCTCTAATAATTCCAGGATGGGATGCTTTCTAAATGTGATAGTCTATCCACATTAGCTTATATTCCGTGTTAACATGTGACTGGCTGTGATTGGACACAGCCGATCACGTGTTTAAAGAGCCGTGGCTCTATACAGAGATCGGGTGTCGCGGAGTGTCCTACCAACACGGCACGCCCACGATCGCTGCGCGCCACCGTGGTCACGCAAGGGCGGCTGTTTGGGTGCGCCGTCATATGACATCCACCCAGAACAAGAGCTGCACCGTCCCTCTGTCATTTGACGGTGGGCAGGCGGCAAGCAGTTAAAGATCCTTAAAGCGGAAGTAAACCCATCGATTTAACAGTTTCAAAAAGCAGTTACATTCCCGGCATGTCGGGAATGCTAACTGTCCCATTGGTTGTGCTCTCAACCAAACTGTCAAACCATCCAATGGCTGGTGTCATAACTGATCACATGTGCAGCATCATGGCAGTTGAAGATTAAACAGAGGCCAAGATGGCAGCTTCCTTGACTGAAAATGATAGGAGGGTTTACTTCCACTTTAATGTTTCTTGGCTGACGCTTAACAACTCAAAGTTTCAGCTCTCTCCATAAATTTTCTATAGGATTAAGGTCTGGAAACTGGCTAGGCTTCTTCTTGAGCCACTCTTTTGTTGCCTTGGCGTTATTTTTTGGGTCATTGTCATGCCAGAAGACCCATCCACGACCCATCTTCAGTATTCTGGCTGAGGGAAAAAGATTCTCATCCAAGATTTTACAATACATGGCCCCGTCCATTGACCCCTCAATGCGGCAAAGTCGGCCTGTACCTTTAGCAAAAAAGCAGCCCCAAAGCATAATGTTTCCACCTCTGTGCTTAATATTAGGGATGGTGTTCTTAGGGTCATAGTCAGCATTTTTCTTCCTCCAAACACGGCGAGGCGAGTTGATGCCAAAGAGCTCAATGTTGGTCTCATCTGACCACAACACTTTCTCCCAATCCTCTGAATCATTTAGATGTTCATTAGAAAACTTCAGACTGGCCTGTACATGTGCCTTCTTGAGGAAGGGGACCTTGTGGATATCAATAAATGGCGGCGTATTGTGTTACCAATGGTTTGTTTGGTTACTGTGGTCCCAAATGCCTTGAGATCATTCACAAGCTTCTCCCGTGTAGTTCCAGGCTGATCCATCACTTTTCTCCTAATCTTACTTACTCCATGAGGCGAAATCTTGCATGGAGCTCCAGACCGAGGGCGATTGATGGTTATTTTGCATTTCTTTAATTTGCGAATAAACACTCCAATAGTTGTCTCCTTCTCACCAAGCTTCTTGCAGATGGTCTTGCAGCCCATTCCAGCCTTATGCAGGTTTACAATCTTGTCCCAATGTCCTTTGACAGCTCTTTGGTCTTGCCCATGATGGTGGGTTTGAATTAGGGGTGCAACGGATCAAAAAACTCACGGATCGGATCAGAGCCACGGATCGGATAATTTTCGGATCGGCAAAAAAAAAAAAAAAAAAGGAAAAAAATTAATTATGTTACACCCACCGGAATTTTCGATTTCACAGTTATTTTCAACACAAAACAGAGCTTATAAGCTTAAATACAGTATTTGTAAATCCAACGGACTCTTTACATGTTACATTTTAAAAGCAGCAGCAAACCTGCTGACCTTACATGCTTGCTAATGTGACAGAACACCTCTGATTTTCACATTTAACTAAATGGTAAATGTGAAAATCAGAGGTGTTCCGTCACATTAGCAATCATGTGAGGTTTGCTGCTGCTTTTAAAATTTAAAATGTAAACAGTCCGATGGATTTCCAAATAATGTATTTAAGCTGATAAGCTCCGTTTTGTGTTGAATCGTTGGGTGTAACAAGATGTCCGCTTGGCCGCTTCTCTCATTACTGTGCAGGAGAGTGGGGTGGAGCAAGATGGCGGCGAAACGTCATTACAGCGGCCGCCGCCGGGTGTACCAAGATGGCTGCCGCTCCGGAGCTAGGCCGAAGCCGCAGCCTTTCCTACGGCCAAGGCTCCGGAGCGCTCCGCGGATCGCGTGGTGATCCGATCCGAACAGGGTGACCCGTTCGGATCACGGATCACCACCGATCCGTTGCACCCCTAGTTTGAATGGAAGAAAGAGATTCTGTGGACAGATGTCTTTTATACACATAAATAGTTGTAGTTAGGAACACCTTCTTAAATTGACAGGACTAATCTGTGTACCACATGAGCCAGTCTGTGGGAGCCAGAATTATTGTTGGTTGGTTGGTAGGGGATCTAATACTTATTTTACTCACTGAACTGCAACTTAACCGCTTGCCGACTGCCCAACGACGATATATGTTGGCAGAATGGCACGGCTGCACAAAGCAACGTACCTGTACGTTGCTTTGAAATTGCAGCTGTGCGGGCACGCGCCCGCCGCGTGCTCCGTGACCGTGCCCGCGGGACCCGCGGACTCGATGTCCGCCAGTGTCCTGCGATCGTGTCACGGAGCTGCAGAACAGGGAGATGCCTATGTAAACAAGGCATTTCCCTGTTCTGCCTAGAGAAAGGACAGTGATCTACTTCTCCCTGTCATCGGGAGCAGTGGTTACTGTCGTGTCACTTGTAGCCCAGCCCCCCCCCCACAGTTAGAATCACTCCCTAGGACACACTTAACCCCTTCATCGCCCCCTAGTGTTTAACCCCTTCCCTGCCAGTATCATTTACACAGTAATCAGTGCATTTTTATAGCACTGATCTCTGTATAAATGACAATGGTCCCAAAATAGTGTCAAAAGTGTCCGATGTGTCCGCCATAATGTCGCAGTCACGATAAAAATCGATGATTTCCGCCATTACTAATAAAAAAATAATAATAATAAAAATGCCATAAAACTATCCCCTATTTTGCAGACGCTATAACTTTTGCGCAAACCAATCAATATACGCTTATTGCGATTTTTTTTTTTTTTACCAAAAATATGTAGAAGAATATGTATCGGCCTAAACTGAGAAAGAAATTAGTTTTTTTTATATATTTTTGGGGATATTTATTATAGCAAAAGGTAAAAAATATTGCATTTTTTTTCAGAATTGTTGCTCTTTTTTTGTTTATAATGCAAAAAATAAAAACGGCAGAGGTGATCAAATACCACCAAAAGAAAGCTCTATTTGTGGGATAAAAAAGGATGTTTGGGTGCAACGTCGCAAGACCGCGCAATTGTCAGTTAAAGCGACGCAGTGCCGAGTCGCAAAATGTGCTCTGGTCAGGAAGGGGGTAAATTCTTCCGGGGCTGAAGTGGTTATTTTATAACATATGTATTATGTGTTTTTTTTCTGAATTTTTGGTTGATATTCTGTCTCTATCATATAAAATACACCTATGATAACAATTATAGACCCGTCATTTCTTGGTAAGTGTGCTAACTTACAAAATCGGCAGGGGATCAAATAATTATTTCCTGACTGACTCCATGGCAGCCTACGTGTGGGTTAACCCCGCCTCCTCTCCAATGCTATAGGACCCCATACCCATAAAAGTAAGCTCACCTCTCAGCACTGTGTTCCTTTTTTGTCCTCCTCCAATGGACCTGAAGCATGCATGTCCGTGCAGATTCCTGGATGGATGGATGGATGGATGGCACACCTTCTAGCGGTGCAGCTCGGAACCCAGCCATGGGCGGGTGGAGAGCTTGTAGCAACTATGATCTTCTGGGATGGAGTTGCTGCTGTGTGCCCAAGATCAGAACATCCTCGGCTGGCAGGTCTGCAACTTTATTTCATGCTCCATGGCGGTCGCATCTGTGTTGCTATATGTATTTGTTTGTTTTTTCCTAATACATCCCCTGCTCTTCCTAATGGCGGCTGGAACGCTCGGCTTCCCAGCTCGCAGCGGTGACCCGAATGTCGGGCGCCACCGCCGTTCGCGCATGCGCAGTTCCCGCTTCCAGACGAGGCTTGGTTCGCGCATGCGCGGTTCAGCGGATCCTCCGGCGGCCGCGCAGGCGCTGTTGATGGCTTCCCTACCGCGCAGGCGCGCTGTGTAGAAAGGGGGTGATGTCACAAGGCGGGGATTTTAAAAGCAGCTGCAAGCCTGTGTCAGCTGGGATTTCCCTAACAGGAGAGTAGAAGCAACTGAAACACCCTGTGTTCCAGGTCAGTGCCTTTAATTGGGAGGCATTTTTTCTTGCATGGTTATGCCTCTTGCTATATGGTAGAGCCCCTTTTAAAGGGGCAATTTACTTATTGATGTTTTTGTATAATACTGTAGGTTTCTTTATCAGACCTGTTTATCTTGTGACGCTCCAGTCCAGAGGTTATGGACCAATCACTGCTTATATTTTGCCAGCCCTTACGCACTAGGTATGTGCGGGAGGGGGGGGGGGGGGGAGCTTGGAGTTCAGTCGCAAGTATTGCTGCTTGACGGCTTATCTTTCTTCCCCTTTTTTCCTTTTTAGCCCTTCCACAGATCTTCAAATCGACACAGACCTTGCCATGCCGCAGCATTTGTCATCGTCAAAATCAAAACACAGACGTGATTCCCCGTCTGCATCTCACCACCAGAGGAGAAGATCCCATTCCTCCTCCAGACACCGCTCCCACCGCCAGGACAGTTATTCTGATCGGAGAGCCTGCTGGGGATGCGGCTCACGATTCCCAGAGGGCAAATCATTATGCAACCATTGCTATGCCCATGCGGTTGGGGAAAAAGAGACAGAGGATCAACGGATCGAGTCTCTAGTGAAACAGGTGGTGCAACGTTCTCTAAAAGAAATGGATGCTTCGCACGCACAAAGCCAGTCCAGCGCTACTCGATCTGGCTCCCCGGCTGATGTGGTCTGTTAAGTCCCAGGTCCTTCCCAGCCCTACGCATCCTCGCCTCTTCCCTCGGAAGGAGAATTGGAGAGTGATGAAGAGAGTGTGGAATTTGATTTCTCTCAAGTGACTCCGCTTATTAAGGCGGTCAAAGAGGCCCTTATGTGGGAAGACCCATCTCCTCCCCCAGCTAAACAGATTTTTTTTTTCAAGCGCCTGGGGAAAGAGCGCCCAAGTCTTCCGCTTTTAGCCAAACTAAAGGGCATTTTTGACGAGGAGTGTAGCAAAGTGGACAGGAAGTCCTCGATGTCAAATAAAGCCTCCAGAATGTATCCCTTCAAGGCGGATGTGGTAAAATACCTGGAGAATATTCCTCCTGTGGACGCAGCAGTAATGCGTCTGGCTAAGCACGTCACGCTCCCTCTGGAAGACGCAGTCTCCTTTAAGGACAGTCTTGACAGAAGAATGGATCAGGACCTCAAAAGAATTTACGGTCTTGCTGGGACAGCTTGTAAACCCACCCTAGCCTTGACAGCTGTGTCTAAGGCTATAGAGGCATGGACAGAGAATGTAGATTTCTTTTCTTAAAGGTGTTTCAGAAGAACTGGCTAGTAACTCAGCAGCAGAGCTAAAACTAGCGGTGGCCTTCTTGGGAGAAGCATCGGTTGATCTGATCCGTCTACTGTCCAGGACTATGCTATCCTCAGTTACAGCTAAACGAGCCCTATGGCTACGCCCTTGGCAGGCTGACCCGTCTTCTAAGCAAACATGGTGCAAGATTCCTTTTGAAGGATCATTGCTGTTTGGTAACAAACTAGATGACGCCATAGCTAAGGCCACAGGCGGAAAATCTGGCTTTCTTCCACAGGACAAGCGTCCACAGGGTCGAAGGAAGTCCCAGTTCAGAAGACGCAGCCCGGAGCATTCGAGGGAAGCACGCTCCTATAGACCCGGCCGGGACTTCAGAAGAAACTGGAGTAGAGGCCAAGCGTCCTTTCGCAAGCCAGCGAAGAGCCAAGCGTCCAGTGATTGCGATCAGGCTAAATCTTTTTGAGATTTTGCCCGCCCAGGTGGATCGGGTAGGAGCACGCCTGCTCCTCTTCCGGCACGTCTGGGTGGCCTCAATCTCAGACTTTTGGGTCGTCAGGACAGTGTCGTCAGGTCACGCATGGTCCTTCTCCAGCATTCCCCCCCCAGATTTATCTCAACCCTACTTCCAAGTACGGAAGAGCAAAAACAGGCCTTACTGTCCTACGTAGACCTGCTGAAAACCCAGGGAGCAGTAGTGTGTGTCCCAGAGGAAGAACAGTTCCAAGGAGTATACTCCCCCCTTTTCTTAGTCCAAAAGAAAAGCAGTGCCTGGTTCCCGGTAATAGACTTGACGTACCTGAACAAATTCATAAGACACGGAAAATTCAAAATGGAGACTCTGTCAACAATCCAACAAGCCATTCAACCAGGCGACTGGATGATTTCGATAGACCTGAAAGACGCCTATTTCCACGTGCCAGTGGCAAAGGACTTTCTAAAGTACCTCCGGTTCCATGTCGGGCAGGAACATCTACAATTCATCTGCCTACCGTTCGGTTTGACAACTTCCCCTCGGGTTTTCACCAAGGTCCTCTTGGCCGTAGTGGCCCTCATCAGGTTAAAGGGTGTGCGTCTTTACCATTATTTAGACGACCTCCTAGTTCTATCTCAAAACAGAGAACAGCTGCTGGTGCACAGAGAACAAGTGATCTCAACCCTTTCCAGCTTTGGTTGGCTTCTAAACTTTGAAAAAAGCCACCTGGATCCAGCCCAACGTTTGATTTACTTAAGGGCTCTGTTCAACACAGTGGAGAACACCATCCCCCTGCCGGTAGAGAAGATTCCGGTGATTCGGAAGAGGATTTCTCGTGCTCTGGATGCTCCTCATCTGAAAGCATCACAATGCCTAAGAATCATTGGCACAATGGTCTCCACGACCCCCATGGTCAAATGGGCTCTATGGAGGTTACGCCCTTTTCAGTCAGGGTAGCTCCGGCAATGGAAGTCAGGGGACAAGAGTCAACTCATCCACATATCTGCAACAATGAGGAACAGCCTCTTCTGGTGGCTCCAACTCAAGAATTTGCAAAACTGTCACTTCATTGCCCCCATCTCCTGGGTCACAATCACGACCGATGCCAGCGGTTCCGGCTGGGGGACCCTCTGTGGTCAGAACCTTGCTCAGGGCAGGTGGGACGCTCGCCTCCGCAACCCAGGCTCAAATGTCCTAGAGCTCCGGGCAGCTTGGTGTACCCTCCAATCCTTTTCTCGGTTTCTGAAAGGAGAATCGGTATTGATCAGGATGGACAACACTACTGCAGTGTCATATGTGAAGAGACAAGGGGGGACACGGAGTTCCACACTTCTTTTAGAAGTCGAGCCCATCATGACTTGGGCCCAGAAAAATCTGGCCAACATATCACCAGTCCCGATAATTCTCAAGTTCCTGAGGAGACTTCAAGCGGAATCAGCCGAAGTAACAGTGGTGGCTCCTTACTGGCCAAACAGGCCTTGGTTTCCCCTCCTGATCCAACTGAGCTACCGGGCCCCGGTACCTCTTCCTCTCAGGCCGGACCTTCTCTCTCAAGGGTCACTCCTACACCCCTGTCCGGCACTGATGAGACTGACGGTCTAGTTCTTGAGAGGGAGAGGCTGGAATCTCTTGGTTGCGCCTCTAGAGTGATGTCTACACTGTTGAGCTCAAGAAGGGCAAGTACCAACAAGGTTTATAGAAGAATCTGGGCCAAATTTGTCGAGTTCTCCTCTGCTTCTGGGAGGTCCTTCAAAAATCCAGGAGTTCAGGATGTGCTTAGTTTTCTGCAAACCGGACTAGACTTACCCTTATCTGTTAGCTCTCTAAGAGTACAAGTTTTGACCTTGTCAGCCTTCTCTGGGGTCTCATGGGCAGTCCATCCCTTTAGTCAGACAATTATTTCGGGGGGCATCAAGAATTAAGCCCCAAAGGAAACCAAGATTTGCCAAGTGGGATCTTCCCCTCGTTCTAGACTCACTGACTGGACTCAGTACGACAGGGCCCTCCCCGTCCTCCATTAAGGACTTTTCCGCAAAAGTAGCCTTCTTAGTAGCCATCACCTCGGCTAAGAGGGTCTCTGAGATCGGGTCTCTGGGTCATGAAGAACCTTTTTCTAACATTTTTCCGATCGAGTAGTCCTTATACCCATGTTGGGTTCAAATCCAAAAGTATCTTCGGTATTTCACGAGAATCGAGAAATTGTTCTACCTACATTTAAGACTCCAGATTCCAGTGAAACTCATCCCCTGGATATAGGTGAAATCTTAAAGGAGTATTTGCAAATTACTTCTTCCTTCAAACGATCTGATCATTTGTTTGTTCTACATTCTGGAAACAACAAAGGGAAGAAAGCTTCAACCAGGACAATTGCATCATGGATTGTTCAAACAATCCAGCAAGCATACAAGGCTAAGGGCTTGGCTCCTCCACAGGCGGTGACGGCACACTCCACCAGAGGGATGGCAGCATCCTGGGCGGCGGCCCAACATGTGGCTCCAGATATCATTTGTAAAGCGGCCTCGTGGGCCTCTATCAATACATTTATGGCCCATTACTGCATTGAACCGGCATCATTGTCTTCTGTTAATTTTTGGTTAAGAATCCTGTTGGTTGACAGGACAAATTAAAGCTTTTCTGCTCAGCATACCCACCCGTGTGTTCTGGCTAGTTATTTCCCACACGTAGGCTGCCATGGAGTCAGTCAGGAAAACTGAAAATTTATTACCAAATACTTACCGTAATTTTCCTTTCCTGATGGACTCCATGGCAGACGGAGTTCCCACCCTGAAAGAAAAATATTAATGAAAGTAAGTGTCCAAAAGTCGGCTAGTTACGGAACACAGTGCTGAGAGGTAAGCTTACTTTTATGGGTATGGGGTCCTATAGCATTGAAGAGGAGGCGGGGTTAACCCACACGTAGGCTGCCATGGAGTCCATCAGGAAAGGAAAATTACGGTAAGTATTTGGTAATAAATTTTCAGTTTTTCCCCACTGTAGCTCCCTCCCTGTATGTATCACCCTAAGGTGAGAAGGACAGACGTGTCCCATAGCTCCTCTTGTCTGTGTCACCCCATGATGGTTGGGAGTCTCGGGACAGACACTGGTCACATTGCTCCCTCCTGTGTCACCCTTTAGGATTAATATATTTAAAAGCACTAGAGAGACACCGTGCTAATACCCCATTGAAAATGAGCAGAGCCCCAGAATAATCCCATTCTCCATCTGGAAAACATACACGTCAGCTCCCAGTGATCCCCAGTCTCAGTATCATGTAAACTTGGCTAGTTTTCCCGATATTACAGCAGCTTTTATTCTAGTGAGTAAATCCTGTCTTCGAATATGTGCCATGAATGTGCCGTTTCATTTCACATCAATTGCCAGATTCACAGATCGCTGCCAAACTATGAATATACTCCACAGCTTGTATGTAGGTGGTAAATGGAAAATAAAGGCAGGTCCAGTAACCGTCTGGCTCCTGGATAATATTACAATAAAAAAAAAAGAAAGAAAAAAAGAGAACTTTAATTCATGCATTAAACACGCTCTTCAGGTGCTATTCCACTTTTCTATAATATTTAAAGCCGGATTTCAGTTTAAAACAGTTAGGCCTCATGCCCACCGACGTTTTTACAGCTGCGTTTTAACAGTTTAAAAACGCCTGTCCATGTTATTGTATACATTTTTGGACCGTATTTTTTTAGAAAAAACAAACAAAAACGGCGGAGCTCAAAAACGCAATCGCGGCGTTTTCGCGCGTTTTTCTATGCCTAACGCCGATGCCAAGGAACGCACTGGTCCTGTTTTTTTTTTTTTACAGCTTAAAAACGCCTATGCTATTTGCAGCTTAAAAACGCCTAGGTGGGCATGAAGCTATAGACTAACATGGACAGGCGTTTTTAAGCTGTAAAAAACACTCAAAAACGCTGCTGTAAAAACGTCCGTGGGCATGAGGCCTTATATTTATTTTAGGAGCCTTAAAATAAAAGGGGAGCAAGTCTTATACAGGCATACAGGGCTGCTGTTAGGCTGTACGGGGCCACGTGATTTCTATCTGGCAGGGCCCCCGCTCAAATATATCAAAACAAGATTTTCACGTAAAATATACTAAAATCATTCTTAGCGGACACAAAGATAACAGAGAAGCTGTGTGAATTAGCCCCTTTTTAAATAGTTTTTTTACATTTTTGAATAAAAACATTTAATATTTTTTTTTTTAACCACTTCCCGCCCAGTCAATAGCATACTGACGTCTGGGAAGTGGTTCTGTTATCCACACTGGACGTCATATGACGTCCTGCAGGATAACAGCCGCCGCGCGCTCGGGGGGGTGCGCATCGCGGCGATCGGTGGAGCGGTGTGTCAGTCTGACACACCGCTACACTGATCTCGGTAAAGAGCCCCCGGCGGAGGCTTTTTACCACGTGATCAGCCGTGTCCAATCACGGCTGATCACGATGTAAACAGGAAGAGCCGTTGATCGGCTCTTCCTCACTCGCGTCTGACAGACGCGAGTAGAGGAGAGCCGATCGGCGGCTCTCCTGACAGGGGGGGTTTGCGCTGATTGTTTATCAGCGCAGCCCCCCCCTCGGATACCCACACTAGACCACCAGGATGCCGCCCAGGATCACCAGGGAAGCCCCAAGCATGTGGATGGCCCTCATGGCCATCCACATGTAGTAAAACATAAAAAAATATGCCAATCAGTGCCCACAAATGGGCACTGACTGGCACCATCATGGCACGACCACAATGTGTGGTGCCTGGCATTGCTGGGCATCAGTGTCACCAGTGCCACCTAGTGTCCATCAGTGCCATCTATCAGTGTCCATCTGTGCCCATCTGTGCCCATAAGTGCCCACCTATCAGTGCCCGTCCATGCCATCTATCAGTGCCGCCTATAAGTGCCCATCAGTGCCGCCTATGAGTGCCCATCAGTGCCGCCTATAAGTGCCAATCAGTGCCACCTATGAGTGCCCATCAGTGCCGCATACCAGTGGCACATATCAGTGCCCATCAGTGCCGCCTATCAGTGCTGCCTATCAGTGCCACCTCATCAGTGCCACCTCATTGGTGCCACCTCATCGGTGCCCATCAGTGTCGCCTTATCAGTGCCCTTCAGTGCTGCCTTATCAGTGCCCGTCATTGAAGTAGAAAAGGTACTTATTTACAAAAAAAATTAACAGAAACAAAGAAAAACAAAATTTTCGCTCTTTTTTTATTTGTTGTGCAAAAAATAAAAATCGCAGAGGCGATCAAATACCACCGAAAGAAAGCTCTATTTGTGGGAACAAAATGATAAAAAATTTGTTTGGGTACAGTGTAGCATGACCGCGCAATTGTCATTCAAATTGCGACAGCGCTGAAAGCGCAAAATTGGCTTGGGCAGGAAGCTGTATAAGTGCATGGTATTGAAGTGGTTAAAAACATTTAAATATTTAGAAAAATTTTTACAATTTTTTTTACAAGAATTTTATAAAATTTTACAAGGGATTAAAACAATACAGGGTTACAATTTGTTATTTTTTTAATGGGACAGGGAAGCCAGTAGCAGTGTCTGTGTCTCTCCCTGCAGCAGCTGAAAGTCAGTGGGAGGGAGAGAAACCCATTTTCAGCTGCTGCAGAGAGTCACATAGGGCATCCAGTAATTGCCCCTCCATCCGACCGCACTGATTCCCTCTGCTGTTTGGGCCCCCCAGTAAGCCCGGGGGCCCCCTACAGGAGGACTGGTGGCCCACCCCCTATCAGTGGCCCTGCAGGCATACCCCACTTTTAAGTACACAATGTTTTTTTTTACTTCTGCATAGAAACCAACGAGCTTCCAGGTTTTATTATCAAAGCTTAACTGAACAAGCTGGGGTTAGAAGCTCATTGGTTTCTATGCAGACGTGAGACTGATTTTGCACTTTCCAGCTTTAGTATACTGTATTTTCTTGCACATGCTCTGCTGAATTAGAGGAGACTAGCTCTAACTCATCAGGTGGTGAGTTTGACCTTTGCAGAGAGACCACTGCTTCCACATAGAGAGCAAGGCTCCTTCCTTGCAGCATATTGGCAGGGGACAGACTTTTCTACTCTGTCTAAACAAATGAACTGTAATGCCCTGTACACACGATCGGATTTCCGATGGAATAAAATCCGATGGAATTTTCCGTCGGAATTCCGATGAAGCGGACTTCCATCAGTCTTACATACACACCATCAGACAAAATTCCAACCGTCCAAAACGCCGTGACGTAAAACATTACAACGAGCCGAGAAAAATGAAGTTCAATGCTTCCAAGCATGTGTCGACTTGATTCTGAGCATGCGTGGATTTTTCTCAGATGGAATTCCACACAGACGATCGGAATTTCCCATCGGAAAAATTTAAAACATGTTATATTTTTTTACTCCGATGGGAAAAAGTCCGATGGGGCCCACACACGATTGGAATTTCCGATGAAAAAAGTCCACCGGACTTTTTTCATCTAAAAATCCGATCGTGTGTACAGGGCATAAGGGCCAGTTCACATCAAAAAAAGTGGGAAAAGTGCATTGCGTGCACCCTCTAATCCTCTTCCCCCTTCTGTCTATGCGGTGACGTCATCACGTCACCCTGTCTATATTCACAGAAACGTTACCGGTCAGCTAACACTTTACTTACTGCCCTGCCGCACCTCCCTGCCTTTTAGAATCAGTAAGGATCCGTTTACATCTAGGCATTCCGGATGGTGGGCGGAATTGCTGCGATTTTGGAAAACGCGGTACAAAACAGATTATAGCGCACACATGCAAAAAGGACACGCTTGCGATCCCATTACTTGGCACCCCAATGGCGGTGTGATTTTGCCACGGTTGTCTCCCGACAGATTGTACAAACAAAATTGGGAGATGCCTGCCGCCCAAAGGAAGTTTCCGGAACTTCTTTTGGGCGACAGGCGTCCTGCGATTTTGTTTGTGCGATTTTGCCGCAATTTGTCAGGTGACAATCACGGCAACATCGCGAGTGCAAGGGCATCCTGCATTTTGCAGCAATTCGGGAATCGTGGGTAGAATTGTGGCGATTCCACTCGCGATCTAGAACGCCTAGATGTGAACGCAGCCTTTATGATGCCCCCTCCCCAACCGGAAGAAGAAAGGGAATAGCATTTGTGGTCACATGACTGAGATTAATGGACCAAAAAAAGTATACATATACATGGCTGAGGAGACTTAAGCCCTGTACACACGATCGGATTTCCTATGGTTTTTTAACCGATGGATTTTTCCATCGGAAAACCGATGAAGCTGACTTCCATCAGTCTTGCCTACACACCATCAGTCAAAAAACCGACCGTTCCAAACGCGGTGACGTAAAACACTCCGATGAGCCGAGAAAAATTAAGTTCAATGCTTCTGAGCATGCGTCGACTTGATTCTGAGCATGCGTGGGTTTTTTATCCAATGAAGTTCCCCACAGACGATCAGAATTTGCTATCGGTTTTTTAACCATCGGATAAATTTAAAAAATGTTCTATTTTTAAACACCGATGGAAAAAAGACCGATGGGGCCCATACACGATCGGTTTGTCCGATGAAAAAAGTCCATCGGACTGTTTTCATCTGTAAAACCTATCGTGTGTACACGGCTTAACACTAAAATTAAAGCCAAACCTACAGCTAACACTTCATAAGCAGTTACAGCAAACAATTTTTTTTCCTTTTAGGATAAAGGTTCTACATAAATTAATAAATGCTGATCATTGTAAGCACCGCTGTCAGTGTTAATAGTTTGTCTAAATCCTCTAACCGCTACATCTGCAAGACTGCTTGGTCTGTTATAGTAAACTGGGTACAGTGGGGATGGTTTACTAAAACTGAAGAGTACAAAATCTGGTGCAGCTCTGCATAGAAACCAATCATCTTCCAGGTTTTTCTGTCGAAGCTTAACTAGTTGCCAACCAGCCGCCATGGTTAAACGGCGGCAGGTTGGCTTCCCTGTGCGAAACGCCATAGCTGTATGGCTGGCGCTTTAAGGGGTATAGGGGGGTGGGCACCACGTGACGTAGGAACTGATGCACGTGCGGCCGCCAGGCACCTGAAAGAGACAGAACGGAGGTCTGTTAGGCTACTCACACTGAAGCGCTGGATGCGCTGGCGGTATAGCGGCGCTATAAAGCTCCGTTATACCGTTTTTTCCCCCTGATTTGCGGGCGCTAGCGGGTGATTTTAACCCCCGCTAGTGGCTGAAAAAGGGTTAAAAACGCCTGCAATAACGCCTCTTTGCGGCGTTTTGGAGGCGCTACCCCATTGATTTCATTGGGCAGGGGCGCTATAGGAGCAGTATTTTTACCGCTCCTATCGCGCCTCAAAGATGCGGCTTGCAGGAGGTTTTTTACCCTCCTGCAAGCGCAACGCTCCAGTGTGAAAACCCTCGGGCTTTCACACTTGATACAATAGTGCAGCTTTTTCCGGGCGCATTGCAGGCGCTATTTTTAGCGCAATAGCGCCTGCAAAGCGCCTCAGTGTGAAAGGGGCCTTAATGTAAACAGACAGATCTCCGTTCTGTCAGGAGAGAGGGGACATATCTGCTGTTCATACTGGTTATGAACAGCGATCTCTCTCCTCCAGACAGCCCCCTCCCCCCACAGTTAGAAACACCTCCCAGGGAACACATTTAACCCCTTGATCACCCCCTAGTGTTAACCCCGTCCCTGCCAGTGTCATGTATACAGTAATCAGTGGCTGTTTTTAGCGCTGATCGCTGTATAAATGTCAATGGTCCCAGAAAAGTGTCAAAAGTGTCCGCCCTAATGTCGCAGTCCTGCTAAAAATCGCAGATCGCCGCTATTGCTAATAAAAAAAAAAAATTGTAATAAAAATGCCATAAATCTATTACCTATTTTGTAGACGCCAAAACCTTTTGCGCAAAACAATCAATATACGCTTTTACCAAAAATATGTAGAATACATATCGGCCTAAACTGATGAAGAAATTCGTTTTTTTTTGGGGGGGGGGGGATATTTATCATAACAGAAAGTAAAAAATATTGTGTTTTTTTTTCAAAATTGACGCTCTTTTTGTGTTTATAGCGCAAGAAATAAAAACCGCAGAGGTGACCAAATACCACCCAAAAAAAGCTCTATTTGTGGGGAAAAAAGGACATCAATTTTGTTTGGGTACAGTGTTGAACGACTGCGCAATTGTCAGTTAAAGTGACACAGTGCCGTATCGCAAAAAAATGGACTGGTCATATAGGGTGTGTAGCGGGTGTTTGATTTTAGGGGAGGCATCTGGGTGGTAGTGTAACCCAGATGCATTGATCGTCAGGGAATCTGAGACCCTTTTATGGTTCTTGGAGGACTCTGGTGGTGTGAGGTTCCCTGCGGCCTGCAGGTGGCGCTGTCGCTCTGGGCCGGAGTTGAACACTCACCGCAAGACTGCTTCCCTTTTTGTCCTTTCCTGGCGCTGGTACAGCGGGGCGGGGAACCCGCTGTGACGCAAAGGGAGAGGGGATAAAAGGGGCGGACGCCCTGACCTCAGGGTTCAGAGTTGGAGGACGCAGCCGCGCCCAGGCACCTTCAGCTTGGGTGCTGGCATTCCGGAGTTCTGGGCCCAGGTGCCCTTGACCTAGCCGGAGCGGGAGATGGAGTCCATCTCAGGAACCTTTAGCCTGGGGTGAGGTACTATGGCGGAAGCCTGGAGCTCAGTACCTTCGACTGAGTTCCGCAAGGGTGGAGGAATCCGAGGGGGCCCTAACTCCTTGGGTGCCAGTGTCTGAGACGAGGAGGCCGGTGAGCGGAACTTCTCCGGAGAGTCCAGCGCAGCATTGCTGGTGACGGAGAGGCCTCCAGTAACTGTCTTGGACGGATGTCCTTCCCCTGATAGGGCTACGTTAGCGAAGGTAATCCATGTTCAATATAGTCAGTGGCAGTGACTATTCGCCACTGGTGACACTTAGAAGAATTGTGCCTTGGCCTACTCCCCACAAAGACTGAAGTGTTATATGGGTCTCAACCTGTCTGTGCTGTATGACTATTTATTGAGAAGAATAAATACGAGTTGGACCCTTTCAGTGTGTGGAACTTTGGTTACTAGGAGCAAAGGGGAGTCAATCCAAGGAGAGGATTTGACTCTGGGACATACACACAAAACCCGATAGTTCTGGACTTCACCTCCACACATTGGAGGACATGGGCCGTGGTGTATCTCATCCCTCCCCCCAGTGTTAACCCCTAGATGAGACAGACAAGCCGTGAATGAGAAGGGGTGAGAGGGTGAGGTCGCTACACGTGTATACCTTTCTGGGGCTGACATGGTTAAAGGGGTTGTAAAGGCAGAAGGTTTTTCATGTTAATGTATTCTATGCATTAGGATAAAAAACCTTCTGTGTGCAGCAGCCCCCCTAATACTTACCTGAGCCCCATCTCTGTCCAGCGATGTCCACGAATCTCTCGGCCGTCTGGCACTCTCCTCCTGATTGGCTGAGACACAGCAGCAGCGCCATTGGCTCCCTGTCAATCAGTTAGCCAATCAGGAGAGAGCTGGGGGGGCGGGGCCGAATGGCAGCTCCGTGTCAATATGGCTCGCATGCCCCCATAGTAAGCTGCTTGCTGTGGGGGCACTCAACAGGAGGGAGGGGCCAGGAGCTCCAGCCAGGGGCCCAAGAAGAGGGGGATCGGGGCTTATCTGCAGGTAAGTATAACATGTTTGTTAGTTTTTTAAAACAAGACTTTACAATCACTTTAATTGAACAAGTTGAAGACCCCGTTCACACTGGTGCAACTTGTCGCACCCTATTGTCAGCAATGGACCTGTTCAAATCGGTGCAAACCGATGCAATTCCAACTTTCCGGTGCCGCACTGATTTTGCCGATTTCAGGTGCAACTTGCATAGACATCTAAGGATCAGCTTCTGTCAAACAGAGAGGGCTACACACAGATCAAATTTGGATGTGTATCCAGCTTAAAGCCCTTTACACACAACGAGAATCTCGTCAGGAAAAAACCCGTCGTTTTTCCTGACGAGATTCTCGAACAAGAATCTTGTCCCGGCCAAGTTGTACACACGTACGATTCAAAAGAACCGCCGTTCTTTTGAATGGAACGAACGCGGTGACATCATCGACATACGACGAGCGTGCGCTCGTCACATTAGATGCCGCCATCTTGCTACACCCTACCTATGCCTAGGAAGCTACCGCGCATGCGTAAAAATAATTTCGAGCATGCGCAGGTTTCCACGACGACAGGTAAGTATACACACACTCAGGTTTCTCGTTGGGAAAAAAATAGCGCCTGCAATGCGCCCCAAAAAAGCCGCTCAATAGTATCCAATGTGAAAGCCCACACTGGAGCGTTGCGCATGCAGGAGGGTCAAAAAACTCCTGCAAGCCGCATCTTTGAGGCGCAATAGGAGCGCTAAAAATAGCGCTCCTATAGCGCCCCTGCCCATTGAAATCAATGGGTTAGCGCCTCCAAAACGTCCGCAAAATGCCGCAAAGAGGTGTTATTCCGGGCGTTTTTAATTATCGGCCGCTGGGGGGGTTAAAATCCCCCTGCTAGCGCCCGCAAATCGCGGCAAAAAATACGGTATAGCGGCGCTAAAAATAGCCCCGCTATACCACCAGCGCATCCAGGGCCCCAGTGTGAAAGTAGCCTAAAGGTGCTGTCTTATTAGCAGATGGATTGGGGACAGTAAAAGAAGGGGAGGATCAAAGAAGACAGGATCAAACAGCCTTTTTACACAATGCGGAGGATTAACCCCTTAGGTTCCACAGTGAGTATAACAAGCATGCTTTACTGTATATACAGACTGATTTTACTGTTATAATAGGTAAGGTGAATTTGAATATATTTTTGTTTTTTGGGGTTTAATACGGCTTTAGGCTGTCAGTTGTGTTGTGTGGTTCTGCAGCTGGAAATCACGCTCGTCATTTAGGAGGAAAGAGGTGGGAGATATTTTACGTAATGAGAAGTTCCAGAGCAGTTCAGAAGAAGGGTAATAAAGTAGGTGCAGTGGGTGGAGGGCGGATATAATGTTACACTGAGATGATAACCTTTTTAATTGGCAGATATTAAAGTTCTGAGGCTGTGCAGCTTCCTGTAGGGGGGGAATTGGGGCTGGGGGGACCTGCAGAGCGTGACGCCTGACACTGCAAGTCACCAGGGACAGTGACAGTAAATTAGACATGTGACCCCGGCCCAGTGAGCTATGAACTGCGATTCTTAGAATTTCCCCTCCAAGTATTACAAATATCACGTCACCTCACCCAGCCCAAGGTGCCTCTTCAGGTGACATTGCTGGCATTCCTTTAATAGCAAAGAGAGGAGTCACTGGCACAGCGGCTTACCTGTCCATAGGAAAAACCTATGTAATCCTCTACAAGGCTGGTTGCATGTTATTCTTAGCTTGTTGTGTTACATGACTATGGTATTAAATATGGCTTGTGCTTAGAACCTGCTATACCAAAAACCCCACCCTCCTGGTATAACCTCACCACAACAGTTTTGGAGTTAAATTGGCCATAGCAGCCTTTTATTAACCAAAATATATAAATAACAAATAATTAACTGATCAATAACATAGTAACCTGAACACATTGTATTAAAGCGAAGCTCCATCCAAAAATGGAACTTCCGCTTTTTGGAACCCTCCCCCCTCCGGTGTCACATTTGGCACCTTTCAGGGGGGAGGAGGGAGCAGATACCTGTGTAATACAGGTATTTGCTCCCACTTCCGGGCATAGAGCACCACGGTGACCTATGCCACATCCGGCGCCTACTCCGCCCTCCCCCCGCTGTCTTCTGGTAGACATACAGGTCCCAGAAGACAGCGGGGACCAGTGGGATCGCGCAGCGCGACTCGCACATGCGCAGTAGGGAACCAGGAAGTGAAGTTCACTTTCTGATTCCCTTACCGAAGATGGCGGCACCTCCACCCGAGAGCCGAGGGACAGATCGGCTTCGGGTGCCGACATCGCGGGCCCCCAGGACAGGTAAGTGTCCATATATTAAAAGTCAGCTGCTGTAGTATTTGTAGCTGCTGACTTTTAATATTTTTTTCTTTTTCGGCGGAACTCCGCTTTGCAGAATGGAGCCACAAGGTCCTAATAGGTCCTATAGAGTTACCATGGGCCTCTTGGCTGCTTCTCTGATTAATGCTCTTTCTGCCCGGCCTGTCAGTTTAGTTGGACGGCCATGTCTTTGTAGGTTTGCAGTTGTGACATACTCTTTCCATTTTCGGATGATGGGTTGAACAGTGCTCTGCGAGATGTTCAAAGCTTGGGACATTCTTTTATAACCTAACCCTGCTTTGAACTTCTGTACCACGTTATCCCTGACCTGTCTGGTGTGTTCCTTGGCCTTCATGATGCTGTTTGTTCACTAAGGATCTCTAAAGCCCCATACACACGGTCGGACTTCCATCTGACTTTTCCCTGGATTTTTGTCCGAACGGAGTTGGTCGGGAACACCCATAGCATACACACCACAGGACTTTTCTGCAAACTTTCCCAAAACTTTTTGCAACATCACGTGGTTTTTCTGCTCTTTTCTGCTCTTTACCGCCACCCTTTGGTCAACTTCTGCTATTGTTGGTTGATTTTAACATTAGTTGTTTTGTCCATCGGACAAAAGTCCGATGGTTTTCTGTACACACGGTCGGACTTTGCTCCATCGGACTTTTGTTGGCCAAAAGTTTGTCCGTTTGCAGACCCAACTTTTGTCCGATGAAAACACAAAAAAAAACGAAAAAGTTTGTCCGATGGAGCGTACACACGGTCGGATTGTTGGTCCAACTTGCTCAAAATGAAGTTTGTTGGCCAAAAGTCCGACCGTGTGTACGGGGCTTAAGGCTGGATTCACACCTATGCATTTTTAGTGCTTTTTGCATTTTGAAGATTTAAATGGACTGTAGTGCAAATCTGCAAAAAGCACAAAAAATGCATAGGTGTGAATCCAGCCTAACACAGTGGTTCTCAACCCTGTCCTCAAGTACCCCCAACAGGCCATGTTTGCAGGTTTTCCTTTATCTTGCACAGGTGCTTTAAATCACAGTCAATGACTTGGTATTTTGGACAGCTATTTTATCTAACAGAAATTCCCAAAACATGGCCTATGGTGGGTTTTTGAGGACAGGGTTGAGAACCACTGCTCTAACAAACCACTGAGGGCTTCACAGAACGGCTGTAATTGTACTGAGATTAAATGACACACAGGTGGACTCTATTTACTAATTAGATGACTTCTGAAGGCAATTGGTTCCACTAGATTTTAGTTAGGGGTATCAGAGTAAATAGGGCTGAATACAAATGTACGCCACACTTTTCATATATTTATTTGTAAACTATTTTGAAAACCATTTATCATTTTCCTTCCACTTCACAATTATGTGTCACTTAGGGTGACCACATTTCCAAACTGCCATTCAGGGACACCCCCCCCCCCCCCCTTCCTAAAAAAATATTTTTTTTATACCTTTTTTTGTGACCCCCACAGATTTCACTGGTTCATCCTGGGACCTGTAGTTCTTCACTGGTTGGGGGGGGGTCACACCTTCAGCTCTGAGGGGTTCATGGTGGGACCTGTAGTCCTTCACTTTTGGGGGTCACATCCCCCCAAAAGTGAAGGACTACAAGTCCCGGCATGAACTCCTAATATCTAAAGATGTGAACCCCCCCAAAATTTGAAGGACTACAACACCCAGCATGAACCCCTGAGATCTAAGGATGTGAACAGATAGATTTCACAGGTTTATGCTGGGACCTGTAGTTCACTATTTTGGGGGCAGGGGGGTCTCACATCTTAAGCTCTGGGGGGGTTCATGCTGGGACCTGTTGTCTTTCACTTTGGGGAGGTCACACACCCCCAAAGTAAAGGACTACCAGTCCCAGCATGAACCCCTGGGATCGAAGGGTGTGATCCCATAGATTTCACGGGTTCATGCTGGGACCTATAGTTCGTCACTATTTGGGGGGGGGTCACATCTTAAGCTCTGAGGGGTTCATGCTGGGACCTGTGTCAGTTTCATTCCAGGACACTGTATTGCCCCAGAGTGAAGGTGCCCGGAACAGACCTGCAGAATGCGGGACTGTCCCGGGCAATCCGGGACACGTGGTCACCCTAGTGTCACTTTGTGTTGGTCTATCACATAAAATCCCAATAAAATACATTTACATTTTTGGTTGTAACATGACAAAATGTGGAAAATTTCAAGGGGTATGAATACTTTTTCAAGACACTGTATGCACCTATTGAAGCCTGGCCGAAAAACGTCCCAAAGATGGCATCATCCCACCTGGACTTGTTGCTAGGTCATTGCTAAAACACTTCCAGGTGATTCAAACCCTTTGCATGCTCTCTTTCCCCTGTCACAGTAGCTCTGAGCTTAGGGATGCTGCGATGGAGGAGATAGTGGATCACACATGTACGGGAATTTGAGAACTTGGCCCTATGATGGTAGCAACACACTAGCCAAAGCTGGTGCTGATGCCATCTTAAGGAGTTTTTCAGCCTGGCCTTGAGGTTGTACATAAACAGACTACACCTATTGAAAGAACATTATCCAACTTTAGTCAACGCTGCTCTACCCTTCCCTGCATAGGCAGTTTTTTGGTAAAGGTGAACCAACCCTTTAAAGAGGATCTTCAGTAACCCCCTCAAAAAAAAATAGACGTCAGCAGCTACAAATACCACAGCTGCTGACTTTAAATAAAAGGACACTATAGTTTGTTTTGTATAATCTATGACGTGAATTAGCGTGGAACATATTTCCTAATACAAATCAAGTGTTATTAATTTTCCCCTTACATGTGATTTATTTTTATTTTTATTGAAAATAAACAGATTTTCGCAATAAATGTGCGATTCTTCTTATAATTAATAATCAGTGGAGGCCCATACGGGGCACAGGGGTACCGCCCCCCCTAATCCATACTCCTGGCCCCTAATCTATATTTAGGGTGCCGGACGCATGGATTTTTTTTTAGTAGCACGTGATTAGAGCCAGAGGCTCTATTAGCTTAAAAAAAATGTTTGGACTCGGGGCGCAGAGCACTGCGCCCTGAGTCCACCCAGTTGTGTGACAATAGCGAATTAATATTCACTATTGTCTTCCTGCTTCTCCTCCCAGCCAATCAGGAAGCTGGTCCTGAGACCCCTCACCCGATTGGCCGGGAGGAGGATAGGCGGAGGTGAGGAGAGTAGAGGGAGTGCTGACTGATCAGAGGCCATCCTGCTCCCAGGCTACTCATGGACTTTCCCGGAGCCTCCAGCCGCCGCTCTTAATGGATGGTGTTCGGACTGTAGCTGGAGGAGTACCTGTCACCGGCAGCAGATCGGGGTTAGTGCATGCAGCCTGCGATCAGCCCTCTTCACCAGGGACATCCCTGGGTACAATGTGGGTTGGTTGCTGTGGAGGGAATCCGTGTAAGTGCTGCTGGTCCCCACATCTGCCCATTAGCCAACCCTCCCCCCCCCCGAAATGTTTAGCACCAGCCGCCACTGCTAATAATTATATCCTTCTATGATAATATGCAACATATAACATCCCAGAAACCCTGATGAAGTCACGTGATCAGTGACGCAATGTGTCGGGCGGAGCCAGGTGACGTCACTTCTGGTCATGGCCTAAGACCGAAAGATTGGGACTGTTTTGGATGCTTGTTAATGCGTTGTTACACTCATGCATGAGTGTAATTTTAATGTGAGTTTTGTTAATGTCATTTCTTTAGTCATTATTAATCTTTTTCTGGGAAACTAGAGACTTTTAAATGTTTATGGGCCCATTTACTTATTAGTGGTGCATTAACACACATTATATTGCACATTAAAATGCATTGTGTTAAGGCAGCCTATTGAAATGAATGGGCTGGCAATGCACCCCAGAGTGTCCAGAAATGGACACTTGTTTTAGTGCATTTGGTTGACATTCAAAATGAATGTCATCACAACATAGCAACATGTTACATGTGTTGCCATGATTTGTGGTCATACCTGCAATATTGTGCATGTTACCATGGCACAAAAATGTAAATGGGCCCTAAATCCTTTTTCTAGATGTAAGTGATTGTGATCAAACTAAATAAAATTGATTTTGTTGTAATATATTAAAGTATATACAAATTTGGAAGATTCCACTTTATGTCTTGTTCTGGAAACACAATAGGAAGTGGAAGGAACTCTCTCTTAAGCGAAGGGAAATCCTTTGTTAGACAGCATTCACTATTATAGGGCTTGTTTCCCACCTTGACTCTTGTTTAGGTGGCAATTGTAAAATTTAGAATTTCCCATCAGTGAATAGTATAAATACCTGTCATACATAAAAGAAATGTCTGTTTTAGTTTTCATTACTCATTTGTAGGCAGGTGCAGGCCGCCTCCTCCACTGTAGGTGGCGCTCGGGCAGAGCCGTATTGCAGTTGGAGAGGAAGTCAGGAGAAGCCTGGCTTCTCTATGATTTCCTGGTCCCTGGAGACAGCGTTCCGGTTGGCTAAGCTGCATCTAGGTGACCCCCGGTGACCATCTTGGGTGAGCAGAGTCTTTTTAAGGCCTGTCCCCCAGGTTTTGGCGTGCACTCTGCAAAGTGGATAGGTAAGGGAAAGAATATTTGTGTCAGGGAGAGGTTCCTGGCCAGGAGGGACAGGTTAGCGACACGCATCCTTCTTTGGAACTACAATGCTGTTATTGCTACAATGGTATATGAATCTGCTGGTGCAAACTACAAAACCCCTCCCCCTTTAATATTGGGGATGCTGTGAATTTCTAAATTCAATGTAAGCACCTATGATGAACAATGTGTGACTAATTATTTTTTTCCATGTCTACATTAATTAGATATTAGTGCAGACTCCTAATGACGCCATGATGACGAAACGTGTTGGTCGGAGCCACTTGTGTCACTTCCAGTGGAGCTTTAAAAATCCCCCTGTCCGGGACTCCCTGCATTCCACGGACCAGAAAATGAAAAAACAGAAGTGAATATTATTCTGTACCTTGCTGCCTGCTTGCTGCTGACCTTGGCTTCCTATGTGACTACCCTTTCGCCTCTGTATTACCGAGTGCCTGCCCTGGCTGCATCCAGCATCAGCTCCAGTCATTGTTGTGTGGTCCTGTCGCAAGCTCACTGGGAGCATTAATGGACTCCGCCTTCTGAATCTGAAGTGTATTAGGAGTTCCCCTTTAACCTTTGCTGGGTCTTCTGACAGTGCTGATTTTCCTGACCAGATGTTCTGCTGGATCTTCTGAGTCAGCATTTCCAGCCCAAGGTTCTGCGATCAACATCCTCCTGTCCCTCGGCACTACCTGTCTCACTTCCAGTGGTGCTTGGGCTGGAGACACAAGGGGGGCCAACCTCGTCATTTCAGTCTCCTATTAGATACTTGACAACTGGACTGGTTAACCTGTTTGGAAGTCCCTCTGCCAAGGCTGGTGAGTCCTGTTAGTTCCTTGCTGTGCCTGGGTCAATGTCCTGTGCTGTTAGATATTAACCAGACAGCTGCTTTAACCCTTGCTGTGTCCAGATTAATGCTCTATGGCCTCTGACCTAAACCTTGCCATGCCGGAACAGTGCCTGGAGACCCGAACTTACCTCTTTGGGTGGCTGCGTACCACCCTGTAATTGTATATCCTGATCTGGTAGTTTTACACAAATTGCTTTCCCGTGGATCTACCCTTGCACAACTCTCTGTCGATCCTTTTAATAAAGAAACCTTTGTGCCAAGGGTCCTTAAACTACTCTAGCTCTCTCTACATGCTCTGTTTCACCCACACCTGTCAGTTAAATGTATTACAAAAATATACTGTATATAAAATATCAAACTTTATTTATATAAAAAATGATATAGACAATTGTCCAAAAACGATGATGCTTTCCCTTTAAAGAATAAGGTGAGTTTGTTCAACAGCTGGACTCTCCACTGGCTTCCCTTCAAGCTGCTGTCATTCTCATATTCCTACCACTTCCCCCTCCTGATCACCGTCATTGCTAGGTACCATCTCTGCCAGAAAATAAAGACTAATCTGGAAATATATTGTCATTCCAGGGCAGAGCCCTATAACAGCACAAATTTGATTCTTCAGAATGGACTGCACCCAAAAATGCTGCCAGATTGGTCATTGTTTACCCTTCCAGTTCCTCCCTGTTTGTGTGGGTCTCCTTGGTTAATGGAGTGGCAAGTGATGTAGCCAAATATTTTAGATAGTTTGGCTTCATGTACACTGCAGCTATCAACGCCCATTCTACAGGCATTTCATATTTAATTTTGCCTCTATGTTAGCCTATGTGTCCATTCGCACCTAGGCATTTACAGGAGTTTAGAGGTGGGGCGTTTAGGGGCAGAAATCTGAACGCGCCAAAATCAAATTCAGGAGATGAGCGTTTGGGCAGAAAAACATCCAACTTGCCTAAATGCTTGTACATATGTCTAAACGTGTCTAAACGCTAGGTACATTTAGAGCTTGGGTGTTCATTCATTTCAATGGCTAGAATAAATTAATATTCTAGCCAATGAAATTAATGAATGCCCAAACGCTTGCCACGTCTGAATGTCGCTCTAGGTGTGTTTTTAACGCCTTTTTTCTCCTGTTAGTAGAACGACGTTCAGAAGAGCAGAGCGTGCATGAAGCCTAAGTGAGGAAACAAGAGGAAGAGAGACTTTAGGGCCCTTTGTATTAACTGGAAAAATAGGGCACTCTACACCTTCTATTCTTCAGGGTGACTACTCCATAAAAATCCTGCAGAATGCCCTCCATGAATTTTAGAAACACTTAATGAGGAATAGGGATGAGCTTCGTGTTCGAGTCGAACATACGTTCGACTCGAACATCGGCTGTTCGATCGTTCGACGAAGATCGAACAATTTGGGCCGTTCGCGCCAAATTCGAGTGACGGAACGGCCCACAATGCACTACGCCATCGCAGTGTCATCCAGGCGCTGTGATTGGCCAAGCATGCACTGTGACCCCGCATACTTGGCCAATCACAGCGCCGGCAGCGAGGAGAGCAATGATTGGCCACAGGCAGGATGCCTGTGGCCAATTATTGCTGAGGGTGTTTAGTACACGCCCCACACTATAAAAGGCCGCCAGCACCAGTGGCGGATCCAGGGGGGGGCAACAGGGCAATTGCCCCCCCCGAGACCATCTGTCACACTCACTTGCTTGCTCTGTTTTTTTTTTTGCGCCTGATCTCCCGGACTTTGGGGACCCGGTACCGGCCCGCCGTAAGTCCCCTCGACTCCAAAATTGGCACAAATGTAGCCCCATGTCTCCTCTACAAGTGTGCAAAGTTTGGTGTCTGGGGGACCTATGGCCGGGGAGCACTGATTTTTTAAAGCCGGGCACCCCTTCCATAGACTCCAATGTTAAACTGTAATTTCTCCGGTGACTTTGCGGACACGGTACCGGCCGGTCGTAGGTCTACTGGACCCAAATCTTGGCACACATGTAGCCCCATGTCTCCTCTACAAGTGTGCAAAGCTTGGTGTCTGGGGGACCTACAGCCGGGGAGCACAGATTTTTTAAAGACGGGCACCCCTTCCATAGACTCCAATGTTAAACGGTAATTTCTCCGGTGAATTTGCGGACCGGGTACCGGATGGTTGTTGGTCCCCTGGACCCCAAACTTGGCACACATGTAGCCCCATGTCTTCTCTATAAGTGTGCAAAGTTTGGTTTCCGGGGGACCGACGGCCGGTAAGATCCGATTTTTCAAAGCCGGGCACTCCTTCCATAGACTCCTATGTTAAACATCAGTCTAGTCATGGGCACAGTGAAGCGTGGGCACAGTGAGGCATGGGCACAGTGAGGCAAAGTGAGGCACAGTGAGGCATGCAGATGGAAACCCTAAGCTTATACTCAAGTGTAACGGCACCCCCCAATATGAAAGGGGTATACGCCGTTTATAATATTCCCTCTCTGAACACACAACCACTATCGACCCTCCACAGCCAGGCGACCACTTTCCATAGGATTAATCCTTCCAGAGATACGAGACAACGCTCTGTATTTCAAGTTCCAAAACAGGGAATAACTTTATTTTCAAAACACATGGTAACACATTTCTCTTCAAAACCCTTTCCCTCCCATCCTTGGGGGAACAGGGCGGGTTAAACTATCCAATGACAATGGTGATACAGGTCAGGTGTGTTCAAACTTCTCATTTGATAACCAGTCTTAGCAGGAGGGGTGATTTCCCCCCCCCCCTCCTCACAGAAGACACTTAAACATCCCATAATAATAGGCAGCCAGACGGTCTACTAAGCTCCAATCCACATCATCACAATGAAAGGACCTGTAGCCTAGGTGAGGCTCATTAGCATTACACAAGCAGATAGGTGACACATCAGCATTTCTCAACTAACCTGTTGAGTTCAGAAACAGTAAATAGTCCTTCACAGATATCCTTGGGGATATGGTGGATAAATATTACAGACCCATTTTAGGTAGCCCAAGAGATATTTCTTAATGTCCATTATTTTCTGGCTCACCCTGTGTCCAAAGTGACCCTCCTGTCACACATCTCCCCTTTCGGCAGAAGACTAACAAAGGAGGTGACCCCAGACGGGTTGACTCCGAAGTTAGTCCATAGGTCCATTCTTCTAATGCCGGTAGCCACACAGTACCCCAAATAAATTGCTCCAAACAGAGCATTACTTACCCAGCCAACCTCTGCCTCTCTCAGAGAACATACCCGCCGCTTGGGAGAAGACAGGGTGACTGGGCTCAATCCGCCATGCTGTTGGGGATCTGGGCGGACTGCCCAGCATCCCTGGGGTATACAAGTGGAGACTGAAGTCCCATCCCCTTGTGGTAGGTGAAAATACCCCAGTGCTTGCAAAGCAAGGCTGACATCCTCCTGTCCCAGTGTCACACCATTTTCTGGGGTTGTGTCAGTGAGGACCGAAGTCCCATCCAGTACCACAGGAACTCCCTCTTCTGTTAGTTGAGAGCAGAGGCCCGCGGCACTCTGCTCTGTTGCCAGCTCTTGTGCTGGGTCGCTGTGAGTGGAGACCGCAGTCCCATCCACCGATATCCGCTCAAGTGGCAGTTGTGTGCAGCGGCCAGTAGCATTCTGCCCTGCTACCAGTGGTTCAGCTGGGGGTAAAAGCTTTACCACCTCAGCTTGTTGCTGGAGAGGGGGGCCAACTGCCCCGGCTCCCTGAAACTCCACAGTTGTTTCCGGTGCTGGGCAGAGGTTGCTATCACTCTGCCCTGTTGCCAGCACTTCTGCTGGGGACTCCACACCATCTGCTCTGGCTAACTGTTGGGGAGGGAAAAGGGCTGCTTCTCCCCCCTGCATCTCTGAAATCCCCTGGGAAAGAGGAACCATCACCTTCTCACCTCGGGCCTTCAAAACTGCCACGGGTGTAGAGCAGGGGTCTGCAGTACTCTGTCCTGCTGCCAGTACTTGGGCAGGCGATGCATAATCCCTAACATCCTCTGAATAGTCCCTTAAATCCATACCTTCTGTAATCTGTGGCTGGGGAGATGAGCCAACTGCCCTAGCTCCCTGGAACTCCATATCATCCATTTTGGCTTTAGGGAGGGCAATCTTCAGCTTTTCCACTGCCGATTCTTCAGCCAGGCTAGCTCCCTGGAACTCCATATCATCCACTTCGGCTTTAAGGGTGGTAATCTTCAGATTTTCCACTGCCGATTCTTCAGCCAGGCTAGCTCCCTGGAACTCCGTATCATTCACTTCGGCTTTAGGGATGGCAATCTTCAGATTTTCCACTGCTGATTCTTCAGCCAGGATTTCATAGTTGTCAACTGGTATTTCCTGATAGTCCCAGGCAAAGGGAGCCCCACCCTGCTGCTGAGCAGATTCTAGCAGCTGTCTGTAGGCGATCTCCGATTGTCGTATTTCCGCCATTCTCCACTCATGTTGCCGCTCTAGTTCTCTCTCTTGTCGCTCTAGTTCTCTCTTTTGTCGCTGTTGTTCTTTTTCTTGTCGCTGTCGTTCTTTTTCTCGTCGCGCATCCTGCAGCTGGATGCCTTTAATGGCTTCCTGTATGGCGGTCTCTGATGAGTTAGCACCATATAATGCCAACCGCTGTTGAACACGTTGCTGAAACAGGTCTTCAACTGACCGGGGTCCTGCATCACCAACCCTCTGATCCATCTCGGTTAGCTCCCTGATCAAGATGGCCTTGTTCTTTGTCCCACCGGACCCTCCACGGCTCTCAAGTAAGTCTTTCAGCGTGGCTTTCCTGCCGGCTGCATAGCTGGTCATTCACTGTGGTGGTTTGGAGTGTCCCAGGAACTGGAGGGAAAATCCCGCTGCTGCCAACCAATGTAACGGCACCCCCCAATATGAAAGGGGTATACGCCATTTAGAATATTCCCTCTCTGAACACACAACCACTATCGACCCTCCACAGCCAGGCGACCACTTCCCATAGGATTAATCCTTCCAGAGATACGAGATAACGCTCTGTATTTCAAGTTCCAAAACAGGGAATAACTTTATTTTCAAAACACATGGTAACACATTTCTCTTCAAAACCCTTCCCTCCCATCCTTGGGGGAACAGGGCGGGTTAAACTATCCAATGACAATGGTGATACAGGTCAGGTGTGTTCAAACTTCTCCTTTGATAACCAGTCTTAGCAGGAGGGGTGATTCCCCCCCCCCCCCTCACAGAAGACACTTAAACATCCCATAATAATAGGCAGCCAGACGGTCTACTAAGCTCCAATCCACATCATCACAATGAAAGGACCTGTAGCCTAGGTGAGGCTCATTAGCATTACACAAGCAGATAGGTGACACATCAGCATCTCTCAATTAACCTGTTGAGTTCAGAAACAGTAAATAGTCCTTCACAGATCCTTGGGGATATGGTGGATAAATATTACAGACCGATTTTAGGTAGCCCAAGAGATATTTCTTAATGTCCATTTTTTCCTGGCTCACCCTGTGTCCAAAGTGACCCTCCTGTCACATCAAGTCAATAAGTTTTCCCAGTTTTTTGGGGTAAAATTAGGTGCCTCGGCTTATACACGGGTCGGCTTATACTCGAGTATATACAGTACTTGTTCTGCAGCTGCTGCTGCCCCAATCTTGGCACACATGTAGCCCAATGTCTCTTCTACAAGTGTGCAAAGTTTGGTGTCTGGGGGACCTACGGCCGGGGAGCACTGATTTTTTAAAGCCGGGCACCCCTTCCATAGACTCCAATGTTAAACTGTAATTTCTCTGGTGAATTTGCGGACCCGGTACCGGCCGGTCGTAGGTCTTCTGGACCCCAATCTTGGCACACATGTAGCCCAATGTCTCTTCTACAAGTGTGCAAAGTTTGGTGTCTGGAAAACCTACGGCCGGGGAGCACTGATTTTTTAAAGCCGGGCACCCCTTCCATAGACTCCAATGTTAAACGGTAATTTCTCTGGTGAATTTAAAACATATTTTTTGGCAGTGCCCCCCCCCCCGAGAAAAGACTCTGGATCCGCCCCTGGCCAGCACGGCGGCCTAGTGTAGTGTGTTCCGGAGCAGGGAAAGAGAAGCATAGGCAGGGACAGTGACATTTATTTTTTTCTTGCTTAACCTGGATTCCTTTAGTTTAGGGAAAGAGAAGGATAGGTAGGGAGAGTGTCAGTGTGTTTTACTGTGCGAATCCTTGTTTCTAGGGACAGGGAAGGACAGTGAGGGAATTCTCCTTGTGCTATAGTGTGCTTTAAAAAAACATTTTTTCTAGGGACAGAAAACTATAGGTAGGGAGAGTGTCAGTGTGTTTTACTGTGCGAATCCTTGTTTCTAGGGACAGGGAAGGACAGTGAGGGAATTCTCCTTGTGCTATAGTGTGCTTTAAAAAAACATTTTTTCTAGGGACAGAAAACTATAGGTAGGAAGAGTGTCAGTTTCTTTCACTGTGATAATCCTTGTTTCTAGGGACAAAGAAGGAAAGTGAGGGAAATTCTCCTTGTGCTATAGTGTGCTTTAAAAAAACATTTTTTCTAGGGACAGAAAACTATAGGTAGGGAGAGTGTCAGTGTCTTTTACTGTGCGAATCCTTGTTTCTAGGGACAGGGAAGGACAGTGAGGGAATTCTCCTTGTGCTATAGTGTGCTTTAAAAAAACATTTTTTCTAGGGACAGAAAACTATAGGAAGGAAGAGTGTCAGTTTCTTTCACTGTGATAATCCTTGTTTCTAGGGACAAAGAAGGACAGTGAGGGAATTCTCCTTGTGCTATAGTGTGCTTTAAAAAAACATTTTTTCTAGGGACAGAAAACTATAGGTAGGGAGAGTGTCAGTGTGTTTTACTGTGCGAATCCTTGTTTCTAGGGACAGGGAAGGACAGTGAGGGAATTCTCCTTGTGCTATAGTGTGCTTTAAAAAAACATTTTTTCTAGGGACAGAAAACTATAGGTAGGGAGAGTGTCAGTGTGTTTTACTGTGCGAATCCTTGTTTCTAGGGACAGGGAAGGACAGTGAGGGAATTCTCCTTGTGCTATAGTGTGCTTTAAAAAAACATTTTTTCTAGGGACAGAAAACTATAGGTAGGGAGAGTGTCAGTGTGTTTTACTGTGCAAATCCTTGTTTCTAGGGACAGGGAAGGACAGTGAGGGAATTCTCCTTGTGCTATAGTGTGCTTTAAAAAAACATTTTTTCTAGGGACAGAAAACTATAGGTAGGGAGAGTGTCAGTGTGTTTTACTGTGCGAATCCTTGTTTCTAGGGACAGGGAAGGACAGTGAGGGAATTCTCCTTGTGCTATAGTGTGCTTTAAAAAAACATTTTTTCTAGGGACAGAAAACTATAGGAAGGAAGAGTGTCAGTTTCTTTCACTGTGATAATCCTTGTTTCTAGGGACAAAGAAGGACAGTGAGGGAATTCTCCTTGTGCTATAGTGTGCTTTAAAAAAACATTTTTTCTAGGGACAGAAAACTATAGGTAGGGAGAGTGTCAGTGTCTTTTACTGTGCGAATCCTTGTTTCTAGGGACAGGGAAGGACAGTGAGGGAATTCTCCTTGTGCTATAGTGTGCTTTAAAAAAACATTTTTTCTAGGGACAGAAAACTATAGGTAGGGAGAGTGTCAGTGTCTTTTACTGTGCGAATCCTTGTTTCTAGGGACAGGGAAGGACAGTGAGGGAATTCTCCTTGTGCTATAGTGTGCTTTAAAAAAACATTTTTTCTAGGGACAGAAAACTATAGGAAGGAAGAGTGTCAGTTTCTTTCACTGTGATAATCCTTGTTTCTAGGGACAAAGAAGGAAAGTGAGTGAAATTCTCCTTGTGCTATAGTGTGCTTTAAAAAAACATTTTTTCTAGGGACAGAAAACTATAGGTAGGGAGAGTGTCAGTGTGTTTTACTGTGCGAATCCTTGTTTCTAGGGACAGGGAAGGACAGTGAGGGAATTCTCCTTGTGCTATAGTGTGCTTTAAAAAAACATTTTTTCTAGGGACAGAAAACTATAGGTAGGGAGAGTGTCAGTGTCTTTTACTGTGCGAATCCTTGTTTCTAGGGACAGGGAAGGACAGTGAGGGAATTCTCCTTGTGCTATAGTGTGCTTTAAAAAAACATTTTTTCTAGGGACAGAAAACTATAGGAAGGAAGAGTGTCAGTTTCTTTCACTGTGATAATCCTTGTTTCTAGGGACAAAGAAGGAAAGTGAGTGAAATTCTCCTTGTGCTATAGTGTGCTTTAAAAAAACATTTTTTCTAGGGACAGAAAACTATAGGTAGGGAGAGTGTCAGTGTCTTTTACTGTGCGAATCCTTGTTTCTAGGGACAGGGAAGGAAAGTGAGTGAAATTCTCCTTGTGCTATAGTGTGCTTTAAAAAAACATTTTTTCTAGGGACAGAAAACTATAGGTAGGGAGAGTGTCAGTGTGTTTTACTGTGCGAATCCTTGTTTCTAGGGACAAAGAAGGAAAGTGAGTGAAATTCTCCTTGTGCTATAGTGTGCTTTAAAAAAACATTTTTTCTAGGGACAGAAAACTATAGGTAGGGAGAGTGTCAGTGTCTTTTACTGTGCGAATCCTTGTTTCTAGGGACAGGGAAGGACAGTGAGGGAATTCTCCTTGTGCTATAGTGTGCTTTAAAAAAACATTTTTTCTAGGGACAGAAAACTATAGGAAGGAAGAGTGTCAGTTTCTTTCACTGTGATAATCCTTGTTTCTAGGGACAAAGAAGGAAAGTGAGTGAAATTCTCCTTGTGCTATAGTGTGCTTTAAAAAAACATTTTTTCTAGGGACAGAAAACTATAGGTAGGGAGAGTGTCAGTGTCTTTTACTGTGCGAATCCTTGTTTCTAGGGACAGGGAAGGAAAGTGAGTGAAATTCTCCTTGTGCTATAGTGTGCTTTAAAAAAACATTTTTTCTAGGGACAGAAAACTATAGGTAGGGAGAGTGTCAGTGTGTTTTACTGTGCGAATCCTTGTTTCTAGAGACAAAGAAGGAAAGTGAGTGAAATTCTCCTTGTGCTATAGTGTGCTTTAAAAAAACATTTTTTCTAGGGACAGAAAACTATAGGTAGGGAGAGTGTCAGTGTCTTTTACTGTGCGAATCCTTGTTTCTAGGGACAGGGAAGGACAGTGAGGGAATTCTCCTTGTGCTATAGTGTGCTTTAAAAAAACATTTTTTCTAGGGACAGAAAACTATAGGAAGGAAGAGTGTCAGTTTCTTTCACTGTGATAATCCTTGTTTCTAGGGACAAAGAAGGAAAGTGAGTGAAATTCTCCTTGTGCTATAGTGTGCTTTAAAAAAACATTTTTTCTAGGGACAGAAAACTATAGGTAGGGAGAGTGTCAGTGTGTTTTACTGTGCGAATCCTTGTTTCTAGGGACAGGGAAGGACAGTGAGGGAATTCTCCTTGTGCTATAGTGTGCTAAAGCATTCCTCATCAACCATCTTTGAAATCCTTGTTTTTTTGGACAGTCAGGGAAATTGTCGTTGTGCTATTCCGTGCAAAAGCAATCATCCTCAACCATATTTAGAAATCCTTAAGTAAAGGGACAGAGAAGGACACCTGAAGGTAGCCCTTATTGCTTTTTTCCCATCTCCCTGCAGGCCATCTATTAGAATGTCTGGAAGGCAAACAAGGAGAGGCAGACAGTCAGGAGGCAATAAAAGAGGGCAAGCAGGCTCTGTGTCTGGGGGCAACAGTGCTGGTCGTGGACGCGGTGCATTGTCATCAGCACATGGCCATGGGACACGCTTGTCCTTCTTTTCGGCAGCTGGACATGTTGAGCCACATCATGCCGAAGACTTGGTAGAGTGGATGACCAAGCCCTCCTCCTCCTCCTCATCCTCTCTCACCCAGGCTCAGGGTACTGGCAAAGCAGCTGCCAAAGCGTCCTCTTCCCTGGTATCAATGTCAGACTCATCATCAGTCACTCCTTCCCTAGACCCACCATGTCCTCCTCCTGAGGAGTCCCCCGAACTGTTTGAGCACAGTGTTGGGTACATGCTCCAGGAGGATGCCCAGCGTTTCGAAGGGTCTGATGATGAAACCCAGCTACAGGAAGGCAGTAGCGTGAGAGCAGACAGAGGGGATGCTCAAGAAGGACACCAATCTGGCAGTCATGTTCCAGCAGCTGCAGCATACTGCCAGATTGGCTCCAGTGATGAGGAGGGAGGGGATGATGAGGTCACTGACTCCACGTGGGTGCCTAATAGGAGAGAGGAGGAGGAGGAGGATGAGGAGGAGGCACATCTCCAACGAGGCAGGATGCCCTTTGGTGGCCAGCGTAAGGGCAGTACACCGACGGAATCACACCGCAGAGCTCCGCCTGTGCAGGGCGCTGCCTCTGCCCGTCATTCAAAAAGTTCTTTGGTGTGGGCCTTTTTTGAGGCTAGTGCATCAGATCGCACAGCTGCTGTTTGCAACATATGTCTCAAGCGTATATCGCGTGGCCAAAACATCAGCCGCTTGGGTACCACATGCCTGACCAGACATATGTTGACCTGCCATGCAGCTCGTTGGCAAGCCTACCTCAAAGACCCACACCAAAGAACAAAGCGGACCTCTCCTTGCACCGCATCAGCTGGGATCTCCAACCCCACTATAACTTCAGTCCTCTCTGAAATATGCACTGAGAGGAATGAAGGTGTAGAATTAGGTGTGTCACAGCCAAGTACTTGCGGCCACTCTGCTAGCAGTACACCGACGTCCGATTCTAGCAGGCAAATTTCCCTGCCCCAGCTGCTGGACCGTCGAAAGAAGTTCACTCCCAGCCATCCACATGCCCAGCGGTTGAATGCTAGCTTGGCTAAATTGCTAGCGCTTCAACTGCTGCCTTTTCAGTTGGTAGACTCGGCCCCCTTCCGTGAGTTTGTGCAATGTGCGGTTCCTCAGTGGCAGGTTCCCAAACGCCACTTTTTCTCACGGAAGGCTATTCCGGCTCTCTACCGGCATGTGGAAGGCAATGTCTTGGCCTCGCTGGACAGGGCGGTCAGCGGTAAGGTGCATATTACCGCTGACTCATGGTCCAGCAGGCATGGACAGGGACGTTACCTTTCTTTCACGGCCCATTGGGTCACTCTTTTGGCAGCTGGGAAGGATGCAGGACAAGGTGCAGTAGTGTTGGAGGTTGTTCCACCGCCACGCCTCCAAAATGCTACTACTGGTTGTGACACACCTCTCTCCTCCACCCCCTCCTCTTCTTCTTCCTCCATGGCCTCTTCCTGTGCTTTGTCCTCTGAACCAGCGGTGCTCCGTAGCCGTTCAAGGGGCTACGCAAGTACGCAGGCAAAAAGATGCCATGCTGTGCTTGCGCTGGTGTGTTTGGGGGACAGAAGCCACACTGGGGCAGAGGTCCTGTCTGCTCTGCAGGGCCAGGCCGAGAGGTGGTTGACGCCACGCCAGCTTAAGCCAGGAATGGTGGTTTGCGACAATGGCACCAACCTCCTCTCCGCCCTCCGACAGGGACAACTGACCCATGTGCCCTGTGTGGCTCACGTCCTTAACCTGGTGGTGCAGCGGTTCTTGGGCAGGTACCCGGGCTTACAGGATGTCCTGAGGCAGGCCAGGAAAGTCTGTGTGCATTTCCGCAGCTCTTATAATGCCAGTGCTCGCCTGGCTGAGCTGCAAAAGGAGTTGAACCTGCCCAAGAACCGCCTTATATGTGACATGCCCACCAGGTGGAACTCAACGTTGGCCATGCTGCAGCGGCTGCACACGCAGCAGAGGGCCATCAATGAGTACCTGTGCGACTACGGCACCAGGACAGGGTCAGGGGAGCTTGGTTTTTTTTCTCCACGCCAGTGGGGCATGATCAGGGATGCATGCACTGTCCTGGCACCATTTGAGGAGGCCACGAGGATGGTGAGCAGTGACAGTGCATGCATCAGTGACACTGTACCTCTTGTCCACCTGTTGGAGCACACGCTGCGTGGAATAATGGACAGGGCACTTGAGGCAGAACAGAGGCAGGAAGAGGAGGACTTCCTTGCCTCTCAAGGCCCCCTTTACCCAGACAGTGTTCCTTCTGTCCCACCCATCGCACAGGAAGAGGAGGAGGAGGAGGAGGAGGAGGAGGATTGTGTCAGCATGGAGGTGGAGGCTGGCACTCAGCATCATCAGCAGCAGTCTTTTAGGGATGATTTACAGTCCCAAGAAACCAGTGGACTTGTACGTGGCTGGGAGGAGGTGGCTGCGGATCATGTCGTCCTTAGTGACCCAGAGGACTCCGGAGCGAATGCCTCAGCAAACCTACGCTGCATGGCCTCCCTGATCCTGCAAAGTCTGCGGAAGGATCCTCGTATTCTTCGGATCAAGGAGAGGGACCATTACTGGCTGGCCACTCTCCTTGATCCACGGTACAAGGGTAAGGTTGCGGACCTTATGTTACCGTCGCAGAGGGAGCAGAGGATGAGACAACTCCGGGAGGCCTTGCAGAAAGGTCTGTGCAACGCGTTCCCAGAGACTGGGAGGTTACAAACTCCTGGTCCTGGACAACGAGTTGCTGAGGCTTCGGCCAGTCAAAGAAGGAGCGGTGGGGAAGGTGGCCGTCTGACCGATGCGTTCAGACAATTCTTTAGTCCGCAGCCCCAAAGTATGATCGGTTCCAGCAACCATCGCCAGCGTCTGATAAACATGGTGCAGGAATATCTAGGGGCAAGGTCAGACTTGGACACCTTCCCCACCGAAAATCCTCTGGCTTACTGGGTCTTGAGGATGGATCACTGGCCAGAGCTTGCACAGTATGCAATTGAGCTACTGGCCTGTCCTGCATCCAGCGTTCTTTCGGAACGCACATTCAGTGCTGCTGGAGGATTTGTCACGGATCACAGGGTGCGCCTGTCCACCGACTCGGTTGATCGACTGACTTTCATCAAGATGAACCAGTCTTGGATCACCACCAGCTACCACACACCTGATGCTGATATAACAGACTAATTGATTTTAACATGTCACATCCCTTCAAGACTGATGCTGATGCTGAGTGCCTGTGCTGTTATGTTGACTGGCTATCCTCCTCCTCCGAGTCCTCAATGATACGATTGATGATGATAGCTTGGAAGATCATTTTTGTTTATGGGTGCCGCCACCAGTGGCTAAGGCCCAATTTTTCAGCCCCTGTTTTACAGGGGCGTGTAATTACAATTTTTTTAGCAATAATTTGCCATAGGGCTCATTGCTGTGCTCCAAGTACAGTATCTGTGAGGGGTTGGAGTGTTGTGGCACCAGTGCCTAAGGCCCAATTTTTCAGCCCCTGTTTAACAGGGGCGTGTCATTACAATTTTTGAAGCAATACTTTGCAACAGGGCTCATTGCTGTGCTCCAAGTACAGTATCTGTGAGGGGTTGTAGTGTTGTGCCACCAGTGCCTAAGGCCCAATTTTTCAGCCCCTGTTCAACAGGGGCATGCAATTACAATTCTTGATCTAATAATTCACAGCAGGGCCCATTGCTGCACCCACCAAGAGTAACTCTGAGGGCTTACAGTGTTGTGGCAACGCCACCACCACCACCACCACGAAAGGCCCAATTTTTCAGCCCCTGTTCAAAAGGGGCATGTAATTACAATTCTTGATCTAATAATTCACAGCAGGGCCCATTCCTGCACCCACCAAGAGTAACTCTGAGGGCTTACAGTGTTGTGGCAACACCACCACCACCACCACCACCACCACCACGAAAGGCCCAATTTTTCAGCCCCTGTTCAACAGGGGCATGCAATTACAATTCTTGATCTAATAATTCACAGCAGGGCCCATTGCTGCACCCACCAAGAGTAACTGTCAGGGCTTACAGTGTTGTGGCACCAGAACCACCATCAAAGGCCCAATTTTTACTACCACTGTTCAACAATTATATGTAATTAAAATTCCTGATATAATAGTTGACAGCAGGGCGTTCCAGCACCAACCAAGAGTAACTGTGAGTGCTTACAGTGTTGTGCCAACACCAACAACTAAGGGGCCTATTTCTGCAGAGTATATACGGCAGGTCCCTACTTTCAAACATCCAACTTACAAACGACTCCTACTTGCAAACGCAAGAAGACAACAGGAAGTGAGAGGAAATCTACCCCTAGGAAGGAAAATTCTCTCCTGTAAGAATTAATATGGGAGAAAGGTGTCTCCTCTGTACTGATGCTTTATCACCAATCCTTGTTTCAAGAAAAACACCACATTTCAAAAACAGTTGTCATTGGGATGGAAAGTGAGGTGAAATGTTCTGAACAGGGGCACAGACAGCAAAACAAATGTTACAGGGGTGATAACCCTTACCTATGTTTTCCAAAAAGTTTAAAAATAGATTTTTGGGCTGGAGCTACACTTAAACAATGTACCTGTTCAAAATTACAAACAGATTCTACATAAGAACAAACCTACAGTCCCTGTCTTGTATGCACCGCCTGTATACGGATGTTCAGAGTATATAGGGCCTTTTTTATTTTATGTGCGGGGTTCCCCTTAATATCCATACAAGACCCAAAGGGGCTGGTAATGGGCTGGGGTAGGGGGGGGGGGTCATGGGGTAGCTATGCCATTTTTCTTAAAGATTTTCATCCATATTACCGGGACCAGACATTACATTAAAGCCGCAAGCAGTTTTAAATGGCTTTTTTTTCCTTTAGAAGTGTCATTTTGTGCAGGGACAGTTCTAAACACGGGAAACACGTGGCACTTCACAGGCATACTTTAGACACCCCCCAGGTACGATATTTAAAGGAATATTTGACTTTTTTTTTTCACTTTATGCATCATTAAAATGACTGCTCCCGAAAAACGACCGTTTTTAAAACTTCTTTTTGCATTGATACATGTCCCCTGGTGCACAACCCGGGTTCCCAAACCCTTTTTAGGACAATAACATGCATAATAGTTGTTATAATTAGCACTTTAGAATTCGAACGTTCGCATCCATTGTATTTAATAGGGTTCTAATGTTCGTACGAACTTTCGGTCCGTTCGCGGGTTCTGGTGCGAACCGAACCCGGGGGTGTTCGGCTCATCACTATTGAGGAACGCTAAGCTGCCTGTGCTCCATTGGCAAATTACTCACCACTGTGTCTAAGTTGATTAAAACTAGCCATACACAGCTTGAATTTCAATTAAACCAAACTGTGCAGTGTATAAATATACCTCAAAAAACAATAAAACTTGTGGAGAAAAAACAGAAATGTCCTTCTGTATTAACCACTTGCTTACTGGGCACTTAACCCCCCCTCCTACCCAGACCAATTTTCAGCTTTCAGCGCTGATGCACTTTGAATGACAAGTGCGCAGTCATACAACACTGTTTTTTCCCCACAAATAGAGCTTTCTTTTGATCACCTCTGCGGTTTTTATATTTTGTTAAAAAAAATTAAAAAGACAGATTTAAAAAAAAAAAAATTATATTGTTTTAGATTTTGTTATACAATTTTGCAAACAGGTAATTTTTCTCCTTTATTGATGTACGCTGATGAGGCTACACTGATGGGCACCGATGGCCTGCACTGATGGGCACTGATGGGCACCGATGGGCACCGATAAAGTGGCACTGGTGGGCACCGATAAAGTGGCACTGGTGGGCACCGATAAGGCGGCACTGGTGGGCACCGATAAGGCGGCACTGGTGGGCACTGATAGGCGGCACCGAGAGGTGACACTGAGAGGTTGCACTGATGGGTGGCACTGAAGGGCTCTGATAGGTGGCACTGGTGGGCACTGAGAAGTGGCACTAATAGGTGGCATTGATAGGTGGCACTGATAGCTGGCAGTGATGGGCACTGATAGGTGGCAGTGATGGGCACTGATGGGTGGCAATAATGGGCACTGATCGGCACTGGTAGGTTACACTGATAGGCAGCATTGTTAGGTGGCACTGATTGGCACCACTGGTGGGCATTGATCACAGCACGCGCCGCGCAGGGGCGCGCAAGGAGCGGGCAAAGGGGAGGACGCCTCCCGGCATTTGGGGTCCACGCTGTGGCCGTCATTCGGCTATAGCCCGGACACCAAGTGGTTAAAAAGTCCCTATGATGAACTTGCTTCTCAACTGTGAAACATCATGAATAAGTGTATCCACCACCATTAAGGTAAGCCATCACCGAAAATAGATCTATGGAGGCTTACCAGAGATGCATGACCTCCTAACCTAATAGAAACGTCAAATCAAGCATGTTAGAGGCAGGGCCGGTGCTACCACTAGGCAAACTAGGCAGCCACCTAGGGCGCACTACTGCCTAGGGGCGCCCGACTCAGTGTTGCCAACCCCCTGAAGTGAAATTTACTGGCAAGGATGCCAAAATTTCTGTACGGCACCAATTTCTTACTGGCAAAAATAATGAAGATTACTGGCAGAGCCGCATTTTTTACTGACGCTGAAAAAAGTACCTAAAATTACGGTTTTTAGTACTAAACAGTGCAAATATCAATATTTCAACTAAAAACACATAGCTGATGCTAATATCAATGTGTTTAAGTTAAACAAAAGTAAAACATATTTCTCAATTCACATGAAGGTCAGGATACTATAACCCAGCCAGCACAGAGTTCCCTCTTACATCAGAGTCTGCAGGATGCCCCCTTACAGTGCAAGGGAACTCTTATGTAAAGGGGAACGCTGCAGATCATGATGTAAGGGGGAACTCTGATGTGGGGGGAGGGGCTCTGGTGAATAGAGACCACCTTCCACAGAGTGAATACACTAAGGTAAAGGGGGGGTACTAATATAAGGGGGAAACCTTTATATCAGTGCCCCCTTACATTATTGTATTCATTCACCTCCTTACATCAGACAGTGACCCCCCCCCTCAGACTGGCCTGGCGGCACTGTCACTTACCTCCTCTCGGGTGCACAGTGTGGGGCTCAGTCAGACGGCTCCAGCTTGGTGGCTCTGATCTCCTCTTCCCAGTCCACACGTCTGTTTCTTCCTGGGCCGTAACCCCCATCCCGGCGGCACACCCACTCTTGACTCCTTTCTAGGATCCCCTCAGAGACTGTAGACATGACAAGAGATGGTCAGAGGCTGCGGACACACGATACAGGAGGGGGACAGAGGCTGCGGACATACTACAGGAGGGGGACAGAGACTGCGGACACACTACAGGAGGGGGACAGAGACTGCGGACACACTACAGGAGGGGGACAGAGACTGCGGACACACTACAGGAGGTGGACAGAGGCTGCGGACATACTACAGGAGGTGGACAGAGGCTGCGGACATACTACAGGAGGGGGACAGAGGCTGCGGACATACTACAGGAGGTGGACAGAGGCTGAGGACATACTACAGGAGGGGGACAGAGGCTGCGGACATACTACAGGAGGTGGACAGAGGCTGCGGACATACTACAGGAGGTGGACAGAGGCTGCGGACATACTACAGGAGGGGGACAGAGGCTGCGGACATACTACAGGAGGTGGACAGAGGCTGCGGACATACTACAGGAGGTGGACAGAGGCTGCGGACACACTACAGGAGAGGGACAGAGGCTGCGGACACACTACAGGAGAGGGACAGAGGCTGCGGACACACTACAGGAGGGGGACAGAGGCTGCGGACATACTACAGGAGGGGGACAGAGGCTGCGGACATACTACAGGAGGTGGACAGAGGCTGCGGACATACTACAGGAGGTGGACAGAGGCTGCGGACATACTACAGGAGGGGGACAGAGGCTGCGGACATACTACAGGAGGTGGACAGAGGCTGTGGACACACTACAGGAGGGGGACAGAGGCTGCGGACATACTACAGGAGGGGGACAGAGGCTGCGGACATACTACAGGAGGGGGACAGAGGCTGCGGACATACTACAGGAGGTGGACAGAGGCTGCGGACATACTACAGGAGGTGGACAGAGGCTGCGGACATACTACAGGAGGTGGACAGAGGCTGCGGACATACTACAGGAGGGGGACAGAGGCTGCGGACATACTACAGGAGGTGGACAGAGGCTGCGGACACACTACAGGGGGAGGACAGAGGCTGCGGACATACTACAGGAGGGGGACAGAGGCTGCGGACATACTACAGGAGGTGGACAGAGGCTGCGGACATACTACAGGAGGGGGACAGAGGCTGCGGACACACTACAGGAGGGGGACAGAGGCTGCGGACACACTACAGGAGGGGGACAGAGGCTGCGGACACCACCATATTACTTCTGCACATCATCAGTGTGCTGTGTCCTCCTCCTGTGCCCCTTTCACCACTCCACAGGTCAGGGCAGCACTGTGCTGCCCTGACCTGTGAAGAGGTGAAAGGGACACAGAAACCAGAGGAGGATACAGCACACTGATGACGCTGTCCCCTTGTATCCCCCCCTGTTTCACTGACCTTGAGTCCGTCCTCCTCACTCCTGGCTGGGCCCTGTCAGTGCTCCGAGTCCTCCACAGACCACCTATGATGAGTGCATGGCATGCACTCACTGCAGGTGTCCCGCCACTGCTGCCAGCCACTGTGGCCTTTTCAAAAATGGCGCCAGCGGCGCCATCACGTTACTGCGTGTGCGCCGCCGCCGCTCGGCCGAGTTCCGAATGCGCTCGGCCGGCGCATTCGGAACGGCGCATGCGCAGTTGTATGGCCGGCTCGCGGCCATCTTTTTGATGGGCGCCGGTGCCCATAAACTGACTTTTACGTACAGCCCGAAAAAGGGGTTAAATCGCGGGCTGTACGTAAATCTACGTACGGTTGGCAACACTGGCCCGACTGCTGGTTTCCCTCCACGTCTCCATGCTCTGCAGGCTGCAGCATGTAAATAACTCTCAGGCAGCTGCTCTGTTTGACCGGTAGTGTAATTAGAGGCGCAGCACTGGAGCCCAGTGCTAGAGGAAACAAAGCCGATGCTTCCTGTATAGCGGCGCCTTCTGTCACATGGGCATGGCAAAGGGGGTGGAATCAGGGGTGGAGCCAATGGGGGCGGCAAAATTAGGTTTCGCCTAGGGTGTAAAAAATCCTTGCACCAACCCTGGTTAGAGGACACCTTGGCACTTGGTAAGACACATCACTTGATAGCAGATCTCACACAAGCACCCACATATATCTGATGAACCTTCCAATGGAGCTGGAGGGGACCCTTAAAGCTACTGGACAAATCTCGTTTGGGTGTCAAACCTCCAGGCAATTGTTGCTCAAAAGCAGAAAGGAGACCCATGATCCACGTGGTGTAAACCAGGTAATAACATTTAATAAAGAATACAATTGTACTTACAACAAAGTTAAAACACCCCCCCCATCCCATCCCAGTACTCTGTATACATACCCTATATTCCAAGGGTTCAGGTCTTAATGTTCCTCTGGTGGTGGGCAAGTCCAGAATTATGCATAAAATGGCACCACCAAAGATGTGGTGCCTTTTCCTGCAGCATTCTTCATTTATTTATTTTGTTTTTGTTATACAAAAAAAAAATTAACATATGATTAATTATTCCCAGAACATAGTGGGTAAGCAACAAAAACAGCCCAGCAGATTATGATTGCTTTTCAGCTTCCTTAATCTGACTGAAACCTCAAACTCTGCTGTCTGATAATGGACAAAACGTTAAGGGAAATCTCCCCAATGGGCTATAGATTAAAATAAAAACTGTCAGGGGTTATAATGCTCCCTTACTCTATCCATAATTTAAAAAAAGTTTTCCCTTAAGTTTTTCTTTAACTTCTCACTTCTTGGCCTTTTGGCTAAGATCAAGTGTAGTATCTGTTCTTACCAGTGTCCAGTAGGGGTGTTATGCCGTCATTCTGGCCTTTGGTAGGAATGGCTGGCTGTATAGTGTCCCTGCTGGTATGATGGGAGCTCTGAAGGCTAGTACCAGCTGGAAAGGAAATAGGGGTGCCCACGGGATGTGGGGCACAAGAGTAGTTTCCCCAGGAAGACTGGAGGGGCCCAGTGTCTGCTGATTTGAATGGGTCTACATTGTCTGGCCATGAGCTGGGAAGTCAGAGAATCCACGGTGTCAGTGCCCCCGGGAGTTGGTCTCCCCAGGGGTGCTCTCAGTAATGCCTTGTACACACGATCGGATTTTCCGTCAGTATAAACTCTGAAGAATTTTTCCAACGGAATTCCGTTCAAGCTGTCTTGCATACACACTGTCACACCAAATTCCAACCGTCAAGAACGCAGTGACGTACAACACTACGACGAGCCAAGAAAAATTAAGTTCAATGCTTCCGAGCATGCGTCGACTTGATTCTGAGCATGTGTGTTTTTTTCCCCTGTCGGTGTTCCATACAGACATGTTCTTTTTCTAAAGTCAGATGGGGCACACACACGGTCGGAATATCCGATGAAAAAATTCCGTCTGACTTTTTTCATCGGAAATTACGATTGTGTGTACAAGGCATTACACTATGGGCCTGGGAACCCACTGTGTGAAAAGGCACATGGCCATGTAACTATTTTTTTTCTGCATTGCGCCTCTATTGGCTAGGCCTTTTGGCTACGTCTGGGGCAATTTTTGCTACCAGGCCTCAGGGCTTAGCCAGTACAATAGCATTGGCGCTATTTAGTTTTGGTTTTTCACTTTGCACTTTTGTGCGTGTTTCTCACTAAGAAGGGGGCTGTGGGTCCTCTGGCCTACCCTAAAGTCTAGGGGTGATATGTGGTTATTAGGTTCCTTCCTTTCCTAAACAAGGGGGGTCTCTTTTTGGGACAGCCCCCTCACCTAGTACTTGGTCGTTTTCAGCTGACCATGAGAAGAGAGGTCTACCAGGCCTTTTGACAAGAGGGGCAAAGTTGAACCTTGCTCCTGTCAGGAGCCTTGTGCCCCAGGGGGTCAGGTCCTACTCCCTCAAGGGGTGGACAAGAGGCACACCCTTAAGTGCACTTTTTTGTTCACATGCACTTTTTTTGTACTTTGGTGGGTTTTTTAGTGCACCATCCCTGATTTAAAAAAAAAATCTCTTCTTTAAACTCATGATTTTTACTGGAAATGGTTTTGTTGTATAAAGCAGGGGTGTTAAAGAGTGATCTTTCCTGGTTTGACTGCAAGCCGCAATCCCAACCCTGCCCTGCTCTCTTACTTCTGGATAGGCCCTCACACTAGACATGTGCACAACATAAAAATTTGTTTAGTTTAGTTTCATTTCTGTGTGTTTCCATTGATTCGTAACATTTCTTAATTTCGTAAGACGTGGTTTATCGTATTCGGACTCGTTCGTATTTCCGTAAGGGTTATTTTTCCGTTGATTCGTTTTTCCGTTAGTCTAATTTTCGCTGATTTGAAATTCGTATTTACGTTATATTTTATATTCGGCCGCGTTCGTATTTTCGTAAGAACTATATTTTCGTTGATTTGCAATGATTCGTATTTTCGTGTCTAATTTCCGTTGATTGGAAAATCGTACTTTTGTAGATTTAATTACATTCGTACTTTCGTTAGAATACATTTTCCGTTTATTCAAAGCACTACTCGTCGTAATTTGGTAATTCGTACTTTCGTGAGATTGACTGGCTCATTTATTCGTACTTTCGTAACATTGTTTTCGTAAATGCGTAATCGGGGCATAATTCGTAATTTTACATAATGTGTCAAAATAGGAGAACACAAAAATATGTCAGAGATATTACAAAATACAAATATAGAAATTAGAATCTAGACAGCGTATGCTTAAGAAACAAAGAATTTCTCTCTCACAAGTCACAACTTTACTCATAAATCCAACAGAACAATGCAACCTACCCAACCACAACCTATCTGGACTCTGGATGGAATGCACTGCAGTCTTATGCCACGTACACACGACCGTTTTACGAGAAAAATTACATTTTTTAAATTTGGTCATTAAAAACGATCGTGTGTAGGCAAGGCAGGCTTGAGAAGAATCACGTCGAGAAAAACGCAGTTTTTTTCAATGACATTAAAAATGGTCGTGTGTACGCGGCATAACACAGAAAAACACACAAGGGAATAAGAAACAAGCTCATTGGGGGAAGAGACAACCTCTTCAGGGGAAGGGACAAGCTTATTGGCCATTGGCCAACATCCAGAACGAATTCAGAACTAACGAAATAGAATTTAAGTTTTTTCGAATTTTCGTTGTTTTGATTTCCATTTTCCGAAGATTCGTAATTTTTTTTTTTTTCGTTCATTTTGATTTTCGTTAATATGGATCTTTGTTCGTTATTTTCGTTGTTTTGTTTTACGTTTTACGAATATTCGTAATTTTGCATTTTCGTTCATTTTGATTTTCGTTATTTTTTGATCTTTGTTCGGTATTTTCATTGTTTTTATGTTTTCGTATTTTGGCTGTTTCAAATTTCCTAAATTCGTATTTTCGTTGTTTTCCAAATTCATTCCTTTCGATAATTCGTTGTTCGTTTGTAATTTTATCAAACCGTTCATTCATTCGTATGTTTACGAATCAAGGAATATAACGAATTTTGACGAATAACGAATTCGTAACTAAACGAATTGCACATGTCTACCTCACACAGCCTAGCAGCCAGATGCTACGGGATAGGCCCAATCTTCAGCCTAGCAGCCCGGGACACATGACACATGTCCACCCAGACAGCCGTCCAGGTGGCACAGAACATAGATCACTTGACTCTACCCGAATATTTAGGTTCTCCCAGCAGGCCAAGGGATTCAAGAAAACCCCTGCCCATTGGCTGAGACACCACACATACCCATAACTTGACCTTGGGTTGCCCTTCTCATATCCAGTACCACCAAGTACCCGGCCACCTAGCGGCAGAAGAGAAAAGTGCAACAAGGCCAAACTTAGGTGTACGTTTAATAAACTGTGATAAGCCGAGATCATGATGATCACCGCTTATCTCAGAGCATTGCCTGTTTAATATACTGAGATCAGGAGCAGAGAACATGTTCTCCGCTTCTCATCACAGCACATGACCGTTTTGTCACAAAACGGCCAGTTTAATAAACTGAGATCTGAAGATCTCACGGCTCTTCCACTGAAATATCTCCCTTCCAGATTCACCAGCTCAGAGGTGGAGAATCTGGGAGAGGAGCTGGTGTGATTAGAGGAAGAAGGCTTATTTCTTCCTAATATCAGCACCAGTGGGTTAAAAATGAATATTAACAACATTATATATATATATATATATATATATATATATATATATATATATATACAAGTGTGTGTATATAGATACATTATATATGTGTGTGTGTGTGTGTGTGTATATATATATATGTGTGTGTGTGTGTGTGTGTGTGTGTGTATGTGTATATATATACTGTATATATACATGTGTGTGTGTATATGTGTGTATATATATGTACATATATATAAGTGTAGCGGGTATGTACTTTCCCGGGTGTAAATTTGAATTTGGCAGAGACATTAGTGATGTGTAGTTCCCTGCGGCCCAGTGGGTGGCGCTGTTGCCCTGGGCTGGGGTTGAATCATTGCTGTGTGCTGTGTTTCCTTTTTGTCTTCTCTCGGCAGCGGTATGGTGGGGCGGGGAGCCCGCCGTGCTTGCTGGGAGAGGGTATAAAGGGGCCGGCCATCTTTGTCACGGGGTTGAAGTCCCAGGCACCTTCAGCTTGTGGACGGTGGTTCGTGTCGGTCCTCTGGGTGGCCTAGGCCTAGAGGACAGCCGGAGGTCGTGTTCCATCCCAGGAACCTTTAGCCTGGGGTGAGGTACTCGGATGGAGGTCCGGAGCTCAGTGCCCAACACTGAGTTCCGCGAGGGAAGGAGATCCTAGGGAACCCCGGGAGTGGGTACCCGAATCCGGAAGGCGCAATGGACAGGGGGGAGCTCCTCACTTGAAGACCCGGTGCAGCATATTGTCGGTGACAGGTGAGCCTCTCATCGGAGACCGCCTGGAAGGAAATTCCCCTCGTGCGGAGACCGTAACCCACTTTCAGGAAGGAAAGTGGAGAACGCATTGTGTCTGGGCCTACTCGCATCCACACCTCCTTTCCTGTTCTGTTAACCAAGGGAGTTCAACTGATTGTGTTCATTCGCAGAAGAATAAAGGAGTGTTGAACTTTAATGGTGTGGGGCTCATTTCCTAACAGACATTGTTCAAGGTGACTCTTGGAGGGAGGATCCAGGTGCACAGCACTGACCTGAAGGTAATACAAGAACGTTGCTTATACCGCACTGACACATGTGGTGGAAGCCAGGCGTGGTGTCCCCGCTCCCTCCCCTCTAAGGTACCCCTAGACAAGAAACGAGACGAGAGAAAGAGAGGAGTGAGGGGGGGGGGGGGGGTGCTACACATATATATTTATGGTCGGAGCCCTCAGTCAGAAGAGATATGGATCACATAAACACATCACAAGACTAACAACACAGATAAGACCTGAAGTGTGGCCTGGCCTGTTGGACGATATGCCAAGAGAAGGGGCCATACCTAAGATAGAAGTAATGAATAATTCTGTTGAGAATTGTTTGAAGGGAAGTGCCCTAAAAAGGGGTATGGGTGGGTGGGTACCGCGCACTAGAGCCGACACTGGCGATGACGGACGGTCTGCTTAAGTACCCCTCGAACTCCTCCCATAATTTCAGGCCAGCATACTGGTCTTCCTATTTATGGTCGGAGCCCTCAGTCAGAAGAGATATGGATCACATAAACACATCACAAGACTAACACAGATATGACCTGAAGTGTGGCCTGGCCTGTTGGACGGTATGCCAAGAGAAGGGGCCAAAATACACTTGGTTAGGGAAGGAATTGTTTTATTGTACAAGGCAATAACAACAGAGCGAGTCTGTTGGAGACTCGTGGTAATCTGTTTGAGGATTGGGGACGTATCGGGCGAAACGCGTGGACTTCCACCTGCCCATCATCCTGATTGCGTGGTCTGGAACTCAGTTACGCGATGCGGCTAAGGCTGCTCCCATGCAAAAGAATGTCCTGAGTAACGACCTGGGTTTAAGGCCTAAGATGCATGGGAGCGTTCTGACTTAACTGATGAACTGGTACTTGCTTAGGGGTTCAGTTGGGAAACGTAGTAGAGGCTGTCCTCTGATAGGTCGGGCAGTAGAGTATACCAATTGCTTTAGAACGGCCATAGGGCACCAGGCGTTGTGCGTCTGGAAAGTTTGACATCTACTCTGGGACCGGATTGTAGCGTTTCCCGACACCATCGGGTGTAGGATGAAACTACTCTGGTGGTGAGTCAGGTGGTGCCTGCGTAGTACTTGGTATTCGGGTTCGTGACAGTAAATTCGCTGGGCCGCAGAAAACCGGGAAAGGCTAGGTAATGGTTGCTCGAATTACCAGGCTGGGTCATAACCGAAGGGGGAACGTGGAAGCATAGCAGACATGTCCTGGAATACGGCGTTGGTCACTGGTAAGCGTTAGGTACCAGTGTGTGGTTGCTGCCTGTGGATGCCACGTGGTATGGTTTTGACCGAATGAGCGGCGAACAGGGAAGGTTTGGTAGGGTCTAGTAGAGGGATAAATGCTGGATGCCGGCTGAATAGAGTCTGATGGTATCGTGTGACAGTAGGAAACGAAGGCCAGATATGTCTGAGTTTCCTGGAACCGCCCCGGGGTTAGCGGCTAGGAACCTGTCGGTCTTCCAGGCAGTATGGTAGGCCTTCAGTGTATTGGAAGAATAGAACACGTTGATGAGGGAGGTAGCACCAAGGAGGTGCTATCTCGTTGCAGAGTTGGTTGCGACTAACGTGGGATGCCGGACATGGTCGGCTCCGGTCTCCGGTGAAAGGATGAGGCATAGTTAGGCGGGAACGTGCGTCGGCCGAGGTATTGCATTTACCAGGGATGCGGACCCTGGGGATACTGAACTGATGTTGTAGGGACAGTAGCAACAGCCTGCGTAGGAAGGCCATGGTGGCCACCGATTTTGACCAGCCTCTTTTAACGACTGTGGCCTGGTTATCTGTGGCGAACGTGGCGGCTTGTCCTGCCCAGGTGCGGCCCCATACTTGAGCCGCTGCAACTATGGGGTAGATCTCGAATAGAGAGGAGGACTGACTAAACGCGGATTTGTGAGTATCTCTGACGGCCACGGACCCGCGAACCAATGATGCCCAAAAATTGCAATGAAGCCTGTGGAAGCTGCTATATCCTTGATTATCTGTGGTGACGAAGGGATGCTGATGGGATGAACGTGGGTCTACTATGCTAATACTCGAGGAAATGGGCCCAGATGGCCAGATCCGCTATAGCGGCTGCGTCTAGCTTAATGACTTGGTCAGGGTCTTGTGCCTGGGAGAGGAACACTAAGAAGCGTGAGATAATGGATCGCCCTTGAGGAATGAACCTCATCGTGAAATTGAGCATGCCCAGTAGGGATTGTAGCTGTGTGTTTGGTGCACCCTGGCGTGACGGTAACATATGGGCGACAGTCCTGTTGCGGGTCAATCTACCGAGAGGCGGGCTGGCCTGCATGGCGCGTTTGTCTAGGATGATGTCCGGAAGGAGATGAGCTAAGCCGGGCTTCCTAAGTTTTCCTCAGTTACGGGCATATTGATTTAAAAGACCTCTTTTAGAATTCCTAGGACTCCTGGGGGTTTAGTATTTAGTGAGAACTCCTGTGAGGGTATGAGGGAGTTTAACTGGGTACGTTAGAAGAATGAGGCGCGGATAAGTAGTAGACTAATCAAAGTTTATTAGAAAACTTGCCCTCGACAAGATCGAAGACTGACTCTTCGTACTGTGAACGGTGACTGCGAAAAGAGGGGAGGGGCTGATCGCATGCCCCCGGTCCATTTCGATCTGAATCGGAGTGCTGATAACTTCTACGTCGGGGCTACTGAGAGCGTGTTTTTTTTTGGGTTTTTTTCTATGGGTAGAGTCGGGTAATGTGATGAGTCTGGTGTGGAACCCTGTAGTGAACTCCTGCCCTAGAAAGGCTGCTAGAGGGGGAGTTGGATGTGAGGAGAGAAGCCAAGCCGCCCGACGTGCATGCGGCCTAGACAAGCCGGGCTCTGCTGCTTGGTGCCGCAGGTACTTCGAGGGGAGCCGTCTGGAGTAGGAGACAGATGTACAGAGGTTTGCAGTGTGGGTAAAATCAACCCTAGAAAGTCGTTGGAGATGGCTGCGCCGCCCCGGTGCACAAATTAGATGTCCTAGTGTGCCCGACTGGGAGGACTGTGTGGCTTGCTGATAATCTATGAGGCGTATTGTCTGCGACTCAGCTCGGAGCACCAATTAATCGTGAGGGTGGCAGATTGACAGATTGTACAGAGTGGGGAGCGAAGGTCGGTGAAGTGGCGGTAGAATGGTTCTGTGTCAATAGTGCTCCAGTTGGTGTTTAGCTGGCACTGTGCCAGCCGGTGGAGACTGGGGCTAAGGGGGGGCGTGGCTGGTCGTGTTTCCAGGGCCCCTTACTCTAGCCTGGACATCGGTGACTGCAGTTGCCAGTGTGGTCGCCAAGGCGTGCAGCTGGATAATTGCAGAGGATATCGACTGCGATGGAACTTGTGTGTCTGGTAAGGCTGCCGCTGGTGGAGGAAACAGCAGCCTAAGCTTGGCTTTCCTGGCTGAGGCCAGGTAGGGGATGCCCATACGTCGTAGTTCGGCCGTGGCCTGGGGGTGGTCCGAGGTCTGGGGGACTGTGTATTGCCGTCCGCCGGACCCGCGAAGGGTGATGGTGAGGCAAAAGTTTGCTGTCGGCTCGCGGCATGGCGTCGGCTAAAAGGAGGGGAATGCATATGTTTTAGAGTAAGTTTGCGAGGTTTGGAGGGGATAGAAGGGTTTAAGAAAACGGGGAGGAAGAAGGAGAGCAGTGAGGACAGGGCAAGGAGCGATAGGCGTAGATGACAGATTAGTTTGTGTACGAGCGCGGTTGAGTGAAATTTGGAAAACTCAAAAGAATGCAAGGCAACTGAGGTGAGCCAGGAGGTGACTGGCTAGATAACCGATAGCTCAGGTGCCGTCTGTGCTCGGCACAGACTAATGAACCAGTGCCCCCAGGGCGTGCTGGGGCGAGTGGCTGAAGTCTGGTATGCTAAGTAAGAATGTTTCGATCTGTAGTGGTTGACGTGTGGTCGGTCTGCTAACCCTCGCACTGCCAGCAAGGTGGATGTTAGGCAACCTTGTCTGTGTGGTGAAGGATCTCGGATCGCTCTTCGAAAACAGAGTGTAGTGCACAGAAGTATGTGACAGTTACTAACGCCTCACGAGCGGTCAAATTGTGTATGTGAAGAAACATATGTCGTGAAAGAGTGCGAGGAGAAAGCAAGGGGGACCTTGCATTGACGCACCTGACTTGTGCTCTAGTAGTTTAAGTCTGGTCGAGGTCGAGACATGGGTCGACCCGAAACCTGTGACACTGACCTGCGTGGGGAAAGCGACAGAGAAAAGGTGAGTAGCCGTGTTGCTACTGGAGATGATGAGTGGCTGATTTGGACCACTTGTCGTATGCTCGCAGCGATTGCGAGGGAAAGTAGCCTTGCTGAGAGGCGAAAGAAGGAAAGTTTGTGAATTGTGAGTATGTAGGGATGACCGTCCGTGATGAACCTGGAGTACTTAAAGTAAGGCGTGTATGTAATGCATGAAGAAAAGTCACATTTAATTACTATTAATTTATTTATATTTGACTATTTGTTATTTATTTATTCATTTATTTAGGGTTTTTTTTTGGGGAACAATTCGAGCGTGAGGCGCCGCTAATGCGACCGGTAATGTACTAGCACTTCGAATGGCCAATGAACTGAACGTCTGAGCTGCTGCTACGACTGAGTTCGGATCATTAGGATGGGTCTGTAGTGCTGGGAAGCTGAGTTGCTGCGCTGGAGGTGCGACTGTACTTGAATTGATAGTGTTTGAAAAGGATCCGAATCTTAGAGCCGACGTTACGACTGGATTCGGATGGATTAGAAAGTTTGATGCCGCGGATTCAACCGTTTGAGCCGGTGGTGCGACTATGCTCGGGTCGGTCGTGTTAGCGGAGGATCCGCACCTTTGAGCCGATGCTACGACTGGGTTCGGATCGGTTGGATGGGTCTGATCAGTTCTAAGTTTGATGTTTGTAGATCCGAGCCGATGATCCGGTGGTGCGACTGTGCTCGGATCGGTCATGTTAGCGGAGGATCCGAACCTTTGAGCCGATGCTACGACTGGGTTCGGATCGGATAGGAGGGTTTGTTGCTAGAGATCCGAGTCGATTGAGCCGGTGAAGCGACTGGACTCGGAACGATTGTAAATGCCATGGAACCGAAAGTTTGAGCCGATGCTACGACTGAATTCGTATCAGTACGAAGTTTGACGTTTGTAGATCCGAGCCGATGAGCCGGTGGTGCGACTGTGCTCGGATCGTCCGTAGATGCCAGAGGACCGAACGTCAAGGCGATGCTACGACTGCGTTTGGATCGGATAGAATGGTTTGTTGCTAAAGATCCGAGTCGGACGAGCCGGTGCTGCGGCTGGACTCGGATCGATTGGGAACGCCATAGGTCCGAAAGTTTGAGCCGATGCTACGACTGAATTCGGATGGTTAGAAGTTTGATGTTTGTAGATCCGAGCCGATGAGCCGGTGGTGCGACTGTGCTCGGAACAAACGTGGATGCCAGAGATCCGAATCTCTGAGCCGATGCTGTGCCTGTATTCGGACTGATAACGGGTGCAAGAGGAGGGGGTTTGAATTGCCGGGTCCGAATCATAGCGCCGGAGATACGGCTGGACTCGGACGGCTGTTCGGTGTTTCGAAGTTGAAGGGGCTTGTGATTGCCGAGGGTCCGACCTGTAGTGTCGATTGTTGCGACTAGGGCCGGACCGGACTGTTAGGTGTATGGTGTGTGTAGTAGGAGGTGTGGGGCATCAGTAAGGTGAAGGGAGAGTATCGTAGGAGGTGTAGGGCATCAGTGACTAGGGATGAGGAAGTGAAGTGTGGGATACCAGTCCGACGACTGGGTATCGGATGTGCGACTTGAGGTAAGAGGCTTGCGAGCTGCGAGTAATTCGTACAACAGCTCTGTGAGACGTAGTCTCTAGGCGGGCCGTTACTGTGGTAACGTACGTGCGACAGGTTTCGAAAGACAACTGGACTAGTCGGTATACATACGATGCAGACGGAAAAACACTGGGTTATGAACCGTGTGATTTGTAAAAGAAGAAACGTGTACCGGCGCTACGATTCGTACGAATGGTAACGGACGGTCCTACCTGCGATAGCGAGCGGGGATACGATCAACTGTGAGTGAAGCTGGAAGGAACGAAAGCAACTACACGGACGTTGCGAGACGTATGGCGTCGGCTGATGACGACGAATACCGCGCACTAGAGCCGACACTGACGATGGTGGACGGTTTGCTTAAGTACCCCTCGAACTCCTCCCATAATTTCAGGCCAGCATACTGGCCTTCCTATATATATGTGTAGCGGGGTCTCTAAATTTAGGTGGGACACACTCAGGTGTGTAGGTTTGGGAGTAATGGACCACTTGTATTCGTGGAGGATTGGACGGTGTAATAATCCCCTTGGCCTGTGGGTGGCGGGTGCCCGCAGGCTCAAGGTAGATTTGCCGTCACAGTGCTGTCCTTTTTGTCCCTTCTCGGAGATGGTACGGCGAGGGCGGGGAACCTGCCGTGGCGTCGATGGGAGGGGATAAAAGGGGGAGACGCCCTGGTCACGAGGTCTTGCTCTTCTGGAGGTTGATCATCACGCGCCCAGGCACCTTAGGCCTGGGTGCGGGCGGTTCTGGATTCCGGCTCAGGTGCCCTAGGCCTGACCGGGATGGAGTTGGAGTCCATCCCAGGCACCTTCAGCCTGGGGTGAGGTACTAAACCAGGAGGCCTGGGGCCCAGTGACTTCGACTGGGTCCCGCGAGGGTGGAGAAGTCCGAGGGTCCCTGAAGTGGATGGGGCCCATTTCTGAGGTGAGGAGGCCGGGGAGGTTACCCATTCGGAGAGTCTGGAGCAGCATCAACCCAGTGACGGATGGGCCTCTGGTAACTCTATTGGAGGGACATCTTCCCCTGATAGGGGCCACAACGCAGCAAAGGTACTCCTATCTACGTTCTCTTGAGTCGCTGGTAGAGACTCTCAAGTTCTAAGTCCTTTCTAGCTAAGGCTATAGTAACCACTGGTGAGATCGCAGTGGTTTAGCTGACAACCAGGATAGTGCCTCGACCTGCTCATCCCCTGTATCAAAATGTTATCAAGTCGCAACCAGTTGGCTACTGAAGCACTGTTTATTGTGAGATATGCAATAAAACAAGAGTTGGACTGTGATCGGTGTGTGGAACTCTGGTTAATGGGAGCAGAGGGAAGTGTTGGCGCAGCAGGACTTAATTCTAGACAGAAGCACACAGGCCCGAGGAAATATCTGGTACTGGCCTTCACCTCACCCACAGCTGTGGGGAGGACATGGGCCATAGCGCATCTCACCCTGTCGTGTGTGATACCCCTAGACGAAAGAGATGGGGTGAGGTCGCTACACGTGGGGGCTCGCGAGTCCGGGATGATGTGTGTTTTGACTTTGGAAGTGAGAATGGCTGTGTCTGGACTTTGCTGCCCGGAGGAGTTCCGAGCAGGTCGGCCATGTGATCGGCCAAAGTGCATCCATGCTCAAAGTCGTGGAAATGATCCTAAGACGGGAAAGGCCCATGCGGAGGAGCGAGAAGAGGGAGAAGTCCAGCCGTGTGACGTACTACATGTGTGGGCTTTTACTGCACTGCGCCACGAGGCACCCCGTGACTGCGCAGTTCGTGGGCGAAGCCTGATGGAAGCCCGTGAAAACGTGCAAGTCGTGGGAGGAGTATGGCCATGTGGAGGAACTCACGTGGAGACTTCGGCGCGTGGTCAGTGCGTGATGGAGCAGCAGACAGTCGGGATGGCCTCAAGCTCCCCGTGGATTCCGGTTTCCTACCCCCCAAAGATGACTACCTTTGCTGATCCCCTTACAGACACGGGGATAAGACTCAGGCCCCGAGGACAGTTGGCTCTATACACATGCAGAGACACGGAGGCCCTCGGCATGATCTGTCCCGGATGCTCGGGACTGGAGGTCCACCTCAAGCCATTCGGGCATTGCGAGGCATGCAAAGAGTTCTTGTTCGAGGTGGAGCCATCCACAGTAAGGCCCCAGGCCCTTCGCCTCAACAGCCTCACAGGTACCGCTACTCCAGAAGGGGAGATCCAGGCCTTTGCGGAGGTTCCCGTACGCCCTGACCAGGGCGATGTGACTGCCCAATCAGAGACTGAGAAAGAAAAATCCAAGGATGCTGCTTCGGTCACCACAGATTCTCTGCTCCCACCTCCGAAGAGGAAAGTCGGCTTGGTGCAGGCATCCTATGGTCGTGGAAGAGCTTCACCCCGTCGCTTGCCTGGCCTGGATGGATCTGGTTGGAAGAGTCCTGGACATCCCAGTTCTACAAAAGGTCAAGGTGAGCCAGGGGCTGGGACTGTGATGGTGGTTGGAGGTGTCGGGGGTCCATAGTCGGTGGAGCCTGCTAGGGAGGGTAGTACCACGTCTACCAGAGACTACCTTCCCGCCGAGATGTATGACACTTCCGACCTAGAGTCACTGTCGGATTGTGGAGATGACGGTGAGATCGATGAACTGTTTCACCAGAAGGGCTGGGACAAACGCCCATTACCTATGCTACGTGCACCCCAAGATTCACCTATGTCCATAGGGAATAGCACGTCCCGGGCGGAGGCCCCAGAGTCTACGAGGAAGCCTAGTCCTACAATTGCTCTTCCACAGTCCACAGTATCACCCGTTTTGTTGGCGGGGAAACAGCGAGCATCACTACGAGCACCGAGAGAAAAGCCATCAGAGGTAGTGAAAGTACCTCGGCACCCGAAGGCCATCATTCAACCAGGAGAAGGTGAGCGGGCCACAATGCCTCCTTTAGCCCGATTGCAACGGCTCTTTTCTCAGAGGGTCACCCACGAGTACGGATGGGAATATCCTTACTTGCCCAGAGACTTGCTGTTTGAGGTTGAAGTTCTGCGATAGCGATGAGTTTGTTTGGGAGAAACTTAAAGTGCCTCATGCCCGGCGATACTTGTCTTGTTCGCCACCCGTGTCGAAAAAATTTAGAGACTGCAGAGCAGATTGGATGTGGGGCCGCCATATCAACGCAGACAAGGTGCGCATCTGCAGGAAAGATGGAGAGGACGCTGACTATTCGATTGAGGTTTTCGATAAACATCTGAAGCCCTTGTTCTTGCCTGACCCGAGGTTTTATTTGTGAAAAGAGACTCACTTGTTTTTTTCATGTGACAACCTTCTGGAAGTGTTCTTGCTGGAGCATCGAACTGTACCCTAGTTTTTTATTTGGGTTTTTTGTTTTTCTACTCTTTTGGAGGAATGAGAGCTGTTTGTTTGTTCTCTCTTCTTCACAGTTCAAAGACAGACTTTGGGAGTAGAATCAGTGTAGGGACGCAGGAAGAATGAAGATTTCACCAAGTGTCATTACCGCTGCACTGTCACCAGGTGGCAGTGTTGCGCAACGGCTGTTTGTTGTTTTTACACTCGCATCACTTTACTCATTGGAGCGAGTGGGTCTCTCGGCTGATAGACCCATTCATTCCAAATTAACACAGAATGTCAGGATGTGTTTTTTCTTGTGTGTTGTTTTTTTTCTTTCCCTCTGCAGGAGATTCGTCTGTCAAGGCTACTGAGTATGGGGTGGTTCTTAGACAGAAAAGGGAGGGATTGTGTATGTGTACATGCTTAGAGGGTTTTAAGGAAAAAAAAGTTTTGTTGTTTTATGTTCCCTTCCCCTTTGAGCAGGTCTTGGTATGGTTAAGGTTAAAATTTTTAGGGAAGGCCTCTGGGGTCAGGCTTATGTCACCACCTTTGGGAGACATAGGTCTGCACCAGACGCTGGGGACCAGCGTCAAATCACAGGGGGGAGTGTGTAGCGGGGTCTCTAAATTTAGGTGGGACACACTCAGGTGTATAGGTTTGGGAGTAATGGACCACTTGTATTCGTGGAGGATTGGACGGTGTAATAATCCCCTTGGCCTGTGGGTGGCGGGTGCCCGCAGGCTCAAGGTAGATTTGCCGTCACAGTGCTGTCCTTTTTGTCCCTTCTCGGAGATGGTACGGCGAGGGCAGGGAACCTGCCGTTGCGTCGATGGGAGGGGATAAAAGGGGGAGACGCCCTGGTCACGAGGTCTTGCTCTTCTGGAGGTCGATCATCACGCGCCCAGGCACCTTAGGCCTGGGTGCGGGCGGTTCTGGATTCCAGCTCAGGTGCCCTAGGCCTGACCGGGATGGAGTTGGAGTCCATCCCAGGCACCTTCAGCCTGGGGTGAGGTACTAAACCAGGAGGCCTGGGGCCCAGTGACTTTGACTGGGTCCCGCGAGGGTGGAGAAGTCCGAGGGTCCCTGAAGTGGATGGGGCCCGTGTCTGAGGTGAGGAGGCCGGGGAGGTTACCCATTCGGAGAGTCTGGAGCAGCATCAACCCAGTGACGGATGGGCCACTGGTAACTCTCTTGGACGGACATCTTCCCCTGATAGGGGCCACAACGCAGCGAAGGTACTCCTATCTACGTTCTCTTGAGTCGCTGGTAGAGACTCTCAAGTTCTAAGTCCTTTCTAGCTAAGGCTATAGTAACCGCTGGCGAGATCGCAGTGGTTTAGCTGACAACCAGGATAGTGCCTCGACCTGCTAATCCCCTGTATCAAAATGTTATCAAGTCGCAACCAGTTGGCTACTGAAGCACTGTTTATTGTGAGATATGCAATAAAACAAGAGTTGGACTGTGATCGGTATGTGGAACTCTGGTTAATGGGAGCAGAGGGAAGTGTTGGCGCAGCAGGACTTAATTCTAGACAGAAGCACACAGGCCCGAGGAAATATCTGGTACTGGCCTTCACCTCACCCACAGCTATGGGGAGGACATGGGCCATAGCGCATCTCACCCTGTCGTGTGTGATACCCCTAGAAGAAAGAGATGGGGTGAGGTCGCTACATATATATATATATTGTGACAGCAGGAAGGTAAAGTCACCTGGTTGCATCCAGGGGGGTAGATATATTTCGCCCAGATTCAGGCTTTACGCCGACTTATACAACTAGGTGGAGAGTTGTATAAGCCCAGCTGAGGCTAGTGGGCTCATGGATGACTCATACTGTCTAGGGAGAGTGTGGGGCGTCGTGCAGACAGGGAGTTGATGAGACCAGCTGAAGCTTGTCAGCTCATTTAGGCCTCTATAAGAACTCCCAGCTTCATTAGATGTTAGCTCATGCCTGGAACCAGACCTGTGTGGACTGTCTAGGGAGAGTGAACCCCTGTGCGGTGAGACAAAGCCTGTGTGGCTATTTGCTTGGACATTTAAAACCAGGGACTTAGGGACTAGGACAGCACTAGGCTGATCCCAGTTGTTAGTTAGGAAACCTGTATGTTTAGTCAGAGGTCAAGTTGACCAGGATTTATTTTGTTTATGTTTCTTTTTCTTTGCTGTGTTTTGTCACTGTAAATAGAAAATAAACCGCACCTTTTTGATTTTGAAAACCACAACCTCCGTTTGCTGGGCCTGTTTTTGTGTGGGGAGCCCATCTCGGGGGTCACACACACCCGCTGCCGAGCTAACTCCCTCACAGTTGGTGGAGAATGCGGGCAGTTTTTTTTTAAGCCAGCATGGAGGAGATACTGAAGCAGCTGGCTCTAGCAAATGCCAATCAACAGCAGACAAATGCAGGTTTGCAAAAGAACTTCGCAGCCCAGCAGCAAGCTCATCAACAGAGCCTTGCAGCCCAGCAGCAGACAAACGCAACTTTGCAACAGAGTCTGGAGGCTCAGCAACAAGCCCAGCAGCAATCTGAGGCCCGCTTCATAGACCTGTTGCAGAAGCAAGAGCAGAGACTACAACAACAGATGGAAGCAGTAATGCAGCAACGTCCGCAGACCAGTGAGGAAAGCCGTCCCACTAATACCGCGTCCTTTGGGGTGAGTCGTTTATTGACAAAAATGACTGGAGAGGATGATCCAGAGGTATTTTTGACCACATTTGAAAGGACCGCTGAAAGAGAAAAGTGGCCTGAGGAGCAGTGGGCTGGACTGGTGGCTCCTCTGTTAACTGGTGAATCGCAGAAAGCTTACTATGACCTAGAGCCTAACCAAGCAAAAGACTATGTGATGCTAAAAGCTGAAATATTGGCAAGGCTGGGTGTCACCCAGGCTGTCCGGGCTCAGCGTGTGCATAACTGGACTTTCCAGCTTGGAAAACCCCCCAGGTCTCAAATGTATGATCTCATTCACCTGAGCAGAAAGTGGCTACAGCCAGAGACTTTGTCCGCACCAAAGATTGTGGAACGTGTTGTAATGGATCGGTTTTTGAGAGCTCTTCCTACTGCCATCCAAAAGTGGGTAAGCCATGGAGACCCAGAGACGGCCGATGGTCTTGTGGATCGTGTGGAGAAATACTTGGCTACAGAGAACCTGACGGCCTCTTCCAGAGACACTCGGACTTTCCACCCTAAGACCAGACCATCCCCAGGGGCGGATAAGAGGATTCCAAGGGGTGAGGGTGGAGAGAGTGAGAGGGTGGGAGCTCTACCCCAAGTTTGGCGAGAACAGCCTGGGAAATCAGCGGCTCAAGAGGCCGCAAGAAGGATCGTTTGCTACCGCTGCCGGCAAGCGGGACATATTGCAGCCAATTGCCCGGTTGTGGAGGAACCCATGCAGTGTGACTTTCTGACGGGCAGACGTCAGTCGCTGTGTGCGACAGTCGCATGCACTGCCATTCGAGGAACTGAGAAACATTTATGCAAAATGTGTGTTAATGGTAGAAATGTTGTGGTATTGCTGGATTCAGGTAGCCTTGTGACCCTGATAAAGGCTGAGTTAGTTAAAACAGAGGTCTCTGGGAATAACAAGGTAGCTGTTATTTGTGTGCATGGGGACACCCGAGAGTATCCAGTGACTACAGTGTGTTTCGAGACCCCCAAAGGTACCCTCTCTCATCCAGTGGGCTTAGTATCTCAGTTACCGCATGACGCCATTGTGGGAAGGGATTTTCCGAAGTTCTGGGAACTGTGGGATGATCCTGAGCCCCCCACTGGTGCCCCTATGTACCAGGAATGTGATAGCCAGAACTCCCCTGAGAGTGGTGAGGACTCTCCGGAATTTCCCTTATCAGTATTGGCAGGGGAGACTCAAGAAACTGGAGAGGAGCCCACCTCCTCAGACGAAAACCTACCGTCTGTGGAGTTTTCTGATCTTGAGGTTCACAGGGAAAACTTTGCCACAGAACAGTTGAAAGACCCCGCCCTAATAAAGGCACGGGAAAACGTAGTGAAAATAGATGGCGAGTTAGTGAACCCAGATAATACCTGCACTTACCCATACTTCAGCGTAGAGAAGGACCTACTGTATCGGGTGGCAAAAAGGGCAGAAGAAACCGTTGAGCAGCTTGTGGTGCCCAAACCTTACAGGAAGTTGGTGTTGGAGTTGGCCCATGGGCACATTCTTGGAGGTCATCTGGGGACAGAGAAAACCCGAGAGAGGGTATTACAGAGATTCTATTGGCCGGGGGTGATGAAGGACATAGAAAATTATTGTTCCTCCTGCCCTGTGTGTCAGAGGTCGGCCCCGATGCCACATTTCCGTAGCCCGCTGGTCCCTCTACCCATCATTGAGGTCCCGTTTGAGAGGATCGCCATGGATTTGGTAGGTCCTATAATCAAGTCCGCTAGGGGGCACCAGTACATATTAGTTATAATGGACTATGCCACCCGTTATCCAGAAGCGATCCCTCTCCGAAATACCTCGGCCAAAACCATAGCCAAAGAGCTATCTCTTGTGTTTAGCCGGGTGGGTATTTGTAAAGAACTGCTTACGGACCAAGGTACACCCTTTATGTCCCGGGTTATGAAGGAGCTGTGTAAATTGTTCAAAGCGACGCAATTACGTACATCTGTGTATCACCCCCAAACCGATGGGCTGGTTGAAAGATTCAACAAAACCCTAAAACAAATGTTGAAGAAAGTGGTGGATAGAGATGGAAAGGATTGGGACTGTCTACTTCCTTATCTGATGTTTGCTATTAGGGAGGTGCCCCAATCCTCTACGGGATTCTCCCCCTTTGAGTTACTGTATGGGAGACACCCAAGAGGGCTGTTGGATATTGCCAAGGAAACTTGGGAAAGTGAGAGTTCTCCCCACAGGAGTGTGATTGAGCATGTCGCCCTGATGCAAGACCGAATTGCACAGGTAATGCCCATCGTGAAGGAACATTTGGCCCAAGCGCAGTTAGCACAGCAGAGAGTGTACAACCGTGGAGCCAAGACCCGTACCTTTTCCCCGGGGGATAGGATACTGGTACTTGTCCCTACGGTTGAAAGTAAATTCCTTGCCAAATGGCAAGGCCCCTACGAGATAATGGAAAAAGTGAGCGAAGTGAATTACAAGGTCAGACAACCAGGAAGGCGAAAGCCCGAACAGATCTATCACGTTAATCTGTTGAAAGCCTGGAGGGATAGAGAGTCCCTAGTCGCAGACACTTGGTCACCAGCTCAAACTGGTTGCGTGATTCCTGAGGTTGGAATAGCAGCCACCTTGTCACAACCCCAACAACAGGAGGTTAAGGAGTTTGTGCTTCGCAACAAGGAGGTATTCTCTGAGCTGCCGGGACAAACATCTGGGGTAGAGCATGACATCATTACCCCGCCCGGTGAAAGGGTGAAGTTAAAACCCTATCGGATCCCAGAGGCCCGACGGCAGGCAATACGGGAGGAAGTACAGAAAATGCTGAACTTAGGGGTGATAGAGGAGTCCCAAAGTGATTGGTCTAGTCCCATTGTGTTGGTGCCTAAACCGGATGGGAGCTGGCGATTTTGTAACGATTTTCGTCAGTTGAACAAAGTTACAAAATTTGACACCTACCCCATGCCACGTATAGATGAGTTGATCGACCGGCTGGGAACAGCCCGATACATGACGACTCTTGACCTCACAAAAGGGTATTGGCAAATCCCCCTGGCCAAGTCGGCCAAAGAGAAAACCGCATTTGTAACCCCAGACGGGGCGTTCCAATATAAAAGAATGCCGTTCGGGTTACAGAATGCGCCGGCCACATTCCAGCGGAAAATGGACCAGATGCTGAGGCCCCATCGGAAGTATGCTGCGGCTTACCTGGATGACGTAATTGTCCATAGCACAGATTGGGCCTCACATCTGCCAAAAGTGCAAGCAGTCCTGGACTCTGTTCGGGAAGCGGGGTTTACGGCTAACCCCAAGAAGTGTACCATTGGGCAGGAGGAGGCCAAATATCTTGGGTACACCATTGGGAGGGGAGTAATAAAACCCCAACTCAACAAAGTCGAGGCCATCCAGAGTTGGCCACGTCCCAACAGCAAGAAGCAGGTACGAGCCTTTCTGGGAATCGCTGGGTATTATCGGCGATTCATTCCCCACTTTGCTTCTAAGGCTGTGCCCCTAACCAACCTGACGAAGGGGAAAGGGTCGGTCATGATTAAATGGACCCCCGAGGCTGAGGCAGCATTCCAATTCTTGAAACAAGCCTTATGTAGCCAGCCAGTGTTGTACTCACCCGACTTCTCTAAAGACTTTGTCGTACAAAGTGATGCGTCAGATGTGAGGTTAGGAGCAGTATTGTCCCAGGTCTGGAACGGGGAAGAGCACCCAGTCATTTACCTCAGCAGGAAGTTGAAGTCCCATGAGGTAAATTACGCCACCGTTGAAAAGGAGTGTTTAGCGGTGAAGTGGGCTCTAGATTCCCTTCGGTACTACCTGCTAGGTAGGCACTTTGACTTGGCTACGGATCACGCTCCGTTAAAGTGGATGGCTCAAAACAAGGAAACAAATAGAAGAGTGAATAGGTGGTTCCTGGCCCTCCAGGAATTCAACTTCACAGTAAAGCATCGCCCTGGCGTTCAAATGGGGAATGTGGATGCTTTGTCTCGAGTACATGAATGCCTGATTGCTGGTGTTCCAACCCCGAGGTTAAAACAAGAGGGGGGGTATGTGACAGCAGGAAGGTAAAGTCACCTGGTTGCATCCAGGGGGGTAGATATATTTCGCCCAGATTCAGGCTTTACGCCGACTTATACAACTAGGTGGAGAGTTGTATAAGCCCAGCTGAGGCTAGTGGGCTCATGGATGACTCATACTGTCTAGGGAGAGTGTGGGGCGTCGTGCAGACAGGGAGTTGATGAGACCAGCTGAAGCTTGTCAGCTCATTTAGGCCTCTATAAGAACTCCCAGCTTCATTAGATGTTAGCTCATGCCTGGAACCAGACCTGTGTGGACTGTCTAGGGAGAGTGAACCCCTGTGCGGTGAGACAAAGCCTGTGTGGCTATTTGCTTGGACATTTAAAACCAGGGACTTAGGGACTAGGACAGCACTAGGCTGATCCCAGTTGTTAGTTAGGAAACCTGTATGTTTAGTCAGAGGTCAAGTTGACCAGGATTTATTTTGTTTATGTTTCTTTTTCTTTGCTGTGTTTTGTCACTGTAAATAGAAAATAAACCGCACCTTTTTGATTTTGAAAACCACAACCTCCGTTTGCTGGGCCTGTTTTTGTGTGGGGAGCCCATCTCGGGGGTCACACACACCCGCTGCCGAGCTAACTCCCTCACAATATATATATACATATATATATATATATATATATATATATACACACACATATATACAGTATTTATATATATGTATACACACACATATATTCACAAACACATGAATATATATATTCATGTGTTTGTGTATATATACATATATACTGTATATATGTGTGTGTGTATATGTGTATATATATATACAGGATATATATATAGTTATCACGTCTGAAAACATGTAATTACATGTTCTTTAAACTTTAGTTTCACTTTTTGAACTTGGCTGCACCGTAATCTCACAATATCTCACGAGATTACAGGCAGCCCACCCACTTCTACACTGATCTCGGCCGTTTTCAGAGGAAACACTTCTCCTATGTTCTCCCTCTGTAGCCTCGTACACACGGCCGAGTTTCTCGTCCAAACCTGGCAAGAAAAGTGCCGCGAGAGCTTTATTGACGAGAAAACCGTTTGTCTGTATGGTTTTACGACGAGAAAACTGCCGTGAATCTCGACGAGAAAATAGAGAACCTGCTCTCTATTTTCTCGTCAGGATTCAAGATTTCCTTGTCGTGTTTCTCGTCGGCCTGTTTTGTGACGAGAAAATGGTTCGTGTGTATGCTTTTACGACTCTTCCAAAAGCGCGCATGCTCAGAATCAAGTATGAGACGGGAGCGCATCTTCTGCTAAATCAAGCCTTCGTAATGTAGATAGCACATTCGTCACGCTGTAAATTATTGCATCGTTTAAATGTTGTGCATTGAAATCTTCTTTAGAATGTTACATTAATCTAAACGAATGAACTTGTTTTGCTGCTGATATTCACACAGAGTTATGACTATCTTTTTTAAAGCTTTTTCATTCTGCTCTTAATTAGATTTAGGTGTATTATATCGTGCAAGATCTTCTGAATATTTTAATGTTTTATATTTTTGAAACAGATGTTAATTGTAATTTGTCAATGTTTTGATGGTGATCTCCCATTGTATATTTGAATTTTTTTTGTGTCAAGTTTACACCCTATATTTTTTTAAGAATTTTTTTTTTTTTTTTGGGGTTGTTATCTGTCCCTTTTTTGGTGTCAAATGTATCTGCTTACTCCAAAGCTAAATTAAAAATGTAAAACAAATAAACATAGTCAAGTATGAACTTAAACAAAAAAAACATTTATTCATGTTTTTACTAAAATAAAGAGAAGGCAGCGCTGGAGAACCTGGCTGCCACTGGGCCCTGCCTCCTCCTGCCTGACATTTGTGCATCCCAGGGACCCCAGAGCACACACTAACCCTGTGTGGAGCTTGAGAAGGCCAACAGTTCTGAGCACAATCTGATGCTGGCCTCCCAGAGGTCAGGAACAGCAGCAGGTGATATATATGTCCCAAGTGTGTGGTACTACAACAGGCTGCCTTCTGTCAGACCACAATGAAGCAAGGCCATCACTTCCTCGTCTTCTTGGCAACCTTCCCTGCAACCTTCCCTTTAGCCTTCTCTGCAGCCTTCCTTCTTCGTGTGGCTGGAGGCTGGGCCACTGGAGGGGTACTCCTGTCAGGAGGAGGAGGTGGAGGAGAAGGGGGTGGCGCAGAAGAAGAAGGTGGAGGAGGAGGTGGAGGAGAAGGGGGTGGGGCAGAAGAAGAAGGTGGAGGAGGAGGTGGAGGAGAAGGGGGTGGGGCAGAAGAAGAAGGTGGAGGTGGAGGAGGAGGTTGAGGTTGTGATAGCTGTGCCACCTCACATATGGCCCTATTGGGGGTAATTCTCTCCATCACCCCCTTGTTCAGCAAGGTGATGAGCAGGGGCTCGCATAGGAGGCGTTGCTCCATGCTCATCACCTTGAACTTTGCCTCAACTAGGCCGGCAATGGCCTCTTCAGGGGATGTGGGCTCCTGGAGGGTGGCATGTGCCTCTCTAATAAGGACCATTGCTGCCTCACTTGTGGTCCTGTCCCTCCTGCTTCTATTTGGAAGGCGGATGGGAGGCACCTGAGATCTAGTGCTTCTCCTCGGGCCGGCCACCTCCTGTCTGCCACTGGGCCCTGCCACCTCCTGGCTGCCACTGGGCCCTGCCACCTCCTGGCTGCCACTGGGCCCTGCCACCTCCTGGCTGCCACTGGGCCCTGCCTCCTCCTGCCTGACAGTTTCCAGACCCTCCTCCTGGCTGATTTCATCCTGTGTATGAAAAAGGGACATAGTTTAATATTTTGGTTTATTATTTTCATACAACTTTCAGATCATGAATGTAGCAATTTGAATGTAAATCAAGAAAAAAAGTAATTTTTTTTAGGACTACATCAGATTGACTATTTAGCACCCAATTTAGGGCAGACTAATGTCTCGAGATCTTGATTTCACTTTTGGAACCCAAAATAGTTTATGATTTTCATCTTGACTTTTTTTTCCATCATTAAGTTTATCCCAATACATTTGCATTACTATACCTGGCTCCAGATGGCCAAATCAGGTTCATCCAGGATGGCTGCCTCCTCTTGCTCCAGAGAAGGCTCAGGTTGGCTGCAGGGAAGTCTGGAGGGAAGAGTGGACAGTGATGGCCTTGCCTCAATGTGGTCATCCAGAAAGGACATCCTGCTGTAGCACCACAAATTCGGGACATACACATCATCTGCTGCTGCTCCTGACCTCTGAGAAGCCAGGACCTTAGAGCGTTCAGTGCCTCTCAAGCTCCCAATTTTAGTGTCCACCTGTTTTGCTGTGGCTGTGGGCACCTTGGTATGCACAAATGGGAGCAGGGTCTCCAGCGCTGCTTTTCGTACCCCTTTTTTTTATGGATGGGGTTTTTTGTTTCCCACAGAGCGGGCAGCTCCCTTACCCAGTCTATAAATTCCGCAAGGAATTCCTTGTCACTTATAAAGACATTCATTTTGGGTCTGCAAGTCAAAAAAAAAATTAAATAAATAATGTGAGGCACACAGTCTAACCTCCTTAAAATCTTATTCACCATATATATCCTCCAACATTCTCAAGACAGTATAGGCCACCAATTTATCGAAGTCACAAAATCACATACCTTCGTTCGCACGTCCGTCACCTGAACGTAGTATAGTCACATGTGTGTTTGCTATATATACACCACACATGCGTAAAACTACGCACACGTCGCTCCACACACGTCGCCCGCCCATGACGTTCTAACTAACATCTTTTCCCCGCCCCTTCTCTTTCGGCGCGCAGACAGATATGGCGGATTCACAGCAGGTGTCTGATAATTCCTCAAATAACGAGGAGGAGACAATCCCGGAGACTGAGGAAACGTCACGACCAGGGAGGAGATTCAAGGCATCTAATATGTCTTATGCGGAGATGGTGGACATATTGCTAAAGTCGGATTATGACGCAAAGCATGGGCCGTATAGCAAACCTAATAGAAGGAAGGCCAAAATCATGAAGAAAGTCGTGAAGAGTCTGAAGAAAAATTTCAGGGTGAAACGATCAAATGAGCAGCTCAGAAAGAGGTGGTCTGACCTCAAACTGAGGGAACCGGAGCAGTTAAGGAGCATTAAGAGAATGCTAGGAAAAAGTAAGTACTTTTTCCACATTTTTCCTATTATTGTATTTCACAACTTACATGTTGCTCCATGTTATTGCATTTTTCTATTGTACTACCTTACAAAATGTCATAGTTTGAACTTGGTTGGGCACAGTAATCGTTCGTTACAGACACATCGTTCGCCCACTATCCTTGTTTTTTTGAGATTTTACAGGGTTAAATTAAATTAGACATCTGCCTGTTTTTCATTCAATTGTTGTTCTTACATTGTTGGCTAGATGATGTGTTTGTAAAGAGAATGAAATGCAAACTTTAATCAGTGTAAAGGAGAGGACACTCAGCAGCTGCTTCCACATCTGTACTTTTGAGCACTATAGTGTGGGCCAACAGAACCGCCTTTTTTGGGTGTCCCACACAGGTGCATCAGTGAATTTTTGTGGTGCCTCCATGTCTCAAAATTGACAGCCAAAGGTGAATACTAAACATATTTTTGGGAAGAAATAATGTCTTCATGTGGAAATTCCACACAAACACTCACTTGTACCCCACTTCCAAGCAATTTAGCCTGTTTTTAGTTTTCATAGAGAATTTCAGTGTGATAAATAGACCTTTTGTTTGATTCTCATAGGGGAGAGAAGACTGGGAGGAGAACACTCCAGGGAGCACAGGAACCCCACAGCTTCAAAACAACCCCAACCTCACAAAGACCCACAACCTAAAGATGTTGAGGAAGTTGAGGTGGAGGAAGGAAGTGCAGGAAGGAGAGGTGGATGACGTTGTGGAACTGGTCACCACAACAGGTCAGTATCTGTCACCACAGCTTCAGGTAAGAGATGTAGGCCTGCAGAGTTATAATACCTTTTTATTTTGTTTTTAGTGGATGTAAATGTTGTGGTGAAAGAAAGTACACGTTTCTCTGCTGACAGTGCCCTACGAATCATACAGCAAGTGATGGAATGTAGCACAAAACTGGACAGAATTAAGCAAAGAATTCATGTGATGGATCAAACCTTTAAAGACATCCTAGATGTTTTGGGTAGAATTGAATAAGGCATCAAAACCCCCATTTTTGTTTACAGATTGTTATTCCCCCTTTTATTCTCTTTTTAGACAATCAAACCAGCCAAAAATTGAATCTGCACACAGTGTGTCAACATGTGCCATCTGCCATCAGAGGATATCCATGTACGGCTTTTGGGGGTGCAACCCCTTCCTCGTATCTCAAGTAGGTGAACTGAAGAAGGGGTTGCACCCACAAAACACGTCCATTGATCACCCCTGATGGCAGATAGCACATGTTGACAATAGGGATCAGGAGTCTAAAATCCCTATTGGAAATTACTTCATATTGTGTGCATATTCAATTTTTGGCTTGGCCAGGGGTGCCAAGACCCCATATTAGGACGGCCAGATAAAGACATATTTTGTGTAAGTGAATGTCTCATATTGCCCAAAGGTATCCAATGTTGTACTTTTTGGAATGCAACTGATGGTTTTGTATTTTCATAAAAAAAAATTGCCGGTTTGTGGCCAGCCAAAAAAAAAAAAAAGGTATTTACCATGTGTGTGAATGTGCACAGAGTAAAATTTTTGAACACAAACAAAGTGTAGCTTCTTTTTCAAATACGCTCTAACCTTATTTGTGTATATTTTTGTGGTTCATAGTGAAATGGTTGTTATTTACTAAAGGAAAAAAACACTTGTCACTACAAAGACAAACTAGGAGACAGGAAACAAAGTTACAAGATAAAAAATGATTTTGAATGATTTCTTTATGCACGAATCTTTACTCATGGCCTGGCATAGGAATTGCCCCCCTACCCGTGAAAAATTCCATATATTTATCCCGAACCTCACGGGCATTTTGGGGGGGCAAGCCAGGACGGGCAGATTCGAGGCTCGGCAGGGTATTGGCATAGGAAAGTCCTGCCTCAGGCAATACTGAGGCCATATAATTACTTGATTTTCGGCACAGAAAATGATGGAGCACACAGCAGCATAAAACGACATAGTTTATCTTGTACTCCGCCAAGTGGATTGGCGTCATAAAAAGGCGGAACCGGCTGGCCATTATCCCGAAGGCATTTTCAACGACTCTTCGGCCCCTGGCCAGCTGGTAATTGAACACCCTCTTCTCTGGGGTCAGGGTCCTCTGTGGAAATGGCTTCATGAGGTGCGGTCCGAGTCCGAAGGCTTCATCAGCCAAAAAAACAAAGAGGAGTCCTTCAACATTCCCTGCATCCGGTGGCAATGCAAGGTCGTCACTCTGGAGACGGAGGGCAAACTCCGTCTGGATGAAGGATCCCCCATCGGACATCCGGTCATTCTTCCCTACATCCACATAGAGGAATTCATACCGTGCTGACACCACCGCCATCAGCACAATGCTATGAAACCCCTTGTAATTGTAGTAGTAGGACCCAGAACGGGGTGGCGGCACAATGCGGACGTGCTTCCCGTCAATGGCACCACCGCAGTTAGGGAAGTCCCACCGTGTGGCAAACTCCGATGCCACAGTCTGCCATTCCTGTGGCGTGGAAGGAAGATGGGGAGTCAAACAAGATGAAAAAAAATTAGAAATTTAAAACATAACATTGCAAGCAGATTATAAGAAAATACATTCAAGGCCAACATCAATCAAAATCTCAGTTTAAGGTGTTTTGACTAAGTATAATGGAAGGCTCAAGTTTCATATTCATCACCCCCTCTGATGGTCCATTCTAACCAAATTTGGGGGGGGGAGATGTGTTTGGCCACAGGATAGCATTGCAGTGGCGGTGCGTCCAGAGTGGGCGCTGGATCACTGCCCCCTCTATCCTGCGCCCGTCACTCAGAACAATACATAGGTTCATGCCTTGCATTAACCTATGTATTGTCAATGCCGCCCACTATTCAGGTGGATGGCCCCCTGTTGAGCGACGGCCATATGAATAACTGCGGCATTTATGGGGTGAAAATTGCATATCAGAAACAGGGGGGCAAATAGGCTTGGCAATTACAGACTGAGGGATATAATTGGCTTGCTAAAAGTTAAATAGGGGATGCAGGGGGGGGGGCATTCCTTGGGTAAACACTGACAGGCTGCTCTGCCAATCATGTTCACCAAGTCTGTTTAATGGTAACATGATTGGCTGATGCAACATCAAGGGCAGGAAAAGACATCAAGGACAGAAGAAGGATGGCGCGGCCAAGAAGAAGGTAAGTGCAGGGCTGGGGGGGGAACTGGCTGCATTGGAGGGGGCAAAATGGCTGCATTGGAGGGGACAAAATGGCTGCATTGGAAGGGGCAAAATGGCTGCATTGGAAGGGACAAAATGGCTGCATTGGAAGGGACAAAATGGCTGCATTGGAAGGGGCAAAATGGCTGCATTGGAGGGGACAAAATGGCTGCATTGGAGGGGACAAAATGGCTGCATTGGAAGGGGCAAAATGGCTGCATTGGAAGGGACAAAATGGCTGCATTGGAGGGGACAAAATGGCTGCATTGGAGGGGGCAACTGGTGACGTTTAATAGGCACAGTCGCAAAAAAGGAGGACGTTTATATATATAATTTGGGGGTGGCCCCCCAAACATTTGGAGCAGCAGTCGCCACTGATGGAGAGGTTAGTGAAGGGAAATATGCATGGAGGAGAAAAAAGGGGCATTTAAAAGCTTCAGCATGCATGAGGACAAAGGGGACATTCTCAGCATATTACAATCATAGTAATTAGGGAAGGATGAAAGAAATACAATACATTAGCATACATGAAATACATAAAATGTGATGTTAATGGAAAAAATTACCCTAATATAGTCATCCTGCAGGACTTGTATAATGGCAGAACAGGTGTCTGGGATTATGAGGCCCAGAGCCTGGGGGGAGATGCCTGTCGTGAACTTCAAGTCCTGAAGACTTCTCCCTGTCGCCAGGTAACGTAACGTGGCGATGAGCCTCTGCTCAGCACTGATGGCTTCCCGCATAACAGTGTCCTGCCTGGTAATATAGGGGGACACCAAAGCCAACAGTTGCTGAAAAACGGGGTCAGACATCCGCAGAAAATTCCTGTAATCCTCAGGATTATTCTCGACGATCTCCCGCAGCAGAGGCATATGGCAGAATTGGTCCCGCTGGAGCAACCAATTCTTGGTCCATGAACTCCTCCTCACCCCGTTCATGGACTGGTCTTGGTCCAAAACAAGCAGACCAACACCAAGCGCCCGCACAGCACGAACTCGACGACGAGAACGTACCCGCGGCATGGCTAGGAAACGGTCGTCTGATCAGAACGTACAGAACAGAACGCACTTTAGAACAGCAGGGCCTATGAAGAACGAACTGAAAATCAGAAACGAACGGGCAAGAACGCACTGTAAAACAGATACGACCTGCCTACACGCCCTGAAAGACAAGATACGAACCCACAAGCACAAACTGAACCGCAGAAAACGAACTGAAAAGCACAAAGACTGAAAAGCGCTAATCGTCTCTTCCCAAACTTTTACTTCACACGCGGTAACACAAGATCAGCAAAAGCAGCCCAAGGGGTGGCGCCAGGGAAATCGATCTTCCCCTTTATACTGCCGTCGTACGTGCTGGACGTGACCGCGCTGAACAACGAGGAAATTTGGAATTGTCAGTGTGTACGCATGGAAAGCTTGACGAGAAACTCGTCAAGGTTAACAAGAATCTCGTCGAAAAAAACGACGTGTTTTTAACGACGAGAAACTCGGCCGTGTGTACGAGGCTTGAGAACTGAAGTTCTCAGTTTATTAAACCAGCTGCAGAGGAGATAATTTTCCTCTGAGAACTGCCGAGAACTGAACCAGTGGCGGATCCAGGGGGGGGGGGGCAACAGGGCAATTGCCCCCCCCGAGACCATCTGTCACACTCACTTGCTTGCTCTGTTTTTTTTTTTTGCGCCTGATCTCCCGGACTTTGTAGCCCCATGTCTCCTCTACAAGTGTGCAAAGTTTGGTGTCTGGGGGACCTATGGCCGGGGAGCACTGATTTTTTAAAGCCGGGCACCCCTTCCATAGACTCCAATGTTAAACTGTAATTTCTCCGGTGAATTTGCGGACACGGTACCGGCCGGTCGTAGGTCTCCTGGACCCAAATCTTGGCACACATGTAGCCCCATGTCTCCTCTACAAGTGTGCAAAGCTTGGTGTCTGGGGGACCTACAGCCGGGGAGCACAGATTTTTTAAAGACGGGCACCCCTTCCATAGACTCCAATGTTAAACGGTAATTTCTCCGGTGAATTTGCGGACCGGGTACCGGATGGTTGTTGGTCCCCTGGACCCCAAACTTGGCACACATGTAGCCCCATGTCTTCTCTATAAGTGTGCAAAGTTTGGTTTCCGGGGGACCGACGGCCGGTAAGATCCGATTTTTCAAAGCCGGGCACTCCTTCCATAGACTCCTATGTTAAACATCAGTCTAGTCATGGGCACAGTGAAGCGTGGGCACAGTGAGGCATGGGCACAGTGAGGCAAAGTGAGGCACAGTGAGGCATGCAGATGGAAACCCTAAGCTTATACTCAAGTGTAACGGCACCCCCCAATATGAAAGGGGTAAACGCCGTTTAGAATATTCCCTCTCTGAACACACAACCACTATCGACCCTCCACAGCCAGGCGACCACTTTCCATAGGATTAATCCTTCCAGAGATACGAGACAACACTCTGTATTTCAAGTTCCAAAACAGGGAATAACTTTATTTTCAAAACACATGGTAACACATTTCTCTTCAAAACCCTTTCCCTCCCATCCTTGGGGGAACAGGGCGGGTTAAACTATCCAATGACAATGGTGATACAGGTCAGGTGTGTTCAAACTTCTCATTTGATAACCAGTCTTAGCAGGAGGGGTGATTTCCCCCCCCCCCCTCCTCACAGAAGACACTTAAACATCCCATAATAATAGGCAGCCAGACGGTCTACTAAGCTCCAATCCACATCATCACAATGAAAGGACCTGTAGCCTAGGTGAGGCTCATTAGCATTACACAAGCAGATAGGTGACACATCAGCATTTCTCAACTAACCTGTTGAGTTCAGAAACAGTAAATAGTCCTTCACAGATATCCTTGGGGATATGGTGGATAAATATTACAGACCCATTTTAGGTAGCCCAAGAGATATTTCTTAATGTCCATTATTTTCTGGCTCACCCTGTGTCCAAAGTGACCCTCCTGTCACACATCTCCCCTTTCGGCAGAAGACTAACAAAGGAGGTGACCCCAGACGGGTTGACTCCGAAGTTAGTCCATAGGTCCATTCTTCTAATGCCGGTAGCCACACAGTACCCCAAATAAATTGCTCCAAACAGAGCATTACTTACCCAGCCAACCTCTGCCTCTCTCAGAGAACATACCCGCCGCTTGGGAGAAGACAGGGTGACTGGGCTCAATCCGTCATGCTGTTGGGGATCTGGGCGGACTGCCCAGCATCCCTGGGGTATACAAGTGGAGACTGAAGTCCCATCCCCTTGTGGTAGGTGAAAATACCCCAGTGCTTGCAAAGCAAGGCTGACATCCTCCTGTCCCAGTGTCACACCATTTTCTGGGGTTGTGTCAGTGAGGACCGAAGTCCCATCCAGTACCACAGGAACTCCCTCTTCTGTTAGTTGAGAGCAGAGGCCCGCGGCACTCTGCTCTGTTGCCAGCTCTTGTGCTGGGTCGCTGTGAGTGGAGACCGCAGTCCCATCCACCGATATCCGCTCAAGTGGCAGTTGTGTGCAGCGGCCAGTAGCATTCTGCCCTGCTACCAGTGGTTCAGCTGGGGGTAAAAGCTTTACCACCTCAGCTTGTTGCTGGAGAGGGGGGCCAACTGCCCCGGCTCCCTGAAACTCCACAGTTGTTTCCGGTGCTGGGCAGAGGTTGCCAGCACTTCTGCTGGGGACTCCACACCATCTGCTCTGGCTAACTGTTGGGGAGGGAAAAGGGCTGCTTCTCCCCCCTGCATCTCTGAAATCACCTGGGAAAGAGGAACCATCACCTTCTCACCTCGGGCCTCCAAAACTGCCACGGGTGTAGAGCAGGGGTCTGCAGTACTCTGTCCTGCTGCCAGTACTTGGGCAGGCGATGCATAATCCCTAACATCCTCTGAATAGTCCCTTAAATCCATACCTTCTGTAATCTGTGGCTGGGGAGATGAGCCAACTGCCCTAGCTCCCTGGAACTCCATATCATCCATTTTGGCTTTAGGGAGGGCAATCTTCAGCTTTTCCACTGCCGATTCTTCAGCCAGGCTAGCTCCCTGGAACTCCATATCATCCACTTCGGCTTTAAGGGTGGTAATCTTCAGATTTTCCACTGCCGATTCTTCAGCCAGGCTAGCTCCCTGGAACTCCGTATCATTCACTTCGGCTTTAGGGATGGCAATCTTCAGATTTTCCACTGCTGATTCTTCAGCCAGGATTTCATAGTTGTCAACTGGTATTTCCTGATAGTCCCAGGCAAAGGGAGCCCCACCCTGCTGCTGAGCAGATTCTAGCAGCTGTCTGTAGGCGATCTCCGATTGTCGTATTTCCGCCATTCTCCACTCATGTTGCCGCTCTAGTTCTCTCTCTTGTCGCTCTAGTTCTCTCTTTTGTCGCTGTTGTTCTTTTTCTTGTCGCTGTCGTTCTTTTTCTCGTCGCGCATCCTGCAGCTGGATGCCTTTAATGGCTTCCTGTATGGCGGTCTCTGATGAGTTAGCACCATATAATGCCAACCGCTGTTGAACACGTTGCTGAAACAGGTCTTCAACTGACCGGGGTCCTGCATCACCAACCCTCTGATCCATCTCGGTTAGCTCCCTGATCAAGATGGCCTTGTTCTTTGTCCCACCGGACCCTCCACGGCTCTCAAGTAAGTCTTTCAGCGTGGCTTTCCTGCCGGCTGCATAGCTGGTCATTCACTGTGGTGGTTTGGAGTGTCCCAGGAACTGGAGGGAAAATCCCGCTGCTGCCAACCAATGTAACGACACCCCCCAATATGAAAGGGGTATACGCCATTTAGAATATTCCCTCTCTGAACACACAACCACTATCGACCCTCCACAGCCAGGCGACCACTTCCCATAGGATTAATCCTTCCAGAGATACGAGATAACGCTCTGTATTTCAAGTTCCAAAACAGGGAATAACTTTATTTTCAAAACACATGGTAACACATTTCTCTTCAAAACCCTTCCCTCCCATCCTTGGGGGAACAGGGCGGGTTAAACTATCCAATGACAATGGTGTGTGAGGGGGTTAACTCGGTAGCGGGTGTGTGTGACCCCCTGGTTGGGCTCCCCACACAAAAACAGGGCCAGCAGACGGAGGTTGTGGTTTTCAAAATCAAAAGGTGCGGTTTATTTCTCTATGTACAGTGACAAAAACACAGCAAAGCCAAAAAGAAACAAACAAAATAAATCCTGGTCAGTTTGACCTCTGACTAAACATGCAGGTTTCCTAAACTAACAACTGGGATCAGCCTGGTGCTGTCCTAGTCCCTAAGTCCCTGGTTTAGTAAAAGTCCAAACAAATAGCCACACAGGCTTTGCCTCACCGCACAGGGGTTCACTCTCCCTAGACAGTCCACACAGGTCTGGTTCCAGGCATGAGCTAACATCTAATGAAGCTGGGAGTTCTTATAGAGGCCTAAATGAGCTGACAAGCTTCAGCTGGTCTCATCAACTCCCTGTCTCACGACGCCCAGCACTCTCCCTAGAGGTATGAGTCATTCATGAGCCCACTAGACTCAGCTGGGCTTCATCAACTCCCTAGTTGTATAAGTCGGCATAAAGCCTGAATCTGGGAGAAATATATCTACCCCCCTGGATGCAACCAGGTGACTTTACCTTCCTGCTGTCACATACCCCCCCTCTTGTTTTAACCTCGGGGTTGGAACACCAGCAATCAGGCATTCATGTACTCGAGACAAAGCATCCACATTCCCCATTTGAACGCCAGGGCGATGCTTTACTGTGAAGTTGAATTCCTGTAGGGCCAGGAACCACCTATTCACTCTTCTATTTGTCTCCTTGTTTTGAGCCATCCACTTTAACGGAGCGTGATCCGTAACCATGTCAAAGTGCCTACCTAGCAGATAGTACCGAAGGGAATCTAGAGCCCACTTCACCGCTAAACACTCCTTTTCAACCGTGGCGTAATTTACCTCATGGGACTTCAACTTCCTGCTGAGGTAAATGACTGGGTGCTCTTCCCCGTTCCAGACCTGGGACAATACTGCTCCTAACCCCACATCTGACGCATCACTTTGTACGACAAAGTCTTTAGAGAAGTCGGGTGAGTACAACACTGGCTGGCTACATAAGGCTTGTTTCAAGAATTGGAATGCTGCCTCAGCCTCGGGGGTCCATTTAATCATGACCGACCCTTTCCCTTTCGTCAGGTTGGTTAGGGGCACAGCCTTAGAAGCAAAGTGGGGAATGAAGCGCCGATAATAACCCGCGATTCCCAGAAAGGCTCGTACCTGCTTCTTGCTGTTGGGACGTGGCCAACTCTGGATGGCCTCGACTTTGTTGAGTTGGGGTTTTATTACTCCCCTGCCAATGGTGTACCCAAGATATTTGGCCTCCTCCTGCCCAATGGTACACTTCTTGGGGTTAGCCGTAAACCCCGCTTCCCGGATAGAGTCTAGGACTGCTTGCACTTTTGGCAGATGTGAGGCCCAATCTGTGCTATGGACAATTACGTCATCCAGGTAAGCCGCAGCATACTTCCGATGGGGCCTCAGTATCTGGTCCATTTTCCGCTGGAATGTGGCCGGCGCATTCTGTAACCCGAACGGCATTCTCTTATATTGGAACGCCCCGTCTGGGGTTACAAATGCGGTTTTCTCTTTGGCCGACTTGGCCAGGGGAATTTGCCAATACCCTTTTGTGAGGTCAAGAGTCGTCATGTATCGGGCTGTTCCCAGCCGGTCGATCAACTCATCTATACGTGGCATGGGGTAGGTGTCAAATTTTGTAACTTTGTTCAACTGACGAAAATCGTTACAAAATCGCCAGCTCCCATCCGGTTTAGGCACCAACACAATGGGACTAGACCAATCACTTTGGGACTCCTCTATCACCCCTAAGTTCAGCATTTTCTGTACTTCCTCCCGTATTGCCTCCCGTCGGGCCTCTGGGATCCGATAGGGTTTTAACTTCACCCTTTCACCGGGCGGGGTAATAATATCATGCTCTACCCCAGATGTTTGTCCCGGCAGCTCAGAGAACACCTCCTTGTTGCGAAGCACAAACTCCTTAACCTCCTGTTGTTGGGGTTGTGACAAGGTGGCTGCTATTCCAACCTCCGGAATCACGCAACCAGTTTGAGCTGGTGACCAAGTTTCTGCGACTAGGGACTCTCTATCCCTCCAGGCTTTCAACAGATTAACGTGATATATCTGTTCGGGCTTTCGCCTTCCTGGTTGTCTGACCTTGTAATTCACTTCGCTCACTTTTTCCATTATCTCGTAGGGGCCTTGCCATTTGGCAAGGAATTTACTTTCAACCGTAGGGACAAGTACCAATATCCTATCCCCCGGGGAAAAGGTACGGGTCTTTGCTCCACGGTTGTACACTCTCTGCTGTGCCAACTGCGCTTGGGCCAAATGTTCCTTCACGATGGGCATTACCTGTGCAATTCGATCTTGCATCAGGGCGACATGCTCAATCACACTCCTGTGGGGAGAACTCTCACTTTCCCAAGTTTCCTTGGCAATATCCAACAGCCCTCTTGGGTGTCTCCCATACAGTAACTCAAAGGGGGAGAATCCCGTAGAGGATTGGGGCACCTCCCTAATAGCAAACATCAAATAAGGAAGTAGACAGTCCCAATCCTTTCCATCTCTATCCACCACTTTCTTCAACATTTGTTTTAGGGTTTTGTTGAATCTTTCAACCAGCCCATCGGTTTGGGGGTGATACACAGATGTACGCAATTGCGTCACTTTGAGCAATTTACACAGCTCTTTCATAACCCGGGACATAAAGGGTGTACCTTGGTCCGTAAGCAGTTCTTTACAAATACCCACCCGGCTAAAAACAAGAGATAGCTCTTTGGCTATGGTTTTGGCCGAGGTATTTCTGAGAGGGATCGCTTCTGGATAACGGGTGGCATAGTCCATTATAACCAATATGTACTGGTGCCCCCTAGCGGACTTGATTATAGGACCTACCAAATCCATTGCGATTCTCTCAAACGGGACCTCAATGATGGGTAGAGGGACCAGCGGGCTACGGAAATGTGGCATCGGGGCCGACCTCTGACACACAGGGCAGGAGGAACAATAATTTTCTATGTCCTTCATCACCCCAGGCCAATAGAATCTCTGTAATACCCTCTCTCGGGTTTTCTCTGTCCCCAAATGACCTCCAAGAATGTGCCCATGGGCCAACTCCAACACCAACTTCCTGTAAGGTTTGGGCACCACCAGCTGCTCAACGGTTTCTTCTGCCCTTTTTGCCACCCGATACAGTAGGTCCTTCTCTACGCTGAAGTATGGGTAAGTGCAGGTATTATCTGGGTTCACTAACTCGCCATCTATTTCCACTACGTTTTCCCGTGCCTTTATTAGGGCGGGGTCTTTTAACTGTTCTGTGGCAAAATTTTCCCTGTGAACCTCCAGATCAGAAAACTCCACAGACGGTAGGTTTTCGTCTGAGGAGGTGGGCTCCTCTCCAGTTTCTTGAGTCTCCCCTGCAAATACTGACAAGGGAAATTCTGGAGAGTCCTCACCACTCTCAGAGGAGTTCTGGCTATCACATTCCTGGTACATAGGGGCACCAGTGGGGGGCTCAGGATCATCCCACAGTTCCCAGAACTTCGGAAAATCCCTTCCCACAATGGCGTCATGCGGTAACTGAGATACTAAGCCCACTGGATGAGAGAGGGTACCTTTGGGGGTCTCGAAACACACTGTAGTCACTGGATACTCTCGGGTGTCCCCATGCACACAAATAACAGCTACCTTGCTATTCCCAGAGACCTCTGTTTTAACTAATTCAGCCTTTATCAGGGTCACAAGGCTACCTGAATCCAGTAATACCACAACATTTCTACCATTAATACACATTTTGCATAAATGTTTCTCAGTTCCTCGAATGGCAGTGCATGCGACTGTCGCACACAGCGACTGACGTCTGCCCGTCAGAAAGTCACACTGCATGGGTTCCTCCACAACCGGGCAATTGGCTGCAATATGTCCCGCTTGCCGGCAGCGGTAGCAAACGATCCTTCTTGCGGCCTCTTGAGCCGCTGATTTCCCAGGCTGTTCTCGCCAAACTTGGGGTAGAGCTCCCACCCTCTCACTCTCTCCACCCTCACCCCTTGGAATCCTCTTATCCGCCCCTGGGGATGGTCTGGTCTTAGGGTGGAAAGTCTGAGTGTCTCTGGAAGAGGCCGTCAGGTTCTCTGTAGCCAAGTATTTCTCTACACGATCCACAAGACCACCGGCCGTCTCTGGGTCTCCATGGCTTACCCACTTTTGGATGGCAGTAGGAAGAGCTCTCAAAAACCGATCCATTACAACACGTTCCACAATCTCTGGTGCGGACAAAGTCTCTGGCTGTAGCCACTTCCTGCTCAGGTGAATGAGATCATACATTTGAGACCTGGGGGGTTTTCCAAGCTGGAAAGTCCAGTTATGCACACGCTGAGCCCGGACAGCCAGGGTGACACCCAGCCTTGCCAATATTTCAGCTTTTAGCATCACATAGTCTTTTGCTTGGTCAGGCTCTAGGTCATAGTAAGCCTTCTGCGATTCACCAGTTAACAGAGGAGCCACCAGTCCAGCCCACTGCTCCTCAGGCCACTTTTCTCTTTCAGCAGTCCTTTCAAATGTGGTCAAAAATACCTCTGGATCATCCTCTCCAGTCATTTTTGTCAATAAACGACTCACCCCAAAGGACGCGGTATTAGTGGGACGGCTTTCCTCACTGGTCTGCGGACGTTGCTGCATTACTGCTTCCATTTGTTGTAGTCTCTGCTCTTGCTTCTGTAACAGGTCTATGAAGCGGGCCTCAGATTGCTGCTGGGCTTGTTGATGAGCTTGCTGCTGGGCTGCAAGGCTCCTTTGCAAACCTGCATTTGTCTGCTGTTGATTGGCATTTGCTAGAGCCAGCTGTTTCAGTATCTCCTCCATGCTGGCTTAAAAAAAACTGCCACTGGTTCTCCACCAACTGTGAGGGGGTTAACTCGGTAGCGGGTGTGTGTGACCCCCTGGTTGGGCTCCCCACACAAAAACAGGGCCAGCAGACGGAGGTTGTGGTTTTCAAAATCAAAAGGTGCGGTTTATTTCTCTATGTACAGTGACAAAAACACAGCAAAGCCAAAAAGAAACAAACAAAATAAATCCTGGTCAGTTTGACCTCTGACTAAACATGCAGGTTTCCTAAACTAACAACTGGGATCAGCCTGGTGCTGTCCTAGTCCCTAAGTCCTTGGTTTAGTAAAAGTCCAAACAAATAGCCACACAGGCTTTGCCTCACCGCACAGGGGTTCACTCTCCCTAGACAGTCCACACAGGTCTGGTTCCAGGCATGAGCTAACATCTAATGAAGCTGGGAGTTCTTATAGAGGCCTAAATGAGCTGACAAGCTTCAGCTGGTCTCATCAACTCCCTGTCTCACGACGCCCAGCACTCTCCCTAGAGGTATGAGTCATTCATGAGCCCACTAGACTCAGCTGGGCTTCATCAACTCCCTAGTTGTATAAGTCGGCATAAAGCCTGAATCTGGGAGAAATATATCTACCCCCCTGGATGCAACCAGGTGACTTTACCTTCCTGCTGTCACAGGTGATACAGGTCAGGTGTGTTCAAACTTCTCCTTTGATAACCAGTCTTAGCAGGAGGGGTGATTTCCCCCCCCCCCCTCACAGAAGACACTTAAACATCCCATAATAATAGGCAGCCAGACGGTCTACTAAGCTCCAATCCACATCATCACAATGAAAGGACCTGTAGCCTAGGTGAGGCTCATTAGCATTACACAAGCAGATAGGTGACACATCAGCATCTCTCAATTAACCTGTTGAGTTCAGAAACAGTAAATAGTCCTTCACAGATATCCTTGGGGATATGGTGGATAAATATTACAGACCGATTTTAGGTAGCCCAAGAGATATTTCTTAATGTCCATTTTTTCCTGGCTCACCCTGTGTCCAAAGTGACCCTCCTGTCACATCAAGTCAATAAGTTTTCCCAGTTTTTTGGGGTAAAATTAGGTGCCTCGGCTTATACACGGGTCGGCTTATACTCGAGTATATACAGTACTTGTTCTGCAGCTGCTGCTGCCCCAATCTTGGCACACATGTAGCCCAATGTCTCTTCTACAAGTGTGCAAAGTTTGGTGTCTGGGGGACCTACGGCCGGGGAGCACTGATTTTTTAAAGCCGGGCACCCCTTCCATAGACTCCAATGTTAAACTGTAATTTCTCTGGTGAATTTGCGGACCCGGTACCGGCCGGTCGTAGGTCTTCTGGACCCCAATATTGGCACACATGTAGCCCAATGTCTCTTCTACAAGTGTGCAAAGTTTGGTGTCTGGAAAACCTACGGTCGGGGAGCACTGATTTTTTAAAGCCGGGCACCCCTTCCATAGACTCCAATGTTAAACTGTAATTTCTCTGGTGAATTTGCGGACCCGGTACCGGCCGGTCGTAGGTCTTCTGGACCCCAATCTTGGCACACATGTAGCCCAATGTCTCTTCTACAAGTGTGCAAAGTTTGGTGTCTGGAAAACCTACGGCCGGGGAGCACTGATTTTTTAAAGCCGGGCACCCCTTCCATAGACTCCAGTGTTAAACGGTAATTTCTCTGGTGAATTTAAAACATATTTTTTGGCAGTGCCCCCCCCCGAGAAACGACTCTGGATCCGCCCCTGAACTGAACTGAGAAAAAACTTCTCAGTTTATTAAATGGACACCTTGGGGAGAAATCAATAGATCTCTATCAATTAACCAGGATAACTACTCCTAGCAAGTAAATTTGTGAGGAGCTCCCTGACTAAACTACAGGGTGCTACATTTGGATTGGTTTTATGTACAATAGTACTTTATTCACGTGGATTAAATTGCAGATTCATTAATATACTATATGTATTGGGATTTATGGTATTATGAGAACACTCTCTTCAGCCTAAAAAAGGAGATTTATTCATATTGATGGACAGTACATGTCTGATTGATAGCAGCTTCATTTTTCTTGTTTGTTTTTTTTTTCATTGGTACAATTTTTGATTGTGGGTGTAACCCGGTGTAAAATATTTTTTATACAGAAGACTTTGCCTGAGACTTTGCAGTAATTGGTGGACTCACTTAAATACAATGGTCAGCATTGGATGTCTTGAAGAATTATTGACGCTTATAATTCTTTCTATACACAAATAGCTAACTTGGTTTACTTCTGTATAATGTCAGTTCCCCGGTTTCTGAGGAAATGGGAACATTTGGCTTTCTTGAACACAGGAGCCATTCACCACCAGAGAAGCCACTATACCACTGACAGCTCTAGCTATGTTCCGTAAACAGAATGTGGAACTAATCATTTGACTGTATCCTTGTGTCTTCTCTCACATTGAATTTTCCAGCATGCACCGATGACAAGTCCCTCTCTGTAAAGTTACTTCGAATTTTTCTGTGCACACCCTGTGATTTTTTGCTACACATTTTCCGCTTTACAGGATTTACTGTTCCAGAATTAATATTTCACAACATCCCCCACAGAGTCAGACACGTCAAATATGTTTGTGATTGAAAAGCATTATATTGTATAACAGAACATCAACTAATTGGGACTGTGTCCTCTGAGTAGCGGTGGCTGAACTCTAGGACTCCTCCACAACCAGAATAATGCAGTTTGCATGCCCTTAAAAGGCTCCCAACAATCAGAATTGAAATTTAGCTGTGAGCCATAACTAGATGACATTTTATTTGCTAAACGACTACCAACTGCTTTTTTTTCTTGGCGTGACTTTGAAAGTCTCATGGGCACTGGCTTTATGCATAGAAATTCAAAGTTTCTGGGACTGAGGCCTCGTACACACGGACGGTTTTCTCGGCAAGAAACGACAAGAAAACTGCTGGGAGAGCTTTCTTGCCGAGAAAACCGTTCGTGTGTATGGTTTCTCGTCAAGAAAACTGCCTGGAATCTCGACGAGAAAAATAGAGAACCTGCTCGTCGGCCTGTTTCCCGACGAGAAAACTGTGTGTGTGTGTGTGTGTGTGTATGCGGCAACAAGCTTACCTGTCCTCCGGTAAGCCCACGCATGCTCGAAATGACTTTGAGGCATGCGCGGTAGCTTCCTAGGCATAGGTAGGGTGAAGCAAGATGGCGGTGACGGCATCGAATGTGACGAGCGCATGCTCGTTGTAGTCGATGATGTCACGAGTTTGTTCCATTCAAAAGAATGGCGGTTCTTTGGAATGGAGTGTGTGTACACTCGGCCGGCACAAGATTCTTGTCAAGAATCTCGTCGGGAAAAATGACTGTTTTTTTCCTGACGAGAATCTCGGCCGTGTGTACGAGGCTTCAGTCTCATCTCTATCTGTGCACCCAAGCCACGTTTTTATTAGCTAAACGACAACCATTTCTTAGACATTACAGTTTTATCTCCTTTATCTTTTTTTTTTTGCATCTCATTGATGCTGATCTTCACCCGCTTCTATGGGAATCGGGGTTACTGGAGATTCATACTTACCTAGGTGAAAGCAGCATCGGTCCGATGCTGCATCTGTCCCCCCAGCGCCTCTTCACTGAGAATCGAGCGATCGAACATTGGCGATGGCTCGGTTCTTACAGCTCCCCGAGCGGAGAGCTGCTGACTGTCAATCAGCATCTCTCCGCTCTGCTCCTCCATGCTCACTGGAGCGCTGAGCTGTGGAGGGGCTGGGAGCCTACATGTGCTTCAGCATGGACTCCAAATCATTGTTTAACCACTTAAGGACCGCCAAATGCCGATATACATCGGCAGAATGGCACAGTGCGCTCGCGACCCGGTCATGAGCTTCGTGACCGCACCCGCGGACCCGATCGCGGACCCGATCGCTACCGGTGTCCCGCGATCGGGTCACAGAGCTGAAGAACGGGGAGAGGTAAGTGTAAACAAACCTTTTCCCGTTCTTCCTAGTGGGAGTGTCACTGATCGTCTGTTCCCTGTCATAGGGAACGACGATCAGTGATGTCACACACCAAGCCACGCCCCCACACAGTAAGAATCACTCATTAGGTCACACTTAACCCCTTCAGCGCCCCCTACAGGTTAACCCCTTCAGTTCCAGTGTCATTTTCACAGTAATCAGTGCATTTTTATTGCACTGGTCGCTGTAAAAATTACAATGGTCCCAAAATGGTGTCAAAAGTGTCCGATGTGTCTGCCATAATGTCACAGTCACAATAAAAATCGCTGATCGCCGCCACTACTAGTAAAAAAAATAAAAATAATAAAAATGCCATAAAACTATCCCCTATTTTGTAGACGCTATAACTTTTATGCAAACCAATCGATAAAACGCTTATTTCAATTTTTTTTAATCAAAAATATGTAGAATACGTATCGGCCTAAACTGAGGAAAAATAAAAAAATGTATATATTTTGTTGGGGGATATTTATTATAGCAAAAAGTAAAAAATATTGCATTTTTTTTCAAAATTGTCGCTCTATTTTTGTTTATAGCGCAAAAAATAAAAACCCGCAGAGGTGATCAAATGCCACCAAAAGAAAGCTCTATTTGTGGGAAAAAAGGACGTCAATTTTGTTTGGGAGCCACGTCGCACGACCGCGCAATTGTCAGTTAAAGCGACGCAGTGCCGAATCGCAAAAAGGGGCCTGGTTCTTTTTGAAACAAAATGGTCCGGGGCTTAAGTGGTTAAAAGGTAACTCCAATTTTGTGGGACGAAAATAGCAAAAAAAATATATATATAGCGTATACAATTGCTACACAGGCCATGCTGTAATTGAATGTTATTAAAATTACCTTTAGGCCTCATGCACACTGTACGTTAAAACGGCAGTAGCTTTGCAGTGAGTTTTTCAAAGTTTTTGCAATGGCGTTTTTTAGCGTTTACTGCCCAAAACTGCTGATAACAGCCGATGTGTGCATGGACACATAGGAGAACATGATGGAGAGTTTAATGACTGTAGAAAAAAACATCTACAGCCAAAAGCAGCAGCTGTAAAAACGTCCAAAAATGTCCAGTGTGCATGAGGCCTTACTGAACAAGCTGCAGCTCTGTAATTTTCTGTAAAATGTAACCACTTGCCATCTGGGCCATTTCTCACACTTCGCTCCTACATGTAAAAATCTACACTTTTTTTTGCTAGAAAATTACTTAGAACCCCCAAACATTATATATATATATATATTTTTTTTTAGCAGAGACCCTATAGAATAAAATGGTGGGTGTTTTTTATGTCACACAGTATTTGTGCAGCGGTTTTTCAAGTGCAATTTTTTTGAAAAAAAAAAACACTTTGTTTAATTAACAAAAAAAAACACTAAAGTTAGCCCATTTTTTTTGTATAATGTGAAAGATGATGTTACATCAGATAGATACAATAGATAATCGTTACAGCAAATAGATACCAAACATGTCACGCTTTAAAATTGCGTCTGCTCGTGGAATGGCGGCAAACTACGATGCTTAAAATTCTCCATAGGGGACGCTTTAAACGCCTTTACCGGTTACCAGTTTAGAGTGGCACAGGAAATCTGGTGCTAAAATTATTGCTCTCGCTCTGATGTTCGCAACAATACCTCACATGTGTGGTGCGATTACCGTTTACATATGCGTGCGGGAGTGGCGTATGCGTTCGCATTTGCGCGTAAGCGTGGTGGGACGGGGGCGCTTTACATTTTTTTATTATTTCTTTATTTTATACAACATTTTTAAATGTTACACTTTTTTTTGTACTTACTTTATTGCTAACACAAGGGATGAACAACATCCCTTGTGACATCATGGGCCGTGACAAGTCCTCTTTATGGAGAGATTTGGGGTCTACCTGAGGCCAGGTAAACAAAGAGGCGGAACCGGAAGTGACAAACTACTTGTCGCTAAGGGTTTCCAGGGTTACAGAGAGAGCCACTCAGATCACTTCTGCAAAAAAGAGAATCGCCGACTGAAAAGATCGATCTGTGTAAACACATAGATCCAGGGACGTCTTTAAGGCAGGGCAAAAGGGGCAGCTGCCCTGGGCCCTGTCATTGTTGTGGGGCCCAAAGAAGCTGCCTCATACTTTTCCAGTTTAAATTCCCTTGTCCCTTGAAGTTTTAGTCCTTTGCTGTGTCCTGATATCTCAGTGTGAAGTGCTGCTACAAATGCTGCCCAGCTCTGTCCTAATATTGTGTACAGATGACTCACCTGCAGACCCTGTGTTTACATGTAAATAACCATCATTCACATGTAAATAACAGGAGCATTCATATGTAAATAGTGGTGTCATTCATATGTAAATAGCTGAGGCCGGCGGCATTCATATGTAAATACAGGCGGCATGCATGTGTATATCATGCCCCTCTGCAGTGAAGAGATGATGTTCTGTAACCTCTAGAAACCAATCAGTGAGCAGCATTACTGTACAGTAATCTCTAGCGACCAATCAACAAGAAGAAATCATGTGCTGTAAACTCTACCAACTAATCAGTGAGCCGTAATGTGTGCTGTAACTTCTAGCATCCAGTCAGTAAGTGGTAATGATATGCTGTAACCTCTGGCAACCAATCGCAATTACTGCCTGATCTGATACAGTAAACTGATTTTAAGTCTAGCTGATATTTATTGTATGTCTCAGAGCAGGTGGAGAGCAAAATTGCATGGGGGGGCCCCAAGAATTTTTTTGCCCAGGGTCCAATCAACATTAATGGCCCTGCATAGATCCACGTTCTGTCAGGTGAGAGGAGACCATTGGTGTGTTCCCAGTACAGAGGAACACCAATGGGTCACCTCCCCTTGTGAGTCCCATCCCCCTACAGTTAGAATCACTCCCTAGGACACACAATTAACCCTTTGATCGGCCCCTAGTGTTAACCCCTTCCCTGCCAGACACATTTACATAGTAATCAGTGCATTTTTATAGCACTAATCGCTGTATAAATGTGAATGGTCCCAAAAATGTGTCAAAAGTGTCCGATATGTCCACCGCAATGTCACAGTCACGATAAAAATCGCAGATCGCCGCCATTACTAGTAAATAAAATAAAAAAAAATGCCATAAAACTATCCCCTATTTTGTAGACGCTATAACTTTTGTGCAAACCAATCAATATACGCTTATTGCGATTTTGTTTACCAAAAATATGTAGAAGACAACGTATCGGCCTAAACTGAGGAAGAATTTTTTTTTTATTATTTAAAAAATTGGGATATTTATTGTAGCAAAAAGTTAAAAACATTGGGGGTTATTTACGAAAGGCAAATCCACTTTACACTACAAGTGCAAACTACAAGTGCAAAATGCACTGAAAGTGCACTTGGAAGTGCAGTTGCTGTAAATCTGATGGGAAGATCTTAAATGAGGGGTAGCTCTGCTGATTTTATCATCCAATCATGTGCATGCTAAAATGCTGTTTTTTATTTTCCTTGCATGTCCCTCCCGGATCTACAGCGACTGCACTTCCAGGGGGACTTTCAGTGCTATTTCAGGTGCACTTTGCACTTGTAGTTTGCACTTGTACTGGAAAGTGGATTTGTCTTTAGTAAATAACCCCCATTGTGTTTATTTATCAAACCTTTCACTCTTCTTTTGTTTATAGCATAAAAAATAAAAACTGCAGAGGTGATCAATTACCACTAAAAGAAGGCTCTATTTGTGGGGGGAAAAAACATAAATATTTAATTTGGGTAAAGTGTTGCATGACCGCGCAATTGTCATTCAAAGTGCGACAGCGCTGAAAACTAAAAATTGGTCTGGGCAGGAAGGGGGTGAAAATGCCCTGTATTGAAGTGGTTAAACAATGCACTTTATTATTGTTATTATTTTTGCACTGGACTTTTAGACCCGGTTCCCACCAGGGCGGCGCGACGCGGCACGACTTGTTGGGGCGACCTCGGCGGCGCGATCTCAAGACGACTTGAGACGCCCGCCGAGGCGATTTGCATAAGACTTCTGTATAGAAGTCAATGCAGGTCGCCTTGGGTCGCCCCCAAAAGTAGTACAGGAACCTTTTTCTAAGTCGGAGCGACCTGAGTCGCTCTTAGTTAGAACAGTTCCATTGAAAAGCGTGGGACGCGACTTGTCAGGCGACTGAGTCTCCTGACGAGTCGCCCTGGTGTGAACCGGCTCTTACTTTGAGATATTTATTTAAACAACATTTCACTTTTATATGTTTTTTTATTATTTTATTGGTGCATCATAATTTAGCACTTCTCCATTATACAGGTTTGAGCATACTAGCTCATTATGAAATACCTTAAAACGAGGCGTCGGTATCTTACCTGGTCCACGCCGTGGTAGCTGACATGTTGCCTCGGCGTGTCTTCCTTGTATCGTGGCTCCAGCACTCTGAGTGGCTGTAGCCACTGTAACTTTACCAGTAGGTAAAAGTTAAAAAACTTACTATACGGGTGGCGTGGCCTGGACGTGAGCAGTGGCGGACGTGTTCTGGAGAAGCTCCGGGTAACCCAAGCTCAATCCGCCACCATCTGAGGCTAAAATTGACAATCCACAGCCTGGGGGCACTCCTGCATGATCAGCGCAGCCCCCTGTAGTGCCCATCACAAGTATTTTGGGGCAATTCGGCCAGAAGACGCCCGAGTTTCGCCATCGGCGGATCCTGAGGCCGCCGCCATCTTGCAGGCCCGCGGCCTTCCTGAGAAACCAGATTCCAACAGCCCACAAGGTAAAGAAACCGGCACACTTCCTTCCCTACCACCCATCCACCCACCTAGAGCAGTCCAGAGCAAGATCTGAGCCTCGGGGACATACGTAGAGGCCGCGGCCGGCGCGGCCTAGTGGGGCCTTCGGATCCCCAGTGTTTCCTGAAGCTGTGCCCCGCCCCGCTGGAGCGCTCCGGGACTCCCGAACTCCTTCCACCGCCATCCGGGTTGATAAATCGACCATCCACGTCCCAATCTCATCCCAGCCCGTTCACCTTGCCCCACCGCAGTGTCCTGGGCCGTTATCGCGGAGAGATCCGACCGGGGGAAGCCCGAAATCTGTAGCCGCCAGCTTCTGCAGCCGCCGCCATCTTGTAGGCCCAAGCTCTCCCGGAGGAGCCAGACCCCGGCATTCTTGGAGGTGAGAGACCACCATCCATCCCCACCCGCCACCCATCCTCCTACCTGGAACAGCCCGAAGACAGGGACGACTCTCGGAGCCATCTGTGGTGGCCGCGACTCCACGCGGCCTTGTGAGGCCTTGAATCCCCGGTTTTTCCTGCGGACTGCACCCCCACGAGAGCGCAGTGAGACCGACACGATCCATCTCTGGGGGCCAGATCCCACACACGGTACCCGCCCGGTCCCCCATCCTGGGCCCTGTCTGTGCCGGGGGCACTTAAAGAACTTTTTGGGCTGATCCCATCCACGTGAGATCCGCCACCATCTTGAGGCCTGTGGGCCCTCCGAATCCCCGGGACTCGGGTAAGGCGGCTACGGGAGGAGCGGGGAACATCTCTGGCCGCAGCTTTCCCACCTCTCCTGGACAGTCAGGCTGGAGAGGGAGAGTTCTGAAGGCCGGTGGAGACACCCAATAGTGCTGTTTAAAGCGGGGGAACGGCGGCCATCTTGCTACACCTCAGGCCTACAGACAGCCTCTTCGTCCTCCCCTGCACTAACATCAAGACTTAATCCTGACACCCCGCCTGCACGAGGGGTGAACCGGACTGCTATGCTCTGCTATGCTAGAAGACTTATTTAGGTGGGGATCTGCTAGGACGGCGGCCGGGATGGCGGCATGAAGATAGGATTCCTGCATGACGGGGATGTGAAACGCTTTCTTTAGACACCACAATCAGCTGAATCATGGGGAAATCCACTAGAAGTTCCTCCACACCACGCACTCTCAAAGACTCAGGGGCACAATTGAGCAACAATATTCCGGAGATGTTCAAGAATCGGCCCCCAGGGGACCACGGGGAGATGCAGAATTCACAGAGCTCACAGGCCTCATCCTTGATCCCGCTTGAAAATACCGCTGGTCTGAGATCAGCCACAGACCCTAACCCGAGCCTACTAGACCTCCAAAGAGATCTGCAGAGAGTGGCACTAGACATCAAACATACTCTAACAACGGCCATTGCGGATCTGAAGTCGGACATTCACACAATGAACCACCGCCTCACCGAGGTGGAAGAAACCACCCAAACTCAGGCAGTAGCAATCAGGCAAGTACAAAAGACTTATGACTCACAACTGTCTCACATGTTTGAACTCCACAGACAGGTGGAGGATTTAGATAACAGGGGTCGCAGACATAATGTTAGGGTTCGGGGGGTCCCCGAGGGTATAGACCCAGCTACACTACCACAAACGGTCTGCTCCATTTTCAACGACCTCTTGGGTCGCCCGGCTGACTCCCCCATCGAGATGGAAAGACTGCATCGGGCCCTGAGACCCCCTCCCCGAGATTCTGAGCCCCCCAGGGACATTGTGTGCTGTATCGTAAATGTTCAACTCAAAGAGGAGATACTGAGGAAGGCAAGAGATAGAGGCCAAATTTTGTTTAATGGCACAGACATTAAATTATTCCAAGATCTCTCTCAAATAACTTTGCAGAATAGGCGCACTCTGCGTCCCCTGTTGGATACACTGCGGGCCCGCAATATACAGTATAGATGGAAGTTCCCGTTTTGCCTCTCAGCGTCCATCGGGGCCGTACAGCCTTCTTACGGACCCCGGAAGATTTGCCTGTATTCTGCGAACAACTAGACATACCATTGATTGACCTGCCTGACTGGTACTCTTTCTACTTTCCCACGGAGCCTTGGAAACCTGTCTCGCACAACTCCTCACCAAAAGCTCAGCGACAACGCTCCAGACGCCGCAGATTGGACCCGACATCACCAGGAGACCGCTATGCCCGCCGTGACAACCTCCTGCAACATCCGGACCCGGCTGGAACCCCGAGAGGGGGACTTCAAGATGCTTAACTCTGCTCCTTTCTACATCAAGCCTCTACACTCGGTGCCCCCCCCTTTTTTTTTTCTCTCTTCCAGACATGACTAACTCTGATTTGCTTCTACAGTTTCTCCGGGGGGCCTTCTCGGGGTCCATTCCTTCCAGGGTCTAGGTGATGTATACTACCGAGAAGGTAACAGATGCTCACACGCATGGTTTGCCAGGGATATGCCTTTGCCTACTTAGATCGCTTTGTTTTTATGCCTGCTGATTACTTTGGGGAGGTGGACTCGGCTCCTGACAGCTTGAGGAATGTCTCTACAATCTAGACATATTGTCTTTTATATTGACCCCTGCTGTAGGATTCTGCTAAGGGATTCGCCAGGCCAGATTACCGTCTTTCACGGTGGGGCCGGGTTCACTCCTCCACTTTCCCGTTTTTGATTTTTTTATGGGTTGAACCTGCACTTATTCTGTAGCCTGTGATAAGCTCTTCATGCTAGGCATTTACTTCTTTCACAATAAGACCTAACTTGAACTACGCCCATGCTTAAGCGGGATGGCATTGGGTCTCAGGGGAAGAGTATACTCTTACCTTGAACACAACCCTGGGGTATCTCCTGAGACTGGTCCTAGACCTGGACAAGGGATTTTCAGATTGAGGCCCTACTGGATTGACACACAGTCCGAACCCCTTGGGGGGCGGGGGGGGGGCAGCGTTGCAATGTTTCAATGCCTGTTTGTTTATTTGTTTATCTGTTTCTATGGTTCTGGTCGGTGGGTTCAGGGGCCTACATATTTGTGGGCTCAGGGACACACCGATCTCTACAAATGTGTGATAATGTTTAAAGATGAATATTGCCCATCCTAAGCCCTTGATAGGGGGTCCGTTTAGATTCCGGTCACAATAGGTTTAGACTGGTCTATCATATAACTCGGATAGGCTTTTGGACTGCCCCTGTTATCATTATGCAACAGTATATCCCGAAGTAACAACCTGTGCAGGGGAATTCCACGTCTCAATATTCATTTACTCCTTCTCGATTCCCTTTTGTACTTTTCGTATTTTAATCCCATGATTCTCATTTACGCCATCCATTGTCTTTTAAGCACCTGTTTTATCTCCTTACGTCCACCGTTGTGCGGGATTCCAGTATCCCGTCCTGGTCTTTCTACCCCTCCACAGCCTCCCACTTGGCGGGAAGCTGACACTCCGGATTTTCCCTTATTAGGCGGTTAGATTTATATTTAACTGCCTCCGGTATTATCACGCACGCGCTGTAGACCCTCCCAGCGTTAGTGCGTTGTTCTTCTCCGTGCATTTCCCCCCCCCCCTGCTTCCTGACTTCCTTACTTACTCCCTCCCATCTTTCTCTAGATCCTACGTGTCCCTTCCCCCCCCCCTTTTTTTTTTTTTTTCTCTCCTTTCTTTTCTTCATTTTCGTGGGGGCCGCTCTTCTTTCCTCTCTCCTGTCAGGGACAGTGCGGTGGCTCCTGATCACCGCGCTGGCAATCAGACTTCGCTCATAAATATTATATTCTCCGTTGGATTACACCATGCAGAAGGAGAATACAATTAAACAACAGCTGTCATTGAAATGTCTCTCACTCAACGTCAAAGGCCTAAATCTCCCTGAAAAGAGAACACAGGTATTGTCAGCATTGACTAAACACAATGCTCACTTTCTTATGCTCCAAGAAACTCATTTTAGATCTCATGCAATCCCCAAATTGGGGAACCATATTTACAAGCAGGTAATACATTCTACGAACCCAGAGTCCAAGACGAAGGGAGTTTCCATACTGATATCCAAACGCGCTGATTTTCGATTGTCGGACTCGATAATCGATCCGGAGGGCAGGTACATTTTTATTAAAGGTACCTTTGCCTCTAAACCAATCACACTAGCCAATGTGTACTGCCCAAACGAGCACCAAGTGCCGTTCTTTAGGAAAGTCTGTGACCTGCTTGCCACATTCCAGGAGGGTATTGCACTCTTGGGAGGGGACTTCAATGTTCCATTAAACCCAACTATAGACTCCTCTAATGGCACATCCATCCTCACACACCGGGCACTTCGCCAGATTAGACTCCAAATGCAATACCTAAAGCTCCATGACACATGGCGTACCATGTATCCTACCGATAAAGATTACACTTTTTTCTCTCCACCCCACCAGAAGTACTCTAGGATAGATTACTTTTTTCTCTCGCAGACTGACCTATCCTTTCTCTCGCAGGCCACTATAGAGCCAATGTTCTTATCAGACCACCACCCTATAACAGTAACTCTTACGTTTCCTGACGTCCATAAGATAACGAAAACCTGGAGACTGAATCCAACGCTATTCAAAGACCCTGAAATTGTTAGACAAGTGTGTACCCGAATTCAATTGTACTTTCAAGAAAACTCTACCCCAGATGTCTCTCCCATAACACTTTGGGAAGCACACAAATGTGTCCTAAGGGGAAAATTAATCTCTTTAGCCACGATAGCCAAAAAAAGACACCAGGAAGACGTTAAATCTTTAATTGAAAAAATAAACCGCCTGGAAAGAGCCCATAAACAGTCATCCATGCAAGCTACACTGCAGGAGCTTTTACAGGCGCGTTCTGATTTGGTGGGTGAGTTGGGGAAGCGCACTAGAAGGCGATACGTCCTCAGACAGAAAGTGTTCTACGAACACGGTAACAAAAGTGGGAGACTGTTGGCTCGCACGATACAGGCAGATAAGGTCTCATCAGTGATTCATCATATTCGTGACAGCCAAGGTACACTCCTTTCAAAAAACGAAGAAATAACCAAACACTTTGAAAAATTCTACTCCAAATTGTACAATTTGGCGCAAGATGGGGGAGGGGTGACCAATATGGCCGGGCGTTCCTCTCAAATATCGGACTTCTTGGCGGATTACTGCCCCAAACCTATCACCCCCCAACAGGCTGAAGCCATGGAGAGCCCTTTCTCCATGGAAGAACTTCACTTAGCAATCAAACAGATGAAGGTGGGGAAAAGTCCAGGCCCCGATGGCCTCCCGCTGTTGTACTACAAATGCTTTCAGGAGGACCTTACTCCCAAAATGCTAAACACATTTAATTCCCTTTCGACCCCCCACACTTCCCTAGGCAGATTACTGGAAGCCCATATAGCAGTTATCCCGAAAGATGGGAAAGATACCACACAAGTTTCTAACTATAGGCCGATCTCCCTGCTTAACGTGGATATAAAAATCTACGCCAAGATGCTAGCAAATAGGTTACTCCCCTTGATCCCTGGCCTCATATCATCTGATCAGGTGGGCTTTATCCCGGGTAGGGAGGCTAGGGACAATACTATCCGCACTTTAAACCTGCAGCATTGGCTGGCCTCATCGAAGACCGAGGGATTCCTCCTCTCCCTTGATGCTGAGAAGGCGTTTGACAGGGTGTCATGGGATTACATGCGGGCGGTCTTGGAAGGCATAGGCCTCATGCCACGTATGCTTGCACGTATCACTGCCCTCTATACTAACCCCTCCGCGAGGGTGAGGGCTAATGGCCTCCTGTCAGACGCCTTCTCGATTAGCAATGGTACCCGTCAGGGCTGCCCGTTATCTCCCCTGATCTTTGTTTTGACTCTGGAGCCCCTACTAAACAGACTGAGGTCCAACACGGATATCAAGGGAATCTCCATTGCCCACAGAGAATTTAAAGTTGCGGCCTTTGCTGACGATATCCTATTGTCCTTGCAATCCCCTCGGATATCGCTACCCAATCTTTTGAAAGACATAAAACACTTTGGCGAGCTATCAAATCTCAAAATCAATTATTCCAAATCGCATGCCCTAAATGTATCCCTTCCCTCTCATGAAGTCACACATTGTCAGGAATCCTTTCCCTTTCATTGGCAGAAGACAGCCATTACCTATTTAGGCATCCAGATCACTAAGAACATAACGGATCTCTATAGCCACAACTTCCTCCACGCCCTCTCTAAGCTCCAGGCAAATTTGAAGGATTGGGACAACCTTAACGTTTCTTGGTTTGGGCGCTCGGCCCTCATTAAGATGGTTGTTCTCCCCCGCCTATTATATTTAATGCAGACAATCCCGATTCACTTACCCCCCTCATTTTTTGCGGCATATAAAAAAGCATGCACTAGCTTTATTTGGAAGAATAATGTCCCACAAATTAAATACTCACGGTTGACATGCTCCAAAACAACCGGTGGGATTGGGTTACCAGACCTTTATAAATATTACCTGGCCTGCCACCTAACTAGAGTGGTGGACTGGAAACTTCACAAACTAAGGAAAGCATGGGTGACGCTAAAAAATTCTCTCACGCAAACTCCGATTGCCACATTACCTTGGCTGTCACCTCGATGCTGGCCCCTGATCCTCAAGACACACCCGCTCATTGCACCTTCCCTATCGGCCTTTAGGAAGGCGGTCGCTCTCTTTAACCTCTCCTCACAACCGGGTCCACTAACCCCTCTGAGAGGCAACCCTGAGTTCCCTCCGGGAGATTCTAATTCATTCCTCCACACGGAATGGCCACACGAGGAGGTTCTGGCGTGCCATTTCTTTCATAAGGGCCGAAGACGAACCTATGAGGAGCTTACTTCTGAATCACGTACTAACACTTTTCCTTTCTGGTCTTTTAGACAGCTGACTCACTTTCTTACCTCCAAAGATGCGAAGGTCACGTGGGATAGACAACTTACACCATTTGAAGTACTTTGTTCACGCAATGCACCACAACGACACCTCGTGTCACACATTTACGCCCTATTACAGGATGTCCCTGGTACTCCCACGATGCAGAATATACGTGCTTCTTGGGAAAGGGACCTGCAAATCACACTTGAGGACGATGACTGGGAATCCATATTCACTCTTGCGCATAAAGGCTCAATGAACGTTGCGATTCAAGAAAACGGTTATAAAATTATCACGAAATGGTATAGGACCCCATCTCGTCTACATAAATTCTCACCCTCTATTCCGGATACATGTTGGAGGTGTACAGAAGAGGTAGGATCTATGATCCACATTTGGTGGGGGTGTACCTTGCTCCAACCTTTTTGGAGGGAGGTCCACTCCATCATTAAACGGGTCACCACTTTCACTCTAGACTACACTCCTGCTCAATACCTTCTACACCATACTACTCTACCCAAACGAAATTACCAAAAATCATTGGCTATGCATATGGTTAATGCAGCCAGGTTATGCGTCCCTACACATTGGCGTTCAAAGGATATCCCGACCATTCGAGAATGGTTGATCAGAGTCGCTAAGATAGAGGAGATGGAGGAATTGATACACACAGCCCATGACCGCTTACAGAAGTTTAGTTTGACCTGGTCCTGTTGGACGCATTTTAGGACTACGGATTACTATAAGTCCTTCTTCTAGAATGCTGTCCTGAAGTATTTGAAGTAAAAACAGTTCACACAGTAATCTTTCCTGCGTTTTGATCTGGTGCAGGGGCCTGGGACGGAGAGCGGCCCCCACCACCCCCCACCTCACGCTTCTCTTTTCGCCCCACTTCTCTCTATTTTCTATTCTTGACTGCTACCCTCTACCTACCTTTCTTCTTCTCCTTTTACCCCTTTCCCACGCCTATGTCAATGTAAACCTCTTCTCTGTCTACTCCCCCCCCCCCCTGATATGATTGTTATTTTTCTCTATTTGTCTTTCCCAATACCGAATTAACCGACCAAAAGATAGCCTGGAGCCTTACTAGGGGCTCCCAATACCTATACAACCAGTGCAGTTTCCGATTTCAGAAGTTTTACCATGACCCCGGATAGGCCTGCTGATATTGGCCTATGGCGGATCCTTGCACTCTTACACAGGTTTACCTGCTCTCTTTCATTTACTGGTTATTGCTCTGTGTTAACGTTGGTTAGTCTTGAAATGTCCATGAGCCTGTATGTCTTGTATGTACATGTAGCCTTACTTTTCTTTCAATAAAATCATTTATGGAAAAAAAAAAAAACTTACTATACAACCACTTTCATATTTCCACCATATATGTATAAAGTGCTCTCTCACCAACAGTAAATGGCCCAAAGGCCTAATGAGCCTTGCAGACGCAATCTAATATGGGATGGATGGGATGGATATGATGGACTCAATACCTCATTTTCTCCAACGCTAATCCACTCTCAATATTGCCCAACACCAAGGATCCAAAGAAAGAGCAATCCTCATAGGGCAGCAAGTTTTATTTAAAATGGACAAACTTTAGCATGTTGCACTTAAATTTTTAGGGTCCACTCCACAAACCACTCTCATTTAGTACCAAGGCATGTGCCACTCGTAACCACCGAGCTGGCGTGTGCTCCAAATCTCAGACGTGATGTGGGGACAAAGGCAGAAGTGACGACAGACAGCAACGTGCCTCAATGCATTTCATACATTCGTGCATCTTCAGGAAGCTACCTGCTGTACCTATATCTAAACCACATGTGTCAAACACAAGGTCCATGGGCTGAATCTGTCCCACCAGGCGATTTCATGTGGCCCTTGCACCCAGGGTTTGTCCAGCCAGGTGAAACTTCATTCTGCCACCTCTGGCTCTCACCCTCCACACTCTGCTCACCACTGTCTTCTGTGCTTATAAGGACAGCTTTCCTCCCAGCAGCTCTCACAGGTGCACAGATGGAGACCAATGATCTCCCTGCAAGTGAGAGAGAGGCAGAGCCACCTACAATGCCAGGAGGTACTAGAGCTGGGCCGGGTAGGTGAGATGTGAGGAAGATTTTTTTGGGGGGGGGAGATGAGGGCTGTGGAGGGAGATGTGAGCAAAGGTGGGTGATGGGGGGGAGTGGTGCACTCTGGGATGGGGAGAAGTTCAGAGTCGAGGAGGGGTTGAAGTGAAATGTGTATAACCTGTGAAAGAGGGCTGAACACTGCACGCTGTGTATAGCACGCCCTGCACTCTGTACACAGCTCACCCCTAAAACTGCACTCTGTAGATACGCACCCCTGAACCCTGCACTCTGTACATAGTACACCCCTGAACTCTGCACTCTGTGCATAGGGCACCCTGAAACTGCACTCCATATATAGCACACCCCTGAAACCTGCACTCTGCACGTAGCACACCCCTGAACTTTGCAAATAGCACACCCCTGAACTCTGCACATAGCACACCCCTGAACTCTTTACTCTGCATGTAGCGCACCCCTGAACTCTGCACATACGCACTCCTGGTATTTATTGCTCCTTTAAGATCCTCCCACTTTGCAATTTGACCACACCCACTTTTTGATGTGATTCAGCATGGTTCCTGCACCTATTCTCTTGAGGGCAACCATAATGCTGATGTGGCATGTGATGAAATAGAGTTTGTCTCCCCTGATACAAACTATTATATAATCTATTTTGGGTAATTGAACATTTTAACTTTAGCATTATAATCCAAAATCTGTGAACACTGTAAATACTATAGTTTCTCATTACAACAAGGCTAAAATGTCTGAACATGCTAAAGGTCACTTTCCTTTTGATTTTCTCTCATTTATCACCAAAAAGGCAGGAGTCTTCCATGTCCTTCTTCGCATTTAGGCCCCTATATGAGCTGCATAGGCCAATACGGTTGACATTTAGCCACAGATAAATGAACTCAGATAGCTTGCACTGCGCTCCACTGAAAACAAACATCTGGAAATTCTACATCTTCTCACCACAGCCTTTTAGGTTACTAGATTGACATCTATGTTGTCTTTTTCCATTTATTTTATCTATACAGAATATCCTTGTATACAGACCCATTTGTACACCTGTTGGACATTTCAAGTAAAAGAGTTGGACACTGTTTGCCAAGCGTCTCCTTTATGGAGGGATAGTTGGTGTCCATCCATCTCCAGTGACACGTCCACCATTAACAACTAAAGGCACATAATACACCAACCAACTGTGTGATAGGCATCTCTTGAAAGGGATCACCTCACTCTACATACACAACCTGGTTGTTTTAATTGTTAGCAAACCATCATTTATCATGGCACAATCAGTGGACTGTGACATTAAGTAGTCCATATTGATCACATTCCAGAACTGTGTCACTGAGTGGATGTTGGTTATCCATGGAAAGCCATTAGACATTCACAGACATATCCCGTTTACTATTTCAGTGTTGGACAGATTCCAGAAGTCATAGAAGTAATTTTGCCTAGACATTTTCTGCTGACATCTGATAGTCATATCTCTTTGTGAATGATAGGTAGACAAATTCCTACTTTCCATAAACTATCTTACTGCTACTAGATTTTCTTTGGTTCTTGGATACTGCATATTTCTAAAGCAGAGCTCTAGTAAAAAAAAATCAAATAAAAAAATAATGCCCTTTTAAAGAAAAAGATTAAAAAGCAGATTTTGCTTCAAAAGGGGTAGCTTCAATCTAGAGCTACCACTGCATTCTGTTCCACCACTACATGTTGATATTCTTATGGGTTGAATGATGATCAGTCTCATTCAACCACTTCTTCTAGGCCCAGGCTGTCATGAACTTGCCCCCTGGAAGTGTGTCATTATGGCGGCCCAAGCCCAGAGTACTACTTTGCTAAGCAACACACATATTCTAATAAAAAAAAAAAAAGGTGCTATTCTTGTATATAAAATTGATGTGAACTGTACCATATCTTACTGAAAACCCATTATTCAAACCATGCTCAAATTTTCAATATTCATGATAACATGTATCTATTACAATCTATATTGAAATTTAGAGAAACAGGAGGGGGTGGGGGCAAGGGAGTAGTTGCTGAAGCTAACCCTGTAGTGTTCCCGCCCAATGAATTAATGGACTATCTCGGTACTGATAGAAAACAAAATAAATTTTTAGTGTAAAAAAGAGTTTATTAAAAATAAAAAACAATACAAAATACAGTTCGCATTTTAAAAGGGAAAAGACAGATACTCCGGGTTCCCCCAAGAGATATCTGTGGTTTACGATTATTAGATTGGTCAGGGTCTCTACTAGTTTCATGGTAAACCGCTTCCTCGGGTGAGCCAATCTATGAAACAAATAATACAAATAAGAAACACAAGATATGGTTTGAGGTGATAAAATTGCAGCATATAATACATAATTAGCAATTATAGCTTACCCAGTGAATAAAAGGTCACGTGCGGACCCTGGCCGCCCAATTAGATTCCCCCCGTGGCGGACAAGGGGGATTGTGCGTAGATCTCTATGGTAAAAAGTATGTGTAGCGCCCTACTCCTGTTGGGTAGACGCTATATGTTAAATTTAGTTATCTGAGCTGTAGTTCTGCTCAGAAGGATTATGCTAAATTGTTGGCTCTGTTTCAGTCTAGCTGGGTTGCCGTGAAACTAGTAGAAACCCTGACCAATCTATTAAACGTAAATCACAGATATCTCTTGGGGGAGCCCTGAGTATCTGTCTTTTCCCTCTTAAAATGCTAACTGTATTTTGTATTGTTTTTTATTTTTAATAAACTTTTTGTAACACTAAAAATTTATTTTGTTTTCTATCAGTACCGATATAGTCCATTAATTCATTGGGCGGGAACGCTACAGGGTTAGCTTCAGCAACTACTCCCTTGCCCCCACCCCCTCCTGTTTCTCTATAGTAATTTGGATGATGGTAAGTTTTTATCAATCATTATGTTTTTGTATATGAGGCTATACTACAAATTTCCTCCTATATTGAAATTTGTTATATAGATTGTTGATAGATTGCAATAGATACATGTTATCACGGATATTGAAGATTTTAGCATGGTTTGAATAATGGGTTTTCAGTAAGATATGGTACAGTTCACATCAATTTTATATACAAGAGTAGCTTAAAGGGACAGCTGTCACCTACGCATACGGGTACATATGGTTGGCGCCCTTCACAATAGGATTGTAGTATAACTCATATTCTATTACTGTTGGAGGAGAGAAAGAACTTATGAAGTCACTGGAGTAGCTAGAAGACTCTTGATAAAATGTAAGTGTGTGTGTGTATGTGTGTATATATGTATATATTGTTGGAGATACAACAAACTTTCAGCTTAGCTTACTGTATTTGACTGCAGTTTAGAAAAAGGACACAAGATGTCGCTAATGCTCAGTGATATGCTATGCTATGTATTTCTCTATGATGTGTTGTATTTCCTGTATACTGTGATGTACTTGTTGGTTTTCTTTTTCCTGTCTGTGATTCTTCTTACAATGTGAAGTGACATCTTTGCTAGTGTGGTTATGTTCCAATAAAGAAGCCAGTTCCTGTTACTACACAATGTCTGATCTGAACTGACTCCGCTGCACCTATCAATCGTACTTTGCAACAGGTTATGGGCCCAGTATCCGGATAAAGACTTATGACCAGGTGCAGCCCAGGCAGAACAAAGCCTCGAATGGAAGACAGTGTGGCTGATGCGGAGATCGACATAAGGAAGCTTTCCAGCGACATCTCCTATAGACAAGTAAGACTGTTTATATATAAAGGAGGGATAAAATGGCCGGAAACTCTGAGCTTAAACTCTCAGTGGCCAAGCTGAACAAAGACAATTATCAGCTATGGAAGTTTAAAGTGGAAATGCTATTATCCAAAGATGACTTGTGGGAGGTTACCACTACAGAGAGGCCACAGGATAATAATCAGGACTGGGACAAGAAAAACAGACAGGCACGGGCCACCATAAGCCTACTAGTGGAGGATGATCAGCTCATTCATATATGCAATCAGGACACAACGAAAGGCATGTGGGATGTACTGAAAAGACTGCATGAAAGATCCAGTTTAAACAGCAAGCTCTTTCTGCTGCGGAAACTTTACAAAATGAGACTTGGCAGAGAACAGGACATGCAGGAGCATATAAACGCAATGCTGGAAGTGATTGCGCAACTCAGATCGATCGGGGAGAATATAACAGACAGTCACATTGCAGCCATGTTGTTATGCAGTTTGCCCGATACATATACTACACTAATCAATGCACTGGAGACACGACCTGAGACAGATCTGACCAGGACAGGACTTAGGGTGGTGGGTGCCCCTTGGGCTTGAGTAACTTTCGGGCCCTAACTTCTATACATTACGAAAAATGGGCGTGGTTCACGCAAAATAGTGGAAGTGGCTTGGAAGGGGTGTGGTTAGAGTCTGAGAAAGAAAGCAGAGGCATGGGGGACGCCGGTCATAAAAATGCACCTTGCACTGAGAGGGTCATTAGACACTCATACATTATATAGCGATGCATGGCACCTAGTGAGGCATGGTGGCACTGACCCTAAAGTGGCACTGACAGGGGCATGGGGGCACTGACCATAAAGTGGCACTGACAGGGGCATGGGGGCACTGACCATAAAGATGGACCCTGCACTGACAGAGACAACGGACACCGACCATTATGTTGCACATTGCAGTGAGTGAGGCATGAGGCACATACCAAAAGGTTGCACTGAGGGGGGGCACTAACCACAAAATAGCACCTTGCACCGAGCGAGTCATTGGGCACTCATGCAGTATATAGTTATGCATGGCTCTTAGCGAGTCACTGACTAGGGCATGAGAGCATTGGTCATAGAGTTGCACCTTGCACTGACAGAGGCAACAGACATGGACTACTATAAAGTTGCACCTTGCACTGAGTGAGGCATGAGGCACTAACCATAAAGTAGCACCTTGCACTAACAGAAGCCTGAAGCACTTACCATAAAAAAGTTCCACCTAGCACCGAATGAGGCATAAGGCACAGACCATAAGGTCACACTGACAGAGGCACTGAGGATAAAATTGCAATGAGTAAGGTATGAGGCACTGCGGGTGTGTGTCTAACTACACCTACTTACACTTTTGTCAGTGGTGAGGCAACAGCTATTGTTATGGTGGAGTAACTCACCCACCTTTAAACTTCCATTATTTGAAACTATCCTGATCTTCCTCTGGTGGATGAAGGAGGAGCCATGATCTCTCGGGTGCTGTCCTGAAAGCCTATGGGAAAATAGGATTTTTATAACAGCTTACCTGTAAAATCCTTTTCTTGGAGTACATCACGGGACACAGAGCGACATAGTCATTACTAATGGGTTATATAGATACCGTCAGGTGCTGGCACTGGCAACTTCCAAAACCGGAAGTACCCTCCCCTATATAAGCCCCTCCCATCCGGGAGCACCTCAGTTTTGTAGCAAAGCAATAAGTGTCCCTAAAGAGGGGCGGGAGCTCTGTGTCCCGTGATGTACTCCAAGAAAAGGATTTTACAGGTAAGCTGTTATAAAAATCCTATTTTCTTTCTCGTACATCACGGGACACAGAGCGACATAGTCATTACTAATGGGATGTCCTAAAGCAATGCCAAATGAGGGGGGGGATACACCATATATAAGCTGAGCGCTATCAGACATGAGGATCTTTTGCGGCCTGCAACACACTGCGCCCAAAGGCGACATCCTCCTGACTTCTAACGTCCACCTGGTAGAACCTAGTAAACGTGTGAACTGAAGACCATGTTGCGGCCTTACAGATTTGAGCCAGGGAGGCCTGGTGATGCACTGCCCATGAAGTTCCAACTGCTCTCGTGGAGTGCGCTCTAACTTTGAACGGAGGCGGTCTCCTTCTCAAGCCATAAGCTTGCATAATGACCTGCCGAATCCACTTGGCTAAAGTAGATTTTGACGCTGCCTGACCCTTTCTGGGGCCTTCCGGCAGAATAAACAAAGTATCCGTTCTGCGAATCTGAGCAGTGGCTTTTAGATAAGCTTTAACTGCTCTTACTACATCCGAAGAATGCAATAACTTTTCCTCTACCGAAGTAGGTTTGGGGAAAAAAGAAGGAAGAACCACATCTTGGTTCAAATGAAACCTCGATACCACCCTAGGAAGAAAGGCTGGATGAGGACGTAACACTACTCTGTCCTTATGGATAACCAGATATGGCTCCTTACAGGACATAGCTGCTAATTCCGATACTCTTTTAGCCGAGCAAATGGCTACTAGAAAAATCTATTTCCTGGTGAGAAGCACCAAGGAAATATGCTGTAATGGTTCAAATGGTTGTTTCTGTAGAACCGACAGAACCAAGTTTAGATCCCATGGACATATGGGAATATTAACCGGAGGACTAATACGCATCACTCCTTGTATAAAGGCTTTGACTAGTGAATGCGAAGCCAAGGGCCTTTGAAAAAATATTGACAAGGCCGAAATCTGACCCTTGATAGTACTCAAGGCAAGCTTCCTATCTACAGCCCATTGTAGGAAGTCCAGAATCCTACCTATTACGTACTTATGTGGATGCCATTTCTTGGCCTCACACCACGCGATGTACGCCTTCCAGATTCTATAGTAGATCTGCCTGGATACCGGCTTCCTGGCATTGATCATGGTAGATACCACAGCATTAGAGAGCCCTCTCTTTTTTAGAATGTGGGCTTCAATAGCCAGGCCGTCAAACCTAGGGCTGGTAAGGAAGGGTGGTATATCGGTCCTTGCGAAAGCAGGTCCGGACGACGTGGGAGAGTCCAAGGACTCCCCACTGAAATTTTACAATCTCCGCGTACCACGCTCTTCGGGGCCACGCTGGAGCCACCGGAATCACTGGTTTCTTTTCTACCCTGATTCTGCGGAGTAATCGAGGTAACCATTGTGGCGGTGTGAATGCATATATCAGCTTGAACTGATCCCAAGGGAACACTAGGGCATCCGAGCCGCAAGCTAGGGGATCCCTTGTCCGAGAGACAAACCTGTCCCCCTTTGCGTTGAATCTGGATGCTAGAAGATCTACATCCGATGTTCCCCACCGCTGACATATTGTCCAGAAAACCTCGGGGTGAAGGGACCCTTCCTCTGGGCCTAATTGCTGGCGACTTAGAAAGTCCGCCTTCCAATTCTCCACTCCTGGAATGAATACCGCAGATATGGCTGGGACATATTTTTCTGCCCATTTCAGGATGTAATTTACTTCCCTCTGGGCTGCACGACTCCTGGTGCCCCCCTGATGATTGATATATGCCACTGCTGTGGCATTGTCTGATTGAATTCTGACAGGGGACCCTTGGAGTTTGGATGTCCATGCTACTAGGGCATACCGGGCTGCTCGTATCTCTAAGAGATTGATGGGCAGGGCCTTTTCTGCATCCGACCATCTGCCCTGGAGAGACTATTGCTCCAGTACTGCTCCCCAGCCTATAAGGCTGGCATCTGTAGTGACCACCTTCCAAGAAATCGGACTGAAGGATTTCCTTTTTTCCAGATTCTGGGGAACCAACCACCAACGGAGGCTCTTGCGAACGGAAGGGGACAAGGACATTGTAAGTCTAGGGCCTGAACTTTTTTGTTCCAGGCTGACAGTATGGCCCCTTGCAAATTCCTTGAATGGAATTGACCGTAGGGTACTGCTTCGAATGATGCCACCATTTTTCCCAGCAGCCTCATATACAGGCGTATGGACGGCTGTCTTTTTTGTACCCACTAAGTGGATCAAATCTTTCAAAGACAACACCTTTCCTGAATCCAACCTTAGCCCCAAGTATTCCAGACTTTTGACTGGTTTTTAGGGCTGACTTGTCTCGGTTGATAATCCAACCGTGAGATTCCAGATACTTGATTGTCTTGTGAACGACCACGTCTAGTTTTTTCACTGAGTGGTCTATCAGCAACAAGTCATCCAGATATGCCATTATCATTACACCCTGTGTTCTTAGATTGGCCAATAAAGGGCCAGAATTTTTGTAAACACTCGTGGTGCTGTGGCCAAACCGAAGGGTAAGGCTCTGAACTGAAAATGGCGCCCTTCTACTGCAAAGCGTAGAAATTTTTGGTGGACTGGAAAGATGGGAATGTGCAAATAAGCATCTTTGATGTCGATCGCGGCTAACCAATCCTCCCCTTGTAGGGCAGTGGCCACCGATCGGATCGACTCCATCGGAAAGTCCTGATATACAGGAATTTGTATAGCCCTTTTAGAATTAATATGGGCCTCCCGTCCGCGTTTGCTTCGGGACTGTAAAGAGGTTTGAGTAAAACCCGAACCCTCATTCTTCCAGGGGAACCTCCATAATTACTCCTTGGAGCAATAGTTGTTCTAGTGCCAACAGGAGGGACTCTCTCTTCCGGGGATCCCTTGGCACGTTTGACCTCAAAAATGGGAAGGAGGAGAGTCTTTTAACTCCAAACTGTATCCCAAACCTACTGCGGAGAGCACCTATCTGTCTTGATCCTGTCCCGCCAGGTCTCTTGCGAACAACTGGAGTCCTCCCCCCACCCGACTGAGTGGGGGCTTCAATGAATTTAACTTTGGGGGAGGTTTTGTACCTCCCCTGACCCAGGGTTCCTCATTACCCTGCTACTGTCCCTGTTTTTTACCCCCGGGATTTGACCGAGGAGGCCGTCGGAACTGTTACACAGCCGATGCCCCAGGGACTGGAGAAGCAGGCCTCTTAAAGAGGGACCTCTAACTCTGTTTTTAACCGGCAAGAGCGTATTTTTACCGCTGGAAATTTTCTGGATATATTTGTCCAGGTTTTCCCTGAATAAGCGTTCACCATGAAATGGGTCGCTAACCAGCCATTCTTTACAGGGAGCTTCAGCAGACCAGTTTTTGAGCCATAGGAGCCTACGCATATGTACTCTAGACAGCGTAAGGCGGGAGGCCTGATGGACTGAATCCTCTATGGCGTCAACCGCAAAGCCTAAGGCTCTAGGTAGATCAGCTAGGGCAAAGCCTGCTGATCTGTCAAGTCCCTCAAGACCTGTTTCAACTGATCCTTCACTGCTTAGCAGACCCCAATAGCTGCTACTGCTGGTTGTATCACCAAGCAGATTTTCATAAGGACTCCAATCTTTTATCTATTGGGTTCTTGAACATTTGGACATTATCCACTGGACATGTCAGTGATTTATACATACAAGAGATGGCTGCGTCCACTGTAGGGACCTTCCATTTTTTTTTTTGATGAACTTATCCTCCATGGGATAGACCACCGGAAATCTCTTGGGGGAATAAATATTTTCTCAGGACGTTCCCAATCCTGGTAAATGAGCCCTTTCAGTAAAGGGTGAAGTGGAAAAGAACAAACAGTCTGGGGGCTTCTAGCGACCCCAACGAGGATACAGTAGTGGTTGATGGTTCCGCAAGGTGCATTTTTAAATGCTGATCGGACCATGTTAGTCAGAGACTGAACCCATAATCTTTCAGCTTGAGATGCTGAGAAAAGGTTCCCCCACTGTTGATTCCTCTATAACAGAATCAACCTCATCCTGATCCCCTTCAGGCAGGTCGATCCCTGTATGGGACTGTTGCTCTGCTAACAGGCACTCTGAAGGAGGAGACGGAGATCGGGCGTGCTTTCCCTGACAGGGAGGCAGCGATAAATGTTGACAATCTCTCTCTAATCCTCCCAGAGCTGAGGAAAAAACCTCCTCTGTTACATACACAGGAGCAGGTGAACTGAGGACAGCCACAGTACCAAGTACCCCTGCGGGGTCTCTACGGTCACTTACCTCTGAACTTCAGGGGAGACTGGTGCAGCAGAATTATGCCCAAGATCCTCCGAGCCCGATGAGACCCCCTTCGCTTCCTGGAAGATTCAGTTCCGGAGCTTCTGGACGGCATATTCCTAAGCCTAAAGCTGAGGTATTCCAGCCGTAATACACCCCTTTTACTGAGAATAGTCTAGCACAATTGCTGCTATATCACAGTTGGTGTCTACTAAAGTGCCTTTCTAGGGGATGCCTGTATCAACCGCTTGCTGTATGCCCTTTTTTTAAATGTTGCCAGCTCTGTCTCTGTACTTCATAGCCAGCTCACCACACAAAACTGTGGTTTTTACATGCTGGGACGCCCGCACATGCGCAGAAGCGCTGCGGCGCACACAGAGCGTCATCCCCCAGGCTCCGCCCCCTTTCCTGGCTCACCTCTATATATAGAGGCGCGTGCACGCGCACGCGCGTGGCCACGTGCGCCTTCGGCGCTAATTTTGAAAAATGGAGACTAGGGACAAGAGCCAGGGCCCCTCTTTGCCGCAGGCCGGGGGATGGACGAGCATTGCAACATGGCAGAGGAAGCAGTTTCCCATAAGAGAACTCACCATCTGCCTGGACTTGCTCTGCTGAGAAGAAACTAGTCCACATGACAAGAAAACATTCCACAGCGGCCTCTAGTGGACAAACACAGGTACCGCAGTCTAATATCTTAAATATATATAAAAAAATATTTTTCTTGACCACCATTAAAAATTATTACATTTTTTTAGTAGTTACAGGCATGCACAGAATTTTGCGGGAATACCATTAGGTAACAGACAGAAAGACAAATTAGGCTTGGGGGTCCCCCAATAGAACCAAGTTCCTGGGGGCCCCCACTTACCTGTTCCCCGCCGCAGGACTTTGTTTGGTCCACAAAAGCCCAAACTTCACCTATCACGGCAGGCATTGTAATCAAGCCTTCAGGGACCAGGTTCCCAAGGATTCCACTCCCCTGGACCTGTATAGCACCCTGCACAGAAAACATCTTGGTCGTGGGTATGACCAGAGCTCTGGATCCCAGGGTCCAGCTCTCCTAAGAGAAGCATTACAGGCAAAACCTTGCTCTTCTCTGCAAGGCCCGGGTACCGACCGTTTAGCTATGAAGCTTTTTTGGTCGGATCCGGAATAGCTTACTGAGGCCCAAAAGAACCTGTACGCAAGCTCAGTGAAAAACACATGTTTCTTCTTGGCCAACACCTTAGACACTAGCAAAAAACTGAGGTGCTCCCGGATGGGAGGGGCTTATATAGGGGAGGGTACTTCCGGTTTTGGAAGTTGCCAGTGCCAGCACCTGACGGTATCTATATAACCCATTAGTAATGACTATGTCGCTCTGTGTCCCGTGATGTACGAGAAAGAAAATAAGTTACCGAGTGTGTCTACTCCCAGTTCTGGCCAGGTGTTCAATCAACGTCTCTGGAGACTCTCCCATTGTGGATGAAGCGTTCCTGCAGAATCATCCTGCCTTCCATGGAGTAAAACATCACTCTACTGAGCCTGTTTTGACCCCCCTGAGAAGGGCGGTCGCAGGCTGTCTGGTAAGCCTTCATTCTTCACCTTGGTGGCGGGATCTTTACTAAGTGTTGGAGCATTTTGCCTATGATTTTCATCGGATACCTGCACTCTGTAGAACTCTTATCTTTAAATAGAGGAGAAGATTTCATATATTTTTCACTGACACACATGAACTTTAAATTGTTTATTTGTAGTATTCACTCATGTTTTTGATACTTTTTCTTATATTATATATTTTTTTCACTGTATAGCCATACACAGTTTTGCTCATCCAGCGCTACACCTTTTTGTATACTTAAGGTATGAGGCACTGACCTGGAGCAGTATATAACATTATGCATGACACAGAGAGAGGTATGAGGCACTGATCTGCAGTATAGAAAGTTATGCATTGCACTGATATAGGCAGCACTGACAGAGGTATGAGGCACTGTCGCTGACCTGGTGCTGGTGATATAGGTAGGTATTTAGGGTGACTTACCTGGTTGATCACTCTTCCGATTCTTCTGTCCCCTACTACAAGCAGGACTCAGGAGAAGCCGACTGTCCACTTTGAGCGCCCGCCCTGCAGTGCATTCTGGGAGGTGTAGTCTCTGCAGCGTGCAGGTACAGCCCGGCCGAGTCTAGTGTGTGCTGTAGAGAACTACATCTCCCATCATGCAGTGTGGTGCCAACTAGGACAGCAGTGGAGCCTGCTATTGGCTGCTGCCGCTGATGAGGGTGTAACAGGGGGGGGAACTTTTAATGTGTGTCGGCGGTGATGTTTTTTCTGTCACGCTAATCTGACAGAACGCCGGCCCACTCGCGGCTCACCCCGCCAGCCTTTGCCTGATTAGAGAGCTGCCTCTACAGCAGGGCTGGTGCAAGGATTTTTGACATCCTAGGCGAAACCTCATTTTGGCGCCCCCCCATTAGCTCTGCCCCTGACTCCACCCCTTTGTATATGGTGATGGTGGAGGTGGAGGTGGTGGGGGGGGAGATTTTTCTTTAGCCGTGAACCACAGGCCCACACCTGCGCCTCTGGACCCGGCCTGAAAACAAATAGTGGAGACACCGGCTCGCTTCCTTGCGCCAGCCGTGGTACGCAGGTATATGGACAGGCTAGGGTAGTATATAGACAGGCTAACTGTGTAACTGCCTGTCTGTACGAGCATACAGATACACTGACAATGCCTAAAATAATAATAAATGCACATTTGTTACCTGCAAAAAGATCTGCATTTATTATTTTTTTACAAAGATTAACTTGAACCTCCACACCTCAAATTACCTCAATTTCTGTATTTTCAGGCCTCAGATCACCCCAATTCATCAGTCCCTTAAACGCTTGTTCCCCGCTGCAGCCCCTGCACCTCTGTTTATCTCTGTACCCCCCCCCCACACATCTATTCCCCTCTGTAACCCCCCCACACATCTGTTCCCCTCTGTAACCCCCCCACACATCTGTTCCCCTCTGTACCCCCCACATCTGTTCCCCTCTGTATCCCCCCCCCACACATCTATTCCCCTCTGTACCCCCCCACACATCTGTTCCCTTCTGTACCCCCCCACACATCTGTTCCCTTCTGTACCCCCCCACACATCTGTTCCCTTCTGTACCCCCCCACACATCTGTTCTTCTCTGTACCCCCCCACACATCTGTTCTTCTCTGTACCCCCCCACATCTGTTCTTCTCTGTACCCCCCACACATCTGTTCTTCTCTGTACCCCCCGCACATCTGTTCCCCTCTGCACTCCCACCCCCACACATCTGTTCCCCTCTGTACCCCCACCCCCCCACATCTGTTCCCCTATGTACCCCCCACACACATCTGTTCCCTTCTGTACCACCTGCACATCTGTTCCCCTCTGTACTCACACCCCCGCACATCTGTTCCCCTCTGTACCCCCCACACACATCTATTCCCTTCTGTACCCCCCGCACATCTGTTCCCCTCTGTACCCCCACACACATCTGTTCCCCTCTGTACCCCCCCACACATCTGTTCCCTTCTGTACCCCCCACACATCTGTTCCCCTCTGTACCCCCCCACACATCTGTTCCCTTCTGTACCCCCCACACATCTGTTCCCCTCTGTACCCTCCCACACATCTGTACCCCCCGCACATCTGTTCCCCTCTGTACCCCCCCACACATCTGTTCCCTTCTGTACCCCCCACACATCTGTTCCCCTCTGTACCCCCTGCACATCCGTTCCCCTCTGTACCCCCCCACACATCTGTTCCCCTCTGTAACCCCCGCAAATCTGTTCCCTTCTGTACCCCCCACACATCTGTTCCCCTCTGTACAGCCCCACACATCTGTTCCCCTCTGTACCCCCCCACACATCTGTTCCCCTCTGTACCCCCCGCACATCTGTTCCCCTCTGTACCCCCCCACACATCTGTTCCCTTATGTACCCCCCACACATCTGTTCCCCTCTGTACCCCCCCACACATCTGTTCCCTTCTGTACCCCCCACACATCTGTTCTTCTCTGTACCCCCGCACATCTGTTCCCCTCTGTACCACCCCCACACATCTGTTCCCCTCTGTACCCCGCACATCTGTTCCCCTCTGTACCCCCCCACACATCTGTTCCCCCTCTGTACCCCCACACATCTGTTCCCCTCTGTACCCCCTGCACATCCGTTCCCCTCTGTACCCCCCCCCACACATCTGTTCCCCTCTGTAACCCCCGCACATCTGTTCCCTTCTGTACCCCCCACACATCTGTTCCCCTCTGTACCCCCCCACACATCTGTTCCCCTCTGTACCCCCCCACACATCTGTTCCCCTCTGTACCCCCCGCACATCTGTTCCCCTCTGTACCCCCCCCACACATCTGTTCCCTTATGTACCCCCCACACATCTGTTCCCCTCTGTACCCCCCCACACATCTATTCCCTTCTGTACCCCCCACACATCTGTTCTTCTCTGTACCCCCGCACATCTGTTCCCCTCTGTACCACCCCCACACATCTGTTCCCCTCTGTACCCCCGCACATCTGTTCCCCTCTGTACCCCCCCCACACATCTGTTCCCCTCTGTACCCCCGCACGTCTGTTCCCCTCTGTACCCCCCCACATCTGTTCCCCTCTGTACCCCCCACACATCTATTCCCCTCTGTACCCCCCACACACATCTATTCCCCTCTGTACCCCCCCCACCTCTGTAACTACATAATGCAATATAAACAATATAAACTTGACAGCAGAATTATTATTTTTTAATTCTGGTTACTGGGTGCAGGCAGCACTGAGTGTGCTGCCTGTTTTTCCCCTACCTGTGCGAACGCCGTGGCGGGGTCACCGGCTCAAGGAGAGCAGTGCTGCTGCCTGTCCTCACAAACGATCCCGACAGGAGGAGGAGGAGGGCGGGGGGGGGGGGGAATCGCGCCAAGCCCGAACTTGCATGCAGCCAGGCTTCCATCCATCTCATTCGTTCCATGATTTATCCTGCAGGCACTTCAGGGCCCCGGCCGGCCAGCGCTTCTCTTTGTTCGGGCTCCCTCCCCTCACTGCCGCTGCTAGGGCGGCGCGGCACTGCAGGCTGGGAACATCTCGGTGACAACGTGAGTAGTAGCGCCGGCCCTGGTCTGCAGGCAGGGGCCCCCTATTGGGCGGGGCCCATGGGCTTGAGCCCAGTCAAGCCCAATGGTAAGTCCGGCCCTGGATCTGACGCTAGCATTTGTAAAAACCAGGCTCATAGATGAGTATCAGAGAAGAAAGGAATTAGTGCATGACTCCACAGAAACCGACACCAGCACCGCTCTTAAAGCTACAGACGCAAGATTACACAGGAAAGAGACCAGAGTGTGTTTCAGATGCCACAAACAGGGACACATAAAGAAAGACTGTACTATATGGAAAGCAGAGCAAATGGACAGCGTCCCTCTTATACTAAACAAAAGGTCAAAACCACAATCAATGATCCAAGGGAAGGTAACTGGAATGCCACATTTAAAGCGACAGGCAACAATAAATGCCAAGGCTGGTGCATCGATTCGGGGGCAACCAGTCACATGACGAGTGATAGAAGTTTCTTCACAGAACTTGATCTGAGCAACAAAGAAACTATTTATCTTGCAGATGGAAGCAAAATACATGCAGAAGGATATGGGTATGGAACCCTTGTATGCCCTGATGATGCGGGACACAATTTAGCCATACCAGTGAAAGATGTGCTTTATGTTCCTAATCTAGAAGGAGGACTCTTATCTGTGAAGCGTCTAACAGCCAGAGGACTCACTGTAAAATTCCAAGGTGACAAGTGTTCCATTCTAAACGGCAAACAGACAATAGCAAGTGCCAAGCTGGATGATCATCTATATCACCTCGACACAGTGAAGGAAAAGGTGAGACTATGTACACACAAGCACAATGACTGTATACATATATGGCACAGACGTCTAGGTAACAGACACCCAGAATGCATACAGGAACTACAGAGGAGGAAGCTGACAAGGGATCTGATAGTATCCCCTTGTCCAATTACCGTTAAATGTGAATGTTGCATTAAATCCAAAGCTACAAGAGCAACACTTCCCAAAGTCAGTCAGAAGAGAGCTTCAAGACCACTTGACTTAGTTCACAGTGACGTGTGTGGTCCCCTAAACCCACCAACACCTGGAGGCAACAGGTACATAGTGACTTTCATAGACGACTATTCAAGATACACAGTCACCTACCTAATGCAACACAAGAGTGAAGTTTTTGACAAATTAAAAGACTATATAATAAAGACAAGTAACAAGTTTCAGAGGAAGCCTCTCATACTTCAGAGCGATAATGGAGGTGAATTCACAGGAGGTAAGATACAAGAGTACCTAAAACAGAATGGAATAGAACATCAAAAGACAGTCCCGTATACACCAGAACAAAATGGAGTAGCTGAAAGAAAGAATAGAACTCTGACTGAAATGATCAGATGTATGCTGACAGACTCTGGACTACCACACAAATACTGGGGTGAGGCAGCTATGACAGCTACATATTTGCAGAACAGACTTTTTTCCAGAACAGTGGAGAAAACCCCATATGAACTATGGCACAATGAGAAGCCAAGTGTAAAACACCTAAGAGTTTTTGGATGCAAAGCATTCATCTACATACCTGAAGAAAAACGCACTAAACTCCAAAACGGAGCGTTTGAAGGTATCTTTGTTGGATACAGTGACAATGTCAAGGGTTACAGAATCCTAAATCCCAAAACAGACAAGGTTACCATTAGCAACAGCATAACTTTTGTTGAAGATTTAAGAGACAATGTAATGACAACAGTAGAAGCAAGAATAGAAGACAAAACTGACATTGACCAGCCCATCTCTGTAACTTCCGAACAAACAGTTGAAGTGAGTGTAGACTCAACCAGTACTGAAGAGCAGACACAAAAACAAGACGTTCAACAGGAGAAAACAAAGGTAAACCACCTATACGTCTTTCATACAAAGCAAGTACTGCCAGTATCAACGAACCTGCAAACTGGGAAGACATATCTCAACTTTCAGAACAAGAAGCAACTAAATGGATAAAGGCTGCTGAGGAAGAGATAAAATCCATGCATGACACTAAAACATGGACACTTACAGAACTACCACCCGGAAGGAAAGCCATAGGCTGTAAATGGACTTTTAAAGTGAAATACAATGCAGATGGCACAGTTGAACGGTACAAAGCAAGACTAGTAGCCAAGGGCTATTCTCAAAAATACAGGGAGGACTATGATGAGACGTTTGCACCAGTAGTCAAGCACACTACAATACGGACTTTACTGACAGTAGCCGTCACAAGGAAAATGCAAGTGAAACATTTTGATGTGAAAACCGTGTTTCTACATGGCGATTTAACAGAAGAAATTTACATGGAACAACCGCCAGGATTCAAAGATGAACAAAGGTCAGACCTAGTGTGCGAACTTCACAGGAGTATATATGGTCTAAAGCAAGCAGCCAGAGCGTGGAATATAAAAATAAATGAAGTGCTTACACATCAAAACTTTCAAAGAAGTAAAGCAGACCCCTGCTTATACACAAAGAAATTGACAAATAGGTGGGTCTATATGCTTATCTATGTGGATGATATCCTGATTTGCTTTAAGCAAGAAGGGGATGAAGCAGAAATACTGGAAAAACGAAATCAGCACTTTGACACCAAAGATCTTGGCAACATAAAGAATTACCTCGGCATCCAGATCAAGAGAGAGGAAGATGGTAGACTAGCTTTCTTCTGAACCAAAGACACAAAATACAAGAAATAATTGAAACATTTGGAATGGAAGACGCCAAACCAGTAAAATATCCCATGGAAACCAACTACCTAAAGGAGATGAATTGTCAAGATAACCCATTACCTACTAATACTCAATACAGGAAAGCAATAGGGAAATTGCTGTACCTTACCACCGCTACAAGGCCGGACATTGCAGCAACTGTCGGAATTCTATGCAGAAAGGTTTCGATGCCAAGTCAAAAGGACTGGAATTCTGTAAAGCGAATCATTTGCTATCTTAAAGGGACTTCGCACTACAAGCTAAAGTTACCACCAAGTGATGAAAGCACCTTAACAGGATATGTGGATGCTGACTGGGCAGGAGACACCAGTGACAGAAAATCTACCAGTGGCTACTTATTTTTTCTGTCAGGAGGTGCCATCAGTTGGACTAGTAAAAAGCAACTCTCTGTTTCACTGTCATCTACTGAAGCAGAATACGTTGCTGCAGCGCAGGCAAGTCAAGAAGTTATATGGCTGAGACAGCTATTAACAGACTTAGGTCAACCACAGTTGGGACCAACTGAAATCTATGAGGACAATCAAGGATGCATTATACTTGCACACATGGAAGGAGGTAATTCAAGAACCAAGCACATTGATGTGAAGTTCCACTTTCTTAGGGATCTTCAAGAGCAAGGTCTTCTTGAGTTACTTTATTACCCAACCGAGGATATGACAGCAGATATCCTTACAAAGCCCTTGACTGCTGAAAGACATTCAAGGCTTACAAAGAAGATGGGTTTAACAGACTAAGCCTTAGTTGTTGAGAAGGGGTGTTGGAGATACAACAAACTTTCAGCTTATCTTACTGTATTTGACTGCAGTTTAGAAAAAGGACACAAGATGTCGCTAATGCTCAGTGATATGCTATGCATTTCTCTATGATGTGTTGTATTTCCTTTATACTGTGATGTACTTGTTGGTTTCTTTTTTTCCTGTCTGTGATTCTTCTTACAATGTGAAGTGACATCTTTGCTAGTGTGGTTATGTTCCAATAAAGAAGCCAGTTCCTGTTACTACACAATGTCTGATCTGAACTGACTCCGCTGCACCTATCAATCGTACTTTGCAACATATATGTGTATATATATATATATATATATATATATATATATATGAATCCTTCCAAAGATAACAAATAGCAATAAAACCAGATTTTGCTTTAAGCCCCGGACCATTTGGCTGGCCAAAGACCAGAGCACTTTTCGCGATTCGGCACTGCGTCGCTTTAACTGACAATTGCACGGTCGTGCGACGTGGCTCCCAGACAAAATTTACGTCCTTTTTTTTCCACAAATAGAGATTTCTTTTGGTGGTATTTGATTTTTTTTACTAGTAATGGCGGCGGTCAGCGATTTTTATCGTGACTGCGACATTATGGCGGATACATCGGACACTTTTGCCGCTATTTTGGGACCATTCACATTTACACAGCGATCAGTGCTATAAATATGCACTCATTACTGTGTAAATGTGACTGGCAGTGAAGGAGTTAACCAGGAGGGGGCGCTGAAGGGGTTAAGTGTGTTCTAGGGATGTGTTCTAACTGTAGGGGGGATGGGCTATGTGTGACACGACACTGATAACCGCTCCCGATTACAGGGAGCTGCGATCAGTGTCCTGTCACTAGAAAGAATGGGAAAATGCTTGTTTACATCAGCATGACTCACAAAGCTCGCGGCGCGCGTGTGCGTCCACGTCCACAATGCCGCGTCTTAAAGGCGACATACAGGTACATTAATCTGCCTGGACATGCCATTCTGCTGACGTTTATCGGAGTGAGCCGGTCGTCAAGCAGATAAATGTCACCTTCAATCCAAATATTTTCCCCTGCAGCACTTTTTTCTGGCACTAGATGTCCTCAGTCAGATGGCCAGGATCATTCACCCCATTTCCCAGGAGTCCAGGTTCTCCTGGAACCCCGCCAGCCTGTGAATGGACAGTGAAAGGAAAAGCAGCACAGTGATATGCTCATCTCTCTGTCACTCTGCTTTCTCTTCCTATAAGTTTGCTTCTTTTTAGCGCATGAACTGATAATATTCTTTTGCTACTACTTCATCTCACAGTCCAGATCTTTTCCATAGGGACTGCAAGAAGCTGATACCAGGTCAAATTCAGATATTTACACTGCTTGCTTGGAGGTGAGTGCAATGGTGTAAAATTTACAACACAATATATTATGGCCTTCTACATTCTACAGTGATCTCAATTAGTTGTTGGTGAGATGAAGATCTCTAGATGGGGGCACAGAGCAGAAGATGAAACCCACACTGATCCAGAAGGGATCTTGGGATTGGAGAGTTCTTTTAATATTGCAAATATGCCCAGTTAAAACTTAAGCACATTTTTTTTTTTTTGCAAAAATTGAGCAAGGGTTAAAAACTCTGTCTGATTTTATTGTTGTTTCTAAGGCCATTGCAGTGATTCTACCTAATTTCTTACGTGGTCACCGTGACAGGAAGTGGGAAAATTAAAGCAGTTACAATAGTAAAACCTTTTTGAAGAAATGCCAAGATTGGTGAGAAACTCTTTGGTCTCTGTCCGCTATGAAGAACTTTCCTCACTATATATCTGGTCACCAGGGGAAAACGCCTCCACAGGGACACAGAATATAATAAAAACCTGGCAGAGTCTGTAACCCTTCCCCTATTTTAACCACAACAAACAAAAAAAAACACACAAAGCAGGGTGTTCGAAGGGGGGGGGGGGGGGCTGGGGTTCAGGTGCAGTGCTATCCGCCGCAGCCTGCCTCTCCACTGAGTTTTGCTATTATGGGGGCATCTCGGTATTCATTTGGTACACAGAGAACTGAGCAATCACATGATCACTGTTTTGTGCACTAGAGGAAACACTGTAGAGGACTAACTTCTCTTCTGAAGTGGGCTCCTAGCAGCCATCTTGCAGGAGCCTGTGCCTATTTAGACACTTATGATTCTCACAAGATTTGGTGACTATTTTAGCACAGACAGAGCAAATAAATGTCACGTATTGTGTCACAGAGGGGTTTTGATGGGAAAGCACAGAAGACAGCCACCATCATCCCTTCCAGGAAGTATGAATGATAACAGGAGCAATTATATGAGGGACAGGCATATCTTACGCATGGGCACCTGGCGTCCCCTTTTGTGGAAGACGAGAGAGATAATTTAGCGCTGTTAGTACCCATGCAGGAAAGGACTTTACACTTAGTGTGGGATACATTTTTGGTGACAGACAGGAAAGAAGTTCCATCTTTTAAGAAATGAACTGAGCACCCAAACACTAGAAGTTATGGAAGATGTTTGTTCCGTGACTTGTGTCTAGACCACCATGTTGGAAATGCCTCCTTATGACTACAAGATTGTTGGCTGACAAGTAATGTTTTTTTTTGGAAAATGATTTTTATTGAATTTTACAGCTTTAAACAGAACAACATTTGGCGATTTCACCGTAAACTGGCCATGCAGGGCCTCGCAACAAAACACACATACTCCTAACTATCTAAAGAAACCCCCCTCCACCCCAACCAAACCCAAATCAGTCTCCCACCCAATCCTGATGCCCCTTCGGACTGGAGCGTTAAAGCTAGATAATTCAGTTCCCATATCAAGTGTGTACAAGATGGATGGCCCGCAGATCACCAGGTCTGTATATGTCACATACACCTGAGCCAATAATTGCGAAAGTTATCTCTGATACCATCAAAGTAGAGGATCTTAATGTTAAACTATCTATCAATCAATTATTATATTTTCACCTGTCTGGCCCACCCCACAAGAGTAAATCTACTAGTTTTTGTATTCCTCATGCTACAATCACCCTACAGTAGAGGAGGCGTCCAGCCATGCCTGCCAAACCTTCATAAATTTATTTTCACAACCCCTGCAGATATAGATGGCTTAATAGAAGGGGATCATTGAATTAACCAATCCTTTCCAGAAGGACATAGAATTTGGCTTTTTCCAATGCAGCAGAATAGCCTTGCGGGCGTAAAATAATAAAATATTAAGAAGGGTTCTGTGTGCATTAGGCGGGACCACAGCATTCATTAAACCTAGAAGACACATCAAGATGGACTGCAGAATCGGTATGGTACGGATATCAGTTATGCATTTCATGGCTTGGCAATTCCAAAAGATATGTTCAAAATTGGCAGGGGAGTGTGTGCATCTCCAACATACCGCTGTGCAAGATGGGTAAATCCCCACCAGTCAGGCTGGGGTATAGTAAATTTAGTGTAGAAATTTAAAATGTTTATCTCTAGCTGAAATTAGGAATTTAAATGGGCGGTCCCAAATGTCATCCCAGTCTTCTCCATCTATGTTTGGTTCCTCCATCTGCAATTTTTCCCTAAATCGGAGCACCCTATCAGGAGTTATACTAAACAACTCTGACAAGTAATGTTAAAGTAAAACTTTGCAAACAAAATCAAAATCTGACTTGACATTTTTTGTCTGTAATGTGCTGGGATGAAGAGTGAGTTAGACTGCTAATGGGCTCTGCAGGGCAGGAGTAGTTGGCCTGTGGAAGTAAAGGAGGGCACTGTGATGGGGTATTGCTCCTGGGTCTCCCATTAGTTTAAGCAGCTTGGGGTTGCAGCATTCCACTGGTGAAGCGTCATGCCGTGTATACACGACCGTTTTTAATAACGAGAAAAATGTAATTTTTTAAAATGGTCATTAAAAATGATTGTGTGTGGGCTTCAGAGCATTTTTCACGACGTGAAAAACGGCCATGAAAAAATTGGAACATGCTCTAATTTTTCAAGTCGTATTTTACATCGTCGTTTTTCTCGTCATGAAAAACGGCCGTGTGTGGGCTTTAACGACATAAAAAAAAATGCTCAGAATCAAGTGATGAGACGGGAGCGCTCGTTCTGGTAAAACTAGCGTTCGTAATGGAGATAGCACATTCGTCACGCTGTAACAGGCTGAAAAGCGCGAATCGTCGCTCAACAAACTTTACTAACATGAAGGGTGGCGCCATCCGAATGGAACTTCCCCTTTATAGTGCCGTCGTACGTGTTGGAAGTCACCGCGCTTTACTCAAACATTTTTTTCAACGATAGTGTGTAGGCAAGGCAGGCTTGAGAGGAAACAGGAAAAATCACGTCGAGAAAAATGCAGTTTTTTTCAATGACATTAAAAACGGTTGTGTGTACGCGGCATAAAGGAGCTCTCTTCAGATGTTGAACTGTGTAATAGTGAGCCATAGATACTGTACTGTATGGCCTGAGTTACTGACCTGTCTATAGATGAACTTTCTGGGAGGCTCTTGCAGGATTCAGAAGTTAAGACAAACTGCTGGTGAGGTGCGGTTACAATTCGGCTGTATCCTGGACACTAAGGGGAGACTCGCCTTAATAATTTGTTTCACGCCAAGTAGGCATCCTACACAGGTTTTACATGAGCTGGGCTTTGATAATGGCTTCTGTCTACTGCCCAGAATATTTTATTGGGCCAGTTGTTCAGTAAATAGTAAAATATTATCAGTTGTCCAGGAAGGAGATTAGAGAGTAAAGGCTCAGTAAGTAGGTGATATGTGACGTGGTTAATTTTTTTTTATTTTTTTAGGCATGGCATCACCGCTGTAATATGTGTGCATCTCTGAGCAGCTACATGCCCTTCTTTAGGTGGGAGGTCAGGGGGTGTTTTTTACAGCCCCCTGGTGTAAACGAGCCCCCAAATTTTTTTTTTAAGAAAAGTAGGACATTTTTAAAGTTTTTCACACAGGATGTACTCACCATGTATCATTTAAGATGGATATATTTGGATGTACATGTGTGACATGGCGGCTTTTTATATTGTATACCTAGAGGCCTCAGCCGTAATCTGTAATTGTGTAAGACTAGAGATAAAGCACTTGACATGATACAGAAAATTCTTTAGCAGACAAAGGACAGGGCACGGCAGTTCTCTACCTTATTTGGTGCTGTGTCATGAAGGACATTAACCAGGGTCATGTAATTGAAGGAACAAAATGAACTGATCATAGACATGTTTGCCACTGCTTAGCCGCCATCTGCAACTGTAGAATGCTCCATGACTGATCATCCCACATTACCAAAACATGACAAGGTTTGGTCTATTCTCCTTTGTGAAAGTCAGAATTTGCATGTTTCTGTATATTGGGGGGACTCTTTGAGCCCTCTTGAGGATTTTAAAGAAGAACTTGTAACAAGTACTTTATTTTACACTTTTTTTTTCTTTTTGTTTTTGTAAATGTAAAAAGCATTCATGTGCTTAAAGAAGAACTCTCATGATTAGTAAAAAAAATAATAATACTGGTCTATAAATGCATGTTCAGATACCTTGCATGAACCATCAATATATTTCAGAAGTAAAGCTAATTTTTTTTCAAGGACTCCCTGCTTCTCCTCACATAGAAGCTTCATATGTGGGTGCCGTTTGGGCATAGGTCAGTTGCCACCACCCCATTGTGAGTGTGCGTGTTGGGAACTTTGTGAGTTACCCTGTCCCCTCTACCTCCACCTTTGAGCTTTACTGCTACTATGATGCAGGTGGCCAGGCCACACAGTGCCATTGGTTGCTATGATGCAGGCGGCCAGGCCACACAGCATCATTGGTTATGGTGCAGGCGGCCAGTTGACACACCCCTTTCCCTCTGCATACCTAGTGACAGTGCTTGTTTTGGGAAAGCTTCTGTTGCTTAGAACAAGCACTGTCAATCACTAAATTAATATTCATCTTTTTTGCTAGATACAGTATGTGGTTGGATTGTTAATGGAGGAGGTGGCATGCTGTTGACCATGTATCTCCGGAACAACACCACCTAGAAAGATGGTGAGAAAAATTGCTTTGCATCTTATCGTGATATGCACTTTTATGCTTGGCTCACAGTCCCACAATGTAAAATTGCCATTCAGCAATAAAAAAAAAGAAGGAAGAAACAGGTGTCAGTAGGCAGCGCCTCCTAAACGCCTGTCAGATGTTGCTATACTGCCTCTGAAAAGCAATCCACAACGGATTGATTTTCAGAGGGCTGTTAGCATTGCTGCCAATTTGAAAGAATCCTTACAGAACATCATGGCTACGTGTGAACACCTTGATTAAAATATATGTGAGTCATAATTTACATAATATGTGTTCAGTTTGCTGATACTCAAAACTTACATTTTGGTTCTGCACACTTTTATGAAAGTGCCTGTGCTGGCTATATGACAAAGGAAAGGAACTTGGTAACCCGCACAGTGCAAGTATTTCAAGAGTTCTTGGTGAACAGACTCATGAAGGTTTTTAGACATAGATCACCAAGTTTCAGGAGAAGGAGAACTAGTTGAGATCTGAGATGACTGACTTTAGTCGCTCACTACTAGCGTAATACTTATTCTTAACAGAATTTTCCGAATCCCATGATAGGATGGAAAATATGATGCTGCTGCTTCTGGAAAAAAATTGTAAATGGTGCAGTTGAGTGATACAGATGGAGAAGAAATGTCCATTACAGAATGATCCCATAAATCATTAATCTTATAAATGAGAATTTCTGTCAAGGGTGTCATGGATCCCTAAAATTAAGAGCACTATGTAGCGTGCCTTTCACTACTTGGGGCTAGTGATGAGCCGAACACCCCCGGGTTCGGTTCGCACCAGAACCCGCGAACGGACCGAAAGTTCGAACGAACATTAGAACCCTATTAAATACAATGGATGCGAACGTTCGAATTCTAAAGTGCTAATTATAACAGCTATTATGCATGTTATTGTCATAAATAGGGTTTGGGAACCCGGGTTCTGCACCAGGGGACATGTATCAATGCAAAAAGAAGTTTTAAAAACGGTTGTTTTTCGGGAGCAGTCATTTTAATGATGCATAAAGTGAAAAAAAAAAGTCAAATATTCCTTTAAATATCGTACCTGGGGGGTGTCTAAAGTATGCCTGTGAAGTGCCACGTGTTTCCCGTGTTTAGAACTGTCCCTGCACAAAATGACACTTCTAAAGGAAAAAAAAGCCATTTAAAACTGCTTGCGGCTTTAATGTAATGTCTGGTCCCGGTAATATGGATGAAATTCTTTGAGAAAAATGGCATAGCTACCCCATGACCCCCCCCCCCTACCCCAGCCCATTACCAGCCCCTTTGGGTCTTGTATGGATATTAAGGGGAACCCCGCACATAAAATAAAAAAGGCCCTATATACTCTGAAGAGCCGTATACAGGCGGTGCATACAAGACAGGGACTGTAGGTTTGTTCTTATGTAGAATCTGTTTGTAATTTTGAACAGGTACATTGTTGAAGTGTAGCTCCAGCCCAAAAATCTATTTTTAAACTTTTTGGGAAACATAGGTAAGGGTTATCACCCCTGTAACATTTGTTTTGCTGTCTGTGCCCCTGTTCAGAACATTTCACCTCACTTTCCGTCCCAATGACAACTGTTTTTGAAATGTGGTGTTTTTCTTGAAACAAGGATTGCTGATAAAGCATCAGTACAGATGAGACCCCTTTCTCCCATATTTATTCTTACAGGAGAGAATTTTCCTTTCTAGGGGTAGATTTCCTCTCACTTCCTGTTGTCTTCTTTCGTTTGCAAGTAGGAGTCGTTTGTAAGTTGGATGTTTGAAAGTAGGGACCTGCCGTATATACTCTGCAGAAATAGGCCCCTTAGTTGTTGGCACAACACTGTAAGCACTCAGTTACTCTTGGTTGGTGCTGGAACGCCCTGCTGTCAACTATTATATCAGGAATTTTAATTACATATAATTGTTGAACAGTGGTAGTAAAAATTGGGGCTTTGATGGTGGTGCTGGTGCCACAACACTGTAAGCCCTGACAGTTACTCTTGGTGGGTGCAGCAATGGGCCCTGCTGTGAATTATTAGATCAAGAATTGTAATTACATGCCCCTTTTGAACAGGGGCTGAAAAATTGGGCCTTTCGTGGTGGTGGTGGTGGTGGCGTTGCCACAAGACTGTAAGCCCTCAGAGTTACTCTTGGTGGGTGCAGCAATGGACCCTGCTGTGAATTATTAGATCAAGAATTGTAATTACATGCCCCTTTTGAACAGGGGCTGAAAAATTGGGCCTTTCGTGGTGGTGGTGGTGGTGGCGTTGCCACAAGACTGTAAGCCCTCAGAGTTACTCTTGGTGGGTGCAGCAATGGACCCTGCTGTGAATTATTAGATCAAGAATTGTAATTGCATGCCCCTGTTGAACAGGGGCTGAAAAATTGGGCCTTAGGCACTGGTGGCACAACACTACAACCCCTCACAGATACTGTACTTGGAGCACAGCAATGAGCCCTGTTGCAAAGTATTGCTTCAAAAATTGTAATGACACGCCCCTGTTAAACAGGGGCTGAAAAATTGGGCCTTAGGCACTGGTGCCACAACACTCCAACCCCTCACAGATACTGTACTTGGAGCACAGCAATGAGCCCTATGGCAAATTATTGCTAAAAAAATTGTAATTACACGCCCCTGTAAAACAGGGGCTGAAAAATTGGGCCTTAGCCACTGGTGGCGGCACCCATAAACAAAAATGATCTTCCAAGCTATCATCATCAATCGTATCATTGAGGACTCGGAGGAGGAGGATAGCCAGTCAACATAACAGCACAGGCACTCAGCATCAGCATCAGTCTTGAAGGGATGTGACATGTTAAAATCAATTAGTCTGTTATATCAGCATCAGGTGTGTGGTAGCTGGTGGTGATCCAAGACTGGTTCATCTTGATGAAAGTCAGTCGATCAACCGAGTCGGTGGACAGGCGCACCCTGTGATCCGTGACAAATCCTCCAGCAGCACTGAATGTGCGTTCCGAAAGAACGCTGGATGCAGGACAGGCCAGTAGCTCAATTGCATACTGTGCAAGCTCTGGCCAGTGATCCATCCTCAAGACCCAGTAAGCCAGAGGATTTTCGGTGGGGAAGGTGTCCAAGTCTGACCTTGCCCCTAGATATTCCTGCACCATGTTTATCAGACGCTGGCGATGGTTGCTGGAACCGATCATACTTTGGGGCTGCGGACTAAAGAATTGTCTGAACGCATCGGTCAGACGGCCACCTTCCCCACCGCTCCTTCTTTGACTGGCCGAAGCCTCAGCAACTCGTTGTCCAGGACCAGGAGTTTGTAACCTCCCAGTCTCTGGGAACGCGTTGCACAGACCTTTCTGCAAGGCCTCCCGGAGTTGTCTCATCCTCTGCTCCCTCTGCGACGGTAACATAAGGTCCGCAACCTTACCCTTGTACCGTGGATCAAGGAGAGTGGCCAGCCAGTAATGGTCCCTCTCCTTGATCCGAAGAATACGAGGATCCTTCCGCAGACTTTGCAGGATCAGGGAGGCCATGCAGCGTAGGTTTGCTGAGGCATTTGGTCCGGAGTCCTCTGGGTCACTAAGGACGACATGATCCGCAGCCACCTCCTCCCAGCCACGTACAAGTCCACTGGTTTCTTGGGACTGTAAATCATCCCTAAAAGACTGCTGCTGATGATGCTGAGTGCCAGCCTCCACCTCCATGCTGACACAATCCTCCTCCTCCTCCTCCTCCTCCTCCTCCTCCTCCTCTTCCTGTGCGATGGGTGGGACAGAAGGAACACTGTCTGGGTAAAGGGGGCCTTGAGAGGCAAGGAAGTCCTCCTCTTCCTGCCTCTGTTCTGCCTCAAGTGCCCTGTCCATTATTCCACGCAGCGTGTGCTCCAACAGGTGGACAAGAGGTACAGTGTCACTGATGCATGCACTGTCACTGCTCACCATCCTCGTGGCCTCCTCAAATGGTGCCAGGACAGTGCATGCATCCCTGATCATGCCCCACTGGCGTGGAGAAAAAAAACCAAGCTCCCCTGACCCTGTCCTGGTGCCGTAGTCGCACAGGTACTCATTGATGGCCCTCTGCTGCGTGTGCAGCCGCTGCAGCATGGCCAACGTTGAGTTCCACCTGGTGGGCATGTCACATATAAGGCGGTTCTTGGGCAGGTTCAACTCCTTTTGCAGCTCAGCCAGGCGAGCACTGGCATTATAAGATCTGCGGAAATGCACACAGACTTTCCTGGCCTGCCTCAGGACATCCTGTAAGCCCGGGTACCTGCCCAAGAACCGCTGCACCACCAGGTTAAGGACGTGAGCCACACAGGGCACATGGGTCAGTTGTCCCTGTCGGAGGGCGGAGAGGAGGTTGGTGCCATTGTCGCAAACCACCATTCCTGGCTTAAGCTGGCGTGGCGTCAACCACCTCTCGGCCTGGCCCTGCAGAGCAGACAGGACCTCTGCCCCAGTGTGGCTTCTGTCCCCCAAACACACCAGCGCAAGCACGGCATGGCATCTTTTTGCCTGCGTACTTGCGTAGCCCCGTGAACGGCTACGGAGCACCGCTGGTTCATAGGACAAACCACAGGAAGAGGCCATGGAGGAAGAAGAAGAGGAGGGGGTGGAGGAGAGAGGTGTGTCACAACCAGTAGTAGCATTTTGGAGGCGTGGCGGTGGGACAACCTCCAACACTACTGCACCTTGTCCTGCATCCTTCCCAGCTGCCAAAAGAGTGACCCAATGGGCCGTGAAAGAAAGGTAACGTCCCTGTCCATGCCTGCTGGACCATGAGTCAGCGGTAATATGCACCTTACCGCTGACCGCCCTGTCCAGCGAGGCCAAGACATTGCCTTCCACATGCCGGTAGAGAGCCGGAATAGCCTTCCGTGAGAAAAAGTGGCGTTTGGGAACCTGCCACTGAGGAACCGCACATTGCACAAACTCACGGAAGGGGGCCGAGTCTACCAACTGAAAAGGCAGCAGTTGAAGCGCTAGCAATTTAGCCAAGCTAGCATTCAACCGCTGGGCATGTGGATGGCTGGGAGTGAACTTCTTTCGACGGTCCAGCAGCTGGGGCAGGGAAATTTGCCTGCTAGAATCGGACGTCGGTGTACTGCTAGCAGAGTGGCCGCAAGTACTTGGCTGTGACACACCTAATTCTACACCTTCATTCCTCTCAGTGCATGTTTCAGAGAGGACTGAAGTTATAGTGGGGTTGGAGATCCCAGCTGATGCGGTGCAAGGAGAGGTCCGCTTTGTTCTTTGGTGTGGGTCTTTCAGGTAGGCTTGCCAACGAGCTGCATGGCAGGTCAACATATGTCTGGTCAGGCATGTGGTACCCAAGCGGCTGATGTTTTGGCCACGCGATATACGCTTGAGACATATGTTGCAAACAGCAGCTGTGCGATCTGATGCACTAGCCTCAAAAAAGGCCCACACCAAAGAACTTTTTGAATGACGGGCAGAGGCAGCGCCCTGCACAGGCGGAGCTCTGCGGTGTGATTCCGTCGGTGTACTGCCCTTACGCTGGCCACCAAAGGGCATCCTGCCTCGTTGGAGATGTGCCTCCTCCTCATCCTCCTCCTCCTCCTCTCTCCTATTAGGCACCCACGTGGAGTCAGTGACCTCATCATCACCTCCCTCCTCATCACTGGAGCCAATCTGGCAGTATGCTGCAGCTGCTGGAACATGACTGCCAGATTGGTGTCCTTCTTGAGCATCCCCTCTGTCTGCTCTCACGCTACTGCCTTCCTCTAGCTGGGTTTCATCATCAGACCCTTCGAAACGCTGGGCATCCTCCTGGAGCATGTACCCAACACTGTGCTGAAACAGTTCGGGGGACTCCTCAGGAGGAGGACATGGTGGGTCTAGGGAAGGAGTGACTGATGATGAGTCTGACATTGATACCAGGGAAGAGGACGCTTTGGCAGCTGCTTTTCCAGTACCCTGAGCCTGGGTGAGAGAGGATGAGGAGGAGGAGGAGGGCTTGGTCATCCACTCTACCAAGTCTTCGGCATGATGTGGCTCAACATGTCCAGCTGCCGAAAAGAAGGACAAGCGTGTCCCATGGCCATGTGCTGATGACAATGCACCGCGTCCACGACCAGCACTGTTGCCCCCAGACACAGAGCCTGCTTGCCCTCTTTTATTGCCTCCTGACTGTCTGCCTCTCCTTGTTTGCCTTCCAGACATTCTAATAGATGGCCTGCAGGGAGATGGGAAAAAAGCAATAAGGGCTACCTTCAGGTGTCCTTCTCTGTCCCTTGAAACAAGGACTTTGACAGTGAAAGAAACTGACACACTCTCCCTACCTACAGTTTTCTGTCCCTAGAAAAAATGTTTTTTTTAAGCACAATTTAGCACAAGGAGAATTCACTCACTGTCCTTCCAGGTCCCTGGAAACAAGGACTTTGACAGTGAAAGAAACTGACACACTCTCCCTACCTACAGTTTTCTGTCCCTAGAAAAAATGTTTTTTTTAAGCACAATTTAGCACAAGGAGAATTCACTCACTGTCCTTCCAGGTCCCTGGAAACAAGGACTTTGACAGTGAAAGAAACTGACACACTCTCCCTACCTACAGTTTTCTGTCCCTAGAAAAAATGTTTTTTTTAAGCACAATTTAGCACAAGGAGAATTCACTCACTGTCCTTCCAGGTCCCTGGAAACAAGGACTTTGACAGTGAAAGAAACTGACACACTCTCCCTACCTACAGTTTTCTGTCCCTAGAAAAAATGTTTTTTTTAAGCACAATTTAGCACAAGGAGAATTCACTCACTGTCCTTCCAGGTCCCTGGAAACAAGGACTTTGACAGTGAAAGAAACTGACACACTCTCCCTACCTACAGTTTTCTGTCCCTAGAAAAAATGTTTTTTTTAAGCACAATTTAGCACAAGGAGAATTCACTCACTGTCCTTCCAGGTCCCTGGAAACAAGGACTTTGACAGTGAAAGAAACTGACACACTCTCCCTACCTACAGTTTTCTGTCCCTAGAAAAAATGTTTTTTTTAAGCACAATTTAGCACAAGGAGAATTCACTCACTGTCCTTCCAGGTCCCTGGAAACAAGGACTTTGACAGTGAAAGAAACTGACACACTCTCCCTACCTACAGTTTTCTGTCCCTAGAAAAAATGTTTTTTTTAAGCACAATTTAGCACAAGGAGAATTCACTCACTGTCCTTCCTGGTCCCTGGAAACAAGGACTTTGACAGTGAAAGAAACTGACACACTCTCCCTACCTACAGTTTTCTGTCCCTAGAAAAAATGTTTTTTTTAAGCACAATTTAGCACAAGGAGAATTCACTCACTGTCCTTCCAGGTCCCTGGAAACAAGGACTTTGACAGTGAAAGAAACTGACACACTCTCCCTACCTACAGTTTTCTGTCCCTAGAAAAAAATTTTTTTTAAGCACAATTTAGCACAAGGAGAATTCACTCACTGTCCTTCCAGGTCCCTGGAAACAAGGACTTTGACAGTGAAAGAAACTGACACACTCTCCCTACCTACAGTTTTCTGTCCCTAGAAAAAATGTTTTTTTTAAGCACAATTTAGCACAAGGAGAATTCACTCACTGTCCTTCCAGGTCCCTGGAAACAAGGACTTTGACAGTGAAAGAAACTGACACACTCTCCCTACCTACAGTTTTCTGTCCCTAGAAAAAATGTTTTTTTTAAGCACAATTTAGCACAAGGAGAATTCACTCACTGTCCTTCCAGGTCCCTGGAAACAAGGACTTTGACAGTGAAAGAAACTGACACACTCTCCCTACCTACAGTTTTCTGTCCCTAGAAAAAATGTTTTTTTTAAGCACAATTTAGCACAAGGAGAATTCACTCACTGTCCTTCCAGGTCCCTGGAAACAAGGACTTTGACAGTGAAAGAAACTGACACACTCTCCCTACCTACAGTTTTCTGTCCCTAGAAAAAATGTTTTTTTTAAGCACAATTTAGCACAAGGAGAATTCACTCACTGTCCTTCCAGGTCCCTGGAAACAAGGACTTTGACAGTGAAAGAAACTGACACACTCTCCCTACCTACAGTTTTCTGTCCCTAGAAAAAATGTTTTTTTTAAGCACAATTTAGCACAAGGAGAATTCACTCACTGTCCTTCCAGGTCCCTGGAAACAAGGACTTTGACAGTGAAAGAAACTGACACACTCTCCCTACCTACAGTTTTCTGTCCCTAGAAAAAATGTTTTTTTTAAGCACAATTTAGCACAAGGAGAATTCACTCACTGTCCTTCCAGGTCCCTGGAAACAAGGACTTTGACAGTGAAAGAAACTGACACACTCTCCCTACCTACAGTTTTCTGTCCCTAGAAAAAATGTTTTTTTTAAGCACAATTTAGCACAAGGAGAATTCACTCACTGTCCTTCCAGGTCCCTGGAAACAAGGACTTTGACAGTGAAAGAAACTGACACACTCTCCCTACCTACAGTTTTCTGTCCCTAGAAAAAATGTTTTTTTTAAGCACAATTTAGCACAAGGAGAATTCACTCACTGTCCTTCCAGGTCCCTGGAAACAAGGACTTTGACAGTGAAAGAAACTGACACACTCTCCCTACCTACAGTTTTCTGTCCCTAGAAAAAATGTTTTTTTTAAGCACAATTTAGCACAAGGAGAATTCACTCACTGTCCTTCCAGGTCCCTGGAAACAAGGACTTTGACAGTGAAAGAAACTGACACACTCTCCCTACCTACAGTTTTCTGTCCCTAGAAAAAATGTTTTTTTTAAGCACAATTTAGCACAAGGAGAATTCACTCACTGTCCTTCCAGGTCCCTGGAAACAAGGACTTTGACAGTGAAAGAAACTGACACACTCTCCCTACCTACAGTTTTCTGTCCCTAGAAAAAATGTTTTTTTTAAGCACAATTTAGCACAAGGAGAATTCACTCACTGTCCTTCCAGGTCCCTGGAAACAAGGACTTTGACAGTGAAAGAAACTGACACACTCTCCCTACCTACAGTTTTCTGTCCCTAGAAAAAATGTTTTTTTTAAGCACAATTTAGCACAAGGAGAATTCACTCACTGTCCTTCCAGGTCCCTGGAAACAAGGACTTTGACAGTGAAAGAAACTGACACACTCTCCCTACCTACAGTTTTCTGTCCCTAGAAAAAATGTTTTTTTTAAGCACAATTTAGCACAAGGAGAATTCACTCACTGTCCTTCCAGGTCCCTGGAAACAAGGACTTTGACAGTGAAAGAAACTGACACACTCTCCCTACCTACAGTTTTCTGTCCCTAGAAAAAATGTTTTTTTTAAGCACAATTTAGCACAAGGAGAATTCACTCACTGTCCTTCCAGGTCCCTGGAAACAAGGACTTTGACAGTGAAAGAAACTGACACACTCTCCCTACCTACAGTTTTCTGTCCCTAGAAAAAATGTTTTTTTTAAGCACAATTTAGCACAAGGAGAATTCACTCACTGTCCTTCCAGGTCCCTGGAAACAAGGACTTTGACAGTGAAAGAAACTGACACACTCTCCCTACCTACAGTTTTCTGTCCCTAGAAAAAATGTTTTTTTTAAGCACAATTTAGCACAAGGAGAATTCACTCACTGTCCTTCCAGGTCCCTGGAAACAAGGACTTTGACAGTGAAAGAAACTGACACACTCTCCCTACCTACAGTTTTCTGTCCCTAGAAAAAATGTTTTTTTTAAGCACAATTTAGCACAAGGAGAATTCACTCACTGTCCTTCCAGGTCCCTGGAAACAAGGACTTTGACAGTGAAAGAAACTGACACACTCTCCCTACCTACAGTTTTCTGTCCCTAGAATTTTTTTTTTTTTTAAGCACAATTTAGCACAAGGAGAATTCACTCACTGTCCTTCCAGGTCCCTGGAAACAAGGACTTTGACAGTGAAAGAAACTGACACACTCTCCCTACCTACAGTTTTCTGTCCCTAGAAAAAATGTTTTTTTTAAGCACAATTTAGCACAAGGAGAATTCACTCACTGTCCTTCCAGGTCCCTGGAAACAAGGACTTTGACACTGAAAGAAACTGACACACTCTCCCTACCTACAGTTTTCTGTCCCTAGAAAAAATGTTTTTTTTAAGCACAATTTAGCACAAGGAGAATTCACTCACTGTCCTTCCAGGTCCCTGGAAACAAGGACTTTGACAGTGAAAGAAACTGACACACTCTCCCTACCTACAGTTTTCTGTCCCTAGAAAAAATGTTTTTTTTAAGCACAATTTAGCACAAGGAGAATTCACTCACTGTCCTTCCAGGTCCCTGGAAACAAGGACTTTGACAGTGAAAGAAACTGACACACTCTCCCTACCTACAGTTTTCTGTCCCTAGAAAAAATGTTTTTTTTAAGCACAATTTAGCACAAGGAGAATTCACTCACTGTCCTTCCAGGTCCCTGGAAACAAGGACTTTGACAGTGAAAGAAACTGACACACTCTCCCTACCTACAGTTTTCTGTCCCTAGAAAAAATGTTTTTTTTAAGCACAATTTAGCACAAGGAGAATTCACTCACTGTCCTTCCAGGTCCCTGGAAACAAGGACTTTGACAGTGAAAGAAACTGACACACTCTCCCTACCTACAGTTTTCTGTCCCTAGAAAAAATGTTTTTTTTAAGCACAATTTAGCACAAGGAGAATTCACTCACTGTCCTTCCAGGTCCCTGGAAACAAGGACTTTGACAGTGAAAGAAACTGACACACTCTCCCTACCTACAGTTTTCTGTCCCTAGAAAAAATGTTTTTTTTAAGCACAATTTAGCACAAGGAGAATTCACTCACTGTCCTTCCAGGTCCCTGGAAACAAGGACTTTGACAGTGAAAGAAACTGACACACTCTCCCTACCTACAGTTTTCTGTCCCTAGAAAAAATGTTTTTTTTAAGCACAATTTAGCACAAGGAGAATTCACTCACTGTCCTTCCAGGTCCCTGGAAACAAGGACTTTGACAGTGAAAGAAACTGACACACTCTCCCTACCTACAGTTTTCTGTCCCTAGAAAAAATGTTTTTTTTAAGCACAATTTAGCACAAGGAGAATTCACTCACTGTCCTTCCAGGTCCCTGGAAACAAGGACTTTGACAGTGAAAGAAACTGACACACTCTCCCTACCTACAGTTTTCTGTCCCTAGAAAAAATGTTTTTTTTAAGCACAATTTAGCACAAGGAGAATTCACTCACTGTCCTTCCAGGTCCCTGGAAACAAGGACTTTGACAGTGAAAGAAACTGACACACTCTCCCTACCTACAGTTTTCTGTCCCTAGAAAAAATGTTTTTTTTAAGCACAATTTAGCACAAGGAGAATTCACTCACTGTCCTTCCAGGTCCCTGGAAACAAGGACTTTGACAGTGAAAGAAACTGACACACTCTCCCTACCTACAGTTTTCTGTCCCTAGAAAAAATGTTTTTTTTAAGCACAATATAGCACAAGCACAAAACACACTGACACTCTCCCTACCTATCCTTCTCTTTCCCTAAACTAAAGGAATCCAGGTTAAGCAAGAAAGAAATAAAAGTCACTGTCCCTGCCTATGCTGCTCTATCCCTGCTCCGGAACACACTACACTAGGCCGCCGTGCTGGCGGCCTTTTATAGTGTGGGGCGTGTACTAAACACCCTCAGCAATAATTGGCCACAGGCATCCTGCCTGTGGCCAATCATTGCTCTCCTCGCTGCCGGCGCTGTGATTGGCCAAGCATGCGGGGTCACAGTGCATGCTTGGCCAATCACAGCGCCTGGATGACACTGCGATGGCGTAGTGCATTGTGGGCCGTTCGCGTCACTCGAATTTGGCGCGAACGGCCCAAATCGTTCGATCTTCGTCGAACGATCGAACAGCCGATGTTCGAGTCGAACGTATGTTCGACTCGAACACGAAGCTCATCCCTACTTGGGGCAATCACTGGAGCAATAAGTGAGTGGAAATAAAAAATCTAGTAGATTCTAACCCCCCCCCCTCTTCTTGTTTAGAAGCTATGGATGCCACAAGCTGTGACATCTGCTCTTCTATCAGTCAAGAGGACTGCTGGAACACCTGTAACCAGAGATACCTGTGAAGCAATGGGATGTTGCTACACCCAAAATAATGTTAGAATGCCCTGCTTCTTTGGCAACAAGTGTACATGGTATATTGCCTGGCACATTAAAGATGAGTAGCAGTATCAGCCTGAACATGCCCATGGCCAGCCTGAAGGGAAAATGTATAATTTGTACCTATTCTGTAGCAGGTAAAGTTGCTAGGACTGTGGCCATATCTACAGGAATGCATTTAAAGTTTGCACTTCATGATTCCAGGTAATTTGAAGCCCAGTAAAGAATGAGCTTTGTTAAACGAAATATTTGTTAATGGGTTTTGCAGTGGGTTGCTTCAGCAGCGATTTAGACCAAACTAGTGTTTTGCCAAAATCTTTGTATCTTTCTTTTTTTGGTGACTAAACTATACTTATTTTCCTTTCCAGGCTCAATATTCAGTCCCACTGGAAGTAGGACTCGACTATGAACTGTTGTATAATGCATGTGCTCTTCACTGCAACCTAACCTGATTACACAGATGAGTTCAAGTAAAGTATGACTAAAGTGAAAACTTGTTTTTGGGAGTAGAGGGGGATTAGAAAACCTATTAGGTTTGTATTGCTGTCTTTGTCCCCGTTAAAGCGGAGTTCCACCCAAATGTGGAAGCTCTGCTTATCTGCTTCCCCCCCCCCCCTCTCCGGTGCCACATTTGGCACCTTTTGGGGGGGGGAGCGGATACCTGTCAAAAACATGTTTCCGCTCCAACTTCCGTGTAAGGGCGCCGCGGCAACCTACATCATTTGTGGCCCCTCCTCCCTCCCCCGATGCCTTCTTGGAGATGCACACAGGTCCCAGAAGACAGCGTGACCATTCAGAAAGCGCTGCACGACTCGCGCAGTAAGAAACAGGCTGTGTTTCCCTTAGTAAGGATGTCGGCACCTGCACCCGGAGCGGATGGACAAGTCGGCTTCGGGTGCCGACATCACGAGCTCCCTGGGCAGGTAAGTGTCCTTATATTAAAAGTCAAATTGGGGGGACTCTTTGAGCCCTCTTGAGGATTAATTAGAAGAACTTGTAGTAAGTACCTTATTTGACACTTTTTTTCTCTTAGTTTTTGTAAATGTAATAAGCATTCATGTGCTTAACCCCTTCCATACCGGGCCATTGTCAAATGACGCCGGCAGGAACCCTCTCTCCCTCCGGGTGGACGTCATATGACGTCCTGGGTCTGAGGGGGGATTTCTGAATGATGCCTGCAGCTAGAGGCATGAATCAGATATCCTTTTGTAGTGCCGGCGATCCTGCGCACCATAAGAACAATCATAGCGGCGGTTCCGCCGCGTGATCGTCCTTATAGGCGGCGGGAGGGGACATCCCCCCCCTCCCGCCGCCATCCGGTGCTTCTCCGGGCTCCCCGTGCCATCGGGGACCCGGAGAGAATCGTCCGGCGCCGGTGGTGGGTCACGTGATGAGCATAGAGATGACTGGTGACCAGATGGTCACCAGTCATCTCTATGATCGTTGGAGGCCCGGGCGCGATGTGATGACGTCACGTCCGGGTCCTCAAATGTAAACAAAGCCGCCATTGCGGCTGTAAGTATGAGATCAGTGAAATTTTTTTCACCGATCTAATGCTTTCTAGCCTGGAGGAGAGATGTGGGGTCTTATTGACCCCGCATCTCTCCATAAAGAGGACCTGTCACACACATTCCTATTACAAGGGATGTTTACATTCGCTTAGAAGCGAACACACACGTAAGTCCCGCCCGCATATGTAAATGCCGTTCAAACCACATATGTGAGGTATTGCCGCGTGCGTTACAGCGCGTGCAACAATTCTAGCACTAGACCTCCTCTGTAACGCTAACCTGGTAACCTGTAAAAAATGTCAAAGCTTCGCCTATGGAGATTTTTAAGTACCGAAGTTTGGCACCATTCCATGAGTGTGCGCAATTTTAAAGCGTGACATGTTAGGTATCTTTTTACTCGGCGTAACATAAGCTTTCATATTTTACAAAAAAATTGGGATAACTTTACTGTTTTCTTATTTTTTAATTCATGAAACCATTTTTTTCCCCAAAAAAAGGTGTTTGAAAAATTATTGCGCAAATACCGTGCAAGATAAAAGGTTGCAACGACCGTCATTTTATTCCCTAGGGTGACTGCTAAAAAAAACATATATATAATGTTTGGGGGTTCTGAGTAATTTTCTAGCAAAAGAATGATGATTTGTACATGTAGGAGAGAAGTGCCAGAATAGGCCCAGTATGGAAGTGGTATAAAAAGCCCTGTATTGAAGTAGTTAAAGAAGAACTTAATACTGGTCTATAAATGCATGTTCAGATACCTTGCATGAACCATCAATATATTTCAAAAGTAAAGCTAATTTTTTTCAAGGTCTCCCTGCTTCTCCTCACATAGGAGCTCCATATCTGGATGCATAGCTCAGTTACCACCACCCCATTGTTTTCTGAGTGTGCGTGTTGGGAACTTTGTGAGTTACCCTGTCCCCTCTACCCCCACCTTTTCAAGCAGGCTCAGAAAGATGAGCCACTTGGTGATTGAGCTTTACTGCTACTATGATGCGGGTGGCCAGGCCACATAGCACCATTGGTTGCTATGATGCAGGTGGCCAGGCCACACAGCATCATTGGTTGTTATGGTTCAGGCGGCCAGTTGATACACCCCCTTTCCCCTGCATACCTAGTGACAGTGCTTGTTTTGGAAAAGCATCTGTTGCTTGGGACAAGCACTGTCAATCACTAAATTAATATTCATCTTTTTTGCTAGATACAGTATGTGGTTGGATTACAGAAGACAGCGGGACCATTCAGAAAGCGCAGCGCGACTCGCACATGCTCATTAGGAAACAGGCTGTAGCAAGGCTTCACCTCCTGTTTCCCTTAGTAAGGATGCCGGTGCCTGCACCTGGAGCGGATGGATGGATCGGCTTCATGGGCCGACATTGCGGGCTTCTAACTTCAGCTTGTTCAATTAGGCTTTGAAAATAAAACCTGGAAGCTGATTGGTTACTATGCACAGCTGCACCAGATTCTGTGTACACCAGTTTTAGTAAATCTCCCCCCAATGGCTGGATATGTAGACTACTTTTTTATTCTTTTTTTTTTTAGCTTTTTTTACTTGAGATGTAGCACACAATTAACACAATCTGTAGACTTCCTGTGGTTTTTTTCTTACAGAAAGCCACCAGTTGGAAGTGTGTGCATATTTATCCCAGGTGCTTGGTAGTTCAGTGAACTACAAGAATACTATTGAAGCTAAAAACCTGGCCATTGATGGGTAGAATATTAAATAATACATTGGTTGAAATTAGAAAGGTGAAAAAAAAATTGGAAATTAGAAACGATGATTTGACCGCTCTTACAATTTTCCCATCACTGTTACGAAAAATTTCCAACTTTTATCTACATATTTTGATTGTTCTTAGAATTAATGGATCATTTTGTGTTGAGTGATTTTATAAGAGGAATACAGACATGGTGGAGATCTTCTATCACTAGGGACAGTACAATGAGGTAAGAGATGAGCAAAACTATTAGTTTATAATACTGTACTGTTAACTAGGGTTGTATACAAACAATTCGTATCACATGGATAGGCTGGGCCGTATGATGAAACGCGTTGGACGGAGCCGGAACACACACCACTGCGCATACGCCAACTAGCTGTGGCCATCTTGGTTTTTGGCAAACAGATTATTCATGTGATGCAAATTGTTTGTATACAATCTACCCATTGTAAGTGCTTTTACCTTAATAAATATTGTCTACCATACTGGTTTACACTATGGAGAGTGTTTCTCTTTTCTTCTATGGCACCATTCCTACATTGATCTTTATTCCACATTAAACTATGGGATATATAGTGGTGCAACTGTCTGGCAAGGTGCTTAAAAGAAGTTGGAGGTCCTGTGGAGCATAAAAACCAGTTTTGTTTCACCACTCTTTATTGGGGATCATCTGATTCTGGTAAGCACCCTCTATTTTATACACCAAGGTGTTTTGCGGTCCTATTGCTGAGAAGCTTTGAGGCTGCTGGGATTTACATCTATTTCCTCCTGTCACATACAGAGAAGATTACTTATCCTATTTTCTGGTTCTTCATTGGGACTTTTGGTTCATTAGCTCTATGCACTTATATGGGTTTTTTTGCATTCATTTTCAATTTCAATGTAAATGTTTAACATTTGAATGAATAACTTATGTGATGTCCATAGTACTGAACTGTTGCTTTTTATAGACATGAGAACTTGATGCAGATTTTCAGCTTGTAAAACTGCTGATGTCCCTTTCAAAAGGTCCAATCTACTGCTAGACTTGCTGTTGAGTGGGAAAATAATTGTGGTTCTACATACTGTATATAACCTATTATTTTATGTATGGCAGATCTTGTCAATGGAGTTTACTACACTGAAGAAGACTTTCCTGTGGTCAAAGTGCTCAGAGAATCAGTCTACCTGGAAGTCTGCATTATCTGTAGAACAGACCCGGCCCAAACCTGGTCCTTTTCTTGAATGACTGCTGGCCTACCAACTTTACTGATCTTACGTTCCTTCCTCAATGGCCCATTCTATTTAATAGGTTATTAATTTGTAGCACAAAAGTTATCCAGTATATCTTGGTGCAAATCAGATTTTTTTAGTGGTTTCAATTGCCCTTTTGAAGAAGACAACTACATGAGCAGGCTTGTTCCTGCTGAAGCTCCTTCACAGGCTATACTTTTATCAAACTACTATAAGTGCTTCCTTGTCAACACCTTTCCATTTGTAAACTCAATCGCCCAGCTTACCCTTGGATGCCACGTAAACTAATACAAATTACCGGTATTTTTTGCTTTTTTTTTGTTTGCTAAGGTTTAACTATTGTAGCGAAACGGGGTAAAAACTTTTGGAGTTCAACTATACATTTATTTGATGCATTAATATGTGCCATATTATAATGATTTGAACCCCCTTTTTTGGCTCTTTGGTATATATCTCTATGCTTTCCTCTATAGAGGCATGCGGTCCCGGTTCGTTTTCTGGACATCGTGTGTGTGCTACTCTTACCCATCCCCCTCCAAAAAGGGTGTTCTTTTATCACTTTTTTGCCAAACCACAATTCTCCACTTTTGGGATTGAGGTTTCCATAGTAACTATGTTCTGAGCTTGATGCGTGGCTGTCAATGTGAGTATTTTGCCGACTATATGTCTCTAATGATTATTGTTACTGGCATGGTTCTACTGTTTTGTCCAATGAATGCCATCATGTGAGAAAACTGTGTTTTTTCTGTTCTAGATTTCAATTTTGAATTATATATCGAATTATCCCTGAAGAAGGAGTTATCTCCGTAACGCGTAGGATCTGATATATTCATGCATTAATTAATTTTGTATCTTCCACATGTTCATGTATTAGCATTGCAGTCCAGAGAAAAACAACAATTCCTTCTGGGCATGCTATGCATTATATATGATCTATTGTCAACCTTGTGATTCATTGACTGTTCAAATCACATTCATCTAGTCTCATTGTATTTGCATACAATTTTTACTCATTTATGTTTTCTACTTTTGTAATAAAATATTTATAACTTTATCTTCAGTGGTTGTGTTAATCTATGCCTACAAAGTCCCGCCTTTGAGGGGAAACTCTTGTATTTTAACTATTGCAGCGGTACCCCCATAGGAGCTGCTGGTTTAGGTTGGGCCTTGCGCGTTACCTCACCTTTCGTGGTCTAGGGGATGAGATGAGAGTCTATAGAAACTTCAATGTCCACACAAGTTATAATCCTTTCTTTTTAGGTTTTATTCCACAACAACTTGCATAAGCGGAGGGACGGAGGATTAGGGGAAGGTTCAGGCACACAATGCAGATCACTGGGGAGTTTCTAAGTTTCAAAGTCACACTCACCACTTTACTTCTAGTGAGTTTTGCTCACCCGGATAGGCCCCTCTCACCTGGCCTAGCAGCCGGAATGATGCACGGTCAAAAACAGGTTAACAGTCTCTGCCACAGACTCTCTGAATTAAAGATGAACTTGTTCAATGATCCTCTGCCACAGGATTCAGTACTCGAATATCCAGCCTTACAGTCTTAGAGCCTTTAAGCCAATCCCGGCAGACTGTAAGATAACATAGGCTGTGATGCATCCTCCAATAAAGTTACCAGACCTCTCCCGAGATACCAGCCTTCCACTTGGTCCTCTCCAGGACAGGTCCTCCCCTGGTTTCCTGCATTGAGTGGCTTTCTCCCGCAGGACGGACAGCACAGGATCACCTTCAAGTGCAGGCCCCAGTCAGGACAACTGGGCCTACTTGGCATAGATGCAGCCTCGGGCCAACCTGGCTCTGCGGCTGAAATTCCAGTAACACATGCCTCGAGCCAGGAGGACCACGAGTCGAAGAAGAGCCCCAAGAAATGGCATCTGCCCCTTAAGTATCCTTCCCCAGCATGCCCAGCGAGGAGACCACTCCCCACTGAGCTGTTCCCAGGGAAAAACACCCAATGCACTCTGGCCTGTTTGTTTTCCAACATTGGCCTGGGGTGGTAATGCCACCTACAGGCAAACAGTGGGAAATCCTTCCAAACACAGCCATAGCCGGAACAGAGGCTGATTTAGCCTTAATTTTACAAGTCTGAGCTATTTACCAGCTCAGACACCCACTAAATTTGAACATAGCGCCTGGTCATCAGGAGCAGGGCGCTACACTATATAGACTATATAGTCTACAGGTAAATTTCATTGCAATGCTTCTGTTTTATATGCCATCTATCATTGACAGCTGTGTGGTTTTCTGTTGTCAAAGTAGAAGTATTTTATACCAAGTATGAAACTATGACTGCTGGTAGAATCTTGTTGGGTTTTCGCACATATCTCCATCCCTTGAATAAAAGAGACTCTTTTTAGCTTGTTTTTGAAAAATCCTAAACTCTACTATAGAAAATAAGCCTATAATCATATTTTGGAGAGAATGGCTGAATACTAGCAATTGCTCTCTCTCAATAACACATAGACTTCTCATGGACCCATTGCATTTTTCTTCTGTGGATGATAAAGAAAGGCCAAAACTGGAAGGCAATATTCTTGCATTTCTTGTTTGGTTTTTGTTTGGAATAAAGTTGGGATTCAAGACAGTATTCCATATTGGACCTGGCCCGAGCACTAGAAACTGATTGGCTTATTGGCTCTGTGGCTGTTCTAGGCCTGTGGGGCTACATCACAGGAGTTGAACTTGTAAAATTAAAATGACAAATGGTTAAATCAAACATTTTATACTTTTTATTTTTCTCGCTACTGGTGTTAATTACCACCCTGGTTTCAGAAATAATTATAAAATACTAGCAATGTGGATTAACATAAATGGTTGAAATTGGAGCTGGGGTAGAAATATGGAGAAGTCTCACTAGTTTGCCTGAAATGGACTTATAGTTGCCTGTGGCCCAGTCATGCACACTAAAGTATTTACATTTTCTAAACAAGCAGTAAAGGCCATTTAAAATAAGCCCTTGGATCTCTGTATGTATAAGTATTGTGGAGCAACGTTTTTCACAACACACGGTGCAATCTTAGCCCTTTCTTTTAAATGGGGAGCAGATCTAGTCAGTCTCTCAGCCCTCTAACGTAAAGCAGGTGGTTCTAAGCAGTTAGAAATTGACAAAAACTTGACTTTAGATTCTTTGCTGTGATCTTTGAGGATTTTTGAGAATGCGTAATTTACCATTAAAAGCAGCTAGAGAGATCAGGGATGCCTTTGTTTTGAAGTTTTTACTGCTCGTGAATACTTAAAGTGGTACTAAAGGTTCATTTAAAAGGAAAAAAAATAAATAACAAACATGTCATACTTACTGTACCTCCACTGTGCAGTTTGTTTTGCACAGAGTGGCCCTGATCCTCCTGTTCTGGGGTCCCACGGCGGCTCTCTCGGCTCCTCCCCGCAATAGCTAACCTCCTCTTGGAAGCTCTCTCCCAAGGGGGTTACCTTGCGGGCGCGCTCCTGTGTCATAGACTCTGTGTCCGTAGACACTGAGTGTATGACTCGGTCCCGCCCTCCGGCGGCCGCATCATTGGATTTGATTGACAGCAGCAGGAGCAAATGGCTGCGCTGCTATAAATCTATCCAATCAACGCCGAGGCTCCATAGAGAAGAGGACGCCCGGGACGAGCCAAGCAGGTGAACTGGCTTAGGTAAGTAAAACGGGAGGGGTTGGGGGCCCGTGATTGCCAGGTGTTTTTTCACCTTAATGCATAGGATACATTAGGGTGAAAAAACTTTTACAACCCCTTTAACCTCTTCACGCCGGCTGAACACACATATGTGGCCTCTCGGCATGTGGGCTTTCACGCTGAGCGGCAACATATATGTGGCTCTGTGTAAACCACTTACCTTGCTGAGAGCGCACTCCTTGCTTACTCCCAGCATGGTAGCCGGATGTTACCGTGAAAGCTCCCGATGCATACTAGCGATCAGGAGCTTTCCGATCATATGACTGCGGTGATAGCCAATTACAGCAGTCACATGACCCGAATGCCCGCCTCCTGGGGTTTAGAACCCTTAAAGGGCCGGGAGGCGACTGATGGGAAGGGGTAAATAATTTCAGGTCCATAGTCTAATCACAGATGTCTTTAAGCCAGAAAGAGGGGAAATTTGTGTCCAACAGATTTTGGTATAACGGCATATTTAACAGACCAAAAGTCAGAAATTTTCTTAGAGTTTACATGCACTTTATGTACACTATATTACCAAAAGTATTGAGTATTGTTTTTTTCTTCTGCCAGTTTACAATAAGTATATATACTCCTGTCTTCGCAGTCTGGGCACATTCACTTTAGGAGGTCACCAGGGAATATCTATGCAAAGGGCAGTGGGGAGTTAGTGTAAGGAGCTGTCTTTTCTGAGATGCAGCTTTACACAAACTCTGACGAGAGTGTTATGCCGCATACACACAGTCGGAATTTCCGATGGAAAAAGTCAGACGGGATTTTTTCATCGGATATTCCGACTGTGTGTATGCCCCATCTGACTTTTTCCGTCGGAAATTCTGACGAACTTAGATAGAGAACATGTTCTCTTTTTTTCCCGACGGAAAAAATTTCTATCGGAAATTCCAATCGTCTGTATGCTTTTCCAACAAAAAAAAAAACACGCATGCTCGGAAACAATTTGAAGCATTTCTCGGCTTGTTGTATTGTTTTAGGTCACCGCATTCTTGACGGTCGGAATTTAGTGTGACCGTGTGTATGCAAGACAAGCTTGAGCGGAATTCCGTCAGAAAAACCCGTCTGAGTTTATTCCGACGGGAAAACCGGTCGTATGTACGCGGCATAACAGTACCATTAGCTAACAATAACACTTCTACTGTAAACAGTTCAATCTGTTTATGATTAGGACGGCGTGCCTGTTGTTTTTGGGAGGTTATCTATGGACAAATATATGTTCCCACATATTTAAAATGCTTGTAAACCCTCACATATACCCAGTGAAGTGACTGGCCTCAGATGATACACAGAGATGAGACAAATCCTCCTACATAACTTTTGAAAAGGAATTAGATTGTATCTTAGCACATAGTGGAACTGTGGATACATAAATTAAACATGTGCCACGTCCTATAATTGTAGAAAAGGAAATTGTGGGGGACTTTGGACTTTATAGGCACAAATTAACAAGATACGTTTGTAGAAAAATATAACAAATTTATTAAATTAAATTACAGAAAATGACATTTAAAAAGGATTTTCTAAAAACCATTAAGCAATTATATGTATGGGCCAACCAGGTACAATCACTGAGGGATGCAGAATGTATGGTAACAATAGGATCTATAGGAGAATTGCTCTCCAAATGCCATAGGGCCCAAGCAGTTGGCTAGATACCGACAGTGAAGGCTAGAATTGTAGTACCCAGTGAGGTCCACAGCTTTAACATGTTTCGCGTGAAGACACGCTTCTCCAGAAAGCAACAGCATACAAAGCTAATAAATAAAAATACAATATGTTAGAAATATCATGGTTACCTAATAGGTGGTTACATAAATAGCAGTACATAAAAATATTTAAAAAGAACCAGTCAGCCGGACAGCAGCTCATAGGACAACAAAGGACATGAAAAAACATGCTCCAGAGAGGACACGAACAAATCATGGGGGCATGGTAGACAGTAGAAAATTATGTGAATATCCAAGAGAGATTTAGTCAGTATACAATTTAATTGAGGTGCTCGTCAGAGCATGTAATATATCCATAAAAATGGAGAGGTATCGATGTATTTGAAATATAAAATAAACATCTACTTATTAGGTTATACTCACACTCCGGAGTCTTTAAACTTGAATATCACTGGAGTAGAGTTCCAATACCCTCAAAAAAGCCCTACCAAGATGGTCTAAGGACTAGATTGGAACAGGAGGGGAAGATGGGGAGAGGAAAGGATGGAAGGGAGAGGAGGGAAGGGAAGAGAACTGGGAAGGGGGGTGAAGAGGGGGAGAGGAAGGGGGGGGGGAAATGGGGGAAAGGGTAAGGTATGGGAAGGGATAAGAAAGAAGGTAGAATTCCCAGTCGGGACCGATTCCAGTCGAGCCGATGGTGAGGTACAAACCAGACAGATGCTAAACTATAACAAAAATTGGTTTAATGAGCTGATTGATATAAATGCTTGCCTATAATAACAGTTTAAATAATAGGGTACTCACCCTATACCACTGACGTTGAACTAAATTGGCCAGCGACCAGAATCTGAAGGTCTCCAAGACGTAGTTAATGGATAGATAAGATAGGGTATATATATAATTAGCGGAAAATAGGGGAACCGCAGTATAAAGTTGTCAGTGGATTAACCACACTGGTTTGAAAGACATATGGATTCGCTGTTGAAAACAAAGGAAAAGTAATAAAAGGGAGACTCTTAGTATACTATATCAGTTAGGTCTAGTACAAAGAGGTAATATTTACAGCTAGGCAGCGTGCATGAAATGAAAAAGCAAATACATATCCTTACCATTTAGCAAATGGCTGGCAGATAGCCTGAATGATAGCAAAGAAGTAGGTGGTATGCAGGTGATTCAGGAAACTGCAAAACAGGTATGGGATAACAGCAGAGCCCTATAAGGGCACAGACATTAGCCTCAAGAACCTTGTTTCAGCAGAAATAGACATTTAACAAAAGGGTAAAGCTGAAAGATGTATACCTGCAATATCGATGCGGCTGGCAGCGAAGTGACCGGGAAATGGTAAAACGTGACCTGGTTGACACGCTACAAACAGCCTGTTTAAGTAGCCATGTCCCATCGCTGATGAGTCAGCCCGTCAAGGCGGAGTGACGTCACCAGCGTCGGCCAACCACCAAGTGCTACGAGAGCCGCCGATTCAATGGGAGGAACCCATGAACAGCGGACCCCACGTGAGCGCAGGGTTACCAGGCAACCAACCGAGAACAGGGGATACGTTCTCGGAGGATGCATGGATGCGTCATCAACCTCAGGGAGAGGGGAGAGGAAGGGGAAGGAAAGGGGAGGTGTATAGATGACGTTGGGCGGCCGTATGATAGATAAAGAGTCCAAGGATCATGAGAAGCACGTCCAATGCCGTGATAGAAGACAACGGCCGGCATGACTGTTCCAAACAGAGTAGACAGTATACAAGACATGTCTATTGGTACTATTGCAAAAATCAAAAACCACACATCTCAAATCTCAAATTATATGGCTGTCATAACAACCACAGCAATGTATCTATCATAGCAGGCCGATATAGCAATATATGTCAGACTGCGATAGCCATATAGGCAATGTAAATAAAACTATATAAGTTGGATATCTCCCGTTTTCAGATAAAAAGTATAGGAGACCATGAAGACTAAGGGACATGGATAACTATTGGGATAAAGATTTAATTGAGTAATAGACAGTTGTCAAGGGAAAGGGAGCAAGGGGATGAAAGGGAGGGAATAGGAAGGGGTGGGGGAGTTCAAAAAGAGACTAGGATAGATATTAATAGCATGCATATAGCATGCATGAATACTACCTGGGGTTGGTTAAGTTAGAGAAACGATTTGTAGGAATGGGCTTCATTGATACCCAGGAGCACATAAAGGGATTTTTATAACAGCTTACCTGTAAAATCCTTTTCTTGGAGTACATCACGGGACACAGAGCGACTTAGTCATTACTAATGGGTTATATAGATACCTTCAGGTGCTGGCACTGGCAACTTCCAAAACCGGAAGTACCCTCCCCTATATAAGCCCCTCCCATCCGGGAGCACCTCAGTTTTGTAGCAAAGCAATAAGTGTCCCAAAAAGAGGGGTGGGAGCTCTGTGTCCCGTGATGTACTCCAAGAAAAGGATTTTACAGGTAAGCTGTTATAAAAATCCCTTTTTCTTTTTCGTACATCACGGGACACAGAGCGACTTAGTCATTACTAATGGGACGTCCCAAAGCAATGCCAAATGAGGGGAGGGATACACTATACATAAGCTGGGCGCCATCAGGCATGAGGATCTTTTGCGGCCTGCAACACACTGCGCCCAAAGGCGACATCCTCCTGATTTCTAACGTCTACCTGGTAGAATCTAGTAAACGTGTGTACTGAAGACCATGTTGCGGCCTTACAGACTTGAGCCAGGGAGGCCTGGTGATGCACTGCCCATGAAGTTCCAACTGCTCTTGTGGAGTGCGCCCTAACTTTGAACGGAGGCGGTCTCCTTCTCAAGCCATAGGCTTGTATTATGACCTGTCGAATCCACTTGGCTAAAGTAGATTTTGATGCTGCCTGACCCTTTCTGGGGTCTTCCGGCAGAACAAACAAAGTATCCGTTCTACGAATCTGAGCAGTGGCTTTTAGATAAGCTTTAACTGCTCTTACTACATCCAAAGAATGCAATAACTTTTCCTCTACCGAACTAGGTTTGGGGAAAAAGGAAGGAAGAACCACATCTTGGTTCAAATGAAACCTCAATACCACCTTAGGAAGAAAGGCTGGATGAGGACGTAATACTACTCTGTCCTTATGGACAACCAGATATGGCTCCTTACAGGACAAGGCGGCTAATTCCGATACTCTTTTAGCCGAACAAATGGCTACTAAGAAAATCAATTTCCTGGTGAGAAGAACCAAGGAAATGTGCTGCAATGGTTCAAATGGTTGTTTCTGTAGAACCGACAGAACCAGGTTTAAGTACCATGGACATATGGGAATACTAACCGGAGGGCTAATACGCATCACTCCTTGTATGAAAGCTTTGACTAGTGAATGCGAAGCCAAGGGCCTTTGAAAAAATATTGACAAGGCCGAAATCTGACCCTTGATAGTACTCAAGGCAAGCTTCCTATCCACAGCCCACTGTAGGAAATCCAGAATCCTACCTATTACGTACTTACGTGGATGCCATTTCTTGGCCTCACACCACGCGACGTACGCCTTCCAGATCCTATAATAGATCTGCCTGGATACCGGCTTCCTGGCATTGATCATGGTAGATACCACCGGATTAGAGAGACCTCTCTTTTTTAGAATGTGGGCTTCAATAGCCAGGCCGTCAAACCTAGGGCTGGTAAGGAAGGGTGGTATATCGGTCCTTGCGAAAGCAGGTCCGGACGATGTGGGAGGGTCCAAGGACTCCCCACTGACATTTTTACAATCTCCGCGTACCATGCCCTTCGGGGCCACACTGGAGCCACCAGAATCACCGGTTTCTTTTCTACCCGGATTCTGCGGATTAATCGCGGTAACAAATGTGGCGGTGGGAATGCATATATCAGCTTGAACTGATCCCAAGGGAACACTCGGGCATCCGAGCCACAAGCTAGGGGATCCCTTGTGCGAGACACAAATCTGTCCACCTTTGCGTTGAATCTGGATGCTAGCAGATCTACATCCGGTGTTCCCCACCGCTGGCATATTGCCTGGAAAACCTCGGGGTGAAGAGACCATTCCCCCGGGCATAATTGCTGGCGACTTAAAAAGTCCGCTCTCCAATTTTCCACTCCTGGGATGAAAACCGCGGATATGGCTGGGACATATCTTTCTGCCCATTCCAGGATGCAATTCGCTTCCCTCTGGGCTGCACGACTCCTGGTGCCACCCTGGTGATTGATATATGCCACTGCTGTGGCATTGTCTGATTGAATTCTGACAGGGGACCCTTGGAGTTTGGATGTCCATGCTACTAGGGCATACCGGGCTGCTCGTATCTCTAAGAGATTGATGGGCAGGGCCTTCTCTGCTTCTGACCACTTGCCCTGGAGAGACCATTGCTCCAGTACTGCCCCCCAGCCTATGAGGCTGGCATCTGTAGTGACCACCTTCCAAGAAACCGGACTGAAGGGTTTCCCTTTTTCCAGATTCTGGGGCACCAACCACCAATGGAGGCTCTTGCGAACGGAAGGGGACAGGGACATTGGTAAGTCTAAAGCCTGAACTTTTTTGTTCCAGGCTGACAGTATGGCCCTCTGCAAGTTCCTTGAATGGAATTGACCGTAGGGTACTGCTTCGAATGAAGCCACCATTTTTCCCAGCAGCCTCATGCACAGGCGTATGGATGGTTTTCTTTTTGTACCCACTAAGTGGGTCAAATCTTTCAAAGACGACACCTTCTCTGGAGGTAAGAAAATCTTTCTCTGATTTGAATCCAGCCTTAGCCCCAAGTATTCCAGACTTTTGACTGGTCTTAGAGCTGACTTGTCTCGGTTGATAATCCAACCGTGATATTCCAGATACTTGATTGTCTCGTGAATAGCTACTTCCAGTTTTTCCACTGAGTGGTCTATTAGTAGCAGGTCGTCTAAATATGCCATTATCGTTACACCCCGTGTTCTTAGATTGGCCAATAGTGGGGCCAGAATTTTTGTGAACACTCGTGGTGCTGTGGCCAGACCGAAAGGTAAGGCTCTGAACTGAAAATGGTGCCCTTCTACTACAAAGCGTAGAAATTTCTGGTGGGCCGGAAAGATGGGAATATGCAGATAAGCATCCTTTATGTCGATCGAGGCTAACCATTCCTGCCCTTGTAGGGCGGTGGCCACCGATCGGATCGACTCCATCCGAAAAGTCTTGATATGTAGGAACTTGTTTAGCCCTTTTAGATTTAATATGGGCCTCACGTCCCCATTTGGTTTGGGGACTGTGAAAAGGTTCGAGTAAAACCCGAACCCGCTTTCTTCCAAGGGAACCTTCATGATTACACCTTGGAGCAATAGTTGTTCTAGTGCCAGAAGGAGGGATCCTCTCTTCTGGGGATCGCTTGGCACGTTTGACCTCATAAAATGGGCAGGAGGAGTGTCTTTTAACTCCAGCTTGTATCCCAGACTTACTGCGGAGATCACCCATCTGTCTCTGATGGTGTCCCGCCAGGTCTCTGTGAACAACTGAAGTCTTCCCCCCACCCGATTGAGTGGGGGCAACCCTTCATGACTTGGGGGGAGGTTTTGTACCTCTCCTGACCCAGGGTTTCTTGTTACCCTGTGATTGTCCCTGATTTCTGCCCCCTGGATTTGACCGCGGAGGCCGTCGGAACTGTTTCACAGCCGATGTGCCAGGGACTGGAGAAGTAGGCCTCTTAAAAGAAGGACTTCTACCCTTGTTCTTAACCAGCAAGAGTGTACTTTTACCGGCAGAAATTTTCTGGATATACTTGTCCAGATCTTCTCCAAATAAGCGTTCTCCATGAAATGGGAAGCTAATCAGCAATTTCTTACAGGGAGCTTCAGCAGACCAGTTTTTGAGCCACAGAAGCCTACGCATATGTACTACAGACAGCGTAAAGCGGGAGGCCTGTTGGATTGTATCCTTTATGGCGTCCACCGCAAAACACAAGGCTCTAGGCAGGTCAGCTAGGGCAAGAGCCTGCTGATCTGGTAAGTCCCTTAAGACTTGTTTCAACTGATCTTTCACTGCTTGGCAGACTCCAATCGCTGCTACCGCAGGTTGTGTCACCATGCTTGCTGTAGAGAAAGCAGATTTTAGTAAAGACTCCAATTTTTTATCTATTGGGTCTTTGAACATTGGATTATTATCTACTGGACATGTCAGTGATTTGTTCACAGAAGAGATGGCTGCGTCCACTGTAGGGACCCTCCATTTTTTTATGAACTTATCCTCCATGGGATAGATCACCGGAAATCTCTTGGGGGGAGCAAATATTTTATCAGGATGCTCCCAATCCTGGTAAATAAGCCCTTCTAATAAAGGGTGGATTGGGAAGGAACAGACAGCCTGGGGAGCTTTTAGCGACCCCAGCGAGGAAACCGTAGTGGTTGATGGTTCCGCCAGAGGCATTTTAAATGCTGATCGGACCATGTTAGTCAGAGACTGAACCCATAATCTTTCAGCCTGAGATGCTGAGAAAGGTTCTTCCACTGTTGATTCCTCCATAACTGAATCAACCTCATCCTGATCCCCTTCAGGTAGGTCGATCTCTGTGTGGGGCTGTTCCTCCACTAACAGGCACTCTGAAGGAGGAGACGGAGATCGGACGCGCTTTCCCTGTGACAGGGAAGCAGCGATCAATGCTGTTAATCTCTCTTCCAATCCTCCCAGAGTTGAGGATAAAACCTCCTCTGTTATATATACAGGAGCAGGTGGACTGGGGACAGCCGCAGCACCAGGCACTCCTGCGGGGTTTCTACGGCTACTGACTTCTGAATTCTCAGGGGAGATTGGTGCAGTACAAGCATGCCCAATATCCTCAGAGCCCGATGGAGACCCCTTTGGCTTCCTGGAAGACTTATTTCCGGAGCGTCTGGACGACATATCCTTTAAGCACAAAGCTGAGGTATTCCCGTCGTCATACACCAATTTTGCTGGTAATAGTCTAACACAGTTGCTGCTATATACCAGCTGGTGTCCACTAAAGTGCCTTTCTATGGGGATGCCTGCATCAACCGCCTCTGTGTGCCACTGTTTGTTGCTAGCTCTGTTTGCATCCAGCTGACACTTGTACTGTGTCTTTATACAAGCTGGGACGCCTGCACATGCGCAGAAACGCTGTGGCGCGCATCGAGCGTCATCCACCCGCCCCGCCCCTTTTTTTTCATAGGAGGCGCGTGCACGCGCCCGCGCGCCCGTGCGCCATTGGCGCCCTTTTCGAAAATCAAACAGGGACTAGGAGCCAGGGCCCTTTTTGCCGGAGGGCCTGTGCGGTGGATGAGCGCAGCAACAGGGCAGAGGAAGTGGATTCCCACAGAGAAACTTACCAACTGCCTGGATCTTTTGACTTGAGAAAACCAAAGATCCACATGACAAGAAAAATGTACCACAGCGGCCTCTAGTGGTTTAACACAGGTACCGCGGTCCTCTTTTTTTTTTTTTTTTCTTGACTACTATTAAAATTTTACATTTTCAGTAGTTACAGGCATACACAGATATTAGCGGGAATACCGTTAGGTAACAGACAGAAAGACAAATTAGGCTTGGGGGTACCCCAATAGAACCAAGTTCCTGGGGGCCCCCACTTACCTGTTCCCCGCCGCAGGACTCTGTTTGGTCCACAGAAGCCCAAACTTCACCTATCACGGCAGGCATTGTAATTAAACCTTCAGGGACCGGGTTCCCAAGGATTCCACTCCCCTGGACCTGTATAGCACCCTGCACAGACAACATCTTGGTCGTGGGTATGACCAGAGCTCTGGATCCCAGGGTCCAGCCCTCCTAAGAGAGGCATTACAGGCAAAACCTTGCTCTTCTGCTGCAAGGCCCGGGTACCGACCGTTTAGCTATGAAGCTTTTTTGGTGGGATCCGGAACAGCTTACTAAGGCCCAAAAGAACCTGTACGCAAGCCCAGTGAAAACACATGTTACTCTTTGGCCAACACCTTAGACACTGGCAAAAAACTGAGGTGCTCCCGGATGGGAGGGGCTTATATAGGGGAGGGTACTTCCGGTTTTGGAAGTTGCCAGTGCCAGCACCTGAAGGTATCTATATAACCCATTAGTAATGACTAAGTCGCTCTGTGTCCCGTGATGTACGAAAAAGAAAGTGCGTTCAAGTGTTCTATCCAGAGGGTTTCTTTGCAGAGTATCTGTTTATCCCAGTTACCTCCTCGTGGATCACGAGGAATCACTGCAAGAGCAATGAACGATATCAATGAAGTATCAAACCTATGGTAGAGATCTCAGTGTCTGCTTACAGAGGTCACCATTTTGCCTCCTGCTGAATAATATACATGATCTTTGATGCGGGAACGAAATTGTCGAATGGTTTTACCCACATAAAAGGCCTTGCACTGACAGGACATTAGATATACTAGACCTTGCGTCTCACAGTTGGCATGGAAATTAGGTATGAACGTTTCCCCATTGGGGAGTACAAAGCTAGTGCCATTGTTAATCCATGGGCAGAATGCGCACTTACCACATTTGGTAATGCCATTGGGGAGATCCTTAGGGTTGCATAAAGGCAAATAGTGACTAGATGCCAGTTTGTCACGTAGCGAACGTGACCTTCTAAATGTAATATTAGGTTTGCTGTGTATATATTTAGCAAGGATAGGGTCCTCTGTCAAAAATGACCAATTGTTAGTTAGTACATTACGCAACTCGCAGTGCTGACTAGAATAGCTGATAATAAATCTAACCACCTGATCCGTCTTATTGATTTTAGTCTTATAGAGTAACGAGTTACGCGACTGGCGTAGGGCCTTATTGTAGGCCTTCCGTAGAAGAGATTTAGTGTAGCCTCGTGCTCTAAGGCGGTCACGCAGTAAGCTTGCCTGCACTATAAAGTCCCTGGTGTGTGTACAATTACGGCGTAGCCTTAAATATTGTGCATAAGGTATCGAATTAGACTTGCAGGGTGGGCACTGGTCGCATGTAAGATAGTGTTTCCGGCTGTTTCCTTCCGAAACAGCGTAGAAGCCAGACAGCCATTGATGTCCTTAGAGATTGTTAGATCTAGAAAGGTGATACAATGAGTATCATATGAAAAGGTAAATTTGAGATTGTAGCAGTTGTTATTAAGGATCTCAATGAATGTCTGGAGTAGGGTAGGAGTACCCGTCCAAATGATAAAGATATCGTTGATGTACCTTAGTCAGCAAAGAGCATGGCCAGTGTACATCGACAACAGCTCATCCGAAAGGTCATGTTCCCACCCCCCCAGGTACAAGTTGGTGTAGGCCGGGGCGCATGATGTGCCCATAGCCACACCTTGTACCTGGAGGAAGGGGGACTCTTTGAAAATAAAACAGTTTCTAGTCAAAATAAATCTTAATAATGAAACAACAAATTCGCAAAAATCCCAGTGATAGTGGTCCTGTTCCCGAAGAACAATCTCTAAGGACATCAATGGCTGTCTGGCTTCTACGCTGTTTCAGAAGGAAACAGCCGGAAACACTATCTTACATGCGACCAGTGCCCACCCTGCAAGTCTAATTCGAAGCATACCTTATGCACAATATTTAAGGCTACGCCGTAATTGTACACACACCAGGGACTTTATAGTGCAGGCAAGCTTACTGCGTGACCGCCTTAGAGCATGAGGCTACACTAAATCTCTTCTACGGAAGGCCTACTCTATAAGACTAAAATCAATAAGACGGATCAGGTGGTTAGATTTATTACCAGATATTCTAGCCAGCACTGCGAGTTGCGTAATGTACTAACAATTGGTCACTTTTGACAGAGGACCCTATCCTTGCTAAATATATACACAGCAAACCTGATATTACATTTAGAAGGTCACGTTCGCTACGAGACAAACTGACATCTAGTCACTATTTGCCTTTATGCAACCCTAAGGATCTCCCCAATGGCATTACCAAATGTGGTAAGTGCGCATTCTGCCCATGGATTAACAATGGCACTACCTTTGTACTCCCCAATGGGGAAACGTTCATACCTAATTTCCATGCCAACTGTGAGACGCAAGGTCTAGTTTATCTAATGTCCTGTCAGTGCAAGGCCTTTTATGTGGGTAAAACCATTCGACAATTTCGTTCCTGCATCAAAGATCATGTATATTATTCAGCAGGAGGCAAAATGGTGACCTCTGTAAGCAGACACTTAGATCTCTACCATAGGTTTGATACTTCATTGATATCGTTCATTGCTCTTGCAGTGATTCCTCGTGATCCACGAGGAGGTAACTGGGATAAACAGATACTCTGCAAAGAAACCCTCTGGATAGAACGCTTGAACGCACTATGTGCTCCGGGTATCAATGAAGCCCATTCCTACAAATCGTTTCTCTAACTTAACCAACCCCAGGTAGTATTCATGCATGCTATATGCATGCTATTAATATCTATCCTAGTCTCTTTTTGAACTCCACCCCTTCCTATTCCCTCCCTTTCATCCCCTCACTCCGTTTCCCTTGACAACTGTCTATTACTCAATTGAATCTTTATCCCAATAGTTATCCATATCCCTTAGTCTTCATGGTCTCTTATTCTTCTTTTCCGAAAACGGGAGATATCCAACTTATATAGTTTTATTTACATTGCCTATATGGCTATCGCAGTCTGACATATATTGCTATATCGACCTGCTATGATAGATACATTGCTGTGGTTGTTATGACGGCCATATAATTTGAGATCTGAGATGTGTGGTTTTTGATTTTTGCAATAGTACCAATAGACATGTCTTGTATACTGTCTACTCTGTTTGGAACAGTCATGCCGGCCGTTGTCTTCTATCACGGCATTGGACGTGCTTCTCATGATCCTTGGACTCTTTACCTATCATGCAGCCGCCCAGCGTCATCTATACACCTCCCCTTTCCTTCCCCTTCCCCTCCCCTCTCCCTGAGGTTGATGACGCATCCATGCATCCTCCGAGAACGTATCCCCTGTTCTCGGTTGGTTGCCTGGTAACCCTGCGCTCATGTGGGGTCCGCTGTTCATGGGTTCCTCCCATTGAATCGGCGGTTCTCGTAGCACTTGGTGGTTGGCCGACGCTGGTGACGTCACTCCGCCTCGACGGGCTGACTCATCAGCAATGGGACATGGCTACTTAAACACGCTGTTTGTAGCGTGTCAACCAGGTCACGTTTTACCATTTCTCGGTCGCTCCGCTGCCAGCCGCATCGATATTGCAGGTATACATCTTTCAGCTTTACCCTTTTGTTAAATGTCTATTTCTGCTGGAACAAGGTTCTTGAGGCTAATGTCTGTGCCCTTATAGGGCTCTGCTGTTATCCCATACCTGTTTTGCAGTTTCCTGAATCACCTGCATACCACCTACTTCTTTGCTATCATTCAGGCTATCTGCCAGCCATTTGCTAAATGGTAAGGATATGTATTTGCTTTTTCATTTCATGCACGCTGCCTAGCTGTAAATATTACCTCTTTGTACTAGACCTAACTGATATAGTATACTAAGAGTCTCCCTTTTATTACTTTTCCTTTGTTTTCAACAGCGAATCCATATGTCTTTCAAACCAGTGTGGTTAATCCACTGCCAACTTTATACTGTGGTTCCCCTATTTTCCGCTAATTATATATATACCCTATCTTATCTATCCATTAACTACTTCTTGGAGACCTTCAGATTCTGGTCGTTGACCAATTTAGTTCAACGTCAGTGGTATAGGGTGAGTACCCTATTATTTAAACTGTTATTATAGGCAAGCATTTATTTCAATCAGCTCATTAAACCAATTTTTGTTATAGTTTAGCATCTGTCTGGTTTGTACCTCACCATCGGCTCGGCTGGCATTGGTCCTGACTGGGAATTCTACCTTCTTTCTTATCCCTTCCCATACCTTACCCTGTCCCCCATTTCCCCTCCCCCCTTCCTCTCCCCCTCTTCACCCCCCTTCCCAGTTCTCTTCCCTTCCCTCCTCTCCCTTCCCTCCTTTCCTCTCCCCATCTTCCCCTCCTGTTCCAATCTAGTCCTTAGCCCATCTTGGTAGGGCTTTTTTGAGGGTATTGGAACTCTACTCCAGTGACAGTCAAGTTTAAAGACTCCGGAGTGTGAGTATAACCTAATAAGTAGATGTTTATTTTATATTTCAAATACATTGATACCTCTCCATTTTTATGGATATATTACATGCTCTGACGAGCACCTCAATTAAATTGTATACTGACTAAATCTCTCTTGGATATTCACATAATTTTCTACTGTCTACCATGCCCCCATGATTTGTTCGTGTCCTCTCTGGAGCATGTTTTTTCATGTCCTTTGTTGTCCTATGAGCTGCTGTCCGGCTGACTGGTTCTTTTTAAATATTTTTATGTACTGCTATGTATGTAACCACCTATTAGGTAACCATGATATTTCTAACATATTGTATTTTTATTTATTAGCTTTGTATGCTGTTGCTTTCTGAAGAAGCGTGTCTTCACGCGAAACATGTTAAAGCTGTGGACCTCACTGGGTACTACAATTCTAGCCTTCACTGTCGGTATCTAGCCAACTGCTTGGACCCTATGGCATTTGGAGAGCAATTCTCCTATAGATCCTATTGTTACCATACATTCTGCATCCCTCAGTGATTGTACCTGGTTGGCCCATACATATAATTGCTTAATGGTTTTTAGAAAATCCTTTTTAAATGTCATTTTCTGTAATTTAATTTAATAAATTTGTTATATTTTTCTACAAACATATCTTGTTAATTTGTGCCTATAAAGTCCAAAGTCCCCCACATTTTCCTTTTCTCCTGCATAACTTGTATCCAGGGCCGGGCCAAGGGGTGGGCAGGAGGGGCAGCTGCCCTGGGTACTGTGGTATCAAGTGAGATGGGAGGGCGCCATGAGGAGATTTAAGGGAGGGGATTTGTGTTGAAAGGTAGAATTTGGGGCATGGCAGGGGGGTAAGAATTGTTCTAGGAAGGGAAATTAGTGTGGGGGGGGGTTGCTAGGAGTGGTGATTTAGGGGAATCTGTGTTGGGAGGGGGATAGGGAAAAGGATTTTGTGCTATGAGGGGGAATTGGGTGGTTTTGTGCTAGAAGAGGTGATATGATAGAGAGGGGTTTGTTTTTTGGAGGGAGGATTTGTGCTAAATGGAATGATGGGGAGGGGGGATTTGTGATAGAAGGGGAAATGGGGGGGATTTGTGCAGGGAGGAAGGCATGGGGGGGATTTGTGTTGGAAGGGGGGATTTAGAGTTTGAGAAGAGGATGTGTACTTTTTGGGGAAATGTTCGGGGAAGAGGAATTGTGCTAAGAGGCGTTTTTTTTGAGGATTTGTGCTAGTAGGGATGATTGTGGGGGGGGGGGGAATTTGTGCTAGAAGGGGAAGAAAATTGTGTGTGTTTGCTGGGAGGGGGAATTGGTGGGGCAGGAATTTGTGTTGGGAGGGGGATTTGGAGTGGGGGGAGAGGATCTGTACTTGGAGGGGCAATTTTAGGGGTAGAGGAATTGTGATAGGAGGGTGATTTTTTTAGGGGGGGAGTATTTGTTCTGGGGGGATTTTGGGGGCAAAGATTTGAACTGAGAGAGGGTATTTCAGCAGGGGGTGGATTTGTACTGGAAAGAGGGGGAATTAATGCTTAATGAGTAATCATGCAGATTAGTGCTCAGTTTTGAGCACTTGGGGGATTTTTGCTGTGTATGATATGCATGTAAAGTCGCCCATGTTTCCCGTGCTTAGAACTGTCTCTGCACAAAGTGTCATTTTTGAAGGAAAAAAAGTCATTTGAAACTCACTCGCGGCTATTAATGAATTGTCGGCTTTTATCAATACATAGAAAAGTAATTGAAAAAAAAAAAGCGTGGGGGTTCCCCCAAATTCAATTACCAGGCCCTCCAGGTCTGGAATGGATATTAAGGGGAACCCCGCCGCAAATTTAAAAAAAAATGGTGTGCGGTTCCCCCTAAATATCCATACCAGGCCCTTCAGATCTGGCATGGATTTTAAGGGGAACTCCACCCCAAATTTAAAAAAAAATGGCGTGGAGTCCCCCCAAAATACCATACCAGACCCATATCCGAGCACGCAACCTGGCCGGCAGCAGGGGAAGAGGGGGGGACGAGAGAGCGGCCCCCCCTCCTGAACCGTACCAGGACACAAGAAAGTGTAAAAAAATGTAAATAAAAACACACAAACACCTTGGAAAAGTCCTTTATTAAAAAAAAAACAAAAAAAAAAACATTCCAGCGATGAAATCCAGTGTCCCGCGGCGATCCCGATGTCCAGCGCTGTCCGTCATTGGTTGTGCCTGAGCGGACCTGATGGGGAACTTCCTCCGCAGTGTTTTAAATGTATAGACCCGCCCCTTCTAAAGTTCCCCATCAGGTCCGCTCAGGCCAATGACGTAGGCGCGGTCTGACATACCAAGGGGGCGGACCTGATGGGGAACTTCCTTCACTGTGTAATACATGTATAGACCCGCCCCTTCTCATGTTCCGCATCAGGTCCTCAGCCTTACGCCGAGTCATTGGCTGAGCGGACCTGATGGGGAACTTTAGAAGGGGCGGGTCTATACATGTAATAGACTGCAGAGGAAGTTCCCCATCCGGTCCGCTCAGGCTCAGCCAATGACGGACAGCGCTGGACATCGGATCGCCGCGGGACACTGGATTTCACCGCTGGAATGGTTTTTATTTTATTTTTATTTTTTTAATAAAGGACTTTTTCAAGGTGTTTGTGTGGTTTTTTTTACATTTTTTTACACTTTCTTCGTGAAATGGTAGGGGTACAATGTACCCCTTACTAATTCACATAGGGGGGAGCCGGAATCTGGGGGTCCCCTTTGTTAAAGGGGTCTTCCAGATTCTGATAAGCCCCCCGCCCGCAGACCCCCACAACCACCGGGCTGTCCAACCAAGGGTTGTCGGGATGAGGCCCTTGTCCCCATCAACATGGGGACATCCTCCCCATGTTGAGGGCATGTGACCTGGTACGGTTCAGGAGGGAGGGGGGCGCTCTCTCGTCCCCCCCTCTTCTCCTGCGGCCGGCCAGGTTGCGTGCTCGGATAAGGGTCTGGTATGGATTTTTGGGGGGACTCCACGCCATTTTTTTTAAATTTGGGGTGGAGTTCCCCTTAAAATCCATGCCAGATCTGAAGGGCCTGGTATGGATATTTAGGGGGAACCGCACGCCATTTTTTTTAAAATTTGCGGCGGGGTTCCCCTTAATATCCATTCCAGACCTGAAGTGCCTGGTAATTGAATTTGGGGGAACCCCCATGCTTTTTTTTTTTTTTTTTTTATCAATGACTTTTCTATGTATTGATAAAAGCCGACAATTCATTAATAGCCGTGAGTGAGTTTTAAATGACTTTTTTTCCTTCAAAAATGACACTTTGTGCAGGGACAGTTCTAAGCACGGGAAACAAGCGCGACTTTACATGCATATCATACACACCCCCCAGGTACGAAATTTAAAGGAATATTTCACTTTTATTGTTTCACTTTAAGCATTATTAAAATCACTGCTCCTTAAAAAAACGGGCGTTTTTAAAACTTTTTTTTGCATTGATACATGTCCCCTGGGGCAGGACCCGGGTCCCCAAACACTTTTTAGGACAATAACTTGCATATAAGTCTTTATAATTAGCACTTTAGATTTCTCCTATAGACTTTTCAAATTTGCCGCGAACACCCCAAATTGTTCGTTGTTCGGCGAACGGGCGAACAGGCAATGTTCGAGTCGAACATGAGTTCGACTCGAACTCGAAGCTCATCCCTAGGCAGCAGACAAAAGTGACACTTACTGCTCTTATTTGAGACAAGTACACACTATAGTGGAGAATATGCTTTGTTCATATTTAATGACTGAGGCTTACAACTACTTTAATATTGAAGGCCATGTACAAACTGCAGTAATGTATGGCAAGCGACAAATCACTGCAGTCACATCAGTAGAATATGTGATTGGGTATGTTCTAGTAAATGCTCTACATGCTCTTCATACTTTGCAACACTGATACCTACATGACCTTTTGAGAAGATTTCTGACAATCGCATGTCAATAGGTCAATCTTGATATGGGATGAGGTCACCTTACAGTGATAACTCATTTCTTGAACCCGGTGTACTTTGTCTTTATACAGCCTACTTCCACATTATCTTGTGAGTATAACAGGAAGCTATCACCATCATAGTTTTATGAATCACTGTGTAAGTGCTATGGTTATTGACCGTCACAAGTCTAGCCTGAGATATTGTATAGAGATTGAGAACATTCATCTTCCACAGGACCAGTATCTGTCACGTTGGAATGACGGCTGTAAACATATTGCAAATCTTTTTTTGCTAAATAAAATTTGGTCAGTTCTTAAAAAAATATACACACCTTTCCCAGCAGATAAAGAATATAATATAAATTTTTATAGGCAATGACTTATTAACCACTTAAGCCCCGGACCATTTGGTAGCTAAAGGACCAGAGGTGAATTCAGAATTTTGCACTGCGCTGCTTTAACTGTAAATTGTGCGGACATGCAATGTTGTACCCAAACGAAATTTGCGTCCTTTTCTTCCCACAAATAGAGCTTTCTTTTAATGGTATTTGATTGCCTCTGCGATTTTTATTTTTTGCGATATAAATGGAAAAAACCGAACATTTTGAAAAAAAATGATATTTTCTACTTTTTGAAAAAGAAAAAGAAAAGAAAAATCGAATAAACTCAATTTTAGTCATACATTTAGGCCAAAATGTATTCAGCCACATGTCTTTAGTAAAAAAAATGTCAATAAGCGTATATTTATCGGTTTGCGCAAAAGTTATTGCGTTTACAAACTAGGGTACATTTTCTGGAATTTACACAGCTTTTAATTTATGACTGCCTATCTCATTTCTTGAGGTGCTAAAATGACAGGGCAGTACAAAACCCCCCCAAATGACCCCATTTTAGAAAGTAGACACCCCAAGGAAATTGCTGAGAGGCATGTTGAGCCCATTGAATATTTTTTTTTTGTCCCAAGTGATTGAATAATGACAAAAAAAAATAAAAAATTACAAAAAGTTGTCACTAAATGATATATTGCTCACACATGCCATGGTTATATGTGGAATTGCACCCCAAAATACATTCTGCTGCTTCTCCTGAGTACGGGGATACCACATGTGTGGGACTTTTTAGGAGCCTAGCCACGTACGGGACCCCGGAAACCAAGCACCGCCTTCAGGATTTCTACGGGCGCAAATTTTTGATTTCACTCCTCACTACCTATCACAGTTTTGAAGGCCATAAAATGCCAAAATAGCACAAAACCCCCCCCCCCAAATGACCCCATTTTAGAAAGTAGACACCCCAAGGAAATTGCTGAGAGGCCTGTTGAGCCCATTGAATATTTTTTTTTTTTGTCCCAAGTGATTGAATAATGACAAAAAAAAAAAAAATTACAAAAAGTTGTCACTAAATGATATATTGCTCACACATGCCATGGTTATATGTGGAATTGCACCCCAAAATACATTCTGCTGCTTCTCCTGAGTACGGGGATACCACATGTGTGGGACTTTTTAGGAGCCTAGCCACGTACGGGACCCCGGAAACCAAGCACCGCCTCCAGGATTTCTAAGGGCGCAAATTTTTGATTTCACTCCTCACTACCTATCACAGTTTTGAAGGCCATAAAATGCCAAAATAGCACAAAACCCCCCCAAATGACCCCATTTTGGAAAGTAGACACCCCAAGCTGTTTGCTGAGAGGCATGGTGAGTATTTTACAGCTCTCATTTGTTTTTGAAAATGAAGAAAGAACATTTTTTTTCTTTTTTTTTTCAATTTTCAAAACTTTGTGACAAAAAGCGAGATCTGCAAAATACTCACAATACCTCTCAGCAAATAGCTTGGGGTGTCTACTTTCCAAAATGGGGTCATTTGGGGGGGTTTTGTGCCATCTGGGCATTCCATGGCCTCCGAAACTGTGATAGGCAGTGAGAAGTGAAGTCAAAAATTGACACCCTTAGAAAGCCTGAAGGCGGTGCTTGGTTTTTGGGGTCCCGTACGCGGCTAGGCTCCCAAAAAGTCTCACACATGTGGTATCCCCGTACTCAGGAGAAGCAGCAGAATGTATTTTGGGGTGTAATTCCACATATGCCCATGGCATGTTTGAGCAATATATCATTTAGTGACAACTTTGTGCAAAAAAAAAAAAAAAATTGTATTTTTTCCGCAACTTGTGTCAACATATAAAATATTCCATGGACTCGACATGCCTCTCAGTATATAGCTTGGGGTGTCTACTTTCCAAAATGGGGTCATTTGGGGGGGTTTTGAACTGTTCTGGCATTTTATACACAACATTAGGAAGCTTACATCCACTCTTCTAACCACTTGAAGACAAAGCCCTTTTTGACACTTTTTGTTTACATGAAAACATTTTTTTTTTTTGCAAGAAAATTATGTTGAACCCCCAAACATTATATATATTTTTAAAGCAAAGGCCCTACAGATTAAAATGGTGGGTGTTGCATTTTTTTTTTCTACACAGTATTTGCGCAGCGATTTTTCAAACGCATTTTTTGGGTTAAAAAATACACTTTTTTTAATTTTAATGCACTAAAACACACTATATTGCCCAAATGTTTGATAAAATAAAAAAGATGATCTTAGGCCGAGTACATAGATACCAAACACGACATGCTTTAAAATTTCGCACAAACGCGCATTGGCGACAAACTACATACATTTTTAAAAGCCTTTAAAAGCCTTTACAGGTTACCCCAGTAGATTTACAGAGGAGGTCTACTGCTAAAATGATTGTCCTCGATCTGACCTTCGCGGTGATACCTCACATGCATGGTGCAATTGCTGTTTACATATGACGCCAGACCGACGCTTGCGTTCGCCATTGGGCAAGAACAGGGCAGGACAGGGGTGCTTTTTTTTTTTATTATTAATTTTGCTTTTTTATTTTATTTTTAAACTGTTGCTTCCATATTTATTTATTTTTATCACTTTTATTGTTATCTCAGGGAATGTAAATATCCCCTATGATAGCAATAGGTAATGACAGGTACTCTTTTTTGAAAAAACTGGGGTCTATTGGACCCTAGATATTTCCTCTGCCCTCAAAGCATCTGACCACACCAAGATCGGTGTGATAAAATGCTTTCCCAATTTCCCAATGGCGCTTTTTATATCTGGGGGGGGGACATTCCCTCCCACTGCTTGTAAAAGCAGTCTAGAGGCTAATTATCTGCTAGAATTGCTTTTACATGAAAGCCGGCCGCTGGCTGAAAAGAATGATACCAAGATGATACCTAAACCCGCAGGCATCATTCTGGTATAAACATTCAAAGTCCAGCAACATACCAGTACGTTGCTGGTCCTTGTTGGACATGTATTGTAATCTTTTTTTTCATGCAGCCTGTTGGCTGAACGAAAAAAAAAGATTGATCGGTGGGTATGCCCACCATTAGAATACCGCCCTTCATCCACCCACTTCTAATGATGGGCATACATGCACCATTTATATATGCCGAAGCATGGGGGCATCTTCTCGCAAAAGTTATGCCGCGTACACATGGTCAGACTTTTCCACGGGCAAGCCTCCGTCGGAATTTCGACCGTATGTACGCGGCATTAGGAGCAAAATCGCTCCTCCGCTCCTGCTGCCCCAATGCTTCGGCATATATGCTTTTTTTTTTTAACTGTGGTGGTGAAATCACCTCCTACAGCACTGGAGTCGCAGGGATCAGGCCTGTCTCTGCGAACGCTGCAGTTATGTGTGTTGTGTTTTGCAAGTGACAGTGATCGATCGATACTGCACTTTGGTGGCCTGGGCTGGACGGAGGGGCAAAACGCAGGTGCTAGCAGGTATCTGGGCTGATCCCACTAACAGTGCGTTTTTGGGAACCCTAAACTGCTGGGGACGCTAGTATAGATCTGATCAGATCAGATATTGATCTGTTCAGATACTATACCACTAAGGGGGGTGTATGCTTCACGTGTGGGTGTTAGCGTTGCTGGCACTAACCTGACGCTGCCTGGGGTGTGACTCAGACCCTCTCTGACGCTAAAACCTAACTGATATCACCCGCCGGGCGATCAGGGGGTTAAACCTTTATTGGGTTATATACGGCGGGTGCCCTGACACTATAAAAAGCAAACTAACTAACCAGCGTCACCCGTAACACTTATATGGTGATTACTGGTGAAAGGGTTAACTAGGGGCAATTAGGGGGTTAAAACCTTTATTAGGTAATATATGGGGGTACCTGACGCTATATAAAAACCTGACGGCGAACCTAAAAAAAAATTACTGGCTACCTATCGGCATCACCGACACTAAGACAACGATCATAAAAACGATTGCTTAGCGACAGTGGTGATAGGGGGTGAAAGGGTTACCTGGGGGACGATCAGGGGGTTAAACCTTTATTAGATAATATATGGGGGTACCTGACGCTATAAAAACCTGCGGCGAACCTAAAAAAAATTACTGGCTACCGATCAGCATCACCGACGCTAAGACATCGATCAGAAAAATGATCGCATAGTGACGGCGGTGCTAGGGGGTGAAAGGGTTACCTGGGGGGTGATCAAGGGGGTTACACCTTTATTAGGTAATATATGGGGGTACCCGACGCTATAAAAACCTGCGGCGAACCTAAAAAAAATTACTGGCTACCGATCAGCATCGCTGACGCTAAGACATCGATCAGAAAAATTATCGCTTAGTGACAGTGGTGATAGGGGGTGAAAGGGTTACCTGGGGGGGGGGGGGGCGATCAAGGGGGTTAAACCTTTATTAGGTAATATATGGGGGTACCCGACGCTATAAAAACCTGCGGCAAACCTAAAAAAAATTACTGGCTACCGATCAGCATCACCGACGCTAAGACATCGATCAGAAAAATGATCGCATAGCGACGGCGGTGCTAGGGGGTGAAAGGGTTACCTGGGGGGTGATCAAGGGGGTTAAACCTTTATTAGGTAATATATGGGGGTACCCGACGCTATAAAAACCTGCGGCGAACCTAAAAAAAATTACTGGCTACCGATCAGCATCGCCGACGCTAAGACATCGATCAGAAAAATTATAACTTAGTGACAGTGGTGATAGGGGGTGAAAGGGTTACCTGGGGGGCGATCAAGGGGGTTAAACCTTCATTAGGTAATATATGGGGGTACCCGACGCTATAAAAACCTGCGGCGAACCTAAAAAAAATTACTGGCTACCGATCAGCATCACCGACGCTAAGACATCGATCAGAAAAATGATTGCTTAGTGACGGCGGTGCTAGGGGGTGAAAGGGTTATCTGGGGGGTGATCAGGGGGTTAAACCTTTATTAGGGGGGGGGGTTAGGGGGCTACACTGGACCTAAAACTAAATGTAGTGACACTTTTACAGTCACAAATGTCACTGATTGCAGTGATCACTAAATAAATGGTCACTGCAATCAGTGACACTGTGACTGGGGGCTGGGGGGTGATCTGGGGGTGTCTGGGGGGCCTGGGGGGGCGATTTATGTGCCTATGTGTCCTGGTGTCAGTGTAGTGTTGTGTGTACTAACCTGCATCTTCTCCTGTACGGCGCTCGGTATATGTGAGCGCCGCAGGAGAGATGACATCACTTCCTCCTTCCTGGCAGGCAGGGGAAGCTCTCTCATTCGCCGGGAGCGATCGAGAGGGGGTGGCCGGAATCGAACGGCCGTCCCCTCATGCCGGATCGCTCCCGAAGGTAAAACGACCACCCACTGTAAAGAAGGGGGGTCCGATCGGACCCCCCAACTATACAAAGGCAATCACGTACATATACGTGATTCTGCCTGTCGGTGCCATTCTGCTGACGTATATTTACAGTGGGCGGTCGTTAAGTGGTTAAAGCATGGTACTTGCCTTACTCCACAGTCCTATAGTCTTCATCCTTGCCACATCCAGTTGTCAATGGCGGCTTGGGCTGTATGTAGCACTTACCCCCATTTAAGGGACCAGCTGGTTTTGTTGGGTCTGCGAACTACCTCCAAGGCTTCCGTTGTCAGGGTATAGAAAGAAAGTCTTCAGAAAGGCCAATGTCCACACAAATGTAAAACCCAAACAGTCAAGCTTTATTTACTTTTGCTGAGGGAAACTTGAGAGGAAAGTAAGATATGAGAGAAGAACAGGGGAAGGTTCAGGTACGCAGCACTAAAGTTGCAATCGTCGCCACTCAAGCCTGAGTGGGTATTGCTCACCCGGATAGTCCCGTTTAGTGGCCCTAGCAGCCGGGATGAAGAACGAATCAATCTTTCTTTTAGAAAGTAGGGATACGATCAGGAATCCTCTGCCACAGAATTATTAAACTGTCTTGAACCTCCCAGCCAAGCAATAGTGAGAGAACCTTTATGCCGGATTGGCGTATTGCAGGGCTTGTAATGATGATGATGGATCCCTCCATAGGTGAGCTCCAGGCCTCCTCCCGAGACAGCAGTACCGTCGCTAGTCTCCTCCGGGGCAGATCCTCCCCTGGTCTCCTTTCCCAAGCGTGGGCTTCCCGCAGGTGGGTAGCCTGGGATCCTTTCCTGAAGTGTAGGCCACAGCCAGTAGAGCTGGGCCTAACAGGTAGCGATGTAGCCTCGGGCTGAAGGTGCCCGGGGCCAGAACACACACGCACCCCGTGCCATGCGGGCCACGAGGCACGCACACAGGACAGGCCCGACCGACCCCAAGAACGAACCCCCCAGAACGGACCCCAATTAATGGCGTCTGGCCCTTATGTACCCTCTCCCAGCATGAACAGCGGGTAGACCACGCCCACTGCACAGCTGCCAAGAAAGGACACCCAAGGTGTTGTGATACCCCCAGTAGTTGAACCTATGCCGGTGGTGACAGTGCCACCTACAGGCGAACAGGAAACATGCCAGGCAGTATCACACCCAGAGCAGAAGCAAATTTAGAACAATCAACATGTCTAAACCCAATTACTGGCTCAGACCACCCTTAAATTTCAAACATAGGGCCCCCAAATATTGGGGAGGGCGCTACATGTATATTTTGAGGGGGTGGCAAACAAGACATCCTGCCACCACCCCCCCACTTAAACCGACATTGCAATCCTCACTGGTTTCACACCCGGCTATGACTGTTGCCTCTCAGTCCTCTCTGGCATGCCTCTCCAGTACTCCCGATAGCACATGCCACTCCCCAGCCCTCCTGGCTACACACACACCGGTGGTTCCCTCCTAAAGACTTGCCAGGCAGCACTGGCTTGTGCTGTCCTCTTTGGTTCCTCTCTGTGCCTCCTGACCAGATCCTCCTTGCTTTCCAGAAGGGCTCCATCCTGCACCCGAACCACAGGCCCAAGGCCCCCCCTTCCCAGAATAGGGGTGCCCTCAAAGGCTCCATCTCCAGTTCTTCCACCTGAAAACTCTTTCCCTGCTGGGGTGACTCTAGCTATTTAAAGAGGCCTGCCCCCTGCCAATCCAAGTTGGGGATCGGTCAGGGCTCCTTAGAACACCCCAGGCAGCTCCACCTCTCTTCCCCTCCTCTCTTCTAGAATCCTCTAGAAGCCAGAGGGAGGTAATCGAGAAGTGATGCTATCTGTGAGACAGCAGCCTACTCTGAGCCACTCCCAGCCCACACAGATCAAAACAAACAGGCCTAAGTTTACCTGCTCTCACAAAAATCCTAACTCTAGCACCTACCTAAGTAGAGGGTGCTACAAAAAAGTTTTGGATATAGATACACTTTATTATAAATTTAAAGGATGTTTTCAATCTTTTTAAGTGCCCGTTCATATCAGAATGCAGTGCGGTAAACCTGTGTTCTGTGTACATTTCCCCCACCACATTCCAAATGCACTGGGTGTGCAATCTCCTGCGAGTGTTAATAGAATCCTAATAACACCCCAAACACAGATCGCAAACGCAGTGCGTTTGCCTGCACCGGATTGCATGGTACTGCAGTACCATGCGATCCAGTTGCAGGGCATTTTTAAAAGTAGCGCTAATTTTGGACCGTGTTCCTGTGCGATTCCTAGTGTGAAGTGGCACTAAATCTGTAGCTTTTATTAAAATAATACCCGGTGATCCTGGTATGAAGGTCCTTGCTTAAACACTTTCCATTATGGGGTGAAAACTGCCTTTTTGATAAGTTCAGCTGTTGCCACCATCAGGGAAGCCAGTTTAGAGCAATGATGTGCAGCCAACACTGGAACACATAGAAAAGGGGCGACTGTAAAGAGGCGGTAGGATGTCAACACTGAGATGCAAAAACCCAGATAGCAAGCAATTGAGCTGCAAGTTTGAAAATTACTTGCTAAACTATTTCTAGACTTGCCAGGCTTCACAATGTTGTTGCATAATTGGAGCAAGTCTGCATTGTATGACTCCAGATCAACTTTGTTTGCAAACATTCTGCAAGTCTGCTGCAAGTTCTGGTTCAGTTATGTTGTGTAATAATCATCCCACCACAGGGGGCACTGTGACTTGCAGAGCTTTTGCTGTAGACTCACCACTGCAACTTTGCTCTTGCTAGAGACTTGCCCCCCAAATTTGATACAAATGGGAAAAGTGTCAACTAGAACTTGTGCTTCAAGTGCTCTGCAAGTGTACAAATTGCAAGTTAACAAGACCTACAATTCAACACTGCCACAAATTTGTGGCAAGTTATCCTTGTTATCTGGGAAGGGATGAGAAAGGATGAAACCTGTATTTTACAAATAGAATAACATGGCCATTGTTTTTTATACATAGCACTTTAGCAAATCTAGTATTCAGATTCAACTTCAGGCTAATTAAAAATGAAAAAGAAAAAAAATAATCCAGATAAAATTAAATAAAAAAAATAGCTCTGGCTGCAAAACAGTTTCTGGCTCTTTGCCCAAAAGTAATTCGTCTTTCACACTAAAAGTTGCTGCTTTTCCACTTAAAGCAGAACTAAAGTCTCTCAGTCATCATTAACTATTTCTAATCCGTATGTAAATAGATAGGAAGGTGTTTTATATTTATCTGTTTTAAACTTTCTCAGCTAAGCACACCATCCTGTCTACATGCCTGAGCTAAGGGAAGAAGAATTCTAGGAAGTGAGGCCTGGTTCACACCTAAGCATTTTTTTGTGCGTTTTCAGTTTTGCAGAAACACACTACAGTCCATTTAACATGGTTTCCTATGGGCCACGTTCACATCAGTGCATTCTATGGAAAGGGCCAGGGGCTTTTTTCTGGTTTTTGGTTCCATAGACTTTAATTGATCAAAAACGTATATTGAAAAAAAAAGCAAAATGCACCTGGAATATGCAAACTGCAACTTGCATAGGTGTGAACCAGGCCTAAATTCTTCATGGATCATCTACCCTTACTCAAGATGGCCATGGCAAGAAATGCTAGGGGGGGGGGGGGGATTTCAAAGAGGTTTCTGAGCAAAATAAAGCACAGAGACATGGATAGATGGGGGAGTTTACTGTGACTATTAACAATAAATTCAATAGTGTTTTCAGTTTGTGGTGCTCATTATACAGTTAAAGTGATACTAAACACACACTATTTAATTTACATTGTCCCTTGTATTTCTTTATATAGATGACATTGTAATTATTTTAATAAAATAAAAATCTAAGTACGTGTAGCGCTACCCCCAGTTAAGAGAGCCGCAGGTTTGATTTTGGGCCCTGAGTACAGCTCCACCAACCCCCGGCAATCGTGTCTAGTCTCTTATGGCACAGTTAGTCTAAGGACGCTATCTATCACAATCTATACCTGATTATACACACACCCCAACTTCGGATGAGATATAAGCACTATGAGCAATGATAACACAGTGATAGCAAGTGGTGAGGTATAACGGCTTTACTTCAGGCTAAAAGGGGCATAGGTTAAAACATAACATATAACTTGCTTACAGAGCAGCAATAGGTATAGCATACAGTAATAGCACAGCGCGGTAATCCACCACGCGCGGCTATTATTATCTACGCGCCCTGTGGCGCACTAAACAATATTCTACCCCCTCCCTGGTGATGCCTGACACAGAATTAACCTCAGTCTTTAGGATAAGGATTTCTTCGCATGCAAACTTGAAATGGTGGTGCACGTTCAGGAACAATATTTGTAATCCACAAAGTAGGCAATCACAAGAAACACTATACTGGAGACCCTTTAACTCTGTCCTGCTACCGGTCTCCAGTGAAACAGCAAATAAAGGATCGGTGGGCCAAGGCAGTCTATAGGCCTAAACACAGTACAGCCTATTGAATTGAGCAGGTGCTCGCTCACCACTCCGGACACGATCCCAGTCCGGGACTTCCACCTGCTGTGTCTCCGCACACAGCGTCTGCAACTGATGTCCGCGGTAAACAAAGTCAGATGCCACCCAGGCTCTGCAGTGGGATGGAAGGCTCTTCGGAAGTTGCGCAAGGCCCCAGGCTTCAGGCCCTGCACTCCAGCAGATCCGCACAGGAAAACCAGTCAGCAGCCACGCGGTGTCCCAAAGAGGCCGAGCTCTCCACGCCTCCTCCTTTTATCTCCCTCCCACAAGTCTCTGCGGTGGCAACATTGCACCCTGGGTGCCAAACGGGACTCTGGGAAATGTAGTCCCCCGGGAGTCTTAAAGGAGACCCCGCTACACACTTCCCCCACTTGAACTCTTTGGTCCCCAAAGATAATTTTTAACAATACGTACAATTCTAGACAATGCTGTGTACAATGTCGGCAAAGGGAACTCCCACCAAAACTGAGGGGTTGAATTGAATTCCCTTGCCCACAGGTAGGGATGAGCTTCGTGTTCGAGTCGAACATACGTTCGACTCGAACATCGGCTGTTCGATCGTTCGACGAAGATCGAACGATTTGGGCCGTTCGCGCCAAATTCGAGTGACGCGAACGGCCCACAATGCACTACGCCATCGCAGTGTCATCCAGGCGCTGTGATTGGCCAAGCATGCACTGTGACCCCGCATGCTTGGCCAATCACAGCGCCGGCAGCGAGGAGAGCAATGATTGGCCACAGGCAGGATGCCCCACATCGCCCCACACGATGTACACGCCCCACACTATAAAAGGCCGCCAGCACGGCGGCCTAGTGTAGTGTGTTCCGGAGCAGGGATAGAGCAGCATAGGCAGGGACAGTGACTTTTATTTCTTTCTTGCTTAACCTGGATTCCTTTAGTTTAGGGAAAGAGAAGGATAGGTAGGGAGAGTGTCAGTGTGTTTTGTGCTTGTGCTATATTGTGCTTAAAAAAAACATTTTTTCTAGGGACAGAAAACTGTAGGTAGGGAGAGTGTGTCAGTTTCTTTCACTGTCAAAGTCCTTGTTTCCAGGGACCTGGAAGGACAGTGAGTGAATTCTCCTTGTGCTAAATTGTGCTTAAAAAAAACATTTTTTCTAGGGACAGAAAACTGTAGGTAGGGAGAGTGTGTCAGTTTCTTTCACTGTCAAAGTCCTTGTTTCCAGGGACCTGGAAGGACAGTGAGTGAATTCTCCTTGTGCTAAATTGTGCTTAAAAAAAACATTTTTTCTAGGGACAGAAAACTGTAGGTAGGGAGAGTGTGTCAGTTTCTTTCACTGTCAAAGTCCTTGTTTCCAGGGACCTGGAAGGACAGTGAGTGAATTCTCCTTGTGCTAAATTGTGCTTAAAAAAAACATTTTTTCTAGGGACAGAAAACTGTAGGTAGGGAGAGTGTGTCAGTTTCTTTCACTGTCAAAGTCCTTGTTTCCAGGGACCTGGAAGGACAGTGAGTGAATTCTCCTTGTGCTAAATTGTGCTTAAAAAAAACATTTTTTCTAGGGACAGAAAACTGTAGGTAGGGAGAGTGTGTCAGTTTCTTTCACTGTCAAAGTCCTTGTTTCCAGGGACCTGGAAGGACAGTGAGTGAATTCTCCTTGTGCTAAATTGTGCTTAAAAAAAACATTTTTTCTAGGGACAGAAAACTGTAGGTAGGGAGAGTGTGTCAGTTTCTTTCACTGTCAAAGTCCTTGTTTCCAGGGACCTGGAAGGACAGTGAGTGAATTCTCCTTGTGCTAAATTGTGCTTAAAAAAAACATTTTTTCTAGGGACAGAAAACTGTAGGTAGGGAGAGTGTGTCAGTTTCTTTCACTGTCAAAGTCCTTGTTTCCAGGGACCTGGAAGGACAGTGAGTGAATTCTCCTTGTGCTAAATTGTGCTTAAAAAAAACATTTTTTCTAGGGACAGAAAACTGTAGGTAGGGAGAGTGTGTCAGTTTCTTTCACTGTCAAAGTCCTTGTTTCCAGGGACCTGGAAGGACAGTGAGTGAATTCTCCTTGTGCTAAATTGTGCTTAAAAAAAACATTTTTTCTAGGGACAGAAAACTGTAGGTAGGGAGAGTGTGTCAGTTTCTTTCACTGTCAAAGTCCTTGTTTCCAGGGACCTGGAAGGACAGTGAGTGAATTCTCCTTGTGCTAAATTGTGCTTAAAAAAAACATTTTTTCTAGGGACAGAAAACTGTAGGTAGGGAGAGTGTGTCAGTTTCTTTCACTGTCAAAGTCCTTGTTTCCAGGGACCTGGAAGGACAGTGAGTGAATTCTCCTTGTGCTAAATTGTGCTTAAAAAAAACATTTTTTCTAGGGACAGAAAACTGTAGGTAGGGAGAGTGTGTCAGTTTCTTTCACTGTCAAAGTCCTTGTTTCCAGGGACCTGGAAGGACAGTGAGTGAATTCTCCTTGTGCTAAATTGTGCTTAAAAAAAACATTTTTTCTAGGGACAGAAAACTGTAGGTAGGGAGAGTGTGTCAGTTTCTTTCACTGTCAAAGTCCTTGTTTCAAGGGACAGAGAAGGACACCTGAAGGTAGCCCTTATTGCTTTTTTCCCATCTCCCTGCAGGCCATCTATTAGAATGTCTGGAAGGCAAACAAGGAGAGGCAGACAGTCAGGAGGCAATAAAAGAGGGCAAGCAGGCTCTGTGTCTGGGGGCAACAGTGCTGGTCGTGGACGCGGTGCATTGTCATCAGCACATGGCCATGGGACACGCTTGTCCTTCTTTTCGGCAGCTGGACATGTTGAGCCACATCATGCCGAAGACTTGGTAGAGTGGATGACCAAGCCCTCCTCCTCCTCCTCATCCTCTCTCACCCAGGCTCAGGGTACTGGAAAAGCAGCTGCCAAAGCGTCCTCTTCCCTGGTATCAATGTCAGACTCATCATCAGTCACTCCTTCCCTAGACCCACCATGTCCTCCTCCTGAGGAGTCCCCCGAACTGTTTCAGCACAGTGTTGGGTACATGCTCCAGGAGGATGCCCAGCGTTTCGAAGGGTCTGATGATGAAACCCAGCTAGAGGAAGGCAGTAGCGTGAGAGCAGACAGAGGGGATGCTCAAGAAGGACACCAATCTGGCAGTCATGTTCCAGCAGCTGCAGCATACTGCCAGATTGGCTCCAGTGATGAGGAGGGAGGTGATGATGAGGTCACTGACTCCACGTGGGTGCCTAATAGGAGAGAGGAGGAGGAGGAGGATGAGGAGGAGGCACATCTCCAACGAGGCAGGATGCCCTTTGGTGGCCAGCGTAAGGGCAGTACACCGACGGAATCACACCGCAGAGCTCCGCCTGTGCAGGGCGCTGCCTCTGCCCGTCATTCAAAAAGTTCTTTGGTGTGGGCCTTTTTTGAGGCTAGTGCATCAGATCGCACAGCTGCTGTTTGCAACATATGTCTCAAGCGTATATCGCGTGGCCAAAACATCAGCCGCTTGGGTACCACATGCCTGACCAGACATATGTTGACCTGCCATGCAGCTCGTTGGCAAGCCTACCTCAAAGACCCACACCAAAGAACAAAGCGGACCTCTCCTTGCACCGCATCAGCTGGGATTTCCAACCCCACTATAACTTCAGTCCTCTCTGAAACATGCACTGAGAGGAATGAAGGTGTAGAATTAGGTGTGTCACAGCCAAGTACTTGCGGCCACTCTGCTAGCAGTACACCGACGTCCGATTCTAGCAGGCAAATTTCCCTGCCCCAGCTGCTGGACCGTCGAAAGAAGTTCACTCCCAGCCATCCACATGCCCAGCGGTTGAATGCTAGCTTGGCTAAATTGCTAGCGCTTCAACTGCTGCCTTTTCAGTTGGTAGACTCGGCCCCCTTCCGTGAGTTTGTGCAATGTGCGGTTCCTCAGTGGCAGGTTCCCAAACGCCACTTTTTCTCACAGAAGGCTATTCCGGCTCTCTACCGGCATGTGGAAGGCAATGTCTTGGCCTCGCTGGACAGGGCGGTCAGCGGTAAGGTGCATATTACCGCTGACTCATGGTCCAGCAGGCATGGACAGGGACGTTACCTTTCTTTCACGGCCCATTGGGTCACTCTTTTGGCAGCTGGGAAGGATGCAGGACAAGGTGCAGTAGTGTTGGAGGTTGTCCCACCGCCACGCCTCCAAAATGCTACTACTGGTTGTGACACACCTCTCTCCTCCACCCCCTCCTCTTCTTCTTCCTCCATGGCCTCTTCCTGTGGTTTGTCCTATGAACCAGCGGTGCTCCATAGCCGTTCACGGGGCTACGCAAGTACGCAGGCAAAAAGATGCCATGCCGTGCTTGCGCTGGTGTGTTTGGGGGACAGAAGCCACACTGGGGCAGAGGTCCTGTCTGCTCTGCAGGGCCAGGCCGAGAGGTGGTTGACGCCACGCCAGCTTAAGCCAGGAATGGTGGTTTGCGACAATGGCACCAACCTCCTCTCCGCCCTCCGACAGGGACAACTGACCCATGTGCCCTGTGTGGCTCACGTCCTTAACCTGGTGGTGCAGCGGTTCTTGGGCAGGTACCCGGGCTTACAGGATGTCCTGAGGCAGGCCAGGAAAGTCTGTGTGCATTTCCGCAGATCTTATAATGCCAGTGCTCGCCTGGCTGAGCTGCAAAAGGAGTTGAACCTGCCCAAGAACCGCCTTATATGTGACATGCCCACCAGGTGGAACTCAACGTTGGCCATGCTGCAGCGGCTGCACACGCAGCAGAGGGCCATCAATGAGTACCTGTGCGACTACGGCACCAGGACAGGGTCAGGGGAGCTTGGTTTTTTTTCTCCACGCCAGTGGGGCATGATCAGGGATGCATGCACTGTCCTGGCACCATTTGAGGAGGCCACGAGGATGGTGAGCAGTGACAGTGCATGCATCAGTGACACTGTACCTCTTGTCCACCTGTTGGAGCACACGCTGCGTGGAATAATGGACAGGGCACTTGAGGCAGAACAGAGGCAGGAAGAGGAGGACTTCCTTGCCTCTCAAGGCCCCCTTTACCCAGACAGTGTTCCTTCTGTCCCACCCATCGCACAGGAAGAGGAGGAGGAGGAGGAGGAGGATTGTGTCAGCATGGAGGTGGAGGCTGGCACTCAGCATCATCAGCAGCAGTCTTTTAGGGATGATTTACAGTCCCAAGAAACCAGTGGACTTGTACGTGGCTGGGAGGAGGTGGCTGCGGATCATGTCGTCCTTAGTGACCCAGAGGACTCCGGAGCGAATGCCTCAGCAAACCTACGCTGCATGGCCTCCCTGATCCTGCAAAGTCTGCGGAAGGATCCTCGTATTCTTCGGATCAAGGAGAGGGACCATTACTGGCTGGCCACTCTCCTTGATCCACGGTACAAGGGTAAGGTTGCGGACCTTATGTTACCGTCGCAGAGGGAGCAGAGGATGAGACAACTCCGGGAGGCCTTGCAGAAAGGTCTGTGCAACGCGTTCCCAGAGACTGGGAGGTTACAAACTCCTGGTCCTGGACAACGAGTTGCTGAGGCTTCGGCCAGTCAAAGAAGGAGCGGTGGGGAAGGTGGCCGTCTGACCGATGCGTTCAGACAATTCTTTAGTCCGCAGCCCCAAAGTATGATCGGTTCCAGCAACCATCGCCAGCGTCTGATAAACATGGTGCAGGAATATCTAGGGGCAAGGTCAGACTTGGACACCTTCCCCACCGAAAATCCTCTGGCTTACTGGGTCTTGAGGATGGATCACTGGCCAGAGCTTGCACAGTATGCAATTGAGCTACTGGCCTGTCCTGCATCCAGCGTTCTTTCGGAACGCACATTCAGTGCTGCTGGAGGATTTGTCACGGATCACAGGGTGCGCCTGTCCACCGACTCGGTTGATCGACTGACTTTCATCAAGATGAACCAGTCTTGGATCACCACCAGCTACCACACACCTGATGCTGATATAACAGACTAATTGATTTTAGCATGTCACATCCCTTCAAGACTGATGCTGATGCTGAGTGCCTGTGCTGTTATGTTGACTGGCTATCCTCCTCCTCCGAGTCCTCAATGATACGATTGATGATGATAGCTTGGAAGATCATTTTTGTTTATGGGTGCCGCCACCAGTGGCTAAGGCCCAATTTTTCAGCCCCTGTTTTACAGGGGCGTGTAATTACAATTTTTTTAGCAATAATTTGCCATAGGGCTCATTGCTGTGCTCCAAGTACAGTATCTGTGAGGGGTTGGAGTGTTGTGGCACCAGTGCCTAAGGCCCAATTTTTCAGCCCCTGTTTAACAGGGGCGTGTCATTACAATTTTTGAAGCAATACTTTGCAACAGGGCTCATTGCTGTGCTCCAAGTACAGTATCTGTGAGGGGTTGTAGTGTTGTGCCACCAGTGCCTAAGGCCCAATTTTTCAGCCCCTGTTCAACAGGGGCATGCAATTACAATTCTTGATCTAATAATTCACAGCAGGGTCCATTGCTGCACCCACCAAGAGTAACTCTGAGGGCTTACAGTCTTGTGGCAACGCCACCACCACCACCACCACGAAAGGCCCAATTTTTCAGCCCCTGTTCAAAAGGGGCATGTAATTACAATTCTTGATCTAATAATTCACAGCAGGGCCCATTGCTGCACCCACCAAGAGTAACTGTCAGGGCTTACAGTGTTGTGGCACCAGCACCACCATCAAAGCCCCAATTTTTACTACCACTGTTCAACAATTATATGTAATTAAAATTCCTGATATAATAGTTGACAGCAGGGCGTTCCAGCACCAACCAAGAGTAACTGAGTGCTTACAGTGTTGTGCCAACACCAACAACTAAGGGGCCTATTTCTGCAGAGTATATACGGCAGGTCCCTACTTTCAAACATCCAACTTACAAACGACTCCTACTTGCAAACGAAAGAAGACAACAGGAAGTGAGAGGAAATCTACCCCTAGAAAGGAAAATTCTCTCCTGTAAGAATAAATATGGGAGAAAGGGGTCTTATCTGTACTGATGCTTTATCAGCAATCCTTGTTTCAAGAAAAACACCACATTTCAAAAACAGTTGTCATTGGGACGGAAAGTGAGGTGAAATGTTCTGAACAGGGGCACAGACAGCAAAACAAATGTTACAGGGGTGATAACCCTTACCTATGTTTCCCAAAAAGTTTAAAAATAGATTTTTGGGCTGGAGCTACACTTCAACAATGTACCTGTTCAAAATTACAAACAGATTCTACATAAGAACAAACCTACAGTCCCTGTCTTGTATGCACCGCCTGTATACGGCTGTTCAGAGTATATAGGGCCTTTTTTATTTTATGTGCGGGGTTCCCCTTAATATCCATACAAGACCCAAAGGGGCTGGTAATGGGCTGGGGTAGGGGGGGGGGTCATGGGGTAGCTATGCCATTTTTCTTAAAGAATTTCATCCATATTACCGGGACCAGACATTACATTAAAGCCGCAAGCAGTTTTAAATGGCTTTTTTTTCCTTTAGAAGTGTCATTTTGTGCAGGGACAGTTCTAAACACGGGAAACACGTGGCACTTCACAGGCATACTTTAGACACCCCCCAGGTACGATATTTAAAGGAATATTTGACTTTTTTTTTTTCACTTTATGCATCATTAAAATGACTGCTCCCGAAAAACGACCGTTTTTAAAACTTCTTTTTGCATTGATACATGTCCCCTGGTGCAGAACCCGGGTTCCCAAACCCTATTTATGACAATAACATGCATAATAGTTGTTATAATTAGCACTTTAGAATTCGAACGTTCGCATCCATTGTATTTAATAGGGTTCTAATGTTCGTTCGAACTTTCGGTCCGTTCGCGGGTTCTGGTGCGAACCGAACCCGGGGGTGTTCGGCTCATCACTACCCACAGGTCACACTATCATGAGTGGCCTGCCTAACTGTGCCAAAGGATGAGTTGAGGTTGCCCTCCACCAAATGAACAGTGGAGGGAACTGGATGTTCTGTACTCCTCCTTGCAGTGGCCACTGTTTCTTCTGAACTCTTCCCCATTTGTGAGTAAGTCAGCTTCTTAGGAGGCCTTATAACTCTTCTGGCTCTTTGCTCTCTCGGGACTTCTGGCTGGGACACTGCAGGCTCCCCTTCTGGAACAGACTTGAGGAATTCTGCTGGTTCTGAAACACTTGGTTCAGGAGCCGGGAGGCACATAGAGTCCTTTGGTCCTCCTCTGAGTATGTGTCACAGGCATCTTCCCAGTAATCTGACAAAGGACTGGATGGAATGAACTCAGTAGCTTTTGCATTCAGTGTTCCGTCTATAGTGTCTTTGGTTGGGGGAAGATCTATAGCAGAAGTTCCTGGAGTTGGGGAAGGCCATAACCAATCAAGTTCCTGTCTCTCATCTTCACTTAGTTCAGAGGTCTCTACATCTCTATTTTGAGAAGACTGAGACCGAGTACTTGGCCTATGGGTATCCAAAATGGAGTCTGGGCTTTGGGAATCCCTTGCAGGAGGTATCCGAACTGCTTCAGCAAGTGGGAGTAATTGGTTTCGGTGCCAGGTCTTCAGTGGGCCCACCTTCCCTTCTGGCTTCAACTTATAGACAGGTAGGCCCGGCAGATTCTTACAAATGACATAGGGTTCAGGTCTCCATCTGTCTGCAAGCTTGTGCTTCCCAGGGACTCCCAGGTTCCGTAGAAGAACTCGGTCTCCAGGTTGCAGGTCCTGGATCCGAACCTTCAGGTCGAAGTTCCTCTTGTTGCGGGCCCCCCTTTGGTTTGAAGCCGCTTGGGCCTGTTCATAAGCCAACTTCAAACTGTGTCTGAGTCTGTCCACATATCCCTTGTGGGATGTGGCTGAGGAATGGTCTATGGAGGTGCCAAAGGCCAGGTCTACAGGTAACCTTGCTTTTCTTCCGAACATGAGACGGTAGGGGGAGTAGCCTGTAGCATCACTTGTGGTACTATTGTAAGCGTGTACTATAGCCGCTATGTGCTTGCTCCAATGCTGTTTCTTCTCGCTATTCAAGGTCCCCAACATATTGAGCAGAGTTCGGTTGAACCTCTCCGGTTGAGCATTCCCTTGTGGGTGGTAAGGAGAGGTTCGGGTCTTCTTGATCCCTAAGGAATCCAGGAGCTTCCGGATCAGCCGACTTCAAAGTCCCTCCCTTGGTCTGAGTGAAGTCGCTGTGGTAGCCCATAATGGACAAAATACTTCTCCATAAGTACCTTGGCCACCGTGGAGGCCTTCTGGTCTTTGGTTGGGAAAGCCTGGGCATATTGGGTGAAATGATCGGTTATCGCCAGAACATTTCCTAATCCACTCAGGTCGGGTTCGAGGCAGAGAAAATCAATGCATACCAAATCCAGCGGGCCTTGACTTTGCAGATGGCCCATTGGGGCAGCTTGATGGGGTAAAGTCTTCTGCTGGATGCAGCGTGCACATGAATGGCAGTATTCCTCTACTTCAGCCCTCATGCACGGCCAATAGAACCGACTCCTAACAAGTTGGAAGGTTCTTTCAGCCCCTAGGTGTCCATGATTGTCATGCAGGGCAACCAAGACAGTCTCTCGGTGTTTCTTGGGAAGAAACAGTTGCCATTTGTCTTCCAGGTCATCAGAGGGGCCCCTTCGGTAGACCACTCCCTGATGCACCTGCAACCTGTCCCACTCTTTCCTCAACAGGCGAGCTTCCTTTGAAGGATGGCGCAGGAGTTTACTTGGATCCTGATTCTCCAGGGCCTCCAGGACCAATCTCCCAATGGGGTCTTCCAATTGGTCACATCTCAACTCCTTCTTTGATAGTTTTGGCAGATTATCTTCTTCCAACTGGGTTACCCCACAGTATTGCTTGGGAACTCCTACCATGGTAACCCCTATCTCTTCTGCCCTTGAGCCTCCTCTGGCTTGAAGTTCAGCTCCTTGACAAAGGGCCCGCACCCCGTCAGGTGCCACTTGGGTCCAGTCTTCTGTATCACCGGTGGGGGCATGAGATCTTCTAGATACGGCGTCTGCATCTCGATTCCCAGCCCCAGGCCTGTATTTCAGGCTGAAATTGAACCCAGACAGTGCAGCCAGCCATCTATGTCCTGTGGCATCCAGCTTTGCTGTGGTGAAGAGATAAGTAAGGGGGTTATTGTCGGTTTTCACAGTGAATTCTGCCCCATACAGGTAGTCTTTAAGTTTGTCAACTACCGCCCACTTGAGGGCCAGGAACTCCAACTTATGAGTGGGGTAGTTCTTTTCAGAGGGGGTCAGACTTCTGCTCACGTAGGCAATGGGTCGCAGTTGTCCTTCATGCTCCTGATAGAGCACTCCCCCCAGACCGTCATGACTGGCATCTACGTGGAGTTCATAAGGTCTCTTTGGGTCTGCCTAGGCCAAGACAGGAGCAGTGGTTAGGCTTTTCTTTAACATCTGAAAGGCCTCTTCACACTTCTGGACCCGAGTCATCCTCTTCCCCTTCCGTCTTGAGTAGCTCAATCAGGGGTCTGCCAATTTGGGCAAACCCCTCCACGAACCTTCTATAATAGGAACAGAACCCCAAGAAGGATCTGAGTTCTGTTACCGTGGTAGGCCGTGGCCAGGAAGTAACTGCCTCCAACTTCTCGGGGTCTGTGGCCACCCCTTCTTCAGACACTATGTGTCCCAGATAGTTAACGGAAGATTGGTAGAACCTACACTTCTCGGGCGAAAGCTTGAGTCCCTCCTCACTGAGTCTTCTCAAAACTTTCTCCAGCCTCTCTTCGTGTTCTTCCAAGGTCCTCCCGAAGACAATAACATCGTCTAAGTACACAAGGACCTCGATAAGGTTCATGTCTCCTACAGTCTTTTCCATGAGACGTTGGAAGGTGGCTGGGGCTCCTGACAGTCCCTGGGGCATTCGATTGAATTCAAAGAACCCCACTGGGGTTATGAAGGCTGTCTTCTCCTTGTCTTCCGGATGCATAGGGATCTGATAGTATCAACTCTTGAGATCCATAACGCTGAACCACTTGGCTCCAGACAAGCTTTGTAGGGCATCCTCTATCCTCGGAGTGGTGTACTGGTCAGGGATGGTTCTCCTGTTGAGGGTCCTGTAGTCTATACACAACCTCAACGATCCATTCTTCTTTCTGACTACTACTATCGGAGAGGCATAGGGACTTCTAGACTCCCAGATCACACCGGTCCTCCTGAGTTCCCCGAGTTGTTCCCTCAGATCTTCCAGGTCTGCTAGTGGGACTCGCCTGACTCTCTCCCTGAAGGGCTTGTCTTCTTGGAGGCGAATATGGTGGGTGGCACTCTTTGCACACCCCACATCGAACTCATCTTGAGAGAAGATCTTCCTCCACCTGGTCAACTGGGCCTTGGCTCTCTCTTTCCAAGCCCTGGGCAGGTTTGGGTTCTCCATGGAGAGTTTCTCCCAAACATTCCCTTCTTGTCCCGTCTTCTCCACTTCTGACAAGGCAACCGGGGCAGCAGGGCTCACCTGGCCCAGTAACATCCTGGCTGGGATCTCCATGGGACCATCCGTAGTGTTCCTGACACTCACAGGGACCTTATAGTGGGCCTTCTTCAGAGCCCGCAGCGGGACCACTTCCGGGATTACTTCCAAACCCGAGTGTTCTTCCCTTGGGTCAGGCTCCAACATGACAAAGGGTCCAGGTTGCTCCCAAGTAAGCTTCACAGTGGCTCTGAGACAGGTTACTTCGCCGGGCTGCAACACTACCCCCCTCTTTTCAAGTCTCCAGACCTTCCCCACCCCCTCTTCCGGGGCCTTCTGCTCCAAGACTAACCGCTGGTAGGCTGTCTTCAAGATGGGGTGAATCTTGGTGGCGGCCGGGTCTTTCCTGCGTGCAAGAGTGGTCAGAAGCCTCCAGACCAGGTCCGTGTTAGTCCCTATTATTAAGGAAGTCTTGTTGGCTCCAGGCGGCCGAGGGCACACAACTGCCAGAGTGTCAAACACTTCAGCCTTCCCGGCCACAGATGGGTCGAAGGTGAGTTTTATGGGCAGGTAGCCATCATAAGGGAAGCTCTGGGTCCCGATCCCCCATATTTCTAGTTCTTCTATCTTCTTGATGGGTAGGTGGCCTAAGTGTTTGTCATAAAAGTCCCGGTACAACAGGGTCACATGTGCCCCTGTATCCAAGATGGCTCTTGTGTAAACTCCCTCCACTTGAATGGGCACTATGGGGGATGGGCCTACCAACTTCTCTGGATATGGCTTCAAAGGGGTTTCCTTTTTATCTTTGCATGCTCCCCTTAGAGTTCCCTTCTTCAAATTCCCTTTGGACTTGAGTCTTTCTTGGGCTCGGTATACATTGATTCTCTTTCCCTTAATGGGTGTACAGACCCACTGAGGGACACTATGCTCTTTCTCTGGGGTGTATTCCCGCTGTGGAATACTGTGTTTCTTCTGAGGAGTTCTGTCCTCTCTTTTCTTGGGCTTCTCATTCAGTTTGGAGCTCACTGAAGATGATGGGCACCCGGTTGACTCCTTCACCGGGGCCCTCTGGAGTTTCCCGCCGGCTTGCGGTTATCTGCTTTCTTTTTCTTGGGACTGGAACATACAGCTGCAATATGGCCAACCCCTCCACAGTTAAAACAGATCACATCCCGCCAATCTTGTAGGGGAATGGGCAATGAAGCATCTGAGAACAACTCCTTCTTTGGTCCCTCTTTCTCGAGAACCTTTGAATCTTTTGCAATCAGGGAGGTCAGCATCTCTAACACCTGAGACATCTGTGATTTTAAAGTGTCTACTTCTGAGTCTCTTTCTTTTGTCATTACTGAGTTGACTACCACTGGTGCAGCAGAGGTATGTGCCTTGATTACTTGTTGATCCATCTGTAGTGACTCCTCATCCCTAATAATTTTTATCAGATCAGAGTAAGTCAGTGACATTCCCCCTCCAGAGGTTTTCAGGTGAAGCCAGACTGGATCCGAGCGTAACGCTCCCTTTAACACTTGCTTCATTCTTGCCGCATCTGTGTCTTGGGGCAACATCCCTTTTTTTAACACGATCTTGCAAAGGATCTTGTTTAGTCTTCTTACATACTCTGGAAGCTTCTCATTCGGCTGTTGGAAAGTATGTTCGAATTGGTACACTAGTTCTGTCACCTTTTCTAGCTGACCGAACTCCTCTTGTAACATGGCTAAACAGTCCTGAGCTGTGCAATCAGTATTGCCACACCGAAAGCTTTTCACCGCTTCTGCTGCCGCGCCTTTCAAACTTTCTATCACGAGCTGTCTACTCTGCGCTTCAGGCACCTCCCATGCCTCTATTGCTAGTAGTGCCTGCTCAACCCAGGTATCGAAATCTTCTTCCCCTACAGGGACAGGAAGCTTCCCTGAGAATGTCTTTAGTCTGCGATAGCTAGCCTCTACATGTACCGTGTTTGTCCTCTGGCACTTTGTCAACAGATCCCCTAGGGCGTTTATTAATTCTGGTGCTATGGTAGTGACCGGTTCCGCCGGGGGCGTCACCCTTTCTCTTCTTTCAGGTGAGACACGGGGTGTCCCTTGTGGTGATCCCGTTGGGGATGGCTCTGTCTTAACGGTTATTGCGTGCGCCAACTTATAAGTTCTATTGTCTGGTGCGCGCACACATTTGCGCTTAAAGGTTTCCAGCATTCCGTCCCACCATTCTATCAGCGCATACTGATACGAGATGTTTGGGTCTGACTTCATGTCCATCAGCCATGGTGTATGATCTGGGGTCAGTGACACCACTAGTTTCTCTACCGTCTCTGTTGACCATTCCTCCCCTGGGAGGCTGATGACCACCGACTGATCTGGTTCTGTCTCAGCTGCTTCGCACCACACTTTAACCTCTGACGGGTCCATGCCGGTACTGGCGTGTTCATCTGCTGTATCAGGATTCCGGACGAGCCCCCACGTGTAGCGCTACCCCCAGTTAAGAGAGCCGCAGGTTTGATTTCGGGCCCTGAGTACAGCTCCACCAACCCCCGGCAATCGTGTCTAGTCTCTTATGGCACAGTTAGTCTAAGGATGCTATCTATCACAATCTATACCTGATTATACACACACCCCAACTTCAGATGAGATATAAGCACTATGAGCAATGATAACACAGTGATAGCAAGTGGTGAGGTATAACGGCTTTACTTTAGGCTAAAAGGGGCATAGGTTAAAACATAACATATAACTTGCTTACAGAGCCCTGCAGCAATAGGTATAGCATACAGTAATAGCACAGCGCGGTAATCCACCACGCGCAGCTATTATTATCTACACGCCCTGTGGCGCACTAAACAACATTCTACCCCCTCCCTGGTCAGGCCTGACACAGAATTAACCTCAGTCTTTAGGATAAGGATTTCTTCGCATGCAAACTTGAAATGGTGGTGCACGTTCAGGAACAATATTTGTAATCCACAAAGTAGGCAATCACAAGAAACACTATACTGGAGACCCTTTAACTCTGTCCTGCTACCGGTCTCCAGTGAAACAGCAAATAAAGGATCGGTGGGCCAAGGCAGTCTATAGGCCTAAACACAGTACAGCCTATTGAATTGAGCAGGTGCTCGCTCACCACTCCGGACGCGATCCCAGTCCGGGACTTCCACCTGCTGTGTCTCCGCAAACAGCGTCTGCAACGGTCGGGTCCCCGATCCAACTGATGTCCGCGGTAAACAAAGTCAGATGCCACCCAGGCTCTGCAGTGGGATGGAAGGCTCTTCGGAAGTTGCGCAAGGCCCCAGGCTTCAGGCCCTGCACTCCAGCAGATCCGCACAGGAAAACCAGTCAGCAGCCATGCAGTGTCCCAAAGAGGCCGAGCTCTCCACGCCTCCTCCTTTTATCTCCCTCCCACAAGTTTTTGCGGTGGCAACATTGCACCCTGGGTGCCAAACGGGACTCTGGGAAATGTAGTCCCCCGGGAGTCTTAAAGGAGACCCCGCTACATAACTTTTTCCTAATTGATATGCAGCTGTCACATGATCCAGATCTTTCCCAGCCTGTCTAAGCATAAGCAGGAGGAGCTTCTAAGCCTCTGCTGCTGGTCACATGTTCAAAAAAAAACAGCCTTTGGAATACAGAGTAAAAATAAATAATTAATAGCAATAAAATGTTTTAAAATGTTTTAAATTGTCATACAAATATACATATTTGAAATGAAATGTTTATTATTTTTTGGCAATAACATGATCAGGGCAGATTTCTGCCAGTCACAGGCTGGTAGGCCCCCTCCAGCCTGTATCTTAGAACAAGAGGGAGGAGAAGCCTGCATGAACCTACATGTAATATCCCACCCCTATTGTGTTTTGTTGGTTAGTGGGCATGGAGGAGGAGGAGGAAAGGAGTGGGCTGTCATTTACCACTGTGTACACACCCACATGTGTGGTGCTCATCATAGAAACTATCTGAAAACTGAGCATGTGCAGAGCTGCCAACACTGCTTTGCAAAATCCCTATCTGAATTGGGGACATGGACAGAAGAGGGAGATAGAGAGCAGCAAGATCAACCAGTGTTTTTGCAGAATACAGAAAACGAATCCTATAGTGAGTGGGTGAGAAGTAACAGAATGTAATACACCATTTACTGATAGTTTTTAATGATGTGGGTTTAGTTACACTTTAACCACTTGCTGACAAGTGACCGTCATTATACTGCGACAGGTCAGCACGATCCCGCGAATCGCCGTAGGTGTACGTCGGCGCCATTAAGGGTCGATACTGGGCACCGCCAGAGGTGCCCGCTGCACAGCGGGGTTCCCGCTGTGCGTGGCCGACCATCTGCGATCGCGGGCACGAGAACCGAAACGGGGATGCATGGGTGTAAACCTACACATCCCCGTTCTGACAAGAGAGGAGAAACAGGTCGTCTGTTCCTACTAAGTAGGAACAGCGATATGTCTCCTCCCCCAGTGAGTCACATCCCCATACAGCTAGAATCACTCCCTAGGACACACATTCAACCCCTTGATCGCCCTCTAGTGTTAACCCCTTCCCTGCCAGTGACATTTATACAGTAATCAGTGGCTATTTTTAGCTCTGATCGTTGTATAAATGTCACTGGTCTCAACAATGTGTCAAAAGTGTCAAGTGATCTGTCTGCCGCAATGTCGCAGTCCTGCTAAAAATCGCTGATCACCGCCATTACTAGTAAAAAAAAATAATAATAATAAAAATACCATAAATCTATCCCCTATTTTGTAGATGATATAACTTTTGCGCAAACCAATCAATATACGCTTATTGCGTTTTTTTTTTTTACCAAAAATATGTAGAAGAATACATATTGGCCTAAACTGATGAAGAAATTTTTTTTTTTTTACATTTTATTGGGGAAATATATTATAGCAAAAAGCAAAAAAATAGATTTTTTTTCAAAATTTTTGCTCTTTTTTGGTTTATAGCGTAAAAAATAAAAACCGCAGAGGTGATCAAATACCACCAAAAGAAATTTGTTTGTATTTGTGGTAAAAAAAGGACGTCATTTTTGTTTGGGTACAGCGTCACACGACCGTGCAATTGTCAGTTAAAGCGACGCCGTGCCGTATCGCAAAAAATGGCCTGGTCATTAAGGGGGAAAGTCTTCTGGTCCTTAAGTGGTTAAGTTCTGCTTTAACTGTTGGCTATTGACATTCAACCCACTTCCTGTGAAGCCAAGGTGTCAAGAACTCCGACAACACACACACACATACTGAATAAGTTAGCCATCCACTCGGGGTTTACAAGAGAATGTTAGAGGGTGTCATTCAGGACCTATCCACTGTTAAGGGAATACGAGGGATCATGTCAGTGGGCCAAAGACATCTTGATGAAAGGTATGTACAGTACTAGAATTGGGCCTTAAAAATTGTGTATGTTAATGTTTAGTTTGGAGTTGTTCCAGTTTGCGTTTTCTCTGTAACGTGAGGCCCGGAACGGAAAAGACAAAAGAAAGTAGTGCAGGGCCGGGCATGACAGTGTGTTTAGGGTATACAAGCAAGGGGTAACATGTAAGCTGAGTGGGGAGGTGACCTGAGCGGAAAAGGCAGAGGGGGAGTGGCATTAAGAGAGAGGCGGGACCAGGAAAGGAACAGTAAGCTGGGGAAGAAATTGGAGAAGGCAATTTTTCTCTATGCTTCTCCACAATGGCTGATGTGGATGTCATACTGGCACGTTTGCGGGCAGCAGCGGCGAGCAAGGGACCAGAGTGGCTGCACAGCCAGGTCACGGGTTTGATCGAGGACCAGGCGGGCAGATCAGGACTGGGAGGTGAGGTGTTCCCACGTGGGCGGAGGTCGCGGCCTCCGGCGTGCTATTCCGCGGGGCCCTTATCCGGAGCCGTGCTCCATGCTAGGCTCCCCCTGGGAGACCAATCCGCTCCCCCAGCTAAACATAGCCAGCAGTCCGCCGAAGCAGGGCCCGGGCGAACTCCACGCCGCCGGCCTAGCTCGGTGGGCGGGGCCACGGGGTGTCATGGCGCCGCTTCCCTGCCCACGCTTTGCGGGTCTATGGACACATCGGCCCCCCTCTGCCCCGGTAGCCACTAGGGGGGAGGCTCGGCGAGGGAGCCGTGGGGCCTTTTGCAGACAGGGCCGGCAGTTCCGTGGTAGGGCGTGGCCTAACTGGACGGCGAGACGCGTGCCAAGATGGCGGAGATCGGGTGGAAAATGGCGGCAACAGTGGCGCACAAGGCGACCCGCGCGGTACCGCGGCAAGGGGCGGAGCTTCTGGTATGGGTCGGCCCACACTGCAGAGTGACTCCACGGCTACACGGCTTCCAGGATCACTTCGCCTGGGGGGCTGACATAACCACCAGTCCCGTTCCAGGACGACAGGCCTGAGGGTGAGCTGTCGGTGTCGGAGGAGTGGGAGTCCCAGGAACGCGAACCAGCAAAGGAAGGTCCTTACAGCGGCTATCAGCCCGGTAAGTCCACTTACAATTCTAATATTTTATTGTCTGATGCTTTGTGTGATTTGTTAGGAGTAGGAAAAGGGGGTGCAGCTGGGGCGGCAGTTCCGCCGCTGCATGCGGCTGTGTCGGCTGCTGGCCCGCAGGTGGCGGGCAGTTTGCCCGCCAGTGCGGGGTCAGAGGCCCAGCTGCGGGATTTGTTGGGGGCCTGCGGGATTTAGGGGGCCGTTTTACAGTGGGGCAGGGGCAACCCCCTCAAGTGGCCCCATGGGCACCGGCAGGGAGCGTGGCCGCGGGGGATGGCGGGCTGTCAGCTGTGGCCGGGGTGTCAGGGGCGTCCTCGCCCCCTCCGGAGGCACCGGCTGTACTCTCTGGGGCTGTGTCAGGTACTCAGAAGGGGGAACAGGGGGGGCCCCAGAAGCTGCTGTTCAGGCGGATTTGGTACGCAGCAAAATGTGAGGTGTGTGCTTTGAGGGTCCACTGGGAGCACACTTGAAGCAGGAGGTAATAGACAAGATTTGCAAGGGTGAGTATGTGGAGATATTCTCACTTTTGCCATTGGAAAAGTTGAACTTGGACAGGGTCAAGCCTGATGATTCCAAGAAGGAGGATGAAGAAAAAAGGCGGTACAGGTTAATCCCGCGTACGTTTGTAAACTGGCTGCAGGCGTTTGCCATTATGGTGTCATCAGAGTGAAGAACTCCGAACATTCTTCGGCATTGTTCTGTTACATGGATGCCATTGGGGAGGTCCACAGGGTGTATGGGGGATCGGCTTGGTTGAGATATGATGAACAGTTCAGACAGCGCAGGGCGGTTAGGCTGTCGCTTTGCTGGGATCATAAAGACATCAGCCTCTGGATGCGGCTTATGTCGTCCGCGAGGGCCCCCACTCAGTTTCTTCAAGGGGGGGCCGGGGGTACAACCTCCTCAGGACTACCGGCTGGAAAAAAATGGTGGGTTTGTTGGCAATTCAATGAGAACTCCTGTAAGTTTGGGGGGTCTTACAGATTTAAGCATGAGTGTTCAGGGTGTGGGATCCCATCCCTTGTCCAAGTGCTTTAAAAAGGGTAAGTGTGCCAGCGAGCCTGCTCACAAAAGGGATGACTCCGGTGAAGGGGGAAAGGATGCAGTCTTTCCTAAGTAGATACCCGGATAGGGCGGCGGCTATGCTGCTTGTCTCTGGGTTTAGGGATGGTTTTCAGGATATTGTGTTCATTGGCCGTGGTCCCGGCGGTGGCGCGGAATTTGAAATCTGCCTTACAGCATCCAGGGGTGGTGGGGGACAAATTGGCCAAAGAGGTGGCGCTGGGTCGCATGGGGGGGGGCGTTCGTGGCCCCACCTTTGCCAGATCTGGTGGTGTCTCCATTGGGGGTGGTGCCCAAGAAGGAACCAAACAAATTCCATCTTATTCACCACTTATCTTTCCCAAAAGGGGGTTCTGTCAATGATTTCATTGATCCTGTGTCCTATACTTCATTTGACGCAGCTGTCAGGTGGGTTAGGCACTATGGACAGGGGGCGCTGATGGCAGTCGGACATTGAATCCGCGTTCCGGTTGCTGCCGGTTCATCCGGACAGCTTTCGGCTGCTGGGATGCTGCTGGCAGGAACAATTTTATGTGTTTTATGTGGATCGGTGCTTGCCCATGGGTTGCTCCATTTCCTGCGCGATGTTTGAAGCTTTCAGCTCTTTCTTGGCGTGGGTGGTTCGGGATGTGTCTGTCCTTGATTCTGTCATACAATACTCGGATGACTTTCTCTGCGTGGGGCCGCCTTCCTCTGGTGTGTGTGCGATTCTCCTATCCACGTTGCAGCACATTGCAGGACGTTTTGGTGTGCTGTTAGCGGCTGACAAAACGGAAGGCCCGACAACGGAGATTCGTTTTTTGGGCATAGTGATTGATTCAGTGGCAATGGAGTGCCGCTTGACCAGGGACAAGTTGGAGGCTTTACAGAGGGAGATTCGGGAGATTCAAAGTTTGCAGAAGGTGCAGTTGAGGACTTTGCAGTCACTGCTGGGTAAGTACAATTTCGCTTGTAGGATTATCCCCATGGGCAGGGTTTTTTGCCAGCGGCTGTCGGCAGCTACAGCGGGGGTTAAGGCCCCGACTCACTTTATTCGGCTGACTAAGGAGCACAGGGAGGATTTGAAGGTATGGTATGAGTTCATGGCCTCTAACAATGGCAGATCGGTGTGGATGTCTGGCCCGGTGAGTAATTTTGATGTGGAATTGGTCACAGACGCGGCGGGGTCCACGGGCTATGGAGCGTTCTTTCAGGGGCAGTCGAGTGCGGAACCTTGGCCACAGTCCTGGGTGGAAGCGGGGTTCCTTCACAACCTGGTATTACTGGAACTCTTTCCAGTGGTCTTGGCTATGGAACTGTGGGTGGAGTCGTGCCGCAACCTAAAACTCCGTCTGAATTGTGACAACATGGGCGTGGTCCAAGTGGTTAACCGCATGTCTGCGTCTTCACAACTGGTTATACGGCTGCTGCGGCATTTGGTGTTGAGGTGCTTGCAGTTGAACATTTTTATCTATGCTGTTCATCTCCTGGGCATTGACAACACGCTGGCTGACTCCTTGTCTCGATTTCAATGGGACAAGTTCAGAGAGCTGGCTCCGGCAGCGGAGGCAGAAGGGGTTCCTTGCCCGGGCTGGATTTGGGAGCTGGCATTGGAATCGCCGCGGGATGGATCCGGCAGTCGGTGAGCGAGTCCACATGGGCAGCTTACGCTAAGGTACGGAAAGAATGGTTGGTGTTAGGTAGGGAGTCTGGGGTCGGAAGTAACGGGTCTGAGGTGAGGTTGATGGTTGTGTACGTTGTTTCCAGGAACATGGAACGTGGGGTGTCTGTGTCGGCTATGAAAAAGAAGCTGGTGGGGCTGTCCTTTTTCTTTAAATTAATGGGGGTGGAGGATTGTACGAAAGATTTCTGGATTAGACAAGCAGTAAAAGGTTACCGTAAAGTTCACAAAATGAAAGATGCTCGGAGGCCGGTCACTTTTTCTAATCTCCTGTCCATATGTGAGTCCTTGGAGGGGGTGTGTACGGGGCGGTACAAATGTCTGCTCTTTACAGCTGCTTTTTCGTTGGCATTTTACGGGGCGTTTTGCATTGGAGAACTGGTTAGCCCTTCTAGGTGGCTGGCAGGTGGGCTGTTGGATCAAGAGGTGAGGGTTTGAGGAGGACAGGGTGTGTTTGAGGCTGCGCAGATCCAAAACTGACCAGAAGGGTAAAGGGGTGGATGTGTTACTATTTTCATTACCGGGGTCCAGGGTGTGCCCTGAGGCAGCGGTACGGGAGTTTTTAGGGGTTAGACCTGCTGGTGTGGGGCCGCTTTTGCGGCATGAGGTTGGGTCCTATTTGTCACAGTTCCAATTTGTATCGGTGTTTAGAAAATGTCTAAAGAGGGCTGGGTTGGATTGTGCCGCTTACGTTTCTCACTCCTTCCGCATCGGGGCGGCTACTGAAGCTGCCAGGTGTGGGTTGGATGAGGCGACGGTAAGGAGAATTGGTAGGTGGGAATTGCGGAGATTCCGTTCTTACATACGGCCACATCTGGTAGTCGATTGATACGCTGGTTTACATAAAAAAATATTAAAATAGGATGGCAACCACATGCATGCGTGGGTGGCTGGACACACATGCTGTGCTGTTGTGATTTGGGTATACTGTTTATGTCAACAGGGTGCTATTTGGTTTTGTTTGTTTTTCCTTTCAGATGGAGGGTCTGCACGCCTCCTCTGGATACTAGGCCACTCGTATGTTTGTTGGGGGGCCAGGAGAGCAGATGTGAGACCTGACAGCAGACAGTTGGGTATCTCACGGTGGGAGGCATATGTTCGCTGGTTGGGGGTACCAGGCATGATGTGGGGTAGGGTTGTGGCAGAACTGGAACGTTATGCACGGCTAGATGGACCGCCAGACGTTTTGATCCTACATGCAGGGGGTAATGATTTGGGGGCCCGTAAGATCTGGGATCTGATCTCGGATGTCAAAATGTACATAGTAAAACTTTGCACGGTATTTCCTTCTAATTTGCTTCTGTGGTCTGACATTGTGGCCCGGACGACATGGCGCAGGGCAAGGTCCGTGGCGAGACTAAACAAGGCCAGGGTCCGTGTAAATCGGGTGGTGGGGAGGTTTGTGGTTCAACAAGGGGGCATGGTCATTAGGCACGTGGAACTAGAGTCAAATGTGGGCCTGTATTTGAGGAGTGATAGTGTGCATCTCTCAGAAGTGGGGATAGATCTTTGGACGCTGGGTTTGCAGGACGGGATCCAGCGGGCCCTGCGGGTGTGGAGGGGCCCTTAAGGTTGAGGTGTCATCCTTGCGGGCTGTGGCAGTGTTTCTGTTGGTCTTTGCAGTAACAAATGTGATGAAAAGGGGTGGGGGGCTCATCAGTAGTATGTGCCCCTCCGGTGTATTCCAGCTGAAAGGTTGATGAAATACCGTAATGGTTGCACTGCCAGCGGGGGTTGTCTCTGAGCTGATTCTATGGCTGGAGGTCTAGTGTGTTATATGCGCCTGCAGTGTATTGGTAGTATATGTGTTGGAGTTCGGGGGGCCGTCAAAAGACCAACAGACTGTGTTAATTAAGTTGTTTACAGATGTTATATATTTTATTATATATATTTTACTATATATTTGAGTTTGGAGTTTTATTTTATAGTGTTTTAATAAATAGGCTGTTATGGCCATTTTACTCCAAATTTAAGGTGTGGTCTCATCATTTTAGAAAATAAGATATGGGGGGTGTTGGAGTAGAAGTGTTATAACAGTAAGAGGTAAGGTTGGGTACCTCTGGACTACACTGGTCATGTGCTTATTAGGCTGTGTGCAGATGGGTGTCAATATCAAGAGTTTAGAGTGCAACTCAACAGCTCATTAACCCCCTTAGCGGTAATCCAGAGTCTGGCTAGGGGTGAGTTTTTCATGCTAAGAGCGGTAACCCCGAGCCAGACTCAGGATTGCATTGCAGGATACAGGGAAGGATACAGGGAAGTTACTTATCTTGTTCCCTGGATCCTGTGATGTCTCCCCGCAGTGTGTGTGTGAGCCGTGTCTCCTCACTCGATCCACACTGCTGAGTGCCGAGCTCCGTTCCCTGTGACGTTGCGGCGCACGAGGATGGAGTTCGGCGCCAAATTCAAAAAGTGAAACACACAGTATACATACAGTATACTGTAATCTTACAGATTACAGTACTGTATCAAATAATTACACATCCCCCTTTGTCCCTAGTGGTCTGTCCAGTGCTCTGCATGCAGTTTTATATTATAAAAACTGTTCTTTCTGCCTGGAAACTGGAGATTGTCCATAGCAACCAAAAAGTGTCCCTTTATGTCAAAAGTGGTTTTAGAGCAGCTAGAAAACAGCGATAATAAATTTGAATCACTTGCAGAATTGAGCGATAGCGATTTGTGGGGAAATTCGTCATCAAACACTAAATCTAATGACAGCGACGATTCTGCAACTGAGCAAATTTCAGTGTTTTTGATTTGATTACATTATTGAATAAAGTTTATTATAATTAGATTACTATTTGTTATAATTATTTATAGTTATTTATTATATTATAATTTATGATTTTGTGTTTCAAACTCTATCATACCCGGAATGTCTACTAGACTCTTGTTTGGTCAGGTTTAAGTAAGTAATTACTAAGAATTGCAGGCCTACAATACATAACACCAAATTTCAATGCAAAATAATTGTACCGCTTTTGGCACGTAATTCCAGACAGAATCATACCGCCAGGGAGGTTAAACATGAAAAGCTTTAATTCTCAATGGTAATCCATGACACAAAACACTGTTCAAGTAGCTCCTTGCCAGGATGCATTCAATTATATAGAACATGCACACACTTGGAATAACCATCATACTCCCTTCATTTAAACCAAATGGAGGACATGTAAGTGTTTATTAGACATTTTTAAGTGTTTAAGAATTTTTAAGAGTCTCAAAGGCATTTTATAAGTATTCTTTAAAGAGTTTACCCTCTGCCCTCCTTGTGAGTAATAAAGTATATAAAATTAGAGTTAAGCCACCACTTGCTGCTATCTCCCATGAATACCTATTGCCACAATTTAATTGTGTAGCAGAGATAAAGCTTTTCTTTCACAGGCTTGAAAGTAAAAGGAGATTAATCCCTTCACAATCACTCATTTATTTTATGAGTTTTATAGCAATTATTTACTTTTTGCGATACGGCACTGCGTCGCTTTAACTGACAATTGCACGGTCGTGCGACGTGGCACCCAAACAAATTTGACGTCCTTTTTTTCCCACAAATAGAGCTTTCTTTTGGTGGTATTTGATCACCTCTTTTATTTTTTGCACTATAAACAAAAAAAGAATGACAATTTTGAAAAGAAAAACGACATTTTGACTTTTTGCTATAGTAAATATCCCCCCAAAAAAATTAAAAATAAATGTTTTCCTCAGTTTAGGCCGAAATGTGTTCTTCTACACATTAAAAAATAGCTATAAGCGTATATTGATTGGTTTGCTCAAAAGTTATAGCGTCTACAAAATAGGGGATAGATTTATGGCATTTTAATTAGTATTTTTTTTTACTAGTAATGCAGCGATCTGCGATTTTTATTGTGACTGCGATATTGTGGCGGACACATTGGACACTTTTAACACTATTTTGCGACCATTCACATTTATACAGCGATCAGTGCTAAGAAAATGCACTGATTACTGTGTAAATGACACCGGCAGGAAAGGGGTTAAACACTAGGGGGCGATGAAGGGGTTAAGTGTGTCCTAGGGAGTGATTCTAACTATGGGGGTGATGGGCTACAACTGACATGACGGAGATCACTGCTCCCGATGACAGGGAGCAGTAGATCTCTGTCCTGTCACAAGGCAGAACAGGGAAATGCCTTGTTTACATAGGCATCTCCCCGTTCTGCCTCTCCGTGACACGTTCGCAGGCCGCCGGCCAACATCGAGTTTGCGGGGCCCGTGGGCATGGTCAAGGGGACGTACAGCTATGCCCATTTTCCCACCACTGCTATTGTGCCAACGTATATCGGCGTGCAGCAGTCGGCAAGTGGTTAATGTCCAACTCCCGCCGAGAGGAGGGGTTGGTTTACCGCCCCTGAATTATCGAGCACCAGCTGCCACTGGTCTATATCAAACCTAAGCTGAGAAAAATAAATGATGGTTGCCTGGTTGTCATGTTGTGCCACTTGGCAACTGCTTAGATCACACGGGCTCATTTATGCTGAAGACACTCAGATATACATATACAGTAAACCGGATTCTACTTTGGCTGCTTCTTTCCTATCTAACTGTATTTACGATATAAAAATTTGGATAGCCCAAAATTTCCTTCAATTAAACTGTGACAAGATTGAAGTCATGCTTATTGGTACCCCCCATCAATTACATAAGGCCAGTCCTAATAACTTATCTATAGATGGCACTGTACTTGAGCTTCAGTCCAAATTCTAAAAAGTGTGATATTTGATGCTAGTTTGACCTTTGATCCACATGTACAAGATGTTGTCAGAACATCTTTCTTCCACCTGAGACAAATGGCTTCGGCCGCATCCTATGCTATCATAAACTGCAGCTGAAAAGCTGATCCATACATTTGTGTTCTCCCGGCTTGACTACTGCAATGCTCTACTCGCTGGTGTACCTAAATACACCATTAATCGACTTCAATATGTTCAAAATTCTGCAGCCAGAATCCTGGCTAGGTCTGGTACAAGTCACCATATAGTAAGACAATAGCAAAAGAAGGGCGCACCGACCTAGCGCATTACCAACATAAATTTTATTCCAAATAAGTACAACAATGGTTGTACTCACATACAAATGTAGTATAAAGGGATAACACAGCACAAGCTGATGTGAGCAGTCACTCTCAGGTCAGGTGTGAAGAGCAGGTATTGCTGTAAGACCAGGTGGTGTTAGGACTGGCTCCGCCTTTATACTACATTTGTATGTGAGCGGGCGGGTTGCAGGCAGCAGCTCCTGTGTCCTCTCCTCCTCGGCTTCGGTGGTGGGCAGCAGGCGGCGGCTCCTGTGTCCTCTTCTCCTCTGCTTTGGTGGCAGGCAGCGGGCTTTTTGTTCCTCTGTCCTCTCCGCCTCGACTTCGGCGGCGGGCAGCGGGCAGGTTGCAGGCAGCTGCGCCGGTGTCCTCTCCTCTTCTGCTTCGGCAGCGGGCGGGTTGCGTGTAGCGGCTTCGGCGGCTTCTGCCATGCGGCTCCTCCTCCTAGGTGTCCAATTGGATCGCCTGTCCATTCAGCCAATCGCGTGACGGGTCTCAAGACCCACATCCTGATTGGCCGGGAAGAGGATCTGTGTGGCGATAGTGAATATTACTTTACTATTGTCACACAACTGGGTGGGTGTCAGGGCTGGGCTCAGCCCTTCCTTCTCTGTTCTGGCAGCTCAGCTGTCAGCTAATTGCCAGCTCCCATCTCTAAACAGTGATCCACCTTTGATGATCCTGCCCTTTAGCTCTGCCTACTTAAGGACTTCCAGTTCATTTGCTCTTTGCCTTCGCCTGTGTTAACATCACTAGAGACTTTCTCCTGCGTTCCAGTTGAAGACCTGCTTTTCTGACGTTCCCTCTGTCTACAGATCCTGCTTGCTGAACTCTACCTTTATCGCTGGCTCTTGGACTTTGGCTTGGCCGACTACCCGATCCGGTTACTGAACTCTGGCTATGTTTTGACTACGCTTACTCTGTTTACAGTTTTATTTTTATTATTAAGCAAGTGTGATTTAACTGTACTTCTGTCTCGGTCTGATTCATGGTTCCTGACAGTGGGTTCGGGGCGCATGAATTACGGTGGCCAGGGTTTTTTTTAAGCACCTGATTAGAGCAGGTGTGTTACAACAGCGAATATTTGCTGTTGAAACACTGATCCTCAATCCGGCCAATCAGAAGTGGGTGTGAGATCCGTTTTCCGATTGGCCGAAAAGGGAAGACTCCCAATTGGCCGCTGAGGAGGAGGGAGGAAACGAGGAAGCCACTGCCGCCGTGATGACCCGTGGAGAGCAGGAGAACGGTAGGCCGCCGCCGAGCAGGGGAAGCCACCGGTGATGGGGTAAGTGCTACTGACCAGGGGGGGGGGGTTGGCATACTGTTTGCTGCCCCTTCCCAAAAAACATTTTCCATCGGCCGCCACTGCTGGGCACAGCTACAAAGAAAGGGAGGACTTTATTTTTCTGGCTTTAATTTAGCCAATAAAGGGTGTCATTCCAACTCAAAATGTTTTGCAGCATCACATTAGCATCAGCAATGAGTATTGTTGGAAAATATCTGTGCAGCCGGGCCAAAACACTTGAGAAGAGGAAGGAAAATGTTAACCATGTGGGAAGGGAATAGAAGAAGAACAGCATGTGTTATCCCTTTTCTGTGAGAAGAGGGAAGAAGGTTCCAAGTCACAAGAGAAGTTGTAACAACTCATCAATGACAAAATCATTCTGAGAGGACATACTTGGTTTCGCACCTCTCTCCCTATCGCTCCATCGCTGATGGAACACTGCAAACCATCACTTGCAAGAGACAGCTCACTCATCCAGACAGCAAGGGAGCAACACATGGAACCGGGTGTACAGTATATTTACTCTGCTCACCTTAGTGATCCTGTTGCTGGCAAGTCACCAATAACAGGATCACTAGTGTAACAGGCAGTGCCTGGACAAGGTCTTTTGGCACCCAAGTCAGAGAAGTCAAAGTGCACAACCTCCCCACCACAGCATCTCTATTAACTTAGCTCTGCAAAGACTAACACAGATTTAAAATAGTAACAAAGAGTTAACAAACTAAGATTGGCCACAGCGGATCACATGGCACAGATGGGCTGTGATTGGTCCAGTCTGCGCCATGTGATCATTGTGACCAATCTCAGCTAGCAACACAATTGTACACAATGGATGGCTTGAAAGTAAGCCATCCATTTTTTCCAACTGTACGGGACGGTACAGTGATCTGCCATCGAGCCACCCAGCTGTCAATTCACTATAGGCTGGGGACAGTGGCGGCCGGTCATGCAGGACGCAGGGGCACCGCCCCCCTAATCTACATGCAGGGTGCCAGACGCATGAATTCCAATGTTCCAAAAAAAAATATTTTTTTTTAGAAGCACATGATTAGAGCCGGAGGCTTCAAAAAGGGTGGGCTCGGGGGAAAAGAGCACTACGCCTGGAGCCCACCCAGTTATGTGACATTAGCGAATTAATATTCGCTAATGTCTTTCTGTTTCTCCTCCTGGCCAATCAGGAAGCGTTTCCTGAGACCAGATTGGCTGGGAGTCCTAAGACCCAATTGGCCACGAGTCCTAACTCCCTATTGGCCGGGAGAAGAACCGACCGCTGGGCCTCGGGAGGAGACGCAAGGGGGAAGCCGCGAGCTGGATGGGGTAAGTGCGGGGCTGGCGGGGGGAAGCGGCGATTGATCAAGCCAGCGCCGGGGGGGGGGATGGCTGGCTGGGGGGTGGAGGGCAGTTGCTTTGACCTTGGAACTTTCCCATGGATGCCATTTTTGCCCAGTCTCTTTCCTTTTTGTTGAATCATGAACACTGATCTTACCTGAGGCAAGTGAGGCCTGCAGTTCTTTAGATGTTGTTCTGGGTTCTTTTATGACCTCCTGGATGAGTCGTCGTCAGTAATTTTTGTAGGCCGGCCGCTCCTGGGAAGGTTCGCCACTGTTGCAAGTTATCTATCTCCATTTGTGGGTAATGGCTCTCCCTGTGGGTTGCTGGAGAAATATGCAAAAAAAAAAAAAAAAAAACTCAGGAAGGGGGCAAATAATTTTTCACAGCACTGTATTGCAGCTTACTAGTCATTAGATGTGGTTGCATTGGTTTTCCTTTTTTTAGCCTTTTTCCTTTTTTTTTTCTCCTGGTGGTCCTGCAAGAAACAAGAAAAACAGTCTCCTGCGCTCAGAAGTTTGGTCTCTTGGTGACACAACCAGAGTGTTCAGTTTAGAAGGAAAATGCCCAGGGGTCTTGCTGCCCTCCTCAGAATATTTGATATTCTTCGGACTGGAAAAAAGGTGAAAAGAGAGGGCGCACCGACCTAGTGCATTAGTCCTGCAAGAAACACACTTCCTGTTCTAGAGTGACAATGCCTAATCACTATCTATGGAAGAGTAGCGTTTCTAGGACAGAAAGTGCTGTATGACTACAGAACACGTTTGAGATAACACTAACAAGTACACAAGAAGTTTTGAGCTCTTTGGATTTCGGATTTTCGGCAAGATTGGTAGTTGTGTTTTTTTTTTGCTTATTGAGCAGATATTTCTAAATGCTTTTAATGGTATCAGTAAAAGAACAAAAGGGAGCAAATAGGAGAAGTTCATTGTAAGATTTTAAATACACATTCAGCATTAGAGATATTTTTGAGCTTCAGTGATGCAACCCTAAATAATGTGGAACAAAGCAGTAAAAGCAGCCTTTGCAGTAAAAGAGGATGTTCGCTACAAGTCTGTAAAACATTATGCTTGCTAAATAAAAAAGTCTATGATTACCTCATCACCACGGTCTTTGACACTTCTCTTGTGTTGTAACTCTTAAGCCGGCCATACATGAATCAAAACTCTGCTAGTTCAGCAGGGACCGGACGAATTTTGATTCATGTATGGGCAGATTGCTGGATGGATCGACTTAGGAACAACCAGCCTGTTGGATTTTTCTACATGCAATTACTGCCAGCCAGCAGTGGCTGGTGCTCTATTTTTTGGGGGAGGGCAGCAAACAAACCACCCGCCCCCCCCAGGTTGTCACTCACTGTCATCTGCCCATCAGCCCTGCACTTACCGTGTTATGTCCCTTAGACACGGGGTGCATGGAATCCAGGACGGCCTGGCGGATGAGGTGTTGGTGACTGTTCCTGTGGACAAACTAAATCCAGTTTGGTGCGGAGATGCCTGCCAAACATAAGAAAAGCTGGGGACAGCCCAGTAGTAGCGTGTTCTGTGTCTCGGTACATGGTCAAGAACTCCAGCAGTTTCTCCTCTGACAGTCCGACCTGGTCCAGAGTGGACAGTAAGTGCTTCTTAAACGTCTGCACAAACCGTTCTGCCAGCCCATTTGAGGCTGGATGATAAGGAGCTGTTTTGTAGTGTTGGATGCCCAAGCCACTGAGGAAGGATTGAAACTCATGCGATGTAAATTGAGTCCCATTGTCCTAGACTATGGCTGTTGGCAAGCCATATTGAGCAGAGTTTCCTTAAGACTAGAATGGTAGCAGCTGAGGTAACAGAAGGCATTTGAAAAACCTCCGGCCATTTTGAATGTGCATCTACAACGATCAAATACATTTTACCCTGGATTGGGCCAGCAAAATCAAGATGGAGTCTTGACCACGGTTCTGTCGGCCATGGCCAAGGTAACAGGGTTCCTTTCTTTTGGCATCGCTGAGCTTGACAGCACCCAGGACATTGAGCCACATAATCTTCAATTGCTGTGTCCATTTGTGGCCACCAACATAAATCCGGGCTCGCTGCTTCATGCGCACCACGCCAGGATGGCCCTCATGCAGTATCCTTAGCATGGTTGGTTGCAAATACTGAGGTATAATCACACTGTTGCCCCACTGTAGGCAACCAGCATTAGTCACAAGCTCACATTTTCGGGCAAAGTACGGACGAAATTCACCTGGGACTTTCTCTGACCATCCAGCCTGAACATATGAGAATATCTGAGACAGGACAGGATCTGTGACTGTATGTCTGGCAATTAAGGAGGTGGACATGCAGGATTTCGGCCTGTGTATTTCCACTATGCGTACATCTCTTGGTGAGTGGTCTCCAATTGGCAATCTGGAAAATGCATCGGCATTGCCATGGGCATCATAAGAGCGGTATCTGATAGAATAAGTATAAGCTCCCAAGAATAAAGCGTACCTTTGTAAGCGAGATGCGGTTGTTGTAGAAATTCCTTTCTGAGGGTTCAGTATTGACAACAGAGGTTTGTGGTCAGTGATAAGTGTGAACTCCCGACCATAGATGTACGTATGAAATTTTTTTGTGGCCCACACAATGGCCAAAGCTTCCTTGTCTATCTGGGAGTAGTTTTGCTCTGCTGAGGTTAAAGGCCTGGAGGCAAAAGAAATGGGGCGCTCTGTGCCATCTGGCATGACATGGGAAAGCACAGCACCCAGTCCATAAGGCGAGGCGTCACAAGCCAAGGTGACGTGTTTCTTTAAATCATAGTGGACCAGAACTCGAGAAGGCAGAATGAGTTCTTTAGAAAGCCGAAAAGCTTCTTCACATTTAGCTGTCCATATCCATTTAGCTCTTGCATCCAGTAAGCAATGTAATGGGTAAAGCTGGTGTTCTAGGTTCGGCAAGAAACGGTGGTAGTAATTTAGGAGGCCAAGGTAGGACCTGAGCTGTGTGACATTCTGGGGAGTAGGGGCATGGGTAAGGGCTTTAACCTTTTCTTCAGTAGTGTGTAACCAATGTCGGTCCACAGTGTGGGCACAAAATTCCAGTCGAGACTTTAGAAATTCGCATTTTGAAAGATTGACACGTAAACCATACCTTTGGAGTCTCTCTAGCACAGTTTCAACATTATTTCTGTGTTCTTCATCAGTGGGACCAGTGATGAGCATGTCATCTAGTAGACATTGAGTGAAAGGTATGCCTGCCAGGACCTCATCCATGATTTGCTGCCAGATGGCTGGAGCTGGGGCTATGCCAAAAACCATGTGGTTATATTGGAATAATCCTTTATGGGTGTTAATGGTCAACAGATGGTGTGAATCTGGGTGTACTTGCAGTTGCAGGTAAGCTTGGTTTAAGTCTATTTTTGTAAACTTTTGCCCCCCAGCCAATGAGCTAAATAGATCTTCAAGTCGAGGCAATGGGTATTGATCCACAAGAAGTTGGTTGTTCAGGGCAACCCTTGAAATCTCCACAAATTCTAATGTCTCCATTCTTTTTCTTGACAGGCACAATTGGCGATGCCCATTCACTTCTATCAACTTTAGTTATGATCTTTTCAGCCAATAGGTGGTCCAGCTCTGCTTCCACTTTCTTTCTCAAGGCAAAAGGTACTCATCTTGCCTTACAAAAACGAGGTGTAGCACCAGGCTTCAAGAGGAGGTGGGCCATTTTTCCTTTTACTGTGCCCAAAGAGTCCTCAAAAACCCCCTTTAAAGCGTGAATTCAGGGATTCCACCCAATGGTCTACCTCAGAAAGCAATGTACATTGGGCAATGGCAAGAGGAGGCATGCCCAGGGCTTTGATCCAGTCCCTACCGTACAGCGGAGGACCTCCTTTATTGACAACATAAAGGTGTAGAGTAGGGATGAGCTCGGTGTTCGAGTCGAACATACGTTCGACTCGAACATCGGCTGTTCGATCGTTCGACGAAGATCGAACGATTTCGGCCGTTCGCGCCTAATTCGAGTGACGCGAATGGCCCACAATGCACTACGCCATCGCAGTGTCATCCAGGCGCTGTGATTGGCCAAGCATGCACTGTGACCCCGCATGCTTGGCCAATCACAGCGCCGGCAGCGAGGAGAGCAATGATTGGCCACAGGCAGGATGCCTGTGGCCAATTATTGCTGAGGGTGTTTAGTACACGCCCCACACTATAAAAGGCCGCCAGCACGGCGGCCTAGTGTAGTGTGTTCCGGAGCAGGGAAAGAGAAGCATAGGCAGGGACAGTGACATTTTTTTTTCTTGCTTAACCTGGATTCCTTTAGTTTAGGGAAAGAGAAGGATAGGTAGGGAGAGTGTCAGTGTGTTTTACTGTGCTAATCCTTGTTTCTAGGGACAGGGAAGGACAGTGAGGGAAATTCTCCTTGTGCTATACTGTGCTAAAGCATTGATCATCTCATCAACCATCTTTAAAAAAACATTTTTTCTAGGGACAGAAAACTATAGGTAGGGAGAGTGTCAGTTTCTTTCACTGTGCTAATCCTTGTTTCTAGGGACAGGGAAGGACAGTGAGGGAAATTCTCCTTGTGCTATACTGTGCTAAAGCATTGATCATCAACCATCTTTAAAAAAACATTTTTTCTAGGGACAGAAAACTATAGGTAGGGAGAGTGTCAGTGTGTTTTACTGTGCTAATCCTTGTTTCTAGGGACAGGGAAGGACAGTGAGGGAAATTCTCCTTGTGCTATACTGTGCTAAAGCATTGATCATCAACCATCTTTAAAAAAACATTTTTTCTAGGGACAGAAAACTATAGGTAGGGAGAGTGTCAGTGTGTTTTACTGTGCTAATCCTTGTTTCTAGGGACAGGGAAGGACAGTGAGGGAAATTCTGCCTGTGCTATAGTGTGCTAAAGCATTGATCATCAACCATCTTTAAAAAAACATTTTTTCTAGGGACAGAAAACTATAGGTAGGGAGAGTGTCAGTTTCTTTCACTGTGCTAATCATTGTTTCTAGGGACAGGGAAGGACAGTGAGGGAAATTCTCCTTGTGCTATACTGTGCTAAAGCATTGATCATCAACCATCTTTAAAAAAAAAAATTTCTAGGGACAGAAAACTATAGGTAGGGAGAGTGTCAGTGTGTTTTACTGTGCTAATCCTTGTTTCTAGGGACAGGGAAGGACAGTGAGGGAAATTCTCCTTGTGCTATACTGTGCTAAAGCATTGATCATCTACCATCTTTAAAAAAACATTTTTTCTAGGGACAGAAAACTATAGGTAGGGAGAGTGTCAGTGTGTTTCACTGTGCTAATCCTTGTTTCTAGGGACAGGGAAGGACAGTGAGGGAAATTCTCCTTGTGCTATACTGTGCTAAAGCATTGATCATCAACCATCTTTAAAAAAACATTTTTTCTAGGGACAGAAAACTATAGGTAGGGAGAGTGTCAGTGTGTTTTACTGTGCTAATCCTTGTTTCTAGGGACAGGGAAGGACAGTGAGGGAAATTCTCCTTGTGCTATACTGTGCTAAAGCATTGATCATCAACCATCTTTAAAAAAACATTTTTTCTAGGGACAGAAAACTATAGGTAGGGAGAGTGTCAGTGTGTTTCACTGTGCTAATCCTTGTTTCTAGGGACAGGGAAGGACAGTGAGGGAAATTCTCCTTGTGCTATACTGTGCTAAAGCATTGATCATCAACCATCTTTAAAAAAACATTTTTTCTAGGGACAGAAAACTATAGGTAGGGAGAGTGTCAGTTTCTTTCACTGTGCTAATCCTTGTTTCTAGGGACAGGGAAGGACAGTGAGGGAAATTCTCCTTGTGCTATACTGTGCTAAAGCATTGATCATCAACCATCTTTAAAAAAACATTTTTTCTAGGGACAGAAAACTATAGGTAGGGAGAGTGTCAGTGTGTTTCACTGTGCTAATCCTTGTTTCTAGGGACAGGGAAGGACAGTGAGGGAAATTCTCCTTGTGCTATACTGTGCTAAAGCATTGATCATCAACCATCTTTAAAAAAACATTTTTTCTAGGGACAGAAAACTATAGGTAGGGAGAGTGTCAGTTTCTTTCACTGTGCTAATCCTTGTTTCTAGGGACAGGGAAGGACAGTGAGGGAAATTCTCCTTGTGCTATACTGTGCTAAAGCATTGATCATCAACCATCTTTAAAAAAACATTTTTTCTAGGGACAGAAAACTATAGGTAGGGAGAGTGTCAGTGTGTTTTACTGTGCTAATCCTTGTTTCTAGGGACAGGGAAGGACAGTGAGGGAAATTCTCCCTGTGCTATAGTGTGCTAAAGCACTGATCATCAACCATCTTTAAAAAAACATTTTTTCTAGGGACAGAAAACTATAGGTAGGGAGAGTGTCAGTTTCTTTCACTGTGCTAATCCTTGTTTCTAGGGACAGGGAAGGACAGTGAGGGAAATTCTCCTTGTGCTATACTGTGCTAAAGCATTGATCATCAACCATCTTTAAAAAAACATTTTTTCTAGGGACAGAAAACTATAGGTAGGGAGAGTGTCAGTGTGTTTTACTGTGCTAATCCTTGTTTCTAGGGACAGGGAAGGACAGTGAGGGAAATTCTCCTTGTGCTATACTGTGCTAAAGCATTGATCATCAACCATCTTTAAAAAAACATTTTTTCTAGGGACAGAAAACTATAGGTAGGGAGAGTGTCAGTGTGTTTCACTGTGCTAATCCTTGTTTCTAGGGACAGGGAAGGACAGTGAGGGAAATTCTCCTTGTGCTATACTGTGCTAAAGCATTGATCATCAACCATCTTTAAAAAAACATTTTTTCTAGGGACAGAAAACTATAGGTAGGGAGAGTGTCAGTGTGTTTTACTGTGCTAATCCTTGTTTCTAGGGACAGGGAAGGACAGTGAGGGAAATTCTCCTTGTGCTATACTGTGCTAAAGCATTGATCATCAACCATCTTAAAAAAAACATTTTTTCTAGGGACAGAAAACTATAGGTAGGGAGAGTGTCAGTTTCTTTCACTGTGCTAATCCTTGTTTCTAGGGACAGGGAAGGACAGTGAGGGAAATTCTCCTTGTGCTATACTGTGCTAAAGCATTGATCATCAACCATCTTTAAAAAAACATTTTTTCTAGGGACAGAAAACTATAGGTAGGGAGAGTGTCAGTTTCTTTCACTGTGCTAATCCTTGTTTCTAGGGACAGGGAAGGACAGTGAGGGAAATTCTCCTTGTGCTATACTGTGCTAAAGCATTGATCATCAACCATCATTAAAAAAACATTTTTTCTAGGGACAGAAAACTATAGGTAGGGAGAGTGTCAGTTTCTTTCACTGTGCTAATCCTTGTTTCTAGGGACAGGGAAGGACAGTGAGGGAAATTCTCCTTGTGCTATACTGTGCTAAAGCATTGATCATCAACCATCTTTAAAAAAACATTTTTTCTAGGGACAGAAAACTATAGGTAGGGAGAGTGTCAGTGTGTTTTACTGTGCTAATCCTTGTTTCTAGGGACAGGGAAGGACAGTGAGGGAAATTCTGCCTGTGCTATAGTGTGCTAAAGCATTGATCATCAACCATCTTTAAAAAAACATTTTTTCTAGGGACAGAAAACTATAGGTAGGGAGAGTGTCAGTTTCTTTCACTGTGCTAATCATTGTTTCTAGGGACAGGGAAGGACAGTGAGGGAAATTCTCCTTGTGCTATACTGTGCTAAAGCATTGATCATCAACCATCTTTAAAAAAAAAAATTTCTAGGGACAGAAAACTATAGGTAGGGAGAGTGTCAGTGTGTTTTACTGTGCTAATCCTTGTTTCTAGGGACAGGGAAGGACAGTGAGGGAAATTCTCCTTGTGCTATACTGTGCTAAAGCATTGATCATCTACCATCTTTAAAAAAACATTTTTTCTAGGGACAGAAAACTATAGGTAGGGAGAGTGTCAGTGTGTTTCACTGTGCTAATCCTTGTTTCTAGGGACAGGGAAGGACAGTGAGGGAAATTCTCCTTGTGCTATACTGTGCTAAAGCATTGATCATCAACCATCTTTAAAAAAACATTTTTTCTAGGGACAGAAAACTATAGGTAGGGAGAGTGTCAGTGTGTTTTACTGTGCTAATCCTTGTTTCTAGGGACAGGGAAGGACAGTGAGGGAAATTCTCCTTGTGCTATACTGTGCTAAAGCATTGATCATCAACCATCTTTAAAAAAACATTTTTTCTAGGGACAGAAAACTATAGGTAGGGAGAGTGTCAGTGTGTTTCACTGTGCTAATCCTTGTTTCTAGGGACAGGGAAGGACAGTGAGGGAAATTCTCCTTGTGCTATACTGTGCTAAAGCATTGATCATCAACCATCTTTAAAAAAACATTTTTTCTAGGGACAGAAAACTATAGGTAGGGAGAGTGTCAGTTTCTTTCACTGTGCTAATCCTTGTTTCTAGGGACAGGGAAGGACAGTGAGGGAAATTCTCCTTGTGCTATACTGTGCTAAAGCATTGATCATCAACCATCTTTAAAAAAACATTTTTTCTAGGGACAGAAAACTATAGGTAGGGAGAGTGTCAGTGTGTTTCACTGTGCTAATCCTTGTTTCTAGGGACAGGGAAGGACAGTGAGGGAAATTCTCCTTGTGCTATACTGTGCTAAAGCATTGATCATCAACCATCTTTAAAAAAACATTTTTTCTAGGGACAGAAAACTATAGGTAGGGAGAGTGTCAGTTTCTTTCACTGTGCTAATCCTTGTTTCTAGGGACAGGGAAGGACAGTGAGGGAAATTCTCCTTGTGCTATACTGTGCTAAAGCATTGATCATCAACCATCTTTAAAAAAACATTTTTTCTAGGGACAGAAAACTATAGGTAGGGAGAGTGTCAGTGTGTTTTACTGTGCTAATCCTTGTTTCTAGGGACAGGGAAGGACAGTGAGGGAAATTCTCCCTGTGCTATAGTGTGCTAAAGCACTGATCATCAACCATCTTTAAAAAAACATTTTTTCTAGGGACAGAAAACTATAGGTAGGGAGAGTGTCAGTTTCTTTCACTGTGCTAATCCTTGTTTCTAGGGACAGGGAAGGACAGTGAGGGAAATTCTCCTTGTGCTATACTGTGCTAAAGCATTGATCATCAACCATCTTTAAAAAAACATTTTTTCTAGGGACAGAAAACTATAGGTAGGGAGAGTGTCAGTGTGTTTTACTGTGCTAATCCTTGTTTCTAGGGACAGGGAAGGACAGTGAGGGAAATTCTCCTTGTGCTATACTGTGCTAAAGCATTGATCATCAACCATCTTTAAAAAAACATTTTTTCTAGGGACAGAAAACTATAGGTAGGGAGAGTGTCAGTGTGTTTCACTGTGCTAATCCTTGTTTCTAGGGACAGGGAAGGACAGTGAGGGAAATTCTCCTTGTGCTATACTGTGCTAAAGCATTGATCATCAACCATCTTTAAAAAAACATTTTTTCTAGGGACAGAAAACTATAGGTAGGGAGAGTGTCAGTGTGTTTTACTGTGCTAATCCTTGTTTCTAGGGACAGGGAAGGACAGTGAGGGAAATTCTCCTTGTGCTATACTGTGCTAAAGCATTGATCATCAACCATCTTAAAAAAAACATTTTTTCTAGGGACAGAAAACTATAGGTAGGGAGAGTGTCAGTTTCTTTCACTGTGCTAATCCTTGTTTCTAGGGACAGGGAAGGACAGTGAGGGAAATTCTCCTTGTGCTATACTGTGCTAAAGCATTGATCATCAACCATCTTTAAAAAAACATTTTTTCTAGGGACAGAAAACTATAGGTAGGGAGAGTGTCAGTTTCTTTCACTGTGCTAATCCTTGTTTCTAGGGACAGGGAAGGACAGTGAGGGAAATTCTCCTTGTGCTATACTGTGCTAAAGCATTGATCATCAACCATCATTAAAAAAACATTTTTTCTAGGGACAGAAAACTATAGGTAGGGAGAGTGTCAGTTTCTTTCACTGTGCTAATCCTTGTTTCTAGGGACAGGGAAGGACAGTGAGGGAAATTCTCCTTGTGCTATACTGTGCTAAAGCATTGATCATCAACCATCTTTAAAAAAACATTTTTTCTAGGGACAGAAAACTATAGGTAGGGAGAGTGTCAGTGTGTTTTACTGTGCTAATCCTTGTTTCTAGGGACAGGGAAGGACAGTGAGGGAAATTCTCCTTGTGCTATACTGTGCTAAAGCATTGATCATCAACCATCTTTAAAAAAACATTTTTTCTAGGGACAGAAAACTATAGGTAGGGAGAGTGTCAGTGTGTTTCACTGTGCTAATCCTTGTTTCTAGGGACAGGGAAGGACAGTGAGGGAAATTCTCCTTGTGCTATACTGTGCTAAAGCATTGATCATCAACCATCTTTAAAAAAACATTTTTTCTAGGGACAGAAAACTATAGGTAGGGAGAGTGTCAGTGTGTTTTACTGTGCTAATCCTTGTTTCTAGGGACAGGGAAGGACAGTGAGGGAAATTCTCCTTGTGCTATACTGTGCTAAAGCATTGATCATCAACCATCTTTAAAAAAACATTTTTTATAGGGACAGAAAACTATAGGTAGGGAGAGTGTCAGTGTGTTTTACTGTGCTAATCCTTGTTTGTAGGGACAGGGAAGGACAGTGAGGGAAATTCTCCTTGTGCTATACTGTGCTAAAGCATTCCTCATCAACCATCTTTGAAATCCTTGTTTTTTGGACAGTCAGGGAAATTGTCGTTGTGCTATTCTGTGCGAAAGCAATCATCCTCAACCATATTTAGAAATCCTTAAGTAAAGGGACAGAGAAGGACACCTGAAGGTAGCCCTTATTGCTTTTTTCCCATCTCCCTGCAGGCCATCTATTAGAATGTCTGGAAGGCAAACAAGGAGAGGCAGACAGTCAGGAGGCAATAAAAGAGGGCAAGCAGGCTCTGTGTCTGGGGGCAACAGTGCTGGTCGTGGACGCGGTGCATTGTCATCAGCACATGGCCATGGGACACGCTTGTCCTTCTTTTCGGCAGCTGGACATGTTGAGCCACATCATGCCGAAGACTTGGTAGAGTGGATGACCAAGCCCTCCTCCTCCTCCTCATCCTCTCTCACCCAGGCTCAGGGTACTGGCAAAGCAGCTGCCAAAGCGTCCTCTTCCCTGGTATCAATGTCAGACTCATCATCAGTCACTCCTTCCCTAGACCCACCATGTCCTCCTCCTGAGGAGTCCCCCGAACTGTTTGAGCACAGTGTTGGGTACATGCTCCAGGAGGATGCCCAGCGTTTCGAAGGGTCTGATGATGAAACCCAGCTACAGGAAAGCAGTAGCGTGAGAGCAGACAGAGGGGATGCTCAAGAAGGACACCAATCTGGCAGTCATGTTCCAGCAGCTGCAGCATACTGCCAGATTGGCTCCAGTGATGAGGAGGGAGGGGATGATGAGGTCACTGACTCCACGTGGGTGCCTAATAGGAGAGAGGAGGAGGAGGAGGATGAGGAGGAGGCACATCTCCAACGAGGCAGGATGCCCTTTGGTGGCCAGCGTAAGGGCAGTACACCAACGGAATCACACCGCAGAGCTCCGCCTGTGCAGGGCGCTGCCTCTGCCCGTCATTCAAAAAGTTCTTTGGTGTGGGCCTTTTTTGAGGCTAGTGCATCAGATCGCACAGCTGCTGTTTGCAACATATGTCTCAAGCGTATATCGCGTGGCCAAAACATCAGCCGCTTGGGTACCACATGCCTGACCAGACATATGTTGACCTGCCATGCAGCTCGTTGGCAAGCCTACCTCAAAGACCCACACCAAAGAACAAAGCGGACCTCTCCTTGCACCGCATCAGCTGGGATCTCCAACCCCACTATAACTTCAGTCCTCTCTGAAACATGCACTGAGAGGAATGAAGGTGTAGAATTAGGTGTGTCACAGCCAAGTACTTGCGGCCACTCTGCTAGCAGTACACCGACGTCCGATTCTAGCAGGCAAATTTCCCTGCCCCAGCTGCTGGACCGTCGAAAGAAGTTCACTCCCAGCCATCCACATGCCCAGCGGTTGAATGCTAGCTTGGCTAAATTGCTAGCGCTTCAACTGCTGCCTTTTCAGTTGGTAGACTCGGCCCCCTTCCGTGAGTTTGTGCAATGTGCGGTTCCTCAGTGGCAGGTTCCCAAACGCCACTTTTTCTCACGGAAGGCTATTCCGGCTCTCTACCGGCATGTGGAAGGCAATGTCTTGGCCTCGCTGGACAGGGCGGTCAGCGGTAAGGTGCATATTACCGCTGACTCATGGTCCAGCAGGCATGGACAGGGACGTTACCTTTCTTTCACGGCCCATTGGGTCACTCTTTTGGCAGCTGGGAAGGATGCAGGACAAGGTGCAGTAGTGTTGGAGGTTGTTCCACCGCCACGCCTCCAAAATGCTACTACTGGTTGTGACACACCTCTCTCCTCCACCCCCTCCTCTTCTTCTTCCTCCATGGCCTCTTCCTGTGGTTTGTCCTCTGAACCAGCGGTGCTCCGTAGCCGTTCAAGGGGCTACGCAAGTACGCAGGCAAAAAGATGCCATGCCGTGCTTGCGCTGGTGTGTTTGGGGGACAGAAGCCACACTGGGGCAGAGGTCCTGTCTGCTCTGCAGGGCCAGGCCGAGAGGTGGTTGACGCCACGCCAGCTTAAGCCAGGAATGGTGGTTTGCGACAATTGCACCAACCTCCTCTCCGCCCTCCGACAGGGACAACTGACCCATGTGCCCTGTGTGGCTCACGTCCTTAACCTGGTGGTGCAGCGGTTCTTGGGCAGGTACCCGGGCTTACAGGATGTCCTGAGGCAGGCCAGGAAAGTCTGTGTGCATTTCCGCAGATCTTATAATGCCAGTGCTCGCCTGGCTGAGCTGCAAAAGTAGTTGAACCTGCCCAAGAACCGCCTTATATGTGACATGCCCACCAGGTGGAACTCAACGTTGGCCATGCTGCAGCGGCTGCACACGCAGCAGAGGGCCATCAATGAGTACCTGTGCGACTACGGCACCAGGACAGGGTCAGGGGAGCTTGTTTTTTTTTCTCCACGCCAGTGGGGCATGATCAGGGATGCATGCACTGTCCTGGCACCATTTGAGGAGGCCACGAGGATGGTGAGCAGTGACAGTGCATGCATCAGTGACACTGTACCTCTTGTCCACCTGTTGGAGCACACGCTGCGTGGAATAATGGACAGGGCACTTGAGGCAGAACAGAGGCAGGAAGAGGAGGACTTCCTTGCCTCTCAAGGCCCCCTTTACCCAGACAGTGTTCCTTCTGTCCCACCCATCGCACAGGAAGAGGAGGAGGAGGAGGAGGAGAAGGATTGTGTCAGCATGGAGGTGGAGGCTGGCACTCAGCATCATCAGCAGCAGTCTTTTAGGGATGATTTACAGTCCCAAGAAACCAGTGGACTTGTACGTGGCTGGGAGGTGGTGGCTGCGGATCATGTCGTCCTTAGTGACCCAGAGGACTCCGGACCGAATGCCTCAGCAAACCTACGCTGCATGGCCTCCCTGATCCTGCAAAGTCTGCGGAAGGATCCTCGTATTCTTCGGATCAAGGAGAGGGACCATTACTGGCTGGCCACTCTCCTTGATCCACGGTACAAGGGTAAGGTTGCGGACCTTATGTTACCGTCGCAGAGGGAGCAGAGGATGAGACAACTCCGGGAGGCCTTGCAGAAAGGTCTGTGCAACGCGTTCCCAGAGACTGGGAGGTTACAAACTCCTGGTCCTGGACAACGAGTTGCTGAGGCTTCGGCCAGTCAAAGAAGGAGCGGTGGGGAAGGTGGCCGTCTGACCGATGCGTTCAGACAATTCTTTAGTCCGCAGCCCCAAAGTATGATCGGTTCCAGCAACCATCGCCAGCGTCTGATAAACATGGTGCAGGAATATCTAGGGGCAAGGTCAGACTTGGACACCTTCCCCACCGAAAATCCTCTGGCTTACTGGGTCTTGAGGATGGATCACTGGCCAGAGCTTGCACAGTATGCAATTGAGCTACTGGCCTGTCCTGCATCCAGCGTTCTTTCGGAACGCACATTCAGTGCTGCTGGAGGATTTGTCACGGATCACAGGGTGCGCCTGTCCACCGACTCGGTTGATCGACTGACTTTCATCAAGATGAACCAGTCTTGGATCACCACCAGCTACCACACACCTGATGCTGATATAACAGACTAATTGATTTTAACATGTCACATCCCTTCAAGACTGATGCTGATGCTGAGTGCCTGTGCTGTTATGTTGACTGGCTATCCTCCTCCTCCGAGTCCTCAATGATACGATTGATGATGATAGCTTGGAAGATCATTTTTGTTTATGGGTGCCGCCACCAGTGGCTAAGGCCCAATTTTTCAGCCCCTGTTTAACAGGGGCGTGTAATTACAATTTTTGAAGCAATACTTTGCAACAGGGCTCATTGCTGTGCTCCAAGTACAGTATCTGTGAGGGGTTGGAGTGTTGTGCCACCAGTGCCTAAGGCCCAATTTTTCAGCCCCTGTTTAACAGGGGCGTGTCATTACAATTTTTGAAGCAATACTTTGCAACAGGGCTCATTGCTGTGCTCCAAGTACAGTATCTGTGAGGGGTTGGAGTGTTGTGCCACCAGTGCCTAAGGCCCAATTTTTCAGCCCCTGTTTAACAGGGGCGTGTCATTACAATTTTTGAAGCAATACTTTGCAACAGGGCTCATTGCTGTGCTCCAAGTACAGTATCTGTGAGGGGTTGTAGTGTTGTGCCACCAGTGCCTAAGGCCCAATTTTTCAGCCCCTGTTCAACAGGGGCATGTAATTACAATTCTTGATCTAATAATTCACAGCAGGGCCCATTGCTGCACCCACCAAGAGTAACTCTGAGGGCTTACAGTGTTGTGGCAACGCCACCACCACCACCACCACGAAAGGCCCAATTTTTCAGCCCCTGTTCAAAAGGGGCATGTAATTACAATTCTTGATCTAATAATTCACAGCAGGGCCCATTCCTGCACCCACCAAGAGTAACTCTGAGGGCTTACAGTGTTGTGGCAACACCACCACCACCACCACCACCACGAAAGGCCCAATTTTTCAGCCCCTGTTCAACAGGGGCATGCAATTACAATTCTTGATCTAATAATTCACAGCAGGGCCCATTGCTGCACCCACGAAGAGTAACTGTCAGGGCTTACAGTGTTGTGGCACCAGCACCACCATCAAAGACCCAATTTTTACTACCACTGTTCAACAATTATATGTAATTACAATTCCTGATATAATAGTTGACAGCAGGGCGTTCCAGCACCAACCAAGAGTAACTGTGAGTGCTTACAGTGTTGTGCCAACACCAACAACTAAGGGGCCTATTTCTGCAGAGTATATACGGCAGGTCCCTACTTTCAAACATCCAACTTACAAACGAATCCTACTTGCAAACGCAAGAAGACAACAGGAAGTGAGAGGAAATCTACACCTAGGAAGGAAAATTCTCTCCTGTAAGAATTAATATGGGAGAAAGGTGTCTCCTCTGTACTGATGCTTTATCACCAATCCTTGTTTCAAGAAAAACACCACATTTCAAAAACAGTTGTCATTGGGACGGAAAGTGAGGTGAAATGTTCTGAACAGGGGCACAGACAGCAAAACAAATGTTACAGGGGTGATAACCCTTACCTATGTTTTCCAAAAAGTTTAAAAATAGATTTTTGGGCTGGAGCTACACTTAAACAATGTACCTGTTCAAAATTACAAACAGATTCTACATAAGAACAAACCTACAGTCCCTGTCTTGTATGCACCGCCTGTATACGGCTGTTCAGAGTATATAGGGCCTTTCTTATTTTATGTGCGGGGTTCCCCTTAATATCCATACAAGACCCAAAGGGGCTGGTAATGGGCTGGGGTAGGGGGGGGGGGGGGTCATGGGGTAGCTATGCCATTTTTCTTAAAGATTTTCATCCATATTACCGGGACCAGACATTACATTAAAGCCGCAAGCAGTTTTAAATGGCTTTTTTTTCCTTTAGAAGTGTCATTTTGTGCAGGGACAGTTCTAAACACGGGAAACACGTGGCACTTCACAGGCATACTTTAGACACCCCCCAGGTACGATATTTAAAGGAATATTTGACTTTTTTTTTCACTTTATGCATCATTAACCACTTCAGCCCTGGAAGAATTTACCCCCTTCCTGACCAGAGCACTTTTTGCGATGCAGCACTGCGTCGCTTTAACTGACAATTGCGCGGTCGTGCGACGTTGAACCTAACCAAAATTGACGTCCTTTTCCCCCCACAAATAGAGCTTTCTTTTGGTGGTATTTGATCACCTCTGCGGTTTTTATTTTTTGTGCTATAAACAAAAGAAGAGCGACATATTTGAAAAAAATGCAATATTTTTTACTTTTTGATTTAATAAATATCAAAATTTTTTTTTTTTAAAACAATTTTTTTTCTAAGTTTAGACCGATACGTATTCTACATATTTTTGGTAATTTTTTTTTGCAATAAGCGTATATTGATTGGTTTGCGCAAAAGTTATAGCGTCTACATAATAGGGGATAGATTTATAGCATTTTTATTTTTTTTATTTTTTTTACTAGTAATAGCGGCGATCTGCGATTTTTATTGTGACCGTGACATTGCGGCAGACACATCGGACACTATTGGCGCGTTTTTGGGACCATTCACATTTATACAGCGATTAGTGCTATAAAACTGCACTAATTACTGTGTAAATGTGACTGGCAGGGAAAGGGTTAACACTAGGGGGCGATCAAGGGGTTAATATGTTCCCTATTGAGTGATTGTAACTGTAGAGGGAGGGGACTCACAAGGGGAGGAGACCGATCTGTGTTCCTCTGTACTGGGAACACACATCGGTCTCCTCACCTCTGACAGGAGGTGGATCTGTGTGTTTACACACACAGATCCACACTTCTGCCGTGATCGCGGGCAATCGCGGGTGCCCAGCGGACATCGCGGCCGCCGGGCACACTCACCGGGTCACGAGCGTTGCCGCAGGTGCGCGTGCACGCCGCCGGCGGCGCGCGCGCGCCCCATAGACGGCCGGGAAAAAAGGACGTCATATGACGTCCGCCCGGAGGGAGGGAGGGTTCCTGCCGGCGTCATATGTCTATGACCTGGTAGGAAGTGGTTAAAATGACTGCTCCCGAAAAACGACCGTTTTTAAAACTTCTTTTTGCATTGATACATGTCCCCTGGTGCAGAACCCAGGTTCCCAAACCCTTTTTAGGACAATAACATGCATAATAGTCGTTATAATTAGCACTTTAGAATTCGAACGTTCGCATCCATTGTATTTAATAGGGTTCTAATGTTCGTACGAACTTTCGGTCCGTTCGCGGGTTCTGGTGCGAACCGAACCCGGGGGTGTTCGGCTCATCTATAGTGTAGAGTCTGACTGCGGTTGCCTAATGTAACAAGGGGTTTCACATAACCCAAGGGCTGTAGTAGTTCCTTGCTGTAGGTTTGTAGCGTGAGATTTGTAGGTTGGAGCGATAGGGACAGACCCGATGCCTTTAAATCAGTCAATGAAATGACAGACACAGCCGCCCCTATATCAACATCCATGGAGACAGGACAGCCATTGAGTGTGACATCCAATTTTATCACAGGAGTACTCCCAGCTACCCGAAACAGTCCAACATGCTGGACACAGGTTTCCTCATCAGAGCTGGAGCCGTTATTGTCAGTATCCATATGAAATGTCTGTTTACGTTTAACTTTTGTGGTAGTGTTCGGGGAGCGTGAGCTGCGGCAAACACGCCCAATATGGCCAGTCTTTCCACAAAGAAAACAAATGACATCTTTGAACTTGCAAGCAGGTGCACTGTGAGTAGTGTCACCACAACGGTAGCAAGTTGGTGTCCTAGAGACAGAAGAATTAGGGTGACGAGGTTTAGGCAGATTTGGAGACGACCGTCTTGGGTGTCAGGTGATAGCAGAGTGGAATAATTCCTCTCCCTGGCTTGCAGGAGTTTCAGGTGGTGCCTTCAGTAGGGTGACGTCCCGTGTAGCCAACTCCATGACCGTAGCAAGGTCAGTGGCTTTCGTCAGAGTCAAGTCGGGTTCTGTGAGTAAACGTTTCTGTATGGCTGGGTCGCAGAGTCCCATGACAAACATGTCACGGAGAGCCGTCTGCAGGTAGTCTCCAAACTGACAAGTGGCAGCTAGTTTACGTAAAGCAATGATATAAGTCTTTATGTCCTCCCCAGCATGCTGCCTTCTACTGTAGAATTAAAACCACTCTGCAATCTCTAATGGCTTTGGGTTGTAGTGCTCATGTAGCTTCTGAATTAACTCAGGCAGGGGCTTAGAGGCCAGCTTGTCTGGAGAAATTAGGTCTCTGAGAGTGCCATATGCAGCTTGACCCAATATTGTGAGGAAAACTGCAACTTTCTTTTCTGCAGCCACACTATTTGCTTCCATATACTGCTCCAGCCTCTCCACCCAGGAGCTCCATGATTCAGCAGCAGGATCAAATGATTGAATAAACCCTATGAAGGCCATGTGTGCTAAAATCCACAATCCTCGTTGCCACTGTTATGTCCTTTAGACACGGGGTGCTAGCAATGCTGCCAGTATCTGCTCAGCAAGTTACACACACAGGCCGGATGAACTTCTTAACCATGGAGAGGGTTTATTACTCACTCAGAAACATGATGACACATGGAGGAGTCTTAATACAACAGGCTTCTATCATTACCAGATCTATGCATCCATGCTGCTGCTGCTTTCAGTATCACACACACACCCTCTCTACTTCCTGGTACAGCCTCTCCCCCAGCATGCATAAGGAAAAAGGGTGAAGGTTCACAGTGTTCCAGCACAAACATCACATACCGCATCCAGGTCCTGGACAGCTTTTGCGGCTTTCCCCTGCCTCTTGGTCAATCGGGTCTTAAGAGCCCTGTGTCCTCTCCTCCTCGACTTCAGCGGCGGGCAGCGGCTCCTGTGTCCTCTCCTCCTCGGCTTTGGTGGCAGGCAGCGGGCGGTGGCTCCTCTGTCCTCTCCTCCTCGGCTTCGGAGGCGGGCAGCGGGCGGGTTGCAGGAAGCGGCTCCTGTGTCCTCTCCCTCTCAACTTCAGCAGCAGGCGGGTTGCGGGTAGCGGATTTGGTGACTTTTGCCGTTCGGCTACTCCCTCCTCCTCCTAGGTGTCCAATAGGATCACCTGTCTTTTCAGCCAATCGGGTGACGGGTCCCAACACCCGCTTCCTAATTGGCTGGGAGGAGAAGCAGGAAGACAATAGCGAAACCTAATACGCTATTGTCACTCAACTGGATTGGCTCGGGGCGCAGTGCTCTGTGCCCCGAGCCTACCTTTTTTTAAGGCAATTAGAGCCTCAGGCTCTAATAACGTGCTTTAAAAAACCCAAAACATTGAAATCCATGTGTCCTAATGGAGTGGCCGCCACTGCTGCAAGCGCTGGTGAAGGCATTTCCCCATCAACACTGACTGTGTTGATGGGGGAATCGATCAATGTGGTGGAAGAAAAGAAAATCGAATCACCTATGGCTGGCCTTACCTCTACCTCTCTTCTTGACATCAGCAGACACAGCTCACACAGCGGATAGTGTATGTGCCTAGCACAGTGTTTCTTAACCACTTGCGGACCGCACGCCCGCATTGTACTAGTACGTCGCTGCGTAGCCCCGGGTTTAGGGCATGCGCGCCCCTCAGCCAGCTCCTGCTGTGATTGTACATAGCGGGAGCCTGTCAGCAAGTCCCAGCCCATGAGTCACACCCGGGACCTGCTGATCGGCTGTGTACATTCACAGCCCACACCTCTGTGTTGATACACAGGGAGCGATCTGTCAGTTTCTCATCCTTGCAAAGCATGGGAAAATTGCATTTGCATTGCAAATGAATTGTTGTGTGTGTTTTACCATGCATACTGCAATACACCAGGGTTCAAGGGTCCTTAGATGATAAAGCAAAAAAGAAGACGTGATAAAACGTAATTTCAAAATTGATAATTTTAGAGCCATCTTCTTATTTTTTGATAGGAAGGGTGTTCTATATGCAATCTCTATATGCACAGGGAGATAGCATGTACTTGCACTTCTACATATGACGTCTAACTTGTACTTGTACTTCTGCATGTGGAACCCAGCCATACCACTCTACAGACTGTGATTGAAAAGTCAAACCGAGAGCAGCCCTTGGAAATAAAGTGGCTCGCTTCTCTAAGTTCTGGTGCTTTTTTTTTGTAAAGAATATTGCTATGACTCTCATGCATCAAACACCACTTCTGTTGCCAAAGATACACAAGGTTTTTTCGTCACCTCTGCCAAACACCAAAGTGATGTAACCATTCTGCTAACTGTTCTCTGTACCTCTTGGCACTATCAGACACTTCCTGCACAAGAGCAATAAAGCTGTCAGTCCTTGCACACTGACCACAGAGTATCATCCTATATAGCAGACAGTGCTACTGTTGTCCCATTGCTGTGGAACAAATAATAGAGCCAGATTAACAATGTAGCACTTACCCCCACAACTAGTCAGATGGAAATGGCAAAAAAACTGTCAAACAAACATATAAAATTGTAACAAATAGGATATACAGTTGGCAAACAAATATATAAACAGCAGCAATTAGGGCATACAGTTAATAATAAGGTTTAGAGATGAATGCCCCCCTAAACTCTATACTACGAAGGGTCCTGTCTAAGGGACAATGTTGCAAATATAGTCAGTCAGTCTATATTAAACCCTTTTCCTGCTGGCCAGCACATTGGGTCCCAGTTCCAGTATTGGAGTGCTCAGGATAAGTTCCTCCCAACTCAGGTATAGGTGCCTGCACAGTGTCCCAAGCAAACAATAGTGTTCCTCTTGAATAAGGTGCAGTATGATTTTGCCAGCGAACAACTCAAGGGGTGACAGCTGTTATTTCTCTGTTCTCTTTCGGTGACTCAGTGAAGTCAGCGGCCTCAGCATTCTCCTCAAAGATCAGGCAGCAGCACTGGTCAGCGACAGTGGCATTCTCTCCAACAATCACACGACAGTGACAGTGGCGGTCAGCAACAGTGGCATTCTCCCCAACAGTCACACGGCAATGGTGGTCAGCGACCGTGGCATTCTCCCCAACAATCACGCGGCAGTGCCGGTCAGGGACAGTGGCATTCTCCCCAACAGTAACACAGCAGTGGCGGTCAGGGACAGTGGCATTCTCCCCAACAGTAACATGGCAGTGGCAGTCAGCGACAGTGGCATTCTCCCCAACAGTCACACGGCAGTGTTGGTGAGTGACAGTGGCATTCTCCCCAACAGTCACACGGCAGTGGCAGTCAGCGACAGTGGCATTCTCCCCAACAGTCACATGGCAGTGGTGGTCAGCGACAGTGGCATTCTCCCCAACAGTCACACGGCAGTGGCAGTCAGGGACAGTGGCATTCCCCCCAACAGTCACACGGCAGTGGCGGTCAGGGACAGTGGCATTCTGCCCCACTGTAACACGGCAGTGGCGGTCAGCGACAGTGACATTCTCCCAAACAGTCACACGGCAGTGGTGGTCAGCGACAGTGGCATTCTCCTCAACAATCACAGGGCAGTGGCGGTCAGGGACAGTGGCATTCTCCCCAACAGTCACACGGAGGTGGCGGTCAGCGACAGTGGCATTCTCCTCAACAGTCCTATGGCAGTGTTGGTCATTCTGGCATTCTGAGATGTCTGCTACTCTGCCTCTCTGTGTATAGCTCCCAACTGTCCCTGATTCTGAGGGACTGTCCCTGATTTGGAACAAAATTCCTCTGTCCCCCTTTCCTCCTCATGTGTCCCTCATTTTGGTCTGATCTGTATAGTTGTGTATAAAATGCACTTTTTATCTTTCAAAAAGTGTTTCCCAGTGCTAAACTTTTCATCCAATATCTAAATTGCTGCATTTGTAAATGGCAAAAGCCAATATAAAGGAATAGTAGTATTAAAAAAAAAGCACTTTGTAGGTATAACCAATCATTTTTGTTGTATAATTCTATTTTAAGGGGGTGTGCCCTATGCCTACATACTTTTGCTAATATTATTATTATTATACACGATTTATATAGCGCCAACAGTTTACGCAGCGCTTTACAATGTATAGGGGGGACAACACAATTACAGTACAGTTCAATACAAAAGGTACAGGAGGGCCCTGCTCATAGAGCTTTCATTCTAAAAGGAGGGGGTGGTGGTACAAAAGCTAATAGCTGCAGAGAATTTGATTGGGGTGCTAATAGGTGTCCCTCATTCCCATCTCAAAAAGTTGGGAGGTATGCTCTGTGTCACTGATGTAATGTAGCTAAAAGCTTGCAGCACGGTTTGTCTCCAACAATACCCTTACCAGATCTGCCTCAAGCCTGGGAACAGACCTTCTTTTCCTCTCCACAGAGCCCCCATCATGCTGCTATGTGTAGTTCCATTACCAATCTGTAATAAAGGCTCAGTCTGTCTTTGCACAACATCTCCCACAAGTCAGTTTTACCCAGCAAGCTCTGTCCTTCCCACAATCTACAGCAGCTCAGTTTCCTCTTCCTCTCTGTGATACCGGGTGGTGGGCAGGCCTTTCCTTTAGATCTCTCTGTGGCTGCATACAGTAGTGCAGGGAATTTTGAGTTTATATAATAAAAGAACAAATTTGAAGGAGTGGAAACTGCATTTATTTTTCGAAATACTCCCCTGCCACATTTATACACTTATCCCAGCATTTAGCTAATGCCTGGAAAGCTTTGGCATAGAAAGATTTGTCAGAACGCCAGGACCATCCTAGGACAGCCTGCTTCACTTCGTCATCAGTGCTCAAATGGTGATCTCCGAGGAATTATTTTGGTGGTCCAAACAGGTGGAAATCACTCAGAGCTTGGTCCGGGCTGTAAGGGGGATGTGGCAATACCTCTGTGGGCTGGGAACCACCACGGCCGGGATGCTCACTGACAGACATACGGCCATCTTTGAAATGTTTACACCATTCAAATGTCTTACTGCGGTTGAGCGTCTCATCACCGTATTGTACTTTAAGTCTTCTCTAGATATCTGCGGGTTTTACGCCTTCGTTCATAAGAAATTTCATCACCACATGTTCCATGTACGCACTAACAGTGTTGTCTGCCAGCTTGAATAACGGCCTCTGGAATGGCCCGCAACATGCGCGCCACCTGTCAGTAATAGGAGGACACACTTGCCACTTACTACTGCGTGTAGTACCACCACCCTAGCTTCCCTTTTTATACCTGTAAAATTATATGTCCTGGTTTGACTTGAATGCCCCTCATAGTTAAAGTTGCAAAACTGTGTTCAACCATTAAGATTTGCTCTTTTACCTTCCTAGAGATACTTTATAAGGCCAATACGGACACAAGGGGGGAGGATTACTAAAACTGGTGTACGCTGAATCTGGTGCAGCTGTGCATAGTAACCAATCAGTTTCCAGGTTTTATTGTCAAAGCTTCATGGAACAAGCTGAAGTTAGAAGCTGACTGGTTACTATGCACAACTGCTCCAGTTTTAGTAAATCTCCATCAGTGTGATCATACTAAAAATCTTGTTTACAGAACATCTCCTCCTTATGTTATTGGTGAAGCTGGCTGCCGGCTATTCCGTATAGCTGCCGATTCTTCTGCCTTCCCCACCTACATTGTTACTCTGGGAACCAGAGCAGCCTGTGTAAAATTGTCTTCTCATGCTGGCTGTGTTGCAGCTCTGTTTAAGACTTAATTTCCCAGTCACTTCTCTCTTCCTGGCATCAGAGAAAAGGACCAATCAGGGATCAGGAGAGCTAGCCAAGCAATCGCATAGACTGTAATGCAGAGTGCTTGGGATAATGGGAGGTGTAGTCCAAAACGGCATCTCTAGAATGCAGAAATTGACTTTCTGAACTTCAAATCTAGACAGACTCTAAAACTCAAGAAGAGGAGGACGCAGGACTGCTGCAAAGCACGCTGGGGCATATAGTCCCTTGGAGATACTGCTACACTGTGTGGGATGGCTGCAGAACTGCAGATCCCAATAGACTTGGGGACTTAAGGAGGGGACGAGGGGATTCTCTTTACTGTCCGGTCGAGAAAAGTTTGGGACTTGGCGCCAGACCAGGGAAGGCAGCCAGGGAGCAGTCAAGGGAAAGTTAGCTGGATATTATCTGTGGCTGCCACCATACAGAGTGGGTTCACCAGAGCTTAAGTCACCCATCCACAAAGGGCCTCTCCACCATCAGAATCCACCACTGAGGTGCAGGATTGTTGTGAGGGTTGCCAACCCACCAAACTCTCTGCACCACTAAACCAAGTGAAACTCCAGTTACACAGTTTGCCATTAGGCTCCCGGGACACTACCATACCTATGCTGCATACCACAAACAGTGCCACCTCACTTGTTCTAGATTACCCTATTATCTCAGACAGGGCCGCTGATAGAAATCATGGGGCCCCATACAGCCTACCTGATGGGGCCCCTTCAGCTCCACCCCTGGTCCTGCCCCTGGTCCCGCCCCTGGTCCCTTCTTCAGCCCCACCCCTGGCCCCTCCCCAGACCCCGCCTTGAAACAAGGCAGCACATGCATTATGGCATTGGCAGCATGGGTGGCACTGTCTCTGCAGGCAGCACATGCGTTATGGACCATAATGCATGTGCTACCTGCAGACAGTGCCACCCATGCCGCCAATGCCATATTGTGCTGCAGACAGTGCCATCCATGCCGCAATGTGCTGCAGACAGTGCCATCCATGACGCTAATGCCATAACGCATGTGCTACCTGCTGACAGTGCACCCACGCCGCCAATGCCATATATTGTGCTGCAGACACTGCCACCCATGCCGCCAATGGCATAATGCCATTGGCAGCATGGGTGGCACTCACTGTCTCTGCATGCAGAACATGCGTTATGGCATTAGCGTCATGGGAGGCACTGTCTGCAGCACATTAGGGCATTGGTGGCATGGGTGGCACTGTCTCTGCAGGCAGCACATGCGTTATGGGCAGACAGAGCCACCCGTGCCGATGCCGCCGATGCCAATCATGCCATAATGTATCGATGCTGCTGCTGCAGTAATAGTAGTAGATCTTGAAGCCTCCCCCCCCCCCAAGCACACACTTGTGTAATTGTTAGCTGCCTGGGCCCAAGGAGTCACTTCTTCCCTGATGGCTGCTGCTGCCTGGACTTGAGGGTCCACAAACTATTGCAGTTAGATGGGATGCCTCTGCCTCTGCCGATATCCTCTGCTGCTGCTGCTCGCCTGAGTCGCCTTACTGTTACTGCTACTTCTCACGCTGAGAGACAGGACGGAATCACTCCACAGTGCCAGGAGGACAGCACTACACAGACGACACGCTGGCCGGGACTTGATCCAGTACGAGGAGCGGGCGCGGGAGAGGTATTCTTCTGCGCCCGAAAAACAAGAAATAGTCCCTCCCCTGCCGCCACCTAATCATGCCCTTAGCGATCAGGGAAAAAAAAAAGTAAAATGTAAAGGGGGGGGGGTTAATTTATTTTTTTACTTATCTAATCAGGTTTCCGGGCCCCCCTGCTGCCCGGGCCTGGTACAACAGGGCCAGTTGTGCTGGCCTATCAGCGGCCCTGATCTCAGATCCACTTAACCCCTTCCTGCATCTATTGCTTGCTCATTTTATCAGGCCGCGTACACACGACCGGTTTTCTCGGCAAAAAACGACAAGAAAACTGCCGGGAGAGTTTTCTTGCCGAGAAAACCGGCTGTGTGTACGTGGGTTCCAGTTTTCTCGTTGAGAAAACTGCCCAGATTCCCCGACGAGAAAAATGACGACCTGCTGTCTTTTTTCTCGTCGAGAATCTCATCGGCCTGTTTCTCGACGAGAAACCCGAGTGTGTGTACACTTACCTGTCGCCGTGGAAACCCGCGCATGCTCAAAATGACTTCGACGCATGCGCGGTAGCTTCCTAGGCATAGGCATAGGGTGTAGCAAGATGGCGGCGATGGCATCGAATGTGACGAGCGCACGCTCGTCGTAGTCGATGACGTCACCGCGTGCGTGCCATTCAAAAGAACGGCGGTTCTTTTGAATCGTACGTGTGTACACTCGGCCGGGACAAGTTTCTTGTCAAGATTCTCGTCAGGAAAAACGACGGGTTTTTCCTGACGAGAATCTCGGCCGTGTGTACAGGGCTTTACTGTTAAGCCTTGTTCAAGTTATTCCTGTCACAGCTCTTCCTAAAGTCCCCACCTTCTTAAACTAGGAGCATCTCAAAGCCCTGGTTCACACTGGTGCGATTTGACATGCGATTTGACATGTCAAATCGGCGATATTTGCCGCAAATTGCGGCCAATGGCACTGTCCTAATCGGTGCGACGCCGCATCTGTGGCGCTGCACCGATTTCAAAAAGTAGTTTCTGTACTACTTTTTGCGATTTCGGCTGCGATTTACATTGACATCTGTATCAGATGTCTTTGTAATAGCGCCTGAAATCGGGACCGCCAGCGGGAGTGAAATCGTGCGAGTTCAGCTGAACTCGCACGGCTTCACTCCCGCAGCCCAGTGTGAACCTGGGCAAAGACACTCAGAATTACCATAAGTGCACCACTGAAAGGGCCCTAACCACAGAAATAAAAAAATTTCCATGTCTTTGGAGATCATTCCCCCCAGTTTTATAGTAGTTAAATAGACTTTAGCAATTTTTCAACTTCCCGAACACTGAAGTCCTGCAGGCAGGACTTAGACCTAGCAAAGTAACTCCAGGGCCTAAGGCAATGTAGCCTCTGAGGGTTTATACTATCCGTTTCTGGCTGCCCTTATGATACTCTAGGACTAGGTGACTCTGTTACAGTTTAAGCTGATTGGTAAAACCTGGACCCTGTTAATCGCAATTGTCCTGTATTTTAGGTGTCTTAATACCATTATTGTTCATTTCACCCCCTATCTCTGTCTGTCTTATCTATTTAATTTAATGACAATATATTTAGCTTGTTTTACTAATTGGTCTGGTGTTTGCATTCTTTGAAATAGCATTATAGCTGGGTACTAGTGTCAATGTCAGTAATTTCTCTGTGAAACTGCGTGTCAAAGTGGCTGAGGTCTTTGAGAAGGTTGAGTCCAGCAACAGGACCCATCTTAACTAGCGGCTCTTTCTGGGGTGGCGCTCCATAAATGAAGAATCATTAGAGCAAACAGAATTTGTCAGCCTGTGCAAACACTGGGTGCAGATATACACTTAATTCTATTGGTGTATGGTCCTTTATGCCCAAGTAAATGTGTATAAGTAGCATAAAACAAGAGTAATACATGTAAACAACCAATATTGTATTGGGGAGATTGTTAAGGCTTTAGTCAGACACAGCTTAGCCCTTAGGCCTTGTACACACGGCCGAGATTCTCGTTGAAAAAAACATGTCGTTTTTTTCGACGAGATTCTTGGACAAGAAACTTGTCCCGGCCGAGTGTACACACGCTCGTTTCAAAGAACCCGCGGTTCTTTGAATGGAGCGTACGCGGTGACGTCATCGACTACGACGAGCATGCGCTCGTCACATTCGATGCCGTCGCCGCCATCTTGGTATACCCTACGTATGCCTAGGAAGCTACCGCGCATGCGTCGAATTCATTTCGAACATGCGCGGGCTTCCGGGAGGACAGGTAAGTGTACACACACTCACTTTTCTCGTCGAGAAACATGCCGAGGAGAATCTCGACGAGAAAATAGAGAGCAGGTTCTCTATTTTCTCGTCGAGGTTTCTTGTCGGTTTTCTCGACGAGAAACCCGATAGCCGCGTACACACGACCGATTTACTCGGCAAGACCTCTCTGCCAGCAAGTTTCTTGCTGGTTCTTGCCGAGAAAATCGGCCGTGTGTACGAGGCCATACAGTTATGTCCATGGTCCACACCCTAGACATGGCATCTCGGTCCTTGTCTGAAGTTCAAACATTCTTTCAATGCTTTTTTTAAATAGATCACATTTGGCATCCTAAAGCAGCTGCACGGTATAATAAACAGTCTATAACACCAAATGCTGAACTGGAGGAAGAATCTGGAGTATTAATTCTTGATCAATGAAAAGAATCGTCCTAGACAGACATAGCTTTTCATATTTAGCAAGACAACTGGATAAGAGCAATTCGGAAGAGAAAAGAGCAGCACTGTAAGGAATAGTTTAACAAGTACACTCAAAATAATTACGCTTTTAATCTAAGTTTCCATAATCCTCCTGCTGTATTTTCCAAATCATTCTATGGTTGGAGTATGGTATTGTCAGAGACTCTTTCACCAACCTAAAAAAAATGCAGATAAAAGCTTAAAAAATGAAGAATCATAAATGCTTTTGTAGCGCCCACCCCATTTAGGGGTGCTATATACCCAAATTTAGGGGCTGGTCTGAGATAGTAGTTAGGCTCAGACCATTCTCAATTTATAGGTTGTGCTGTTTTATTTCCAGGATGGTATACTGGTGTGTAGTTCCCTGTGACCTATAGGTGGCATTGCCATTATGGGTCAGGGTTGAAGCGCTGGTATTAGTGCTGTGCCTTGGGTGTCCTCTCTCGGCAGCGGTACGGTGGGTGTGGTCGACCTGCTGTGCATGCTGGGAGAGGATACATAAGGGGCAGACGCCGCCTGGGAGTTGTCTTCGTTGGGTCTTCATTCCAGAGTCGGAGTCCTGGTGCGTGGCGCATTGGCCCTCCAGGCCATGGGGCCACGTGTGCATCAGTCCCAGGCACCTTTAGTCCTGGGGCTGCAACTTCAACACTGGGCCCAGCACCTTTAGCTGGAGCCCGCTTCGAGGAGGAGAAGTCCCAGGGTGTCCCTCGCGAGGGGGCCCGCTTCTATGAAGAGGAGGCCGGGGGAGGACCTTTCTGACCGACCGGTGAGAGTTCACGGTGAAGGAAGGGACTCTCTGGAGGGATTCTTCTATCCACCAAGGGCCTAGTAATGTGCTACTGCTGGCACCTGTCCTTAAGTATCCAGAAGCTAAGAGGTTTGGGGTCTGATAGATTCTGTGGCAGAGAGTCTCCCGAACGCATCTAGGAAAAACTTGATCAAACGTCCGAGCATCACTTCGGCTGCTAGGATACATTTAGTAGGAGACTATCCGGGTGAGCTAAACCTACTCGGGGATAGAGTAGTGATTGTGCTATCCATTGTGCCTGGTCTAACCTCCCAAACCTTGCTGTCCTTTCTTCTCTTCCACCCTTTACCTGTCTGCTGAACTTTGAGAAAATAAACTTAGCATTGGAGTTTAAAGTGGTGTGGACATTGGAATTACTGGGGGGGATACAGAGACTTGAACCTAGCTGTGGGACCCAAATACATAACCGCGTTTAACCTCCTCAACCAGGAGGCAGGGCCGTCGGAACAGGACAGGCAAAACAAGCAATTGCCTGGGGCCCCAGCCTAGGGTGCCTGCCTGCTGCTTGCCCTGGATTTCCGCCCTGAACCGATCTGCGGATTTCGGCCATAGGAAAGGCCGCAGCTTCGGCCTAGCTCCGGAGCGGATCAGAGGTAGCCAGATGTAAATGGACAGCGGAGTCCATTTACACTTGGTTGCCCATAGAGCAGGGCGGAATCTTTCCGTGTCTGCTCTACATAGACTGAGTGGACATGGATGCGATATCTGTCCCGCTCTACTCCGATCAGTAGGGGATCAGCTCATAGATCCCCTACTGATCAGAATGGCATCCGCCCCGTGTAAAAGGAGCCTGAAGCCTCGTACACACGAACGAGTTTCTCGGCAAAAACCAGCAAGAAACTTGCTGGCAGATATTTTTTGCCGAGAAACTCGTTCGTGTGTATGGTTTCTCGTCAAGAAAAGCGACAAGTATCTCAACGAGAAACTAGAGATCCTGCTCTCTATTTTCTCGTCGAGTTTCTCGTCAGCAAATGTGATCTATTTAAAAAAAGCATTGAAAGAATGTTTGAACTTCAGACAAGGACCGAGATGCCATGTCTAGGGTGTGGACCATGGACATAACTGTATGGCCTCGTACACACGGCCGATTTTCTCGGCAAGAACCAGCAAGAAACTTGCTGGCAGAGAGGTCTTGCCGAGTAAATCGGTCGTGTGTACGCGGCTATCGGGTTTCTCGTCGAGAAAACCGACAAGAAACCTCGACGAGAAAATAGAGAACCTGCTCTCTATTTTCTCGTCGAGATTCTCCTCGGCATGTTTCTCGACGAGAAAAGTGAGTGTGTGTACACTTACCTGTCCTCCCGGAAGCCCACTAATGTTCGAAATGAATTCGACGCATGCGCGGTAGCTTCCTAGGCATACGTAGGGTATACCAAGATGGCGGCGACGGCATTGAATGTGATGAGCGCATGCTCATCCTAGTCGATGAGGTCACTGCGTACGCTCCATTCAAAGAACCGCGGGTTCTTTGAAACGAGCGTGTGTACACTCGGCCGGGACAAGTTTCTTGTCCAAGAATCTCGTCGAAAAAAACGACATGTTTTTTTCGACGAGAATCTCAGCCGTGTGTACGAGGCCTAAGACACAAAACATAAAAGTCTTTGTCAAATTGAAATAATAGCCATAATAAAATGTAAAATCATTCATTTAACACCAAAGCCTGTGGATGGAATTCTTCCATAATACAATGAGTAATGTTATTAAGCAAGCCCTCTCCTTTTCCATATGGTGGGATCAGTCTCTAATGACCTGATTCCTGACCCAACTCTGGGAGAGACATGTGGTGAAAATTGAGTTTATTTCCGGCTATAAAGCTTCACAGCCACAAAGCTCAGAGGAGAACGGAGGCTCTTTTGGAGAGGAAGAAACTTGTTTTAACCCAGACATCTGGAAACAGTTGTGTTTAACACTCACAGGGGCTAACTGTGCCCCATAAACTGAAGAAAGACACATATACCTCTGGGGACCCTCCAGTGAAGTAGCTGTGACAGAAGAATGACTCTATTCAGTATGTATAGAAATTTACCAGAGTTCTATAAAGCTCCCCTTGTAAATAAAATAGATTCAAATTGAGTTTTCTCGTGTGCACGAAAACGAAATGCTGGCTCATATTCAGGTTTCGTAGCTCCTGAATTAATTTTTACCATTTTCCTTAAGTGGTCCACTTTTGCATCTGGGTATAATGCGGGCACACCTTGCACCTGGCGGAGTCTCTAATGTGGTCACATAAGCCTAAGGCCCCTTTCACACTAGCAGACCATATGTCCGCTTTTTCATCCATCCGTTTACGGATGAAAAAGGGACATACATTGGTCCCTATAAGATTGCGGGTGTCAGCGGATGAACATCCACTGACACCCGATCTCCTCCGTGTCCGCAATCCTCCGATTCTGCAGACGGAGGAAAATCCTATTTTTCAATCCGTCTGCAGAGCGGATCGGATGAAAGCGGACAGACGGTCTGTGTTCATCCGATCCCCCCATAGGGGAGAGCGGAGATCTGACAGGGCGGTCCCTGTACAGTGTGCGGGGACCGCCCTGTCATCCGCCGGCTCAGCGAGGATTAGCGGAGCGATCCCCGCTGAGCAAGCGGAGGTTCATAGGGCGGATCTTCGCGGATCCGTCCCGTGTGAAAGGGGCCTTATGAAGACTGCTTCTCCTCCTCCTTAAAACAAAAAACAGCCAAGGATGGATAATAATTTCCTTTTCCCATAGACCAACTATCTTGTGCTCTTACTAAGTCTCCGAGCTAGCTTTAGCCTAGGTTCACATTGTTGCGGGTTAGAAATTGTGCGAGTTCAGCTGAACCCGGCAATGCAGTCCGACTTCGGGGGCGATCTGACAGACATCTGTGTGGGTTCCTGCACAGATATCAATTGAAATCGCACCCGAAGTCGCCAAAAGTAGTAAGGGAAATACTTTTGGGAATGGTGCTATTGCCAACAATAGCCACTGATTTGGCATGCAATTTGACATGTCAAAATGCATGCCAAATCTGACCAATGTGAACCTAGGCTTAATATCACACAAACAGATGTTATAGCCACACAAGGCATGCAGAGGATTGGGATCAGAAAGGCTGAAAGAGACAGTTCTCTCACTTTATAACTGATAACTCAAAAAATTGTGCATATGGTTGTCCTTCTTTTATAGCAGTTGGGTTCTAGGTGTATGAACAAATGAAATAGGTGGACCACCTCTGAGTCAAAAAATGCTGCCATGTCCACAAATTAATTTAGAAAAAGGACATTCTCCCATGAGACTTTATTACAGCAATAACCACAACCAATTTTGTTAAAGCGGTAGTAAACCACTGTGTTTTTTTTAAAATTTAAACACTGAAAGGCAATTTCATAATGTGCTAGTATGCATCCCGTACTAGCACATTATGTGAAACTTACCTGAAAATAAAGCCTTCCAGCCATGCGCTGTCACCGCTGAAGGCGCTCCCATCCTCACCCGGTCTTCCTTCCGGGTTTGTGGACTCTGGCTTTGTGAGTTGGCAGAGCCGCAATGACATCACTCCTGCGCATGCACGCGGGAGCCGCCGTTTACGGCACTGGACTCTGAGACTGGACTCTGAGCACCCTCCCCATGTTGAGGGCATGTGGCCTGGTATGGTTCAGAAGGTGGGGCGCTCTCTTGTCCCTCCCCCTTTTCCTGCGGCCTGCCAGGTTGCATGCTCAGATAAGGGTCTGGTATTGATTTAGGGGGGACCCCCATGCCATTTTTCAAAAAAAAATTGGCGCAGGGTTCCCCTTAACTATTTTAATACACTGTGTTATATAAACTACACTGCCTGCATTGACTGAGTATAGAGTATACACTGAATATCTAGTCTACGCTAAATGCAGAATATATATATATATATATATATATATATATATATATATATATATATATATATATATATATATATACAGTCAGGTCCATAAATATTGTGACAACGACACCGACACAATTCTAATCTTTTTGGCTCTATACACCACCACAATAGATTTGAAATGAAACAAGATGTGCTTTAACTGCAGACTTTCAGATTTAATTTGAGGGTATTTACATCCAAATAAGGTGAACGGTGTAGGAATTACAACAGTTTGTATATGTGCCTCCCAATTTTTAAGGGACCAAAAGTAATGGTACAGATTAACAATCATAAATCAAACTTTCACTTTTTAATACTTGGTGGCAAATCCTTTGCAGTCAATTACAGCCTGAAGTCTGGAACGCATAGACATCACCAAACGCTGAGTTTCATCCCTGGTGATGCTCTGCCAGGCCTCTACTGCAACTGTCTTCAGTTTCTGCTTGTTCTTGGGGCATTTTCCCTTCAGTTTTGTCTTCAGCAAGTGAAATGCATGCTCAATCGGATTCAGGTCAGGTGATTGACTTGACCATTGCATAACATTCCACTTCTTTCCCTTAAAAAACTCTTTGGTTGCTTTCGCAGGATGCTTCGGGTCATTGTCCATCTGCACTGTGAAGCGCCGTCCAACGAGTTCTGAAGCATTTGGCTGAATATGAGCCGATAATATTGCCCAAAACACTTCAGAATTCATCCTGCTGCTTTTGTCAGCAGTCACATCATCAATAAATACAAGAGAACCAGTTCCATTGGCAGCCATACATGCCCACGCCATGACACTACCACCACCATGCTTCACTGATGAGGTGGTATGCTTTGGATCATGAGCAGTTCCTTTCCTTCTCCATACTCTTCTCTTCCCATCACTCTGGTACAAGTTGATCTTGGTCTCATCTGTCCATGGGATGTTGTTCCAGAACTGTGAAGGCTTTTTTAGATGTTGTTTGGCAAACTCTAATCTGGCCTTCCTGTTTTTGAGGCTCACCAATGGTTTACATCTTGTGGTGAACCCTCTGTATTCACTCTGGTGAAGTCTTCTCTTGATTGTTGACTTTGACACACATACACCTACCTCCTGGAGAGTGTTCTTGATCTGGCCAACTGTTGTGAAGGATGTTTTCTTCACCAGGGAAAGAATTCTTCGGTCATCCACCACAGTTGTTTTCCGTGGTCTTCCGGGTCTTTTGGTGTTACTGAGCTCACCGGTGCGTTCTTTCTTTTTAAAGATGTTCCAAACAGTTGATTTGGCCACACCTAATGTTTTTGCTATCTCTCTGATGGGTTGGTTTTGTTTTTTTAAGCCTAATGATGGCTTGCTTCACTGATAGTGACAGCTCTTTGGATCTCATATAGAGAGTTGACAGCAACAGATTCCAAATGCAAATCGCACACTTGAAATTAACTCTGGACCTTTTATCTGCTCCTTGTAAATGGGATAATGAGGGAATAACACACACCTGGCCATGGAACAGCTGAGCAGCCAATTGTCCCATTACTTTTGGTCCCTTAAAAAGTGGGAGGCACATATACAAACTGTTGTAATTCCTACACCGTTCACCTGATTTGGATGTGAATGCCCTCAAATTAAAGCTGGAAGTCTGCAGTTAAAGCACGTCTTGTTCGTTTCATTTCAAATCCATTGTGGTGGTGGTGGATATAGCCAAAAAGATTAGAATTGTGTCGATGTCCCAATATTTATGGACCTGACTGTATATATATATATATATATATATATGTAAGAATGGGCATAAATGTCACTCTCTAGATGTGCAAAGCTGGTAGAAACATCCCCAAAAAGACTTGCAGCTGTAATTGCAGAGAAAGGTGCTTCTACAAAGTATTAACTCAGGAGGGCTGAATACAAATGCACGCCACACTTTTCACATATTTATTTGTAAAAATAAATAAAAACCATTTATCATTTCCTTCCACTGCAAAAGTATGAGCCACTTTGTGGTGGTCTATCACAAATTCCAATGAAATACATTTACATTTTTGGTTGTAACACGACAAAATGTGGAAAATTTCAAGAGGTATGAATACTTTTTCAAGGCAGTATACACTCCTCTTCCTCCAGCACATCACTTGCTTGCAGAAACAACAGAGACCCAGCTGGAACACTGCTTGAAGAATATGGCAAGGCACTCAGCCAGATCAAGCAAAAGCCCCTTACAGGCAGGGACCTCTGGCCCCTTTGGTTGTGTATTGAAGAAGTCCAGTGTCCAACAATATTCCTGTGAAAAGAATAGGAAATACCTATAAGCCACGCACCCTGAACCAATTAAAGTAAATGAATTGAAATTGTGCTAAAAAAACTCTAAGGAGCAGCTGGTAGTGAGACCAAAGGTCTAATAATGTGTTAAAGAAATCAAATAAATTTCATACCGCACTCTAAATAACCATATATGCATACATAAACAATGATAGTGCTAAAAATCATAAGTATGTGTGCTGAAGCACTAATAATAAATGTCCATATAAACAATTTCCAAAGAAAATTTAATTGAAATTAAAATTAAATGTCTGTGGACCACCACCAAAATCTTCTATCAACGTGAGTGATGAGAATCCTTGCGAACTGGGTGAGATAAATAGCGTCTTCCACCACCACCAGGCAAACAATATACTCCCCAGAAGAATTTTACACCCGTTACAGGTAGTCAGACCAAGCGCAGATACCAATAGGAGTATGCCTTCTAAAGAGAGACTGGTCCACGGCCCGATGAACTCCAACGATTGATCGTGTATTAAAAGACAACAAAAAGAAGGGGCTCCTCATTGTGTAGCATATAAAAAAATCCTTTATTCCATATGAGGCATCGGCATAAAGCACAGTAAAAAAAAATTGGCCAATTTAAAACATGCAGGTATGCCGTTTGCGTTCCACCTGCGTTCCAACTAGCGGAAGTGACGTACCACTTGCCCTACGATCCGACACGTTTCGTCAGCAACGTCTGACGTCACAGCGCAGAGCTACTTACTATTTTTTTTAACTGTATTTCAGCTTTAAGCTATATAGTTCCAAGGGCAGGAAGTTACTGAACACTCACTGAGAAGTGCTATAGAGGAAAGCCAGAAGAAGGGAACAAGTTAATGTCATATGCATTTCTGGAGGTTTGTAATACAACCAAGTGGAATATGGCAGTTCCCAGCATAGGCCGATGTTGATTAACAAAAATCTGTAATGTATTTTTTCATATACATTCTTTTGCAGGGTATTCCTGTGGCTACTGATCCCAGCACCACCTCTTCAGGCACTGCCAGCCCCTTTCACTAGCCCTCCTGACTACATCCCACAATCCTCCCAGACTGCACACTCACCAGCCACCCGGCTGACTTCTCTCTGGAGATCTCCTGGACCTGCTAGCTGGCTCCTGCTGTCCTCACTCTGGCTCCTTTGTCTTTGGAGAAAATCCCTCCAGCACCTGAGCCCCAGGACCTCTGACAGCCTCCTCAGCACTCCATCTCCAGCTTCCACCCAAACTCCATACTGCCCCTGCTGGCCTGACCCTGAGTATTTAAGAGGGGCCTACCCCCTGCTAGCCCATTTTCTGGGGATTGGCTGGGGCCCTCCTCAATACTCCAGGCAGCTCCTCCTAACCTCCCTCCCATTCTTCTGGAAGCTTCTCCAAGGTTCCACCAAGTAGGGGGAGGTGCCTGATGAGTCATCCAGCCTCCCTGTGTCACTCACCCTAACCCAGATTCAGCCCAGGCTTGGCTGCCAGCCAAGCTAAATTTACCTACACTAACAAAAACATACTATTTACACTATCTAGCACACTAGAGGGTGCTACAACAGTAAAGAAGTACTTCAGAAATCAGCTCAAGATTGAAGCTAAGTATTGCAGAAAAAGTAGATTTTTTACTATTAAGGCTCCATGCACACCGGGCTTAAAAAAACGCCTGTTCTCTCTGGAGTAAAAAACGCTCATATAGAGCATTTTTTGTACAAAGTTTAAACGAGTTTAGGATAGTTTTAATTTTTTTCTGCCTGCAAGCTCAAATCAGAAACGCAAACCAGAAGGTTTTTTTTTTTTTCTGCCTCTAAACGTTAAACTCAAAATATGCCTCTTAACGTCCTAATGTGCATGGGCACATAGGATAACATTGAGCTGCTTCTACAGGCAGAACACAAAACTCCTGTAGAAGCTAAGTTTTTTAAGCCAGTGTGCATGGAGCCTTACCGTGTAGGGCTATTTACTAATTTTTTTAACTGTGTTTCAGCTTTAAGCTATAAAGTTCCAAGGGCAGGAAGTTACTAAACATTCACTGAGAAATGCTATAGAGGAAAGCCAGAAGAAGGGAACAAGTGAATGTCATATGCATTTCTGGAGGTTTTTAATACAACCAATTGGAATGTGGGAGTCCCCAGCATAGGCTGATGTTGATTAACAAAAATCTGTAATGTATTTTTTCATATACATTCTTTAGCACATATTGTTTTAGAACATTGAAAAGATACCTCCCAGACAGGGCTGGATAGATAATATATGACCGGGATATAGCGCAGTTCGCAAGAAGTCTTTTTCTGGCTGGGATTTACGCAGTTTTGAATATTACTGCCAAATTCGACATCCTGTCTCAGCAATTCTAGGAATATTTGTGTTCTGCTCTCCAGAAGGAAAGATTTTCCTCCTGATGGAGTGATAGGCTGATGTTTGATACGCTGTATCATGGGACAAAACTCTGCAGATTAAAGCACTTGTTTACTGTAATAGTATATGGATATCTGTGGGTTTCAGCTTATCTACGCTTAAGTAATGAGCCTTGCATACCAATGAGTCTGGCAAAAGAAAAGATTTAAAATCTGCATTTTCTTGCTTAAAAAAAACAACAACTGTGCATTTTCATAGAGTAAGCATTAAAGAGGAACTGCAGTCATTTAAAAAATAAAATAAAAGTCAACAGCTACAAATGCTGTAGCTGCTGACTTTTAAAGGGGTTGTAAACGCTTTTTTTTCTAACCACTTCATCCCCGGAAGGATTTACCCCCTTCCTGACCAGGCCATTTTTTGCGAGACGGCACTGCGTTGCTTTAACTGACAATTGCGCGGTCATGCAACGTTGTAACCAAACAAAATTTATGTCCTTTTTAGAGCTTTCGCAATATTTTTTACTTTTTGCTATAATAAATATCCCAATTTAAAAAAAAAAAAAAAAAATTTCATCAGTTTGGGTCGATATATATATTCTTCTACATATTTTTGGTAAAAAAAAACGCAATAAGCATGTATTGATTGGTTTGCGCAATAGTTATAGCGTCTACAAAATAGGGGATAGATTTATGGCATTTTCATTATTATTATTTTTTTACTAGTAATGGCGGCGATCTGCAATTTTTTATCGGGACTGCGACATTGCGACGAACAGATCGGACAGCTTTGACACATTTTTGGGACCAAATAGCCATCAGTGCTATAAAAATGCACTGAATACTGTATAAATGTCACTGGCAGGGAGAGAGTTAACACTAGGGGGCGATCAAGGGGTTAAATGTGTTCCCTCAGTGTGTGTTCTAACTGTGGGGGGATGGGACTGACTTAGGGAGGAGACCGATCATTGTTCCTATATACTAGGAACACACGATCTGTCTCCTCTCCCCTGACAGAACGTGGATTTGTGTTTTTACACACAAAAATCCCCGTTCTCGCTCTGTCAGAAGTGATCGCGGGTGCCCGGTGGCCATCGCGGCCTCCGGGCATGTGCATCAGCTCTTTAGGTACGCGGCGCACATGCGTCCCCTATACTCCTTAAAGCGCCCGCCGTACAGCTACGGCGATTAGCGCAGGAGTGCCGTTCTGCCAGCGGGCAGTCGGCAAGTGGTTAAAACATGCCTATACTTACCTGCTCTGTGTAATAGTTTTGCACAGAGCAGCCCCGATCCTCTTCTACAGTGTCCTGCCGGTGCTCTTGACCCCTTCTCTTTATCGGGTGGCCCCACAGAAAGCTGCTTTCCCTGGAGGCACCCGTGCAGGCTCGCTCCCGGGTCCTGCTGCTGCGTCCATTGACACAGACAGCGGTGACTTGGCCCTCCCCCCCACTTCTATTTGATTGACAGCAGCGGGAGCTAATGGCTCTTGCTGCTATCAATTTGTCCAATGAAGAGAGAGACAGCGGCTGGAGCCGCTGTGCTCGTGCACATCATTGAATCAGGTCGGGCTTGTTGGGAGAACAATAGCAAAGTTGCTTATGTAAACAGACAATATATATGTGACAATAAGCTGTAGTGTTTACACCCTGTTCCAAATTATTATGCAAGTTCTATTTCAGTGTCACAAAGATTAAATATTTTGTTTTTCAGTTTAACTCATGGTTGGCATTGTGTCTCAGGGCTCTTTTGATAACTGAAAACAATCTCGGACACCTGTGATAATTAGATTGCCAGGTGAGCCCAATTAAAGGAAAAACTATTAAAGGAGACTGTTCCACATTATTAAGCAGAGCACCATTTTCAAGCAATATGGGGAAGAAAAAGGATCTCTCTTCTGCCGAAAAGAGTGAAATAGTTCAATGCCTTGGACGAGGTATGAAAACATTAGATATTTCACGAAAACGTAAGCGTGATCATCGCACTAATTAAGAGATTTGTGGCTGATTCAGAGCACAGACAGGTTTCGTGCAGATAAAGGCACATTGAGGAAGATTTCTGCCAGATCCATGCATGGGATCAAGATCTAAAACACCATTACATGGCAGCAAACAGATATTTGGAGCTGCTGGTGCCTCTGGAGTCACACGGACATCAAGGTGTAGAGTCCTCCAAAGTCTTGCAACTGTGCATAAACCTTCCATTCGGCCACCACTAACCAATGCTCACAAGCAGAAACGGCTGCATTGGGCAGAAAAATACATGAAGACTAATTTTCAAACAGTCCTGTTCACTGATGAGTGCTGTGCAATCCTGGATGGTCAACATGGATGGAGTAGTGGATGGTTGGTGGACGGCCACCCTTTTCCAACAAAGCTGTGACGTCAGCAAGGCGGTGGTGGAGTCTTGTTTTGGGCCAGAATCAGGGGAAGAGAGCTGGTCGGCCCCTTTAGGATCCCCGAAGGTGTAAAGATGACCTCTGCAAAGTATGTGGAGTTCCTGACTGACCACTTCCTTCCCTGGTACAGAAGGAAGAACTATGCTTTCCGTAATAAAATCATCTTCATGCATGACAATGCACCATCTCATGCTGCAAAGAATACCTCTGCATCAATGGCTGCTATGGGGATAAAAGGAGAAAAAGTCATGGTGTGGCCTCCATCCTCCCCTGACCTCAATCCTATTGAGAATAGGGATGAGCTTCAAGTTCGAGCCGAACTCATGTTTGACTCGAATATTGCCTGTTCGCCCGTTCGCCGAACAACAAACAATTTGGGGTGTTCGCTGCAAATTCGAAAAGTCTATGGGAGAAATCTAAAGTGCTAATTATAAAGGCTTATATGCAAGTTATTGTCCTAAAAAGTGTTTGGGGACCCGGGTCCTGCCCCAGGGGACATGTATCAATGCAAAAAAAAGTTTTAAAAACTGCAGTTTTTTTAGGAGCAGTGATTTTAATAATGCTTAAAGTGAAACAATAAAAGTGAAATATTCCTTAAAATTTCGTACCTGGGGTGTGTGTATGATATGCATGTAAAGTCGCGCATGTTTCCCGTGCTTAGAACTGTCCCTGCACAAAGTGTCATTTCTGAAGGAAAAAAAGTCATTTAAAACTCACTCGCGGCTATTAATGAATTGTCGGCTTTTATCAATACATAGAAAAGTCATTGATAAAAAAAAAAAAAAAAGCGTGGGGTTCCCCCAAATTCAATTACCAGGCCCTTCAGGTCTGGAATGGATATTAAGGGGAACCCCGCCGCAAATTTTAAAAAAAATGGCGTGCGGTTCCCCCTAAATATCCATACCAGGCCCTTCAGATCTGGCATGGATTTTAAGGGGAACTCCACCCCAAATAAAAAAAAATGGCGTGGAGTCCCCCCAAAAATCCATACCAGACCCTTATCCGAGCACGCAACCTGGCCGGCCGCAGGGGAAGAGGGGGGATGAGAGAGCGGCCCCCCCTCCCTCCTGAACCGTACCAGGCCACATGCCCTCAACATGGGGAGGATGTCCCCATGTTGATGGGGACAAGGGCCTCATCCCCACAACCCTTGCCCGGTGGTTGTGGGGGTCTGCGGGCGGGGGGCTTATCGGAATCTGGAAGACCCCTTTAGCAAAGGGGACCCCCAGATCCCGGCCCCCCCCATGTGAATTGGTAAGGGGTACATTGTACCCCTACCATTTCACGAAGAAAGTGTCAAAAAATTTAAATAAAAACACACAAACACCTTGAAAAAGTCCTTTATTAAAAAATAAAAAAATAATAAAAAAAAAACATTCCAGCGATGAAATCCAGTGTCCCGCGGCGATCCCGATGTCCAGCGCTGTCCGTCATTGGTTGTGCCTGTGCGGACCTGATGGGGAACTTCCTCCGCTGTGTTTTAAATGTATAGACCCGTCCCTTCTAAAGTTCCCCATCAGGTCCGCTCAGCGGACCAGATGCGGAACGCGAGAAGGGGCGGGTCTATTCATGTATTACACAGCGAACTAAGTTCCCCATCAGGTCCGCCCCCTCGGTATGTCCGACCCCGCCTACGTCATTGGCCTGAGCGGGGAACTTCCTTCACTGTGTAATTTAAATAGTGAAGGAAGTTTCCCGCTCAGGCCAATGACGTAGGCGGGGTCTGACATACCGAGGGGGCGGACCTGATGGGGAACTTCGTTCGCTGTGCAATACATGTATAGATCCGCCCCTTCTCATGTTCCGCATCAGGTCCTCAGCCTTACACCTATTCATTTGTGCAGGGACAGTTCTAAGCACGGGAAACAAGCGCCACTTTACATGCATATCATATACACCCCCCAGGTACGAAATTTAAAGGAAAATTTCACTTTTATTTTTTCATTTTAAGCATTATTAAAATCACCGCTCCCGTAAAAACGTCTATTTTTTAAACCTTTTTTTGCATTGATACATGTCCCCTGGGGCAGGACCCGGGTCCCCAAACACTTTTTAGGACTATAAATTGCATATTAGCCTTTATAATTAGCACTTTAGATTTTGAACGTTCGAGTCCATTGTATTTAATAGGGTTCTAAAGTTCACACGAACATTCTGTCTGTTCGCAGGTTCTGGTGCGAACCAAACAGGGGGGTGTTCGGCTCATCCCTGGTTTCAGGGACTGAATGTCCCACGGAGGAACTTTTAAAAGTTGGGAGGTATGCTGCTATCAAATAAGGGGTCCTATGTTAAAATGTAATGTGACCTGTTAAAATGTTTGAAAAGTTAAAGTGTTGTTCAAAGTTTGATTGAAATAGCTTTTGATTTCAGTAAATATGCTGCAAACACAACAAATGACAATTTTCAGTTCTTTACAACCTATAAATGTTTTGAAATTTACTATGCGTAATTTACTATGCGTAATAATTTGGAACAGTGCATTATAAAAAATTTTTTTTGAAAAAACAAACTGTTATCATTAGGAGGTTTGTTCAATAAAATTTGAATTGTACACTAAATAGTTGATAACATGAGAATTATGCTGACTGTTGTTTACATCAATTATTTAGGTAAATGAGAAAAATATCATTGGCATAATAATTTGGAACAGGGTGTATTTTGACGGGAGCCCATCACCAGAAACACAGATCCCCGAAAGCTGTGAAGTAAATATAACAAGCAAACCAGAACAAAAGGTCAACCAAAGCGAACCTTTGCAGGAGTCAGAACAAGAGTTGGAACTCACATTACCTAAACCAAGTTCCCCACCAGATCCTGTTAAACTGCCTGAAGTCAGAAAATCCCTACAAAGGGGATACCACCCCACAGGCTGTCATACACTGTAAAAACACACAGCATACTTGAACCAACATTCTGGGAAGACATAGAAAAACTGCTAAAATGTGAAGCCAATAAATCGAGAAAAGCAGCAGAAGAAGAATTAAAGTCACTTCAAGAAAAGGAAACCTGGACACTCACAGAGCTCCCTCCTAACCGCAAAACTATAGGAAGTAAGTGGACTTTCAAAGTAAAGTCAGATGCAGAAGGGAATATCCAGACGCTAAATATAATTTGACAAAGCACATGCTGTTGAGAAGGGGTGTTGGAAGGACGAAAGCAAAGTCGCTTATGTAAACTGACAATATATATATACATTGTACCTTTCTATCCAGCAGGTGGCAATACAGTTTTATAATGTGCATTCTCTGTGGTAATGTAATAACAGGATGTATTGTCTGTATCTAAGTGTGTACTTGTATACTTGTGCTTCCTGTCTGTCTCCATGATGATAAAAGGCATGTAATATATTTCCCCATAAAAGTAAAGCCATTTGCTGTATCCAAGAAGCTTCCTTGCATGATTTTAATACCCTGCTAATAGGGCTCTGGTAAGAAAAAGAGGGGGTTTGGGGGAGCTGCAGCACATTAGGGTGAAAAAACGTGAGGCTTTTCAACCAGTTTAGGAAACAGACACCCTCCAGCCGAATAATCCAGTACTGTCTTCACCCAAGCCAGTTCTTTGCAGGTCTTAAGATTCCCAGTGCCATCATCTTGGCTGTGGGAGCTGGCTGTGACTTCCTTCTGTTCACAGCCAGCTCCCTGCTGCACATGCGCAAGATTGGGCTATGCTGTCAAATCGGTCTAGCAGCCTCCCGGGTGATGTGACGTGTCCCAGGAATATGCAGGTGGAGGCCAAAAGGGAGAATTGTGGAAGTGGCAGCAGGTAGCTGTCAGAAAGTGGTATCTGTTTCCAAAAAAAAACAACTACATTTTCAAATATGTTAGAGGAGGGGGAAGAGGTTTAGCACAGTGGCTAAGTGGGTAGTACTTCTGTCTGGCAGCACTAGGGTCAGTGGTTTGAATCCCAAACATGACGCTACCTACCTTGAGTTTGCATGTTCCTGTACCTGCGTGGGTTTCCTCCAGGTATACTGGTTTCTTCCCACACTCCAAAGACATGCTGGTAGGTTAATTGGCTCCTGTCTAAATTGACCCTAGTATGTGTATTTATCAATGTGAGTTAGGTACCTTAGATTCTAAGCTCCTTGAGGGCCAGGACTGATGCAAATGTAAAATATACGTGTAAAGAGCTGTGTAAATGGATAGTGCTATACAAGTACCTGTAATAAATAAATAAATGAGTGGTACTTTCACTCTTACTGTAAGTGAAGATCTGCTTTAACCAATATCAAGGCTGACATTCCTAAACTCTGTTTCTGAAAATACCAGTTCCTTGGTTGTCATAGTGATTCTATGACATCAATACATTTAAGGTCCCTGACTCGATACGAGTATGCAGATTAGGAATTTTGAATACTCTGACTGTCCAGGGCTGCTAGCTTGTTCCAAGTCAGTATCTCAAGCTGTTGAATTAAGCAAAGTCAGGAAACAGATGGAAAAGTAGCATTTCTACAAGCAAAGGCAGGCCACTTATTACACTCGGATCAGGTTTCTGGATGGCCTAAACATGAGCTCCAGTTAAACATTGCATGCCTCTGTTCTCCTTACTACCATCATTAGAGGACCCACTATTGTGTTGGTGGTCAATGAATCAACCCTGGCATTGGCTGCAATGTCAGTGACATCAGGGAAGGAGGAGGATAGTCCTGGAGATGGCCAGCAGGCAGTACGGTCCTTGGCGACCAGCCAAATTTATAAGTATCTCTCAGTTTCATCCCAACTGTTTGTGGTTCGGCAAACCACTAAGCCAACTGGCCATTTCTTCTAGACTGTAAACAAAACAGCCAGGGATCATAGACAACGTCATTGCCAAATTATGGTCATGGCCATATTTGGTTAATGACATCACCTAGGATCCCAAGTGCTGTTGTCTATATTCCAGCAGTATCAAAGATTCTGAAACTTAGCAGCGGTAGCACGGAGAGGCAAGATCGTCATGTGGCGGGTCATAGTGGTGGCAAGAAACATCGCCAGGAGCGGGGAAACATCGTTGGGCAAAGCTGTTGGAGGCTAGATTTACTTTGCTTGATGATGAGATTTATGATGGATTTATATTGGGGGATATTGTGTCCATTTTTGGGTGTGTATTTTTATTAAAAAACTTTGCAGTGTGGGTGTTTTTTTTTTTTTTTACCTCTACCTCCTTGTGGGAATTGGTATTTGGGAATTGGTAAGGGGAACTAATGTACCGCTGTACTCATTCACCTAGGGTGGGGGCAGGATATCTGGAAATCTCAAGGGGGCTTCCAGATTACTGGAAGCACCCCCCACAATTACCCCACATCCTCTTTGATTATCGGATGTGGGAAAGAATCCCTTGTCCCCTCAGCATGGGGATAAGATGCCATTTAAGGTTGTAAGCTTTAGAGTTTCCCCTTGCAAGGTAGCCTTTCAATGTTGACAGGCATGTGACCTGTTGTGCATCAGATAGGATGGGGGGTGCGCGCTTCCTGCCCTCCCTTTTCTGGTCACCCAGGCTGGATGCCTTGGTAAAGATCTTGTGATTTTTATGGGGAAACCCACACCATTTTTTTCCCCTTTTTTTTCTGTACTATCCCTTTTGACATCGTTTTACCCTTAAAATTCAAATCAAACTCTTATAAAACCACTGGAAAGATCGACATTAAAGTGAACCTTTTGCTTTGCCCTGGATCGGCAACAGGTTCACTTTAAAGAATCATTCTGCTAAGCTCTGTAACTAACCAAACCTAAATATTTATGGTGTCCTTGTGTCTCTCACTGTATAGGAATTAATGGCAAGCTTTGAATTTCTTGAAACCATGACGCTGCTTTAGCACCCGGGGGCAGATGTACCGCAACTGTTTGAAACTTTCCTTTTCTTTCATCATTACTTTCTTTTTCTAATTCGGTGCCCTATAACTTCCTCCTCAACTCTGTTTCCACTTCCTTTAACTCTTGTGTATGTCTGTGTTTTTTTTCTCACTACTTGTTCTACAGAAATGTGTACCAGGGATGTGTGTCGTATATACAAAAACGTTGTAGCGGTGCATTGAAAAACCCACATTCACCTTTTCATATTCCACACATAAGATTTATATTCTGTGCATTCTTCATTTTTAAAACTATGTTTAACCCCTTCCATACCGGGCCATAGCAAAATGACACTGGCAGGAACCCTCTCTCCCTCTGGGTGGGCGTCATATGACGTCCTGGGTTTAAGGGGGGATATCTGAATGATGCCTGCAGCTAGAGGCATCATTCAGATATCCTTGTTTGCAGCCGGCGATCCTGCGCACCATAAGAACGATCATAGCAGCGGTTTCCGCCGCTTGATCGTTCTTATAGGCGGCGGGAGGGGACATCCCCCACCTCCCGCCGCCATCCGGTGCTTCTCCGGGCTCTTCCGTGCGATCGGGGACCCGGAGAGAATCGTCGGCGCCGGTGGTGGGTCAAGTGATGAACATAGAGATGACTGGTGACCAGATGGTCACCAGTCATCTCTATGATCGTCGCAGGCCCGGGCGCGATGTGATGACGTCACGCCCGGGTCCTCAAATGTAAACAAAGCCGCCATTGCAGCTGTAAGTATGAGATCGTGAAAAAAATTCACTGATCTCATGCTTTCCAGCCTGGAGGAGAGATGTGGGGTCTTATTGACCCCGCATCTCTCCATAAAGAGGACCTGTCACACACATTCCTATTACAAGGGATGTTTACATTCCTTATAATAGGAATAAAAGTGATCAAAAAAAAAAAAAGTGTACAAAAATAAGTAAAAATAAAAAAAAATAAGTAAAATAATTTAAAAAAAAACGCCCGTCCCCAATAGCTCGCGCCTAGAAGCGAACACACACGTAAGTCCCGCCCGCATATGTAAACACCGTTCAAACCCCACATGTGAGGTATCGCCGCGTGCGTTAGAGCACGTGCAACAATTCTAGCACTAGACCTCCTCTGTAACTCTAACCTGGTAACCTGTAAAAATTTTCAAAGCGTCGCCTTTGGAGATTTTTAAGTACCGAAGTTTGGCGCCATTCCATGAGTGTGCGCAATTTTAAAGCGTGACATGTTAGGTATCTTTTTACTCAGCGTAACATAAGCTTTCATATTTTACAAAAAAATTGGGCTAACTTTACTGTTTTGTTATGTTTTAATTCATGAAACTATTTTTTTCCCAAAAAAAAGGCGTTTGAAAAATTATTGCGCAAATACCGTGCAAGATAAAAAGTTGCAACGACCGTCATTTTATTCCCTAGGGTGTCTGCTAAAAAAAACATATATATATATATATATATATATATATATAATGTTTCGGGGGTTCTGAGTAATTTTCTAGCAAAAGAATGATGATTTGTACATGTAGGAGAGAAGTGCCAGAATAGGCCCGGTATTGAAGTGGTATAAAAAGCCCTGTATGGAAAGGGTTAAAGTGAATCTGTTATTACCCATAGCTTAGTAAGGCTTTAAAAGCGAAGCATGGCCAAACTTTTTTTTGCCCATACTTCTCTTGTGGGTCACAGGAGCGCACTTACTTGTACTCTTCTGTGACATGGAGCTGCTCCAGGCCCTGGACAATAGGGTTGGGATCTACCCAGTTGTTTGATTGACATCTGGCTCTGGCTCTCAGCAAGTGGCTAAGAGCCAAAGCCAGCTGTACCCGCCATCTCTCCAGGTCAGTGCTGCAGTGAGAGCTGGAGGGGCAGAGCAGAGAGCAGTGACTAAGGCCGGGTTTACACTAGCTGCAGCTTGCAGCAGGGGGTCTGATGCGTCCCTGTTCTCCATTTCAGGGGTGAATCAGGTCCAAATTTTTGCCTGAATTTGGACCGAAGATGGAGCCAAAGACGCACAGGACCCCTTTCTAGTGCAGACTGCGGCCGTCCCAGAGGTCTATGAACTGGCTCCATTGAGAGCCGGTCACACTGTTCCGTCATGCGAATTGGATGCGGCACCCACATCCAATTCTCACCAGTGTGATCTCTGCTCTGGGAAGACTGAGAACTGAGCGATCAGCGGTCATGTGGTCACTCAGTTCTCGTTTCGTAGAGCCGGCGAGGGGACAGCTGCAGCATCAGACTGATTCTGCAGCATGGAGGTGAGTATGCATATTTGTTTTTTTAGTACCCCAAACTTATGCTTTAAAGTGTACATTATATAAACCCATACAATGAACTTCTCTTATTTGCTCTGTTCCGGTCTGTAAAATATACTAGTGAAAGCATCCCATTACTACTGCACTGTAACAATTACAGCAGGGACAGTGAAATTGGTAAGAAAAGACCATTCCCTGCAGTGGCAGCTAGTCCATTAGGAGCACAGGGGCGCCGCCCCCCCATCCATGCGTCCGGCCCCCTAATCTACAGTCGGGGCACCGGACGCATGGATTCAAATGGTTTTTTTTTTAACCACGTGTTTAGAGCCAGAGGCTCTAACAGGCTTCAAAAAAGGGTGGGCAGGGTCCTGCGCCCCGAGCACACCCACGTGTGTGACAATAGCGAATTAAAATTCGCTGTTGTCACACTGATTCTCCTCCCGGCCAATTAGGAAGTGGGTCCTGAGACCCGTCACCCGATTGGACGAAAGGAGAGGCGATTCCATTGAGGAGGGAGGGGGGAGATGCACAGAGGAGAGGAGATGCATGGCGTGATGCAGGGGAGAAGGAGAAGGAGGGGAAGCCACCGCCCGCCGCCCAGAGCCACCTAGATGGGGTAAGCGGGGGGGGGTGGCGGGAGGTGGGGGTGACCTAGCAACCAAACCAGGGGGGGTTGGCTGTGAATGCATTGTCCCCCCAAAAAAAATATACCACCAGCCGCCACTGATCGCCTGCTCCTGTGTGGTACATACTCCCTACCCCTGCACTCTGTGTGGTACATACTCCTTAGCCCTACTCTCTGTGTGGTACATTCTCCTTATCCCTGCTCTCTGTGTGGTAAATACTCATGACCCCTGCACACTGTGCGGTACATACTCCTGACCCCTACACTCTACGTGGTACATACTCCTTACCCATGCTCTCTGTGTGGTACATACTTCTTACCCCTGCACTCCGTGTGGTACATACTCCTGACCCCTGCATTCTATGCGGTACATATTTCTTACCCCTGCTCCCTGTGTGGTACATACGCCTGACCCTTGCACTCTGTGTGTTACATACTCCTGGCCCCTGCACTCTGTGCACTACACACTCCTAACTGCTGAACTTTGTGCAGCGGTTAGGATTGTTTAACCCCTACACTATGCTGCTTTTAGCCCCTACGACACTTTTAGCACTACCCCCCTGGTGCTCTAAACCCCCCACCCAGTGATCGGGAAGGCGGCGATCCATGGCCTTACCTTATGCGTTGAGGTGCAGGGAGGAGGTTGCGGAGGGAAGAGCTGTGGCCGTTGCTTCTCCTCCCGGCCGAACAGGAAGTGGGTCCTGAGACCCGATTGCCTGGAAGTCCTAAGACTCCCAGGCAATCGGGTCTCAGGACCCACTTCCTGATTGTCCGGGAGGAGAAGCAGGATGACATTAGCAAATATTAATTTGTGTCACACTAATGTCACACAAGTGGGTGGGCTCAGGGCGCAGTGCTCACCCTTTTTGAAAAAAATTAGAGCCTCCGGCTCAAATCACGTGCTTCTAAAAAAAAAAAAACATTGGAATCCATGCGTCTGATGCCCTACACGAAGATTAGGGGGCGGGCGCATGGATTAGGGGGGCGGAGCCCCTGCGCCCCTAATGAGCGGCCCGCCACTGCTTTCTACTCCTGACCCATGGGTTATCCTCATAGTGCCATAGGGTGCCCTAGATCTTTCACAGTCATAGCAATACCCCTAAAAAGAAACCATGCAGCCCCATATGATTCATACTATGTTTACATGTGTGGGACTTTTCAGGGGGAATGTAGGTTAGCTTCATATCTTCAGCAACTCCAGCAGAAATCAGATGTGAAAAATAAGAATATGATCAGTCTCAGTCAAATGTAAACTGTCTGCCTGATAAGATCAGTAGAGTATTTATGTGGGCATTCTTCTCCACCACATAACATAAAGCTCAGCGACATGAATGATGTTCCTCGCAGTGTTCCATTTCCCGTAAAGGCATGTTTTTACTTGAACATCCTCAAGACTTATACAGAAAATACAGCAACTTTAATTATTATCTATTATGATACTGCAAAAAGAGGGCTCTGATAGTGGTCTGACTTCATTACTTCTACTGGGAATCCCCATATCACAAACTATGAAAATCAGGCCACCAGAGCGTATATGAAAATTAAATAATCGCAGCTATTCATAGAAACAGTATCAGTTCCTGTAAATGAAAGAGGAAAGAGAAAAAGATGCTTGCAAACAGAAAATGGCCTTTCCTTCGGCATACCTGGATTTACCCCCTCTTCATGACCAGGCCATTTTTTGCGATACGACACTGCGTGGTCCTGCGACGCTGTACACAAATAAAATTTATATAATTTTTTTCACACAAATAGATTAAAATTATAAATAACTTTTTGCGCTATAAACAAAAATATACAGACAATTTTGAAAAAAACAATATTTTTTACTTTTTGCTATAAAATATATCCAATACATTTTTTTTTTTTAAATTGCATTTCTTCATAAATTTAGGCCATTATGTGTTCTGCTACATGTTTTTGGTAAAAAAAAACTAAAACAAATAAGCATATATTGATTGGTTTACACAAATGTTATAGTGTCTACAAACTATGGGATATATACTGGAATTTTTATTTTATTTTCTATACTAGTAATGGGGGCAATCAGCAACTTTTAGCAGTTCTGTGATATTGCAGTGGACAATCAGACACTAACTGACACTTTTGACACTCTGCGGGAACCAGTGTCACTAATACAGTGATTAGTGCTAAAAAATATGCACTATCACTGTACTAATGACACTGGCTGGGAAGGGGTTAAACATTTAGGGTGATCAAAGGGTTAGCTGTGTGCCTAGCCAGTGTTTGTGTTTACTATGTGTGCTGCTTTTACTAGAGGAATAGATGGATTTGAGTCTGCAGGGGCACAGAATCCATTCCTTCACCCCTGTCAAAACAAAACTATGCCTTGTTCACATAGGCAGAGCTCTGTTCTGTGTCTCTGCTCGATGATCAGCGGGGTCCCGGCGAACATCGAGTGCTCGAAAAATCACAGCAGAAGCGGCGCGAGCGCGCCCCTGCAGGCAGAAGTGCAGGATCACGTATATATACGTGATCTGGCGTACAGCTGCCACCCTGTAGTAGTAAAACTGCTATAAGGCAGTCAGCAAGTGGTTAACCACTTACCAACCGGGCCATAGACAAATGATGGCTGCAGCGTGGTCGAATAACTCTGGGATATAACAGAAAAACGAGTCTCCCCAAATGAAAGTATAGGGACTTTGTAGGCAAGAAGATTAGATAAGAACAATTTTGTTTGATAAATAGATATCATTTAGTGAGAAAAGAATAGAATATAAAAATCAGGTGTAGATAACACCAACAATGTAACATCATAAAAACACCAATATACAATATTGAGATATTTTCATGCAGTCAGTATTCCAGCCGATGCGTTTCGAGGACTTATTGGGGGTCCCTTCATCAGGGTTATTCCAGATTGACTGACCATAGCATGTTCTAGACAAAATACAAAAACAAAATTGCACATAAAAGGACCATATATACATACATATCGAAGCATATCAACAAAGTACACATATATACATAAAACATATAATCATCATGTGCAGGGGAAGGGAGCATAGTTGAGGACAGGACTACAGATAGCCACCTACCGACCTGCCCCTGCACATGATGATTATGTGTTTTATGTATATATGTGTACTTTGTTGATATTCTTCGATATGTATGTATATTTGGTCCTTTTATGTGCAATTTTGTTTTTGTATTTCGTCTAGAACATGCTATGGTCAGTCAATCTGGAATAACCCTGATGAAGGGACCCCCAATAAGTCCCGAAACGCGTCGGCTGGAATATTGACTGCATGAAAATATCTTAATATTGTATATTGGTGTTTTTATGATGTTACATTGTTGGTGTTGTCTACACCTGATTTTTATATTCTATTCTTTTCTCATTAAATGATATCTATTTATCAAACAAAATTGTTCTTATGTAATCTTCTTGCCTACAAAGTCCCTATACTCTCATTTGGGGAGACTCGTTTTTCTGTTATATCAATACTGGGATTGGCAACCACTGGTCCCCCTTAGTGAGTTCATATTTGTACAATAACTCTGGGAGGGCGTCATATGATGTCCTCCCAGGATTGTGCTCCCGCATGCATGGAATGTCTGTGACCGTCGGATCTTCCAGACCTGGCGCGTCATGGATTGCGGGTAAAGGGCCAATGACAGCGGCTCTTTACCAAGTGATTGCTCCAACCAATGACGGAGCGATCAGTTGTCAACAAAACAGAGCATGTCCAGCTCAGCTTCTCCCCTCTCCTCACACCGATCAGTACAGTATGCGAGGAGAGGAGCGCTGTGGGCTGGATCTGAAGTTACCTGTAGCACTGATCTGTGCCCATCCATGGCTCATCCATCCACCCTCATTCATGCTCATCCATCCCCATTAATGCTCATCCGACCCCATCCATGGCTCATCCATCCCCATTCATGGCTCATCTATCCCCATCCATGGCTCATTCATGCTCATCCATCCCCATCCATGGCTCATTAATGCTCATCCATCCCCATCCATGACTCATTCATGCTCATCCATGGCTCATCCATGCCACATCAGTGATCATCCGTGCCACATCTATGCCACATCAGTTCTCATCCGTGCCACATCAGTGATCATCCGTGCCACATCAGTTGTCATCCGTGCCACATCCATGCCACATCAGTGCTTATCCATCCCCGCCCATGGCTCATTCATGCTCATCCATGGCTCATCCATCCCCATCCATCCCCGTCCATGACTTATTTATACTCATCCATCCCCATCCATGGCTCATCCATCCCCATCCATGGCGTATTCATCCCCATCCATGGCTCATTCATGCTCATCCATGGCTCATCCCTGTCACATCAGTGATCATCCATGCCACATCAATGCCACATCAGTGCTCATCCGTGCCATATCAGTACTCATCCGTGCCACATCAGTGCTCATCCGTGCCACATCCATGCCACATCAGTGCTCATCCATGCCACATCAGTACTCATCCGTGCCACATCCATGCCACATCAGTGCTCATCCGTGCCACATCAGTGCTCATCCGTGCCACATCCATGCTACCTCAGTACTCATCTGTGCCACATCCATGCCACATCAGTACTCATCTGTAACACATTCATGCCATATCAGGGCTCATCTCCATGCCACATCAGTGCTCATCCATGCCACATCAGTGCTCATCAGGGCTGGACTGGGACCAAAATTTGGCCCTGGACTTCATCCAGACCGGCCCACTTTAATTCAATAAAATGATGCCCTCCACCCCCCCAAAAAATCACGCCCACTAAAAGGCCCCTACATCCATTATTGTATATCATGAGAGGGTAAGCGAGAGGGGAATGAGAGAGAGAGAGAGGAAGGGTTGAGGGAAAGGGGATGAGAGGGGGTGGGTGAGGGAAAGGGGATGAGATGGAGTGGGTGAGAGAGGGGGGTGAGTGTAAGAGAGAGGGAGTGAGTGTAAAAGAGAGGGGGTGAGTGTAGGTCCCCTTACACACTGAGGCGTTTTCAGGCGCTTTTGGGCTAAAAATAGCGCCTGTAAAGCCCCTGAAAAACGCCTCCGCTGCAGTCCCAGTGTGAAAGCAGCATCTCTGGAGCGGTGGAGGAGCGGTGTACACACCGCTCCTGCCCATTGAAATGAATGGCTGAGAGACAGAGGAGGGGGCTGAGAGACAGAGGAGGGTTCTGAGAAACAGAGGGGGAAGCTGAGAGACAATGGGAGGGAACTGAGAGACAATGGGAGGGAGCTGGGAGGCAATGGGAGGGAGCTGAGAGACAGAGGAGGAGCTGAAATACAGAGGGGGAGCTGAGAGACAGAGGGGGAAGCTGAGAGACAGAGGGGGAAGCTGAGAGACAGAGGGGGAAGCTAAGAGACAGAGGAGGGAGCTGAGAGACAGTGGAGGGGAGCTGAGAGACAGTGGAGGGGTCTGAGAGACAGTGGAGGGGTCTGAGAGACAGGGGGAGCTGAGAGACAGAGGAGGAGAGCTGAGAGACAGAGGAGGAGAGCTGAGAGACAGAGGAGGAGTCTGAGAGACAGAGGAGGGGTCTGAGAGACAGAGGGGGTGCCTGAGAGACAGAGGGGAGCTGAGAGAGGGAGGAGGGGATAAAAAAGGGGGGACTGAGAGACATGGGAACTGAGAGACAGAGGGGGGGGACTGAGAGACAGAGGTGGGTCTGAGAGACAGAGGAGGGGTCTGAGAGACAGAGGAGGGGTCTGAGAGACAGAGAGGGAGCTAAGAGACAGAGGAGGAGCTAAAAGACAGAGGGGGAGCTGAGAGACAGCTGAGAGACAGAGGGGGAAGCTGAGAGACAGAGGGGGAAGCTGAGAGACAGAGGGGGGAGCTGAGAGACAGTGGAGGGGAGATGAGAGACAGTGGAGGGGAGCTGAGAGACAGTGGAGGGGTCTGAGAGACAGTGGAGGCATCTGAGAGACGGGGGGGTGCAGAGAGACAGAGGATGAGAGCTGAGAGACAGAGGATGAGAGCTGAGAGACAGAGGGGGGTCTGAGAGACAGAGGAGGGGTCTGAGAGACAGAGGAGGGGTCTGAGAGACAGAGGGGAGCTGAGAGAGAGAGGAGGGAATAAAAGAGGTGGGGGACTGAGAGACACGGTAACTGAGAGACAGAGGGGGGACTGAGAGACAGAGGGGGGTCTGAGAGACAGAGGGGGGTCTAAGAGACAGGGGGAGCTGAGAGACAGGGGGGGGGCTGAGAGACAGGGGGAGCTGAGAGACAGAGGGGGGGCTGAGAGACAGAGGGGGGGGCTGAGAGACAGAGGGGGGGGCTGAGAGACAGAGGGGGGAGCTGAGAGACAGTGGAGGGGAGCTGAGAGACAGTGGAGGGGAGCTGAGAGACAGTGGAGGGGAGCTGAGAGACAGTGGAGGGGAGCTGAGAGACAGTGGAGGGGAGCTGAGAGACAGTGGAGGGGTCTGAGAGACAGTGGAGGGGTCTGAGAGACAGTGGAGGCATCTGAGAGACAGGGGGAGCAGAGAGACAGAGGAGGAGAGCTGAGAGACAGAGGATGGGTCTGAGAGACAGAGGAGGGGTCTGAGAGACAGAGGAGGGGTCTGAGAGACAGAGGAGGGGTCTGAGAGATGGAGAGGGGGTCTGAGAGACAGAGGGGTGCTGAGAGAGAGAGAGGAGGGGATAAAAGAGGGGGGGACTGAGAGACACGGGAACTGAGAGACAGAGGGGGCGACTGAGAGACAGAGGGGGCTCTGAGAGACAGAGGGGGGTCTAAGAGACAGAGGGGGAGCTGAGAGACAGAGGGGGAGCTGAGAGACAGGGGGAGCTGAGAGACAGGGGGGGAGCTGAGAGACAGGGGGAGCTGAGAGACAGAGGGGGCTGAGAGACAGAGTGGGGCTGAGAGACAGAGGGGGGCTGAGAGACAGCGGAGGGGTCTGAGAGACAGTGGAGGGGACTGAGAGACAGACAGAGGGGGGTCTGAGAGACAGAGGGGGAGCTGAGAGACAGAGGGGGAGAGCTGAGAGACAGAGGGGGAGAGCTGAGAGACAGAGGGGGAGAGCTGAGAGACAGAGGGGGAGAGCTGAGAGACAGAGGGGGGTCTGAGAGATAGAGGGGAGCTGAGAGACAGAGGAGGGGCTAAAAGAGGGGGACTGAGAGACACGGGAACTGAGAGACAGAGGGGGGTCTAAGAGACAGGGGGGTCTGAGAGACAGAGGGGGGAGCTGAGAGACAGAGAGGGGACTGAGAGACAGAGGGGGAGAACTGAGAGACAGAGGGGGAGAACTGAGAGACAGAGGGGGGATCTGAGAGACAGAGGGGGAGCTGAGAGACAGAGGAGGAGAGCTGAGAGACAGAGGAGGAGAGCTGAGAGACAGAGGAGGAGAGCTGAGAGATAGAGGAGGAGAGCTGAGAGATAGAGGAGGAGAGCTGAGAGACAGAGGAGGGGTCTGAGAGGTAGAGGGGGGTTCTGAGAGACAGAGGGGGGGTCTGAGAGACAGAGGATGGGTCTGAGAGATAGTGGGGGGGCTGAGAGACAGAGGAGGGGGCTGAAAGAGGGGGGACTGAGAGACAGAGGGTGGGGACTGAGAGACAGAGGGGGCAGAGAGACAGAGGGGAGGGCTGAGATAGACCACATAGCACTGTCCCTTTCTGCAGTCCCTCCTCTGCTCACCTCCCCGCTGTCTCAGTGTTCTGGCATGTTTGTGTAGGATGCCAGGTACCTGATGGCCATCAGCGGCAGTGCCGAGTCTCCCTCTTGATCCGGGGGTGCTCACGCTGCTCTGCTCCTTACAGCGGCGCATGTTCTCTTCCTCCGGGCTCCCAGTCAGCCTGCCCTCCGGCCCAGGCCGCATGGTTCCTGGAGCAGAGAGGAGATGGAGGACTCGAGGTTCTGGGAGCGCCGGGGTGGCCGCGCTCGCTACTGACCGCCTCTTCGGTGGTCAGGGAGGGGGTGGAGCTCTTCTCCCTTGGAATTTTACATCCAACTGCCCTCCTCGATGGCCACCTTCCCCGAATCCCCGCCGCTGAATGGCTGAGAGACAGAGGAGGGGGCTGAGAGACAGAGGAGGGTTCTGAGAGACAGAGGGGGAAGCTGAGAGACAATGGGAGGGAACTGAGAGACAATGGGAGGGAGCTGGGAGGCAATGGGAGGGAGCTGAGAGACAGAGGAGGAGCTGAAATACAGAGGGGGAGCTGAGAGACAGAGGGGGAAGCTGAGAGACAGAGGGGGAAGCTGAGAGACAGAGGGGGAAGCTAAGAGACAGAGGAGGGAGCTGAGAGACAGTGGAGGGGAGCTGAGAGACAGTGGAGGGGTCTGAGAGACAGTGGAGGGGTCTGAGAGACAGGGGGGAGCTGAGAGACAGAGGAGGAGAGCTGAGAGACAGAGGAGGAGAGCTGAGAGACAGAGGAGGAGTCTGAGAGACAGAGGAGGGGTCTGAGAGACAGAGGGGGTGCCTGAGAGACAGAGGGGAGCTGAGAGAGGGAGGAGGGGATAAAAAAGGGGGGACTGAGAGACATGGGAACTGAGAGACAGAGGGGGGGACTGAGAGACAGAGGTGGGTCTGAGAGACAGAGGAGGGGTCTGAGAGACAGAGGAGGGGTCTGAGAGACAGAGGGGGCAGCTGAGAGACAATGGGAGGGAGCTGAGAGACAATGGGAGGGAGCTGAGAGACAATGGGAGGGAGCTAAGAGACAGAGGAGGAGCTAAAAGACAGAGGGGGAGCTGAGAGACAGCTGAGAGACAGAGGGGGAAGCTGAGAGACAGAGGGGGAAGCTGAGAGACAGAGGGGGGAGCTGAGAGACAGTGGAGGGGAGATGAGAGACAGTGGAGGGGAGCTGAGAGACAGTGGAGGGGTCTGAGAGACAGTGGAGGCATCTGAGAGACGGGGGGGGTGCAGAGAGACAGAGGATGAGAGCTGAGAGACAGAGGATGAGAGCTGAGAGACAGAGGGGGGTCTGAGAGACAGAGGAGGGGTCTGAGAGACTGAGGAGGGGTCTGAGAGACAGAGGGGAGCTGAGAGAGAGAGGAGGGAATAAAAGAGGTGGGGGACTGAGAGACACGGTAACTGAGAGACAGAGGGGGGACTGAGAGACAGAGGGGGGTCTGAGAGACAGAGGGGGGTCTAAGAGACAGGGGGAGCTGAGAGACAGGGGGGGAGCTGAGAGACAGGGGGAGCTGAGAGACAGAGGGGGGGCTGAGAGACAGAGGGGGGGCTGAGAGACAGAGGGGGGAGCTGAGAGACAGTGGAGGGGAGCTGAGAGACAGTGGAGGGGAGATGAGAGACAGTGGAGGGGAGCTGAGAGACAGTGGAGGGGAGCTGAGAGACAGTGGAGGGGAGCTGAGAGACAGTGGAGGGGTCTGAGAGACAGTGGAGGGGTCTGAGAGACAGTGGAGGCATCTGAGAGACAGGGGGAGCAGAGAGACAGAGGAGGAGAGCTGAGAGACAGAGGATGGGTCTGAGAGACAGAGGAGGGGTCTGAGAGACAGAGGAGGGGTCTGAGAGACAGAGGAGGGGTCTGAGAGATGGAGAGGGGGTCTGAGAGACAGAGGGGTGCTGAGAGAGAGAGGAGGGGATAAAAGAGGGGGGACTGAGAGACACGGGAACTGAGAGACAGAGGGGGGGGGACTGAGAGACAGAGGGGGCTCTGAGAGACAGAGGGGGTCTAAGAGACAGAGGGGGAGCTGAGAGACAGGGGGGAGCTTTGAGACAGGGGAGCTGAGAGACAGGGGGGGAGCTGAGAGACAGGGGGAGCTGAGAGACAGAGGGGGCTGAGAGACAGAGTGGGGCTGAGAGACAGAGGGGGGCTGAGAGACAGCGGAGGGGTCTGAGAGACAGTGGAGGGGACTGAGAGACAGACAGAGGGGGGTCTGAGAGACAGAGGGGGAGCTGAGAGACAGAGGGGGAGAGCTGAGAGACAGAGGGGGAGAGCTGAGAGACAGAGGGGGAGAGCTGAGAGACAGAGGAGGAGAGCTGAGAGACAGAGGGGGGTCTGAGAGATAGAGGGGAGCTGAGAGACAGAGGAGGGGCTAAAAGAGGGGGACTGAGAGACACGGGAACTGAGAGACAGAGGGGGGTCTAAGAGACAGGGGGGTCTGAGAGACAGAGGGGGGAGCTGAGAGACAGAGAGGGGACTGAGAGACAGAGGGGGAGAACTGAGAGACAGAGGGGGAGAACTGAGAGACAGAGGGGGGATCTGAGAGACAGAGGGGGAGCTGAGAGACAGAGGAGGAGAGCTGAGAGACAGAGGAGGAGAGCTGAGAGACAGAGGAGGAGAGCTGAGAGATAGAGGAGGAGAGCTGAGAGACAGAGGAGGGGTCTGAGAGGTAGAGGGGGGTTCTGAGAGACAGAGGGGGGGTCTGAGAGACAGAGGATGGGTCTGAGAGATAGTGGGGGGGGCTGAGAGACAGAGGAGGGGGCTGAAAGAGGGGGGACTGAGAGACAGAGGGTGGGGACTGAGAGACAGAGGGGGCAGAGAGACAGAGGGGAGGGCTGAGATAGACCACATAGCACTGTCCCTTTCTGCAGTCCCTCCTCTGCTCACCTCCCCGCTGTCTCAGTGTTCTGGCATGTTTGTGTAGGATGCCAGGTACCTGATGGCCATCAGCGGCAGTGCCGAGTCTCCCTCTTGATCCGGGGGGTGCTCACGCTGCTCTGCTCCTTACAGCGGCGCATGTTCTCTTCCTCCGGGCTCCCAGTCAGCCTGCCCTCCGGCCCAGGCCGCATGGTTCCTGGAGCAGTGAGGAGATGGAGGAATCGAGGTTCTGGGAGCGCCGGGGTGGCCGCGCTCGCTACTGACCGCCTCTTCGGTGGTCAGGGAGGGGGTGGAGCTCTTCTCCCTTGGAATTTTACATCCAACTGCCCTCCTCGATGGCCACCTTCCCCGAATCCCCGCCGCTGTTTGCTGCCACGCTCCGGCTGCCGCCGAACTGCATAAAAATTTTATTTTATTTTTTTGTGAGGGCCGCTGTTTGCTGCCACGCTCCCGCTGCCGCAAAACTGCATAAAAAAACGCCCCACAAAAAAAACAAAAACTTTTTTTACATTTTTTTTTTTTTTTTGTGAGGGTCGCTGTTTGCTTCCACGCTCCCGCTGCCGCCGAACTGCATTAAAAAACGTCCCACAAAAAAAATTTTTTTTTTTTTTTTAAAACGGCCCACTGAGCCATCGGCCCACCGGGAAACTCCCCGTAGTCCTTATGGCCAGTCCATCCCTGGTGCTCATCCGTGCCACATCCATGCCACATCAGTGCTTATCCGTGCCACATCCATGCCAGATCAGTGCTCATCCATGCCACATCAGTGCTCATCCGTGCCACATCCATGCCACATAAGTGCTCATCCGTGCCACATCAGTGCTCATCCGTGTCACTACAGTGCCCATCAGTGCCACTACAGCGCCTCACAAAAGTGTAATAGGTAGTCAAATTAGATTTGAAATTTATGTCCCTAGAACACCTGATGCTGCTCCCTGAATGTTGGGCCTCTGTATGTGGCCAGGCTGTGTAAAAGTCTCACACATGTGGTATTGCCATACTCAGGAGGTGTAGCAGAATATATTTTTGGGTGAATTTTTTGCTATATCCATGCTGTGTTAGAAAAATCTTATAGTTAATAACTAGTTATCCATCATTTACTCAGGGCATCCCCTTCCCTTAGTCTTCCCTTCCCCCGTTTTTCCCTTTATTCCCTTTTCTTTTTTTGTTTTGTCTTGTTTTTGTTTTGTTTTGTTTTGTTTTTGTTTATAAAGTAGAAAATGGAAAATAGGGTGATTCCAGATACAGCGAATGGGGGTGGTATCAACATGGTGTCCTCCTCAGGGGTGTATGGAGGTTGCCATGAAGAATGTGATTATTATCTTGTAATTAATGATTAATGATTGGTGATCATATCTGTTATGTTATTGTTTATATATGATTGTTATGAGAACCTGGACTCGCCCTTGGTGGTAGAAATAAAGTATTTGAAAAAAAAATGAAATATCTTATAAATCGACAACTTTGTGTATAAATAAAATGGGATTTCATTTTCTTTCCACATTTTCCAAAAACTTGTGGAAAAAAATGTAATGTTCAAATGACTCATTATGCCTCATAAAATATACGTTGGGGTGTTTGCTTTCCAAAAAGGTTTTTTTTTTGGGGGCGTTTCCATTGTCCTGGTGCTCCGGGGCCTTCAAAAGTGTGATATAGGTAGTCAAGAAATTAGATGTGTAATTTATGCTCCTAAAACACCTGACGGTGCTCCCTGAATGTTGGGCCTCTGTATGTAGCCAGGCTGTGTAAAAGTCTCACACATGTGGTATCGCCATACTCAGGAAAAGTAGCAGAATGTATTTTGGGGTGTAGTTGCAATAAGGTATGCGAGAGAAATAACTTGTTAATATGAAAATTCTGTGAAAAAAAATCTTCTTTTTGAAAAGAATTGTGGGAAAAAATTACAACTTCAACAAACTCACCATGCCTCTTACTAAAAAACCTTTGAATGTCTACTTTCCAAAACGGGGTAATTTGGGGGGTTTTTGTACAGTCCTGACATTTCAGGGCCTCAAGAAATGAAATAGGCCATCAATACATCAGGTGTGATCAATTTTCAGTGGACTCTATAAAGGCCTGAACACACGGTCAGACTTTTTGCCAACAAACTGAACAAGTTTTTCAAAAAATCCGACCATGTGTACGCTCCATCGGACTAACTTTTTTGGTTTTCATCAGACAAAAGTTCGCTCTGCAAACGGACAAACTTTTCGGCAACAAAAGTCCAATGGTGCAAAGTCCGACCGTGTATACAGAAATCCATCTGACTTTTGTCCGAATTACAAATACGCATGCCCAGAACCAATGTTAAAATCAACCAACAATAGCAGAAGTTGACCAAAGGGTGGCGGTAAAGAGCAGAAAAGAGAAGAAAAACCACGTGATGTTGGGAAAGTTTTGGGAAAGTTTGCAGAAAAGTCTGAGTGTGTGTATGCTATGGGTGTGCCCGGCCAACTCCCTTCGGACAAAAATCCACGGAAATTTTTGTTTGAAGTCCGACCGTGTGTACGAGGCTTAACTTTCACAAAGACCAAATAATATACACTGATTTGGGTTATTTCAACCAAACATATGTAGCAGTATAAATTTTGGCAAAAATTTATGAAGAAAAATTACTAATTTGCTAAATTTATAATAGAAACAAAGAAAAAAAAATTTTTTTACAATTTTTTTTGTCTTTTTTCATTTATAGCGCAAACAATAAAAAACTCTGTAGTGATTAAATACCACCAAAAGAAAGCTCTATTTGTGTGAAAAAAAGACAAGAATTTTGTATGGGTACAGTTTTGCATGACTAAGTAATTGTTATTCAAAATTGGAGAGCGCTGAAAGCTGCAAATTGGTCTGGTTAGGAAGGGGGTTTAAGTGCCCAGTGGGCAAGTGGTTAAACAAAAAAAAAAATGGTTAAATCCACAAGTGCTTTTTTTTTTTGCAGTTTTATTCCTTTATATTGGCTTTATATGTAGCAATTTAGAAATTGGATGAGAGGTTTAGCCCTGTATAATCTCTGATAGCTAAATAGTGCATTTTATGTACAACTGTATAAATTAGACAAAAATGAAGGACAAACGAGGAGGAAAAAGGGACCGAGGGACTTTGCTCCAAATCAGGGACAGTCCCCCAAAATCAGGGACAGTTGGGATCTATGCCTCTGGAAAGCCAAGCTTTTGCTTGATGCGTTTTTCATAGCATGTATTGATGCTTTACAATGCTATAGCCAGCACACTGCCATTTTCTAAACTTGAAAGTGACCCATTCTATTCCCTATGGAATCATTAAAGGTGAAGTTGTCCTTTGCAAGTCGAATTTGTCAAGCTGGAGCGTGTCAGTGTACATTATGTCTGCACAGATACAATGGCATAATCTCTACTTTCATAATTGGCAGGGATTATTATTTCTTTACAATTGGCTGACAGCTCACATTCTGCTCAGGATTGCAGTGACTGTGCATAGTCTGCATACAGTTGTGACATTAATACAGAGATCAAAGCCAAAGCAATCATGACTGCACAGCTATATTTGCAAAGCACAATGAGCTCTCAGCCAATAAAAAAATATAGTTGTTTCATCCAATCAGGAAAATAGTATTATATCTGGGCAGACTTAGTATGTATAAACATAATTCAGTTTTTCACATAGGACTTTTAAAGGTAAAGTTGATTTTTACTGAGTTTTTGCAGCTGCTCTCCAGATATTGCTATAGAGCTGATACATGAGAAAGAGAGCAATAAAGAGCCTAAGACTCTATGCGTTGGATTTGTTAAATGGAATAGCAAGAACCACTTAAAATGTCTTCTCTGATTTTCAGCCATCATCAGCTCCTGATGACGTCATTTTGACAAAATGCGTTGGTTGGGGCTTGCTGGTGTCACTTCTGTCCACCATATTCAGGTCTGTGGAATGCAGATGGTTACCGAATTCCGGAACTGCTGCGCTGCAATACATGTGATTGAGCTTGTGTAACAAAAGTAACAGTTTTATGAATTTTTTATGTTTTTTTTTATCTTTAATGAATAGTATTGCACTATGGGGTATTGCCTGGTGTATGTTCCCTAACATGCACGTATACCGGAACCAAATAGTGGAGTGCTGATCCACAAAAAAGCCTAGCAGTGGAGATGATCAGAGTGGAGGCTGTGGGTATATATATATATTTAGTCAGCCACCAATTGTGCAAGTTCTTCCACTTAAAAAGATGAGAGAGGCCTGTAATAGTCATCATAGGTATACCTCAACTATGAGAGACAAAATGTGGAAACAAATCCAGACAATCACATTGCCTGATTTGGAAAGAAATTATTTGCAAATTATGGTGGAAAATAAGTATTTGGTCAAAAGCAAAAGTTCATCTCAATACTTTGTTATGAGGGATGAGCTTCGTGTTCGAGTCGAACATACGTTCGACTCGAACATCGGCTGTTCGATCGTTCGATGAAGATCGAACGATTTGGGCCGTTCGCGCCAAATTCGAGTGACGCGAACGGCCCACAATGCACTACGCCATCGCAGTGTCATCCAGGCGCTGTGATTGGCCAAGCATGCACTGTGACCCCGCATGCTTGGCCAATCACAGCGCCGGCAGCGAGGAGAGCAATGATTGGCCACAGGCAGGATGCCTGTGGCCAATTATTGCTGAGGGTGTTTAGTACACGCCCCACACTATAAAAGGCCGCCAGCACGGCGGCCTAGTGTAGTGTGTTCCGGAGCAGGGAAAGAGAAGCATAGGCAGGGACAGTGACATTTATTTTTTCTTGCTTAACCTGGATTCCTTTAGTTTAGGGAAAGAGAAGGATAGGTAGGGAGAGTGTCAGTGTGTTTTACTGTGCGAATCCTTGTTTCTAGGGACAGGGAAGGACAGTGAGGGAATTCTCCTTGTGCTATAGTGTGCTTTAAAAAAACATTTTTTCTAGGGACAGAAAACTATAGGTAGGGAGAGTGTCAGTGTGTTTTACTGTGCGAATCCTTGTTTCTAGGGACAGGGAAGGACAGTGAGGGAAATTCTCCTTGTGCTATAGTGTGCTTTAAAAAAACATTTTTTCTAAGGACAGAAAACTATAGGTAGGGAGAGTGTCAGTGTGTTTTACTGTGCGAATCCTTGTTTCTAGGGACAGGGAAGGACAGTGAGGGAAATTCTCCTTGTGCTATAGTGTGCTTTAAAAAAACATTTTTTCTAGGGACAGAAAACTATAGGTAGGAAGAGTGTCAGTTTCTTTCACTGTGATAATCCTTGTTTCTAGGGACAGGGAAGGAAAGTGAGGGAAATTCTCCTTGTGCTATAGTGTGCTTTAAAAAAACATTTTTTCTAGGGACAGAAAACTATAGGTAGGGAGAGTGTCAGTGTGTTTTACTGTGCGAATCCTTGTTTCTAGGGACAGGGAAGGACAGTGAGGGAAATTCTCCTTGTGCTATAGTGTGCTTTAAAAAAACATTTTTTCTAGGGACAGAAAACTATAGGTAGGGAGAGTGTCAGTGTGTTTTACTGTGCGAATCCTTGTTTCTAGGGACAGGGAAGGACAGTGAGGGAAATTCTCCTTGTGCTATAGTGTGCTTTAAAAAAACATTTTTTCTAGGGACAGAAAACTATAGGTAGGAAGAGTGTCAGTTTCTTTCACTGTGATAATCCTTGTTTCTAGGGACAGGGAAGGAAAGTGAGGGAAATTCTCCTTGTGCTATAGTGTGCTTTAAAAAAACATTTTTTCTAGGGACAGAAAACTATAGGTAGGAAGAGTGTCAGTTTCTTTCACTGTGATAATCCTTGTTTCTAGGGACAGGGAAGGAAAGTGAGGGAAATTCTCCTTGTGCTATAGTGTGCTTTAAAAAAACATTTTTTCTAGGGACAGAAAACTATAGGTAGGAAGAGTGTCAGTTTCTTTCACTGTGATAATCCTTGTTTCTAGGGACAGGGAAGGAAAGTGAGGGAAATTCTCCTTGTGCTATAGTGTGCTTTAAAAAAACATTTTTTCTAGGGACAGAAAACTATAGGTAGGAAGAGTGTCAGTTTCTTTCACTGTGATAATCCGTGTTTCTAGGGACAGGGAAGGAAAGTGAGGGAAATTCTCCTTGTGCTATAGTGTGCTTTAAAAAAACATTTTTTCTAGGGACAGAAAACTATAGGTAGGAAGAGTGTCAGTTTCTTTCACTGTGATAATCCTTGTTTCTAGGGACAGGGAAGGAAAGTGAGGGAAATTCTCCTTGTGCTATAGTGTGCTTTAAAAAATTTTTTTTTCTAGGGACAGAAAACTATAGGTAGGAAGAGTGTCAGTTTCTTTCACTGTGATAATCCTTGTTTCTAGGGACAGGGAAGGAAAGTGAGGGAAATTCTCCTTGTGCTATAGTGTGCTTTAAAAAAACATTTTTTCTAGGGACAGAAAACTATAGGTAGGAAGAGTGTCAGTTTCTTTCACTGTGATAATCCTTGTTTCTAGGGACAGGGAAGGAAAGTGAGGGAAATTCTCCTTGTGCTATAGTGTGCTTTAAAAAAACATTTTTTCTAGGGACAGAAAACTATAGGTAGGAAGAGTGTCAGTTTCTTTCACTGTGATAATCCTTGTTTCTAGGGACAGGGAAGGAAAGTGAGGGAAATTCTCCTTGTGCTATAGTGTGCTTTAAAAAAACATTTTTTCTAGGGACAGAAAACTATAGGTAGGAAGAGTGTCAGTTTCTTTCACTGTGATAATCCTTGTTTCTAGGGACAGGGAAGGACAGTGAGGGAAATTCTCCTTGTGCTATAGTGTGCTTTAAAAAAAACATTTTTTCTAGGGACAGAAAACTATAGGTAGGAAGAGTGTCAGTTTCTTTCACTGTGATAATCCTTGTTTCTAGGGACAGGGAAGGAAAGTGAGGGAAATTCTCCTTGTGCTATAGTGTGCTTTAAAAAAACATTTTTTCTAGGGACAGAAAACTATAGGTAGGAAGAGTGTCAGTTTCTTTCACTGTGATAATCCTTGTTTCTAGGGACAGGGAAGGACAGTGAGGGAAATTCTCCTTGTGCTATAGTGTGCTTTAAAAAAACATTTTTTCTAGGGACAGAAAACTATAGGTAGGAAGAGTGTCAGTTTCTTTCACTGTGATAATCCTTGTTTCTAGGGACAGGGAAGGAAAGTGAGGGAAATTCTCCTTGTGCTATAGTGTGCTTTAAAAAAACATTTTTTCTAGGGACAGAAAACTATAGGTAGGAAGAGTGTCAGTTTCTTTCACTGTGATAATCCTTGTTTCTAGGGACAGGGAAGGACAGTGAGGGAAATTCTCCTTGTGCTATAGTGTGCTTTAAAAAAACATTTTTTCTAGGGACAGAAAACTATAGGTAGGAAGAGTGTCAGTTTCTTTCACTGTGATAATCCTTGTTTCTAGGGACAGGGAAGGACAGTGAGGGAAATTCTCCTTGTGCTATAGTGTGCTTTAAAAAAACATTTTTTCTAGGGACAGAAAACTATAGGTAGGAAGAGTGTCAGTTTCTTTCACTGTGATAATCCTTGTTTCTAGGGACAGGGAAGGACAGTGAGGGAAATTCTCCTTGTGCTATAGTGTGCTTTAAAAAAACATTTTTTCTAGGGACAGAAAACTATAGGTAGGAAGAGTGTCAGTTTCTTTCACTGTGATAATCCTTGTTTCTAGGGACAGGGAAGGACAGTGAGGGAAATTCTCCTTGTGCTATAGTGTGCTAAAGCATTCCTCATCAACCATCTTTGAAATCCTTGTTTTTTGGACAGTCAGGGAAATTGTCGTTGTGCTATTCTGTGCAAAAGCAATCATCCTCAACCATATTTAGAAATCCTTAAGTAAAGGGACAGAGAAGGACACCTGAAGGTAGCCCTTATTGCTTTTTTCCCATCTCCCTGCAGGCCATCTATTAGAATGTCTGGAAGGCAAACAAGGAGAGGCAGACAGTCAGGAGGCAATAAAAGAGGGCAAGCAGGCTCTGTGTCTGGGGGCAACAGTGCTGGTCGTGGACGTGGTGCATTGTCATCAGCACATGGCCATGGGACATGCTTGTCCTTCTTTTCGGCAGCTGAACATGTTGAGCCACATCATGCCGAAGACTTGGTAGAGTGGATGACCAAGCCCTCCTCCTCCTCCTCATCCTCTCTCACCCAGGCTCAGGGTACTGGCAAAGCAGCTGCCAAAGCGTCCTCTTCCCTGGTATCAATGTCAGACTCATCATCAGTCACTCCTTCCCTAGACCCACCATGTCCTCCTCCTGAGGAGTCCCCCGAACTGTTTGAGCACAGTGTTGGGTACATGCTCCAGGAGGATGCCCAGCGTTTCGAAGGGTCTGATGATGAAACCCAGCTACAGGAAGGCAGTAGCGTGAGAGCAGACAGAGGGGATGCTCAAGAAGGACACCAATCTGGCAGTCATGTTCCAGCAGCTGCAGCATACTGCCAGATTGGCTCCAGTGATGAGGAGGGAGGGGATGATGAGGTCACTGACTCCACGTGGGTGCCTAATAGGAGAGAGGAGGAGGAGGAGGATGAGGAGGAGGCACATCTCCAACGAGGCAGGATGCCCTTTGGTGGCCAGCGTAAGGGCAGTACACCGACGGAATCACACCGCAGAGCTCCGCCTGTGCAGGGCGCTGCCTCTGCCCGTCATTCAAAAAGTTCTTTGGTGTGGGCCTTTTTTGAGGCTAGTGCATCAGATCGCACAGCTGCTGTTTGCAACATATGTCTCAAGCGTATATCGCGTGGCCAAAACATCAGCCGCTTGGGTACCACATGCCTGACCAGACATATGTTGACCTGCCATGCAGCTCGTTGGCAAGCCTACGTCAAAGACCCACACCAAAGAACAAAGCGGACCTCTCCTTGCACCGCATCAGCTGGGATCTCCAACCCCACTATAACTTCAGTCCTCTCTGAAACATGCACTGAGAGGAATGAAGGTGTAGAATTAGGTGTGTCACAGCCAAGTACTTGCGGCCACTCTGCTAGCAGTACACCGACGTCCGATTCTAGCAGGCAAATTTCCCTGCCCCAGCTGCTGGACCGTCGAAAGAAGTTCACTCCCAGCCATCCACATGCCCAGCGGTTAAATGCTAGCTTGGCTAAATTGCTAGCGCTTCAACTGCTGCCTTTTCAGTTGGTAGACTCGGCCCCCTTCCGTGAGTTTGTGCAATGTGCGGTTCCTCAGTGGCAGGTTCCCAAACGCCACTTTTTCTCACGGAAGGCTATTCCGGCTCTCTACCGGCATGTGGAAGGCAATGTCTTGGCCTCGCTGGACAGGGCGGTCAGCGGTAAGGTGCATATTACCGCTGACTCATGGTCCAGCAGGCATGGACAGGGACGTTACCTTTCTTTCACGGCCCATTGGGTCACTCTTTTGGCAGCTGGGAAGGATGCAGGACAAGGTGCAGTAGTGTTGGAGGTTGTTCCACCGCCACGCCTCCAAAATGCTACTACTGGTTGTGACACACCTCTCTCCTCCACCCCTCCTCTTCTTCTTCCTCCATGGCCTCTTCCTGTGGTTTGTCCTATGAACCAGCGGTGCTCCGTAGCCGTTCAAGGGGCTACGCAAGTACGCAGGCAAAAAGATGCCATGCCGTGCTTGCGCTGGTGTGTTTGGGGGACAGAAGCCACACTGGGGCAGAGGTCCTGTCTGCTCTGCAGGGCCAGGCCGAGAGGTGGTTGGCGCCACGCCAGCTTAAGCCAGGAATGGTGGTTTGCGACAATGGCACCAACCTCCTCTCCGCCCTCCGACAGGGACAACTGACCCATGTGCCCTGTGTGGCTCACGTCCTTAACCTGGTGGTGCAGCGGTTCTTGGGCAGGTACCCGGGCTTACAGGATGTCCTGAGGCAGGCCAGGAAAGTCTGTGTGCATTTCCGCAGATCTTAGAATGCCAGTGCTCGCCTGGCTGAGCTGCAAAAGGAGTTGAACCTGCCCAAGAACCGCCTTATATGTGACATGCCCACCAGGTGGAACTCAACGTTGGCCATGCTGCAGCGGCTGCACACGCAGCAGAGGGCCATCAATGAGTACCTGTGCGACTACGGCACCAGGACAGGGTCAGGGGAGCTTGGTTTTTTTTCTCCACGCCAGTGGGGCATGATCAGGGATGCATGCACTGTCCTGGCACCATTTGAGGAGGCCACGAGGATGGTGAGCAGTGACAGTGCATGCATCAGTGACACTGTACCTCTTGTCCACCTGTTGGAGCACACGCTGCGTGGAATAATGGACAGGGCACTTGAGGCAGAACAGAGGCAGGAAGAGGAGGACTTCCTTGCCTCTCAAGGCCCCCTTTACCCAGACAGTGTTCCTTCTGTCCCACCCATCGCACAGGAAGAGGAGGAGGAGGAGGAGGAGGAGGAGGAGGAGGATTGTGTCAGCATGGAGGTGGAGGCTGGCACTCAGCATCATCAGCAGCAGTCTTTTAGGGATGATTTACAGTCCCAAGAAACCAGTGGACTTGTACGTGGCTGGGAGGAGGTGGCTGCGGATCATGTCGTCCTTAGTGACCCAGAGGACTCCGGAGCGAATGCCTCAGCAAACCTACGCTGCATGGCCTCCCTGATCCTGCAAAGTCTGCGGAAGGATCCTCGTATTCTTCGGATTAAGGAGAGGGACCATTACTGGCTGGCCACTCTCCTTGATCCACGTTACAAGGGTAAGGTTGCGGACCTTATGTTACCGTCGCAGAGGGAGCAGAGGATGAGACAACTCCGGGAGGCCTTGCAGAAAGGTCTGTGCAACGCGTTCCCAGAGACTGGGAGGTTACAAACTCCTGGTCCTGGACAACGAGTTGCTGAGGCTTCGGCCAGTCAAAGAAGGAGCGGTGGGGAAGGTGGCCATCTGACCGATGCGTTCAGACAATTCTTTAGTCCGCAGCCCCAAAGTATGATCGGTTCCAGCAACCATCGCCAGCGTCTGATAAACATGGTGCAGGAATATCTAGGGGCAAGGTCAGACTTGGACACCTTCCCCACCGAAAATCCTCTGGCTTACTGGGTCTTGAGGATGGATCACTGGCCAGAGCTTGCACAGTATGCAATTGAGCTACTGGCCTGTCCTGCATCCAGCGTTCTTTCGGAACGCACATTCAGTGCTGCTGGAGGATTTGTCATGGATCACAGGGTGCGCCTGTCCACCGACTCGGTTGATCGACTGACTTTCATCAAGATGAACCAGTCTTGGATCACCACCAGCTACCACACACCTGATGCTGATATAACAGACTAATTGATTTTAACATGTCACATCCCTTCAAGACTGATGCTGATGCTGAGTGCCTGTGCTGTTATGTTGACTGGCTATCCTCCTCCTCCGAGTCCTCAATGATACGATTGATGATGATAGCTTGGAAGATCATTTTTGTTTATGGGTGCCGCCACCAGTGGCTAAGGCCCAATTTTTCAGCCCCTGTTTTACAGGGGCGTGTAATTACAATTTTTTAAGCAATAATTTGCCATAGGGCTCATTGCTGTGCTCCAAGTACAGTATCTGTGAGGGGTTGGAGTGTTGTGGCACCAGTGCCTAAGGCCCAATTTTTTAGCCCCTGTTTAACAGGGGCGTGTCATTACAATTTTTGAAGCAATACTTTGCAACAGGGCTCATTGCTGTGCTCCAAGTACAGTATCTGTGAGGGGTTGTAGTGTTGTGCCACCAGTGCCTAAGGCCCAATTTTTCAGCCCCTGTTCAACAGGGGCATGCAATTACAATTCTTGATCTAATAATTCACAGCAGGGCCCATTGCTGCACCCACCAAGAGTAACTCTGAGGGCTTACAGTGTTGTGGCAACGCCACCACCACCACCACCACGAAAGGCCCAATTTTTCAGCCCCTGTTCAAAAGGGGCATGTAATTACAATTCTTGATCTAATAATTCACAGCAGGGCCCATTCCTGCACCCATCAAGAGTAACTCTGAGGGCTTACAGTGTTGTGGCAACGCCACCACCACCACCACCACGAAAGGCCCAATTTTTCAGCCCCTGTTCAAAAGGGGCATGTAATTACAATTCTTGATCTAATAATTCACAGCATGGCCCATTCCTGCACCCACCAAGAGTAACTCTGAGGGCTTACAGTGTTGTGGCAACACCACCACCACCACCACCACCACGAAAGGCCCAATTTTTCAGCCCCTGTTCAAAAGGGGCATGTAATTACAATTCTTGATCTAATAATTCACAGCAGGGCCCATTCCTGCACCCACCAAGAGTAACTCTGAGGGCTTACAGTGTTGTGGCAACACCACCACCACCACCACCACCACGAAAGGCCCAATTTTTCAGCCCCTGTTCAACAGGGGCATGCAATTACAATTCTTGATCTAATAATTCACAGCAGGGCCCATTGCTGCACCCACCAAGAGTAACTGTCAGGGCTTACAGTGTTGTGGCACCAGCACCACCATCAAAGGCCCAATTTTTACTACCACTGTTCAACAATTATATGTAATTAAAATTCCTGATATAATAGTTGACAGCAGGGCGTTCCAGCACCAACCAAGAGTAACTGTGAGTGCTTACAGTGTTGTGCCAACACCAACAACTAAGGGGCCTATTTCTGCAGAGTATATACGGCAGGTCCCTACTTTCAAACATCCAACTTACAAACGACTCCTACTTGCAAACGCAAGAAGACAACAGGAAGTGAGAGGAAATCTACCCCTAGGAAGGAAAATTCTCTCCTGTAAGAATTAATATGGGAGAAAGGTGTCTCCTCTGTACTGATGCTTTATCAGCAATCCTTGTTTCAAGAAAAACACCACATTTCAAAAACAGTTGTCATTGGGACGGAAAGTGAGGTGAAATGTTCTGAACAGGGGCACAGACAGCAAAACAAATGTTACAGGGGTGATAACCCTTACCTATGTTTTCCAAAAAGTTTAAAAATAGATTTTTGGGCTGGAGCTACACTTAAACAATGTACCTGTTCAAAATTACAAACAGATTCTACATAAGAACAAACCTACAGTCCCTGTCTTGTATGCACCGCCTGTATACGGCTGTTCAGAGTATATAGGGCCTTTTTTATTTTATGTGCGGGGTTCCTCTTAATATCCATACAAGACCCAAAGGGGCTGGTAATAGGCTGGGGTAGGGGGGGGGGGGTCATGGGGTAGCTATGCCATTTTTCTTAAAGATTTTCATCCATATTACCGGGACCAGACATTACATTAAAGCCGCAAGCAGTTTTAAATGGCTTTTTTTTCCTTTAGAAGTGTCATTTTGTGCAGGGACAGTTCTAAACACGGGAAACACGTGGCACTTCACAGGCATACTTTAGACACCCCCCAGGTACGATATTTAAAGGAATATTTGACTTTTTTTTTTCACTTTATGCATCATTAAAATTACTGCTCCCGAAAAACGACCGTTTTTAAAACTTCTTTTTGCATTGATACATGTCCCCTGGTGCACAACCCGGGTTCCCAAACCCTTTTTAGGACAATAACATGCATAATAGTTGTTATAATTAGCACTTTAGAATTCGAACGTTCGCATCCATTGTATTTAATAGGGTTCTAATGTTCGTACGAACTTTCGGTCCGTTCGCGGGTTCTGGTGCGAACCGAACCCGGGGGTGTTCGGCTCATCACTATTTGTTATATATCCTTTGTTGGCAATGACAGAGGTCAAACATTTTCTGTAAGTCTTCACAAGGTTGTCGCACACTGTTGCTGGTATGTTGGCCCATTCCTCCATGCAGATCTCCTCTAGAACAGTGATGTTTTGGGGCTGTCGACGGGCAACACGGACATTCAATTCCCCCCAAAGGTTTTCTATGGGGTTGAGATCTGGAGACTGAAAGACCCAGCCACATTTCATCTTCAATGCCCTTGCTGATGGGAGGAGGTTTGCACTCAAAATCTCAGGATACATGGCCCCATTCATTCTTTCATGTACACGGATCAGTCGTCCTGTTCCCTTTGCAGAGAAACAGCCCCAAAGCATGATGTTGCCACCCCCATGCTTCACAGTAGGTATGGTGTTCTTTGGTTGCAACTCAGCATTCTCTCTCCTCCAAACACGACGAGTTGTGTTTCTACCAAACAGTTCTACTTTGATTTCTGGTTCTGTGATTTTTGCTCACCGTTCTTGTGATCATTTTGACCCCACGGGGTGAGATCTTGCGTGGAGCCCCAGATCGAGGGAGATTATCAGTGGTCTTGTATGTCTTCCATTTACTAATTATTGCTCCCACAGTTGATTTCTTCACACCAAGCTGCTTGCCTATTGCAGATTCAGTCTTCCCAGCCTGGTGCAGGTCTACAATTTTGTTTCTGGTGTCCTTCGACAGCTCTTTGGTCTTCACCATAGTGGAGTTTGGAGTGTGACTGTTTGAGGTTGTGGACAGGTGTCTTTTATACTGATAACAAGTTCAAACAGGTGCCATTAATACAGGTAATGTGTGGAGGACAGAGGAGCCTCTTAAAGAAGAAGATACAGGTTTGCGAGAGCCATAAATCTTGCTTGTTTGTAGGTGACCAAATACTTGATTTCCACCATAATTTGCAAATATTTTTTTTTCAAAGCAGACAATGTGATTGTCTGGATTTGTTTCCACATTTTGTCTCTCATAGTTGAGGTAAACCTATGATGACAATTACAGGCCTCTCTCATCTTTTTAAGTGGCAGAACTTGCACAATTGGTGTCTGACTAAATACTTTTTTGCCCCACTGTATATCACTGAATGTATCTGAAGTTTACAGCACAGAGCACTTTTTAAGCATGTTTTAAGCTAAATGGATTTGGATATATAATTTGTCATATATACAGTATATTGACTAATGTGAATGGACATGTCAGCACTTTATTTTATATGACCTTTAATAGACACTTTCGCACTTTATGTTACATGAATTGTATTATGTATTTATAGCACTATTGGTTTACTAATTGATTACTTTATAACACTAAATAAGTATTTATTTGCACTTTGAGTAGCGCACACATTTTGTGGTTTTGATTTGCCTGCATCACTTCTCGTTTACAAAAAGAACGTTTATGTGCCATTAAAATACAGGAAGAATTTCAGACTTGCTTCCTTAGTTACAACAGTACAAACCTGTATTGTATTGAAGTTAATAAGAACAATGTGACTGAAATGCATGAGCAGTTTCAATATACTTCCTCTGTTAGGAATCAATGTTTGTTTTTATACATGCCATGTATTTTTGCTATGCTTATATTTATACTCTTCATAGTTACATAGTAGGTAAGGTTGAATAAGGACAATAGTCCATCCAGTTCAACCTGTGTAGGTGTGTCAGTGTCGATAATTGTTTCCCATATCCCTGTATGTTGTGTTCTTTAACCACTTGCCTACCGCCACATTGTAAAATGACGGCGGCAGGAAAACGTCCTCCCTCTGGGTGGACCACGTCTTCCCGTGATAGTGGAGAGTGCGCTCGACGCATCACTGGGGACCCGATGTGCGTGCCCGGCGGCCGCGAAGTCTTCCGGGCACCCGCGATTGCTCATCACAGAGCAGGGACGTGGATCTGTGTGTGTAAACACACAGATCCACGTCCTGTCAGGGGAGAGGAGAATTGATCGTATGTTCCTTGAATATAGGAACACCGATCGGTCTCCTCCCCTTGTGAGTCCCCTCCCCCTACAGTTAGAATCACTCCCTAGGATACACATTTAACCCTTTGATCGCCCCTAATGTTAACCCCTTCCCTGCCAGTCACATTTATACAATAATCTTTGCATTTTTATAGCACTGATCGCTGTATCAATGTGAATGGTCCCAAATATGTGCCAAAAGTGTCCAATATGTCTGCCGCAATGTCAGAGTCACAATAAAAATCGCAAATCGCCGCCATTAGTAGTAAAAAAAAAAAAATTATAAAAAAAATTACAAATCTATCCCTTATTTTGTAGACGCTATAACTTTTGCGCAATTCAATCAATGTACGCTTATTGCGATTTTTTTTTTACCAAAAATATGTAGAAGAATACGTATCGGCCTAAACTAAGAAAAATAAAAGTTTATATTTTTTTAAAAATGCAATATTTATTATAGCAAAAAGTAATAAATATTGTGTTTTTTTCAAAATTGTCAGTGTTTTTTTGTTTATAGCGCAAAAAATTAAAACCGCAAAGGTGATCAAATACCACCAAAAGAAAGCTCTATTTGTGGGGGGAAAAAAAAGATCACAATTTAATTTGGGTACAACGTCGCATGACCGCACAATTGCCATTCAAATTGTGACAGCGCTGAAGGCTGAAAATTGGCCTGGGCAGGAAGGGGGTGAAAATGCCCTGTATTGAAGTGGTTAAGATGCACGTCCAAGAGTCTTTTAAAAATATCAATACTCCCCACTGACACCACCATTTGTGGAAGAGAGTCCCCTGACAGTGAAAACCCCCCTGTGCAGCTTAAGGTTAAACCGCTTCTCCTCCAATCTCATTGTGTGGCCCGTATCCTCTTACACTCCCTGAGACTAAATCGTTTTTTTCCTACACTAGGATCACCATTGAGGTATTTGTAAATCGCTATCATGTCCCCTTGCAAGCGTATTATAAATTTAGTGCTTGTAGTTAGGGATGGGCCCGGTGCTCGATTCGAACCCATGTTCGAATCGAACATCGGGCGTTCGCTCGCTCGTCGAGCCCAGAACTATTTGGGCCGTTCGCATCACATTCGTGTGATGCGAGCGGCCCCGCAATGCATTGCGGCCGGCGCGGCCGGCGCAGTGCATTGCTGGCTGATGATTGGCCAAGCATGCACTGTGACCCCGCATGCTTGGCCAATCACAGCGCCCGAAACTCGGAGAGCAATAATTGGCTACAGGCAGGACGCCTGTAGCCAATTACAGCTCAGGGGCTTTAGTACACGCCCCACCATTTAAAAGGCCGCCACGCCATCGGCCCCGGTCACATGAGTTCCGGCTTTAGGAGAGATTAGTCTGCTGATTCAGTCTTTGCTTGATACTGAAAGATTTGCTCTTCTTTGCTAAACCATTGGCTATTTCTTTGCTAAACCATTGCTACCTAAGTCATTGATCGTTCATTGCTGCTGATTGCACAGTTAGTGTGTTATTAGCTGCTGCTGGGGATTAGTCTGGTGCGTGCTTACTGTTAGTACAGTATTGCAGTAGTACCAACCGCAGTGCTGTTAGCACAGCATTGCACCCCAACAGCACCCATAGGACTTCTAGTGTGTTAGTGGCAGCAAACAGAGCTCCTATATTTTCTTCTCAGCAGCACCCATAGGACTTCTAGTGTGTTAGTGGCAGCAAACAGAGCTCCTATATTTTCTTCTCAGCAGCACCCATAGGACTTCTAGTGTGTTAGTGGCAGCAAACAGAGCTCCTATATTTTCTTCTCAGCAGCACCCATAGGACTTCTAGTGTGTTAGTGGCAGCAAACAGAGCTCCTATATTTTCTTCTCAGCAGCACCCATAGGACTTCTAGTGTGTTAGTGGCATCACACAGAGCTCCTATATTTTCTTCTCAGCAGCACCCATAGGACTTCTAGTGTGTTAGTGGCAGCAAACAGAGCTCCTATATTTTCTTCTCAGCAGCACCCATAGGAATTCTAGTGTGTTAGTGGCATCACACAGAGCTCCTATATTTTCTTCTCAGCAGCACCCATAGGACTTCTAGTGTGTTAGTGGCAGCAAACAGAGCTCCTATATTTTCTTCTCAGCAGCACCCATAGGACTTCTAGTGTGTTAGTGGCAGCAAACAGAGCTCCTATATTTTCTTCTCAGCAGCACCCATAGGACTTCTAGTGTGTTAGTGGCAGCAAACAGAGCTCCTATATTTTCTTCTCAGCAGCACCCATAGGACTTCTAGTGTGTTAGTGGCAGCAAACAGAGCTCCTATATTTTCTTCTCAGCAGCACCCATAGGACTTCTAGTGTGTTAGTGGCATCACACAGAGCTCCTATATTTTCTTCTCAGCAGCACCCATAGGACTTCTAGTGTGTTAGTGGCAGCAAACAGAGCTCCTATATTTTCTTCTCAGCAGCACCCATAGGACTTCTAGTGTGTTAGTGGCAGCAAACAGAGCTCCTATATTTTCTTCTCAGCACCACCCATAGGACTTCTAGTGTGTTAGTGGCAGCAAACAGAGCTCCTATATTTTCTTCTCAGCAGCACCCATAGGACTTCTAGTGTGTTAGTGGCATCACACAGAGCTCCTATATTTTCTTCTCAGCAGCACCCATAGGACTTCTAGTGTGTTAGTGGCAGCAAACAGAGCTCCTATATTTTCTTCTCAGCAGCACCCATAGGACTTCTAGTGTGTTAGTGGCAGCAAACAGAGCTCCTATATTTTCTTCTCAGCAGCACCCATAGGACTTCTAGTGTGTTAGTGGCAGCAAACAGAGCTCCTATATTTTCTTCTCAGCAGCACCCATAGGAATTCTAGTGTGTTAGTGGCATCACACAGAGCTCCTATATTTTCTTCTCAGCAGCACCCATAGGACTTCTAGTGTGTTAGTGGCAGCAAACAGAGCTCCTATATTTTCTTCTCAGCAGCACCCATAGGAATTCTAGTGTGTTAGTGGCATCACACAGAGCTCCTATATTTTCTTCTCAGCAGCACCCATAGGACTTCTAGTGTGTTAGTGGCAGCAAACAGAGCTCCTATATTTTCTTCTCAGCAGCACCCATAGGACTTCTAGTGTGTTAGTGGCATCACACAGAGCTCCTATATTTTCTTCTCAGCAGCACCCATAGGACTTCTAGTGTGTTAGTGGCAGCAAACAGAGCTCCTATATTTTCTTCTCAGCAGCACCCATAGGACTTCTAGTGTGTTAGTGGCAGCAAACAGAGCTCCTATATTTTCTTCTCAGCAGCACCCATAGGACTTCTAGTGTGTTAGTGGCAGCAAACAGAGCTCCTATATTTTCTTCTCAGCAGCACACATAGTACCTATAGTGTGTTAGTGTCAGCACCCATAGGACCTACAGTGTGTTGTGAGCACACATAGGAGTTCTATTTTTTATACTATATACACTACCGACTACAATGGCTGGAAGACCGCCAAGGAGAGGCAGAGCGTGCCGAGGCAAGAACACAGGGCAGGCAGGCTCTGTTTCTAGAGACAACAGTGCTGGCCGTGGACGTGGTCGTGCATCGTCATCAGCACGTGGCCATGGGACACGCTTGTCTTTGTTTTCGGCAGCTGGACATGTGGAGCCGCATCATGCCGAAGGCTTGGTAGAATGGATGACCAAGCCCTCCTCATCCTCCTCATCCTCTCTCACCCAGGCTCAGGGTACTGGCAGAGCAGCTGCCAACGCGTACTCAATGGCATCATCAGCCACCCCTTCCCTAGACCCACCATGTCCTCCTGAGGAGTCCCCCGAACTGTTTGAGCACAGTGTTGGGTACATGCTCCAGGAGGATGCCCAACGATTCGAAGGCTCGGATGATGATACCCAGCTTGAGGAAGTCAGTAGTGTGCGCGCAGAGAAAGGGGATGCTGAAGGACAGCAATCTGGCAGTAGTGTTCCACCAGCTGCAGCTTACTGCCAGGTTTGCTCTAGTGGTGAAGAGGGAGGGGATGATGAGGTCACTGACTCCACGTGGGTGCCTGAAGGGAGAGAGGAGGAGGAGGAGGAGGATGCAGCGTCACATGTCCAACGAGGCAGGATGCCCCCTGGAGGCCAGCTAGAGGCCAACACAGCAACTGTACCACACCGCAGAGCTCCGCCTGTGCAGGGCGCTGCCTCTGCACGTTATCACAAAAGTTCTTTGGTGTGGGCCTTTTTTGAGACGAGTGCATCAGATCGCACCACTGCTATTTGCAATATTTGTCTCAAGCGTATCTCGCGTGGCCAAAACATCAGCCGCTTGGGCACCACAAGCATGAGCAGACATATGTCGACCTGCCATGCAGCTCGTTGGCAAGCACACATAAAAGACCCACACCAAAGAACAAAGCGGACCTCTCCTTGCTCCTCATCAGCTGGGATCTCCATCCCCACTATATCTTCAGTCCTCTCTGAAAGCTGCTCTGAGAGGACTGAAGGTGTAGAATTAGGTGTGTCACAACCAAGTACTTGCAGTACACCGACGTCCGATTGTAGCAGGCAAATTTCCCTGCCCCAGCTGCTGGACCGTCGAAAGAAGTATACTCCCAGCCATCCACATGCCCAGCGGTTGAATGCTAGCTTGGCTAAATTGCTAGCACTTCAACTGCTGCCTTTTCAGTTGATAGACTCGGCCCCCTTCCGTGAGTTTGTTCAATGTGCGGTTCCTCAGTGGCAGGTTCCCAAACGCCACTTTTTCTCACGGAAGGCAATTCCGTCTCTCTACTGGCATGTGGAAGGCAATGTCCATGCCTCGCTGGACAGGGCGGTCAGCGGTAAGGTGCATATTACCGCTGACTCATGGTCCAGCAGGCATGGACAGGGACGTTATCTTTCTTTCACGGCCCATTGGGTCACTCTATTGGTAGCTGGGAGGGATGCAGGACAAGGTGCAGTAGTGTTGGAGGTTGTTCCGCCACCACGCCTCCAAAATGCTACTACTGGTTGTGACACACCTCTCTCCTCCACCCCCTCCTCTTCTTCTTCCTCCATGTCCTCTTCGAGTGCTCTGTCCTCGGAACCAGCGGTGCTCCGTAGGCGTACAAGGGGCTACGCGAGTACGCAGGCAAAAAGATGCCATGCCGTGCTTGCGCTGGTGTGTTTGGGGGACAGGAGCCACACTGGGCCAGAGGTTCTGGCAGCTCTGCAGGGGCAGGCCGAGAGGTGGTTGACGCCACGCCAGCTTAAGCCAGGAATGGTCGTTTCTGATAATGGCACCAACCTCCTCTCCGCCCTGCGACAGGGGCAGCTCACCCATGTGCCCTGTATGGCTCACGTCCTCAACCTGGTGGTGCAGCGGTTCTTGGGCAGGTTCCCAGGCTTACAGGATGTCCTGAGGCAGGCCAGGAAAGTCTGTGTGCATTTCCGCCGATCTTATAATGCCAGTGCTCGGCTGACTGAGCTGCAAAAGGAGCTGAACCTGCCCAAGAACCGCCTAATATGTGACATGCCCACCAGGTGGAACTCAACGTTGGCCATGCTGCAGCGACTGCACACGCAGCAGAGGGCCATCAATGAGTACCTTTGCGACTACGGCACCAGGACAGGGTCAGGGGAGCTTGGCTTTTTTTCCCCACGCCAGTGGAGCATGATCAGGGATGCATGCACTGTCCTCTCACCATTTGAGGAGGCCACGAGGATGGTGAGCAGTGACAGTGCATGCATCAGTGACACTGTACCTCTTGTCCACCTGTTGGAGCATACGCTGCGTGGGATAATGGACAGGGCACTTGAGGCAGAACAGAGGCAGGAAGAGGAGGACTTCCTTGTCTCTCAAGGCCCCCTTTATCCAGACAATGTTCCTTCTGTCCCACCCATCACACAGGAAGAGGAGGAGGAGGAGGAGGAGGATTGTGTGAGCATGGAGGTGGAGCCTGGCACTCAGCATCAGCAGCAGCAGTCTTTTAGGGATGATGTACAGTCCCAACAAACCAGTGGACTTGTACGTGGCTGGGAGGAGGTGGCTGGCGATCATGTCATCCTCAGTGACCCAGAAGACTCCGGACCGAATGCCTCAGCTAACCTACGCTGCATGGCCTCCCTGATCCTGCAAAGCCTGCGGAAGGATCCTTGTGTTCTTCGGATCAAGGAGAGTGACCATTACTGGCTGGCCACTCTCCTTGATCCACGGTACAAGGGTAAGGTTGCGGACCTTATCTTGCCGTCGCAGAGGGAGCAGAGGATGAGACATCTCAGGGAGGCCTTGCAGAAAGGTCTGTGCAACGCGTTCCCAGAAACTGGGAGGTTACAAACTCCTGGTCCTGGACGACGAGTTGCTGAGGCTTCGGTCAGTAGCAGAAGGAGCGGTGGGGAAGGTGGACGTCTGACCGATGCGTTCAAACAATTTTTTAGTCCGCAGCCCCAAGGTATGATCGGTTCCAGCAACCATCGCCAGCGTCTGATATACATGGTGCAGGAATACCTAGGGGCAAGGTCAGACTTGGACACCTTTCCCACCGAAAATCCTCTGGCTTACTGGGTCCTGAGGATGGATCACTGGCCAGAGCTTGCACAGTATGCAATTGAGCTACTGGCCTGTCCTGCATCCAGCGTTCTTTCCGAACGCACATTCAGTGCTGCTGGAGGATTTGTCACCGATCATAGGGTGCGCCTGTCCACCGACTCGGTTGATCGACTGACCTTCATAAAAATGAATCAGTCTTGGATCACCACCAGCTACCAGACACCTGAAGCGGATATAACGGAATAATTTATAATGTCACATCCCTTCAAGACTGCCTATGCTGATGCTGAGTGACTGTCCTGTTATGTTCACTGACTATCCTCTTCCTCCTCCTCAATGATCCATGCCACCACACCAGTGCCTAAGGCACAATTTTTCAGCCCCTGTATAACAGGGGCGTGTAATTACAATTTTTTAAAAAGATGCTTCGCAACAGGTGTGACTGCTGTGCTCAGAGTACAGTATCTGTGAGGGGTTGCAGTGTTGTGGCACCAGCACCAGTGCCTAAGGCACAATTTTTCAGCCCCTGTTGGGGCGTGTAATTACAATTTTTAGGCAATGCTTTGCAACAGGTCTCATTGCTGTGCTCAGAGTACAGTATCTGTGAGGGGTTGCAGTGTTGTGGCACCAGCACCAGTGCCTAAGGCACAATTTTTCAGCCCCTGTGTAACAGGGGCGTGTAATTACAATTTTTTAAAAAGATGGTTCGCAACAGGTGTGACTGCTGTGCTCAGAGTACAGTATCTGTGAGGGGTTGCAGTGTTGTGGCACCAGCACCAGTGCCTAAGGCACAATTTTTCAGCCCCTGTTGGGGCGTGTAATTACAATTTTTAGGCAATGCTTTGCAACAGGTCTCATTGCTGTGCTCAGAGTACAGTATCTGTGAGGGGTTGCAGTGTTGTGGCACCAGCACCAGTGCCTAAGGCACAATTTTTCAGCCCCTGTATAACAGGGGCGTGTAATTACAATTTTTTAAAAAGATGCTTCGCAACAGGTGTGACTGCTGTGCTCCAAGTACAGTATCTGTGAGGGGTTGCAGTGTTGTGGCACCAGCACCAATGCCTAAGGCACAATTTTTCAGCCCCTGTTTAACAGGGGCGTGTAATTACAAATCTTGATCTAATAGTTCACAGCAGGGCCCATTCCTGCGCCCACCAAGAGTAACTATGAGGGCCTACAGTCTTGTGGCAACACCGTCCACCACCACCACCACCACCAAAGGCCCAATTTTTCTGCCCTGTTCAACAGGTGCATGCAATTACAAATCTTGATCTAATAACTCACAGCAGGGCCCATTCCTGCACCCACCAAGAGTAACTGTGAGGGCTTACAGTCTTGTGGCAACACCGTCCACCACCACCACCACCACCACCAAAGGCCCAATTTTTCTGCCCGGTTCAACAGGTGCATGCAAGTACAAATCTTGATCTATTAACTCACAGCAGGGCCCATTCCTGTGCCCACCAGTCTTGTGGCTACACCAATATCTAATAGGGCAAATTTCTGCAGAGTATATACGGCAGGCCCCTACTTTCAAACATCCAACTTACAAACGACTCCTACTTGCAAACGGCAAGAGAAAACAGGAAGTGAGAGGAAATCTACCCCTAGGAAGGAAAATTCTATCCTGTTAGATTTAATTTGGGAAAAAGGTATCTCCTCTCTACTGATGCTTTATCACCAATCCTTGTTTCAATTAAAACCCCACTTTTCCAAAAACATTTGTCATTGGGACGGAAAGTGAGGTGACATGTTCTGAACAGATGTGCAAAGACAGCAAATGTTACAGGGGTGATAACCCCTCCCTATGTTCTCCAAAAAGCTTAAAAATTGATTTTTTTGGGATGTAGCTACACTTCATAATGTACCTGTTCAGATTCTACTTAAGAACAAACCTACAGTCCATGTCTTGTTTGCACCACCTATATACTGCTGTTCAGAGTATATAGGGTTGTAGGTATAGGGTTTTATTTTGGGTGCGGGGTCCCCCTTAGTATCCATACAAGACCCAAAGGGGCTGGGGTGGGGGGGGGGGGTGATGGGGTAGCCATGCCATTTTTCTCAAGGATTTTCAGCCATATGGCGGCCAGGACAAGACATGACATTAAAGCCGCAAGTGGTTTTAAATGGCTTCTTTTTTTCCTTTACAAATGTCATTTTGTGCAAGGACAGTTCTAAACACGGGAAACACATGCCACTTCACAGGCATACTTTAGACACCCCCCAGGTACCGTATTTAAAGGAAAATTTCACTTTTTTTTTTTTCACTTTATGCATCATTAAAATGACTGCTCCCGAAAAAACTTTAGTTTTTAAAATTTCTTTTTGCATTGATATATGTCCCCTGGGGCAGGACCCGGGTCCCCAAACCTGTTTTATAACATTAACATGCATATTGGCCGTTGTAATTAGCAATTTTGATTTCGAACGTTCGCGTCCATTATAACGAATAGGGTTCGAAAATTCGCGCGAACTTTCGGTCCGTTCGAAGGTTCTGGTGCGAACCGAACCCGGGGGTGTTCGGCTCATCCCTACTTGTAGTTGCTCTTCGTAATTGAGGTCCTCCAATCCCCTTTGTAATTTAGTTGCTCCTCTCTGGACTGCAATAGGCAAGCAGCTTGGTGTGAAGAAATCAACTGTGGGAGCAATAATTAGAAAATGTCCATCTCCAGCACATCCCTTCTGAGGAATGGTGACCAGAATTGGATGGAATAGTCCAGATGTGGTCTAAACAAAATTAAAAAAAATGGCAGGATTATAGTTTTATCTCTGGAGTAAATCCCCTTTTTATGCATGCTAATAGTCTGCTGGCTTTGGTAGCTGCAGCTTGACATTGCATGCTACTGCTCAGTCTATCTTCCACTAGGACCCCCAGATCTTTCTCCATCCTTGATTCCCCCAGAGGTTCTCCCCCTAGTGAGTAGTTTGCGTTTATGTTTTTACTCCCCAAGTGCATTACTTTTCATTTGCATCAGTTATGGTGTTGCATGAATAGATATGGTATTTGGAACAGGACAATACAAACATGCCCAAAAACAGCAGCATTGTTTCCCCAGGGACAGAAACGACAATAAGGCCCCTGAAGACACTGCTGGTTGAGGCTCATCAGGGTAAATGCCACATGCCAGTCACGATAAAAATCACAGATCACCGCCATTACTAGTAAAAAAAAAATTAACAAAAATAAAAAAGCCATAAATCCATCCCCTATTTTGTAGACACTATAACTTTTGCGCAAACCAATCAATATACGCTTATTGTGATTTTTTTTACCAAAAATATGTAGAAGAATAAATATCGGCCTAAACTGATGAGTACAAAATATTGTGTTTTTTTTCAAAATTGTCGGTCTTTTTTGGTTTATAGCGCAAAAAAAAAAAAACGCAGAGATGATTAAATACCATTAAAAGAAAGCTCTATTTGTGGGAAAAAAAGGGACATAAAGTTTGTTTGGGTACAATGTCGCATTTGTCAGTTAAAGCGACGCAGTGCCGTATCGCAAAAAATGGCCTGGTCAGGAAGGTGGTAAATTCTTCTGGGGCTGAAGTGGTTAATTTATAATAATTTATAGCAGCAGCAGCCATGAGCTTGTTTAACCATTTGAATTTCAGGCTTTTTATAAATAGAGCCAAGTATACTCATCCACCTTCTTCTGCAGTGCTGGCATCTTCCGGCATTGCCCACACTGACAGCCAGCACTACAAATACCACAGCACGGAGGTCCATCCCTGCAACACTAGCAATGTGAAAGTCTGCATTGGCACTACACACACAATCTCCTCTGCTTTTAGCTGCTTATATGAGCTTGAACATTTTACGATCTACAAAGAAGTTTCAAATCTTTATTACGGTTACATGGAAAGTGACATTAACTGCTTTGTAAAGTCACTCTGAGTAGGGTGAAAGTGTAAACGGGTACCATAAAAAGCATCTTTTTACAATCATCTTTTGTTTGTACCTTTTTTGTCCAAACCCATTAAATCTCAGTGATTCATGATACCATTCTGCTGTCTATTAGAATCATTTACTGCAGTTGCAAACTGCTGAAAGCAACTAAAATATATTCTACATATTGGAGTAACAGTAGAGCTGAAACCTGATAGCAGCTTGTTTAAAGTGGAGTCATCAATTTTATTACAATCTATGTTAAACTTCCTCCATATCAGAACGGGCATTTCCTTTAACAGCTTTTACCAAGCCGCTTAAAGCTTGCTGAAAGCTTTAAAAATGCTTTGCAAAACTTGTTATACATGAACTTTTATGAACTGAAGCCCTTGCTTAGCTTTGGACACAGAGAGGTTGATTTACTAAAATTGGAGAGTGCAAAATCTTGTGCAGCTGTGCATGGTAGCCAATCAGATTATAACTTCAGCGTGTTCAATTAAGCTTTGAAAAAAGAAACTGGAAGCTGATTGGTTTCTATCCAGAGCTGCACCAGATTTTGCACTCTCCACTATAAATCAAGTGTAAATTGACTGTCTTGGTGTCTATATGAAAACATGCTACATCTTTGCACCTAATGAATTCATATTCTTATTTTTTATTTTGTATAGTATGTTTTATTGTGGTCTTGTGTGGGAAAATTATGGTGGTGTGGCGGCAGGGCTGTATCTTTTGCATAAGCATTTTGGTGCTAAAAGATATACCTCTTAAAAAGATATGAATGTTTCTTGTTAGTTCCGCCATGGGTCACACATTCAATGGGTCACACCAATGGTGGATAGGCTTGCCTGCAATTGAAAAGTGAAACTAAATTATATCCGTATTCTGCAAAAATAACCAATACACATCCACTACTAAATGGCCCTGTAATCTACATATTTTTCGTGAAATTGTTTCTTATTGTGTTGTTTTGCTCTTTGTTAAGTCCACCATGAGCCTTTTCCCCCCTCACTTTTCCCCCCTCACTTTTTTGGTTCTGGGCACCGCCACCAGTGGCTAAGGCCCAATTTTTCAGCCCCTGTTTAACAGGGGCATGTATTTACAATTTTTTGATGCAATGCTTTGCAGCAGGGCTCATTGCTGTGCTCCAACTACAGTATCTGTGAGGGGTTGCAGTGTTGTGGCACCAGCACCAGTGCCTAAGGCCCAATTTGTCTGCCCCTGTTTAACAGGGGCTTGTAATTACAATTCTTGATCTAATAATTCACAACAGGGCTAATTCCTGTGCCCACCAAGAGTAACTGTGAGGGCTTACAGTGTTGTGGCAGCACCACCACCACCACCAAAGGCCCAATTTTTCCTACCACTGTTCAACAATGGCATGTATTTACAATTCTTGATATAATAGTTCACAGCAGGTCGTTCCAGCGCCCACCAAGAGTACCTGTGAGGGCTTACAGTGTTGTGGCAACACCAACACCTAAGGGCCAAATTTCTGCAGAGTATATACGGCAGGGCCCCTACTTTCAAACATCCAACTTACAAATGACTCCTACTTGCAAACGGAAGTAGACAACAGGAAGTGAGAGGAAATCTACCCCTAGGAAGGGAAATTCTCTACTGTAAGAGTTAATATGGGAAAAAGGTGTCTCCTCTCCACTGATGCTTTATCACCAATCCTTGTTTCACTAAAAAACCCAAATTTTCCAAAAACGTTTGTCGTTATGACGGAAAGTGGGGTGAAATCTTCTGAACAGGTGCACAGACAGCAAAACAAATGTTACAGGGGTGATAACCCTTCCCTATGTTTTCCAAAAAGCTTAAAAATAGATTTTTTGGCTGGAGCTACACTTAAAAAAATTGACCTGTTCCAAATTACAAACAGATTCTACTGTCTTGTTTGCACCGCCTGTATACTGCTGTTCAGAGTATATAGGGCCTTTTCTTTACTTTGGGTGTGGGGTTCCCCTTAATATCCATACAAGACCCAAAGGGGCTGGTAGTGGGCTGGGGGGGGGGGGGTACTCATGCCATTTTTTCAATGATTTTCATCCATATTGCCGGGACCAGACATTACATTAAAGCCGCAAGCAGTTTTAAATGACTTTTTTGCCTTTAGAAATGTCATTTTGTGCAGGGACAGTTCTAAACACGGGAAACACGTACCACTTCACAGGCATACTTTAGACACCCCCCAGGTACGATATTTAAAGGAATATTTCACTTTTTTTGTGTGAGGAATCGCCTTTTAGCAGTCTTAAAGTGGTAGTAAACCCTGTTTTACTATTTTTACCTACAGGTGAGCTTGTAATAAAGCTTACCTGTAGGTAAAATGAATATCTCCTAAACATGCACCCTTTAGGAGATATTCTAGCGAGCAGCAGCCGGTGATGTCACCGGCGCATGCGCTCTCTGAAGGAACGGCATACCTGTGCCGTTCCTGCAGAGCTGTGTGCCACAGTCGAGACGTCAGTCAGAAAGCCGGAGTCCACGAACCCGGAAGGAAGACCGGTTGAAGATGGAAGCCTCCGCACTGGATTTCTAGAAGGATCAATAGGCATTTTTCGCACTTACTAAAGAAATATAACAAAACATTTTCTATGGTATATTTGGCAGACCAAAAGAGCAATAAGACGAATGAGAGAAAGTTATTGTTAGTTTTTACTTACAGTTTAATAGTCAGGGAGCTTTATCATATGAGTACTGACATCAAAAATGATATTTAGCCTACCCCCTCTGCTAATAACCGTTGACTCATCTCCACAGGGGAGGGCTGGGCCTAAGGGAAGGGTGGCAATTGCCTCCCAGGCCGCCCTAACTTATGTTCAAAATGGCCGGCAGCCGCTGCTCGCTACCATTTTCTTTTTTATTCTGGTCTAGGAAGTCGGGCCGGGGGGCATGGCCATGGCGGCCGACCACTAGCTGTTGCATTCTGGGAGTTGTAGTCCACACTCAAGCTTCTGGTGGGTGGAAAACACAGAAGCGCAGAGGAAACTACAACTCCCTGGGACCAGATTCTTGGAAGCAGGCAGAGGCAGGGCGTGCCAGGGAGTCGGGACGCAGGGCTGCCGGGCTGGGCGCTGGCTGCAACTTGACCCCAGGATCAGGAGCGTTACCCCCCCCCCAGGAAACCGTGGCGTGCAAGAACCTGCTGAGCTGAGGTGCGAGACCCTGACACCCCTAGCTGACCCCCCATCTCCCCCCCATATACCCCATGTAACCTGCCCCAGTAATCAGGCTGCATTGATGGGCACTGGAGTTGGCTGCACTGATGGGCACTGGTGAGGCTGCATTGAAAAACCAGGTGGGCCATGGATGGTGAGCCGATTCGGCGGTTCAATGGGCCACTTGACTGGACTTGCCCCACAGGCCTAAGGCCACCAGCCCTCCCCTGCATCTCCATGATGGGTGATATCATTGACGAATTGTGAGGCAGAAGAGGATGGACATGTTCTGCTTCATTTCTTGAACAGTATACAATTCCATGGATTTTGGGGCTGCCCTATGTTATGCTGGTTGTTCATCTTGTAGAGAAGTGATTTCCCCTACAAATCCCAGGGTATCTGCCTTGGCAAGGTTCTATTTCCAAACGCAAGTGGCAAACCGTGGAAACCTAACAAAGATCAGTCAAGATTAATAATGATATAAGTTAAAATAATATTTGAATTATGCCCACATTTATCTCTGTAAACTTTCCCTGAAGTTATGCCTCTAATACATTTGTTTCTAATTAAACGCATTCAGCTCGGGCATAAGGTCACAATGATTATAGCTAGCAATCATCGCCAAATTCTGCTTTATAACTGAATCTCTCCATTTTCTAGAGAGCAGTCACGATGCTCATGTACGAGTCTTGTTTTAAGAACTTTTCTATAATAAGCTACCCTATTATTACTGGCTTCATCCTCATGTAATCACTGGGTTGCTGCAATAAAACGGATGTTTTCATAACCCTAATCTTTTCTGCCTGCCACAGAAAACTCAACCTTCTGTATGGCCGCAGGGAGTGATCTGAAGGTCAAATGACTAATGTGTCTGATAACACTAATCTGGCGCAAGTCCGACAAGGTTATGATGCAAACTGGCTAGTGCATAAGGCATAAGCTTGGTCAAAAACAGAATAACCAATCAGATCACACTTTATGGTTGATCGGATGCTGTTACTGCAACTGGCAAATACTAATTGCTTTCAGCTTTGGTCTACTGAAAAAGCCCAAAAGTCTAACTTGGATGACTTGGTCTTCTATACAGTATCTCATACTTTTGCATCTTTATGGAGAACTTTTGTTAACAGTGATCAGCAGCTCAAGCCTTAGTGATATTAAAGCTTCAATTTTTATTTATATTTTTAAATAACAAACATATCATACTTACCTCCACTGTGCAGTTTGTTTTGCACAGAGTGGCCCCGACCATCCTCTTCTGGGGTCCCACGGCGGCTCTCGCGGATCCTCCCCGCATTAGATAACCCCTTCTGGGAAGCTCTCTCCCGAAGGGGGTTACCTTGCAGGCGTGCTCCTGTGTAATACACTCGGCGTCCATGGACGTGGCCGGCGGCCGTGCCATTGGATTTGATTGACAGTAGCGGGAGCCAATTGCTGCGCTGCTATCAATCTATCCAATGAAGAGCCGAGAAGCCATGGAGAGAGCGATGCGGGATCGCACCCACGGAAATTCGGGGCTCAGGTAAGTAAAACGGGGGGCTGGGGGGCCAGACACTGCAAGGTTTTTTTTACCTGAATGCATAGGATGCATTAAGGTGAAAAAACACGAGGGTTTACAACCCCTTTAAGCCTTAGTGATGGCCCAAATGCAAAGAATGGGGTGTCTATACAGCAAAACTGAAGGCTGCATGATGACATTGTCCTGCCCTACTTTATGCATACTTTTCTGTATTTTATTGTTATGTAGTATGCTAGGGAAACTTTTGGGCCACTACAATTTTTTCTTCCTCTGTCTTCTCCTCCAGATTAGTGCTAGTTATTTCAGTCCCAGCTAGACCCTCCTTGTTTCTTCCATGTTCCCTCAGTGTTAGTAGTTTGCAGAGACAGAACTTAGGAAAGTCATTGTCTTCTTACACTTCAACCGTACTGAACCGTACAGCAGGACTGAGCGGGGAAGAACAGACAGGGTACTCTAGGCATGCACTGATCGCTGTGTCCAGCAAGGCAGCTCAGGTCAGTTTATTGAGGGGGCAACATACAACATAGGGGGTATAATCTATACAGGGAAGTGGGTACAGGAAAGGGGGCAATGTTTTTGGGAAGGTGGATGTAGCGTTAAAGGGGGGGAAGTGTGTACAGGAAGGGGTGGGTGTAGGGTTAAAAGGCACAGTGTGTGAAGGAAGGGGGGTAGTGTGTGCAGGAAGGGGGTGTAGCGTTAAAGGCGGGCAGTGTATGTACAATTGTTTTGTTTTTTTTGGAAAGAGGGGGGTGCAAGTAGCTGCTTTTGCCTAGGGTGCAAAATAGGCTAGCAACGGCCCTGGCTATAGGATGACAATGCTCTGTCCCCACCTCCGGACTGTACTCCTGGGTTATCACCCTGCCACATCAGCTTCCAATGGAGACTACAAGTGGCTGTTTCAGCACACATTACACAGGAATTGTCCTCTGTTGCCACCAAATGACTAAATGCTCCATCAGAAATACCATGCAGCCATTATTGGAGTATATATAGACTGAAAGAGGCTTCAGGAGATCAGTGAGTTGAAAAAAGGCAAAAACAGTATTTTATATAAAAAAAAAAAAATGGTACATGGTGCTTTAGCAAACTAAATGTAATTCAGTTAGTCTTCCATTTACTTTAAGTAGTTCACTAGTCAGCCTATGTGTCCATCCAATAATGAATAAATAAAATGTATTATGCAATAGGATGCATCACAATCTACACAGAGGCATGCAATTTGGTAGAATAAAGCTCAGCTACCTGACTGAACCTGATAAACAACAAGCTCACACAGGTATATTTACTTATGTCTGATTCCATTTTTTGCTTATTGTATTCTTATGACTAAATAAACTCAGGATATGTGTACATAGGAGCTAAATAGCTAGCAGTAGTTAGATATATACAATTGGACTTGTTCTGTAATGTCACAGAATGTCAGAGGAGCACTTCCCTAGAGGAGATGTGGTGTTACTGGGTCTAAGCCTTGAGTTGGGACCATTTGGCAGGTAGGCCTTGTCCCTTAGAGTAATGCCGTGTACACACAACCGTTTTTCATGATGAGAAAAATGCCATTTTTTAAATTGGTCATTAACCACTTCCCTACCCAGCCATAGACAAATGACGTCCACAGATGGGATCTCCCATCCTGGGTGGACGTCATATGACGTCCTGGCTTTGTAGGGGGATATCTGAATGATGCCTGCAGCTAGAGGCATCATTCAGATATCCTTTTAAAGTGCCGGCGATTCTGTGCACCGTAAGAACGATCATAGCGGCGATTCCGCCGCTTGATCGTTCTTATAGGTGCCGGGAGGGGACATCCCCCCCTCCCGCCGCCATCCGGTGCTTCTCCGGGCTCTCCCGTGTGATCGGGGACCCGGAGCGAATCTTCCGGCGCCGTTGGTGGGTCACGTGACGAGCATAGAGATGACTGGTGACCAGATGGTCACCAGTCATCTCCATGATCGTCGGAGGCCCGGGCGCGATGTGATGACGTCACACCCGGGTCCTCAAATGTAAACAAAGCCGCCATTGCGGCTGTAAGTATGAGATCAGTGAAAAAATTTTCACTGATCTCATGCTTTCCAGCCTGGAGGAGAGATGTGGGGTCTTATTGACCCCGCATCTCTCAATAAAGAGGACCTGTCACACACATTCCTATTACAAGGGATGTTTACATTCCTTGTAATAGGAATAAAAGTGATCAAAAAAAAAAAAAACGTAAAATAATTGTAAAAAAAATAATAAATAAGTAAAAAAAAAAAAATAAAAAAAAAAAAAAAATTAAAACGCCCCTGTCCCCGGTAGCTCGCGATCAGAAGCGAATGCACACGTAAGTCGCCCACATATGTAAACGCCGTTCAAACCACACATGTGAGGTATCGCCACGTGCGTTAGAGCGCGTGCAACAATTCTAGCACTAGTCCTCCTCTGTAATTCTAACCAGGTAACCTGTAAAAAAAATTAAAGCGTCGCCTATGGAGATTTTTAAGTACCGAAGTTTGCCACCATTCCATGAGTGTGCGCAATTTTAAAGCGTGACATGTTAGGTATCTATTTACTCGGCGTAACATCATCTTTCATATTTTCCCAAAAAATTGGGCTAACTTTACAGTTTTGTTATTTTTTAATTCATGAAACCATATTTTTTTTTTAAAAAAGCGTTTGAAAAATTATTGCCCGAATACCGTGCAAGAAAAAAAGTTGCAATGACTGACATTTTATTCCCTAGGGTGTCTGCTAAAAAAACATATATAATGTTTCGGGGTTCTGAGTAATTTTCTAGCAAAAGAATGATGATTTGTACATGTAGGAGAGAAGTGCTAGAATAGGCCCGGTATGGAAGTGGTACAAAAAGCCCGGTATTGAAGTGGTTAAAAACGATCGTGTGTAGGCTCCAGAGCATTTTTCTCGACGTGTGTACGCTTTAATGACAGGAAAAAACGAGGGTGGCGCCATCCGAATGGAGCTTCCCCTTTATAGTGCCGTTGTACGTGTTGTCAAACGTGTTGTACGTCACTGCGTTTTGCTTGAGCATTTTTTTTCACGATAGTGTGTAGGCAAGGCAGGCTTGAGAAGAATCACGTCGAGAAAAACATAGTTTTTTTCAATGACATTAAAAACGCCCGTGTATACGCGACATTAGTTTAAATTAAAAATCATGTTTGATTGCTTAAAATCTACCTGTAATAATTGTCATTCTCTTAGTCACATTTAAACCCAATTGAAAGCACCGAAATAGATATGCAGTCATTATAAATAGATTGTACTAACAGCCTTAATTTTCATAGTCTTACCTAATTCTGCACTAATTCTGCATCCGCACTCAGAACTAGTCCTGTGACACACCCTCTTGTCTGCTCTGCAAGGGGTGTGGCTGTTACTCAGCTCTGCCAGCACAGAGCCCTGGAGGGTCAGGACAGGAAGCAACTGTATTGTAATAGTATTTTCATACATTTCCAAAATAAAGAAAGAAATAAATCCAGGTACAAAGGTATAAAGAGATAAAAGTTATAAACCTTTAACCCTTTCGCCCTCAGAGACGTTTTTTGCGCACATGCTTAAAAAAATATTTTTTTACATACAACTCCCAAAACCTTATATATTTTCTGAGAGCAGACGCCCTAGAGAATAAAATAGTTATAGTTCCAATTTTTTTGTCACAGGATTTCACCGCAAAGGCCTAGGACATGCAAAATTTCTGTAAAAAATACACTAAAGTTAATGTAATGCCTCGTACACACCGAGAACCTGCTCGGTAGCTTTTTCCCCCTACACACGGCCGTATTTCCCGACAGGAAAAACTGCCATGAGAGCTTTTGGCCGGGAATCCCGGCCGTGTGTATGCTCCATCGCAGTTTTCCCGACAGGAAAACCGCCGGGAATCCCGGCGGGAAGAATGAGAACATGTTTTTTATTTTCCGCCGGGATTCCCAGCGTTTTTTAACCCGGCAGTTTACCTATGGGAAACACTGCGATGGAGCATACACACGGCCGGGATTCCCGACCAAAGCTCTCATGGCAGTTTTCCTGTCGGGAAACCCGGCCGTGTGAAAGGGGGAAAAAGCTACCAAGCAGGTTCTCTGACTTTTTTCCGCCGGGAAAACCGATCGTGTGTACTAGGCATTAGGGCACACAAACATAATAAACTACCCAATTTTTGGTAAAATCTAAAGGTGAGGTTGCACTGAGTAAAGAGATACCCAACATGTCAAACCTTAAATTTGCAAGCGCCCGTGAAATGGCGACACACTTCAGTACCCTATATTTTCTATAGGTGACACTTTAAAGGCCCCCTATAGGTCATCAGTTTAGTGTTACAGAGGAGGCCTGGGACTAGAAATATTGCTGTCACTTCCAGCGTGCATGGCAAAATGTAACATGTGTATCGCAGTTTCCATGCGTAGGTGCCCCGACGCATGCGTTTACGTTTGTACATGCCTATATGTGAGGGTTAGGGCCTCAAGAAATTTTTGGGGGGGTTTATGTTCTTGGGTGTAACCTTAATTTTTTTATTTTAAAACATTTTTATTTAATTTTTTTACTTAGTTTTTTTTTATCACATAGGGGACAAAAAGTCCCCTATGTGATGATTTTTTTGGTGACAGGTTCTCCTTAATGAAAAGACCCTGCATGTCTCCCTTGTGCTCCCCTAAATGTGTTGCAATGCAGATCGCATTGCAGTACATTCTTTTTCAGTCATCATGGCCGGGGACACTGAGAGACTGACCAGGAAGTGACGTCAAACACGTAGCTTTCTGGGTCAGCAACAAGTAGGGGAGGAGAGTGGATGTGAGTCCGCTCTTCTCCCGCTCTTCTACCCGGTGGGACTTGCAATGTTGGTCCTGGGCCTGCAGATGGGCAAGCGATGCCTGGGATACATGGCGTTGCGCACACAGAGGGGCACCATTACTGGGGGCGTGTGGAAGCAATCGGACAGCAGCGCAGCCGCTTGAATGCTTCCATTTGACAGGCAGGAGTCTGCTTGTCAGATTTACACAAGTCCCGGTGCTGGTAGCCACTGGTAATGTGTGTAAACCCCCCCCACATACGACATACGGATGTGGCAGCGAAAGGATTAAAACGGAAGTTTAGTTTAAAAAAAATCCCTCCGGCTTTAGTCACATCATTTACCTATAATGAAGTATGTCTCACATTGTGCAGGCAGCTGGATCCTGGAGAAATCTTTACTGCAGGGATGCCCAGTCCTCTTCCTGTCTCCGAAGTTCCGGTGCTGCAATGGTTAACAGCAATGGGTCAGGCAGCAATACAGATGGTCCAATGGGCACATGGCCCCTCCTCCCTCCTCCTCCATTGTTAAAAGTTATTTCATTGATTACACTGTTTGTAACAGGATGTGTGAATGGGGGGATAGTCTGATTACTCACAGGATTTTCTCCACCATTCACAGATCATGGTAACTGCACTGCAAGGGTTAATAGCTTGTAAGATCTGGGAGGGTAACAAAAAAAAAGAAAATGTACTTACCTAATCCTCCACTCCTCCGCGCAGCTAGAATGGTCCCTGCAGCTTCTTCTTCCTCATGCTCTAGTGGTCTAGGATCTAGGTCCATAGCCCTGCATTGAACTTCATGATGCCAAGGGGCAGTCCACCGCCAGAGTGCAGGAGAGCACCTTCTACCAGGGGAACGGAGGATCAGGTAAGTAAAATACTTTCTCTTCTCCCCTGGAGAACATTTTTCCTTCCTCCCTCTTCTCCTCTGGATAAAGCAAGCTATTAACCCACACGGTACGATTTTTGGCCAACCGATCGTCTGATTTTTGTCAAAAGGGTGTGTGCCAGGATCTTGTCTTGCATACTAACGGTACACAATTGTCGTGCCACAAACACGAAAGTAGTGACGTACTACGAGGAATTTCAGCTCTTGAGCGCCATCCTTTGGGCCCCTTCTGCTAATTTCGTGTTTGGTGAGCATTGATTCCGAGCATGCGTGTTTGTACTTTGGACTTTTGTGTGATGGATTTGTGTACTGACGTTGTCTGCCGAAAATTTTCTAGCCTGTCATCCAACATTTGTTGGTGGAAAATTGGACAACAATTATCAAAAGGAGCGTACTAACGGTAAGATTTTAGAACAACAATCTGTCAACAGACAATCCCCTGCCAACAAACGTATCGTGTATACGAGGCTTTAGGCTTAGTGTACACGGGACTTTTTAAAACCTCTCCTAAACGATTTAACTTGACAGATAGTAACTGTCGTTTTCAAAACGTCAGTTTTGCCGCGTTTACTTGCTGCGTTTAGCCGCGTTTGCGTTTTGAAGCTTTTTTTTTTTTTTTTCAAATAGTCAAAAATGTATCTAAATTAAAAATGCCTGTAAACAAAACATGGCTAAATGCGAGTTATCACATTTAGCAGCGTTTACAGGCTGGAACAGGCATTTGGCGTTTCAAATGCCTCTGAAAATCCGTCCTGAACGCATTTTTTTGTGTTCCAAAAAATGCTTCTAAGCCCCATTGCCTAGAAAGGACAATAAATGACCCTGTGTACATGTACTGATAAGATAACATAGAGGAGAGTTCAGGAGCAGCTAAAAAAAAGCCCATGTGCTCCTAAACGTCCGTTTTATCAGCAGCAGTGTACATGAAGCCTTAGGCCCCTTTCACACTGGGACGGTGGGGGCGGTGGCGGTATAGCGCTGCTATTTTTAGCCCCCGCTAACGGCCGAAAAAGGGTTAATACCGCCGGCAATGCACCTCTGCAGAGGCGCATTGCCGGCGGTATTACCACGGTTTCCCATTACTTTCAATGGGTAGGAGCGGTGAAGGAGCGGTAAACACACCGCTCCTCTCACGGCTCCAAAGATGCTCCTAGCAGGACTTTTGGCGCGGTCCTGCTAGCGCACCGCCTCAGTGTTAAAGCCCTTGGGCTTTCACATTGAGACTGCAGGGCAGGAGTTTTTCAGGAGCTATTTAGGTGCTATTTTTAGCGCTAAAACGCCTGAAAAACTCCTCAGTGTGAAAGGGGTCTTATGGCCCGTACACACGATCTGAAAATCAGACGACAGATCATCCGGTTTTTCTTTGCATGCTAGATGCATATCAAAAATTGAGAGTTTACTAAAGTTACGAAAAGTCTCGTACGACAGAATAAAAAACTGGTAGTGATGTAATGTATTGTAGTGTTTATGTATTGTGTTTTCGGATGACAACTGTACTGATTAATTTAAAATCGTACGATCTGGTATCATACAAGAACATTTTTTGTGCTTGTCCCATCGGATAATATCGGATGAACTGTCGTGATCGGCTCATGAAAAAGCTCCATACTTACAATCCGATTATCGCACGATCGCGTCGAAAGCAAAATTTTTCGGACGATTTTTGGATCGTGTGTAAGGGCCATTAGAGTGAACTGGCCACAGAAATTATATTTAACTGAAATAATAAAAATGACAGCTGGAGTTTATATGCAATAACATGCATAGACATATACAGGAAGCAACTATGGGTGACAAAAAAGTGGAGCCCCTCCTTAAAGCGGAGGTTCACCCAAATCCCAAGACTATCTTCTCCGCATCATTGACAATTGGCCAAAGATTTTTTATTTTGACATGTAAATAACTTAATAATTAAGACTTCCTGGGTTTCCCTCCGGCAGGAGTAGGCATCTCCCCGGCGCCGCAGTGATGTATGGGAGCTTGCCGCAGTGTGTACTGGGAGCACAGTGTCGTGCTTCCCAAGATACAACACGAACGCCGTCCTTCGTAATCCCACAAGATTTTCTACTAAGAAGCGACGCGTGACGCCGGTCACGTGACGGGGGCGTAGCTGATATCGCCATTTTAGAAAAGGGCATGCAGGTGAACATCTTTACCATTCTGAGCTGTGAGAGTTTTTTCAATTATTGTTGAATGCCATCACAATGGGGCGTGTACTTTCAATGACGCCGCCCGTTGTGATGGCAACCAGGAATTGTTGACGATGCTGCTCGCCGTCAACACTGCTCATGCGCAAGATAGAGCGGTGAATGCCGGGAGATGAGCATTCACCGCTTCCAGGAAGTCAGTGCTTGTGGCCTTCACAGTGCCCACAAGCAAAATGGAAAATGACGATATCTTTTTTTATAACTTACTCTTTTGAACGAAAACGGACAGGGTTTGTTTGCAGTCACCAAAGTTGTGAGTATTAATTTGTAATAATGAAAGCCATTGAATTCAACAGAAAAAAAAAATTTGATTTGTCGCAGAACCTCCGCTTTAAGTTTTGCATAGAAATAGAATAAAAATCTGATGGCATGAAAACTTGCGTGTCTCTCAGACAAGCTGGTAAATAGGAGTTAAATTTAGATTTCTGAGAAATCCATGTTAAATTGAAATATTTACTGCTATGCTTAGAAGCGGCATAAACAGTCTTAATATCATTACACTGGATAAAGCGAAATTTCCATAAGAGGGCATGCAGTGCTGCCCCTGCTGGCTCTATCTGGATAATCTCCCATTCTTTCCGCACTCATTTTAGAACGTGTTTTTTATGATGAATATTGGAGATGAGTCTGTGGAAATGCTACTGATAGCTTTTGTCACGCTTACCCCTAACGCAGGTTCGTCACACCCTATTTATGGCTTCTGTGTTCTTCACCTTTGGCAGCCCCCTTTTCCATAAGGCAAGCAGGCCTACCGGTACTCGGTTGCCCCCAGGTCTTATACACAATGCTATAGTACCTGGCCACCACACCAGGGCAGGCGTGAAGTGAGCACAGCAAACAGGAACTTGCGATTGGCAGACAGGCAGAGTGGTTCAATAACAGTCCATGTACAAGGCAGGCAAGGTTCAGAATTGTCAGGGTCAGTCCGTCGTCAAAAGGCAGGCAGAGATCAGCGAGCAGTCCGATGTCCGATCCGAGGTTGTCAACAAGGAAATCCAAACAACAGAGCAGGACAGACAAACAGGCAGCTTGAGCACATGTAACCAGCCCTATCACAAGCATGAGACTGCAGGCTTGGCTGGCTTTACTCTACGTTCACACCTGTGAGCTATTTGGTGCATTTAGCATTTTGCAGAAACGCACTACAGTCCATTCAACATAGTTTCCTATGGTACACGTTCACATCTATGCATTTTTCAGTCAGTGCGTTTTTGGAAAGGATCGGGGACCTTTTTCCCACAGCCGATTGCGTTTTGCGTGTAATAGACTTCAATGGAGTCACACCAAAAACGCAAGTGTTGCTTTAAAAGCACTGTATATAGCTGGTTGCTAAGGAGCGGGTCAGGAAGCCATGTCTGACAGGAATCTGCTCCGTCTCACAGTTCTTAAATAGAAAAGGGGGGGCCACCCTGCGATGTCACCTGGTGGCCCTGATACAAAAAAAGCAAAAAAAGGTCACTGCCCCTACCTATAACTGGTCTTCACAGCAAGAAGCACTGGAAGGGCAGACGCATGTCAAAAAACAAAGGATTTCCAAGCTCAACTTACCAACCAGCCAGCAACCAACCAAATTCACCTGTCTAACAGTGGGTTATAAACAGGGGTTTAGTTGCAACCTGGTGGCCCTGCCCCATGTGACGTCACTGAATGATACAGGCTGGGTCGGTGATGTCACAAGGGGTTAGGGGCCACACAATGACATCATAGGGTGACCCACCCCTTACCTATAGCGGGGTCTTTAAATTCAGGTGTGTAGGTATGGGAGTAATGACCATTTGTATTCGTGGAGGATTGGGCGGTGTAATAATCTCCTTGGCCGGTGGGTGGTGAGTGCCCGCAGGCTCAAGGTAGATTCACTGCGATAGTGCTGGCCTTTTTGTCCCTTCTCGGAGATGGTACGGCGAGGGCGGGGAACCTGCCGTGGCGTCATTGGAGGGGATAAAAGGGGGAGACGCCCTAGTCACGAGGTCTTGCTCTCCTGGAGGTGGTTCATCACGCGCCCAGGCACCTTAGGCCTGGGTACGGGCGGTTCCGAATTCCGGCTCAGGTGCCCTAGGCCTGACCGGAATGGAGTTGGAGTCCATCCCAGGCACCTTCAGCCTGGGGTGAGGTACTAAACCAGGAGGCCTGGGGCCCAGTGACTTTGACTGGGTCCCCCGAGGGTGGAGAAGTCCGAGGGTCCCTGAAGTGGATGGGGCCCATGTCTGAGGTGAGGAGGCCGGGGAGGTTACCCATTCGGAGAGTCTGGGGCAGCATCAACCCAGTGACGGATGGGCCTCTGGTAACTACCTTGGAGGGACATCTTCCCCTGATAGGGACCGCAACGCAGCGAAGGTACTCCTATCTATGTTCTCTTGAGTCGCTGGTAGAGACTCTCAAGTTCTAAGTCCTTTCAAGATATGGCTATAGTAACCGCTGGCGAGATCGCAGTGGTTTAGCTGAGAATTAGGATAGTGCCTCGGCCTGCTCATCCCGTGTATATAAATGTTAACAAGTCGCAACCAGTTGGCTACTGAAGCACTGTTTATTGTGAAATGCAATAAAACAAGACTGTGACCGGTGTGTGGAACTCTGGTTAATGGGAGCAAAGGGAAGTGTAGGCACAACAGGACTTAGTCCTTTACAGAAGCACATAGGCCCGAGGAAATATCTGGTACTGGCCTTCACCTTACCCACAGTTATGGTGAGGACATGGGCCGTAGCGCATCTCACCCTGTCGTGTGTGATACCCCTAGACGAAAGAGATGGGGTGAGGTCGCTACATACCTATTTAAGAGCTGTCAGGCAGAGGAGCGGGCAGTCAGCGATAAGCCTTTCGACAAGTGCGGCATGATTGACATTGGATCTACATCGGGGGACATTATTTTTTTATTTATAATAAAGAAATTGTCAAAAACTGTGTGTGTTTTTTTTTCTATGTGATACTTTTTTTGGTGAATGAGTAGGGGTACAATGTACCCCTACTCATGTATTCACATGGGGGGGGGGGATCTGGTGACCCTCTTGTTAAAAGCCCCCCACAGACCCCCACAACCACAACCCAGCCCCGGCAGTCCCCCACAACTACAGCCCAGGGTTGTGGGGAAAAGGACCTTGTCCCATCAACATGATGACAGGGTGCTTTAGGCTGAGCCCCCCGCCCCCAAGCACCCCCCTCATGTTGAGAGCATGCGGCCTGGTATGGTTCAGGAGGGAGGGAGGCGCTCGCTCGTCCTCTCCCTTTCCTGACCTGCCAGGCTGCATGCTCGGATAAGGGTCTGGTATGGACTTTTGGATTTTATTTAAGCATGGGATTCCCATTCAAATCCATACTAGACCTGAAGGGCCTGGTAAGAATTTGGGGGGGGGGGGGGGATTTTTCACAATTTTCTTAGCCGAATGTATTTTTGTTTACGTTCAGCTGTCAGCGGGGACCCCGCTGACAGCTGATGACTCATCGGTTGTTAAGGATGCGGCAGCCAGGCTTCCCGGCCAGCTCCTTGGCAACCAACTATATACAGTGTGTTTAACCACTTAAGGACCGTGTCACGCCGATATACGTCGGCAGAGTGGCACAGCTGGGCATATCAACGTATATATACGTCGCCTTTAGGTCCCTTTCACACTGGGGCGGTTTGCAGGCGCTATTTTGCTAAAAATAGCGCCTGCAAACCGAGCCTAAACAGCAGCTCCTTTCTCTCCAATGTGAAAGCCCCGAGGGCTTTCACACTGGAGCAGTGCGCTAGCAGGACGGTAAAAAAAGTCTTGCTAGCCGCATCTTTGGAGCGGTGAGAGGAGCGGTGTGTTTACCGCTCCTCCACCGCTGCTTCCCATTGAAATGCATGGGATACCGCGGTAATACCGCCCGCAAACCGCGGCTGTAGCCGCGGTTTGCGGGTGGTATTAACCCTTTATTGGCCGCTAGCGGGGGTTAAAACCGCACCGCTAGCGGCTGAATAGCTCAACAATCCCGACGGTATAGCGCCGCTAAAAATAGCGGCGCTATACCGCCACCGCCCCAGTGTGAAACCAGCCTAAAGACGCGGCATTGTGGGCGTGCGTGTGCCAGCCGCAAGCTCCGTGAGTGTGACCGGGGGTCCCGCGGGAGTCCCGCGATCGTCTCATGGAGAGGATGAACGGGGAAATGCTGATGTAAACAAGCATTTCCCCATTCTGCCTACTGACAGGAAACTGATCACAGCTCCTTGTGATCGGGAGCAGTGATCAGTGTCGTGTCACACGTAGCCCATCCCCCCTACAGTTAGAACACATCCTTAGAACACACTTAACCCCTCCAATGGCCCCTACTGGTTAACCCCTTCACTGCCAGTGTCATTTTTACAGTAATCAGTGGATTTTTATAGCACTGAGCGCTGTATAAATGACAATGGTCCCAAAATGGCATCAAAAGTGTCTGATGTGTCCGGCATAATGTCGCAGTCACGATAAAAATTGCTGATCGCCGCCATTACTAGTAAAAAAAAAAAGATGAATAAAATGGCATAAAACTATCCCCTATTTTGTAGACGCAATAACTTTTGCGCAAACCAATCAATAAACGCTTATTGCGATTTTTTTTACCAAAAATATGTAGAAAAATACATATCGGCATAAACTGAGGAAAAAAATCGTTTTTTTTATATATTTGTTTGTGGATATTTATTATAGCAAAAAGTAAAAAATATTGAATTTTTTTCAAAATTGTCGCTCTTTTTTTGTTCATAGCGCAAAAAAAAAAAAAAACGCAGAGGTGATCAAATACTACCAAAAGAAAGCTCTATTTGTGGGGGGGGAAAGGACGTCAATTTTGTTGGGAACCACGTCGCACGACCGCGTAATTGTCAGTTAAAGCGACGCAGTGCCGAATCGCAAAAAGTGCTCTGGTCTTTGGGCAGCCAAATGGTCCGGGGCTGAAGTGGTTAAAGAGAAAAACAAAACAAAAATGCAAAATGCATGAAAACTGCATGCAAAAATGCATTAAAAACGTGGGTTTAAAAATGCAAAACGTGCCTGAAAAACGCATCAACCACATAACCTAGAGACTAAATCAAGTTTGGTCTCCACCCAGAGACTGGCCACATCAATCACCTTGCAGGTGAACAGACAGGCAGGGATGCATAATAGCCTAAACCAGGATGATAAATTAAGGCCAGCAGCTGTCCAACAACAGGAGTGTTTTCACATTCCTGACAGCTTTAAAGCATAACTCCAGCCAAATTCTCTTTGGTTTTGGATAGTGTGGGAAATTGTTCATTTGTTATTAGGTTTTTATTTCTGTCAGTGACCCCATTGTGGAGATTTCCCCTGTGATGTCCTTAGAAGGCATGGTTGGTACAGCTGTAAGCAGGACATGAAAGTTGAGATATCAATAAATACACTTCTAGAAGTCCTAACTGTATTATCAATGTGTATGGACTTTGCAAGCTGACCCACTGGAGAGATGTGTCCTTACTTTCTGTCTGGCAAGGAGATCTCAATAGGAATGATAGGTATACAGGCAGCAATAATAACTTTGCAGAGGCTCTAACCCACTGGTGCCCAACTTGAGGTCCATTAGCATTTTTTGTCGGGCCTCTGCAGACACTAATCTGCATTTCCTTTATTGCTCTGTTATAGCAGAGATTTCTAGCAGTCTCCTGCCTCCAATCTATGACTGTATGTCCCGCTTCCAATAACTCTTATTGCATGTTCACAGGTTCACAGGCTTTGACAGTCTCCTGCAGCATGTCTGCAATCTCTAACCATCTCTTGTATCATGTCTGCAGTCTCTGACCATCTCTTTTATTATATCTGCAGTCTCTGACCATCCCTTGTATTATGTCCGCAGTCTCTGACCACCTTTTTTTATCATGTCTGCTGTCTCTGAGCATCTTCTGTAAGATATCTGCAGTCTCTGACCACCTTTTTTTTATCATGTCCTTTATCATGTTTAAAGTCTCTGACCTTTTCCTGTACCATGTCCACAGTCACTGACCATCTCTTGTGTTATGTCCATGGTCTCTGACCACCTTTTTTATAATTTCTGCAGTCTCTGACCATCTCTTTTATCATGTTTGCACTCTCTGACTATCTCTTTTATCATGGCTGCAGTCTCTGACCATTTCTTGTATCATGTTCTCAGTTTCTAACCATCTCTTATAACATGTCTGCAGTCTCTAATAATCTCTTGTATCATGTCTGCAGTATCTGACCATTTCTTGTATCAAGTCTCCAGTCTCTGACCATCTCTTTTATCGTGCCTGCAGTCTCTGGCCACCTTTTTATCATGGCTGAAGTCTCTGACAATTTCTTGTATCATGTTCTCAGTCTCTGACTACTTTTTTATCATGTCCGCAGTCTCTGACTATCTCTTTATCATGGTTTCAGTCTCTGACAGGTTTTTTTTTGTATCATGTTCTCAGTCTCTGACCATCTCTTGTATTATGTCTGCAGTCTCTGACCATCTCTTGTATTATGTCTGCAGTCTTTGACCATCTCTTGTATTATGTCTGCAGTCTTTGACCATTGCTTGTATCATGTCCCTGGTCTCTAACCATCTCTTTTATCATGCCTGCAGTCTCTGATTATCTCCTGTATTATGTCTGCAGTCTCTGACCATCTTTTGTATCATGCCCAGAGTCATTGACTATATCCTATTGTGCATCTGCTGTCTCTGACACTGAATATTCTCTCAGAAGTTTACGCATGGATCTTCGGTGTGATATCGACAGCTGAGACCCTCAATATTAAAAAAGTAGATCACCACTGCTCTATTCCTTCCATGCTCTGTGCAAAAATAAAGTCTGTAGCTGGGGTTGCGCTTTAAAGGGTCTTTCCAAAATTATACTTTTGTTGTTAGCAGATATCTGTTCGCAGGTCCTTTATAGACATGTGCACTGCCGAAAAATTAGTTTTTTTGCTTTTTTCGGAAATTCGGAAATTCTGGAAATTAGAAAAATTTGTTTTCGTTTTTTTCGGAAATTCGAGAAATTCGGAATTCCAAATTCCAAATTCCGAATTTTCGAATTTCCGAATTATCAAAACAATGAATAAAACGAGAACAAACGAATTTCCGAAAAAAGCAAAAAAAACTAAAAATTCGGAATTCGGAAATTCAACTTTCGAATTTTAGATTTTTGAATTTTCGAATTTGGAAATTTCGATTTTTCGAAATTTCAAATTTTCGAATTTCGGAAATTCAAAAATTCAAAAATCCGAAAATTCTAAAATTCAAAAATTCAAAAATATAAAAATCCGAAAATTCAAAAATCCGAAAATTCAAAAATTCAAAATTTCAAAAATCCGAAAATTCAAAAATCCGAAAATTCAAAAATCCGAAAATTCAAAAATTCAAAAATCCGAAAATTCAAAAATTCTAAAATCCGAAAATTCAAAAATCCGAAAATTCAAAAATTTCGGAATTAACGAATTTCTCTAAATTCGTGAAAAACTAATTAGAAACTAAACGAATTGCACATGTCTAGTCCTCTAGTGGTCATCAGCAACACCAGGGACAATGTATTTTAACCGACTCTCTGTAGGGAATGATGGACCTGCCATCTTGTCCTCCCTCAGACACCGTAGGCCCAAGACCTTGCAACAGGGTTCAACCTCTCCTGACTCCACAGTTTCCAGATTTCTCTTCCCATAATGAATGTCCAGTCAGAGCTTTCTTTTCCAAAGAAGGAGAAAAAATAAGTAGGTGTGGCGCTGTTCAATGGATGGTAATTGACTCTCAATGTGGTGGTGAAATAATGTGGGTGTGAATGTAACACCAGTAAATAATGTGCAAGATTATAACAAATAAATAATGAGTGAACTGAACATAGACATGTGCATGTAAATAAACAATAAATAAACAAATACAAATTTTTTTTTTAAATTAAACTCCTAATGAGCATGCAAATCAGTCCAGAAAAAATACTAATTAGATATTCAAAAAAGTCCAAAAAGTGCTTATGCTGGTGAGAAATGATCTCAAATGTAAATAATCTCTGGATGAAAATAAATTCAATAATTAGAGCATTCAAAACAGTTCAAGAAAAGTGCTTGTGCTGGTGAAAAGTAATCACTGTTCGTTTTCCCTCTTCGCAAAGTGGTCACAGCAAGTGTGGCTTATCCGTGCTCCTAATGTGCGCACACTCACTGGAATTTTCCTCCCCGCTTGAGGTATGTAGCATTCACAGTATGTGCCACTGTGTAGCAACCTGTGAGGTATCCCGTACTGGATGTCTTGGTGGTACTCCAATTGATTACCATGTAAAGGGGAGAAAGACCCCAATAGTGTAATACTGATAGACTATTTATTAGATAAAAACATGTGGAAACATACTCACATTTTGCAAAAGCATAAAAAGCATGTATTGCTGACACTAACACCGCTGCCCGTAAGTGATGTAAGGACGCACGTTAACTCCGTCCTATGCGTTTCATCACTCTGACGTCATCTGAAGCGTACAAAACCTTTTCCAAAGGTTTACTGATTCGTGAACATCATGACACTTCCCAACCTTGGAACACCTTACAAATAACAGCTTTACATGTCCAGCACAGAGGGGTTGCCAGCCAGCATCAGATCTTCTAAAACTGTATTCTTTCACTTCAATACCATGAAGGTACTCTGCAGGGAGATTTCTCCACTTTGTTGGTGTGGATAGAGGAAACCTGTTAAGGCCCATACACACGATCAGACTTTTTGACAACAATTGTCCGACGGACCTGTTTTATCGGACAATCCGACCGTGTGTATGCTCCATCGGACAATTGTTTTCGCTTTTTCATCGGACAAATGTTCGCTGTGAATGCTCTCAAACTTTCCGGCAACAAATGTCCTACGTCAGATAATCAGATCCAATGCTGAAGATCAGACAACAATAGCAGAAGTTGCCCAAAGGGTGGTGCTAAAGAGCTGAAAAACCACATAGTACGTCTATTACGTCACTACGTTCGTGTTTGTTGGCTGAAAATGTTCTGCCGTGTGTATGCATACCAAGTTCACGGCTAACGCCACTTCGGACCAAAATCCACGGAAAAGTCCGATGGAAGTCCGATCGTGTGTAAGAGGCTTTAGTTATTTTTGTTTTGTTCAGCCCTCTGACTGAATGAAAAAAAAAAAAACGAACAGTGTATGGCCAGCTCTATCATTACTGAGGTCAAATTGACATTCGTTTCTGACTGCAGCGATGAGAAAAAAATCAAAAGATCAGGATGAAACATTTTTCTCAAGCAAATCAATTTTTTAACACTGTGTATGGTTTTTGATAGGGAAAATTCATTTATTCCAAAATCGAATGTTAAAAAAAGTACTTTTGAATGTCATTCGGTAAGTCATTGAATGTACTAAGAATTTTTATCTGGTGTTTATACGAGTGTAGCGGGGTATTCCCCTTTAATACAGAGAGCCTACATCTCCCAGTACATCTTGCAGCACCCAGGGTACATTGCTCCGGAACAGAGACTGCTGGGGCAGACTTTATAAAGGGGAGGTGGGGTTTGTTCTGCCTCTTTTGGACACCCCCTCTCCTAGCAAGAGGATCTCTGTGCTGAACTGCTGTATGCACAAGGCCTGAAGCCTGGGCCTTGTGCTCTTTTCCAAAGAGCCTTCTGCCAGCCTAGCTGAACCTGAGAGACATCTTCTCCTCCTTGCTGCAGTACACCAGAAGGATTGAAGACTTGGATGTCGGTGGATTCCTGTTCCCAGACGAATCGGCGGAGGAAACGGACTTGGACTTGTCCGGGTGGTGAGAGCTGTTTAAATACAGATACTTTATCTTTACTATTCGTTGGGATTACAAAGTTGTTCTTCAAGTGCACCACCGAAAGATTGCTAGCGAATATTGTTTCTCTGAACTTCCATTTAGATCAGTCAGGCCTGACTGCATAGGTAGACATTGCTTGGTGTTAGTCTACCCATGAGGGGAAGTAGCTGTAAAAGGGCAGCGCTAGAGTTGCATAGCAATACTTTATTATTCTGATTACTCTGTTTATCTTTATTACTGTTTATTGCAGGGATCTGCAACTTGTTATACTGTTGTTTATTACTTGCCCATTAGCCTCAGTAAAATATCTGGGTCAAGTACATTGGTGTCAGTTTCACTTACTTTAATAGAAGTTTTAAAGTATATCACTGTGTGTGTTTGCCATAGGACTGCGTCACCTAGAGTTGCGGTCACGCGGTCCTATCTCCCCTTACTAGCTGTGCCACGGGAGGTTAGAGCCGATTGCCAGGGGTTGACAGCGGTGCACTACAGGGCCCAAAACAAAACCAGTGGCTCTCTTAACTGGGGGTAGCGCTATACGTGTGGGCTCGAGTCCGGGATCCTTGTACGTTGCACGCTGCAATCAAGCCGGTCAGAAGTACCAGCATGGACCCGCTAGCAATGTCACAGTGGTGCGCAGCGATCGGCGTCGATCCAACCGCGGCGGTAGTCATTGTACTCCCGGGGGAAAGATGGAAGGAAAAGGAGATAAAACAGCTCGTATTGTTACTGTCTCCGAGCCACAAAGCATGGGTGATGGATTTTATGCCAGATCCAGTGATCTCGTCTACATACGCACTGGTAGAATGGAAAAACGAAATCCCAGAGCATTTTAAAAGTCTGAGTATACAAGCCATAGATAATCAGATCTATCACTTGATACATACGCTGCCAGTGAAGGAAGAATGGTTTCAGACACCAAAGCCATCACCCCCACGATTATCTCCACCACTATCCCCTAAAACAGAAAAGCCTAAGGAACTATTAAGCCCGGGATCACCGCTGGCCGCTATAGGGCCTGAATTGTTGAATTCTCTAGGAGACCTTGTAATTAAGTGCCAGAAAAGCAGTACGGTGCATGTGGAGGCCGGTTACCGGAAGCTTAGCACCTTCTCAGGGAAGCAACCAGTGCCTGCCGGAGAAGAAGAATTTGACACCTGGATTGAACAGGCCATGCAAGCGGTAGAAGGATGGGAGATACCAGAGGCGCAGAAGAAGCAGCGCATCAGCGAAAGTCTAAAGGGCGCTGCTGCTGAAGTTGTAAAGAACCTCAGGCTTAGCAACGCTACCTGCACCGCATACGATTATCTGGCGATACTGGAGGAGGAATTTGGTCAGCTGGAGAAGGCGACTGAACTGATATACCAGTTCGAACATACCCTCCAACAGCCGGGAGAGAAGTTATCCGAATATGTGCGGAGGCTAAACCGGAAGCTGTGCCAAATTGTCCTAAAGAAGGGAATACTGCCGCAGGTCATAGACGCAACCCGAATGAAGCAGATCCTGAGGGGAGCCCTGCGTTCAGATCCAGTTTGGCTCTACTTGAAGACCTCTGAAGGAGTGATGACTTTGAGTTACCCAGATCTTGTATGGATCATAAGAGATGAAGAAGCCCTCTTAAATGAACAGCAAGGGGCTGAGAATACCACTACCCTCCCCGCAGTGGGAGTCAGATCAGTTATGGCTACGGAACGGGACTCAGAGGTGGAGATCCTGAAGACTCAGATGTCCAAAATAATGGAGATGGTGACCGGGTCACTGGATGTCAGGTCTGAGATAGACACACTGAAGGTGCAAGTGTCCCAGCTGGCGGAGATGATGAACAAATTGATGGCAGAAAGTACTGTATTGTCCGCCCAAAAGCCCACGAAGCAAGACATCTGTCGAAACTGTGGAGGTGTAGGTCACTACCAGCAAGTATGTCCAAGTCCAAGAATGGAGGTAAGATCCGGGCCTTCAAAAATAACTTTCTCTGAATCTGCGAGGGAGCGGTGGAGGACACCTGCAGTTTATGCTGTCTCAGTGAACAACGCTTATCAGCCTTCCAAACAACGCCAGAAACGGCATTCCCAGCGCCGGAAGCTGAAGAGAGCACAAGTCCAAGTATGCCAGTCTGCTGTTACAGGTGTTTCCAAAAGGACTGCTGCCCAATTGGTAGGACCTCTACCTGTAGTGCCTGTTCTGATCGAAGGGATGTTCACCAGAGCCATCCTTGATACAGGTGCTCAGATTACCCTGATGACCAGAGACTTTTACAAGAAGTACCTGTCATACCTGCCCCTGGAAGAGTTGGGAGACACCAAGATTCAGGGTATTCAAGCAGAAGAGTACTCTTGCGATGGATGTCTGCGGATCAAATTGTCGTTTGATCCATTGAGGGCTGGGGAGACCCAGAACTTTGAGACACTGGCCATTGTCTGTCCATGGCTGCCAGGGCCCTCAAGATACTCTCTCATCGTTGGGACCAATACCGATCTGGTGAAACGGCTTTTAGCCCCTGCTGTCCCCAGATGTGATCCCTTACCCTCACTGCCAGAAGAAGGATCCATAGCAGTAGTGGAAGAAACCAATCTGCAGGAGGCAGAAGTACTCAAAGAGGCAAGTGAGCATATCATGTCTGAGCCAGTGGAACAGAGAAAGCGAAGAGTTAAGTATCCTCTCAAGAGACCGACTTGTGAAGTGATGGGTGAGAGCACCGAAGAAGTTATCCTCACCCCTCAAGGGTTGCCAAGAGAGCCTGACCTTCTCACCACGGATTTGGTGGAGGGCAACCCCAGCTCACTTCCTGGCACAGTTAGACAGGTCGCCCCCACTGAAGCGACCTGTGGACAGGACAGCTCCCCATCATATGATGATTGGTGGGAGGCTCCTCTGTCAATTCTATGCAACCGCATTGAAGCTAAAATGTTTTCAGATCTAGAAATGTTAAATGTCTTTGGGGACCAAAGATTCAAAGTGGGGGGAGTGTGTAGCGGGGTATTCCCCTTTAATACAGAGAGCCTACATCTCCCAGTACATCTTGCGGCACCCAGGGTGCATTGCTCCGGAACAGAGACTGCTGGGGTAGACTTTATAAAGGGGAGGTGGAGTTTGTTCTGCCTCTTTTGGACACCCCCTCTCCTAGCAAGAGGATCTCTGTGCTGAACTGCTGTATGCACAAGGCCTGAAGCCTGGGCCTTGTGCTCTTTTCCAAAGAGCCCTCTGCCAGCCTAGCTGAACCTGAGAGACATCTTCTCCTCCTTGCTGCAGTACACCAGAAGGATTGAAGACTTGGATGTCGGTGGATTCCTGTTCCCAGACGAATCGGCGGAGGAAAAGGACTTGGACTTGTCCGGGTGGTGAGAGCTGTTTAAATACAGATACTTTATCTTTACTATTCGTTGGGATTACAAAGTTGTTCTTCAAGTGCACCACCGAAAGATTGCTAGCGAATATTGTTTCTCTGAACTTCCATTTAGATCAGTCAGGCCTGACTGCATAGGTAGACATTGCTGGGTGTTAGTCTACCCATGAGGGGAAGTAGCTGTAAAAGGGCAGCGCTAGAGTTGCATAGCAATACTTTATTATTCTGATTACTCTGTTTATCTTTATTACTGTTTATTGCAGGGATCTGCAACTTGTTATACTGTTGTTTATTACTTGCCCATTAGCCTCAGTAAAATATCTGGGTCAAGTACATTGGTGTCAGTTTCACTTACTTTAATAGAAGTTTTAAAGTATATCACTGTGTGTGTTTGCCATAGGACTGCGTCACCTAGAGTTGCGTTTACGCGGGCCTATCTCCCCTTACTAGCTGTGCCACTGGAGGTTAGAGCCGATTGCCAGGGGTTGACAGCGGTGCACTACAGGGCCCAAAACAAAACCAGCGGCTCTCTTAACTGGGGGTAGTGCTATACGAGTGTTCATTCAAAAATATACTAGCTTATGGGCAGCTTCGGAAAGACTTTAAACACCTTTTATTTTGACGCACCTGGAATGCATTTAGCTGATTTATATTTGCGCACCCACCTATCCCCCTCCTGCATTAAACTCTGCTCCTTGCAGGGGGAGACAGGCACACCACACCAACAGCCCGTACCCTCCTGTGTTAAGAGGTTGAGCGGTGTTAATTTTGGGCCTTGTCTGCAGCCAGAGTCTAAAGTCCTCCTGAGTATGATTCTCACCTCTACAGTGTGTAGATGCAAGTCCTTGACTTCCCCAGGAACGTAAATGTCCACACCAGCTGAAAGTCCAACTCAATATTTATTTTCACTTGAATAGAAAATAGTCTCTTGGATAGGAAAAAAGGTTGGAGCAAAGACACAGAACAGCTTAAGGTGTGGAGGAGGTCCAGGCACAAACGTAGCTCAAACTCTTCTGACTGTTCAGATTTCTCAAACAGTTTTGGCGCATGGTCTCTGCCACAGACCATGAGGTTGGTCTCTGCCACAGACCTTGTGAATAAGGTAACTGCCACTGACCTGGTGAACTAGGTCACTGCCACTGACCTGATGAATCTTGGTTTCTTCCTAGGACATGGCCCTTTTTAGGGAGAAGACGTCCCCCCAGAGAGTCAACAGACCCTTCCTTCACCGCAGCAAGTCGTGACCACAGCATCGGTCCCTCGGAACAGATCCTCCCTTCCCTTAGGGCACGGGTCCCCTCGCAAGGCGGCACCCTGGACTCCTTGATCCCTAGTGGACCCCAGCCGAAGGTTGCTGGGCCCCGGGCCGTTGCTGCAACTCCTGGGCCTCCATGCCCAGGCGGACAGAAACGGTGAGGTAGTACCTCACCCCAGGCTAAAGGAGCCTGAGGTGGAACCGGAACACGGCCTCCGGGCCTAGGGCACCCGTAGATGACACACACACGCCCAGGCTGAAGGTGCCTGGGCGTCGACCGACCTCCTCCAGAAGATGTCCGCCCCTTTTATATTCCCTCCCGGCATGCACAGCAGGTTCCCCGCCCCACTGTACAGCTGCCAAGAGGGGTCACAAAAGGCACAGCACTGCGCTCGCGGTTCAACCCTGGCCCAGAATGGCAGCGCCACCCACAGGCCACAGGAAACACATTACCAGCATTATCCTCTGAGAACAAAAATGGTGCATAACTCCTAACAATTTAAGGTGTCTGAGCCTAATTACCACTCAGACACTTCCCCTAAATTGAACACCCCGCTATACATTGAAGATCCAATTGGACTTTAATTAAAAATACCATATGTATGACATTCCTTTTAATGTGGCAAGTGTTAATATTGAACCTACAGTATATTTACAACCAGTCTTTGGTTCTGCAAATGAATCATTCTTTCCAATTATTCCAAGAATTCTTGGAAAGTGAGACCACACATCTCTTCTGTGGATAAAGGGACATATTTTTAAGCAGTAATTGTGACACTCATTAAACATTCACTGCAGGTGATTAATATACACATGCACACATATACACATGCACCAGGAAGATTCACCAGTAGTTAATGTTTGGTGAATGTCACATTTACTGCTTTATAAATGTACACCACTGCAGTCCCCCTCTTCTTATATAAAATCATCCTGCAATATATAATCCATTAAATATAATATATGTTCTATATAAATGTACTTTCTCTGTGGTATAGAAGGATTGATTTGTGCCTTCCCATAATTAATCTCACACTGCAATGAGGAAAGCTCAGAGTTCATTAAATGTCTCATTCTAACTTTCCCCCGTGGGCCACTTAATACAATGACAATAAATTGGATTTTTGGCTCTGTAATGGAACGTCTGTGTTCTTCCCAGAGAATATTGACAGTGGCCGGGCGAAGCCTTAGGCGAAGAACATCTTTGTCATGTGAAGGTCATTTTCAAATCTCTTCCAATCAATCTGTCTGGGACAGAACAGCCCTCAGAGAGAGGTTATGGCGAGGCTAGTCCATGGCTGTGTTTAGAGAAGGTCACAAGATCAGCCAGCTTTCCTTCAGCTGAATAAATGTACTGTTCTAGATGTCACTGGCAGCCTAGTAAATTGAAGAGAAACTCCAACTTTCAGGCTGTTTGTCACGATAACCAAGATCCAAGATATATAGGTCGCCTCCATGTAATGAACTGTTGATCCCATGTGGTTGCAGTTTTATTGCTGGCACATTCTACCCATAGACACACTATGTTCAATGCCTGATATGGACGATAATGATCAGATCCAAAAACAAAAATATCAGCATAGATACAGCGGGTAAAATAAGTATTGAACACCCACCACTTTTCTAGGTAAATATATTTCTAAGAGCCCATTCACACAGGGGCGACTTTGGATCCGACTTGAAGTCGCCTCAAGTCGCGCGGCATGAGAAAATCAATGTAAGCGAATGAGAGCCGTCTTAATGTACACTACTGCAGTCGTTCCGACTTCAAAAAAGGTTCCTGTACTACTTCAATCCGACTTCTAGGCGACTTGTAGGCAACTTGTACCCATAGATTTCAATGGAAGTTGCCTCCAATTCGGATCCCCTGTCTTAACTGAAGCAACTTTCCAGGAAGTAAAGATAGTTTTCCAGGCAAATGCCTCCCTCCCACAGAGCTGATTATTGTTTGATTGGCCACTGGAAAGTAGCCTGTCCTGGAGGCAACTTGAAGTTGCCTGGAGTTGCGCTGTGATTCATGCTCAAGTCGTGTCCAAGTTGCCTCCCAAAGTCGCCCTGGAAGTCGTGTTGCCCCTGTGTGAATGGGCTCTTAAGGTGCTATTAACATGAAATTTTCACCACGTGTCGGTAATAACCAATGCAATCCATACATACAAAGAAACCAAAACAAATAAAATCAGAAATTAAGTTATGTGTAATAAAATGGAATGACACAGGGAGAAACTATTGAACACATGAAGAAAGCTAAGTGCAAAAAGCCATGGAAAGCCAAGACACCAGCTGAAATCTATCAGAAATTAGAAAGCAATCCTGCCCCTTTTCAGTGCAAATTAATATCAGCTGGTTCAGTCTCAACTGATGGTCTATAAAAAGGTGTCTTATTACCCAGGTGTCACACAAGAAGCATCTCATGATGGGTAAAAGCAAAGAGCTCTCTCAAGACCTTTGCAACCTTATTGTTGCAAAACATTCTGATGGCATTGGCTACAGAAGGATTTCTAAACTTCTGAATGTTCCAGTTAACACCGTTGAGGCCGAAATCCGGAAGTGGAAAGAACATAATTTCACCATAAAACGGCCATGACCAGGTGCTCCTCGCAAGATTTCTGACAGAGGAGTGAAAAGAATTATCAGAAGATAAGTTGGTCCAAGAGCCAAGGACCACTTGTGGAGAGCTTCAGAAAGACCTGGAGTTAGCAAGTACAATTGTTTCAAATAGTTTTTTTTATTGCATCTTTTTTTTTTTGTATTGTATATTTGAATTGCATGGGTTGTTACTGACATGTGGTGAAAATGTCATGTCAATAGCACCTTTAGAAATATATTTAGCTAGAAAAATGGTGACGTGTTCATTATTTATTTTACCCTCTATATATTGTGAGCAATGCAGACACCACATAGCTAAGCAATCTTCAAGAAAACTATAAGGAATCAGAATCATATTTTCTGGATTGTTGTTATTTTTTTCCGAGTGCTAGTAGTGGTGACTGCTCAGTGCAGTCACTAACCCTCCCTGTAACCCCATCACTGAGACAGTCCATACTGAACAAAAAAACTCCACACTGCAGCCTGCATTTTATGACTTTCTCTCTGCATAAAAGCAGACCATAATGCCGCGTACACACGGCCGTTTTTCTCGTCGAGAAAAACGACATTTTTCCCATTCGACGAGAAAAACGATCGTCTGTGGGCTTTCTGTCGTTTTTTTCGACGAGAAAAACGGCATTAAAAACGACGAGAAAAATTAGAACATGTTCTAATTTTTCTCGTCGTTTTTTTCGACATGTTTTCCGCGGCAGTGTTTCCCATAGGGAAACACTGCCGCGGAGCCCACACACGGTCGTTTTTTTCGACCAAAAAAAAAAAAAGACATTTAAAACGGCCGTGTGTGGGGGGAACAAGCTGTTCCTCGTTTTTAACGTCGATTTTCTCGACGGTGTTTTCACCGTCGAAAAAAATCGATCGTGTGTACGCGGCATCACTCTTCTAATTGACTTAAAGGAGTAGTAAAGTTACATTTTTTTTTACTTGTAAGCAATGTCTGTTGCTTACTGATAAAGAATATTGCATTCATTATTATTAAAAAACATTATTTCCCATAAAAATCTTACCTTGAATATCCTCCTCCTGCCTTCCTTTCTTCTTGCTGTCCTCTATTTCCGGGTTTGCGGTGCGCGTTCATAACGGCCTAATGGGAACTACATTTCCCATTAGGCATAGCGGCATTGCGCATGCGCAGTGCGTTTTTTTTTTTTTTTTACACAGAACGAGAACGAGCAAAGTTCTCGTGTACACACACCGCCCCTATTCCAGCAGGAACCCCCCTCTCCCTCCGGGTGGACGTCATATGACGTCCTCAGCTTTGAGGGGGGATATCTGAATGATGCCTGCAGCTAGAGGCATCATTCAGATATCCTTTTGTAGTCCCGGCGATCCTGCGCACAATAAGAACGATCATAGCGGCGGTTCCGCCGCTTGATCGTTCTTATAGGCGGCGGGAGGGGACATCCCCCCCCTCCCGCCGCCATCCGGTGCTTCTCCGGGGGACCCGGAGAGAATCGTCGGCGCCGTTGGTGGGGTCACGTGATGAGCATAGAGATGACTGGTGACCAGATGGTCACCTGTCATCTCTATGATCGTCGGAGGCCCGGGCGCGATGTGATGACGTCACGCCCGGGTCCTCAAATGTAAACAAAGCCGCCATTGCGGCTAGTAAGTATGAGATCGGTGAAAAAAATTTCACTGATCTCATGCTTTCCAGCCTGGAGGAGAGATGTGGGGTCTTATTGACCCCGTATCTCTCAATAAAGAGAACCTGTCACACACATTCCTATTACAAGGGATGTTTACATTCCTTGTAATAGGAATAAAAGTGATCAAAAAAAAAAAAAGTGTAAAAAAAAAAAGTAAAAATAAAAAAAATAAGTAAAATAATAATAAAAAAAAATAATATTTTTTTTTTAAAACGCCCGCAATTTTTACTGTATTGGTTAGTCAAAAAATCATTTTAGTTATTTTAAAACCATAATATATATATATATATATATATATATATATAATTACTTTACTACAAATTATTAATAATTAAATACATTTCACAGGAATCCCAGAATTTAGATGACGTAGAGGGAGGAATGGGATGGATGGATGGATGGAGACGTGATAAATAAGAGAAAGTGATGAGTGAGGGAGGGATGGGATGAATGGATAGATGGAGACGTGATAAATAAGAGAAAGTGATGAGTGAGGGAGGAATGGGATGGATGGATGGATGGAGACGGGATAAATAAGAGAAAGTGATGAGTGAGGGAGGAATGGGATGGATGGATGGATGGAGACGGGATAAATAAGAGAAAGTGATGAGTGAGGGATGGGATGGGATGGATGGAGACGGGAGATATAGGAGAAAGTGATGAGTGAGGGAGGAATGGGATGGATGGATGGAGACGGGATAAATAAGAGAAAGTGATGAGTGAGGGATGGGACGGGATGGATGGAGACGGGAGATATAGGAGAAAGTGATGAGTGAGGGAGGAATGGGATGGATGGATGGAGACGGGATAAATAAGAGAAAGTGATGAGTGAGGGATGGGATGGATGGAGACGGGAGATATAGGAGAAAGTGATGAGTGAGGGAGGGATGGGATGGATGGATGGAGACGGGATAAATAAGAGAAAGTGATGAGTGAGGGATGGGATGGATGGAGACGGGAGATATAGGAGAAAGTGATGAGTGAGGGAGGAATGGGATGGATGGATGGAGATGGGATAAATAAGAGAAAGTGATGAGTGAGGGATGGGATGGGATGGATGGATGGATGGAGACGGGATAAATAAGAGAAAGTGATGAGTGAGGGATGGGATGGGATGGATGGAGACGGGAGATATAGGAGAAAGTGATGAGTGAGGGAGGAATGGGATGGATGGATGGAGACGGGATAAATAAGAGAAAGTGATGAGTATGGGATGGGATGGATGGAGACGGGAGATATAGGAGAAAGTGATGAGTGAGGGAGGAATGGGATGGATGGATGGAGATGGGATAAATAAGAGAAAGTGATGAGTGAGGGATGGGATGGGATGGATGGAGATGGGAGATATAGGAGAAAGTGATGAGTGAGGGAGGAATGGGATGGATGGATGGAGACGGGATAAATAAGAGAAAGTGATGAGTGAGGGATGGGATGGGATGGATGGATGGATGGAGACGGGATAAATAAGAGAAAGTGATGAGTGAGGGATGGGATGGGATGGATGGAGACGGGAGATATAGGAGAAAGTGATGAGTGAGGGAGGAATGGGATGGATGGATGGAGACGGGATAAATAAGAGAAAGTGATGAGTATGGGATGGGATGGATGGAGACGGGAGATATAGGAGAAAGTGATGAGTGAGGGAGGAATGGGATGGATGGATGGAGATGGGATAAATAAGAGAAAGTGATGAGTGAGGGATGGGATGGGATGGATGGAGATGGGAGATATAGGAGAAAGTGATGAGTGAGGGAGGAATGGGATGGATGGATGGAGACGGGATAAATAAGAGAAAGTGATGAGTGAGGGATGGGATGGGATGGATGGAGACGGGAGATATAGGAGAAAGTGATGAGTGAGGGAGGGATGGGATGGATGGATGGATGGAGACGGGAGAAATAAGATAAAGTGATGAGTGAGGGAGGGATGGGATGGATGGATGGATGGAGACGGGAGAAAGAAGAGAAAGTGATGAGTGAGGGAGGGATGGGATGAATGGATGGATGGAGACGGGAGAAAGAAGAGAAAGTGATGAGTGAGGGAGGGATGGGATGAATGGATGGATGGAGACGGGAGAAATAAGATAAAGTGATGAGTGAGGGAGGGATGGGATGGATGGATGCAGGTGGGAGGAAAAAGATAAAGTGATGAGTGAGGGAGGGATGGGATGGATGGATGGATGTAGACGGGAGAAATAAGAGAAAGTGATGAGTGAGGGAGGGATGGGATGGAAGGATGAAGGTGTGAGGAAAAAGATAAAGTGATGAGTGAGGGAGGGATGGGATGAATGGATGGATGTAGACGGGAGAAAGAAGAGAAAGTGATGAGTGAGGGAGGGATGGGATGAATGGATGGATGGAGACGGGAGAAATAAGATAAAGTGATGAGTGAGGGAGGGATGGGATGAATGGATGGATGGAGACGGGAGAAATAAGATAAAGTGATGAGTGAGGGAGGGATGGGATGGATGGATGGATGTAGACGGGATAAATAAGAGAAAGTGATGAGTGAGGGAGGGATGGGATGGAAGGATGAAGGTGTGAGGAAAAAGATAAAGTGATGAGTGAGGGAGGGATGGGATGAATGGATGGATGTAGACGGGAGAAATAAGATAAAGTGATGAGTGAGGGAGGGATGGGATGAATGGATGGATGGAGACGGGAGAAATAAGATAAAGTGATGAGTGAGGGAGGGATGGGATGGATGGATGGATGTAGACGGGAGAAAGAAGAGAAAGTGATGAGTGAGGGAGGGATGGGATGGATGGATGGATGTAGACGGGAGAAAGAAGAGAAAGTGATGAGTGAGGGAGGGATGGGATGAATGGATGGATGGAGACGGGAGAAATAAGATAAAGTGATGAGTGAGGGAGGGATGGGATGAATGGATGGATGGAGACGGGAGAAATAAGATAAAGTGATGAGTGAGGGAGGGATGGGATGGATGGATGGATGTAGACGGGAGAAAGAAGAGAAAGTGATGAGTGAGGGAGGGATGGGATGGATGGATGAAGGTGTGAGGAAAAAGATAAAGTGATGAGTGAGGGATGGGATGGATGGATGGAGACGGGAGAAATAAGAGAAAGTGATGAGTGAGGGAGGGATGGGATGAATGGATGGATGGAGACGGGAGAAATAAGATAAAGTGATGAGTGAGGGAGGGATGGGATGAATGGATGGATGGAGACGGGAGAAATAAGATAAAGTGATGAGTGAGGGAGGGATGGGATGGATGGATGGATGTAGACGGGAGAAAGAAGAGAAAGTGATGAGTGAGGGAGGGATGGGATGGATGGATGAAGGTGTGAGGAAAAAGATAAAGTGATGAGTGAGGGATGGGATGGATGGATGGAGACGGGAGAAATAAGAGAAAGTGATGAGTGAGGGAGGGATGGGATGAATGGATGGATGGAGACGGGAGAAATAAGATAAAGTGATGAGTGAGGGAGGGATGGGATGAATGGATGGATGGAGACGGGAGAAATAAGATAAAGTGATGAGTGAGGGAGGGATGGGATGGATGGATGGATGTAGACGGGAGAAAGAAGAGAAAGTGATGAGTGAGGGAGGGATGGGATGAATGGATGGATGGAGACGGGAGAAATAAGATAAAGTGATGAGTGAGGGAGGGATGGGATGGATGGATGGATGTAGACGGGAGAAAGAAGAGAAAGTGATGAGTGAGGGAGGGATGGGATGGATGGATGAAGGTGTGAGGAAAAAGATAAAGTGATGAGTGAGGGATGGGATGGATGGATGGAGACGGGAGAAATAAGAGAAAGTGATGAGTGAGGGAGGGATGGGATGGATGGATGGATGTAGACGGGAGAAAGAAGAGAAAGTGATGAGTGAGGGAGGGATGGGATGAATGGATGGATGGAGACGGGAGAAATAAGATAAAGTGATGAGTGAGGGAGGGATGGGATGGATGGATGGATGTAGACGGGAGAAAGAAGAGAAAGTGATGAGTGAGGGAGGGATGGGATGGATGGATGAAGGTGTGAGGAAAAAGATAAAGTGATGAGTGAGGGATGGGATGGATGGATGGAGACGGGAGAAATAAGAGAAAGTGATGAGTGAGGGAGGGATGGGATGAATGGATGGATGAAGACGGGACAAATAGTGATGAGTGAGCAAGGGATGGAATGGAGATGTGAGGAAAAAGAAATAATGATGCGTGAGTGAGGGATGGGAAGGAGGGATGGACAAGAAAAATATGTGAAGTATAAGAAGTGTGTACAAGAAATGAGACAGAGGGATGGATGAGCATGAAATGGGTTTGAGGGATAGAAAAGGGAGAAATGTGAAGGTGGGAAGCATGAAAAAAAAATATTACAGTTTAGACAATGTTGTGGGGGAGGGGGCGGTTTTGCTGCTATTTTGTAGGAGGAAGAGGCACACAATTCATGCTTTTTATTGAATATAATAAAGGCATCGATATAAATAGACAGTAATAAGTTTGTGTATACATTTTATAATTTACTGTAATTATATTGCGAACTATAAGGTTTTAACCTTACCTTGTGGTTTTTACAAAATGATTTGATGGTTGCTGCTGTCCTTTGCAGTACACTGTGTAGACGAGTCTAGGATTTTTCTATCTTCAGGCAGCAATGGGGGCGGAGTCCAGGCAGGGCAGTGAAGCTTAGTAAATGAAACTAAGCCAAGGGGGGCGGCGCTGCAGCGATGTAGACACGCCCACTAACCCACAGCTATTTTCTCTATCTTCAACGTAGAGAACGTCCTGACGCTCTCCTGTAGTCCAAGAGAGGGAGCGAGCACGACACTCCACACCAGGGAGAAAGGCTCCCATTATGGTGTGGAGTTCCAGACAGAAGAACAGGAAGTGAGGATTTCTCAGAAGAAATAAAGACATTTACAAGCAAAATCGAAGGATAAGGTAAGTGAAGGAGGACTACACTAAGGTAAAGGAAGCTATTTAGGAAAAAAAAAATGTAACTTTACTACTCCTTTAAAGTGGAGTTCCACCCTAAAAAGAAAAAAAAAAAATACACAAAAATCCTGCAAAAAAATAGAAAAAATAAATAAAATTTTACTCACCAGAAAAGGCGGTTGCTATGCGGATTTTCCTAATCTGCCTCTTCTTAGTCCTCGGCAGGTCTTCTTCCTCGTCCTACTTGCGGTGTCTTCTGGGGAATGGGGCTTACCTGTAGGTGCAAGAAATATCTCCTTAACCTATGTGGTTAAGGAGATATTTACTATATATCTATGCGCCGATGACGTCACGCGCATTCGCACTAGCGGGCCGGCTTTATTGCCGGTTTTCTGAATGGGCTCTTGCCGGCCCGAGCGTGCATACGTGTGACGTCATCGCCGCTCCGGCCAATCACAGCGCCGGAGCGGCGATACATTGACATCCGTGACGGGACATCGTGGCAAGATGGCGGAGGAGGTGACCGAGGACCGCTGCGGGGGGCTTCGATCTCAGGTAAGTCATTCATAATGAGCTAGTATGCTATGCATACTAGCTCATTATGGCTTTCTTTTGCAGGGTTTTTTTTTTTCCATGGTTTACTTCCTCTTTAATCGAGGTAAATTAGGTGACTATTTTGGGGGCAACATTGGCAACAGTTGTGCAGAAGGGTTTTGTTTTGCTTGGTAGATTTAAAGGAGATTTTACAATCTGATTTTATAGTTTATGGTCAGCTTTAGTATACAAGTGACTGTATGCCTCTTTGGCTAATAAAAATGCACAAAATTAAAGTACACTACATAATGTGCTCATTGGAAATGAAGGATGTGTGGGACGGGGGCACTGGGTGTTCACCACACTAAAAGAAAAATCGAGCTATGATATGGCTATTTTATGATTTGGAATTTACAATGGATTTCCTTACAGTTGCCATGACTTCCGTATAGTGAGAGAGACAACACCTACCTACTTCCAATGACAACATGTGGAAATGAGCTCATTTCGGGTGTTGGGATAGCCCAGCTTTCAAGATGTGTTAAGATATTAAAGTAAGGAAGAATGAGACATGTAATTACAGGACAGTGTTGGCCCTCCATCCGACCCAGATGTAAGATTGCATAATTGCCACCACTTGTTTTACAAGAACCAGCAGACATAAATTACATAAATGCCACAACTGGTTTATACAAAAGAGTTTATTTAATAAAGTTTATGGTTTACAGAACAAGAGAAGAGACACTGTGCAGAGTCCATACATTTAGAATAAGAACAGACACTGGGATTTACACCAAGCATACAGGACAAGAGAAGTGTCACTGTACAGTGTCCATCCTTACAAAATGAGAACACAAACTGATAATTATGTAGAACCTTGTCCTAAACAAGGGTGGCTATTTAAATTAACCTGGAGTTCAAGTGTAGCACCCCTAGCATAGCTAGAATGCTAAGGATAGGATTTTATGTTAGTGTAGGCAAATTCAGGCTTGGCTGGCAGCCAAACCTGTGTGTTTTTCTGGGTCAGGGTTTTCAGTGACTCAGGTAGGCTGACTGACTCAGCAGTAGCATCTCTGGTGACTCCATCCTGCTTGCTGGAAACTTGGAGAAGGTTCCAGAAGCAATTGGGAGGGGTCTAGGAGGAGCTGGCCGGAGTATTCTGAGGGCCCTGACCAATCCCCAACAGATGGGTTGGCAGGGGGCAGGCCTTCTCAAATACTCAGGGTCAGCCCACCTGGGGGCAGTGGAGTTCAGGTGGAAGATGGAGATGGAGTATTAGGCTGTTGGACGTCTTTGAGCGTAACCCCTTAGTCTTGGGAGGGGGGTTGAACTCAGGCCTGAGCTAAGGTGCAGAAGGGACCCCTTCTCATGACACATGGAGTGATCCTGTCCAGGAGCAAGGAGAGGACAGCAGGAAGACACTGCCGGGCAAATCTCCAGGGAGGAAGACAGCCAAGAGGGCTAGTGAGTGTTGCAGTCAGAGGACTGAGAGGAATGCCTGAAGGGACTGGGTGAAAGCAGTCTGGGATGGATGCAGAGTCCGTCTGAGGGGACTGTGGAGAAGCAGCCAGGAGAGCTAGTGAAAGGGGCAGATGCACCCAGGCGGGCTGGCAGTGTCTGAAGAGGTGGTACTGGGAGCAGTAGCCACAGGAATAGGACAGCTAAGCACCAAAGACCTCTATTTTTACTGCACTACCAAAGGGGCCCACGGTCCCTGCCTGCAAAAAGCATTTGCTTGGATCTAACTGAGAGTGTGTTGGATTAAACAGTCAGTGCTAGCTGGAAGATGGAGTTCTACAAGCAAGTCTGTGCTGGAGGTAGAAGAGGATACTGCAGGATGCTTTTGTGGAATTTATTTATGTTTAAAGGGGTTGCTCCACCGGAAAAAAAAAATTTCAAGCCAGCAGCTACAGCTACAGCAGCTGCTGGCTTTTAATATTTGGACACTTACCTGTCCTGGAGTCCAGCGACGTCCGCAGCAGAGGACGAGCGACCGCTCGTCACTCTGCTGCTCCCTCCGCCATCCTCGCTGAGGGAACCAGGAAGTGAAGCCCTGCGGCTTCATGCCCGGTTCCCTACGGCGCATGCGCGAGTCGCGCTGCGCCGTTCTGATTGGTGCTCCTGTGTTCTGGGAGCCGAGTGTCTCCCAGAACACCAAGGGAAGTCTGCGGGAAGTGACGTAACTCCCGCAGATTCCCGGAGACAGGACTCCCGGATGTGGGTGAAAATACCTGTCTTAGACAGGTATCTTCACCCCCCTCCCCCCTGAAAGGTGTCAATTGTGACACCGGAGGGGGGGAGGGTTCCAAATAGCAAAAGTTGCTATTTAGGGTGGAGCTCCACTTTAAGTATTTTCTGGAAATAATGTTGGGAGCGATGCATGTGTGAATTTCTTTTTTCTCTCATGAGCATTACCTGGAGAGAAACTGATCCTGCTTCCATCTTGATTATTCATGTGAAAACGGTTAGCCACAAATTTTCCTCTAGTAAATACATTCGTAGGCATATTATGAAAAATTATACCAATTCTTTTTTTGGTATATTGTTAGAATCATCTTGGCATTGACCCTAGGCTAATATGTAAACTGGAGGAAGACTACAAGGGGGTCTTGATAAGAATTGAGCCTTACCCAGAATTTTTTTAGCTAGGAAGCTGTAAATTGCAGGGAGTACTGGCCAATTTGTCTATATTCAATGGTGCCAAAATCAACTACCTATGATTTTAACTTATCTTTCTTTTTCAGGTGCAAAGTGAACATGGAAGCCCCTCCAAAAAAATTCAATGTGGAAGAGCATAGGACCATAATCAAGTTTCTGTTTCTCCAAGGTAAAGGTGTGAAGCAGAACCATGATGAAACTTTGGGTGACAGTGGCCCTTCATATGCAACAGTTAAATGTTGGGTTGGCATTCAATTTTAAAACTGGCCATTTTGGTGTTGAAAGTGAGAAACCCAGTAGAAGGGGGTTAAAAGGTGATCCTAGGAAAGAGAAAAAGGGGGCGGGGGAAAGAGAAACATGCCAAGGAAGTAGTACAGTGCTAGACATCCACCAAAGAGTCCAGGCCATAGGCATCAATCCAGTTGGACCAAATTTTATCAAGCTTTTTGGGGCATGTTCTGCTCTTATAGGTTATCTTATACACAATAGTAACACAGATTTGATTGTTTTTCGCCATTAGACCCCTTTCACACTGGGGTGGGAGGTGCGTCGGCGGTAAGGCGCCGCTTTTGCGGCGCTATTCGGCCACTATTGGTGCAGTTTTACCCCCCGCTAGCGGCGAGAAAGGGTTAAAAAACCACCGCAAAATTGCCTCTGCAGAGGCGCTTTGCCAGCGGTATAGCCGCGGTGCAATTTGGGCAGGAGCAGTGAAGGAGCGGTGTACACACTGCTCCTTTACCACTCCAAAGATGCTGCAAGCAGGACTTTTTTTCCCGTCCTGCTAGCGCACCGCTCCAGTGTGAACGCCCTCAGGGCTTTCAGACTGGAGACACAGCAGCGGCTGTTTCAGGTCAGTTTGCAGGCGCTAGAATAGGGTAAAGGTAAGACAAAGTTTAGTATACCTATCTCCTTCAATATCATCCAAGTAACCCGGTAGCAGAACAAGGGGATCTAGGGGGACAGCTACACCACACAGGTCGCTCAGAGTGTCAACCACCGAGGCCCAATGGAGCCTAGGGCAGAACCACACCAAATGCCAGAAAGTGCCAACTTCTGCAGTGCACCTAGTGCAGTTAGGATCTAATTGGGGGTATATAGTGCCCAGTCTCTGTAAAAATAAAAACATATATAGTTTTTATATTGGAGTGTGGTTTAATAATTATTATTATTATTATTATTATTATTATTATTATACAGGATTTATATAGCGCCAACAGTTTGCGCAGCGCTTTACAACATCAGGGAAGACAGTACAATCACAATACAATTCAATACAATGTGGTATTAATGATTTAATGTGTTGGCACGCTTAAAATCCTGTTTTTTGTGCTGGCTTTGGGTTCCCACTACCTGTTTTTCTATATACAGCACTGTGAGGATGTCATCACTACTTTTACATGGCAATATATGTAATTTGGCACTCACAAAGTGGATTGTGACTTTGTGGCTAATAATCAGAAAAATGAAAATCCACGTTCAATTTTAAATGCAAGAGGAAAAAAAGAAAACTATTTCTTATGGGCATCTAATTTTTGGCACCCAGCTCTGTGCCTGGATCAACTCCTTCTGGGCACAGAGCTGGATGCAAAAAATTAGATGCCCATAAGAAATATTTTTTTTTTTTAGAGAATTCTGGGTAAAATCTTTGAATCAATGAACGATTTCTGCCTTAGGGAAATGATTCAGAAACAGACAACATAATTTGTGGCTGTTGCTAGGTGCAGTAGCAGATCAAAGAACAAAACAGCATGCTAAGTAAATTAATAAATAGCCACAAAATAACATTAAGCTGAAGCTAAACTTGTTTTGTTTTTGATTTTTTTGTTTTTTTCACTTTGAGTTTATCTTTTAATTCTTCTCAATTTAGGGGAAATAGAGCCACAATTAAGTTATGGAGGAGATGGTATTGAACAAACGAAAATAAAAAGAACAAGGGCGCACCAGCCTAGTGTATTATCGTTAGGATAAATTTATTTAAAAGCAATGTAAAAAGCTACTCACAAAAGTAGTAAAAAGGTTCGCAATGAACAAGTGGCATTTCAAAACGCAAAGCGTCTCCATCAGAGCCAAGCAGTCGAAACGCGTTAGACGGCAGTGACTCCTATCACGTTCTTCATGATCGGTTGGAGTGCTGCAGCCACCTATAGAACCACTTTTTCATTGCAAACCTTTTTACTACTTTTGTGAGTAGCTTTTTACATTGCTTTTAAATAAATTTATCCTAACGATAATACACTAGGCTGGTGCACCCTTGTTCTTTTTCTTTTAGTTTGTTACCAGGATACCCCTATCCATGAAGGGCAGCAAAGCCAGTGCCATTGTTACAAACTGTTGATTGCTTGACGATCCACTCGTGCGCAGGAGTGTTTGTTTTTCTGTTATCAATGGTAGTGAACAAGTCTGGGTAAAACGACAAAGTGAACCTGCTGCCATTGCAGGTTAAAGCAATAGGTTAATTATAATTGTGGCCACAGCAGCAGCTTATGCTTACCACCTCCTTGTTCCCCTGCCCTTTTGGCTACAGGGAATAAAAGAAGTAGACATGTGCGGTTCGTTTCATTCCAAACTGAAATTCGGACAAATCTTTTGTTATTCTGAATTTCGGATGTATCCAAATTTCCGAAATTACAATATGAAAATTTGCACTCCTATGGCCATGTATTGCTATAAATAAATGTAGCGCCCTGCTCCCAATGAGTGGGCGCTATATGTTGAAATTATAGTTGTCTGGGCATTAGTTTGGCCCAGAAAGATTTTATTCAAATTGTGGCGCCATTTCAGTTCAGCTGGTTGCATGATTTCCCCCCCAGCGGTGGGTGTCGCTGTCACCGCTGGTCAGGGTTGGAAAGGCAACAGACTGGATGTATTGGGTACCTCTTTCCCAGAAGCAGCCCAGGGGGCGTGGTCAACTCGCTGTGCATGCTGGGAGAGGGTACTTAAGGGACGGACGCCATTTTGTGGGGTTCGTTCTTTGATCCTCACCTGAGGGCCCTCCTGGCCTCATGGATGTGTTGGCAGTTCCCTTGCAACTGAGATGTAGGCCCAGGAGTTACTGGGGCCTGCTGATCCAGAGATGATCCTGTGTCGCCTTGCCTGATGGAAGGGACCGAGCAATTGAGGACTCAATTGGAGGATGTACCCAGATCCCAAAAATCTACCTCACAGTGCTGCCAGAGCGGATGAAAGATCCTGGCACTGAGAGCTGTGTTCTTTCTGAGGTAGCTATCCCAGTGAGGGGTTATACGAGTATGTGGCAGAGACTATTGAACAAATTCCAATACCAAGTCTGTGGCAGAGACTATCTTTGATCGAGTTTCGCACCAGTTGCTAGGTCGGTGAGAGTGGGCCTATCCGGTGGTTGCTGAGTCCAGCGTGGAGACAGGTGCTCCTCTGGACCTAGGAAAATTCCCGTGATCGACAAGTAAGATACCCGAGTCCTCCCCATTCCTCTACCCCCTCTGTTGGAAAGTTTATTCAATAAAACCCTTGAAAGAGACTTTGTGTTGGTGCAGACATTTCTTCCGGATAAACTCTATAAGGAGAACCCCTGAGCCGAACATTTGGAACAGTAAGGTAACGTGCAGACCCAAAACTAAACCAGCAGCTCTTACGGGGGTACCGCTACATAAACATTGTAATACATTTTGTATACTTTCCACTGTTCATTGTGCCTTTAAAGTCCGACCTGTGGGCTATTTTTGCCCCTCTTTTTCTTTTCTATCCGAATTACAATAGTAACGAAGTTAAACGAATCTGAAATAACGAATCAAAATTTAGGATGAAATTCTAATTCAAATAGTTTTCAAATTTAATTTGAATACTTTTCTTGCCGAATTCGAATTTCCAAAGAGAATAAAATATGATAGAAAATAAAGAAATAGAATAGAAAAGAATATAATAAAAAATAAAGGAATTGAATATAATAGAGTAGAACAGAATACAAAATAAAAGAATAGAAAAAAAAAAGGGATAGAATAGAAAAAAATAAAATAGAAAGAATATAACCATCTTCTGAAAATCTAATTTTGAATAGAATAAATTTGATTTGAGTGCAATTCGAATGGAATTCAAAAAATTAGAATCGATTAAATTTGATAAAACAAAACGAATTCCGAAAACAAAATAAACAAAGGAAAAAATTAAACTAAACTCATTTACCATATGTAAATAACAAAATGAAAGGAAACTAAACAAATGTTTTCGTTCTGCACGTGTCTAAAAAGAAGTCAGCCCTTCCTAAGCTCCATGGCAAAACTTGGATCTTACACATAGCTGAGGACTCTTCCTTCTGCCCCATGTGACAGTGCTAAGTACCCGAGGGGCAAATCAGCAAGAACCATTGCTGTAATGTGAGAAAATTCAATGGATTCCTATGCTGTTTACAGGGCTCAAAATTTCAAGTCCTGAGCCACTAGCCAGGCCTTAAGAGTTACTCGCCACCAGTTGCCCCACCCAACCTCTCCCCTGCCCCACCCCTAAGTCTGCCCCTAAACACGCCCTTGTAAATTATCTCATGAAATTACACTGTTAAATGTTTTAAGCAGAATAAGGTTCCAAAAATAAATAACAACAACTTTAACAATATTAACATAAAGCATATCAGTATCCATCAAATGCAGCCTCACTGTGCCCACCAAATGCAGCTTTACAGTGCCTGCCCATGAATGCAGCCTCACCGTGCCCATCAATGCAGCCTCACTGTGCCCATCAAATGCAGCTTTATGGTGCCCATCAAATGCAGCTTTATGGTGACCATCAATACAGCCTCACTGTGACCATCAATGTAGCCTCACTGCAGCTTTACAGTGCCAATGAATGCAGCCTCACTATGCCCATCAATGCAGCCCCACTGTGTCCGTTAATGCAGCCTCACTGCCCGTTATTGCAGCCTCACTGCCCGTTAATGGAGCCTCACTGTGCCCATGAATGCAGCCTCACTTTGCCCGTGAACGCAGCCTCACTGTGCCTGCAGCCTCTCTGTGCCCGCAGCCTCTCTGTGCCTGTGCCTCTCTGTGCCCGCATGCCTCTCTGTGTCTGTGAACGCAGCCTCACTGTACCTACAGCCTCTCTGTGCCTGTGAACGCAGCCTCACTGTGCCCGCAGCCTCTCTGTGCCTGTGAACGCAGCCTCACTGTGCTCACAGCCTGTGTGTGTGATACACAAGAGGAGAGAGAGAGGGAGGGGACCGAACACAGACCCAGCCAGCTCCATGACACACAGCGGGACATCCCCACTGTGTGTATGATACACAAGAGGGGAGAGAGAGAGGGAGGGGAGCACTGCAGCCTCACCTCAGCTAAAAGCGGCGCCAGGGCAGTCCGGTCCTGCTGCTCTGTGTCCTCTGGCTGACAGTTTCCTGGCTGATCGCTTCAGCCAGAAAACGGTCAGCCTGGTCACCCCCGCTCCTCACTCGCCCTGCATTAAATTCCTCTCGCAAATTGCGAGCAGGCGAGTGGAATTTTTGAGGGCTTAAAGCTCACTAAGTTACTATATTTGGTGACTGTATTGCTTGCCAAATTTTTGTTAAAGGCATCATAAACCTTCCTACCAGCACCTTGTGTTTTTCACCTGCATAAGATGTGCATTGATCATGTAGTTTTATGGTGTCATTTGTTTCCCTGTACACAGAGCCTAAATTAGAGTAAATCTTCCCATTTCTGTCAGATGTTTCTGTTTGTGTTCAAACATGATGCATGTGGCATGGCACTGCACAGGTTAATGCATGACCTCTGTTTTTAGTCTGAGAACTAACATTTACTGTGAACTATATATCCCTCAATCCCTGAGTCTTCCAGTCTAGTGCATTGCAAGTCAGAGCTAAACAGTAATTGTATCTGACACAGACACAAACCGGCTGAGAAATGAACAGAGAGATCTCACCATGCTGGAAGAGATGTTTTCTTCACATTAGTATTCCCATATTTGTGATTAGGGATGTTCGGTTTGCATCCAGAACATGAAAACGAACACTGTTAAAGTCTATGGGACTCGAACGGGAGAAATCAAAAGTGCGAATTTTAAAGGCTAATATGCAAGTTATTGTCCTAAAAAGAGTTTGGGGACCCGGGTCCTGCCCCAGGGGACATGTATCAATGCAAAAAAAAAGTTTTAAAAACTCCTGTTTTTTCGGGAGCAGTGATTTTAATGATGCTTAAAGTGAATATAATAAAAGTGAAATATTCCTTTAAATATCGTGCCTGGGGAGTGTCTAAAGTATGCCTGTAAAGTGGGGCATGTTTCCCGTGTTTAGAACTGTCCCTGCACAAAATGACATTTCTAAAGGAATAAAAGTCAATTAAAACTGCTTGCGGCTTTAATGTAATGTCTGGTTCCGGCTATATGGATGAAAATCATTGAGAAAAACGACATGGATACCCCCCCCCCCCAGCCATTACCAGGCCCTTTGGGTCTTGTTAGTGTAGCACTACCCCCGTAGGTGCTGCTGGTTTAATTTTGGGCCTGCACGTTACCTCGGTATTCGTTGTCTAGGGGAAGAAAGTCTGTAGAAACTCCAATGTCCACACAAGATGTAAAACCTTAAGCAGTTAGGTTTTATTTTCCATTTTTGCATAAACATGTAGAAGGGTGAAGGGAAGGGGTAGGTTCAGGCACACGGTACTGGGGAGAACTCCTCAAAATACAGTCACTCACCACTCTCCCTGGAGTGGGTATTGCTCACCCGGATAAGCCCCTTTCACCTGGCCTAGCAGCCAGGATGATGCACAAACAATAAGTCAGAACCAGTCTCTGCCACAAACTGGCGGTGCACAGAATTTGGATAATCCGGGATCCTCTGCCACAGGACTTAACACCCGAACTTCCAACCAAGCAGTCAAGAGCCTTTAAGCCTCCCCGGCGGACTGCAAGGTAACTTTAGTGGTGGTGCATCCTTCAATAGAATTACCAGGCCCTCCTCAAGACACCAGCCTTCCGCTTGGTCTTTTCCAGGACAGGTCCTCCCCTGGTTCCCTCCATTGAGTGGCTTCCTGCCTCAGGATGGACAGGACGGACAGCAGGATGGACAGCACAGGATCCCCTTCAGAGTGCAGACCCAGTCAGCATAACTGGGCCTACTGGTTGGAGTTGCGGCCTCAGACCAGCATGGTTCCGAGGCCAAAAAAAAAATCACACACTACACCCCTCACCAGGGCCGTGAGGGGACGAAGGACCCCAAAAGATGGCGTCTGCCCCTTAAGTACCCTTCCCCAGCATGCTCCGCGGGTAGACCACACCCACTGAACTGTTCCCGGGGGAAGGTACCCAATACACTCTGGCCTGTCAGTCTTCCACATTGACCTGAGGTGGTAACGCCACCTACAGGCAAACAATGGGAAGTCTGCCCAACACAGCCATAGCTGGAACAGAGGCTAATTTAACATTAATAATGTACATCTGAGCCTAGCTATTGGCTCAGATACCCCCTAAATTGAACATAGCGCCCAGTCATTGGGAGCAGGGCGCTACATATGGATATTAAGGGGAACTGCGCACCCAAATTAAAAAAAGAAAAGGTGTGGGGCCCCCAGGCCCTATATACTCTGAACAGCAGTATACAGGCGGTGCAAACAAGACAGGGACTGTAGGTTTGTTCTTAAGTAGAATCTGTTTGTAATTTGGAACAGGTACATTTTTTAAGTGTAGCTCCAGCCAAAAAATCTATTTTTAAGCTTTTTGGAAAACATAGGGAAGAGTTATAACCCCTGTAACATTTGTTTTGCTGTCTGTGCATCTGTTCAGAAGATTTCACCTCACTTTCTGTCCCAATGACAATTGGATTTTGATAATTTGGGGTTTTTAGGGAAACAAGGATTGGTGATAAAGCATCAGTGGAGAGGAGACACCTTTTTTCCATATTAACTCATATGCCTTGTACACACGATCGGAATTTCCGATGAAAAAAGTCAGTCGGTGTTTAGAAATAGAACATGTTTTATTCTTTTTCCGATGGAAAAAAAAACGATAGGAAATTCCTATCGTCTGTGTGGAACTCTGACGGAGAAAAAACCCACCCATGCTCAGAATCAAGTCGACGCATGCTCGGAAGCATTGAACTTCATTTTTCTCGACTTGTCGTAGTGTTTTACGTCATCGCGTTTTGGACGGTTGGAATTTGGTCTGACAGTGTGTATGCAAGACAGCTTGAACGGAATTCCAACGAAAAATTCCATCGGATTTTAGGCCATCGGAAATTCCGATCGTGTGTACAGGGCATTACAGGAGAGAATTTCCCTTCCTAGGGGTAGATTTCCTCTCACTTCCTGTTGTCTTCCTCCGTTTGTAAATAGGAGTCGTTTGTAAGTCGGATGTTTGAAAGTAGGGGCCTGCCCTATATACTCTGCAGAAATTTGGGCCTTAGGTGTTGGTGTTGCCACAACACAGTAAGCCCTCACAGTTACTCTTGGTGGGCGCAGGAACGGGCCCTGCTGTGAAATATTAGATTAAGAATTGTAATTACATGCCCCTGTTGAACAGGGTCAGAAAAATTGGGCCTTTGGTGGTGGTGTGGTGGTGTTGCCACAACATTGTAAGCTCTCACAGTTACTCTTGGTGGGTGCAGGAACGGGCCCTGCTGTGAAATATTAGATCAAGAATTGTAATTACATGCCCCTGTTGAACAGGGGAAGAAAAATTGGGCCTTAGGCACTGGTGCTGGTGCCACAACACTGCAACACCTCACAGATACTCTAGTTGGAGCGCAGGAATGAGCCCTGCTGCAAAGTATTACAGCAAAAATTGTAATTACACGCCCCTGTTAAACAGGGGCAGAAAATTGGGCCTTAGGCACTGGTGCTGGTGCCACAACACTGCAACCCCTCACAGATACTCTAGTTGGAGCGCAGGAATGAGTCTTGCTGCAAAGTATTACAGCAAAAATTGTGTAGCACTACCCCCGTAGGAGCTGCTGTTTGTTTGATTTGGGTCTACGTCCTGCCTATCAACCCCTGGAAGTGGCTCAAGCCTTCCCTTAGCACAACTGATATGAATAAGGAGTGTGAGACCTATTGAGTATTAGGAGACACAATCCTGCATACATCACACAATAACCTGTAAATGTTATTACCTTTGCTGGTCACTAGTCCTTCTAAGTGACAGAGATACTTCACACAAGTTATATGCTTAATCAAAGGTACCTTTACTCAGTATAAAAGGGAAGGGTAAAGAATCACATTAATACACACAGTTGACTCTGCATGCGCATTGCAGAGTCAATAAACCAATAAGGATAGTTATCACTGAGATTAGGTAATAACAGGAAATAACATCAGCTATATATATTAGGCTTGTGCAATTTGTTTCTTAACGAATCGAAATTCGTCCGAATTTAGCAACTTTCGGACATTCGGAAGCATTCGAATTTCCGAACAAAGCAATTACGAATAAAACCGAATCCAAAATAAATTATACCGCAAAATAGCGAATGCCCGAATGTCTTCGGCATAATTCGTTATGAAAAAACTTACGAATGTACAAATCCATTGGAAACACAATAACACTCACTCTGCTCTGCTCTCTGCTTCTCCTTCACCGTGCTGAACTCCCTCTCAAAATGGTGTACAGGGGCGGAGGCTATAGCCGCATGTAAAAAACGAAAGTAAAATACGAGATTTCGAATCGTTACAAATAACCGCTATGTATTTCGAAAAGTACAAATCCATTCGAAGCACATTAGGCATAATAGTCAGCGTCGTCGTGAGAGAGACACAGAAAATTACGAATCAACAAACCCAAAAAAAGTTACGAAAGTAGGAGTTGTGTCCAGAATCAACGAAAAACAACGTACTCTACCGAAAGTACGAATTATAAAGCAACAAAAAATTCAACGAAAAATGTCGCTTGCAAAAATACGAATGAGTCCGAACACGAAAAATCCCGTCTAGCAAAATTACGAATGATTACGAATCAACAGGACCGGAAAGAAACGAACCGAAACGGAACGAATTTTTCCGTTGTGCACAAGCCTAATATATATGTACATGTATCTATATGTGTCTCTGCACGGCTAACTGGTTGCTCGCGAGCTCCCCCTTTGTTGCAATACCTTGCACGTGTTCATTCCCTATAATAGGTAAGCAAGGCCTATCTGCGTCCCACTCAAAGTTCCTTTCTCCAATGAAGTCTTCGCTAGCCACCGTCGGTGCACAAGTTAAATTGTAATCCACAGGGTTTCAACAAGATGCTGTAATTATCCGCAATATACCTGAGTACTCGTGTGCCTGCCACCCACTAATGACGGATGCACCAATCTCTGATCACAGTCTCCAGTGAGATACACTAGGCCGCAAGCTGTGGCGTGATAGGTGAAGTGTGGCTGGCACTAACTAAATCACTTTCCTCTAAGGTAGTAGTCAATTCTGGGCAGGTGCCCTTCTCACCAAACAGGCCCGACTTTCAGATAGTCTCCTCTGGCTTGTCCCGGTCACTCGATCTCCACGCTTCTGCTTCAGCTGCAGTCTCCGGACTCCGTCACTAACAGCATATGGTGATGGACGACTCCGGTCTCTGCTGGGCAATCACAGGACGCTGTGGACGATCCTCTGCTGGAAATCACTCAGGCACTCCCATAATTTAGGCCCAGGCTTCTGGCCTAATCCTTAGGAAGCAGGCCTCCGTGCCAACTTCCTGCTTGATTGAGAGCTGGATCCAGAGAGAGAGACGCTGGCCCCTCCCCTGGTTTAAGTAGTCTGCCCAGAATGCTTTGCGGTGTTGCAATGCACCCTGGGTAATGTAGTCTGTCTTTTACTAAAAGCAACAAAGTCTTTTCTCCTAGCTGATATCTGTCCCAAAGTGCATTAGTTGCATTGTAACACTTATACCACCGGAGGGAGCCGGATTCCTTCTTACATATGGACATCCTGCTACAATTGTAATTACACGCCCCTGTTAAACAGGGGCAGAAAAATTGGGCCTTAGGTACTGGTGCTGGTGCCACAACACTGCAACCCCTCACAGATACTCTAGTTGGAGTGCAGGAATGAGCCCTGCTGCAAAGTATTACAGCAAAAATTGTTATTACATGCCCCTGTTAAACAGGGGCAGAAAAATTGGGCCTTAGCCACTGGTGGTGGTACCCAAAACCAAAAATGTTCTTACAAGCTATCAACATGAACATTGAGGAGGAAGAAGATAGTCACTCGGCATAACAGGATAGTCACTCAGCATCAGCATAGGCAGTCTTGAAGGGATCTCACATTCATAAAAAAATATTCGGTTACATCAGCATCAGGTGCTTGGTAGCTGGTGATCCAAGACTGATTCATTTTTATGAAGGTGAGCCGATCGACCAAGTCGGTGGACAGGCGCACCCTGTGATCGGTTGCAAAGCCTCCAGCAGCACTGAATGTGCGTTCCGAAAGAACGCTGGATGCAGTACAGGCTAGTAGCTCAATTGCATACTGTGCAAGCTCTGGCCAGTGATCCATCCTCAAGACCCAGTAACTCAGAGGATTGTCGGTTGGAAAGGTCTCCAAGTCTGATCTTGCCCCTAGGTATTCCTGCACCATGTAAATCAGATGCTGGCGATGGTTGCTGGAACCGATCAGACCTTGGGACTGCGGACTAAAAAATTGTCTGAACGCATCGGTCAGACGGCCACCTTCTCCACCGCTGTTTCTGTGACTGACCGAAGCCTCAGCAACACGTTGTCCAGGACCAGGAATTTGTAACCTCCCAGGCTCTGGAAACGCGTTGCACAAACATTTCTGCAAGGCCTCCCGAAGATGTTTCATCCTCTGCTCCCTCTGCGATGGCTGGATAAGTTCCAGAACCTTACCCTTGTAACATGGATCAATGAGGGTTGCCAGCCAGTAATGATCCCTCTCCTTGATTCCACGAATCCGAGGGTCCTTTCGCAGGCTTTGCAGGATCAAGGAGGCCATGCAGCGTAGGTTTGCTGAGGCATTCGGCCTGGAGTCCTCTGGGTCACTAAGGACGTCATGATCCGCAGCCACCTCCTCCCAGCCACGTACAAGTCCATGGGTTTCTGGGGACTGTAAACGATCCCTTGAAGACTGTTGCTGATGCTGAGTGCTAGGCTCCACCTCAATGCTGACACAATCCTCCTCCTCCTCCTCTTCCTGTGTGATTGGCAGGCCCGCAGGAACACTGTCTGGATAAATGGGGGCCTTGAGAGGTAAGGAAGTCCTCCTCTTCCTCCCTCTGTTCTGCCTCAAGTGCCCTGTCCATTATTCCACGCAGCGTGTGCTCCAACAGGTAGACAAGAGGGACAGTATCACTGATGCATGCATCAGTCACTGCTCACCATTAGGGATGAGCTCGGTGTTCGAGTCGAACATACGTTCGACTCGAACATCGGCTGTTCGATCGTTCGCCGAACAATTTGGGCCGTTCGCGCCTAATTCGCGGCCCACAATGCACTACGCCATCGCAGTGTCATCCAGGCGCTGTGATTGGCCAAGCATGCACTGTGACCCCGCATGCTTGGCCAATCACAGCGCCGGCAGCGAGGAGAGCAATGATTGGCCACAGGCAGGATGCCTGTGGCCAATTATTGCTGAGGGTGTTTAGTACACGCCCCACACTATAAAAGGCCGCCAGCACGGCGGCCTAGTGTAGTGTGTTCCGGAGAAGGGAAAGAGAAGCATAGGCAGGGACAGTGACATTTTTTTTTCTTGCTTAACCTGGATTCCTTTAGTTTAGGGAAAGAGAAGGATAGGTAGGGAGAGTGTCAGTGTGTTTTACTGTGCTAATCCTTGTTTCTAGGGACAGGGAAGGACAGTGAGGGAAATTCTCCTTGTGCTATACTGTGCTAAAGCATTGATCATCAACCATCTTTAAAAAAACATTTTTTCTAGGGACAGAAAACTATAGGTAGGGAGAGTGTCAGTGTGTTTTACTGTGCTAATCCTTGTTTCTAGGGACAGGGAAGGACAGTGAGGGAAATTCTCCTTGTGCTATACTGTGCTAAAGCATTGATCATCAACCATCTTTAAAAAAACATTTTTTCTAGGGACAGAAAACTATAGGTAGGGAGAGTGTCAGTGTGTTTTACTGTGCTAATCCTTGTTTCTAGGGACAGGGAAGGACAGTGAGGGAAATTCTCCTTGTGCTATACTGTGCTAAAGCATTGATCATCAACCATCTTTAAAAAAACATTTTTTCTAGGGACAGAAAACTATAGGTAGGGAGAGTGTCAGTGTGTTTTACTGTGCTAATCCTTGTTTCTAGGGACAGGGAAGGACAGTGAGGGAAATTCTCCTTGTGCTATACTGTGCTAAAGCATTGATCATCAACCATCTTTAAAAAAACATTTTTTCTAGGGACAGAAAACTTTAGGTAGCGAGAGTGTCAGTGTGTTTTACTGTGCTAATCCTTGTTTCTAGGGACAGGGAAGGACAGTGAGGGAAATTCTCCTTGTGCTATACTGTGCTAAAGCATTGATCATCAACCATCTTTAAAAAAACATTTTTTCTAGGGACAGAAAACTATAGGTAGCGAGAGTGTCAGTGTGTTTTACTGTGCTAATCCTTGTTTCTAGGGACAGGGAAGGACAGTGAGGGAAATTCTCCTTGTGCTATACTGTGCTAAAGCATTGATCATCAACCATCTTTAAAAAAACATTTTTTCTAGGGACAGAAAACTATAGGTAGCGAGAGTGTCAGTGTGTTTTACTGTGCTAATCCTTGTTTCTAGGGACAGGGAAGGACAGTGAGGGAAATTCTCCTTGTGCTATACTGTGCTAAAGCATTGATCATCAACCATCTTTAAAAAAACATTTTTTCTAGGGACAGAAAACTTTAGGTAGCGAGAGTGTCAGTGTGTTTTACTGTGCTAATCCTTGTTTCTAGGGACAGGGAAGGACAGTGAGGGAAATTCTCCTTGTGCTATACTGTGCTAAAGCATTGATCATCAACCATCTTTAAAAAAACATTTTTTCTAGGGACAGAAAACTTTAGGTAGCGAGAGTGTCAGTGTGTTTTACTGTGCTAATCCTTGTTTCTAGGGACAGGGAAGGACAGTGAGGGAAATTCTCCTTGTGCTATACTGTGCTAAAGCATTGATCATCAACCATCTTTAAAAAAACATTTTTTCTAGGGACAGAAAACTATAGGTAGGGAGAGTGTCAGTGTGTTTTACTGTGCTAATCCTTGTTTCTAGGGACAGGGAAGGACAGTGAGGGAAATTCTCCTTGTGCTATACTGTGCTAAAGCATTGATCATCAACCATCTTTAAAAAAACATTTTTTCTAGGGACAGAAAACTATAGGTAGCGAGAGTGTCAGTGTGTTTTACTGTGCTAATCCTTGTTTCTAGGGACAGGGAAGGACAGTGAGGGAAATTCTCCTTGTGCTATACTGTGCTAAAGCATTGATCATCAACCATCTTTAAAAAAACATTTTTTCTAGGGACAGAAAACTATAGGTAGCGAGAGTGTCAGTGTGTTTTACTGTGCTAATCCTTGTTTCTAGGGACAGGGAAGGACAGTGAGGGAAATTCTCCTTGTGCTATACTGTGCTAAAGCATTGATCATCAACCATCTTTAAAAAAACATTTTTTCTAGGGACAGAAAACTATAGGTAGCGAGAGTGTCAGTGTGTTTTACTGTGCTAATCCTTGTTTCTAGGGACAGGGAAGGACAGTGAGGGAAATTCTCCTTGTGCTATACTGTGCTAAAGCATTCCTCATCAACCATCTTTGAAATCCTTGTTTTTTGGACAGTCAGGGAAATTGTCATTGTGCTATTCTGTGCGAAAGCAATCATCCTCAACCATATTTAGAAATCCTTAAGTAAAGGGACAGAGAAGGACACCTGAAGGTAGCCCTTATTGCTTTTTTCCCCATCTCCCTGCAGACCATCCATTAGAATGTCTGGAAGGCAAACAAGGAGAGGCAGACAGTCAGGAGGCAATAAAAGAGGGCAAGCAGGCTCTGTGTCTGGGGGCAACAGTGCTGGTCGTGGACGCGGTGCATTGTCATCAGCACATGGCCATGGGACACGCTTGTCCTTCTTTTCGGCAGCTGGACATGTTGAGCCACATCATGCCGAAGACTTGGTAGAGTGGATGACCAAGCCCTCCTCCTCCTCCTCCTCCTCATCCTCTCTCACCCAGGCTCAGGGTACTGGCAAAGCAGCTGCCAAAGCGTCCTCTTCCCTGGTATCAATGTCAGACTCATCATCAGTCACTCCTTCCCTAGACCCACCATGTCCTCCTCCTGAGGAGTCCCCCGAACTGTTTGAGCACAGTGTTGGGTACATGCTCCAGGAGGATGCCCAGCGTTTCGAAGGGTCTGATGATGAAACCCAGCTACAGGAATGCAGTAGCGTGAGAGCAGACAGAGGGGATGCTCAAGAAGGACACCAATCTGGCAGTCATGTTCCAGCAGCTGCAGCATACTGCCAGATTGGCTCCAGTGATGAGGAGGGAGGGGATGATGAGGTCACTGACTCCACGTGGGTGCCTAATAGGAGAGAGGAGGAGGAGGAGGAGGATGAGGAGGAGGCACATCTCCAACGAGGCAGGATGCCCTTTGGTGGCCAGCGTAAGGGCAGTACACCGACGGAATCACACCGCAGAGCTCCGCCTGTGCAGGGCGCTGCCTCTGCCCGTCATTCAAAAAGTTCTTTGGTGTGGGCCTTTTTTGAGGCTAGTGCATCAGATCGCACAGCTGCTGTTTGCAACATATGTCTCAAGCGTATATCGCGTGGCCAAAACATCAGCCGCTTGGGTACCACATGCCTGACCAGACATATGTTGACCTGCCATGCAGCTCGTTGGCAAGCCTACCTCAAAGACCCACACTAAAGAACAAAGCGGACCTCTCCTTGCACCGCATCAGCTGGGATCTCCAACCCCACTATAACTTCAGTCCTCTCTGAAACATGCACTGAGAGGAATGAAGGTGTAGAATTAGGTGTGTCACAGCCAAGTACTTGCGGCCACTCTGCTAGCAGTACACCGACGTCCGATTCTAGCAGGCAAATTTCCCTGCCCCAGCTGCTGGACCGTCGAAAGAAGTTCACTCCCAGCCATCCACATGCCCAGCGGTTGAATGCTAGCTTGGCTAAATTGCTAGCGCTTCAACTGCTGCCTTTTCAGTTGGTAGACTCGGCCCCCTTCCGTGAGTTTGTGCAATGTGCGGTTCCTCAGTGGCAGGTTCCCAAACGCCACTTTTTCTCACGGAAGGCTATTCCGGCTCTCTACCGGCATGTGGAAGGCAATGTCTTGGCCTCGCTGGACAGGGCGGTCAGCGGTAAGGTGCATATTACCGCTGACTCATGGTCCAGCAGGCATGGACAGGGACGTTACCTTTCTTTCACGGCCCATTGGGTCACTCTTTTGGCAGCTGGGAAGGATGCAGGACAAGGTGCAGTAGTGTTGGAGGTTGTTCCACCGCCACGCCTACAAAATGCTACTAGTGGTTGTGACACACCTCTCTCCTCCACCCCCTCCTCTTCTTCTTCCTCCATGGCCTCTTCCTGTGCTTTGTCCTCTGAACCAGCGGTGCTCCGTAGCCGTTCAAGGGGCTACGCAAGTACGCAGGCAAAAAGATGCCATGCCGTGCTTGCGCTGGTGTGTTTGGGGGACAGAAGCCACACTGGGGCAGAGGTCCTGTCTGCTCTGCAGGGGCAGGCCGAGAGGTGGTTGACGCCACGCCAGCTTAAGCCAGGAATGGTGGTTTGCGACAATGGCCCCAACCTCCTCTCCGCCCTCCGACAGGGACAACTGACCCATGTGCCCTGTGTGGCTCACGTCCTTAACCTGGTGGTGCAGCGGTTCTTGGGCAGGTACCCGGGCTTACAGGATGTCCTGAGGCAGGCCAGGAAAGTCTGTGTGCATTTCCGCAGATCTTATAATGCCAGTGCTCGTCTGGCTGAGCTGCAAAAGGAGTTGAACCTGCCCAAGAACCGCCTTATATGTGACATGCGCACCAGGTGGAACTCAACGTTGGCCATGCTGCAGCGGCTGCACACGCAGCAGAGGGCCATCAATGAGTACCTGTGCGACTACGGCACCAGGACAGGGTAAGGGGAGCTTGGTTTTTTTCTCCACGCCAGTGGGGCATGATCAGGGATGCATGCACTGTCCTGGCACCATTTGAGGAGGCCACGAGGATGGTGAGCAGTGACAGTGCATGCATCAGTGACACTGTACCTCTTGTCCACCTGTTGGAGCACACGCTGCGTGGAATAATGGACATGGCACTTGAGGCAGAACAGAGGCAGGAAGAGGAGGACTTCCTTGCCTCTCAAGGCCCCCTTTACCCAGACAGTGTTCCTTCTGTCCCACCCATCGCACAGGAAGAGGAGGAGGAGGAGGAGGATTGTGTCAGCATGGAGGTGGAGGCTGGCACTCAGCATCATCAGCAGCAGTCTTTTAGGGATGATTTACAGTCCCAAGAAACCAGTGGACTTGTACGTGGCTGGGAGGAGGTGGCTGCGGATCATGTCGTCCTTAGTGACTCAGAGGACTCCGGACCGAATGCCTCAGCTAACCTACGCTGCATGGCCTCCCTGATCCTGCAAAGTCTGCGGAAGGATCCTCGTATTCTTCGGATCAAGGAGAGGGACCATTACTGGCTGGCCACTCTCCTTGATCCACGGTATAAGGGTAAGGTTGCGGACCTTATGTTACCGTCGCAGAGGGAGCAGAGGATGAGACAACTCCGGGAGGCCTTGCAGAAAGGTCTGTGCAACGCGTTCCCAGAGACTGGGAGGTTACAAACTCCTGGTCCTGGACAACGAGTTGCTGAGGCTTCGGCCAGTCAAAGAAGGAGCGGTGGGGAAGGTGGCCGTCTGACCGATGCGTTCAGACAATTCTTTAGTCCGCAGCCCCAAAGTATGATCGGTTCCAGCAACCATCGCCAGCGTCTGATAAACATGGTGCAGGAATATCTAGGGGCAAGGTCAGACTTGGACACCTTCCCCACTGAAAATCCTCTGGCTTACTGGGTCTTGAGGATGGATCACTGGCCAGAGCTTGCACAGTATGCAATTGAGCTACTGGCCTGTCCTGCATCCAGCGTTCTTTCGGAACGCACATTCAGTGCTGCTGGAGGATTTGTCACGGATCACAGGGTGCGCCTGTCCACCGACTCGGTTGATCGACTGACTTTCATCAAGATGAACCAGTCTTGGATCACCACCAGCTACCACACACCTGATGCTGATATAACAGACTAATTGATTTTAACATGTCACATGCCTTCAAGACTGATGCTGATGCTGAGTGCCTGTGCTGTTATGTTCACTGGCTATCCTCCTCCTCCGAGTCCTCAATGATACGATTGATGATGATAGCTTGGAAGATCATTTTTGTTTATGGGTGCCGCCACCAGTGCCTAACGCCCAATTTTTCAGCCCCTGTTTAACAGGGGCGTGTAATTACAATTTTTGAAGCAATACTTTGCAACAGGGCTCCTTGCTGTGCTCCAAGTACAGTATCTGTGAGGGGTTGCAGTGTTGTGCCACCAGTGCCTAAGGCCCAATTTTTCAGCCCCTGTTTAACAGGGGCGTGTAATTACAATTTTTGAAGCAATACTTTGCAACAGGGCTCCTTGCTGTGCTCCAAGTACAGTATCTGTGAGGGGTTGCAGTGTTGTGCCACCAGTGCCTAAGGCCCAATTTTTCAGCCCCTGTTTAACAGGGGCGTGTAATTACAATTTTTGAAGCAATACTTTGCAACAGGGCTCATTGCTGTGCTCCAAGTACAGTATCTGTGAGGGGTTGCAGTGTTGTGCCACCAGTGCCTAAGGCCCAATTTTTCAGCCCCTGTTCAACAGGGGCATGTAATTACAATTCTTGATCTAATAATTCACAGCAGGGCCCATTGCTGCACCCACCAAGAGTAACTCTGAGGGCTTACAGTGTTGTGGCAACGCCACCACCACCACCACCACGAAAGGCCCAATTTTTCAGCCCCTGTTCAAAAGGGGCATGTAATTACAATTCTTGATCTAATAATTCACAGCAGGGCCCATTCCTGCACCCACCAAGAGTAACTCTGAGGGCTTACAGTGTTGTGGCAACACCACCACCACCACCACCACCACCACCACCACGAAAGGCCCAATTTTTCAGCCCCTGTTCAACAGGGGCATGCAATTACAATTCTTGATCTAATAATTCACAGCAGGGCCCATTGCTGCACACACCAAGAGTAACTGTCAGGGCTTACAGTGTTGTGGCACCAGCACCACCATCAAAGGCCCAATTTTTACTACCACTGTTCAACAATTATATGTAATTACAATTCCTGATATAATAGTTGACAGCAGGGCGTTCCAGCACCAACCAAGAGTAACTGTGAGTGCTTACAGTGTTGTGCCAACACCAACAACTAAGGGGCCTATTTCTGCAGAGTATATACGGCAGGTCCCTACTTTCAAACATCCAACTTACAAACGACTCCTACTTGCAAACGCAAGAAGACAACAGGAAGTGAGAGGAAATCTACCCCTAGGAAGGAAAATTCTCTCCTGTAAGAATTAATATGGGAGAAAGGTGTCTCCTCTGTACTGATGCTTTATCACCAATCCTTGTTTCAAGAAAAACACCACATTTCAAAAACAGTTGTCATTGAGACGGAAAGTGAGGTGAAATGTTCTGAACAGGGGCACAGACAGCAAAACAAATGTTACAGGGGTGATAACCCTTACCTATGTTTTCCAAAAAGTTTAAAAATAGATTTTTGGGCTGGAGCTACACTTAAACAATGTACCTGTTCAAAATTACAAACAGATTCTACATAAGAACAAACCTACAGTCCCTGTCTTATATGCACCGCCTGTATACGGCTGTTCAGAGTATATAGGGCCTTTTTTATTTTATGTGCGGGGTTCCCCTTAATATCCATACAAGACCCAAAGGGGCTGGTAATGGGCTGGGGTAGGGGGGGGGGGTCATGGGGTAGCTATGCCATTTTTCTTAAAGATTTTCATCCATATTACCGGGACCAGACATTACATTAAAGCCGCAAGCAGTTTTAAATGGCTTTTTTTTCCCTTTAGAAGTGTCATTTTGTGCAGGGACAGTTCTAAACACGGGAAACACGTGGCACTTCACAGGCATACTTTAGACACCCCCCAGGTACGATATTTAAAGGAATATTTGACTTTTTTTTTTCACTTTATGCATCATTAAAATGACTGCTCCCGAAAAACGACCGTTTTTAAAACTTATTTTTGCATTGATACATGTCCCCTGGTGCAGAACCCGGGTTCCCAAACCCTTTTTAGGACAATAACATGCATAATAGTCGTTATAATTAGCACTTTAGAATTCGAACATTCGCATCCATTGTATTTAATAGGGTTCTAATGTTCGTACGAACTTTCGGTCCGTTCGCGGGTTCTGGTGCGAACCGAACCCGGGGGTGTTCGGCTCATCACTACTCACCATCCTCGTGGCCTCCTCAAATGGTGACAGGACAGTGCATGCATCCCTGATCATGAGCCACTGGCGTGGCGAAAAAAAAACTAGCTCCCCTTACCCTGTCCTGGTGCCATAGTCGCACAGGTACTCATTGATAGCCCTCTGCTGTGTGTGCAGCCGCTGCAGCATGGCCAATGTTGAGTTCCACCTGGTGGGCATGTCACAGATTAGGCGGTTCTTGGGCAGGTTGTATTGCTTTTGGAGGTCAGCCAGCTGAGCACTGGCATTATATGACCGGCGGAAATGCACACAGACTTTCCTAGCCTGCCTCAGGAGATCCTGTAAGCCCGGGTACCTGCACAAGAACCGCTGCACCACCAAGTTAAGGACGTGAGCCAAACAGGGCACGTGGGTCAGGTGTCCCTGTCGGAGGGCAGACAGGAGGTTGGTGCCATTGTCGCAAACCACCATTCCTGGCTGAAGCTGGCGTGGCGTCAACCACCTCTGAGCCTGCCCCTGCAGAGCTGACAGAATCTCTGCCCTAGTGTGGCTCCTGTCCCCTAAGCACACCAGCTCAAGCACCGCATAGCATCTCTTTGCCTGAGTGCTTGCGTAGCCCCTTGAACGCCTACGAAGCACTGCTGGTTCCGAGGACAAATCAGCAGAGGAAGAGGCCATGGAGGAAGAAGAAGAGGGGATGGAGGAGAGAGGTGTGGCAGAATCACCACTAGTAGCATTTTGGAGGCGTGGTGGTGAAACAAGCTCCAACAAGACTGCACCCTGTCCTGCATCCTTCCCAGCTGCCAGCAGAGTCACCCAGTGCGCCGTGAAAGATATGTAACGTCCCTGTCCATGCCTGCTGGACCATGAGTCAGCGGTAATGTGCACCTTACCGCTGACCGCCCTGTCCAGCGAGGCCAAGACATTGCCTTCCACGTGCCGGTAGAGAGCCGGAATCGCCTTCCGTGAACCTGCCACTGAGGTACCGCACATTCTACAAACTCACGAAAGTTGGCAGAGTCTACCAGCTGAAAAGGCAGCAGTTGGAGTGCTAGCAATTTAGCCAAGCTAGCATTCAACCGCTGGGCATGTGGATGGCTGGGAGCGAATTTATTTCGCCGGTTTAGCAACTGGGGTAGGGAAATTTGCCTGCTACAATCGGACGTTGGTGTAACGATAGCAGATTGCCCGCAAGTACTTGCCACATCTAATTCTACACCTTCATTCCACTCAGTGCAGGTTTCTGAGAGAACTGAAGGCATAGTGGGGTTGGAGATCCCAGCTGATGAGGAGCAAGGAGAGGTCCGCCTTTTTCTTTGGTGTTGGTCTTTTAAGTACGCTTGCCAACCGACTGCATGGGAGTTCGACATATGTCTGGTCAAGCATGTGGTGCCCAAGCGGCTGGTGTTTTGGCCACGCTTGATACGCTTCAGACATATGTTGCAAATCACAACGGTGCGACCTGCTGCACACATCTCAAAAAAGTCCCACACCAAAGAACTTTTGGAAAAACGAGCGGAGTCCGCAGCGACCTGCACATGCGCAGCTCTGCGGTGTGATGCAGTCGGTTGGCTGCCCTTAAGCTGGCCCCTGGAGGGCATCCTGCCTCGTTGGAGATGTGCCTCCTCCTCCTCCTCTCTCCTTTTAGGCACCCACGTAGAGTCAGTGACCTCATCATCCCCTCCCTCCTCGTCACTGGAGCAAACCTGGAAGTATGCTGCAGCTGGGGGAACATGACTGCCAATTTGTTGTCCTTCTTTGGCACCCCCTCTCCCTGAGCTCACGTTACTGCCTTCATCCTCAACCTGGGTACCATCATCAGAGCCTTCAAAATGCTGCGCATCCTCCTGCAGCATGTACCCTACACTGTGGTCGAACAGTTCGGGGGACTCCTCAGGGTATAATGGTGGGGCTAGGGAAGGAGTAACTAATGACCTTGAGTCGATGGAATAGGCCGCTTTAGCACCTGCATTGGCAGCCAAGGAACTCTGAGCCTGGGTGACAGAGGATGGGGAGGATGAGGACGGCTTGGTCATCCACTCTACCAACTCTTCTGCATGTTGTGGCTCAATACGGCTACCTGCCGGAAAAAAGGACAAGCGTGCCCCACGGCCACGTGCTGAGGATGCACCGTGTCCACGACCAGCACTGTTGGCTCTAGACACAGAGCCTGCTTGCTTTCTTTTAGTGGCCTGTGAGTGTCTGCCTCTCCTTGTTGGCCTTCCAGACATACTGTATTTGATGTATTTGAATAGGTACACCAGGAATGGCCTGCAGTGAGATGTAGCTGCACAACGCTGGGATGTGTATATATTGTGAGGGGGCTAGCTCGGCAGCGGGTATGTGTGACCCCCGGGATGGGCTCCCCACCCAAAACAGGCCCAGCAGACGGAGGTTGTGGTTTTCAAAATCAAAAAGGTGCGGTTTATTTTCTATTTACAGTGACAAAAACACAGCAAGGCAAAAAAAACATAAACAAAATAAATCCTGGTCAACTTGACCTCTGACTAAACTTACAGGTTTCCTAACTAACGACTGGGATCAGCCTAGTGCTGTCCTAGTCCCTGGTTTTAAATGTCCAAGCAAAATATAGCCACACAGGCTTTCTCTCACCGCACAGGGGTTCACTCTCCCTAGACAGTCCACACAGGTCTGCTTCCAGGCATGAGCTAACATCTAATGAATCTGGGAGTTTTTTATAGAGGCCTAAATGAGCTGACAAGCTTCAGCTGGCCTCATCAACTCCCTGTCTGCACGACGCCCAGCCCTCTCCCTAGAGGTATGAGTCATCAATGAGCCCACTAGTCTCAGCTGGGCTTATACAACTCTCCACCTAGCTGTATAAGTCAGCGTAAAGCCTGAATCTGGGCGAAATATATCTACCCCCCTGGATGCAACCAGGTGACTTTACCTTCCTGCTGTCACATACCCCCCCCTCTTGTTTTAACCTCGGGGTTGGAACACCAGCAATCAGGCATTCATGTACTCGAGACAAAGCATCCACATTCCCCATTTGAACGCCAGGGCGATGCTTTACTGTGAAGTTGAATTCCTGGAGGGCCAGGAACCACCTATTCACTCTTCTATTTGTTTCCTTGTTTTGAGCCATCCACTTTAACGGAGCGTGATCCGTAACCATGTCAAAGTGCCTACCTAGCAGGTAGTACCGAAGGGAATCTAGAGCCCACTTCACCGCTAAACACTCCTTTTCAACGGTGGCGTAATTTACCTCATGGGACTTCAACTTCCTGCTGAGGTAAATGACTGGGTGCTCTTCCCCGTTCCAGACCTGGGACAATACTGCTCCTAACCCCACATCTGACGCATCACTTTGTACGACAAAGTCTCTAGAGAAGTCGGGTGAGTACAACACTGGCTGGCTACATAAGGCTTGTTTCAAGAATTGGAATGCTGCCTCAGCCTCGGGGGTCCATTTAATCATGACCGACCCTTTCCCCTTCGTCAGGTTGGTTAGGGGCACAGCCTTAGAAGCAAAGTGGGGAATGAATCGCCGATAATACCCAGCGATTCCCAGAAAGGCTCGTACCTGCTTCTTGCTGTTGGGACGTGGCCAACTCTGGATGGCCTCGACTTTGTTGAGTTGGGGTTTTATTACTCCCCTCCCAATGGTGTACCCAAGATATTTGGCCTCCTCCTGCCCAATGGTACACTTCTTGGGGTTAGCCGTAAACCCTGCTTCCCGAACAGAGTCCAGGACTGCTTGCACTTTTGGCAGATGTGAGGCCCAATCTGTGCTATGGACAATTATGTCATCCAGGTAAGCCGCAGCATACTTCCGATGGGGCCTCAGCATCTGGTCCATTTTCCGCTGGAATGTGGCCGGCGCATTCTGTAACCCGAACGGCATTCTTTTATATTGGAACGCCCCGTCTGGGGTTACAAATGCGGTTTTCTCTTTGGCCGACTTGGCCAGGGGGATTTGCCAATACCCTTTTGTGAGGTCAAGAGTCGTCATGTATCGGGCTGTTCCCAGCCGGTCGATCAACTCATCTATACGTGGCATGGGGTAGGTGTCAAATTTTGTAACTTTGTTCAACTGACGAAAATCGTTACAAAATCGCCAGCTCCCATCCGGTTTAGGCACCAACACAATGGGACTAGACCAATCACTTTGGGACTCCTCTATCACCCCTAAGTTCAGCATTCTCTGTACTTCCTCCCGTATTGCCTCCCGTCGGGCCTCTGGGATCCGATAGGGTTTTAACTTCACCCTTTCACCGGGCGGGGTAATAATGTCATGCTCTACCCCAGATGTTTGTCCCGGCAGCTCAGAGAATACCTCCTTGTTGCGAAGTACAAACTCCTTAACCTCCTGTTGTTGGGGTTGTGACAAGGTGGCTGTGATTCCAACCTCAGGAATCACGCAACCAGTTTGAGCTGGTGACCAAGTGTCTGCGACTAGGGACTCTCTATCCCTCCAGGCTTTCAACAGATTAACGTGATAGATCTGTTCGGGCTTTCGCCTTCCTGGTTGTCTGACCTTGTAATTCACTTCGCTCACTTTTTCCATTATCTCGTAGGGGCCTTGCCATTTGGCAAGGAATTTACTTTCAACCGTAGGGACAAGTACCAATATCCTATCCCCCGGGGAAAAGGTACGGGTCTTGGCTCCACGGTTGTACACTCTCTGCTGTGCCAACTGCGCTTGGGCCAAATGTTCCTTCACGATGGGCATTACCTGTGCAATTCGATCTTGCATCAGGGCGACATGCTCAATCACACTCCTGTGGGGAGAACTCTCACTTTCCCAAGTTTCCTTGGCAATATCCAACAGCCCTCTTGGGTGTCTCCCATACAGTAACTCAAAGGGGGAGAATCCCGTAGAGGATTGGGGCACCTCCCTAATAGCAAACATCAAATAAGGAAGTAGACAGTCCCAATCCCTTCCATCTCTATCCACCACTTTCTTCAACATTTGTTTTAGGGTTTTGTTGAATCTTTCAACCAGCCCATCGGTTTGGGGGTGATACACAGATGTACGCAATTGCGTCACTTTGAACAATTTACACAGCTCTTTCATAACCCGGGACATAAAGGGTGTACCTTGGTCCGTAAGCAGTTCTTTACAAATACCCACCCGGCTAAAAACAAGAGATAGCTCTTTGGCTATGGTTTTGGCCGAGGTATTTCTGAGAGGGATCGCTTCTGGATAACGGGTGGCATAGTCCATTATAACCAATATGTACTGGTGCCCCCTAGCGGACTTGATTATAGGACCTACCAAATCCATTGCGATTCTCTCAAACGGGACCTCAATGATGGGTAGAGGGACCAGCGGGCTACGGAAATGTGGCATCGGGGCCGACCTCTGACACACAGGGCAGGAGGAACAATAATTTTCTATGTCCTTCATCACCCCAGGCCAATAGAATCTCTGTAATACCCTCTCTCGGGTTTTCTCTGTCCCCAGATGACCTCCAAGAATGTGCCCATGGGCCAACTCCAACACCAACTTCCTGTAAGGTTTGGGCACCACAAGCTGCTCAACGGTTTCTTCTGCCCTTTTTGCCACCCGATACAGTAGGTCCTTCTCTACGCTGAAGTATGGGTAAGTGCCAGTATTATCTGGGTTCACTAACTCGCCATCTATTTTCACTACGTTTTCCCGTGCCTTTATTAGGGCGGGGTCTTTCAACTGTTCTGTGGCAAAGTTTTCCCTGTGAACCTCAAGATCAGAAAACTCCACATACGGTAGGTTTTCGTCTGAGGAGGTGGGCTCCTCTCCAGTTTCTTGAGTCTCCCCTGCCAATACTGACAAGGGAAATTCCGGAGAGTCCTCACCACTCTCAGGGGAGTTCTGGCTATCACATTCCTGGTACATAGGGGCACCAGTGGGGGGCTCAGGATCATCCCACAGTTCCCAGAACTTCGGAAAATCCCTTCCCACAATGGCGTCATGCGGTAACTGAGATACTAAGCCCACTGGATGAGAGAGGGTACCTTTGGGGGTCTCGAAACACACCGTAGTCACTGGATACTCTCGGGTGTCCCCATGCACACAAATAACGGCTACCTTGCTATTCCCAGAGACCTCTGTTTTAACTAACTCAGCCTTTATCAGGGTCACAAGGCTACCTGAATCCAGCAATACCACAACATTTCTACCATTAATACACATTTTGCATAAATGTTTCTCAGTTCCCCGAATGGCAGTGCATGCGACTGTCGCACACAGCGACTGACGTCTGCCCGTCAGAAAGTCACACTGCATGGGTTCCTCCACAACCGGGCAATTGGCTGCAATATGTCCCGCTTGCCGGCAGCGGTAGCAAACGATCCTTCTTGCCGCCTCTTGAGCCGCTGATTTCCCAGGCTGTTCTCGCCAAACTTGGGGTAGAGCTCCCACCCTCTCACTCTCTCCACCCTCACCCCTTGGAATCCTCTTATCCGCCCCTGGGGATGGTCTGGTCTTAGGGTGGAAAGTCCGAGTGTCTCTGGAAGAGGCCGTCAGGTTCTCTGTAGCCAAGTATTTCTCCACACGATCCACAAGACCATCGGCCGTCTCTGGGTCTCCATGGCTTACCCACCTTTGGATGGCAGTAGGAAGAGCTCTCAAAAACCGATCCATTACAACACGTTCCACAATCTTTGGTGCGGACAAAGTCTCTGGCTGTAGCCACTTTCTGCTCAGGTGAATGAGATCATACATTTGAGACCTGGGGGGTTTTCCAAGCTGGAAAGTCCAGTTATGCACACGCTGAGCCCGGACAGCCAGGGTGACACCCAGCCTTGCCAATATTTCAGCTTTTAGCATCACATAGTCTTTTGCTTGGTTAGGCTCTAGGTCATAGTAAGCTTTCTGCGATTCACCAGTTAACAGAGGAGCCACTAGTCCAGCCCACTGCTCCTCAGGCCACTTTTCTCTTTCAGCGGTCCTTTCAAATGTGGTCAAAAATACCTCTGGATCATCCTCTCCAGTCATTTTTGTCAATAAACGACTCACCCCAAAGGACGCGGTATTAGTGGGACGGCTTTCCTCACTGGTCTGCGGACGTTGCTGCATTACTGCTTCCATCTGTTGTTGTAGTCTCTGCTCTTGCTTCTGCAACAGGTCTATGAAGCGGGCCTCAGATTGCTGTTGGGCTTGTTGCTGAGCCTCCAGACTCTGTTGTAAAGTTGCAAGGCTCTGTTGATGAGCTTGCTGCTGGGCTGCAAGGCTCCTTTGCAAACCTGCATTTGTCTGCTGTTGATTGGCATTTGCTAGAGCCAGCTGTTTCAGTATCTCCTCCATGCTGGCTTAAAAAAAAACTGCCACTGGTTCTCCACCAACTGTGAGGGGGCTAGCTCGGCAGCGGGTATGTGTGACCCCCGGGATGGGCTCCCCACCCAAAACAGGCCCAGCAGACGGAGGTTGTGGTTTTCAAAATCAAAAAGGTGCGGTTTATTTTCTATTTACAGTGACAAAAACACAGCAAGGCAAAAAAAACATAAACAAAATAAATCCTGGTCAACTTGACCTCTGACTAAACTTACAGGTTTCCTAACTAACGACTGGGATCAGCCTAGTGCTGTCCTAGTCCCTGGTTTTAAATGTCCAAGCAAAATATAGCCACACAGGCTTTCTCTCACCGCACAGGGGTTCACTCTCCCTAGACAGTCCACACAGGTCTGCTTCCAGGCATGAGCTAACATCTAGTGAATCTGGGAGTTTTTTATAGAGGCCTAAATGAGCTGACAAGCTTCAGCTGGCCTCATCAACTCCCTGTCTGCACGACGCCCAGCCCTCTCCCTAGAGGTATGAGTCATCAATGAGCCCACTAGTCTCAGCTGGGCTTATACAACTCTCCACCTAGCTGTATAAGTCAGCGTAAAGCCTGAATCTGGGCGAAATATATCTACCCCCCTGGATGCAACCAGGTGACTTTACCTTCCTGCTGTCACAATATATATATATATATATTATACTGAATATACTGCAGCTAAATGAATCAACTGCCTGCCTGTAGTATATTAGGAAGAGAACAACAGGAACGCTCTTAAGTGAGATCTAGTCTGCACACTGTGAACAGGATACAGTACTGAATATACTGCAGCTACCTGAATCAACTGCCTGCCTGTAGTATATTAGGAAGAGAACAACATGAATGCTCTGCAGTGAGATCTAGTGGCACACTGTGAACAGGATACAGTATACTGACTGAATATACTGCAGCTACCTGAATCAACTGCCTGCCTGTAGTATATTAGGAAGAGAACAACAGGAATGCTCTGCAGTGAGATCTAGCTGCACACTGTGAACAGGATACAGTACTGAATATACTGCAGCTACCTGAATCAACTGCCTGCCTGTAGTATATTAGGAAGAGAACAACAGGAACGCTCTGCAGTGAGATCTAGCTGCACACTGTGAAAAGGATACAGTATACTGACTGAATATACTGAAGCTACCTGAATCAACTGCCTGCCTGTAGTATATTATGCCCCATACACACGATCGTTTTTCATGCCGTTAAAAATTCCATTTTTAAAAATGGGCAATAAAACCGATCGTGTGTATGCTCCAGAGCATTTTTAACGACGTGAAAAACGGCCATTAAAAATTTCGAACATGCTCTATTTTTTCACGTCGTTTTTCATGTCTTTTTTTTTAACGACGTGAAAAACGATGGTGTGTATGCTTTGACGAGGTGAAAAAAAACGCGCATGCTCAGAATCAAGTATGAGACGGGAGCGCACGTTCTGGTAAAACTAGCATTTGTAATGGAGATAGCACATTCGTCACGCTGTAACGGACTGAAAAGCAGGAGGCTGAAAAGCGCGAATCGTCGCTCAACAAACTTTACTAACATGAAGGGTGGCACCATCTGAACAGAACTTCCCCTTTATAGTGCCGTCGTACGTGTTGTACGTCACTGCGCTTTGCTTGAACGTTTTTTTAAATGATCGTGTGTACGCAAGACAGGCTTGAGAGGAAACATGAAAAAAAACGACGAGAAAAACGTCGGTTTAAAAAATGGCATGAAAAACGATCGTGTGTACGCCGCATAAGGAAGAGAACAACAGGAACGCTCTGCAGTGAGATCTAGCTGCACACTGTGAACAGGATACAGTATACTGACTGAATATACTGCATCTACCAAAATCAACTGCCTGCCTGTAGTATATTAGGAAGAGAACAACAGGAACGCTCTGCAGTGAGATCTAGCTGCACACTGTGAACAGAATACAGTATACTGACTGAATATACTGCAGCTACCTGAATCAACTGCCTGCCTGTAGTATATTAGGAAGAGAACAACAGGAATGCACTGCACTGCTCTGGCTGCACAGGATACAGTATACTGACTAATTATACTGCTGCTAAATTAATCAACTGCCTGCCTGTAGTATATTAGGAAGAGAACAATAGGAACGCTCTGCAGTGAGATCTAGCTAAACTGTATACAGTATATATATATATATATATATATATATATATATATATATAAGTGTAGCGGGTATTTGAATTTAGGGGAAGCATCTGGGTGGTAGTGTAACCCAGATGCACTAATTGCTAAGGGATCCGGGACCTTTTTCTGGTTCTTGGAGGACTCTGGTGGTGTGAGGTTCCTTGTGGTCCACAGGTGGCGCTGTTGCCTGGGCCGAAGCTGAACTCACACCGCAAGACTGTACCTTTTTGTCCTCCCCTGGAGCTGGTACAGCAGGGCGGGGAACCCGCTGTGGCGTGAAGGGAGAGGGGATAAAAGGGGCGGACAGCCTTACCTCAGGATTCAGAGTTCAGAGTCCGGAGTGGTAGTGGGAGGACTCGGCCGCACCCAGGCACTTTCAGCTTGGGTGCTGGCGTTCCAGTGTTCCAGGCCTAGGTGCCCTTGACCTAGCCGGAGCGGAGATGGAGTCCATCTCAGGCACCTTTAGCCTGGGGCGAGGTACTATGGCGGAGGCCTGGGGCTCAGTACCTTCGACTGAGTTCCGCGAGGGTGGAGGAATCCGAGGGGGCCCTAACTCCTTGGGTGCCCGTGTCTGAGTTTGTGAGAGCTGGTGTGCGGAACTTCTATGAAGAGTCCGGTGCAGCATTGCTGGTGACAGAGAGGCCTCCGGTTTCTCCCTTGGACGGATTTCCTTCCCCTGACAGGGGCCGTGCTAGCGAAGGTAATTCACATTCTACTCAATATAGTCAGTGGCAGTGACTACCCGCCACTGGTGATACCACAGTGGTTAGCAGGAGAAGGGAAGGGATTGTGCCTCGATCTATTCCCCATCACTACTCAGTAGAAGAAACTGTATGTTTGTACGCCAAGAAGAATAAAACTACGTTGGACCTATTCACTGCTGTGTGGAACTCTGGTTACTAGGAGCAAAGGAGTCAGGGACGAAGTACTGGACTTGACTCTAGGACACCTACACAAAACCCAATCTTCTGGCCTTCACCTCTCAGCTATGGAGGACATGGGCCGTGGTGTATCTCATCCCTCTCCCCAGCACTGAAACCCCTAGACGAAGAAAGACAAGCCGAGCATGAGAAAGGGAGTGAGGGGTGAGGCCGCTACATTATATATATATATATATATATATATATATATATACAAAGCCTGGAATGTGTATATATACTAAATATACTGATCTAACTGAATCTACTGCCTGCTCAATCTAGCTAACTGAAATAAAATGACACTCTCTCTCCCTCTCTCTCTCTCTCTCTGAATGCCGCAACACACTACACAAGGCCGACACGCAGGCGGCCTTATATAGCGTGGGGCGTGTACCTAATCCCCTGAGCCATGATTGGCCAAAGGCACCCTGCCTTTGGCCAATTATGGCTCTCTGTGCTGACGGAGCTGTGATTGGCCAAAGCATGCGAGTCATAGTGCATTCTTGGCCAATCATCAGCCAGCAATGCACTGAGATGACGCAGTGGATTATGGGCCGTGAATTTGGCACGAACGGCCCATAAAGTTCGATCCTCGAACGATCGAACAGTAGATGTTCGAGTGGAACTCATGTTCGACTCGAACTCGAAGCTCATCCCTATTTGTGATGCAACACAGAGGAAATGGCAAGTCAAAGATTGTATGCTACGTGACCCAGAACAAGAAACTGACTGTTGCTAGGAACAAGCTAGGTCAATTTATTAATGGACATAGGGGAATCGGTCAGCCATGACACTACAAATTGCAGCCAAAACATGTGAGCTCATCATTACAAGGGAAGGCAAACAAACAACACGTGGAATATAACTATATAATAATACCTAGGTAACAAAAAACATTTAAAAGTATACAATGCCTTTAACTACTCTAACTCCGGAAGATTTACCCCCCTATCTGACCAAGTAATTTTTTGCGATACGGCACTGTGTTACTTTAACTGACAATTGCACAGTTGTGCGACGCTGTATCCAAATACAACTTGTGTCCTTTTTTCCCACAAATAAAGCTTTCTTTTGGTGGTATTTGATCACCTCCTGCGTTTTTATTTTTTGCGTTATAAACAAAAAAATACTTACTTTACTTTCTGCTATAAAACATGTCTAATTAAAAAAAAATATTAAATCTATTTTTTTTCATAAATTTACACCAGTTTGTATTCTGCTACATTTTTGGGGTAAACAAAAATCCCAATAAGTGTATATTGATTGGTTTGCGAAAAAGTCATAGCGTCAACAAACTATGGGATTTTTTTAAATTAATTTTTTACTAGTAATGGCAGCGATCAGCGACTTATAGCAGGGCTGTGATATTGCGGCAGACAATTCGGACACCTAACTGACCCTTTTGACACTTTTTAGGGACCAGTGTCACTAATATAGTGATCAGTGCTAAAAAATATGCACGGACACTGTAATGCCACTGGCAGAGAAGGGGTTAACATCGGAGGTGATCCAAGGGTTAAATGTGTTCCTAGCCAGTGCTTGTGTACTGTGGGGGAGGTGCTTTTACTAAGAGAAGGCATAGATCTGTGTCCCTGCTTTGTAGGAACACAGGATCAATGCCTTAGCTATTGACAGAACGGCAATCTGCCTTGTTTACTTCCTATGCACAAAACAATCGGCGGGTGCCGGCAGACATTGAGTTTGCAGTACCTACCCCTGGGCTTCTGGCTGTATGTGATCACAGCAGGAGCGAGCAACCGGAAGGTCGCATTCACGTGCCCCACCTGGAATAGCCGGAGAGGGAAAATATACTGTAAGTGATCCGGCGCACAGCTGCCGCCCTGTAGCAACAAAACTGCTATAGGGCTGTCAGCAAGTGGTTAAAACAGCATAGGCTTCAAACGTGTGCTTTGTCCATGGAGAGCAAATAAACAAGCTCCCTTTTGGCCAGAATCACATCTTTGTAATGAAGTAATGTGTGGTGCCTCTTTATCCACACCTTAGGCATTGTGGTGCCATTTGGCTCCCAAACACACTAAGGCAATGCACCTGCATTGCAGCAAGTAGCAACTCTAAGTAACGCACTACCGTGCTTTGTGTAACTCACACAAAAGGCCATGTTCGGTCACAATGGGTTGTGTTGGCAACCCATACAAAATGAAGGGGCTGTCTTAATGCAGCACACAATAAAACACAACATAATTCCATTAACATTCATGCAGAGGTGTGATCCCTAATGGCCGCTTCATTAGCTGCTAACACTCACTTTCTCTTCATTTCTCTGTAGCCACACTTGGCCATCAGAAGTGTAGAGAGAATTCCTTGTGTAGGTTACAAATTGCAGCTTGAAGCTTACACATAGCTGAGAACTCACTCCCTACCCCAGTTTTCAGCATTGGGCAATGGTTAATTACAAAGCCCCAGTGCTCTTAGGTGAAATGAAGTAAGTCAGCAGCTGAAAGATGCAGCAGGGGAGCAAAGGGAAGTTTCTAATACGTTGATGGTGAGGTTGCCATTATGTTGACCCTGATGATTTTCGCCTAGGGTCACTTTAGGTGTTTTTCCACTTAGTAAAGTGCACCTGTATCCTCAACAGAAGCTTGTGTGAATAGTAAGGAGTGGGCCTGTAGAGTACCCTGATGGAAGTGTATCGCCCAGTAGGCCTGAGAATCCTCCATCCATAGAAGATAGGATCAATGGTCTGGCACAGGGACGTTTAGAATGGCCTGCTTGGTCAGCTTGCCATGGGGGGATTAAAATGGACCTTTCTGAATGTATGATCAACATTGTTCCATTAATACAGTTGTTCTTTTTAAATCATAATGATAACAGAAATCATCCAAATGGCCCTGATCAAAAGTTTACACCCCCTGGATTGTTTGGCCTTGCTACAAACACACAAGGTGACACACAGGTTAAAATGGCAATTAAAGGTTAATTTCCCCCATCTGTGGCTTTTTAAATTTCAATTTGTGCCTGTGTACAAATAGTCAATGAGCTTGTTAGCTCTCACGTGGATGCACTGAGTAGGCTAGATACTGAGCCATGGGGAGCAGAAAAGAACTGTCAAAAGACCTGCGTAACAAGGTACTGGATTTTTATAAAGCTGAAAAAGCCTTGAATATGCCAGTTAGCACTGTTCAATCACTTATTAAGAAGTGGAAAAATCGGGGATCTCTTGATACCAAGCCAAGGTCAGGTAGACCAAGAAAGATTGCAGCCACAACTGCCAATAGAATTTTTCGGTATACAAAGAATAACCCACAGGTAACCTCAGGAGAAATATAGGCTGCTCTGGAAAAAGGGTGCTGTGTCTGTTTCAAGAAGCACAATATGATGATATTTGAACAAAAATTAGCTGCATGGGTGAGTTGCCAGAAAGAAGCCTTTACTGCACTAATGCCACAAAATATTCCTGACAACACCTTGATGCGCCTCACAATTTCTCCCACACTGTAATTTGGAATGACGAGACCAAAATAGAGCTTTATGGTCACAGCCATAAGTGCTATGTTTGGAGAGGGGTCAACAAGGTCTATAGTGACAAGAATACTGTAACGACACCCCAAATACGAAAGGGGTTTAACGCCGTTTAAAGATATTCCCTCTCCTGGACACAAATTCACTGCCGATACTCCACAGCCAGCCGACCCCTTCCCATAGGAATTAATCCTTCTGAAAGAACGAGACGCACTCTGTATCTTCCCAAGGATAGACTGACTTTATTGCCAAAAACATTGAAACTCTTATACACATCCAATACTGCATTAACCTGAATGAACAATGGTCCAGCTCCACCCACAACACAACAAGCCCCAATACACATTATTTTGACGTCTGCTAGGAGACAACAGGTTCTAATCCCCTTTATGTTTACATGACTATGCATGACCTTTATATTCACCAGACTGTCTGATACTTTACAATACACACAAGTACAGACTTAATTAACACAATGAAAGATCCTTAGACGCCATCCTAGATTCATTTACATCACACAGGCAGGTAACACATCTCCCAATTAACCTGTTGAGTTCAGGGTAAAACATCCAGTATATAATGTGGACTAATATTACTATTTCAATTCCAAGCAATCCAAGCCATATTCTTAATGTCCATGGTTTCCTGGCTCACCCTGTGTCCAAAGTGACCACTCTGTCACACATCTCCCCTTTCGGCAGGAGACTAACACAGGAGGTGACCCCAGACGGGTTGACTCCGAAGTTAGTCCATAGGTCCATTCTTCTAATGCCGGTATCCACACAGTACCCCAAATAAATTGCTCCAAACAGAGCATTACTTACCCAGCCAACCTCTGCCTCTCTCAGAGAACATACCCGCTGCTGGGGAGAAGACAGGGTGACTGGGCTCAGTCTGTCATGCTGTTGGGTATCTGGGCCGACTGCCCAGCATCCCTGGGGTATACAAGTGGAGACTGAAGTCCCATCCACTTGTGGAAGGTGAAAATCCACCAGTGCTTGCAAAGCAAGGCTGACATCCTCCTGTCCCAGTGTCACACCATTTTCTGGGGTTGTGTCAGTGAGGACCGAAGTCCCATCCAGTACCACAGGCACTCCCTCTTCTGTTAGTTGAGAGCAGAGGCCCGCGGCACTCTGCTCTGTTACCAGCTCTTCCGCTGGGTTGCTGTGAGTGGAGACCGTAGTCCCATCCACCGATATCAGCAGTTGTGTGCAGAGGCCAGTAGCATTCTGCCCTGCTGCCAGTGATTCAGCTGGGGGTAAAAGCTTTACCACCTCAGCTTGTTGCTGGAGAGAGGGGCCAACTGCCCCGGCTCCCTGAAACTCCACAGTTGTTTCCAGTGCTGGGCAGAGGTTGCTATCACTCTGCCCTGTTGCCAGCACTTCTGCTGGGGACTCCACACCATCTGCTCTGGCTAACTGTTGGGGAGGAAAAAGGGCTGCTTCTCCTCCCTGCATCTCTGAAATCCCCTGGGAAAGAGGAACCATCACCTTCTCACCTCGGGCCTCCAAAACTGCCACGGGTGTAGAGCAGGGGTCTGTAGCCCTCTGTCCTGCTGCCAGTACTTGAGCAGGTGATGCATAATCCATAACATCCTCTGAACAGTCCCTTAAGTCCATACCTTCTGTAATCTGTGGCTGGGGAGATGAGCCAACTGCCCTAGCTCCCTGGAACTCCATATCATCCACTTCGGCTTTAGGGGTGGCAATCTTCAGATTTTACACTGCCGATTCTTCAGCCAGGCTAGCTCCCTGGAACTCCATATCATCCACTTCGGCTTTAGGGATGGCAATCTCCAGATTTTCCACTGCCGATTCTTCAGCCAGGATTTCATAGTTCTCAACTGGTATTTCCTGATAGTCCCAGGCAAAGGGAGCCCCACCCTGCTGATGAGCAGAGTCTAGCAGCTGTTTGTAGGCAATCTCCAGCTCCCATTCCTGAACGGCCAGAAACTCCAAATCTTCCTGTGCCCAGTGCCCTTCCGAGACATTCAGTCTTTGCTCTCTGTGCTCCATTATTTCCTCCAAACGCCACTCCTGATCACTCCCAAAGTCAGGGTCCTCGGACAGCCTCCAATACAACAATCCCAGGCCATTATAGTCAAAGCCTTCCGTGGGGCTGTCATCCGCTGACCACTGGCACTGTTGGGCTACATACCACCGGAGGGCTCTGTAGCTCTCGTCCAACCGCACCCCTCCCGGATCAGCCTGCTTAACTCAGCTGTCCACTCCTGCTTCGGTTGTTCCCCCAATAACAGCATTCGTACTTCATACTGCGACCAGTACCTTACATGGATGGAGGGGAGAACTTTTCCCTGGTGTTGCTGCTCGAGAGCTAGCGCTTTCTTCCAGAGTTCGCAGCGGATTGAATCAGACCATCCCAGCAGGACCTCCTCTGATACTGGTCCTCTATGCTGTATCTGCATCTCTCGCAACCTCCTTCTGAATTCCTTTTCCATGTCGGCTGGTATTTCCGCCATTCTCTGCTCATGTTGCCGCTCTAGCTCTCTCTTTTGTCGCTCTAGTTCTCTCTTTTGTCGCTCTAGTTTTTTCTCTTGTCGCTTATCCTGCAGCTGGATATAGTGCCAAGTGCTCTCGAACTCGTTGCTGAAACAAATCTTCAACTGACCGGGGTCCTGCATCACCGTCCCTCTGGTCCATATCGGCTCTCAAGTAAGTCTTTCAGCGTGGCTTTCCTGCAGGCTGCATAGCTTGGTCATTCACTGTGGTGGCTTGGAGTGTTCCAGGAACTGGAGGGAAAATCCCGCTGCTGCCAACCAATGTAACGACTGCCCAAATACGAAAGGGGTTTAAACGCCGTTTAGATCTCTTCCCTCTCCTGGACACAAATTCACTGCCGATACTCCACAGCCAGCCGACCCCTTCCCATAGGGATTAATCCTTCTGGAAGAACGAGACAACACGGTCTGTATCTTTCCAAAAAATAGACTGCCTTTATTGCCAAAAACATTGAAACTCTTATACACATCCAATACTGCATTAACCTGAATGAACAATGGTCCATCTCCACCCACAACACAACAAGCCCCAATACACATTATTTTGATGTCTGCTAGGAGACAACAGGTTCTAATCCCCTTTATGTTTACATGACTATGCATGACCTTTATATTCACCAGACTGTCTGATACTTTACAATACACACAAGTACAGACTTAATTAACACAATGAAAGATCCTTAGACGCCATCCTAGATTCATTTACATCACACAGGCAGGTAACACATCTCCCAATTAACCTGTTGAGTTCAGGGTAAAACATCCAGTACATATTGTGGACTAATATTACTATTTCAATTCCAAGCAATCCAAGCCATATTCTTAATGTCCATGGTTTCCTGGCTCACCCTGTGTCCAAAGTGACCCCTCTGTCACAAATACTATCCCCAATGTGAAGCGAGGTGGTGGATCACTAATGTTTTGGGAGTGTGTGAGCTCCAAAGGCATGCGGAATCTTGTGAAAATTGAAGATTAATGCAGCATGTTATCAGGAAATACTGGCAGACAATTTGCATTCTTCTGCAGGAAAGCTGCACATGGGATGCTCTTGAACTTTCCAGCATGACAATGATCCTAAGCACAAGACCAATTTGGCACTCAAAATGGTGAAGGTTCTGGAATGGCCATCACAGTCTCTTGACCATGGAATCATCGAGCTGCTCTAGGGAGATCTCAAACGTGCGGTTCAAGCATGACAACCAAAGGCTTGACCTGGAGACATTTTGCCAAGACGAATGGGCAGCTCTACCACCTGTAAGAATTTTGGGTCTCATAGGCAACTATTACAAAAGACTGCCCGCTATCATTGATGCTAAAAGGGGCAATACACAGTATTATGAACTAAGGGTATGCAGACTTTTGAACAGGGCTCATTTAATTTGTTTACTTGATGCCGTGCTTTGTATTATAAATGTGCCATTCTGTTATGACCTACAGTTGAATCCTGCTCACTCATGTTTTCTTTAAAAAGGTATATATACAGTCAAACCTTGGATTGCGAGCATAATTCGTTCCAGAAACATGCTTGTAATCCAAAGCACTTGTATATCAAAGTGAATTTCCCCATAGGAAATAATGGAAACTCAAATGATTCGTTCCACAACCATTTATTCACAGGTACTTCAGTTTACAGTCCATATAAAAAGATTATAGCAATGTGACCAAGTTGTGTAACCATAAAATGTCCATCCACAAATGGAAGCCTCCACAAGGGGATTAGAAGCAAAATCCAGCAGGAGCTACAGAGTATAAAAGAGAAGAGAGGCGGTTCTAAGTGTAGCAATATGTTGCTAAATGTTGTACCTTCATTTAATGTAATCATATTGCTACACTTAGAGGCGCCTCTCTTCTCTTTTATACTCCGTTGTGACGTGACTTGACGTGACTTGACATGACGCTACTTGTATATCAAGACATCGCTTGTATATCAAGTCAAAATTTATTAAAAAATTTTGCTTGTCTTGCAAAACGTGCTCAAACCAAGGTTTTACTGTATTACCAAATCTCCAAGGGTATGAAAACTTATGATCACAACAGAAGTGTAAAATACTTTTGACTTTTAAAAAATATGACTTCTGTTCTGTATAGACAGCCCAAGCCCAACTTACGTCACAATGCTAATCTCAACTCGGCATGAGAAACTTACATTTTCTAGTTCGCTGGTCAGGTGATGGTCATGTCAGAAATATGTCTCTTCCTCCGCAGTGACCACACAGTTCTGTGTGTAATATCTCATGAGATTTCAGAGGCAAAAAGGAGGATGTAGGCTGAGGCCACACAAAATATAGCATTTCCATAAAAGACTCTTGCAAACATTATTCAGAACATTTGTGGATAAGGCTGTGGCACTAATAACACTTTAACTACATTATAGATGTGCAGAATATTATACTAGTCCCTGCCCTCCCATTGTGGGGTTTTCTTACTGTGGTAAGTTGCCTGCTTCATATCATTTGTGGACCTGTCTACAGGTTGATCTCCAATGTTTTTAAATCAACTGTCCATTATTTTTCAAGTGGTAATTTATTTTTTCTGCTTATTTAGTAGTTGCTTATCCTTTTAGACGTCTGAGACATACTTCCCCTGACGAAGCCCCAACGGGCGAAACATGTTGGGACTGTGTATGATCCTCTCATTTGAACATTGATGCAACCACCATCTTTGGGATTACCCTATTGTGAAATCAGTGATATTGTTCATATTTTTATCAATTTTGTATAAATTGACAATAAAATTTGTTGTATACTTTTTTACCAATTGGTAGTTAAGTCTTCCACTGTGTTCAGTACTAATTTATTAGCACCGTTATAGTCCCGTGTACTTTCTCTCAAGTTTTGCTATATTATACTAGTATTTTAATGGAGGCATACAGTACCCAATTAGAGTAAAGTGTGTTTTTTTTTTTTGTTTTTTTTTTACATTTGGCTTGAGTTTTGCTGGTATGACTTGTTCCCATGTACTTTATATTGATGACATTTTCACACTCTGCTTGGCATATCACAATTATTGTGTTGGCATGATTCATTCCCACAGGCAGTTACTGGCACAGACCACACACATTGCCCAAGGAATCTCCCCCATTGTGTTGCATACATCTCTCATATGATCACACTATGCAAAGCCTGGAAGCCATTGTGAAAATAGGTCAGATGAATGCCTGTCCTTTTCACACGAACAGCAGGTAACATTACTATATTAGTGCAGCAGTCTATCTAATTCTAGCTACATATAGTACATTACATTGATTTAAAGTGTATGCAAAGCCCAAAAAAAATTAGATACAGGAGGGATGATTAGAAACAACCACTGCCAGGTTTTTATTGCTGAATAAATTCACCCTATTTGTCTTTTTGCCCTTGGTGACTAGGGATGGGCCCGGTGCTCGATTCGAACCCATGTTCGAATCGAGCATCGGGCGTTCGCTCGCTCGTCGAGCCCAGAACTATTTGGGCCGTTCGCATCACATTCGTGTGATGCGAGCAGCCCCGCAATGCATTGCGGCCGGCGCGGCCGGCGCAGTGCATTGCTGGCTGATGATTGGCCAAGCATGCACTGTGACCCCGCATGCTTGGCCAATCACAGCGCCCGAAACTCGGAGAGCAATAATTGGCTACAGGCAGGACGCCTGTAGCCAATTACAGCTCAGGGGCTTTAGTACACGCCCCACCATTTAAAAGGCCGCCACGCCATCGGCCCCGGTCACATGAGTTCCGGCTTTAGGAGAGATTAGTCTGCTGATTCTGTCTTTGCTTGATACTGAAAGATTTGCTCTTCTTTGCTAAACCATTGGCTATTTCTTTGCTAAACCATTGCTACCTAAGTCATTGATCGTTCATTGCTGCTGATTGCACAGTTAGTGTGTTATTAGCTGCTGCTGGGGATTAGTCTGGTGCGTGCTTACTGTTAGTACAGTATTGCAGTAGTACCAACCGCAGTGCTGTTAGCACAGCATTGCACCCCAACAGCACCCATAGGACTTCTAGTGTGTTAGTGGCAGCAAACAGAGCTCCTATATTTTCTTCTCAGCAGCACCCATAGGACTTCTAGTGTGTTAGTGGCATCACACAGAGCTCCTATATTTTCTTCTCAGCAGCACCCATAGGACTTCTAGTGTGTTAGTGGCAGCAAACAGAGCTCCTATATTTTCTTCTCAGCAGCACCCATAGGACTTCTAGTGTGTTAGTGGCAGCAAACAGAGCTCCTATATTTTCTTCTCAGCAGCACCCATAGGACTTCTAGTGTGTTAGTGGCAGCAAACAGAGCTCCTATATTTTCTTCTCAGCAGCACCCATAGGACTTCTAGTGTGTTAGTGGCATCACACAGAGCTCCTATATTTTCTTCTCAGCAGCACCCATAGGACTTCTAGTGTGTTAGTGGCAGCAAACAGAGCTCCTATATTTTCTTCTCAGCAGCACCCATAGGACTTCTAGTGTGTTAGTGGCATCACACAGAGCTCCTATATTTTCTTCTCAGCAGCACCCATAGGACTTCTAGTGTGTTAGTGGCAGCAAACAGAGCTCCTATATTTTCTTCTCAGCAGCACCCATAGGACTTCTAGTGTGTTAGTGGCAGCAAACAGAGCTCCTATATTTTCTTCTCAGCAGCACCCATAGGACTTCTAGTGTGTTAGTGGCAGCAAACAGAGCTCCTATATTTTCTTCTCAGCAGCACCCATAGGACTTCTAGTGTGTTAGTGGCAGCAAACAGAGCTCCTATATTTTCATCTCAGAAGCACCCATAGGACTTCTAGTGTGTTAGTGGCATCACACAGAGCTCCTATATTTTCTTCTCAGCAGCACCCATAGGACTTCTAGTGTGTTAGTGGCAGCAAACAGAGCTCCTATATTTTCTTCTCAGCAGCACCCATACGACTTCTAGTGTGTTAGTGGCATCACACAGAGCTCCTATATTTTCTTCTCAGCAGCACCCATAGGACTTCTAGTGTGTTAGTGGCATCATACAGAGCTCCTATATTTTCTTCTCAGCAGCACCCATAGGACTTCTAGTGTGTTAGTGGCATCACACAGAGCTCCTATATTTTCTTCTCAGCAGCACCCATAGGACTTCTAGTGTGTTAGTGGCAGCAAACAGAGCTCCTATATTTTCTTCTCAGCAGCACCCATAGGACTTCTAGTGTGTTCGTGGCAGCAAACAGAGCTCCTATATTTTCTTCTCAGCAGCACCCATAGGACTTCTAGTGTGTTAGTGGCATCACACAGAGCTCCTATATTTTCTTCTCAGCAGCACCCATAGGACTTCTAGTGTGTTAGTGGCAGCAAACAGAGCTCCTATATTTTCTTCTCAGCAGCACCCATAGGACTTCTAGTGTGTTAGTGGCATCACACAGAGCTCCTATATTTTCTTCTCAGCAGCACCCATAGGACTTCTAGTGTGTTAGTGGCAGCAAACAGAGCTCCTATATTTTCTTCTCAGCAGCACCCATAGGACTTCTAGTGTGTTAGTGGCAGCAAACAGAGCTCCTATATTTTCTTCTCAGCAGCACCCATAGGACTTCTAGTGTGTTAGTGGCATCACACAGAGCTCCTATATTTTCTTCTCAGCAGCACCCATAGGACTTCTAGTGTGTTAGTGGCAGCAAACAGAGCTCCTATATTTTCTTCTCAGCAGCACCCATAGGACTTCTAGTGTGTTAGTGGCAGCAAACAGAGCTCCTATATTTTCTTCTCAGCAGCACCCATAGGACTTCTAGTGTGTTAGTGGCATCACACAGAGCTCCTATATTTTCTTCTCAGCAGCACCCATAGGACTTCTAGTGTGTTAGTGGCAGCAAACAGAGCTCCTATATTTTCTTCTCAGCAGCACCCATAGGACTTCTAGTGTGTTAGTGGCATCACACAGAGCTCCTATATTTTCTTCTCAGCAGCACCCATAGGACTTCTAGTGTGTTAGTGGCAGCAAACAGAGCTCCTATATTTTCTTCTCAGCAGCACCCATAGGACTTCTAGTGTGTTAGTGGCATCACACAGAGCTCCTATATTTTCTTCTCAGCAGCACCCATAGGACTTCTAGTGTGTTAGTGGCATCACACAGAGCTCCTATATTTTCTTCTCAGCAGCACCCATAGGACTTCTAGTGTGTTAGTGGCAGCAAACAGAGCTCCTATATTTTCTTCTCAGCAGCACCCATAGGACTTCTAGTGTGTTAGTGGCAGCAAACAGAGCTCCTATATTTTCTTCTCAGCAGCACCCATAGGACTTCTAGTGTGTTAGTGGCAGCAAACAGAGCTCCTATATTTTCTTCTCAGAAGCACCCATAGGACTTCTAGTGTGTTAGTGGCATCACACAGAGCTCATATATTTTCTTCTCAGCAGCACCCATAGGACTTCTAGTGTGTTAGTGGCAGCAAACAGAGCTCCTATATTTTCTGCTCAGCAGCACCCATAGGACTTCTAGTGTGTTAGTGGCATCACACAGAGCTCCTATATTTTCTTCTCAGCAGCACCCATAGGACTTCTAGTGTGTTAGTGGCAGCAAACAGAGCTCCTATATTTTCTTCTCAGCAGCACCCATAGGACTTCTAGTGTGTTAGTGGCAGCAAACAGAGCTCCTATATTTTCTTCTCAGCAGCACCCATAGGACTTCTAGTGTGTTAGTGGCAGCAAACAGAGCTCCTATATTTTCTTCTCAGCAGCACCCATAGGACTTCTAGTGTGTTAGTGGCATCACACAGAGCTCCTATATTTTCTTCTCAGCAGCACCCATAGGACTTCTAGTGTGTTAGTGGCAGCAAACAGAGCTCCTATATTTTCTTCTCAGCAGCACCCATAGGACTTCTAGTGTGTTAGTGGCAGCAAACAGAGCTCCTATATTTTCTTCTCAGCAGCACCCATAGGACTTCTAGTGTGTTAGTGGCATCACACAGAGCTCCTATATTTTCTTCTCAGCAGCACCCATAGGACTTCTAGTGTGTTAGTGGCAGCAAACAGAGCTCCTATATTTTCTTCTCAGCAGCACCCATAGGACTTCTAGTGTGTTAGTGGCATCACACAGAGCTCCTATATTTTCTTCTCAGCAGCACCCATAGGACTTCTAGTGTGTTAGTGGCAGCAAACAGAGCTCCTATATTTTCTTCTCAGCAGCACCCATAGGACTTCTAGTGTGTTAGTGGCAGCAAACAGAGCTCCTATATTTTCTTGTCAGCAGCACACATAGTACCTATAGTGTGTTAGTGTCAGCACCCATAGGACCTACAGTGTGTTGTGAGCACACATAGGAGTTCTATTTTTTATACTATATACACTACCGACTACAATGGCTGGAAGACCGCCAAGGAGAGGCAGAGCGTGCCGAGGCAAGAACACAGGGCAGGCAGGCTCTGTTTCTAGAGACAACAGTGCTGGCCGTGGACGTGGTCGTGCATCGTCATCAGCACGTGGCCATGGGACACGCTTGTCTTTGTTTTCGGCAGCTGGACATGTGGAGCCGCATCATGCCGAAGGCTTGGTAGAATGGATGACCAAGCCCTCCTCATCCTCCTCATCCTCTCTCACCCAGGCTCAGGGTACTGGCAGAGCAGCTGCCAACGCGTACTCAATGGCATCATCAGCCACCCCTTCCCTAGACCCACCATGTCCTCCTGAGGAGTCCCCCGAACTGTTTGAGCACAGTGTTGGGTACATGCTCCAGGAGGATGCCCAACGATTCGAAGGCTCGGATGATGATACCCAGCTTGAGGAAGTCAGTAGTGTGCGCGCAGAGAAAGGGGATGCTGAAGGACAGCAATCTGGCAGTAGTGTTCCACCAGCTGCAGCTTACTGCCAGGTTTGCTCTAGTGGTGAAGAGGGAGGGGATGATGAGGTCACTGACTCCACGTGGGTGCCTGAAGGGAGAGAGGAGGAGGAGGAGGAGGATGCAGCGTCACATGTCCAACGAGGCAGGATGCCCCCTGGAGGCCAGCTAGAGGCCAGCACAGCAACTGTACCACACCGCAGAGCTCCGCCTGTGCAGGGCGCTGCCTCTGCACGTTATCACAAAAGTTCTTTGGTGTGGGCCTTTTTTGAGACGAGTGCATCAGATCGCACCACTGCTATTTGCAATATTTGTCTCAAGCGTATCTCGCGTGGCCAAAACATCAGCCGCTTGGGCACCACAAGCATGAGCAGACATATGTCGACCTGCCATGCAGCTCGTTGGCAAGCACACATAAAAGACCCACACCAAAGAACAAAGCGGACCTCTCCTTGCTCCTCATCAGCTGGGATCTCCATCCCCACTATATCTTCAGTCCTCTCTGAAAGCTGCTCTGAGAGGACTGAAGGTGTAGAATTAGGTGTGTCACAACCAAGTACTTGCAGTACACCGACGTCCGATTGTAGCAGGCAAATTTCCCTGCCCCAGCTGCTGGACCGTCGAAAGAAGTATACTCCCAGCCATCCACATGCCCAGCGGTTGAATGCTAGCTTGGCTAAATTGCTAGCACTTCAACTGCTGCCTTTTCAGTTGATAGACTCGGCCCCCTTCCGTGAGTTTGTTCAATGTGCGGTTCCTCAGTGGCAGGTTCCCAAACGCCACTTTTTCTCACGGAAGGCAATTCCGTCTCTCTACTGGCATGTGGAAGGCAATGTCCATGCCTCGCTGGACAGGGCGGTCAGCGGTAAGGTGCATATTACCGCTGACTCATGGTCCAGCAGGCATGGACAGGGACGTTATCTTTCTTTCACGGCCCATTGGGTCACTCTATTGGTAGCTGGGAGGGATGCAGGACAAGGTGCAGTAGTGTTGGAGGTTGTTCCGCCACCACGCCTCCAAAATGCTACTACTGGTTGTGACACACCTCTCTCCTCCACCCCCTCCTCTTCTTCTTCCTCCATGTCCTCTTCGAGTGCTCTGTCCTCGGAACCAGCGGTGCTCCGTAGGACGTACAAGGGGCTACGCGAGTACGCAGGCAAAAAGATGCCATGCCGTGCTTGCGCTGGTGTGTTTGGGGGACAGGAGCCACACTGGGCCAGAGGTTCTGGCAGCTCTGCAGGGGCAGGCCGAGAGGTGGTTGACGCCACGCCAGCTTAAGCCAGGAATGGTCGTTTCTGATAATGGCACCAACCTCCTCTCCGCCCTGCGACAGGGGCAGCTCACCCATGTGCCCTGTATGGCTCACGTCCTCAACCTGGTGGTGCAGCGGTTCTTGGGCAGGTTGCCAGGCTTACAGGATGTCCTGAGGCAGGCCAGGAAAGTCTGTGTGCATTTCCGCCGATCTTATAATGCCAGTGCTCGGCTGACTGAGCTGCAAAAGGAGCTGAACCTGCCCAAGAACCGCCTAATATGTGACATGCCCACCAGGTGGAACTCAACGTTGGCCATGCTGCAGCGACTGCACACGCAGCAGAGGGCCATCAATGAGTACCTTTGCGACTACGGCACCAGGACAGGGTCAGGGGAGCTTGGCTTTTTTTCCCCACGCCAGTGGAGCATGATCAGGGATGCATGCACTGTCCTCTCACCATTTGAGGAGGCCACGAGGATGGTGAGCAGTGACAGTGCATGCATCAGTGACACTGTACCTCTTGTCCACCTGTTGGAGCATACGCTGCGTGGGATAATGGACAGGGCACTTGAGGCAGAACAGAGGCAGGAAGAGGAGGACTTCCTTGTCTCTCAAGGCCCCCTTTATCCAGACAATGTTCCTTCTGTCCCACCCATCACACAGGAAGAGGAGGAGGAGGAGGAGGAGGATTGTGTGAGCATGGAGGTGGAGCCTGGCACTCAGCATCAGCAGCAGCAGTCTTTTAGGGATGATGTACAGTCCCAACAAACCAGTGGACTTGTACGTGGCTGGGAGGAGGTGGCTGGCGATCATGTCATCCTCAGTGACCCAGAAGACTCCAGACCGAATGCCTCAGCTAACCTACGCTGCATGGCCTCCCTGATCCTGCAAAGCCTGCGGAAGGATCCTCGTGTTCTTCGGATCAAGGAGAGTGACCATTACTGGCTGGCCACTCTCCTTGATCCACGGTACAAGGGTAAGGTTGCGGACCTTATCTTGCCGTCGCAGAGGGAGCAGAGGATGAGACATCTCAGGGAGGCCTTGCAGAAAGGTCTGTGCAACGCGTTCCCAGAAACTGGGAGGTTACAAACTCCTGGTCCTGGACGACGAGTTGCTGAGGCTTCGGTCAGTAGCAGAAGGAGCGGTGGGGAAGGTGGACGTCTGACCGATGCGTTCAGACAATTTTTTAGTCCGCAGCCCCAAGGTATGATCGGTTCCAGCAACCATCGCCAGCGTCTGATATACATGGTGCAGGAATACCTAGGGGCAAGGTCAGACTTGGACACCTTTCCCACCGAAAATCCTCTGGCTTACTGGGTCCTGAGGATGGATCACTGGCCAGAGCTTGCACAGTATGCAATTGAGCTACTGGCCTGTCCTGCATCCAGCGTTCTTTCCGAACGCACATTCAGTGCTGCTGGAGGATTTGTCACCGATCATAGGGTGCGCCTGTCCACCGACTCGGTTGATCGACTGACCTTCATAAAAATGAATCAGTCTTGGATCACCACCAGCTACCAGACACCTGAAGCGGATATAACGGAATAATTTATAATGTCACATCCCTTCAAGACTGCCTATGCTGATGCTGAGTGACTGTCCTGTTATGTTCACTGACTATCCTCTTCCTCCTCCTCAATGATCCATGCCACCACACCAGTGCCTAAGGCACAATTTTTCAGCCCCTGTATAACAGGGGCGTGTAATTACAATTTTTTAAAAAGATGCTTCGCAACAGGTGTGACTGCTGTGCTCAGAGTACAGTATCTGTGAGGGGTTGCAGTGTTGTGGCACCAGCACCAGTGCCTAAGGCACAATTTTTCAGCCCCTGTTGGGGCGTGTAATTACAATTTTTAGGCAATGCTTTGCAACAGGTCTCATTGCTGTGCTCAGAGTACAGTATCTGTGAGGGGTTGCAGTGTTGTGGCACCAGCACCAGTGCCTAAGGCACAATTTTTCAGCCCCTGTATAACAGGGGCGTGTAATTACAATTTTTTAAAAAGATGCTTCGCAACAGGTGTGACTGCTGTGCTCAGAGTACAGTATCTGTGAGGGGTTGCAGTGTTGTGGCACCAGCACCAGTGCCTAAGGCACAATTTTTCAGCCCCTGTTGGGGCGTGTAATTACAATTTTTAGGCAATGCTTTGCAACAGGTCTCATTGCTGTGCTCAGAGTACAGTATCTGTGAGGGGTTGCAGTGTTGTGGCACCAGCACCAGTGCCTAAGGCACAATTTTTCAGCCCCTGTATAACAGGGGCGTGTAATTACAATTTTTTAAAAAGATGCTTCGCAACAGGTGTGACTGCTGTGCTCCAAGTACAGTATCTGTGAGGGGTTGCAGTGTTGTGGCACCAGCACCAATGCCTAAGGCACAATTTTTCAGCCCCTGTTTAACAGGGGCGTGTAATTACAAATCTTGATCTAATAGTTCACAGCAGGGCCCATTCCTGCGCCCACCAAGAGTAACTATGAGGGCCTACAGTCTTGTGGCAACACCGTCCACCACCACCACCACCACCAAAGGCCCAATTTTTCTGCCCTGTTCAACAGGTGCATGCAATTACAAATCTTGATCTAATAACTCACAGCAGGGCCCATTCCTGCACCCACCAAGAGTAACTGTGAGGGCTTACAGTCTTGTGGCAACACCGTCCACCACCACCACCACCACCACCAAAGGCCCAATTTTTCTGCCCGGTTCAACAGGTGCATGCAAGTACAAATCTTGATCTATTAACTCACAGCAGGGCCCATTCCTGTGCCCACCAGTCTTGTGGCTACACCAACATCTAATAGGGCAAATTTCTGCAGAGTATATACGGCAGGCCCCTACTTTCAAACATCCAACTTACAAACGACTCCTACTTGCAAACGGCAAGAGAAAACAGGAAGTGAGAGGAAATCTACCCCTAGGAAGGAAAATTCTATCCTGTTAGATTTAATTTGGGAAAAAGGTATCTCCTCTCTACTGATGCTTTATCACCAATCCTTGTTTCAATTAAAACCCCACTTTTCCAAAAACATTTGTCATTGGGACGGAAAGTGAGGTGACATGTTCTGAACAGATGTGCAAAGACAGCAAATGTTACAGGGGTGATAACCCCTCCCTATGTTCTCCAAAAAGCTTAAAAATTGATTTTTTTGGGATGTAGCTACACTTCATAATGTACCTGTTCAGATTCTACTTAAGAACAAACCTACAGTCCATGTCTTGTTTGCACCACCTATATACTGCTGTTCAGAGTATATAGGGTTGTAGGTATAGGGTTTTATTTTGGGTGCGGGGTCCCCCTTAGTATCCATACAAGACCCAAAGGGGCTGGGGTGGGGGGGGGGGGGGGGTGATGGGGTAGCCATGCCATTTTTCTCAAGGATTTTCAGCCATATGGCGGCCAGGACAAGACATGACATTAAAGCCGCAAGTGGTTTTAAATGGCTTCTTTTTTTCCTTTACAAATGTCATTTTGTGCAAGGACAGTTCTAAACACGGGAAACACATGCCACTTCACAGGCATACTTTAGACACCCCCCAGGTACCGTATTTAAAGGAAAATTTCACTTTTTTTTTTTTTTCACTTTATGCATCATTAAAATGACTGCTCCCGAAAAAACTTTAGTTTTTAAAATTTCTTTTTGCATTGATATATGTCCCCTGGGGCAGGACCCGGGTCCCCAAACCTGTTTTATAACATTAACATGCATATTGGCCGTTGTAATTAGCAATTTTGATTTCGAACGTTCGCGTCCATTATAACGAATAGGGTTCGAAAATTCGCGCGAACTTTCGGTCCGTTCGAAGGTTCTGGTGCGAACCGAACCCGGGGGTGTTCGGCTCATCCCTATTGGTGACTAATGTCAACAACAGAGAAAGTGATGGGAAATCCAAAATTTTATAGTCACCAAAACAAGAGGTGATGGTAAATCTTTCAATGAGGACAACAGTTCTGGTGACAACTGGTGACAACTGTCTAAGATGGGAAACCCCTCAAAAAAAGTTTTTGCTATACATACCCTTAACAACTGATTTTTCTGTGGTATTCTTGAAGAATGTTTAATAATGTGGGATTAATATTGCATACTGATTTTTCTATTTGATCCATGCTTGAGGTGACTGTAGCCATATTAGTTCACTAATAACAAAAACAACTAAGCATTGTCTGTGATACTTTTTTATTTCCACTAACACCCATATGTTCAGGACAAGCTTTTGGGGTATACCCCCTTCTTTAAAACGTTGTGTATTAGTACTGCTTGGACCATGAAGAAGGGGGTACACCCTGAAAGTTTTTCCTGGAAATTTGGATGTTAGTGCAAATAAACAAATTATCACAGACAGTACTCAATCCTATTTGACCCAGTAATCGTATATTTCTTTGAGATCTCTCTGTGATGATCAGGAAGTTTTAGGAATTAAAATTGATCATTTCCTGCTATTAAGTATAAGACTAATTGAAACATTCACTATATTGTCAACACCTGCCTTTACACACACATGAACTTTTAATGGCATCCCAGTCTTAGTCCGTAGGGTTCAATATTGAGTTGGCCCACTCTTTGCAGCTATAACAGCTTCAACTCTTCTGGGAAGGCTGTCAAGATTACTCATCTTGGAACTAAGCCCCCCCAGCGCTGCAAAGCCACTGCTGAAGGGCTGATATGTTCCCCCTGTCTTGCTTCTGGGTTCGTGAACACCGACGCTGTGATTGGCTGGAGCTGCGATGACATGACTCCCACGCATGCGTGCCGGAGCCCTCAGTTCCGGCCACGAAGCTCTGGAGTTCCGGCAAGGTATGCCAGACCTTCAGAGCGCATGTGCCAGTGATGTCACTGGTTCAGGCCAAATATCTCCTAAATGGTGCACGTTTAGGAGATATTCCTTTTACCTACAGGTAAACCTTATTATAGGCTTACCTGTAGGTAAAAATTACCACAAGGGGTTTAGAACCGCTTTAAGAGCTTATATCTGGAAGTCCATCACTTTATTTACTCTTATGCAAGATTCTCTTCCCGGACTACATTTCCCACAGTTCAGTGCAGCCTACATCAAAGTCTCCCAAGTCCTTTATGCTCACCGGCTGTATGCTGAACGGCATTGAAAGCCAACATAAGAGTCTTGTATAGACTAACAAAGTAGCTGCAGCACAGTGTCTTTATAGTTGCTCTCTCTCTCTAGCCAAGCACCTGGCTACATTGAAATAATTAGTCTGGTGAAGAGGTATCTTTAAGCTGCCTATAGAATTGACAAGGTGTTCTTACTGATAGTAACAGAGCAGTCTGTGTACAGGACACTCCATAAACCTGAAGGGTCTGCAGCAGTGGCGGCCTGTCCATTAGGGATGCAGGGGTGCCACCGCCCTAATCCATGTACCTGGCCCCTAATTTACATGCCGGGCACCGGAAGCATGGATTCCAATGTTTTTTTTTTTTAAGAAGCACATGATTAGAGCCAGAGGCTTCAGAAAGGGTGGGCTCCAGGCACAGTGTGGGGCTTATGTGTTTGGCTGGCTGGCTGGCCCCAAAAAAATTGAGCACCAGCTGCCACTGGTCTGCAGAGCCTTGAGATGATGAAATTATCATCACATCCATTCAAAAATGGCTGGACTGGACCACTGCTATCCTATGTCTGTGGTAATATCGCAGGGTCTCTAAATTGTAAATTTCTGAGTTCATGGAAAACTGATTTAAATGCTGAAGATTGCTCATGTCTGGGGGATATCCCGTGTCTGGGGTAATATCTCAGGGTCTCTAAATTTGTCAATTTCTGAGTTCATGGAAAACTGATTTTAAATGCTGAAGTTTTTTTTTAGCTTCCTCCTTCCTCCACTAGTCAATGGAAAATATGTGCATTCTAAGAAAAGAACCGTGTTGACAGGAGATAAAGATCCATCTTCTTATCTGACCACATTGATTCTGATTGGCCTTCACTTTCACTAAACTGCTTATACTGATATAGTTTAAGGTATTTCCTTACCACATCTCTTTCTTTTCCTAGATTCTTCCACTCTTATCTCTATTTTTTTGTGTATAGAAACATAGAAACACACACACAAACAGTTGTATTCCATAATAGGTCAAAAAGGCCTTACAGTATATTGCAATGTGCAAGGGTACATCATTCCAAATCCGCTCTGCCATGTGTCCATCTGATCTAGAGGAATGGTCTAGTGCACCTTTTTGATTTTTCTATTTTCATTGTGAAAAAGGCTTATGTGCTGTGAAGTGTACTCATGAGCTATCGCTTTTGGAGTAAGGTGACCAATACCGCTCAGCTTTAGCCATGCAAACCAACTTTTGCTGCCTTTGCTTTGCTGCTACTTAGAAGTTACCTGCAGTACATGCTCCTCTTTTTTTTCTACCCATTAAGAAATGGCACATTTATGTAGCGGGGTATTGCTCTTCAATCCTTCTGGTATTGCTCACTTCTGTTAATGTGGCCTGTGGTCAGAGCAACCCCCCAAACCAAGTTTGGTGGGAGGTTCCCCTGCCAAGTTCTTTTGCCACCATAAATTGCATTACTGTCAGATAATGTTTGTGTTATCTTTGGGGACCAAAGATTTTAAGTGGGGGGAGTGTGTAGCGGGGTATTGCTCTTCAATCCCGCAGAAACTACATTACCCAGTAGACATTGAGACACCCAGGGTGCATTGCCCCGCACAGGGACTGCTGGGGTGGACTTTATAAAAGAAGGCGGAGCGGAAATCTTTCTCTTTGGACACCGCCCGCCCAGCAAGTGGAACTCCTGTCTGAGTTGCTGTGACGTTAGGCCCAAAGCCTGGGCCCTTTTCCAAAGAGCCTTCCGCTCTCATCGAGGAACCTGAGGGACGTCTCTCCATTGTTGCTGCATCGTTGCCAGGAGGACCGAAGACTCGGATGTCGACAGACCTGTGTACCTAGACACAGCAGCGGAAGAAACGGACGTGGACTGGTCCGGTTGGGTGAGAGAGCACCTGATCAGAGACAGATACAGTATCCCTGTTACCCTTGTGGATTACAGTTTATTCTTCAAAGTGCACCACCGTTGCTAGCAAAGATTTCTCTGCAAGACTTTCACTTAGTTCAGTCAGGCCTGACTGGGTAGCGTAGACATTGCGGGGCGCCATCTTGTCCACGAGGGAGAATAGCTGCAGCGGGGACAGTGCGGGTTACAAATATACTGTATACTTGTCTGCTCATTTAAATACTGTTTTATTGCAGGGCTCTGCACATGACATGTACACTGTTGTTCTTTTGCTTACCCACAAATTTGAGTAAATACTTAAGGGTCAAGTATACTGGTGTTGGTGTCATTTACTCAGCAGAAGTGCCGGTTAAATATAGTTTTAACTTATTTCTGTGTGTTCTTGTCGTAGGATTGTGTCACCGTGAGTTGCAGGCCACACAATCCTATCGTCCCCTACTGACTGTGCCAGGGGAGGGTAGAGCCGATTGCCAGGGGTTGACAGCGGTGCACTACAGGGCCCAAAATATACCAGCAACCCTCTTAGCTGGGGGTATCGCTATACGTGGGGGCTCGAGTCCGGGATTCCTGTATACTGCACGCTGCAATCAAGCCGGTCAGAAGTACCAGCATGGACCCGCTAGCAATGACACAGTGGTGCGCAGCGGTTGGCGCCGATTCAACCGAGGCAGTAGTTATTGAACTCCCGGGGGGGATCTGGCAAGAAGAAGAGATAAAGCAGCTCATAATGTCGCTGTCTCCGAGCCAAAAAGCATGGGTGATGGATATAAAGCCAGATGTCTCGTGTACATATGCTCTAGTGGAATGGAGCGGAGAAGTACCGGAAGACTTTAGCGGTCGGAACATACGGGCCATAGATAACCAGATATACCGTTTAGTTCATACAAGGGCCGTGAAGAAGGATTCTCCACAGATCTCCCCACCATCATTCCCACTGCTTTTCCCCAAAGTAGAAAGTTCCCAGGAAATGATGACCCCGGGGACGCCTCTGGCTGCTATAGGACCAGAATTACTGAATGCTCTGGGAGATTTCGTTACTAAGTGCCAGAAAAGCAATACGGTGTACGTAGAAGCCTGGTACCGGAAGCTCCGGATCTTCTCAGGGAAGCAACCTGTGCCAGTCGGGGAAGAAGACTTCGACACCTGGATTGAGCAGCCAATGCAGGCCATAGAAGGATGGGAAGTACCCGAAGCGCAGAAGAAGCAGCGCATAAGTGAAAGTTTGAAGGGTACTGCTGCTGAAGCTGTGAAGAATCTTAGGTTCAGCAATGCTGCTTGTACTGCAATGGATTATCTGGCTATGTTGCAGGAGGAATTTGGCCAGCTGGAAAAGGTGACTGAACTGATGTACCAGTTCGAACATACCCTTCAACAGCCTGGAGAAAGATTATCCGAATATGTCCGGAGGCTGAATAGAATGTTGTGCCAAATTGTCCTTAAAAAGGGAATGCTGCCCCAAGTCATAGACGCGACTAGGAGGAAGCAGATCCTGAGGGGAGCCTTGCGTTCGGATCCAGTTTGGCTCCACTTGAAGACCTCTGAAGGAGTCATGAATTTGAGTTACCCAGACCTTGTGCGGATCATAAGGGATGAAGAAGCCCTGTTGAAGGACCAACAGGCGGTTGAGAAGACTACTCCCCTCCCCTCGGTGGGAGTCAGATCAGCAACAGCCACTGAATGAGACTCAGAAGTGGAGACCCTGAAGTCCCAGATGACTGAAGTGCTGGATCTTTTGACCTCTCTACTGGCTAAGAACTCAGGAGCCAAAGAGCAAGAGGAGACCAGGAATGAACCACGCCAGAGTGTCTCAACTCCAACCTCCCCGCAGGGGAAAAGAGGAACTGTCTGTTTCAATTGTGGAGGAGTCGGCCACTTTGGAAGAGTGTGCCCCAGTCCAAGGAAGAACCGAGGCACTTACCACCAGCCGGCGGAAAACTTCAGAGGGCCCCGGTGAGGGAGTCAGCCGGGCGCCCATTATTTACAGAAAGCTCCAACCAGATCCTAAAGCCGGAAGTGAAGGAAGAGAAGGGAAACAATGCCCCTCCTAAAATACTCAATACCACTTTTCAGGAGTTAAAATCTAACAATCTGCAGGAAGTCAGAGCATACCAGGCCCAACAGGGGTTGAGATCCAGAAAGAAATGGGAAAAAAAGGAAAACCCCAAAGGGAAAATCCCTAAGTTCAAAGAAAGAGGCCCCCCAGAAGAGTTTTCCAGCCAAGTTGGTGGGACCCTCCCCTGTGGTCCCTATTCAAGTGGAGGGAGTCTACACAAGGGCCATCCTGGACACAGGAGCCCAAGTGACACTTTTATACAGAGACTTTTACCAAAAACACCTGAGCCACGTGCCCTTACAGAAGCTGGAAGACCTAGAAATATGGGGAATTGGTACTCAAAGTTTTCCCTACGACGGTTATGTCTCAATCAGGCTGGCCTTCAACCCCTCAATGACCGGAAAAGCGGAAGTTTTTGACACCCTGGCAGTGGTCTGCCCCCGCCCCCGCCCACCAGGAGCCAACAAGAGTTCCCTGATTATAGGGACCAACACTGACCTGGTCAGGAGACTACTGGCTCCCCTAGCACAGGAGCAGGGTACTTCAGAAGCCAGGATCCACCCCATGTTGCAGCAGGCCTACCGAAGATTGGTCCTAGAACAGAAGGCCCCGGAAGAGGGGGTGTGGGAAAGTCTGGAGACTGTCCAAGAAGGAGAAAGTGCTGCAGCCTGGCGAGATGAATTGCCTGAAGGCTACTGTGAAGCTCTCATGGAAACAGCCTGGCCCCTTTGTGATTCTGGAACCAGACCCTCTAGACACCCACCCAGAGTTGGAAGTGATCCCACAAAGTGGTCCCGTTAAGGGCTTTGAAGAAGGCGAAGGGCCAGATCCCAGTGAGCCTCAGGAATATCAGTGGATCCCCTGTGAAGATTCCGGCCCGGATGTTGTTGGGAAAAGTAAACCCTGTTACTCCATTGGCCCTGTCTGATCTAGAGAAGACTGAGAGAGGGGAACCCAATCTGGACAAACTCTGCCTAGAGAACACCACCCTATCGCCAGTGTGGAAGGAGAAAGCCAAGGCCCAACTGACCAGATGGAGAAAATGTTTCTCAAAGGACAAATTTGACATAGGGTGTCCAAGGAGTGCCACCCATAAGATTCGTCTGCAGGAAGACAAGCCTTTCTGGGAGAGGGTCCGGCGAGTTCCCCTGGCTGACTTAGAAGACCTGCGTGAACAACTGGCGGAGTTAAAGAGAACTGGAGTTATTCGAGAGTCCAGAAGCCCATCTGCCTCCCCTATTGTAGTAGTCAGGAAAAAGAACGGGTCACTGAGACTTTGCATAGACTACAGGACTCTCAATAGGAGGACCATACCCGATCAGTATACTACCCCCAGGATAGAAGATGCCTTACAGTGTCTGTCTGGAGCTAAGTGGTTCAGTGTAATGGACCTGAAGAGTGGGTATTACCAGATCCCAATGCATCCAGAGGACAGGGAGAAGACGGCATTCATCACCCCAGTGGGATTCTACGAGTTTAACAGGATGCCTCAGGGCCTTTCGGGGGCTCCTGCTACTTTCCAGAGACTGATGGAGAAGACAGTGGGGGACATGAATCTTATTGAAGTCCTAGTGTACCTAGACGACATCAATGTCTTCGGGAAGACTCTGGAGGAGCACGAAGAGAGGCTGGAGAAAGTCCTGAAGAGGCTCAGTGAAGAGGGACTCAAACTCTCCAGGCAGAAGTGTCAGTTCTATCAGAACTCAGTCCACTATCTGGGACACATAGTGTCTGAAGAGGGAGTGTCTACAGACCCTGACAAGCTGGAAGCAGTTACCTCCTGGCCCCGACCAACTACAGTGACTGAGCTCAGATCCTTCCTGGGGTTCTGCTCCTACTACCGCAGATTTTTGGAAGGGTTTGCAAGAATTCCCAGACCCCTGAACGAGCTACTGAAGACAGAAGGAGAGGAGAATGACACTGGCCCCAGGAAACCCGGAGAGTCCATGGAAGATCAGTGGACAGAGAAGTGTGAAGAGGCGTTCAAGATGCTGAAGAAAAGTCTGACCACTGCCCCAGTCTTAGCCTATGCTGATACCAAAAGACCATACGAACTACATGTGGATGCCAGCCATGATGGTCTGGGAGGCGTGCTATACCAGGAGTATGAAGGACAGTTGAAGCCGGTCGCCTATGTGAGTAGGAGTCTAACATCAGCGGAAAATAATTACCCCACCCACAAGTTGGAGTTCCTGGCCCTAAAATGGGCAGTGGTGGACAAGCTCAAAGACTACCTGTATGGAGCTGACTTTACTGTAAAGACAGACAATAACCCACTTACTTATCTTTTCACCACAGCCAAGCTGGATGCCACCGGCCACCGTTGGTTGGGAGCTGGGAACCGAGATGCTGATGCGTTGTCCAGAAGGTCCCATACCCCCACTTGCCCTGTGGAAGACTGGACCCAGGTGGCCCCAGATGGGGTGTGGGCTTTGTGTCAGGGAGCACAGCTTCAAGCTAGTGGCAGATCCAGGGCAGAAGAGATTGGAGTTTCGGTGGTGGGGGTACCCAAATGCTATTGTGATGTGACTCAGATTGGCGAAGACAACTTGCCAAAACTGTCCAAGAAAGACATAAGGCGGGACCAAGTAGAACACCCTTGGGGAAGATTGGCCTTGGAAACTCTGGAAGATCAGGATCCGGCCAGGCTCTTACAGGATCCCTCGAAGGAGGCTCGATTGGTCCACAAAGAATGGGACAAGTTACAGGTGCATCAAGGGGTGGTCTACTGAAGGGGCCCCTCTGATGACCTGGAGGATAAGTGGCAACTGTTCTTGCCAGAAAAACATCGAAAGACTGTCTTAGCTGCTCTACATGACAACCATGGCCACTTGGGAGCCAAAAGAACCTTTCAGCTTGTAAGAAGTAGGTTTTACTGGCCTTGCATGCGAGCTGAGGTGGAGGAATATTGTCACTCATGCGCTCGCTGCATTCAGAGGAAGATATTGCCACGTCAAGCTGCCCCAATGGGCCACCTGCAGAGTCAAGGACCCTTGGACTTGGTATGCATTGACTTTCTGTGCCTGAAGCCTGACTTGAGTGGACATGGAAATGTTCTGGTAATAACCGACCATTTCACCTGTTATAAAATATAAAAAGCAGTATATAAAAACTTAAAATAAAAAGTTCAGAATAAACTGCAGCAGCGCTACGGACAAAAGTTCAAATGTACGTCTTCTATATAATCCAATTTATATAGGTGGTGTAGATAGTGAATGAAGGATGTGGTTATAGCTGGTTTAAATCTTGGTTCCTGTGCTCCTTATCACCAATATGTGTTTTCACCTCGTGGGGGGATTAGGGTCCCCTAATGGGGATGCACTCACCAGATATTAAAACAATAAAGGCATGTGTAAACCATCCTTCTTTAGTATGTTCTGTCTTCTTCTACTGTACAGGCACTTCTGGCATATGTGAGGAGAAAGGAACAAACTACATAGGGTAGTACTGTTTGGTAATTTTTATTAATATTCCCCAAAACAAACAAGCCCCTTTGCATATGTGCGTACCAATAAAAAGAATAAAACAGGCGTATATAATGTGTGTGAGAGATAAATGGACGCTTGTAGCGCTTTCAGACTTGCCCCTAGAGAACGCCACTTCCTGGTTCCTCTGGCGTCTTCCTGGTATGGTCCTGGAGCGCAGATGCGTCACTTCCGGTTTGCTGGGTATTGCTGGTCACGCCCTGACGTTTCGTCACTTCCTGACTTCTTCCGAGGGCGTGACCAGTCTCCGCAGCAACCGGACTAAATATGCTCCTCTGATCCCGCCCCACTATAGACGTTGGAGCGTTCGGGTTGCGTCTGCGTCACCGCGCATGCGCACTTCAGCCCCACGTCTATGCCCTGTTGTGGGCGGAAGCGCATGCGCGGTGACGCAGACGCAACCCGAACGCTCCAACGTCTATAGTGGGGCGGGATCAGAGGAGCATATTTAGTCCGGTTGCTGCGGAGACTGGTCACGCCCTCGGAAGAAGTCAGGAAGTGACGAAACGTCAGGGCGTGACCAGCAATACCCAGCAAACCGGAAGTGACACATCTGCGCTCCAGGACCATACCAGGAAGACGCCAGAGGAACCAGGAAGTGGCGTTCTCTAGGGGCAAGTCTGAAAGCGCTACAAGCGTCCATTTATCTCTCACACACATTATATACGCCTGTTTTATTCTTTTTATTGGTACGCACATATGCAAAGGGGCTTGTTTGTTTTGGGGAATATTAATAAAAATTACCAAACAGTACTACCCTATGTAGTTTGTTCCTTTCTCCTCACATATGCCAGAAGTGCCTGTACAGTAGAAGAAGACAGAACATACTAAAGAAGGATGGTTTACACATGCCTTTATTGTTTTAATATCTGGTGAGTGCATCCCCATTAGGGGACCCTAATCCCCCCACGTGGTGAAAACACATATTGGTGATAAGGAGCACAGGAACCAAGATTTAAACCAGCTATAACCACATCCTTCATTCACTATCTACACCACCTATATAAATTGGATTATATAGAAGACGTACATTTGAACTTTTGTCCGTAGCGCTGCTGCAGTTTATTCTGAACTTTTTATTTTAAGTTTTTATATACTGCTTTTTATATTTTATGCCTATCTTTTAGCAGCTGCTGTTCTTTTAGATTTTATTGTTTCACTTTTATTGTTTTACTTTTTTTCTGGTGCTTTTTAGCTTTGTGGTTTTTCTATTTAGCGCAGAGTGATACTAAGAAAGGGGGGCGCAATTATTTAGTATCTTTTATTTTTGATTTCACCCGTTATGCCCAGGCCTTTCCAACTAAAGACCAGAAAGCCTCCACTGTAGCCAAAATACTGGTAGAGAAGTACTTTGTGCATTACGAGTTACCTCAACGCCTTCACTCGGATCAAGGGAGCAACTTTGAGAGCCGACTGATCCGGAAGTTGTTAGACTCTTTGGGCATAAAGAAGACTCGTACTACCCCTTATCACCCCCAAGGTGATGCCCGACCAGAAATATTCAACAGGACTTTACTAAATATACGACCAGTGATGTCACAGGGTATTCCCCTTATAGACTTACGTTTGGCAGGGAAGCAAGACTACCCGTAGATCTGGCCTTTGGCATCTCAACAGACCATACATCAGCTGCCTCACACAAGGGATACGTGGACAGGCTGCGGAAGAGCTTAAGGTTGGCCTATGAGATGGCCCAATCAACTTCTAACCAGAGGGGAGCCCGGAATAAACGAAACTTTGACCTCAAGGTCCGGATCCAAGATTTGCAGCCCGGAGACAGAGTGTTGCAGAGAAATCTAGGTGTTCCAAGGAAACACAAGCTGGCAGACAGATGGAAGTCAGAGCCCTATGTAATCTACAATAAGCTGCCTGGCTTGCCAGTGTACCAGCTGAAGCCTGAAGGAAGAGAGGGCCCACTAAAGACCTGGCACAGGAACCATCTGCTACCCCTTTCTGAGGCCGTCAGGATGCCTCCTATTTTGGATTCCCCTGAGCTATCTTCCACCCCCCGTACTCCTAGACCCAACACTAGGTGTCAAATGACTCTATCAAGGGAGGAAGAAACTTCTGAGCACAGCGAAGAGGAGGAAGTAGATCCCAGCTGGCTGTGGCCGTCTCAGGCACCTGAACCCCTGATGGTGGATCCAGCTGCTGAGTTTATCCCATCCAATGTTCCGAGTGATGAGTGGGAAGGCGCATTGGAATTTGTCCCAGATGAAGATCCAAGGAACTCTCTGTACCTTCTTGCACCTGAGTCAGATGTCCTGGAAGCAGAAAATCATCCCACACCTGCCTTAGTAGAAATACCTACACTACCGGAGCCAGTAACTCCCAGGGAGCAAAGAGTGAAGAGACTTATCCACCCTCCTCAGAGGTTGACATACACTCAAATGGGAGAAAGCTCTGAGGATACTGTGATGACAGCCAGAAGGACAATACAAAAACCTGGCCCCTCCACTGTGCATTTGGTGGAGGACAACCCCAGCTCGCTCTCTGGCACAGTTAGGCAGGTCACTTCTGTTAATGTGGCCTGTGGTCAGAGCAACCCCCCATACCAAGTTTGGTGGGAGGTTCCCCTGCCAAGTTCTTTTGCCACCATAAATTGCATTACTGTCAGATAATGTTTGTGTTATCTTTGGGGACCAAAGATTTTAAGTGGGGGGAGTGTGTAGCGGGGTATTGCTCTTCAATCCCGCAGAAACTACATTACCAAGTAGACATTGAGACACCCAGGGTGCATTGCCCCGCACAGGGACTGCTGGGGTGGACTTTATAAGAGAAGGCGGAGCGGAAATCTTTCTCTTTGGACACCGCCCGCCCAGCAAGTGGAACTCCTGTCTGAGTTGCTGTGACGTTAGGCCCAAAGCCTGGACCCTTTTCCAAAGAGCCTTCCGCTCTCATCGAGGAACCTGAGGGACGTCTCTCCATTGTTGCTGCATCGTTGCCAGGAGGACCGAAGACTCGAATGTCGAGAGACCTGTGTACCTAGACACAGCAGCGGAAGAAACGGATGCGGACTGGTCCGGTTGGGTGAGAGAGAACCTGATCAGAGACAGATACAGTATCCCTGTTACCCTTGTGGATTACAGTTTATTCTTCAAAGTGCACCACCGTTGCTAGCAAAGATTTCTCTGCAAGACTTTCACTTAGTTCAGTCAGGCCTGACTGGGTAGCGTAGATATTGCGGGGCGCCATCTTGTCCACGAGGGAGAATAGCTGCAGCGGGGACAGTGTGGGTTACAAATATACTGTATACTTGTCTGCTCATTTAAATACTGTTTTATTGCAGGGCTCTGCACATGACATGTACACTGTTGTTCTTTTGCTTACCCACAAATTTGAGTAAATACTTAAGGGTCAAGTATACTGGTGTTGGTGTCATTTACTCAGCAGAAGTGCCGGTTAAATATAGTTTTAACTTATTTCTGTGTGTTCTTGTCATAGGATTGTGTCACCGTGAGTTGCAGGCCACACAATCCTATCGTCCCCTACTGACTGTGCCAGGGGAGGGTAGAGCCGATTGCCAGGGGTTGACAGCGGTGCACTACAGGGCCCAAAATATACCAGCAGCCCTCTTAGCTGGGGGTATCGCTATATTTAAAAATGTCCCCTGCTACTTGAGCATGATAAGCTAAAGTCAACCTGTATTTTGCTTGTATTTCATAAAGTAACACGTTTATTTTACTGTATGGACCCTTAAAGTGTATCTAAACCCAAAACAATTTTTTTTATATATTGCAGTTTACTAGTCCTTGGTGTGGTGGCTGAATTTGCTTTCTTTTTCCAAGCTTCTGTTGCTTTATATTCAACTGATAATCCTGCAAATAACACAATTCCTGTTCCTGAGTGGCTGTGTTACTCCTCCACTGTATCTATGGAGGAGGCCATTGTTGTTACTCTAGGCTGCTCACTTGATATAAACTACAAACATGTCCATAGCTCTTCAACTCCATTAGATAGGGGGCAGGGCAAATGGTAGTTTAGAGATGATAGCTTTGCAGGGTAGCCCTTTTTTGGGGGTGGTACAAGAAATTACCCTCCCTAAACAGGTTGCTGAAAGTTGTGGTTCACCCGTCACCCTACCCAGCCCAACGTCCATCTCACAGTCACTCAGTAACACAGACCAGTCCATAGCTTGTTTTGTTTTATTGAGGGGATTAAACTTGAATGGGTATTAGGGAATTATGGGATGCCCAGGATTTCAGAACAAACACTTGTGAATTGTAGATCAATCAATTGTAGGTTGCAGAACAATCAATTGCAAATTGTATATCCATCAATTGGGACAACTATGTACACTCCCTGTACATACACCTCTTTCTTTTTTCCAGCACTTTGCTTGCTGCAGACTGTTCCTTCACCAGCACTTCCCTTGCTGCAGACTATCACTCCTCCGGACCAGCTAGCACTGCATGGGTAGGCCTGACGCTACTTCTGCCAGGCCTCAATGAACTGCCTTTTGCGGACAGGGACCTCCGGCCCCTGTGGTGTAGAATAGTTAGGATGCTAGCTGTCCTCTGCTCAGCTACCACTCCCAGATAGCTCTCTTCAAGCCCTGCCAGCCAGCCTGGCTGCAAAGACCCCTTTCCACTGCCCTTCTCCACAGTCCTCTCTCCACTGGTTCTGCACCCATCTCTCAAACTGCAATCTCCCAGTTCTCTCAGGCGTGCCACCCCAGTCCTCCCAACTGTGCTCACTCACCAGCCCTCCTGGCTGTGACCTGTAGTCCTCCTGGAGACTCTTAGAGTGTTCTCTCCCACTGCCCTCTCTCCTGCTCTCTTGTGTGCCTCTGATTCCGGGATCTCTTCACTCCTCCTGGATACACCTGAGCCCCAGCCCAGGGTCACCACCCAGACCGGGAAGGTCCCCGTGGGCTTGACAGCCTCCACACCCTCTCACTCCAGCTCTTCCACCCGAAAACCCCTCCCCAGATGGGCTGGCCACAGGTATTTAAGGAGGCCTGCCCCCTGCCAATCCAAGTTGGGGATTGGTCAAGGCTCCCCAGATACCTCAGGCAGCTCCACCTCTCCTCCCCTCCTTCCCTTCCAGGACCTTCTAGAAGGAAGGGGGAGGTGATTGTGATGCCACCTGTCAGTCACCCAACTCTCACCCTGCACAATCTATCACAAGGTTCTGCAATGGTGTGCTATATGGTGTATGCGCGCAGGCATGCTACATATCCAGCACTTGTGTTGGCATCAAACAGCCAATTAACGTTTTAGCCAGAACAGATTGTGTAGTGGTCTTAAGCTTAGTCCTGCGATCTGGCCTGCACCTTTCTCTTACGGATATGACTTGCCTTGTCTCCTGTCCTGAACCTCTAACTAATGATTTTAATACCACCTTGAATGCATTAGGTGTATTTCTACGTTTACAGCCAATTTAGGATAACACCTACTTTATATTTGTTACATGTTCACATTCACATAGTATAACTTAAATAAAAACCTCAATTTTATTTGCTATTTTATGAAAACTCCCAAAACTGTTACCTTTTGTATCACTTGGCCCTCCCTTTTTGATTATAAGCTCTAAAAAGCAGGGCCCTCTGATTTCTGCTGCATTGAATTGTATCGTAACTGTACTGTCTGCCCTCATGTTGTAAAGCGCTACACAATCTGTTGATGCTGTTTAAATCCTGTATAATAATAATAAACTGAAAGTGTATGTTATCCGAACAATTCATATTCCTGATATAGGAGAAAAGGAAGGAGGCGCCAACTAAGTGTAGTATACCAAATGGAGAAATGTATTAAAAGGATTAAAAACACTCAGTCGAAGTAATACACGCTTATCTGACAAGAGATAAAAAGGATCCATCCATCATCCGTCCTGCAGGATCGCTGGAATCGGGTTCCGCTACTGGAGTTGGTAAGGGCGCAGCTCCGGCGCCTGCACGAGTCCTGGGAAGCCATGCTAATCAGCGTGGAATGCACAGCGGTAGTGACGCCACGTCACCTAGTACGTGATCCTGCACTTCCGGGTCCGGCCGTGCTTGCAGGCCACTGGCGACCAACTCCCGCTGCAATTGTACACAGCGGGAGCTGATCTGCGGGTACCATGGACTCGATGTCCGAAAGCACCTGCCGATCATTAGGCAGAGAGCCAGAATGGTGATTTGCCTATGAAAACAAGGATAAGGAGAAAATACCGAGCTGACATAAACTAAACTAAAAACAAAATGAGCAGCAGCTAAAAGTGAGATACACACTAATATAAAGGAAAAAAGGGGTTGTAGCCACGCTAGCGCTAGCCCAACCTAAATAACAAAGTGAAAAACATATATACAAATGCAATCAATAATTAGATGAAAATCAACACAATCGATATTGCACAAGGTGTATGATTACACCATGAAGAAAATATTGATGCCAGAGTCCCACTTAACCACTTAAGACCCGGACCAATACCCAGCATAAGGACCAGGCCCCTTTTTGCGATTCAGCACTGCATTGCTTTAACTGACAATTGCGCGGTCGTGCGACGTTGCTCCCAAACAAAATTGGCGTCCTTTTTTTTCCACAAATAGAGCTTTCTTTTGGTGGTATTTGATCACCTCTGCGGTTTTTATTTTTTGCGCTATAAACAAAAATAGAGCGACAATTATGAGAAAAATTCAATATTTTTTACTTTTTGCTATAATAAATATCCCCAAAAAATGTAAAAAAAAATATTTTTTTCCTCAGTTTAGGCCGATACGTATTTTTCTACATATTTTTGGTAAAAAAATTGCAATCAGCGTTTATTGATTGGTTTGCGCAAAAGTCATAGTGTTTACAAAATAGAGGGTAGTTTTATGGCATTTTTATATATATTTTTTTTTTCACTAGTAATGGCGGCGATCAGCGATTTTTTTTCATGACTGCGACATTATGGCGGACACATCGGACACTTTTGACACTATTTTGGGACCATTGTCATTTTTACAGCGACCAGTGCTATAAAAATGCACTGGTTACTGTAAATATGACACTGGCAGTGAAGGGGTTAACCAGGAGGGGGCACTGTAGGGGTTAAGCGTGCCCTGATTTGTGTTTCTTACTGTGGGGGGGCGTGGCTTAGCGTGTGACGTCACTGATCGTCGTTCCCTATTACAGGGAACAGACGATCAGTGACAGGCTCACTAAGAAGCACGGGGAGAGGTTTGTTTACACTTACCTCTCCCCGTTCTTTCTCTCTGTGACCCGATCATGGGACACTAGCGGCGATTGGGTCAGCTGTTCCCGCGGGGACGGTCACGGAGAAGAGGACCGCGACCCACGGCTGGGCTCTTAAAGGGGACGTACCTGTACGCCCATGTGCCCAGCCGTGCCATTTTGCTGACGTACATCGGTGTGCGCCGGTCCTCAAGTGGTTAAAGTGCAATTAAGAAATGTCCAGTATTGAATAGAGGTCCATAAACAAATAATGTGCATAAGTGAGAAGATATCAATGATGAGTTCCACCACCAATTACAAAGTGCCAGCACCACATGTAATGCGCGCTTACCACAGGGCAAGCAAGTTAAGCTTGCGGCTGAAAACCCCAGCCAGGGCCTTTGTCCAGGAGGTCTCTGGGGCGGCAGCTTCAGATGGTCAAATGCAGCGGATGGCTGGATAATCTCAATGGTTCAGGTATCATACGAATTGATCAGATGCAGCCGGACTGTAGTATGTCCCTGTTGTATACAGTATCCTTTAAAGTGGAAGTAAACCCTCCTATAGTTTTCAGGCAAGGAAGCTGCCATCTTGGCCTCTGTTTAATCTTCAACTGCCATGATGCTGCACATGTGATCAGTTATGACACCAGCCATTGGATGGTTTGACAGTTTGGTTGAGAGCACAACCAATGTGACAGTTGGCATTCCCGGCATGCCGGGAATGTAACTGCTTTTTGAAACTGTTAAATCGATGGGTTTACTTCCGCTTTAACCTTAGTTGGTACATAGGTGATTCTGTATACTATATTTGTCATCTGTGTTGTTACTTTTTGAAGCTGTGGTATTGTGGATTTTGTTTCCTGTTTCTGGGGCGAGGGCTCACTGATGTTATTTCCATGTATTATACAACTCTGTTTGAGATCTTCTGAGGAAAAACCTAGAGAATTGGCCGTGGTAGCTGCCCCTTAAGGTGATGAATTCCCTTCAAATGTGAGGATTGTATTGTGTTATGTGGCATCTCTGATTGACATGAATCATGGCTCCAACACGATCATCTCTCGTGTTGGAGCCAATCATGAGAAAAACTCATTTATTTCAAATTCGTTTTGAATAGCCAGTTATGTGCAGATGCTTTTCACATTATCAGAAAATGAAGGTCAATATTCACACCTGTAGCGCACAGACCCCTCCTTTCCTTTCACCTGGTTTTGACTCCTCGCAGGCAGAGAGGGCACACCACGCCACAAGCCCGTACCCTCCTGTGTGAGGAGGTTGAGCGGTGTTATTGATGGGTCTCCACAGTCAGAAAGTCAGAGAATGTTTCTCACCTCTATGAATGACAGAGATAAGTCCTTGTTTTACCCAGTAACTTGAATGTCCACACCAGCTGCAACTCCAATGCAGAGTTCATTTTCTCTTTAGTAAAATAACAGTCTCTGATAGGAAAACGGTTGGAGTAAAGACAGGACAGCATAAGATGTGGGAGAGGTCCAGGCACAAACACAATCACTTCACTGCTCGGCTTCTCAAGCAGACTCAACCAAGATGGATAGTCTCCCTAGAAAGGGACTAGCAGCCAAATGGTACTCCAACTTAGCCCTGGTTCACACTGGTGCGATTTGACATGCGATTTGACATGTCAAATCGGCGAAATTTGCCGCAAATTGCGGGCAATGGCACCGTCCTAATCGGTGCGACGCCGCATCTGCGGCGCTGCACCGATTACAAAAAGTAGTTTCTGTACTACTTTTTGCGATTTCAGCCGCGATTTACATTGACATCTGTTTCAGATGTCTTTGAAATCGGGACTGCCAGCGGGAGTAAAATCGTGCAAGTTCAGCTGAACTCGCAGGCTTCACTCCCGCAGCCCCAGTGTGAACGTGGGCTTAGACTCACAGTCTCTGCCACAGACTGGGTGAGCTTGGTCTCTGCCACAGACCTGGTGAACTTGATCTCTGCCACAGACCAGTGAACTTGGTGATTCAAAACTTGGCCTCTTTGTAAGGAGAAGACATCCCTCCAGAGAGTTACTAGGACCCTTCCTTCACCGTGACTTCTCACCGGTCCCTCGGAACAGTTCCTCCCCCGGCCTCCTCGTCTAAGATGCGGGTCCCCTCGCAAGGCGGCACCCTGGGATTCCTCGATCCTTGATGGGCCCCAGCCGAAGGTGCTGGGCCCAAGGCCTTTGCTGCAGTCCCAGGGCTAAAGGTGCCTGGGACTGATTCACCGACCTCTAGACATGTGCACACTGAAATATTTTGTTTCGGAATTTCGTTTTCGTCCGAAAAATAAATTCATTCAGTTACTCCCGAAATTCGTTTTTATTTATTTTGTTAGAAATTGCGTTCGTCCGAAAATCTGAATTAATTAAGGTCGAATCTGTCATTGAAGGCTTATGGTGTCTGTCGAATGTTAAAAGAAGATTCGACTAGCAGCGAAACTGTACGACGCCGCAATCATACATTTCCGGTCAAATGTTCTGCCTACAAGCTATAGTAGAATTATAATGTTGTATGACTAGTAATAATTATATTTATTAATTATTATTACTAGTCAACCAACATTAGAATTTTTCTATAGCCTATGGGCTGACCATTTGACCGGAAATGTACGATTGCGGCGTCGTACAGTTTAGCTGCTCCGTCGAATCTTCTTAGAACTTTTCACAGACACCATAAGTCTTCAATGACAGATTCGACGTTTGTATGTTTTTCGATGCTGAATTGTCAAGTTAGTTATAGCTATTTTACTGCTCCTCCTCTTTGGTTATCGTTATTTTTATTTTACTTTCCCCACCCAATTCCAGCAGTGATCTTTTCTCTCTATGTCGAATCTTTTCTCTCTATAATGTCGAATCTTTTCTCTCTATAATGTCGCATCTTTTCTCTCTATAATGTCGAATCTTTTCTCTCTATAATGTCGAATCTTTTCTCTCTATAATGTCGAATCTTTTCTCTCTATAATGTCAAATCTTTTCTCTCTATAATGTTGAATCTTTTCTCTCTATGTAGAATAATCTTGGACTAATAGAGTTAAGGTTAGGCACATTCGACCACAGGTTCGATAGACACAGATTGTTATTGTCAGCGTCATGTCGAATCTCCTATCTATATCGAACTGTTGTCGCAACAAAAACGAAAATAAAGCATTTGTTTATGTCGGATCTTTCGGTTTTCGGATTCTGCGCTTTCGTTTTTGTTTGTTAAAACGATGACGAAAATACCTGAAATTCGGACGAAAGTGCATTCGGACAAAACGAATGCACATGTCTACCGACCTCCGCCCCTGGGCCAAAGGTGCCTAGGGCGGACAGGAACACACTCCTGGGGTAGGACCCCCGACCACAACAGAACGGACAGAAGACCGAACAGGCAGCGTCTGCCCCTTTTATATCCTCTCCCAGCATGCACAGCAGGCCTGCCACACCCACGGTACGGCTGCTGAGAGGGGACACACAAGGCACAGCACTGTGTCAGCGGTTCAACCCTGGCCTACTATGGCAGCGCCACCTGCAGGCCACAGGGAACTACACACCAATGCTCTCCCTGTGGATAAAATAGTTGACAGAATCCTGACAATTGGGGTGTTTGAGCATAACTACCACTCAAACACTTCCCCTAAATTTAGGACCCCGCTACACACCATTTCTGAAAATTCTCAACTTCTTTAATAAATTGGCCAAGGGTGGCCCATCCATTAAGGGTGCATGGGCGCCGCCCCCTATCCAATGCGTCTGGCTCCTATGCAGGACACCGGACACTGGACGCATGAATTCCAATGGGGGGGAGGTTTTGAAGCACCTAATTAAAACCAGAGGCTCTAATAGGCTTCAAAATAGGGTGGGATTGGGGTGTAGATAATGCGAACCAAGCCCAACCAGGTGTGTTCAGGTGTGTTACAATAGTGAATGAATATTCGCTATTTGTAACACTGAACCTCCTCCCGACCAATCAGGAAGCGGTTCTTGAGACAAATTACCCGATTGGATGCCTAGGAGGAGGGGAGGCGACGCACGACAGAAGCTGCCGTGAGGGAGAAAAAAAACGCAGGAGCTGCTGCCAGCTGCCTGATGTCTGCCGCCTGCCACCCGCCACCTAGATGGGGTACGTGCCGGACCGACCGGCAGACAGCGGGTGCCCCCACCCAAAAACAAACAAACAAACACCAGCCGCCCCTGATATCGGCCTCTGTTTATCAGCATATTGATTTGGTATTTCTGTTGCACGTCTGTGTTACGATCTTGGCTTGCATCCTAACTGCATTCTAAACTGTGGATTCTTACATTTGCATCTTGTCAGCTCATTCTCCATCAAGCATGTGACATTAAACACCTAAATCTAGGTTACTTTTACTTTACACATTGGTGTGCGCAGCCTATTGCATTAGGGTGTGCATCCCAGCAGTGTTAATTTTGGCAGCAAATTTCGATTTAGTTTTAGTCTTATGCCGCGTACACACGATCGATTTTCTCGACGGTGAAAACACCGTAGAGAAAATAGACGGGAAAAATGAGAGAACGGCTTGGTTCCCTACACACGTCCGTTTTTCCCGACATTTTTTTTTTTTGGTCGAGAAAAATGACCTTGTGTGGGCTCCGTGGCAGTGTTTCCCTATGGGAAAACTGCCGCGGGAAAAAACGACGGAAATCACAACGAGAAAAATTAGAGCATGTTCTAATTTTACTTGTCGTGATTATTGCCGTTTTTCCCGTTGGGGAAAAATGACAAAAAGCCCACACACGGTCGTTTTTCTTGTTAAAAAAAAAAATGTAATTTTTCCCGACGGGAAAAATGATCGTGTGTACGCGGCTTTAGTCTTGGGACTAAAATGGCCTTTTAGTTTTAGTCCCATTTTATTCTTCTGCAATTGTTTTAGTTTTAGTCATATTTAGTCGACTAAATCTCCAATATATTTTAGTCCACTAAAATGTCTTACGTTTTAGTCGACTAAAATCTCCAGTACATTTTAGTCGACTAAAATCTCCAGTACATTTTAGTCGACTAAAACGAATTTTAGTCGTCTAAAATCGAATGGGTGTAATTAAATTGTAATGCATTAGTTAACATTTTTCTACAATTTCCAAACTCATTATATACTGCTGGAGTGAAGAATCGAATATGTTATTATTTATGGTATTGAGGTATGAACATTTTGAAGTCAAATTTCAATTTAGTTTTAGTCTAAAGCCTCGTACACACGACCGAGAATCTCGTCAAGAAAAAACACGTCGTTTTTCTTGACGAGTTTCTTGGACAAGAAACTTGTCCCGGCCGAGTGTACAGACACTCCTTTCAAAGAACCCGCGGTTCTTTGAATGGAGCGAACGCGGTGACTTCATCGACTACGACGAGTGTGCGCTCGTCACATTCGATGCCGTCGCCGCCATCTTGCTACACCCTACGTATGCCTAGGAAGCTACCGCGCATGCGTCAAAGTCATTTCGAGCATGCGCGGGCTTCCCGGAGGACAGGTAAGTGTACACACACACACTTTTCACGTCGAGAAATAGGCTGACGAGAATCTCGACGAGAAAATAGAGAGCAGGTTCTCTATTTTTCTCGTTGAGATTCTTGTCGGTTTTCTTGACGAGAAACCTGATAGCCGCGTACACACGACCGATTTACTCGGCAAGAAAGCTCTGCCAGCAAGTTTCTTGTCGTTTTTCGATGAGAAACTCGGTCGTGTGTACGAGGCTTCAGTCTTTTGACTAAAATGGCATTTTAGTTTTAGTCCCATTTTAGTCTTTTGACTAAAATGCCATTTTAGTTTTAGTCGTATTTTAGTCATCTCAATTGTTTTAGTTTTAGTCGTATTTTAGTAGACTAAAATAGTATTCATTTAGTCGACTGAAATGTTTTCGTCGTTTTAGTTGACTAAATTAACACTGCATCCCAGAGCACAAACACACATACGTGTATATCAGCACGTGTATATCAACTTTGGGCCCAAGTTGGACATTTTCACTTAGGGGTGTACTCACTTTTGTTGCCAGCAGTTTAGACATTAATGGGTGTGTGTTGAGTTATTTTGAGGGGACAGCAAATTTACACTGTTATACAAGCTGTACACTCACTACTTTACATTGTAGCAAAGTCTCATTTCTTCCGTGTTGTCACATGAAAAGATAGAATAAAATATTTACAAAAATGTAAGGGGTGTGCTCACTTTTGTGAGATACTGAATATATTCCATGCTGACCTAAGATAGCCACCAAGAGTTACATGGCTGCAACACGACCAACCAAAACGCTGCTCCATTGACCCAGGAAACCATAGAGAAACAATGTCTTCGGCCTCGTACACACGACCGTGTTTCTCGTCGAAAAAAACACGTCGTTTTTTTCGACGAGATCCTTGGACAAAAAACTTGTCCCGGCGGAGTGTACAGACACTCGATTCAAAGAACCCGCGGTTCTTTGAATGGAGTGTACGCGGTGACGTCATCGACTACGACGAGCATGCGCTCGTCACATTCGATGCCGTCGCCGCCATCTTGGTATACCCTACCTATGCCTAGGAAGCTACCGCGCATGCGTCGAATTCATTTCAAACATGCGCGGGCTTCCCGGCGGACAGGTAAGTGTACACACACTCACTTTTCTCGTCGAGAAACAAGCTGACGAGAATCTCGACGAGAAAATAGAGAGCAGGTTCTCTATTTTCTCGTCGAGGTTACTTGTCGGTTTTCTCGACGAGAAACCATACACACGAACGAATTTCTCGGCAAGACATCTCTGCCAGCAAGTTTCTTGCTGGTTCTTGCCGAGAAACTCGGTCGTGTGTACGAGGCCTTTCCTTGACTTCTTCTCCAGGCTGTGGTACCACTCAGGTCAAGCACCACCTACAGTGGAGAAAACAGATTGTGCCTGCCTACATGCATATAGCATCACCTCCATACAGTATACAGTGCTGTGTTCTGGCAGCGGTATGGGGACTTCCCATCAGCTGGGGGAACAAAATTGAGTCCACAGCTCAGCCACTTACAGGAATTCTTATATTTTTATCAAAGAACACAAGACTTCTTCTGATTGGTTGAGGTGGAGAGGTGGGCGTCATCAATCTCCACCTCAGCCAATTAGGGGAAGCCTAATCTAAAAATAGGTGTGACCAGCCACAACCCGCACCTGCACGCCTCCATCCCTAAATATATGTATGTCAAAAGAAAGAAAAAGTTGGTGGGACTTTAAATGAGGTGTGTCTGTGCATTTAATGATAGAAATAAACAGTATATTATCTGTAATGAAATTTTAATGTTGGTATGATGTAATGCGGTGGCCCTGCAGAATGATGCAGAGCCGACCGCACACATCAGACCAATGCATATAGATCGTTTGATTAAAGTAATTTAGAGATTAATGGTGCTGATAACAACATTGCATCACCACTGATAATGTTAATACTCATGATAATAATAATAATAATACTCATAGAAATAATAATAATAATGATAATAACATTAACTGTAATATCGATATGCTTTAATCAAAAACACATCAATTCACAGTCAAATGATAAATGATAAAGGCATTTGTAAATACAGAAAATGAAGCATTGATAATCAGAAAAAGGCATATATGTATAATCACATAGACATGATCATAATAACATAATACATCCAATATACACCTCAGTATATGACATTGTAATAAAACTATTACGTTAAAATCTATGATTATGACAAGCTTGTCGGGGCACCCTTGTTGTATCTCTACGCGTTTCGTAGCCTAAAGCTACTCATCAGGAGTGTGATGCCAAGATTAAACTGTGATTAAAAAAGAGGGGAACCGTTAACATATAATGCCCTAAAGGGGGGCACAGCTATGAAAGAGGGACCAGATTTATTAATCAGAGACTTACAATCAGGCTGGGCCCACATCCGTGATGGAAAGACCGGGGATCTGGACAGAGTGTCTCACCCGGGGGTTGAGACGGGGGGGATTGAGACAGGGACCCCACCCCCTTCCCCCCATGTGGAAACGGGGAGAGTTAAGATGTTGGCCTGGGACAAAGCGAGAGACATGGGACCACCGCACCGCAGCATCCCCCGTATGTGTGCGTCAATTGCGTGTTATGACAGGTGATTGACCTAAGATATGAAAATGAAAAAATAAATAAAAAGTGGTGGCAAAGTAAAAATGGAAAAATGTGTGAAAGTAAAAAAAAATGTGTGTGTGGAGAATGTGAGAATAGGTGTGTGTGTGAAATGTATGTATAAAATCCTATGTGGTGAGAACTGAGTGTGCAATGTAAGATAAAGATTAGGGTTGTTACTGATTTAAATTTTCGTGTTAGATTAATCGATATTTTTTTTAATTGTTTAATCGACTAATTTTGATTAATTATAACTGTAATATACACATCTCCCCCACTGTAATATCCACATCTCCCCACTGTAATGTCCACATCTCCCCCACTGTTATATCCACATCTCCCCCACTGTAATATCCACATCTCCCCACTGTAATGTCCACATCTCCCCCACAGTAATATCCACATCTCCCCCACTGTAATATCCACATTTCTCCACTGTAATATCCACATCTCCCCCACTGTAATATCCACATCTCCCCACTGTAATGTCCACATCACTCCCACTGTAATGTCCACAATCTCCCCCACTGTAATGTCCACATCTCCCCACTGTAATATCCACATTTCTCCACTGTAATATCCACATCTCCCCCACTGTAATATCCACATTTCCCCCACTGTAATATCCACATCTCCCCACTGTAATGTCCACATCTCCCCCACTGTAATGTCCACATCTCCCCACTGTAATATCCACATTTCTCCACTGTAATATCCACATCTCCCCCACTGTAATATCCACATCTCCCCACTGTAATGTCCACATCACTCCCACTGTAATATCCACATCTCCCCACTGTAATATCCACATCTCCCCCACTGTAATATCCACATCTCCCCACTGTAATGTCCACATCTCCCCACTGTAATGTCCACATCTCCCCCACTGTAATGTCCACATCTCCCCACTGTAATGTCCACATCTCCCCCACTGTAATATCCACATCTCCCCACTGTAATGTCCACATCTCCCCACTGTAATATCCACATCTCCCCACTGTAATGTCCACATCTCCCCACTGTAATATCCACATCTCCCCACTGTAATGTCCACATCTCCCCACTGTAATGTCCACATCTCCCCCACTGTAATGTCCACATCTCCCCACTGTAATATCCACATTTCTCCACTGTAATATCCACATCTCCCCCACTGTAATATCCACATCTCCCCACTGTAATGTCCACATCACTCCCACTGTAATATCCACATCTCCCCACTGTAATATCCACATCTCCCCCACTGTAATATCCACATCTCCCCACTGTAATGTCCACATCTCCCCACTGTAATGTCCACATCTCCCCCACTGTAATGTCCACATCTCCCCACTGTAATATCCACATTTCTCCACTGTAATATCCACATCTCCCCCACTGTAATATCCACATCTCCCCACTGTAATGTCCACATCACTCCCACTGTAATATCCACATCTCCCCACTGTAATATCCACATCTCCCCCACTGTAATATCCACATCTCCCCACTGTAATGTCCACATCACTCCCACTGTAATATCCACATCTCCCCACTGTAATATCCACATCTCCCCACTGTAATATCCACATCTCCCCCACTGTAATATCCACATCTCCCCACTGTAATGTCCACATCACTCCCACTGTAATATCCACATCTCCCCACTGTAATATCCACATCTCCCCCACTGTAATATCCACATCTCCCCACTGTAATGTCCACATCACTCCCACTGTAATATCCACATCTCCCCACTGTAATATCCACATCTCCCCACTGTAATATCCACATCTCCCCCACTGTAATATCCACATCTCCCCACTGTAATGTCCACATCTCTCCCACTGTAATATCCACATCTCCCCACTGTAATATCCACAATCTCCCCCACTGTAATATCCACATCTCCCCACTGTAATGTCCACATCACTCCCACTGTAATATCCACATCTCCCCACTGTAATATCCACAATCTCCCCCACTGTAATATCCACATCTCCCCACTGTAATGTCCACATCACTCCCACTGTAATATCCACATCTCCCCACTGTAATATCCACATCTCCCCACTGTAATATCCACATCTCCCCCACTGTAATATCCACATCTCCCCACTGTAATGTCCACATCACTCCCACTGTAATATCCACATCTCCCCACTGTAATATCCACATCTCCCCCACTGTAATATCCACATCTCCCCACTGTAATGTCCACATCACTCCCACTGTAATATCCACATCTCCCCACTGTAATATCCACATCTCCCCACTGTAATATCCACATCTCCCCCACTGTAATATCCACATCTCCCCACTGTAATATTCACATCTCCCCACTGTAATATCCACATCTCCCCACTGTAATATCCACATCTCCCCCACTGTAATGTCCACATCTCCCCCACTGTAATGTCCACATCTCCCCACTGTAGTATCCACATCTCCCCACTGTAATATCCACATCTCCCCCACTGTAATATCCACATCTCCCCACTGTAATATCCACAATCTCCCCCACTGTAATGTCCACATCTCCCCACTGTAATGTCCACATCTCCCCCACTGTAATATCCACATCTCCCCCACTGTAATATCCACAATCTCCCCCACTGTAATGTCCACATCTCCCCACTGTAATGTCCACATCTCCCCCACTGTAATATCCACAATCTCCCCCACTGTAATGTCCACATTTCCCCCACTGTAATATCCACATCTCCCCACTGTAATGTCCACATCACCCCCACCCCCAGCGGGCACAGCTTTTCCCCGATGCGCGCCCGCGGCGGTGCGCATCGCGGAAGTAAACAGGAGGACGTCCATGGACGTCCTCCCGGCAATTGAGCGCCGCAATGCGGCCATCTTTTAAGAATGGCCCGGGCGCAAAGTGGTTAAGTACCCTTCCCCAGCATGCTCAGCGGGTAGACCACGCCCACTGAACTGTTCCCGGGGGAAGGTACCCAATACACTCTGGCCTGTCAGTCTTCCAAACTGGCCTGGAGTGGTAACGCCACCTACAGACAAACAGTGGGAAGTCTGTCCAACACAGCCACAGCTGGAACAGAGGCTAATTTAACATGAATTATGTACATCTGAGCCTAGCTATTGGCTTAGATACCCTCTAAATTGAACATAGCGCCCCAGTCATTGGGAGCAGGACACTACAATAGGTATCTATTTACTCTGCATATCTTTCACATTATACAAAAAAAGTGGGGTAACTATTGTGTTTTTCTTTTTTTGTTTTTTATTCATTTAAGTGTATCTTTTTCCCCAAAAATTGCGTTTGAAAGACCGCTGAGCAAATACTGTGTGACATGCAATACTACAACATTTTATTCTCTAGGGTCTTTGCTAAAAAAAAATATCATGTTTGGGGGTTCTAAGTAATTTTCTAGCAAACATACTAAATTAAACTTGTAAACAAAAGTCCCAGAAAAGGCCTGGTCAGCAAGTGGTTAGCAAAAAAAAATACAGGTATGTCACTTTAATGCCGCGTACACACGATCGTTTTTCATAACGTTAAAAATGCCATTTTTAAAAATGGACATTAAAACCGATCGTGTGTAGGCTCCAGAGCATTTTTAACGACGTGAAAAATGGCCATTAAATATTTCGAACATGCTCTATTTTTTCACGTCGTTTTTCATGTCGTTTTTTTTAACGTCGTGAAAAAGGGTAGTGTGTATGCTTTTACGAGGGGGAAAAAAACGCGCATGCTCAGAATCAAGTATGAGACAGGAGCGCTCGTTCTGGTAAAACTAGCGTTCGTAATGGAGATAGCACATTCGTCACGCTGTAACGGACTGAAAAGCACGAGGCTGAAAAACGTGAATCGTCACTCAACAAACTTTACTAACATGAAGGGTGGCGCCATTCGAACGGATCTTCCCCTTTATAGTGCCGTCATACGTGTTGTACGTCAGTGCGCTTTGCTCGAGCGTTTTTTTTCATGATCGTGTGTACGCAAGACAGGGTTGAGAGGAAACAAGAAAAAAAAAACGACGAGAAAAACGTCGGTTTTAAAAATGACATTAAAAACGGACGTGTGTACTGTACGCGGCATAATGCTCGCTGGGGAAATTTACACTCTCTGTGTGCCCTGTTGACTATCGTCACTAAACATAAAGTAATGGGAAATCCAAAATTTTACAGTGGGGGAGATTGTGGATATTACATACCGGCTGCTAGGCCAGGTGAGAGGGTCCTGTCCGGGTGAGCAATACCCACTCTAGGGAGAGGGGTGAATGACTGTATATTTGAGGAGTTCTCCCCAGTTATCTGCACCGTGTTCCTGAACCTACCCCTTCCCTTCACCTTTCTATATGTTAATGCAAAAAGGAAAATAAAACCTGTTTAAGGTTTTACATCGTGTGTGGACATTGGAGTTTCTACAGACTTTCTTCCCCTAGACAACGAATACTGAGGTAATGTGCAGGCCCAAAATTAAACCAGCAGCTCCTACGGGGGTAGTGCTACACTAAGATATCATGCTTTAAAACTGCACACGCTCGTAGAATTGCGACAAACGACAGTACTTAAAAATCTTCATGGGCGACGCTTTAAAAACGTTTACAGGTTACCTGCCGCGTACGCATGATCGGACATTCCGATAATTTTGGATAATTTGTTAGTAGAAGTTTGGTGAGAGACGATTCGCGTTTTTCAGCCTCGTGCTTTTCATTCCGTTACTGCTCTTTGCAGCGTGACGAATGTGCTATCTCCATTACGAACGCTAGTTTTACCAGACCCCAAATCTCTCATTTACCTTTAAAAGCAAAGAAAGAGAGCCGGTCCTCCAAGGGCATAGAGACGAGTGGGGGCCATCTTGCCCTCCAGTAAGCCCGGAAACTACCAGAGGGCAGCATGGGGGGGCTCCTCTCTCGCCGCCTCTAAAAGTGATCCTGCAGCAAATGCTCCCACGGAAATACTTTTATCCAATGCAGAATCACCCATCTTAAAAAAAAATATGGGGTTAGGGTAAGGTGACCAGATTTTTAAAATGAAATCCGGGGACATATTTTTTTTTTTTTTACTAGTAATGGCGGCAATCAGCGACTCTCTGCCCGTCGCCGCCGCCCGCCTCATAGCCTGTCAAGTCTTACTCTCCGGGCCCACGGCTACTACTGGGTGGGGAGAGGAGGACCAGGGAAGGCAAGGAGATAAGCAGGCAGGCGGCTGGCCGGGACTTGAGCCAAGGCAGAAGAACATGCGAGCGGAGCTGAATGGGCACCTGAAACTTAAGAAATATTCACTCCGCTCCGACCAGCACATGATCATCAGAAAGGGGCACAGATAATGGAAAAAAATACACCCCCCCCCTAAGCTAGTAGGCGCGGCTGAGCAGGGGTGTGTAATTCAGAATTTTTTTTTTTTTAAATTCTGCATTAACTGTCTTTGAAATTGCCCCAGCCTCTGTTCAAATCCAATCCGGGGACAAAACCGGGGACAGATTTGGTCCGGGGACAGTGTCCTCAATCCGGGGACTGTCCCCTGAAACTGGGGATGTCTGGTCACCCTAGGTTAGGGCAGCTAGCTGCTGCCATAACAATGGTATTTAATGTAAAAATAATTACGTATTTTTACTATGGGCCAGTCGGCATGCTATAGTTATCTGCTTTGTGCAATGATATTGCACAATACCTTACCTCCTATTTTGTCAGTCCCCTATCTGCTTTTCCCTGCTCCAGCTGCCTCCTTGGCAAGCTGAGTGCACATGTCCTGGGCTGTGTGTGCCCATAGACACACACATCGCCAGTAAGCCACTCCCCCGTTCCCTCTTGATAGGAGTTTGACTGACAGCAGCAGGAGCCTAGAGCTCCCTCTGTTCTCGATGTCTCATGTGAGACCAGGAAGTGAGGGGAGCCATCGATGAAGCGGTGAGAAGAGTCATGTAAGCGTTTAGGGATGGTGGTGGGTGGGACAGGTAGTGGGGCGTTTTTTTTTTATAATAATGCAGTAAGGTAAAAAAAAAAAAACCTTTTGACTTTATAACCACTTTAAAAAGTTGGCAAGGAATCTAAACCTTCCCTACTCTAAAAATTTGAAAAAGCAGATAGATATATTTTAAAACAATAGCCGACTGTTTAACTAAACTGTCGTTACTCTTGTGAGTCAGACGTACAGAGGTGGGGGATTTTTATATTTAGAAATAGTTTTTCTTTTTTTTTTTCATCACCAATGGTCTGTTACCATGTGTTGTCTTTTTCTAATGACTGTTTGTATTATGTGATCATGAGACGAAACCTTAAAGCTACAGCACAATACACCACCCGCTTTATAAATCTGCGAATTGCCTGCGTTTACGTACAGACAGTCAGGAGCCCCTGCATTGTAACATTCTCCTGCCCAGAGGAGTCACACAGTTCAGAGGAAATTGTTTTGGGCGAATGCCAAAACTTTGTACCCCTCCTATCCCCCAGGACTGTCAGCGAAAAACAACTTCCAGTCATCCTAGAAGGATCTGTTCAGCTTCTGCTCTCAGTTTCATTAACATCTGCTTCTTCTCATCTCTTCTGTATATCCACACACAATGGCTCTTGTTTGCACAATGTCCTTTCCTCTTTCTTGTTCTTTAGTCTATCCCTCATCCAGCCGCCCATCTTGTACCAGTCATGGATCAAAGACCTCCTTTAAAGAGACCAGACAGCCGAAAGCACACGATGGCCTAACCCAAGTCCAGGCTCTATGTCCAACTCTAAATTCAATCATGTTTGGCTGAGAGCTCACAGATTTGTTTTTGCACTGGATGGTATCTTAGATGTTTGGAAAAGTATACAAGCAAAAAAAAAAATAATAATAAAGGAAACGTATGTAGCACTACTCCCGTAGGAGCTGCTGGTTTAAGGTTTTGGGCCTACCGTTACCTTTCTGTTCACCACACTCGTGTCAGGGATACCTCTTGAAGAGTTTTTATGAATATTTACACCAGCGCTTGGTTACTTTTTCTCAAGAGCTTTATTTTACCAGTTCCAACAGAGGGGTAGAGGGATAGGGGAGGTTCAGGTACCTTGCTTTGCGGATCACGGGCACAATCTTAGATCCAGAGGACAAATCAGTTCCACGCTGGATTCAGCAACCACCGGATAGGCCTACTCTCACTGGCCTAGCAACCGGTGCGAAGCTCGTTCAAAGTCTCTGCCACAGACTTGATGAGTGCCGTCAAGTCGTTCCACAATCTTCCGCCACAAGATCGTGTAACCACACTGACACTTTGCAAAAGTTCCTTCAAAAGTACACAGCTCATGGTGCCAGAATCTTTCAGCCAGCACCGTGAGGCAAACTGGCCAGGATGCGTCCTTCAATTGAGTCCCCAATTGTTCCGATTCTTACCGCAGGTAAGACCGCGTAGGACCATCCCTGGACTAGTAGGCCCCAGAAACTTCTGGGCCTACTTCTCAGTTGCAGAGCCTCGGGCCCGCAGGCCCCGAGGCTGAAAATGGCTTGCACATCCCTGAGGCCCTCAGGTCAGGATCCGGCAACGAACCCCGATAGAGCAGTCTCGGTGTCTTCAGTACCCCCTCCCAGAATGCACCGCGGGTTGACCACGCCCCCTGAGCCACTTCTGGGAAAGGAATACCCAATACACCTAGCCTGCTGCATTTCCAACCCTGACCCGTGGTGACAGTGACATCTACTGTCAGGTGGAAAACACGCAACCCAGCTAGACTGAAACAGAGCCAACAATTTAGCATAATCCCTCTGAGCTAAACTACAGCTCAGATAACTAAATTTAACACATAGCGCATACCCAACAGGTGTAGGGCGCAACACGTATAACGTGAGTAACGGCCCACTCATGTAGATGAGGATCACATTTTTGCATTTGGTGTGCCATTTTTACTGGCCGACAAGTAAACTGAACAGCAATTTCATTTCGAAGTAATAACCAGTTAAAATGGGCCTACACTCGAATTATGAACAGTGGGATGAATCCATACCTCACAACTTTTTGAGATAGGGACACCTATTAGCAAAAGTATGTGTAGCGCTCACCCACGAATGAACCGCTGGTAAATCGGTTCCCCATTCCTGCACAACCAGAAGTTTTCTCCACACTTTCTCCAGACACAAGGACAGTCTTTGAGCTTGGTTTTTAGGTTTTCTTAGGGGTAATAACTTGGATGAGGAATAGGAATTATGGGATGCCCAGTTTAATAGCAACAGGGACAACTTCCTCCCTATGTACAACTCCAATTGATCTCACTCCCAACTGCTGACAGTCTCTGCTAGAAAAGCAAAAGCCCCTTAAGGACTAGGAACCTTCCGTTCCTTTTGAAAGTAGCAGAAAAGTTGTAGGTTGCATACAGGAGTTACTCCAGCTCCACTGTAGACACTGATCTTAGTTCCACTGACTTCAGGAACTACCAGCCCACCTGGCTGATACCGATGATTTTCCAGGGCAAGGTAAAGGAGAAATGTAAGCCCAATGCTGTCTTCTAGAAAGGCTTACTACATGTGACAGTCTTTCCCTTTGCAAGTTCCTGACGATGCTGATGCACTCACTCTGTCCTCTTTGCTCTCACTGCCTCTTAGGTAAGATTCCTCTCAAATAGTGATGCTGCCATAATCCTCCCAGGCCAGCCTGGGCCCCAGCCCGAGGCAGAGGTCCCCCGGCAGGGGTTCTTCTCAAGGGCCACCAACAGTCTCCTCAGCACTGCATCTTCCATTCATTTTTAAGGTCTGGCTCAGCTGCAATGCCAGGCCCACTGCCTGGGGATAGGTTGAGCTTCCCTAAGTATGCAGATAAACCCTCCTCGCCTCTGCCCTCCAGTTTACAGAAATTTCTCCAACCTTCCAGAACTAGGAGTAAACTTTTAACCCAAAAGACAAATTTTACCATGAGCCAAATACATAAATTTGCCTTACTGCCAATTGATCGCACACTAGAGGGTGCTTCATATGTAGGCATATGACACACCCCCCTGCCACACCCCTTCAAAGAAGAATTATACAAAAATTATTCGTTAAACCGACAAATGAGAAAAAAAGAGGGACAGAGGGACTTTGTTCCAAATCAGGAACAGTCCCTGGAAATCAGGGACAGTTGGGAGCTATGTGAATAATCAGGGCTTTTTTTCAGTGGGAATGTGGGGGAACGCAGTTCTGGCACCTCCTGGACTGACTGTATGTAATGGCAAAGGGTGCTGCGGTGTGATGCAGGGTATAGATGCTCACTGCTGGTGGATCTATTCTAACTGGAGGGGATCTATTTTTGCAGGGGGGTCTATTGTTGCTGAGGAGGTCTATTGTTGCTGGGGGGACCTATTGTTGTTGGGGTTGGGTCTAATGTTGCTGGGGGGGTCAGTTTTTGCTGCAAGAGATCTACTGTTGGAGGAGGGGTCTATTGTTGATGGCTGCCAGAAAGTCTATTAATGCTGGCTGTGCAGAGATCTGTTGATGATACCGGGAGTCTATTGTTTCTGGGGGGGGGGGGGATTTTGTTGTCGCTGGTCCATTGTTGTTAGAGGGATCTACAGTATTGTTGCTGGCTGCAGGGGATCTACTTTACTGATTTTCTTGATATCATTACCAAATTCCAAACAAATTTCTTAGCACCACAAAATGATACATGGTTCTGTATTGTCTAAAAGGGACGGTACTGAGAGGTGGGTATAGGATGGAACCAAGGGACGTTGCTCGGAGGTGGGTAAGGGCAAGGAAGAGGGGTGACTCAGAAAGGGGGAGTTCCTGCACCTATTGTCTGAGAAAAAAAGCTCTTTGAATAATGAGTAATAGAAGGCTAACATTTCCTTCCCTACAGTGCTGACCACATATTTGATGGCCTAGGCACTTGGTCATGTGAACTTTAATGAAGTTGAGGATCGTTGTTCACATTGGCTGATCCATCCCTTCAGAAGAGATTATGTAACCAGGTTCCCCCTTTTTAATGACTTCACATATCAGCAACACCAAAGGGAATTAGACTAGCCGTACAGATAGGCTTCATTCACATCAGATATTCTTACTGGCGGAGAAATCAATGAACAAACAACCCTGCTTTTTGTTTTTCTGTTGCCAGTTTTGTTTAGTTGGTTTATGTTACTATTTTTGAAAGAACAACAGAATAGTAGCTTTATATACTGTGGACTATATATATATATATATATATAGCATAGTTGCCAACAGTCACGGATTGGCCGGGACATTCCCGGGATTCAAACCCTTTTCCCGGATTTATTTTGTCCCGGCCAATGTCCCGGCCAATCCGATTTTTCCCGTTTTCCCCGAATTTGGACGCCGCAGGCCGCCGCCGCTAGAGGTCCACGGCTGGCGGAGACAATGTCTCGGCCGGCCGCCATGTTCAAGAAGACCAAAACACGGATGTAGTACAATAGAAAATAAAGCCGCTGCGGCGCCGCCCACACCCCGCACCTCCCCGGGGGTGGGCGGCGCCGCAGCAGCTTTATCTTCTATTGTACTACATCTGTGTTTTGGCTGGCCGGCAGGCCACCCCCCCGCCCCGCCCCGCCCCGCTGCAGGTCTGTCTGTAATGGAAAGGGGCGGGGGTCGGCAGCGCCACAGCTTAATTTTTTTTTTTTCAGCCACACTGTCGGCCGAGACAGGAGACGCCTGTGGTTAAGGGGGGACTCCGCTGGGGATGCCTGTGGTAAGGGGGGACTCCGCTGGGAACGCCTGTGGTAAGGGAGGACTCCGCTGGGGACGGCTGAGGTAAGGGGGGACTCCGCTGGGGACGCCTGATGTAAGGGGGGACTCCGCTGGGGACGCCTGATGTAAGGGGGACTCCGCTGGGGACGCCTGAGGTGAGGGGGGACTCCGCTGGGGACGCCTGAGGTAAGGGGGGACTCCGCTGGGGACGCCTGATGTAAGGGGGGACTCCGCTGGGGACGCCTGATGTAAGGGGGGACTCCGCTGGGGACGCCTGAGGTAAGGGGGGACTCCGCTGGGGACGCCTGAGGTAAGGGGGGACTCCGCTGGGGACACTTGATGTAAGGGGGACTCCACTGGGGACGCCTGATGTAAGGGGGGACTCCGCTGGGGACGCCTGATGTAAGGGGGGACTCCGCTGGGGACGCCTGATGTAAGGGGGACTCCTCTGGGTACACCTGATGTAAGGGGGACTCCTCTGGGTACACCTGATGTAAGGAAGGACTCCGCTGGGTACGCCTGAGGTAAGGAGGGACTCCTCTGGGGACGCCTGAGGTAAGGAGGGACTCCGCTGGGGACGCCTGATGTAAGGAGGGACTCCTCTGGGGACACTTGATGTAAGGGGGGACTCCACTGGGGACGCCTGATGTAAGGGGGGACTCCACTGGGGATGCCTGCATAGTTACCAACAGTCCCGAATTTCCCGGGACAATCATGATTTTTGGACCCTTGTCCACAAGTGTGGAGGGGGCTCTGCTGGGGAGGCACCTGATGCAAGGACGGACTGCTGGGGAGGCACCTGATGCAAGGACGGACTGCTGGGGAGGCACCTGATGCAAGGACGGACTGCTGGGGAGGCACCTGATGCAAGGACGGACTGCTGGGGAGGCACCTGATGCAAGGACGGACTGCTGGGGAGGCCATCTGGTGGCAGGCGACGTGGCAGGTAACACGCTCAGGGCTTCCACTGATTCGGCATTATGGTGAGTTGAATGATTTCATTTTATATTACAATGTAAAAATAGAAATAATGCACTTCAATCATCCTGACACCGTAACAACCATGGTGCCGGGATGATTGAAGCGCCAACAGGTGTTTTGGAGTATCCTTATCTGCCAATTTTGTTACACATTACTATTGTGGTGTAGGATCTGGCTTCTTTCTTTCTATTTCTTTCTCTCTCTTTCTCTCACCTCGGACTCTAGCCACACCCCTTTGAACCACGCCCATTTAAACCACACCCACTATCGTGCGTAAACCACGCCGCATTTTTCACTCCAGCATGACACGCCTACAAATGGATGCCCCGCCCCCTGATTATAGCAAGGCTCCGCCTCAATACAAAAAAAGTGTCCCAGATGTTTTTTTTGCAATGTTGCCAACTATGATATATATATATACATATATATATATATATATATATAGTGGTAGTGTGGTACCCCACCAGTGTATGAATACATGATTCTCAACCAGGCAGGTTGAGGGGCTCCAGGGTATTTGCTTGTTTGGGAGGAAACTGGCTTTTCAGTTTCCTCATTATTTACTAAAGTCCACTTTGGGACCTGGAGCCTGGGGATTTCTTAGAGATCTGGGTGGGATGAGATCCCCAGTCCTGGGTCCGGGTTTTGAGACTCACCGGCACACTGACTGTTCAGGTGTGTGTGGGCCTGATAGTAGATAGTAGAGTCAGGAACAGAGTTCTGGGGTCCACCCTCCCAGGGAGTCCAGAGAGTGCATGTGGGCTACCACGCCCTTAAACTAAAGATCCTGTTCACTGTGAACTCACTGAAAACACATCTACCACTGAGCTAGACATCCCCAATGTCACAATATATATATATATATATATATATATATATGTGTAGCGATACCCCCAGCTAAGAGAGCCGCTGGTATGATGTTTCGGGCCTGTAACACACCGCTGTCAACCCCCAGCAATTGGCTCTACCCTCCCTTGGCACATTTAGTAGGGGATAATAGGATTGTGAGACCTGTAACTTTAGGTCACGCAATCCGACAATAAAAGCACACAGTGATATGGTATAACTGGCACTGACCGTCCCCTCAATAAAGTAATTACACCAACAATTTGTCTGCTTAATCCTGGTATTTTTACTGAACGAAATGTTTAAGCAGATAAACTGTATACATTAGCATATGCAGAGCCCTGCAATAAAAGGTATTCAGCAAATAGACAGATATACAATTCTGTACACATACAACTAACGGACCCCGCTTGCAGCTCCACTCCTTCGTGGGCAAGATGGCGCCCAGCAATGTCTAAATTTAGAAGTCAGACCTGACTGTTCTTTGAGTAGGTTCCATGGAGATGGATCTTAGCTAGCAAATGGTGGTGCATTTTTGAAGACAAAATTGTAATCCACAATAAATAAATAAACTTGAGGAATAAAGTAAAGTCACTAATGCTACTCAATGCACTGTCCCTCCGGTGTGCAGATGCAAACTCTAACTGGTGGGTCCCGAACAACAAACACTGGGCCTAGAGATCCTGTACTAATCCCTGAGCAGGTGCTGTCTCACCCAACCGGACCAGTCTACGTCCGTATCTTCCGTAGCTGTGTCTCGGTACATAGGTTCCACGACACCCGGGTCTTCGGTCCTCCTGGAAGTAGTAGATGGGTAGCAGGATGAGACGTCCCTCAGGCTCCTCAGTGGAAACGGAAGGCTCTTTGGAAGCACAAGGCCTAAACTTCAGGCCCTGTCAGGAACAACAGACTCAGCACAGAGTTCCACTTGCTGGGCGGGCGATGTCCAAAGAGACCGAACTCCGGTCCGCCCCTCAGTTAAATAGCCCACCCCAGCAGTCCTTGCGCGGGGCAATGCACCCTGGGTATGGTAGTCTCTGGGTTCTTAAAGCAACACCCTGCTACACATGCATTATACCTATCTGTGCCAGCAGGTGGTGCTGTATTATTAGAGTGTATAGTTCATGTATTCTATGATATGAGAGGAAGTACCCTCTGTATCTAAGTGTGCACTTGTTTGTTGTTCTCTTCCTGTTTCTAATGCTGTAAGACATAATCTAACATCCTCCATAAAAGTAAATCCGTTTTTTTTGCTGTATCCAAAAAGCTTCTAGTGCATGATGCAATACTCTGCACAATAACTATCACCAGATTTTAGCTCAGGTATAAGCAACGATTGACTATATCTGGCCCTGCGTAGCCTTGATTTTTCATTAAAGTGTACTGCGACTGTACAAACAGTCTGTATATTTCTACTTGCACAAAATGTTTAATAAAAAGAAAAAAAAAACTGTTTTATTTATTTTTTATTTTTTTATGCACAGAAAAATGATTGCATGACCGCATTCATTATCCAACAAGTAGCGCTAATGTAGGTACACCTTTAGGTTCTCTGAACTTCTGTTTATTCATGCAGTTTAGTTATCCGATCCTGCTGTGACCTGTGCTGTGATTGACTTCTAGAATTACTGCTTGCCTTGACCTCCATGTTGTGCAATGTCTACTGTTCAGCATACCACAGCTGCAGGCTCTTTGTGGGTTCTAATTCTGCCTAGTATTTCCTCAAAACTATGTATGGGACAGCCATTTCAGTCTGGAGCCTGGGCATAGGATGACTGCCATGTATATATGTGTTTCTGTCTGGATTGGAACTCAACAGTACATAGCAGAACTTGTCCCTCCACAAAGGCCACTTTATCACAAATACACTACATTACCAAAAGTATTGGGACACCTGCCTTTACACGCACATGAACTTTAATGGCATCCCAGTCTTAGTCTGCAGGGTTCAATATTGAGTTGGCCCACCCTTTGCATCTATAACAGCTTTAACTCTTCTGGGAAGGCTGTCCACAAGGTTTAGGAGTGTGTCTATGGGAATGTTTGCCATTCTTCCATAAGTGCATTTGTGAGGTCAGGCACTGATGTTGGACGAGAAGGCCTGGCTCGCAGTCTTCACTCTAATACATCCAAAAGGTGCTCTATTGGGTTGAGGTCAGGACTGTGTGCAGGCCAGTCAAGTTCCTCTAACCCAAACTCGCTCAGCCATGTCTTCATGGACCTTGTTTATGCACTGGTACACAGTTATGTTGGAAGAGGAAGGGGCCATCCCCAAACTATTACCACAAAGGTGGGAGCATGAAATTGTCCAAAATGTTTTGGTATGCTGACGCCTTAAGAGTTCCCCTTCACTGGAACTAAGGGGCCAAGCCCAACCCCTGAAAAACAACCCCACACCATAATCCCCCCTCCACCAAATGATTTGGACCAATGTACAAAGCAAGGTCCATAAAAGACATATTGGCCATGGTAAAGGGGCAGAGTATGGAATTCATCTTTAGAGATGTCAACCCTGGAGTTCCAGAGCAACAGAGCTTTCTGTCATCCACCAAAACAAGATATATTTACTGTTGGCGGGTGGCTCCCCCAAGCACTGTGACATACCCATATGTTGAAGTGCTCATGTGCACATCGGACACAGTGGATTGCGGTGCTTGGTGTCAGGCTGCTGTGAATGGCCTAGATACCACATCATCTCTGTGCGATCACATGTCACATAGCAAACAATAGTTGTAAATGGAATCCATTCATTCATAATTGTTTACTACTGAGAGTGATTGGTCACCAGTTATCACATGGTACATGGGCCAATCACAGCACCATGTATCATGTGAAAGCTGTGGGCCAATCACAGCATCACAATAATAAGCAATGAGTCATGAATGAAAGCCGTTCATGATAGCTGAAAAGATTGCTGTTACAGTGATTATCACTGTAACAAGCAATCACAGTGTAAAAAAACAAATCCCTGTACAGTATCACTACAGTGAGGACAGTATGCAAAAACAAAATTGGCAAAAAAGGAAAGAAATGTATATATATATAAAAAAAAAGAATAAAAAATTTAATAATTTTTTAATGTTTTATTTTTTATATACTGTCACTAGTCAGTATTCCTGATCACCGCCACATCAGTCATATGATTATGCTGTACTGCACTGGTGACAGTATGTAAACAAATTGTGAAGCAAAAATTATTTAATTTCTTCATATTCCAAACAATTGTGACAAATAATTACAACTTCAAAAAACTTGCCATGCCTCTTACTAAATATATTGGCCTGTCTACTTTCCAAAAATAATAATTTTGATTGTATTTGTACTGTCCTGGCATTTTAGGGCCTCAAGAAATGAGATCAGGATTGATAAATTTTCAAATATACTGTATATACCATAGTTTTTAGACTTTATAACTTTCACACAGACAAAATAATATACACTGATTTTAGTTATTTTTACCAAAGAAATGTAGCAGAATACATGAAGAATTTTATAAATGCTAAATTTTGCTAAATGTTTTTTTTTTTGAGAACTAACAATTTTTATTGATAATAGTTTTTCAAGATAAAACCACAGAAAGTACAATACATTAAAATTAGCAAAGGACAAAAAGAGCCAGCATAGAAATGATAAAACAACGATACAAAGATAGGGTGATTGAACCCCAAAACAAGGTACAAAATCTATTCTCGCCTAGCGTAGGGAAGACATAGTGAGATCAACAAACTGACTTACAGTAAAGGAAAAAAGATACAGTGGCTCAACTAAATCTCATCTGCACTGAGGTATTCAACCAAATATCAAAAGGCACTATATTTAAACACAAATGAAAACTAGAAGAGGACAAGAGGGAGAAAGGAGTCAAAAGAAAAGGAAAAGGAGCTTAAAGTGGTTGTAAACCCTTGGAAAAAAAAGAAAATAAAAAAAAACCCTGCAAGACAAAGACATAATGAGCTAGTATGCATACCTTACATCGAAGCCCCTGCAGTGGTCCTCGTCCTCCCCTCCGGGGGCGACATCTCTCCCGGGGGTTACTCCCGGGTATCGCAGCCCCGGTACTGTGATTGGCCGAAGCCGCGATGACGTCACTCCCGGCACGGTCACTGAAGCAATGGCACATACTGTATGTGCCATTGCTTCAGTTTGCCCCAGTGCGCATGTGCTGATGACATCGGCACATGCAGGGGACAGGGGATATCTCTTAAACCATACAGGTTTAGGAGATATCCTTAGTAGCTACAGGTAAGCCTTATTATAGGCTTACCTGTAGCATAAAGTGGTCTGTAAGGGTTTACAACCACTTTAATGTAGAGTATCCACCTGTGTTAGAGCCCTACACAAATCGGAAGCCTCCAACCAATGTCAGACTGGAGAAGCTTCTAGACAGTCCCACAATTCTCAAACCCTATTATGGGTTTCCAGTGAGTCAGTTAAGGCGGAAGTAGATTAAACAGAGGCAAAGATGGCAGCTTCCTTGGCTGAAAACGATAGGGGGGTTTTCTTACACTTTAAGGAGGCAGTCCATCCGCTTCACATCTTGGATCCCAAAGTGCAAAGAAGGGGGTTCCCGTTTCTTCCATTTAAAAGCAACCAAGTGCCGTGCTGCAGTCAGCACCTGCGCTAGGATTTTGTTTTGAAAATTTAGAGAAGGACGGAGGTGGGAGACCCAGAAGAAAGGCTTTGGGATTGAAAGGAACCCAGGTTCCAAAGATGGAATGGAGTAGGGAGTTGACCATCTTCCATTAAGGGACAATTAAAGGGCAGAACCAATAAATGTGGTACAATGTGCCAGGGTCTTTTTTGCATCACCAGCAGCGGCGGTCAGCAAAGGGATATATGGAGTGGAGCAGGTCTGGGATTTGGTACCAGTGATATAGAATTTTATACTTATATTTTATATAGAATTGTATACTGATTTTCCTTGTACAAGGTGAAGCTAGAGCTCTTGGATGCATGTGACCAAATAAATTGCCATGTTTTTAGAAGCAGATCCTCCCCAAGGAGGGTGTTGTATGCGAAACTAAGAAAAACGTGTTGTGTTTTTTTCAAAATTTTCTGTATTTTTTCATTTATATAGCAAATAAAAAACCCAGTGGTGATCAAAAAACACCAAAAGAAAGCTCTATATAAATTTCAGTTGGGTACAGTGTGGCACAATTGTCAGTTAAAATAACGCAGTGCTAAATAGCAAAAAAATGCCCTGGTCATAAAGGGGGTAAAGCCTGCTGGAGGTCATGTGGCTAATCTGGTGTATGTTGAACCCTTCAATCCAGTTTGCCATTTGTTTATTGGTCCTGGGTGAACCATATTAACTGCTGGGTACACACTGTATAAGGGCAAAGTAGGCCACTGCACATATGCCCTTTGCCCCCTCTTCATGTGTTGAGCAGATGCTTCCTGAGAAGAAAACAATATATCATCCTAAACGGTTACAGACACACTTCTAAAACTTTCAAGTTATTAAACCTCCCCCCCCCCCCCCCCTGTAATTAGCCAACCAGATGTCTGATATTCTCAGGGCTTTGCCACAGAGGCCATGTTGTTTTCTACAAATGATTCTGAGTAATTATAAGGCAATTAAAGTTTAGATAAATCAGCGGGCCCCATCTTGGCTTGTACACAGTTGATTCTATAGCAGATGCATTATTGGAATGGAAAAAGAGAGAATTGAGGTATGGTGCAATGGTTGGAATGTCGCTGAGAGTTTCTTATCAGACGTGGCATCTATTAAACTGGAGTCGGAAGAGAGTAAACGTGACAACAGGGCCTTGTTCCAGGTCCTGCTCCCCCTCCTGCACACGACTGTCACATCTGTATAGAATCATTCAGACTATAAGCTGTCTGACAATGGAGTTGGATTTCTGGAGCTGCCTTCCCAGGTTCTCATATAACACCTTGATCTGAGGACAAGCAGCTGCTGAACTGCAGCCAAAAAAATCACAAACTGCTGCTTTTTTTTTTTGTAGCAGCTGCTTCAACACATGGCTCCAGGGTCATGCCTTCTACACAGAATATTTTTCTTATATTTTCTGTATTTCCTAAGGGTTTCTCGAAATGGGTAGATTAGTTGCCAAGGAAGATAGATAAGCTGAACATTCTCTGTAGCAAAGGGACCCCTCGTGTCACTGATGTGAAAGGTTTGTCCCGCTTTTCTATGGAAAGGAAACAATCAACAGTCAGCAACAGGTTTTTCAATGAGTCAGAAAGTCAGTAAATGACCTCTTTCTGATTCTTGGAAGTCTTTGCTACTTGCAGGGTCAGATGGCTACTGGAAATGCTTGTGTAGCGATACCCCCAGTTAAGAGAGCCGCTGGTTCTGTTTCGGGCCCTGTACACAGCACAGCCAACCCCCACCAATCTACTCGACCCTTTTCTGGCACAGTTAGTCTAGGGGATGTTCTAGTAATACAGCTCTCTAAACCTGGTTATGCACAATCTAGCAGTAATATGAGCAATCAATATTATGCAATAATGAACACTGATACCGGAGTGATAAACCGTAAATGATTTACTGTGGTATAAAGGAAAATGATAACTTGTCACATAACATACATGCAGAGCCCTGCAATAATACACATACTAATCAGTGATAGTGCAGAGTGATCACATGCCACGTGCAGCTATCTTCTCTATGCGCAATGTGGCGCACCAACAAAATCCTAATCCCTGGTCAGGCCTGACTCAGATAAACTCAGTCTCTGTGAGAACAATTCTTCGCATGCAAGATGAAGGGTGATGCACATTCAGGAACAGTATTTGTAATCCAATTAGGGTTAATAAAGAAAGAACACTTCACCGGAGACTACACAACTCAGTTCCGCCACTAGTCTCCGGCGGGACAGTAAATATAGCACGGTGGGCCAAGGCAGTCACTAGGCCTAATCAAAGTACAAGTTAATGACGTGAGCAGGTGCTCGCTCACCCCTCCGGACGCGATCCCAGTCCGGGACTTCCACCACTGTGTCTCCGCACACAGGGTGTGCAAAGGCCGGGTCCCCGGTCCAACTGATGACAGCAAACTCGAAAGAAATCAGGTGCCACCCAGGCTCAGCAGTGGGGTGGAAGGCTCTTTGGAAGGTGCCCAAGGCCCACGCCTCAGGCCTTGCACTGCAGCAGATCCACACAGGGAGTCCTATTGATTGCAGCGCGGTGTCCAAAGAGGCCGAGCTTAGCCTCTCCCCTTCCCTTTATAGCCTGACCCATGAGTCTCTGCGGTGGCCAAATGCACCCTGGGTGCCAAACGGGGTTCTGGGTAACGTAGTCCATAGGGCCTTAAAGGAGACCCCGCTACACTTGAATACATTTTCTTGTTCTTGTTAGGCCCACATCCGTCCCCGCAAGTTATTAAGGCACCTAACCACAAGTGTGGAGTATAGTTTCATCATCTTATGTAATAAAATCACCTCATGTAATATACACTTGTAGCGCACAGACCCCACTCCTACCTGCATTAACTTTGGCTCCTCGCAGGAAGAGAGAGGCACACCGCACTAACAGCCCGTACCCTCCTGTGCGAGGAGGTTGAGCGGTGTTGTTGTTGGGTCTTCCACAGTCAGAACATGAAAACCTCCAGAGCCTGATTCTCACCTCTATGTTGAGGTAGAGACAAGTCTTTGACTTCCCAGTAAAGTGAATGTCCACAACAGCTGAAACTCCAACTCAGAGTTTATTTTCTCTTAGCCAAATAACACAGTCTCTGATAGGAAAAAGGTTGGAGCAAGAAATCGAATAGTACAAGGTGTGGAGGAGGTCCAGGCACAAACGTTACAGATGTTTGCTCAGATTCTCAAGCAAGTTGAATTAGGCGCACAGTCTCTGCCACAGACTGTGAAGTTGGTCTCTGCCACAAACCTGGTGAAACTAATCCCCTTCTTTAGCTATGGCCCTTTTTTAGGAGAAGACATCCCTCCGGAGAGTTACCGGGACCCTACCATCACCATGACACTGCACTGAGTCTTCAGAGAGTTCCTTCCCGGGCTAAGGCGGCACCCTGAGAGTCCTCGAACCTTGGTGGACCCCAGCCGAAGGTGCTGGGCCCCAGGCCTCCACTGCGGTCCCTGGGCTTACATACCCAGGGAGGACAGGAACAGCATGATAGTACCTCACCCTGGGCTAAAGGTGCCCAGGATGGAAGAGGAACACCCGCCCCTAGGCCTAAGGTGCCCAGGGCGGACAGGAACACACTCCCTGGGAGTAGGACTCCCGACAACCGAACCAACCCTCAACAGGCAGCGTCTGCCCCTTCTATATCCTCTCCCAGCAGGTAGATCACACCCACCGTATGGCTGCTGAGAGGGGACACACAAGGCACAGCACTGTATCAGCGGCTCAACCCTAGCCTACTATGGCAGCGCCACCTGTAGGCCACAGGGAACTATACACCGATACTCTCCCTGTGGATAAAATGGTTGCAAAAACCCTGACAAATTAGGGTGTTTGAGCAAACTACCTCTCAAACACTTCCCTTAAATTTAGCACCCCGCTACACACTATATTGTCAAAAGTATCGGGACACCTGCCTTTCCACGCACATGAACTTTAATGGCATCCCAGTCTTAGTCCGTAGGGTTCAATATTGAGTTGGCCCACTCTTTGCAGCTATGACAGCTTCAACTCTTCTGGGAAGGCTGTCCACAAGGTTTAGGAGTGTGTCTATGGGAATGTTTGACCATTCTTCCAGAGGCGCATTTGTGAGCTCAGGCACTGATGCGGATGAGAAAGCCTGGCTCGCAGTCTGCACTCTAATTCATCCCAAAGGTGTTCTATCAAGTTGAGGTCAGGACTCTGTGCAGGCCAGTCCAGTTCCTCCACCCCAAACTCACTTATCCAGGTCTTTATGAACCGTGTTTGTGCACTGGTGTACAGTCATGTTGGAACAGGAAGGGGCAATCCCCAAACTATTCCCACAAAGTTGGGAGCATGAAATTGTCCAAAATGTCTTGGTATGCTGACGCCTTAAGAGATCCCTTCACTGGAACTAGGGGGCCAAGCCCAACCCCTGAAAAACAACCCTACACCATAATCCCCCCTCCACCAAATGATATGGACCAGTGCACACAGCAAGATCCACAAAGACACGGATGGGCGAGTTTGGAGTGGAGGAACTTCACTGACCTGCAGAGTCCTGACCTCAACCTGATAGAACACCTTTGGGATGAATAAGAGCAGAGACTGTGAACCAGGCTTTCTCATCCAACATCAGTGCCTGACCTCACAAGTGCGCTTCTGGAAGAATGGTCAAACATTCCCATAGACACACTCTCCTAAACCTGTTGGACAGCCTTCCCAGAAGAGTTGAAGCTGTTATAGCTGCAAAGAGTGGGCCAACTCAATATTGAACCCTACGGACTAAGACTGTGATGCCATTAAAGTTCATGTGCATGTAAAGGCAGGTGTCCCAATACTTTTGGTAATATAGTGTATTTCAACATAGAGCTCTAGAAACCTAGATTTCCTTTATCATAATTCCTTCTATTTAGATGCCCTCAGGCCTCGTACACACGGCCGAGATTCTCGTCGAAAAAAACATGTCGTTTTTTTCTACGAGATTCTTGGACAAGAAAATTGTCCCGGCCGAGTGTACACACGCTCGATTCAAAGAACCCGCGGTTCTTTGAATGGAGCGTACGCGGTGACGTCATCGACTACGACGAGCATGCGCTCGTCACATTCGATGCCGTCGCCGCCATCTTGGTATACCCTACGTATGCCTAGGAAGCTACCGCGCATGCGTCAAATTCATTTTGAACATGCGCGGGCTTCCCGGCGGACAGGTAAGTGTACACACACTCACTTTTCTCGTCGAGAAACAGGCTGACGAGAATCTCGACGAGAAAATAGAAAGCAGGTTCTCTATTTTCTCGTCGAGGTTACTTGTCGGTTTTCTCAACGAGAAACCCGATAGCCGCGTACACACGACCGATTTACTCGGCAAGACCTCTCTGCCAGCAAGTTTCTTGCTGGTTCTTGCCGAGAAAATCGGTCGTGTGTACGAGGCCATACTCTCTGGGTTCCCTCTATCTGACCGACCATCTTTCTTTTCTCCCTCTTTCATTTCTCTTCTTTGTTTTCTCCCCTGGCTGGGTTCCCTTCTCTCTTCCCTTGTTTTTCTTATCTATTGCTTTTTCCTATGTCGGGGGTCAGGCCCCGTATTTCATCTGAAACGCTTTTCTGCATAGTTAGTTATTTTGGATTATGAGCCCTTTTCACTGTCATGTTTGTTACACATCTTATTTTTCATTGTCCTCATTTTTTTTCAACAGTTTACGCAGCGCTTTACAATATAAAAAGGGAGACAATACAGTTATAATACAATGCAGGCATACCCCACTTTTAAGTACACAATGGGATTTGTTTACTAAAGCTGGAAAGCGCAAAATCAGGCGCACTTCTGCATAGAAACCAATGAGCTTCTAACCCCAGCTTGTTCAATTAAGCCTGGTAATAAAACCTGGAAACGCATTGGTTTCTATGCAGAAGTAAGCCTGATTTTGCGCTTTCCAGCGTTAGGAAATAAACCCCATTGTGTACTTAAAAGTGGGGTATGCCTGTAAAATACAAGAGGATTAAGAGGGCCCTGCTCAGAAGAGCTTACAATCTAATAGATATTTTGAACTTTACAAAAAAAAAGATTGAAAGTAAAATAATTACAGTGTCATCATCCATATACAGAAATAGAAGGGATAATGTAAATTAAACATTATGGGTTTAGTATCACTTTAAATTAACTCCTGGAGGAAACCAAAGGAAAAACCAATATACTCAGAAGCAAGTCCAGTTGCTTCCAGTTTAAAGCTCATGTACCAAAATACGTAGACCAGCTCAACCAGTGTTTTGTGGAACCCTAGGGTTCCTCCAAAGTTTGATAGGGGTTCCTTGAACAAGATGCGATTTCTGCCTCTCAGATATGTAAACACCGCTACCAATAATTGTTTTTAGCTATCTGTAATGCCCCGTACACACGATCAGACCTTTTTCTGATCAAACTTCCATCGGAATTCCGACGGAATTTCATCGGAAAAAAATAGAACATGTTCTATTTGAAAATTCCGATGGAATTCATCAGAATTTCTCCGATGGGCCCACACACGGTCGGAATTTCTGATGAAAAAACCCCAACGAACTGCGTCTGACTTTTTTCATCGGAAATTCCTATCGTGTGTACGTGGCATAAGTGGACATCCCTCCCACTGAGGGCCAGACTGTGCCCAGTGGAAGTAGAAAACCCCCCGGCAATAATGCTAAGTGGGAGTAAACAATGCTTTATGCCGCGTACACACGACCATTTTTAATGTCATTGAAAAAAACAATGTTTTTCTCGACCTGATTCTTCTCAAGCTTGCCTTGCCTACACACGATCATGAAAAAAAAATTCTTGAGCAAAGCGCGGTGACGTACAACACGTACAACGGCACTATAAAGGGGAAGTTCCATTCGGATGGCGCCACACTTTGGGCTGCTTTTGCTGATCCTTGTGTTAGTAAAGTTTGGTGAGAGACGAATGTGCTATCTCCATTACGAACGCTAGTTTTACCAGAACGAGCGCTCCCGTCTCATCACTTGCTTCTGAGCATGCACGTTTTTTTACATCGTTAAAGCCTACACACGGCCGTTTTTCATGACGAGAAAAACGACGACGTGAAAAACTAAGAGAAAAATTAGAGCATGTTCCAAATTTTTAATGGCCATTTTTCACGTCGTGAAAAATGCTCAGGAGCCCACACACGATAGTTTTTAATGACCAAATAAAAAAATGGCACTTTTCTCGTCATGAAAAACGGTCGTGTGTACGCGGCATTAGGCTTTATGGTTAGTAGGAGTGAGTATAAAAAATTACCTAGTGCCTGTGCACAGTGAAAGGAGGAATGGTGCCCCATCAATGGTGTCAGCAAGAGGAAAAGTGGCCCATTGTTGGTATCAGTGGGAGGAATAGTGCCCCATCATTGGTGCAATTGAGAGAAATAATGCCCCATCAATAGTGTCAGCAAGAGGAAAAGTGGCCCATTGTTTGTATCAGTGGGAGGAATAGTGCCCCATCATTGGTGAAAGTGAGAAGAATAGTGCCCCATCATCGGTCTTAGTGAGGTATAGTGGCCCATCATGACTGAACGTGTTTCTAAAACCTCTGCTCTCGATATCTTCCTCTTTCGGTGGCACTTCAATGTAATTTCTAATTGTGATGCCACAGGAAGTGAGGAGAAATCACTCCAATGGGGCCATTCCCAGCATGCCTTAAATGTAACTGTTTTTTTAAGCGTTAAATTGAAGGGTTTAGTTCTACTTTAACGATGAGCCTGACTACTCGGCAGGAAGTAGCAGCGTAAACATCCAGAAGCGCCAACAAAGTCAGCAAACGGTTGGTATTTTGTTCTGGCTCCACTGTCAATATAGTCATGGGACAGCATGCTTGTGGCTTTCTTGAGGGGACGGTAGCCTATAATGGTTCATTGAAAATGTATAGTTTATGGCAGGGCTCGACAAACCCCGGGTGCCAGGTCGCCATTGCGACTAGAATTAGCGACCTGGCGCCTGGGGCAGCACAGCTGGGGTATCCTGTGTCTCCGTGCCCCCCCCTCCGCGCCGGCCGGTAATTGAGGACGCGGCTTTGCGGCCTTCTGCAGGCCTATGCTTCCTTCTGTGATCTAGCGCCATCTTGTGGTGGCCGTTGGTATGACAAGACAACAGCAATGCTAATGGAGTTTCCATGTCTATTTTCACTGCCATCTCCTTCCCTCTAATTAGAACCCCCAAACATTATATATATATTTTATTCTAACACCCTAGAGAATAAAATGGCAGTTGTTGCAATACTTTCTGTCACACCGTATTTGCGCAGCGGTCCTACAAGCACACTTTTTTGGGAAAAAATACACTTTTTTTTAAATAAAAAAATAAGACAACAGTAAAGTTAGCCCAATTTTTTTTTATATTGTGAAAGATAATGTTACGCAGAGTAAATTGATACCCAACATGTCACGCTTCAAAATTGCGTCCGCTCGTGGAATGGTGACTAACTTTTACCCTTTAAAATCTCCATAGGCGACGTTTAAAAAATTCTACAGGTTGCATGTTTTGAGTTACAGAGGAGGTCTAGGGCTAGAATTATTGCTCTCAATCTACCGATCGCGGCGATACCTCACATGTGTGGTTTGAACACCGCTTTCAGATGCGGGCGCTACTCACGTATGCGTTCGCTTCTGCGCGCGAGCTCCGCGGGACAGGGCGCACTCCTAACTTTTTTAGCTGGCTCCTAGATTCCAAGCAAATTTGTCAAGCCCTGGTTTATGGGAGAGAATCGTGCTTTTCTTCAATTAAATAAGACTAGACTAGGAGATTGGGAATATTTGCAAATGTCTGATGACCATGAATCATTTATTCAACTGCAAACTTTACACTGACAGGTTAATAAGTTCATCTCGAAATGTGATGTGGTTCCTTCTTCGTGTTATGCTCATGTTTATGGGATTTAAACATATACCTTTACCAAACTGAAGTGAAGCTTTTATTATTACTGAAATCAAGTCTGTGCAGGGAATTAGGTCACATTCTAGAAGTCTGCTTGTACTGTCCTATATTTCACAAGGATAGAATCAGGGTAATGCCGACAGTCATGCTGTTCAGTACAGTACATGCAACTCTGTTTTGTAGCTACGCCTACTAGTAGTGGGCTGCTATCACTGTGATTCAACAATTCTTGTCCTCCTCACTTCCCCTCCCACTTGCACCAATAGAATCATCATCACGTGTTTGTTAGTCCATCCACACTCTAAATTTTTAGATCGATGTAGGTGTTAGTAGGGAATGGGCATTACCTGCTGGATAGTGAATCCCCTAAATTATACTTTAAACATATAAAGTGCCCCTACGTCCAATATTACCGTGTTTCCCCGAAAATAAGCCCAGGTCTTATATTAATTTTGGCAACAAAAGACACAGTAGGGCTTATTTTCGGGGTAGGTCTTATCATGTAATGAGCTGTCTTCTCTCCCCCTCTCTCTCCCTGCCTGTCAGGAATCCCAAGTGTGAACCGAGTTAAAATGCTTGTAAAATCCTAGAATCCACTCTATTACATTAGTATATAATGTACAATGTGTGTGTTTCTGTAATATAATTGTGCCAAATACCTTAGTGATAGCGCCGCTCTGCGCTTTTGTGACCCGCCGGAGCTCTCTTCCCCGCAATTATATTACAGAAACACACATATTGTACATTATATACTACTGTAATAGAGTGGATTATAGGATTTTACAAGCATTTTAAACTAGGGCTTATTTTCGGGGTAGGGGTTATATTGCAGCCCTCCTGGAAAGTAACGCTAGGTCTTATATTCGGGGTAGGTCTTACTTTCGGGGAAACATGGTATGCACAACAAATAAGGCAATAACTGCAAGTAAATAAAAAATAATATTAATATATGATATAAATCATTTGAAAATAATGTGAACCATGAAAATTGACAGATGAAAAAAGTGTCTAAATAAAAAAAAAAAAACGCATCAAATGATGTCACACCGCTCAGTGGTAACACTCCATGCAATAAATAGTGTTGGGCGAACAGTTTGAATGGACCTTGCTTTGGTAGGTCCCACAAAGAATGGGGTCCGTCTTGTTTCGGCCAGAGGGGAAGCCAATCAGCGGGTCCGGCCGCCCGCTATCGTTCCCCGCAGAGACAGAACGGGGATCTGCCAAAGTAAACAAGGCAGATCTCCGTTCTATCAGGGGATGACACTGAGTCTGGCTACATTCCGCTCTCTACATGCTGTTGGAACTGTGAGTGTTCCCAGTTGGGCTGCCTTCAGACCAGGTTATTTGTGAACTGTCTCTGCATCATTTCAATACAAGTTCTTCAATTGCACTGGGTTTGAGTGTGTTATTCCAGCCACACCCCACCTACATGGTGTTTAATCACTTGCCGTCTGCCTAACGTAGATATACGTCGGCAGAATGGCACGGACAGGCAAAGCAACGTATATATACGTTGCTTTGAATCTGCCACCTAGCGGGCGCGCTGTGCGGACTTGATGTCTGCCGGTGTCCCGCGATCATGTCACGGAGCGGCAGAACGGGGGGATGCCATTTTATAGCACTGATCGCCATATAAATGACAATTATTGCAAAGTAGCGTCAAAAGTGTCTGATGTGTCCGCCGCAATATTGCAGTCACAATAAAAATCGCAGATCGCCGCCAATACTAGTAAAAAATAAATAAAAAATGCCATAGAACCATCCCCTTTTTTGTAGACGCTATAACTTTTGCGCAAACCAATCAACATACGATTATTGCAATTTTTTTTTTTACCAAAAATATGTAGAATACGTATCGGCCTAAACAGAGGAAAAAATTCATTTTTTTATATATTTTTGGGGGATATTTATTATAGCAAAAAGTGAAAAATTTTGCTTTTTTTTCAAAATTGTCGCTCTTTATTTGTTTATAGCGCAAAAAAATAAAAACCGCAGAGGTGATAAAATACCACCAAAAGAAAGCTCTATTTGTGGAAAAAAAGGACGTCAATTTTGTTTGGGAGCCATGTGCGCACGACAGTGACGCAGTGCCCAATTGCAAAAAGTGGCCCGGTCATCTGGCAGCCAAATCCTCCGGGCCTGAAGTGGTTAATTTTGAATGTGAGTGCTGCATAGAGCTTAAAAAAAATGTGTTATGTGGCTGGCAAGAGGTTAAGCAACAGGGCAGTCACTCGGCACAGGACCTGGAAACCAGTGGCAATCGCTGTAGTAGCGGTGCCTACTACAGTAATTTTCAGCTCCCAGGCAGGGGCGGATCTAGGGGGGGGGCAACGGGGCAATTGCCACCGCCGAGAAATTAGTCTTAGGCCTCGTACACACGACCGATTTTCTCGTCGTAAAAAACACGTCGTTTTTTTCAACGAGATTCTTGTTAAGCTTGTCGATTTTCTCGTCAAGCTTTCCATGCGTACACACTGACATTTCCCAATTTCCTCGTTGTTCTCCGCGCTCACGTCCAGCACGTACGACGGCACTATAAAGGGGAAGATCTTTTTTCTTGGCGCCACCCCTTGGGCTGCTTTTGCTGATCTCGTGTTACCGCGTGTGAAGTAAAAGTTTGGGAAGAGACGATTCGCGCTTTTCAGTCTTCGTACTTTTCAGATCGTTTTCTGCAGTTCAGTTTGTGCTTGTGGGTTCGTATCTTGACTTTCAGGGCGTCTAGGCAGGTCGTATCTGTTTTACAGTGCGTTCTTGCCCGTTTGTTTCTGATTTTCAGTTCGTTATTCATAGGCCTTGCTGTTCTAAAGTGCGTTCTGCTCTGTACGTTCTGATAAGACGACCGTTTCTTAGCCATGTCGCCTGGACGTTCTCGTCGTCGAGTTCGTGCTGTGCGTGCGCTTGGTGTTGGTCTGCTTGTTTTGGACCAAGACCAGTCCATGAACGGTGTGAGGAGGAGTTCATGGACCAAGAATTGGTTGCTCCAGCGGGACCAATTCTGCCATATGCCTCTGCTGCGGGAGATCGTCGAGAATAATCCTGAGGACTACAGGAATTTTCTGCGGATGTCTGACCCCGTTTTTCAGGAACTGTTGGCTTTGGTGTCCCCCTATATTACCAGGAAGGACACCGTTATGTGGGAAGCCATCAGTGCTGAGCAGAGGCTCATCGCCACCTTACGTTATCTGGCGACAGGGAGAAGTCTTCAGGACTTGAAGTTCACGACAGGCATCTCCCCCCAGGCTCTGGGCCTCATAATCCCAGACACCTGTTCTGCCATTATACAAGTCCTGCAGGAGGACTATATTAGGGTAAGTTTTCTCCATTAACATCACATTTTATGTATTACATGTATGCTAATGTATTGTATTTCTTTCTTCCTTCCCTAATTACCATGATTGTAATATGCTGAGAATGTCCCCTTTGTCCCCATGCATGCTGGAAGCTTTAGATTGCCCTTTTTTTCTCCTCCATAAATATTTCCCTTCACTAACTTTTCCAGCAGGGGCGCATGTTGCTCCAAATGTTTGGGGGTTCAAACACCAATTTAGGAAATAAACTTCCTCCTTTTTTGCTCTGGTGCCTATTAAACGCCTCCAGTTGTCCCCTCTAATGCAGCCATTTTGTTCCCTCCAATGCAGCCATTTAGTCCCCTCTAATGCAGCCAGTTTCCCCCCAGCCCTGCACTTACCTTCTTGTGGTCAGCGCCATCCTTCCTCTGTCCTTGATGTGTTCTCCTTCCCTTGATGTTGCATCAGCCAATCATGTTCCCATTAAACAGACTTGGTGAACATGATTGGCAGAGCAGCCTGCCAGTGTTTCCCCAAGGAATGCCCCCCCCCCCTGCGTCCCCTATTTTACTTTTAGGAAGCCAATTACATCCCTCAGGTTGTAATGTGCAAGACTATTTTACTACCTGTTTCTGCTATGCAATTTGAACCCCCTAAATGCCGCAATTATTCATATGTTGGTCGCTTTACAAGAGGCCATCCACCTGAATAGTGGGCGGCATAGACAATACATAGGTTTATGCAACGCATGAACCTATGTATTGTTCTGAGTGATGGGCACAGGAGAGAGGGGGCAGTGCTCCAGCGCCCACTCCGGACGCACCGCCACTGCAATGCTATCCTGTGGCCAAACACATCTCCCCCCCCCCCAAAATAATTTAGTAATGGCCCATCAGAGGGGGTGATGAATATGATAAATGAGCCTTCCATTATACTTATTTTAAACACCTTAATAAACGTAGAATTTGATTGATGTTGGCCTCTAATGTTTTTTCAGAGAATTTCCTTGTAATGTATGATTTTTGTATTCTAATATTATTTCATCTTGTTTCACTCCACAGCTTCCTTCCACGCCACAGGAATGGCAGACTGTGGCATCGGAGTTTGCCACGCGGTGGGACTTCCCCAACTGCGGTGGTGCCATAGACGGGAAGCACGTCCGCATCGTGCCGCCACCTCGTTCTGGGTCCTACTACTACAATTACAAGGGGTTTCATAGCATTGTGCTGATTGCGGTGGTGTCAGCACGGTATGAATTCCTCTATGTTGATGTAGGGAAGAATGGCCGGATGTCCGATGGGGGATCCTTCATCCAGACGGAGTTTGCCCTCCGTCTCCAGAGTGACGACCTTGCATTGCCACCGGATGCAGGGAATATTGAAGGACTCCCCTTTGTTTTTTTGGCTGATGAAGCCTTCGGACTCGGACGGCATCTTATGAGGCCATTTCCACAGAGGACCCTGACCCCAGAGAAGAGGGTGTTCAATTACCGGCTGGCCAGGGGCCGAAGAGTTGTCGAAAATGCCTTTGGCATAATGGCCAGCCGGTTCCGCCTTTTTATGACTTCAATACACTTGGCGGACTACAAAATAAACTATGTCGTATTATGCTGCTGTGTGCTACACAACTTTCTGAGCCAAAAATCTAATTCATATATGGCCTCAGTTTTGCCAGAGGCTGGACTGTCCCCTGCAAATCCCCTGCCGGGCCTGGAATCTGCCTGTCCTGGCTTGCCCTCCCAAAATGCCCGTGAGGTTCGGGACAAATACATGGAGTATTTAACGGGTAGGGGGGCAATTCCTATGCCAGCCTATGTCTAAGGATCCAAATAAAAAGCTTGTTTAAACCTTTAATTATTTGTTCTTTCCTGTCTCCTAGTTTGTCTTAGTGCATTTGTAGTGCCAAGTGTATTTTACTTTAGTAACTAACAACCATTTCACTATGTAACCTAACAAAATAACCAAATAAGCTTAGAGGGTATTATAAAAAGAAGCTACACATTGTTTGTGGTCAAATATTTTACTCTGTGCACATTCTCACCATTTTTAGTTTTTTCTTGTTTTTTGGGTTGGCCTGGCACCAACCCGGCAATTTTTTGCTTATGAAAATACAAAAATAACAGTTGCATTCCAAAAATTACAACATTGGATACCTCTGAGCAATCTTAGACATTCACTTACACAAACTATGTCTCTATGTGCCCGTCCTAATATGGGGTCCTGCCACCCCTTGCCCAGCCAAAAATTGAATATGCACACATTTGGGATTTTTTTCATCTAGGAAGTTTACAATCCTGATCCCTATTGTCAACATGTGCTATCTGCCATCAGGGGTGATCAATGGACGTGTTTTGGGGGTGCAACCCCTTCCTCAGTTCACCGACTTTAGATACGAGGAAGGGGTTGCACCCACAAAAGACGTACATGGATATCCCCTGATGGCAGATAGCACATGTTGACACACTGTGTGCAGATTCAATTTTTGGCTGGTTTGATTGTCAAAAATATTCGAAAAGGTGCAAAAACAAACATGTAAAAACAAATGTGTTTGGATGGCTTATTGAATTCTCCCCAAAACATCGAGAATGTCTTTAAATGTTTGTTCCATCACATGGATTCTTTGTTTAATTAGGTCCAGTTCCGTGCTACATTCCATCACTTGCTGGATGAGGCGGAGGGCACTGTCAGCAGAGGACCGTGTACTATCCTTCACAACATTTATATCCCCTAAAAACAAAAAACAAAAGGTATTATAACTCTGCAGGCCTACATCTCTTACCTGAAGCTGTGGTGACAGATACTGACCTGTTGTGGTGACCAGATCCACAACGTCATCCACCTCTCCTTCCTGCACTTCTCCTTCCTCCACCTCAACTTCCTGCACATCTTTCGGTTGTGGGTCTTTGGGAGTTTGGGGTTGCTTGGAAGTTGTGGGGTGCATGTGCTCCCTGGAGTGTCCTCCTCCCAGTCTTCTCTCCCCTATGAGAATCAAACAAAAGGTCTATTTATCACACTGTAAATCTCAATGTTAAAATAAAAACAGGCTAAATTGCTTGGAAGTGGGGTACAAGTGTGTGTTTGTGCGGAATTTAAAGAAGAATGCATTATTTATGACCAAGAATATGTTTAGTATTCACCTTTGGATGTAATTTATTTGACATGGAGGCACCACAAAAATTCACTGATGCACCTGTGTGGGACACCCAAAAAAGGCGGTTCTGTTGGCCCACACTATAGTGCTCCAAAGTACAGATGTGGAAGCAGCTGCTGAGTGTCGTCTCCTTTACACTGATAAAAGTTTGCATTTCATTCTCTTTACAAACACAATATCTAGAATAAAAATTTTGCCACAATATTTGAGCAAAAATGGCAGATGTCTAATTACTTTTGTGGCTCTAAAATAAGCCAAAACCGCGGATAGTGGCCGAACGAAGTGTCGGTAACGTAACGAACGATTACTGTGCCCAACCAAGTTCAAAATATTACATTTTGGAAGGGAGTCCAATATGAGAAACCAAAATAAAGAGCAACATGTCAGTTTAGAAAAAGATTAATAGCAGAAAAGTCTACATTTTACTTACTTTTAGCGAGCATTCTCTTTATGCTCCTCAACTGGTCTGGCTCCCTCAGTTTGAGGTCTGACCACGTCTTTCTGAGCTGCTCATTTGAGCGTTTCACCCCGAAATTCGCCTTCAGACTCTTCACGACTTTAGTGAGGATTTTGGCCTTCCTTCTATTTGGTTTGCTATACGGCCCATGCTTGGCATCATAATCAGACTTGAGCAAGATGTCCACCATCTCCGCCATCTCCGCAAAAGACATATTCGATGCCTTGAATCTCCTCCTTGATCGTGACGTTTCCTCGATCTCCGGGCTTGTCTCCTCCTCGTTAGTTGCGGAATTATCAGACACCTGCTGTAACTCCGCCATATCTGTCTGCGCGGCGAAAGAGAAGGGGCGGGGAAAAGATGTTAGTTAGAACGTCATGGGCGGGCGACGTGTGTGGAGCGACGTGTTCATATTTTGACGCATGCGTGGTGTGTATATAGCAAACACACATGTGACTATAGTACGTTCGGTGTGCGGAGAGAGGAGTTCAAGTGACGGACGTGCGAACGAAGGTATGTGATTTTGTGACTTGTACAAATTGTTGGCCTATACCAGTGATATGCAATTAGCGGACCTCCAGCTGTTGCAGAACTACGAGTCCCATGAGGCATTGCAAGACTCTGACAGCCACAAGCATGACACCCAGAGGCAGAGGCATGATGGGACTTGTAGTTTTGCAACAGCTGGAGGTCCGCTAATTGCATATCCCTGGCCTATACTGTCTTGAGAATGTTGGAGGATATATGTGGTGACTAGGATGTTAAGGAGGTTAGACTGTTTGCCTCACATTAGTTATATATAATTTATTTAACTTGCAGATACAATATGAATGTCTTTATAAGCGACAAGGATTTCCTGGTGGAATTTATTGACCGGGTAAGGGAGCTGCGGCTCTGTGGGAGACGAAAAACCCCATCCACAAAAAAAGAGGGGTGAGAAAAGCAGCGCTGGAGAAGCTGCTCCCATTTGTGCATACCAAAGTGCCCACAGCCACAGCAAAACAAGTGGACACTAAAATTGGGAGCTTGAGAGGTACCTACAGGACTGAACGCTCTAAGGTGCTGGCTTCTCAGAGGTCAGGAGCAGCAGCAGGTGATGTTTATGTCCCGATTTTGTGGTACTACAACAGGATGTCCTTCCTGGATGACCACATTGAGACAAGGCCATCACTCTCCACTCTTCCCCCCAGACTTCCCTGCAGCCAACCTGAGCCTTCTCTGGAGCAAGAGGAGGCAGCCATCCTGGATGATCCTGATTTGGCCATCTGGAGCCAGGTATAGTATTAACTGAAAATGTATTGGGATAAACTTAATGTTTGACAAATATGTCAAGATGACAAACATAAAATATTTTGGATTACACAAGTGAAATCCAGATCTGTAGACATTATTCTGCACTTAATTGGGTGCTAAATAGTCAATCTGATGTAGTGGTAAATTTAAAGCAAGGATTTATGGATTTACATTCTAATTGCTTCAATCAGGATTACAAAGTTTGATGCAAAGATTAAACCAACATATTAAACTATGTCCCTTTTTCATACACAGGATGAAATCAGCCAGGAGGAGGGTCTGGAAACTGTCAGGCAGGAGGAGGAAGGGCCCAGTGGCAGCCAGGAGGTGGCAGGGCCCAGTGGCAGACAGGAGGTGGCAGGGCCCAGTGGCAGACAGGAGGTGGCAGGGCCCAGTGGCAGACAGGAGGTGGCAGGGCAAAGGAGAAGCACCAGATCCCAGGTGCCTCCCATCCGGCTTCCCAAAAGAGGCAGGAGGGACAGGAGCACGAGTGAGGCAGCAATGGCCCTTATTCGTGAGGCCCATGCCACCCTCCAGGAGCCCACATCCCCTGAAGAGGCCATTGCCGGCCTAGTGGAGGCTAAGTTCAAGGTGATGAGCATGGAGCAACGCCTCCTATGCGAGCCCCTGCTCATCACCTTGCTCAACAAGGGGGTGATGGAGAAAATTACCCCCAATACCGCCATATGTGAGGTGGCACAACTGACCCAACCTCAACCTCCACCTCCCCCTTCTTCCTCTGCCCCACCCCTTCTGCTACACCTCCCCCTTCTTCTTCTGCCCCACCCCCTTCTGCTACACCTCCCCCTTCTTCTTCTGCCCCACCCCCTTCTGCTACACCTCCACCTTCTTCTTCTGCCCCACCCCCTTCTGCTACACCTCCCCCTTCTTCTTCTGCCCCACCCCCTTCTGCTACACCTCCCCCTTCTTCTTCTGCCCCACCCCCTTCTGCTACACCTCCACCTTCTTCTTCTGCCCCACCCCCTTCTGCTACACCTCCACCTTCTTCTTCTGCCCCACCCCCTTCTGCTACATCTCCTCCTCCTCCTCCTCCTGACAGGAGTACCCCTCCAGTAGCCCAGTCTCCAGCCAAACGAAGAAGGAAGGCTGCAGGGAAGGCTTCAGGAAAGGCTGCAGGGAAAGCTTCAGGAAAGGCTGCAGGGAAGGTTGCCAGGAAGAAGAGGAAGTGATGGCCTTGCTTCATTGTGGTCGGACAGAAGGCAGCCTGTTGTAGTACCACACACTTGGGACATATATATCACCTGCTGCTGTTCCTGACCTCTGGGAGGCCAGCATCAGATTGTGTTCAGAAATGTTGGCCTTCTCAAGCTCCCAATTTTAGTGTCCACACAGGGTTGCTGTGTGCTCTGGGGTCCCTGGGATGCACAAATGGCAGCAGGTTCTCCAGCGCTGCCTTCTCTTTATTTTATTTATAAACATGAATAAATGTGATTTTTGTTTAAGTTCATACTTGACTATGTGTATTTGTAAAAATTAAAAATCTAGCTTTGGAGTAAGCAGATACATTTGACTGACAAAAAAAGGGACAGATATCACCCCCCCAAAAGAATAACTAAATCTGATTTGCAAAAAAACATGGGGGGAAATTTAACTAATATCGATTCAAAAATTAAATGGGAGATCACTATCAAAACATTGCGAAATTATAATTAACATCATTTTTAAAAATATAACCATTTAAATTATTCCTAAAAACTTGCACGATATAATACACATAAACCTTCTTAAGAGCAGCATGAAAAAGGTTAAAAAAAAAAGTCATAACTCTGTGTGAATATCAGCAGCAAAAGAAGGTCACTCGTCTTGATTAATGTAACATTCTAACAAAGATTTCAATGCAGAACATTTAAACGATGCAATAATTTGGAGCGTGACGAATGTGCTCTCTCCATTACGAAGGCTTGTTTTACCAGAAGATGCGCTCCCGTCTCATAGTTGCTTGTGAGCATGCACGCTTTTGGAAGAGTCGTAAAAGCATACACACGAACCATTTTCTCGTCACAAAACAGCCCGACGAGAAACACGACGAGGAAATCTGGAATCCTGACGAGAAAATAGAGAGCAGGTTCTCTATCTTCTCGTCGAGATTCTCGGCAATTTTCTCGTCGTAAAACCATACACACGAACGTTTTTCTCGACAAAAAAGCTCTCGCGGCACTTTTCTTGACGGTTTTGGACGAGAAAATCGGTCGTGTGTACGAGGCTTTAGTTGCGGCACCTGAGAGTCTGAGCGGATGGTAGTCGCGGAACTTGCTGCGTGGGCTGCCGGGTGCCTCGGTGTGTGGGCGGGCGGGCGGCTCGGCAGAGGGTGGGCGGTCAGCTGGTCGGTGAGTGGGCGGCTGGCCAATCAACAAGCCGGTGGCCAGGGGAGCAGAGAGATGACATCATCTCTCACCGCCCCGCGCCCGCCCTGCATCCCTGCAGTAACTTCCGCCCTCACTGTGCAGGCAGCAGGGAGATTACATCATCTCTCTGCTGCCTGACTCTGACAAGCAAAACACCACCTTAGCAAGTGACAATCCGCAAGGTGTGGCAAGTGACAATCTGCATCTGGTGGCAGGCAAGTGACATTCCGCAACATGTGGCAGGTGATGTGGCAAGTAACAATCTGCAACGCGTGGCAGGCGACGTGGCAAGTGAAAATCCGCAACGTTTGGCAGGGGACGTGGCAAGTGACAAGCTGCATCTGGTGGCAGGTGACGTGGCAAGTGACACACTCGGGGCACCCACTAATTCTGCATTATGGTGAGTTGAACCATTTCATTTTCTATTACAATGTATAAGCGCTTCAATCATCCTGACATGATAACAACCATGGTGCCGAGATCATTGAAGCGCCAACACCAGTCATTTCCCTGATAAATTGCCCCCAAAAAAATATATTTTCTGGTAGTGCCCCTCCCGAGACTAGACTCAGGATCCACCCCTGCTCCCAGGAGGATCATTCAGGTATGGCACAAGCAGGGCAGCCAATAGGGGGGGTACCATCAGGCCTCCTGTAGGGGGCTTATGCACAGTAGGGGGATCGGTGAGGCAGTACTGAGGGAAATTTTCAGAATGATGCACTGTGTCTCTTCCTCCAGCAGCTGAAAGCCGGTTCCTCCTCCTCTCCCTACCGCCGGCTTTCAGCTGCTGGAGGGAGAGACACAGTGCATAGTTCTGTAATTATCCTCACATCCTGCAATACCGATTCCCCCTCCCTGTGCTGCCCACATCTGATCCCACCCTTGTCCGCAGCGCTGCCGGTTTTCCTCTCTCGCTGACTGCTGCAGGTACACAGAAGGATGGAGAGTGGGGGAAGGGGCTGGCAAATGACATATACCTTTCTTTTTTGAATTGGACACAGTGAGCGATTGCTACCAATCACTCCTGTGTCCATTGATAACTAAGCATAACAAACTGTGTTTACTATGCTTCACTTTATGAATGGACAGGAACCTCTGTCTCCTGTTCATTCATCTTATGTACAATTGAGGCTGCAGAGAAAGGAACTGAAGAATCTGTGTCCTCAATTACATCCTCTGTTTTAAAGGTAATATGTCAGGGGTCTGTTTAGACAAATATCACTCTCCTGCACTCTAATGGTGAACTGAGAAGTGTAGTAGAGTATAGGAATTCTTCCTCAGCGCCAGTGGCCTTGCTGCCCCCTCAGGACAATGGTTATCCTTACGGACTGCAAAACAACAACAAGAGAAGAGCACAATGATCTAGTGCATTACCACAATTAAAGAGATTGTAAAGTCTCAGGCCCCGTTTACACCTATGCGAATTGGTTGCGGCTTACACCGCATCCAATTCGCATAACATTATAAAATACATTGATTTCAATGAGGCTGGTTCACATATGTGCGATGCATTCGCACTGCGCATTGCCGAAAAAACGTGTGGAAGAAGCAAAAGAGCTGGAAGAAGATAGCGGAGGCCCGGCAGAAGGAAGAAAGAACCAGAGAGCGAGAGAAGAACCGGAGAGCGCGGAGACGACACCGGAGACCCCCCGAAGTCGACCCCCGAAGTCGGAAGAGACCCCCGAAATTTGGAAGAAGACCCCCGAAGTCGGAAGAGACCCCCGAAGTCGGAAGAAGACCCCCGGAGCTGTGTAATAAATTAATTTAAAAGCCTGTGTAGTGTTTTTATTGACATTTTTTTCAGGAGGGAGGGGGGCCGCTCTCTCATCCCCCCTCTTTTCCTGCGGCCTGCCAGGTTGCGTGCTCGGATAAGGGTCTGCTATGGATTTTGGGGGGACCCCCACGCCGTTTTTTCGGAGTAGGGGTTCCCGTTAAAGTCCATACCAGACCTAAGGGCCTGCTATGCTCCTGGAGGGGAACCCATGCCGGTTTTTTATTTAAAATTTGGCGTGGAGTTCCTCCTCATGATAACAGCGGCGAGACTTCCCAGGTCGGCAAGTCCGCAGCTAAAAACGCAAAGGAACCGCTGAACGATCTGATTGCGAACTTGGCAAAGACTCCAAGCTCAAAAACGCAATGCATAGGTGTGAACCCAGCCTCAAGGTTTTTCACCTTAATACATTCTCTATGCATTAAGGTGAAAAACCTTTTTTGCTGCAGCTCCCCCCCCCCCCCCCTTTTACTCCCGCTGCTGTCAATTAAATTTAGTGATATGGGAGCGGGAGACGGGGCCCTGCTGTCTGTGTCAATGGACACAGCAGAGGAACTCAGGAGCACACCCGCATGGAAAGCGACTTTTCGTGGGGGCACATGATCAAAGGGAGGAGCCACGAGCACCGATGTGGCAACCCAGAAGAGGAGGAACGAGGCTGCTCTGTTCAAAACCCTTGCACAGGGCAGGTAAGTATAACAGGTTTGTTATTTTAATAAAAAAAAAAAAACCTTTACAACCCCTTTAATTTTATATCAGAATAAAAACAATTGTTATGCAGCAAGGTCCAGGGTCTCCTCTAGTCTAATGAGAACCTTTAGAGCCAAGAACTGCTGACATCCTTCTGTATACGGTGGGTTGCAAAGCATAGTGGGTGTAGTATAAGGTATATTAATTAGGCGCCAGACACTTCTTGAATGCAAAGAGATTTTATTTCTCTTAAATGAACTTTGGGAGAAAGGGTTAGGGCCAGGACACCCTTAGGTAGTTGCAAGATTAATTGGCAGACTCCGAGACTTCTATAGGTAGACAGCCATGCAGGGAAAGGCATCCAGCAAGATGCCACATCTGCATGTGCAGGAATGCTGTCTCCTATGGCAGCAGTCTTGAACAGTTCCTAACACAAAGTGTAACAGTTCCTTTACTTCCACTACAATCAATTCTTGTAGATCTTCAGCCCACTGAGCTCCCAGTCTCTTACTAGACTAGATGATTCAGTGCCAATGAATCCAATCTTTACTGTAGTATCTTCCTCAAGCGTCACCCCCGCTTCTCTGCTGGGCCCCTAGCTTGACACTCAAGATACTTCACCCCACTGCCCTGCTCGGTCCCTGGCTTGACACACAAGGCTGCTCTTCAAGCGTCACCGGTTGGTGAGAATACTGCTTCGGTACTTGCTTCAGCTACTTACTGTGGTCCCTGGTGATAAGGTGGATGGTCCCTTAGTGGTGACAACTTCCCCTCTACCTCTGATCACGTCAGGTTCTCTGGCTGGCAGAACCGTCACTTCTGGTTGGACTGCAAGCCGCAATCCCAACCTTGCGCTGCTCTATTGCTTCTGGATAGGCCCTCAGACAGCCTAGCAGCCAGATGTGTCCGGAATCGGCCCAAACCACGGCCTAGCAGCCCCGGCAGTACAACACATGCCCACCCAGACAGCCGTCCAGGTGGTACAGAAACCCCGATCACCTGACTCCCAAATATATAGGTTCTCCCAGCAGGCCAAGGGATTTAAGAAAACCCCTGCCCATTGGCTGAGATACCCCATATACTCCTAATCTGTCCTTGCTTTGCCCTTGTCTTATCTAATGCCACCAGGTACCCGGCCACTCAGTGGCAAAAGAGAGAAGTGCAGCAATTCCAGACTTAGGGTGAACTCAATTGATCCTCAACAATTAGCCAAGGTAGCTATACCTGGCAGTTAAATTCCGGAGCAACCCTGCCTAAACACCAGGGTGCTACATCTACAACAATTGTTATACTCACAAATGCATAACACATGTACGAATGTCATAGCAAGTGGGACCAATCGCCTTCAGGTCTGCTGCATTCTACCAATAGTGTGGGAATAGCAGGAGGCGTCCGTGGTGGCTGATGCGTTTCAAGGGTGAACCCTCTTCATCAGAGCCAAAATAGTAAATCAATCCCTAATACTTCATCGAAGTCCCCCCAACAACGTTGAAAAAAAAATTAAAAAAATCATTTAAAAATGTAAAAAATAAATTGTAAAAAGTCGTACTTAAAATTGTAAAATAAAAGTTTTAAAAAATTGGAAAAGTTATATTTTATATTTGGGGGGCCCTGTCTGGCAGCCTATATGGGGCCCGGTGATTTCTAACGGCAGCCCTAACAAGCATACTTACATTGGTCCATGCTGGGCCCTACAACTATGCAAAATAGCCATGGAATTCAGCTTTAATTGTGATTCCACAGCAGCCTAAATTCCTACAAAAAAGCCCATTGTAGAAACTCCCATTAGGCAGCATATCTTTGTTTCTGGGGTAATATGAGAAGTGGTGTTTGCCTCCAGATATCTACAAACACAAGGCCTGTGACACGGGAGAGTCGCGGGGTCAAGCTTGTGATAAAAGGGCTTTTTTTCCCCTGAGACAGTGTGTATACAGAGAGGAGACAGTGGCCGGGCCCATCCTGAAAATGAGGAAAAGCCTACTTCTGCTTGTGTGTAAACAGAGTTAAATTTAGGACCAAAGAAAGGACACATTCAGCAAAGTTTGAGAGGAAAGTCATAACGTAATCATTCCTGGAGAAGTGATGAACGTGACTACTAATGAACCACATGTTGTATACCGGCATATCCACATTTATATACACAGACAGAGTTCAGGCCATACAGTACACACTTGAGCTAAAAAAACACATTTGATGTTTTTTCTGCCTCTAAATGCCCCTCCATGTTAGCCTATGTGTCCATGCACACATACTCATTTGCAGGCGTTCAGAGGCAGAAAAAAACATCACTTGTGCGTTCAAGACAGGAGCGTATTGGCAGGAAAAATGCCTGACGTGCCTAAACACACATAAACATATGCTAGGCGTTTTTTCATTTCAATGACCAGAATAAATGTAGCACCCTGGTCCTAAACAGGGCTACTAATAAATCTAGTTGTGCTACTGCTAGGTGGTAACTAGCCTGGCTAAATGGTAGGTTGATCCACTGATTCATGTCCTAAGTTTGAGTTTGGGAAAGTCTCTCTCTTCTGTCAATAGGTGGCACTGTTGCTTTTGGCATTAGAATGATGGATTACCATAAATTCAGGTAATGGGTAACTACATACGCCCCAACCCGCACGGATTCTGCGGGTTCCTCCCACAGGGACATCATTTTCCGGCGTCCCCGCATGGGACACTGTATTCCCGCATAGACCCTCAGTCCGCCAGCGCGCCAGGCAGGGAAGCCAGGCGGGACTCAGAGCGGCAGCGATAACCTAGAAAAAAAACGAAATGGACATTAGAAAAGTTGGGAGGTATGGGTAACTAGGTTGTATCAGCCAATCAGCAGGAGTTTCTTTGACCGCTGTATATGCTGGGACAGGCTATTTATTTGTGAGGAGTCAGGTGATCAGGGTTCTTCCCTCCGGAGGCTGTGGCTTGAGTAGGTGTGTGTCCAGAAGCTCCTGGTTGCTAGGCCTGAAGCCTAAGGCCTATCCAGGAGGCATGCTGGCTGCTAGGTCCACTTAAGGCCTATCCAGAATTTCAGGGTTCCGCAAAGGAGGAGCAGCCAAGGTTCAGCCCGAAGCCTGGGGCGAAACCGCATGTGTTAGCGGCTCGGCCTGAGGGGAGCCTGATTGTGTCGGAGGTAAAGGAGAAGCAGTTGCCACAAAGGGTTGACCACTCCTGTTACCGGAGGCAAGTTTGGAAGGGGTGAAGTTCTGAAGGAGTACCAGAGCAGACGCGTCACTAGCCGGGGACAGTAAAGTAGTGGGAAAGCTTCAGTGGAGACTCACCTGGGAAGGCATCGGGTAGCTGTAAAGCTTGAAGATAAAGATAAAGTACAGCGGTTAGCTGTGGGTGAAGCTCGAGGGATTCAGCAGGTAGTTGAGTGTCCAAGAAGTCTAGTGAAAGACGGCGAGCTGAGCTTAAGGATCTACAGTGGGATACTGTGAGTTGAGCTTAACCACTTCAGCCCTGGAAGATTTGGCTGCCCAATGACCGGGCCATTTTTTGCGATTCGGCACTGCGTCGCTTTAACTGACAATTGCGCGGTCGTGCGACGCTGCACCCAAACAAAATTGACATCCTTTTTTTCCCACAAATAGAGCTTTCTTTTGGTGGTATTTGATCTGTGCTATAAACAAAAAAAAAGCAACAATTTTGAAAAAAAAGCAATATTTTTTACTTTTTGATATAATAATATAATCCCCCAAAAATATAGAAAAAAACTAATTTTTTCCTCAGTTTAGGCCGATATGTATTCTACATATTTTTGGTAAAAAAATCGCAATAAGCGTATAGTGATTGGTTTGTGCAAAAGTTATAGCGTCTACAACATAGGGGATAGTCTTATGGCATTTTTATTATTAATTTTTTTTTTAATTAGTAATGGCGGCGATGTGCAATTTTTATCGTGACTGCGACATTATGGCGGACACATCGGACACTTTTGACGCTATTTTGCGACCATTGACATTTATACAGCGATCAGTGCTATAAAAATGCACAGATTACTGTGTAAATTACACTGGCAGGGAAGGGGTTAACCAGTAGGGGGCGAGGAAGGGGTTAAGTGTGTCCTAGGGAGTGATTCTAACTGTGTGGGGGCGGGGCTACCAGTAGGGATGAGCTCCGGCGTGTTCGCATTGACACGTGCAGAGCCCGCCAGGAAGTTGGCACCGCCCTGTGCTAATCACAGGCATGGTGACATTTCCTGATCTCTGCAGCCGAGCATCGGGACATGTCTCCCTGCCGGGGGTTAGCGCAGTGCGGTGCCGACTTCCTGGCGGGCTCTGCACGTGTTCAATGCGAACACGCCGGAGCTCATCCCTAGCTACCAGTGACACGACATTGATCACTGCTCCCAATGACAGGGAGCAGTAGATCAGTGTCCTGTCACAAAGAAGAACAGGGAAATGCCTTGTTTACACAGGCATCCCCCCGTTCTGGCGCTCCGTGACTAGGGTGACCACATTTCCAAACTACCATTAAGGGACACCCCCCCTTCCCAAAAATCAGCTTGTGCTGTAACGAATCACAGCACAGTGATTGGACACAAGAGGCAGGATTTATGATTTCTCCAATCACAAGCAGGGGGCGGGGATTGTGCTCCTCCAGGCATTCCTGTCCAGGGAAAGTACTGTCAGTGAGTAAAGCAGTGATGTGGCGGCCCTTTTTTTCTCGGCAAGAACCAGCAAGAAACTTGCTGGCAGAGAGGTCTTGCCGAGTAAATCGGTCGTGTGTACGCTGCTATCGGGTTTCTCGTCGAGAAAACCGACAAGAAACCTCGACGAGAAAATAGAGAACCTGCTCTCTATTTTCTCGTCGAGATTCTCCTCGGCATGTTTCTCGACGAGAAAAGTGAGTGTGTGTACACTTACCTGTCCGCCCGGAAGCCCGCGCATGTTCGAAATGAATTCGACGCATGCGCGGTAGCTTCCTAGGCATACGTAGGGTATACTAAGATGGCGGCGACGGCATCGAATGTGACGAGCGCATGCTCGACGTAGTCGATGACGTCACCGCGTACACTCCTTTCAAAGAACCGCGGGTTCTTTGAAACGAGCGTGTGTACACTCGGCCGGGACAAGTTTCTTGTCCAAGAATCTCGTCGAAAAAAACGACATGTTTTTTTCAACGAGAATCTCAGCCGTGTGTACAAGGCCTGAGGCACAGAAAGTTACCAGCAGACTCTTTGTGGTGATGTTCTGTTATGTGATGACATTTACTTGGATGTCATGAGATCTTTATAAAAGCCAACTGTTATACTGAACACCTGCAATATCATTGCACCACGGTAAGAAACGGAAAAAACGTTACCATGTTCTAACGAATTAGAGGCGAGAGTGATGCAAATACCCAACCGAAGGCAAAAACGTTGTGTCATTTTCCATTTTTCCATTAGGAAAGAGATTCACAGCCTCTGCGCTGGGACTTCACTTGCCTTAAATAAATAAGTTCCTTTTTGCAAGGCAGCCAGTGTTAATTTTGTAGATGAAAATAATGCCGCGTACACACGACCGTTTTTAATGTCATTCGAAAAAACTGCATTTTCTTGTTCATACATCACGGGACACAGAGCAGCATAGTCATTACTATGTGGGTTATATAGAATTACCTTCAGGTGCTGGCACTGGCAACTTCCAAAACAGGAAGTACCCTCCCCTATATAAGCCCCTCCCATCCGGGAGTACCTCAGTTTTTTGCCAGTGTCTAAGGTGTTGGCCAAGGTTAACATGTATTCATCTGGGCTTGTGTACAGGTTCTCTGGGCCTTAGCAAGCTATTCCGGATCCGACCAAAAAAGCTTCATAGCTAAACGGTCGGTACCCGGGCCTTGCAGAGAAGAGCAAGGTTTTGCCTGTAATGCCTCTCTTAGGAGGGCTGGACCCTGGGATCCAGAGCTCTGGTCATACCCAAAACCAAGAGGCTATCTGTGCAGGGTGCTATACAGGTCCAGGGGAGTGGAATCCTTGGGAACCCGGTCCCTGAAGGTCTAGTACAATGCCTGCCGTGAGAGGTGAAGTTTGGGCTTCTGTGGACCAAACAAAGTCCTGCGGCGGGGAAAAGGTAAGTGGGGGCCCCTCAGGAACTTGGTTCTATTGAGGGGACCCCAAGCCTAATATGTCTTTCTGCCTGTTACCTAAAGGTATTCCCGCTAATAGCTGTATATGCCTAAGAAATCCTAGAAATGTCTTTTCATAAAGGAAGTTTTAAAAACTGTAAACCTGGAAATGTTTTTCATAAAGGAGGTTTTAAAAAAAAAAAAAAAAAAAAGACAAAAGTGCGGTACCTGTGTTTGTCCACTAGAGGCCGCTGTGGAACGTCTTTTTTTCTTGGGACTATTCCTTCCATGGTGAAAGTCCAGGCAGATGAGTGAGCTCTCTATCAGGGAAGCTGCATTCCTCTGTCATGCTGCCAAGTAGTTTCCTTCCATCCCCGAGTCCTGGTGAAACAGGGACCCTGGCTCCTCTCCCTACAGGGCGCCAAGAGCGCACACGTGCACGCGCACGCGCGCACACACGCTTTCTTTTTATAGATTTAGCTTCAAAAAAGTGGGCGGAGCCTGGCGGATGACACGCTCTGTGCACCCAGCGCTTCTGCGCATGTGCGGGCGTCCCAGCAAGATAAAAGGACTCAGTCCACGCTGCTTGCTATGGACACAGAGCATGAAAAGGAGCTGGTAGCATGGTATAGGGGCTTACAGCGGGCGGTTGATACAGGCATCCCCAGAAAGACGCATTAGTAGACACCCACTGATGTACATAGCAGCAAATTGCATTAGACTATTTCAGTAAAGGGGTGTATTGCGGCTGGAATACCTCAGCTTTGAACTAAGGAATATGCCGCCTAAAAAACTCCGAGATATACCTCTCAGGAAGTGTAGGGGGTCTCCATCGGGCTCTGAGGATCTGGAGCAGTCATCTGCACCCTCCTCCCCTGAGAAATCAGAGGTTAATACCCATAAGGAACCCCCGGGAGTGCCAGGTACTGCGGCTGTCCTCAGTCCACCTGCTCCTGCATATATAACAGAGGAGGTTTTTGCCTCAACTCTGGAGGGATTGGAGCAGAGATTGGCAGCATTGATCGCTTTGTCTCTGCAGGAAAGAAAGCGCGCCAGATCTCCATCACCTCCATTAGAGTGCCTGTTGGCAGAGCAACAGTCCCAGGAAGGGACCGACCTACCTGAAGGGGATCAGGAGGAGGTTAACTCTGTTTTTGAGGAATCGACAGTAGATGAACCATTTTCAGCATCACAGACTGAAAGATTGTGGGTCCAGACCCTAACTGACATGGTTCGATCTGCATTTAAAATGCCTCTTGTTGAACCATCAACTACTGCTGTCTCCTCATTGGGGTCGCTAAAAGCTCCCCAGGTTAATTGCTCCTTTCCAATACATCCATTATTGGAAGGACTTATATACCAGGACTGGGAACATCCTGATAAACTATTTGTTCCGCCTAAGAAATTTCCGGTGATCTATCCCATGGAGGAAAAGTTCACCCAGAGATGGAATGTTCCTACGGTGGATGCAGCCATCTCTTCTGTGAACAAATCACTGACATGTCCAGTAGATAATGTTCAAATGTTCAAAGATCCAGTAGATAAAAAATTGGAATCTTTATTAAAATCTGCTTTTTCCACAGCAGGGGCTGTTACACAGCCAGCAGTGGCAGCTATTGGGGTCTGCCAAGCTTTAAAGGATCAGATGAAAATGGTCCTGAGGGATTTGCCAGACCAGCAGGCCCAGGCTCTGGCTGATCTGCCTAGAGCATTATGCTTTGCGGTTGACGCCATCAAGGATTCTATCCATCAGGCCTCCCGCCTCACGCTGTCTTTGGTACATATGCGTAGGCTTCTGTGGCTCAAAAACTGGTCTGCTGAAGCTCCCTGTAAGAAGCTCTTAGTTAGCTTCCCATTTCATGGGGAACGCCTTTTTGGCGAGGACCTGGATAAGTATATCCAGAAGATTTCCAGTGGTAAAAGTACTCTCTTACCAATTAAAAAGAGGTCTAGGGGTCCGTCTTTTAAGAGGACTACCTCTCCTATCCCTGCGACGTCTGCTACTAAGCAGTTCCGACGGCCTCCTCGGTTAAACTCAGGGGGTAAAAATCAGGGACAGTCACAGGGTAATAAGAAACCCTGGATCCGAAGGGGTACTAAACCAGCCTCCAAGTCAAGCCTATGAAGGGCTGCCCCCACTCAAACGGGTGGGGGGAAGACTTCAGTTGTTCGCAGAGACCTGGCGGGAGACGATCAAAGACAGATGGGTGCTCTCCGCAGTAACTCTGGGATACAAGTTGGAGTTAAAAGAGTCTCCTCCTTCCCATTTTATGTGGTCAGGCATGCCAAGAGACCCTCTGAAAAGAGGGTCTCTCCTATTGGCGTTAGAACAACTATTGCTCCAAGGAGTAATTATGGAGGTTCCTATGGAAGAGTGGGGGTTGGGTTTCTACTCAAACCTTTTCACAGTCCCGAAGCCAAACGGGGACATAAGACCCATATTGGACCTAAAGAGTCTAAACAAATTTCTAAACGTCCGGTCTTTCCGGATGGAGTCGATCCGATCGGTCACCGCTGCCCTACAGGGGGAGGAATGGTTAGCCTCGATCGACATCAAAGATGCTTACTTGCATGTTCCCATCTTTCCAGGTCATCAAAAATTTCTACGCTTTGCAGTAGAAGGGCGCCATTTTCAGTTCAGAGCCTTACCATTCGGTCTGGCCACAGCACCACGAGTGTTCACAAAAATTCTGGCCCCACTGTTGGCCGATCTAAGAACACGAGGTGTAACGATAATGGCATACCTAGACGACCTGTTGTTGATGGACCACTCAGTTGCCAAGCTAGAAGTGGTAATTGTCGATACAATCAAGTATCTAGAATCTCACGGTTGGGTCATCAACCTGGACAAGTCAGCCCTACAGCCAGTGAAAAACCTGGTATATCTAGGGCTACGGCTGGATTCAGACCAGAGGAAGATTTTCTTACCTCTAGACAAGGTATCCTCTTTGAGGGGCTTGGTCCGTCTGCTTTGTGCAAAAAGACAGCCGTCCATACGCCTGTGCATGAGGCTGCTAGGAAAGATGGTAGCATCATTCGAAGCTGTGCCATACGCCCAATTCCACTCAAGGAATTTACAGAGGGCCATATTGTCAGCCTAGAACGGAAAAATTCAGGCTCTAGACTTCCCGATGGCTTTGTCCCCTTCCGTTCGGAAGAGTCTCAGCTGGTGGTTGATCCCCCAGAATCTCCAGAAGGGAAAACCCTTCAGTCCGATATCGTGGAAGGTGGTCACTACAGATGCCAGCCTTATAGGCTGGGGGGCAGTACTGGAGCAATGGTCTCTCCAGGGCAGATGGTCAAATGTAGTAAAAACCCTGCCCATCAATCTCTTAGAGATACGAGCAGCCCGGTATGCCCTAGTAGCCTGGACATCCAGACTCCAAGGGTCCCCTGTCAGAATTCAATCAGACAATGCCACAGCAGTGGCATATATCAATCATCAGGGAGGCACCAGGAGTCGTGCAGCCCAGAGGGAAGTAAGTCACATCCTGGAATGGGCAGAAAAGCATGTCCCATGTATATCAGCTGTCTTCATTCCAGGGGTGGAGAATTGGAAGGCGGACTTTCTGAGTCGCCAACAGTTATGCCCAGGGGAATGGTCCCTTCATCCCGAGGTCTTCCGAGCAATATGTCAGCGGTGGGGAACACCGGATGTAGATCTGCTAGCATCCAGATTCAACGCAAAGGTGGAAAGATTTGTCTCCCGGACAAGGGATCCCCTCGCTTGCGGCTCGGATGCTCTGGTGTTCCCTTGGGATCAGTTCAGACTGATATATGCATTCCCTCCGCTACAATTGTTGCCTCGACTCCTTCGCAGAGTCAGGTTGGAAAAGAAGCCGGTGATCCTGGTGGCTCCAGCGTGGCCCCGAAGAGCATGGTACGCGGAGATCATCAAAATGTCTGTGGGGAGTCCTTGGACCCTTCCACGTCGTCCGGACCTGCTTTCGCAAGGACCGATATACCACCCTTCCTTACTAACTCTAAGTTTAACGGCCTGGCTATTGAATCCCACATCCTAAAGAAGAGAGGTCTCTCTAACTCTGTGGTATCAACTATAATCAATGCCAGGAAGCCTGTATCCAGGCAGATCTACTATAGAGTTTGGAAGGCGTACATCACTTGGTGCGAGGCCAGAAAATGGCATCCACGTAAGTACGTTATAGGCAGAATTCTGGACTTCCTGCAGTGGGCTGTAGACAGGAAGTTTGCCTTAAGTACTATCAAGGGCCAGGTTTCGGCCTTATCAATACTATTTCAAAGGCCCCTGGCTATGCATTCACTTGTCAAATCCTTTATGCAAGGGGTGACTCGTATTATTCCACCGATTAAAGCTCCCATATGCCCATGGGATCTAAATTTGGTTCTGTCGGTTCTGCAGAAGCAGCCGTTTGAACCTTTGCGGCACATTTCCTTGGTTCTACTCACCAGAAAATTGATATTTTTAGTAGCCATATGCTCGGCTAGAAGAGTGTCGGAATTAGCCGCCATGTCCTGTAAGGAGCCATATCTGGTTATTCATAAGGACAGAGTAGTATTACGCCCTCACCCAGCCTTTCTTCCTAAGGTGGTATCGAGGTTTCACTTGAACCAGGATGTGGTTCTTCCTTCTTTTTTCCCCAAACCAAGCTCGGTAGAGGAAAAGTTATTGCATTCTTTGGATGTAGTAAGAGCAGTTAAAGCTTATCTAAAAGCCACTGCTCAGATTCGTAGAACGGATTCTTTGTTTGTTCTGCCGGAAGGCCCCAGAAAGGGTCAGGCAGCATCAAAATCTACTTTAGCCAAGTGGATTCGACAGGTCATAATACAAGCCTATGGCTTGAGAAGTAGACCGCCTCCGTTCAAAGTTAGGGCGCACTCCACGAGAGCAGTTGGAACTTCATGGGCAGTGCATCACCAGGCCTCCCTGGCTCAAATTTGTAAGGCCGCAACATGGTCTTCAGTACACACGTTTACTAGGTTCTACCAGGTGGACGTTAGAAGTCAGGAGGATGTCGCCTTTGGGCGCAGTGTGTTGCAGGCTGCAAAAGATCCTCATGCCTGATGGCGCCCAGCTTATGTATGGTGTATCCCCCCCCTCATTTGGCATTGCTTTGGGACGTCCCACATAGTAATGACTATGCTGCTCTGTGTCCCGTGATGTATGAACAAGAAAGTAGGATTTTTAAAACAGCTTACCTGTAAAATCCTTTTCTTGGAGTACATCACGGGACACAGAGCTCCCACCCCTCTTTTGGGGACACGTATTGCTTTGCTACAAAACTGAGGTACTCCCGGATGGGAGGGGCTTATATAGGGGAGGGTACTTCCTGTTTTGGAAGTTGCCAGTGCCAGCACCTGAAGGTAATTCTATATAACCCACATAGTAATGACTATGCTGCTCTGTGTCCCGTGATGTACTCCAAGAAAAGGATTTTACAGGTAAGCTGTTTTAAAAATCCTACTTTTCTCGACGTGATTTTTCGTGTTTCTTCTCAAGCCTGCCTTGCCTACACACTATCGTGGAAAAAAATGCTCGAGTAAAGCGCGGTGACGTACAACACGTACAACGGCACTATAAAGGGGAAGTTCCATTCGGATGGCGCCACCCTTCATGTTAGTAACGTTTTTTGAGCGACGATTCGCGCTTTTCAGCCTCATGCTTTTCAGTCCAGTACAGCGTGACGAATGTGCTATCTCCATTATGAACGCTAGTTTTACCAGAACGAGTGTTCCCGTCTCATACTTGATTCTGAGTATGCGCATTTTTTTTCACGTCGTTAAAGCATACACACGGCCGTTTTTCATGACGAGAAAAACGACGATGTAAAAAAATGACGTGAAAAATTAGAGCGTGTTCCAATTTTTTCATGGCCGTTTTTCACGTCGTGAAAAATGCTTTGAAGCCCACACACGATCATTTTTAATGACATTTTAAAAAATGTAATTTTTCTCGTCATTAAAAACGGTCGTGTGTACACGGCATGACACTATTTTAGTTAACTAAAATGTGACTAAAACAATTGCAGATGACTAAAATATGACAAAAACTAAGATGGCATTTTAGTCAAAAGACTATGACTAAAACTTAAATCGAAATTTGACGTAAAAATTATATATCATAACTGCTAAATCTGTGTCTGTAGTGCATGTTCAATCCTTAACCACTTGCCTACCGGACACTTTCACCTCCTTCCTGCTCAAGCCAGCTTTCAGCGCTGTCACACTTTAGCCTCGTACACACGATCGGACTTCCATCTGACTTTTCCGTGGATTTTTGTCCGAAGGGCGTTGTCCGTAAACTTGTTCTGCATACAGACGGCAGAACATTTTCAGCCAACATACACCAAACTTTGTGGGTTTTCAGCTCTTTACCGCCACCCTTTGGGCAACTTCTGCTATTGTTGTCTGATGTTTAGCATTGGTTCGGAGCATGCGTGTTTGTACTTTGGATTTTAGTCCGACGGATTTGTGTACACGCGATCAGATGATCCGACGGAACACATTTGTTGTCGGAAAATTTGCACAGCCAACATTTGTTGTCGGAAATTGATACAACAATTGTCCGATGGAGCATACAGACGGTCGGATTGTCTGATAAAACACATCCGTCGGACCATTGTTGTCGGAAAATCCGATCGTGTCTATGGTCCTTTAGAATATCAATTGTGCGGTCATGCTACACTGTACCCATATGACATTTTTATCTTTTTTTTCACACAAATAGAGCTTTATTTTGGTGGTATTTAATCACCACTAGTTTTTTTTTTCAATTTTTTGATAATTAAACAGATTAACAAAAAATCATAGTTTGTTATAAACTTTTGCAAACAGGTCATTTTTCTTCTTCATTGATGTGCGCTGATGAGGCTGCACTGATGGGCACTGATGGGCTGCACTGATGGGCACTGATAGGCGGCACTGATAGGCTGCACTGATAGGCACTGATGGGAACTGATAGGCTGCACTGATAGGCACTGATAGGCTGCACTCATGGGCACTGATGAGGTGGCACGGGTTGGGCCCTGATAGGCGGCACTGATAGGCGGCACTGAGAGGTGGCACTGAGAGGTGACACTGATGGGCACTGATGAGGCCGCACTGATAGGCAACACTGATGATGAGGCACTGATGGGCACTGATAGGTGGAACTGGTGGGCACCGATTAGCAGTACTGATGGCCACTGATAGGTGGCACTGGTGGGTACTGATTAGCAGCACTGGTGGGCAATGTTGGGATGATGTCCTTTTAACAGAAGCCAGTTATCGTCTTTCTTCTTTTCTCCTCCTGCTGTTAGTGTGAGGAAAAAATAAGCTGATACCAGCTTCTGTTTACAACGTGTGATCAGCTGTCATTGGCTGACAGCTGATCACATGGTAAAGGGCCGCTGTGATTGGCCCTTTACCTTGATCTGTGATCAGCCGAGTCTGAAGGACTTGGTGATCACAGAGCGCTCAGGCAGCACGTACATGGACACCCTCCCGGTAATGTAAGCCCACGCTGTAACCGTCTTACATCTATAGTGAGGGCAGGAACATGCTAATAGTATATAATGAGCTTGGCAATTCTAGAGAAACGCTTAAATAATGTATTACAATTTAACTAGACCCATTCGATTTTAGTCAACTAAAATATGACTAAAACAATTCAGATGACTAAAATAGGACTAAAAACTAAAATGGAATTTTAATCAAAAGACTATTACTAAAACTAAATCGAAATTTGACATAAAAATTAACAGTGAAGCCAGCACCATCAACCCAAATACACTGTGTATGTGTGCAATTCATATTTACCTTTTCAGCCTTCTCTTGAGTTCCAGCACACTGAAATTCCTCCATTATTGCCCTGTTATGGCGACACACAGTAGGGATCACTTAGAGTGGCTTTTTGCCCTAATGCTCATTCTTTGCGGGAATGGGACAGGAAGTGTGTTAATTGCAGGATTACAAGGTGAAAATGAAGGGAAAAAATAAAACTAATGCAGCCACAACATCTAAAGACTGGTAAACTGCAATATATTCAATTGTTGTTTTTGCATTCAGATACGCTATAAAGCAGGATTAAAGCCAAACCCATTTAATATATTGCAGCTTACTAAGTCTTATGCCGTGTACACTAGATCGATTTTTTCGACGGTGAAAACACCGTCGAGAAAATCGACCTTAGAAACGAGGAACAGCTTGTTCCCCTCACACACGGCCGTTTTAAATGTCATTTTTTTTTGGTCGAAAAAAACGACCATGTGTGGGCTCCGCGGCAGTGTTTCCCATAAAAAAACGACGAGAAAAATTAGAACATGTTCTAATTTTTCTCGTTGTTTTTAATGCCGTTTTTCTCATCGAAAAAAACGACAGAAAGCCCACAGACGATCGTTTTTCTCGTCGAATGGGAAAAATGTCGTTTTTCTCAACGAGAAAAACGGCCGTGTGTACGCGGCATTAGATGTGATGGCTTCATTCGTTTTCTTTTTTAGGCTTGCTTTCTTTTATTTTCACCTGGTGATCTGGCCAGTAAGTCTGTTGTTTTTCAAAAGAACAAGATGTCCTGCACATGTATCAGTTAAGAGTGTTGAGACAAACCATTTATCACTGGCAGTGGTGCTTACAATGGTCAGCTTTTATTTATCCATGCAAAACCTTTATCCCAAAAGGGAAAAAAACTGTTGCTGATTGTGTAACTGCAGTGTGAGCTCGAGTTTGGCTTCAATTTGTTAGTGTATCTAAATCTGCTAGTTTATCTAACACTTCCTTCCCCACAGACTAACGATGCTGCTGTCCAAAGGTGCTTCCTGTGCTCTAATACATCAGGTGTGTTACTGGCCAGATCACCAAGTGAAAACGAAGAGAAAAAGCCTAAAAAAAGAAGACTAATGCAACCACCACATCTAATGACTGGTAAACTGCAATATAATAAAAATGTTGGTTTTAACCACTTGCCCACCATGCTATAGCAAAATAACAGCTACATCGTGGTCAGCCAGTTCTGGGAGGACATCATATGAAGTCTTCCCGTGATCGCTCCCCCCCCCCCCATATGCCTGCTGCGGCATGCACCCAGCATGCTCTGTGATCGCTGTTTCCTTTGGACACAATTGATCACAGATCTGGGTAAAGAGCCAATCACGGTGGCTCTTTATCAAGTGATTAGTTGTGCCCAATCACAGCTGATCACGATGTAAACACACTTGCCGGTTATCAACATTCCTTTCCTTAAGCTGTCACAGCGTGAGGAGAAGAAGGGAGCTGATAACCGGCTAGTGTAAAAGGGACATCTGCACTGATCATTAGTGTCCAGATGATCAGTGCAGCCCCTACAGTGCCCATTAATGCTGCCTATCAGTGCCCATCAGTGATGCAAATCAATGCCTCCTCATCAATGCCACCTATCAGTGCCCATCAGTACTGCCTATTGGTGCCCATCAGTGCAGAATATCAGTGCCCATCAGTGCTGCCTATTAATGCCCATGAGTGTAGCATATCAGTGCCCATCAGTACTGCCTATTAGTGCCCATCAGTGCAGCATATCAGTGCCCATCAGTGCTGCCTATTAGTGCCTATCAGTGCAGCATATCAGTGTCCATCGGTGCTGCCTATTAGTGCCTATCAGTGCCACCTCATCAGCGCACATCAGTGAAGAAGATAAATTAGACATTTTATAAGAGAAACGTTTTTTCCCCCAAATTTTTTTTTTCATTTTTAGTTTGTTTAGTAAATAGAGCTTTATTTTGGTGGTATTTAATCACCACTGGGTTTTTTCTTTTTTACTAAACAAACTAAAAATTGAAAAAAATTTGGGGGAAAAAACGTTTCTCTTATAAAATGTCTAATTTATCTTCTTCACTGATGTGCGCTGATGAGGTGGCACTGATAGGCACTAATAGGCAGCACAGATGGACACTGATATGCTGCACTGATAGGCACTAAGAAAGCTCTATTTTTGAGATTTTTTAAAAATAAAAATGTCATATGCGACAGCGATGATAGCTGAAAATTGGCCTGGGCAGGAAGGAAGGGGGTGAAATTGCCCAGCAGGCAAGTGGTTAATAAGGCTTTAATGATAAAAGTTTAGAAACTTTTGTACCATTTAGAAGAAATACTTAAAGCCCATATTTGGGCACAACAACAAAAATATACCCTTGCAGTGGATTTAATGGATTTTCTGAAATCAATTTAGCAGTTGCCTTTAAAAAAAATTGAAGGTTGAAATCAATAAAACGTGCAGTTAAATGTCTGAGAGCTGGAAAACCTGGTTCAACCCAATAAAAATACAGTAATTGCTTTCAATCTGTGCAAATACTGGCAGAATTTTCACATATTCCTTGTTGGAAATGCCACAAAAAAAAAAAAAGACTGCAACTCAAAGAATGGGAACATTATGCCACCTAGTGGACACATTGTGCTCCTAATTGTGGCAGATATGATAAACATTGTAAGGATCTGTGTTGATCGGCTTTTAATTGCCTCAAATAGATTTTGCATTCCCAGTCCATAGGTATTCAAAACCAGCTTAACCACTTGCCCTTTGGAAGATTTACCCTCTTCATGACCAGGCCATTTTTTTGCTATGCAACTCTGCATTACTTTAACTGACAATTGTGCGGTCATGCAACGTTGTACCCAAATAAAATGTACTGTATATCCTTTTTTCACACAAATAGAGCTTTCTTTTGGTGGTAGTTGATCACCACTGGAATTTTTATTTATTTATTTTGTATACTAGTAATGGAGGTGATCAGTGACTTATAACAGGAGTGCCATTATTACGGTGATCAGTGCTAATAATTTGCACTGTCACTGTACTAATGACACTGAGCAGGAAGGGGTTAACATCTAGGGTGATCAAGGGGTTAAATATGTGCTTAACAAGTGTTTTTGTGTGTGCTGCTTTTATTGGGGATCAAGTTGTTTTCATCCCCTACTTAGCTGTGTGGGCCATGCCAATTTTAAATGTAACAGCGGCTGCGGGGAAGAAGAACCCATGCACCCTGTCTCTGGGAGTGGGTGCCTAGAAACATGTTTCATGTTACACCCTGAATACGAATGTAACAAGTTCCCAAAGATGAACTTAGCCTTTAAACCCTAAGTTTTTTTAGTCCAAAAACTTTTTTGAAAAATCAGCGCAAATGACGATACTTACATTCATTGAGAGGTGTCCCTTGCACTGCCTGCTGCAGTTTTAGTTGAAATCCCAAGTTCTCTGCCTTACAACTACAGGCTTCTATGAATGGAGGAGGGGAGCATATAGGGTGGGCATAATGTAGTCAGCACTCTTGATTAGTGCCTGTGACAAGGTCAGTTCAAATCCACCTGTCAATTAATTCTGAATGTAACTGGAATTAATGTTACTGGACTATGCAGGACCCTTTTTTCCCCACATAATGGCAGCAGCGGGGACGCTTATTCTTGGGATTGAATTTAGACTGCAGAATGCTGGTAAATGTAGTTTGGGCAGAGAGCGGAGCCGAGCCATTACCACTGCGGGGAAAATAACTACTGTACCCAAGTGTACCTAGGAGCAGAAGGAGCGGACAAGAGAGGGTTATAAAGAGGAAAGCCCGAGAAGCGTGAGGGAGGAGCTGCAGAGTGAGAAGTGCTTCATAACTTGCTGGGGAAGAAGGAGCCCGCGGGCCGATTCCATGCTGAGCACTGCTGCATCATGACACAGACTGCTGGACTGAGCTAGACAAAGTCTGCACTGCCATCCAGTATCCCAATCACTGCTGCCCAGCCCTGCTATAGGAGCAAGTGAGGCCCCCCACTGTCATGGTCTACAGCATCTTTCCTGCGGGAGTAGCACTACACAAATGATCTCAGAAGAGTGTAGTGTGAGTATAGTGTAGTGTGAGTATAGTGTTGGTAAGGCCCGGACTGGGACAAAAATTTTAGACTGAGCAGCCCATGGCTAATTTACCGGGAGGCACGGAGAGCATGGGTGGGGGGCGGAGAATGTGGGGGGGGTGGAGAAAACGGGGGAGTGTGGAGAGCACTAAGGGGGCCAGAGAGCACAGGGGGTGAAGAGCATGGGGGTGGAGACTAGGAGGAGCCGGAGAGCACATGGGGGCTGGAGAGCACAAGCAGGGGCAGAGAACATGAGAGGCAAAGAGCACAGTGGGGGTGGAGAGCACAGAGGGGCTGGAGAGCACTGGGGGGGTCGAAGAGCACTGGGGGGGTCGGAGAACACTGAGGGGGCTGGGACCACGGGGGGGCTGGAGAGCACAAGCAGGGGCAGAGAACATGGAAGGCGAACAGCACAGGGAGGTGAAGAGCACAGGGGGGTTGGAGAGCATGGGGGACTTGAGAGCACTGGGGGGACGGAGAGCACAGGGGCGGCCTGAGAGCACTGGGAGGGGCTGGAGAGCACTGGGAGGGGCTGGAGAGCATTAGGGGGGCCGGAGAGTACAGGGGTTGATGAGCACAGGGGGGCCTGAGAGCACTTGGAGGGGCTGGAGAGCACAGAGGGCCGGAGAGCACTGGGAGGGGCCTGAGAGCACTGGGGGAGGGCTGGAGAGCACTGGGGGGCCAGAGAGCACTGGGGGAGGGCTGGAGAGCACTGGGGGGGCTGGAGAGCACTGGGGGGGCCTGAGAGCACAGAGTGCTGGAGAACACTGGGGGGCCAGAGATTACAGGGGGGCTAATGAGCACTGGGGGCCGGAGAGTACAGGGGGGCCTGATGAGCACTGGGGGGGCCGGAGAGTACAGGAGTTGATGAGCACAGGGGGGCCTGAGAGCACTGGGGGAGGGCTGGAGAGCACTGGGGGGGGCTGGAGAGCACTGGGGGGCTGGAGAATATGGAGGGCTGGAGAGCACTGGGGGGGGGCCTGAGAGCACTGGGGGGGGGGCTGGAGAGCACGGAGGGCTGGAGAGCACTGGGGGGGGCTGATGAGCACTGGGAGGGGCTGATGAGCACTGGGGGGGGCTGGAGAGCACTGGGGGGAGAGTACAGGGGGGCTGATGAGCACTGGGGGGCCTGAGGGCACAGGGAGGGGGCTGGAGAGCACTGGGGGGTCTGAGAGCACAGGGGGGCCTGAGAGCACAGGGGGCTGGAGAGTACAGGGGGGCTAATGAGCACTGGGTGGGGCTGGAGAGCTCTGGGGAGACCGGAGTGTACAGGGGCTGGAGAGCACTGGGGGGAGTTGGAGATCACTGGGGGGGGGGGCTGGAGTGCAGTGGGAGAGCCTGAGAGCAGGGGGTGCACCTGAGAGCATGGTGGGAGCGTTTTTAGCACTAGGGGGCAGTAGAAAGAGGCTGGATAGGAGAAGCAGCTGCACACACAGTAGAAGAATCCATCCCTTTATTTTTCTCCTACAGCCTCTGTATGCCCACGGAAGGGAGAGAGTGAGAAGCAGGCATTCAGAGGCTGTGGGGGAAAAATAAAGAGATGGATTCTTCTACTGTGTCTGCAGCGGCTTCTATTATCCAGGCGCACGCATGGATACTGAGACACACTCACTTGAACACCGCCGGCGGCCGCCTCTCTTGTAGATCCCCTCCCTCTTCACGGTCACAGGTAACATGACCTGTAGTCTCCGCCCCCAGGCCGACGGCCGAACTGGAGAGGCCAGGCGAGCGGCGGGGGCTCAAGGAGCAGCTCAGCTGCCTTGGCCCCACAAGAACATGCGGCCCGCGACGGTCCGCGGCCCACCGGGCAAGTGCCCGGTGTGCCCCATGGCCAGTCCGGGTCTGGTGTCGGTATAGTATAATGTGAGTATAGTGTAGTGTGAGTATAGTGTAGTGTAAGTATAGTGTCGGTATAGTGTGAGTATAGTGTGGTGTGAGTATAGTGTCAGTATAGTATAGTGTGAGTATAGTGTCGGTATAGTGTAGTGTGAGAATAGTGCAGGGATATGCAATTAGCGGACCTCCAGCTGTTGCCAAACTACAAGTCCCATCATGCCTCTGCCTCTGGGTGTCATGCTGGATGCTGTCAGAGTCTCGCTATGCCTCATGGGACTTGTAGTTTGGCAACAGCTGGAGGTCCGCTAATTGCATATCCCTGGTATAGTGTGTCAGTATAGTGTAGTGTGAGTATAGTGTTGGTATAGTGTACGTATAGTGTGAGTATAGTGTAGTGTAGTGTGAGTATAGTGTCGGTATAGTGTAGTGTGAGTATAGTGAGTATAGTGTGTCAGTATAGTGTAGTGTGAGTATAGTGTGTCAGTATAGTGTAGTGTGAGTATAGTGTCGGTATAGTGTGAGTATAGTGTGAGTATAGTGTAGTGTAGTGTGAGTATAGTGTAGTGTAGTGTGAGTATAGTGTCGGTATAGTGTAGTGTGAGTATAGTGTAGTATAGTGTAGTATAGTGTGAGTATAGTGTAGTGTAGTGTGAGTATAGTGTCGGTATAGTGTAGTGTGAGTATAGTGAGTATAGTGTGTCAGTATAGTGTAGTGTGAGTATAGTGTCGGTATAGTGTGAGTATAGTGTGAGTATAGTGTAGTGTAGTGTGAGTATAGTGTAGTGTAGTGTGAGTATAGTGTCGGTATAGTGTAGTGTAGTGTCAGTATAGTGTCGGTATAGTGTAGTGTGAGTATAGTGTAGTATAGTGTAGTGTAGTGTGAGTATAGTGTAGTGTAGTGTGAGTATAGTGTCGGTATAGTGTAGTGTGAGTATAGTGTAGTGTAGTGTGAGTATAGTGTCGGTATAGTGTAGTGTGAGTATAGTGTAGTATAGTGTAGTGTAGTGTGAGTATAGTGTAGTGTAGTGTGAGTATAGTGTCGGTATAGTGTAGTGTGAGTATAGTGTAGTATAGTGTAGTGTAGTGTGAGTATAGTGTAGTGTAGTGTGAGTATAGTGTCGGTATAGTGTAGTGTGAGTATAGTGTAGTATAGTGTAGTGTAGTGTGAGTATAGTGTAGTGTAGTGTGAGTATAGTGTCGGTATAGTGTAGTGTGAGTATAGTGTAGTATAGTGTAGTGTAGTGTGAGTATAGTGTAGTGTAGTGTGAGTATAGTGTCGGTATAGTGTAGTGTGAGTATAGTGTAGTATAGTGTAGTGTAGTGTGAGTATAGTGTAGTGTAGTGTGAGTATAGTGTCGGTATAGTGTAGTGTGAGTATAGTGTAGTGTAGTGTGAGTATAGTGTCGGTATAGTGTAGTGTGAGTATAGTGTAGTATAGTGTAGTATAGTGTGAGTATAGTGTAGTGTCAGTATAGTGTTAGTGTAGTGCAGTGTTTAACCGCTTGCCGACCATCGCACGACGATATACGTCGGCAGAATGGCACGGACAGGCAGATGGGCGTATATATACGTCCCCTTTAAGAAGCAGAATTGTGGACGCGCGCGTGCCGCCGGCCCGCCAGGAGCCCGTCTGCAAGGATATCCGCGATCATCTCACGGAGAGGAAGAACGGGGAAATGCTGTTGTAAACAAGCATTTCCCCAGTCTTCATAGTGACAAGACACTGATCACAGCTCCGTGTAGTCGGAGCAGAGATCAGTGTTGTGTCACACACAGCCCATCCCCCCTACAGTTAGAAGCACTCCCTAGGACACACTTAACCCCTTCAGCGCACCCTACAGGTTAACCCCTTCACTGCCAGTGTAATTTTTACAGTAATCAGGGCATATTTATAGCACTGATCGCTGTAAAAATGATAATGGTCCCAAAATGGTGTCAAAAGTGTCCGATGTGTCCGCCATAATGTCGCAGTCACGATAAAAATCGCTGATCGCCGCCATTACTAGTAAAAAAAAAATATTAATAAAAATGCCATAAAACTATCCCCTATTTTGGAGACGCTATAACTTTTGCGCAAACCAATCAATAAACGCTTATTGCAGATTTTTTTACCAAAAATATGTAGAAGAATACGTATCGGCCTAAACTGAGAAAAAAAATGTTTTATTATATATTTTTTGGGGATATTTATTATAGCAAAAAGTAAAAAATATTGAATTTTTTTCAAAATTGTCGCTCTATTTTTGTTTATAGCGCAAAAAATAAAAACCGCAGAGGTGATCAAATACCACCAACAGAAAGCTCTATTGTGGGAAAAAAAGGACGTCAATTTTGCTTGGGAGCCACGTCGCACGACCGCGCAATTGTCAGTTAAAGCGACGCAGTGCCGAATCGCAAAAAGTGACCTGGTCTTTGGCCAGACAAATGGTTAACACAGCATTACATAACATTTAGTGCTGTAGACCCCCACTTTTTTTTTTTTTTGTTGCTTTGTGTTTTGTTTTGTTTTTGTCCCCTGCCTGCCCTTTTTTTTTTTTTAAACTGTCAGCTGCAGTTTCTCTGACTGCGACGCTGGTGTTCCCCCTTTTTTTCATATATATTTTTTTATAGTTTTGACATTTCTGTCAGTGTCAGACCTCAATTTAAAGCCCACCAAACATCACTTTTCATTCAATGAAGTAAATCCAACCACACATTTCCCAGTTTCTATTGAATTTGGGCAATAAGCCCCCCCCCCCACCATCATGTCTGGGAGGCCAACAAGGAGAGGCAGACGTTCCCATGCCACTATGAGGGGGCCAGCAGCGTCTATGTCCACAGGCAAAGGTGGACATTAGGGATGAGCTTCGTGTTCGAGTCGAACATACGTTCGACTCGAACATCGGCTGTTCGATCGTTCGACGAAGATCGAACGATTTGGGCCGTTCGCGCCAAATTCGAGTGACGCGAACGGCCCACAGTGCACTACGCCATCGCAGTGTCATCCAGGCGCTGTGATTGGCCAAGCATGCACTGTGACCCCGCATGCTTGGCCAATCACAGCGCCGGCAGCGAGGAGAGCAATGATTGGCCACAGGCAGGATGCCTGTGGCCAATTATTGCTGAGGGTGTTTAGTACACGCCCCACACTATAAAAGGCCGCCAGCACGGCGGCCTAGTGTAGTGTGTTCCGGAGCAGGGAAAGAGAAGCATAGGCAGGGACAGTGACATTTATTTCTTTCTTGCTTAACCTGGATTCCTTTAGTTTAGGGAAAGAGAAGGATAGGTAGGGAGAGTGTCAGTGTGTTTTACTGTGCGAATCCTTGTTTCTAGGGACAGGGAAGGAAAGTGAGGGGAATTCTCCTTGTGCTATAGTGTGCTTTAAAAAAACATTTTTTCTAGGGACAGAAAACTCTAGGTAGGGAGAGTGTCAGTGTCTTTTACTGTGCGAATCCTTGTTTCTGGGGACAAAGAAGGAAAGTGAGGGGAATTCTCCTTGTGCTATAGTGTGCTTTAAAAAAACATTTTTTTTAGGGACAGAAAACTCTAGGTAGGGAGAGTGTCAGTGTCTTTTACTGTGCGAATCCTTGTTTCTAGGGACAAAGAAGGAAAGTGAGGGGAATTCTCCTTGTGCTATAGTGTGCTTTAAAAAAACATTTTTTCTAGGGACAGAAAACTCTAGGTAGGGAGAGTGTCAGTTTCTTTCACTGTGATAATCCTTGTTTCTAGGGACAAAGAAGGAAAGTGAGGGGAATTCTCCTTGTGCTATAGTGTGCTTTAAAAAAACATTTTTTCTAGGGACAGAAAACTCTAGGTAGGGAGAGTGTCAGTGTCTTTTACTGTGCGAATCCTTGTTTCTAGGGACAAAGAAGGAAAGTGAGGGGAATTCTCCTTGTGCTATAGTGTGCTTTAAAAAAACATTTTTTCTAGGGACAGAAAACTCTAGGTAGGGAGAGTGTCAGTGTCTTTTACTGTGCGAATCCTTGTTTCTAGGGACAAAGAAGGAAAGTGAGGGGAATTCTCCTTGTGCTATAGTGTGCTTTAAAAAAACATTTTTTCTAGGGACAGAAAACTCTAGGTAGGGAGAGTGTCAGTTTCTTTCACTGTGCGAATCCTTGTTTCTAGGGACAAAGAAGGAAAGTGAGGGGAATTCTCCTTGTGCTATAGTGTGCTTTAAAAAAACATTTTTTCTAGGGACAGAAAACTCTAGGTAGGGAGAGTGTCAGTTTCTTTCACTGTGCGAATCCTTGTTTCTAGGGACAGGGAAGGACAGTGAGTGAATTCTCCTTGTGCTATAGTGTGCTTTAAAAAAACATTTTTTCTAGGGACAGAAAACTCTAGGTAGGGAGAGTGTCAGTTTCTTTCACTGTGCGAATCCTTGTTTCTAGGGACAGGGAAGGACAGTGAGTGAATTCTCCTTGTGCTATAGTGTGCTTTAAAAAAACATTTTTTCTAGGGACAGAAAACTCTAGGTAGGGAGAGTGTCAGTTTCTTTCACTGTGATAATCCTTGTTTCTAGGGACAAAGAAGGAAAGTGAGGGGAATTCTCCTTGTGCTATAGTGTGCTTTAAAAAAACTTTTTTTCTAGGGACAGAAAACTCTAGGTAGGGAGAGTGTCAGTGTCTTTTACTGTGCGAATCCTTGTTTCTAGGGACAAAGAAGGAAAGTGAGGGGAATTCTCCTTGTGCTATAGTGTGCTTTAAAAAAACATTTTTTTCTAGGGACAGAAAACTCTAGGTAGGGAGAGTGTCAGTGTCTTTTACTGTGCAAATCCTTGTTTCTAGGGACAAAGAAGGAAAGTGAGGGGAATTCTCCTTGTGCTATAGTGTGCTTTAAAAAAACATTTTTTCTAGGGACAGAAAACTCTAGGTAGGGAGAGTGTCAGTTTCTTTCACTGTGCGAATCCTTGTTTCTAGGGACAAAGAAGGAAAGTGAGGGGAATTCTCCTTGTGCTATAGTGTGCTTTAAAAAAACATTTTTTCTAGGGACAGAAAACTCTAGGTAGGGAGAGTGTCAGTTTCTTTCACTGTGTGAATCCTTGTTTCTAGGGACAGGGAAGGACAGTGAGTGAATTCTCCTTGTGCTATAGTGTGCTTTAAAAAAACATTTTTTCTAGGGACAGAAAACTCTAGGTAGGGAGAGTGTCAGTGTCTTTTACTGTGAGAATCCTTGTTTCTAGGGACAAAGAAGGAAAGTGAGGGGAATTCTCCTTGTGCTATAATGTGCTTTAAAAAAACATTTTTTCTAGGGACAGAAAACTCTAGGTAGGGAGAGTGTCAGTGTCTTTTACTGTGCGAATCCTTGTTTCTAGGGACAAAGAAGGAAAGTGAGGGGAATTCTCCTTGTGCTATAGTGTGCTTTAAAAAAACATTTTTTCTAGGGACAGAAAACTCTAGGTAGGGAGAGTGTCAGTTTCTTTCACTGTGATAATCCTTGTTTCTAGGGACAAAGAAGGAAAGTGAGGGGAATTCTCCTTGTGCTATAGTGTGCTTTAAAAAAACATTTTTTCTAGGGACAGAAAACTCTAGGTAGGGAGAGTGTCAGTGTCTTTTACTGTGCGAATCCTTGTTTCTAGGGACAAAGAAGGAAAGTGAGGGGAATTCTCCTTGTGCTATAGTGTGCTTTAAAAAAACATTTTTTCTAGGGACAGAAAACTCTAGGTAGGGAGAGTGTCAGTGTCTTTTACTGTGCGAATCCTTGTTTCTAGGGACAAAGAAGGAAAGTGAGGGGAATTCTCCTTGTGCTATAGTGTGCTTTAAAAAAACATTTTTTCTAGGGACAGAAAACTCTAGGTAGGGAGAGTGTCAGTTTCTTTCACTGTGCGAATCCTTGTTTCTAGGGACAGGGAAGGACAGTGAGTGAATTCTCCTTGTGCTATAGTGTGCTTTAAAAAAACATTTTTTCTAGGGACAGAAAACTCTAGGTAGGGAGAGTGTCAGTTTCTTTCACTGTGCGAATCCTTGTTTCTAGGGACAAAGAAGGAAAGTGAGGGGAATTCTCCTTGTGCTATAGTGTGCTTTAAAAAAACATTTTTTCTAGGGACAGAAAACTCTAGGTAGGGAGAGTGTCAGTTTCTTTCACTGTGCGAATCCTTGTTTCTAGGGACAGGGAAGGACAGTGAGGGAAATTCTCCTTGTGCTATAGTGTGCTAAAGCATTCCTCATCAACCATCTTTGAAATCCTTGTTTTTTGGACAGTCAGGGAAATTGTCGTTGTGCTATTCTGTGCAAAAGCAATCATCCTCAACCATATTTAGAAATCCTTAAGTAAAGGGACAGAGAAGGACACCTGAAGGTAGCCCTTATTGCTTTTTTCCCATCTCCCTGCAGGCCATCTATTAGAATGTCTGGAAGGCAAACAAGGAGAGGCAGACAGTCAGGAGGCAATAAAAGAGGGCAAGCAGGCTCTGTGTCTGGGGGCAACAGTGCTGGTCGTGGACGCGGTGCATTGTCATCAGCACATGGCCATGGGACACGCTTGTCCTTCTTTTCGGCAGCTGGACATGTTGAGCCACATCATGCCGAAGACTTGGTAGAGTGGATGACCAAGCCCTCCTCCTCCTCCTCATCCTCTCTCACCCAGGCTCAGGGTACTGGCAAAGCAGCTGCCAAAGCGTCCTCTTCCCTGGTATCAATGTCAGACTCATCATCAGTCACTCCTTCCCTAGACCCACCATGTCCTCCTCCTGAGGAGTCCCCCGAACTGTTTGAGCACAGTGTTGGGTACATGCTCCAGGAGGATGCCCAGCGTTTCGAAGGGTCTGATGATGAAACCCAGCTACAGGAAGGCAGTAGCGTGAGAGCAGACAGAGGGGATGCTCAAGAAGGACACCAATCTGGCAGTCATGTTCCAGCAGCTGCAGCATACTGCCAGATTGGCTCCAGTGATGAGGAGGGAGGGGATGATGAGGTCACTGACTCCACGTGGGTGCCTAATAGTAGAGAGGAGGAGGAGGAGGATGAGGAGGAGGCACATCTCCAACGAGGCAGGATGCCCTTTGGTGGCCAGCGTAAGGGCAGTACACCGACGGAATCACACCGCAGAGCTCCGCCTGTGCAGGGCGCTGCCTCTGCCCGTCATTCAAAAAGTTCCTTGGTGTGGGCCTTTTTTGCGGCTAGTGCATCAGATCGCACAGCTGCTGTTTGCAACATATGTCTCAAGCGTATATCGCGTGGCCAAAACATCAGCCGCTTGGGTACCACATGCCTGACCAGACATATGTTGACCTGCCATGCAGCTCGTTGGCAAGCCTACCTCAAAGACCCACACCAAAGAACAAAGCGGACCTCTCCTTGCACCGCATCAGCTGGGATCTCCAACCCCACTATAACTTCAGTCCTCTCTGAAACATGCACTGAGAGGAATGAAGGTGTAGAATTAGGTGTGTCACAGCCAAGTACTTGCGGCCACTCTGCTAGCAGTACACCGACGTCCGATTCTAGCAGGCAAATTTCCCTGCCCCAGCTGCTGGACCGTCGAAAGAAGTTCACTCCCAGCCATCCACATGCCCAGCGGTTGAATGCTAGCTTGGCTAAATTGCTAGCGCTTCAACTGCTGCCTTTTCAGTTGGTAGACTCGGCCCCCTTCCGTGAGTTTGTGCAATGTGCGGTTCCTCAGTGGCAGGTTCCCAAACGCCACTTTTTCTCACGGAAGGCTATTCCGGCTCTCTACCGGCATGTGGAAGGCAATGTCTTGGCCTCGCTGGACAGGGCGGTCAGCGGTAAGGTGCATATTACCGCTGACTCATGGTCCAGCAGGCATGGACAGGGACGTTACCTTTCTTTCACGGCCCATTGGGTCACTCTTTTGGCAGCTGGGAAGGATGCAGGACAAGGTGCAGTAGTGTTGGAGGTTGTTCCACCGCCACGCCTCCAAAATGCTACTACTGGTTGTGACACACCTCTCTCCTCCACCCCCTCCTCTTCTTCTTCCTCCATGGCCTCTTCCTGTGGTTTGTCCTATGAACCAGCGGTGCTCCGTAGCCGTTCACGGGGCTACGCAAGTACGCAGGCAAAAAGATGCCATGCCGTGCTTGCGCTGGTGTGTTTGGGGGACAGAAGCCACACTGGGGCAGAGGTCCTGTCTGCTCTGCAGGGCCAGGCCGAGAGGTGGTTGACGCCACGCCAGCTTAAGCCAGGAATGGTGGTTTGCGACAATGGCACCAACCTCCTCTCCGCCCTCCGACAGGGACAACTGACCCATGTGCCCTGTGTGGCTCACGTCCTTAACCTGGTGGTGCAGCGGTTCTTGGGCAGGTACCCGGGCTTACAGGATGTCCTGAGGCAGGCCAGGAAAGTCTGTGTGCATTTCCGCAGATCTTATAATGCCAGTGCTCGCCTGGCTGAGCTGCAAAAGGAGTTGAACCTGCCCAAGAACCGCCTTATATGTGACATGCCCACCAGGTGGAACTCAACGTTGGCCATGCTGCAGCGGCTGCACACGCAGCAGAGGGCCATCAATGAGTACCTGTGCGACTACGGCACCAGGACAGGGTCAGGGGAGCTTGGTTTTTTTTCTCCACGCCAGTGGGGCATGATCAGGGATGCATGCACTGTCCTGGCACCATTTGAGGAGGCCACGAGGATGGTGAGCAGTGACAGTGCATGCATCAGTGACACTGTACCTCTTGTCCACCTGTTGGAGCACACGCTGCGTGGAATAATGGACAGGGCACTTGAGGCAGAACAGAGGCAGGAAGAGGAGGACTTCCTTGCCTCTCAAGGCCCCCTTTACCCAGACAGTGTTCCTTCTGTCCCACCCATCGCACAGGAAGAGGAGGAGGAGGAGGAGGAGGAGGATTGTGTCAGCATGGAGGTGGAGGCTGGCACTCAGCATCATCAGCAGCAGTCTTTTAGGGATGATTTACAGTCCCAAGAAACCAGTGGACTTGTACGTGGCTGGGAGGAGGTGGCTGCGGATCATGTCGTCCTTAGTGACCCAGAGGACTCCGGAGCGAATGCCTCAGCAAACCTACGCTGCATGGCCTCCCTGATCCTGCAAAGTCTGCGGAAGGATCCTCGTATTCTTCGGATCAAGGAGAGGGACCATTACTGGCTGGCCACTCTCCTTGATCCACGGTACAAGGGTAAGGTTGCGGACCTTATGTTACCGTCGCAAAGGGAGCAGAGGATGAGACAACTCCGGGAGGCCTTGCAGAAAGGTCTGTGCAACGCGTTCCCAGAGACTGGGAGGTTACAAACTCCTGGTCCTGGACAACGAGTTGCTGAGGCTTCGGCCAGTCAAAGAAGGAGCGGTGGGGAAGGTGGCCGTCTGACCGATGCGTTCAGACAATTCTTTAGTCCGCAGCCCCAAAGTATGATCGGTTCCAGCAACCATCGCCAGCGTCTGATAAACATGGTGCAGGAATATCTAGGGGCAAGGTCAGACTTGGACACCTTCTCCACCGAAAATCCTCTGGCTTACTGGGTCTTGAGGATGGATCACTGGCCAGAGCTTGCACAGTATGCAATTGAGCTACTGGCCTGTCCTGCATCCAGCGTTCTTTCGGAACGCACATTCAGTGCTGCTGGAGGATTTGTCACGGATCACAGGGTGCGCCTGTCCACCGACTCGGTTGATCGACTGACTTTCATCAAGATGAACCAGTCTTGGATCACCACCAGCTACCACACACCTGATGCTGATATAACAGACTAATTGATTTTAACATGTCACATCCCTTCAAGACTGATGCTGATGCTGAGTGCCTGTGCTGTTATGTTGACTGGGTATCCTCCTCCTCCGAGTCCTCAATGATACGATTGATGATGATAGCTTGGAAGATCATTTTTGTTTATGGGTGCCGCCACCAGTGGCTAAGGCCCAATTTTTCAGCCCCTGTTTTACAGGGGCGTGTAATTACAATTTTTTTAGCAATAATTTGCCATAGGGCTCATTGCTGTGCTCCAAGTACAGTATCTGTGAGGGGTTGGAGTGTTGTGGCACCAGTGCCTAAGGCCCAATTTTTCAGCCCCTGTTTAACAGGGGCGTGTCATTACAATTTTTGAAGCAATACTTTGCAACAGGGCTCATTGCTGTGCTCCAAGTACAGTATCTGTGAGGGGTTGTAGTGTTGTGCCACCAGTGCCTAAGGCCCAATTTTTCAGCCCCTGTTCAACAGGGGCATGCAATTACAATTCTTGATCTAATAATTCACAGCAGGGCCCATTGCTGCACCCACCAAGAGTAACTCTGAGGGCTTACAGTGTTGTGGCAACGCCACCACCACCACCACCACGAAAGGCCCAATTTTTCAGCCCCTGTTCAAAAGGGGCATGTAATTACAATTCTTGATCTAATAATTCACAGCAGGGCCCATTCCTGCACCCACCAAGAGTAACTCTGAGGGCTTACAGTGTTGTGGCAACGCCACCACCACCACGAAAGGCCCAATTTTTCAGCCCCTGTTCAAAAGGGGCATGTAATTACAATTCTTGATCTAATAATTCACAGCAGGGCCCATTGCTGCACCCACCAAGAGTAACTCTGAGGGCTTACAGTGTTGTGGCAACGCCACCACCACCACCACCACGAAAGGCCCAATTTTTCAGCCCCTGTTCAAAAGGGGCATGTAATTACAATTCTTGATCTAATAATTCACAGCAGGGCCCATTGCTGCACCCACCAAGAGTAACTCTGAGGGCTTACAGTGTTGTGGCAACGCCACCACCACCACCACCACGAAAGGCCCAATTTTTCAGCCCCTGTTCAAAAGGGGCATGTAATTACAATTCTTGATCTAATAATTCACAGCAGGGCCCATTGCTGCACCCACCAAGAGTAACTCTGAGGGCTTACAGTGTTGTGGCAACGCCACCACCACCACCACCACGAAAGGCCCAATTTTTCAGCCCCTGTTCAAAAGGGGCATGTAATTACAATTCTTGATCTAATAATTCACAGCAGGGCCCATTGCTGCACCCACCAAGAGTAACTCTGAGGGCTTACAGTGTTGTGGCAACGCCACCACCACCACCACCACGAAAGGCCCAATTTTTCAGCCCCTGTTCAAAAGGGGCATGTAATTACAATTCTTGATCTAATAATTCACAGCAGGGCCCATTCCTGCACCCACCAAGAGTAACTCTGAGGGCTTACAGTGTTGTGGCAACACCACCACCACCACCACGAAAGGCCCAATTTTTCAGCCCCTGTTCAACAGGGGCATGCAATTACAATTCTTGATCTAATAATTCACAGCAGGGCCCATTGCTGCACCCACCAAGAGTAACTGTCAGGGCTTACAGTGTTGTGGCACCAGCACCACCATCAAAGGCCCAATTTTTACTACCACTGTTCAACAATTATATGTAATTAAAATTCCTGATATAATAGTTGACAGCAGGGCGTTCCAGCACCAACCAAGAGTAACTGTGAGTGCTTACAGTGTTGTGCCAACACCAACAACTAAGGGGCCTATTTCTGCAGAGTATATACGGCAGGTCCCTACTTTCAAACATCCAACTTACAAACGACTCCTACTTGCAAACGCAAGAAGACAACAGGAAGTGAGAGGAAATCTACCACTAGGAAGGAAAATTCTCTCCTGTAAGAATAAATATGGGAGAAAGGTGTCTCCTCTGTACTGATGCTTTATCAGCAATCCTTGTTTCAAGAAAAAAACCACATTTCAAAAACAGTTGTCATTGGGACGGAAAGTGAGGTGAAATGTTCTGAACAGGGGCACAGACAGCAAAACAAATGTTACAGGGGTGATAACCCTTACCTATGTTTTCCAAAAAGTTTAAAAATAGATTTTTGGGCTGGAGCTACACTTCAACAATGTACCTGTTCAAAATTACAAACAGATTCTACATAAGAACAAACCTACAGTCCCTGTCTTGTATGCACCGCCTGTATACGGCTGTTCAGAGTATATAGGGCCTTTTTTATTTTATGTGCGGGGTTCCCCTTAATATCCATACAAGACCCAAAGGGGCTTGTAATGGTCTGGGGTAGGGGGGTGGGGGGTTATGGGGTAGCTATGCCATTTTTCTTAAAGAATTTCATCCATATTACCGGGACCAGACATTACATTAAAGCCGCAAGCAGTTTTAAATGGCTTTTTTTTCCTTTAGAAGTGTCATTTTGTGCAGGGACAGTTCTAAACACGGGAAACACGTGGCACTTCACAGGCATACTTTAGACACCCCCCAGGTACGATATTTAAAGGAATATTTGACTTTTTTTTTTCACTTTATGCATCATTAAAATGACTGCTCCCGAAAAACGACCGTTTTTAAAACTTATTTTTGCATTGATACATGTCCCCTGGTGCAGAACCCGGGTTCCCAAACCCTTTTTAGGACAATAACATGCATAATAGTTGTTATAATTAGCACTTTAGAATTCGAACGTTCGCATCCATTGTATTTAATAGGGTTCTATTGTTCGTACGAACTTTCGGTCCGTTCGCGGGTTCTGGTGCGAACCGAACCCGGGGGTGTTCGGCTCATCACTAGTGGACATGATCCCTTGTCAGGCAGATGGAAAAATGCTAATTAATATAACAAATTAACAGTGCCACAGATACACAATAAGATCATTCTCAGGCAGGGCATGTTTTCCCCTGTTTAGTGATGTTGCCCGTACTATCCAGCCACAGCATGCAGAGGAGGTGGTGGACTGCCTTACTAAACCCTCTTCATCCTCCTCATCCTCCGTCACCCAAGCTGGCACTTGTGCGCAGTCCACCTCAGTTGCCAGAGCGGCTTATTCTGCCTCTAGAAGGTTACGGGGTGAAGGCACAACCAACACCCAAGGACCAATTTTTTCACAACTGTTACTTCTTTCCAAAGTCTGACTTTATCTAATAAATACATTTTTAATCTTGGCCTGTACTATAATTTGGCTTTTTTTTCTTTATAAATGTCAGTTTTGCTGCAGCAGGTTCTATACATGGTACAGATGCGCCACTTTATAGGCAGACTAAGGGGACCCCCCAGGCACTATATTTAAATGAAATTTTCATCTTTATTGTTTCACTTTAAGCATCATTAAAATCACTGCTCATTTTTTTTTTTTTTTGGTGCATTGGTGCATTAGTACATGTCCCCCAGGGCAGCGCTTCTCAGACGAGGCACTTGAGAAGAGGAGGAGCCAGGAGCGCCGCTGAGGGGGCGGGGGCGGGGTTACCCGTCACGTCACGGGTGGCCCCAACCTCGGTTATAAAAGAACTGTCAAACACTGCTTGCGCGTCATTAGCCGGGAGGCTCCGGTGCAGGGAAGATGTGCGTCGTTCCTCGCTGGAGACTCGCATCGCTGGAAATTCATGGATCATCACTGGACAGACTGCATTACAACGCTGGAATGGCTTTTTTTATTATTTATTTTTTATTTTTAATAAAGGACTTTTCACATCTGTGTCTGTGTAGTTTTTAAATTTTTTGACACTTTCTTTTGTGAAATGGTAGGGCTACAATGTACCCTGTTACCAATTCACATAGGGGGGGCCGGAATCTGGGGGTCCCCTTTGTTAAAGGGGGCTTCCAGATTCCGATAAGCCCCTCGCCCGCAGACCCCCACAACCACCGGGCAAGGGTTGTGGGGATGAGGCCCTTGTCCCTATCAACATGGGGACATCCTCCCCATGTTGAGGGCATGTGGCCTGGTACGGTTAAGGAGGGGGGGTGCTCTCTCTTCCCCCCCTCTTTTCCAACGGCCTGCCAGGTTGCGTGCTCGGATAAGGGTCTGGTATGTATTTTTGGGAGGACCCCACGCCATTTTTAAAAAAAAATCTGGTGCAGGGTTCCCCTTAATATCCATACCAGACCTGAAGGGCCTGATATGGAATTTGGGGAGACCCCCACGCTTTTTTATTTTTTGGTTCGGGGTTCCCCTTAAAATTCATACCAGACCCAAAGGGCCTGGTAATGGACTGTGGGGGGGACCCATGCTGTTTTTTTCAATGACTTTGATCTGTATTGCCGGGACCCGACAATTCATTATAGTCGCGAGTAGTTTTAAATGACTTTTTCCCTTTAGAAATTACATTTTGTGCAGGGACAGTTCTAAGCACGGGAAACAAGCGCTACTTTACAGGCATTACTATACACACCCCCCAGGTACGAAATTTAAAGGAATATTTCACTTTTATTGTTTCACTTTAAGCATTATTAAAATCACTGCTCCCGAAAAAACTGACGTTTTTAAAACTTTTTTTTGCATTGACACATGTCCCCTGGGGCAGGACCCGGGTCCCCAAACACTTTTTAGGACAATAACTTGCATATTAACCTTTAAAATGAGCACTTTTGATTTCTCCCATAGACTTTTAAAGGGTGTTCCGCGGCTTTTCGAATTTGCTGCGAACACCCCAAATTGTTCGCTATTCGGCGAACAGGCGAACAGCCAATGTTCGAGTCGAACTCATGTTCGACTCGAACCTAAACCTCTTCCCTACCCAGGACCCTGCATTCACTATATCTGCTCTCCCACAGTACACAGAACATGGAAATGCAATTATTTTAGTAAATATAAACTGATAAATACCTTTTCTCATCGGCAGTATAAAGAAGTTTTGTGACTTCTATCAGTGTCCAGCTAAACACTGGTTAAAGCGGAACTTCAGTAATTTTTTCATCTTTTTATCTATAAGGGTACTTTCACACTGAGGCGCTGGGTGCGTCAGCGGTAAAGTGCCGCTATTTTTAGCGGCGCTTTACTGTAGTTTTTGCCGCGATTTTCACCCACTAGCGGGGCACTTTAAACCCCCCGCTAGCGGCCGAAAAAGGGTTAAACCCGCCCGCAAAGCGCCTCTGCAGTGGAGCTTTGCAGGCGGTACGGCCACGCTGCACCATTGATTTCAATGGGCAGGGGCGCTGTAGGAGCGGCTGGCAGGACTTTTTTTACCGTCCTGCCAGCGCACCGCTCCAGTGTGAAAGACTTTGGGCTTTCACACTGGACAGAAAGGAGCGGCTCTTTCAGGGCGGTTTGCAGGCGCTATTTTTAGCGCAATAGCGCCTGCAAACCGCCCCAGTGTGAAAGCAGCCTCAATCTTCTGCCCTTGTGGTTTTAACTTTGGAGAGTAAAACATTTTTTTCCTGCCAGTAAATACCTTATACAGCCCACACCCTGTTTCTTGTCTGGTCATTGACCTAGGTTTATGACATCATGCACAGCTCTCTTTCTCACTCTTGTGAGAGTTTGCCAGGAAGGAAGGGGGGGGGGTGAGTAATAAGAGGGTCAATGAGAGCTGCAGAGCTGGAGGTGTGCCTCTGTGTAAATCCAGGAAGTGAACAGGCAGCAGCTTCAGCTGCCCACAGTTAAAATGGCTGCAGCAAGACTCAGTGGGAGGGAGATTTCTGCAGCATATTTAGCAAGTACAGAACCACAGTATATATAAAATAATATGCAAAGTGGTTGGAGGAAAGCTTCAGAATGGCAAAGATGTTTTTATTACAAATTATTTGAGCAGACTGCAGTTCCTCTTTAAAGCTTGTAGGAGTTTTCTGACTGTCCTATGAGACTGCAGGACCTCTGTCCCTCTGTCTGCAAGACCTCTGACCTCAGATCCCTGACCCTCTGTCTGCAAGAAATCTGACCTCTGACCCTCTGTCTGGACAGTGCTGATTGGCCCTCTGCTGATCACATGCACTCTCCCAAGAAAGAAAAAATCCTCTCTAGCAATACACACCAAACTGAGCATGTGCAGCCTGACTCCATAGACTCTGTATTATCGGGAAATTATCAGGGGACAGTGGAAGAAGGGGAGGATCAGAGAACACAGGATCAAACAGCCTTTTCACACGAAGTGGAGGGTTACCCCTTAGGTTCCACAGTGAGTATAACAAGCATGCTTTACTGCGTATACAGATTGATTTTACTGTCGTGGGTTTAGTAACACTTTAAACAAAACTTTTTTCGATCATAGTTCAAAGTCATTTTCTAGCAAACACTGCAGATTTAAACATATTTAATAAATGAAAACATTGCCCCGGTAGAAGTGCGGTTAAGCCTCTGTTGTTTCCGCCGTGGTCGGTCAGCTATAAATGAATTTCTGTATAACGTGTGCAAAAATACTTTCAGAAAAAGAATATTTGGGTTGATTTTAGGTGACTGGCTCCATCTGAGTTCATTCTAGGAATGGATAGCGGTACTTCATGCTGCGGCTTCCCCCTTCCTATCGCTACGTTCTCTTTGCTTCCCTCCACCCTGCGCTTTGTACAGAGCGGAGCGGCCAGTTTACACGGCGCATGCGCTGACGTCGTAGTGTGGGCAGAGGAGTCTGCCAGGGCTGGCTTCAGTACGTCGTACGTGCGCCGGAAGTGTGGCGGCCCATGCTGTGTGTGCATTGACCTTCCTGCTTTGATGTGAGGAGAGGGTGCAGAGCTCGGGATGATGCTGAGGGGGATCGTGCTGAGCTGCAGCAGGGGGGCCGGGGTCAGGGTGAGTGAATGGAGGTGTACAGTGATCTGCATGTAATGGGGGATCATATTATTGTGTATATTGTATGCAGAGTGATGTCCAGGAATGGTCCCTCTGGAGGAATACATTGTATGGAACTTCTCCTATGTGCTGTCCTCTGCTCTGATAAAGCTGAACTTTGGCCACTCATTCTCTGACATGTATAGGAAGGTGCTTTCTTACCATTAGAGCTCCTATAGACTTGTGATTGGGGGAGCATATAAACGTGGTTGAGACATTAAAGTGATATTAAATTCTGACTTGCTGATAAAAATGAGATCAGACGTGTTCGCAACTCCACGTGCCCACGCCTGCGCCCGAAAGGAGACTGACACTGCGCAGCGCTAATCGCAGGCAGTGAGACATTTCCTGATCCGCGGCTGCACAGCCTGGTTAATGTCTCACTGCATGTGATTAGCGCTGCGCAGTGTCAGCCTCCTGGCGGGCGCGTGGGGTTTGTGAACACGTATGAAGCTCATCCTTACTTGCTGACAGGTCAAGTTTTTATGACAGGAGAGCCCCCTTTGGTCCCCGTCATAAATGCTGCCCCCCTGCCTGTCAGCTGACATGTACACTGAGTCACGCATGCGCAGCTCAGACCACATCTGCGCTGGCAGAATATTGAACATCAACTTAATAATGTGCTCAAAAAGTATTGACCGTGACAATATTATCAAAATATATAATAAAGTGCTCCAAATTAAAGTGCTTTGTGGTTCAAGATAGTGGTCAACCGATATGGGTTTTTCTTTGATCGATATTTAGAAATTGGGGCGGCCGATATATTTTTTTTGGCAGGTGGCACAGATTGGCACTGACAGGTGGCACTAGCAGGTTTCACACTGAGCCTAGTGTAACTGTGAAACTGACATATGTAACTGAATGCAGAGAGAGACCAGCTGTCAAAATTCAGCAGTGATGTCGGGAGTGGGTGGGACCCACCAGCTATCAAACACCAGCCAATGATTGGGCTGCTTAATAAAGGGGTAAAGGAAAAATCATTAAAGAAAGTTTGAATAAAAAATAAAGGGGGTATGGATGAGCTCTGGCGTGTTCGCACAGCCCACGTGCAGAGCCCGCCAGGAAGTCGGCACGGCGCTGCGCTAATCACAGGCAGTGAGATATTTTCCGATCTCTGCAGCCGCGCATCTGGACAATGTCTCACTGCCTGTGTTTAGCGCAGCGCCGTGCCGACTTCCTGGCGGGCTCTGCACGTGGGCTTTGCGAACACGCTGGAGCTCATCCTTAAAAAGGGGATGGGGTCACATACACGTAGCGGCCCACCCAGATCCCATCGGCTTGTGTTTGATAGCTGCTGGGTCCCGCTCACCCCCAGACATCAACGCTGAATTCTGAACGCAGGACTCTATCTGCATTCAGTACAAATGTCAGTTTTACACACTCAGCGACGCTGGCAAGCGCCAAGTGCCGCTCTGCCAATGGAGTGTGGGGAAGGGAGGAGGAACCCTTGTGGGTCAACAGGGCACGGTGCGGTTAAATCGGCCGAATTTGCATAATAATCAGCCAATGCCAATTTCTTGAAAAGAGCCAAATATCGGCGGATATATCGGTCGACCTCTAGTTCAGGATAAGGTGTTTCGAGTGCCACACTCCACTCTTGTGACCACACTCACCAGAGTTAATGGACCCTCAGCTTTGCAGTCTAGGGGTCAATACAGGTGTGATCTAAAAGATCTGGTGTATATAAACTGGACTCTCAGAGAAACTTCCGTACGGGTTCTCACGTGGATGGACTGAGGTAGATCAATCATAATGGGAAACGGAGAAAAGCCAATAGTGAAGTACCGCTGGTACCAAATAAACTGCGCAATCAAACAACGCCACTCATGAGACAACTCTGTAAAACAGGCATCAGTAAGTTCCGGGTTCACCGCTGGACGTCCCACGGATAGCGGAAGTTGCATCACTGGTTTGTGGACTTAGTTCCAGTTTCACAAACCAGTGACGCAACTTCCGCTATCCGTGGAACGTAATGTAAAAAATCTAATTTCTTCATCAGTTAAGGCCAATATGTATTCTGCTACATAATTTTTGGTAAATAAAAATCCCAATAAGTGTATATTAATTGGTTTACGCAAAAGTTATCACATCTACAAACTAGGGGATAGATTTATGGCCCTTTTTTATTTATTTTTTATTTGTTTTTACTAGTAATGGCGGTGATCTGCGATTTTTAGCAGGACTGCGACATTGCGGTTGACAAATTGGGCACTAAGTGACACTTTTTGGGGGACCAGTTTCACCAATAGAGAGTGATTTAGTGCTAAAAAAAATGCACTGTCACTGTATAAATGAAACTGGTAGGTAAGGGCAGGGCAGGTGATCAAAGGGTTTAATGTGTTCCCTGGGAGTGCTTTCTGTTGTAATATTAGCACAGGTCTAGACTTTCTAACGGTGGGGAATGGCTTAACTGAAGAAGGGCAGAGATTTGTGTTCCTGTTTAGCAGAAACCCAAGATCTCTGTCTTTCTTACTAGCAGAACGGCGATCTGCCTTGTTTACATAGGTAGACTGTCGTTCTGCCTCTCTCTGAACGATCACCGGGTTTCCGGCGGACATCGGGTCTGGCAGACCTGCTGATTGGCTCACGCTGTGTCCAATCACAGCAGGAGCGGGACTCCGGCAGCATGCCCCGAGAGGTACGTGATTTTGCACTCAAGGGCTGCCCTGCCGCAGTACTTGTACATGGGGCAGTCCCTTAAGTGGTTAAATCAGGAAATGTGTGTTCCAGTGCGTTTTTGATGCGTTTTACAGCAGTCCAGTGCAGGAAAAATGCAGCATGTTCTCCTTTTTGTTTCTGGAACTGCAAGCACTGGTGTGAATGATGCCATTGGAAACCATATAACCTACTTTCCATGCATTTTTGATGCAGAAAAAAAACACACTGGACTGCAAGTGGTGTGAACTGGCCCTAAGGGATGTTTATTATTGTTATTATTATTATACAGGGTTTATATAGCGCTAATCTTTAACTCCTGTCAATTTTGTTTTGCTATCTGTCTGAAATTGGAGCAATTTCTCTTCCCTTCCTGTTCCATAGCTACAACAGGAAGTGAGAAGAAATCCCTAAAGAGAGAATCCCTGGTTGTCACCTGAACTACTGTTCCTCATTAAAAGATGTCCCCTCTATTCCTATTCTGGTGACAAGTAGGGATGAGCTCAGACATGTTTGATCCCTACCTGAGTGAGCCCGCCTGGAAGGTGTCATGGTTTATGATGAGGGGTCCCAATCACAGTGATCACATGACCAGGGAGCTCGTGTAACACCTCCAATGTTAGGAAATTTTGAAAGAAACTCTGACATATCACCAGCACATGAGCATCAGCAGATGTAAATCTGTATTGCCAAATATGGAAGAGATCTTCATATCAGGATAATGAAGATTTGTGTTCACAGTCTTTGCTTTTCTCACAGCTGCTGTCTTCCTTTTCAACTGAGTCTCTACTTCCACCCAACCTCATCCTGCCCCCGGGACTAAATAATGGACCCACCAAAAGTAAGTGAGACAGATGTGGGAATGTAGGAAGCCTGTTGTCATGCGGGAAACATGGAGTCTGCCATTGCTGGCCTCTCCTCAATATGCTAGCTGCCCGGCTGCCATGCTGATACGTTTCTTAGTTACACATATTACCACTTAAATGTTTTATTAAGATATGAATAAAAAGCAATAATCCTACTCACAGACGGAGCTTAGGTGTAAGCTTATTGGACAAATGAGCTGGAAATTCTTGGCACCCGCCGACTGAACTCGATGACAGAGAAGGTCAGACAGCACCTCAAACATCTAGATAGCTGACGCGTTTCAGGGGCGCACCCCCTTCCTCAGAGCCTAGATGGTCCATGATAGCCTATCATGGACCATCTAGGCTCTGAGGAAGGGGGTGCGCCCCTGGTAATGCACGAGGTCGGTGCGCCCTCCTTTCTTCTTTCTAGCCATATGAACACCCATTGTTCTGAGGAGGGCTGCAAGACTTTAGACTTTGCCTTTAGACGGAACCACACTACCCGTGTTTTGACAATACACCGAGAGCGCAGGAGATTTTTGTTTTTCTTAGTTAGGGCTCTTTCACACGGAGGTCCGTTCAGGTCCGCCTGTCAGTTTTTTTAGGCGGACCTGAAACGGATCCTCCATGTACCCCTATGGAAGCACAGATGTCAGCGGAGACATGTCCGCTGACATCCGCTCCGCTCCGCCAAAGTGTGACGGAGGAAAACCCTATTTTTCCTTCCGTCGGCGGAGCGGATCGGATGACAACAGACTCTACGGTCCGTCGTCATCCGATTCCCCATAGGGGAGAGCGGCGCTCTGACAGGGCGGTCCCTGCACAGTGTGCCGGGACCGCCCAGTCATCCGTCGGCTCAGCGGGGATCAACGGAGCGATCCCCGCTGAGCAAGCGGAGCTTCACGGGGCGGATCTGCACGGATCCGCCCCGTGTGAAAGGACCCTTACACATATAACAGCTTCTGACTCTTCTCTAGCTATCCTGATCTGCATACTGATCCTATGTCAGAAACTTCAGAAGGGCCAAAGGTGTATTGGGGGGAGGGGGGGGGGGAATGATTAGTCCGTGTAACAACCAGGCAAATAGCATTTTCACAAGTCTCTCAGAAATAGTAGCCTCTGTATTTCCCCTTTTGACGTTTATTTTACAGCTAGTTTAACAAGTAAAATGGAGGTAATTAAAGTCATACTAAAGTCTTGTCTTTTTTTTTTTTTTTTTTTGTGTAAAACTTAACAAACATGTTATACTTATCTGTCCTGTGCAGTTGGTTTTGCACAGAGCAGCCCGGATCCTCCTCTTCTTGGGTCCCACGCTAGCGCTCCTAGCACCCCCTCCTCCCGAGTGCCCCCAGAGCAAGGAGCTTGCTCTGGGGGCACCCGAGCTGTGTCTATTCAGACACGGAGCCGTGGCTCGGCCCTGCCCCCTCTCTCTCATTGGCTCACTGACTTTGACTGACAGCAGTGGGAGCCAATAGCACCCGCTGCTGTCTCAGCCAATAAAGAGAGAGTATTTCCCCAGAAAGCCGAGTCTCTTGTGCAACATCGCTGGATCGAGATGGGGCTCAGGTAAGTATTCGGGGGTTGCTGCATACAGAAGTTTTTTTTAACTTAATGCATAGAATGCATTAAAGCGGAGTTCCACCCCTCTTCTTCTCCGCGCCGTCATAGCAACTGTGGGCACCCGGCCATGACAGCTTACGGCTTCACGGCAGGGCGCACGCTGTGCTCTGCTATTGACCAGCCAATCTGTTGTGTCCCAGAAGATCACTGGCAGGGAGGGGCCGCCTAGGGCGAGAGGAGGAGTCTCCTAGGCGGCCAAAAAGAGGAAGGAGGAAGTGGGACAGGAAGTCCCACTAAAAAAAAAAAGTACACCCCCCAAAAAAATACAAAATTGTCAGGGGGCCAGGAGTGCTTAAAGCGGAAGTTCCACTTTGGATGGAACTCCGCTTTAAGATAAAACCGCTTCTGCCTTTAGAACCACTTTAAAGTGATTCTAAAAGTTATACTTGGCTGCTCTGTGTAATGGTTTTGCACAGAGCAGCCCCGATCCTCTTCTTTTTGGGTTCCCTGCCGGCGGTCCTGGCTCCTCCCCCCTGCCGAGTGTCCCCAATAGCAAGCCTCTTGCTATGGGGGCACTCAAGCAGGCTCTCTCTCTCTAGCCATGCTCTGTGTCCATTTACACACAGAGCGTGGCTTGGCCCCTCCCCTCGCTCTCTCCTTATTGGCTCACTGACTGTCATTGAAAGCAGCAGCTGCCGTGTGAGCCAATGGGGAGAGAGACCTAGGAGAGCCGCTCTTCTCATGCACATTGCTGGATCGAGGGGGGGCTGGGGAGCTAAACCCAGAAGGTTTTATAGCATAATGCGTAGAATAAGCCAAACATAAAAAAAAAATTAGCCTTTAAAACCACTTTTTAAAGTAGAACTCCAGCATTTTTTTGGTGTTTACTTCCCTGGGATGTCCTTACCCCCCCCCCCCCCCCCCCCATCATTTATTTTGTCTGCACAAGAGCTCTATGTAGCACCTGTTGACATCCCTGGAAAAGTTTTGCCCGGCTCTGGCTTTGTTTCCACTTTCAGCAGTGCAACAGGCGGCATTGCGCAGCCATTTCCTGTCCCGGCCACTGCTGTGTATACACCCCCCTGTAGTTCTTTATACTACATGGGAGATGTAATTACTTGCCTGACACTGCCAGTGGGTCTTACTAGTGGCAGGTAACGCCCACATCCAGTGACAGATCTCTCTTACCCAGTGCATGGGTGTAATGTGCCCAAACATTTCACAACCTCACGCAGCAGGAGTCACTAGGTCTTCTGGGATATGTAGTCCATACCCGGGTGCGTGCTTCACTGACATCAGGATGTTGAGCTCTGCTGCTCCCGCCCACCCTGAGAGAACTACGAGGAGGAGGAGGAGGAGGAGAACCAAGCTGTCACATGACCACAGAATGGAATAAATGTTTCCAGGGGCATGAGTAGTAAACTGAGTTATCAGTGACTTGCTGACCAGATTTCTACTTTAATACTTATTCATCTTACTGCTCACAATGCCATATTCTTCTAGGTTGGTGAGGGGGAGATGTTCTGTAGTCTACCAATGGATAACTCCGGATGGGCTGACAACACTGCTTTGGTTTTTTAGCACAACAGGGGCGCTGTGTTGTCAGCTGTTATCAAACAGGAAATTAGGAGTACACTGGATTTCTGGCCAATGATATTGGTAAAGTGACAAAACACAGAATAATTTGCATATATTGAAGAGGCATGCCAAAAATAGGGTTTTGTTCTCTATTTTGCTCAGACGTAGGGGAACCACTTATATGAAATAAATGAGTGCACTCCTCCAGTTTAAAGTGATTGTAAATGATCACCTTGTAAAACAACCCATTCAGTTTGAAATAGAAATGAAAGGCAAAACATTAGTGCATAGATTAAAAAAACATTATAAATAACTTTTTTTTCCCTTTTTTTTATTTTTTTATATGCAATCATCACGTTCCCTCTGTCCTCAGCTGCATAAGAGCTGGGGGGGGGGGCGCAGCAGCACACTGAGCTTCCCAGTGAATGGCTGGGTAGCAGGGGCATGTCAGGACAAGTTTGATCATTGGAGGAGAGCAGGCCCAGTTCCAAGCTTAGCTAGAAAACTGACCACTGCTTAGCATTGTTTTTAATAGGAAAGTAGAGGGTCTGACAGGAACACCAGGGATTTCACATAAAGGAAGCAATACAAAGAGAACAGGGTACTTCTTCATACAAGTACAGCAGGCACATACCGGGAATATGACATTTTGGGGTAACAAACTTTCCTTCATAATCTCACAGTTCACCGGCCCCCTGTGGATTTGTCTCGGCCCGTCGTGAGAACGTGCAAAATCCCAGTGCCCTCCCACCTGTCACCCAAACCAGTCTGGTTGGAGTCTATAACTGACCAAGATCAGGAACCGCAGGGGCTGGTGCACCTCCACCCCGATGTCTTTGACGTCCCTCCCAGGTCAGTTGTCTATTTGCACTATTTTCTGTTAAATTGTTCACTTCTAAAAAAATCAGAGCATCGCGTCTTATCGTGTCACTTGTATCTGCTTTGTGTTTTTCAGAATTGACATCCTTCACCAAGTCGTAATCTGGCAGAAAAACTACAAAAGGATTGTAAGCATTCCAGTTTGTTTTATTTAATTCAAGGTTTTAGGCTAAATCTGTTTTAACTGCTTGCCGACTGCGCACTGTAGTTTTACTGCTACAGTGCAAGCTGGCTGTGCAGAAACACACACACACACACACTTTCCAAAAGTATCGGGACACCTGCCTTTATACTCACATGAACTTTAATTGCATCCCAGTCTTAGTCCGTAGGGTTCAATATTGAGTTGGTCCACCCTTTGTAGCTATAACAGCTTCAACTCTTCTGGGAAGGCTGTCCACAAGGTTTAGGAGGGTGTCTATGGGAATGTTTGACCATTCTTCCAGAAGCGCACTTGTGAGGTAAGACACTGATGTGGAGGAGAAGGCCTGGCTCACAGTCTGCACTCCAATTCATCCCAAAGGTGTTCTATCGGGTTGAGGTCAGGACTCTGTGCAGGCTGGTCAAGTTCATCCACCCCAAACTCGCTCATCCATGTCTTTATAGAAATTGCTTTGTGCACTGGTCCAAATCATTTGGTGGAGGGGGGTTTATGGTTTGGGGTTGTTTTTCAGGGGTTTGGCTTGGCCCCTTAGTTCCAGTGAAGGGAACTTTGTGGGAACAGTTTGGGAATGGCCTCTTTCTGTTCCAACATAACCTTTCACCAGTGCACTAAGCAAGGTCTATAAAGACATGGATGAGCGAGTTTGGGGTGAAGGAACTGGACTGGCCTGCACAGAGTCCTGACATCAACCCGATAGAACACCTTAGGGATGAATTAGAGAGGAGACTGTGAGCCAGGCCTTCTCATCCAACATCAGTGCCTGACCTCACACATATGCTTCTGGAAGAATGGTCAAACATTCCCATAGACACTCCTAAACCTTGTGGACAGCCTTCCCAGAAGAGTTGAAGCTGTTATAGCTGCAAAGGGTGGGCTAACTCAATATTAAACCCAACAGACTAAAGGCCCATACACACTATCGGATTTTCTGACAACGGTCCGACGGACGTGTTTTATCGGACAATCCGACCGTCTGTATGCTCCATCAGACAATTGTTGTCGGAATTTGCGACAACAAATGTTGGCTGTGCATGCTCTCAAATTTTCCAATATAACATGTGTTCTGTCTGATCATACGATCGTGTGTACACAAATCCGTTGGACTAAAGTCCGAACCAATGCTAAACATCAGACAACAATAACAGAACTTTCCCAAAGGGTAGCGGTAAAGAGCTGAAAAACCACGTGGTTTGGTGAATGTTGGCTGAAAATGTTCTGCCAACGCCCTTCGGACCAAAATCCACGGAAAAGTTAGATGGAAGTCAGATTGTGTGTATGAGGCTTTAGACGCCATTAAAGATCATGTGCGTGTAACGGCAGGTGTCCCAATACTTTTGGTAATATAGTGTGTGTAAAGCTAAAAGTTTTTTTTGTTTGTTTTGTTTTTTTAACCTTTAAAGTGCCCACAACTTGTAAATCATTTTTTCCATTGAAATAATGCCGCTATATACTTTTTTAGATAATTGGTATACAGCAGTTACATGATACACTGCAGGGTCCGCCCAAGTTCTGAATGTTCATGTAGGAGGAGATTTTACTCTCCTCTGACGAAACTTCCGATGCATTAGGGACCCCTCACCCTCGATCCAACCAGCACTGATTGGCACTGTGCTGATGACATACCCAGTTCCCAAAAAGCTTACAAACTGAGCATGTGCAGCCCAATTACTCTCACTGTGTCTTATCCGGACTTGTCCTGAGTGACGGTGCAGGAGGGGGAAGATCTGTGCATACAGGATCAAAGAGCCTTTTTACACAATGCAGAGGATTAACCCCTTAAGTTTCACAGGGAGTATAACCAGCATGCTTTACTGCATATACAGACTGATTTTACTGTTGTGGGTTTAAAGGGTAAGTCCACCTTTACAAAAAAAATCTGTAAGGTGAACTTACACAGGACCCCCTCCCTATCGCACCTGAAGCCGATGATCTCCCGCACTGACACATCGTATCAGCACTTTACCTATCCGGGAATCAGAAATACACAGATTAATCTCCTAAACGTACTTCATAGAGGTACGGATAGGAGGCATTCTGATTGGTCGGCGCTGTCACATGGGCAGCGCCGTCCAAATCAGAACCCACGTAGCCCGTCCTGTCAGCGCTGGAGAAGAGGTGATACGATGTGTCAGTGCGAAAGATCGCCGGCCTCAGGTACAGCGGGAGGGGGTCCAGTGTAAGTTCAACTTACAGATTTTCTGTAAAGGGGAACTTCCCCTTTTAAGGTAAAAAAAACCTGCTCTGCTCTCCTCCCAGGTGCCCCTGATACTTGCCTGACCCAGATCTCGATTCAGCACAGTGTACGAGAGCAGCGTTTATCTCTCCTCATAGATCCAGAGACAGCAGCAGGAGCCATTGTCTCCTACTGCTGTCAATCACAGCCAGTGAGGAGCGTGGCTCGGGAATGAGCCTGCACAAGTGCCCCCAAAGCAAGCCGCTTGCTATGAGGGCACTTGGCAAGGGGGAAGAGCAAGGAGCACCAGTAGGGCACCTAAAATAAGGAGTGTGACCTACGTATGCGTTTGCTTCTGCGAGTGAGCATGCCGAGACGGGGGTGCTTTTAAATGTATTTATTTTTCTTTTATTGTTTGTTTATTTTACTTTTATTTTTCTATTTTGACGCTTTCTTTTAAAAAAAAAGTTTTATCACTTTTATTCCTATTACAAGGAATGTAAACATCCCTTGTAATAGGAATAGGGCATGACAGGTCCTCTTTACAGCAAGATCTGGGGTCTATAGGTCCCCAGATCTCGTCTCTAGGCTGGGAAGCCTGAAATTTCCAAAAAAAAAAAAAAAACGATCTCGGTTTCTCAACCGAGGCGGCGGCATATTTTCAAATGCAGAGGGGCGGGCATGACGTCATAACATTGCGCCCGACCTCCGAAAGGTTATAGAGACTTCCGGGGATGATCTGGCAAGCCGGATTCTCTATGGTCAACTTCCAGCGCCAGCCGATTCCTTCTCTGGCTCACCTGTACAGTGCAGGAAATCGCCGGCTGTAAATGAAGATATCTGAATGATGCCTGTATCTGCAGGCATCATTCAGATATCACCACTCAAAATCTGCAACGTCCTATGACGGCGTGCGGGTGGGAAGTGGTTTTAAACAGAACAGGAAGCGGGGGGACACAATATAATCTGGGGCAGCAGTAAAAACACATTTTCTAATTGGGTGGGTGAGGAAGCAGTGGTGTAACAACAGCCAATAGCTGCCCACAAGGCTGCTATGGGTTCAGAGGAAGGAGGGGGGCTTTACCACTTCAGCCCCTGAAGGGTTTGCCCCCTTAATGACCAGACCATTTTTTTGCAATTCGCTTTAACTGACAATTGTGCGGTCATGCAACGTTGTACCCAAACAAAATTTACGTCCTTTTTTTGGCCACAAATTAAGATTTATTTTGGTGGCATTTGATCACCTCTGCGGTTTTTATTTTTTGCGCTATAAACAAAAGAAGAGCGACAATTTTGAAAAAAAAAAAGCAATATTTTTTAGTTTTTGCTATAATAAATATCCCCCAAAATATATTTAAAAAAAACAATTCTTTCTCAGTTTAGGCCGATACGTTGTCTTCTACATATTTTTGGTAAAACAAAATCACAATAAGCGTATATTGACTGGTTTGCGCAAAAGTTATAGCGTCTACAAAATAGGAGCTATATTTAAGGCCTTTTTTTTATAATTTTTTTATTTTATTTTTTTAATAGTAATGGCGGGGATCTGTCATTTTTTTAGCGAGACTGCAACATTGCGGCAGACGGATCAGACACTTTTGACACATTTTTGGGAATGTTGACACTTATACAGCGATCAGTGCTATAAAAATGCACTGATTACTGTGTAAATGTCACTGGCAGGGAAGGGGTTAACACTAGGGGGCGATCAAGGGGTTAAATGTGTTCCCGCGTGTGTGTGTGTGTGTGTGTGTGTGTGTGTGTGTGTGTGTGTCTAACTGTAGGGGGATGGGAATGTCTAGAGGAGGAGACCAATCGCTGTTCCTAGCTAGTAGGAACCGACGATCTGTCTCTCCTCTCCTGACAGAATGGGGATGTGTGTGTGCGCCCGCCGGCCACGTGCATCGGGTCTCCCGCCGAGCAGTTGGCCACACGGCCCTGCTATAGCTGTTTAAAGGGTCAACCTACAGGTATGGCGATTTGCGCAGGAGAGCCGATCTGCCGCTGTAGAATGACAGCAGCTGGTCGACTAGTGCTTAAATAGGCTGTTAAGAAAAATGAAAGTTTCCAGTTAACCTTCCTAGCGGTATTCCCCGAGTCTGGCTCTGGGTTAAATTTCAGCACCAAAAGCGGTAACCCCGAGCCAGACTCGGGCTGCATCGCAGTAATCCAGGCAGAGTTACTTACCTTGTCCCCTGGATCCTGCGATGCCTCTCCGCTGTGTGATGGAGCTGTCTCCTCGCTCGATTCACACACTTCCGAGTGCCGCCGAGCTCCGTTCCCTGCGACGTTACGGAGATCGGCGCCAAATTCAAAAAAGTTAAAACACAATACACACACAGTACACTGTAATCTTACAGATTACAGTACTGTATGTAATAATTACACACCCCCATTGTCCCTAGTGGTCTGCCCAGTGTCCTGCATGCACTTTATATAATAAAAACTGTTCTTTCTGCCTGGAAACTGGAGATTGTCCATAGCAACCAAAAAGTGTCCCTTTATGTCAAAAGTGGTTTTAGACCAGCTAGAAAACAGCGACAATAAATTAGAATCACTCGCAGAATTAAGCGATAGTGATTTGTGGGGAAATTTGTCATCAAACACTGAAAAACACTTTTATTATTATTATATTATTTGTTATAATTATTTTATAGTTATTTATTTTATTATAATGTATAATTTTGTTTTTTGAACTTTATCATACCCGGGATGTCTACTACACTCTTGTTTGGACAGATTTAAGTGAGTTATTCCTAAGAATTACAGGCCTGCAATATAAAACGCCAAATTTCCATGCAGAATAATGGTACCGCTTTCAGCACCTAAAATCTGACAGAATCACACCGCCAGGGAGGTTAAAGGAGTAGTAAAGTTACATGTTTTTTCACCTTAATGCATCCTATGCATTAAGGTGAAAAAACATTCGACAATACCGCCCCCCCCCCCCCCCCGAGCCCCCGTTTTTCTTACCTGGCCCCTCGAAAGTCCCATGCTCGTCCCCGTCATCCTCTTCGTTTTTCTGCCTGGCCGCCGATTGGCTACACTGGATAGATTGAAAGCAGCGCAGCCATTGGCTGGCGCTGCTGTCAATCACATCCAATGACGCGGCACGCCGGGGGGCGGGGCCGAGTGATACAGTCGGCGGCTATGGCCGCCGCTGTATCACGGGAGCGCGCCCGCAATCACTCCACACCATGCGAGCTCACTCGCATTAAGGTGTGGAGTCCTTGCGGGGAGGAGCCAAGACAGCCGCCGAGGGACCCCAGAAGACCAGGATCGGGGCCACTGTGTGCAAAACGAGCTGCACAGTGGAGGTAAGTATAACATGTTTGTTATTTTTAAGCAAAAAAAAAAAAAGGTTTAGTGCTCCTTTAAGGAGAGCTGAAGTCAGACCTCAGAATTGTTACTAGTCATAGACCCCCTGTATGCAGTAAGGAGCATTTGCTTCTCTGTTTTAGCAATGTAGACTTATTGCCCTCTGAACCTCTGCTACAGACTGAAATGTACTCTGTATACCTAATGCAGTTTAAAAACCCAGAGTTTCTCCTCGGCTAACATTTTATTGGGCAGATGAGGTTTGTAGTTCTGTAAAACCATTTAAGGAAGCTAGCGTTGAAAGAAATTTGTAATGGGCATATAGAATAACTGTGTGCAAAAGCATCAATCATTTTGTTATAATATAAATTATAATTATGTGGTTTTTATTATTCTTATTATTATTATTCTTCTTCTTACTACTAAAACCATAACTTTTATCCACACCTCTGATCCCCCCCAGTGTATTGACTATGCAGAAAACTCTGCTTGTCCATAATTAAGGTATGTTTCATATTTAAAATGGACCTTTAGTCAAAAAATTAAGTGCTGCTAGATCACTTTAGGCTGGCCCCATTTTCAGGTATACAGTGCCTTGCGAAAGTATTCGGCCCCCTTGAACTTTTCATCCTTTTGCCACATTTCAGGCTTCAAACATAAAGATATAAAATTTAAATTTTTTGTGAAGAATCACCAACAAGTGGGACACAATTGTGAAGTGGAACGAAATCTATTGGATATTTTAAACTTTTTTAGCAAATAAAAAACTGAAAAGTGGTGCGTGCAAAATTATTCGGCCCCTTTACTTTCAGTGCAGCAAACTCACTCCAGAAGTTCAGCGAGGATCTCTTAATGATCCAATGTTGTCCTAAATGACTGATGGTGATAAATAGAATCCACCTGTGTGTAATCAAGTCTCTGTATAAATGCACCTGCTCTGTGATAGTCTCAGGCCTGGTTCACACTGGGGCGACAAACGCTCCGACATTGGGAGCTCATGTCGCATGACGTGTGAAAATCAATGTTTCCCTATGGGAGCCGTCTTAACTGGTCCGACACATGTCGGTCCGACTTTGAGAATGCTCCCTGTACTACTTTGGTCCGACTTTGATCCGACTTCAGCCCATTGACTATCATTGAAGTCGGATCAAAGTCGGACCGCAGTCTTGCATGGTCTGACTTTGGCATGCGACTTGTGCTGTGCTGCTCTTGAGGGGGAAGTCCAGGCCAAATTTTAAATAAAAAACCGGCGTGGGTTCCCCCTCCAGAGGCATACCAGGCCCTTGGGTCTGGTCTGGATTTGAACGGGCACCCTACGCCGAAAAGACGGCGTGGGGGGGTCCACCCAAAGTCCAAACCAGACCCTTATCCGAGCACACAACCTGGCAGGCCGCAGGGGAAGAGGGGGGGACGAGAGAGCGGCCCCCCTCCCTCCTGAACCGTACCAGGCCGCATGCCCTCAACATGGGGGGTTTGGTGCTCTGGGGCAGGGGGGCGACCTGCGGGCCCCCCACCCCAGAGCACCCTGCCCCCATGTTGATGAGGACAGGGCCTCTTCCCGACAACCCTGGCCGTTGGTTGTCGGGGTCTGCGGGCGGGGGGCTTATCGGAATCCGGGAGCCCCCTTTAATAAAGGGGCCCCCGGATCCCGGCCCCCCCACCCTATGTGAATGAGTATGGGGTACATCGTACCCCTACCCATTCACCTGGTGGAAAAAAATTGCAATAAAAAAACACTACACAGGTTTTCAAAGTAATTTATTGCACAGCTCCGGGGGTCTTCTTCCGACTTCCGGGGGTCTTTTCCGACTTTGAGGGTCTCCAGTGTCGTCTCCGCGCTCTCCGGTTCTTTCTTCCGCCGGGCCTCCGCTAACTTCTTTTTAGCTCTCTTGCTAACAGAGGCCCGGTCTTCCCGTTGTCTCGTCCGGCTCTCCGTTGTCCTTCTGCCGGCCCCTCCACTAACTTCTTGGTAGCTCTTTCGCTAGTGGAGGGGTCGGTCTTCCCGTCGCCGTCGGCTTCTTCTTCCCTCTTCTCCTCCTCGATGTTGACGCGTCGCTTCTTCCCGCTGTAATACTGGCTCTCCGTTCCGCTCCGCATTAATATAGGCTTCTCATGACGTCACAGTCACATGTTCCGGGGCACATGGCCCCGGAGCATGTGACTGTGACGTCATGGGAACATGTGACTGTGATGTCATGAGAAGCCTATATTAATGCGGAGCGGAGAGCCAGTATTACAGCGGGAGGAAGCGACGCGTCAACATCGAGGAGGAGAAGAGGGAAGAAGAAGCCGACGGCGACGGGAAGACCGACCCCTCCACTAGCGAAAGAGCTAAAGAAGTTAGTGGAGGGGCCGGCAGAAGGACAACGGAGAGCCGGACGAGACAACGGGAAGACCGGGCCTCTGTTAGCAAGAGAGCTAAAAAGAAGTTAGCGGAGGCCCGGCGGAAGAAAGAACCGGAGAGCGCGGAGACGACACCGGAGACCCCCGGAAGAAGACCCCGGAGCTGTGCAATAAATTACTTTGAAAACCTGTGTAGTGTTTTTTTATTGCAATTTTTTTCCACCAGGTGAATGGGTAGGGGTACGATGTACCCCATACTCATTCACATAGGGTGGGGGGCCGGGATCCGGGGACCCCCTTATTGAAGGGGGCTCCCGGATTCCGATAAGCCCCCCGCCCGCAGACCCCGACAACCAACGGCCAGGGTTGTCGGGAAGAGGCCCTGTCCTCATCAACATGGGGGCAGGGTGCTCTGGGGTGGGGGGGCCGCAGGTCGCCCCCCTGCCCCAGAGCACCAAACCCCCCATGTTGAGGGCATGCGGCCTGGTACGGTTCAGGAGGGAGGGGGGGGCCGCTCTCTCGTCCCCCCCTCTTCCCCTGCGGCCTGCCAGGTTGTGTGCTCAGATAAGGGTCTGGTTTGGATTTTGGGGGGACCCCCACAACGTTTTTCCGGCGTAGGGGCGCCCGTTCAAATCCAGACCAGACCCAAGGGCCTGGTATGCCTCTGGAGGGGAACCCACGCCGTTTTTTTTTAATTTAAAATTTGGCCTGGAGTTCCCCTTCAAGATTCATACCAAACACAGTGCCTGATATTGGCGGGGATCCAAGTCGGATCCCCGTTCATTGAAAGTCGGACATATGTCGGCTTCATGTCGCAGGGCAAAGTCGGATCCAAAGTAGGACAGATGTCATGTCGCACTAGTGTGAACCCAGCCTGAAAGTCGGACCAATGTAGGACAGATGTCGCAGAGCAAAGTAGGATGAAAGTTGTGTCGTATAGTGTGAACCCAGCCTCAGGGTTCTGTTGAAAGCGCAGAGAGCATCATGAAGACCAAGGAACACACCAGGCAGGTCCGTAATACTGTTGTGGAGAAGTTTAAAGCCGGATTTGGATACAAAAAGATTTCCCAAGCTTTAAACATCCCAAGGAGCACTGTGCAAGCGATCATTTTGAAATGGAAGGAGTATCAGACCACTGCAAATCTACCAAGACCTGGCTGTCCCTCTAAACTTTCAGCTCAGACAAGGAGAAGACTGATCAGAGATGCAGCCAAGAGGCCCATGATCACTCTGGATGAACTGCAGAGAACTACAGCTGAGGTGGGAGAGTCTGTCCACAGGACAACAATCAGTCGTACACTGCACAAATCTGGCCTTTATGAAAGAGTGGCAAGAAGAAAGCCATTTCTCAAAGATATCCATAAAAAGTCTCGTCTAAAGTTTGCCACAAGCCACCTGGGAGACGCACCAAACATGTGGAAGAAGGTGCTCTGGCCCGATGAAACCAAAATCGAACTTTTTGGCCACAATGCAAAACGATATGTTTGGCGTAAAAGCAACACAGCTCATCACCCTCAACACACCATCCCCACTGTCAAACATGGTGGTGGCAGCATCATGGCTTGGGCCTGCTTTTCTTCAGCAGGGACAGGGAAGATGGTTACAATTGAGGGGAAGATGGATGCAGCCAAATACAGGACCATTCTGGATGAAAACCTGTTGGAGTCTGCAAAAGACCTGAGACTGGGACAGAGATTTATCTTCCAACAAGACAATGATCCCAAACATACAGCAAAATCTACAAAGGAATGGTTCACAAATAAACGTATCCAGGTGTTAGAATGGCCAAGTCAAAGTCCAGACCTGAATCCAATCGAGAATCTGTGGAAAGAGCTGAAAACTGCTGTTCACAAACGCTCTCCATCCAACCTCACTGAGCTCGAGCTGTTTTGCAAGGAAGAATGGGCAAGAATTTCAGTCTCTCGATGTGCAAAACTGATAGAGACATACCCCAAGCGACTTGCAGCTGTAATCGCAGCAAAAGGTGGCTCTACAAAGTATTAACGCAAGGGGGCCGAATAATTTTGCACGCCCCACTTTTCATTTTTTTCTTAGTTAAAAAAGTTTCAAAAATCCAATAGATTTCGTTCCACTTCACAATTGTGTCCCACTTGTTGGTGATTCTTCACAAAAAATTAAAATTTTATATCTTTATGTTTGAAGCCTGAAATGTGGCAAAAGGATGAAAAGTTCAAGGGGGCCGAATACTTTCGCAAGGCACTGTAGCTATACATTAAAAATAACTGTATAAAAACCAGTAATACACTGTCTCACCCTGCTCTGCACATGCTCAGTTGATTTGTATTTTTAGGCACTGTGCCGAATTTGTAGATGCCAGTGTGACAGCCTAAAGATTTACTGCTGCTCTGGTCTTCAGCAGAATGGCAGCCTACAGCAAGAAGAAACGGGAACAATGCTAAAGGCAATTTACAGCACACACAAGTTTTTTAGCATCATTATTAATGTGGAATATATGTTTCTTGCTAAAGAATATTATTTTTTATCAAGATATTATGGGTAAAATTCCTCTTTAAGAACAGTTACACGTATTGTCACAGTTGACACTGAAAACCGCTAGAGAGAAAGTGAGCTGGCGGACCACATCAACGCTTTTATATTGGGTCCCATGATTCATAGTAATGCTTTTATGAGGAAGGATCATAGTTTTACTGCTATCTGTGTTACTGCAAGTGTGATTTCCCCCCCCCCCCCCCCCCCTCCTATCTATGTAATGTATGTCAGAAAGATCAAAGTGAGCAGAGAAATAATATACAGTATAGGGTCCAGGATTTTTAAAATCTAACAGAAGTTCTAAATCTTCCCTTCTCTGTCCAAAACTGAAACTTATAGTTTTGGCTGAAACTGATGTTTTAACCACCAAATAGTTTTACGCATTTAATTGTTTTAAAGGATTTTTTTATTTCCCCCAACCATTGCTGAACCTTTCCATTTTCCATACATTTAACCACAACTTGGTGTGGTTTCCTCCCTGCAATCTTCTTAACCTAATTTCCCTCTCACTGACAGCTGCTTGGATTACACTTTTCTCCTCCCTTAACAAGCTCTGTAATTCTTATATGAAGTATTTTCTTCTTTCAGAGTTATGCCAGGACAAAGACAAGAGCGGAGGTCAGAGGAGGAGGGAAGAAGCCTTGGGCGCAGAAGGGAAGTGGACGAGCTCGGCAGGGAAGCATCCGGTCACCTCTGTGGAGAGGAGGTTTGTGTTTTGTGTCAAATGCGATTTTGCTAAAGTAATGTTGCTCTTTATCCATACCATACAATTACAGGAACTTTAAGCTGCTTGACTCTTTAATTAGAAGAACATTGTAGGTTTGCAGGGAAATTCTCACTTTTAAGTCTCTATTTTTAAATGAAAAAAATAAATAAACATGTTATACTTCCCTCCTCTGTGCCATGGTTTTGCACAGAGCAGTCCAGATCCTCCTCTTCTCGGGTCCCTCACTGGCACTCCTGCCCCCACAGCAAGCAGCTTGCTATGGGGGCACCCGAGCTGAGCCGCGCTTCTGTGTTCATTCAGACACGGAGCCACCGCTCAGCCCTACCCCCTCTCATTTCATTGGCTCGTTGACTTTGACAGCAGCGGGAGCCAATGGCGTCCAGATGCTGTCTCAGGCAATGAAGAGGGAGAGTCTCGTGCAACATCACTGGATCAAGATGGGGCTCAGGTAAGTATTAGGGGGGCTGCTGCACACAGAAGGTTTTTCTTCTCTTAATGCATAAAGATAAAAAACCTTCTGCCTTTAGAACCACTTTAATCTGAAAATGTTTTCCACATTATCACTGAGAACTTGGGATCTGTGGTGAAGTGCTTATTAAGGCCAGCCATACACTGTTAGATTTCTTCCATTCAACCACGTAGGTGAAAGAATCTGCACTGCTGGCTATGGCTGCTCAGATGTATGCGGGATCTGCGGCTGTCTGAATACCTGAACAGTGTCTTGGTACATGCCCTCAGCTTTTTCTGCTGCCTTGTGAAAGACTGCTATGTTACAGGAGAGCTGAGAGTGCAACATTTCAATAGAAAACAGACATTACAAGAAACTCCTTCATGGTATAAGACTGTTATTAAAGTGACTAAAGGTTTGTTTAAAAAAAATAAATAAATAACAAACATATACTTATCTCCACTGTGCAGTTCCACCTGTTCTGGGGTCCCACGGCGGCTCTCGCGGTCCCACATTAGATAACCACCCCTGGGAAGCTGTGTCCCGATGGGGTTACCTTGCGGGCACGCTCCCGAGTCCAGCATTCGGCGTCCAATGCCGAATGCCAGACTCAGCCCCGTTCCCCGACACCCACGTCATTGGATTTGATTGACAGCAGCAGGAGCCAATGGCTGCGCTGCTATCAATCTATCCAATCAAGAGCCGGGAAAATATAGGCTAGGGTTGGATGGTATGGGAGGTTCTATAGTGATAGTTTGGAGGGGTGAGGAAAGGGAGGTGAGGAGGAGGGGTTCCCCCCAAAAAAATTATTTCCCCCCCTTTTTTTATTTATTTTATTATTGTGTTATTGTTTTGATTTTGTTTTTGTGTAGTTATTTCTAGCTACTATATTTAGATATTATTATGGATTGTTTGAATTAAGAATTTATAAATACAGTCAGGTCCATAAATATTGGGACATCGACACAATTCTAATCTTTTTGGCTCTATACACCACCACCAGGGATGAGCCGAACACCCCCCTGTTCGGTTCGCACCAGAACCTGCGAACAGACAGAATGTTCGCGTGAACTTTAGAACCCTATTAAATACAATGGACTCAAACGTTCGAAATCTAAAGTGCTAATTATAAAGGCTAATATGCAAGTTATTGTCCTAAAAAGTGTTTGGGGACCCGGGTCCTGCCCCAGGGGACATGTATCAATGCAAAAAGAAGTTTTAAAAACGTCCGTTATTTCGGGAGCAGTGATTTTAATAATGCTTAAAATGAAAAAATAAAAGTGAAATATTCCTTTAAATTTCATACCTGGGGGGTGTGTATGATATGCATGTAAAGTGGCGCATGTTTCCCGTGCTTAGAACTGTCCCTGCACAAATTGTCATTTTTGAAGGAAAAAAAGTCATTTAAAACTCACTCACGGCTATTAATGAATTGTCGGCTCCTGGCAATACATACAAAAGTCATTGAAAAAAATAAAAAAAAAAAGCTTGGGGGTCCCCCAGAATTCAATTACCAGGCCCTTCAGGTCTGGTATAGATATTAAGGGGAACCCCGCCGCAAATTAAAAAAAAAAAATGCGTGCGGTTCCCTCAAATATCCATACCAGGCCCTTCAGATCTGGCATGGATTTTAAGGGGAACTCCACCCCAAATTTAAAAAAAATGGCGTGGAGTCCCCCCAAAAATCCATACCAGACCCTTATCCGAGCACGCAACCTGGCAGGCCGCAGGAAAAGAGGGGGGACGAGAAAGCGCCCCCCCCTCCTGAACCGTACCAGGCCACATGCCCTCAACATGGGGAGGATGTCCCCATGACTATGGGGACAAGGGCCTCATCCCCACAACTCTTGCCCGGTGGTTGTGGGGGTCTGCGGGTGGGGGGCTTATCGGAATCTGGAAGACCCCTTTAACAAAGGGGACCCCCAGATCCCGCCCCCCCCCCTATGTGAATTGGTAAGGGGTACATTGTACCCCTACCATTTCACGAAGAAAGTGTCAAAAAATGTAAAAAAAAACCACACAAACACCTTGAAAAAGTCCTTTATTAAAAAACAAAACAAAACATTCCAGCTGTGAAATCCAGTGTCCCGCGGCGATCCGATGTCCAGCGCTGTCAGTCATTGGCTGAGCCTGAGCGGACCTGATGGGGAACTTCCTCCGCAGTCTATTACATGTATAGACCCGCCCCTTCTAAAGTGCTCCATCATTTACACAGTGAAGGAAGTTCCCCATCAGGTCCGCTCAGGCCAATGACGTAGGCGCAGTCTGACATACCGAGGGGGCGGACCTGATGGGGAACTTCCTTCACTGTGTAATGCATGTATAGACCCGCCCCTTCTCATGTTCCGCATCAGGTCCTCAGCCTTACACCGAGTCATTGGCTGAGCGGACCTGATGGGGAACTTTAGAAGGGGCGGGTCTATACATGTAATAGACTGCGGAGGAAGTTCCCCATCAGGTCCGCTCAGGCTCAGCCAATGACAGACAGCGCTGGACATCGGATCGCCGCGGGACACTGGATTTGACCGCCGGAATGTGTTTTTTTTTTTTTTTTTTAATGAAGGACTTTTCCAAGGTGTTTGTGTGTTTTTTTTTGACACTTTCTTCGTGAAATGGTAGCGGTACAATGTACCCCTTACCAATTCACATAGGGGGGGCGGGATCTGGGGGTCCCCATTGTTAAAGGGGTCTTCCAGATTCTGATAAGCCCCCGCCCGCAGACCCCCACAACCAACGGGCAATAGTTGTGGGGATGAGGCCCTTGTCCCCATCAACATGGGGACATCCTCCCCATGTTGAGGGCATGTGGCCTGGTACGGTTCAGGAGGGGGGGGCGCTCTCTCTCGCCCCCCCCTCTTTTCCTGCGGCCTGCCAGGTTGCGTGCTCGGATAAGGGTCTGGTATGGATTTTTGGGGGGACTCCACAGCATTTTTTTTTTAATTTGGGGTGGAGTTCCCCTTAAAATCCATGCCAGATCTGAAGGGCCTGGTATGGATATTTGGGGGAACCGCACGCATTTTTTTTTTTTTAAATTTGCTGCGGAGTTCCCCTTTAATATCTATACCAGACCTGAAGGGCCTGGTAATTGAATTCTGGGGGACCCCCACGCTTTTTTTTATTTTATTTTTTATCAATGACTTTTGTATGTATTGCCGGGAGCCGACAATTTATTAATAGCCGCGAGTAAGTTTTAAATGACTTTTTTTTCCCCTTCAAAAATTACACTTTGTGCAGGGACAGTTCTAAGCACGGGAAACATGCGCCACTTTACATGCATATCATACACACCCCCCAGGTACGAAATGTAAAGGAATATTTCACTTTTATTGTTTCACTTTAAGCATTATTAAAATCACTGCTCCCGAAAAAACTTCAGTTTTTAAAACTTTTTTTTGCATTGATACATGTCACACTTTTTATGACAATAACTTGCATATAAGCCTTTATAATTAGCACTTTAGATTTCTCCCATAGACTTTTCGAATTTGCCACGAACACCCCAATTTGTTCGCTGCTCGGCGAACGGGCGAACAGGCAAACTCGAAGCTCATCCCTAACCACCACAAAGGATTTGAAATGTAACAAACAAGATGTGTTTGACTGCAGACTTTCAGCTTTAATTTGAGGGTATTTACATCCAAATCAGGTGAATGGTGTAGGAATTACAACAGTTTGTATATGTGCCTCCCAATTTTTAAGGGACCAAAAGTAATGGGACAGATTAACAATCATAAATCAAACTTTCACTGTTTTAATACTTGTTTGCAAATCCATTACAGTCAATTACAGCCTGAAGTCTGGAACGCATAGACATCACCAGACGCTGGGTTTCATCCCTGGTGATGCTCTGCCAGGCCTCTACTGCAACTGTCTTCAGTTCCTGCTTGTTCTTGGGGCATTTTCCCTTCAGTTTTGTCTTCAGCAAGTGAAATGCATGCTCAATCTGATTCAGGTCAGGTGATTGACTTGGCCATTCCATAACATTCCACTTCTTTCCATTAAACTCTTTGGTTTCTTTCGCAGTATGCTTCGGGTAATTGTCCATCTGCACTGGGAAGCGCCGTCCAATGAGTTCTGAAGCATTTGGCTGAATATGAGCAGACAATATTGCCCGAAACACTTCAAAATTCATCCTGCTGTTTTTGTCAGCAGTCACATCATCAATAAATACAAGAGAACCAGTTCCATTGGCAGCCATACATGCCCACGCCATGACACTACCACCACCATGCTTCACTGATGAGGTGGTATGCTTTGGATCATGAGCAGTTCCTTTCCTTCTCCATACTCTTCTCTTCCCATCACTCTGGTACAAGTTGATCTTGGTCTCATATGTCCATAGGATGTTGTTCCAGAACTGTGAAGGCTTTTTTTTAGATCTGGCCTCCTGTTTTTGAGGCTCACCAATGGTTTACATCTTGTGGTGAACCCTCTGTATTCACTCTGGTGAAGTCTTCTCTTGATTGTTGACTTTGACACACATACACCTACCTCCTGGAGAGTGTTCTTGATCTGGCCAACTGTTGTAAAGGGTGTTTTCTTCACCAGGGAAAGAATTATTCGGTCATCCACCACAGTTGTTTTCCATGGTCTTCCAGGTCTTTTGGTGTTGCTGAGCTCACCGGTGCGTTCTTTCTTTTTAAGGATGTTCCAAACAGTTGATTTGGCCACACCTAATGTTTTTGCTATCTCTCTGATGGGTTTGTTTTGTTTTTTCAGCCTAATGATGGCTTGCTTCACTGATAGTGACAGCTCTTTGGATCTCATATTGAGAGTTGACAGCAACAGATTCCAAATGCAAATAGCACACTTGAAATTAACTCTGGACCTTTTATCTGCTCTTTGTAAATGGGATAATGAGGGAATAACACACACCTGGCCATGGAACAGCTAAGCAGCCAATTGTCCCATTACTTTTGGTCCCTTAAAAAGTGGGAGGCACATATACAAACTGTTGTAATTCCTACACCGTTCATCTGATTTGGATGTAAATACCCTCAAATTAAAGCTGAAAGTCTGCAGTTAAAGCACATCGTGTTTGTTTCATTTCAAATCCATTGTGGTGGTGTATAGAGCCAAAAAGATTAGAATTGTGTCGACGTCCTAATATTTATGGACCTGACTGTATATATTCTGATATATTGATGTATGTTTGAGTGTTTTGTAAAATTGAAAAAGTTAGAATAAAAAGAGAAATTCTGGAAAAAATAGAGCCGGGAACCCGTGGAGAGAGCGACGACAGGGATGCGCCCACAGAAATTTGGGGCTCAGGTAAGTAAAACGGGGGGCTGGAGGGCCGGACCCTGCAAGGTGTTTTTTCACCTTAATGCATAGGATGCATTAAGGTGAAAAAACACAAAGGTTTACAACCCCTTTAATAAACCTATTACAAGTGACTGTCACTGCACCTTATAAAGCACACAGCAGAATACAATGCACCTTTTAAAGTCATCGTAGAGCAACTATGCTATAAAGCAATGTAGTGAGACACCAACTTTGTATAGACTACAAAGAAACCCTGAAGCTTTGCACCAACTTCCCTAGGGTCCTTTCTCCTAGCTTACAAGCACCATCTGCTTCTCCAGTCCACCACTTCTGGTTTGAAAACTTATTGCGCAAATACCGTGCAAGATAGAAAGTTGCAATGACCGTCATTTTATTCCCTAGAGTGTCTGCTAAAAAAATATATATAATGTTTGGGGGTTCTGATTAATTTTCTAGCAAAAAAATTATGATTTTTACATGAAGGAGAGAAGTGTCAGAATAGGCCCAGTGGAGAAGTGGTTAAAATACTGTTATAGTTATGACTAACCATGGTTTTTCTTTGAGACACCATGTAGGTTTAGGAGATATTTCTTGCACCTACAGGTAAGCCTTAATCTAGGCTTACCTGTAGGTGCAAGTTGTCTAAGTGGGTTTACAACCAATTTAAATGGCTCCATCAAGACTCTGGCAACTATAGTGCATCTGGAAAGTATTCACAGCGCTTCACTTTTTCCACATTTTGTTATGTTACAGCCTTATTCCAAAATGGATTAAATTCATAATTTTCCTCAAAATTCTACAAACAATACCCCATAATGACAATGTGAAAAAAGTTGGTTTGAAATCTTTGCAAATTTATTAAAAATAAAAAACGAAAAAAATCACATGTACATAAATAAGTATTCACAGCCTTTGCCATGACACTCAAAATTGAGCTCAGGTGCATTCTGTTTCCACTTATAATCCTTGAGATGTTTCTACAACTTGATTGGAGTCCACCTGTTGTAAATTCAGTTGATTGGACATGATTTGAAAAGGCACACACCTGTCTGTATAAGGTCCCACAGTCAACAGTGCATGTCAGAGCACAAACCAAGCCATGAAGTCCAAGGAATTGTCTGTAGACCCAGAGACAGGATTGTATGGAGGGACAGATCTGGGGAAGGGTGCAGAAAAATGTCTGCCGCATTGAAGGTCCCAATGAGCATCCATAAATGGAAGAAGTTTGAGAAAACCATCCTCTTCCTAGAGCGGGCCAAATGGAGCGATCGGGGGAGCCTTGGTCAGGGAGTAGAACAAGAACCCGATGGTCACTCTTGACAGAGCTCCAGCATTTCTCTGTGGCGAGAGGAAAACCTTCCAGAAGAACAACCATCTCTGCAGCACTCCACCAATCAGGCCTGTATGCTAGAGTGTCCAGACGGAAGCCTCTTCTCAGTAAAAGGAACATGCCAGCCTGCCTGGAGTTTGCCAAAAGACACCTAAAGGACTCTCAGACCGTGAGAAACCAAATTCTCTGGTCTGATGAAACAAAGATTAAACTCTTTGGCCTGAATGGCAAGTGTCATGTCTGGAAACCAGGCACCGCTCATCACCTGGCCAATATCATCCCTACTAGGGATGAGCTCTGGCGTGTTTGCACACTCCATGTGCAGAGCCCGCCAGGAAGTCGGCACAGCGCTGTGCTAATCACAGGCAGTGAGACATTGTCCTGATGCGCAGCTACAGAGATCGGGACATGTCTCCCTGCCTGTGATTAGCGCAGCGCCGTGCCGACTTCCTGGCGGGCTCTGCACGTGGAGTGTGCGAACACGCCGGAGCTCATCCCTGATCCCTACAGTGAAGCATGCTGTGGGGATGTTTTTCAGTGGCAGGAACTGGGAGACTAGTCGGGATCGAGGGAAAAATGAATGCAGCAATGTGCAGAGACATCTTTGATGAAAACCTGCTCCAGAGCGCTCTGGACCTTATAGTGGGGTGAAGGTTCATCTTCCAGCAGGACAACAACTCTGAGCACACAGCCAAGATAACAAACGAGTCGCTACGGGACAACTCTGTGAATGTCCTTGAGTGGCCCAGCTAGAGCCCAGACTTGAACCCAATTGAACATCTCTGGAGAGATCTGAAAATGGCTGTGCACCGACGCTCCCATCCAACCTGATGGAGCTTGAGAGGTCTAGCGAAGAAGAATGAGAGAAACTGCCCAAAAATAGGTGCGTCAGGCTTGTAGCATCATACTCAGACTTGAGGCTGTAATTGGTGCCAAAGGTGCTTCACTATAGTATCGAGCAAAGGCTGTGAATACTTATGTACATGGGATTTTTATATTTTATTTTTTCATGTTTTTATTTTTTTTTAAATAAATTTGCAAAGATTTTTAAACAAACTTCTTTTACGTTGTCACTATCGGGTGCTGTTTTGTAGAATTTTGAGGAAAATAATAAATTTAATACATTTTTGGAATAAGGCTGTAACATAACAAAATGTTTTCACAAACCTTGTGTGATTTCAACCTTTTCCATTCCCCCTCCCCCATTTTATATTGTCCCATATTATGTATTGTGTACAGGTGGTGTAGCCCATGGTCCCCGTGGCCCTACAAGCTATTATTACATGCTGCCCATGAAGCTTCGAGTCCTGGGATTGAAGATGGCTTTGACTGTAAAACTTGCTCAGGTATAGTAGTTTCCTCCGGCTGTCTACATGAGCTGGGTTTTATTTTATATAGTTTAAAATGCATAACCCTGCCAAGGTGGCATTTTTATTTCCTGTAATCTAGTTTTCGTTTTGGAAAGTTTTTTTTTTTTTCTTTTCTAACACTGATGCCTACGTGTCCTTTGAAGTGTATTATAGGGCAAAAAATAGAAGAATAACACATGACATACATTTTTGCAATGCAGGCACACTTCCTCTTTTTTTTAATTCCGTTAAATATGTTGGAACGTTCCGTTTAAAGTAAAATGTATCAGAGGAAAGAGGCTAGGCAGGTGGAGTAGATGACTCCTCAGAAAGATTTTATAGTGGTGGGTTTATTTGTGCGGCCTTTCAATTTGTTTGCAAGACAGACAAATAGCTGGCGATAGTGTCAGAAAACCATAGAGGTGCTAGCTTCCTGTTGTCTGACCATGCTGCTTCTGCCACACGGGAATTTACAAGCAGTGTTTTCCTTGCCTGCCGGACTAAAAACCTCTGTCCATCAGTGCCACCTATCAGAGCCCATCAGTGCATCCTCATCAGTGCCCACCAGTCCTGCCTCATCAGTGCCGCCTCATCAGCGCACATCAGTGAAGGAGAAAATGGGCTCTGATAGGTGGCACTGGTGGGCATTGATAGGTGGCACTTTTGGGACCAATAACAGAAGTCGGTTATCGACTTTCGTTCTCTCTCCTCACGGACAGGGGGAGGAGAGAAAAGCTGATAAACAGCTTGTGTTTACATCCATTGATCAGGTGGGAGAGGGCCGATGTGATTGGCCCTTTACCTCGATTTGGACTCGGCTCATCAAAAAGCGTGCCGCTCGCGCACTCCATGTACACTCTTCCGCCATTGTAAGCCCGCACTGTAGCCATCTTTCGTGCTATAGCGCGGGTGGGAAGCTTTTTAATACTTTGGGAACATGTTACATGTTCCATCTGATTTTAGGGTGAAACATGTAACATGTTCCCAGTGCTGCAGCCGCCATCCGCTGCCCCACTTCCCTGTGGCAGCAGTATGAGGAGCTGTCAGTTCTTAAAAGCAGCGCTGTTGCTACAGGGAGGGAGGCTCCGCCCACACAGAGCTCTGTGTATGAATGAACTACAAGTCCCAAAAGCCTTAGCAGTTGTCAGCTTGTAGTTCTCAATGAACTACCACGGCGCTGTGGAGCACTGTGGTAGTTCATGGAGTCTTCCTGTCAGCGAATTTTGGCTTACCCGTACGGGATGTATGAGTAAGCAGATACACTGACAGTGGGCAGGAGATCTGCATGGCATCTGCGATCTCGTGATCGCCGGTGCAATGCTTTAGAGGCTTCCAATATAAAAAATAATAAACTCACGTTTTTTTACCTGCTAAAAGATGTGCATTTAATATATTTTTTTGTACGAAGGTGAATTTATCCTTTAATTTCTCTTCTAGGAGAAAATTCTGCTGCTTTTTTCCTGCCGTATGCATCTATATTTCAGAGGAAGACAAAACATAAATAGTGAAGATCATGCCTGAATAGATATAGAATTCTATGTTAACTGTAAAATTTAATAGTATCATTTTTTTTTTTTTAATGGTGCCGGGTCTGTGGTGTTTGCCACACTTCTAGGAGTGCCGATCTCCTTTGTCCCATGCAATGCTCAATATTTCCTCCCACAAGCCTCTTTGCCACTTCTGCATCCTGTAGTGACGTAGAGGTCGTCAGGAGGAACAAGTGAGCAAAATGGGGGAACCAGGAGATTGATAGTCGCGGGAGTGTCAATTTCCCTGGAGACTTTAAGCCTGGGTTCACATTTAGCGCGATCTCGGAGATCGCATGTGATTCGCACCCGCACCACAGGTGCCGATCACATGCGATCTCTGAGCAATGCGAGTTCAGCCAGTTGTATGGCTGAACTCGCATTGGATTCGCACAGAAAATAACGCAGGGACTTGTTTTTCTCCCGCACTAGAATCGGATCGCATAGGTGTTCTCACCTATTAATTCACGTTAATGCGCGTCACAGTGCGCTCACAAAATCGCGCTCCTTCCTGACAGACAAATGCTCTGTGCTTTAGGGGAGATGTACACACAGGCCGAAAGTGGGCGGGTTCCTGCCGAACTGACCATTTTTGTAAGGCGCTCCGGCTGGCGGTCGCACTCTGATGTCATCAAGGACAATACACAAACAATAGCTCTGCATTGTGAGGACAGCCAGGGCTCGTCCCCCACCACCTACAGTGTCCAATAGAAAAGGAGAATGTTAGAGCCTGTCGGAGTGAGGGATAGTGAGTATTACTCCTTATTCCTCCATCCCTAGAGTTAACAAAAATGTAACTGTATTGTGGTGGAAGACCAGCACTGCAAGGGGGATTTTTCTGTAATGCTCAGAGTTCAGCTTTAAGGGATAAAGCATAACTCCAGCCATTATGCAATGTGTAGGATTAACTGCGTATAACTTTTTAACTGTATATGTAGGTCCACATCAATCTAACATAATGTCTGCATTACGAGAAAAGATGTCAATGTTGTCCTTCAGCTGCGGATCTAATCTGAACTATGTATGACACGGGGTCTTTAGAATTTTGGTAGTTTTTTTAGCAGCATATAAATTTTTACATGTTCCTGTCTCTCTGTACAGAATAACCTCCACATTATTGATTCCACTGACATTTCCAGCCCAGACCCTCAGTACCTCGTTGATCTCTTCAACCAGCGACATTGGGGAGAATCAGTACTTATTGTTGATGTGTAAGTATCTGACCAATATTTTGCGGGTGATGTTGTAGTATGCATATGTGACCACTAGAGGGAACTGATGCGTATCTTCTGGATATTTATTTTCAAAGTGAACCTGTACCCAGACAATGTGCAGTTAAAGGGGTTGTAAACCCTCATGGTTTTTCACCTTAATGCATTCTATGCATTAAGGTGAAAAACCTTCTGCAGTGCTACAGCCCCCCGTTTTACTTATCTGAATGCTTTCATCCTCCGGCCGGAAATGAGCACACCAGCTCTAGCTGGTGTGTCGTGATTGATGGCAGCACAGCCATTGGCTCCCGCTGCTGTTAATCAAATCCAACAACGCGGCACCGGGGGCAGGGCAGAGTCCTGCATTCTGTGTGAATGGACACAGATGCAGGACCCGTGAGTGCGGCTGCACGGGTGTCCACCTTAGGAGTGACTACTCCAACGTGGACACTCGATGCGGGGAGGAGCCACCAGCGCTGCTGAGGGATCCCAGAAGAGGAGGACCAGAGCCACTCTGTGCAAAACGAACTGCACAGTGGAGGCAAGTATGACATGTTTTTTATTTAAAAAACAAGGGTTTACAACCCCTTTAAGTATTTACATATTTTGAACAAGCGGTAAAAACACTTTAAACCACTTGCCGCCCGACCACCCGCCGTACGTTTACTGTTGACAGGTGGCACAGCCAGGCTAGGCGAGGCACAGTCATGCGCTCCTATGACCGCTGTGTCCCACTGTACATGGCGCTTGGTGAGTGGCCGGGGTATCGTGATCACTATGATTGGTCATAGCGATCACATGATTAAAATATAAACATAACAGCCATGAATGGTAGTTTTTCTGATTATTGTGATGCACCGAATAGAAATTTTGTTCCCGAAACCGAAAATTCAGGATGAAAATCGAAACCGAAAATGACAGTTTTACAAAAATATTTATTTTTTATAAATAATTGTATTATATTCGACTTTTTAATTAATATAAATTTAAATGAATATAAATTTATCGTCGGTCATTATTGACACCTTTTAGTGCAAGAAAATCTCAAGAAAGATGTATTCCTTTTTAAATTCTATGTATGACATCACACTGGTCCGTTGAGCTTTCAATTTTGGTGTTAAAAATCCTGCTAGCTGCTTTTTTGGTCAGTTAAAAAAAAATGCACCTCCTAGTTCAAAGGCATGGAAAACTTAGCAAGAATGCATCATTAACACACCCGTGTTACGTTTTTGATGCGGTTTTTGAATCTCGTGACCGATGAAAAACACAAATTAAAATCTGCTCAAAATCACCACAAATTCATTGTAAAATCGCTGCAAAATCACGTGCGTTTTCGCTGCCATTATCGTCACCTTTTTCTCTTATCGGCCGAATTCCGTTAACACCATTTTCGGCCGAAAAGTTTTGGTGGCTAAAATTTCGGTGCATCTCTATCTGTGATTGGTCCACAGCTATTACATGGTACCTGGGCCAATCGCAACACCCTGTACCATATGATTAGCTGTAGCCAATCACAGCATATCAACAGTAAGCAAGCCATCATGAATGGAAATCCATTCATGACAGTTAACTATTACTTATAACACTGATCATCACTGTTATAAACAATAATTCCTGATCACCCCCCTCAGAGTAGTAGAGTGTAACTATTGAGTTTTATCAATAGACTTGAGCTCATATAAAGAGCAGCATAATCACTATATTGCAGAGCTAAACAGGGAGTACAGCATGTACAGAGCAAATACTTCTATATTTTCTTTAATTTCTATTCATTGTTTTCACTCTGAATATTCTGTTTAACAGCAATGAAGATATGCCTGAAAACATTCTCAGTGCAACTGCAGATTTGAAGAAGATCACCCTAATTCCAGCTATTGGTAAGTGTAAGGAGTTTGTATTGATGTATAATGAACCATTTCAGCTTCATTCCGGGGACAACCTGACCCTCTGGCTTCAATACTTGAGTGAGTCACAAAACCAGAAAAGTATACAGATCAGAACTGACTTTGCATTTTTAGATCTGCATAAATAATCTGTCTGAGATACTTAGAAACTATTGAAGCCAGAGAATCAGCATATTAACCAAGTAGCTTGCCTTTTCAGAAGGGGGTCAAACACACCCGGCAGTGACCACCCCCCCCCCAGCCCACCCATTTTTACTTACCTGAGCCCCCCGTATTTGCCTTAGCGGGGACGCGCTGTCCTTCTCTCCATGGGGTCCCGGCTCTTGATTGGATAGATTGATAGCAGCGCAGCCATTGGCTCCCGCTGCTGTCAATCAAATCCAATGACACAGGGGGCGGGGCCGAGTCATACATTCGGCAGCTGTGGATGCAATTGCTGGACTCGGGAGCGCGCTCACAAGGTAACACCCCCCCCCCCGGGAGAGCGCTTCTCCTAGGGGGTTAATCGATGCGGGGCAGAGCCACCGAGGGACCCCAGAAGTCCGTGTTCGGGGCCACTCTGTGCAAAACTACCTGCACAGTGGAGGTAAGTATGACATGTTTTGTTTTTTATTTTTTTAAATAACAGCCTTTACAATCACTTTAAGGTCTCATGCGCACTGGACTTTTTTTTTCTTCTCTTAGGCCCCTTTCACACTGGGGCGGGAGGTGCGCTGTGGGTATAGCGGCACTATTTTTAGCGCCGCTATACCTTCGTTTTTACCGCGGTATGCGGCCGCTAGCGGGGTGAATTTAACCCCCACTAGCGGCCGAAAAAGGGTTAATACCGCCCGCAATGCGCCTCTGCAGAGGTGCATTGCGGGCGGTATTACCGCGGTCTCCCATTGCTTTCAATGGGCAGCAGCGGTAAAAGAGCGGTGTACACACCGCTCCTTCACCGCTGTAAAGATGCGGCTAGCAGGACTTTTGGAGCGGTCCTGCTAGCGCACCGCTTCAGTGTGAAAGCCTTCGGGCTTTCACATTGAAGACTGCAGGGCACGATTTTTTCAGGCGGTATAGCAGCGCTATTATTAGCGCTAAACCGCCTGAAAAACGTGTCAGTGTGAAAGGTGTATCAAGGGCGTTTGGTGGGAGATTTTTTGTCTTTAAACACCCCTGCCTGTTAGCCTGTGTGTCCATGTACACATAGGCATTTAGAGGCAGAAAAGACAGTCAGTGCGTCCAGGGGCAGCAGAGTTTTGGCAGAAAAAAAAAAAACGCTTTACGCGTGTAAATGCTTCTAGGCGATAGGCTCGTTTTGCACTTGAGGGTTAATTAATTTCAATGGCAATTATTCTGGTCAATGAAATAAATTAACGCCCAAGGGCTTGATGCGCCTAAACACGTTACACAAGTTTACAAGTGTCAAGCGTTGTTTTTTTCTGTCAAAACTGTTGCCAGGGGGAAAGGCATCTAGGAGAGATAGCAAAACGTCCAATATGCATGAGGACTTGAGCCCAATAAATTATCACACTATCACTTTATATTATCTTACCCACATATGTTATGATTGCTGACTATTTTTTTTTTTTTTTAGAAAGGCTTTGAAATACACCCCCGCCCATTCCAGCATTGCCGAAATGCTGTTCTCATACACACTCTTATTGCGGAGAAGGGGAGAGGGCTTGTATAACCCTTTCCCGCCGAGGGTACGCATATATGCGTCCTTGGCTTTCGGGGGTTATACCGGGATGATGCCTGATCCCGGTACCGTTGTTTAGAGCCGGCGATTGGCTTTCCAGGTATAACCACCGATGCGGCTAAAAGCCGCTCTGTTGTTATACCGGAGGAGCGGGAGGGGACACCCGCCGCCTCCGCCGGTCTTATCGGGCCTCCCGTCCCACCGGGAGACCCGATCCACGATCCGCCACCTCGGGCGGCTAGAGAGAGACTGAATCAAAGCCGCGAACGGCTTTGATTCAGTCTCTTCACTGTAACCACGGAAGCGACGTCATGACGTCACGTCCGGGTTACTCGGCTGCCAATGGCGCCGAATTTAAAAAAGTACACAGTATTCAGAATCACAGTTTTCGGTGATCTGAATACTTTGAAGTGCAAAGGAGGGATTGGGGGTCTTTTAGACCCCCGATCCCTCCATAAAGAGTACCTGTCACCACTTATTACTGTCACAAGGGATGTTTACATTCCTTGTGACAGCAATAAAAGTGATCAAAATTTTATTTTATTTTTTAAAAACACTATTTTTAATTATAAAAAGAAATAAAATAAATAAGAAAAAAAATAACTTTTTAAAGCGCCCCTGTCCCCGCGAGCTCGCGCGGCAAAGAAAACGCATACGGAAGTCGCGCCCGCATATGAAAACGGCGTTTAAATCACACATGTGAGGTATCGCCGCGATCGTCAGAGCGAAAGCAATAATTATAGCCGTAGACCTCCTCTGTAACTCTAACCTGGTAACCGTAAAAAAAAATATAAGTGTCGCCTATGGAGATTTTAAGGTACCGTAGTTTGTCGCCGTTCCACGAGTGCGGGCAATTATAAAGCATGACATGTTTAGTATCTATTTACTCGGCGTAACATCATCTTTCACATTATACAAAAAAATTGGACTAACTTTGCTTTTTAATTTTTTTTAAATTCATGAAAGTAAATTTTTCCAAAAAAGTTGCATTTAAAACACAGCTGCGCAAATACTGTGTGACATAAAATATTGCAACAATCGCCATTTTATTCTCTAGATTCTCTGCTAAAAAATATATATATATATATATATATATATATATATATATATATATATAATGTTTGGGGTTTCTAAGTAATTTTCTAGCAAAAAATACGCATTTTATCTTGTAAACACCAAATGTCAGAAATGGGCTTAGTCATGAAAGGGATAACAAGCTCTGTTACTGACTGCTATTTACCAGTGTGGGTCTAACTCTGTTTGGTCTGCCCAGTTATAATTGGACACCCTGTGCAGCTTCTCAAAGGGAAAGTGGAGGTAAGACTGAAGATGAAAATAGAGGCTGTTAATAGAATGGGGTTTATTTACTAAAGCTGGAGAGTGCAAAATCAATCTCACTTATGCAGAGAAACCAATCGGCTTCTAACCTCAACTTCTTCAATTAAGTTTTTGTCAATTAAACCTGGAAGCTGATTGGTTTCTATGCAGAAGTAAAGACTGATTTTGCTCTCTCCAGCTTTAGTAAATAAACCCCAATGTCTTTAAAGTGGGAGTAAACTCCCAGGTATGATTTTTTACCTGATAGGTACTGTAAATATCTCATAAATGTGCACGGTTTAGGAGATATTTACTGTAGATGCAACCAGTGACATCACCAACACATTGGCTCTAAAGGAGTAATTCTTTCCGAGTCTTGTGCCATCAATGACAGCCCCTGTGTACATGCGTGGGAGTGATGTCATCGCAGCTCAGGCCACTCACACAGTCTTGAGTCCATGAATCTGGAAGGAAGACCAGGTGAAGATGAAATCGCCTTCAGCGGTGACAGAGCGCCGCTGGAGGGCTTCGTTCTAAGGTAATTTTCATATAATGTGCTAGTATGCGATGCATACTAGCACATTATGTCATTGCCTTGCAGGTTTAAAAAAATAAATAAAGCCAGTGGTTTTCTTTTATGTGGCTTTAAATGTCTTGCCAACATTTGTCTCCATGAATTGATACAATTATGACCTTCTCTCCTCCTCCAGGTATAAACGTGCACAGTATGCTGAAATACGACACTGTCCTGTTAACGGTCGGGACTGTGGATTTCTTAGAAGAGAAACTGCTATTTCAAGATATGCGCTACTCCAGTCTGTACAGTTTCAAGTACCCTTACAGTGACTTTCCCTAACTTCTGTACGATATTTAGTTTTTGTATATAACACTTTTCTGGAATAAAAAAAAAATTCAAAAAAATGTTTCTTGGATTTTTTTTTAAATTGTAAGTTTTGCTTAGGCCTTGTACATAGGGGCTTCAGTATGTGAAAGACCAAAGGGGTACAGAAAGTTTCTGCAAAGTATTTCAAATGTTTTTTGCTGGCTTTTGACAGCTTTGTTCATGCCTGTAAATCAAACGGCAGTTCCAATCTGGGGATGTTAAACCTAGTGGGAATACTGACTGTCACTATGAAGAGGCTGCCAGCACTTTAGGCTGAATTCACAGCAAGGACACACAGAAAACAATTGTGTTCCATGTGTTCCATTCACACTGCAACGCAGTACAGAGTGCGCTAAAATGTAGACATACCATACTGCATATTATCACAGCGCACTGTACAGAATTGCATGGCACTGTACAGCAGCGCATTGTTCTGCTGTACATGGACATGAATAAGCTATAGTTTTGTACACTTCAAAGAGTTTGTACAAAAAGGGGGGGGGGGGCGGGGAGCGAGTTTTGAATCAAGCACCACACTGCCCTCTACTGCAGTTGGGAACGGACGGTGCCACGGAGGTAAAGTGCTCCGGCAGCTGTTCGTTCCTGTGTAAACTGGCCCTTTTTGTATAGATGAAAAAAAAGAAAATATTAAATACTTTTTTATCCCTTTTTTTTTTATAATTGATCACATTCCCTCTGTTCTCAGCTGCATAAGAGCTGGTGGGAGGGGAAGCAGCAGCAGCATACTGAGCTTCCCAGTGAATGGTTGTGCGGGGGGGGGGGCTGTCAGGGCAAGTCTGATCATTGGAGGAGAGCACACTGAGTTCCCAGCACGGCTAGAAAACTGACCATGATGTGCTCTCAATCCTAGTGTGGTCAGTTTTTAATAGGAAAGCAGAGGGACTGACACAGGAATACCAGGGATTTCACAAAAGGGAGCAATACAAATAGAACAGGAGACTTCTTCCTACAAGTACATGGTAAACATGTGCAAACTGAAATATTTTGTTTCGGAATTTCGTTTTCGTCCGAAAAATAAATTTATTTAGTTACTCCCGAAATTCGTGTTTATTTATTTTGTTTTTCGTTAGAAATTGCATTCGTCCAAAAATCTGAATGAATTAAGGTCGAATCTGTCATTGAAGGCTTATGGTGTCTGTCGAATGTTCAAAGAAGATTCGACGGAGCATCGAAACTGTACGACGCCGCAATCGTACATTTCCGGTCGAATGTTCCGCCTACAAGCTATAGAAGAATTCTAATGTTGTATGACTAGTAATAATTATATTTATTAATCACTATTACTAGTCAACCAACATTAGAATTCTTCTATAGCCTATGGGCGGATGCATTTGACTGGAAATGTACGATTGCAGCGTTGTACAGTTTATCTGCTCCGTCGAATCTTCTAACTTTCGACAGACACCATAAGTCTTCAATGACAGATTCAATGTTTGTATGTTTTTCGATGCTTTGTCGAATCTTCGTAGTTCATGTTGAATTTTCAAGTTAGTTCCAGCTATTTTACTGCTCCTCCTCTTTGGTTACAATCAGCCAAAGACATTCATCATCCTCATTATTTTTATTTTACTTCCCCCACCCAATTCCAGCAGCGATCTTTTCTCTCTATGTCGAATCTTTTCTCTATAATGTCAAATCTTTTTTCTCTATAATGTCGAATCTTTTCTCTCTATGTAGAATAATCTTGGACTAATAGAGTTAGGCACATTCGACCACAGGTTCGATAGACACAGATTGTTATTGTCAGCGTCACGTCGAATCTCCTATCTATATCGAACTGTTGTCACAACGAAAACGAAAATAAAGCATTTGTTTATGTCGGATCTTTCGGTTTTCGGATTCTGTGCTTTCGTTTTCGTTTGTTAAAACGATAACGAAAATACCTGAAATTCGGACGAAAATGCATTCGGACGAAAACGAATGCACATGTCTAGTACATAGTACAGCAGGCACATATCAGGAATATGAAATGTTGGGGTAACAAATGCTTTAAAGCACAACTCTGGACAACTAAAAAAATATCTATCCATTGCAGTGGGGCTGCACCAGCACTGCAAGAGATAACTGCTCATTTATGTCTTGTGGAACAATAAAAGGAGATTTACTTTCTCGATCCTCCACTGCTGGACCGGTTTCCACAGCGCCTGCTCCCCCACACTCCGCTTGGTCTAGGGTCCTGATGTCATCAAGACCAGTGCAAGGTCCACCGCCATATCGTGGGCAAGCGCTGCCTGTCGGGGAGTGGAGGATCAGCAATGTAAAGTGTTTCTTCTCCTCCCCTAAACAAAACAAGCAATTAACCCTTGCAGCACTGCAAGTGATAATTTAAAATTTTCCCAGAGTTTGGCTTCACATTCAACCAGTGCTATGCTTCATGAAGCCTGCTATCAGAATGTTTAAAATGACAGTCAGGGAAAGTGACAGTTTCTTTGTAAAGGGGCTTCCCAGCCCACTAATACCAGCGCTACCCCACAGCTCCCACCTCCTTTGCATCCGGTGACATTACTCAGTGTTTCCGTCCATATGTGAGAGCAGCCCACTCTACCCTGAATGGCAAGGTTACATAGTCTGGCTGAAAAAAGACACACGTCCATCTAGTTCATCCAATAGTGACAGGGTCTCTTTAATTAGACATTGTGCGATATTTGGTGGCAAATTCAAAATATTGATCCTTAAATAAAATCCAGTCTTTGTGAATTAATTTACATCTTTATTTTAGCAAAGAAAAAAAAATGTGTAGTATTAAAATCAGCAATTACAAGATTAACAAGAAGGCTTTATAAGTTGATTGTAAGTTTGTGAATTTAACATAAGAAGATAATCATTAGGGAAGATGAAGTATTTAAAGCCTAACCCCACCTTTACTGTACTATTAAATAATTTGTTTGGGCCAAGCTGGTCCAAACAAACTATTTACTTCACTAACAGATGTTCTTGCTGAGTACGAACCATATTTATTATCGACTACATACAGTAAACAGCGCTGTATTCTGGCACCATTACTGTCCCACTCCCGGAACAAAATTGAGTTGGGCTGAGCACTGCTTAGCCACTCATGGGGAAGCATAGTGTTGGCTTCTGCTGATTGGCTGATGTGGAGAGGCGGGCGGCTGATGTCAAGTTCTCTGCCTTAGCCAATCAGAGGAAGCCTTATAATCACTCATAGAATACAGTTCTATATAGTCATGATCGGCTATGCAGTGCCGTTTGTTCTGAAAGCGGGACTGGAAGTTCCCTTCCCACTGCCAGAACACAGTGCTGTATACTGTATGTCAAACACAGTCTAATCAGAAACCACACTAAAGTCTGTAATAAGTGAATGACAGCAGCGATTAACCACAGAAGACTTCATATGTGACGAAACATGTCGGGCGGAGCTACGTGCTGATGTAATCGCATCCTCCCTGATCCTGGAATTGCGGATGTTTTACTTGTTTTCTGGCAAATGACCAGTTTTAAACCAAGGCTGTTATTTTACTTGCGGAATGTAAGTGCATTTTCATACTATTTCAATAAAGTCGTTTATACGATCTCACACTATTTCTTTTCCTTTATACCAGTCTTCACAGCGGTTGTCCTGGAGATGATTAGCTGGAGTTTGGAAAAATAGGAAGACCTCCCCACCACCACCACCATTAGTGGGAACCTGGAACTGCAGGAGGACCCCTCCATTCATACCACCCCATAGAGGGTTACTACTAAGCTCATTTGACCTCTCTAGCGATAGAAGGTCCACATCATCTGGTAAGCGACCCTATTAACAAGGTGGTGGGTGCCACAGAGGGATTCTTTACTCAAGTGTCTGGTGGCGGAACACTTTATGAACTGTCATTTAAAGCGTTTGTTAACCCCAAAAAAACAAAACAATGGATCCTGCTCCTTTAAAGCATTTTATGCAGCACAGTGCTTGTGCTTTGTGATTTGGCAACCTGTAACACCTGGAATACCTGGCTGATCCTGCCATTTTCTGCCCTCCCCTTTGTAAACTGACCACGGTATATCATGGATGCTGACCCCTGACACCGTGATCAGTTTACGTGCCTCTGTCAGCCGCAGCTCTCCTGTCGTCCTATGTGCTCCTGTGTCCTCCTGCCCGCCTGCTCCTGTGTCAGTGCCAGCCCCCTTCCGCTGTGCTCATAACTTTTTAAAATGCATATAATCCTGTTGGTTCCCTAATGACAGGTGCTCCTGTCTGGGTTTAGAAAAATGTCTCGTCTGTTGTATTTCATAGCGGTTCCCCGCGATCACGTGACTGGCCGGCTCTCTCCTCCTCGCGCCCTGGCTGACATCAGCGAGGGAATCTGCCCCGCCCACTGCATCTGTCAGCCGGGCAGAGAGGAGACACGGCCGGTGACGAGATCGTGGAGAACCGCTGTGAAATCGGGTAAAGGAGGCATTTTTTTTTTAAAGAAAACAGACAGGAGTGCCTGTCATTAGGGAAGCAGCAGGATTATGTACATTTGTAGGGGTGGGTTAATAAAACCTTTTAAGGTACCTTCCTGTGTCTATATTCATGTGGACTTATATTATTTTTAATTATATTTTTTTTCCCTACTATTTTTCTTAATCACTTTTTTTAATATCTTTTTTTTTTAATATATTTTTATACTTCTTGATCGCATTTATTAGTGCGACTATTTAACCACTTCTCCACCAAGGACATCATATGACGTCCTTGACTTTGAAGGGGGATATCTGAATGATGCCTGCAGCTACAGGCATCATTCAGATATCATTCTGTCATGTCGGCGATTCTGCGCACCATAAGAATGATCATAGCGGCAGTTCCACTGCTTGATCGTTCTTATAGGCGGCGGGAGGGGACATCCCCCCGCCGCCATCCAGTGCATCTCTCCATAAAGAGGACCTGTCACAATGATTCCTATTACAAGGGATGTTTACATTCCTTGTAATAGGAATAAAAGTGATCAAAAACAAAAAATTAAAAAAAAAAGTGTCAAAATAAAAAAAATTCTGTAAAAAAAGAAAGAAAAAAGTAAAACGCCCCTGTCCCCGGTAGCTCGCGCTCAGAAGCGAACACGCATGTAAGTCCCGCCCACACATGTAAACTCCGTTCAAACCCCACATGTGAGGTATCGCCACGTGCGGTAGAGTGCGAGCAACAATTCTAGCACTAGTCCTCCTCTGTAACTCAAAAATAGTAACCTGTAAAAAAAATTTAAGCGTTGCCTATGGAGATTTTTAAGTACCGATGTTTGGCGCCATTCCATGAGTGTGCGCAATTTTAAAGCGTGACATGTTAGGTATCTATTTACTCGGCATAACAGCATCTTTTACATTATACAAAAAAATTGGGCTAACTTTACTGTTTTGTTGTTTTTTAATTTGTGAAACCGTTTTTTTTCCCCAAAAAAAGGCGTTTGAAAAATTATTGTGCAAATAGCATGCAAGATAAAAAGTTGCAATGACTGCCATTTTATTCCCTAGGGTGTCTGCTAAAAAAGATATATAATATTTGTGGGTTATGATTAATTTTCCAGCAAAAAAATTATGATTTTTACATGAAGGAGAGAAGTGCCAGAATAGGCCCGGTGGAGAAGTGGTTAAATATTTTGTTTACTGTATGTAGCTGAGGCTATATACAGTTCATAAAGCACACCCAGCAAATGCATCTGTTAGTACAATAAGTAGTTCATTCAGTAGTTCAACTATTTAAAGGTATGGTAACAGTGAAGTTAGGCTTCAAAACAACTTATCCATCTTAGAGATTTAGCCATAATTTTTAATGATAGCTGCTTTACAGGTAGTAAAGGAAATATCTCCAACAGGACACCAAATGTTGCAACAGTTCCCTGCTCCGTCCAAAAACAATTGACGAGACATACTGTACTTTAATCAGAGAGAAGTTACACAAATAAAAGATGTTTACTTTTGTGATTAAATTTAAAAAATGTGACGCTGTTGCTCATTTCCTGCCTTAAAGGATAAGTTCACTTTTGTTCATCTTTTCACCAGCCCCCCTGTGTACCAATATAGCATTCATGTACTTTTTTTGCAAAAATGTTAAAGCTTTCCATTAACTCTACAGACACTTACTATACTTGTCCACATCAATGTTTCCAAACGTATCCATTAGTAATGCCTTACTTCCTGGACAGACTAGAGGTCATGACACAGGAAGGAGTTGACCAGCTGACCTCATGAGCGCACACCCTGCATCATCCACCCTCCTGGCCTACCCACCCATTCCCAGCTGCATGTTTTTTAAATGAAATGCAATCAATCAGTGATCACCCATCTCACTAAATACACAATATACAATCAGATTGCATAGTGTATGGCCATCTTTATACAAGTACATAGAAGGGAGTCGACAGAATCACTCAGCTGTCAAAACACCGTTCACATCTATGCATAGCAGGAACTCGCATTCCCATTTATTTATTTTTTAGCAATGGGGGGGGGGGGGGGGGGTTTGAAGCATTTTCACTCATTACACATAGGGCAGCCCATCCACCTGAATGGGCTGCCCTATATGCAACAATTGCCCCAAAAAATCTTAAGAACTAATTATTAGTGCAGAGCTTGGTGCGTTTATTTCTGTGATTTTTGGTGCAGTGCATTTCTGAAACGCACAGATGTGAATGGAGCCTTATTGTTCTTGTGTAAATGCACCAATTTCACTTTCAGGCCCCATTCACATCTAGCATAGTGAATGGGGCCTCGTTTTTCCTGTGACACGCATAGGGCTACCTGTTGATTTCAATTGCCTGCACTACATGTGGCTTATGGGACATTTTGGCGTTTTGTGGGTTGCATGTTTTTTTACTGTGCGTTTTGCAGCATTTGCCACTTGTTTTCTTCACGTGGCAAAATGTGTGTTTGCTTCTGTGGTGTGCCGTTAACAATTTATTGGCACTGAGCGCAACTAGTAATGTTAGGTGTATAAAGGTGGCCATACACTATACAATCTGATTGTGCAAACATCCACGTGGACAGTAAAGTAAGTGCAATCACTGATTGTTTGCATTTCATAAAAAAAAAAAAATGTGCAGCTGGAAATGGGTAGGAGGGTGGATGATGCAGGGTGTGTGCTAATGAGATCAGCTGGTCAACTCCTTCCTGTGTCATGACCTCTAGTCTGTCCAGGAAGTAAGGCATTACTAATGGATACGTTTGGAAACATGGATGAGGACAAGTATAGTAAGTGTCTGTAGATTTAATGGAAAGCTTTGATATTTTTGCAAAAAAAGTACATTAATGCTATATTGGTACATGGGGGGGGGCTGGAAATTAGAAGAAAAAAAACATGCTAGTAACTATGATATGATTATTGCACAATTTCTTTAAGCGAGCGTAGTTAAATTTTGTGTCCAGCAAAAATATGGAAGAGGCAACCTGCAGAAAGGATGGATTCCCTCCTTACTTTAAATCATCATGCAGCCTCAATTGTGAGTAAGAATTTAGAATCCTGTACATTCAAGGATATGCTAGACTTTGACTGATACAACTCCATAACAAATACTCCTTGTGTTTTAAAGATGGCTAAAATAGGAGAAATGCATAAAACCCTACTCCATGTATTTTTTTTTTTTGCATTATGTGTCCTGTTGAGGAGACTTCTCAGTTTTTCCTGTCCTGTGGACATAACAGGAAGTTAAGCCTCGTACACACAATGAGAATATCAGACAAATGATCGTCTGCTTTGTTTTGCATGCTAATATCTCATATCAAAAAATGAAGTTACCGTATATACTCGAGTATAAGCCGACCCGCATATAAGCCGAGGCACCTAATTTTACCACAAAAAAAATGGGAAAACTTATTGACTCGAGTATAAGCCTAGGGTGTCCATCTGCATGCCTCACTGTGCCCATGCCTAGACTGATGTTTAACATGGGAGTCTAAGGAAGGGGTGCCCGGCTTTGAAAAACCGGTGCTCCCCGGCCGTAGGTCCCCCAGACAAAAAACTTTGCACACTTATAGAGGAGAAATGGGGCTACATGTGTGCCATGTTTAGGGTCCAGGGGACCTGCGACCGGCCGGTACCGGGTCCCAAAACTTACCAGAGAAATTACTGTTTAACATGGGAGTCTATGGAAGGGGTGCCCGGCTTTGAAAAAATCGGCCGTAGGTCTCCCGGACAACAAACTTTGCACACTTGTAGAGGAAGAGTGGGGCTACAAGTTTGGGGTCCAGGGGACCTAGGGCCGGCCGGTACCGGGTCCCCAAATTTTGGGAGATCAGGTGCAGAAAGGTGACTCGAGTATAAGCTGAGGGGGGCATTTTCAGCACAAAAAAAGTGCTGAAAAACTCGGCTTATACTCGAGTATATACGGTACTCAATTTTTTTTTTGAACAAATATGCTACTGATTAAACGGAAATCAGACGTGTTAATGGATGATGAAAAATTTCTAGCCTGCACCTTCAGTTTTTGTCGTCTGACCATCTGGAATCAGCTGTCGGAAGCACTATGCTAACAGTCAGGTAGTCGGCCAATCGGCCCTTGTACGGACATTTCCGTGCAATTTTCTTCTTGTGTGTATGGGCCTTTAGAGGAGATCTCTCCAAAGTGAGAAAAAAAAAAGTTTTAGCTTTTTACTTTACATTTCTTATTGTGCCCAGTCCTGTGCTGTTTTTTTTTTTTTTTTTTATCTATCAATATAGTAATGCATTGAATCTGTTTTCTTGTTAATGATAAATACATACAATATAACTAAAGGCAAAACTTTTTTTTTTTTTAGTTTTGGATAGAGTGGAAATGGATTAGAACACCTGTCGGGTTTATTTTGCTGTCTGTGCTCCCGTTGGGAAGATTCACCCTTTTTATTTGTCCCGTTTACCGTTATCATTGAAAGTGAAAGTGAAAGTAAAAGAGAATCCCAAATTTTGTGTTGTCCCCAGAAAAGTAATAGAGGGGAAATCTTCCAATGGGCACACTAGTTCTGGTGACCTGGGTGGGCTCGAAGAATTCCCTTTATTTGCATGGATTACCCCTCACTTCCTGTTTCGGCTATGGGACAGGAAGTGAAGGGATATTTTCCCAATGGGACACAGATGGCAAAGTAACCCTCCCTCACTCCACCCAAAACAAAATAAATAAACGTTTTTCCTATAGTTCTACTTTTTTAGGTACAATCTTTTTTTGAGATTTTTGGAAGAAATGAAAAACGATTTTAATAATCCCACGCAGGGGATGTGAACAAATAAGCATGACCTAACACAGCTTAATAATGCACATTAGAAACAAATGTGGTAGTGGGAATAGTCGAACATCAACAACCCTCCGGCCAAGACCGGGGGTCAACATAGGGTAACTGAGTTTGATTGCTCAGAAATTTAAATCGCAGAAGAATCCACAAAAAAATTAGAAAAACAAAATGAAATTCGAGGTCATACTAACAAAAGACACACAAGTAAAAAACACAGGGGAAAAGCAAATATAGGTGGTGAAGAGGGGACACCAGAGAGGGGAAGGAAAGATAAAGGAAGAAAGGGGGTATTGAGCAGAAAGGTAGGGTAAGAAAAAGACAAGGGGAAGGTAGGGTACCCCCAGGTCGGGAAGGAAGAGGGGGTCACGTGGTGAGGCCCAAACTGATCGGATGCCTATAGTTCTACTTTTAAACTATATCAATCTGTTCTATTTATACCTCAAGGGTGGCCAACCGTTAGATCACATCCATGTGATGGGTTGATTGTGATCCAGCTTTCTACCTGCCACTTCTCAGAGCTCAGATCAGAATGCCAACGTGAATGCAGAGCTGAGGGATGTCCTAGGCTCTATTATGTCATATGACTCAGCCGAATGGAGACCTGGGAGGACATCCCTCAGTCTGCTGGGCTCCACTGCATCTGAGGTCTAGTGGGTGAATTTTAAAGAATGGGGGAATTTGTGCTTGCTATTGACCTCACCACGTTTCTTTACTAACTTCTGAGCTACTTACTACTAATCTCTAAAATCTGCATTACTACTGATTTCTGAACTCTTCAAACCTCCCTTGCTAGGTTATCTTCTGGTGATCTTTGGCCTCTTCCATGTTGTTCAGATGGATCTCTTTTCTAATATTGATACATAAAGAACATTTCTTAGTTCTTATTAGTATTTACCCAGTGTTACCCCAATTATTGGTCCTTGCTTTTCAATTGAATCCACTTAAGAGGGTATCTGTACATTTTCTAAGAACCTAGGCATTAGACATCTGTGGGGTCCCTAACTAGATGGAAAGAAGTGTGGCTCCCCACAGTCCTTGTTTTAGGTTTACTGCTGTTAACAGTGCTTCTCCGATCATTGAATCCAAGCTGTATCTAGATCATGTAGAGTTGTAGACAAATGGGCAGGTCCGCCCGTCACTGGCCATTACTCGCATTGTGTCATTGTAAGACAGACGTGCTCTCTTGTCCTCATCAATACACAGCCCAGCACCAATAGTAACGTAAACATCAGGCTGCTAGGTGCACATTGGTGGTGCATTTTTTCTAGTAAAGCTGCCTAATGCCTTTTCCTTTTATTGTTAAAGCATGTCTAAACACAAAAATCTAATACATTGCAGCTTTCCAGTGCTTAGATAAGGTGGCTGCATTACTTTTTTAGGCATTTTTATTTTTATTTGCACCTGTATACTGTATAACACATTTTCTGTCCCTGGGTGGCCATGCTCGCTCACCTCACTGTATCCCTGTAGGGAGCCATGGTGGTAACCCAAACTGGACTTTAGATATGTCTTTCTTTACATGGGGGGTGGGAGGATTAGTAGTTTACAGAAGGTAGATAACATTGTGCTTTCAATTCAGCTGCAATATACCGTATACATTTTTGCTCTCAAGCTTAAATCTCCTTTAGGTAAATGTATAGATTCCCCTTAAAGTGTATGTATAGCCAACCCCTTATATTCTTTTGAATAGAGTAGCAAAGGGTTAAAACTTTTGTCTGTAAATTTTGTGCCATCTGTGTTCCGGAGGGGAGATTTCCCTTCACATCCTGTCCCAGAGAGACAACTGAAAGTGAGGGAAAGTCCCCTTAAGACCCCTTTCACACGGGGGCGGTTTGCAGGCGCTATTGCGCTAGAAATAGCGCCTGCAAATTGACCTGAAACAGCGGCTGCTGTTTCTCCAGTGTGAAAGCCAGAGGGCTTTCACACTGGAGCTGTGCGCTAGCAGGACCGCTCCAAAAGTCCTGCTAGCCGCATATTTAGAGCGGTGTGTTTACCGCTCTTCCACTGCTCCTGCCCATTGAAAGCAATAGGATACCGCGGCTATACCGCCGGCATAGCGCCTCTGCAGAAGCGTTATGCGGTGGTTTTTAACCCTTTTTAGGCCGCTGGCGGAGGGGTAAAACCGCACCGCTAGCGGCCAAATACAGTCGCGAAATTAGCGGTAAAGCGCCGCTAAAAATAGCGGCGCTTTACCGCCACCGCCGTTCCCGCCCCAGTGTGAAAGGGGCCTTAAGACAGTTGTCACCAGAACAGGTGGAGGAGTTTCCCTGACCTCTTAATTTAGTAACAACCACGACATTTTGAGGTTAATTTACTAAAACTGGAGAGTGCACGATCTGGTGCAGCTGTGCATGGTAGCCAGCTTCTAACTTTTACTTGTTCAATTAAGCTTTGCCCAAAAAAATGGAAACCAACACCAGATTTTGCACGCTCCAGTTTTAGTGAGCCAACCCCTTTGTGTTTCTTAACACTTTCTATCTCTGCGAAAAAGATCACCAGCCAAAAAAAAAAGAGGGCATGAATCTTCCTGATAGGAGTTCTTATTCTTTCCCACTATATCAAAAATGAAAAGAAAAAAAGATTTTGGCTTTTAGATATACTTTAACCCCTTCCCGCCGCCGCCTCATGACCTTTTAAGAGGTTCTAAATGCCAGGAGGTGGAGACTAGCACGCTCTCAGCATGGCAATTTGTTTACATAAGGAAGCATTTATGCGGCCGCTCAGCCTTTTAAGCTCATCCAACTAGAGGCAGCATATATGCATACAGCTGGCGGGAAGTGGTTAAGATACTGTATTTGCTGGCGAATAAGACTACCTTTTACACTTAAAAAAACTGTCCAAAAAGCAGGGGTCGTCTTATACGCCGAGTCAGCTGCTCGGATGCCTGCTGGATGTGCGGAAATACTGTATGTAGCTTCGGCTACATACAGTATATACCGCTTAGCCAATCCCGGTAAGCGATGTATTCAAATGAATACAGAGCCTACTCGGATTGGAGTAACAACCTCTGCCAATCCGAGCAGGCTACATACAGTAGCCTGCTCGGATTGGCTTTGAGAGTCAGAGAGGTGTGGGCTGATGATGTTACAGCCTCTGCCAATCCAAGCAGGCTTTGTATTCATTAATAGAATACATTGCTTGCCATGATTGGCTCCAGCTCCAGCAAGAAGGAAGAAGAATATGGCTCCAGCTCCAGCAAGAAGGAAGAAGAATATGGCTCCAGCAAGAAGGAAGAAGAATATGGCTCCAGCTCCAGCAAGAAGGAAGAAGAATATGGCTCCAGAAGGAAGAAATATGAAGCGTCGGAAGCCTTGGAAGGGGGGTCGTCTTATACGGTGAGTACAGGCAAAAAATCTTAAACTGTAAAATTAGGGGGTCGTCTTATACGCCCGGTCGCCTTATACACCGGCAAATACAGTAATTATTTCCTAATTCTTATCCAGCCACCGTGCTCTGCATACATGAAAATGTGCAATGGTTGGATGAATTTGCCATTCATTGAGCAGAGACATTTCACACAGTTGTTGGATACCTGGTAAAAAGACACGATTCCCGTTTCATATTCCAAATACACCCCGAGCGTGTTCACGGGGGCAGTGGTCGCAACAATAATTTCCTGGCTGTTATGTACAGCTTTGTATTGCATGTCATCGGTCAGCTGCAAGCACCAGTAATCTGCAGCATATCCCATCGCTATAGGGTCTTTATCATAAGACACTCCAACAGCCCAGCGAGGTTTCTCCCTGGTTTCCACCTCCCAGTAATGTTGACCTGATGATAAGCCTAATGCACTGAATGCGAATCGAGGACTGTCAACAATCTGACCATCCAAGGTGAGTATTAAGAACGGAGGAACATTTTTGGTGATTTGACTTAATGGAAGCAGTCTGGAGGTGGCATCTTCAATAGGTATTCCACAATTCTTTAACAGGAATGGTAAGCTCCTTGTGAACCTGTGAATGCTGGACTGTAACATAATCAAGATCGTCTCACCATCCAGATTGTTGAAATGAAAGTCATCTTCTACATTTATTAAAGAATTTACTTTAGTGGCGTTCCAAGCTTTTCTTTCTAGCAGGGTAAGTGGATCGGAGGTGTTGTACAGATTCTGGATTTCTTTTATCAGCTTGTTGATTTCCAGTATTTGGCCTTCCAATGATTTCATAGCTTGAGATAGCTGGGAAAACACCTGGTCCTCTTGCATTTTGATTTGGCACAAAATTTGACGCTCCATAGATTCCAATTCTTTCTTCATCTCCCCAATCACCCCAGTCACTAAGCGTCTCATGATTCCAGTGTTTGAAGCAATTTTCTCCCTGTGGCTCTTTACATGGGCGACCTTTTTCTCTTTTTCAGCCTCCTTCCTAGTTAGAAGATCTTCTAGCATTTTAAGGGAAGATTTTTCCTCATCGGAGAGGTCACTAAGCTGCACAATTTTGTGATGTTTATGGTCTCCAGTGACACCGCAGGATGCGCAGATGCTGATGCCCTCCTCCATACAGTAATATTTAAGGAGTTCCTGGTGGAAGGGACACTTTCTGCTCTGGAGTAGGGTGCTGACGTCGGTGAGAACATGTCCTGCTTTGTGTTTCTTGAGGTGGTCACAACAAAGTGGCGTCTCGCAGTCTAGGCACAGCTTTTCGGGAGTCCCGTCACAGTAGGAGCACCCACCTTGGCGCTTTGATTTTTTAGCGTTCAGGTGCTCTATGATGCTGCACATCTTTGTGTTTCTGTTGAGATCCATTCCATGGGGCAACCGTTGTCTGCATTCTGGACAGGACCTTTGACCGCTCGTCTGCAAAGTCTGCAGGATGCATTGTTTGCAGAATGTATGTCCACAGGGCAAAGTGGTGGGCTCAGAGTAGATATTGAGGCATATACAGCATTTCAGCTCCTGCTGGATAGCTGCTGCTGCCGCCATTCTCAGTGTTGGAATATAAGAAACGAAACTAATCTGGATGTGTACTTTTCTTTTTCAAAAGGGGGCGTGGAGAAACTAGTTCTTCCACAAAACTGTGTTTCATTATTTAGAAGAGATGATAGCCTCTTGAGAAAATAATACAAAGTAAACTAGGGATTGCCCACTTTTGGACCTGATTTCTTTGAAATTAAACTATGATGTCGTTTTGGGCATGTTTATTTCAACTTTTCTGTGAAATTGACATTAAAAAAAAAAAAAACTTTTCTTTTATATGAATAAATTAATGATTTGCATAAAACCTTTATTCTACAAATAAACTTTTAAAGCCAATTTCTAGCCAAAACTTTTTTTTTAGTTGTGGATAGAGCAAGGAAAGATAAGAACCTGTCAGGTTTTTATTGCTTCCTGTGTCACCACTGGGGAGATTCATCCTCTAATTTTCTGGTGACAGTTGTCATTAGGACAGAAAGTGATGAAAATCCAATAACATATGGTTGTCCCTGGAATAGAGGAGAAATCTTCCAATGGGGACACCTGTTCTGGTGACAACTGTCTAAGGGGGGATTCCCCTCAATTGGCAGAGATTTACACTCATTTTCTGTTGTTTCTTTGGGACAGGAAGTGAAATCTCCCCAATGGGACAGAGAAGCAAAATAAAATAAAAACTGGCAGAAATTTTAGTAAGTAAGTGATACTAAACACACACTGTTTATTTTACATTGTCCCTTCTATTTCTGTATATGGATGATAGCACTGTAATTAATAAAAAATAAATAAAAGTACTGTTTCCTAATCGATATACAGCTGTCACTACAGGCGTGCGCACAGGGTGTGCCAGGTGTGCCCAGGCACACCCTAATCACCCTGAGCAGCACAGACTTCCCCTACTGCCCTAACTCCCATCTTTCCCCCCCGCAGTGCTGCCAGCTTCCCTCCTCTCCTATCGGCTGTTGCTGCTGGGATGTTTTAGAAGTGGGGAAGGGGCCAGTAAATATATAATTTACCGGCCCCTTCCTTTTCTGAATGAACATCCTGAGTGATCAGTAGTGTGTGTTTGGGCTTTGGGGTGCACACCTATGGCTGTCACATGACCCAGCTCTTTCCCAGTCTGTCTGCAGGAGGATCTTCTGGTCCTCTGCTGCTGGTCACATGTTCAAAAAAAAAAAAAAAAAACAGTAAAAATAAATAATATCCATAAACTGTTTTTAATTGTCATACAAATATCAATTTGAAATCAAATCGTTATTATTTTTTGTCAATATCATGGTTTTGGCCGATTTCTGCCAGTCACAGGCGTGTCACGCCCCTCCAGCCTGTGTCTTAAAATAAGAGGGGGGGTGAAGCCTCCATCAATCTACATGTAATATCCCACCCACATTGTGTTTAGCTGGTTAAAGAGGAACTGCAATCTACTTACATAATTTGTAATAAAAACATCTTTGCCATTCTGAAGCTTCCCTCCAACCACTTTGCATATTATTTTATATATACTGTGATTCTGTACTTGCCAAATATGCTGAAGAAATCTCCCTCCACTGAGGCTGGCTGCATCCATTTTAACTGTGGGCAGCTGAAGCTGCTGCCTGTTCACTTCCTGGATTTACACAGAGGCACACCTCCAGCTCTGCAGCTCTCATTGGCCCTCTTATGACTCTCCCCCTTCCTTTCTGGCAAACTCTCACGAGAGTGAGAGAGAGAGAGCTGTGCACGATCACATAATCCTAGGCCAGAACCTTGGCAGCCCAGATGTTTTGGAACTACATTTCCCATGATGCGCATGTAGCACACAGACCCTTCTGCTCCATCCATTTTGTCTGCAGTAAGGCACACCTGCTACTTGCCCGTTGTCCAACTCCAGATATGGAGAGGCGAGCGGTGTTAGATTTTTGGGCCTTGCGGCAAGTTACCTCTCCAGAGTGGATCCCTGGTCTCCGTTGTCTTGGCGAAAGTCCTGTTTTGTAATAAAGCTAATGTCCACACAGGTGTAAAACCTAAGCAGCAAGGTTTATTATTTTCATGAGGTAAAACTTGGAAGAGAGAGAGAGTAGAAACGACAAGTAGGGGAAGGTTCAGGCACGCAACGCTTAGAGAACACTTTCGTCACCACTCGAGCCTGAGTGGGTATTGCTCACCCGGATAGTCCCTAATGAGAGCGGTCCTAGCAGCCGGAGTGGAGCACGGATGTCAGAGATGATAGATCTCCCTTTAGGTAGGCCTCCAAGCCTCTCCCCGAGATAGCAGTACCATCGCTATCTCCGCCAACTCTGATCTTTCCCTGGAACTCCTTCCCTAAAGATGGGCCCCCAGCCTGGGATCCCTCTCCGAAACGTAGGCCCTCGGTAGGAGAGCTGGGCCTACTATACAGCAGTAGAGCCTCATGATAAAGGTGCCCGAGAAAAATCACACGCATTCCCGTGCCATAAGGGCCAGGAGATACGCTCACTGGACCAGAGGTCCCCCCAAACTCCTTGGGGGTCCCCCTGGAATCGCCTCACGCCTAATGGTGTCTGCCCTTTTGTACCCTCTCCCAGCTTGCACAGCGGGTAGACCTCGCCCACTGCATGGCTGTCGAGAGAGGACACCCAATGGCGCTGCGATACCCCCTGTGGTTCAACCTGAGCCCAAGACGACAGCGCCATCTACAGGCAACAGGGAACTATACTGCCAGGCAGCATCGCACCCAGAGCAGAAGCAATTTAATATATAAACTGGTCTGAGCCGAACTATTAGCTCAGACCACCCATAAATTTGCACATATAGCGTCCCATAAATTGGGATGGGCGCTACACGCAATTACACTGCAGAGTAGATGAGCATCATGGGAAATGTAGTTCCAAAACTCCTGGGGTGCCAAGGTTCTCCATCATTGGCCTAGGCTAATGACCAGACAAGAAACAGGAAGTTGGCTGTATAATAGGGTGACCAGACATCCCCGGTTTCCGGGGACAGTCCCCAGATTGAGGACACTGTCCCCGGACCAAGTCTGTCCCCGGTTTTGTCCCCGGATTCGATTTGAACATGAGCTGGGGCAATTTCAAAGACAGTCAGTGCAGAATTAAAAAAAAATTAAAAATCTGAATTACACCCCCCGCTCCGCCACTCCTACTAGCTTAGGGGGGTGTATTTTTTCCATTATCTGTGCCCCTTTCTGATGATCATGTGCTGGTCGAAGCGGAGGAAATATTTCTTCAGTTTCGGGTGTATGCCCATTTAGCTCCACTCGCATGTTCTTCTGCCTTGGCTCAAGTCCTTGCCTTCACTGCAGAGTGATCTTTCTCCGCTCCCCACCAGCACCCAGTAATAGCCGGGGCCCGGAAGTAAGACTTGACAGGCTGCGAGGTGGGCGGCGGAGGCGGGCGGCGACGGGCAGAGAGTTGCTGATTGCCGCCATTAAAAAAAAAAAATGTCCCCGGATTTCATTTTAAAAATCTGGTCACCTTACTGTATAAGGTATTTACTGGCAGAAAAAAAAAAAGTTTACTCTTTCGTCCATGGACCGACACAGCTTCTCTATTGACAAAGTGGGTATTATCCGTTAATTAGGAGTGACTAGGCAGAAAAACTTGTAAAAAGTGTTGCATCACACCTTCTACAGTACCGCCCAGGGGGCGGACCCTCTGGGTATACCCTCTCAGTCTGCATCTTCGCAGATCAGTTTTTTTCTGTCTAGCAAGGAGTAGGACATGGCTCCCTTCGGGCCCATTGGTCCGGGGAAAAAAGATATATATATATATATTTTTTATTTTTTTGCTACATTTGTTGTTTCCTGCGATCTTCGATCAACTGCCGACTGGGTGACAGGCTGGATCCTCGATCCTTGTAGTCTCCCCAGTTTCGGACATCGAGCGTGTGCCGACCCTAGCTACGTGCTGGGTTTTCCACGACATGCCTGTCGCTCCACGGGTGGCCGGTGAGCCTACGCTCCAGGGCCTGCATCGGACCGCTCAGCTTCGGCTGACCTTACGGCCGAGTCGCAGCAGCCTGGCCGGTGAGCTTACGCTCCAAGGCTTGCATCGGACCGCTCAGCTTCGGCTGACCTTACGGCCGAGTCGCAGCAGGCTGTCCGGTGAGCGTCATGCTCCAGGGCATACATATGATCGTCCCTTCTGGGTCCAATCACAGCATGCCTGGCCAACAGTCACCTTCCGTGCGCGGACGATGATCTGTTTGGAATGTCTTCCAGCAGAATACATGCAGGGATAGGTAAGTAAAACTCCCCTGCCTCGGCTGGGTGATTTAGCTGGACATTCCTGGAGAGATCAAGTAAGTGGTTGTGGCCCCTTTCTTCCCTCTCTCCCTGCCTTTCCCTCCTCCCTGAGCTTCTAGCTAAAGGTTGCTGGGTGCTGGGGGTCACCTAGGGGGTCCCACTGGAGCGGGGCTGGCTGTAACTAACATTTAAAAGAAATGTCATTTTTTCTTACCTGTGTTTGTGTCCTTCCTCCTCCATGCTGTCGGCGGCCATTTTGAGGTGGTCCATGCCAAGTTTGGCCTCTTGTGACTGCCCGGCGGCCATCTTCCTGTGGTTCGGCCACACCCACTGGCCCCTATCAGCTGATCGGCGGCCATGTTTGTCCACCCTGTATGCAGATATTGCCGTTCGGCGGCCATCTTTTTGTGGGCTATGGCTGCTTGACCTCTATCTTCTGTCGGCGGCCATTTTCTTAGAGCCCACATTATCTTCCATACAGACGTTTTTGGCAACCATTTTTCGAGAGCCTCCGGCCTCTAGGGTGCATTACACTGGCGCGAAAATTCACACAGGAAGTGCTGATAAAAGAAGCAGACTGAGACAGCAGCAGGGGGACAGCATCACAGGCGCAGCATAGCAGTACCTATTCAGGGTGGTGAGTCCTCTGGGTGACCCGGCCTCTCTGCAGCACAGGAGGGTGGCCTATTGATATCTTGCCTGGAGCCCTGTGAGTGTCAGCGTGTGGTCAGCATGGCATCTGAGCCAGATGTCTTCTCCCCTGAAACGCCAGATTTAGCAGCTGGTGCCCCTGAGGTGTCTATGAACGCTATGACTGCAATCCTAGAGGCGTTTGCTGCCAGGGTGGAAGCAGCACACGGGAATACAGGGGGTAGTAAATGCCCCATCCCCTGCAAGCTTCTGGGGATAATTCTGGTGCAGAACCAGGTCCAACTACGGCTCGGGGCCCAGATTCTGACGCATCAGAGACTGCAGACCGTGACCGGACAGTGAGAATGACTCAAAGTCCAGGTCAGTACGCGAGACGGCTTTGGTATCTGACCTTATTACTGCAGTGCGGGATATGCTAAAATTGGAAAATACTGCAGAAGCAGCAGAGACTCCGGTCCACTTGGGTTTCATAGACCTGCCCGCACTGCTAAGGTGTTCCCTTGTGTGTCTTTTGATAAACTCTTATACAAGGAATGGGAGAACCCACTGAGGGTCTTTACAGCCCCAAAGAGGTTTGCGGTACGGTACCCCTTTTGAGGAGAGTTTTCTGAAGAAATGGACCTCTCCCCCCTATAGTGGACCCTCCGGTGTCCAGACTTAATAGAGCCACCACAATTCCTGTAGAAGGGGCTCCTGTTTTCTAGGACCCTGTGGATAAGAAGGCTGAAGCACTCGCTTGCTACCGATACTCAGTGGTAGGCTCGGCAGTACGCCCGGCATTGGCGGGGGCCCTAGTGTCTCACACACTTACTGAATGGGCAAGATTGCTACTCCAGGGGTTAAGGAGCGAGATGCTCCTCCTGATGAGATAACATTGGCCGACCTGTTGGTCCAGGGCCTTAGGTTTGTCTGCGAGTCAGACATGAATACTATTCCCCTGCTGTCTAAAACTTTGGTTTATGCAGTAGCAATACGCCGCCTGATCTGGCTAAAAGGCTGGTCTGCGGACCAGACTTCCAAGAAAGCCCTGTTGGATCTGCCTTTTAAGGGCGACAGACTTTTTGGGGCTTCTCTGGATGACATCATCAAGGATGCCACAGGAGGTAAAAGCACTTTGCTTCCCCAAATTAGCAAGGGTAAGGGGCCACGCCAAGGGCAAGGGCCCTCCTTTACTGCACACAAGTGGTTTTTTCGTCCCCCTAGGGCGACAGGGAAAAGACCCCAGGCCGATAAAGCGCCTGCCCAAGGACAAAAGCGTCCCTGGTCCCGCATACCCAATAAGCCTGCGGACAAATTTGCGTCCGCATGAAGGTCCACCCCCACCCAGCTCTCGGGTGGGGAGACGTCTTCGCAAATTCGCGACTCAGTGGACAGCACTAATCTCCGACAGGTGGGTTTGCGAAGTAATCTCCTCAGGCTACAAGATAGAGTTTCTCTCTTGTCCACCGGACAGATTCAACACCTCCAATCTCCAGCTACTACCGACCCATCGGGAGGCCCTGTATGGGGCGGTCCAGGGTCTACTGGAACGCGGGGTAGTTATTCCAGTTCCAGAACTGGAACGGGGTTTTTACTCAAATCTGTTCATTGTGCCGAAGAAGGAGGGGGTTCGTCCAAGCTTGGATCTCAGAGCCCTCAATTGCTTTGTGAAGGTACAAAGTTTTCGGATGGAGTCGGTTCGATCTGTAGTCATGGCTCTCCATCCGGGGGACTTTCTGGCCTCTTTGGACATCAAGGACGCATACCTGCATGTCCCCATATACTCCAGACACCAGAGGTTTCTGCGATTTGCTATCGGGAAGGACCACTACCAGTTTGTGGCCCTCCCGTTGGGCCTTGCCTCAGCACCCAGGACGTTCACCAAGGTGCTCGCTCCGATTCTGGCACTTCTAAGACAGCGGGGTATCGCTATCACAGGCTACTTATACGACCTTCTGCTGAAGGCCCCTTCAAGCTCAGAATTAGAGGTAAGCGTGTTTATTACCTGTCAGACTCTTTGAGACTGTGGTTGGATACTAAACACGCAAAAGTCAGTATTGGTGCCCACTCAACGCCTAGTGTTCCTGGGGTTGATTCTGGATTCCTGAGAGGCAAAGGTATTCCTCCCTGTGGAGAAGTTGCAGACCCTCCGGGCTGCAGTACGGCAGCTGACTTCCAGGAATTGGTTGTCACTCCGTTTTTGCATGCGAGTGTTGGGCCTCATGGTAGCCTCCTTCGAGGCGGTCCCATATGTTCAATACCACACTCGAGTGTTACAGAAGGAAGTTCTGTCCAGATGGAACAGATGCCCTTCATCTCTGGATTATCAAATCCGAGTGAGCCACCTAGTCAGGAGATCCCTGGTATGGTGGCTGACAGCACCGGCTGTAATGGCCGGGAAGTAATTTCTTCCGGTTTACTGGATAGTGATCACGACGGACGCCAGCCTTACAGGTTGGGGGGGAGTCTGGGGTGTCCAGTCGGCGCAGGGTCGCTGGACCCCAGAGGAAGCCCTCCTGCCGATCAATGTCCTGGAGATCCGGGCGATCAAGCTGTGCCTCTTCAAATGGTCTCAGAGACTGCAAGGGCGTCCAGTCAGGATCCAGTCAGACAACGCCACAGCAGTGGCATATGTCAATCATCTAGGAGGAACAAGAAGCTCAGCTGCAGCATCGGACATCGCTCGCATCCTGAAGTGGGCAGAGAGGAGCGTACCGGCACTGTCGGCCGTGTACATTCCGGGTGTGGAAAACTGGCAGGTGGACTACCTGAGCCGCCAGATGCTGGACCAGGGAGAATGGTCCTTACACCCGGAGGTGTTCCAACTCCTCTGCCAAAGATGGGGCACACCAGACGTAGATCTTCTGGCTTCCCGACTCAATCGGAAGGTATTGAGATTTGTGGCCCGGTCAAGAGACCCATGGGCAGACGCAACGGACGCGTTGGTAGCATCGTGGGGTCAGTATCGGCTAATCTATGCCTTCCCTCCCTTAAGGCTTCTTCCTCTTCTGCTCCGCAGAGTGGAGGCAGAGGGAATTCCAATGATCCTAATCGCTCGAGATTGGCCTCAGCGTCCTTGGTACGCCTATCTAGTACGTCTGGTAGCAGACGTCCCCTGGCGCCTACCACTACGGAAGGACCTGCTATCGCAAGGTCCCATATTCCATCCTGCTTTACAGTCATTGGCTTTAACGGCATGGCTGTTGAGAACCGGGTACTGAGAGACCGGGGCCTGTCAGACTCAGTAATCTCTACTATGAGAAGTGCTCGAAAACCGTCCTCTAGGAAGGTCTATCACCGCACTTGGAGGGCCTACATCTCCAGGTGTGAGGAAATGAAATGGCATCCGCGTACCTATTTGGTTTCCAGAATCCTGCTGTTTTTACAGCATGGGGTGGACCAAGGGCTTGCCCTAAGTACGATTTAAGGGACAGATATCTGCCCTGGCTGTCTTTTTTCAGCGACCCCTGGCGACTCACTCTCTCGTGAGTACATTTGTGCAGGGGGTCCGACAGGTGGCCCCTCCGGTCCGTCCCCCGTTACCTCCGTGGGACTTGAACCTGGTCCTCTCGGTGCTTCAGAAGGCACCGTTTGAGAATATTAGAGATATTCCCCTGTTGACACTTTCTCAGAAAGTGGTCTTTTTGGTGGCTGTTACGTCAGTTAGACGAGTCTCTGAGCTGGCAGCCTTGTCCTGCAAGGCTCCCTATTTGATTTTCCACAAGGATAAGGTGGTGCTGCGGCCGCAGCCTTCCTTTCTTCCGAAAGTCGTTTCGGCTTTTCATCTCAACGAAGACATTGTACTTCCATCCTTGTGTCCTCAGCCGTCGAATCCTAAGGAGTCGGCGTTGCATTCCTTGGACGTTGTCCGAGCTTTGAGAGTATACCTATCTGCTACTTCCCTGTTCCGGAAGTCAGACTCACTGTTTGTTTCGGTGGCTGGTCCCAAGAAGGGCCAAGCAGTCTCATCGGCCACCATCTCTAGGTGGATCCGACAGATAGTAATCCAGGCTTACGCCTTAAAGGGTCAGGCGACCAGGGCAATAGGTGCCTCTTGGGCTTTCCGACATCAAGCGTCTGTTTCCCAATTATGTAAAGCGGCGACTTGGTCGTCCGCTCACACTTTCACAAAATTCTACAAAATTGATGTAGGTGCATCTTCGGATGCCTCTTTTGGCCGCAAGGTTTTGCAAGCGGCTGTTTAGAGTTGCAACTCCTCCGTTGGAGGAGTGCTGTTTTGTGTTTGGGGTGAAGTTTATTTTTATGCTGTTACCACCCCTCGTTTTTTCTCTGACACTGCTTTGGGACGTCCCACTTTGTCAATAGAGAAGCTGTGTCGGTCCATGGACGAAAGAGTAAATAGGATTTTTTACTCGCCGTAAAATCCTTTTCTCTGAGTCCATGGACCGACACAGCACCCACCCCTCCTTTTAAGTTTGTACTGCTTTTTGACGAACTGATCTGCGAAGATGCAGACTGAGAGGGTATACCCAGAGGGTCCGCCCCCTGGGCGGTACTGTAGAAGGTGTGATGCAACACTTTTTACAAGTTTTTCTGCCTAGTCACTCCTAATTAACGGATAATACCCACTTTGTCAATAGAGAAGCTGTGTCGGTCCATGGACTCAGAGAAAAGGATTTTACGGTGAGTAAAAAATCCTATTTTACTATATAAAGTTAAAACAACAAGGGCAGAAGATTTAATAGATGGAAAGTTTAAAAAAAATCACTAAAGGTCCACTTTAATTGGAATGGAGGAGGAAGGGAGTGGGCTGTCACTTATCACTGTGTATACACCCACATGTGTGACTCTATAGTCACATGGGCTGCTCAGATGTGATAGGGATGAAATGCTCAGCATAGAAACTCACTGAAAACTGAGCATGTGCAGAGCTGCCAACACTGCTCTGCAAAATTCTCAGCTGAATTGGGGACGTGATCAAAAGGTGGAGATAGAGAGCAGCAGGATCAACCAGGCTTTTTGAAGAGTACTGAAAACAAATCTCATAGTGACTGAGTAGTGAGTATGAACAGCATGTAATACAACATATATTTATTTTTTATGATGTGGGTTTAGTGACCCTTTACATACTCCATTATAAAAAAAAAATATAGATATGTACTTTAATACAGGAGAAGTCTGAAATTGCACTCACTTACTGCTTCTGTATGTAGAAAATATCGATATATAGTCTTGATGGCTAGTGTAGCGCCCTGCTCCTATTGGGTAGGCGCTAGTTGTAAATTTAGTTGTCTGAGCTGTAGTTTAGCTCAGAATAATTGTGTACATTTCTGGTTTCTGTTCCAGTCCAGCTGTGTTGCGCATTTTTCCACTTGACTGCGGGTGTCGCTGTCACCACAGTTCAAGGTTGGAAATGCAGCAGGCTGGATGTATTGGCTACCTCTTGCCCAGAAACAGCTCAGTGGGATTGGTCCCCCCGCTGTGCATTCTGGGAGAGGGTACTTAAGGGACAGACACCATCTTCCGGGTCTGTCTGCCATGATAGCCCTTCTGGCCTAAGGTGTGCTGTAGCAGTTTTCCCACCTTGGGGCCGGCGGGCCCGAGGCCTCGTTACTGGAAGTAGGCCCAGGAGTTCTGGGGCCTACTAGTAAGGGGTGGTCCTGTGCTGTCTTGCCTGTGGGAAGAAGTCGAGGAATTGAAGAAACCAGGGGAGGACTTTTCTAGGAGAGGACCGAGCCTAAAGGGCTGGTATCTCAGGAAAAGCCTGGAGACTCAATTGGAGGACGCATCCTGACCTCTCTACCTCACAGTATTGCCGGATGGGCTGAAAGAAACTGGTACTGTGTGACTGTACTTATTCGTTGAAAAAGGTTCTGGATCATACAATCCTGCGGCAGAGGATTGGGCAGAGACTAAGTGCATTCTTCAAGTCTGTGGCAGAGACTATGACCGAGCACCACACCGGCTCCTAGGTCAGTGAGAGAGGCCTATCCAGTGGTTGCTAGATCCAGTTTGGAAACTGTTTGTCCTCTGGATCGAGAAAAGTACCCGTGATCCGGAAATACAAGGTACCTGAATCTCCTCTAATCCTCCATCCCTCTAAATGACTATTTCTTTAATAACACCATTGAAAAGGAGACTATGGGGCTGATTTAAGAAAATGTTGGCTTATTTGCGCAGGCAGGAATAATTATTGCGACATGGCGCATGCTGTCGACTTGCGCCGTATTCGTGGAATCATTGCGCGTATGGGCGCAGACACATTCTTAAATATGAAACAGACATTGTGCACTTGCTCATTGTAATGCTGATCATGTTAATGAGCTTGTCCTTATCACATGGATAATATTGCTTCAACTTTTATTCCTTTCATTCATTTCTTTTTGAAACAACTCAATATTCATTCTAGAGATCTTCCTCCTATCAACAACTGTGCAGATGTTTACTGGACTTGTAATTGTGCATTTTGTGGTGATAGTCTATAATCATTGGTGGAGCCAAAACTTCCATGAAAACATCTTCTCAACACATGTCTGTGTATTGTGCATTCTGGACAATTCTTTCCCCATACACTGTCCAATCTGATTGGATGACATTTACATCCACTCATTTCTCTGAGCAATTAATTTCCCCATACACTGTGCAATCTGATTGCACAGTGTATGGGGAAAGAATTGTCCAGAATGCACAATACACAGACATGTGTTGAGAAGATGTTTTCATGGAAGTTTTGGCTCCACCAATGATTATAGACTATCACCATAAAATGCACAATTACAAGTCCAGTAAACATCTGCACAGTTGTTGATAGGAGGAAGATCTCTAGAATTAATATTGAGTTGTTTCAAAAAGAAATGAATGAAAGGAATAAAAGTTGAAGCAATATTATCCATGTGATAAGGACAAGCTCATTAACATGATCAGCATTACAATGAGCAAGTGCACGATGTCTGTTTCATATTTAAGAATGTGTCTGAGTTCCAGCCCAGGCGCCCTAGGCCTGGTCGGAGCGGAGTTGGAGTCCATCCCAGGCACCTTCAGCCTGGGGTGAGGTACTAAACCGGAGGCCTGGGGCCCAGTGACTTTGACTGGGTCCCGCAAGGGCGGAGGAGTCCGAGGGTCCCTGAGGTGGATGGGGCCCATGTCTGAGGTGAGGAGGCCGGGGAGGTCACCCGTCTGAAGAGTCCGGAGCAGCATCAACCCGGTGACGGATGGGCCCTGGTAACTCCCTTGGAGGGACATCTTCCCCCTGACAGGGGCCACAGCGCAGCGAAGGTACTCCAATTGATATTCTCCAGAGTCGCTGGTAGAGAATCACAAGTTTCAAGTTCTCTCTCTAGCCAATGGCTATAGCAACCACTGGTGAGACCATAGTGGTTTAGTTTACTATTAGGACAGTGCCTCGACCTGCTCGCTCCACCGTGTTGAATTGTTTATGGATCTCAACTAATTATCTGACCAAGAACTGTTTAATCGTATGCGACAATAAAGCAAGTGTTGGATCCTTATCGGTGTGTTTTACTCTGGTTGATGGGAGCAAAGAGAAGTGTCAGCACAGCAGGACTTTGTTACTAATTGAAGCACACAGGCCCGAGGAGAATAACTGGTACTGGCCTTCACCTCACCCACTGTAATGGGGAGGACATGGGCCGTAGCGCATCTCACTCTCAAGTATAATATACCCCTGGACAAGAGCTATCGGATAACCGATACACAAGAGGAGGTGGTGAGGTCGCTACACGTGGGGGCTCATGAGTCCGGGATGATGTGTGTTTTGACCATGGAGCTGAGAACGGTTGTGTCTGAACTTTGCTGCCCAGAGGAGTTCCGAGTGGGTCGGCCATGTGATCGGCCAAAGTGCATCCCTGCTCAAAGTCGTGGACATGACCCTAAGACGGGAAAGGCCCATGCAGAAGAGCGAGAAGAGGGAGAAGTCCAGCCGTGTGACGTACTACATGTGGGGGCTTTTACTGCACTGCGCCATGAGGCACCCCATAGCTGTGCAGTTCGTGGGCCTGAGGCTGGTGGAAGCCCGCGAAAACGTGCAAGTTGTGGGAGGAGTCTGGCCACGTGGAGGGACTCACGTGGAGACTCCGGCGTGTGGTCAGTGCGTGATGGAGCAGCAGACAGTCGGGATGGCCTCAAGCTCCCCGTGGATTCCGGTTCCCTACCCCACGAAGATGACTACCTTTGCTGCTCCCCTTACAGACACGGGAATAAGACTCAGGCCCCGAGGACGGTTGGCTCTGTACACCTGCAGAGACACGGAGGCCCTCGGCGTGATCTGTCCTGGATGCTCGGGACTGGTGGTCCACCTGAAGCCATTCGGGCGTTGTGAAGCATGCAGAGAATTTCTATTTGAGGTGGAGCCATCCACAGTAAGGCCCCAGGCCCTTCGCCTCAACTGCCTCACAGGTACCGCTACTTCGGAAGGGGAGATCCAGGCCTTTGCGGAGGTCCCCGTACGCACTGACCAGGGCGACGTGACTGCCCAACCAGAGACTGAGAAAGAAAAATCCGAGGATGCTGCTTCGGTCGCCACAGATTCCCTGCTCCCACCTCCAAAGAGGAAAGTCGGCCTGGTGCAGGCCTCCTGTGGTCGTGGTCGAGCTTCACCCCGTCGCTTGCCGGGCCTGGATGGATCTGGTTGGAAGAGTCCTGGACATCCCAGTTCTACGAAAGGTCAAGGTGAGCCAGGGGCTGGGACTGTGGTGGTGGTTGGAGGTGTCGGGAGCCCACAGCCGGTGGAGCCCGCTAGGGAGGGTAGTTCCACGTCTACTAGAGACTACCTTCCCGCAGAGATGTATGACACCTCCGACCTAGAATCGCTGTCGGACTGTGGGGATGACGGTGAAATAGATTAACTTTTTCAACGCAAGGGCTGGGACAAATGCCCACTATCTGTGTTATGTGCACCACGAGATTCGCCTATGTCCATAGGAGACAGCACGCCCCGGGTGGAAGCCCCGGAGCTCACGAGGAAGCCTAGTCCTTCGCTTGTCCTTCCATCATCCGCAGCATCACCCGTTCCGGTGGCGGGGACACAGCGCGTATCACTACGAGCACCAAGATTCAAGCCACCAGAGGTAGTGAAAGTACCTCGGCATCCAGAGGCCCTTGTTCCGCCAGGAGAAGGTGAGCGGGCCACAATGCCTCCTTTGGCCCGATTGCAGCGGCTTTTCTGCCAGAGGGTGGCCCGTGAGTACGGATGGGAATATCCTTACTTGCCTCGGGACTTACTTTTTGAGGTTGAAGTTCTGCGGCAGCGGTGGTATGATGAGTTTGTTTGGGAGAAGCTTAAAGTGTCTCATGCCCACCGGTACCTGGCTTGTTCGCCCCCAGTGTCCAAACAATTCAGAGACTGCAGAGCAGACTGGATGTGGGGCCGCCATATCCATGCAGACAAGGTGCGCATCTGCAGGAAGGATGGAGAGGACATCGATTATTCGGTGGAAACTTTCGATTAGCATCTGAAGCCCCTGTTCATGCCGCATCCGAAATTTTACTTGTGAGGAGAAAAAAAACTCTCCTGTATGTTTTTTTGCTGCTGAACTTTCTGGAAGTGCCTTTGCCAGAATATCAGAACTGTGCCCTAGTTTTTTATTTGGGCTTTTCTACTCTTTGGAGGAATGAGAGTTGTTTTGTTTTGTTCTCTCTTTCTTCATACGTCAGAGACAAAGACTTTGGGGTAGAATCAGAGTAGGGACACAAGGAGAAGAAGGAAGGTTGCCTGGAAGATTTCACCAAGTGTCATTACCGCGGCACTGTCACCAGGTGGCAGTGTTGCGCAACGGTTGTTTGTTTTTTTCTTTTCACACTTGCATCACCTTACTCATTGGAGCGAATGGGTCTCTCGGCTGATAGACCCATTCATTCCAAATTTACACAAATGTGTTAGGATGTTGTGTTTTTGTTTCCCTTCTGCAGGAGATCCATCTGTCAAGACTGCTGAGTGTGGGGTGGTTCTTAGACAGTGATGGGAGGGATTGTATATGTGTATATGCTTAGATGGTTTTATGGAAACGTTTTATTATTTTATGTTCCCCTTTCCTTGAGCAGGTCTTGGCACAATTAGGATTTAATTTTTGAGGGATAGCCTCTGGGGTCAGGCTTATGTCACCACTCCATGGGAGACGTGGGCTTGGACCAGACGCTGAGGACAAGCGTCAAATCACTGGGGGGAGAGTGTAGCGGGGGTTTAAATTTAGGGGGATACACCTGGGTGGTAGTATGACCCAGGTGTGTATAATCATGAGAGGATTTAGACCATTTTTTATTCGTGGAGGACTGGGTGGTGTACTATTCTCCTTGGCCTGTGGGTGGCGGGGTTCCCACAGGTCTAAGGTAGATCCACTGCCGCAGAGCTATCCTTTTTGTCCCTTTCTGGAGATGGTACGGCAAGGGCGGGGAACCTGCCGTGACGTCAAGGGAGTAGATAAAAGGGGGAGACACCCTCACCACGAGGTCTTCTTCTTCATCACGCGCCCAGGCACCCTAGGCCTGGGTGCGGGCGGTCCGGAGTTCCGGCCCAGGCGCCCTAGGCCTGGTCGGAGCTGAGTTGGCGTCCATCCCAGGCACCTTCAGCCTGTGGTGAGGTACTAAACCGGAGGCCTGGGGCCCAGTGACTTCGACTGGGTCCCGCAAGGGCGGAGGAGTCCGTGGGTCCCTGAGGTGGATGGGGCCCATGTCTGAGGTGAGGAGGCCGGGGAGGTCACGCGTCTGAAGAGTCCGGAGCAGCATCAACCCAGTGACGGATGGGCCTTCGGTAACTCCCTTGGAGGGACATCTTCCCCCTGACAGGGGCCACAGTGCAGCGAAGGTACTCCAATTGATATTCTCCAGAGTCGCTGGTAGAGACTCACAAGTTTCAAGTTCTCGCTCTAGCCAATGGCTATAGCAACCACTGGTGAGACCACAGTGGTTTAGTTTACTATTAGGACAGTGCCTCGACCTGCTCGCTCCACCGTGTTGAATTGATTATGGATCTCAACTAATTATCTGACCAAGAACTGTTTAATCGTATGCGACAATAAAGCAAGTGTTGGATCCTTATCGGTGTGTGTTACTCTGGTTGATGGGAGCAAAGAGAAGTGTCAGCACAGCAGGACTTTGTTACTAATTGAAGCACACAAGCCCGAGGAGAATAACTGGTACTGGCCTTCACCTCACCCACTGTAATGGGGAGGACATGGGCCATAGCGCATCTCACTCTCAAGTATAATATACCCCTGGACAAGAGCTATCGGATAACCGATACACAAGAGGAGGGGGTGAGGTCGCTACACATGCATTACAATGAGCACAAGCCCAATGTATAAGCAGTTGTGCACTCTGGAGAACGCAGATGCGCCCGTGTGCAAGACACATATTTAACAAGCTAAAGCGTGTGCGCCCTGTCAGGCGAGCATAAAATGGTGTGCTTTGTCAATGCACATGTGCAGTTGAGTAAGCTGAAAGAAGGGTGTAAAAAAGGCTTGATTAGTTGTAAGACAGATCTACATGTTCTGGACAGAATTTGTACATTTAAACAATATTATATACCGTATATACTCAAGTATAAGCCGACCCGAATATAAGCCGAGGCACCGAATTTTACCACAAAAAAATGGTAAAACGTATTGACTCGAGTATAAGCCTAGGGTGTCCATCTGCATGCCTCACTGTGCCTCACTGTGTCCATGTGCATGCCTCACTGTTCCCAAGCCTCACTGTGCCCATGACTAGACTGACGTTTAACATGGGAGTCTATGGAAGGGGTGCCTGGTTTGAAAAATCGGTGCTCCCCGGCCGTAGGTCCCCCAGACAACAAACTTTGCACACTTGTAGAGGAAAAATAGGGCTACATGTTTGCTAAGTTCCGGGTCCAGGGTACCTACGACCGGCCAGTACCGAGTCCCCAAAGTCACCGGAGAAATTACCATTTAACATGGGAGTCTATGGAAGGGGTGCCCGGCTTTGAAAAATCGGTGCTCCCCAAACTTTGCACACTTGTAGAGGAAGAGTGGGGCAACATGTGTGCCAAGTTTGGGGTCCAGGGGACCTACGGCCGGCCGGTACCGGGTCCTCAAATTCCGGGAGATCAGGCGCAAAAAGGTGACTCGAGTATAAGCAGACAAAAAAATGTGCTGAAAAATGCAGCTTATACTTGAGTATATACGGTACATACTTTTTAGCCTGGTAACAGAAGATGGTAAACTAGTAAAGTTATCTACAGTATTCAGACAAAAATGTTGAAGATTACATTGGCTGCGCTTGCTAATGGTAGGCGCGAAAGATTGCGCAAGTGCGCAACAGCACTTCCTATGTAAATATGGTTTGGTGCATATAAGTGCACCATCATTTTTGATAAATGTTTTGAGTCCCATTTTTTGTGCAATTGCTCCAATTTCTCCACTGCACCACAGGCGCAGGTCTTTAGTAAATCACCCCCTATGTGTTGATGCTGACATCTGTGAAAACTCTTCAATGGAACCCCTATGACGGATACGGTGGAACAGACAAGTAACGGCATGACCCAAAAATTTAAACAGCAGCTCCTGCGGGGGTAGTGCTACATTAGTGAAAGGGGCAGCTGCAGTCCGGAGGGTTGGCAGTGCCTCAAGATGTGGTTCTAGGTTCAGTGACCACAGAGAGGAAGTGCTGGAAAAGTGTGAGCTGTGTCATCTCATCTACTTTTCAAGTTTATGGGCTTGAAAAGCAGATGGGGTGACACAGCTCACACTTTCCCAGCACTTCCTCTCTGTGGTCACTGAGTCCCTGCCTATAATGGGCCTTTGCTACAAATATTGCTATAGGGTGACATCTCTGGCTTCTGCAAGAAAGTGTGTGCAGGAGGAAGAAGAAGAGCTGTATAGATATATATATATATATAGAGAGAGAGAGAGAGAGAGACTGTATATAGGAGGAGTTGTCCCTGAAGTTTCTTCCGAAGTAAAGTGGGCATCCCATAATCTTCCATCCCAATCCAAGTTTATATCCCTCAATAAAACAAAAAAAAACAAAGTCACAGACTGTTCTCTGACTCTGGATATTCGGTGTGCCTGGCTGTGCAGGGTGGGGGATCCCATTCTACTTGCAACTCCTTAGGGGTGTGCTACATTTTATTACCGGTACTCAGGGCCGGCCCTACCATGGGACCCGATGGTACCACGGTCCCAGGCGGCACTTTCAGGGGAGCGGCAAATCAATGTTCAAACTGCTGCCTAAAAATCTCTCTACGTTTTGAGCCAAGCTCAGCAAGGGGCAGCGGCGGGTGTCCTGTGATTGGCCGAGCAGGTTATGTGGGAGGGACGGACAGCAGACATGAGGCTTGTGATTCGCCTGGAGGAGCGGAGGAGCTGGACTGTGGGTAATCGCGCCAGCCCTGCATGCTCCCGGAGTCCTAACTAGCGCTGTGTGTCACAGGAGACCTGAGGTCTGTCTCTCATCTCCCTGTCAGCTGCCCGCGGCCCCCCCCCTCTCTATCAGCCCCCCCCTCCTTAGGTCTGTCTCTCTCATCTCCCTGTCAGCTGCCCGCGGCCCCCCCCTCTCTATCAGCCCCCCCCTCCTTAGGTCTGTCTCTCTCATCTCCCTGTCAGCTGCCCGCGGCCCCCCCTCTCTATCAGCCCCCCCTCCTTAGGTCTGTCTCTCTCATCTCCCTGTCAGCTGCCCGCGGCCCCCCCCTCTCTATCAGCCCCCCCCCCCCTCCTTAGGTCTGTCTCTCTCATCTCCCTGTCAGCTGCCCGCGGCCCCCCCCCTCTCTATCAGCCCCCCCTCCTTAGGTCTGTCTCTCTCATCTCCCTGTCAGCTGCCCGCGGCCCCCCCTCTCTCTATCAGCCGCCCCCCCCCTCCTTAGGTCTGTCTCTCTCATCTCCCTGTCAGCTGCCCGCGGCCCCCCCTCTCTCTATCAGCCGCCCCCCCCCTCCTTAGGTCTGTCTCTCTCATCTCCCTGTCAGCTGCCCGCGGCCCCCCCTTTCTCTATCAGCCGCCCCCCCCCCCTCCTTAGGTCTGTCTCTCTCATCTCCCTGTCAGCTGCCCGCGGCCCCCCCTCTCTCTATCAGCCGCCCCCCCCTCCTTAGGTCTGTCTCTCTCATCTCCCTGTCAGCTGCCCGCGGCCCCCCCTCTCTCTATCAGCCGCCCCCCCCTCCTTAGGTCTGTCTCTCTCATCTCCCTGTCAGCTGCCCGCGGCCCCCCTCTCTCTATCAGCCGCCCCCCCCCCCCTCCTTAGGTCTGTCTCTCTCATCTCCCTGTCAGCTGCCCGCGGCCCCCCCTCTCTCTATCAGCCGCCCCCCCCCCTCCTTAGGTCTGTCTCTCTCATCTCCCTGTCAGCTGCCCGCGGCCCCCCCTCTCTCTATCAGCCGCCCCCCCCCTCCTTAGGTCTGTCTCTCTCATCTCCCTGTCAGCTGCCCGCGGCCCCCCCTCTCTCTATCAGCCGCCCCCCCCCTCCTTAGGTCTGTCTCTCTCATCTCCCTGTCAGCTGCCCGCGGCCCCCCCTCTCTCTATCAGCCGCCCCCCTCTTCCTCTCTATCAGCCGCCCCCCTCTTCCTCTCTATCAGCCGCCCCCCTCCTCCTCTCTGTCAGACCCCCCTCCTCCTCTCTGTCAGACCCCCCTCCTCCTCTCTGTCAGACCCCCCTCCTCCTCTCTGTCAGACCCCCTCCTCCTCTCTGTCAGACGTGTGGCAGGTGACGTCATGGCAAGGGACAATCCGCTACGTGTGGCAGGTGATGTTGTGGCAAGTGACATTCTGCAATGTGTGGCATCGTGGCAAGTGACCAGCCGCAATTTGTGGCAGATGGCATTGTGGCAAGTGACAATTTGCAACAAGTGACAATCTGCATCTGGTGGCAGGTGACGCGGCAAGTGACACACTCGGGGCTCCTACTTATTCGGCATTATGGTGAGTTGAACTATTTTATTTTATATAACAATAGAAATAATGCACTTCAATCATTTTTTGTGATTCTGCACGGCATCGATTTAACTGACAATTGCGCGGTCGTGTGACGTTGTACCTAAACAAATAGAGCTTTCTTTTGGTGGTATTTGATAACTTCTGCGGTTTTTATTTTTTGTGCTATAAACAAAAATAGCGACAACTTTGAAAATTGTTTTTTATTTTAACTTTTGCTATAATAAACATCCAAAAAAAAAAAAAATTTCTTCATCAGTTTAGGTCGATATGTATTCTTCTACATATGTTTGGTAAAAAAAAAAACGCAATAAGTGTATATTGATTAGTTTGCACAAAAGTTATTGCATCTACCAAATAGAGGATAGATTTATGGCATTTTTATTATTATTATATTTTTTTTTACTAGTAATGGCGGTGATCTGCGATTTTTAGCGAAACTGTGACATTGCGGTGGACAGATTGGACACTTGACACTTTTTTGGGACCAGTGACATTTATACAGCGATCTGTGCTATAAAAATGCACTGATTACTGTGTAAATGTCACTGTCAGGAAAGGGGTTAAATGTGTTCCCTGGGAGGTGTTTCTAACTGGGGGGATGGGGACTGACTGGAGGAGGAGAGAGATCTCTGTTCCTAATCACTAGGAACAGCAGATCTGTCTCTCCTCCCCTGTCAGAATGGGGATCTGTCTGTTTACATTGACAGATCCCCGTTCTGGCTCTATGGAGCGATCGCGGGTGGCCAGCTGACATCTCGGCCAACGGCCACGCACAGGTCCTTTTATACTCCTATATACATGTATAGAGCCATGACAGGTCCATTTTGGTTATCATGATATAAAATAATGAATATGGGGGCATTTTGGTGGGCGTGATTTTTCTTTTGGGGGGGGGCAGCATTTCATTCTTGGTACCAGGCAGCACAATGTCTTGGGCCGGCACTGCCGGTACTTTATATAGCGCCATCAATTTCTGCAGCTCTTTACATATATATTGTTCATTCACATCGGTCCCTGCCCTCAAGGCGTTTATAAGCTAAGGTCCCTTAGCTTAAATTAAAGGTGTCATGGTTAAATAAAAGAAAAAATATGCAATAGACATGTGTACTGCCAAAAAAAAATTGTTTTAGTTTTAGTTTTTTTGCTTTTTTCCGAAATTCGGGAAATTCGAAAATTCGGCATTTGGAGATTCGAAAATTCGGAATTCGGAAATTCAAAAAATTCGGAAATTAGAAAATTTGGAATTCGGAAATTCAAAAATTCAGAATTCGGAAATTCTAAAATTTGGAAAATCGGAAATTCAAAAGTCCAAGAAAAAAAGAAAATCAGTAAAATTCTAAATAATAACTACCGGTAATAACTATTAAATTACAGGTATTGTAATTTCCTTTCAAATTTGTTACTGAAAGTAACTAATACAAATTTATCTGAAGTTACGAATTAGCCGAAATAACGAATAGAACATCTAAACAAATGAAATGGAACAAATTAATAATAAATAATAATAATAATAATAAAAAGTTTTTATTATTATTATTGCTATTTATTATTATTAGATTGTTACGTTTCATTCGTTTAGATGAGGCATTCGTTATTTTGGATAATTCGAAACTTCGGATGAATTCGTATTCGTTACGTTCACTAACAGCCAAATTTGAAAGGAAATTCCAATACCTAATCTCCAAATAACCAAAATCTAGAATTTCGAATTTCCGAAATGTAGAATTTCCTAATTTTCGAAATTTACGAAATTTCTGTATTCCGACTTGTTCATTCCCCGACTTAGTTGGGGTAGGCGGTACACTTTGGTTGGTGTGGGTCAGCTATGCCTTGTGACCATTGACCTCTGGGAACCCTTCTTCTAACCCTCTAACCCCAACCCTTGAAAATTCAAAATTTTGAATTTCCGAATTCCCGAAATTTCTAATTTCCGAATTTTTACATTTCCGAATTTCCGAATTTCCGAAATCGGAAATTCGACATTTCGGAAATTAAAAATTTCCGGAATCCGAAAATTCGGAAATTGAAAAGTTCGGAAATTCTGAAGTTTCGGAATGAACTAATTTGTCAAAATTAGTTAAAAAACGAATTCGGAACTAAACTAATTGCACATCTAATATGCAATCAGTGCACATTACAGCATTTATCACGTTACAGAAATATATTTGTTGATCTACCAGAAATGCACACAGCTCCCAAGTTTTGTTGTGGACTGAGTGGTGTCAGCCCTGCCCAGTTGCTTATTTGCTAAACTACTCAGTCTCTCCTACTATTCTTTATAACATAGTGCCTCAAGCTGGCTGCATTATGATAATTTTTTTTAGTTACAACGTAGATAGACGAATCTCCTGTCCCAACTATTGTATCCTGACAGCCGACACCAGCAGCTGTCAAAATTCCCCTAACAATTTTTGAGCAATCCACAATAAGAATTCTGGCGATTAATTACACCCCTTAGGACAACACAGGACAACTCTGATATTTTGACATCATTAACAAGTATCTTTTAACTTACTGAACAGGTATAGAAAAACCAATTTCACCAGTATATTTAGCAGACCAAATGGGAGCAAATAAGAGAAATACACAAAGGCCTTGGACAAGCAGAGTGTTTTTCTAAGGCCTTTGCAGGAGCCTTGAACTGTAGGTACTGTAGATGTAAGCCATAAATCCTAGGCATTCACCGCTATGATATTGGACCCTGTTTTCAATCTGGCCCAGTCGAATGAATGGGAGAGGACAACTGGTCAGCCTGTAGAATCTTTGAAGGCAAAGTCAGGATTCCAGTTACTACTGGGGAATGTTGACTGTTGATTCTTGGGGCCCACAGTGGTATCTGCAGCAAGTTGATCAACGTTCCTGAGGTGGTGTGGTGTGGATCAGGGCCCCATGTTAATATCATGTGTAGTGGATACCTTTTTGTATTGTTTGTGCCTCCAAAAAACCTAGCCCAAGTGAAGTAAGTCATAGTTTTAAGGGCCTTGTGACTAATGGCTACTATGCCATTCAGATCCTACAGACACAGAATGTACCTTACCACCTGAATAGTACACATAGAAAAATAGCCAACAAAGGGGTGCTTTATTTTCAAAATCGGGGTGTAATCTTGTTGCCCCCCGAACATCAATAAACAAAATCATAGGACAAACACACCTTAAAGTTCATGCCTATTTAACATTGAGAATAGACAACAGTAACTAACATGAAGCTCTGAGCATATAATATTTGGAGCAATAGTCAGAAGATATGTGCACAGTGGCATCTGCTAGGTACACAATAATAATATGTGTAAGTATCTACAGAGAATAAATATAGTGCTAAGCAAATTACCACTGGTCAGGGCCGCCATTAGAAATCATGGCCCCATATTGTCCGCCTGACAGGATACCTTCCTGCCTCCACTTGGATAGTGATGAACCAATAGCAATAAATAAAAATTCTCCAGTCCCCATCAGTTCAGCAGCAGGGGCCAGGGGCAGAGAGGGGCCTCTTTAAATACCTTTTGGTGCATGCACAACAGACCCATGGGCGGTGGCTTCCACCAATTAAGTAAAAGTTCCCAGGGCCCTCTGAGTTCAGTAGCAGGGGCCGAGCACAGAGAGGTGGCTATTCACTCATTTTTGGGAGCAGGCAGGGTAATCCTCAATGCCGCAGCTTCTGACAATTAAATTAAAGTTCTGGCCCGCCCTGGCAAATTGATATAGGCCTCGTACACACGGCCGAGATTCTCGTAGAAAAAAACATGTCGTTTTTTTCGACGAGATTCTTGGACAACCCGCGGTTCTTTGAATGGAGCGTACGCGGTGACGTCATCGACTACGACGAGCATGCGCTCGTCACATTCGATGCCGTCGCCGCCATCTTGGTATACCCTACGTATGCCTAGGAAGCTACCGCGCATGTGTCGAATTCATTTCGAACATGCGCGGGCTTCCGAGAGGACAGGTAAGTGTACACTCACTTTTCTCGTCGAGAATCTCGACGAGAAAATAGAGAGCAGGTTCTCTATTTTCTCGTCGAGATTACTTGTCGGTTTTCTTGACGAGAAACCATACACACGAATGAATTTCTCGGCAAAAAATCTCTGCCAGCAAGTTTCTTGCTGGTTTTTGCCGATAAACTCGTTCGTGTGTACGAGGCTATAGAGGAAAAGGCTGGGACTTTCATTTAATTGTCAGGAGTGAGGGCATGGAATATTACTTTGCTTGCTCTCAAAAATGAGTAAATAGTCCCCTCTCTGTCTCTGGTTCTCGCTGTTGAACTGATGGGGCCCAGGGAACTTTTGTTGAATTGCTGGGAGCCATCCCCCGTGGGACTTAAAAAGACCCTTTTCTACCCCCCCGGTCAAGTACCAGATGGCCGGCTCTACCCTCCAATCAACAGCCTTGTCACTGGTACCCAAGAGTACTGGAAAGAGGGATTGAGGTCTCCAAGTGCCAAGGTATCAGGGTATGATCCCCTTATTAACGAAAGACCACCAAGGTCAGGGTTGAGATCTCCATATATTGTAAGCTCAGAGCTTCACGTTAGGTACTGTTGTCTATTCTCAATATTAAATAGGCATGAACTTTAAATTGTGTTCGTCCTGTGATTTTGTCTCTCCAGATCCCAGAGAAACAGGAAATTGTCAAGTGCGGACTTCCTTTGCTGTGACACTCTGAAGTCTCTACGGGACATTATATGTTCTCTCAAATCACACATCTTTTAACACAATGACAAACACAGGTAATAACATTTCAGTTTTCATATTTAATACAGAATGTTTGGTTTTGCCTGAAGGTTTAATTTAAACCCTTTATTTTACATAAACCACCCTGCGATTTATAACTAGATGCCGTCTACATCTATAGTGGTCGTGTAAAAAAAGTGACATGTTACATTACTGCAAATGCAAAAATGTGATGTTGAATTTGTTACTTGTACCATTCGTGACAAACGTTAGCTGTAAAATGTTTTCTTTGTCTACATCAGAACTAATAGCAGAATTATGTAAATGAGCTGCTGTATTGGAGAGAAGCGGTGATGCTTGGTTGCATGTGATCATTTAAAGCCAATCAGCAGGAAAGGCCACAGCAAAGTTGGGTATGCAGGGTGACAGTTGATGAGCTGTTCACTCTTGCTTAAAGTGGTTGTATACCCTGTTTTTTAACTTTTACCTACAGGTAAGCCTATAATAAGGCTTACCTGTAGGTAAAAAGAATATCTCCTAAACCTGCACGGTTTAGGAGATATTCCCCTCTCAATGAGCCGCTGACTGCAGCAGCGCATGCGCAGCGGGGATTCTCGGCTAAAGCCTGGCAGCCGCCAGACCTTGCCGGCGTGCGGGAGTGACGACATCGCCGCTCCAGCCACTCACAGCGCTGGAGCGGCGATACCCGGAAGACACGCAGAGGCAAGATGACATCTCCCTCGGCGTGGACCAGGTAACTTACCGACGCCTCGCTCTAAGGTAAGTATTTCATAATGAGCTAGTATGCGGTGCATACTAGCTCATTATGCCTTTTGCCTTTCAGGTATTAAAAAAAAAAAGCAGCAGCGGGTATACAAGCGCTTTAAGGAATACTATTCACTTTTACTTTTATTTGTCTGTTTTATATGGTAAGGTCTCCTCACCTTCTCCCTTCAATCCCTTCATCTCTTTTACTGCACCCTACCAGCTATTTACTGGAGGTGTGATCAATAATCAAGTAGTATTGAATATGCAGGATATGTGACTTTAGGACCTGTTCACACCCAAGTTTTACATTATTTTTGCAAGTTTTTGTGGCGCATTTTTTGAAGCGGCATCATTCATTTTGAATGTGCCTCCCTCTGCTCCAAAAAATGTGCAAAAGAAGCTCATGTACCATATTTTGGCATTTTTTATTAATCTTTAATTTTGGGTAGACTGTACAATTGCACTGCCTTCTGCACTCTGTCCCAGTTCAATTCCATTATGTCCATTCTCATCCTTACCATCACTCTCGGCCGGCCATGCAGCCTATGAGGTGCCCTGGAGGGGTTGTTAATGAAGACAGCATTATTTGCTGTTCGCGCTATATAAATCCTGTATAATAATAATATATATATATATATATATATATATTAGACTTGTGCACAATGGAAAAATTTGTTTAGTTTCGGTTCGTTTCTTTTCGGTCCTGTTGATTCGTAATCGTTCGTAATTTTGCTAGACGGGATTTTTCGTGTTCGGACTAATTCGAATTTTCACAAGTGACATTTTTCGTTGAATCGGAATGATTCATATTAATGTAAGCCTTATTTTTTGTTGATTTATAATTCGTACTTTTGGTAGAGTACATTGTTTTTCATTGATTCTGGACACAACTCCTACTTTCGTAACTTTTTTTCGTAATTTCCCGTGTCTCTCTCACAACGACGCTGCCTATTATGCCTAATGTGCTTCGATTGGATTTGTACTTTTCTAAATACATAGCGGTTATTTGTAACGATTCGAAATCTCATATTTTACTTTCATTTTTTACATGCGGCTATTGCCTCCGCCCCTGTACACCATTTTGAGAGGGAGTTCAGCATGGTGAGGGAGAAGCAGAGAGCAGAGCAGAGTGTTATTGTGCTTCAAATGGATTCGTACATTCGTAACTTTTTTCATAACGAATTATGCCGAAGACATTCGGGCATTCGCTATTTGCGATATAATTTATTTCGGATTCGGTTTTATTTGTAATTGCTTTGTTCGGAAATTCGAATGCTTCCAAATGTCCGAAAGTTGCTAAATTCAGACGAATTTTGTTTCGTTACGAAACGAATTGCACAAGCCTAATATATATATATATATATATATATATATATATATATATATATCGAAAAAAAAAAAGAAAGCTGGATAATGGTTGCACTGTGGGAAGAATTCCATTCAATTCTTTTTGTATTTCAAGCAATCCAAAAGTAGCAAAACTACAGTATTGCATATAATTACACATTTTAAGCTAGCTATACATAGTCAGAGCCCAGACCTAAACCCCATTGAAAATCTGTGGAATGACTTGAAGACTGCAGATCACAAACAGTCACCATCAAATGTACCTGAACTTGGGCAGTTCTGCAAAGAAGAGTGGGCAAATATTGCAAAGTCTAGATGTGCAAAGTTAGTAGAGACATATCCCAACAGACTAAAGGCTGTAATTAAAGCAAAAGGTGGTTCAACAAAATACTGACACAAGGAGGAGAACCTTTTTTCAACTCGGTGATTCTGTTTTTTTTTTTTCTGACATGTTGGTGTTATATCCATTGGATCCCGCTGCTGTCAATCCAAGTCAGTGAGCCAATGAGGAGAGAAGGGGGTGGGGCCGTGTATGAATGGACACAGAGCAGCAGCTCAGCTCTGGTGCCCCTATAGCAAGCTGCTTGCTGTGGGGGCACTCGGCAGGAAGGAGGGGCCAGGAGTGCCAGCAAGGGATCCCGAGAAGAGGAAGGGCCGGGGCTGCTCTGTGCTAAACCACTACACAGAGCAAGTAAGTATATGTTTGTTATTTGTACGCAAAAAAAAAAAAAGAGACTTTAGTGTCAGTTTATGTTGTTCCCCCAAGTACCTGTTAAGCTAGTAACGATAAGAATCCTGCTTTACCTTGCTGGAAGTTATAACATTTGGTATTGATAAATATTAATATATGTGGAGGGGTTACAGTGTCTTGCTAACAGTTATCATACAGTGTATAATCCTATCATATAATATGTGAAAATAAGGCAGTGGGGTAACTGGGGCAGGTTTTGCCAAAAATGGAGCATGACCAAGCCCAGCGAGAATGGACAGAGGTGGTCACAAATTGGCAGATCCAGCTTCCAGATGTGTCCTCATATTTTACACACAGGGATAATATAAAAGTACGTCCAGCATATACGATCCTCTGTGCCAACAATTTTTACATTTCTGTCCATTTAAATACCAACAATATGTATCTTTTCATAGAACGTCCTTAGATAGGCAACGTCTGAACCATTTTAGTACTGGTGATCTTTTTCCTGTTCTTCATAATAAAGCCAAAATAATAGCCAAAACAGATGGAAGCAAGATGGCGGCTGGCCTTGTATTAAATGAACCTAAAAGAGGAGAAAAAAATATCATTATAGATTACTATTATTGTCATCATCACTGCTGTTTACAGAGCAGTAACATCATGTTCAGCAATACATACAGTGAGGTAGTAAAATACATACAGCAGTTTTCTAAATACATAGAAACAAATCCATGTACACAGAAGCTGATAAACTGCAGTTTATTGGCATTTTGGCGTTTTTTTAAAAAGCCCATTAACTGCACTATATGTTAGCCTGTGTGTTCATGTACACATGGACGTTTTTTTAGCTTTAATGAGCAGTGGAGTTAATGGGCTTTTTTCTGAACGCAAGAAGTTTGCGTTCAAAGTGCAGTTTTTTGGCCAAAACGGCGAAAAACGCTCATAAACGTTTAAAAACGCTGGCCGCAAGCGTTTTTTGGTCTATTGAAAAAAAAAAAGAAAAAACGCTACACTGAAAAACGCTAATAAAAAAAAAGCTAGTAAAAAAACGCTGATAAAAGCTAGCTTTTTCTGCTGCTTTAAAAACGACAGTTTTTGAGCTTCTGTGTACATGGAGCCTAAAGCCCCGTACACACGGTCGTTTTTCATGCCGTTAAAAATGCCATTTTTAAAAATGGCCATTAAAACCGATCGTGTGTATGCTCCAGAGCATTTTTAACGGCGTGAAAAACGGCCATTAAAAATTTCGAACATGCTCTATTTTTTCACGTCGTTTTTCATGTCGTTTTTTTTAACGACGTGAAAAACGGGCACGTGTATGCTTTTACGAGGGGAAAAAAAACGCGCATGCTCAGAATCAAGTATGAGACGGGAGCGCTCGTTCTGGTAAAACTAGCGTTCGTAATGGAGATAGCACATTCTTCACGCTGTAATGGACTGAATAGCACGAGGCTGAAAAGCGCGAATCGTCGCTCAACAAAGTTTACTAACATGAAGGGTGGCGCCATTCGAACGGAACTTCCCTTTATAGTGCCGTCGTACGTGTTGTACGTCACTTCGCTTTGCTTGAGCGTTTTTTTTAATGATCGTGTGGATGCAATACAGGCTTGAGAGGAAACAAGAAAAAAATGGCATTAAAAACGTACGTGTGTACGCGGCATGAGACTATGGGAACCCCAAACAAAAGTGCTTAAAGTGCTAACAGAAAATATACTAAAAACAAAAAGTGTTTCCTTTGTGATAAGCAGCCAGCACAAAAATTTGTTGGTAACTTTAAGGCTCCATGTACACAGAAGCTGATAAACTGCAGTTTATTGGCGTTTTGGCGTTTTTTTTTTAAAAGCCCATTAACTGCACTCTATGTTAGCCTATGTGTTCATGTACACATAACGTTTTTTAGCTTTAATGAGCAGTGGAGTTAATGGACTTTTTTCTGAACGCAAGAAATTTGCGTTCAAAGTGCAGTTTTTCGGCAGAAAAAAACGCAAAACGCCGGAAAACGCTCAAAAACGCTGGCCGCAAGCTTTTTTTAGCGTTTTTTTTGGTCCATTGAAAAAAGAAAAAAACGCTACACTGAAAAACGCTAATAAAAAAAAGCTAGTAAAAAAACGCTGATAAAAGCTAGCTTTTTCTTCTGCTTTAAAAACGACCGTTTTTGAGCTTCTATGTACATGGAGCCAATGCCAAAATGTGTCAAAAAATAACTCCAGAGTTACCTTCCAAAGGATTAGCAAATTTACTAATAAATAACCCATCACTTTAAATATATTCCTGCTCTCAGGATATGTATTTGTCCACCACGGACAATAATTGAGTAATTAATAATAAATATATATATATATTATAAGTCAATAAATGTGCCACACTGTGTATACCAATCTTAATGTGTATATATACACTCAAATACGTGTTCAACAACCAATGATAAACACTGGAAACTGATATATACAGTTATATAAATTAAAAAAAAATCAAATATAATAACATGCAGTGGATGGTGCTACATAAAGTCCATCAAAATCAAAAAGTGTTCCACATGTGACTTGACCCTTTCTGTGAATCACATTCAATGAAAAGACTCTGCGATCCAATATAAGGTGCTCCAACAACCGCTGTGCCACCTCACACGTGCTTCCCCCTATTGGGTGTCTCCTCACTTCAAAGCGTGTGACCCCTCACTTAAAGTGGATGTAAACCCGAAAAAAAATTATTTTATTTTTTTGCTGTCACAATGTAGAGTATAAGATTTCCTATCATTTGTGCCAGGTCTTGCCACACAGAGTTAATCCAGCTCTGAGCAATCCTCTTTTATTGTTCAGTGAGATAAAACGGACAAACAGAGAAACACCTTTGTCCGTTCCGCCCCCTTGCTTTGAGTGACAGGTTATTTACATATCTCGTGCACTAGCTTTAGACATTATTTTTGAATTCCCACCCCCACTCCTTTTCTGAAGTCATGTGGTTACTTTTCTGGATTTTGACTGGATGTTAGTGATCATAGCAGAAGGAATACACAGGAGAAAATGCATGTTGACAAGGGGAGTGTAGAGGTGGGTGGGGAGACTACTGACATCACGACTCCACCCACCGAGCTCCAGACAACAGACCCACCCACAGAATCTGCAGTTTTTCACGTCTTATAACAGGCAGAGGGGAGACATTTGACAGATAAGGATACATGCAGGAGGCATCTATATCCTTATAGATCAGCACTATGGCAGTAGTTTAGAAAGGATGAGAGTGGGTTTACATCCACTTTAACCACTTCCCGCCCGGTCAATAGGAGATTGACGTCCGGGAAGTGGTTGTTTTATCCTGACTGGAGGTCTATTGACATCCTGCCGGATAACAGCCGCCGCGCGCCCGGGGGGGGGCGCGCATCACGGCGATCGGTGGAGCGGTGGGTCAGTCTGACCCACCGCTACACTGATCTCGGTAAAGAGCCTCCGGCGGAGGCTTTTTACCACGTGATCAGCCGTGTCCAATCACGGCTGATCACGATGTAAACAGGAAGAGCCGTTGATCGGCTCTTCCTCACTCGCGTCTGATAGACGTGAGTAGAAGAGAGCCGATCTACGGCTCTCCTGACAGGGGGGGTTCGCGCTGATTGTTTATCAGCGCAGCCCCCCCTCGGATGCCCACACTGGACCACCAGTATGCCGCCCAGGACCACCAGGGAAGCACCTAACATGTGGATGGCCAGGTAAGTCCCCCATGGCCATCCACATGCATAATTAGATGCCTAACTTATGCCAATCAGTGCCCACAAATGGGCACTGACTGGCACCATCTTGGCACAACATTTGTTTGTGATGTACAGCAATGCCACCCACCAGTGTCATCAGTGGCACCCATCAGTGCCCACCCATAAGTACCCCTCAGTGCTGCATATGAGTGCCCATCAGTGCCACCTATGAGTGCCCATCAGTGCCGCATACCAGTGCCCATCAGTGCCGCCTATCAGTGTCACCTCATTGGTGGCACCTCATTGGTGCCACCTCATCTGTGCCCATCAATGCCGCCTTATCAGTGCCCGTCAGTGCAGCCATATCAGTGCCCATCATTGAAGAAGAAAACATACTTATTTACCCAAAAAATTTACAGAAACAAAGAATTTTTTTTTAATTTGTTGTGCAAAAAATAAAAATCGCAGAGGCGATCAAATACCACCGAAAGAGAGCTCTATTTGTGGGAACAAAATGATAAAAAAATTGTTTGGGTACAGTGTAGCATGACCGCGCAATTGTAATTCAAATTGCGACAGCGCTGAAAGCTGAAAATTGGCTTGGGCAGGAAGGTGTATATGTGCCTGGTATTGAAGTGGTTAAGTTGGGTCAGAAAACGCTTGTAAACCTCTCCAGGGCTCAGTATGGTGGATCTAGATCTGCTGGCTCCTGCGCCCTTCTTTATCACAATGGACAACATACAAGTGCATCATGTGGGTGTAAGAAAACTCTAATAGTGCTTATACCATTTGGACATTAATTTTTATGAAAACATCAAACCGGGTACTTACCTGCTTCTGGTGTTTCCAGCACACCAGGCTACCGTATATACTCGAGTATAAGCCGACTCGAGTATAAGCCGAGGTATCCATTGTTGCCACAAAAAACTGGGAAAACGTACTGACTCGAGTATAAGCCGAGGGTCAACAATGCCTCACTGTTCTCCTATCCTCACTGTTCTCCTATCCTCACTGTTCTCCTATCCTATAATTTTACATTGTAAATCGTACCTGTAAAGAAGTTGCGGCTGCGGCGTCCATCGTTCAAATTCCGCGGTCTCTTCCTGTTCCTTCCGTGATAGGCGATTCTCATCAGACACTCTCCGCCTATCACGATCATTCTCTCATCCTCAGTTTCCCAGCAGACACTGTGTTCGGTGTTCCGCCAATCACAGACGTCTGCTGGGAAACTGAGGATGAGAGAATGATCGTGATAGGCGGAGAGTGTCTGATGAGAATCGCCTATCACAGAAGGAACAGGAAGGGACCGCGGAATTTGAACGATGGACGCTGCAGCCGCAACTTCTTTACAGGTACGATTTCCAATGTAAAAATTTCGCTGACTCGAGTATAAGCCGAGGGGGGGACTTTCAGCCCAAAAAAAAGGGCTGAAAATCTCGGCTTATACTGGAGTATATACGGTATGTCAGGCAGTAGTGTATAAGATCACCTCCAAAACCACACAACCGCTATCTCCCTGCTGACTGCTTACTCCTCGTAAGGGTCCGGGTTCCTTCACCGTCCTCGCCCCTCCCCTACGCATGGGGATAAAAATTGCAGCCCCTCTCATCTTCCTGTGCTCAGATGGGACCATGCTTGAAGCAGCCATAACAAGGGTGTAGCTAGCTACAACCAGTGCCGATCCTGACCTCCCTGGGGCCCTAAGCAAAATTCTGCTAAGGGGCCCTTTACGGTGGCAAAAAATGGGTGTGGTTTACGCGGAATTGTGGGCGTGGCTTACGTGGGCGTGGCTCGGAGGGGTGTGGTTAGAGTCGGAGATGAATGAGGGATGGAGGAAGAAAGAGAGAAAGAAAGAGGGAGAGATAGGAAGAAAGAGGGGTGGAGGGACAGCAGGCCCAGATCCTACAACACAATAGAAATATGTGTATTCCAGAAAGTTTAACAAATCAGCAGATAAAGATACTCCAAACACCTGGTGTTAGCGCTTCAATCATCCCGGCACCATGGTTGTTATGGTGTCAGGATGACTGAAGCGCATTATTTCTATTATTACATTGTAATATAGAATGAAATTATTCAACTCACCATAATGCAGAATCAGTGGAAGCCCCGAGTCCCTCCTTACACCAGGCATTCCCAGTGGAGTTCCTCCTTATATCAGGCATTCCCAGTAGAGTTCCTCCTTATATCAGGCATTCCCAGTAGAGTCCCTCCTTACACCAGGCATTCCCAGTAGAGTCCCTCCTTACACCAGGCATTCTCAGCGGAATCCCCCTTACACCAGGCATTCCCAGCGGAGGCCCCCCTTACACCAGGCCTCCCCAGCGGAGGCCCGCCTTACACCAGGCATTCCCAGCGGAGGCCCGCCTTACACCAGGCATTCCCAGCGGAGTCCCGCCTTACACCAGGCCTCCCCAGCGGAGTCCCGCCTTACACCAGGCCTCCCCAGCGGAGGCCCCCCTTACACCAGGCCTCCCCAGCGGAGTCCCCCCTTACACCAGGCCTCCCCAGCGGAGTCCCCCCTTACACCAGGCCTCCCCAGCGGAGTCCCCCCTTACACCAGGCCTCCCCAGCGGAGTCCCCCCTTACACCAGGCCTCCCCAGCGGAGTCCCCCCTTACACCAGGCCTCCCCAGCGGAGTCCCCCCTTACACCAGGCCTCCCCAGCGGAGTCCCCCCTTACACCAGGCCTCCCCAGCGGAGTCCCCCCTTACACCAGGCCTCCCCAGCGGAGTCCCCCCTTACACCAGGCCTCCCCAGCGGAGTCCCCCCTTACACCAGGCCTCCCCAGCGGAGTCCCCCCTTACACCAGGCCTCCCCAGCGGAGTCCCCCCTTACACCAGGCCTCCCCAGCGGAGTCCCCCCTTACACCAGGCCTCCCCAGCGGAGTCCCCCCTTACACCAGGCCTCCCCAGCGGAGTCCCCCCTTACACCAGGCCTCCCCAGCGGAGTCCCCCCTTACACCAGGCCTCCCCAGCGGAGTCCCCCCTTACACCAGGCCTCCCCAGCGGAGTCCCCCCTTACACCAGGCCTCCCCAGCGGAGTCCCCCCTTACACCAGGCCTCCCCAGCGGAGTCCCCCCTTACACCAGGCCTCCCCAGCGGAGTCCCCCCTTACACCAGGCCTCCCCAGCGGAGTCCCCCCTTACACCAGGCCTCCCCAGCGGAGTCCCCCCTTACACCAGGCCTCCCCAGCGGAGTCCCCCCTTACACCAGGCCTCCCCAGCGGAGTCCCCCCTTACACCAGGCCTCCCCAGCGGAGTCCCCCCTTACACCAGGCCTCCCCAGCGGAGTCCCCCCTTACACCAGGCCTCCCCAGCGGAGTCCCCCCTTACACCAGGCCTCCCCAGCGGAGTCCCCCCTTACACCAGGCCTCCCCAGCGGAGTCCCCCCTTACACCAGGCCTCCCCAGCGGAGTCCCCCCTTACACCAGGCCTCCCCAGCGGAGTCCCCCCTTACACCAGGCCTCCCCAGCGGAGTCCCCCCCTTACACCAGGCCTCCCCAGCGGAGTCCCCCCCTTACACCAGGCCTCCCCAGCGGAGTCCCCCCTTACACCAGGCCTCCCCAGCGGAGTCCCCCCTTACACCAGGCCTCCCCAGCGGAGTCCCCCCTTACACCAGGCCTCCCCAGCGGAGTCCCCCCTTACACCAGGCCTCCCCAGCGGAGTCCCCCCTTACACCAGGCCTCCCCAGCGGAGTCCCCCCTTACACCAGGCCTCCCCAGCGGAGTCCCCCCTTACACCAGGCCTTCCCAGCGGAGTCCCCCCTTACACCAGGCCTTCCCAGCGGAGTCCCCCCTTACACCAGGCCTCCCCAACGGAGGCCCCCTTACACCAGGCCTCCCCAACGGAGGCCCCCTTACACCAGGCCTCCCCAACGGAGGCCCCCTTACACCAGGCCTCCCCAGCGAAAGGCCCCCTTACACCAGGCCTTCCCAGCGGAGGCCCCCTTACACCAGGCTTCCCCAGCGGAGACCCCCCCTTACACCAGGCATTCCCAGCGGAGGCCCCCCTTACACCAGGCCTCCCCAGCGGAGGCCCCCCTTACACCAGGCCTCCCCAGCGGAGGCCCCCTTTACACCAGGCATTCCCAGCGGAGGCCCCCCTTACACCAGGCCTCCCCAGCGGAGGCCCCCTTTACACCAGGCATTCCCAGCGGAGGCCCCCCTATACACCAGGCCTTCCCAGCGGAGGCCTGCCTTACACCAGGCATTCCCAGCGGAGGCCTTACACCAGGGTAGGCCCCCCTTACACCAGGCATTCCCAGCAGAGGCCCCCCTTACACCAGGTGTGATGCCCCAGCAGCAGAGACTCTCTCCGCCGCCATTATGCAGAGGGGACAGTGGAGGAGCCGGCCGGGTGGCTGGCATTGGCAATAGGAATTAAGCTGCGGCGCCGCCGCCCACCCCCGCCCCTTCCCACATTTCACTCACACACAGACAGACATTAGCGGGGCGGGAGGTGGGCGGTACCGCAGCTCAATTCCTGTTGGCAGCCACCCTGACCCTCCTCTTGGTCTACAAGAAAATGAAAATTGTCTCCGCCCGGCCTGCGGACCTCTAGTGGCGGCGGCGGCGGTTGCGGCGGCGAAGATCCGGGGGCCCCTAGTAATTACTCGGGGCCCTATGCAGCTTGCATAGCAAGCCTATAGGGCGGATCGGCCCTGGCTACAACCAGGTACAGGACACCCTACACACCGGAATCAGTTTTGACCACCCAAGGGCATAAGAACGTGCAGCAGTAACTTAGGTCTCAGTAACATTGGTAACTGTTTATAAATTTCCTAGTACAGCCATTCAAGTGGGGTGGCATTGTATACAGCCATCTAGACTGCTTTACCATAGACTTATGAAGCAGTACATGTGAAGAGCCTACTGAGGAGTTTCTGTCCTCAACCACCTGGGCCATAATCTGCATTTGGCCAGTGGCCTTTTCCCTTTTAAAACCCTAGTTTAATACTGGTTATATCTCTTTGTGTATGGTGAGTGTAATACAAACTTTTTACTTTGCAGATATAAACATCTCATTTGTACAGTCATTTTGTTGGCAACAAACTCTTGTTAACCTAATTAATCTTACTGGCTGGCAGAATCTCTGAGGACCAAAAAATATCTCTGGGCTGCATGTTTAGTCACCCAGCAGCTTTTACAGCAGTTAACTACTTCAGCCCCGGAAGATTTTACCCCCTTCCTGACCAGAGCACTTTTTACAATTTGGCACTGCGTCTCTTTAACTGACAATTGCGCGGTCGTGCGACGTTGTACCCAAACAAAATTTGTGTCCTTTTTTTCCCACAAATAGAGCTTTCTCTTGGTGGTATTTGATCACCTCTGCGGTTTTTCTTTTTTTCGCTAAAATTTTGAAAAAAACAAACAATATTTTTAACTTTTTGCTATAATAAATACCCCCAAAATGTTTTAAAAAAATAAAACACATTTCTTCATCAGTTTAGGCCAATATATATTCTTCTACATATTTTTGGTAAAAAAAATCACAATAAGCGTATATTGATTGGTTTGCGCAAAAGTTATAGAGTCTACAAACTATGGGAAAGATCTATGGCATTTTTATTATATATAATTTTTTTTACTAGTAATGGCGGTGATCTGCAATTTTTAGCAGTACTGCGACATTTTGGTGGACAGAACGGACACTTTTGACACATTTTTAAGACCATTGGCATTTATACAGTGATCAGTGCTATAAAAATGCACCGATTACTGTATAAATGTCACTGGTAGGGAAGGGGTTAACACTAGGGGGCGATCAAGGGCTTAAATGTGTTTCCTTGTTAGTGAAACATATCACTGTTCCTACTTACTAGGAACAAATGATATGTCTCCTCTCCCCTGACAACAGTGCTGTCTCTCGTGCCCGTCGGCCGCGCGCATTATGTCCCCCACCGTGAAGTGGGCCTCCGGCGGCTCTTAAAGGGAACAATGTACCCATTCTGCCAACGTATATCGGCGTAAGCCGGTTGGCAAGTGGTTAAAGAAATACTGCATAGAGAAAGCTAGGCAGAGCTTTGACTAGCAACGATCCTGAAGACTCCTCTTGTGCATCTGCTATTAGCTCTTCCTTAACCACTTAAGTTCCACCCTATAGCAGTTTTACCACTACAGGGTGGCACCTCTGCACCAGATTAAGTATTTATACGTGATCTGGCGCTTCTGGGTAGGGGGTGCACATGCGCACCACCACCGTCTCGCTCCTGCTGTGATTACACAAGCAGGAGTCCAGCGGCATGTACCGTGGACTCGATGTCTGCGGCACCCGCTGAGTGTTTCTGAGCCTCTCCGAGTGTTTCGGAGTGCATCTAAGCGGCTCAGATCGGTTTCCGAGCGTCTCCGGGGGCCCCCACCTCTGGCCACATGCGGTGCTGCATACAATAGAAGTCACTGTGGAATGAGTTTCCATTGACTTATATGGGGAAACTCGCTTTGATATACGAGTGCTTTGGATTACAAGCATTCTTCTGGAACAAATTATGCTCATAATCCAAGGTACCACTGTACTGTGACTCTGTACTTGCCAAATATGTTGCAGAAATCTCCCTCCACTGAGTTTGGCTGCAGCCATTTTATCTGTGGGCAGCTGAAGCTGCTGCCTGTTCAATTCCGTGATTTACACAGACGCACAGAAGCACACCTCCAGCGCTGCAGCTCTCATTGGCCCTCTTATGACTCAACCCCCCTCCCTTCCTGGCAAACTCTCACAAGAGTGAGAGAGAGAGCTGTGCATGATGTCATAAGCCTATGGTAATGACCAGACAAGAAACAGGAAGTGGGCTGTTTAAGGTATTTACTAGAAAAAAAAAAATGCTTTACTATCCAAAGTTAAAACAACAAGGGCAGCAGATTTCATAGATAGAAAGATGAAAAAAATTACTGAAATTCCACTTTAACTTTCAAGCAGGAGGTTAGAACTTTTCTGCATTGCAGGTCTTCTCTAATGTGAGGCCCCTGAGAGGTTTAGTCAGAACACATTGACAGAATGATATCAACCAGCTGCCTTTAGGAAATCCTGGAATTCCCCAAGATTAGCTAAAGTTTCTGGCCAGGCAAAATACTGGTTGCTAGGCTGGTCATATTATAAAGCATAGGTGTTCAAGCATATATGCGTGTGTGTGTGCATGTGTGTGTATATATATATATATATATATATATATATATATATATATATATTAGGGCTGTTACTGATTAAAATTTTTGTGTTCGATTATTCGTTTTTTTTTTAAATCGATTAATCGACTAATTTCGATTATAACGCACATAGATATCCAACTACTTTTAGCTGATCTCCTTGCAGGCTGATTCCCAGTGCAGCTACCAACCACTGGAAAAATTGATAGCAGGATACAAAAAACACACAAAGGCAGCGCTCGATGGGAATAGCATTAAAACTTTTATAGTCTTCAAGAAGGTAACAAAATAAATAATGCACTGGAGATAAAATCGATGTAGCTACATAAACTGTAAAAATGGTGCGAGTAATACCAAACGGTAGCAAAAGCAGTCATAAAAACATGTAGCTAAGTATGATACTGGTATAAAAATGTGTACAACGATACCACTGCTGAATCCAGATGAGGAGGGGCTAACATCAGTCCGTCGGCATGTAGATGTCCTGTGAATGGAACTATCACAACTCCCAGTGGATGGCTGTAGAATCCCAGGTAGATAGAGGGAAGTGTAACAGCCCTTGCGTGTGGCAGATAGTAAGGTCCCGCCGGCATGCAGATATGAAGGCACAGCAAAGGAGCCCTTCAGATGGACACGGCAAGCCCAAAGAATTTTGATCGATCAAAGCAATTAATCGATTAATCGAGGAATTAATAGTTAATTTCCACAGCCCTAATATATATATACACTGACAGTGTCAGTAGGGCTGAGATTGGTGTCAGTACTTATTTATTTTATATTATTTATTGCAATTGTATTAAATGTATTTATTTATTTTTACAGTTTTTTACGATCCTCATTAGGGGACTTTGGTGGAATATCAGGGGTCCAAACAGGGGGTATTTGCGCCGCACAGGGTGATTAGGGTATGCCCAGGCACACCAAGTGTGCATGCCTATGTTACAAAGCTTTGAGTTCCCCTGGCATACGTAGTGCACAAATTATAATGAAGGTTTATTTTACAAATCTTACTGATGTTCCAAGACTAGCTATGATAAGCTGTTACAGACAACTCGCCCTCTAGAGAGAGTTACAAGGGCCATAGTTGGGTTTTTTGCTCACCATTGGGTTGTCCAATAATCTTTACGACCACTTGATTACGAACTTTTCCATGTGTGTTTTGAGCTTCACATGCATAGGTTCCATTGTGAGCAGAAGTTGTTTTTCTTATGAAGATTTCACTCTTATCCGCAGAGAAAGACACATGATCTTTGGAAGGAATGATCCAGAAGTACTCAGGTTCGGGGAATCCATCAGAGCGACAAGTTAGGTTTAGGGACTCACCTTCTTTAACAGTCTCACGGGGTAAGACCATGACAAATGGAGTATCTGGCTGAGCTGAGGAAAAAGAAAATTATAGAAAATAAGTCTACAACATAAAGGAGAACTATAATGAAATCATTAAATGAATGTCTATGTTTGAAGGTGATGAGGCCGGCTGTTTGCCAACCTTACTACCCGGAATACCAGATCCAGTAGCACAACTGCTCCTCTGTAACTGTCATAGAAAGGTAAATAGTCAGTCTCCTGTGACCCCTGTTACCAGACCTGGCTTTTTGAATAAAAACCTTGCAGCAGTATAAGACAATAAGCACATGTATGTTTCCCCACTTGGTTTAAAAAATATTTTATTTCCAATGTTGTGAGCTTTGTAACTTTAGTAATAATCTGACCACATCCTGGAAGTGTCATTCATTTCCTGTCTTTGGCATTTTTCATGAAATGAGTTCTAATGAGTTCTTAGTGCTTGTTCACATGTATGCATGCACCTCTGAAAAATGATCCACACTCGGATTTCTTTTCACAGGCTTTGGCATGCAGTGAAGAGGCAATTTGTCACCTCTTCACCGTCTTATTAACCCTATAATTGCCACACGGAAATCACTTGCATTGCATGTGGTTGTGGTGCGACCACATAAAGCTGCATTTGGCAGTGGCAACACGACACGTTGTTTCATTTTTGCCATGGCCGTGATGCTGTGAGTGGCTGCCTCCTTTAAACATCCTCCATCAGCTCCTAAACCTTCCCTGCCCCCCTCCACCTCCATTAGGAGCAAGAAGAACACGTTAGTTGTGGCCATGTGCACTGCTCTATGCACACTACACATACCATAGTGCAAAATTCATAGACCCCAGTTCAATTTGGAAGCGAGAAAGAGAGGGTGGCTATGTTGCATCTCAGGAGCGAGCAAGAGAGGGTGGATATGTTGCATCTCGGGAGCGAGTAAGTGAGGGTGGATATGTTGCATCTCGGGAGCGAGTAAGAGAGGGTGGCTATGTTGCATCTCAGGAGCGAGCAAGAGAGGGTGGCTATGTTGTATCTCAGGAGCGAGCAAGAAGGGTGACTATGTTGCTATATACAGCTGCCCTCTAACAGGAATTTGGATCACAGCAGCTTTAAAAAAAATGGAATTAGGAGTTTTGGAAGAGATTTAGAGCAATAGAATGCAATTTTAAAGTTAAGAATACATACTTGAATATAATTTATTTTCTTTTTAAACCAGTTTAGTTTCCCTTTAAGGACAAATGGGAGGAAAATTTTGCAAGAAATTTCTGACGGAATAGGTACTTTCCAAAAGCGTTTGGTGTACATTATTGCAACACAACCCTTCTGCATTCAACAAACCCATTCAACTTTTTTCAAATGTAAAAAAATATCTTCATGGACAAACATTATGCATTCAATGAAGAAGATAAAGTGTAAACCATAACTTATCCTATTTGCTTCCTTTGGTCTGTTAAATAAAGCATTAAAAGTGTTTTGTTATATCTGTTTGATAAGTGCACAGAAACACCATTTGATCCTGCCAGAAATCAATTGGGCTCTCTCATATACACACTACCTCTGTTATACTGAAATTCTAAGCACTACAGAACACTTCCCCCTATGTAGTAGAAATGAGGACAGGGGATGGTATGTGCAATCCAAATTGCCAACTAGCACCCTAGGGTGATAACTAGAGATGGGCCGAACATCCCTAGGTTAGGTTTGCGCCAGAGCCAAAATGGAATGATCAAAAGTGGCCATTTTGAAGGCGTATATGCAAGTTATTGGACATATACAATGAGGGTCTGGGTACTGCGCTGGGGGACATGTATCAATGCAAAAAAAGTTTTTAAAACCGATCATTTTTAAATGAGCAGTGGTTTAACAATGCCTAATATGAAACAATTTAAATTAATAATTGGTGACATCAGCATCAGGGGGTGATAGCTGCTACTAATTCATTTTGACAAATGTCAGCCGGTCCACGGAGTCTGTGGACAGGTGCGCTCTTTTATCTGTCACAAAACCTCCGGCAGCACTAAATGCCTGTTCGGAAAGCACGCTGGATGCAGGGCAGCCCAGCAGCTCAATTGCATACTGGGCAAGTGGTCTATTCTCATGACACAGTAACCCAGTGGATCGGCATCTGGAAAGCTCTCCATGTCTGTTTTTGCCCCTAGATCAGTGGTTCTCAACTCCTGTCCTCAGGACCCACTAACAGGCCAGATTTTAAGCATTACCTTGGTGAGATGCAGACTAGAATACTGCAATCCCTGAGCAGCAAATTATATCACCTGTGATGCATTTCAGTTATCTTGCAAACCTGGCCTGTTGGTGGGCCCTGTGGTAGTGTGGTACCCCACCAGTGTATGAATACAGGATTCTCAACCAGGCAGGTTGACGGGCTCCAGGGTATTTGCTTGTTTGGGAGGAAACTGGCTTTTCAGTTTCCTCATGATTTACTAAAATCCACTTTGGGACCCAGAGCTTGGGGATTTCTTAGAGATCCGGGTGGGATGAAATCCCCAGTCCTGGATCCGGGTTTTGAGACTCAACTGCACACTGATCGTTCAGGTGTGTGTGTGGGCCATATAGTAGAGTCAGGACCAGCATTCTGGGCCCCACCCTCCCGACGAGTGCAGGTGTGCACTGGGGAAGCCATAGAGTGCAAGTGTGCACTGGAGAAGTCAGAGAGTGCTTGTGTGCACAGTGGAAGCCAGAGACCCAGGTCTGAGTGTCAGAGCAGCAAGGGGCTTCTATCCAAATGGATGGTGTTGCAGATGGAATAGTCTATAGGAGACAGACAAGAGCCTGAAGTGGAAGGCCTGAGCAGCACTGCTGTATGTATAAGCCAGGAGGCTGAATGTCATTTTGTTGTTGAAAAGGAGTACTGAAACCCCTGCGAGGGAAAACCTTTTGATTTTGTTTTGAACTTCTTTTAATAAAAATGGGCAAACAACCCTTAAAAAGAAGAACCAGCGAGTGGCGGTGTCCTTCAAGCTCTACACTTGATGCTAGTCCTTCACAAGTGGTGGAGAATTTTGGCACAATCTGAGATCCCTACAATCAAGTAAGTTCATCTGTTATATGAACTGTGTTTTTGGTGCATGAGACTGCATAATCTGTGTGTGTGCAGGTGAGGAGAACCTGCAAGCGAAAGGTAACTAGCCTTGAAGAGACAGTGCTCCAATTTGTTGCAGGTGGTGTACCTGTGAACAAAAAGTCAATTTTTTTTTCTTCTCTGCAGTGAACTGCTGCTAGCTGTGTGTGGCAGCCAGGCAAACTGCATTGCGCAGAAGTTTATTTGATGGACTGTTGCATGCAGGTTGTGTACCTGTGAAAGGAGAAACAAACTGATTTTTTATTTTTTTTTCCCCTTTTCTCCGCCAAGAACTGTTACAAGTTGCTGTGTGCAAGACTGCAAGGATGGGGCGATCAAAACGCCTAAAAGAAGCAAGGATGGCTGAGATGATAGATAGAGCTCTGTGGCTGGAGGGGTTGTTACCGCCTGATCGAACCCCATACATGCCTAAACAGAGTTTTCCAAGGGAAAAGAGGGCTGCTGTTGTCCCTAGCAACCCTGGTGCAATGAATGCACAGATGACGGCTAGTGTGGAGAGTCCACCAGCGTTTGAATCTGCAGTGGATTGGTGCAGGCGACACCTGGCAGGATTGGACCAAGCTAAAGTGGAAGGCAAGCCAACCTTCCATACAAAAAGAGAGCTGCCGAATGTCCATGCCTGGGAGAGGGGTGTTGTTGTCCCTGGCAACACTGCTGCAGTTAAACCAGCAGCTGTTGTGAAAAGTGTGAAAGTGACACAGCTTGAGACAGGGTCCAGCAGATGCAGGGTGGGAAACCCTGACAAGACATGGAACTAAGTGCGCTGTTTGCGGTGCAGTGAGTGGGGGCATGCAGTCTCCAAGTGCCTTTTGTCCCTGGCTCCAGTGCAAAGCTACCTAGCAAAACAAAGGTCTGAGAAGCCTGTGTTATATGCCAGAAGAGAGGCTGATCAAAGGCCAGGACAGAGAGTGGTTGCCCATAGCAACACAGAGGAGGCCAGTCGGGCTGTCTGTGGACCAAGGGGTGTGCCTCCCATGGGTCGTGACAAGTGGCTTCCGGAGGAGCCAATACATTATGTTGGAGAGAGCCAGCAAAGCTCTGCTGGGAGACTGCGATCTCCCATGGCAACGAGAGTGGAAGTTATGCCTGGAAGGAATCATCAGGAGAGAAACGCACTAGGGAAAAGTCATCCAGTACCATGCCTGGAATGTGGCCAGCTGGGGCACGAAATATTGTCTTGCCCTATATTCTGGGGTGCACCTAGAGGTAATGTTGCTAAACAGAACTCTTTATCTGTGGGCCAAGATCCCTTTGCAAATATGTTTGCAGCCACCCCTGGCAACAAGGAGGAGTTTTCTGTGGTGTCTGCAGGGGGTGCTAAACAGTGGGAGATGCCTGCTGAGATTTCATCCCATGGCCACCAGGGGGAGTTGGCCAGTAAATGTGCGGCTGAGGACTGGTTCTTAAGACAACGTACTCAAATGAAAATGGAGACCCCAACTACTGTGGTGGGTAAGACTATCTTTAATGAAATGATGCCTGGAACTGCTGATTTCAGGTATAAAAGAACTGGCTACGAGACTGTCCATGATGATGTGAGAGTGACCCCAGTTAGTGGGGCCACAGAATGTGCGCTTGAGAATGACTTTTTCATACCCAGTGGGAATGCAGGGGTTAAAGTCCAAACAGAACCTGTGTTGATGACTAAAAGTTTTGTGTCTAATGTCTGCCAGCCTCAAGTTGGCAGTGGGCTAGGACAGCCTGCAAAAACTAAAAATGCTATAAGTATTACTGTTAATGAAAAGTTTGCTGCTGTTGGGAAAACCCCAGGTTCTTCCAGAGCAAAAGCTGTTGTCACAAATGGGTCATTGCCTGTAGCAATTGGTGGTAAGACAGCACAGTTGTCCCCAGAAATCTCCAGGGAACTTCATGTATTGGAGTCGGAGGTTGCCATGGACAACTGCGATGTCACTCTGGTGGGACAGAGTGGAACTGTACCGTGTAATGGTAATGTGTTAGTGCAAGCTGCTAGTACTAAAAATGTGCCGCTAAATGGTGGGTTAACACAACCTGTGAAAAATGCAAAGGTGTGTGAGGCTTATGAAGCGCCGCCCGAGCAAGGTGGTGGTTGTGGTGTATTGCAACCTGCGGTGCTAAAACATGTGTTACCGAAGTCTGCCATGATTCGTAATTTGGGTGATGAATCTGAAACTAAACCCATCTGTTCTAATGTGTCTCCTTGGGCGGATGGATCAGGGCTGAGGAACGCCAGTGAATGGAGCACAGCTACAACGGATTGGGATAGTTGGGGTAAAAATCTAATGTCCCTGATAGATGAGGCTTTCATGCACAAAAATAAGGTGGACAAAGTTTCTGCTGTGCCAGCAGGAGGGACGGCAGAACAGCTTATACCTGAGGGTGCGGTGGCTGCTGCAGGGGTTAACCCTCGTGAGAAATATGGACCATATAAGGGCGAGCACACAGCAGACACTTTGTCAGTAACCTACAAAAATTATGCTGACATGGCGTGTCAAAGTGACGTTGTCACTGGTAATGTGAAGCAGTTCATTGGTGCTGAACCTGAGAAGTTGGGTATGAGTCAAGCACCTGGCAGCGCTCTGGTAGAGCACCAGGCTTTGGTTGTCTCCAGCTGGGAGAAGGTTCCATGAAACCTTGCAACCTCTCACGTCTCAGCAAGTGAGTCTGTCTGCATCCCCAGTGTCAGGAAAGTCCCCAGGAAGGACTTGGGTCTGGAGCCAAGGGCATGGTTTCTAACAAAAGTGTTAAGAGATGCTTAAACTTTGGGATGTACAGCCAGTCTATACTGGGGTGTCTCCACCACAGTCAGACAGTCTGGTACTGCGGAGTACCATTAGGTGGACCCCTGAGTGGCAGGTGGTACAGCACAAAGGAAGACAAGACAGAAATGGTTTATTTATGACTGTATTACTAGTGTTAAAAATCGCCTCTAGGTATGCTGATGGGTTACTTCCTGTACAAGAGGTATATGGGAGAGGCTTTGGTGAAAAAAAGTGTCTGAGGTTTCACCACCTAACAGCCAGGTGGAAGGCATTTCTGCTGCTATGGTCCAAGGTAGTACTGGTCAGTTGTCGGTGAAGGGTGTGTATGCTGTACCAGTGGAAGAATCACATGAGATGGAAGGGCCAAGTGTGGACCAGAAAGCAGCAGAGATCCTGACCGGGGCTCAACCGAAGGTGGTTAAAAAGACTGGGTTCCCCAGTCCGATGTTTGGTTTAGGTGACAAACCTAATAAGGTCCCCGAGACAGGGAAACGGATAAGAAGTGCGGTAAAAATGGTATGTGGATCAGACAAGAGCTTGTCTGTTCAGGTGGATAAAAATACAGATGGCATCAGAACAGGTCAAGTGGTAGGACAGCTGCCTGCAGAGTGGGTGAACCCCGGGGAGGTGACGTCCTGTGAGGTTCCCGTGGGTAATGGCGGCCCTCCATTATGTGTGCCCTCTGCAGACGCTGCCCTAGCAAATGCTGAAAAAAAAGGCATTGGTGATCTGTGCAACGTTGAGAGATGTAATGTTGGTTTGAATATGTCTGTCAATGATGAACCAAATAGTTTGTTAAAGGTACATGACAGTGTGGTGTCCAAAGGTATTGGGAAACCTGGGAACCTGAAGCGTGGAGGCAGAAGGGTTGGTAGAAAGACCAGGGGTGCCCTGTTAAAATTTCAGGAGAGGCAGTGCTTATGGAACCCCAAAAGAAGAGGGAGAAGGCTGAGTATAGGGAAATATAGGACCTTGTTAAGATCCAGGGTGGGACATACCTGGAAGCGCACCCGGAAAAAAGGTTGGGCCTACGTGGCTGACAGCCAGCACAGAGGTGTCCCAACCATAATGATGGGTGCTGGTGTTCCTCCCTCCGGATCGAAACAAAGGGGGAGGGTATGTGGTAGTGTGGTACCCCACCAGTGTATGAATACAGGATTCTCAACCAGGCAGGTTGAGGGGCTCCAGGGTATTTGCTTGTTTGGGAGGAAACTGGCTTTTCAGTTTCCTCATGATTTACTAAAATCCACTTTGGGACCCGGAGCTTGGGGATTTCTTAGAGATCCGGGTGGGATGAAATCCCCAGTCCTGGATCCGGGTTTTGAGACTCAACTGCACACTGATTGTTCAGGTGTGTGTGTGGGCCATATAGTAGAGTCAGGACCAGCATTCTGGGCCCCACCCTCCCGACGAGTGCAAGTGTGCACTGGAGAAGTCAGAGAGTGCTTGTGTGCACAGTGGAAGCCAGAGACCCAGGTCTGAGGGTCAGAGCAGCAAGGAGCTGCTATCCAAATGGATGGTGTTGCAGATGGAATAGTCTATAGGAGACAGACAAGAGCCTGAAGTGGAAGGCCTGAGCAGCACTGCTGTATGTATAAGCCAGGAGGCTGAATGTTATTTTGTTGTTGAAAAGGAGTACTGAAACCCCTGCGAGGGAAAACCTTTTGATTTTGTTTTGAACTTCTTTTAATAAAAATGGGCAAACAACCCTTAAAAAGAAGAACCAGCGAGTGGCGGTGTCCTTCAAGCTCTACACTTGATGCTAGTCCTTCACAGCCCTGAGGACTGGAGTTGAGAACCACTGCCCTAGATAATCTTCCACCATATGGTGCAGATGCTGTCAATGGGATGTGGAAGCTGACAGCCCTGGGTGCTGAGGACTAAAAAAAGGTTGAAATACATCACTGAGGTGGCCGGCTTCTCCACGGCTCCTCCCTTGACCAACAGAAGCCTCTAAACTGAACCAGCTTTTCCATGAGACTGTAACCTACCAGAGTATGGAAAGGTATTACATAAACCCCTCTTTAAGAATCCCTCAAGATATTTTATCCTCTGCTCCCTCTGTGGGGACAGGATGAGTTCTGAGACTTTCCTCTTGTAACAGTGGTCAAGGAGGGTTGCCAAACAATAATGATCCCTCTCCTTGATGCCATACATTTTTGGGTCCTTTCGCTGGCTTTGAAGAATAAGGGGGCCCATGCACGGCTAGTTTGAAGAGGCATGAGAAGCAGAGTCCTCGGGGTCACTGAGGATTACAGTATCTGGAACTGCCTCCTCCCAGCCATGTACTACTCCCAAGGGTTCTGGGGATGGGGCAGGAGTAGCTGTGGACAAGGAGGTAGAATAAGCCGCTCTGGCAGCTGCGGTGGACTGCGCACTAGTCTCTGCTTGGGTGATGGAGGATGAGTTACCTTTTCATTTAGAAAAAAAACCCTTGAAAAGTTTAGATAGTGACGGGTTCAGATTTGAAACTAGGAACTCTAAGTTTGAGATCTTAAAACCCAACTCCATCCAAATTTGTTTTTAGTGTTGTATAGAGAGCAGAAGGATTAGAATCACTGTCACATTTGTATTGCTGTTGTCCAAAAACTAAAAATTTCATTTCCAGTAATATACACTACAAAATATAAAAAAACTATTTCACTGATTTAAGACATTTATAACTAAGGTTATGACTAAGGCAGAGCGCACTGTTTCAATGTGCAGGGAGGCGGGGGTGTACCACGAGCGGTGCTTTCACATACAGATCTGTCAGCCCGAGATCCGCTGTGTCCTGATTATCTGTAATAATTCCCGCACTGGAGAGAGATGGCAGGGGGGGGGGGGGCTGTGCTGGCAGGGAGGAGGAGGACACCACCTCTATGGGCAGCACAGACCAGGGCTGTGAGACCCCCTCCATCCACTACAGTGAGCCAGGTGGAAGTACAAGTTCCTGCTCGCTTTCAGAGGACTACAAGGGGGCATGTCAGACCGCTGACAGAGGTTACTGGAGGGATAGCAGCCAGCGGTCTTGCAAACAGGAAGTCACCAGGCAAAAACGTTTTTTCAGCAAGTTCAGCAGGCTATTGCAGAGAAGCTACAGAGCTCAGAAGAGCATGGCTGACATACTGTAGTTGTTGAAGGTAGGAGATCAGCAACGAGAACATGGAAAATATATTTTTGCTTTAAGGACAACCAGTGGTGCAGGTAAGAGGGGGAAACAATTTAAAGGGGAAAGAAGTTCCTCTTTAACCAGCTTTTCAATCTTTTGTACTATATTTTCCTGGATATTTATTAAATGATTTTTTTTTCTCAACAATAATGGCATTTGGAGACTGTAAAGCAGCCCATAGATGAGTCACTTTCCATTCACCCAACGAGTTGAAAAAAAAATAAAGAATACTTGATTTCATCCATACATTTAAGGTGGATAGAGGAATCCTCCCTGATAAGCCTTTGTATTCTGACAGTGGGGAGACTTCCCTGCGATCAGAATACACTAACCAGTGCTGCCGGCTATAGCCTACAGAGCTGATCGAGTGGAGAAAATCCGCCAAGGCAGTTGTACAGAAGTCAATCGGTAGATTGACTTCTGTACAACCACCCTGCCCTTACGTAAATTGAAATTCAGCCAGTCCTTTCTGAACCGGCCACATTTCGATCCATGTATGGCCACCAGCTTAAAACTTCACTAGGACAGATATTCCAGAGCCCCAACCACGCTTATTTAGATACAAGGTTCCTCCTCTCTTTAGATTTTAAGCTCGATGAGCAGGGCCCTCCTATTCCTTCTGTATTGAACTGTATTGTAATTGTACTGTCCCTCTTTATGGTGCTATATAAATCCTGTATAATAACAATAATAAGAGTTGAGAGGGATAAGTAATACAATTTTCAGCTCTGGCTTTTTTTTCTAATGTCTGTGACCCAGACAGTGAGGAAGGATTAGAACATTAGTCAGTTTTGATTGCTCACATTATCTTGTGCTGATGACACTGGCACCCTTCACGTTTTATTATTATTATTATACAGGATTTATATAGCGCTGACAATTTACACAGCACTTTACAAGTTGAGGGTAGACAGTACAAATACAATACACTTTAATACAGTAGGAATCAGAGGGCCCTGATCGTTAGAGCTTCCAATCTAAGCGTGAGGGTCAAGAAATACAAGAGGTAGTAACTGTGGGGGGTGTTCTGATGGAGGAAATAAATGTACAGTTGTTATGTGGGGGCCAGATAGGCTTCTCTAAAGAGATGAGATTTCAGGGATCGTCTGAACGTAGACAAAGTAGGAGATAGTCAGACAGATTTGGGTAGAGCATTCCAGAGGATAGGAGAGGCTCGGAAGAAGTTCTGGAGGCGAGCATGGGGTGAAGTGACAAGGGAGCTAGAGAGTAGGAGTTCTTGAGAGGAGCAAAGAGGACAATTTGGTTGGTATTTTGAGACCAGGTTAGAGATGTAGCTGGGGGCCAGGTTGTGGAAGGCTTTGTAAGTTACTGTTAGTATCTTGAATTTGATTCATTGGCTGAGTGGCAGCAAATGGAGGGATTGGCAGAGAGGGGTAGCAGACACTGAGCAGTTGGTAAGGTGGATGAGCCTGGCAGCAGCGTTCATGATGGACTGAAGGGGGATAGCCTATTTAGAGGTAAGCCAATAAGGAGGGAGTTGCAATAGTCGAGGCGAGAGATGACTAGGGAGTGGATTAGAAGCTTTGTGGTGACATTGGTTAGGTAGGGGCTCATCTTGGAGATGTTGCGGAGGTTGAGGCCGCAAGCTTTGGACAGCCATTGGATGTGCGGTCAAAAGGATAGTTCAGAGTCCAGAATTTCTCCTTGGCATTGGGGGGACGGGTTGATAGTTGAGCCATTGATTTTGACAGAGAAATCAGGGGAAGTGGCATGTGGGGGAGGACATAGCCATTAGTAGGTCATTGGTGAGTTTAGGAGAGCAGTTTCCATGGAGTGTTGAGGGCGAAATCCAGACTGAAGGGGATCAAGAAGTTTGTTCATAGTTAGATGGTCGCTCAGTCGGTAGCAATTAAAGTCTGAAGCCTCGTACACACGAACGAGTTTCTCGGCAAGAAACGACAAGAAAACTGCCGAGAGAGCTCTCTTGCCGAGAAATTTGTTCGTGTGTATGGTTTCTCGTAGAGAAAACCGACAAGAATCTCGACGAGAAATATAGAGAACCTGCTCTCTATTTTCTCGTCGAGATTCTCGTCAGCCTGTTTCTCGACGAGAAAATTGTGTGCGTGTGTACACTTACTGTACCTGTCCGCCTGGAAGCCCGTGCATGTTCGAAATCACTTTGACGCATGCGTGGTAGCTTCCTAGGCATAGATAGGGTGTAGCAAGATGGCGGCGATGGCATCGAATGTGTCGATGACGTCACCGCGTTCGCTCCATTCAAAGAACTGCGGGTTCTTTGAATCGAGTGTGTGTACACTCGGCCGGGACAAGTTTATTGTCCAAGAATCTCGTCAAGAAAAACTACGTGTTTTTTCTTGACGAGATTTTCGGCCGTGTGTACGAGGCTTAACAGAGATTCTTCTCAATGTCAAAAATAAAAAGGTTTTTGATAGAATTTAATTTTAATATCCTAATATTTTACAGTTTTCCTTATTGAAAAAGTCTTGGGACCAAGTTCAAAGTGCAGAACCCCATACCTTTCTATGTTCTTACTGCTGAAAATGTATACTTCCTTTACTTTAAACAATTGTGATTAGTATTGCCTTATGAAATGAGCTCATCGGTCCTTGACATTAAGAACAAGTACTGTATGAAACAGTTAAAAATAGTCCCAGAGCAAAATTTCAGCCAATGAAGGGTTAAGTGTGGATCATCCAGGACATCTGTTAAATGTATGATGGGAGAAAAGTCCCGTAAAGTTCTCAAGGAAGTGTAAATGACCATTATCTCTTCATATTCATGATTCTCTGATGCAAGGTTTGGATAATTTTATCTCTTTCAATATGGGAATGAGAACATTTGTGGCCCAAGAATGTTCACGGAATTGTGTTACAAGAAGAAAAAAAACAAAAAACTCTACATTTCCACCAAAGCTGACTAGCCTCTTTTCAGTGTGATATCCATAAATTTTTTGGGGGGGAAATAGAGGCTGCCATTGTTTATCTCTAACTCTGAAAATGCAGAAGACCTGGCCAGTATACTAATCTAGTGGCTTCAATACTCTTAAGCCCCGTACACACGGTCGGACTTCCATCAGACTTTTCCGTGTTTTTTTGTCCGAACGGAGTTGGTCGGGAACGCCCATAGCATACACATGCTCGGACTTTTCTGCAAACTTTCCCAAAACTTTTTGCAACATCACGTGGTTTTTCTGCTCTTTACCGCCACCCTTTGGTCAACTTCTGCTATTGTTGGTTGATTTTAACATTAGTTGTTTCGTCCATCGGACAAAAGTCCAATGGTTTTCTGTACACACGGTCGGACTTTGCTCCATCGGACTTTTGTTGGCCAAAAGTTTGTCCGTTTGCAGACCCAACTTTTGTCCGATGAAAACAAGAAAAAAGCAAAAAAAGTTTGTCCGATGGAGCGTACACACGGTCGGATTGTTGGTCCAACTTGCTCAAAATGAAGTTTGTTGGCCAAAAGTCCGACCGTGTGTACGGGGCTTTAGTCACTGGGCTAGAACAAGAGCCCAGGTACCCCATTTGCAAGTGATAGTGAGAGGGTGCTGGGGCTTCTCTCTAGTACGTCACCCTAAAGGTTTTGACAGGTACCCTCTCCCACTTCTGGTCCGGTCATCACTACAATCCACTGGACGTTATCCCAGCTCCTCCCTCCCCCAACCTTCTGGGACACATCACAGGTCTCAGAAGGCTACAGGAACATTCACAAAGCGCAACACAGCTGGTGCATGCGCAGTGGACTGCTGGCTGTCCACAGTAAACATGGCAGGGGCCCCAAGACCAATGAAGAAGCAGTTTGAGTGAGCATGGCGCTGGACCCCTGGACAGGTAAGTGTCCTTTTATTAAAAGTCAACAGCTACAGTATGTGTACTTGCTGACTTTTTTTTTTTTTTTAATACAGGGCGAAGATCCTATTTAATTTGCACTAACATTAAATTTTTTTAAAACAAGCTTTCGGAGGATTTGGTCCCTTATTTCTGTCCAAAAATTGCTGAAACACAGAGGTTTAGTGAGATTCTAAGACCAAATCTTCAGTAAAAGTGGATCTGAACTCACCAAGTGAACATCTGCACCTGCAGCCTCATAGCTGTATATAAGCAGTGTGAGATCTAAAGCACTGCTCTCTCTGACTGCTAGTCTTTCGAGATTTTGTGATGTCACTACTGTGCTGCTCATTGTTCTTCTTGCTGGAAACAAAACCCCGCCTCTACTAAGATTGCCATATTAAAGACACAGGGCAGAACAAGGCGTGGTTACTCAGTATTTAGGGAAAAGACCAGCTGCAGAGAGACCACAGATAAGGGCCTGTCAGGGTTGCCAACCTCCCGTAGCCTTTTTTACTGACAAAACATGGAAAATTTACTGGCAGAGCACATTTTTTACTCACAACCTGAGAAATTACAGAACACCTATTGAAAACTAACACAGTGAATATTTCAAGAGTATAAACATGATATGGAAACACTGACAATACCTATAACAAAGTAATTTGCTTGATTTACACTTAAAAAGTCAACACAGCATGAAATTATTAGCCCCTGATATTTACTGGCAGTTGTAAAAAAATTACAGATTTGTACAAACTGTCAGTGAATTTACTGGCGGTTGGCAACCCTGGGGCCTGTGCCAATGGGCTTTTGTTTGCTTCAAGTGGGTTTTGCATTCCAATACAAGTCTATGGAATGCAAAGCACCTTGAAGCAGGTCAACTGCACCTGTCAATAAATTCTGAATGTTCTCAGAAGCATCTCAAAGTGATGTCATACTGTACTCTCTAAATGCTGAAACCAGGACCTAATACCGGTAACCATTCATTTGCCCTCTGCTTACCTTTTTGGGGCATGGCTCGCACAGTTCAGTTCCTCCTTAAGTGCTATTGAACAAAAATGCAATATATTGCGGTATACCAATCCTTAACTATGGTGACTGTATTATTTTTTCTTTTTTAGACTTTTTGTAGTTTTTTTTTAACTGGTGATCCAGCCAGTAATACAATTCCTGTCTTGGGGTGTCTCCACTCCACTCCACTGGAGGAACAACGGAGACACCTCTGAACAGCAGCACTGGGAAAAGGGTAGTGTTAGATGACCTTGCAGATTTAGATGGACAGATTAAAGCTGATATCCAGCTAACACTTTTTTAATTAGTTGCAGCAGTGACATTGTCTCATCTAGATGAAACTGGCTCTTTGGAAGTTGTGTGCACCATATAGGTGTGTGAAAGAAAGAAATTTTCCTTAATAAAAAAAATACACCTTTAGATAAACATGATAAAGTTCTGGTGGCTTGGTAACCTTCTATCAATTATACTAGTCCTATTAATTTTAACTCCACTTGCTTTACAACAGATTTAGATTACTATCAACTGCAACAATAACTTCTTACTTAAGTTGGCCAGATGGTTTGAATCCCTGCTGAACTTGCCAAAACTCTAATGCCGTGTACACACAATCGGTTTTACCGATGAAAACAGTCCGATGGACTTTTCTCATCGGACAAACCGATCGTGTATGGGCCCCATAGGTCTTTTTTCCATCGGTGAGAAAAAATAGAACATGTTTTAAATTTATCCGATGGGAAAAAAAACGATAGCAAATTCCGATCGTCCGTGTGGAACTCCATCGGACAAAAAACCCACGCATGCTCAGAATCAAGTCGACACATGCTCAGAAGCATTGAACTTCATTTTTCTCGGCTTGTCGGAGTGTTTTACATCACAGCGTTTGGGACGGTCGGATTTTTGACTAATGGTGTGTAGGCAAGACTGATGGAAGTCAGCTTCATCGGTTTTCCGATGGAAAAATCCATCGGATTAGAATCCATAGGAAATCCGATTGTGTGTACAGGGCTTAGCAATGCATCTGCCCATCCATTAACTTATGTACAGCCAGCATGTCAGATTTTTTGTGTGATCATTGTCAGGGGCTATATGCGCTAGCAATAATCACTGTGTGTTCTCCCAACCGGGATGGTTACCCCTGCCAATAGCTCCAAGATGACCTCTGGACACTGCATATTCCCAGGAAGTTCTTGGGTACATATCTTTGGCAAGCAAGATCTCTGGTGACCTGCCCATCCTACTTCGTTTAGGTGGTTTGGGCAACTTACATGATATTTTCTTTGAGAACAGTACTTCAGCCCCGGAAGGATTTACCCCATTAATGACCAGGCCATTTTTTGCGATACAGCACTGCATCGCTTTAACTGACAATTGCGTAGTCATACAACGCTGTACCCAAACAAAATTGATTTGATTATTTTGATAAAATCAGCACTCCTAATCCCCCCCATTTCATAGTGTAAGCTGGCAGCTGCTGAGTGCCGACATCTCTCAATTTGGCTCCTTGACTCCCAGGGGGGGCAGCGCCCCTCTGAAGTTGGCGCCCGGGGCACATGTTCCCCTGCCCCCGGCCCTGTCACTAGGTATGTACATTTGTTGTGGAACCAGTATTTATGAAAAAAAAAAATGAAGTGGCTGCCTTTTGCTACCATTGTGCATTTGACTATAATAGCTATGACAATGTTATAGAAAGATTTCATCCAACCCCGTCTTCCCCCCCATCAAATTATTGGTGATATTATATAATTAAGACTACTTGCTTACCTCCAGGGTTTTTTATAATGTCTAAAAATTTCTCCTCACGAACTCTTCCATGTTTGTTCTTGGCCATACACAGGTAGCTACCTTTGTGAGCAAAAGTGACTTTGGCTATATTAACAATACTTTTATCCTGCGAGTAAGTCACACGAGCATCGGTAGGAAGCTCCCAAGAGTACTCGGGTTCAGGTAATCCCTCAGAATGGCAAGTCAGGGTTACGGATTCACCTTCTTTGACAGTTGTATCAGGTTTTATTGAGATAGTTGGAAACTGTGGCCTTGCTGAGGAAGAAGATATCAGAAAGTAAGTTTAAGACAGAGTTTTATTAAAGAAAAACTTTGAAATAGAAAAACAGCGACATAGAATAGTAACATCAAAAGAATGTGGTCCACAGAATCTGCCTTATAAAAAAAAAAACTTTATGTATTTATTTTTTTATTGTTTTTTTTTTTAAGGTGCAGATGCCAGTTTTGGAACAACCCATACTTTTCTGTTGCAAACCCACACATTTGAGTCAAATAGTTAATTCGTTTTTTGGGTCTAGGTCCAATAATTCTTAACATTGGGATGTTGGCACTGATAACAACCAAGAATCCTAAAAGTCCAAAACTGTCCCTAACCTAAAGTGAATCTAAACAGTACACTTCACAATTACCTTTAACCCATTTTAACGCTTAATCTAACCTCTATAGTGAGCCCCACCAACCCTTCATTTCATACATACACTACACTCAGAGACACTGTCACTTTATCCATTAAGGGCAAATTGACAGTGTTTACACCTACATTGACTTGAAAAAGTATTCATACCCTTTGAAATTTTCCACATTTTGTCATGTTACAACCAAAAATGTAAATGTATTTTATTGGGATTTTATGTGATAAACCAACACAAAATGGCACATAATTCTGAAGTGGAAGGAAAATGATAAATTGTTTTAAAAATTTCAAATATCGGAAAAGTGTGGTGTGCATTTGTATTCAGTACTTTGTAGAACCACCTCTCACTGCAATTACAGCTGCAAGTCTTTTTTGGGGATGTTTCTACCAGCTTTGCAGATCTAGAGAGTGAAATTTTTGTCCATTCTTCTTTGCAAAATAGCTCAAGCTCTGTCAGATTAGATGGAGAGCATCTGTAAACAGTGATTTTCTTGCCACAGATTCTCAATTGGATTTAGGTCCGGATTTTTGCTGGGCCATTCTAACAAATGAATATGCTTTGATCTAAACCATTCCATTGTAGCTCTGGCTGTATGTTTAGGGTCGTTGTCCTGCTGGAAGGTGAACCTCTGCCCCAGTCTCAAGTTTTTTGCAGACTCTAACAGGTTTTCTAGTAAGATTGCCCTGTATTTGGCTCCATCCACCTTCCCATCAACTCTGACCAGCTTCCCTGTCCCTGCTGAAGAAAAGCATTCCCACAACATGATGCTGCCACCACCATGTTTCACAGTGCGGATGGTGTGTTCAGGGTGATGTGCAGTGTTCGTTTTCTGCCACACATAGCGTTTTTGCTTTTAGGCCAAAAAGTAAAATTTTGGTCTCATCTGACCAGAGCACCTTCTTCCACATGTTTGCTGTGTCCCCCACATGGCTTCTCGCAAACTGCAAATGGGACTTCTTATAACTTCTTGCCACTCTTCCATAAAGGCCAGATTTGTGGAGTGCACGACTAATAGTTGTCCTGTGGACAGATTCTCCCTCCTGAGCTGTGGATCTCTGCAGTTGCCTCTTGACTGCTTCTCTGATTAATGCTCTCCTTGCCCAGCCTGTAGGTTGAGGTGGATGGCCATGCCTTGGTAGGTTTTCAGTTGTGCCATACGCTTTCTATTTTCAGATGATGGATTGCACAGTGCTCTGTGAGATGTTCAATACTTGGGATATTTGTTTACAACCTAACCCTGCTTTAAAATTCTCCACAACTTTACCACTGACTTGTCTGGTGTGCTCGTTGGCCTTCATAAAACTGTTTGTTCACCAATTTTCTCTAACAAACCTCTGAGGGCTTCACAGAACAGCTGTATTTATACTGGGCTAAAACACACAGGTGAACTATTTACTAATTAGGTGACTTCTGAAGGCAGTTGGTTAAACTAGATTTTAGTTAGGGGTATCAGAGTAAAGGGGGCTGAATACAAATGCAAGCCACACTTTTCAGATATTTATTTGTAAAAAATCTTGAAAACCATTTATCATTTTCCTTCCACTTCACAATTATGTGCCACTTTGTGTTGGTCTATCATATAACATCCCAATAAAATACATTTACTTTTTTAGTTGTAACATGACAAAATGTGGAAAATTTCAAGGGGTATGAATACTTTTTCAAGGCACCGTAGATCACCCCCAGGCATGTACGGTACACTGACCCAGCCACCCTTCCTTGCCATCTCCCTACACTGTCGGAGCTCTCACTATGGAAGCAATTCTTCCAGGTATGGTGGAGCATGTGGCCTTCCCTATGCTACATATTTTGGGCCAGACCTGATTCAGGCCCAAACAATATAGGTGCTATGATATCATCCTCTTGTCTAAGTGCCAAAAACCAATCAACACAGGGACATAGATACAAAATTCTGCTATGGGTAGGTGGAGAGAAGCATGGGTGAGTAAGTATACATGTCTGGGGGGGGGGGGGGGTTGGCTATGTGCAGACATTCTCACATTGGCCTGAATGGGCAAAGAGACAGTGTCACTTTACCCTATCCACTAAACCCTGACTCTATTGCCTCATACACACTAGTACCGTAGTTTATTTCGTTCAACCCAGCAAGGCTAAGTAAAAAAAAGCTCAGGAGGAGCCGCTGTACTAACGTCCAACGTTAGTAGGCGCGATCTCCCCTGCTGTTCTACCAGAACACTCCGTCAGCCGATCGGCAGACCTTTTTCGGTCATGCTCCTTCAACAGAAGCCAGCCAAACAGCCGACTTCTGTCGGGCCAACTTCAGTACACACGGGCCGAATGCTAGCCGGTTTCTATTGAACCAACAGATGCCTTCCGAAATTCGGCCCGTCCTTTGCTTATCTCCAAATGTAGTTCCAGTGTAGTTCTACTTCTAAACTTCTATTTTAGCTTACACAATCTGTCAGCTAAAACAGTCCACCACTGAAATTACACAGTGTCAAGATGCCAGCCCTTAAAACAACTGATCTAATGCCAACATTTTCTTTCTGATTACACAGAACAGTCCTTTATCCTTGGATATATAATGATTTATCTTGTTAGCAATAGTGTTTGAGCTAAAGTCTGCTAAAAGCTTGTTAAACTCAACTTCAACAGTTAGTATATTAATGTTCTTCTGCATGATCCCTCATGTAGCTCTGCGCTTTTCTTGCTGTGGGTCTAGACCAGTGTTGGCGAACCTTGGCACCCCAGATGTTTTGGAACTACATTTCCCATGATGCTCATGCACTCTGCAGTGTAGTTGAGCATCATGGGAAATGTAGTTCCAAAACATCTGGGGTGCCAAGGTTCATCATCACTAGTCTAGAATGATAACTGGTAATAAATCACTGTAGTTCCCGATCATGTGGCTACGATGTTGGTCATGTCATTGACTGATGCCACTGCATTTTTCTGAGGGTGTACTCGATTTGCACCTAGGAAGGTAAACTAGAAAGGTAAACAGTTTTTAAAAAAAAAGTTTGCAAAAGCCCATGTTTCAATTACATAATCCAATCAATTTGGTGCCAGGAAGTCTAGGATCGTTGTTATATGTTTGAGTTGCACTCTTTTCATCCTTTTCTTGGACAATCATCATTTGCCTTGAAACAAAGTTATGACAATCTAGATGTGATGTTAAGGACTTAGGTATCACATGTTCAAAGTTTTAGGTGGAGTAATAGTTGGAGTAATTGTAATGCCGCATACACACGGCCAGACTTTGCCACGGGGAAAACTCCGACGGAATTTCCGACATAAAAATAGAGAACCCGCTCTCTATCTAAGTCCGTCGGAAATTCTGACGGGAAAAGTCCATCGGAATTTTTCCATCGGAAATTCTGACCGTGTGTACGCAGCATAAGAGTTGAACCAAAGCAAAAGGTTGATGCCAGAAGAAACCTGTCTGCCAAATGAACCTATTGGCAGAATATAATTAGGGACAGAATGGGTGGCTATCAGGGGCTGCACTCATGCTCCTTGTAAGTCAGTTACAGCTTTGCAAGTTTATAGACATTTTTTTTAGAAAGTGATTGGCAATGTTAGGTTTTGTATTGCTCTCCAAAAAACGTCTTATGCCGCGTACACACGATCGGAATTTCCGACAACAAAACCGTGTTTTTTTTTCCAATGGATGTTGGCTCAAACTTGTCTTGCATACCTACGGTTGCACAAATGTTGCTCGGAAATTCTGAACGTCAAGAATGCGGAGATATACAACACTACGACGAGCCGAGAAAAATGAAGTACAATGATTCCGAGCATGCGTTGAATTGATTCCGAGCACGCGTAGAATTTTTGTGCGATCGGAATTTCCGACAAGAACTTTTGTTGTCGGAAAAGTTGAGAACCTGCTCTCAAACATTTGTTGTCGGAAATTCCGACAGCAAATGTCCGATGGAGTCTACACACGGTCGGAATATCCGACCAAAAGCTCACATCGAACATTTGTTGTCGGAAATTCCAATCGTGTGTATGTGGCATAATTCATAACTTCTTCATTATTATCATTAAATTATCAAAAACAATATGTGTGCATATTCCTTGTGACTGGAAGCATTGTTTTGATGTTATCTCTCAGCATCATGTGAGTAATTTACAAAGGGTATACCACTGCCTGAGATCCTATTCAAAATTCAAACATCGCCTTCCAAACCCATCAAAAGCAAAACACTAATATCTGTGTATGATGACCCCTATGCCTGACCAATTCTATGATTAATCCACTGCTGCACTGACTCCATCAGGGAGTCTTTTAAAACACCGTCAGATGCAGAGGTAAAGGAATGGGACTGCAACAGAGAATTCACAATACTAATACTTATACTTTACAACAGTAAGACAGTAAATTCCAGCACAGTCCCAACACTCTGTTTAAATGAAGAGAGCATTATGCAATGTTATGGAACATTCTGCAAAATTATGGAGTGCTCTGCAAATTTAGGGGTCACTTTGCAAAGTTATGGAGCATTCTGCAAAGTTGTGGAGTGTTCTGCAAAATTATGGAGCGCTCTGTAAATTTATGGAGCGCTCTGTACATTAATGGAGCGCTCTGTACATTAATGGAGCGCTCTGTACATTAATGGAGCGCTCTGTACATTAATGGAGCGCTCTGTACATTAATGGAGCGCCCTGTACATTAATGGAGCGCTCTGTACATTAATGGAGCGCTCTACAATTTCATGGAGCCCTCTACAATTTCATGGAGCCCTCTACAATTTCATGAAATGCTCTGCAGCTTTACAGAATGCTCTATAGCACTATGGGGATAACTCACCCTGAGCCATCATAAACAGCTTTAGTTTTACTTCTGGGATATGTTATGCAATGAACCTGAATAGCATGACTCACCAAATGTTTTCACATTGATTTTCTCAGACTGTACCATGTAATCCTCGACTGTCCCAAGCTCTAAGGTGGCCTGACAGTAGAAGTCTTGAAGGTTGTCCCTTCGACTGGATTCAAAGTAAAATGACTCAGACAGAGTCTGTTTGCCTGTCATGGTGTCTTCTGCAAATGTTAGTGTGCGGATCACGGTCCCTTCTCTTATCACAGAAATCTTGAGATTGGCCAAAGGTGCCACGTCAAACACAGTGCAGGTGACTTCGTGTCGTTGTCCCTCCTCCAGCTCTTCTTCCAGGTCAATTGTCACTTTACTTGGAAGCGCTAATAAAATAAATAGAATAAAGTTATTCATTTACCTGGGAATTTACAGGTTTTGACTCTAAATCTCAGGGTTTATGCCCACAAACTCAAAATCAGCTCATTTGATGTTATGTTAAACATTAGTTACATAGTAGGTAAGGTTGAATAAAGACAATAGTCCATCTAGTTCAATCTGTGTAGGTGTACGTGTGTCAGTGTCAATAATCATTTCCCATATCCCTGTATGTTGTGTTCTTGAGGATGCACATCCAAGAGTCTTTTAAAAATATCAATACTCCCCGCTGACACCACCAATTCCTTATCGCCCTGACAGTGGAAAACCCCCTACGCAGCTTAAGGTAAAACGCTTCTCCTCCAATCTCATTGTGTGGCCCGTATCCTCTTACACTCCCTGAGACTGAATCATTTTTTTCCCTACACTGGGATCAACATTGAGGTATTTGTAAATAGTTATCATATCTCCTCTCAAGCGCCTTTTTTCCAGCGAGAATGAATTTAGTGCTTGTAGTCGTTTCTCGTAATTAAGGTCCTGCAGTCCCCTTATTAATTCCGTTGCCCTTCTTTGGACTCCCTCCAGCTACAGCACATCCCTTCTGAGGACTGGTGGCCAGAACTGGAAGGAATACTCCAGATGTGGCCTAACCAGTGGCAGGATTATAGTTTTATCCCTGGAGTATATACCCTTTTTTATGCATGCTAATATTCTTTCCCGGCTTTGCTAGCTGCAGCTTAACATTGCATGCTATTGGTCAGTCTGTCTTCTATTAGGATGCCCAGATCTGTCTCCATCCTTGATTCCCCCAGAGGTTCTCCCCCTAGTGAGTAGTTTGTGTTTATGTTTTTATCCCCCGAGTGCATTACCTTACATTTCTCCACATTAAACCTCATTTGCCATGTAGTTGTCCACCCCATTATTTTGTTCAGGTTTTTCTGTAAAATTTCTATATCCTGATCTGAAGTTATTGCCCCGCTTATTTTTGTGTCATCTGCAAAAACTGAGATTGAGCTATCTATACCAATCTCTATATTATTTATGAATAAATTAAACTGAATTGTTTAACATGTTATTAATTGGATAACTAATTAATTAATTGGATAATTGGATGGAGTAGGGAACAGTTCTAATCCTCTGTCAGTTTTTTTTTTTCCTGCCATCTGTGTCCCATTGGGAAGTTTTCTTTTTTCTTTCTGGCCAAGAAATACAACAGGAAATAAGAGAAAATCTCTTTATAGAAAGACTCCCTCCCCTATTACACCCTTAATGACAACTCAATTATTTGGATATTCCCTATTTTCAATCCCAATGGCAATGGTCACCAGTCAAAATAGAGAGAGTGGATGTCTCCACTGGTGGCACAGATAGGATCTAAACTCTTCCCTGCTCAATCAAAAGAAAAAAATGGTTTTGCTTTTAGATACAATTTACTTTATTTTCTTTTTATCTGTAATGGGAAAAAAATTGGTTTGCTTTACAGTGAAGAACTTTAACCACTTAAGGACCGCCGCATGACGATGTACGTCGACAGAATGGCACGGACAGGCACAAGGGCGTACAGGTACTTCCCCCTTAAGAACTCGTCCGTGGGTCGCGCGACCCGGTCCAGAGCTCCATGACCGCGCCCGTGGGACCCGCGGACCCGATCGCTGCCGGTGTCCCGTGATCAGGTCACAGAGCTGAAGAAAGGGGAGAGGTAAGTGTAAACAAACCTTACTCTTTCGTCCATGGACCGACACAGCTTCTCTATTGACAAAGTGGGTATTATCCGTTAATTAGGAGTGACTAGGCAGAAAAACTTGTAAAAAGTGTTGCATCACACCTTCTACAGTACCGCCCAGGGGGCGGACCCTATGGGTATACCCTCTCAGTCTGCATCTTCGCAGATCAGTTTTATTCTGTCTAGCAAGGAGTAGGACATGGCTCCCTTTGGGCCCATTGGTCCGGGGAAAAAAGATATATATATATATTTTTATTTTTTTTGCTACATTTGTTGTTTCCTGCGATCTTCGATCAACTGCCGACTGGGTGACAAGCTGGATCCTCGATCCTTGTAGTCTCCCCAGTTTCGGCCATCGAGCGTGTGCCGACCCTAGCTACGCGCTGGGTTTTCCACGACATGCCCGTCGCTCCACGGGTGGCCGGTGAGCTTTCGCTCCAGGGCCTGCATCGGACCGCTCAGCTTCGGCTGACCTTACGGCCGAGTCGCAGCAGCCTGGCCGGTGAGCTTACGCTCCAAGGCTTGCATCGGACCGCTCAGCTTCGGCTGACCTTACGGCCGAGTCGCAGCAGCCTGTCTGGTGAGCGTCATGCTCCAGGGCATACATATGATCGTCCCTTCTGGGTCCAATCACAGCATGCCTGGCCAACAGTCACCTTCCGTGCGCGGACGATGATCTGTTTGGAATGTCTTCCAGCAGAATACATGCAGGATAGGTAAGTAAAACTCCCCTGCCTCGGCTGGGTGATTTAGCTGGACATTCCTGGAGAGATCAAGTAAGTGGTTGTGGCCCCTTTCTTCCCTCTCTCCCTGCCTTTCCCTCCTCCCTGGGCTTCTAGCTAAAGGTTGCTGGGTGCTGGGGGTCACCTAGGGGGTCCCACTGGAGCGGGGCTGGCTGTAACTAACATTTAAAAGAAATGTCATTTTTTCTTACCTGTGTTTGTGTCTTTCCTCCTCCATGCTGTCGGCGGCCATTTTGAGGTGGTCCATGCCAAGTTTGGCCTCTTGTGACTGCCCGGCGGCCATCTTCCTGTGGTTCGGCCACACCCACTGGCCCCTATCAGCTGATCGGCGGCCATGTTTGTCCACCCTGTATGCAGATATTGCCGTTCGGCGGCCATCTTTTTGTGGGCTATGGCTGCTTGACCTCTATCTTCTGTCGGCGGCCATTTTCTTAGAGCCCACATTATCTTCCATACAGACGTTTTTGGCAACCATTTTTCGAGAGCCTCCGGCCTCTAGGGTGCATTACACTGGCGCGAAAATTCACACAGGAAGTGCTGATAAAAGAAGCAGACTGACACAGCAGCAGCGGGACAGCATCACAAGCGCAGCATAGCAGTACCTATCCAGGGTGGTGAGTCCTCTGGGTGACCCGGCCTCTCTGCAGCACAGGAGGGTGGCCTATTGATATCTTGCCTGGAGCCCTGTGAGTGTCAGCACGTGGTCAGCATGGCATCTGAGCCAGATGTCTTCTCCCCTGAAACACCAGATTTAGCAGCTGGTGCCCCTGAGGTGTCTATGAACGCTATGACTGCAATCCTAGAGACGTTTGCTGCCAGGGTGGAAGCAGCACACGGGAATACAGGGGGTAGTAAACGCCCCATCCCCTGCAAGCTTCTGGGGATAATTCTGGTGCAGAACCAGGTCCAGCTACGGCTCGGGGCCCAGATTCTGACGCATCAGAAACTGCAGACCGTGACCGGACAGTGAGAATGACTCAAAGTCCAGGTCAGTACGCGAGACGGCTTTGGTATCTGACCTTATTACTGCAGTGCGGGATATGCTAAAATTGGAAAATACTGCAGAAGGAGCAGAGACTCCGGTCCACTTGGGTTTCATAGACCTGCCCGCACTGCTAAGGTGTTCCCTTGTGTGTCTTTTGATAAACTCTTATACAAGGAATGGGAGAACCCACTGAGGGTCTTTACAGCCCCAAAGAGGTTTGCGGTACGGTACCCCTTTTGAGGAGAGTTTTCTGAAGAAATGGACCTCTCCCCCCTATAGTGGACCCTCCGGTGTCCAGACTTAATAGAGCCACCACAATTCCTGTAGAAGGGGCTCCTGTTTTCAAGGACCCTGTGGATAAGAAGGCTGAAGCACTCGCTTGCTACCTATACTCAGTGGTAGGTTCGGCAGTACGCCCGGCATTGGCGGGGGCCCTAGTGTCTCACACACTTACTGAATGGGCAAGATTGCTACTCCAGGGGTTAAGGAGCGAGATGCTCCTCCTGATGAGATAACATTGGCCGACCTGTTGGTCCAGGGCCTTAGGTTTGTCTGCGAGTCAGACATAAATACTATTCCCCTGCTGTCTAAAACTTCGGTTTATGCAGTAGCAATACGCCGCCTGATCCGGCTAAAAGGCTGGTCTGCGGACCAGACTTCCAAGAAAGCCCTGTTGGATCTGCCTTTTAAGGGCGACAGACTTTTTGGGGCTTCTCTGGATGACATCATCAAGGATGCCACAGGAAGTAAAAGCACTTTGCTTCCCCAAATTAGCAAGGATAAGGGGCCACGCCAAGGGCAAGGGCCCTCCTTTACTGCACACAAGTGGTTTTTTCGTCCCCCTAGGGCGACAGGGAAAAGACCCCAGGCCGATAAAGCGCCTGCCCAAGGACAAAAGCGTCCCTGGTCCCGCATACCCAATAAGCCTACGGACAAATTTGCGTCCGCATGAAGGTCCACCCCCACCCAGCTCTTGGGTGGGGAGACGTCTTCGCAAATTCGCGACTCAGTGGACAGCACTAATCTCCGACAGGTGGGTTTGCGAAGTAATCTCCTCAGGCTACAAGATAGAGTTTCTCTCTTGTCCACCGGACAGATTCAACACCTCCAGCTACTACCGACCCGTCGGGAGGCCCTGTATGGGGCGGTCCAGGGTCTACTGGAACACGGGGTAGTTATTCCAGTTCCAGAACTGGAACGGGGTTTTTACTCAAATCTGTTCATTGTGCCGAAGAAGGAGGGGGTTCGTCCAAGCTTGGATCTCAGAGCCCTCAATTGCTTTGTGAAGGTACAAAGTTTTCGGATGGAGTCGGTTCGATCTGTAGTCACGGCTCTCCATCCGGGGGACTTTCTGGCCTCCTTGGACATCAAGGACGCATACCTGCATGTCCCCATATACTCCAGACACCAGAGGTTTCTGCGATTTGCTATCTGGAAGGACCACTACCAGTTTGTGGCCCTCCCGTTGGGCCTTGCCTCAGCACCCAGGACGTTCACCAAGGTGCTTGCTCTGATTCTGGCACTTCTAAGACAGCGGGGTATTGCTATCACAGGCTACTTATACGACCTTCTGCTGAAGGCCCCTTCAAGCTCAGAATTAGAGGTAAGCGTGTCCATTACCTGTCAGACTCTTCGAGACTGTGGTTGGATACTAAACACGCAAAAGTCAGTATTGGTGCCCACTCAACGCCTAGGGTACCTGGGGTTGATTCTGGATTCTTCAGAGGCAAAGGTATTCCTCCATGTGGAGAAGTTGCAGACCCTCCGGGCTGCAGTACGGCAGCTGACTTCCAGGAATTGGTCGTCACTCCGTTTTTTGCATGCGAGTGTTGGGCCTCAGGGTAGCCTCCTTCGAGGCGGTTCCATATGCTCAATACCACACTCGAGTGTTACAGAAGGAAGTTCTGTCCAGATGGAACAGATGTCCATCATCTCTGGATTATCAAATCCGAGTGAGCCACATAGTCAGGAGATCCCTGGTATGGTGGCTGACAGCACCGGCTCTAATGGCCGGGAAGTAATTTCTTCCGGTTTACTGGATAGTGATCACGACGGACGCCAGCCTTACAGGTTGGGGGGGAGTCTGGGGTGTTCAGTCGGCGCAAGGTCGCTGGACCCCAGAGGAAGCCCTCCTGCCGATCAATGTCCTGGTAATCCGGGCGATCAGGCTGTGCCTCTTCAAATGGTCTCAGAGGCTGCAAGGGCGTCCAGTCAGGATCCAGTCAGACAACGCCACAGCAGTGGCATATGTCAATCATCAAGGAGGAACAAGAAGCTCAGCTGCAACATCGGAGATCGCTCGCATCCTGAAGTGGGCAGAGAGGAGCGTACCGGCACTGTCGGCCGTGTACATTCCGGGTGTGGAAAACTGGCAGGCGGACTACCTGAGCCGTCAGATGCTGGACCAGGGAGAAAGGTCCTTACACCCGGAGGTGTTCCAACTCCTCTGCCAAAGATGGGGCACACCAGACGTAGATCTTCTGGCTTCCCGACTCAATCGGAAGGTATTGAGATTTGTGGCCCGGTCAAGAGACCCATGGGCAGACGCAACGGACGCGTTGGTAGCATCGTGGGGTCAGTATCGGCTAATCTATGCCTTCCCTCCCTTAAGGCTTCTTCCTCTTCTGCTCCACAGAGTGGAGGCAGAGGGAATTCCAATGATCCTAATCGCTCCAGATTGGCCTCAGCGTCCTTGGTACGCCGATCTAGTACGTCTGGTAGCAGACGTCCCCTGGCGCCTACCACTACGGCAGGACCTGCTATCGCAAGGTCCCATATTCCATCCTGCTTTACAGTCATTGGCTTTAATGGCATGGCTGTTGAGAACCAGGTACTGAGAGACTGGGGCCTGTCAGACTCAGTAATCTCTACTATGAGAAGTGCTCGAAAACCGTCCTCTAGGAAGGTCTATCACCGCACTTGGAGGGCCTACATCTCCATGTGTGAGGAAATGAAATGGCATCCGCGTACCTATTTGGTTTCCAGAATCCTGCTGTTTTTACAGCATGGGGTGGACCAAGGGCTTGCCCTAAGTACGATTTAAGGGACAGATATCTGCCCTGGCTGTCTTTTTTCAGCGACCCCTGGCGACTCACTCTCTCGTGAGTACATTTGTGCAGGGGGTCCGACATGTGGCCCCTCCGGTCCGTCCCCCGTTACCTCCGTGGGACTTGAACCTGGTCCTCTTGGTGCTTCAGAAGGCACCGTTTGAGAATATTAGAGATATTCCCCTGTTGACACTTTCTCAGAAAGTGGTCTTTTTGGTGGCTGTTACGTCAGTTAGACGAGTCTCTGAGCTGGCAGCCTTGTCCTGCAAGGCTCCCTATTTGATTTTCCACAAGGATAAGGTGGTGCTGCGGCCGCAGCCTTCCTTTCTTCCGAAAGTCGTTTCGGCTTTTCATCTCAACGAAGACATTGTACTTCCATCCTTGTGTCCTCAGCCGTCGAATCCTAAGGAGTCGGCGTTGCATTCCTTGGACGTTGTCCGAGCTTTGAGAGTATACCTATCTGCTACTTCCCTGTTCCGGAAGTCAGACTCGCTGTTTGTTTCGGTGGCTGGTCCCAAGAAGGGCCAAGCAGTCTCATCGGCCACCATCTCTAGGTGGATCCGACAGATAGTAATCCAGGCTTACGACTTAAAGGGTCAGCCGCCCCCCTTTCCTGTCACGGCGCATTCGACCAGGGCAATAGGTGCCTCTTGGGCTTTCCGACATCAAGCGTCTGTTTCCCAATTATGTAAAGCGGCGACTTGGTCGTCCGCACACACTTTCACAAAATTCTACAAAATTGATGTAGGTGCATCTTCGGATGCCTCTTTTGGCCGCAAGGTTTTGCAAGCGGCTGTTTAGAGTTGCAACTCCTCCGTTGGAGGAGTGCTGTTTTGTGTTTGGGGTGAAGTTTATTTTTATGCTGTTACCACCCCTCGTTTTTTCTCTGACACTGCTTTGGGACGTCCCACTTTGTCAATAGAGAAGCTGTGTCGGTCCATGGACGAAAGAGTAAATAGGATTTTTTACTCACCGTAAAATCCTTTTCTCTGAGTCCATGGACCGACACAGCACCCACCCCTCCTTTTAAGTTTGTACTGCTTTTTGACGAACTGATCTGCGAAGATGCAGACTGAGAGGGTATACCCAGAGGGTCCGCCCCCTGGGCGGTACTGTAGAAGGTGTGATGCAACACTTTTTACAAGTTTTTCTGCCTAGTCACTCCTAATTAACGGATAATACCCACTTTGTCAATAGAGAAGCTGTGTCGGTCCATGGACTCAGAGAAAAGGATTTTACGGTGAGTAAAAAATCCTATTTTCCCTGTTCTTCCTAGTGGCATATCAGTGTCGTCTGTTCCTTGTCATAGGGAACGACGATCAGTGACGTCACACGCCAAGCCACGCCCCCCTACAGTAAGAATCACTCATTAGGTCACACTTAACCCCTACAGCGCCACCTAGAGGTTAAACCCTTCACTGCCAGTGTCATTTTCACAGTAATCAGTGCATATTTATAGCACTGATCGCTGTAAAAATGACAATGGTCCCAAAAATGTGTCAAAAGTGTCCGATGTGTCAGCCATAATGTCGCAGTCACAATAAAAATCGCTGATCACCGCCATTACTAGTAAAAAATAAAATATTAATAAAAATGCCATAAAACTACCCCCTATTTTGTAGACGCTATAACTTTTGCGCAAACCAATCAAACGCTTATTGTGATTTTTTTTACCAAAAATATGTAGAATACGTATCGGCCTAAACTGGGGATAAAAAAAATAAATACAATTATATATTTTTGGGGGATATTTCTTATAGCAAAAAGTAAAATATATGTAATTATTTTCAAAATTGTCACTTTATTTTTGTTTATAGCGCAAAAAATAAAAACCGCAGCGGTGATCAAATACCACCAAAAGAAAGCTCTATTTGTGGGGAAAAAAGGACATCAATTTTGTTTGGGAGCCACGTTGCATGAATGCGCAATTGTCAGTTAAAGCGACGCAATGCCGAATCGCAAAAAGGGGCCTGGTCTTTGACCAGCGAAATGGTCCGGGGCTTAAGTGGTTAAGCAGATTTACTACCCCTCCACTCACTTTTTTGCTGCATGCAGAAAGCCATTTATAGCTGGTACTTCTAATGTGGGGGAACACATTACACTTTCACCCCACCCCTCGCCTAACACAACCTTTGGTGACTAAGTGACCAACTGCCAGAACTGAGTGCTGTTATGTAGAAGTGGGGGTTGTGTACACATCCTGGGTAAGATTTCACTAAAGCATATTCAGGTATTTAGAACACTCTTTGGGTGATTTAGAAATGCTAATTCATCATAAGCCTGTTCCTCATGAGATTTGGTAATGTAAATACTGAGCTGCTCACTGTTCTCCTTGCTGTAGAAAGAAGCTGTACCCGAGGACCTGCAGTGGAAGAATCTCCCTGCTTATGCTTCTTCATTTTGTGGATCTGTGTTGCCTTCATCTCTCTTGCTGCTACTTTATCACCATCACATCAGTCATCAGCTATCCAGTTATCAGGGGTCCAGGCCTGTCATTAAGGGCCAGTTACCACCACAATTTAGGGTTGTCCCGATACCACTTTTTTAGGACCGAGTACAAATACCGATACTTTTTTCCAAGTACTCGCCGATACCGATTACCGATACTTTTTTTTCAATGTCATGTGACAGTTTGAAAGATGGGGACTGATAGGTGGCACTTATGGGCACTGACTGGTGACTGGCTCTGATGGGCACTAATAGGTGGCTGGCACTGATAGATGGCACTGATTGCACTGATAGGTGGCACTTATGGGCACTGATAGATGGCACTGATTGCACTGAAAGGTGGCACTTGTGGGCACTGATATGTGGCACTTGTGGGCACTGATATGTGGCACTTGTGGGCACTGATATGTGGCACTTGTGGGCACTGCTAGCACTGAAAGGTGGCACTTGTGGGCACTGATAGGTGGCACTGATAGATGGCACTTGTGGGCACTGACAGCACTGATAGTGCAATCAGTGCCACCAAGTGCCACCTATCAGTGCTGTCAGTGCCCACAAGTGCCATCAGTGCCACCTATCAATGCCCACAAGTGCCACATATCAGTGCCCACAAGTGCCACATATCAGTGCCCACAAGTGCCACCTTTCAGTGCCCACAAGTGCCACCTTTCAGTGCTATCAGTGCCCACAAGTGCCACATATCAGTACCCACAAGTGCCACATATCAGTGCCACCAAGTGCCACCTATCAGTGCAATCAGTGCCATCTACCAGTGCCACCTGATAGGTGGCACTGGTAGATGGCACTGATTGCACTGATAGGTAGCACTTGTGGGTACTGATAGGTGGCTGGCACTGAAATGCTGTGGGAAAAAAAAATGACACAGGATTTAAAATGAAAAAAACTGCTGCAACGCCCATCTTGGTACACCCTGCACTCAGCTGAAGTAAGCAGCAGCAGACATCTTGTTACACCCAGCCCATATAGCTCGGGCTGGGTGTAACAAGATGTCTGCTGCTGCTTACTGCAGCCAAGTGCAGGGTGTACCAAGATGGGTGTGGGGACGTTCAGCCGCTGACGGCGACCGAATGCGACATCACCGGTCACCGCTCCTGATGCGGCTGCGCCCTGCACCCCTGCCAGCTTACTAGTTTCAACTGCAGGTGAGGGACTCGCTCTCCGCCCTGGTCTCCACCCCCGGCCACACTCTCCGCCTTGGTCTCCACCCCCCGCCCCACTCTCCGCCCCCCGCCGCACTCTCCGTCCCGCTCTCTGCCCTGGTCTCCACCCCCGCCACGATCTCCGCCCCCGCTCTCCACCCCCTCTCTGCGTCCACTCTGGAAAAAAAAAAAAAAAAGTATCGGACTGGGCATCGGGAGCATTTGCGCGAGTACAAGTACTCGCGCAAATGCTTGGTATCGGTCCCGATACCGATACTAGTATCGGTATCGGGACAACCCTACCACAATTTCTACATTCTGGAAGTGTTTCTGTATGCCCATTTTTGATGCGTTCTGGGGTGTTTTTCCCCCTCTTTTTTCTTCATCTCAATTAAGGACATGTGTGTTCTGGTGTATTTCTTGATTTTGCATTTTGCCACGTTACAGAAAAAAAGTAACGTGTTCTACTTTTGTTGACTGCCCTAAAACACACTGCACTGGTGTGAACTAGGGCCATTGGAATCCATGTTAAACACTGTCCACGCGTTTTTTAAGTAGAATAAAAATTCACTGGACTGCATCTGGTGTGAACCAGCCCTAAAAAATAAAACTCTACCTTTACCAAGATGGCTGCCTTCACACAGAGACACAACTTGGAACAAGACATGGTAAGTCAATAATGGGGAAATATTAGCTGCAGGTAGACCACAGGCAATACAGGTGACTAGTCCATCTTCCTCTGCTTTCCCTTTTTGGGCACAACATCCACAATACAAGACCTTTTAATGGGTCTTGACAAGAAAACAAACCTGTTATTTAGTATAAATATGGGCACAATACAGGTTTGTTTTAAATGGTAAATTCCGAGGCATGGCCATTATCCTTTATAGTACATGTACAGTATATGTAGTAGTAAATTCTTTGTGATGTCTGAGTATAAATGGTTTCATTCATCACATGATCTCTGACTTTGTGTTCATTTATAACTTCTGAAAAGCAGTTGTTTTGGCCCTAGATTTTCTGCCATTAAATTAGGCTTTCACATTTTCAGAATACATAATATTTATATCCTGTGGTATATACTTACCATGGATAAAAAATAATTTACAACAAAAATATTGCTTTAAAATACCTGAAAAATCGGTTGTTATTTAGTGAATGTAAACTCAATGTAAGCCCTACAACTAAACCCAGGGCACACAAACCCTCTGTGGAGGTGCACAGGGCCTCAGGTGTCAATTTCAAGGCAGCTAGATCTTTGACTTTATTCCAGTTAAGCAATACAGCCTGGTTCAGGACCCACTTTAGCCTTTGGATGGACAATGAAGGAGCAGCAGACCACTGATGAGGTTGTCACCCTATTCTCCCCCTAACTTTAAACTGGGATGTGGCCCTCCCTCTCCCAGTCTAACGTCACTTTCACATGGCCATTCTGATTAGTTATGCCTGTCAGGCGGGTGTAAAAGGACTTGTGGACTTTCGGGTCCAAGAAAAATCGGAAGGGAATATGTCCTCTTCCAATAAGGTGAATTGTATTGGAGGATAGTCAGGTGTAAACGGACAGCAGAATTTGTTTGCTCCCGGTTTCCCATAGAGCAGCTCTACCATGTCTTCTCATTATGTACAGAGGTTTCATCTGCCCGCTCTGCTCCAATCAGCAGGGGATCTGTGAGCTGTTCCCCTGCTGATCAGAGCGGAATCCACCCCATGTGAAAGGGGTCTAATACCTCGTACACACGACCGGTTTTCCCTGTCGGAAAAAAAACAAACAATGGTTTTCCCGACGGAAAGCCTCTCAAGCCTGCCTTGCATACACACGGTCACACAAAAGTCCGGTGAACTTTTGACTGCCAAGAGACGACAAAATTAAGTTCTATGCTTCTGAGCATTCGTCGAATTGTTTGAGCATGCCCAGTTTTTTTCCCGTCGGAAAAGCATACAGACGAACGGTTTTCCCGGTAGGATTTTTTCCTGACGGGAAAAAAGAGATCCTGCTCTCTTTTTTTTCCATCAGTTTTCCCGTCGGAAAAACTCAGATGGAGCATACACACGGTCGGGATTCCCGGCCAAAAGCTCTCATCGCAGTTTTTCCGACTTGAACACTGGTCGTGTGTACGAGGCATGATAGCTGCTCTAAGATATTACATGAGGCTTATATAAAGACAGATTCAGATGAAGGGAAATTGTCACTTAAGGGAACACTGCAATGACAACTCTACATTTTTGCTCACTGAAAACACATTGGAGGACATTTATTAACACAATTGCATATTGTGCATTTTGCATGAAAAAATATTAGCATGCATCTTTGGGTTTCTTTTACTGAGAAAAACACAGCTTCAGTTTTACCGGTTTTATCGGCAAGAAACGACAAGAAAACTGCTGGGAGAGCTTTCTTGCAGAGAAAACCGGTCGTGTGTATGGTTTCTTTTCGAGAAAACTGCCGGGAATCTCGACGAGAAAAATAGAGAACCTGCTTTCTATTTTCTCGTCAGGATTCTCGTTTTTTCTCGTCGGGATTCTCGTCGGCCTGTTTCCCGACGAGAAAACCGGTCGTGTGTATGCTTTTCCGAGTTTTAAAAAAACGCGCATGCTCAGAATTAATTATGAGACGGGAGCGCTCCTTCTGGTAAAACTAGCGTTCGTAATGGAGCTAGTACATTTGTCACGCTGTAACGAACTGAAAGCACGAAGACTGAAAAGCGCGAATCGTCTCTTCCCAAACTTTTACTAACACGCGGTAACACAAGGATCAGCAAAATCAGCCCAAGGGGTGGCGCCATTGGAATCGAACTTCCCCTTTATACTGCCGTCGTACGTGTTGTACGTCACCGCGCTTTACAACGACAAGATTTTTAATTGACAGCGTGTATGCAAAGAAAGCTTGACAAGAATCCCGTCAAGCTTGACAAGAATCTCGTTGAGAGAACCAACATTTTTTTTTTTTTTTTACGACGGGATTCTCGGTAGTGTGTACGAGGCTTGAGGCCAAATTGCAACTGTACAACTATTTTCTCAGTTGTGCCACAACTGCAAGCCCTTATTTCTTTCTCGTACATCACGGGACACAGAGCGGCATAGTCATTACTAATGGGTTATATAGATACCTTCAGGTGCTGGCACTGGCAACTTCCAAAACCGGAAGTACCCTCCCCTATATAAGCCCCTCCCATCCGGGAGCACCTCAGTTTTTTGCCAGTGTCTAAGGTGTTGGCCAAGAATTAACATGTGTTTTTCACTGAGCTTGCGTACAGGTTCTTTTGGGCCTCAGTAAGCTATTCCGGATCCGACCAAAAAAGCTTCATAGCTAAACGGTCGGTACCCGGGCCTTGCAGAGAAGAGCAAGGTTTTGCCTGTAATGCCTCTCTTAGGAGGGCTGGACCCTGGGATCCAGAGCTCTGGTCATACCCACGACCAAGATGTTTTCTGTGCAGGGTGCTATACAGGTCCAGGGGAGTGGAATCCTTGGTCACCCGGTCCCTGAAGGTTTGATTTCTTGAACATAAACTAAAATGTATATCTAGCGCACACACCTTTCTCCCACCCTGCATTTAATTTGGCTCCTCGCAGGAGGAATGAAAGGCACACCGCACTAACAGCCCGTACCCTTCTGTGCAAAGAGGTTGAGCGGGTTGTTTTTGGGTCTTGTCTGCAGCCAGAGTCAAAATCCTCCTGAGCATGATTCTCACCTCTACTATGGGTAGATGCAAGTCCTTGACTTCCCCAATAATGTAAATGTCCACACCAGCTGAAACTCCAACTCAGTATTTATTCTCACTTTGCAATAAACAGTCTCTTGGATAGGAAAGGGTTGGAGCAAAGGAAACAGAACAGCCTAAGGTGTGGAGGAGGTCCAGGCACAAACGTAGCTCAAACTCTTCTCTGTTCAGATTCTCAAACAGTTTTAGGCGCACAGTCTCTGCCACAGACCGTGAAGTTGGTCTCTGCCACAGACCTGGAGAATAAGGCCCCTGCCACGGACCTGGCGAAATTTTCGGTCTCTGCCACAGACCTGGTGAACAAGGCCTCTGCCACTGACCTGATGAACTTGAACTTCCTTCTTAGAACATGGCCCTTATCAAGGAGAAGAGGCCCCCTCCAGAGAGTCAACAGACCCTTTCCTTCACCGTGACTCTCGCATTGGTCCTTCGGAATGATCCTCCCTTCTCTTAGGGTGCGGGTCTCCTCGCAAGGCGGCATCCTAGACTCCTCAATCCCTAGCGGATCCCAGCCGAAGGCTCTGGGCCCCGAGCCGTCGCTGCAGCTCCCGGGTCTCCATACCCAGGCGGACAGGAACGGTGAGGTAGTACCTCACCCCAGGCTAAAGGTGCCTGAGGTGGAACCGGAACACAGCCTCCGGGCTGAGGGCACCCGGAGATGAGCCACACGCACTGTACGGCTGTCAAGAGGGGACACAAAAGGCACAGCACTACGCTCGTGGTTCAACCCCGGCGCAGAATGGCAGAGCCACCCGCAGGCCACAGGGAACACATCACCAGCATTATCCCCTGAGGACAAAAAATGGTCCATAACTCCTAACAATCCAAGGTGTCTGAGCCTAATTACCACTCAGACACTTCCCTTAAATTGAACACCCCGCTACATAGAATTTTAACAATGGCTAATTTATTAAGCAAATACATACAGGAAAATAAATGTGTCTCCCCAGTGTTAACTATATCGGTGAGAAATTAGCAACTTCAAACTATAAGACAGTTTTGATTCATGTCCCCCACTTTGCTTTCTTTTTAAGTTATGTGCAATTCTCTTTGATGTAATGCAAACCATTTCAATTATTCTGAGCAGACAATAAAATAAAATTAATAATATTCCACATACCATATGCTGCCACTGTCACGGTGGATTCCAGCACTGTCTCCTCATCCTCTGATATACAAGATATTCTGGATGTTTCCCAGTCGTTGACAAGGACCTCTGTGGACACCCAGTGGTCTCCTTCTGTTATGTTCCTCTTTCGTAGTCTGGACTCCCAGCTAGGTTTGGAACAGGTGTAAGTACAATTTAGCAGAGCCCACTCATCAAATGGTACAAATACCTGAGTGCTGACAACCTGCACCTCACACTGCTTCTGGGACCAGCCTGAAATTGTACAAAGAACATTAAAGTGTAAGTAAACCCTGTTAATAAACTTCTCTTATTTTGTCCTATTTGACCTGTTAAATTGTTATATCTGTTTCATATGTGAAAAAATACCTGTTGATTCTGCCAGAAATCCAGACCTGTCTTGTGCACACTTCCTGTGTTATCTCAAATAGTCTAAATCAGTGTTTTTCAGATGTCTCAAGGAGCCGCAGCAACAGAACCATTTGAGCGGTCCTCTGTTAACCCCTGAGATAGAGGAGGGAGGAGAGCACTGATAACTCCCATGTACAGAGGGGGCAGAGAGCTCAGCCTGCACCTCCTCCCGGCTCTCTACTCCACTCTGTACTATTGTCAGCAAAACAGAAAGCCAAGCTGGCTGCCAGCATGCTACCAACTGATGATGCCTTTTTTTTGGTTTTGCCCTCAGATACATAAAAAGATCACAGGAGAACTCCAATGGAGTGATAACTTATGGATAATTTGATTAAAAACACTAAAAAACTACTAACATAGACTGCAAGTAAACAGGCATATTGAAATAAGATTTCCTGTTCAGAGTAAATGTAGCAATAGGAAGCAGCAATCAGCCAGCCAGCCGCACAAATCCTCAGATTACTCACAACCCTTCCACTGATGAAGAGACACAGATCTACCGATCTTCCCAGTATCAGGCTCCACTCTTTCAACCTGTGGTTGAAGGAAAGAAAATTGCATAATGTATGGCCTGCCTCTCTCTCTCTCTTACTCTCCCTCTCTCTCATTGTGTTAATCAGGGCTTGACAAATTTGCTTGGAATCTAGGAGCCAGCTAAAAAAGTTAGGAGCCAGGAACGCGCCCCGTCCCGCCAAGTTTGCGCGCAGAATCGAACGCATACGTGAGCAGCGCCCGCATATGAAAGCAGTGTTCAAACCACACAAGTAAGGTATCGCCGCGATCGTTGGAGCGAGAGCAATAATTCTAGCCCTAGACCTCCTCTGTAACGCAAAACATGCAACCTGTAGAATTTTTTAAACGTCGCCTATGGAGATTCTACCTGACGCTCCTCTCTTTCTCCACCTCTCAGCTCCTTTACCTGACGCTCCTCTCTTCCTCCACCTCCTCCCCTGACCCTCCTTAGCCCATGGGCATGTCTCCCCCCAGGTGGTGGAGGACAGTCAGGTCACACTTGGCTCCTATGATGGGGTGGAGGGGGGGATACACTGAGTGTGGGTGTTTATACCTCTATATCCCCTCCCCCATCTCTGCATTCCTTCCATATGTCTGTCACACTCCATGCAGCCCTGGACATCAGCTGCACCTCAACCCCCAGGCTGGTGTCATGTGCCCTCGGCTCCCCCTCTCCTTCCTGAGGAGTAAACAATCCCCCCATGGAGGTAAATTCTTACATACCGACGCGACCCCGCACACATGGAGCCTCACCTGCCGCCATGCACCATCCACCCCTCTTCCCCCCCGGAGGGGGGTGTCTCCGGCTCCTCTCACAGCTCACCGCGGGACAGCCGCTCACCTGCAGCATCCATCACTCAGCAGTCATCCACGCTGGGGGCGTGGCCGGACGCACCAGAAGGCGATTGGCTGTGGCGCACATTAAGTCTATCACAAGCGCGGGGTTAGGAGGAGGCGGGGCTGTGTGAGTGCGAGCAGAGCAGAGAAAGTTTCAATGTCAGCCATTACACTGCTCTGCTTGCCCCCCCTCCCTCTACCTGTGCCGCGGATCACGTGTGTGCCGATCCGACATCATTGATCCGTGCGGATCACGGATCAATGACGATGCGTTGCACCACTACCTCAGACCCTGCTCGGGTATTGGGAAGGAGGAGGGGACAGCGACCATGTGAGGAGAGGAGGCCGGCCCTCTCCCCTCCCATGTCACTCACAGCTGGACATCAGATTACTGCCCGCCTCCGGGGAAACCATGGAGACCAGCCGGGGGGGGGGGAGAAGGATCGGCGTCCGGAGCTCCATGTCTGGGGCGTCGGGAGTTGCAGTGTGTGGGCTGGCGGCAGTCCTGGAGCCAGGACACTGTTTCTGGTCGCCATGGCGACCTGGCGCCCGGGGTTTGTCGAGCCCTGGTGTTAATTATCCTCCAGATGACTTTTGGAAATGCAACGCCCCTTTCACATGGGCTGGATCTGGTTTTGCTCAGCAGGGGATCCGTTTGCTGATCCCCTGTTGAGCTGAGCGGAGCGGCCAGATGATAGGCCCACTCTGCTGATACTGAGAGGACAGGGACACAGCCTACTCTGCTCTATGGGCAGCCGGATGTAAACAGATCAGTTGTCTATTTACACCCAACTGCCCTCCGATCTAACCCGGCCAGATGGAGGGGAATGGATCACCTTACGTTTTTGTTTTTTTTGCCGAATCAGATCAGACCCAGAGGTAGCTGGGTCCATTTACATCCAGCGCTCCATAGAGAAGAATGGAGGGTCCGATTAGATCCATCTGAAAAATAGACAGCTGGACCCGATCAAACCTCTTGTTCGAAAGGTTACTAAGAAGTATGGCTCAACAATACCCTTTCCATTTTGGTTTCTGTGCAAGAGTGATGGGGTACAATGTCCACACAACCCCTCAAAAATCTTTCACTTCCTGAGAGATTGGCTTCCCAATTTTTGTAATAGAAGTTTGCATTAGGAATTAAATTTTTGATGAGACGTTTCCTCAGCTTTATCTAAGCTTAAAGGGATGAAGACATTGCGGCTCTTATCCCTTTTTAAATCTTGTTTTGGATATTTTCATTATTTATTTATTTTTTTTACTTTTTGAACTTGGAACTTTTCTTTTTCAATCTTTTTAAACTGCAAACTATTTAACTTCAAGCAATAAAGCGCTTATTTTGTCTGGCAATATAAATAAGGTTTACATAAGTAAATGTTATTAGTAGCCTTTTCATCTGATTCATATGAAGCAACATTTTTGTTTTGTGTTCATAGTACATTGTGATGTTGTGTTACTTCTGTGCCAACATAAATTTTCTCATGCTATTATCATGTTGAAAATAAGCCTCAAAATATAATTAAAGCAGAATTTCACCCATCTGAAAAACAAATGTAGCAGCAACCCTGAAGAAGCCGCTGTAGATTTAGCCGATTCTATAGCCTCGTACACACGGCCGAGATTCTCGTCGGAAAAAACATGTCGTTTTTTTCGACGAGATTCTTGGACAAGAAACTTGTCCCGGCCGAGTGTACACACGCTCGATTCAAAGAACCCGCGGTTCTTTGAATGGAGCGTACGCGGTGACATCATCGACTACGACGAGCATGCGCTCGTCACATTCGATGCCGTCGCCGCCATCTTGGTATACCCTACCTATGCCTAGGAAGCTACCGCGCATGCGTCGAATTCATTTCGAACATGCGCGGGCTTCCGGGAGGACAGGTAAGTGTACACACACTCACTTTTCTCGTCGAGAAACATGCCGACGAGAATCTCGACGAGAAAATAGAGAGCAGGTTCTCTATTTTCTCGTCGAGATTACTTGTCGGTTTTCTTGACGAGAAACCATACACACAAACGAGTTTCTCGGCAAGACATCTCTGCCAGCAAGTTTCTTGCTAGTTCCTGCCGAGAAACTCGGTCGTGTGTACGAGGCCTTTCCCAACTCATTGCAGAGGCAGCCAGCCACACAGTAACCGTCCATTCACTTCAGATCATTGGACGGTCTAGGGGTTTGTCTTTTTTTGTATTTTATTGCTTGCCAAAACTTGAGAGGGGTTATGGGAGATACTCCAAAAGCACAGTTCCACAGAGGACAATTTTATTTTTCTCTAAACAGCAGATTTTCAGTCTTTCATTCAGAGCTGGGTACCATGAGATAGTTTTTGCAGAACAGGTATAGCTAGACTGAAAACAGTCTATAGGTTCACGGCTGGGGACCATGAAGTAGCTTTAGCACAGGTACAACTAGGTAGGTTCATGGCTGGGGACCATGAAGTAGCTTTAGCAGAGTACAGCTAGTCAGGTTCATGGCTGGGGACCATTAAGTAGTTTTAGGATGCAGCACAGAAAGGTGGCTCTACTCACAGAACAAGATCAGTCCATATTGCAGTCTTTTGCAGAGAAACCCAGCATGCAGTCCAAAGGGCACCAGGGGCAAGTAGCCCCCCTCCTTTTAGCTCACAGAAAAAGACAATCTTGTCAGGGTTATAAACTACTTAACAGCACACCAGCCACCTACTGGGAACCCCCCCCCCCCCCCCACCAGGCTGGTGATCTGACTTCTCCCTCCCTAAGCTCTAAAAACTTCTTCTAGAGGCAGGGGTAAGCAATCAAACTCAGCCAGTGAAGCCCTGAACAGACCATGCCAAATCAAAAAGTTCCATACTTGCTGTGCATTTTATATGTAAAAACTCCACAGCCTACAGACTGGAAGCAGGGTTCCTATTCCACTGTCACAATAAAGCGACTGTTTAAGGTAAGAAAATTTCAGATCAAGGGTCCATGCAATACATATGGTAGTATAATACCTCTAAGGTGGATAATGTCCCTCTCCATTACAGCTCTGCACCCACCTTGGCATTCCCTAAGTCTTGGAGTGTCAGACATAATTAATGCCTTTGCCATGGTAGGACTCAGCCATGATGCAGATGTTGGAGGAAGAAACCACAGCACATAGCAGGGAACACGGGAAATGACACTCCCAGACATGTCTTATACCAAAGAATTCCATCCCCTGACATTAACATCACTACAGGACTCGGCTATGACATTGGTTTTGCAAGAAGGAGCCACAGCACAGACGAAGAGTTCCATTCTCAGACCCCTACACCACTATGAAAAACAGCTTTTACATTGGTGCTCGAAGAAGGAACCACAGCACACAGTGGGGAAAACAGGCATGACACTCCTGGAAAGGTCAAAAGCCAAAGAGTTCCATACTCTGACCCTTACAGGACTTAGCTGGGGCATTGGTGTTGGAGAAACCTTTGATCCAGGTTTTTTAACCTGACAGGCTCTCTTTAAAACCCAGATAAAAAAAAATTAGTTTTTGATACAGTGGGATTTATTTCTCCCCATTTCCTGTTCCTGTGGCGTATGTACAAGATATGAGGGGATGCAGTAGTCAACAGGAAGGGAAAAAAACACATGAGTTCAAATTGCATTAGCTCTGACAGGCAGTGAGGGGAAATCTCTCCAGTAAGGACATAGTTGGAACACAGGCAAAAAAACAAAACAAAAAACCAGCTAACCCCTCCGTGTTCTATCCATAAATAGAAAAACATTTTTGACTGTACTTTTCCTTTAATTTCGCCAACCTAATTAACCACTTAAGCCCCGGACCATTTCGGGCCATTAGGACCAGGCCTGTTTTTGGGATTCGGCACTGCGCTGATTTAACTGTAAATTGTGCGGACATGCAATGTTGTACCCAAATGAAATTTGCGTCCTTTTCTTCCCACAAATAGAGCTTTCTTTTAATGGTATTTGATTGCCTCTGCGATTTTTATTTTTTGCGATATAAACGGAAAAAGACCGAAAATTTTGAAAAAAAATGATATTTTCTACTTTTTGTTATAAGAAAAATCGAATAAACTCAATTTTAGTCAGACATTTAGGCCAAAATGTATTCAGCCACATGTCTTTAGTAAAAAAAATGTCAATAAACGTATATTTATTGGTTTGCGCAAAAGTTATAGCGTTTACAAACTAGGGTACATTTTCTGAAATTTACACAGCTTTAAATTTATGACTGCCTATCTCATTTCTTGAGGTGCTAAAATGGCAGGGCAGTACAAAACCCCCCCAAATGACCCCATTTTGGAAAGTAGACACCCCAAGGAAATTGCTGAGAGGCATGTTGAGCCCATTGAATATTTTTTTTTTTTGTCCCAAGTGATTGAATAATGACAAAAAAAAATAAAAAATTACAAAAAGTTGTCACTAAATGATATATTGCTCACACATGCCATGGTTATATGTGGAATTGCACCCCAAAATACATTTTGCTGCTTCTCCTGAGTACGGGGATACCACATGTGTGGGACTTTTTAGGAGCCTGGCCACGTACGGGACCCCGGAAACCAAGCACCGCCTTCAGGATTTCTAAGGGCGCAAATTTTTGATTTCATTCCTCACTACCTATCACAGTTTCGAAGGCCATAAAATGCCAAAATAGCACAAAACCCCCCCAAATGACCCCATTTTAGAAAGTAGACACCCCAAGGAAATTGCTGAGAGGCCTGTTGAGCCCGTTGAATATTTTTTTTTTTTGTCCCAAGTGATTGAATAATGACAAAAAATAAAAATAAAAAATAAATTACAAAAAGTTGTCACTAAATGATATATTGCTCACACATGCCATGGTTATATGTGGAATTGCACCCCAAAATACATTTTGCTGCTTCTCCTGAGTACAGGGATACCACATGTGTGGGACTTTTTAGGAGCCCAGCCGCGTACGGGACCCCGAAAACCAAGCACCGCCTTCAGGATTTCTAGGCACAAATTTTTGATTTCACTCCTCACTACCTATCACAGTTTCTAAGGCCATAAAATGCCAAAATAGCACAAAACCCCCCCAAATGACCCCATTTTGGAAAGTAGACACCCCAAGCTATTTGCTGAGGAGGCATGGTGAGTATTTTACAGCTCTCATTTGTTTTTGAAAATGAAGAAAGAAAATTTTTTTTTTTTTTTTTTTTTTTCAATTTTCAAAACTTTGTGACAAAAAGCGAGATCTGCAAAATACTCACAATACCTCTCAGCAAATAGCTTGGGGTGTCTACTTTCCAAAATGGGGTCATTTGGGGGGGTTTTGTGCCATCTGGGCATTCCATGGCCTCCGAAACTGTGATAGGCAGTGAGAAGTAAAATCAAAAATTTACACCCTTAGAAAGCCTGAAGGCGGTGCTTTGTTTTTGGGGTCCCGTACGCGGCTAGGCTCCCAAAAAGTCTCACACATGTGGTATCCCTGTACTCAGGAGAAGCAACAGAATTTATTTTGGGGTGTAATTCCACATATGCCCATGGCATGTTTGAGCAATATATCATTTAGTGACAACTTTGTGCAAAAAAAAAATTAAAAAAAAAAAATTTTCTTTTTTCCGCAACTTGTGTCAACATATAAAATATTCCATGGACTCGACATGCCTCTCAGTATATAGCTTGGGGTGTCTACTTTCCAAAATGGGGTCATTTGGGGGGGTTTTGAACTGTTCTGGCATTTTATACACAACATTAGGAAGCTTACATCCACTCTTCTAACCACTTGCAGACAAAGCCCTTTTTGACACTTTTTGTTTACATGAAAACATATTTTTTTTTTGCAAGAAAATTATGTTGAACCCCCAAACATTATATATATTTTTAAAGCAAAGGCCCTACAGATTAAAATGGTGGGTGTTGCATTTTTTTTTTCTACACAGTATTTGCGCAGCGATTTTTCAAACGCATTTTTTGGGGAAAAAATACACTTTTTTTAATTTTAATGCACTAAAACACACTATATTGCCCAAATGTTTGATGAAATAATAAAGATGATCTTAGGCCGAGTACATAGATACCAAACACGACATGCTTTAAAATTTCGCACAAACGCGCATTGGCGACAAACTACATACATTTTTAAAAGCCTTTAAAAGCCTTTACAGATTACCCCGTTAGATTTACAGAGGAGGTCTACTGCTAAAATTACTGCCCTCGATCTGACCTTCGCGGTGATACCTCACATGCATGGTGCAATTGCTGTTTACATATGACGCCAGACCGACGCTTGCGTTCGCCATTGGGCAAGAGCAGGGCAGGACAGGGGTGCTTTTTTTTTTTTTATTATTAATTTTGCTTTTTTATTTTATTTTTAAATTGTTCCTTACATATATATTTTTTTTTATAATTTTTATTGTTATCTCAGGGAATGTAAATATCCCCTATGATAGCAATAGGTAGTGACAGGTACTCTTTTTTTGAAAAAACTGGGGTCTTCTAGACCCTAGATCTTTCCTCTGCCCTCAAAGCATCTGACCACACCAAGATCGGTGTGATAAAATGCTTTCCCAATTTCCCAATGGCACTTTTTATATCCGGGGGGGGGACATTCCCTCCCACTGCTTGTAAAAGCAGTCCAGAGGCTAATTAGCCGCTGTGATTGCTTTTACATGAAAGCCGGCCGCTGGCTGAAAAGAATGATACCAAGATGATGCCTAAACCCGCAGGCATCAATCTGGTATAACCATTCAAAGTCCAGCAACATACCAGTACGTTGCTGGTCCTTGTTGGACATGTATTGTAATCTTTTTTTTTCATGCAGCCTGTTGGCTGAACGAAAAAAGAGATTGATCGGTGGGTATGCCCACCATTAGAATACCGCCCTTCATCCACCCACTTCTAATGATGGGCATACATGCACCATTTGTATATGCCGAAGCATGGGGGCATCCTCCCGCAAAAAAGTTATGCCGCACACACATGGTCAAACGTTTCCACGGGCAAGCCTCCGTCGGAATTTCGACCGTATGTATGCGGCATTAGGAGCAAAATTGCTCCTCCGCCCTGCTGCCCCTGCTGCCCCCATGCTTCGGCATATATGCTTTTTTTTTTTTAACTGTGGTGGTGAAATCACCTCCTACAGCACTGGAGTCGCAGGGATCAGGCCTGTCTCTGCGAACGCTGCAGTTATGTGTGTTGTGTTTTGTAAGTGACAGTGATCGATCGATACTGCACTTGGGTGGCCTGGGCTGGACGGAGGGGCAAAACGCAGGTGCTAGCAGGTATCTGGGCTGATCCCGCTAACACTGCGTTTTTGGGAACCCTAAACCGCTGGTATAGATCTGATCAGATCAGATATTGATCTGTTCAGATACTATACCACTAAGGGGGGTGTATGCTTTACGCGTGGGTGTTAGCGTTACTGGCACTAACCTGACGCTGCCTGGGGTGTGACGCAGACCCTCTCTGACGCTAAAACCTAATTGATATCACCCACCGGGCGATCAGGGGGTTAAACCTTTATTGGGTTATATACGGCGGGTGCCCTGACACTATAAAAAGCAAACTAACTAACCAGCGTCACCCGTAACACTTATATGGTGATCACTGGTGAAAGGGTTAACTAGGGGCAATTAGGGGGTTAAAACCTTTATTAGATCATATTTGGGGGTACCTGACGCTATAAAAACCTGCGGCGAACCTAAAAAAAATGACTGGCTACCGATTGGCATCACCGACACGAAGACAGCGATCAGAAAAACGATCGCTTAGTGACAGTGGTGATAGGGGGTGAAAGGGTTACCTGGGGGGCGATCAAGGGGGTTAAACCTTTATTAGATAATATATTGGGGTACCCGACGCTATAAAAACCTGCGGCGAACCTAAAAAAAATTACTGGCTACCGATCGCCATCACTGATGCTAAGACAGCCATCAGAAAAATGATCGCATAGCGACAGCGGTGATAGGGGGTGAAAGGGTTACCTGGGGGGCGATCAAGGGGGTTTAACCTTTATTAGATAATATATTGGGGTACCTGACGCTATAAAAACCTGCGGCGAACCTAAAAAAAATTACTGGCTACCGATCGCCATCACTGATGCTAAGACAGCATCAGAAAAACGATCGCTTAGTGACAGTGGTGATAGGGGGTGAAAGGGTTACCTGGGGGGCGATCAAGGGGGTTAAACCTTTATTAGATAATATATTGGGGTACCCGACGCTATAAAAACCTGCGGCGAACCTAAAAAAAATTACTGGCTACCGATCGCCATCACTGATGCTAAGACAGCCATCAGAAAAATGATCGCATAGCGACAGCGGTGATAGGGGGTGAAAGGGTTACCTGGGGGGCGATCAAGGGGGTTTAACCTTTATTAGATAATATATTGGGGTACCTGACGCTATAAAAACCTGCGGCGAACCTAAAAAAAATTACTGGCTACCGATCGCCATCACTGATGCTAAGACAGCATCAGAAAAACGATCGATTAGCGACAGCGGTGATAGGGGGTGAAAGGGTTACCTGGGGGGCGATCAAGGGGGTTAAACCTTTATTAGATAATATATTGGGGTACCCGACGCTATAAAAACCTGCGGCGAACCTAAAAAAAATTACTGGCTACCGATCGCCATCACTGATGCTAAGACAGCCATCAGAAAAATGATCGCATAGCGACAGCGGTGATAGGGGGTGAAAGGGTTACCTGGGGGGCGATCAAGGGGGTTTAACCTTTATTAGATAATATATTGGGGTACCTGACGCTATAAAAACCTGCGGCGAACCTAAAAAAAATTACTGGCTACCGATCGCCATCACTGATGCTAAGACAGCATCAGAAAAACGATCGCTTAGTGACAGTGGTGATAGGGGGTGAAAGGGTTACCTGGGGGGCGATCAAGGGGGTTAAACCTTTATTAGATAATATATTGGGGTACCCGACGCTATAAAAACCTGCGGCGAACCTAAAAAAAATTACTGGCTACCGATCGCCATCACTGATGCTAAGACAGCCATCAGAAAAATGATCGCATAGCGACAGCGGTGATAGGGGGTGAAAGGGTTACCTGGGGGGCGATCAAGGGGGTTTAACCTTTATTAGATAATATATTGGGGTACCTGACGCTATAAAAACCTGCGGCGAACCTAAAAAAAATTACTGGCTACCGATCGCCATCACTGATGCTAAGACAGCATCAGAAAAACGATCGATTAGCGACAGCGGTGATAGGGGGTGAAAGGGTTACCTGGGGGGCGATCAAGGGGGTTAAACCTTTATTAGATAATATATTGGGGTACCCGACGCTATAAAAACCTGCGGCGAACCTAAAAAAAATTACTGGCTACCGATCGCCATCACTGATGCTAAGACAGCCATCAGAAAAATGATCGCATAGCGACAGCGGTGATAGGGGGTGAAAGGGTTACCTGGGGGGCGATCAAGGGGGTTTAACCTTTATTAGATAATATATTGGGGTACCTGACGCTATAAAAACCTGCGGCGAACCTAAAAAAAATTACTGGCTACCGATCGCCATCACTGATGCTAAGACAGCATCAGAAAAACGATCGATTAGCGACAGCGGTGATAGGGGGTGAAAGGGTTACCTGGGGGGCGATCAAGGGGGTTGAACCTTTATTAGATAATATATTGGGGTACCCGACGCTATAAAAACCTGCGGCGAACCTAAAAAAAATTACTGGCTACCGATCGCCATCACTGATGCTAAGACAGCCATCAGAAAAATGATCGCATAGCGACAGCGGTGATAGGGGGTGAAAGGGTTATCTGGGGGGTGATCAGGGGGTTAAACCTTTATTAGGGGGGGTTAGGGGGCTACACTGGACCTAAAACTAAACTTTAGTGACACTTTCACAGTCACAAATGTCACTGATTGCAGTGATCACTAAATAAATGGTCACTGCAATCAGTGACACTGTGACTGGGGGCTGGGGGGTGATCTGGGGGGTGATCTGGGGGGGTCTGGGGGTCCTGGGGGGGGCGATTAGTGTTCCTATGTGTCCTGGTGTCAGTGTAGTGTTGTGCTCACTGACCTGATGTCTTCTCTTGTACGGCGCTCGGTATATGTGAGCGCCGCACAGGAGATGACATCACTTCCTCCTGCCTCCTCTGTCTGAAACAGACAGAGGAGGCATTTCCATTCGCCGGGAGCGATCGCGAGGGGGGGGGCCGGAATCGAAAGGCCGCCCCCTCATCTGGGATCGCTCCCGGTGAAGTAACGACCGCTCACGGCACAGAAGGGGGGTCCGGATGGACCCCCCAACTGTACAAAGGCAGTCACGTAGATCTACGTGATTCTGCCTGTCCGTGCCATTCTGCCGACGTAAATCGGCGGTGGGCGGTCGTTAAGTGGTTAAAACCTCATCAAGTTTCTGGTAGCTCCTTGACTCGGGTGGACAAGAGTTTAGCCAGCCACAAAGTATCTGTCATGGATATGCAGTAGTGTCTGTCTGCCATCTTACCTTCCTCCTCATGTGTTCATCTAGAGACCAGACCTCCTTCACCTGGCTTCCTTTATAATCTCCTCCCAGCCTGACTCCACCCCAGGCCCTATCACAGAACACTATATTAACCTGTGCACTGCAAGCCTGCTTTGCTGATCAACGTGTTTGTTAGGCATTGTGTGTTTGGGTTCCTGCCTGCCGTGTGCTACGTCTGTCTCTCTGTTACGTTATTGGCTTGTCCCCGACTATCCCTGTCTGCTCGTGACCCTTGACCTTCGGCTCATTCTTCGTTATCCTTGTCTGCTTGTGGCCCCTGACCTTCAGCTTGTTATTCGGTTCTCTCTTATCGTGTGCTGCTGCTTCCCCTCTTTTCCCCTTATCCTACGGGGCGTGAGCTAGGAAACTCCAGGGGCCGCGACCTGGTCCCAGCCTGCAGCATAACATCCTCACCACTAGAGGCCCTGGAGAAGACCAGCTGGGTCTTAGACTCCGCGCCCTGGGGAATCTTGGCTCTAGCTTCCGTTTGGATCCCGGTTGTGCTCCTCTGGTCCCGCTTTCCACAACCACCCAGTTTCCTATCCGCAGAAGCCAGCCATAGGGTTCACTACCTCGCGGTGCACTCCTGTCCCCCTACGGTGTGCATCTGTCACCTGGCCACAGGTGACCCTGACAGTTTGATCAGCCATGAACCCGGCTGACATTCCGCTACCCGCGAATGATCCATTGCAGGGCATAGTTTGCAGACTTGAAACCCAGGAATCGAATCAGACTCAGGTGATGCGATTCCTCCAGGATCTGGCTTTTCGCTTCGAGCAGCTTCAGGCCTCCTTGGGAACCCTGAATCCGCAACCTCAAATACAATCAGCGGCTGCACCTATTGCACCAGTCGCAGCCACACACTCGCTACAACTGCCAGCTCCGTCCCGTTTCTCTGGGGACTCCAAGGCTTGCAGGGGGTTCCTTAGCCAATGCACGATTCATTTTGAGCTCCAGCCCCAAAACTTCCTGTCTGATCGGGCTAAGGTAGCCTATATCATTTCCCTCCTCTCTGGTGAAGCTTTAGCCTGGGCAGCCCCTCTGTGGGAACTGAATGATCCAGTGGTTTCTAGCCTGTCTGGCTTCTTGAAACTTTTTCGGAATATCTTCGAAGAACCGGCTCGTGTCTCTTCAGCGGCCAGCGCCCTTTTACGTCTCCGCCAAGAGTCTGCTTCTGTGGGACAGTATGCCCTTCATTTCCGCATACTGTCGGCTGAGTTGAGCTGGAACAATGAGGCCTTAGTCTCAACCTTTTTGCATGGCCTGTCTGATAGAGTGAAGGATGAATTAGCTGGAAGAACCATCCCCACTGATCTGGCCGGCGTTATCTCCTTGTGTAACCAGATCGATATTCGCTTTCAGGAGATGACCTTAGAAAAGCAACGCCAGCACTCCTTGGTTCTTAGTCAGCCTGAGCTCCCCTCTCTTCGACCCGTAGAGCATCTCCTACCAGCTGAGGAACCCATGCAGCTGGGTCGGACCAGGCTATCCCCCGAGGAACGTGCTAGGCGCAAAACTCTTGGTCTGTGTCTTTACTGTGGGAGCAAAGGTCATTTTCGTGACACTTGCTCTCTTTGTCCAGAAAAACGTTCGGGTCCACTTCATCTGGAAAGTGGAGTATTGGACCCAGAAATATCACCTTCCCCTTCTCGTCTTCTGCTTTCTGTGTTCCTTCATGTTGGTGCTTCTTCTCATTCGGTCTCAGCATATCTGGATTCCGGAGCCGCTGGTAATTTCATGGACTGGGAAATCGCATCGTCCATGAGACTTACTCTTTTGCCCCTCACCACGCCATTGGTGGTCTTGGCGATTGATGGTACTGTTCTCCCAGGGGGACCTATCCGCTTCCAGACCCTCCCTGTTAAGATGTCGGTAGGGACACTCCACCAGGAGTGGATATCCTTCCTTATCTTACCCAAGGCCTCAACGCCTATAATTTTGGGTCTCCCATGGTTACAGCTCCATTCTCCTCATGTGGACTGGACTACTGGACAGATCCTGGCTTGGGGTCCCTCCTGTTCCTCGTCCTGCCTACCCAAGGTTGCCCCTTGTGAATCTGAGCCGGTCATTCATTCCAGGTTGCATAACCATTTACATTTCTCTGTCCCTAACCACCCTTGGACGCACAGCCAGGCTAGCTTGTCTACAAGTCCTGCAGTCGCTACGTCTTGCGATGCGATTCAGGTAGTCGCTACACCTGACTCAGCTATTCAGCTTGACTCCGGCGACATGTCACCTTCTAACCAACCTGACTTCAGGGTTCCACTGACATCTGCCCAGTCTGATGGTCCTGTGCAAGATGACCAGTTCCCCTTTAAGGGTCTAGGGGACCCTCCTCAGATTCCTGTTGATCCTCTCATGCCCTTGCTTATTCCTAGAGAGCCTTTGGTCCTCAATAGATTTTCTTGTCATCTCCCTACCTCATTTTCGGTCTCTGAGGATAATTTTAAGTACGAGGTTAGACAAGTTCTGGATTCTCGGCTCTGCAGAGGCATTCTTCAGTACCTTGTGCATTGGAGAGGTTTTGGTCCTGAGGAGGCGTCTTGGATCGCTGCATCTGATGTCGCTGCACCTCATCTGTTGAGAAGGTTTCATCAGAGATTTCCCTTTAAGCCTGGGTCCAGGCGGGGGAGGGCCCATAAGAGGGAGGGTACTGTCATGGATATGCAGTAGTGTCTGTCTGCCATCTTACCTTCCTCCTCATGTGTTCATCTAGAGACCAGACCTCCTTCACCTGGCTTCCTTTATAATCTCCTCCCAGCCTGACTCCACCCCAGGCCCTATCACAGAACACTATATTAACCTGTGCACTGCAAGCCTGCTTTGCTGATCAACGTGTTTGTTAGGCATTGTGTGTTTGGGTTCCTGCCTGCCGTGTGCTACGTCTGTCTCTCTGTTACGTTATTGGCTTGTCCCCAACTATCCCTGTCTGCTCGTGACCCTTGACCTTCGGCTCGTTCTTCGTTATCCTTGTCTGCTTGTAGCCCCTGACCTTCAGCTTGTTATTCGGTTCTCTCTTATCGTGTGCTGCTGCTTCCCCTCTTTTCCCCTTATCCTACGGGGCGTGAGCTAGGAAACTCCAGGGGCCGCGACCTGGTCCCAGCCTGCAGCTAACATCCTCACCACTAGAGGCCCTGGAGAAGACCAGCTGGGTCTTAGACTCCGCGCCCTGGGGAATCTTGGCTCTAGCTTCCGTTTGGATCCCGGTTGTGCTCCTCTGGTCCCGCTTTCCACAACCACCCAGTTTCCTATCCACAGAAGCCAGCCATAGGGTTCACTACCTCGCGGTGCACTCCTGTCCCCCTACGGTGTGCATCTGTCACCTGGCCACAGGTGACCCTGACAGTATCTTTCTAAAGCCTCGTACACACGACCGAGTTTCTTGTCAAAAAACGACAAGAAAACTGCTGAGAGAGCTTTCTTGCCGAGAAAACCGTTCGTGTGTATGGTCTCTCGTTCAGAAAACTGCCGGGAATCTCGACGAGAAAAATAGAGAAACTGCTCTCTATTTTCTCGTCAGGATTCTTGTTTTTCTCGTCGGGTTTCTCGTCGGCCTGTTTTGCGACGAGAAAAACAGTCGTGTGTATGCTTTTCCGAGTCTTAAAAAATCGCGCATGCTCAGAATCAAGTATGAGACGGGAGCGCTCCTTCTGGTAAAACTAGCCTTCGTAATGGAGATAGCACATTCGTCATGCTGAACTGAAAAGCACGAGGCTGAAAAGCGCGAATCGCCTCTCACCAAATTTTTTACTAACACGCGATAACACAAGATCAGCAAAAGCAGCCCAAGGGGTGGCGCCATTGGAATCGAACTTCCCCTTTATACTGCCGTTGTACGTGCTGTACGTGACCGCGCAGAACAACAACGATATTTGGAATTGACAGTGTGTATGCAAGGAAAGCTTGACAAGAAGCTCGTCAAGAATCTCGTTGAGAAAATCGACAAGTTTTTTACGACGAGAAACTCGGTTGTGTGTACGAGGCTTATTAGTCGGTGCGTGTCATTGCCCATCAATTTTAGCTTGCAGGTGCCAGTATGTATTCATCAGTGTTGGTAATTTTCTGTCCTTTAGTGTACCTCAGTCTGTATGTTATCAAAAAATCTGTTTTGGAGCTAACTATCCTCGTTAAAAGCCCAGCTATAAAATGCATCCAATTCTCACAGCTTCCACCACAATTTCAAATTTCCAGCCACACCATAGGCTTAAAGAATTAAAGAAAGGTTCTGCTAAATACCAGCTCACCTTTCTGAAGGATGCCACAGATGTAGAGCAGAAGACAGAGGTGGTGTACAGACTTTTCCATTGTGATAAATCACCAGGGAGTTTGCTCAGCAGGGGTGAAGTCGCTCTGAGCATCTGCTTGGATTTTACTGTATAAAGCGTCCTTCAGCTCTATTATACACACATGTGCCTGACTCATGGAAAAGGGGAACTTCTTTACTTGTCACATAATACAAGACGATGGGTGAAGAAAAGAACAAGATACTCCTCTTTTAAAGCAAAATCATAACAATGACTTCTCCACCACATAGAATTTTGTATTGAAAGGGAGTGATATTGTATATATTTTCTGTCTTGTAATGATCACAACTAAAAAAGTACATTTTTATTGTCAAATAAACATGAAATATTGAATAAAAATTATTCTTATTACTATACATGTAGCGCCCATCCCAATTTATGGGACGCTATATGTGCAAATTTAGGAGTGGTCTGAGCTAATAGTTCAGCTCAGACCTGTTTATATATTAAATTGCTTCTGCTCTGGGTGCGATGCTGCCTGGCAGTATAGTTCCCTGTTGCCTGAAGGTGGCGCTGTCATCTTTGGCTCAGGTTGAACCGCAGGGGGTATTGCAGAGCTATTGGGTGTCCTCTCTCGGCAGCCATGCAGTGGGCGTGGTCTACCCACTGTGCATGCTGGGTGAGGGTACAAAAGGGGCAGATGCCATTGGGCGTGAGGCGATTCCAGGGGAACCCCAAGGAGATCGGGGGGACCTCTGGTCCAGGGAGCGTGTCTCGTGGCCCTCATGGCACGGGACGCGTTTGATTGGTCTCGAGCACCTTTAGCTCGAGGCTCTACTGCTGTATAGTAGGCCCAGCTCTCCTACCGAGGGCCTACGCTTCGGAGAGGGATCCCAGGCTGCCCGGTTAAAGGGGGCCCATCTTTAGGGAAGGAGTTCCAGGGGAAGATCAGTCCCAGCGGAGATAGCGATGGTACTGCTATCTTGGAGAGAGGCCTGGAGGCCTACCTAAAGGAAGATCTATCATCTGTGACATCCGTGCTCCACTCCGGCTGCTAGGACTGCTCTCATAGGGACTATCTGGGTGAGCAATACCCACTCAGACTTGAGTGGCGATGAAAGTGTTCTCTAAGTGTTGCGTGCCTGAACCTTCCCCTACTGTGTCATTTCTACTCTCTCTTTTCCAAGTTTTACCTCAAGAAAAGAATAAACCTTGCTGCTTGGGTTTTACACCTGTGTGGACATTAGCTTTATTACAGAAAAAGGACTTTCGCTTAGACAACGGAGACCAGGGATCCACTCTGGAGAGGTAACTCGCCGCAAGGCCCAAAAATCTAACACCGCTCGCCTCTCCATACATGGAGTTGGACAACGGGCAAGAAGCAGGTGTGCTTTACTGCAAAATGGATGGAGCAGAAGGGTCTGTGTGCTACATACAGAATTTATAAAGCACCAAAACTTTGTGCAGAACACTTTATATAATGGAGTGTAATGTATTCTCATATTTAGCCAGCAGGTAGAGTTTTAGGCTTCTTTTCACGTGTTTTTCCTGAATCTTTCTACCAAAACTTGTTGGTTAAACAACTCGGTAGCTGAAGATGAGATTGAAACACTCAAGTGAATACGTCAGAGCAGTGAGTCTTCACATACTAAATGGACAAAACTGACAGTGTGTAAGGAACCTCATGAAGGCTGTATACCACAGATCCTGGCGCTTGATGGCCTATTTAAACCTGAGGCATGCCAGGTATCATCACTGGATGGTCTTCAGCTTTTACCATTGTGACCTGTGCTCTTGAAAGTTTGCTTGATCCTGTTACTGACCTGGCTACGTCTGACTCTTCTCTGGATTCCCCTTGCTGCTCATGTCTGTTGTTTACCTGTGTTACTGACTTTGCCCTGGACTTTTGACTAAGATTCTGCCCTCTGATTTTCTACCTCACCGCCATTACGTTGCTGACCCTTGCCTGTCTGTGACCTGAACTCTAATCGTGATTCTGTACCTATCCATTTGGCTGTTACCAAACTCGGCTTATGACCTGACAAGTAAGCTGTACTTTTCCTGTTGATCCCAGGAGTGCAGTACGTTTTGCACTCCTGTGGCCCGTTTTCAGCAGAGAGCGGGCTGAAGTCCACTCTCTGCTGACATCACAGAGTCGGTCCAGGCACCACGTCATCACGACCATGGAGTCGGTATCTGCCCAGATCCCTGGATCGCTGAGAGCCTGAGCTGGCCTCTCTCTCCCCCTCTACAGCCCACAGCCAAGCGCTCCAGTGAGCGAGGAGGAAGCAGAGCAGAGAGCTGCTGACAGCCAGCAGCTCTCTGCTTGGACGGCTGTGAGAACCGAGTGATCGGCGGTATTCGAGGTCTCGGTTCTCAGTGTTAGAGGCGTTGGAACAGATGCAGCATCGGACCGGTGCTGCATCCACCTAGGTAAGTATCAATAAAATAATAAAAAAAAAAAACATACTTCTATTTTAAAATATAAATGAAGGCATAACTTTTTTTTTTGGGATAGAGTAGAGAGGGATTAGAACTACTGTCAGGTTTTTATTGCTGTCTGTGTCTCTATTTTTCACAATGTTAGGCTGTGCGTTATTGTGCATTGTGTTACGGCAGACCAATTCATTTTGAAAAGACTGCCAATGCACCCCAGGCTACGCAAAATCACGACTGACCCTTTTGTGGAAACAACACACACTAGATCATTGCCCAACTGACTAGAATAGAATGCTGTTTATGGAACAGTGTATCCAGAATCAGACAGAAGTATTTCATATTTACTGCTGAATTTTGTGCTTTAGCTGCAGTGATCTGGTAATCTAGTGCAGTATTGTTTTCTTGTTTCTTGTCAGTTTTTATGATTTTGTTTTCAGTTCCTAAACTAGAACAGAGGGCTGTACAGTATGTACAGATGAAGTGCTCGTAGGCATGATTGGGCTGCTCATTTGTCAGCACCCATTCTCTTAAATATTATCATGAGAATTACTCTCAGTGCAGTCTGTTGAAGGTAGCCTGCAGTTTTCTTCATACGCAGGACAAGCATAGAACTAAAGTTCCACAGAGTTGAAGAGACTCAGTAGACAAGTGTATGTTACTAAAGCAACAGAGAATCTTCGGAATCCCTCGCCCCATTTCCCTTCCCCATCAGTCCTTTTCAATTTACATACAGTGCCTTTATTCATACCCCTTGACATTTTCCACATTTTGTCATGTTACAACCAAAAACGTAAATGTCTTTTATTGGGATTTTATGTGATAGACCAACACAAAGTAGTACATAATTGTGGAGTGGAAGGAAAATTATAAATGGTTTGGGGTTATGAGTGAGTTTGGGGTGAAGGAACTTGACTGGCCTGCACAGAGTCCTGACCTCAACCTGATAGAACACCTTTTGGATATATTAGAGTGGAGACTGCTCGCCAGTAGGGATGAGCTCGGTGTTCGAGTCGAACATAGGTTCGAGTCGAACCTCGGCTGTTCGCGCGTTTGCCGAACAACGAACGATTTGGGCCGTTCGCGCCAAATTTGAGTGACGCGAACGGCCCACAATACACTGCGCCATCGCAGTGTAATCCCGGCGCTGTGATTGGCCAAGCATGCACTGTGACCCTGCATGCTTGGCCAATCACAGCGCCGGCAGCGAGGAGAGCAATGATTGGCCACAGGCAGGATGCCTGTGGCCAATTATAGCTGAGGGGGTTTAGTACACGCCCCACACTATAAAAGGCCGCCAGCGCGGTGGCCTTGTGTAGTGTGTTCCGGAGCAGGGAAAGTGAAGGATAGGCAGGGACAGTGTCAAATCTTGTCAAATCTATTCTTTGCTAAACCTTGTGTGTAGGGACAGAGAAGGATAGGCAGGGAGAGTGTCAGTGTCATATTCTTTGCTAAACCTTGTGTGTAGGGAGAGAGAAGGATAGGCAGGGAGAGTGTCAGTGTCATATACTTTGATAAACCTTGTGTGCAGGGAGAGAGAAGGATAGGCAGGGGACAGTGTCAGTGTCATATTCTTTGCTAAACCTTGTGTGCAGGGAGAGAGAAGGATAGGCAGGGAGAGTGTCAGTGTCATATACTTTGATAAACCTTGTGTGCAGGGAGAGAGAAGGATAGGCAGGGGACAGTGTCAGTGTCATTGTTGCTAAGCCTCCTGCACATTATACACCTGAAGTTAGCCCGTATTGCTGCTTTTTCCTGGTGTGTTACACCAACAGGATTTTGCGGCACTTACAGCGGGCGGAGTGTACCTCCTGACCATATTACACCTTAACTTAGCCTGTATTGCTGCTTTTTCCTGGTGTGTTACACCAACAGGATTTTGCGGCACTTACAGCGGGCGGAGTGTGCCTCCTGACCATATTACACCTTAACTTAGCCTGTATTGCTGCTTTTTCCTGGTGTGTTACACCAACAGGATTTTGCGGCACTTACAGCGGGCGGAGTGTGCCTCCTGACCATATTACACCTTAACTTAGCCTGTATTGCTGCTTTTTCCTGGTGTGTTACACCAACAGGATTTTGCGGCACTTACAGCGGGCGGAGTGTACCTCCTGACCATATTACACCTTAACTTAGCCTGTATTGCTGCTTTTTCCTGGTGTGTTACACCAACAGGATTTTGCGGCACTTACAGCGGGTGGAGTGTGCCTCCTGACCATATTACACCTTAACTTAGCCTGTATTGCTGCTTTTTCCTGGTGTGTTACACCAACAGGATTTTGCGGCACTTACAACGGGTGGAGCGTGCCTCCTGACCATATTACACCTTAACTTAGCCTTTATTGCTGCTTTTCCCATTGCCCTGCAGGCCATTAGAATGTCTGGAAGGCAAACAAGGAGAGGCAGACAGTCAGGAGCCAAAAAAAGAGGGCAAGCAGGCTCTGTGTCTAGAGACAACAGTGCTGGTCGTGGACGCGGTGCATCGCCATCAGCACGTGGCCATGGGACACGCTTGTCCTTCTTTTCGGCAGCTGGACGTGTTGAGCCGCATCATGCCGAAGACTTGGTAGAGTGGATGACCAAGCCCTCCTCATCCTCCTCATCCTCTCTCACCCAGGCTCAGGGTACTGGCAAAGCAGCTGCCAAAGCGTCCTCTTCCCTGGTATCAATGTCATCATCAGTCACTCCTTCCCTAGACCAACCATGTCCTCCTGAGGAGTCCCCCGAACTGTTTGAGCACAGTGTTGGGTACATGCTCCAGGAGGATGCCCAGCGTTTCAAAGGGTCTGATGATGATACCCAGCTAGAGGAAGGCAGTAGCGTGAGAGCAGAGAGAGGGGATGCTCAAGAAGGACACCAATCTGGCAGTCATGTTCCAGCAGCTGCAGCATACTGCCAGATTGGCTCCAGTGATGAGGAGGGAGGGGATGATGAGGTCACTGACTCCACGTGGGTGCCTAATAGGAGAGAGGAGGAGGAGGAGGAGGAGGATGAGGAGGAGGCACATCTCCAACGAGGCAGGATGCCCTCGGGGGGCCAGCGTAAGGGCAGCACACCGACGGAATCACACCGCAGAGCTCCGCCTGTGCAGGGCGCTGCCTCTGCTCGTTATTCAAAAAGTTCTTTGGTGTGGGCCTTTTTTGAGTCGAGTGCATCAGATCGCACAGCTGCTGTTTGCAACATATGTCTCAAGCGTATATCGCGTGGCCAAAACATCAACCGCTTGGGCACCACATGCTTGACCAGACATATGTTGACCTGCAATGCAGCTCGTTGGCAAGCCTACCTTAAAGACCCACACCAAAGAACAAAGCTGACCTCTTCTTGCACCGCATCAGCTGGGATCTCCAACCCCACTATACCTTCAGTCCTCTCTGAAACCTGCTCTGAGAGGAATGAAGGTGTAGAATTAGGTGTGTCACAGCCAAGTACTTGCGGGCACTCTGCTAGCAGTACACCAGCGTCCGATTCTAGCAGGCAAATTTCCCTGCCCCAGCTGCTGGACCGTCAAAAGAAGTTCACTCCCAGCCATCCACATGCCCAGCGGTTGAATGCTAGCTTGGCTAAATTGCTAGCGCTTCAACTGCTGCCTTTTCAGTTGGTAGACTCGGCCCCCTTTCGTGAGTTTGTGCAATGTGCGGTTCCTCAGTAGCAGGTTCCCAAACGCCACTTTTTCTCACGGAAGGCGATTCCGGCTCTCTATCGGCATGTGGAAGGCAATGTCTTGGCCTCGCTGGACAGGGCGGTCAGTGGTAAGGTGCATATTACCGCTGACTCATGGTCCAGCAGGCATGGACAGGGACGTTACCTTTCTTTCACGGCCCATTGGGTCACTCTTTTGGCAGCTGGGAAGGATGCAGGACAAGGTGCAGTAGTGTTGGAGGTTGTTCCACCGCCACGCCTCCAAAATGCTACTACTGGTTGTAACACACCTCTGTCCTCCACCCCCTCCTCTTCTTCTTCCTCCGTGGCCTCTTCCTGTGCTTTGTCCTCGGAACCAGCGGTGCTCCATAGGCGTTCAAGGGGCTACGCAAGTACGCAGGCAAAAAGATGCCATGCCGTGCTTGCGCTGGTGTGTTTGGGGGACAGGAGCCACACTGGGGCAGAGGTTCTGTCTGCTCTGCAGGGGCAGGCCGAGAGGTGGTTGACGCCACGCCAGCTTAAGCCAGGAATGGTAATTTGCGACAATGGCACCAACCTCCTCTCCGCTCTACGACAGGGACAACTGACCCATGTGCCCTGTGTGGCTCACGTCCTTAACCTGGTGGTGCAGCGGTTCTTGGGCAGGTACCCGGGCTTACAGGATGTCCTGAGGCAGGCCAGGAAAGTCTGTGTGCATTTCCGCAGATCTTATAATGCCAGTGCTCGCCTGGCTGAGCTGCAAAAGGAGTTGAACCTGCCCAAGAACCGACTTATATGTGACATGCCCACCAGGTGGAACTCAACGTTGGCCATGCTGCAGCGGCTGCACACGCAGCAGAGGGCCATCAATGAGTACCTGTGCGACTACGGCACCAGGACAGGGTCAGAGGAGCTTGGGTTTTTTTCACCACGCCAGTGGGGCATGATCAGGGATGCATGCACTGTCCTGGCACCATTTGAGGAGGCCACGAGGATGGTGAGCAGTGACAGTGCATGCATCAGTGACACTGTACCTCTTGTCCACCTGTTGGAACATACGCTGCGTGGAATAATGGACAGGGCACTTGAGGCAGAACAGAGGCAGGAAGAGGAGGACTTCCTTGCCTCTCAAGGCCCCCTTTACCCAGACAGTGTTCCTTCTGTCCCACCCATTGCACAGGAAGAAGAGGAGGAGGAGGAGGAGGATTGTGTCAGCGTGGAGGTGGAGCCTGGCACTCAGCATCATCAGCAGCAGTCTTTTAGGGATGATTTACAGTCCCAAGAAACCAGTGGACTTGTACGTGGCTGGGAGGAGGTGGCTGCGGATCATGTCGTCCTTAGTGACCCAGAGGACTCCGGACTGAATGCCTCAGCTAACCTACGCTGCATGGCCTCCCTGATCCTGCAAAGTCTGCGGAAGGATCCTCGTATTCTTCGGATCAAGGAGAGGGACCATTACTGGCTGGCCACTCTCCTTGATCCACGGTACAAGGGTAAGGTTGCGGACCTTATCTTACCGTTGCAGAGGGAGCAGAGGATGAGACAACTCCGGGAGGCCTTGCAGAAAGGTCTGTGCAACGCGTTCCCAGAGACTGGGAGGTTACAAACTCCTGGTCCTGGACAACGAGTTGCTGAGGCTTCGGTCAGTCAAAGAAGGAGCGGTGGGGAAGGTGGCCATCTGACCGAAGCGTTCAGACAATTCTTTAGTCCGCAGCCCCAAGGTATGATCGGTTCCAGCAACCATCGCCAGCGTCTGATATACATGGTGCAGGAATACCTAGGGGCAAGGTCAGACTTGGACACCTTCCCCACCGAAAATCCTCTGGCTTACTGGGTCTTGAGGATGGATCACTGGCCAGAGCTTGCACAGTATGCAATTGAGCTACTGGCCTGTCCTGCATCCAGCGTTCTTTCAGAACGCACATTCAGTGCTGCTGGAGGATTTGTCACGGATCACAGGGTGCGCCTGTCCACCGACTCTGTTGATCGACTGACCTTCATAAAGATGAACCAGTCTTGGATCACCACCAGCTACCAAACACCTGAAGCTGATATAACAGACTAATTTATTTTCAAATGTCACATCCCTTCAAGACTGATGCTGATGCTGAGAGACTGTCCTGTTATGTTGACTGACTATCCTCCTCCTCCTCAATGATCCGATTTACGATGATAGCTTGGAAGAACATTTTTGTTTCTGGGTGCCACCACCAGTGGCTAAGGCCCAATTTTTCAGCCCCTGTTTAACAGGGGTGTGTTATTACAATTTTTTATGCAATGCTTTGCAGCAGGGCTCATTCCTGCACTCCAACTAGAGTATCTGGGAGTGGTTGCAGTGTCGTGGCACCAGCACCAGTGGCTAAGGCCCAATTTTTCAGCCCCTGTTTAACAGGGGCGTGTAATTACAATTTTTGATGCAATACTTTGCAACAGGGCTCATTGCTGTGCTCCAAGTACAGTATCTGTGAGGGGTTGCAGTGTTGTGGCACCAGTGCCTAAGGCCCAATTTTTCTGCCCCTGTTTAACAGGGGCATGTAATTACAATTCTTGATCTAATAATTCACAGCAGGGCCCATTCATGCGCCCACCAAGAGTAACTGTGAGGGCTCACAGTGTTGTGGCAATACCAACATGTAAGGGGCAAATTTCAGCTAAGTATATACGGCAGGCCCCTACTTTCAAACATCCAACTTACAAACGACTCCTCCTTGCAAACGGAAGGATACAACAGGAAGTGAGAGGAAATCTACCCCTAGGAAGGCAAATTCTCTCCTGTAAGAGTTAATATGGGAAAAAAGTGTCTCCTCTCCACTGATGCTTTATCAGCAATTCTTGTTTCAATAAAACCCCCAAATTTTCAAAAAACATTTGTCATTAGGAAAGTGAGGTGAACTGTTCTGAACAGGTGCACACTGCACAGACAGCAAAACAAATGTTACAGGGGTGATAACCCTTCCCTATGTTTTCCAAAAAGCTTAAAAATAGATTTTTTGGCTGGAGCTACACTTAAACAATGTACCTGTTCAAAATTACAAACAGATTCTACATAAGAACAAACCTACAGTCCCTGTCTTGTATGCACCGCCTGTATACGGCTGTTCAGAGTATATAGGGCAGGGATATGCAATTAGCGGACCTCCAGATGTTGCAAAACTACAAGTCCCATCATGCCTCTGCCTCTGGGTGTCATGCTTGTGGCTGTCAGAGTCTCGCTATGCCTCATGGGACTTGTAGTTCTGCAACAGCTGGAGGTCCGCTAATTGCATATCACTGATATAGGGCCTCTTTTATTTTGTGTGCGGGGTTCCCCTTAATATCCATACAAGACCCAAAGGGGCTGGTAATGGGCTGGGGTAGGGGGGGGGGCTGTGATGGGGTAGCTATGCCATTTTTCTTAAAGATTTTCATCCATATTACCGGTACCAGACATTACATTAAAGCCGCAAGCAGTTTTAAATGGCTTTTTTTCCTTTAGAAATGTAATTTTGTGCAGGGACAGTTCTAAACACGGGAAACATGTGGCACTTCACAGGCATACTTTAGACACCCCCCAGGTACGATATTTAAAGGAATATTTGACTTTTTTTTTTTTTTTCACTTTATGCATCATTAAAATGACTGCTCCAGAAAAACGGCCGTTTTTAAAACTTCTTTTTGCATTGATACATGTCCCCTGGTGCAGAACCCGGGTTCCCAAACCCTTTTTAGGACAATACCATGCATAATAGTCGTTATAATTAGCACTTTAGATTTCGAACGTTCGCATCCATTGTATTTAATAGGGTTCTAAAGTTCGTGCAAACTTTCGGTCCGTTCGCGGGTTCTGGTGCGAACCGAACCCGGGGGTGTTCGGCTCATCACTACTCGCCAGGCCTTCTCGTCTAACATCAGTGCCTGACCTCACAAATGCGCTTCTGGAAGAATGGTCAAACATTCCCATAGACACACTCCTAGACCTTGTGGACAGCATTCCCAGAAGAGTTGAAGCTGTTATAGCTGCAAAGGGTGGGCCAACTCAATATTGAACCCTATGGACTAAGACTGGGATACCATTAAAGTTCATGTGCGTGTAAAGGCAGGTGTCCCAATACTTTTGTTAATATAGTGTACATAACATTGAAATGGTGTATTCATGCTCATATTCTAAATGAATGAAATGCAGATTTAGCTAGTGGTATAAATAGGCATAACCCTACTGTAGCACCCTCTAGGTTACTAGATGTGAGAATAGGATTTTTGTGTAGGATAGGTACATTGTTAGGCTTGGCTGGCAGCCAAGCCTGTGTGTTTTCTATTGGGTCAGGGTTGAGCTGGTGACTCACAGGCAGCATCACTGAGACCTTCCACTTCTTTCTGGAACATGCTGAAATTTTCTGGAAAGGAAGAAGAGAGGAGAGGTGGAGCTCCCTGGAGTATTCTGAGGAGCCCAGACCAATCCACAACCTGGATTGCCAGGGGGCAGGTCTCATTAATTACTCAGGGCAGCACAGTGGTGTAGTGGTTAGCACTTTCACCTAGCAGCAAAAGGGTCGCTGGTTCGAATCCCGACCATGAAACTATCTGCCTGGAGTTTGCATGTTCTCCCTGTGTCTGTGTGGGTTTCCTCCCACACTCCAAAGACATGCTGGTAGGTTCATTGGATCTTGTCCAAATTGGCCCAGTATATATGTGTGTATGACTGTGTGTCCCAAGCATATCGAGATCCTATGGCGGAAAATGACCGCACCAGCCAAGCAGACACTGGCTGCAAAAAGTGCATAGAGGCGATTCAGTTTGCATGTGTAGCGCTATACAAGTCACTCATTCACTCAGGGTCAGCCCAGCTGGGGAGAAGTTGTTAGGAGGAAAACTGGAGATGGAGTGCTAGGCTGTTGTGAACCAAAGGGGGGGGATGTGGACAGGACCCTTCTCAAGACACAGGTGGCACGGGAGCAAGGAGAGGACAGCAGGAAAGCACTGCCAGTCAAAGTCTCCAGGGAGGACTGGGGAGGCAAGCCTGAGAGGACTGGGAGATCGGAGTCTGAGATGGCTGCAGAGCCAGTGGAGTGGACTGTGGTGGCACGGTCAGTGGATAGAGGCAGGTGCGACCAGGGCCTGAAAAGGTGGTACTGGGAGCAGTAGCCCTGTGGACATCTAGCATTGGGACTACCTATATTTTTGCTACACTATAGGGTCCTCACTGGGTCAGGCCTTCATATTAATGCTAGCTGGTTCTGGAGAGTGAGTTCAAGAGTCAAGTAAAGTGCTGGAGGAAGTTGTATATACAGGAGGTGTATATAGTTCCTCAGTCCCCAAAATTTTTCTGCAATCAACTGGGCATCTCAGAACTACCCAATCCCCATCCAAGTTTAATCCCCTCAATAAAAATACAAAAACAAAGTACATGGACTGTTTTCTGTCTGAGAATGACGGAGGAAAGCGTGCCTGGCTGGGCAGGGTGACAGACTACAACTACCAGCAGCCCCTATGGGGGTACTGCTACACTACATTTACAACCACTTCAAATCCATTAAATTAGAATCCAGGTTATGTGCCAATGATCAGAACCTCCTTAGGGAGCACACAGGTGGAACATGTCTTATTTAACACATCAATACCAGCCACTTTCACTCCTTCCTGCCCAGGCCAATTTTCAGCTTTCAGCTCTCTCAAGCCGAGTTTCTCGTCGCAAAAAAAAACACGTTTTTCTCGACGGGTTTCTTGTCAAGCTTGACGAGATTCTTGTGAAGCTTTCCTTGCATACACACTGTGAATCCAAAATCTCGTCGGTCTAAAAGCACTGTGACGTACAACACGTACGACGGCAGTATAAAGGGGAAGTTCAATTCTCATGGCGCCACCCCTTGGGCTGCTTTTGCTAATCTCCTGTTGCAGCGTGTTAGTAAAAGTTTGGGAAGAGACGATTCACGCTTTTCAGACTTCGTGCTTTTAGTTCGTTACAGTGTGACGAATGTGCTATCTCCAATACGAATGCTAGTTTTACAAGAAGGTGCGCTCCCGTCTCATACTTGAGTCTGACCATGCGCGGTTTTTGAAGACTCGGAAAAGCATACACACAAACGGTTTTCTCATCCAAAAACAGTCTGCCAAGAAAACTGAGACTCCCGACGAGAAAAAAGACCGCAGGTCGTCTTTTTTCTCGTCGAGATTTTGGACAGTTTTCTCGACGAGAAAGCATACACACGAACAGTTTTCTCGGCAAGAAAGCTCTCCCAACAGTTTTCTTGTCGTTTCTTGCCGAGAAAACCGGTCGTGTGTACGCGGCTTCACACTTTGAATGACAATTGCGCGGTCATACAACACTGCACACAAATTAAATTTTTTATAATTTTTTCACACAAATAGAGCTTTCTTTTGGTCGTATTTAATCACCACTGGGTTTTTTATTTTTTGCTAAAGAAAAGAAAAAATACCAAAAATTGTAAAAAAAAAATATTTGTTTTTCTTTGTTTCTGTTATAAAATTTTGCAAATAAATAATCTCTCCACAAATTTACATCAAAATGTATTCTGCTACATTTCTTTGGTGAAAATAACCCACATCGTTTATTTTTTAGTCTGTAGGAAATTTATAGAGTTCACAAACTGTTATACAGTAAAACCTTGGATTGCAAGCATAATTTGTTCCAGAAACATGCTTGTAATCCAAAGCACTCGTATATCAAAGCATATTTCCCCATAAGAAATAATGGAAACTCAAATGACCCATTTATTCATAGGTCCTTCAGTTTATAGTCCATATAAAAAGATTATAGCAATGTGACCAGGTTGTATAACCATAAAATGTCCATCCACAAATGGAAGCCTCCACAAGAGGATTAGAAGCAAAATCCAGCAGGAGCTACAGAGTACAAAAGAGAATGTAGCAATATGTTGCTAAATGTTTTACTTTCATTAAATGTTACCATATTACTACACTTAGAGGCGCCTCTCTTCTCTTTTATACTCAGTTCTGACATGACGCTACTTGTATATCCAGACATCGCTTGTATATCAAGTCAAAATGTATTTAAAAACGTTGCTGGTCTTGCAAAAAGCTCTCAAACCAAGTTACTCTCAAACCGAGGTTTTACTGTATATACAGTGGGTACGGAAAGTATTCAGACCTCCTTAAATTTTTCACTCTTTGTTATATTGCAGCCATTTGCTAAAATCATTTAAAGCGGGGCTCCACCCTAAAGTGGAACTTCCGCTCATCGGAACCCTCCCCCCTCCGGTGTCATATTTGGCACCTTTCAGGGGGGAGGGGGGTGCAGATACCTGTCTAAGACAGGTATTTGCACCCACTTCCGGGAGTCCTCCCTGCGGGTATTCTGCAGGTAGTACGTCACTTCCTGCAGAATACCCGTTGTGTTCTGGGAGACACTAGGCTCCCAGAACACAATAGGGACCAGTGAGAACGGCACAGCGCGACTCACGAATGCGCCGTAGGGAACCGGGCAGTGAAGCCACATGCTTCACTGCCTGGTTCCCTCACCGAGGATGGTGGTGGGGGAAGCAGAGTGATGAGCGATTGCTCGTCTTCTGCTGCTGATGTCGCTGGACTCCAGGACAGGTAAGTGTCCTAATATTAAAAGTCAGCAGCTGCAGTATTTTTAGCTGCTGGCTTTTAATTTTTTTTTTTCAGGGGAGCTTCGCTTTAAGTTCACTTTTTTTCCTCATTAATGTACACAAAGCACCCCATATTGACAGAAAAACACAGAATTGTTGACATTTTGCAGATTTATTAAAAAAGAAAAACTGAAATATCACATGGTCCCAAGTATTCAGACCCTTTGCTGTGACACTCATATATTTAACTCAGGTGCTGTCCATTTCTTCTGATCATCCTTGAGATGGTTCTACACCTTCATTTGAGTGCAGCTGTGTTTGATTATACTGATTGGACTTGATTAGGAAAGCCGAACACCTGTCTATATAAGACCTTACAGCTCACAGTGCATGTCAGAGCAAATGAGAATCATGAGGTCAAAGGAACTGTCTGAAGAACTCAGAGACAGAATTGTGGCAAGGCACAGATCTGGCCAAGGTTACAAAAAAATTCTGCTGCACTTAAGGTTTCTAAGAGCACAGTGACCTCCATAATCCTTATATGGAAGACGTTTGGGACAACCAGAACCCTTCCTAGAGCTGGCCGCCCAGCCAAACTGAACTATCGGGGGAGAAGAGCCTTGGTGAAAGAGGTAAAGAAGAACCCAAAGATCACTGTGGCTGAGCTCAAGAGATGCAGTCGGGAGATGGGAGAAAGTTGTAGAAAGTCAACCATCACTGCAGCCCTCCACCAATCGGGGCTTTATGGCAGAGTGGCCCGACGGAAGCCTCTCCTCAGTGCAAGACACATGAAAGCCCGCATGGAGTTTGCTAAAAAACACCTGAAGGACTCCAAGATGGTGAGAAATAAGATTCTCTGGTCTGATGAGACCAAGATAGAACTTTTTGGCCTTAATTCTAAGCGGTATGTGTGGAGAAAACCAGGCACTGCTCATCACCTGTCCAATACAGTCCCAACAGTGAAGCATGGTGGTGGCAGCATCATGCTGTGGGGGTGTTTTTCAGCTGCAGGGACAGGACGACTGGTTGCAATCGAGGGAAAGATGAATGCAGCCAAGTACAGGGATATCCTGGACGAAAACCTTCTCCAGAGTGCTCAGGACCTCAGACTGGCCTGAAGGTTTACCTTCCAACAAGACAATGACCCTAAGCACACAGCTAAAATAACGAAGGCTTCACAACAACTCCGTGACTGTTCTTGAATGGCCTATCCAGAGCCCTGACTTAAACCCAATTGAGCGTCTCTGGAGAGACCTAAAAATGGCCGTCCACCAACGTTTACCATCCAACCTGACAGAACTGGAGAGGATCTGCAAGGAGGAATGGCAGAGGATCCCCAAATCCAGGTGTGAAAAACTTGTTGCATCTTTCCCAAAAAGACTCATGGCTGTATTAGATCAAAAGGGTGAAAATACTAAATACTGAGCAAAGGGTCTGAATACTTAGGACCATGTGATATTTCAGTTTTTCTTTTTTACAAAATCTACAAAAATGTCAACAATTCTGTGTTTTTCTGTCAATATGGGGTGCTGTGTGTACATTAATGAGGACAAAATGAACTTAAATGATTTTAGCAAATGGCTGCAATATAACATAGAGTGAAAAATTTAAGGGGGTCTGAATACTTTCCGTACCCACTGTGTATATATATATATATATATATATATATATATATATATATATATTGTAAGATTAGGGGTTATCAGCTCTCGTAGTAGATGTGTTTTTCCAGTGATTCAAGCCAGTCAGGAACTCTATTTAAGGGCATGGTAGCCCACTTTTATTTAAAAGCACAAAAAGTTCACAAATACATCAGTTGCCCTCGCAGGGGGGTTCCACCATTACTGTGTCTTGCATACTCAACAGTTTACCTCCTGGCCTGTCATGTCAGAACTAAATAGCCCAAGACACAGCTGTTCAATCAGCATGTCTTTCTCTACCAAATCTATTGTAAACCAACACACTTTAAGAACGCACAGGATCTCACCATCACATATCCTCCCCCCCTGTTTCGAACAGGAGGGAGGAACACACAAACCCGTCACCATAAATGGGACACTTCTGTGCCAGCCATTGGCTGCATAGGACCATTTCTTTTTCTGGGTAGGTGTCCACCAGCACTTCACTTTGACGCCTCTGTACCACCTATCAGTAGCAGGAGTCCTAATCTGCCCAACCTTTTCTCTAAAGGGGCACTCCACTCACATCTTCTTCCGGGTGTGCTTCCACCAGCACTTCTTCCTGAACCGTGGGCTCCCACTAATCTCTCTATCCCTTCTACCTTCTGGCTTCAGGATCCTCCTTTTTTCTCCCACAGACCTACTCTCCCGGGACTGTTGGGGACCCCCTTTCATGAACTCTGTCAGGGATTGGCCATTCTCACTACCTGACGCAACATTAATCAACAACATTTGTTTCTCAGGTTCACTAACCCCTGTGTGGTTACTCTTGGCAACCAAACCATCTAGGATCAACACCATATCCTTCCGTTTAACCTCAATATTACTCATCTCTTTTACCATGGACAAAACCTCTGCCATGTATGCGCCCTTTTCAGATCCTTCCAACTAGAGAGGGTTCATTTCTGCAAAAGCCAATGCACCAGTGTCTACCGGCCCTGCAGCCTCTCCATTTAGCATAGCAGAAATTGTGTCCACCCCACTGTTACCCACTGAGCCTTCCTTGTTTAAATGCACTTGTGGCAAAACATTTTCAAACACAACAGGCTGCAATAACATAACTTCACCACTTTGCTCGAGTGGTGCTTCACTAAACCCATTATCACTACAAGTTATTTCAAACATTTGAGTTTTACCATTTTTCTCATCACCAAGGTCAAGTACCTTCTTATCCATCAGAGCGGCACCACAGTTGTCCCAGGCAACCTCTGGCTCCAACACACAGAGCTCCCTGGAGGTTTCTAAGGACACCTCTGCAGCCTTATATACTTTTGCCAAGGAGAATCGCATATCTTGCTTAGCGATCACCCCTACCTCATTAAGCATCACATTACCATAAGTACATGTATCATCAGCAATATCTTCATCATCAGCATTCATAACCATAGCAGTTTTACAAGCTCTATCCAAACTTGACAAAAGCTTGGACAAGAAAAGATCCCGTGGCCCAGCTGACCACATTCCAGGCATGGCACTTGGCGACTTTCTCCTGTTGCTAAGGAAGACCGCACTCTCCCAACATGCAGACTTTTACTGGTATCTCTATGAGGATGGTGGTATACCTCCTCTCTGTAGCTCCTCCTTTCTGAAAACATACTTTCTCTGGTTGCTATGGGAGACCACATTCTCCCCGCTGATCTTTTCCAGCGCTCTTTAGACTGGACTGCTCCTAGAAAATGATCGTAGTCACCTCGGTTACTATACATCCCACGGTACACCTCCTGGTACTCCTCGATCAGAAAAGGTTGCACCAACTCAACCCATCGATTTCTGGGCCATCCTCTGTAGGAAGCAATCATCGCAAACTCCTCCAAAAAATCTTCAACTTATTCCGAAGGTAACATATGAAGTTAGCTGTACGGATTTCTGCTTTGTTGCCACGGGCAACCGCACCCATCTGCTCACTCTTTACACTCAGAGCAGGCTTCTCATACCTTTGCTTTACTGGAGCCTGGGACAAAGGGCACTTGGAAACTTTATACCCCCACTCACTGCACCGCAAACAGCACACTGGGTTCTTAGCACTTTGCTGATTGATAGCTGGCCATCTTGCACCAGCGTTGCCAGGGGCAACAGCATGCACTTCCCCTTTAACTTGGTTCAGTGCAGCCAAGTGTCGCCTGCACCAATCCACTGCAGACTCAGACTCTGGTGAACTCTCCATACTTGCAGTCACCTGTGCACTCCTTGCACCGGTGTTGCTAGGAACAACACCCGCTCTGTCTCTCATCTCAGCAAACATTGATTCCTTTTTGCGTTTTGACCGCCCCATCTCTGCAGTCAGGCCAACAACGGTTTTTTAACACTGTTCCTTTTAACACAGCAAAATTTGAGGTACTGTCTCCAAGACTTGCAAAAGCACACTTTCACATGCAGACTTCACTCTCTGCTTGAGCTCACTTCCACAGGCACATCACCTGTATACAACACAGTCCATTAATTGAACTCCTGTGCAATGCAGTTCGCCTGGCTGTCCCACACAGCTAACAGCAGTTCACCGCAGAAAACTTTGACTTTTCATTCAGATTGGCTGTTCATCACAGTATTGCTGCAAAACACATGGTTTCTTTCTACTCACTGTTTTAGGTATGCGCGGATCTGGAACTCTTTCAAAACTGCCCGACAATACCTCCACCATATATAAGATTAGGGGTTATCAGCTCTCGTAGTAGATGCGTTTTTCCAGTGATTCAAGCCAGTCAGGAACTCTATTTAAGGGCATGGTAGCCCATTTTTATTTAAAAGCACAAAAAGTTCACAAATACATCAGTTGCCCTCGCAGGGAGGTTTCACCATTACTGTGTCTTGCATACTCAACAGTTTACCTCCTGGCTTCCCCTCTTGCGATCTGGCTGTTCAGGCCTTTAGCCTAGGCCTTAGGTCTGCTCCTCAGAACAAACAGTTTCCAAGAGATAAGCTCACTCCTCGCTTACTCCCGGTCAGCACCTGGTTGCTTACTTCACCAATGACATCTGCCTCCTGCAGACATGCATACTCTGGCTGCACCCATGCAGCGCCTGACTCGTCTCCAAGGGATGGGAGTCCACCTGACTCCCATACACAGACTTCCTGTCTGTTGCGTGGAGCCCTGATCCATAATCATGTCAGAACTAAATAGCCCAAGACACAGCTGTTCAATCAGCATGCCTTTCTCTACCAAATCTGGTGTAAACGAACACACTTTAAGAACGCACAGGATCTGACCATCACAATATATACAGGTCCTTCTCAAAAAATTAGCATATTGTGATAAAGTTCATTATTTTCTGTAATGTACTGATAAACATTAGACTTTCATATATTTTAGATTCATTACACACAACTGAAGTAGTTCAAGGCTTTTCTTGTTTTAATATTGATGATTTTGGCATACAGCTCATGAAAACCCAAAAATCCTATCTCAAAAAATTAGCATATTTCATCCGACCAATAAAAGAAAAGTGTTTTTAATACAAAAAAAGTCAACCTTCAAATAATTATGTTCAGTTATGCACTCAATACTTGGTCGGGAATCCTTTTGCAGAAATGACTGCTTCAATGCGGCGTGGCATGGAGGCAACCAGCCTGTGGCACTGCTGAGGTGTTATGGAGGCCCAGGATGCTTCGATAGCGGCCTTAAGCTCATCCAGAGTGTTGGGTCTTGCGTCTCTCAACTTTCTCTTCCCAATATCCCACAGATTCTCTATGGGGTTCAGGTCAGGAGAGTTGGCAGGCCAATTGAGCACAGTAATACCATGGTCAGTAAACCATTTACCAGTGGTTTTGGCACTGTGAGCAGGTGCCAGGTCGTGCTGAAAAATGAAATCTTCATCTCCATAAAGCTTTTCAGCAGATGGAAGCATGAAGTGCTCCAAAATCTCCTGATAGCTAGGTGCATTGACCCTGCCCTTGATAAAACACAGTGGACCAACACCAGCAGCTGACATGGCACCCCAGACCATCACTGACTGTGGGTACTTGACACTGGACTTCAGGCATTTTGGCATTTCCCTCTCCCCAGTCTTCCTCCAGACTCTGGCACCTTGATTTCCGAATGACATGCAAAATTTGCTTTCATCCGAAAAAAGTACTTTGGACCACTGAGCAACAGTCCAGTGCTGCTTCTCTGTAGCCCAAGTCAGGCGCTTCTGCCGCTGTTTCTGGTTCAAAAGTGGCTTGACCTGGGGAATGCGGCACCTGTAGCCCATTTCCTGCACACGCCTGTTCACGGTGGCTCTGGATGTTTCTACTCCAGACTCAGTCCACTGCTTCCGCAGGTCCTCCAAGGTCTGGAATCGGTCCTTCTCCACAATCTTCTTCAGGGTCCGGTCACCTCTTCTCGTTGTGCAGCGTTTTCTGCCACACTTTTTCCTTCCCACAGACTTCCCACTGAGGTGCCTTGATACAGCACTCTGGGAACAGCCTATTCGTTCAGAAATTTCTTTCTGTGTCTTACCCTCTTGCTTGAGGGTGTCAATGATGGCCTTCTGGACAGCAGTCAGGTCGGCAGTCTTACCCATTTTTTGCGGTTTTGAGTAATGAACCAGGCTGGGAGTTTTTAAAAGCCTCAGGAATCTTTTGCAGGTGTTTAGAGTTAATTAGTTGATTCAGATGATTAGGTTAATAGCTCGTTTAGAGAACCTTTTCATGATATGCTAATTTTTTGAGATAGGATTTTTGGGTTTTCATGAGCTGTATGCCAAAATCATCAATATTAAAACAAGAAAAGGCTTGAACTACTTCAGTTGTGTGTAATGAATCTAAAATATATGAAAGTCTAATGTTTATCAGTACATTACAGAAAATAATGAACTTTATCACAATATGCTAATTTTTTTAGAAGGCCCTGTATATATTGATCAATCCTGATGTAATGGCACATCTCATTTCTTGAGGCCCGAAAACTCCAGGACAGTACAAATACCCCCAAATTTCCCATTTTTGGAAAGTAGACAGTCCAAGGTATTTAGTAAGAGGCATGGCGAGTTTTCTGAAGTTGTAATTTTTGTCACAATTATTTGAAAAATAAAGAAATTAAAAAAAAAAATCACAATTTTTTTTTTACATACTGTCACCAGTGCAGTACAGCGTTATTATATAACTGTAGTGGCGGTGATCAGGAACACTGACTGGTGACATTATAATTGCTTATACCGGTGAATTTCTTTGGTATAAGCAACCATTTTTACTGAATTAAACTGGTTCATTTAGTGTCTTTTGTTGTGATTAGCTGTGCTTGGCCAAAGCTGATCACATGGGACAGATGTGCTGTGATTGGCCCTGTCTGTACCATGTGATCACTGTGACCAATCACAGCTAGCAACACAATTGCATTCAATCGATGGCATAAAAGTAAGCCATCCTTTGTTTACAATTGTCATGTGATTTGCTGTGATTGGTCACAGCAATCACATGGTACTGGCAGTGGGCCAGTACAGTGATCAATCATTGGCTGGGTCCAGTGGACACAGCAGGTGACAGATCACGCTGTTGCATGGACCTGTGAGAGGCCTGTTCTGGGAGGACGTCATATGACATCTTCCCAGAACAACAGTGCTCCCACCAGGCCGTCATTGTGCTATAGGCCAAATGGGAAGGTGTTAAAAATTAACTCAAGGGATTATCTTAACGGCTTACTTATTTTGGTCCAGCATGGACCAATGTAGGTATGTTTATCTCATACCTGAAGGATTGCTGTGGAATCTAACAATCACTGTAGTAGTTAGCACTACTGCAGAGTGGCACGACCTTCCAGGTTCCAGGTTCTGTACCAAGTGACCCCCTGCGGTCAGTATACAGTGGGTCAGTTGTGTGGTTAGCACCGCCACCATTTACAGGAACACCTTGTATATTTTCTCAATTCATTCATGGCGTTCTCTGACTGAACAAGGTGAAGATTGTGACCACACCACCCTTCCTCTCCACTTTGTCCAATCACCTTATATTTATTGAAATGGAGGCGGTGCTGAATGAGCAACCCCTGTGATCAGTATGCAGTGGAGCAGCTGCTCAGCACAGGACCCAGAAGATCGCGATGATCACTATAATAGTGTTTTTGTGTTTTTTTACAAGTATTTAACCTTTTTCTGTAGGCATAGTTTGAATAAAGATCTAACGTTTGCCTGTTTGAATAAAGATCTCATGTTTGTCTGTTCAAATATGTTGAAAAAGTCAACAATATCCATGGTGTGTACTTCCTTTTCTGTAAGTACTGTAAATGTGGTGAGACAAAGCCATATAAAGAAAATGCCATTACAGATTGTAGTCATGATTTGTTGTTCCTTTAGGCACAGAGCCAAATTCTCCCATGGTAAATATAGATCTGATAAATCATCTTATATCAGCATAAAGGAATAGCTGCCAATGAATTTTTTTTTTCTTAGATTGATATTAGAACTTATCCAGTGACATGCAAAAATGGTCAGCAGACGTGGACAGATCCAAACTGCTACTTGCGCTACATTATGGTGTAGGGTCCAGGAGTCTATTCAACAGTGATGGCTGGTGCTCTATTTTGGGGGGTGGCAAACAAACCCCCCTGATTGGTTGATCCCCCACCAGCCCCGCACTTACCTAATCTAGGTCACGGGCAGCTTCAGATCCTTCCTGCGTATTCTCCTCCTCAGCAGCTTCACGGCAGCTTCTCCTGTGTTTCCTCCTCCTCTGCAGATTTCTCCTCGGTGGCCAATATGGTCGCTTCTTCTCTCGTCCAATCGGGTCTCAGAACCCGCTTCCTGATTGGCTGGGAGGAGAGTCAGGAAGACAATAGCAAATATTTATTCGCTATTGTCAAACAACTGGGTGGGCTCAGGGTGCAGTCCTCTGCGCCGGGAGTCTACCCTTTTTGAAGCCAATCATGTGCTTCGAAAAAAAAAAAAAAATTGGAATCCATGTGTGCAGCACCCTGCATGTAGATTAGGGACCAGGCACATGGATTGGGGGGGCGATGCCCCTACGCCCCCCGTATGGACGGGTCACCACTGCTATTCAAGCATACATTCCTAACTCAAAAAAGTACCTTCTAGTGCTCTCAGCCTCCTCCAAATCTCAAAAAAAAAATTCTGCTGTGATCTGATTTCCTGTTAGGAGGCAATTGTGGTCATTCTCCATGGACCCACTGTATGCAGGAATGCAGCCACCCTCTCTTGCTTACTCCTGGGATGAACTTGAGATATGTGGTGTGCATAGAGCAGTGCACATGCTCATTTCAAACAAATAGAAGTGATCAAAATAAGGAAAGGTTCAGGAGCTCACGGACAACCTTACAAGGAGGCAGTAAAACATAGTAAGAAACAATTTAATGAAAAATAGATTACAGGGCCATTAAATAGTGGATGTATATGGATTTTTCTTTTAGAATAAGGATATCGTTTAGTATCACTTAATAACCACAAAATAGAAGAGACGCTTGAGAGGAGATTTGATAGCGATATAGAAATACCTCAATGGTGATCCTAGAGTAGGGAATAAACTATTCAGTCTCAGAGAATGTAAGAAGACACGGGGTCACTGTCATGACCACTTAAGTGCTCCTGCTCCCTATTCCAGCAGCCGGGTGTTGGCTCTTGCATTCTCCCTGTCTGTGTTCACCTGTTAGGTGATTAATCTGCTCAGTCACCTGATATAAGCGAACTGAACACTCTATCCCTCACTTGTGATAGAGACACGTCTACCTGTATTGTTCTAGACCAAGCCCATGTTAGTCTGCCTTGTCTGTTGTTGGATCCCTTGTGTTTAACCCGGCTTGGACTGGATTATCCCCTGAATGCAGCCTGCCCTTCTACCTGGAATGGATACTGGATTATCCCCTGAACTCAGCCTGCCTCTACCTGAACTGTCTTAGAATCACGCTATCTGCTAAACTGCAAGTAACCTGTTTGCTCTGTTCACGTCTGCCCAGCTGGGCTAGCCAGACACTATAGCATTGTGTTTAAGTCCTGGGGGCAACCAAGTACTGGTAGGCCTGCTTTCCTTAAGGGAAAGGGGGCTGCTATAGGTGAAGCGTACAGTAGCCAGCTATAGTGTCTGATTACCTACATTGGGGTAGACATGACATTCGTGACAGTCACTCAATGAGATTGGAGGAGAAGTGGTTTAACCTTAGGCTGCGTAGGGGGTTTTTCACAGTCAGGGCAGTGAGGATGTGGAACTCTCTTCCCCAATCAGTGGTGTCAGCGGGAAGTATTGATAGTTTAAAGAAACTCTAAGATGTGCATCTTAGCAAGCACAAAATAAAGGGATATTGGAAATTATTTTTTGACATGAACACACCCTCAGAGGTTGAACTGGATGGACTGGTGTCTTTATTCAACCTTACCAACTATGTAACTCTTTTTGGAAGTAAGCCCGATGCTGGGACAAGGTCCTTTAGTCCTTTAGTTAGTAAGGCGAAAAGACCAAAGTGTGCCCTTCTCTATGAGTGGTGGGCTACGTCAACAGCATAGGTTACAGGTCCTAGACTTTTTGTGCCCCTCTTCTGCCTACCCCTTGATCTTCCCTTGTCCCTTTGGCCTTGAGTAAGATTAAATTATAATTTAAGACTGAATAGTCAGATTTGTGCATAAGACTTCAATGCTTGCTAAAAAGCCATTCAGCCATTCTAACTAGAACAAGCTTTCCCTTGGTGTCAGGCTGGTTTCACACTGGGGCGGTGGGTGCGGTGGCGGTATAGCGCCGCTATTTTTAGCGGCGCTATACCGTCGGAATTGCGGAGGTATTCGGCCGCTAGCGGTGCGGTTTTAACCCCCCGCTACCGGCCGAAAAAGGGTTAATACCGCCAGCAATGCGCCTCTGAAGAGGCGCATTGCCGGTGGTATTACCGCGGTTTCCCATTGCTTTCAATGGGAAGGAGCGGTAAACACACCGCTCCTCTCACCGCTCCAAAGATGCGGCTAGCAGGACTTTTTTTTACCGTTTTTTAGCACAATAGCGCCTGCAAACCGCCCCAGTGTGAAAGGGGCCTCAGGGCTGATTCACACCTGGTATTAATCAGCACTGTTATCATTATCAATGCAGGTTCAATGCAACAATTATTTTCTACGTGCCCTTTTTTTAACCATACATCCATGATTTGTACACCATGCAACACACAATCATGTGTTATATCGCAGCGTGTCACAACACGTTGTTGTGCAAAATGTGTTATTTTGTGACATTTAAACAGAGTTTTAAAAAGGAAAACAAGAGTAAAGGACTAGATGAACCTGAACATCCTTCAGGAGGTGGGCTCTAGCTGACTAATCCACTTCTAATGCTCACTGTAATAAGCTTAGAGTATGCAGTACATAGTAAGCAATTCATTACAGAAGATGAGCCTTTAAAACTGTGCAAGATTCATCCTGAATCTACAATCTCTGTTAGATCTGCCAGTAACCATGTAGTACAAGGGCCTGCCTGATTGGATACAAATTGAACGTAAAAGTTCTCATGCTTTTCAGTCACTTCTTGTCTGGTATTCACAGCCCCCAACTGTCCCTAATTTCGAGGGACTGTCCCTGATTTGGAGAAATGTCCCTCTGTCCCTCTTTCCTCTTCATTTGTCCCTCATTTTGGTCTGCTCTATATAGATGTATATAAAATGCACTTTTTCAAAAAGTGTTTCTCAGTGCTAAACCTTTCATCCAATTTCTAAATTGCTGCATTTGTAAAGCTAGTATAAAGGAAAAGTAGTGCTAAAAAAAACTTGTGGGTTTACCTAATAATTTTTTTGTATAATTCTCCTTTAAGGGGGCGTGGCAGGGGGCGTGTTCTATGCCAACATACGTTTGCTAATAGGTGTCCCTCGTTCTCATCTTAAAAAGTTGGGAGGTATGACTATTGTCTCCTTGAGGGGAAGTGTCTCTAACAGAGTCCCACCTAGCAGTAAAAACCCAACATGGATTCTAACCTGTCCCCACTCTATGGAAAAAAAATGTTTTACCGGAGTTACCCTTTAATTATTACATTTGTTATTTTGAAAAGCCAGTATAAATATAAAGCAATCATTTCTTGCTCTTCAATAATGAATTGTCTACATTGTGCTGAAAGGGGTCCTTCTTATCTCGGAAAGCTGGTAGGAATGGGGTTAACCTTAATTTTGGTGTAGCATTGCTATAATAGTACTAAAAGTAAGCGGAAGGACAGCAAAGGAAAGAAACAGAGATAAAAGAGCAGCTCTGTGGCTAAGTGGTTAGCACTTCCACCTGGCAGCACTAGGGTTGTTAAGGGTTCTTAACCACTTAAAGAGCAAGCCTCTTTTTGAGATTTGTTGTTTACAAGTTAAAAACATTTTTTTTTGCTAGAAAATTACTTAGAACCCCCAAACATTATAATAAAAAATTCTAACACCCTAGATAATAGCGGTCGTTGAAATACTTTATGTCACACCGTATTTGCGCAGCGGTCGTACAAGCGCACTTTTTGGGGAAAAAATACACTTTTTTGAATTAAAAAACAAGACAGTAAAGTTAGCCCAATTTTTTTTTATATTGTGAAAAATAATGTTACGCCGAGTAAATTGATACCCAACATGTCACGCTTTAAAATTGCGTCCGCTCGTGGAATGGCGACAAACTTTTACCCTTAAAAATCTCCATAGGCAACGTTTAAAAAATTCTACAGGTTGCATGTTATGAGTTACAGAGGAGGTCTATGGCTAGAATTATTGCTCTCAATCTACCGATCGCGGTGATACCTCACATGAGTTGTTGGAATGCCATTTTTATATGAAGGCGCTGCTCACATATGCGTTCGCTTCTGCACGCAAGCTCGGTGGGACGGGCGCGTTTAAAATTTTGTATTTTTTTCTTATTTATTTTACCTTTTATTTTATTTTTTTACACTGTTCTTTTTTTTAAAAAAATTCTGTCTCTTTTATTCCTATTAAAAGGAATGTAAACATCCCTTGTAATAGAAAAAAGCATGACAGGTCCTCCTAAATATGAGATCTGGGGTCAAAAAGACCTCAGATCTCATATTTAAACTAAAATGCAATAATAATAATAAAAAAAAAAAAATGTTGTCATATAAAAAAAAAAGAGCTATGGGCGGAAGTGAGGTTTTGACATCGCTTCCGCCCTGCTATGGTATGGAGACAGGTGGGGGCCATTTTACCTTCACTCGTCTCCATACCCAGCCACCAGAAGGACCCAATCACCTTCGCTGCTACTGACGGCTCCGGTAAGCGGCGGAGGGCACGGAAGAGCAGCAGGAGGGGGGCCCTCTTCCGCAGCCGATAACGGTGATCTTGCGGTGAATCCGCCACAGAGACCACCATTATCGGAAACCGGACCACCGGCTGAAGAAGAGGATACCTGGGTTATGGCAGCTAGCTGCTGCCATAACAGAGATATCCCTCCTCAAACAGCCGACGTTTTTCGGCGTGTGGCAGTCCGGAAGTGGTTAATCACGGCACGACCTGCCTGGAGTTTACATGTTCTCCCTGTGTCTGCATGGGTTTCCTCCCACACCCCAAAGACATGTTGGTAGGTTACCTGGCTTGACCTTAGTATATGTATAAATGTGAGTTATGGACCTTAGATTGTAAGCTTCTTGAGGGATGGGACTAATGAGAATGTACAATATATATGTATAAATTGTTGGTACTATATAAGTATCTGTAATAAATACCGTATATACTTGAGTATAAGCCGACCCGAATATAAGCCGAGGCACCTAATTTTACCACAAAAAACTGGGAAAACGTATTGACTCGAGTATAAGCCTAGGTTGTCCATCTGCATGCCTCACTGTGCCTCACTGTGTCCATGTGCATGCCTCACTGTGCCCATGCCTCACTGTGCCCATGACTAGACTGACGTTTAAAATGGGAGTCTATGGAAGGGGTGCCTGGTTTGAAAAAACGGTGCTCCCCGGCCGCAGGTCCCCCAGACAACAAACTTTGCACACTTGTAGAGGAAAAATAGGGCTACATGTTTGCCAAGCTCCGGGTCCAGGGTACCTACGACCGGCCAGTACCGAGTCCCCAAAGTCACCGGAGAAATTACCATTTAACATGGGAGTCTATGGAGGGGGTGCCCGGGTTTGAAAAATCGGTGCTCCCCAAACTTTGCACACTTGTAGAGGAAGAGTGGGGCTACATGTGTGCCAAGTTTGGGGTCCAGAGGACCTACGGCCGGCCGGTACCGGGTCCTCAAATTCCGGGAGATCAGGCGCAAAAAGGTGACTCGAGTATAAGCCGATGGGGCGGGGGGGGGGGGGTGCATTTTCAGCACAAAAAAATGTGCTGAAAAACGCGGCTTATACTCGAGTATATACGGTAAATACAAAATTTTAATGGGTTATTCTACCCCAAAGTGAATCAGCCTCTAGTCTATTCTTCTTCTTCAGACCTCCAGCTGTAACATCTGATCTTCAACATCCATCCGCCTACCATAGACAACATGCATCTGTCACCTTCATTTCTCCGGTATTTTACAGACAATGAAACATGACACAAGGCAGGCATTGCCAGCAATTCCAGAGGTTTGGTCTTTCTACTGGAGTCCCGGAGAGATGAGACCCACCAGCCTCCATCCATAACTGAAGAATCCGATTTGGCACTACAAACGCTTTCTCAACACAGCTGTCAATGCATTCAACTCTGGAAATGCCATCACCTAACCCAGCCACAGCTAAAAGCATTAAAATAAGTTTATGGTAATCATCGGCTCACCTGTATGAATGATGCCACAGATGAAGAATAGTAGACAGAGGTGGGTTCTTGGCAGCTCCATAATGATATGTGCAGCAAGGCGGCTCAGCAGAACAGACAGGGACTATGTGGGATGGCTATCAGCTTTTTACTGTATAAGGCTGTCCTTCCGCTATATTACACACAGACATCTGCTGAGGAATTTCCTGTGTTCAAACGGCTCCTTTGGTCTGCTGATGTAATTAGAGAGCCTGGGAATGGGGGCACCGCTTTCACTTTCAAAAACAGGACCCCCGCTACTTCTGCTTGTATTAGAACATCTGGGACTTATTTATGGAACTCTGTAACTTCGCTATACTACCTTTCCTTCCCTACATCATCCATACTATGGCACTTCACTTAGGTTTATTCTGTAAAGACAATGCAAGGAATGTAATCCTGATTCTAAGCTCCCTGCTGTCCCACCTTTTAAAACCACATCCCTCTGTTTTTCTTTCCTGCAAAGTTGTCCCTCTTTTTGGTCTGATGTATAGACCACTGTGACAGCAGGAAGGTAAAGTCACCTGGTTGCATCCAGGGGGGTAGATATATTTCGCCCAGATTCAGGCTTTACGCCGACTTATACAGCTAGGTGGAGAGTTGTATAAGCCCAGCTGAGACTAGTGGGCTCATTGATGACTCATACCTCTAGGGAGAGGGCTGGGCGTCGTGCAGACAGGGAGTTGATGAGACCAGCTGAACCTTGTCAGCTCATTTAGGCCTCTATAAGAAACTCCCAGATTCATTAGATGTTAGCTCATGCCTGGAAGCAGACCTGTGTGGACTGTCTAGGGAGAGTGAACCCCTGTGCGGTGAGAGAAAGCCTGTGTGGCTATATTTTGCTTGGACATTTAAAACCAGGGACTAGGACAGCACTAGGCTGATCCCAGTTGTTAGTTAGGAAACCTGTATGTTTAGTCAGAGGTCAAGTTGACCAGGATTTATTTTGTTTGTTTCTTTTGCTTTGCTGTGTTTTTGTCACTGTAAATAGAAAATAAACGGCACCTTTTTGATTTTGAAAACCACAACCTCCGTCTGCTGGGCCTGTTTTTGTGTGGGGAGCCCATCCCGGGGGTCACACACACCCGCTGCCGAGCTAACCCCCTCACAGTTGGTGGAGAACCAGTGGCAGTTTTTTTTTAAGCCAGCATGGAGGAGATACTGAAACAGCTGGCTCTAGCAAATGCCAATCAACAGCAGACAAATGCAGGTTTGCAAAAGAGCCTTGCAGCTCAACAACAGAACTTCGCAGCCCAGCAGCAAGCTCATCAACAGAGCCTTGCAGCCCAGCAGCAAGCTCACCAACAGAGTCTGGAAGCTCAGCAACAAGCCCAGCAACGATCTGAGGCCCGCTTCATAGACCTATTACAGAAGCAAGAGCAGAGACTACAACAAATGGAAGCAGTAATGCAGCAACGTCCGCAGACCAGTGAGGAAAGCCGTCCCACTAATACCGCGTCCTTTGGGGTGAGTCGTTTATTGACAAAAATGACTGGAGAGGATGATCCAGAGGTATTTTTGACCACGTTTGAAAGGACTGCTGAAAGAGAAAAGTGGCCTGAGGAGCAGTGGGCTGGACTGGTGGCTCCTCTGTTAACGGGTGAATCGCAGAAAGCTTACTATGACCTAGAGCCTGACCAAGCAAAAGACTATGTGATGCTAAAAGCTGAAATATTGGCAAGGCTGGGTGTCACCCTGGCTGTCCGGGCTCAGCGTGTGCATAACTGGACTTTCCAGCTTGGAAAACCCCCCAGGTCTCAAATGTATGATCTCATTCACCTGAGCAGAAAGTGGCTACAGCCAGAGACTTTGTCCGCACCAAAGATTGTGGAACGTGTTGTAATGGATCGGTTTTTGAGAGCTCTTCCTACTGCCATCCAAAAGTGGGTAAGCCATGGAGACCCAGAGACGGCCGATGGTCTTGTGGATCGTGTGGAGAAATACTTGGCTACAGAGAACCTGACGGCCTCTTCCAGAGACACTCGGACTTTCCACCCTAAGACCAGACCATCCCCAGGGGCGGATAAGATGATTCCAAGGGGTAAGGGTGGAGAGAGTGAGAGGGTGGGAGCTCTACCCCAAGTTTGGCGAGAACAGCCTGGGAAATCAGCGGCTCAAGAGGCGGCAAGAAGGATCATTTGCTACCGCTGCCGGCAAGCGGGACATATTGCAGCAAATTGCCCGGTTTTGGAGGAACCCATGCAGTGTGACTTTCTGACGGGCAGACGTCAGTCGCTGTGTGCGACAGTCGCATGCACTGCCATTCGGGGAACTGAGAAACATTTATGCAAAATGTGTATTAATGGTAGAAATGTTGTGGTATTGCTGGATTCAGGTAGCCTTGTGACCCTGATAAAGGCTGAATTAGTTAAAACAGAGGTCTCTGGGAATATCAAGGTAGCTGTTATTTGTGTGCATGGGGACACCCGAGAGTATCCAGTGACTACAGTGTGTTTCGAGACCCCCAAAGGTACCCTTTCTCATCCAGTGGGCTTAGTGTCTCAGTTACCGCATGACGCCATTGTGGGAAGGGATTTTCCGAAGTTCTGGGAACTGTGGGATGATCCTGAGCCCCCCACTGGTGCCCCTATGTACCAGGAATATGATAGCCAGAACTCCTCTGAGAGTGGTGAGGACTCTCCCGAATTTCCCTTGTCAGTATTGGCAGGGGAGACTCAAGAAACTGGAGAGGAGCCCACCTCCTCAGACGAAAACCTACCGTCTGTGGAGTTTTCTGATCTTGAGGTTCACAGGGAAAACTTTGCCACAGAACAGTTGAAAGACCCCGCCCTAATAAAGGCACGGGAAAACGTAGTGAAAATAGATGGCGAGTTAGTGAACCCAGATAATACCTGCACTTACCCATACTTCAGCGTAGAGAAGGACCTACTGTATCGGGTGGCAAAAAGGGCAGAAGAAACCGTTGAGCAGCTTGTGGTGCCCAAACCTTACAGGAAGTTGGTGTTGGAGTTGGCCCATGGGCACATTCTTGGAGGTCATCTGGGGACAGAGAAAACCCGAGAGAGGGTATTACAGAGATTCTATTGGCCTGGGGTGATGAAGGACATAGAAAATTATTGTTCCTCCTGCCCTGTGTGTCAGAGGTCGGCCCCGATGCCACACTTCCGTAGCCCGCTGGTCCCTCTACCCATCATTGAGGTCCCGTTTGAGAGAATCGCAATGGATTTGGTAGGTCCTATAATCAAGTCCGCTAGGGGGCACCAGTACATATTGGTTATAATGGACTATGCCACCCGTTATCCAGAAGCGATCCCTCTCAGAAATACCTCGGCCAAAACCATAGCCAAAGAGCTATCTCTTGTTTTTAGCCGGGTGGGTATTTGTAAAGAACTGCTTACGGACCAAGGTACACCCTTTATGTCCCGGGTTATGAAGGAGCTGTGTAAATTGTTCAAAGTGACGCAATTACGTACATCTGTGTATCACCCCCAAACCGATGGGCTGGTTGAAAGATTCAACAAAACCCTAAAACAAATGTTGAAGAAAGTGGTGGATAGGGATGGAAAGGATTGGGACTGTCTACTTCCTTATTTGATGTTTGCTATTAGGGAGGTGCCCCAATCCTCTACGGGATTCTCCCCCTTTGAGTTACTGTATGGGAGACACCCAAGAGGGCTGTTGGATATTGCCAAGGAAACTTGGGAAAGTGAGAGTTCTCCCCACAGGAGTGTGATTGAGCATGTCGCCCTGATGCAAGATCGAATTGCACAGGTAATGCCCATCGTGAAGGAACATTTGGCCCAAGCGCAGTTGGCACAGCAGAGAGTGTACAACCGTGGAGCCAAGACCCGTACCTTTTCCCCGGGGGATAGGATATTGGTACTTGTCCCTACGGTTGAAAGTAAATTCCTTGCCAAATGGCAAGGCCCCTACGAGATAATGGAAAAAGTGAGCGAAGTGAATTACAAGGTCAGACAACCAGGAAGGCGAAAGCCCGAACAGATCTATCACGTTAATCTGTTGAAAGCCTGGAGGGATAGAGAGTCCCTAGTCGCAGACACTTGGTCACCAGCTCAAACTGGTTGCGTGATTCCTGAGGTTGGAATCGCAGCCACCTTGTCACAACCCCAACAACAGGAGGTTAAGGAGTTTGTGCTTCGCAACAAGGAGGTATTCTCTGAGCTGCCGGGACAAACATCTGGGGTAGAGCATGACATTATTACCCCGCCCGGTGAAAGGGTGAAGTTAAAACCCTATCGGATCCCAGAGGCCCGACGGGAGGCAATACGGGAGGAAGTACAGAAAATGCTGAACTTAGGGGTGATAGAGGAGTCCCAAAGTGATTGGTCTAGTCCCATTGTGTTGGTGCCTAAACCGGATGGGAGCTGGCGATTTTGTAACGATTTTCGTCAGTTGAACAAAGTTACAAAATTTGACACCTACCCCATGCCACGTATAGATGAGTTGATCGACCGGCTGGGAACAGCCCGATACATGACGACTCTTGACCTCACAAAAGGGTATTGGCAAATCCCCCTGGCCAAGTCAGCCAAAGAGAAAACCGCATTTGTAACCCCAGACGGGGCGTTCCAATATAAAAGAATGCCGTTCGGGTTACAGAATGCGCCGGCCACATTCCAGCGGAAAATGGACCAGATGCTGAGGCCCCATCGGAAGTATGCTGCGGCTTACCTGGATGACGTAATTGTCCATAGCACAGATTGGGCCTCACATCTGCCAAAAGTGCAAGCAGTCCTGGACTCTGTTCGGGAAGCAGGGTTTACGGCTAACCCCAAGAAGTGTACCATTGGGCAGGAGGAGGCCAAATATCTTGGGTACACCATTGGGAGGGGAGTAATAAAACCCCAACTCAACAAAGTCGAGGCCATCCAGAGTTGGCCACGTCCCAACAGCAAGAAGCAGGTACGAGCCTTTCTGGGAATCGCTGGGTATTATCGGCGATTCATTCCCCACTTTGCTTCTAAGGCTGTGCCCCTAACCAACCTGACGAAGGGGAAAGAGTCGGTCATGATTAAATGGACCCCCGAGGCTGAGGCAGCATTCCAATTCTTGAAACAAGCCTTATGTAGCCAGCCAGTGTTGTACTCACCCGACTTCTCTAAAGACTTTGTCGTACAAAGTGATGCGTCAGATGTGGGGTTAGGAGCAGTATTGTCCCAGGTCTGGAACGGGGAAGAGCACCCAGTCATTTACCTCAGCAGGAAGTTGAAGTCCCATGAGGTAAATTACGCCACCGTTGAAAAGGAGTGTTTAGCGGTGAAGTGGGCTCTAGATTCCCTTCGGTACTACCTGCTAGGTAGGCACTTTGACATGGTTACGGATCACGCTCCGTTAAAGTGGATGGCTCAAAACAAGGAAACAAATAGAAGAGTGAATAGGTGGTTCCTGGCCCTCCAGGAATTCAACTTCACAGTAAAGCATCGCCCTGGCGTTCAAATGGGGAATGTGGATGCTTTGTCTCGAGTACATGAATGCCTGATTGCTGGTGTTCCAACCCCGAGGTTAAAACAAGAGGGGGGGGTATGTGACAGCAGGAAGGTAAAGTCACCTGGTTGCATCCAGGGGGGTAGATATATTTCGCCCAGATTCAGGCTTTACGCCGACTTATACAGCTAGGTGGAGAGTTGTATAAGCCCAGCTGAGACTAGTGGGCTCATTGATGACTCATACCTCTAGGGAGAGGGCTGGGCGTCGTGCAGACAGGGAGTTGATGAGACCAGCTGAACCTTGTCAGCTCATTTAGGCCTCTATAAGAAACTCCCAGATTCATTAGATGTTAGCTCATGCCTGGAAGCAGACCTGTGTGGACTGTCTAGGGAGAGTGAACCCCTGTGCGGTGAGAGAAAGCCTGTGTGGCTATATTTTGCTTGGACATTTAAAACCAGGGACTAGGACAGCACTAGGCTGATCCCAGTTGTTAGTTAGGAAACCTGTATGTTTAGTCAGAGGTCAAGTTGACCAGGATTTATTTTGTTTGTTTCTTTTGCTTTGCTGTGTTTTTGTCACTGTAAATAGAAAATAAACGGCACCTTTTTGATTTTGAAAACCACAACCTCCGTCTGCTGGGCCTGTTTTTGTGTGGGGAGCCCATCCCGGGGGTCACACACACCCGCTGCCGAGCTAACCCCCTCACACCACTATAATACAAAAAAAGTCCTATTCAACTATAGAGATGTGCATGATGGAAAACATTTTTAGTAGGACTGTTACTGAATAAAATTTTCGTGTTCGATTAATCGATTTAATTTTTAATCGATTAATCAACTAATTTTGATTAATTATAACGCACATACAGATCCAACTACTTTTAGCTGATCTCCTTGCAGGCCGATTCCCAGTGCAGCTACCAACCACTGGAAAAATGGATATCAGGATACAAAAAACACAAAGGCAGCGCTCAATGGGAATAGCATTAAAACTTTTATAGCCTTCAAGTAGGTAACAAAATTAATATTGCACTGGAGATAAAATCGATGTAGCTACATAAACTGTAAAAATGGTGCGAGTAATACCAAATGGTAGCAAAAGCAGTCATAAAAACATGTAGCCAAGTATGATACTGGTATAAAAATGTGTACAACGATACCACTGCTGAATCCAGATGAGGAGGGGCTAACATCAGTCTGTCGGCATGTAGATGTCCCGTGAAGGGAACTATCACAACTCCCAGTGGATGGCTGTAGAATCCCAGGTTGATAGAGGGAAGTGATAGAGGGAAGTGTTACAGCCCTTGCGTGTGGCAGATAGTAAGGTCCCGCCGGCATGCAGATATGAAGGCACAGCAAAGGAGCCCTTCAGATGGACACGGCAATCCCCGCCGGTGTCTGTGACGTCATCGGATCTCCGACAGAACTCCCTGAAGACCCGGCGGAGAGGTGAGTACCGATCAAAAGAATTTTGATCGATCAAAAAAATTAATCGATTAATCGAGGAATTAATAGTTAATTTCCACAGCCCTAATTTTTCGTTTTGGATTCATTCGATAAGTAAATCATTTAGTTTCGTCATATTTCTTATGTTAGAATGACTTGTTTTTGGAATTAGTTTTGTGTATTTGGATTTGTTTTGTATATTCAGAATCATTTTGTATATACAGATTTGTTTTGTACACTCGATCCGAATCGATTCGTATATTCAGAAGTTATTTTGGAAGATTGGCTCTATTCATTTTACCCTTTTAATTCGTTATTTCAGGAGATTACTTATGTGCTCTGAGCCATCCTTTCTAGTCCAACCCACAAAGTGAAATGGAAAGAGCTGATTGGACGATATCGATCGGGTCATACGTGCATTTGAAAGTAACGAATGGAACAAAATATTTTCGGATTCATTCATTATGTTATTTTTCAGAGATCCTGATGGATCCACCTCCATCCAATCCAAACACAATAAGTACGAATCATCATCTTATTTCATTTTTCTACCTTACTGTATTTATTGCAATATGTTTCTATTTCATAGGTAGTGGATTTTTTATAATAATAGAAAAATGGTAATGCAAAATAAAAACAAAATGGATCCGAATCAATTTGGATCAATTGTTATGTCGTTATGTTATTTCAGATGCATCAAACATTAACAAAAAGCCCAAACTATTGCATCATATCATCCAAATTAAGCAAATGAAAATCAATTCATTTGTTGTTTTGTCATAATTTATTTCGGATTTGTTGGAACCACCTTTATCCAACCCAAACACAACAAGTAAGAATCATCATCTTATTACATTTTTATATCTTACTGTATTTTTTTGCAATATGTTTCCTTTTAATATGCAGTGTTCTTTTTATAATAATGAAAAATGGTGTAGCGCCGGTCCCAAATTGGTCCACGCTATGTTAAATTTAAGGTGGTGTTCTGAGCTAATAGTTGGGCTCAGACTTACTGATTTCTATTCTGTTTCTGCTCTGGTTGTGATACTGCCTGGCAGTTATATTCCCTTTTTGCCTGTAGGTGGCACTGCCACCGCTGGCTCATGTTGGAACACAGGTGTATCACAGCAGTATTGGGTGTCCTTTCTTGGCAACCGTGCAGTGGGCGTGGTTAACCCACTGTGCATGCTGGGGAGGGATAAATAAGGGGCAGACGCCATTGGTTGGGGTCCTTCTGGTGCGCCTCGTGGCCCTGATGGCACAGGGTGCGTGTGTGTGTTCTAATCCTGGGCACCTTCAGCTCGAGGCTACATCGCTGCTCGCCAGGCCCAGCTCCGCTGGTTTGGGTCTACATTTCTGAGGGGTATCCCAAGCTATCCATCCATGGGAAGGAAGCTCTTGAAGAGGAAGCCAGGGGAGGACCTACCCCAGCGGAGACTGGCAAGGCGCCGATGTCTCGGGAAAGGCCTGGAAACTCATTCGAGGAGGGATACACTCAAACGCTCCATTATTGCTTGTCTGGAGGTTTGGGACATTTAAACTCCTGTGGCAGAGGATTCCCGGACGCATCCTAAAGTTCATCAGGTCTGTGGCAGAGACCCCAGTTCATCAGGTCTGTGGCAGAGACCCAAGTTCATCAGGTCTGTGGCAGAGACCCAAGTTCATCTACAACAGTTTGTGGCAGAAACGGTCTAAAGTTTGATCACTGCATCATTCCGGCTGCTGGGACCGTGAGAGGGGACTATCCGGGTGAGCAATACCCACTCAGGCTTGAGTGGTGAATACACTAAAGCCCTGTACACACGATCGGATATCCTATGGATTCTAATCCGATGGTATTTTCCATCGGAAATCCAATGAAACTGTCTTCCATCAGTCTTGCCCACACACCATCAGTCAAAAAATGGACCGTTTCAAACACGGTGACCTAAAACACTCCGATGAGCCGAGAAAAATTAAGTTCAATGCTTCTGAGCATGCGTCGACTTGATTCTGAGCATGCGTGGGTTTTTTATCCGATGGATTTCCACACAGACGATCGGATTTTGCTATCGTTTTTTTTCCCATCGGATAAATTTAAAACATGTTCTATTTTTTCACACCGATAGAAAAAAGACCGATGGGGCCCATACACGATCGGTAAAACCGATCGTGTGTACACGGCTTAACTTTGTGCATCTATTGTACCGTGTGCCTGAACCTTCCCCTGCTTCTCTCGTTTCCCACTTTCTCTCGAGTTTTATAGCAACAAGAAAATAAAGCCTTATTGTTGAGGTTTTACATCTGTGTGGACATTGACTTTTCTACAAACTTTTTACCCTGACAACGGAAGCCATGGAGGTAGTTTGCATGACCCAAATTTAACCAGCCGCTCCTTCGGGGGTAAGTGCTACAATGGTAATGCAACATAAAAATGAAATAGATTTAAATCAATTTGGACCATTCGTTATGTCAGTACATTATTTCGGATGTGTCAAGCATTAACAAAAGCCCAAACTATCGCATCATATCATCCGAATAAAACAAATAAATATCAATGAATTTGTTGTTTCATCATTTATTTTGGATTAGTTGAAATTCCCTACTACTGTGATTTGGAGATTCGGTTATATCTGAATCTCCGAATAACGAAAATTTCATCCAAATTTTAAATCGTAACTAAACAAAACGCACCTGTCTATTTAACTATCAAAAATATTTTACAGATGTAAACCTTTATCCTACTTCTATGTTATTTTGAAAGGTCAATATAGAGGAAACATAGCGGTAGAAACTGAAATAGAAGCACTTGTGGGTTGAAGGCCAATAGTACTTTCAGTATCAATCAGCTACCTGTAAATACATTCCGGGTGCATCGAAACAAAAGGAGTGAAAAGTCTTAAAGTTTGGTTTCTTTAGAAACAGCATAGCTCCCAACTGTCCCTGATTTTGAGGGACTGTCCCTGATTTTGAACAAAGTCCCTCTGTCCCTCTTTCCTCTTCGAGAAATTGAAAATAATACCTGTCACCTGTATCTCATAGGCACCACATCCCTTCATTAAGAAGCTATATAGAAATATGAAGGTATTGGGACTTTTAAGGTGCAACGACTACACAATATTCAATATAAAAAATATAATTTTATTACAAAAAATATATGAAAATCATATGTACAAATATACATGAACCATCAAAATAAACATAATAGAGTTTCCAAAGTGCATACAGACAAAATTCTCTACATGTTTCGCCATTTTGTAGGCTTCCTCAGGAGTTTGTCATGCAAATACTGGAAACAAAGAAAGGAAAATAAATACATAATAATATTTACTCAAATTTCAAACTCAAAATTACAAAACAGAATATTATTAAAAAAAGAAAAGGGATAACTGAAAACCATAACCAGCCCAATGGTTGCTCAAAAGTTCATCTCAAAATTGGATCTATTTATTCAAGGTATATGACCTTATTAATATCAGTTGTAAGTACATTACCTGTAAATTTTGATGGTACAATCTAAAATGAAGAATGACCAGATAGCCAATGAGCTATCCCACACGGGGGAGCCCGTAAGGAGGGGATCATACGGTGTATCATAGAGGGGGAGAAATACTGGCACAGATAACCACCCGGATATTACTAGCACAGGAACAGAGGGCCATCTGGGGGAAATTACAAAGAAAAATCGAATGAAGTCAAATAACAATCTATATATAAGAATAAAGGCGTCTCCATCTAATTATACGGCACATACCCCATCAGTATTTACCTGTTTATGGCTATTGATAGTAAAAATATTAGAATAGGCAAAAAAGGGGGGGCAATATCTCCAAAGTACCCCAATCAGTGTCCACTCTAAAGGAAAAAGAATTAATGGAAATTACTATAAATATATAATAATCCCCTCTAGTTGGTAATCAAAATTTTAGCCATATACTTGCTAGCTGATATATACCTGGTTAATCCAATTTAAAGTATGTCCACATTAGGGCATCTCTGCCGAAAAACTTGTTGTACAAAACCGATCAATCAGTTTACTGAAAAAATATATAAAATATAAAAACCATTTTAGATTAAAGACCAAGTAAACCAGACAACAGGATAAAAACCAATGTTGCCCGTAAAGAGATCTAGTGCCTAAGTAATTTACCTTTGACTGATATCTAAGAACGTCTTCTCCCCAGAATGTTTGTCATGCTACTGATTTGCAAGGCTGCGATCCGGACTATATACCCCCCCCTCCCCCTTCCCATTGGACGCACAATGGCGCCAAATCAATGGGCGGAGCGGGCATGTCAGCTCCGACATCCGCCCATCGTCAGATCCGACCCGGAAGTGACAATTCCACCACTGAAAACCAGAGACGTCCGCCGGAAGCGCCACCCCGCTCATCAGGAGAAAACATCCTGACGAGCTGGACACACCATAAGACGGATCCGGAAGGGGAAAACATGCCTAAAGTATAGAAAAGGGCAGACTTCCCTTTAAAGTCACGGCATAAATGGCACATTACGATGTTAGAAAAAGAGGGCCAGGCTATCCGGTGGGCTTGGTCAGATGGCGCTCAGATTGTCTCCCAAAGGAGAACAAAGAGAAACGCCCTGGGCGCCCATATGATCACCAAATCCCCCCCATAAAGAAAGGGGAAACGCCACCCTAAAAAAATGTGGTAAACTCCATTGAATTCAATTACATATAATGTAGATTATCAATAATTAAAGAGAGCCCCCATGGAATATAGAAATGGTACATTCAGTCACCTGTACATAAAGACAAATTTAATAAACAAAAATAAAATAACAAAACAAAATTTTATTTGTTTTAGACAGAGTCTACATATACAGCATAACTATTTTTATCCTACAAAAAGGGTTTGAAACTGATGGACTCATTTAACCCGGGATACATAGTAGCTCTCAAGTAGGGATGAGCCGAACACCCCCGGGTTCGGTTCGCACCAGAACCTTCGAACGGACCGAAAGTTCGCGCGAATTTTCGAACCCTATTCGTTATAATGGACGCGAACGTTCGAAATCAAAATTGCTAATTACAACGGCCAATATGCATGTTAATGTTATAAAACAGGTTTGGGGACCCGGGTCCTGCCCCAGGGGACATATATCAATGCAAAAAGAAATTTTAAAAACTAAAGTTTTTTCGGGAGCAGTCATTTTAATGATGCATAAAGTGAAAAAAAAAAAAGTGAAATTTTCCTTTAAATATGGTACCTGGGGGGTGTCTAAAGTATGCCTGTGAAGTGGCATGTGTTTCCCGTGTTTAGAACTGTCCTTGCACAAAATGACATTTGTAAAGGAAAAAAAGAAGCCATTTAAAACCACTTGCGGCTTTAATGTCATGTCTTGTCCTGGCCGCCATATGGCTGAAAATCCTTGAGAAAAATGGCATGGCTACCCCATCACCCCCCCCCCCCCACCCCAGCCCCTTTGGGTCTTGTATGGATACTAAGGGGGACCCCGCACCCAAAATAAAACCCTATACCTACAACCCTATATACTCTGAACAGCAGTATATAGGTGGTGCAAACAAGACATGGACTGTAGGTTTGTTCTTAAGTAGAATCTGAACAGGTACATTATGAAGTGTAGCTACATCCCAAAAAAATCAATTTTTAAGCTTTTTGGAGAACATAGGGAGGGGTTATCACCCCTGTAACATTTGCTGTCTTTGCACATCTGTTCAGAACATGTCACCTCACTTTCCGTCCCAATGACAAATGTTTTTGGAAAAGTGGGGTTTTAATTGAAACAAGGATTGGTGATAAAGCATCAGTAGAGAGGAGATACCTTTTTCCCAAATTAAATCTAACAGGATAGAATTTTCCTTCCTAGGGGTAGATTTCCTCTCACTTCCTGTTTTCTCTTGCCGTTTGCAAGTAGGAGTCGTTTGTAAGTTGGATGTTTGAAAGTAGGGGCCTGCTGTATATACTCTGCAGAAATTTGCCCTATTAGATGTTGGTGTAGCCACAAGACTGGTGGGCACAGGAATGGGCCCTGCTGTGAGTTAATAGATCAAGATTTGTACTTGCATGCACCTGTTGAACCGGGCAGAAAAATTGAGCCTTTGGTGGTGGTGGTGGTGGTGGTGGACGGTGTTGCCACAAGACTGTAAGCCCTCACAGTTACTCTTGGTGGGTGCAGGAATGGGCCCTGCTGTGAGTTATTAGATCAAGATTTGTAATTGCATGCACCTGTTGAACAGGGCAGAAAAATTGGGCCTTTGGTGGTGGTGGTGGTGGTGGACGGTGTTGCCACAAGACTGTAGGCCCTCATAGTTACTCTTGGTGGGCGCAGGAATGGGCCCTGCTGTGAACTATTAGATCAAGATTTGTAATTACACGCCCCTGTTAAACAGGGGCTGAAAAATTGTGCCTTAGGCATTGGTGCTGGTGCCACAACACTGCAACCCCTCACAGATACTGTACTTGGAGCACAGCAGTCACACCTGTTGCGAAGCATCTTTTTAAAAAATTGTAATTACACGCCCCTGTTATACAGGGGCTGAAAAATTGTGCCTTAGGCACTGGTGCTGGTGCCACAACACTGCAACCCCTCACAGATACTGTACTCTGAGCACAGCAATGAGACCTGTTGCAAAGCATTGCCTAAAAATTGTAATTACACGCCCCAACAGGGGCTGAAAAATTGTGCCTTAGGCACTGGTGCTGGTGCCACAACACTGCAACCCCTCACAGATACTGTACTCTGAGCACAGCAGTCACACCTGTTGCGAAGCATCTTTTTAAAAAATTGTAATTACACGCCCCTGTTATACAGGGGCTGAAAAATTGTGCCTTAGGCACTGGTGCTGGTGCCACAACACTGCAACCCCTCACAGATACTGTACTCTGAGCACAGCAATGAGACCTGTTGCAAAGCATTGCCTAAAAATTGTAATTACACGCCCCAACAGGGGCTGAAAAATTGTGCCTTAGGCACTGGTGCTGGTGCCACAACACTGCAACCCCTCACAGATACTGTACTCTGAGCACAGCAGTCACACCTGTTGCGAAGCATCTTTTTAAAAAATTGTAATTACACGCCCCTGTTATACAGGGGCTGAAAAATTGTGCCTTAGGCACTGGTGTGGTGGCATGGATCATTGAGGAGGAGGAAGAGGATAGTCAGTGAACATAACAGGACAGTCACTCAGCATCAGCATAGGCAGTCTTGAAGGGATGTGACATTATAAATTATTCCGTTATATCCGCTTCAGGTGTCTGGTAGCTGGTGGTGATCCAAGACTGATTCATTTTTATGAAGGTCAGTCGATCAACCGAGTCGGTGGACAGGCGCACCCTATGATCGGTGACAAATCCTCCAGCAGCACTGAATGTGCGTTCGGAAAGAACGCTGGATGCAGGACAGGCCAGTAGCTCAATTGCATACTGTGCAAGCTCTGGCCAGTGATCCATCCTCAGGACCCAGTAAGCCAGAGGATTTTCGGTGGGAAAGGTGTCCAAGTCTGACCTTGCCCCTAGGTATTCCTGCACCATGTATATCAGACGCTGGCGATGGTTGCTGGAACCGATCATACCTTGGGGCTGCGGACTAAAAAATTGTCTGAACGCATCGGTCAGACGTCCACCTTCCCCACCGCTCCTTCTGCTACTGACCGAAGCCTCAGCAACTCGTCGTCCAGGACCAGGAGTTTGTAACCTCCCAGTTTCTGGGAACGCGTTGCACAGACCTTTCTGCAAGGCCTCCCTGAGATGTCTCATCCTCTGCTCCCTCTGCGATGGCAAGATAAGGTCCGCAACCTTACCCTTGTACCGTGGATCAAGGAGAGTGGCCAGCCAGTAATGGTCACTCTCCTTGATCCGAAGAACACGAGGATCCTTCCGCAGGCTTTGCAGGATCAGGGAGGCCATGCAGCGTAGGTTAGCTGAGGCATTCGGTCCGGAGTCTTCTGGGTCACTGAGGATGACATGATCGCCAGCCACCTCCTCCCAGCCACGTACAAGTCCACTGGTTTGTTGGGACTGTACATCATCCCTAAAAGACTGCTGCTGCTGATGCTGAGTGCCAGGCTCCACCTCCATGCTCACACAATCCTCCTCCTCCTCCTCCTCCTCCTCCTCTTCCTGTGTGATGGGTGGGACAGAAGGAACATTGTCTGGATAAAGGGGGCCTTGAGAGACAAGGAAGTCCTCCTCTTCCTGCCTCTGTTCTGCCTCAAGTGCCCTGTCCATTACCCCACGCAGCGTATGCTCCAACAGGTGGACAAGAGGTACAGTGTCACTGATGCATGCACTGTCACTGCTCACCATCCTCGTGGCCTCCTCAAATGGTGAGAGGACAGTGCATGCATCCCTGATCATGCTCCACTGGCGTGGGGAAAAAAAGCCAAGCTCCCCTGACCCTGTCCTGGTGCCGTAGTCGCAAAGGTACTCATTGATGGCCCTCTGCTGCGTGTGCAGTCGCTGCAGCATGGCCAACGTTGAGTTCCACCTGGTGGGCATGTCACATATTAGGCGGTTCTTGGGCAGGTTCAGCTCCTTTTGCAGCTCAGTCAGCCGAGCACTGGCATTATAAGATCGGCGGAAATGCACACAGACTTTCCTGGCCTGCCTCAGGACATCCTGTAAGCCTGGGAACCTGCCCAAGAACCGCTGCACCACCAGGTTGAGGACGTGAGCCATACAGGGCACATGGGTGAGCTGCCCCTGTCGCAGGGCGGAGAGGAGGTTGGTGCCATTATCAGAAACGACCATTCCTGGCTTAAGCTGGCGTGGCGTCAACCACCTCTCGGCCTGCCCCTGCAGAGCTGCCAGAACCTCTGGCCCAGTGTGGCTCCTGTCCCCCAAACACACCAGCGCAAGCACGGCATGGCATCTTTTTGCCTGCGTACTCGCGTAGCCCCTTGTACGCCTACGGAGCACCGCTGGTTCCGAGGACAGAGCACTCGAAGAGGACATGGAGGAAGAAGAAGAGGAGGGGGTGGAGGAGAGAGGTGTGTCACAACCAGTAGTAGCATTTTGGAGGCGTGGTGGCGGAACAACCTCCAACACTACTGCACCTTGTCCTGCATCCCTCCCAGCTACCAATAGAGTGACCCAATGGGCCGTGAAAGAAAGATAACGTCCCTGTCCATGCCTGCTGGACCATGAGTCAGCGGTAATATGCACCTTACCGCTGACCGCCCTGTCCAGCGAGGCATGGACATTGCCTTCCACATGCCAGTAGAGAGACGGAATCGCCTTCCGTGAGAAAAAGTGGCGTTTGGGAACCTGCCACTGAGGAACCGCACATTGAACAAACTCACGGAAGGGGGCCGAGTCTATCAACTGAAAAGGCAGCAGTTGAAGTGCTAGCAATTTAGCCAAGCTAGCATTCAACCGCTGGGCATGTGGATGGCTGGGAGTATACTTCTTTCGACGGTCCAGCAGCTGGGGCAGGGAAATTTGCCTGCTACAATCGGACGTCGGTGTACTGCAAGTACTTGGTTGTGACACACCTAATTCTACACCTTCAGTCCTCTCAGAGCAGCTTTCAGAGAGGACTGAAGATATAGTGGGGATGGAGATCCCAGCTGATGAGGAGCAAGGAGAGGTCCGCTTTGTTCTTTGGTGTGGGTCTTTTATGTGTGCTTGCCAACGAGCTGCATGGCAGGTCGACATATGTCTGCTCATGCTTGTGGTGCCCAAGCGGCTGATGTTTTGGCCACGCGAGATACGCTTGAGACAAATATTGCAAATAGCAGTGGTGCGATCTGATGCACTCGTCTCAAAAAAGGCCCACACCAAAGAACTTTTGTGATAACGTGCAGAGGCAGCGCCCTGCACAGGCGGAGCTCTGCGGTGTGGTACAGTTGCTGTGCTGGCCTCTAGCTGGCCTCCAGGGGGCATCCTGCCTCGTTGGACATGTGACGCTGCATCCTCCTCCTCCTCCTCCTCTCTCCCTTCAGGCACCCACGTGGAGTCAGTGACCTCATCATCCCCTCCCTCTTCACCACTAGAGCAAACCTGGCAGTAAGCTGCAGCTGGTGGAACACTACTGCCAGATTGCTGTCCTTCAGCATCCCCTCTCTCTGCGCGCACACTACTGACTTCCTCAAGCTGGGTATCATCATCCGAGCCTTCGAATCGTTGGGCATCCTCCTGGAGCATGTACCCAACACTGTGCTCAAACAGTTCGGGGGACTCCTCAGGAGGACATGGTGGGTCTAGGGAAGGGGTGGCTGATGATGCCATTGAGTACGCGTTGGCAGCTGCTCTGCCAGTACCCTGAGCCTGGGTGAGAGAGGATGAGGAGGATGAGGAGGGCTTGGTCATCCATTCTACCAAGCCTTCGGCATGATGCGGCTCCACATGTCCAGCTGCCGAAAACAAAGACAAGCGTGTCCCATGGCCACGTGCTGATGACGATGCACGACCACGTCCACGGCCAGCACTGTTGTCTCTAGAAACAGAGCCTGCCTGCCCTGTGTTCTTGCCTCGGCACACTCTGCCTCTCCTTGGCGGTCTTCCAGCCATTGTAGTCGGTAGTGTATATAGTATAAAAAATAGAACTCCTATGTGTGCTCACAACACACTGTAGGTCCTATGGGTGCTGACACTAACACACTATAGGTACTATGTGTGCTGCTGACAAGAAAATATAGGAGCTCTGTTTGCTGCCACTAACACACTAGAAGTCCTATGGGTGCTGCTGAGAAGAAAATATAGGAGCTCTGTGTGATGCCACTAACACACTAGAAGTCCTATGGGTGCTGCTGAGAAGAAAATATAGGAGCTCTGTTTGCTGCCACTAACACACTAGAAGTCCTATGGGTGCTGCTGAGAAGAAAATATAGGAGCTCTGTGTGATGCCACTAACACACTAGAAGTCCTATGGGTGCTGCTGAGAAGAAAATATAGGAGCTCTGTTTGCTGCCACTAACACACTAGAAGTCCTATGGGTGCTGCTGAGAAGAAAATATAGGAGCTCTGTTTGCTGCCACTAACACACTAGAAGTCCTATGGGTGCTGCTGAGAAGAAAATATAGGAGCTCTGTTTGCTGCCACTAACACACTAGAAGTCCTATGGGTGCTGCTGAGAAGAAAATATAGGAGCTCTGTTTGCTGCCACTAACACACTAGAAGTCCTATGGGTGCTGCTGAGAAGAAAATATAGGAGCTCTGTTTGCTGCCACTAACACACTAGAAGTCCTATGGGTGCTGCTGAGAAGAAAATATAGGAGCTCTGTTTGCTGCCACTAACACACTAGAAGTCCTATGGGTGCTGCTGAGAAGAAAATATAGGAGCTCTGTTTGCTGCCACTAACACACTAGAAGTCCTATGGGTGCTGCTGAGAAGAAAATATAGGAGCTCTGTTTGCTGCCACTAACACACTAGAAGTCCTATGGGTGCTGCTGAGAAGAAAATATAGGAGCTCTGTGTGATGCCACTAACACACTAGAAGTCCTATGGGTGCTGCTGAGAAGAAAATATAGGAGCTCTGTTTGCTGCCACTAACACACTAGAAGTCCTATGGGTGCTGCTGAGAAGAAAATATAGGAGCTCTGTTTGCTGCCACTAACACACTAGAAGTCCTATGGGTGCTGCTGAGAAGAAAATATAGGAGCTCTGTTTGCTGCCACTAACACACTAGAAGTCCTATGGGTGCTGCTGAGAAGAAAATATAGGAGCTCTGTTTGCTGCCACTAACACACTAGAAGTCCTATGGGTGCTGCTGAGAAGAAAATATAGGAGCTCTGTTTGCTGCCACTAACACACTAGAAGTCCTATGGGTGCTGCTGAGAAGAAAATATAGGAGCTCTGTGTGATGCCACTAACACACTAGAAGTCCTATGGGTGCTGCTGAGAAGAAAATATAGGAGCTCTGTTTGCTGCCACTAACACACTAGAAGTCCTATGGGTGCTGCTGAGAAGAAAATATAGGAGCTCTGTTTGCTGCCACTAACACACTAGAAGTCCTATGGGTGCTGCTGAGAAGAAAATATAGGAGCTCTGTGTGATGCCACTAACACACTAGAAGTCCTATGGGTGCTGCTGAGAAGAAAATATAGGAGCTCTGTTTGCTGCCACTAACACACTAGAAGTCCTATGGGTGCTGCTGAGAAGAAAATATAGGAGCTCTGTTTGCTGCCACTAACACACTAGAAGTCCTATGGGTGCTGCTGAGAAGAAAATATAGGAGCTCTGTTTGCTGCCACTAACACACTAGAAGTCCTATGGGTGCTGCTGAGAAGAAAATATAGGAGCTCTGTGTGATGCCACTAACACACTAGAAGTCCTATGGGTGCTGCTGAGAAGAAAATATAGGAGCTCTGTTTGCTGCCACTAACACACTAGAAGTCCTATGGGTGCTGCTGAGAAGAAAATATAGGAGCTCTGTGTGATGCCACTAACACACTAGAAGTCCTATGGGTGCTGCTGAGATGAAAATATAGGAACTCTGTGTGATGCCACTAACACACTAGAAGTCCTATGGGTGCTGCTGAGATGAAAATATAGGAACTCTGTGTGATGCCACTAACACACTAGAAGTCCTATGGGTGCTGCTGACAAGAAAATATAGGAGCTCTGTGTGATGCCACTAACACACTAGAAGTCCTATGGGTGCTGCTGAGAAGAAAATATGGGAGCTCTGTTTGCTGCCACTAACACACTAGAAGTCCTATGGGTGCTGCTGAGAAGAAAATATAGGAGCTCTGTTTGCTGCCACTAACACACTAGAAGTCCTATGGGTGCTGCTGAGAAGAAAATATAGGAGCTCTGTTTGCTGCCACTAACACACTAGAAGTCCTATGGGTGCTGCTGAGAAGAAAATATAGGAGCTCTGTTTGCTGCCACTAACACACTAGAAGTCCTATGGGTGCTGCTGAGAAGAAAATATAGGAGCTCTGTTTGCTGCCACTAACACACTAGAAGTCCTATGGGTGCTGCTGAGAAGAAAATAAAGGAGCTCTGTTTGCTGCCACTAACACACTAGAAGTCCTATGGGTGCTGCTGAGAAGAAAATATAGGAGCTCTGTGTGATGCCACTAACACACTAGAAGTCCTATGGGTGCTGCTGAGAAGAAAATATAGGAGCTCTGTTTGCTGCCACTAACACACTAGAAGTCCTATGGGTGCTGCTGAGAAGAAAATATAGGAGCTCTGTTTGCTGCCACTAACACACTAGAAGTCCTATGGGTGCTGCTGAGAAGAAAATATAGGAGCTCTCTTTGCTGCCACTAACACACTAGAAGTCCTATGGGTGCTGCTGAGAAGAAAATATAGGAGCTCTGTTTGCTGCCACTAACACACTAGAAGTCCTATGGGTGCTGCTGAGAAGAAAATATAGGAGCTCTGTTTGCTGCCACTAACACACTAGAAGTCCTATGGGTGCTGCTGAGAAGAAAATATAGGAGCTCTGTTTGCTGCCACTAACACACTAGAAGTCCTATGGGTGCTGCTGAGAAGAAAATATAGGAGCTCTGTTTGCTGCCACTAACACACTAGAAGTCCTATGGGTGCTGCTGAGAAGAAAATATAGGAGCTCTGTTTGCTGCCACTAACACACTAGAAGTCCTATGGGTGCTGCTGAGAAGAAAATATAGGAGCTCTGTTTGCTGCCACTAACACACTAGAAGTCCTATGGGTGCTGCTGAGAAGAAAATATAGGAGCTCTGTTTGCTGCCACTAACACACTAGAAGTCCTATGGGTGCTGCTGAGAAGAAAATATAGGAGCTCTGTTTGCTGCCACTAACACACTAGAAGTCCTATGGGTGCTGCTGAGAAGAAAATATAGGAGCTCTGTTTGCTGCCACTAACACACTAGAAGTCCTATGGGTGCTGCTGAGATGAAAATATAGGAACTCTGTGTGATGCCACTAACACACTAGAAGTCCTATGGGTGCTGCTGAGAAGAAAATATAGGAGCTCTGTTTGCTGCCACTAACACACTAGAAGTCCTATGGGTGCTGCTGAGAAGAAAATATAGGAGCTCTGTTTGCTGCCACTAACACACTAGAAGTCCTATGGGTGCTGCTGAGAAGAAAATATAGGAGCTCTGTGTGATGCCACTAACACACTAGAAGTCCTATGGGTGCTGCTGAGAAGAAAATATAGGAGCTCTGTTTGCTGCCACTAACACACTAGAAGTCCTATGGGTGCTGCTGAGAAGAAAATATAGGAGCTCTGTTTGCTGCCACTAACACACTAGAAGTCCTATGGGTGCTGCTGAGAAGAAAATATAGGAGCTCTGTGTGATGCCACTAACACACTAGAAGTCCTATGGGTGCTGCTGAGAAGAAAATATAGGAGCTCTGTTTGCTGCCACTAACACACTAGAAGTCCTATGGGTGCTGCTGAGAAGAAAATATAGGAGCTCTGTTTGCTGCCACTAACACACTAGAAGTCCTATGGGTGCTGCTGAGAAGAAAATATAGGAGCTCTGTGTGATGCCACTAACACACTAGAAGTCCTATGGGTGCTGCTGAGAAGAAAATATAGGAGCTCTGTTTGCTGCCACTAACACACTAGAAGTCCTATGGGTGCTGCTGAGAAGAAAATATAGGAGCTCTGTTTGCTGCCACTAACACACTAGAAGTCCTATGGGTGCTGCTGAGAAGAAAATATAGGAGCTCTGTGTGATGCCACTAACACACTAGAAGTCCTATGGGTGCTGCTGAGAAGAAAATATAGGAGCTCTGTTTGCTGCCACTAACACACTAGAAGTCCTATGGGTGCTGCTGAGAAGAAAATATAGGAGCTCTGTTTGCTGCCACTAACACACTAGAAGTCCTATGGGTGCTGCTGAGAAGAAAATATAGGAGCTCTGTTTGCTGCCACTAACACACTAGAAGTCCTATGGGTGCTGCTGAGAAGAAAATATAGGAGCTCTGTGTGATGCCACTAACACACTAGAAGTCCTATGGGTGCTGCTGAGAAGAAAATATAGGAGCTCTGTTTGCTGCCACTAACACACTAGAAGTCCTATGGGTGCTGCTGAGATGAAAATATAGGAACTCTGTGTGATGCCACTAACACACTAGAAGTCCTATGGGTGCTGCTGAGAAGAAAATATAGGAGCTCTGTTTGCTGCCACTAACACACTAGAAGTCCTATGGGTGCTGCTGAGAAGAAAATATAGGAGCTCTGTTTGCTGCCACTAACACACTAGAAGTCCTATGGGTGCTGCTGAGAAGAAAATATAGGAGCTCTGTTTGCTGCCACTAACACACTAGAAGTCCTATGGGTGCTGCTGAGAAGAAAATATAGGAGCTCTGTTTGCTGCCACTAACACACTAGAAGTCCTATGGGTGCTGCTGAGAAGAAAATATAGGAGCTCTGTGTGATGCCACTAACACACTAGAAGTCCTATGGGTGCTGCTGAGAAGAAAATATAGGAGCTCTGTTTGCTGCCACTAACACACTAGAAGTCCTATGGGTGCTGCTGAGAAGAAAATATAGGAGCTCTGTTTGCTGCCACTAACACACTAGAAGTCCTATGGGTGCTGCTGAGAAGAAAATATAGGAGCTCTGTGTGATGCCACTAACACACTAGAAGTCCTATGGGTGCTGCTGAGAAGAAAATATAGGAGCTCTGTTTGCTGCCACTAACACACTAGAAGTCCTATGGGTGCTGCTGAGAAGAAAATATAGGAGCTCTGTTTGCTGCCACTAACACACTAGAAGTCCTATGGGTGCTGCTGAGAAGAAAATATAGGAGCTCTGTTTGCTGCCACTAACACACTAGAAGTCCTATGGGTGCTGCTGAGAAGAAAATATAGGAGCTCTGTGTGATGCCACTAACACACTAGAAGTCCTATGGGTGCTGCTGAGAAGAAAATATAGGAGCTCTGTTTGCTGCCACTAACACACTAGAAGTCCTATGGGTGCTGTTGGGGTGCAATGCTGTGCTAACAGCACTGCGGTTGGTACTACTGCAATACTGTACTAACAGTAAGCACGCACCAGACTAATCCCCAGCAGCAGCTAATAACACACTAACTGTGCAATCAGCAGCAATGAACGATCAATGACTTAGGTAGCAATGGTTTAGCAAAGAAACAGCCAATGGTTTAGCAAAGAAGAGCAAATCTTTCAGTATCAAGCAAAGACAGAATCAGCAGACTAATCTCTCCTAAAGCCGGAACTCATGTGACCGGGGCCGATGGCGTGGCGGCCTTTTAAATGGTGGGGCGTGTACTAAAGCCCCTGAGCTGTAATTGGCTACAGGCGTCCTGCCTGTAGCCAATTATTGCTCTCCGAGTTTCGGGCGCTGTGATTGGCTAAGCATGCGGGGTCACAGTGCATGCTTGGCCAATCATCAGCCAGCAATGCACTGCGCCGGCCGCGCCGGCCGCAATGCATTGCGGGGCCGCTCGCATCACACGAATGTGATGCGAACGGCCCAAATAGTTCTGGGCTCGACGAGCGAGCGAACGCCCGATGCTCGATTCGAACATGGGTTCGAATCGAGCACCGGGCCCATCCCTACTCTCAAGGTATGTATCCATCTGGTTTCTCGTTGTAGGAGATTTTTGTCCACATCCCCACCCCTTTCATTAAGAGGTATGTATTCTAAAGCAAAGAATTTAATCTTTGATAGATCGAAGGAGTGGAAAAGACCACTATGTCTACTAATAGGAGTCTCCATTTTTTTCTTTTGAATGAAAGATACATGGTCTCTCATTCTGTGAAAGAAAGGCCTCTTTGTTTTACCAACATAAAAGGCCTTAGGCCCCTTTCACACGGGCGGACCGTATGTCCGTTTTTCACCCATCCGTTTTCGGATGAAAAACGGACATACATGTATCCCTATGGGACAGCGGATGTCAGCGGATGAACATCCGCTGACACCCGATCTCACCCGTGTCCGCTACGCTCCGTTTTTTAGGATAGAAAAAATTCTATTTTTCTATCCGTCTGCGGAGCGGATCGGATGAACACGGACAGACGGTCCGTGTTCATCCGATCCCCCATAGGGGAGAGCGGAGATCTGACAGGGCGGTCCCTGCACAGTGTGCGGGGACCGCCCAGTCATCAGCCGGCTCAGCGGGGATCAACGGAGCGATCCCCGCTGAGCAAGCGGAGGTTCACGGGGCGGATCATGACTGATCCGTCCCGTGTGAAAGAAGCCTAACAATCACAGATCATCAAATAAATAACGCCAATTGACTGGCAGTTGCTAAAGAAATTTGGTCTATACGTGACTCCATTAGGGAGAACTATTTCAGTAGAATCATATATAAACCTACAAAATTCACAATGACCACATGGGGCCGAACCCTTTCTACTCTCAACCCTCTTGATTTGGAGATGGCTATGAACTAGTTGATCTTTTAAAGACCTAGATTTTCTATAGGTAATTTGGGGAAATGGCTTAATATATTTGGAGATAATCTCATCTGTTGCTAGCAAAGGCCAGAATTTTTGAATAATTTTTCTTACTTTCTGATGTTCACCAGAGAACCTGGTGATTAGTCGTACCGATTGGTCAGTAGTTTGAGATTTCTTAGGATGTATTAGATCTTTCCTATTTTAATTTTTTGCTCGTTTGTAGGCTTTTTTGAGGGTTGAACGACTATACCCTCTAGCAATTAGTCGAGATTGGAGGGCAGAAGCCTCCGTCTCGAAATCTACTTCCTTACTACAATTTCTTCGAATTCATAAGTACTGACTGTATGGGATACTTTGTACCAGAGTCCTGGGATGAGAACTTGTGGCATGCAAGATGGTATTGCCTGAAGAGGGCTTTCTATATAATGAAGAGCCCAAGGTGCCATCAGAATTTAAGTAAATAGAAATATCCAGAAAATGTATCACATTCTGGTCACAAATCATCGTAAATTTGAGATTAAAGGAATTTACAGCTAATGAAGACATAAAGGATGTTAATTCCTCTAAGGAGCCAGTCCACACAACAAAAATGTCATCGATAAAGCGTCGCCATATCAAGACTTTATCAAAAAACATTTCAAATGATTCCAAAGAAAAAATCTCCCGTTCCCACCCCCCCAGGTACAGATTGGCGTACGATGGGGCACACTTGGTCCCCATCGCAACACCCTGCACCTGGAGGTAGTGGGAACGGTCGAAAACAAAAATATTGTTGGTAAGTATAAACAGCAACAATTCCAAAATGAAATTGTTGTAGGGCCTGGCTCCAGGTCCTCTCTCAGAAAGGAAGCCGTCTATAACTTGAATACCCCTAGTGTGGGGGATAGAGTTATAGAGGGCTTCAACGTCTATAGCTACTAGCCATGACCCCGGTGGTACACATAGACCATCCAAGGATCTCAGTAGATCGGCGGTGTCTTGAATGTAGGAACTTAAGGAACCTACATGGGGCCTCAAATAATCGTCTACCAGCTTACTAGCCGGTTCTGTAAGGCAGCCAATCCCTGACACAATCGGACGGCCAGGGGGATTTTCCAAATTTTTGTGCACCTTTGGCAGAGCATAAAACGTGGGAAGTCTCGGCTTGTCAATAACCAAGAATTCACACGTCTTCTTGTCTATAAGGTTATCACAAAATGCCCGATTAATGAGGATACGGTATTTTGTCTCCGCATATTTTACCTGTGCAAAAGGAATAGAGCGATACCAACTTTTATTTGAAAGGAGGTTCATGACCATCTGCTTATATTTGTTTAAATCCATTACCACTATGTTACCTCCTTTATCCGAGGGTTTTATCACTAAATGTTCGTTTTGTTTTAAAGATAACACGGCTTTTTGTTGGGATGGCTTAAGGTTGGTATTTCTTCTAAACCTTTTCCAATTGGTACTCTGTAGTTCCTTTGTAACTTGTTGGGTGAATGCCCAAATGTTGGGGTTTCCTTGGAGAGTAGGAAAGGTCCTTTCATTTGGGCATTGAAAACAGTCACACTCTAAAGCCTCGTACACACGGCCGAGAATCTCGTCAGGAAAAAACTTGCCGTTTTTCTTGACGAGATTCTTGGACAAGAAACTTGTCCCGGCCGAGTGTACAGACGCTCGATTCAAAGAACCCGCGGTTCTTTGAATGGAGCGAACGCGGTGACGTCATCGACTACGACGAGCGTGCGCTCGTCATATTCGATGCCGTCACTGCCATTTTGCTACACCCTACCTATGCCTAGGAAGCTACCCCGCATGCGTCAAAGTCATTTTGAGCATGCGCGGGTTTCCACGGCGACAGGTAAGTGTACACACACACTCAATTTTCTCGTAGAGAAACATGCCGACGAGAATCTCGACGAGAAAATAGAGAGCAGGTTCTCTATTTTTCTCGTCGAGATTCTTGCCAGTTTTCTTGACGAGAAAACTGAAAGCCTCGTACACACGACCGATTTACTCGGCAAGAAAGTTCTGCCAGCAAGTTTCTTGCTGGTTCTTGCCGAGAAACTCGGTCGTGTGTACGAGGCTTTAGTAGAGGAACCTGTCCCCTGTCAATATGCATCAGAGCAAGCAGTGATCTCTCTGCAGAGGTCCGACCTTCCCCCTGCTGAATCAGAGCCAGAGCTCTCAAATCAGCAGGGAGCATAAGATTTGCCGTTCGCAGAACTATAGGTCTGGACATAGGTGTGCACAGCCTATTGCATTAGGTTGTGCACCCCAAAGCTCAAACGCACATTATCAATCACTCACTGTGTTCACTCAGAAAGGGAAGGGGCCGGTAAATTACATATTTACTGTCCCCTTCCCCCACTCATCCTAAAACATCCCCCTGTGTGTGCCCACAGTTGCAGCCCATGGGAGAGGAGAAAAGCTGGCAGGGCTGCGGGGGAGGGAGGGGGAGTCACAGCAGTAGGGGGAATCTGTGCTGTATAGGGTGATTAGGGTGTGCCTGGGCATATCTGGCACACCCTGTGCGCACGCCTATGGGTCTGGATCAGTAGGGGATGTGTTGGACTTGCAGAGAGAGCACTACTACTGCTGCTGGTAGGAGACCGGCTTTTCTGCTTAGGTTGTGGCTGCTTTAGAAATTAAACTAACTGCACAGCTTAATTTACACTAGCCTCATGCATTTAACATATTGAATGCCCATTTACACAATGCATAGGATCCAACAGTCTAAAATGCATGTCCTCATAATAAAGATAATGTCTGTTCCCATATCAGCGCTGTAGGGCAGGACGTTTTGAAAATTTTGACATGTCTGTTTTTTCTGTGCTTTAGTGCATTTGGAGGTCCGTATAAGTCATTGCCAATGCATCAAAACACATGTTATATGCATTTTAATGCGTTGGTTATAGGTATTAACAAACTTTTAATAGTGGCTGTTAGCCCTATCAACTCTAAATTTTAAATTTAAAGTTTTAATGCATCTAAAATGTATTTAGCTGACTTAAAGTTGAACTCGGGGCACAACAACTCTCATTTATCTATTTCTCAATAGCCACAAAGGATATAAATCCACTTTATATGACCCAAATGCCTTTACAAATACAGATATCATCTTGAAAAATAGCATTGACGGGGGCGTGGCCTAGCAGCAGATGTAGAAGGACGTGTGCACCTCCAGCTCCGCCGGCTGTCCGTGCATTTATCCTTCTCCTACCTGATCCTGATGCTTAACAGCACCGCAAATTGCAGCACCGACATCGGTGGGACATCCGGATCCTGGTGATACCATCCGCAGCGCTCGGACCCATGTCTAAGAGGCTAAACTCCGGGAAGGCCCAGGCTGAAGTCCATGTCCAAGATGGCGCCGACCAGCAACGTGCAGCCAAGCAACAACACCTGGAGGCCTTACAAAAACGGTTGTTTGGCGGAAAGTCCTACAAAGATGATCTTATTAATTCCCCTGCCTGTGGAGAATCTTCTGGGAGCGCAATGGAAGCGGATGACACGGTCCCCTTGGAGGATGCGGACGGATTGTCGCCTGAGTGGCACACAGTGAGTACTCCTAAGGACACCACCATTAGGCCTCAGAGCACATCCCCTGACCCAGATGCTGCAGAACCCACGCTACGAGATATACTCACAGCGATAACATCCTGCAACCTATCTATCACTGCGCTATCTGATGATATTAAAGGGGTAAAAGCTGAAATTTCATATGTGCGCCATGACATGCAAAAACTGAGAGAGAGAACTGCTGTGATTGAGGGCAGATTGAGTACAGTGGAGGATGATTTACCCCCCATGCAAAGGGACTTGACACATAATTACCTCATTGAAGCGCATGCAGCGCGACTCGATGAAATGGAGAATCGCATGAGACGCAGTAATATACGTGCCCTGGGCATTCCTGAACGTGCCGAGGGTAAAAACCCGGTGGACTTTATTGAGCAGTGGCTTATATCCACGTTTGGTAGAGATGCTTTTTCACCCCTCTTTGCTGTGGAGAGGGCGCACAGGGTGCCATCCTGCCCTCTGCCCCCTGGAGACCATCCCAGGGCCTTTCTTTTCAAGCTCCTTAATTATAAAGACAGGGATGCTATTCTGTTCAAAGCCAGAACCTCGGCTGGGAAAATGGCTATTGATAATTCTAAAATATCTTTATTCCCTGATTTCTCTGCTGAACTGCAAAAGAGGAGGGCTACATTTAATGATGTTAAGAAGAGACTTAGGGACCTCAACCTGCAATACGCTATGCTATACCCTGCTCGGCTCCGAGTCACGGCTCTGGGAGAAGCCCACTTCTTTGACCGTCCGTCCGCAGCTGCGCAATGGCTAGACCGTGAGGACAGAGCACTTAGAGCTGCCAGACAACAACGTTATTTCTTTCCCTAGTTCAGGCGGAAGATGGAGGATACGGAACCTTTTGTATCACTGTTTACTACATGCTGGCTGCAAATGTGAAACACCTCTTACCACCCAGAAAATATTTCTGCGGGAGTTTCCACTGCTGTCCCCCCCCCCCCCCCGGAGCTTTTGTCTGGGGGATCTTTGCACTACGGCCCCAGTGGCTGGGAGCCCGGTTGGCTCCAAGTTTGATTCTACAGTTGTTTTATTTTTATTTTTTTGATTGTTCTCTCCCTCTCCTTACCAGACTTTGCAATGATCTTGGCCCACGCACGGAGCCCCCTGCTGTATAGAATTGATGCCCCACCTGACTGGACAGCACCAGATGGTACAAGGTATCTCAGGTCTCGCTACCATTGCACAATTCATGTTGGTTTTTCTTTTACAGGCAAATGTACCCCTTATGACTTTAGTTATTCTGCTGGGGGTCCTGGAGGGGCCCTCCATTTCCTTATGCTATGCCCTTATGTCTGCAAGTGTTAAAATTGTGTCCTGGAATGTCTGGGGTTTGGGGAGTCCTGTGAAATGTTTGGCAGGCCTCAAACATCTCAAGGCTGCTGGGGCGGGTGTTGTATGTTTACAGGAGACGCACTTCCCCTCAGATAGCACTCCCAGTTTTAGTCCCCGGGTATATGTATCACAATTTCACTCTACTTACTCTATCTATGCCAGGGGGGTGAGCATTCTGATTCGGCAGGATGTACAGTTCCAATGCATACAGCAGCTCATTGATCCAGGGGGAAGATATGTGTTCTTATTGTGTAATATATCACATGTTTTATGTACTGTGGTGGGTATGTATATCCCACCTCCTTATTCGGCCGAGATCCTCAGGCGTCTGGCACAATTTATGGCGCGGTTCCCAGATGTTCCGCTGCTGGCGGTGGGGGACTTTAACAATTATCTCAACCACAACCTGGACAAAATGCCAGTGCCAGTCAATGTGCCCTTCCGAAATGGTGGGTCCACACCCTTTGCCGGACTACTTGAGGAGCTTGGGCTGACGGATGTGTGGCGTGTGAGCCATCCCCAGGTTAGACAGTATTCCTGTTGCTCAACAGCGCATGGGAGCCTGTCTAGAATGGATATGGGTTTAGGTAACGCCCCATTACTACGGCTGGTTATTGACTCTGGATACGGAGACAGACATATATCTGACCACTCCTCCTTGTGGGTTACGATCACGCTGTCTACAACTACAAAGCCCAAAAGCTGGAAACTGAATCCGTTCTGGCTTTCTCTGTTCCCGAACCCAGACCCGATTAGGGAGAACTTGAAGTGGTTCTTGTAGGAGAATATAGACTCCGCCAGGGTGGGGGTTGTCTGGGATACTGCTAAGGCTTTTTTGCGAGGTCAATTTATTACCACTATTAATAACATAAAAACAGACACTAAGGCCTGGGAGGGGGAGGTTTGCCGGGCACTAAGGGACTCGGAGGAGGCATATATTTCTAACCCTACAGCGGATACAAAGAGGGTCTGGTTGGGGGCACAGGCAATGTCTACTCAGCTGGCTCTACAACTTGCTGAAAACAAGCGGTTTTTCTTGCAGCAATCCCATTTTGAGGAAGGGGAGTCGACTGGCCACATGCTAGCCTTATTAGCAAGAGGTCTACCTCAATGGTTTCGACCCTGTGTGACCCCCAGGGTAAACTTCTATGATAATGCAAATCTTCAGATCATTCTATGCTGATTTATACACTTCAAAGGTGCGGCCCACGGAGGGAGACATTCTGGGATTTCTAGGGGAATGTGAACTGCCTCGTTTGTCTGCTTTGGACGCAGCTGTGCTTGATGCCCCTATATCGGAGGCCGAATTAGCTACCGCATTAGAACAGACCCAGAATAACAAGTCCCCAGGGGCTGATGGCATCCTGTCCGAGGTTTACAAACGATACTCTGCCACTTTACTACCTATGCTAGTGAGGGTCTATAATGAGGCACTTAGAGAGGGTGTACTTCCGGACTCAATGAACGAAGCGGTTATAATAGTTCTACTGAAACCCGGTAAAGAGGCCTCGCAGCCTGACTCCTATAGGCCTATCTCGTTGCTTACAACCGATGTCAAGCTATTGGCGCGGGTGATGGCAACGAGATTGTCAAGGGTGGTCCACAAACTGGTCCATGAGGACCAGTCAGGGATTCATACCCACTAGATCCACAGCTCAAAATATAAGGAGACTTTATTTAAACATACAGTTGCCTGTGGAAAACACAGGCAACAGGGCCATTTTTTCGCTGGACGCAGCTAAGGCCTTCGACAGCGTCCAGTGGCCTTATCTGTGGAAGGTGTTGGAGCTTGCAGGGCTGGGTGTCAATTTTATTAATTGGGTCAAACTACTGTATGCTAACCCATCGGCCAGAGTCAGAATTAATGGGGAGCTTTCGGACCCATTTCCATTGTTCAGAGGCACTAGGCAGGGCTGCCCGCTTTCACCCCTGCTCTTTGCCCTGGCACTGGAACCTCTAGCTGCGCGAATAAGGGGGGACGGTGCGATCATGGGATTCCAGCGTGGCACGGGGACGGATGAATTTTCCCTGTATGCAGACGATACCCTACTATACCTGGGTGACACGCAGGGCTCCTTGACTACTGTTATGCATTGCATTAAGATCTTTGGTGCATTGTCTGGCTTCTCCATTAATTGGAATAAGTCAGTGCTAATGCCTTTGGATCCCCTGGTGGTGCCCCTTCCGGACTGTGCATCGATGGTACAAATAGTGTCCTCCTTCCGCTATCTGGGGGTGCAGGTGTCCCCGGACGTCTCTCAATACATTCCTCTCAATCTTGCCCCGTTACTTGCTAAATTTAGAGAAAAGTGTAGCGCCTGGTGTAAATTACCCTTATCGGTGGTTGGGAGGGTGAACCTCATAAAAATGGTGTGGGCTCCTCAATTATTATACATAAGTCATAATTCCCCGGTGTGGATTCCACGCTATTGGTTTGATAGGATTGACTCCCAATTTAGAGAACTGATTTGGCGCAAGAAGACGGTGAGAATTAGACTCTCTATCTTACAATATAACAAGGATGAGGGGGGATTAGCGGTTCCACATGCCTGGGCCTATTTTCTAGCTGCTCAATTACAGCAGCTGGAGGGTTGGGGCTTGGAGAATACATCAGACCCTATCCGCAGACTTCTGGCCACTCTGACAGACGAGGCCCCGGCGTTGTCTGGCTTGGAGGCTGGCCATGCACATCCATTGGGTAGGACCCCCTCACTGCTTCTACTAAAAACTCTATGGACTTCTGTTAAAAGGTTATTGGGTATTAGGGGATTCCTACCGCTCACCCCCATCTGGCGTAATCTTCATTATAAAGAATTATACAAACTTACAGGATTTAGACAATGGGAAGCTGCAGGACTAAGATTCTTAGCACAATTATACAATGGCCGGATCCTCAAATCCTTTTTGGAACTCCAGGCTGAGTTTGATATACCTCGCTCTAACTTCTTTAAGTACCTGCAGTTGCGTCATGCACTGCAGGTACAATCCAGGCAGAAACCACTTAGGCTAACTGACCACGCCATAATCCAGGGAAATTTCATGGAAGGAGAAAAAAAGGATATGATTTCAAGGGGCTACCATATTTTGCTCAACGCGCTCCAGGATCCAGCTAGTCTACCATGCAGGGATAAGTGGGAGGAGGATGTGGGGCCTATTGATGGGGAGACGTGGATTGCCTGTCTGACGGCGGCTCCTGTGGTTTCGATGTCTCCCTCCCAGAGGCTGTCACATCTATACCTGCTGCACAGGGTGTATAGAACTCCGGCCAGGCTACATAAGTGGGGGCTTAGAGACTCCCCATTGTGTCCCAAGTGCATGAGGGATCATGGAGACCTCATGCATATGTTCTGGAAATGCCCCAAACTCTTCCGATATTGGACTGAGGTACTTGACGTGATTACACAGGTGTTCGCCTTTGCTATACCAAGAACTCCCATTGTATGTCTGCTGGGTGCCCTGGATGAGGAACTCCTATCTCAGCCGGTTTTTACGGCGGTTATCCGTTTATTATATGTGGCTCGCAAGCTGATAGCTCAGCTTTGGATTACCCCCAGGGTACCTACCAGAGGACAGTGGATTGATCAGGTGAACAAACTATTAATTAGAGAAAAATTGACATATCAGCACAGGAATGCACCGCGTAAGTTTCACTCAATGTGGCAGGCATGGCTTAATGTCCCGGGGTTAGCACCCCACCAATTGGTCAAAGATAGATTGCTGCAATGCTAAGAGTTGTGCCGAACTATAGGGGGGAGGGGTTTCATGGATTGTGTTGAATATTATGGAATCACATGATAGGTTGGCGGAACAATCACTTACATGCTTTATTCGTTTATTCCCGTACAACACCATTTGGGGGGAGGGGGGAGAAGAGAGAGTGGTTAATTGTAAGTTATGTGCCTTACTGTATTTTTTTTTTTTGTGATGTTTGTCTGATATTTTGTTGTTACCTACACTGAACCTCTTTATTTGCACTATAAGGAAGGATCTGGGGCTGTGTACGGACTGTGTTAATCCTAATGTACTGTTTCTGTTTTATTTTTGGACCTTTTTCATGTACAATGTGTATGATATGTTTGGTAACATTCAATAAAACTTTTTCTGATTTAAAAAAAAAAAATTGCATTGACATGATCACTGTGCTGTACATAGCTTTTGCAGAAAGCAGAGCTGTGGGACTGGCCCATCAGGCTCCACCCACTACAAGCTGCCTGCGGAAAACTACAGAAGGGGCGGAGACAAGACCAGTCACCCTACACAAGGAAATATAGCAGTAGTGATCTGTCTTTATTTCAGGAAGCTCCTGCACAGAGGTGAAGTGTCACTGGATTACTGCACAGATCTAGAAGAAATAATCAAAGCACACCAAGATTCAAGGAAGAATACACAGTACAATATTTACTTATCTAGGAGTTCAGTTTTATCTGAGGGTTCAATTGCTTTAACTAATCATATTTGGCATATTAATTCTTCATGATCCGTGTAACTGTTGATGTAGGTGGGTGTGTCTTTTTACCTGCACACTTTTTATGCCAAAAGTTGTCTCTTTTTTATCTCAGAAAGACCGATGGCCTAAGTAGGTGACACAATAGCAAGGATGTTTTTTTGAAGTTTACTTTGAGTTTTTCTTGAAAGGTGACCGTGCAATCATCTCTATAACGGTTCAGAAACATTTCTTTATTTTTTTTTTGGGTACACCCATGGCACAAATGTTTATTTGTATTCATCATAGCCCAGTGTAAACAGATGTTTATTGTAGTGTAGCGGGGTCTTTAAATTTAGTGGGGTACACCCGGGGGTAGTGTGACCCAGGTGTGTAATTGTGAGAGGGTTTGGACCCCTTTATGATTCGTGGAGGATTGGGTGGTGTATTATTCTCCTTGGCCTGTGGGTGGCAGGGTACCTATGGGCTCAAGGTAGAATCACTGCCACAGTGCTACCCTTTTTGTCCCTTTCCAGAGATGGTACGGCTGGGGCGGGGAACCCGCCGTAGTGTCAATGGGAGGAGATAAATGGGGGAGACGCCCTCGCCACGAGGTCTTCGATGATCTTCTCTTCACGTACCCAGGCACCTTAGGCCTGGGTGCGGGCGGTTCGGAGTTCCGGCCCAGGCGCCCTAGGCCTGACCGGAATGGAGTTGGAGTCCATTCGACTGGGTCCCGCAAGGGCGAAGTGATCCGAGGGTCCCCGAGGTGGACGGGACCCGCATCTGAGGTGAGGAGGCCGGGGAGGTCACCCGTCCGGAGACCCGGAGCAGCATCAACCCGGTGACGAATGGGCCTCCGGTAACTCCCTTAGAGGGACATCTTCCACTGATAGGGGCCACAGCGCAGCTAAGGTACTCCTAAATACGTTCTCTTGAGTTGCTGGTAGAGACTCACAAGTTCCATGTTCTGTGCAAATCGAGGCTATGATAACCGCTGGAGAAATCACAGTGGTTTAGATTGAAATTAGGATAGTGCCTCGACCTGCTCATCCCACCGCATCAGGCTGTTAATATATTCCAACCAGTTGGCTACAGAAGCACTGTTTATTGTGGAGCTTACAATAAAGCAAGAGGACTGTGATCGGTGTGTGGACTCTGGTTAATGGGAGCAAAGAAGGGTGCCAGCATAGCAGGACTGAGTTTCATAACTAACACACATTGGCCCGAGGAAGATACTGGTGCTGGTGAAAGGAGATGGGGTGAGGCCGCTACAGTAGCAATCTGTGAAATGTTATATGTGAATGACTGTTATGATTGACAGATGATTTATACCCTGTATCTTAGCATAAGCCTATATGGTAGATGGGCATCCTCTGGCAAAAAAAAAGGACCGACATCCACCTGGCTCCAGGCAAAACTGATAACTGATCATTAGTATTTAAATGTCACATAGGTACCAGAGTTGAGTCGCTGTAAGGTAACTGGCCTGGTTAGACACACCTCTGTGTAAAACTTAGAAAATCCGCGCTAACCCTAATCTAAAGCCTCGTACACACGAACGAGTTTCTCGGCAAAAACCAGCAAGAAACTTGCTGGCAGAGATTTTTTTGCCGAGAAATTCGTTCGTGTGTATGGTTTCTCGTCAAGAAAAGTGACAAGAATCTCGACGAGAAAATAGAGAACCTGCTCTCTATTTTCTCGTCGAGATTCTCGTCAGCCTGTTTCTCGACGAGAAAATTGTGTGTGTGTACACTTACCTTTTCGCCGGGAAGCCCGCGCATGCTCGAAATGACTTTGACGCATGCGCGGTAGCTTCCTAGGCATAGGTAGGGTGAACCAAGATGGCGGCGACGGCATCGAATGTGACGAGCGCATGCTTGTCGTATTCGATGACGTCACCGCGTTCGCTCTATTCAAAGAACCGCGGGTTCTTTGAAAGGAGCGTGTGTACACTCGGCCAGGACAAGTTTCTTGTCCAAGAATCTCGTCGAAAAAAACAACATGTTTTTTTCAACGAGAATCTCGGCCGTGTGTACGAGGCTTCAAAGTGCAAAAATGTGCAGGCATAAAAAATATAAAGGGGATATATAAAAATATCTGAATAAAAAATGAGATAAAAAGTGATAGGTGCTGCAAATAAAATATGGATGGAATAAACAGCTACAAATGTATGTGTAAAAATGAAAATAGATGTGCAACCTAAAATAAAGGCAATCACTGTGCAAAATATATATATATATGGTGTAAAAGTGCTGAAACAAAGTCCAATGCAAAAAGCTCAATCACTGGAATGAAAGAGATAAACAACAATAGTCCATATCAACGTAGCCACATCAGATGTTATTCATATGTTCCAAACACCTGGGATAAGTATAAGTATAAATTCCGCTCAGGAAGGGATAAATGAATAAGCCGCTTACCGAATCTGGTGTATCTCTATCACGGAGATCTTTAGGGGCTCAGTATCCTATGAAGATCACTCGGGCAAACAGCAACAAAACAACAGATCCAGCTGGTGTTCCCAATCATCCAATCATCCACCGACCTTCTGGGGATTCAGAGAACAATCTCCTTCCTGGTATCAGCGTATGTGAGATCACTCACAGAGCGGGATAAGACAGCAGGTGAAAGAGAGGAAAGGAACACTTCATAGTGCAGTAGTTTCTTTAAAAGGAATACCCTTTATTGATAATCCTGGGTAACTGACATCTTTAAAAAGTTCATAGAAGCAACAAGCTTTACAAACGAAATAAACACAGCTGCGGTACTATCCAGTCAGCTGGAGCGTAGTGACGTCAAGATCTTCAGCTCCGCCCGACGCTGCGTTTCTCCGTATGAGGCGTCTACTGGGAAAGGAGGCTGGATGCGGACGTCACACACCACACTTAAATATCCACAGGAGAGATGACACCGGAAGCCTGAAGGAACTCAGTGGTCCCCAGGCAACCAGTGTACCGGCATCATATGAACATGACCCTTAATCACAGTCTAGTTGGTAACACACTGGAAAACATCAAAGGAGATCGTTCTCTGAATCCCCAGAAGGTCGGTGGATGATTGGGAACACCAGCTGGATCTGTCGTTTTGTTGCTGTTTGCCCGAGTGATCTTCATAGGATACTGAGCCCCTAAAGATCTCCGTGATGAAGATCCACCAGATTCCGTAAGCGGCTTATTCATTTATCCCTTCCTGAGCAAGATTTGAGCGGAATTTATACTTATACTTATCCCAGGTGTTTGGAACATATGAATAACATCTGATGTGGCTACTTTTATACAGATTATTGTTGTTTATCTCTTTTATTCCAGTGATTGAGCTTTTTGCATTGGACTTTGTTTCAGCACTTTTACACTATATATATGTAGCGGAGCCTCACTCTCCCTTTCAGTTTTCTCGTTTGAGTGGCTTGTATCTAGGGGTACCTGGGAGACGAGAGTGCAGGAACACTACACCAAGCTCTCCCCTCGTATGTGTATGAGGGTTGAGCAAAGTCACTTGAATTACCTCCGGGTCTGTTCACTGCATACGAAGCCTCTCCTTGTACCGTGGAGATGTGTCTGCCAATAATAGAGCCCCACACCAATCAAAAGTCCAACACTCTTTTATTTCTCTGCTTTCAGGGTGAAAACAATTAGTTGAACTTTTAGTAACAGAGAGACAGGGGTGTGGATACGAGTAGGCCCAGGCACAAATGAACTCTCCTATTCTTTTGCTAGCGAATAGGCCTGGCGCACGGAAAGATATCCCTCCGGGCGGTCTCCAGAGGTTTACCCGGCACTGGCAATCTGCTGCACCAGATCTTCGGATGAATCCCTCCTCCGGTCCCTTACGCCTCTGGATTCGGGTGCTTAACTCCCGGGGCACCCTAGGCTAAGCTCTGAGGAAGAAGACTCGTCTTCGAAACGCGTCAGCCAGCAGTGATCTTTGTCAATCCCTCCGTGACTGATTCGAGTGGATTCGTTTTGGACGCATTGCTCCGACTCTGTGGTTCTTTGTAAACGCATGGCTTTTACGTTTGTTTGTAAGTAGGATTCTTTTATTCATTTTAAATAAATCCATCCAACGGTAATGCACGAGGCTGGTGCGCCTTTCTTTTTTTCTTCTTGTTATCTACCACTAGGATACCCCTATCCGTGAAGGCAGCAAAGCCAAGTGTCCTCCATTTGTTCACTTTCAAACTGTCCGGTATTCCACTTGTGCGCAGGAGTTTTTGTTTGTCTTTCGTTTTTCAAGGTCCAGGTCTAGGCTGCCTGGACACCGACCGCGAACAGCAGCCCTCAGGCTGAAGATGCCCGGGACTCGAACCTCGTGGTGAAGATGTCCGCCCCCTTTATACCCTCTCCCAGCAAGCACAGCGGGTTCCCCGCCCCGCCGTACAACTGCTGTGAGAGGTCACAAAGGGTACGGCACTGCAGCGATGGTTCAACCCTGGCCCAAATTGACAGCGCCACCTGCTGGGCCGCAGGGAACTAGACATCACTGATGTCTTCACCAGATTTAAAAGTACATACCCGCTACACTCTCCCCCTGGTTATTGGACACTGGTCCCCAGTGTCTGGAGCAAACTATGCCCAAAAGAGGCTGATATAGTCCAATCCAGAAACCGACTAATGATTTTAAAAATATAAAAAGTTTTGAAAAACAAACTAAACAGTTGTGCCTGAACCTGACATGAAATGGGAGGGAAGGGAAACAAACAACACATAACAACATTATTTGAAAACACATGTTCGCATTAACATTTCTCCCCACCCATCCTGGCTAAGACCCACCCCATTCTCAGTGGTCTTGATGAGATGTTCTCCTGCAGAGGGGAAAAGAAACGTTAAACACACAGATCCCTGACACATATGTTCGTGTAAGAACGAAAGAACCTCTCCGCAGAGAAATCCTTTCCTTCTATAAGTGTGTGAGTGAACAGTAAATATCGGTGCGCAACACCGCCACCTGGTGACAGTGCCGCGGTAACTGCACTGGTTGAAGATCCTCTTTTTTTTTCCTCTGTGGCTCTAACTACCCCAAAGTCCATGATCACTTTGTGGGATGGAAGAATGAAGAACAAACAACAGCAACAGTCCTTCAATTCCTCCAGAGAGCACAAACACCCATTAACACGGGTATAGTCACTAGGTTTCCCGGGAAACAACCCCGGAAAGTTTAGCAGCAGCAAGGTAAAGCAAGAACGGAGTCTGTTTTTTTTTCTCTCCTACAAATAGAATTTTGGGTGCGGCAAGACAAGGGGTTTTAAGTGCTGGTCCATAGTCTCTACATGGTATTCGACATCCTCCCCTTCTTTGCGCCGAATCAACACCTTGTCTGCGTGGATGTGCCGACCCAGCATCCATTCTGCCTTGCAGTCCTTGAACTGTTGGGAGGCTTTGGGGGAACACGCGAGGTACCTGCGGGCATGTGGGACCTGAATGTGCGTCCACACAAAATCGTTGTACCAGCGTTCCCGACAGACTTCCACTTCATACAAAAGTTCTTTAGGTAAGTACGGGTACTCCCACCCATATTCGTTGGCAACTTTTTGGCAGAAGAGGTGTTGTAGTCTCGCCAGCGGAGGCATAGTGGCCCGGTCTCCCTCACCCGGTAGGACGATGGCATCCGGGTGACGAGGTGCCTTGATCACCTCCATTCTGGGTATAGGCGCCCGCAACAACAGTCTCTTTTCCCCGGTGCTAGATGCAGGTGGCACCGGAGGTAGAAGGGCAGACTAGGGACGGGATCCCTCCTCAGGCGCTGGTGCCTCCACCCGGGGTGTACTATCCCCTGTAGACATGGGTGGATCCCTGACTCTGCGGGACGAGGAGAGAGGCATCTTGTCCCAGCCCTTCTTAGCAAAAAGCTCATCTATGATGACGTTGTTTCCCGGATCGGAGAGCGACTCTAGGTCGGAGGTGTCACACTCCTCCGCGGGCTGGTAGCCTGTAGTGGAGGCTGAATTGCTACCCCCCGCGGGCACACAGGGCCGTGAATCCCCGACACCTCCGCCCCAACACCAAGTCCCTGTGCCCGGCTTACCTCGGCCCAAAGTTGAGAAGGGATGTCCGGGACTCTTCCTACCGGATCCATCCGGGGCGGGCATAGGCAAGCAGGGTGATCCACCGTGAACCGCTGGACGGGGCAACCAAGCCGGTCTTCCTCTTTGGCGTTGGACGCTGGGAAACAGTGGTGACCGAGTCAGCATCCTCGGATTTCTCCCGTACCTCAGTGATTGCGACCTCCCCTGCGGTCGCTGCAGTGCGCACAGGGATGGCTGTCAAACCAGCGATTCCTCCTTCTTGAGTGGTGTGGCCTGTTGCGTGGTTGAGGTGGATGGTTCTGGGTTTCTCAATAGGTGTTTCCACCTCAAATATGAACTCTCCGCAGGCCTCGCAGCGCCCGAATGGCTTCAGCTGAGACACCAGTCCCGAACAGTCAGGAAAAATGAAACCCAGGGCCTCAACGTCCATGCATGAGTACAGGGCGAATCGTCCCCAGGGCTTTAGCCGAATCCCTGTATCCGTTATCGGAGCAGCAGTAGTCAGACTCGTGGTAGTAGGATGAATTGGAATCCACGATGCATTGCTGAACATGGCGACTCTCTGCTGATCCATTGCGCACTGCCTTGTTGGCGCCAAAGTCCCCACATGTAGTCCTTCACACGATTGGACTCCTCTCCTCTTGCGCTCCAGTTTGCGAGCTTTCTCCTTCCCTGGGTCACACCCACAAACTGAGCAGGGTGGGTGTGCCTCGTGGCGCAGTGGCCAATATGGCCAACCTACTCGGAACTCTTCCGGGCAGACACTTTCAAATTCCAACAACTTCAGCTCCATTGTAGCACGAACACATCCCGGACCAGAGCCCCCACGTGTATCGGAGCATCACTCTCCCTCTCGGTTTTCTCGTTTGAGTGGCTTGTGTCTAGGGGTACCTGGGAGACGAGAGTGCAGGAACACTACGCCAAGCTCTCCCCTCGTATGTGTATGAGGGTTGAGCAAAGTCACTTGAATTACCTCCAGGTCTGTTCACTGCATACGAAGCCTCTCCTTGTACTGTGGAGATGTGTCTGCCAATAATAAAGCCCCACACCAATCAAAAGTCCAACACTCTTTTATTTCTCTGCTTTCAGGGTGAAAATAATTAGTTGAACTTCTAGTAACAGACAGACAGGGGTGTTGATACGAGTAGGCCCAGGCACAAATGAACTCTCCTATTCCTTTGCTAGCGAATAGGCCTGGCGCACGGTCTCTGCCACTGACCGTGAGTTCTGGTCGCTGCCACCAACCGGATGAACTGTTGAGGCCCCTGCCACAGGCCTAATAGCAGGTCCCTGCCACTGACCTGAGTTGAATAGTTGGACCGCTGCCACGGGTCATAGAACATGAAACACCTTCCTCTATGAACTTGGCCCCTGTTCGGGAAAGATATCCCTCCGGGCGGTCTCCAGAGGTTCACCCGGCACTGGCAATATGCTGCACCAGATCTTCGGATGAATCCCTCCTCTGGTCCCTTACGCCTCTGGATTCGGGTGCCCAACTCCCGGGGCACCCTAGGACAATCCCTCCCTTGCGGGACCCAGCGGAAGTTACTGGGCCCCAGGCCTCTGGCTGAGTACCTCACCCCAGACTGAAGGTGTCTGGGATGGAACACGAACTCCAAGTGTCCAGGCCTAGGCCGCCTGGATACCGACCGCAAACAGCAGCCCTCAGGCTAAAGGTGCACGGGACTCGAACCTCGTGGCGAAGATGTCCGCCCCCTTTATACCCTCTCCCAGCAAGCACAGCGGGTTCCCCACCCCGCCGTATAACTGCTGCGAGAGGTCACAAAGGGTACGGCACTGCAGCGATGGTTCAACCCCGGCCCAAAGTGACAGCGCCACCTGCTGGGCCGCAGGGAACTAGACATCACTGATGTCTTCACCAGATTTAAAAGTACATACCCGCTACATATATGTATATTTTTTGCACAGTGATTGCCTTTATTTTAGGTTGCACATCTATTTTCATTTTTACATAGACACACCTCTGCCCTTCTTTGCATCACAAGTCTGTGCGGGGACCCTTGTAATGAGGGGCAGGGCTGTTACTCAGCTCTGCCAACACAGAGCACTGCAGTGTGAGGCTAAGAGGCAGTGTTTTCATTGATTTAAAAAATGGACTTTATTTTCTGTTATTTTAAATAGTTATTTCATAGAAAAAATAAGTTAGAAATCATAACAAGCGGGGGTACAAAGAGATAAAAAGGTGTGAGACAAAAATTTTAGTTTATTGTATTTAAGTTTTCAGCTCATAAATTGCTTGGTGCTGAAGTAAAGGCAACATAAACTTTGCCAAATTTACCAAATCAGAAAATAATGCAAACTGGTCCACCATCTGCAGAGACTCATTAGAACTAGATAGATAGATAGATTTTATTTTACTTTTTTTTTTTTTTTTTTATAAATTTTCTTCAGATCAGCTAATAACCCTAAATTGAATTTTAAAATGAAGCAAAGGGAAGGCTAGAACATAAAACAATCTGATGTTTGTTCCGAATTATAATAGCATGTTTGTTCTCTGGTTTTGTTCAGCAGCAGAATGTTTCAATTCTTCTTTTTCAAGTTGGCCCTAAATCCAAAATTTTTATAGCCGTTTAGGATGGTTTTATTGAACTTTAAAACCCAAAAATAAAAACCCCAATTGCAGCCAACAATTGTTGTTGGTCAGCAAGCGTAAATGTTATAACCACTGGCAAGTTTTGTTCTTTGAACTTTTACAAGGATTAACTCTAAAAGGTTTTAAAAGCTGTCAACCACTTGTAAATTAAAACACAAATTGTATTAATTTAATATCTAAAAAATCTTAACTCACACTTAAAGCATAACTAAAGGCAAAACGTTTTTGTTTTGTTTTGGATAGATTGGGGATGAATTAGAACCCAGTGAGGTTTTTTTCTTTTTTACTTCAAATTTTATTCAGAGGATTTTAGATTACAAAGATAATACGACAGTTTGAACAACAGCAATGAGTCTTTAGAATCTTGTGACCCAGTGTCGGAGATAACAGTTATGAACTTAAAACAGCTATGCAATGATCCATCAACTACTAGCTATCATTAGTAGAAGTGTGGGGAAAGTAGAGGGTGGAGGGAAATACCCGGGAGTTTAGCAGAGTGACAGTGTAGTTGAAGGCAGCAAGAAAAGAACAGCAAATATAAGGTTTATTTTCATGGTGTAAAAATATCACATTAGGTAATCTAAGTTAATACTCTTAAGCCCCGTACACACGACCGGTTTTCCTGCCAGGAAAACTGCAAAGAGAGCTTTTGGACGGGAAAACCGGACGTGTGTATGCAGGGCCGCTGATAGGGCAGTACAACCAGCCCTGTTGTACCGGGCCCACCCCCATCAGCTACACAGTGGGGCCCGGGCATCATTACAGTTCGTTACTACTGCATTTAAAAAAAAAATGTTTTCTAAACTCCTCTCCCGCTCTTACTGGCTTACAGAGGGGGGTTTATATAATTTTCCTGGAGGGGAGTGCAGGCGCAGAGTAGGGACTATTTCTTTATTTTCGGGCACATGTACATCATGCCGCCCCACTATTTTATTAGTCTCGGCTGACGGAGTGATACAGTGATTCTCTGTTCGCCTCCCGGCTGCACTCCTCAAGAGATATGATGAAGTGAATTTGTCAGCGGCTGACAGGGGAGAGCAGGAGGACAGCATGGCTGCAATGGACACAGTGAGTGGGGAATAGAGGATAGAATACTCACTGTGTTCTATCATGTATCTCACAGCACAGCAGATTATCAGAATTACAATTATCACACAATAAGCAGGTGCTCTATCATGGCTCTGCGTCACATTGCTTTTGGGTGCTGACTTTGTTATGGCTGTGCTTTGTTACAGTCTGTTACATACAGTACAGCCATAAAAATTAACAAAGTCAGCACTCAAAAGCAATGTGACAGAGAGCCACGACAGAGCCATGATAGAATACCTGCTTACTGTGTTGTCTGTGCGATTATCATAATGCTGATGATCATAAGAAACTGTGAGATGCTACTTTACACTTCATTTGGGAGAGCAGTAAACCTGCAGCAGAGCTGCATTTTTACTGCTCCCCAAACCAATCCCCTTTAACTGTTTCCCGTTCAGCGACCTACCAGTACATCGCTGGAATGGAAGGATGATATCTTGGTCATCACTACAGCAATGATCAAGATATCATTTTTTAGCCCCAGCAATTCTACACAAAGTAAAAGTAATCCTAGTGGCTAAGAAGCACCTGGATTACTTTTACAGGCAGTGGAAGGGGGTCCCATCACCACCTTTACTGCTTTTAAGATGTGACCAGTAGCATCCGGTTCCCAGGACACAGTGAGAGGGATGGATGTTGTTCCTCCCACTGTGTGACGTCAGAAACCGGAAGTGATGAGGATTTTGTCACTGCCGGTTTCGGGCTCATATAAAGAAGCCATCACCGGCTTGAACAAGCATCTGATCAAACTGATCTTGGTTAGATCAGATGCTTTGGAAGCCAAAGGACAGATATGGGGTCTAAAAGACCTCATATCTCTCCATAAAGAGGACCTGTCATGGCCCATGCTATCACAAGCAATGTTGTTCATCAAATGTAAAGATACAGCGCATGTTTTCTTTTTTATTTGTAATAAAATACAATTTAAAATAAATTTAAACTGCCCCCTCTCCTTCGTGCTTATTAATTGCAAACTCATGCATTGGCTCCACATGCATATGTAAATGGAAACAAACCTGCATTTTGTTTCAAGCCGGGGTCAGGGGGCGGGGCCAGGGATATGGTCAAGGGCGTGGTTGAAGGGGGCCCTGTCAGGTAGGCAGTACGGGGCTCCATGATTTCTAACAGCGGCCCTGTGTGTATGCTCCCTAGCAGTTTTTTCCGACAGGGAAGCAGAGTACCTGCTCTCTATTTTCCCACTGGGATTCCCGGCGGTTTTTTTTGGCCAAGATTTACTAATGCTCTATGGGAAACACTGCGAGGCAGTGCCCATGGAGCATACACATGGCCGGGATTCCCAGCCAAAGCTCCATGGCAGTTTTCCTGCCGGGTTCTCGGCTTTCCCCTCGGTTTTCACGGCAGACTTTTTCCCCCCCGTGAAAACCGAGCGTGTGTACAGGGCTTCAGGGGGTGATAATGTTCCTAGAGTAATATGTCCAAGGGGCCAAGAGTTCTTGTATTTTAGATACTGTAAGTTGTGCTTTTGCATACATAAGTTCCAACTGAAAGTGCTGATCTAGCGTGGCGTGTAGTAGCTGACTTGAAGGAAGAAGGTTGCTGTTCCAGTTACGTGCTATCAAAAGCCATGCGGCAATGAAGAGATGCGCAATAATGGAGTGGTATGGAAGGGGCCACGACTTAAGGTCTAGCCCTAGTAAGGCTTGTTTGGGGGTGAGTGTGTTGCTGATTTCTGTGAATTTTCCAAGAAGGGATTGCACCGTGTTCCAAAAAGGAAGAAGTAAAGGGAAAGACCACCAGATGTGAATGGTTAATCCTAGGTCGCCACACCCTTTCCAACAGGCGGCTGAGTGTGAGGGAGATATGTGGGCTAGTTTTTCTGGTGTCAGGTACCAATGGTGTAGGAGTTTCTCTGCAGTTTCCCAATGAGTAAGGCATCTGGAGAATTTAAGTGGGGCTTTTGTAGAATAGTGCCAAGTCTTGATATCTGTTGAGAAGTTAAGGATTTGTTCCCATTTGGCCATTGAGGGTAGTTTGGTGTGATTTTTTTTGTAGACGTGTGAAATCCCTTTATCAGGGTATGAGGTTTTTTCAAAAAAGCTTAGAATTTCAGCAGTAAGGGTATTGTCTGACCACGTAATTGCTTGAAGAGCATGACGTATTTGTAGAAGTCTCAGTTGGGGATCTGGAATTGTGAGTGTAGGCTTCGGAATGTGCGCGAGGCGCCCTTATCATATAAATCCTCAATTGTTGATATTCCAGCAATTGACCATGTAGAGGTGGATAAGTCTGCGCATATGAGTTCCAGGGAGGAGAGAGGAAGGAACTTCAGAGCGATGTTAGTCCTCTGGCATGGCTGCAAGATTTTCAGACTTTGATTATGGTGTTTATGGGACACAGCTGTTAGCCTATCCATCAGTCAATTGAAGTCTTAATTGCTTTGTTCTTATCATGAGTTCATGTGAGTATATATAAGAGGTGCATTAGATGTGTATGTTAGCTATGATTAAGCACTGAATCGCAGTGCGAAACGTCAGCTCATACTTGCTGTTTTTTTTGCTGTGGCATGTTATTTGTGCTTTTGTTTTAAATAAAAGAACCTTTTTTGGAGTGCGGCTGTCCAAGCGTTTTCCTCAGATTTTTTGCATTGTCATATGCATTGCCTGCACCCACGGCTCTGGATCTTGTGAATGAGTCACCAGTCACATCTGAGCGGTAACTCTCTCCTCATGGTGTTTACCATGTTGAGAAAGGAATGAGGTGGGTTGTATTGTAGTCAGATTGTGGCAAGAAGTGGTCTGGTGGGGTATTCTAGGGAAGTCTCTTCGATTTGGACCCATGAGGGGCATTCCGATAGTGACCACCAGTGTTTAGCTTGGCTTAGAAGGGTGGCTTTGTAGTATTGCTTAATGTCTGGCTTTGGGTGCTGCTGTGCACTAGTGGAATGCTATATTCTGGGATGTTTGTTATCCCATATGAAGGTGTTGATGACTCTTTGTAGCGTAGATAATTGAGTGGATAGTATGGGTACAGGGAGTGTGTGGAGAAAATAGAGCACATGAGGCATTAGAAACATTTTTATCAGTGCAATTTTCCCAGCCCAGGAAGCTCTGGTTGAGCGTAGAGAGGAGCTGAGTTTTTGGAGTTTTTTGTGTAAGCCCAGTCAGGTATTTTTTTTTTCCATATGAAATTTTATTATAGAAATATGTATTAATCAGGTCTTTTTTTCAAGGGGAACGCGGAGGAACGCAGTTCCGGCACCTCCAGCAATTCATGTATGTAATAGCAAGGAGTGCTGGGGTGTGCTGGAGGGTCTATTGATGCTGGCTGCCGGGGAATACATTTGTGTATGGAGGTCTATTGTTGCTGGGTAGGTTTATTGTTGCTGATTGGGGTGTTATTTTGCTGGGGGGTCAATTGTTGCTGGGAGGGATCTATTGTTAAGGGAGAAGTCTATTGTTGCTGGCTCCTGGAGGGTCTATTGATGCTGGCTGCTGGGGGTCTATTGTTGCTGGGGTGGTATTTTGTTATGGGGGGCCCATTGTTGCTGGGGGGGTCTATTGTTGTGTGGGGGTTCTATTGTTTTTTGGGTGAGGTATATTGTTGCTGGGGTGGGGTCTATTGTTGCTTACTGCAGGGGATCTATTTTACTGTTTTACTTTTCCTTGTTATCCAAATTCAGTGCAAATCACTTAGTAGCATAAGATGATACTTGATTCTGTATTCTCTAAAAGGGTTGGTACCGGGAGGTGGAACCAAGGGACAATACTCAGAGGTGGGTAGGGAGCAGAAACGAAGGGAATCTCAGAAGGGGGGAGTTCCTGCACCTATATTTTGAGAAAAAAAGCCCTGGTATTAATACACAGTTTTTAAGAAACAGAAGGTGATTGAACATCATAAACATATACAGAGTTGGTAAACCCTTACTCTTGAGAACATAGCGAAACAAATAAAATAACCAAAAATCCCCACAGTCATCAGGGGTTTGCAAATAGATATATGCAAGTCAGTCATCCTAAACATAGCCTATGAGGTATGGGGCTCATTGTAAAGGTCGCGAATAGTTACGTGTAAATATATACCTGTCAATTCCTGACTAGGTGAGGAAGGGTTGGTTTCTTAAAGTGGGGTGGGGTCGTGGGGGGGGAGTCATCTTGATCATTCGGTTTGGTGAAGAGTGTGGGGATAGCCGTCAATCACTTGGGCTAATGTGTAAATGGGGATGTGTATGTGGGACGATATTGCCCGGGCAGATGGGGCAAGAGAAAAAGAGGGGGGAAATGGCAGGGGAAGGGGGGCAGAGATGAAAGGTAAAAAGAGAGGGGGAGGGAAAGGGGGAGGGAAAGAGAAACAAGAGAAGAAGAAAAGAAAGATAGAAAAAAAAAAGGGGGGGGAGATGGATCTCCGAGGGTATCACCTCCTCGGTCTCCACAGGGTGCAGCGTATGTGTATTGCTGTCTGTGCCCCCATTAGGGAGATTCACCCTCTTTATCTGTCCTGTTTACTGTTATCACTGAAAGTAGAGGTTAAAGAAAAACCCAAATTCTGGCTTGTCTTCAGAACAGAAATAGAGGGGAAAACTAGTTCTGGTGACAACCAGGCATTATGTCACTTAGGGTCAATTTCCTCTCATTTCCTCTTTTGGATATAGAACAGGAAGTGAAGGGAAATCTTCCCAATGAGACATGATGGGAAAAAAATACTAACAGGGGTTATAACCCTCCCTTAAATCGGTTGTAAACGGAGGAAAAAAAAAAACCCCTGCAAAACAAAGGCATAGGGGTTGATTTACTAAAGGAAAATCCACTTTGCACTTGAAAGTGCACATGGAAGTGCAGTCGCTGTAGATCGCTGTAAATCTGAGGACAAGCTCTGAAATTAGGGGAAGCTCTGCTGATTTTTCATCCAATCATGTGCAAGCTAAAATGCTGTTTTTTATTTTCCTTGCATGTCCCCCTCAGATGTACAGCATCTGCACTTCCATGTGCACTTTCAGTGCACTTTCAAGTGCAAAGTGGATTTTCCTTTAGTAAATCAACCCCATAATGTGCTAGTATTAGCACCATATGAAATACGCACATTATGAAATACTCATCTTAGAACAAAGCCCTCTTAGCGGCGCCCGCTCACCACTGAGAGGGCTGACATATTTTCCCGTCTTTTCTTCTGGGATTGCAGGCTCCGGGGCTGTGAGTGGCCAGGGCTGCAATGACGTCAATCTCGCACATGCACGCAGGAGCCCTTGGTTCCGGCAAGAAGCTCTGAAGTTCCAGCGCGGTAAGCCGGACCTTCAGAGCGCATGCGGCGCTGATGTCAGCCGCTGCATGCAAGGTGAATATCTCCTAAAACCATGCAGGTTTAGGAGATATTAATTTCACCTACAGGTAAGCCTTAATATAGGGTTACCTGTAGGTAAAAATTACAAAATGGGGTTTACAACTGCTTTAATCTATGCAAAAAAAAAAAAAAAAGTTTTGCCTTTAGTTCAACTTTAACTAACATGAAACATACTGTATACATGTACAGATGCATCGTGCTGTAATGAATAAATAAACTTGAGAATTCAAATAAATGTATAAAAACAGATGCTAAATATTAAAATAATTGCCATAAAAAGTGCTATAAAAATGTGTCCATCAGTCTAAATAACAACTTAAACAAATATCAAAGTTCTTCACTTCAGGTGTGCCACCCAACAACGTGCTCATATAGTTACCATCACCACTACTAATGCTGGTGAGCGCTCACCTTTTATGTTGGACCTTCAAGTTATAAAAGGCCTCGAGTGCGGAGACCCCCTTAACGCAAGGACAAGCTCTATTGAAAGATTTAGCCTGATTCCACCATATAATCTGTTTAATCGACCAAGAAAAATCCCAGATAATGGCTCAAAACCAAAATAAGATATCCATAGTGCTCTCCATTTAATTAAATACACACAGATTCGCTTATCAGTAAATCCATATGAGAGCAGGGACAGCTCTCACAGCTTACCACTCACTGATAATGCTGCTCGGGATACAGTTTCTGTAGATCAGTGGCTTCTGCTGTATGTTCTTTCCTCTCGCTCCACTGTGTGCAACTGACAGGTCTTGGTGCCCGCCCTACGTGTTACGTCATCAACCTCTTGTCCCTGAATGTGCACAAAAACGTTTCAATTTGTAATGTATGCACTAAAATTTATTTTAGTGGCTAGAATAAATGAATATTCTAACCGATAGAATGAGTTTATGTGGATATTTCCTCAAAAACACGCATAATTACATGCCAAAATTATAATTTTTTCTGTAACTTGTATGCACTAATAACAATTTTGGTGTATTGTCAACAAAAATATTGAAAACATTTGCACAACTATTATGGAGTCTAATAAATGTTTTTTTAATTCTTTAGATAATGAATTTTTCAAAAAAATATGGTCTGAGTGTTGTTTTTTTTTTCAAAACATTTTGAGTCTGTTCCGTGTATTTGATCAGTGGCTACAGAAAAGGGAAAAATGGTTCATCTAACCAAGGTGGCGGAAAGGCAATCCACAGCAGAGAAAGGGTTAAAGGAAATTAGTAAAAACAAATAAAACACCCCTTTCATGGATAAAAAAAAACCAAAACACCCCAAGACCCAGTTCGTCACTTCATGAGATACAAGTAATCTGATAGAATATTCTTGTTTCATTCTTTCCTGAACCTCAAGAGTTACATTTGAAAAAATCCTCCTTACCTCTCTCATGGTCTGCCTTTAGCATTGCCTGAATTTATTAGAGATTCATATCAGTACTGGACTGTGGGATTCCGAGACCTTCCCACACTCCATTTCCAGAAATGCTGTTGCTAATTTGCTGATTCATTTAATAACTTTTGTGGTTACAGAGAATACCTTGTAACCTCCACGCAACACTGGGGCCAACCATGTGTTTTTAATAGTGCAAATCTTTACATATGGAACCGATGATAAATAATAAAACAGCTGTGGGGCCAACAGCTTCAACAGCATAGGAAGGAATCTGTAATTAAAAATTGGAAAAATTTGCGTTTTAAGTTTTCTAGATGGCTTGTTTTTTTTCACTAACCTGACGTTTTCAGGCCGGTGCGCTGCAATAAAATGAAGCATGTCTGCATTGTATCACAGCACGCTACAGTGCAATGCTAGGCTGCGTTGTGGTGTGAATGGGACACATAGGAAACAATTGTTTCCTGTGTGTCCCTGCGGTGACATACATTTTACCATTTCAAAATGTCTGCCACCTCATATAGTGTGAATTGGCCTTAAGTTTATAGACCACAAAGCCTATAGTGTATCGAGCTGCTATTTCAAGTTTCAGGCAGAACATGGTGATTGCCTTAGAAAGAGACAACATATGGTGACCGACTGTTAGTGATGATGATGATGATGATGATGATGATGATGATGATGATGATGGAAAAAGAAAACAAACACTAAATATAAAAATCCCCCACCTCTGTAAGCTTGACTCACAAAAGGAACGCCAGTTTATTTAAAAGGGGGATATGCTTTTAAAGTGTGTTTATAGGAATTACAAGTGGAGTTGGATGGGGGGTTATTATTGCTAATTATGCATCATATCGTACTGCAGAGATTTCAGAAAATCCCCTATGGCAAGGTAGATGTATGGCTAAATGATGGTACCCTGCAAATCCAATGGTAGGAGAAAGCCAGCATGCCAGACTGAAAATCCAGACATGAAAATTTACCGAAGTCCCAAATCAACAGAAAAAAAACACAGTTTCTAGGGCACCGTGGCCCTCTTTGTCAAGGTGACACGAGACAGTAACAACAATCAAAGTACATAGTTACATAGTTGGTAAGGTTGAATAAAGACATCAGTCCATCCAATTCAACATGTGTGGGTGTCTGTGTAAGTATTATGTCGCTACCATTTCCCATATCCCTAAATATTGTGTTTAAGATATTTGTAAATCGCCATTATATCCCCTCTTAACCACTTATAGACCGGCCCATGTACATTTACGTTGCAGAATGGCACGGACAGGCACAATCACGTACCTGTACGCTTCCCTTTAAATGCCTGATGTGTGGTCGCGCGCTGCCGACGGTGCGCTCGCGACCCTGCCGCCTTCCCCGTGAGTCGGACCGCGGGTCCCGCGGACTCGATTGCCGCGGGGATTGCCGCGGGGATCCCTGCGATCGTCTCACGGAGGTATAGAGCAGGGAGATGCTTGTGTAAACATCTCCCCGCTCTGCCTAGTGACAATGACACTGATCTCCGCTCCGTGTACTCGGAGCGAAGATCAGTGTCATGTGACACACAGCCCATCCCCCCTACAGTAAGAAACACTCAATAGGGAACACTTAACCTCTACATCGCCACCTAGTGGTTAACCCCTTCACTGCCAGTGTATTTTTCACAGTAATCAGTGCATTTTTATAGCACTCATCGTTGTAAAAATGACAACGGTCCCATAAATGTGCCAAAAGTGTCCGATGTGTCCGCCATAATGTCGCAGTCACGATAAAAATAGCTGATCGCCGCCATTACTAGTAAAAAAAAAAATTGCCATAAAACTATCCCCTATTTTGTAGATGCTATAACTTTTGCGCAAACCAATCAATAAACACTTATTGCAATTTTTTTTACCAGAAATATGTAGAAGAATACGTATCGGCCTAAACTGAGGAAAAAAATGTTTTTAGATATTTTTTGGGGATATTTATTATAGCAAAAAGTAAAAAATATTGCATTTTTTTCAAAATTGGCGCTCTATTTTTGTTTATAGCACAAAAAATAAAAACCGCAGAGGTGATCAAATACCACCAAAAGAAAGCTATATTTGTGGGGAAAAAAAGACGCCAATTTTGTTTGGGAGCCACGTTGCACGACCGCGCAATTGTCAGTTAAAGCGATGCAGTGCCGAATCGCAAAAAGGGGCCTGGTCCTTTAGCTGCAAAATGGTCCGGGGCTAAAGTGGTTAAGCGTCTCTTCTCCAGGGAGAATACATTTAGTACTTGTAGTCTTTTCTCATAACTGAGATGCTTCAGTCCCCTTATTAGCTTTGTTGCCCTTCTCTGGACTCTCCAGTTCTAGTACATCCTTCCTGAGGACTGGTGACCAGAACTGGATGGCATACTCAAAGATAGGGATGAGCTTCGTGTTCGAGTCGAACATACGTTCGACTCGAACATCGGCTGTTCGATCGTTCGACGAAGATCGAACGATTTGGGCCGTTCGCGCCAAATTCGAGTGACGCGAACGGCCCACAATGCACTACGCCATCGCAGTGTCATCCAGGCGCTGTGATTGGCCAAGCATGCACTGTGACCCCGCATGCTTGGCCAATCACAGCGCCGGCAGCGAGGAGAGCAATGATTGGCCACAGGCAGGATGCCTGTGGCCAATTATTGCTGAGGGTGTTTAGTACACGCCCCACACTATAAAAGGCCGCCAGCACGGCGGCCTAGTGTAGTGTGTTCCGGAGCAGGGATAGAGCAGCATAGGCAGGGACAGTGACTTTTATTTCTTTCTTGCTTAACCTGGATTCCTTTAGTTTAGGGAAAGAGAAGGATAGGTAGGGAGAGTGTCAGTGTGTTTTGTGCTTGTGCTATAGTGTGCTTAAAAAAAACATTTTTTCTAGGGACAGAAAACTGTAGGTAGGGAGAGTGTCAGTTTCTTTCACTGTGCAAGTCCTTGTTTCTAGGGACCTGGAAGGACAGTGAGTGAATTCTCCTTGTGCTATATTGTGCTTAAAAAAAACATTTTTTCTAGGGACAGAAAACTGTAGGTAGGGAGAGTGTCAGTTTCTTTCACTGTGCAAGTCCTTGTTTCCAGGGACCTGGAAGGACAGTGAGTGAATTCTCCTTGTGCTATATTGTGCTTAAAAAAATTTTTTTTCTAGGGACAGAAAACTGTAGGTAGGGAGAGTGTCAGTTTCTTTCACTGTGCAAGTCCTTGTTTCCAGGGACCTGGAAGGACAGTGAGTGAATTCTCCTTGTGCTATATTGTGCTTAAAAAAAACATTTTTTCTAGGGACAGAAAACTGTAGGTAGGGAGAGTGTCAGTTTCTTTCACTGTGCAAGTCCTTGTTTCCAGGGACCTGGAAGGACAGTGAGTGAATTCTCCTTGTGCTATATTGTGCTTAAAAAAAACATTTTTTCTAGGGACAGAAAACTGTAGGTAGGGAGAGTGTCAGTTTCTTTCACTGTGCAAGTAAGTCCTTGTTTCCAGGGACCTGGAAGGACAGTGAGTGAATTCTCCTTGTGCTATAGTGTGCTTAAAAAAAACATTTTTTCTAGGGACAGAAAACTGTAGGTAGGGAGAGTGTCAGTTTCTTTCACTGTGCAAGTAAGTCCTTGTTTCCAGGGACCTGGAAGGACAGTGAGTGAATTCTCCTTGTGCTATATTGTGCTTAAAAAAAACATTTTTTCTAGGGACAGAAAACTGTAGGTAGGGAGAGTGTCAGTTTCTTTCACTGTGCAAGTCCTTGTTTCCAGGGACCTGGAAGGACAGTGAGTGAATTCTCCTTGTGCTATATTGTGCTTAAAAAAAACATTTTTTCTAGGGACAGAAAACTGTAGGTAGGGAGAGTGTCAGTTTCTTTCACTGTGCAAGTCCTTGTTTCTAGGGACCTGGAAGGACAGTGAGTGAATTCTCCTTGTGCTATATTGTGCTTAAAAAAAACATTTTTTCTAGGGACAGAAAACTGTAGGTAGGGAGAGTGTCAGTTTCTTTCACTGTGCAAGTCCTTGTTTCCAGGGACCTGGAAGGACAGTGAGTGAATTCTCCTTGTGCTATATTGTGCTTAAAAAAAAAAAATTTCTAGGGACAGAAAACTGTAGGTAGGGAGAGTGTCAGTTTCTTTCACTGTGCAAGTCCTTGTTTCCAGGGACCTGGAAGGACAGTGAGTGAATTCTCCTTGTGCTATATTGTGCTTAAAAAAAAAACATTTTTTCTAGGGACAGCAAACTGTAGGTAGGGAGAGTGTCAGTTTCTTTCACTGTGCAAGTAAGTCCTTGTTTCCAGGGACCTGGAAGGACAGTGAGTGAATTCTCCTTGTGCTATATTGTGCTTAAAAAAACATTTTTTCTAGGGACAGAAAACTGTAGGTAGGGAGAGTGTCAGTTTCTTTCACTGTGCAAGTAAGTCCTTGTTTCCAGGGACCTGGAAGGACAGTGAGTGAATTTTCCTTGTGCTATATTGTGCTTAAAAAAAACATTTTTTCTAGGGACAGAAAACTGTAGGTAGGGAGAGTGTCAGTTTCTTTCACTGTGCAAGTCCTTGTTTCCAGGGACCTGGAAGGACAGTGAGTGAATTCTCCTTGTGCTATATTGTGCTTAAAAAAAACATTTTTTCTAGGGACAGAAAACTGTAGGTAGGGAGAGTGTCAGTTTCTTTCACTGTGCAAGTCCTTGTTTCCAGGGACCTGGAAGGACAGTGAGTGAATTCTCCTTGTGCTATATTGTGCTTAAAAAAAACATTTTTTCTAGGGACAGAAAACTGTAGGTAGGGAGAGTGTCAGTTTCTTTCACTGTGCAAGTCCTTGTTTCCAGGGACCTGGAAGGACAGTGAGTGAATTCTCCTTGTGCTATATTGTGCTTAAAAAAAAACATTTTTTCTAGGGACAGAAAACTGTAGGTAGGGAGAGTGTCAGTTTCTTTCACTGTGCAAGTAAGTCCTTTTTTCCAGGGACCTGGAAGGACAGTGAGTGAATTCTCCTTGTGCTATAGTGTGCTTAAAAAAAACATTTTTTCTAGGGACAGAAAACTGTAGGTAGGGAGAGTGTCAGTTTCTTTCACTGTGCAAGTCCTTGTTTCCAGGGACCTGGAAGGACAGTGAGTGAATTCTCCTTGTGCTATATTGTGCTTAAAAAAACATTTTTTCTAGGGACAGAAAACTGTAGGTAGGGAGAGTGTCAGTTTCTTTCACTGTGCAAGTAAGTCCTTGTTTCCAGGGACCTGGAAGGACAGTGAGTGAATTCTCCTTGTGCTATAGTGTGCTTAAAAAAAACATTTTTTCTAGGGACAGAAAACTGTAGGTAGGGAGAGTGTCAGTTTCTTTCACTGTGCAAGTAAGTCCTTGTTTCCAGGGACCTGGAAGGACAGTGAGTGAATTCTCCTTGTGCTATATTGTGCTTAAAAAAAACATTTTTTCTAGGGACAGAAAACTGTAGGTAGGGAGAGTGTCAGTTTCTTTCACTGTGCAAGTCCTTGTTTCAAGGGACAGAGAAGGACACCTGAAGGTAGCCCTTATTGCTTTTTTCCCATCTCCCTGCAGGCCATCTATTAGAATGTCTGGAAGGCAAACAAGGAGAGGCAGACAGTCAGGAGGCAATAAAAGAGGGCAAGCAGGCTCTGTGTCTGGGGGCAACAGTGCTGGTCGTGGACGCGGTGCATTGTCATCAGCACATGGCCATGGGACACGCTTGTCCTTCTTTTCGGCAGCTGGACATGTTGAGCCACATCATGCCGAAGACTTGGTAGAGTGGATGACCAAGCCCTCCTCCTCCTCCTCATCCTCTCTCACCCAGGCTCAGGGTACTGGCAAAGCAGCTGCCAAAGCGTCCTCTTCCCTGGTATCAATGTCAGACTCATCATCAGTCACTCCTTCCCTAGACCCACCATGTCCTCCTCCTGAGGAGTCCCCCGAACTGTTTGAGCACAGTGTTGGGTACATGCTCCAGGAGGATGCCCAGCGTTTCGAAGGGTCTGATGATGAAACCCAGCTACAGGAAGGCAGTAGGGTGAGAGCAGACAGAGGGGATGCTCAAGAAGGACACCAATCTGGCAGTCATGTTCCAGCAGCTGCAGCATACTGCCAGATTGGCTCCAGTGATGAGGAGGGAGGGGATGATGAGGTCACTGACTCCACGTGGGTGCCTAATAGGAGAGAGGAGGAGGAGGATGAGGAGGAGGCACATCTCCAATGAGACAGGATGCCCTTTGGTGGCCAGCGTAAGGGCAGTACACCGACGGAATCACACCGCAGAGCTCCGCCTGTGCAGGGCGCTGCCTCTGCCCGTCATTCAAAAAGTTCCTTGGTGTGGGCCTTTTTTGAGGCTAGTGCATCAGATCGCACAGCTGCTGTTTGCAACATATGTCTCAAGCGTATATCGCGTGGCCAAAACATCAGCCGCTTGGGTACCACATGCCTGACCAGACATATGTTGACCTGCCATGCAGCTCGTTGGCAAGCCTACCTCAAAGACCCACACCAAAGAACAAAGCGGACCTCTCCTTGCACCGCATCAGCTGGGATCTCCAACCCCACTATAACTTCAGTCCTCTCTGAAACATGCACTGAGAGGAATGAAGGTGTAGAATTAGGCGTGTCACAGCCAAGTACTTGCGGCCACTCTGCTAGCAGTACACCGACATCCGATTCTAGCAGGCAAATTTCCCTGCCCCAGCTGCTGGACCGTCGAAAGAAGTTCACTCCCAGCCATCCACATGCCCAGTGGTTGAATGCTAGCTTGGCTAAATTGCTAGCGCTTCAACTGCTGCCTTTTCAGTTGGTAGACTCGGCCCCCTTCCGTGAGTTTGTGCAATGTGCGGTTCCTCAGTGGCAGGTTCCCAAACGCCACTTTTTCTCACGGAAGGCTATTCCGGCTCTCTACCGGCATGTGGAAGGCAATGTCTTGGCCTCGCTGGACAGGGCGGTCAGCGGTAAGGTGCATATTACCGCTGACTCATGGTCCAGCAGGCATGGACAGGGACGTTACCTTTCTTTCACGGCCCATTGGGTCACTCTTTTGGCAGCTGGGAAGGATGCAGGACAAGGTGCAGTAGTGTTGGAGGTTGTCCCACCGCCACGCCTCCAAAATGCTACTACTGGTTGTGACACACCTCTCTCCTCCACCCCCTCCTCTTCTTCTTCCTCCATGGCCTCTTCCTGTGGTTTGTCCTATGAACCAGCGGTGCTCCGTAGCCGTTCACGGGGCTACGCAAGTACGCAGGCAAAAAGATGCCATGCCGTGCTTGCGCTGGTGTGTTTGGGGGACAGAAGCCACACTGGGGCAGAGGTCCTGTCTGCTCTGCAGGGCCAGGCCGAGAGGTGGTTGACGCCACGCCAGCTTAAGCCAGGAATGGTGGTTTGCGACAATGGCACCAACCTCCTCTCCGCCCTCCGACAGGGACAACTGACCCATGTGCCCTGTGTGGCTCACGTCCTTAACCTGGTGGTGCAGCGGTTCTTGGGCAGGTACCCGGGCTTACAGGATGTCCTGAGGCAGGCCAGGAAAGTCTGTGTGCATTTCCGCAGATCTTATAATGCCAGTGCTCGCCTGGCTGAGCTGCAAAAGGAGTTGAACCTGCCCAAGAACCGCCTTATATGTGACATGCCCACCAGGTGGAACTCAACGTTGGCCATGCTGCAGCGGCTGCACACGCAGCAGAGGGCCATCAATGAGTACCTGTGCGACTACGGCACCAGGACAGGGTCAGGGGAGCTTGGTTTTTTTTCTCCACGCCAGTGGGGCATGATCAGGGATGCATGCACTGTCCTGGCACCATTTGAGGAGGCCACGAGGATGGTGAGCAGTGACAGTGCATGCATCAGTGACACTGTACCTCTTGTCCACCTGTTGGAGCACACGCTGCGTGGAATAATGGACAGGGCACTTGAGGCAGAACAGAGGCAGGAAGAGGAGGACTTCCTTGCCTCTCAAGGCCCCCTTTACCCAGACAGTGTTCCTTCTGTCCCACCCATCGCACAGGAAGAGGAAGAGGAGGAGGAGGAGGAGGACGAGGAGGATTGTGTCAGCATGGAGGTGGAGGCTGGCACTCAGCATCATCAGCAGCAGTCTTTTAGGGATGATTTACAGTCCCAAGAAACCAGTGGACTTGTACGTGGCTGGGAGGAGGTGACTGCGGATCATGTCGTCCTTAGTGACCCAGAGGACTCCGGAGCGAATGCCTCAGCAAACCTACGCTGCATGGCCTCCCTGATCCTGCAAAGTCTGCGGAAGGATCCTCGTATTCTTCGGATCAAGGAGAGGGACCATTACTGGCTGGCCACTCTCCTTGATCCACGGTACAAGGGTAAGGTTGCGGACCTTATGTTACCGTCGCAGAGGGAGCAGAGGATGAGACAACTCCGGGAGGCCTTGCAGAAAGGTATGTGCAACGCGTTCCCAGAGACTGGGAGGTTACAAACTCCTGGTCCAGGACAACGAGTTGCTGAGGCTTCGGCCAGTCAAAGAAGGAGCGGTGGGGAAGGTGGCCGTCTGACCGATGCGTTCAGACAATTCTTTAGTCCGCAGCCACAAAGTATGATTGGTTCCAGCAACCATCGCCAGCGTCTGATAAACATGGTGCAGGAATATCTAGGGGCAAGGTCAGACTTGGACACCTTCCCCACCGAAAATCCTCTGGCTTACTGGGTCTTGAGGATGGATCACTGGCCAGAGCTTGCACAGTATGCAATTGAGCTACTGGCCTGTCCTGCATCCAGCGTTCTTTCGGAACGCACATTCAGTGCTGCTGGAGGATTTGTCACGGATCACAGGGTGCGCCTGTCCACCGACTCGGTTGATCGACTGACTTTCATCAAGATGAACCAGTCTTGGATCACCACCAGCTACCACACACCTGATGCTGATATAACAGACTAATTGATTTTAACATGTCACGTCCCTTCAAGACTGATGCTGATGCTGAGTGCCTGTGCTGTTATGTTGACTGGCTATCCTCCTCCTCCGAGTCCTCAATGATACGATTGATGATGATAGCTTGGAAGATCATTTTTGTTTATGGGTGCCGCCACCAGTGGCTAAGGCCCAATTTTTCAGCCCCTGTTTTACAGGGGCGTGTACTTACAATTTTTTTAGCAATAATTTGCCATAGGGCTCATTGCTGTGCTCCAAGTACAGTATCTGTGAGGGGTTGTAGTGTTGTGCCACCAGTGCCTAAGGCCCAATTTTTCAGCCCCTGTTTAACAGGGGCGTGTCATTACAATTTTTGAAGCAATACTTTGCAACAGGGCTCATTGCTGTGCTCCAAGTACAGTATCTGTGAGGGGTTGTAGTGTTGTGCCACCAGTGCCTAAGGCCCAATTTTTCAGCCCCTGTTCAACAGGGGCATGCAATTACAATTCTTGATGTAATAATTCACAGCAGGGCCCATTCCTGCACCCACCAAGAGTAAGTCTGAGGGCTTACAGTGTTGTGGCAACGCCACCACCACCACCACCACGAAAGGCCCAATTTTTCAGCCCCTGTTCAAAAGGGGCATGTAATTACAATTCTTGATCTAATAATTCACAGCAGGGCCCATTCCTGCACCCACCAAGAGTAACTCTGAGGGCTTACAGTGTTGTGGCAACACCACCACCACCACCACCACCACGAAAAGCCCAATTTTTCAGCCCCTGTTCAACAGGGGCATGCAATTACAATTCTTGATCTAATAATTCACAGCAGGGCCCATTGCTGCACCCACCAAGAGTAACTGTCAGGGCTTACAGTGTTGTGGCACCAGCACCACCATCAAAGCCCCAATTTTTACTACCACTGTTCAAGAATTATATGTAATTAAAATTCATGATATAATAGTTGACAGCAGGGCGTTCCAGCACCAACCAAGAGTAACTGTGAGTGCTTACAGTGTTGTGCCAACACCAACAACTAAGGGGCCTATTTCTGCAGAGTATATACGGCAGGTCCCTACTTTCAAACATCCAACTTACAAACGACTCCTACTTGCAAACGAAAGAAGACAACAGGAAGTGAGAGGAAATCTACCCCTAGGAAGGAAAATTCTCTCCTGTAAGAATAAATATGGGAGAAAGGTGTCTCCTCTGTACTGATGCTTTATCAGCAATCCTTGTTTCAAGAAAAACACCACATTTCAAAAACAGTTGTCATTGGGACGGAAAGTGAGGTGAAATGTTCTGAACAGGGGCACAGACAGCAAAACAAATGTTACAGGGGTGATAACCCTTACCTATGTTTCCCAAAAAGTTTAAAAATAGATTTTTGGGCTGGAGCTACACTTCAACAATGTACCTGTTCAAAATTACAAACACATTCTACATAAGAACAAACCTACAGTCCCTGTCTTGTATGCACCGCCTGTATACGGCTGTTCAGAGTATATAGGGCCTTTTTTATTTTATGTGCGGGGTTCCCCTTAATATCCATACAAGACCCAAAGGGGCTGGTAATGGGCTGGGGTAGGGGGGGGGGGTCATGGGGTAGCTATGCCATTTTTCTTAAAGATTTTCATCCATATTACTGGGACCAGACATTACATTAAAGCCGCAAGAAGTTTTAAATGGCTTTTTTTTCCTTTAGAAGTGTCATTTTGTGCAGGGACAGTTCTAAACACGGGAAACACGTGGCACTTCACAGGCATACTTTAGACACCCCCCAGGTACGATATTTAAAGGAATATTTGACTTTTTTTTTTTCACTTTATGCATCATTAAAATGACTGCTCCCGAAAAACGACCGTTTTTAAAACTTCTTTTTGCATTGATACATGTCCCCTGGTGCAGAACCCGGGTTCCCAAACCCTTTTTAGGACAATAACATGCATAATAGTTGTTATAATTAGCACTTTAGAATTCGAACGTTCGCATCCATTGTATTTAATAGGGTTCTAATGTTCGTACGAACTTTCGGTCCGTTCGCGGGTTCTGGTGCGAACCGAACCCGGGGGTGTTCGGCTCATCACTACTCAAAGATAAAGAATCATATCAATTAATACAAAGTGTAATCAGCTGACCATTTCCTGACTACATGCCTACGCCAGGAGCTGGGCTGGAAAGACCAAAATTATTTATTAATTTATACATGGTTTGGGTCTTTCCAACCCTACCCTTCACATGAGCATGCAGATGAGAAATGGTCAGCTGATTACTCCTTATGTTAATTTACACAGGTATTATAATATCAAAAATATAGAAGCAAGCTGATCTCACAGCTGGTTTATAATTTCGGTAGCAAACAACATGGAGAAAAAAAATGATCCCTTCTGATAATTGATTACATATTATAGGCTAGATACAGGCACAAAACCTTACATCTTGGTTGTACAGAACCACCAAGGGACCAACAAAATAGTTCTATAGAGCCTGCTTACATAGTTAGTCAGGTTGAAAAAAGCCACAAGTCCATCCAGTTCAACCATAAAATATATATATATATATATATATATATATATATATATATATATATATATATATAATATCAAACAATCCCATATACCCAATTCTATACTCACAGTTGATCCAGAGGAAGGCGAAAAACCCCAGCAGAGCACGATCCAATTTGCTACAGCAGGAGAAAAAATTCCTTCCTGATCCCCCGAGAGGCAATCGGATTTTCCCCCGATTAACTTTGCCTATAAATGTTAGTACTCAGTTATATTATGTACATTTAGGAAAGAATCCAGGCCTTTCTTAAATCAATCTACTGAGCTGGCCAGATCCACCTCTGCAGAGAGTCAGGAACAGGAACAGCCTGGACATCTGAAATACACATAGATTTGTAGGCAGTAAAAACTTTCTCCCAAAACTCCACCATATGTGAAAGGTAGGTGCCTACTTCCTTCAAACATCACCAACAAACATTTTTTGTTGGTGATTGCAACAGGGGTCACTTTGGGCACAGGTGAGCAAGAAAATAATGGACATTAAGAATATGTCTTGGATTGCTTTAAAATGGGACAGTGATATTTTTCCACAATATTCCCCAGGATATCTGTAAAGAACTATTTACTGTTTGATTATGAACTCAACAGGTTAACTGAAAAGTTACTCCTTCATGATGTTGGGACACATACTGTTAGATGGTAATGTCACCACATCCAGCCCCCACCTGTGTCTGCTAAGATGTCAGATGTGTATTGGGAGACAGTGAGGCTAGCCTAAAGGTCATGTGTCTGAGTCATCACTGTAGTTAATTAGCTCATGTAAATTAGGTCTGGTCAAAGGTGTATTGTCTGAGGAGAATGTAAGAACCTCCTCTCTGTGTGTATAAAACTGGGAGTTTGTCATAAAAAAATTTCAGTCCAGTTCGAAACTTCATACAGAGTGTTTGTCTCGTATGTTTGGAAGGATTAATCCTATGGGAAGCGGTCGCCTGACTGTGGAGGATCGGCAGTGGATGTGTGTCCAGAGAGGAAATATCCTAAACGGCGTTAACCCCTTTCATACTTGGGGTGCCGTTACAGTGATGTTGCCACCACAGAAGATCCTGGTGGAGATCTTCTCCTCCCTGCCTGGGACACAGCTAACATATTCCGAAGGTGAACTTTAACAATTCTCTACTCCAGCCTCGCTCAACCTTTATTCTCCAAGAAAGATGTGTTTAAAAAAACTGCTGCGCAAATACTGTGTGACATAAAAAAATTGCAATACTTACCATTTTATTCTATATGGCCTCTGCTAAAAAAAATATATATATAATGTTTGGGGGTTCTAAGTGTAACACACACGCCCTTTTCCTCCCCGTCTTTGGCTCACTCACAGGAGGAAAAGGCACGCCACGCCACCATGCCCGTACCCTCTGGTTTGCAGAGGTTAAGCACACTTATAACTTATGGGTCTTGCAGCAAGGTTCTCCATAAAGTTGGTTCTTGTCCCCTAAAATGTAAAGGACAAGTCTCTATACCCCCAAGTAACTCCAAGGTCCACACCAGTAGCAACTCCAACGTAGAGTTTATTTTTCTTATGCATGAATAACCACACAGTTGAGAAGAGAGAAAGGTGTTAGAAAGGGCAGATCAGATTCAGACACTCCTGGCTTCTTCGCCACTCGATCCTGAGTGGGTATAGCTCACCCAAATAGTCACCCAATGGCACTAGCAGCCGGCATGTAGCTCGAACAGTCAATCAGATTCCCTTGATAGATGCAATCGGGAGATCCTCTGCCACAGAAGCTATAGTGTCCCGAACCTCCTAAAGGTTACGTTGTTAGATCCCTTTTCGGATGGATGACATCTCTCCAGAGAGTTACTGGGCCCCTTCCTTCACTGTGATCTCTCACCAGTCCTTCGGAACGGTCCTCCCCCAGCCTCCTCTTCCAGATGCGGGTCCCCTCACAAGGCGTCACCCTGAGATTCTTCCTCCCCGAGATGGGCTCCAGCTAAAGGTGCTGGGCCCAGAGCTGAAGTTGCAGTCCCAGGACTAAAGGTGCCTGGGACTGAGGCGCACGTGGCCCCATGGCCTGGAGGGCCATGCACTCAAACTTGGACTCCAGAATCGTAGGTTCCCCCCGGGTACAGGTCCCCTGGGTAGTAAGTCCACCCTGACCATTGGCGTCTGCCCCTTTTGTACCCTCTCCCGGCATGCACAGTGGGTAGACCACGGCCACTGCACGGCTGCCGAGAGAGGACACCCAATTGCCACTCCATCATCTGTGGTTCAACCCTGAGTACAAGTGACAGCACCGCCCATACTTCTAAAGGGAACTGCACGCCAGGTGAAAACAGCAGCAAGGCAGAGTCCAATAAATTGGAAGATCCGAGCCAACTACCACTCGAATCACCCCTAAATTTAGTATAGCAGCCCCCTAAATTGGGACCCCCGCTAGATAAGTAATTTTCTAGAAAAAGAGATCATTTGTAGTCAGCGGGAACAATGCCATCCTTACAGACAGCTGAAAATATCAGATCATGGTGTCATAGTGTTGGCACTGCCAATGGGCATCAGACCCGGAATGATGCAGGTACCATCAGATAGAAATTTAACCACAACCAGCTCTAGGAACCCCTAACAACCTCTGAACCCTGGTTGAGAATGGCTACTCTACTCTATTCAAAACTTAAAAAAAAATATTCCACTTATATAGGTGTTCACTATTGGAGATTTCTGCTCTACTCTTGTTTCAGCAACAGCTAATAGATTTCCTTTCACTTTCTACCTCAATGACAACGGGTTTTAGGATAGAAAGTGAGATTGGATATCACCAATCATGGGCACACAGACAGCTGTACAAACCTAAAAAAAGTTTTTTCCTTCCGTCTGTGGAGCGGATCGGATGACAACGGACTCTACGGTCCGTCGTCATCCGATTCCCCATAGGGGAGAGCGGCGCTCTGACAGGGCGGTCCCTGCACAGTGTGCGGGGACCGCCCAGTCATCCGTCGGCTCAGCGGGGATCAACGGAGCGATCCCCGCTGAGCAAGCGGAGCTTCACGGGGCGGATCTGCACGGATCCGCCCCGTGTGAAAGAGCCCTAAGACAGGTATTTTCACCCACATCTGGGAGTCCTCTCTTCGGGAATCTGCGGGAGTGATGTCACTTCCCCCAGACTTCCCGTAGTGTTCTGGGAGACACTCGGCTCCCAGAACACAGGAGGACGAATCAGAACGGCGCAGCGCAACTTGCGCATGCGCCGTATGGAACCGGGCAGTGAAGCCGCAAGGCTTCACTTCCTGGTTCCCTCAGCGAGGATGGCGGAGGGGGCAGCAGAGTGACGAGCGATCGCTCGTCCTCTGCTGCGGACGTCGCTGGACTCCAGGACAGGTAAGTGTCCAAATATTAAGCTGCTGTAGCTGTAGCTGCTGGCTTTTAATATTTTTTTTTTTGGCGGAGCTCCGCTTTAAGCCCCGTACACACGGTCGGACTTTTGCCCAACAAACTTCGTTTTAAGTAAGTTGGACCAACAGTCCGACGGTGTGTACGCTCCATCGGACAAACTTTTTTTCGTTTGGTTTTGTTTTCATCGGACAAAAGTTGGGTCTGCAAACGGACAAACGTTTGCCCAACAAAAGTCAGATGGAGCAAAGTCCGACCGTGTGTACAGAAAACCATAGAACTTTTGTCCGATGGACAAAACAACTTATGTTAAAATCAACCAACATTAGCAGAAGTTGACCAAAGGATGGCGGTAAAGAGCAGAAAAGAGCAGAAAAACCACGTGATGTTGGAAAAAGTTTTGGGAAAATTTGCAGAAATGTCCTGTGGTGTGTATGCTATGGGTGTGCCCGGCCAACTCCGTTCGGACAAAAATCCACGGAAAAGTCCGATGGAAGTCCGACCGTGTGTACGGGGCTTTAGTTAGCTGAGTTGTTATTCAAAATGAATAGCACCATAATGTGTTAACGCATACGGCATGCATTAGGTAACGTGCGTGTTGCTGCAACATTAGGCCTCATGCCCACGGACGTTTTTACAGCCGCGTTTTTGAGCGTTTTTTACAGCTTAAAAACGCCTGTCCATGTTAGTCTATAGCTTCATGCCCACCTAGACGTTTTTGAGCTGCAAATAGCATAGACGTTTTTAAGCTGTAAAAAAAACCCAGGACCAGTGCGTTCCTCGGCGTCAGAATTAAGGCAGGAAAAAACGCGAGCGTCAAAAAACGCGCAAAAACGCGCACTAACGCGCGGTCGCGTTTTTAGCTCCGACGTTTTTTTTTGTTTTTTTAAAAAAAAAAAAAATTATTTACAATAACATGGACAGGCGTTTTTAACCACTTCGCGCCCGGGCTATAAGCAAAAGACGTCCGCAAAGCGGTCGTCAATTGCTGATAGGACGTCCATGGACGTCCTCTTGTTTACTTCCGCGATGCGCGCCACCGCGGGCGCGCGTCGGGGAAAAACTGTGCCCGCCGTGTCAGGCGAGTGCCGATGCGCGTGCCTAGCGGCCGCGATGTCCGCCAGGTACGAGCGATCGGCTGTCACAGAGCCAGGGACGTGGATCTCTGTGTGTAAACACAGAGATCCACGTCCTGTCAGGGAGAGGAGACCGATGGTGTGTCCCTTGTACATAGGGACAACCATCAGTCACCTCCCCCAGTCAGTCCCCTCCCCCCCACAGTAAGAACATCTAGCAGGGAACATATTAACCCCTTGATCGCCCCCTAGTGGTTAACCCCTTCCCTGCCAGTCACATTTATACAGTAATCAGTGCATATTTTTAGCACTGTTCGCTGTATAAATGTGAATGGTCCAAAAAATGTGTCAAAAGTGTCCGATGTGTCCGCCGTAATGTCACAGTCACAAAAAAAAATATCGCAGATCGACGCCATTACTAGTAAAAAAATAAATTAAAAAATAATAAAAAAAAATCATAATTCTATTCCCTATTTTGTAGGCGCTAAAACTTTTGCGCAAACCAATCACTATACGCCTATTGCGATTTTTTTTTTTTTACCTAAAATATGTAGAATACGTATCGGCCTAAACTGAGGAAAAAAATATTTTTTTTTAAAAAAAAAATGGGATATTAATTATAGCAAAAATTAAAAAATAGTGTTTTTTTCAAAATTGTCGCTCTATTTTTGTTTATAGCGCAAAAAATAAAAACCGCAGAAATGATCAAAGACCACCAAAAGAAAGCTCTATTTGTGGGAAAAAAAGGACGTCAATTTTGTTTGGGAGCCACGTCGCACGACCGCGCAATTGTCATTCAAAGCGTGACGGCGCTGAAACCTGAAATTTCGCCTGGGCAGGAAGGGGGTTATGTGCCCAGTTGTCAAGTGGTTAAGCTCTAAAAAACGCAGCTGTAAAAACGTCAGTGGGCATGAATGTAAACTATACCTAAAGGAATCAAGAAAGCTGCTCAAAGTTAGCTGAACTTGTAGAGCCCACTGCTTCTCTGAAGAGTATTTACAAATAGTAAACCAATATAAAGTGAAAGCTTGCGCTTAGCTGAATATAAAACCTGGAGCTGCTGCACGCAAAAAAAACGGAATACAAGTTCTAGAGTTACAACCAATAAATCAAAAATAATGGTGCACAATCTCCTTACAGGGGTTGTAAACCTTTGTGTTTTTTCACCTTAATGCATCCTATGCATTAAGGTAAAAAAATACCTTGCAGTGTCCGGCCCCCAAGCCCCTGTTTTACTTACTTGAGCCCCGAATTTCCGTGGGCGCGTCCCTGCCGTTGCTCGCTCCGCGAGTTCCCAGCTCTTGATTGGATAGATTGATAGCAGCTCAGCCATTGGCTCCCGCTGCTGTCAATCAAATCCAATGCCGCGGGCACTGGGGGGTGGGGCCGAGTCTGGCATTCAGCATTGGACACCGAATGCTGGACTCGGGAGCGTGCCCGCATGGTAACCCCCTCGGAAGAGAGCTTCCCAGAGAGGGGTTATCTAATGCTGGGAGGAGCCGCGAGAGCCGCCGTGGGACCCCAGAACAGGTGGATCGGGGCCACTCTGTGCAAAACTAACTGCACAGTGGAGGTAAGTATGACATGTTTGTTATTTAAAAAAAAAAAAAAAAAAACACATGTAAAAAAAACTTCTCACAGTGTATATAACAAAGCAAGTCACCCTGCAATAAGCTTCGATCTTAAAGCGGAGGTCCAGCTGTATTTTTTTTTTTTTTTAAAGTCAGCAACTACAAACACTGTAGCTGCTGACTTTTAATAAGGACACTTACCTGTCCAGGGTGCCTGCGATGTCGGCCGCCTGAGGCCGATCCCTTCATCGAATCGAGTCCCAGCGCCGCCATTCGAAGTAAGGGAAACAGGCCGTGGACCCTTGGGGCTTCACTGCCTGTTTCCTACTGCTCATGCGCGAGTTGCGTGGCGCTTTGTGAATGGCCGGCTGTCTTCTGGGGGACACACAGGTCCCAGAAGACAGTGAACCAAAATGTCCCAGAAGACAACATGAGGAGGAGAAGACTGAAGACTACCGCGGAATAGGAAGTGGCAGATTAGGACGATCTGCCTAGCAAAAGCCATGTCTGGTAAGTATAAAAATAAAAAATAAAACTTTTTTTTCCACATTTTTTGGAGCCCTTTTGTCTATTTTTTATTTTTTTTTTGGGGTGGACTAGGGATGAGCTTCGTGTTCGAGTCGAACATACGTTCGACTCGAACATCGGCTGTTCGATCGTTCGACGAAGATCGAACGATTTGGGCCGTTCGCGCCAAATTCGAGTGACGCGAACGGCCCACAATGCACTACGCCATCGCAGTGTCATCCAGGCGCTGTGATTGGCCAAGCATGCACTGTGACCCCGCATGCTTGGCCAATCACAGCGCCGGCAGCGAGGAGAGCAATGATTGGCCACAGGCAGGATGCCTGTGGCCAATTATTGCTGAGGGTGTTTAGTACACGCCCCACACTATAAAAGGCCGCCAGCACGGCGGCCTAGTGTAGTGTGTTCCGGAGCAGGGATAGAGCAGCATAGGCAGGGACAGTGACTTTTATTTCTTTCTTGCTTAACCTGGATTCCTTTAGTTTAGGGAAAGAGAAGGATAGGTAGGGAGAGTGTCAGTGTGTTTTGTGCTTGTGCTATAGTGTGCTTAAAAAAAACATTTTTTCTAGGGACAGAAAACTGTAGGTAGGGAGAGTGTCAGTTTCTTTCACTGTGCAAGTCCTTGTTTCTAGGGACCTGGAAGGACAGTGAGTGAATTCTCCTTGTGCTATATTGTGCTTAAAAAAAACATTTTTTCTAGGGACAGAAAACTGTAGGTAGGGAGAGTGTCAGTTTCTTTCACTGTGCAAGTCCTTGTTTCCAGGGACCTGGAAGGACAGTGAGTGAATTCTCCTTGTGCTATATTGTGCTTAAAAAAAACATTTTTTCTAGGGACAGAAAACTGTAGGTAGGGAGAGTGTCAGTTTCTTTCACTGTGCAAGTCCTTGTTTCTAGGGACCTGGAAGGACAGTGAGTGAATTCTCCTTGTGCTATATTGTGCTTAAAAAAAACATTTTTTCTAGGGACAGAAAACTGTAGGTAGGGAGAGTGTCAGTTTCTTTCACTGTGCAAGTCCTTGTTTCCAGGGACCTGGAAGGACAGTGAGTGAATTCTCCTTGTGCTATAGTGTGCTTAAAAAAAATTTTTTTCTAGGGACAGAAAACTGTAGGTAGGGAGAGTGTCAGTTTCTTTCACTGTGCAAGTCCTTGTTTCTAGGGACCTGGAAGGACAGTGAGTGAATTCTCCTTGTGCTATATTGTGCTTAAAAAAAACATTTTTTCTAGGGACAGAAAACTGTAGGTAGGGAGAGTGTCAGTTTCTTTCACTGTGCAAGTCCTTGTTTCCAGGGACCTGGAAGGACAGTGAGTGAATTCTCCTTGTGCTATATTGTGCTTAAAAAAAACATTTTTTCTAGGGACAGAAAACTGTAGGTAGGGAGAGTGTCAGTTTCTTTCACTGTGCAAGTCCTTGTTTCTAGGGACCTGGAAGGACAGTGAGTGAATTCTCCTTGTGCTATATTGTGCTTAAAAAAAACATTTTTTCTAGGGACAGAAAACTGTAGGTAGGGAGAGTGTCAGTTTCTTTCACTGTGCAAGTCCTTGTTTCCAGGGACCTGGAAGGACAGTGAGTGAATTCTCCTTGTGCTATATTGTGCTTAAAAAAAACATTTTTTCTAGGGACAGAAAACTGTAGGTAGGGAGAGTGTCAGTTTCTTTCACTGTGCAAGTCCTTGTTTCCAGGGACCTGGAAGGACAGTGAGTGAATTCTCCTTGTGCTATAGTGTGCTTAAAAAAAACATTTTTTCTAGGGACAGAAAACTGTAGGTAGGGAGAGTGTCAGTTTCTTTCACTGTGCAAGTCCTTGTTTCTAGGGACCTGGAAGGACAGTGAGTGAATTCTCCTTGTGCTATATTGTGCTTAAAAAAAACATTTTTTCTAGGGACAGAAAACTGTAGGTAGGGAGAGTGTCAGTTTCTTTCACTGTGCAAGTCCTTGTTTCCAGGGACCTGGAAGGACAGTGAGTGAATTCTCCTTGTGCTATATTGTGCTTAAAAAAAACATTTTTTCTAGGGACAGAAAACTGTAGGTAGGGAGAGTGTCAGTTTCTTTCACTGTGCAAGTCCTTGTTTCTAGGGACCTGGAAGGACAGTGAGTGAATTCTCCTTGTGCTATATTGTGCTTAAAAAAAACATTTTTTCTAGGGACAGAAAACTGTAGGTAGGGAGAGTGTCAGTTTCTTTCACTGTGCAAGTCCTTGTTTCCAGGGACCTGGAAGGACAGTGAGTGAATTCTCCTTGTGCTATATTGTGCTTAAAAAAAACATTTTTTCTAGGGACAGAAAACTGTAGGTAGGGAGAGTGTCAGTTTCTTTCACTGTGCAAGTCCTTGTTTCCAGGGACCTGGAAGGACAGTGAGTGAATTCTCCTTGTGCTATATTGTGCTTAAAAAAAACATTTTTTCTAGGGACAGAAAACTGTAGGTAGGGAGAGTGTCAGTTTCTTTCACTGTGCAAGTCCTTGTTTCAAGGGACAGAGAAGGACACCTGAAGGTAGCCCTTATTGCTTTTTTCCCATCTCCCTGCAGGCCATCTATTAGAATGTCTGGAAGGCAAACAAGGAGAGGCAGACAGTCAGGAGGCAATAAAAGAGGGCAAGCAGGCTCTGTGTCTGGGGGCAACAGTGCTGGTCGTGGACGCGGTGCATTGTCATCAGCACATGGCCATGGGACACGCTTGTCCTTCTTTTCGGCAGCTGGACATGTTGAGCCACATCATGCCGAAGACTTGGTAGAGTGGATGACCAAGCCCTCCTCCTCCTCCTCATCCTCTCTCACCCAGGCTCAGGGTACTGGCAAAGCAGCTGCCAAAGCGTCCTCTTCCCTGGTATCAATGTCAGACTCATCATCAGTCACTCCTTCCCTAGACCCACCATGTCCTCCTCCTGAGGAGTCCCCCGAACTGTTTGAGCACAGTGTTGGGTACATGCTCCAGGAGGATGCCCAGCGTTTCGAAGGGTCTGATGATGAAACCCAGCTACAGGAAGGCAGTAGGGTGAGAGCAGACAGAGGGGATGCTCAAGAAGGACACCAATCTGGCAGTCATGTTCCAGCAGCTGCAGCATACTGCCAGATTGGCTCCAGTGATGAGGAGGGAGGGGATGATGAGGTCACTGACTCCACGTGGGTGCCTAATAGGAGAGAGGAGGAGGAGGATGAGGAGGAGGCACATATCCAACGAGACAGGATGCCCTTTGGTGGCCAGCGTAAGGGCAGTACACCGACGGAATCACACCGCAGAGCTCCGCCTGTGCAGGGTGCTGCCTCTGCCCGTCATTCAAAAAGTTCCTTGGTGTGGGCCTTTTTTGAGGCTAGTGCATCAGATCGCACAGCTGCTGTTTGCAACATATGTCTCAAGTATATATCGCGTGGCCAAAACATCAGCCGCTTGGGTACCACATGCCTGACCAGACATATGTTGACCTGCCATGCAGCTCGTTGGCAAGCCTACCTCAAAGACCCACACCAAAGAACAAAGCGGACCTCTCCTTGCACCGCATCAGCTGGGATCTCCAACCCCACTATAACTTCAGTCCTCTCAGAAACATGCACTGAGAGGAATGAAGGTGTAGAATTAGGTGTGTCACAGCCAAGTACTTGCGGCCACTCTGCTAGCAGTACACCGACGTCCGATTCTAGCAGGCAAATTTCCCTGCCCCAGCTGCTGGACCGTCGAAAGAAGTTCACTCCCAGCCATCCACATGCCCAGCGGTTGAATGCTAGCTTGGCTAAATTGCTAGCGCTTCAACTGCTGCCTTTTCAGTTGGTAGACTCGGCCCCCTTCCGTGAGTTTGTGCAATGTGCGGTTCCTCAGTGGCAGGTTCCCAAACGCCACTTTTTCTCACGGAAGGCTATTCCGGCTCTCTACCGGCATGTGGAAGGCAATGTCTTGGCCTCGCTGGACAGGGCGGTCAGCGGTAAGGTGCATATTACCGCTGACTCATGGTCCAGCAGGCATGGACAGGGACGTTACCTTTCTTTCACGGCCCATTGGGTCACTCTTTTGGCAGCTGGGAAGGATGCAGGACAAGGTGCAGTAGTGTTGGAGGTTGTCCCACCGCCACGCCTCCAAAATGCTACTACTGGTTGTGACACACCTCTCTCCTCCACCCCCTCCTCTTCTTCTTCCTCCATGGCCTCTTCCTGTGGTTTGTCCTATGAACCAGCGGTGCTCCGTAGCCGTTCACGGGGCTAGGCAAGTACGCAGGCAAAAAGATGCCATGCCGTGCTTGCGCTGGTGTGTTTGGGGGACAGAAGCCACACTGGGGCAGAGGTCCTGTCTGCTCTGCAGGGCCAGGCCGAGAGGTGGTTGACGCCACGCCAGCTTAAGCCAGGAATGGTGGTTTGCGACAATGGCACCAACCTCCTCTCCGCCCTCCGACAGGGACAACTGACCCATGTGCCCTGTGTGGCTCACGTCCTTAACCTGGTGGTGCAGCGGTTCTTGGGCAGGTACCCGGGCTTACAGGATGTCCTGAGGCAGGCCAGGAAAGTCTGTGTGCATTTCCGCAGATCTTATAATGCCAGTGCTCGCCTGGCTGAGCTGCAAAAGGAGTTGAACCTGCCCAAGAACCGCCTTATATGTGACATGCCCACCAGGTGGAACTCAACGTTGGCCATGCTGCAGCGGCTGCACACGCAGCAGAGGGCCATCAATGAGTACCTGTGCGACTACGGCACCAGGACAGGGTCAGGGGAGCTTGGTTTTTTTTCTCCACGCCAGTGGGGCATGATCAGGGATGCATGCACTGTCCTGGCACCATTTGAGGAGGCCACGAGGATGGTGAGCAGTGACAGTGCATGCATCAGTGACACTGTACCTCTTGTCCACCTGTTGGAGCACACGCTGCGTGGAATAATGGACAGGGCACTTGAGGCAGAACAGAGGCAGGAAGAGGAGGACTTCCTTGCCTCTCAAGGCCCCCTTTACCCAGACAGTGTTCCTTCTGTCCCACCCATCGCACAGGAAGAGGAAGAGGAGGAGGAGGAGGATTGTGTCAGCATGGAGGTGGAGGCTGGCACTCAGCATCATCAGCAGCAGTCTTTTAGGGATGATTTACAGTCCCAAGAAACCAGTGGACTTGTACGTGGCTGGGAGGAGGTGACTGCGGATCATGTCGTCCTTAGTGACCCAGAGGACTCCGGAGCGAATGCCTCAGCAAACCTACGCTGCATGGCCTCCCTGATCCTGCAAAGTCTGCGGAAGGATCCTCGTATTCTTCGGATCAAGGAGAGGGACCATTACTGGCTGGCCACTCTCCTTGATCCACGGTACAAGGGTAAGGTTGCGGACCTTATGTTACCGTCGCAGAGGGAGCAGAGGATGAGACAACTCCGGGAGGCCTTGCAGAAAGGTCTGTGCAACGCGTTCCCAGAGACTGGGAGGTTACAAACTCCTGGTCCAGGACAACGAGTTGCTGAGGCTTCGGCCAGTCAAAGAAGGAGCGGTGGGGAAGGTGGCCGTCTGACCGATGCGTTCAGACGATTCTTTAGTCCGCAGCCCCAAAGTATGATTGGTTCCAGCAACCATCGCCAGCGTCTGATAAACATGGTGCAGGAATATCTAGGGGCAAGGTCAGACTTGGACACCTTCCCCACCGAAAATCCTCTGGCTTACTGGGTCTTGAGGATGGATCACTGGCCAGAGCTTGCACAGTATGCAATTGAGCTACTGGCCTGTCCTGCATCCAGCGTTCTTTCGGAACGCACATTCAGTGCTGCTGGAGGATTTGTCACGGATCACAGGGTGCGCCTGTCCACCGACTCGGTTGATCGACTGACTTTCATCAAGATGAACCAGTCTTGGATCACCACCAGCTACCACACACCTGATGCTGATATAACAGACTAATTGATTTTAACATGTCACGTCCCTTCAAGACTGATGCTGATGCTGAGTGCCTGTGCTGTTATGTTGACTGGCTATCCTCCTCCTCCGAGTCCTCAATGATACGATTGATGATGATAGCTTGGAAGATCATTTTTGTTTATGGGTGCCGCCACCAGTGGCTAAGGCCCAATTTTTCAGCCCCTGTTTTACAGGGGCGTGTACTTACAATTTTTTTAGCAATAATTTGCCATAGGGCTCATTGCTGTGCTCCAAGTACAGTATCTGTGAGGGGTTGTAGTGTTGTGCCACCAGTGCCTAAGGCCCAATTTTTCAGCCCCTGTTCAACAGGGGCATGCAATTACAATTTTTGATGTAATAATTCACAGCAGGGCCCATTCCTGCACCCACCAAGAGTAAGTCTGAGGGCTTACAGTGTTGTGGCAACGCCACCACCACCACCACCACGAAAGGCCCAATTTTTCAGCCCCTGTTCAAAAGGGGCATGTAATTACAATTCTTGATCTAATAATTCACAGCAGGGCCCATTCCTGCACCCACCAAGAGTAACTCTGAGGGCTTACAGTGTTGTGGCAACACCACCACCACCACCACCACCACGAAAAGCCCAATTTTTCAGCCCCTGTTCAACAGGGGCATGCAATTACAATTCTTGATCTAATAATTCACAGCAGGGCCCATTGCTGCACCCACCAAGAGTAACTGTCAGGGCTTACAGTGTTGTGGCACCAGCACCACCATCAAAGGCCCAATTTTTACTACCACTGTTCAACAATTATATGTAATTAAAATTCCTGATATAATAGTTGACAGCAGGGCGTTCCAGCACCAACCAAGAGTAACTGTGAGTGCTTACAGTGTTGTGCCAACACCAACAACTAAGGGGCCTATTTCTGCAGAGTATATACGGCAGGTCCCTACTTTCAAACATCCAACTTACAAACGACTCCTACTTGCAAACGAAAGAAGACAACAGGAAGTGAGAGGAAATCTACCCCTAGGAAGGAAAATTCTCTCCTGTAAGAATAAATATGGGAGAAAGGTGTCTCCTCTGTACTGATGCTTTATCAGCAATCCTTGTTTCAAGAAAAACACCACATTTCAAAAACAGTTGTCATTGGGACGGAAAGTGAGGTGAAATGTTCTGAACAGGGGCACAGACAGCAAAACAAATGTTACAGGGGTGATAACCCTTACCTATGTTTCCCAAAAAGTTTAAAAATAGATTTTTGGGCTGGAGCTACACTTCAACAATGTACCTGTTCAAAATTACAAACACATTCTACATAAGAACAAACCTACAGTCCCTGTCTTGTATGCACCGCCTGTATACGGCTGTTCAGAGTATATAGGGCCTTTTTTATTTTATGTGCGGGGTTCCCCTTAATATCCATACAAGACCCAAAGGGGCTGGTAATGGGCTGGGGTGGGGGGGGGGGGGTCATGGGGTAGCTATGCCATTTTTCTTAAAGATTTTCATCCATATTACCGGGACCAGACATTACATTAAAGCCGCAAGAAGTTTTAAATGGCTTTTTTTTCCTTTAGAAGTGTCATTTTGTGCAGGGACAGTTCTAAACACGGGAAACACGTGGCACTTCACAGGCATACTTTAGACACCCCCCAGGTACGATATTTAAAGGAATATTTGACTTTTTTTTTCACTTCATGCATCATTAAAATGACTGCTCCCGAAAAACGACCGTTTTTAAAACTTCTTTTTGCATTGATACATGTCCCCTGGTGCAGAACCCGGGTTCCCAAACCCTTTTTAGGACAATAACATGCATAATAGTTGTTATAATTAGCACTTTAGAATTCGAACGTTCGCATCCATTGTATTTAATAGGGTTCTAATGTTCGTACGAACTTTCGGTCCGTTCGCGGGTTCTGGTGCGAACCGAACCCGGGGGTGTTCGGCTCATCACTAGGGTGGACCTCCGCTTTAATAAAAAAAAAAAAAAATTCATGTGTGAGCAATAAATATTTCAATGAATCCAAACTGATTATACAATCCAGAAAACGGGTATCTCACATCTGATGTGAACATATCCACTTCGTATCAATTTTGACACTTGTAAACAAGTAAAAATCTACTTTTTTTTGCTAGAAAATTACTTAGAACCCCCACACATTATATATATACATATATATATATTTTTAGCAGAGGCCCTATAGAATAAAATGGTAGGTATTGCATTTTTTTATGTCATTGCACAGCAGTTTTTCAAACAATTTTTTGGGAAAAAATACACTTCAATGATTTAGAAAAAAAAAAAAACAGTAAAGTTAGCCCAATTTTTTAATATAATGCGAAAGATGATGTTATATAGATACCTAACATGTCATGCTTTAAAAATTGCATCTTCCTGTGGAATGGCGGCAAACTACGGAGCTTACAATTCTCAATAGGCGACACTTTAAATGCCTTTACATCAGGGGTCTCAAACTGGTGGCCCTCCAGCTGTTGCGAAACTACAAGTCCCATCATGCTTCTGCCTGTGAGAGTCATGCTTGTAACTGTCGCCTTGCAATGCCTCATGGGACTTGTAGTTTCACAACAGCTGGAGGGCCGCTAGTTTGAGACCCCTGCTTTACAGGTTACCGCCAGTTTAGAGTTGCACGGGAGGTCTGGTGCTAGAATTATTCTCAAAAAGGAAAGAGAAAACCGTGCTAATGGATAACATGTATTAAGTGAGTTAAACAAATTAATATAATTCCTATTGTGCAGCAACTCATTCGTGAGATATACACAGTCCAAAGCAAATGTTAATATTGAGTCACGCTAAATATAATAGTGTCCATTCAAAAAATTATGAAAAAAATAAAAGAATTGATCAAAACATAAAAAAAAAGTCTGCATGTGATGAAATGATTAAATCATATAGTCTTTGCTTGAAAGTCATCAACATCCACCACCGTAAGAAGAAAAGGTCCTCTGTGCAAACACCATCATCTGCAAAAATGCTCGCTTACCAGCTAGTAATGACCCCTTATTACAGGGGGTCAATCACGCCAGTGGCTATATTCCCAGCCGGGGCCTTGATGTCATCTGCAGATCCTCCTATAGCAGTCCTCTTGGCAGCGTTATCACGGAGATACCCCAAAACAAGAACAAGCTCCACATAGCGTAGAAATGTAACCACTTTAATATAAACAACTAGACTGTTGCACTTACATTGTATCAATGTTACACTGCCTTAAAATAAACGCCGGCCAGCACACAATACAATACCCGGAGTAATTTATGCGTTTGCATTTACGCGTAAGCAACACGGTGGGAAGGGGCGTGTTAATTTTTTTATTTATTTATTATTATTTATTTTATACAAATATTTTATACAAAATGTATTGCTATCACAAGGGATAAACAACATTCCTTGTGACAGTATGGGCTGTCCTCTTTATGGAGAGATCTGGGGTCAAATCTCTCCTCTGGCCTCCCATGCAGCCGATCAGACAAAGATCGGTCTGATTGGCTGCTAGCGGCCAGGTGAACAAAGAGGCGGAACCAGAAGTGACAAAATACCCGTTGCTCCCGGTGTCCAGGGTTACAGAGAGAGAGGAACAACGTCAGTTCCTCTCTCTCTGTTCAGCGCAGTGGGACCCCCTTCCGCCACCCGCAGAAGTGATCGAGTGGCTAATTAGCCACTTGAATCACTTCTGCTACAAAGATAATCGCCGGCTGAAAAGATCCATACTGGGATGATGCCTGTAGGTGCAGGCATCACCCCGGTATAACTACTGAAACGTCCATGGACTTCCTACAGACGGCAAGTAGATATATATCCAAAATCAGTATTACATAAATCATACAAAAATAAAAAAACTTCAGCCCTAAAAAGTCCAGAAATTGCGCAACATAAAGTGCTCAGTGCTCTTAAGAACCAAAGTGCAGTCATGCTCAAAGTGCCCATGAGGAAAAAGGGCCTCTTACTGGACCGCACTGATCTCAAATGATAGAGATCACTATATAGAGATGTCCTAGTATATGTCCAAGGAGCTGAAGCTTCCAGCCACAGGTTGGCGCTCAGATTTGTGACCCCTGCAGTTTAAATAGACAGCCCAGTCTCCGGTATCCGCTAACCCTCTGTTGACACTCGCCGATTAAACTCCGACACTCGTATATGACAGACATAAAGGGAGAAAGAATGGTGTCATTAATTTATTTAGACAAATACTACATTTACATGAGTAACAATATAATATGTATTTTGTAGACAGCTATGTGAAGCCATGGCCACGGAGTCATCCGAACAGCCCTGTCGTGAACCAATTCCGTCCGACGCGTTTCCTTATGCAAGGCATCCTCTGGGATTGAAGGACTGAACATTTTATGTTGCACAATTTATGGAATTTTAGGGACTGAAGATTTTTTCATTTTGTATGATTTATGTAATACTGATTTTGCATATATATGTTCACATCAGATGTGAGATACCCGTTTTTTGCACATTTATAGATTGTATAATAAGTTTGAGTTATATTAACCACTTAACGACCGCTCACTGTATATATACGTCGGCACAATGGCACCGACAGGCACAATCACGTAGAGTGTACGTGATTGCCTTTGTACAGTTGGGGGGTCCAATCGGACCCCCCTTCTGTACAGTGAGCGGTCGGAATTCGTTGGGGAGCGATCCGACATGAGGGGACGGCCGTTCGATTCCGGCTACCCCCCCCCGCGATCGCTCCCGGCGAATGGAAATGCCCCCTCTGTCTGTGTAATGTACACACAGGCAGAGGAAGCAGGAGGAAGTGATGTCATCTCTTGTGCGGCGCTCACATATACCAAGCGCCGTACAAGAGAAGACATCAAGGTTAGTGCACAAACACTACAATAACACCAGCACACATAGGCACATAAATCGCCCCCCCAGATCACCCCCCAGCCCCCAGTCACAGTGTCACTGATTGCAGTGACCATTTATTTACTGATCACTGCAATCAGTGACATTTGTGACTGTAAAAGTGTCACTACATTTAGTTTTAGGTCCAGTGTAGCCCCCTAACCCCCCCTAATAAAGGTTTAACCCCTTGATCACCCCCCAGATAACCCTTTCACCCCCTAGCACCGCCGTCGCTAAGCGATCATTTTTCTGATCGCTGTCTTAGCGTCGGTGATGCAGATCGGTACCCAGTAATTTTTTTTAGGTTCGCCGCATGTTTTTATAGCGTTGGGTACCCCCATAAATTATCTAATAAAGGTTTAACCCCCTTCATCGCCCCCCAGGTAACCCTTTCACCCCCTATCACCACTGTCGCTAAGCGATCATTTTTCTGATCGATGTCTTAGCGTCGGTGATGCAGATCGGTAGCCAGTATTTTTTTTTTAGGTTCGCCGCAGGTTTTTATAGCGTCGGGTACCCCCATAAATTATCTAATAAAGGTTTAACCCCCTTCATCGCCCCCAGGTAACCCTTTCACCCCCTATCACCACTGTCGCTAAGCGATCATTTTTCTGATTGCTGTCTTAGCGTCGGTGATGCAGATTGGTAGCCAGTAATTTTTTTTAGGTTCGCCGCCGGTTTTTATAGCGTTAGGTACCCCCATATATTATCTAATAAAGGTTTTAACCCCCTAATTGCCCCTAGTTAACCCTTTCACCAGTGATCATCATATAAGTGTTACGGGTGACGCTGGTTAGTTAGTTTGCTTTTTATAGTGTCAGGGCACCCGCCGTATATAACCCAATAAAGGTTTAACCCCCTGATCGCCCGGCGGGTGATATCAATTAGGTTTTAGCGTCAGAGAGGGTCTGCGTCACACCCCAGGCAGCGTCAGGTTAGTGCCAGTAACGCTAACACCCACGCGTGAAGCATACACCTCCCTTAGTGGTATAGTATCTGAACAGATCAATATCTGATCTGATCAGATCTATACTAGCGTCCCCAGCAGTTTAGGGTTCCCAAAAACGCAGTGTTAGCGGGATCAGCCCAGATACCTGCTAGCACCTGCGTTTTGCCCCTCCGTCCAGCCCAGGCCACCCAAGTGCAGTATCGATCGATCGCTGTCACTTACAAAACACAACACACATAACTGCAGCGTTCGCAGAGACAGGCCTGATTCCTGCGACTCCAGTGCTGTAGGAGGTGATTTCACCACCACAGTTAAAAAAAAAAGCAAATATGCTGAAGCATTGGGGCAGCAGGGGCGGAGGAGTGATTTTGCTCCTAATGCCGCGTACATACGGTCGAAATTCCGACGGAGGCTTGCCCGTGGATAAGTCCGACCATGTGTGTGCGGCATAACTTTTTTGCGGGAGGATGCCCCCATGCTTCGGCATATATAAATGGTGCATGTATGCCCATCATTAGAAGTGGGTGGATGAAGGGCGGTATTCTAATGGTGGGCATACCCACCAATCAATCTCTTTTTTCGTTCAGCCACCTGGCTGCATGAAAAAAAAAGATTACAATACATGTCCAACAAGGACCAGCAACATACTGGTATGTTGCTGGACTTTGAATGGTTATACCAGATTGATGCCTGTGGGTTTAGGTATCATCTTGGTATCATTCTTTTCAGCCAGCGGCCGGCTTTCATGTAAAAGCAATCCTAGTGGCTAATTAGCCTCTGGACTGCTTTTACAAGCAGTGGGAGGGAATGTCCCCCCCCCGGATATAAAAAGCGCCATTAGGAAATTGGGAAAGCATTTTATCACACCGATCTTGGTGTGGTCAGATGCTTTGAGGGCAGAGGAAAGATCTAGGGTCTAGACCCCAGTTTTTCAAAAAAAGAGTACCTGTCACTACCTATATGCTATCATAGGGGATATTTACATTCCCTGAGATAACAATAAAAATGATAAAAAAAAAAATATATGGAAGGAACAATTTAAAAATAAAATAAAAAAGCAAAATTAATAATAAAAAAAAAAAAAAAAAAGCACCCCTGTCCTGCTCTGCTCTTGCCCAATGGCGAACGGAAGCGTCGGTCTGGCGTCATATGTAAACAGAAATTGCACCATGCATGTGAGGTATCACCGCAAAGGTCAGATCGAGAGCAGTAATTTTAGCAGTAGACCTCCTCTGTAAATCTAACGGGGTAACCTGTAAAGGCTTTTAAAGGCTTTTAAAAATGTATGTAGTTTGTCGCCAATGCGCGTTTGTGTGAAATTTTAAAGCATGTCATGTTTGGTATCTATGTACTCGGCCTAAGATCATCTTTTTTATTTCATCAAACATTTGGGCAATATAGTGTGTTTTAGTGCATTAAAATTAAAAAAAAGTGTATTTTTCCCCAAAAAATGCGTTTGAAAATTCGCTGCGCAAATACTGTGTAGAAAAAAAAAATGCAACACCCACCATTTTATTCTGTAGAGCCTTTGCTTTAAAAATATATATAATGTTTGGGGGTTCAACATAATTTTCCTGCAAAAAAAAATATGTTTTCATGTAAACAAAAAGTGTCAAAAAGGGCTTTGTCTTCAAGTGGTTAGAAGAGTGGATGTAAGCTTCCTAATGTTGTGTATAAAATGCCAGAATAGTTCAAAACCCCCCCAAATGACCCCATTTTGGAAAGTAGACACCCCACGCTATATACTGAGAGGCATGTCGAGTCCATGGAATATTTTATATGTTGACACAAGTTGCGGAAAAAAGACAATTTTTTTTTTTTCTGCACAAAGTTGTCACTAAATGATATATTGCTCAAACATGCCATGGGCATATGTGGAATTACACCCCAAAATACATTCTGTTGCTTCTCCTGAGTACGGGGATACCACATGTGTGAGACTTTTGGGAGCCTAGCCGCGTACGGGACCCCAAAAACCAAGCACCGCCTTCAGGCTTTCTAAGGGTGTAAATTTTTGATTTCACTTCTCACTGCCTATCACAGTTTCGGAGGCCATGGAATGCCCAGATGGCACAAACCCCCCCAAATGACCCCATTTTGGAAAGTAGACACCCCAAGCTATTTGCTGAGAGTTATGGTGAGTATTTTGCAGATCTCGCTTTTTGTCACAAAGTTTTGAAAATTGAAAAAAAAAAAAAAAATTTCTTTCTTCATTTTCAAAAACAAATGAGAGCTGTAAAATACTCACCATGCCTCTCATCAAACAGCTTGGGGTGTCTACTTTCCAAAATGGGGTCATTTGGGGGGGTTTTGTGCTATTTTGGCATTTTATGGCCTTCGAAACTGTGATAGGTAGTGAGGAGTCAAATCAAAAATTTGTGCCTAGAAAGCCTGAAGGCAGTGCTTGGTTTTCGGGGTCCCGTACGCGGCTAGGCTCCTAAAAAGTCCCACACATGTGGTATCCCCGTACTCAGGAGAAGCAGCAAAATGTATTTTGGGGTGCAATTCCACATATAACCATGGCATGTGTGAGCAATATATCATTTAGTGACAACTTTTTGTAATTTTTTTTTTTGTCATTATTCAATCACTTGGGACAAAAAAAAAATATTCAATGGGCTCAACAGGCCTCTCAGCAATTTCCTTGGGGTGTCTACTTTCTAAAATTGGGTCATTTGGGGGGGTTCTGTGCTATTTTGGCATTTTATGGCCTTCAAAACTGTGATAGGTAGTGAGGAGTGAAATCAAAAATTTGCGCCCTTAGAAATCCTGAAGGCGGTGCTTGGTTTCCGGGGTCCCGTACGTGGCTAGGCTCCTAAAAAGTCCCACACATGTGGTATCCCCGTACTCAGGAGAAGCAGCAGAATGTATTTTGGGGTGCAATTCCACATATAACCATGGCATGTGTGAGCTATATATCATTTAGTGACAACTTTTTGTAATTTTTTATTTTTTTTTGTCATTATTCAATCACTTGGGACAAAAAAAAAAAAAATATTCAATGGGCTCAACATGCCTCTCAGCAATTTCCTTGGGGTGTCTACTTTCCAAAATGGGGTCATTTTGGGGGGGGGGGGGTTTGTACTGCCCTGCCATTTTAGCACCTCAAGAAATGAGATAGGCAGTCATAAATTTAAAGCTGTGTAAATTCCAGAAAATGTACCCTAGTTTGTAAACGCTATAACTTTTGCGCAAACCAATAAATATACACTTATTGACATTTTTTTTACTAAAGACATGTGGCTGAATACATTTTGGCCTAAATGTATGACTAAAATTGAGTTTATTCGATTTTTCTTATAACAAAAAGTAGAAAATATCATTTTTTTTCAAAATTTTTGGTCTTTTTCCGTTTATATCGCAAAAAATAAAAATCGCAGAGGCAATCAAATACCATTAAAATAAAGCTCTATTTGTGGGAAGAAAAGGACGCAAATTTCGTTTGGGCACAACATTGCATGTCTGCACAATTTACAGTTAAAGCAGCGCAGTGCAAAATTCTGAATTCACCTCTGGTCCTTTAGCTACCAAATGGTCCGGGGCTTAAGTGGTTAAATATTTATTGTTCACACATGAATTTTATTTTTTTATTTACTAAGATCGAGGCTTATCCATTGCAGTGTGACTTGCTTTGTTATATACACTGTGAGAAGGTTTTTATTTTTACACAAATAATTTTTTACACACGTGTTCACTATAGATTATGAGTATGATTTAAGCAAATCGCGCACAATTCTTTTTGATTTATTGAGTGTTTACAGCTTTAACCTGTGTAAAAGACATTAGGAGAGAGTAATAGTGAAAGGGGATGTGAAGGGAGCTTCCCTTATTATCATTTAATGAATGCTATCCTGTCAGCTAAAAGGCTGTCCTGCAAGACTATGCTGCATGTGTGAAGATCAGAGCATTTCCCACTGACTGCCATCCTAGGGTGACATGCAGATATCAGCTCAGTGTGGAATTAGTTGGAAGAGGTAATTCTCAATTAAAAAAACACATTTAGGAAAAGCTGCCATGTAACGTCACCTATAGGAAGGAAGCAGCAACAGAGAAGCAGGAAAGGTGGTCAATCATGTGCTTGTCAGCTATTATATGAAGCTGCACGTTACCTGCTCTATTAAGGCATTTATGAGACAAACTGCACAGATGCTTCCTAAATGTTAACTCACTGTATATACAGTCAGGTCCATAAATATTGGGACATCGACACAATTCTAATCTTATTGGCTCTATACACCACCACAATGGATTTAAAATAAAACAAACAAGATGTGCTCTAACTGTCTCTAAACTTTCAGCTTTAATTTGAGGGTATTTACATCCAAATCAGGTGAACGGTGTAGGAATTCCAACAGTTTGTATATGTTCCTCCCACTTTTTAAGGGACCAAAGTAATGGGACAGATTAACAATCATAAATCAAACTTTCACATTTTAATATTTGGTTGCAAATCCTTTGCAGTCAATTACAGCCTGAAGTCTGGAACGCATAGACATCACCAGACGCCGGGTTTTATCCCTGGTGATGCTCTGCCAGGCCTCTACTGCAACTGTCTTCAGTTCCTGCTTGTTCTTGGGGCATTTTCCCTTCAGTTTTGTCTTCAGCAAGTGAAATGCATGCTCAATCGGATTCAGGTCAGGTGATTGACTTGGCCATTGCATAACATTCCACTTCTTTCCCTTAAAAAACTCTTTGGTTGTGTAGCAATACCCCCAGTTAAGAGGGCTGCTGATATAGATTTTGGGCCTGTAACACACTGCTGTCAACCCCCAGTAACTGGCTCTAACCTCCCTTGGCACAGATAGCAGTAAATATGGTATTGTGAAGCCCGCTAGCTAAGGGGATCACAATACCTCAATAAACATATAACCACACAGCGTATTTGCTTAACCACAAGTAAGTTTTACTGAATATAAAGCATGAAGTTAGACAATAGTACATGTGCCTATGTAGAACCCTGCAATGTAACTGTTAAGCATGTAAACAAGTAATAAGTTCTAATGGTATTTCACACACTAAATGTCAATCAACTACGCTCGCGAGCTTCCCCCTCATGGGCAAAGATGGCGCCCAAACAGTGTCTAATTGCTTTAGAGTCAGGCCAGATACGATGCTCCGTTGGGAGATATCTTCGCTAGCAATGGCGGTGCACTTAAAAAAGGGTATTTGTAATCCACAGGGAAAAAGAACAGTAATTTACTCGATATGCAATAAAGGGTTCAACTATTGCTGCACAACACACTGTCCCTCTTGCGTGCAAATGCGACACTCTGGCAAACTGTCGTCCCTGAACAAGGGAGCATGAGCCTAAAGATTAGTCAATTAATCCTTGAGCAAGTGCTCTCTCACCCAACCGGACCAGTCCGTACAACCGACTTCCGTAACTGGGCTCATGTACAGTCTCACAACTCCCGTAGTCTCCGATCCTCCCGACAGTCCTTAGAAGGATGATGGACGAGGTAACTCTTGGGTTCTCCCGTGAAGGCCGGAGGCTCTTTGGATCACAAGGCCCGACTCTCAGGCCCAGTCCAACGCCAGACCCAGCGTAGGCTCCACTTGCTTGGTGAGCGACGTCCAAAGAGACCCGCGTGTTGCTTCACTCCTCCTTAAATAGGCCTTCCCCAGCAGACCTTGCGCCAGGCAATGCACTGTGGGTGTCCCGCTGTACTCTGGGTATAGTAGTCTTTTAGGCTCCTTAAAGTGACACTCCGCTACAGTTGCTTTCGCAGGATGCTTCGGGTCATTGTCCATCTGCACTGTGAAGCGCCGTCCAATGAGTTCTGAAGCATTTGGCTGAATATGAACAGATATTTTTGCCCGAAACACTTCAGAATTCATCCTGCTGCTTTTGTCAGCAGTCAAATCATCAATAAATACAAGGGAACCAGTTCGATTGGCAGCCATACATGCCCACGCCATGACACTAGCACCACCATGCTTCACTGATGAGGTGGTATGCTTTGGATCATGAGCAGTTCCTTTCCTTCTCCATACTCTTCTCTTCCCATCACTCTGGTACAAGTTGATCTTGGTCTCATCTGTCCATAGGATATTGTTCCAGAACTGTGAAGGCTTTTTTAGATGTTGTTTGGCAAACTCTAATCTGGCCTTCCTGTTTTTGAGGCTCACCAATGGTTTACATCTTGTGGTGAACCCTCTATATTCACACTGGTGAAGTCTTCTCTTGATTGTTGACTTTGACACACATACATCTACCTCCTGGAGAGTGTTCTTGATCTGGCCAAATGTTGTGAAGGGTGTTTTCTTCACCAGGGAAAGAATTCTTCGGTCATCCACCACAGTGGTTTTCCTTGGTCTTCCGGGTCTTTTGGTGTTGCTGAGCTCACCGGTGCGTTCTTTCTTTTTAAGGATGTTCCAAACAGTTGATTTGGCCACGCCTAATGTTTTTGCTATCTCTTTGATGGTTTTTTTTTTTTTTCAGCCTAATGATGGCTTGCTTCACTGATAGTGACAGCTCTTTGGATCTCATATTGAGAGTTGACAGCAACAGATTCCAAATGCAAATAGCACACTTGAAATGAACTCTGGACCTTTTATCTGCTCCTTGTAAATGGGATAATGAGGGAATAACATACACCTGGCCATGGAACAGCTGAGCAGCCAATTGTCCCATTACTTTTGGTCCCTTAAAAAGTGGGAGGCACATATACAAACTGTTGTAATTCCTACACCGTTCAACTGATTTGGATGTAAATACCCTCAAATTAAAGCTAAAAGTCTGCAGTTAAAGCACATCTTGTTTGTTTAATTTCAAATCCATTGTGGTGGTGTATAGTGCCAAAAAGATTAGAATTGTTTCGATGTCCCAATATTTATGGACCTGACTGTAACTTATAGCCATTCATCCTATCAATTTAAAGAGAAATTTCCTCCCCCAAACAGATAATTATACCCTCATAATCTGCTCCATCGGCTATTTTAGATGCACCCCTTCTTTCTCCAAAATGTACAAACTAAACAGTGTTGTTATTGATATGCAAATGTTGACTTTTTTTTAAAGTCAATGGCTAAGACCTAATTTCTGTGTCTAACCATTCCCCGCTGGAGTCTGTTGTATGCCTACTACCTTTCAGGAATCCATGACACATGACTTTCACAGAAAAGAAAGTTGTTTAATGCCGCTTTCACACCGAGGCGTCGGCAGTAAAGCACCGCTATTTTTTTGTGGCGCTTTACTGTCGTTTTTACGGAGGTATTCGGCCGCTAGCGGGGAGCTTTGCCGGCAGTTCGGCGGCGCTGCCCATTTATTTCAATGGGCAGGGGCGCTTTAGGAGCGGTGTATACACCGCTCCTTCACCGCTCTAAAGATGCCGCTTGCAGAAGTTTTTTTAGCGTCCTGCCAGCGCATCGCCTCAGTGTGAAAGCCTGCAGGGGAGCCGTTTTTCAGGTGCTTTAAATGCACTATTGTTAGCCCAAAAGTGCCTGAAAAACGCCCCAGTGTGAAATGGGTCTAAAGGCCATATATTTAGCAGTAGTTTCTGTAACAATGGAAAAGAAAAGTTTGATTTAATCTCTTGTACCCATACACTATATTGTCAAAAGTATTGGGACACCTGCCTTTACACGCACATAAACTTTAATAGCATCCCAGTCTAATTCCGTAGGGTTCAATATTGAGTTGGCCCACCCTTTGCTGTCCACAAGGATTAGGAGTGTGTCTATGGGAATGTTTGACCATTCTTCCAGAAGCGCATGTTGGAGAGAAGGCCTGGCTCTCAGTCTCTGCTCTAAATTATCCCAAAGGTGTTCTATTGGGTTGAAGTCAGGACTCTGTGCAGGCCAGTCAAGTTCCTCCACCCCAAACTCGCTCATCTATGTCTTTATGGATCTTGCTTTGTGCATTGGTGCACAGTCATGTTGGAACAGGAAGGGGCCATCCCCAAACTGTTCCCTCAAAGTTGGGAGCATGAAATTGTCCAAAATGTCTAGTTATGCTGACACCTTAAGAGTTACCTTCATTGGAAATAAGGGGCCAAGCCCAACCCCTGAAAAACAACCCTACACCATAATCCCCCCTCCACCAAATGATTTGGACCGGTGCACAAAGCAAAGTCCATAAAGACATTGATAAACGAGTTTGGGGTAGAGGAACTTGACTGGCCTGCACAGAGTCCTGACCTCAACCCAATAGAACACCTTTGGGATGAATTAGAGCAGAGACAGGCCTTCTCATCCAACATCAGTGCCTGACCTCACAAATGAACTTCTGGAAGAATGGTCAAACATTCCCATAGACACACTCCTAAACCTTGTGGACAGCCTTCCCAAAAAAGTTGAAGCTGTTATAGCTGCAAAGGGTGGGCCAACCCAATATTGAACCCTACAGACTAAGACTGGGATGCCATTAAAGTTCATGTGCGTGTAAAGGCAGGCGTCCATGCGACTGTGACCAGCTCGCAATGGAGCTGGTTCACACATGTCCGGGGTGGCCGCAGTCCGTATTTCAAAAGGGTCCATTTCAGGTGTGAATTCAGGATCTGATTCGCACCTGAACCTGTGAACGGGAATGCACTGGACCCCATGATGTGAACCGCGGCCGCACATATGCAGAGAATGCTTCTGCATTAAGGTAAAAAACCTTAAAGCCCTGTACACACGATAGGTTTTAAAGATGAAAACAGTCCGATGGACTTTTTTCATCGGACAAACCGATCGTGTATGGGCCCCATCGGTCTTTTTTCCATCGGTGTTTAAAAATAGAACATGTTTTAAATTTATCCGATGGTTAAAAAACTGATAGCAAATTACTATCGTCTGTGGGGAACTCCATCGGATAAAAAACCCACGTATGCTCAGAATCAAGTCGACGCATGCTCAGAAGCATTGAACTTAATTTTTCTCGGCTCATCTGAGTGTTTTACGTCACCGCGTTTGGAACGGTCGGTTTTTTGACTGATGGTGTGTAGGCAAGACTGATGGAAGTCAGTTTCATCGGATTTCCGATGGAAAAATCCATTGGTTTAAAAACCATAGGAAATCCGATCGTGTGTACAGGGCTTTAGCCTTTAGAACCACTTTAATTAAAACTTCAAATCTCGCTATCCTCCAGTGGGGGGCAGTACAGCTCAAGATAAAAAAAATAATCACTTTATAACGTGTAAAAAAATTGAATCACTTTATAGCATGTATAAAACCATCCACTTTTTTAAAAGAATATAAAAGCACTCACATTTTCATGTGCACATACTGGTGCACCACACCTATGATCGGCACCCCTCCGGCGTTTGTTCCCGACAACATCCCTGAGTACATAATGGCCACTCTCAGTTTTGCCCGGCGGAGCCAGGCGATGTCATTACATAAACAAAGAAGCAGTCAGGCACAAACACTGGAGCAGTGCCAATCACAGAGAATCCCAAGGGGATTGTCAGTCTCTGCGGTGCACTAGTATGTGCACATAAAAAAGTGAGTGCTTTTACATTTTTTATAGATGCAGAGGTTAATATAAGAGTGTATGGGTGCTTTTTATAATTGTAACCACATACTTCCCAACTTTTTGAGATGGGAACGAGGTACACCTTTTAGCAAAAGTATGTCAGCATAGGACACGCCCCCTGCCACACCCCCTTAAAGGAAAATTATACAAAAAAAGATTAGTTAAACCCACAGGTGCTTTATATTGGCTTTTGAAACTTACAAATGCAGCAATTTAGAAACTGGATGAAAGGTTTAGCACTGGAAAACACTTTTTGAAAGATAAAAAGTGCATTTTATTTACAACTATACAGATCAGACCAAAATGAGGGACAAATAAGGAGGAAAGAGGGACCCAGGGACTTTGCTCCAAATCAGGGACAGTCCCTCGAAATCAGGGACAGTTGGGAGCTATGCAACCACAATTGCTGTTACTGAATTATACAGTAAATTATTGTAAAATTTCCTGAATGCAGTTCCCCTTTCCTGTCACAAGATGGAGCTAGTAGAGGTCTTGAGCTCCGGATTTTTTAATTTTTTTTTAAAAAGGACACTGACTACTGGGAGATGTAGTCTGGACCATAAGCGGTGACGTTGCAGTTGCTGGAAAATACACTACAAGCCACCAATGTACCTGGGGGCAGGAGGAGTTCAAAGGAAGGGGTATAAATGGAAAAGCCCAGGAAAGAGCAGGGGCTGTTAGAAGAGCGCCACCAGTCAGAGCAGAGAGTGGGGGGCTGCTACTGAGAGACAAGAGGGAGAGAGACAGAAAGTGGAGGAGAATGGTTCGTTCGTGGCTGCATCGCGGAGCGGTCAGTGGGTTTGCACTATCCAGAGAGCCACTCGCTATTGCTGCAGATCGCAGGACTGAGACCTGTAAAGTGTCTGCATCGTCTGCCTCCCAATCTTGCTCTGAGGCCTGTCCACCTGGTACTGGGGGAACCAGGGCATACAACACTGCATAGTAATCTAGTCCTCTGCTATCCAGGATTACATTAGGGATGCAGATAGACTATTACTTTGCCAGTGGGATCGCCATTCACCATATCTCTAAAGGAAACCACCAGGAATCATCATCATACCAAAGAGGGGCCCTTCCAACTACACAGCAGTAAGCAAAAGATCAGAGGAAACTGGTCTTTAACCCATTATTGTCCCAATTACTGACACAATGGGGTTGATTTATGCAAAAATGCATAGAAACCAACCAGCTTCTAACTTCAGCTTGTTCAGTTAAGCTTTGACAATAAAACCCGGAAGCTGATTGGTTTTCATGCAGAAGTGAGCCTGATTTTGAATTCTCCAGCTTTAGTAAATAAACACCTTTGTAGATCCTTTGTGGAGCTTGATTACCATCTGCCTTCCCTGTTTGCAATTGCCCACTATTAAGCACCACTAGTCCTTTTTGACTAGGGCCTACATCACAAAACCTTAACCCATTGCCTGGCCCCTCCCACTCCAGTGTCCTAAAGAAATCATTATTTTCTTAACACTAACTCACTGAGTGAAGGACTATCCAGCACTAGAGATGGGCCGAACACCCCCCGGTTCAGTTCGCATCCAGAACATGCAAACGGACCGATAGTTCACGCAAACTTTCGAACCCCGTTAAAGTCTATGGGACTCGAACGGGAGAAATCTAAAGTGTGAATTTTAAAGGTGAATTTTAAAGGCTAATATGCAAGTTATTGTCATAAAAAGGGTTTGGGGACCCGGGTCCTGCCCCAGGGGACATGTATTAATGCAAAAAAAAGTTTTAAAAACGGACGTTTTTTCGGGAGCAGTGATTTTAATGATGCTTAAAGTGAAAAATAAAAAGTGAAATATTCCTTTAAATATCGTACCTGGGGGGTGTCTATAGTATGCCTGTAAAGTGGCACATGTTTCCCATGTTTATAACTCCCTGCACAAAATGACATTTCTAAATGAATAAAAGTCATTTAAAACTGCTTGCGGCTTTAATGTAATGTCTGGTCCTGGCAATATGAATGAAAATCATTCCATAGCCCATTACCAGCCCCTTTGGGCCTTGTATGGATATTAAGGGGAACCCCACACCCAAATTAATATGTTTGTTCTTAAGTAGAATCTGTTTGTAATTTTGATCTGGTACATTTTTAAAGGGTAGCTCCAGCCCAAAAAATAAATTTTTAAGCTTTTTGGAAAACATAGGGAAGGGTTATCACCCCTGTAACATTTGTTTTGCTGTCTTTGCACCTGTTCAGAAGATTTCACCTCACTTTCTGGCCCAATGACAATTGGATTTTGTAAATTTGGTGTTTTTAGGGAAACTAGGATTGGTGATAAAGCATCAGTGGAGAGGAGACACATTTTTCCCATATTAACTCTGTTTGTAAGTAGGAGTCGTTTGAAAGTCGGATGTTTGAAAGTAACGGGCCTGCCCTATGTACTCTGCAGAAATTTGGGCCTTAGGTGTTGGTGTTGCCACAACACTGTAAGCCCTCACAGTTACTCTTGGTGGGCGCTGGAACGCCCAGGTGTGAACTATTATATCAAGAATTGTAATTACATGCCATTGTTGAACAGTGGCAGAAAAATTGGGCCTTTGGTGGTGGTGGTGCTGGTGCCACAACACTGTAAGCCCTCACAATTGCTCTTGGTGGGCGCTGGAACAGGCCCTGCTGTGAAATATTATATCAAGAATTGAAATTACATGCACCTGTTGAGCAGGGGCAGAAAAATTGGGCCTTTGGTGGTGGTGGTGTTGCCACAACACTGTAAGCCCACACAGTTACTCTTGGTGGGCACAGGAATGGGCCCTGCTGTGAAATATTAGATCAAAAATTGTAATTACATGCCCCTGTTGAACAGGGGCATAAAAATTGGGCCTTAGGCGCTGGTGCCACAACACTGCAAACCCTCACAGATACTCTAGTTGGAGCGCAGGAATGAGCCCTTCTGCAAAGTATTACAGCAAAAATTGTAATTACACGCCCCTGTTTAACAGGGGCAGAAAAATTGGGCCTTAGGCACTGGTGCCACAACACTGCAACCCCTCACAGATACTCTAGTTGGAGCGCAGGAATGAGCCCTGCTGCAAAGTATTACAGCTTACAGCAAACATTTTAATTACACGCCCCTGTTAAACAGGGGCAGAAAAATTGGGCCTTAAGCACTGGTGCTGGTGCCACAACACTCAACCCCTCAGATACTATAGCTGGAGCGCAGAAATGAGCCCTGCTGCAAAGTATTACAGCAAAAATTGTAATTACACGCCCCTGTTAAACAGGGGCAGAAAAATTGGGCCTTAGGCACTGGTGCTGGTGCCAGCGCTGTATCCTGGCCTAGGTTAACAGGGCCCAGGCCTAGGGCAGCACTTTGCAGGGGGAAAGCACAGAAAGAGTCACCGCCGGCTTGCGTTACACTGTTAGTGTAGCGCCAGTCTTTTGGGGTGGACTAGGCTGAGAGGGAAATTAGTCTAGCGCCCCCATAAAGTGGCTGCACTGCTTCCGGTATGCGGACGGCCGGCATTCCGCAACTGTGGGGGGGGGGGGTTTCTGCTGCACCATTGGCATGGTTATATCTTCTCAGTCCTTTCCTTAAAATATAAGAAATTTGTGCTTAAAGCAGAAATATAGGCAACACTTTTTTTTTCATTTTGGATAGAGTAAGGGAGGGTTATAGCCCCTGTCAGTTTATTTTTTTTACCATCCCTGTCCCATTGCAGAGATTTCCCTTCACTTCCGGCCCATAGCCAAACAGGAAGTGAGAGGAAATCTATGCAAATTAAGGGAATCCATTGCCTCCCCCCGGCCCTCAGAACTAGTGTCCCCACTCGAAAATTTCAGGGCAGGTCTTAAACAGAAATGGGTGTGGCCTTGACAGGAAGGGGTGGGTCATATTTAAATAAGGGGGTGCAGGAGTTTAGTCAGGCCTAGGGCAGCACAAAAACCTAAATACACTACTGGCTGGTGCCACAACACTGCAACCCCTCACAAGATACTCTAGTTGGAGCGCAGGAATGAGCCCTGCTGCAAAGTATTGCAGCAAAAATTGTAATTACACGCCCCTGTTAAACAGGGGCAGAAAAATTGGGCCTTAGCCACTGATGGCGGTGCCCAGAACCAAAAATGTTCTTACAAGCTATCAACATGAACATTGAGGAAGAAGAGGATAGTCACTCAGCATAACAGGATAGTCACTCAGCATCAGCATAGGCAGTCTTGAAGGGATCTCACATTAAAAAAAAAAAATATTCGGTTACATCAGCATCAGGTGCTTGGCAGCTGGTGATCCAAGACTGATTCATTTTTATGAAGGTCAGCCAATCGACCGAGTCGGTGGGCAGGCGCACCCTGTGATCGGTTACAAAGCCTCCAGCAGGACTGAATGTGCGTTCCGAAAGAACGCTGGAATCAGGACAGGCCAGTAGCTCAATTGCATACTGTGCAAGCTCCGGACAGTGATCCATCCTCAAGACCCAGTAACCCAGAGGATTTTCGGTGGGAAAGGTGTCCAAGTCTGATCTTGCCCCTAGGTATTCCTGCACCATGTAAATCAGACGCTGGCGATGGTTGCTGGAACCGATCATACCTTGGGGCTGCGGTCTAAAAAATTGTCTGAACGCATCGGTCAGATGGCCACCTTCTCCACCGCTCCGAAGCCTCAGCAACACATTGTCCAGGACCAGGAATTTGTAACCTCCCAGGCTCTGGAAACACGTTGCACAAACCTTTCTGCAAGGCCTTCCGAAGATGTTTCATCCTCTGCTCCATCTGCGACGACTGGATAAGGTCCGCAACCTTACCCTTGTAACGTGGATCAAGGAGGGTTGCCAGCCAGTAATGATCCCTCTCCTTGATACCACGAATACGAGGATCCTTTCGCAGGCTTTGCAGGATCAGGGAGGCCATGCAGCGTAGGTTTGCTGAGGCCTCTGGGTCACTAAGGATGACATGATCCACAGCCACCTCCTTCCAGCCATGTACAAGTCCATGGGTTTCTTGGGACTGTAAATGATCCCTTGAAGACTGCTGCTGATGCTGAGTGCTAGGCTCCACCTCCATGCTGACACGATCCTCCTTCTCCTCCTCCTCTTCCTGTCTGATCGGTGGGCCAGCTTGAACACTGTCTGGATAAAGGGGGCCTTGAGAGGAAGGAAGTCATCCTCTTCCTCCCTCTGTTCTGCCTCAAGTGCCCTGTCCATTATTCCACGCAGCGTGTGCTCCAACAGGTGGACAAGAGGGACAGTGTCACTGATGCATGCACTGTCACTGCTCATCATCCTCGTGGCCTCCTCAAATGGTGACAGGACAGTGCATGCATCCCTGATCATGACCCACTGGCGTGGCAAAAAAAAACCCAAGCTCCCCTGACCCTGTCCTGGTGCCATATTCGCACAGATATTTATTGATGGCCCTCTGCTGCGTGTGCAGCCGCTGCAGCATGGCCAACGTTGAGTTCCACCTGGTGGGCATGTCACAGATTAGGCGGTTCTTGGGCAGGTTGTATTTCTTTTGGGGATCAGCCAGCTGAGCACTGGCATTATATGACCGGCAGAAATGCACACAGACTTTCCTGGCCTGCCTCAGGACATCCTGTATGCCCAGGTACCTGCCCAAGAACCGCTGCACCACCAAGTTAAGGACGTGAGCCAAACAGGGCACATGGATCAGGTGTCCCTGTCGGAGGGCGGAGAGGAGGTTGGTGCCATTGTCGCAAACCACTATTCCTGGCTTAAGCTGGCGTGGCGTCAACCACCTCTGAGCCTGCCCCATGCAGAGATGACAGAATCTCTGCCCCAGTGTGGCTCCTGTCCCCCAAGCACACCAGCTCAAGCACCGCATGGCATCTTTTTGCCTGCGTACTTGCGTAGCACCTTGAACGCCTACAGAGCACCGCTGGTTCCGTGGACAAATCAGCACAGGAAGAGGCCCTAGAGGAAGAAGAAGAGGAGGGGGTGGAGGAGAGAGCTGTGTCAGAATCACAACTAGTAGCATTTTGGAGGCCAGCAGAGTCACCCAGTGGGCCGTGAAAGACAGGTAACGTCCTTGTCCATGCCTGCTGGACCATGAGTCAGCGATAGTATGCACCTTACCGCTGACATCCCTGTCCAGCGAGGCCAAGACATTGCCTTCCACATGCCGGTAGAGAGCCGGAATCGCCTTCCGTGAAAAAAAGTGGCGTTTGGGAACCTGCACCGCACATTCCACAAACTCACGGAAGGGGGCAGAGTCTAACAAATGAAAAGGCAGCAGTTGAAGTGCTAGCAATTTAGCCAAGCTAGCATTCAACCGCTGGGCATGTGGATGGCTGGGAGCGCATTTCTTTCGGCGGTGCAGCAGCTGGGGCAGGGAAATTTGCCTGGTACACTCGGACGTTGGTGCACCGATAGCAGATTGCCCGCAAGTACTTGGCAGTGACACACCTAATTCTACACCTTCATTCCTCTCAGTGCAGGTTTCTGAGAGGACTGAAGGTATAGTGGGGTTGGAGATCCCAGCTGATGAGGAGCAAGGAGAGGTCCGCTTTGTTCTTTGGTGTGGGTCTTTTATGTACGCTTGCCAACGGACTGTATGGCAGGTCGACATTTGTCTGGTCAAGCATGTGGTGCCCAAGTGGCTGATGTTTTGGCCACCCGAGATACGCTTCAGAAATATGTTGCAAATAGCAACGGTGCGATCTGCTGCATACATCTCAAAAAAGGCCCACACCAAAGAACTTTTGGAATAACGCGCAGAGACAGCAGTGCCCTGCACATGCGGAGCTCTGCGGTGTGATGCAGTGGGTTGGCTTCCCTTAAGCTGGCCCCTGGAGGGCATCCTGCCTCGTTGGAGATGTGCCTCCTTCTCCTCCTTCTCCTCCTCCTCTCTCCTATCAGGCACTCACGTAGAGCCAATGACCTCATCATCCCCTCCCTCCTCGTCACTGGAGCAAACCTGGCAGTATGCTGCAGCTGGGGGAACATGACTGCCAGTTTGCTGTCCTTCTTGGGCACCCCCTCTCTCTGGGCTCACGTTACTGTCTTCCTCAACTCTTCGGCATGTTGCGGCTCAACACAGCCAGCTGCCGAAAAAAAGGACAAGCGTGCCCCACGGCCACGTGCTGATGAGGATGCCCCGTGTCCACAACCAGCACTGTTGCCTCTAGACACAGAGCCTGCTTGCCCTCTTTTATTGGCCTGTGTGTGTCTGCCTATCCTTGTTGGCCTTCCAGACATACTGTATTTGATGTATTGGAACAGGTACACAAGGAATTGTCTGCAGTCAGCTTTAGCTTCACACTGTGCGCAGTATACGGTACACTGACTTAATATACTGCAGGCTAGCTCAATCAACTACCTGTATTATTAGGAATAGAACAGGAATAGTCTGCAGTCAGCTTTACCTGCACACTGTGCCCAGTATACAGTACACTGACTTAATATACTGCAGGTTAGCTCAATCAACTGCCTGTATTATTAGGAATAGAACAGGAATAGTCTGCAGTCAGCTTTACCTGCACACTGTGCCTGCCCAGTATACAGTACACTGACTTAATATACTGCAGCTTAGCTCAATCAACTGCCTGCCTATATTATTAAGAACAGAACAGGGATGGTCTGCAGTCAGCTTTACCTGCACACTGAGCCCAGTATACAGTACACTGACTTAATATACTGCAGCTTAGCTCAATCAACTGCCTGCCTATATTATTAGGAAGAGAACAGGGATGGTCTGCAGTCAGCTTTACCTGCACACTGTGCCTACCCAGTATACAGTACACTGACTTAATATACTGCATCTTAGCTCAATCTACTGCCTGCCTATATTATTAGGAAGAGAACAGGGATGGTCTGCAGTCAGCTTTACCTGCACACTGAGCACAGTATACAGTACACTGACCTAATTAATATACTGCAGCTTAGCTTAATCAACTGCCTGCCTATATTATTATGAAGAGAACAGGGATGGTCTGCAGTCAGCTTTACCTGCACACTGAGCCCAGTATACAGTACACTGACTTAATATACTGCAGCGAGAATAACAGGAACACTCTGAAGTGAGATCTAGCTAAACTGAATACAGTGTATATATATATATATATATATATATATATATATATATATATATATATATATACACAACTCCTGGGATGCATATATATACTAAATACACTGACTGCAGCTACCTGAATCGCCTGCCTGTTCTATCTAACTGAAATGAAATGACACTCTGACTCTCTCTCTCTCTCAGACTCTCACAACGCCACAACACACTACACAAGGCCGACACGCAGGCGGCCTTATATAGTGTGGGGCGTGTACCTACTCCCCTGAGCCATGATTGGCCAAAGGCACCCTTCCTTTGGCCAATAATGGCTCTCTGTGCTGACGGCGCTGTGATTAGCCAAAGCATGCGGGTCATAGTGCATGCTTGGCCAGTCATCAGCCAGCAATGCACTGCGATGACGCAGTGAATTATGGGCCGTGACGCGCCACTCGAATTTGGCGCGAACGGCCCATAATGTTCGAAATTCAGCGAACAAGCGAACAGCCGATGTTCATGGCGAAATCGAACACAAAGCTTATCCCTATCCAGCACCAATAAGCATGCCAACTAATTCAAGGGCCCCAACATAACCGGTAAAAGACTAACTTTGAGGACTGTACATAGTTTGCATCCTGTTGAGGATTGTTACCATTATCTCGCAATTTTCATTCACAAGAAGCCTGGGCTTAGTTCTTTCATCGCAATTTAGTCTTTAGTTGTGTTGATACCTATTCTGGTTGCCTGTTGCTGCTCACATAGTGAGGAGAGCTACATCTTATGCTGATCAGATAAGATGCTTAAATATCTGGAGAAACTCTCAGAGTATTTTGTATGCTGTTAAATTTTTCGCTGTCATACCCTGTCTTATATGTTAATTATTTGACAATAGACATGTGCAATTTGTTTCATAACGAAAACAAATTCGGACAAATTTTGTATCATTCAGATGCATCCAAATGTCGGATGAAAAAAATTATTTCAGCTAATACGAAAGAAATTATAACGAAAACAATTAATTTGGCATGATTTGTTAATTCGTTAAAGGTCTAATGAAACAGAAGGTTGACTCAGAGTAAATCTTACAGCCCAATCAGTTGATTCATTTTGTGCTGGAGGTTGGCTTAATAATACTGACAAAGTGTATTCCTTAGAACTGAGTGAGAAGGGTTTTGTATTTAAGCAGAGACGAGTTTTGGAGAAGCAGCAGAAGAGATATTTATTGTGTGTGTGTGTGTGTGTGTGTGCTAATGAATTCAAGCTCTAAACATCAAGTTCCTCCTGGTACCAGCAGCAGTGACACACAGCACAACCACTGGAAAAGTGCATTCCTGAGAAGGATGTTGTATTGCATTTGAGCAGAGGAGATGAGTTTTGAGAAGCAGCAGAAGAGACATTTTTATTGTATGTGTGTGTTAATGGTTTCAATAAACAAACGACTTTCCGAATTACGATTCGATATCACAAATATACCACCTTGCACCGACAGGGTCTAATGAGCCCTGTACTATAGTTTGGTACATATAATGAAAAAAGGTTGGTACATATAATGAATAAAAGGTTTAGTATAATTATTTTTATTGTGAAACAGTGTAAATATGAATTTTGATTATAATTTAAGCTAGTAAAATATTGAATAACCATGAAATACTAAGCAATGCTTACTTTGGTCGTAATAAAGTGTATTCTCCATATTTTGAGCACTAACTGTGAGGAGTATTTCACCTTATATTTTGCACACAAATTCACAGATAACGATAAAAAAATTTCAACACTGAGGAACCCTTGAAATAGTTCTCCAGTCTCAGGGAACCCCTGCTAAAAATCAGAAATCTACAACTCATCATGATACATTAGTGTGATGGTCAGTGGGAAGAATGGTCCTTACACTTGTGGTCATTGGGAAGAATTGCCTCCTTACAGATAGCTAAAAAGATCAATGGTGTCAGTGGGAACTTATCTGAGGCCAAAATTGCCCAATGCTGAAGGAACCCCTAGCAACCTCTGGAGGAACCCTAGGGTTCCACAGAACCCTGGTTGAGAATCACTGGTGTAGGGCATAGGTAGTTAGAAAAGTTATGCTAATATGATGAAAAGTTTCACTGTCCACAGTTTAAACACACAACTTTCAGATGTTCTTGACACACTTTTCGAGTTTTTCTGTCTTTACTGTTAGGGCAGATACTGCAACGTGCTTTCTTTCTTGGTGGTTCTTCTGAGGTAGAAGTCTGAGGAACGTCAGGCCCTTCAGATACTCCAGTCACTGCTTTCCCAAGATGTGTAAGGAAAACCTTCCTTTTGTGTGATTTACTTGCATTCTGTCTGGTTTTAGCGACATCCAGATAATGTAGGTGTAGCAACCACGCCACCCTCCTTCTCCACTCTTTGGCTCGTTCACTGGAGAGGAAGGCGCATAGTCTCCACCATGCCCATACCCCCTGGTTTGCAGAGGTTAAGCACACTTGTTTTTCCACTTACGGGTCTTTGCAGCGAGACTCCCCTGAGAGTTGGCTTCTGTCCCTAGAATGTAGGGGAAAAGTCTCTATGTAACTCCAAGGTCCACACCAGCATCAACTCTAACATAGAGTTTATTTCTTTATGCACGAACATCCACAAATGAGGAGAAGAGAAAGGTGTTCGGAAGACAGATCAGTTCAGGCGCTCTTGTTCCTTTGCCACTCGATCCCGAGTGGGTATAGCTCCCCAGATAGTCACCCGAAGGCACTAGCAACCGGTGTGTAACTCGAACAGTCTATTAGATTCCCTAATGGATGCGTTCAGGAGATCCTCTGCCACAGAATCTATAGCGTCCCAAACCTCCTACTGGTCCTGTTGTTTAAATTCAATTTTTCCGGATGGATGACATCCCTCCAGTGAGTTACTGGGCCCCTTCCTTCAATGTGATCTCTCACCAGTCCTTCGGAACGGTCCTCCCCCATCCTTCTCTTCTAGAAACGGGTCCCCTCGCAAGGCGGCACCCTGGGATTCCTCCTTCCGAAGTGGGCTCCAGCTAAAGGTGCTGGGCCCAGGGCTGAAGTTGCAGTCCCAGGACTAAAGGTGCCTGGGACTGAAGTGCACGCGGACCCATGGCCTGGAGGGCCACGCGCCACGCACCAGGACTCCGACCCTGGAACCAAAAAGAACCGACCCCTCCCAGGTGGCGTCTGCCCCTTATGTATCCTCTCCCGGCATGCCCAGCAGGTCCACCACACCCACTGTACGGCTGCCGAGAGAGAACATAAAATCGCTGCCCTATTACCTGTGGTTCAACCCCGAGTATAGGTGACAGCGCCACCCACACTTCTAAGGGGAACTGCACACCAGGCAAAACAACAGCAAGGCAGAGTCCAGCAAATTGAAAGATTCAAGCCAACTACCACTCGAATCACCCTTAAATTTGGCATAGCAGTCCCTAAATTAGGTACCCCCGCTACATAGGCAATTAATAGCACTAGCATCCAGCATGTTTTAAAATATAACCATTGGCCATTTTCTGGTCATTTGTTTAGTACTGTAGTACGAACCATCTGATCCAGCGTATCGAAATCTCCTTTTGTCTCATTGTATGACTGAATTACCTCTGTTTTTTTTGTCTTCTCGGTTTTGAACAGTAGGTTGGAAATGCATAGAGCTCAAGAGGGTAACAACTTTGTTTTTCTTGGGACAGTGTGATGCAATCATCACGTCTTTCTGGAAACCAAACAGCGTAGAGTAGATATTTTAGTTTTTTGTGGTCACGAATATTTGGGGCAGTTCTTTTTTGTTTTAACGAATTGTTCCAACAACTGTGATTTTCTTCTTCAGTCATTTTTTAGCTAACTGCAGGCTCGTGAAGAAGTTATCACAAGAGATGTTTCCTCCAGAATTATAACTGTCTAGCAGTAAAAACGTCATAAGTTCTTATCAAATAATAGTAATAAATTCTATTTAAAAAAAACACAACACAAACTACGTACAGGGTCCATTGGACCCTGCCGGTAGACCAAGGGTTGAACAATAAAACAAATTGTTTTGGGATATAATGAATATCTATACTCTACTGAAATAACAAATTATCTGAAAATGAATTAATGTAGTATAACAGAACGAAATTATGTATTTTACTAATAAAAAAGAAACAAAACAAAATTTTCAGCCGTGCAAAAGTCTATTTGACAATATACGCTGTTATTTGCTACAAAGTCTTGAGTCTAATTTCAGGGTGACCCTAAGGCTACTTTCACACTGAGGCGCTGGATGCACTGGCGGTATAGCGGCGCTATTTTTAGCGGCGCTATACCGTTTTTTTTGCCGCGATTTGCGGGCGCTAGCGGGGGTATTTGAACCCCCGCTAGCGGCCGAAAAAGGGTTAAAAACGCCCGCAATAACGCCTCTTTGAGGCGTTTTGCGGGCGTATTAGAGGCGCTACCCCATTGATTTCAATGGGCAGGGGCGCTATAGGAGCGCTATTTTTAGCGCTCCTATTGCGCCTCAAAGATGCGGCTTGCAGGAGTTTTTTGAGCCTCCTGCAAGCGCAACGCTCCAGTGTGAAAGCCCTCGGGCTTTCACATTGGATAGTATTGAGAGGCTTTTTTGGGGCGCATTGCAGGCGCTATTTAGAGCGCAATAGCGCCTGCAAAGCGCCTCAGTGTGAAAGGGGCCTAAGGTAATGAGAAACTGCAAATGTACACCTGCTAAAATCAAATGGTGTACCCTGAGGTATCAGTGGGACTGAGGCCTTTATCAGAGTCAAGGTAAGAACAAAGAACCTGACATAACCAGCGACCCTGGGGGGGGCGCTACATAATACAAATACCGATAATAATATTTGTCTTTCTATGTGTTTTTCTTTGTAATGCCCGTATGTGGGAGGAATAACCTGTGACCCTTTCTATCAGGATCATAGTTTTCCTCCCACAAATGCATAGTTGCCAACATTGCAAAAAAAACATCTGGGACACTTTTTTGTATTGAGGCGGAGCCTTGCTATAATCAGGGGGCGGGGCATTCGTTTGTAGGCGTGTCATGTTGGAGTGAAAAAATGCGGCAAAAATGGGCGTGGTTTACGCATGATAGTGGGTGTGGTTTAAATGGGCGTGGTTCAAAGGGGTGTGGCTAGAGTCCGAGGTGAGAGAAAGAGAGAGAAAGAAAGAGAAAGAAAGAAGCCAGATCCTACACCACAATAGTAATGTGTAACAAAATTGGCAGATAAGGATACTCCAAAACACCTGTTGGCGCTTCAATCATCCCGGCACCATGGTTGTTACGGTGTCAGGATGATTGAAGTGCATTATTTCTATTTTTACATTGTAATATAAAATGAAATCATTCAACTCACCATAATGCCGAATCAGTGGAAGCCCTGAGCGTGTTACCTGCCACGTCGCCTGCCACCAGATGGCCTCCCCAGCAGTCCGTCCTTGCATCAGGTGCCTCCCCAGCAGTCCGTCCTTGCATCAGGTGCCTCCCCAGCAGTCCGTCCTTGCATCAGGTGCCTCCCCAGCAGTCCGTCCTTGCATCAGGTGCCTCCCCAGCAGAGCCCCCTCCACACTTGTGGACAAGGGTCCAAAAATCATGATTGTCCCGGGAAATTCGGGACTGTTGGTAACTATGCAGGCGTCCCCAGTGGAGTCCCCCCTTACATCAGGCGTCCCCAGTGGAGTCCCCCCTTACATCAAGTGTCCCCAGCGGAGTCCCTCCTTACATCAGGCGTCCCCAGAGGAGTCCCTCCTTACCTCAGGCGTACCCAGCGGAGTCCCTCCTTACCTCAGGCGTACCCAGAGGAGTCCTTCCTTACATCAGGTGTACCCAGAGGAGTCCCCCTTACATCAGGCGTCCCCAGCAGAGTCCCCCCTTACATCAGGCGTCCCCAGCGGAGTCCCCCCTTACATCAGGCGTCCCCAGTGGAGTCCCCCTTACATCAAGTGTCCCCAGCGGAGTCCCCCCTTACCTCAGGCGTCCCCAGCGGAGTCCCCCCTTACATCAGGCGTCCCCATCGGAGTCCCCCCTTACATCAGGCGTCCCCAGCGGAGTCCCCCCATACATCAGGCGTCCCCAGCGGAGTCCCCCCTTACATCAGGCGTCCCCAGCGGAGTCCCCCCTTACATCAGGCGTCCCCAGTGGAGTCCCCCTTACATCAAGTGTCCCCAGCGGAGTCCCCCCTTACCTCAGGCGTCCCCAGCGGAGTCCCCCTTTACCTCAGGCGTCCCCAGCGGAGTCCCCCCTTACCTCAGGCGTCCCCAGCGGAGTCCCCCCTTACATCAGGCGTCCCCAGCGGAGTCCCCCTTACATCAGGCGTCCCCAGCGGAGTCCCCCTTACATCAGGCGTCCCCATCGGAGTCCCCCCTTACATCAGGCGTCCCCAGCGGAGTCCCCCCTGACATCAGGCGTCCCCAGCGGAGTCCCCCCTTACCTCAGCCGTCCCCAGCGGAGTCCTCCCTTACCACAGGCGTTCCCAGCGGAGTCCCCCCTTACCACAGGCATCCCCAGCGGAGTCCCCCCTTAACCACAGGCGTCTCCTGTCTCGGCCGCCATTATTGTTTCCCCTTCCCCGAAGGGGAACAAAATAGAGGCGGAGCCGACAGTGTGGCTGAAAAAAAAAAAAATTAAACTGTGGCGCTGCCGACCCCCGCCCCTTTCCATTACAGACAGACCTGCAGCGGGGCGGGGCGGGGCGGGGGGTGGCCTGCCGGCCAGCCAAAACACAGATGTAGTACAATAGAAGATAAAGCTGCTGCGGCGCCGCCCACCCCCGGGGAGGTGCGGGGTGTGGGCGGCGCCGCAGCGGCTTTATTTTCTATTGTACTACATCCGTGTTTTGGTCTTCTTGAACATGGCGGCCGGCGGAGACATTGTCTCCGCCAGCCGTGGACCTCTAGCGGCGGCGGCCTGCGGCGTCCAAATTCGGGGAAAACGGGAAAAATCGGATTGGCCGGGACATTGGCCGGGACAAAATAAATCCGGGAAAAGGGTTTGAATCCCGGGAATGTCCCGGCCAATCCGTGACTGTTGGCAACTATGCAAATGCCTGCCTGTATGCATCCTTCTGCAAAACCTTCTCCACCCTTCTCTCCAGTTCTTTCTTTTCACATCACCATGATATTTCATATTTACTTATGTAGCACCTTAGGTAGGTGCTAAGTGTAATGCCTCGTACACACGATCGCGATTCCCGAAGAGAAAAGTGCGATGTGAGCTTTTTGTCGCAAATTCTGACCGTGTGTATGCTCCATCGCACTTTTTCTGTGAGAATTCCGGCCAAGAAAAGATTGAGAGCAGGATCTCAATTTTCGTGACAGGAAAAATTCCTATCGGGAATCACGGTCGTCTGTATGCAATTACGACGCAGAAAAAAACACGCATGCTCAGAATCAAGCAGAAGAGCCGAACTGCCTATTGAACTTCATTGATCTCGGCTCGTTGTATGTGTTGTACGTCACTACGTTCTTGACGGTCTGAATTTCGTCCAAGATTAGTGTGATCGTGTGTATGCAAGACAAGTTTCAGCCGTTTTCCTGCTGAAAAACCCCCACGTTTTTTCTTGTCGGAAATCGCGATCATGTGTACGAGGCATAAGGGTTTTTGTGTAAGCTGCCATTGCAGGTAAATTTAAGCAGACCTATGCTACGAGCTAGGCCTGTTTGATTTGATCTGGGGGCAGGGGAGTGTTTTAGTGTAGCAGTGGGTGACTGACATGTACTTCAGCTCTTGGGCGCCTCCTCTGTTTCCAGAAAGAACGTACTGGAAAAGGGACAGGGAAGAGTGCTGGAGTGACACGGGGTACATGTGGGGTACATGTGGGGTACATGTGAGGAGCTCTGACCAATCCCCAACTAGGATTGGCAGGGGGCAGGCCTTCTACATATACCCATGGTCAGCCTGCTGGGGGGGGGGGGGGGTTTGTCGGCTGGGTGAACTGAAGGATGGAATGCTAGACTGTCGTGCCTGAGGGAACCTCCATTTGGGGGGAGGTGTAACTCAGGCGGAGGAGCTCAGGAGCTGGGAGGGAGCCTCTTCTTACACGGTCATGGAGAGGTGTCCTGGAACAGGAGCTGGAAGAGGCAGTTGGTCGGCACGTCCAGAGTAAGTCCTTCAGGAAGGATCCAGGGCAGGTGTCAGTGAGTGAAAGCACAGTGGAGAGATCTGGAAGAGACATGCCAAGGGAGCTGGATGTAGAGCCAGAGGGAGAGACTGTGGAGTTTGTGTCAAATTGATGCAGCCAGGAGAGCAGGCAGGATTTGCAAGTCAGACTTGCTGGGATCAGTAGTCCCTCACCATTTAATCTTCTCAAGTAAACGGTTGCTGCCATAAAGGTGTACTGCTGGCCCCGACCTACAAAGGGTCATCGAGTAGATTAACTGGGACTTATGCAGAGTGAGGCCTAGTCATATTCTGAGGGCGTGACAGGATTACTAAGACTGTGACAGGAAGAAGGGTTCTGAGGTAAAAGTCTGTCACATATGGGGGTGGAGGAAAACGTGTTCTGAGGTAAAAGACTGTCAAGTTTAGGGTCAGCCATCTTGTCCTTTTTGAGAAGTGTGACACAGTTACTACATACCTCCCAACTTTCACATTGTCCACTGCGGGACTTTAATTTTTTCCCCCCTCTCATCGAAGTTGTTGAGCGGGGGGGTTCTCGTGAATACAACACACAAGCCCGCCCGCCCAACTCACCTGCTTTTCGCTGCCGCTCTGGCGCGCTGGAGGTTCGTCGCGGGTTGCGGAAGTGTGACGAGGGGGGGGGGGGGGCTCGGAAGGACTGTGCGGGAAAACAGTGTCCCGCACGGGTACGCGGGAAGATGATGTTCCTGCGGGAGAAACCCGCAGAATCCGGGCGGGTTGGGAGGTATGTTACTATATTCTTCAAAGTACTAATTTGTTCTATGGGCATCCCATGTCCCTTTCCCCAACCAAGTTCAATCCCCTAATAAAATAACAAAAACAAGCAAGAGACTGTTCATTGACTAAAGGAGTGTGTCTGGCAGCAGGGTGGAATGTGTGGATGTTGTAACTCGTAGCAACCAACAGCTACACTTATCACAGTGATAATTCAGCCACAGGCTAAATCTTTTCTCCAGTGGTGATAAAAAAAAATCACTGTGTTGTGCAGAGAAAACACAAACTGTGATAGTACAGGACTTATCATGGTTTATTTAACAGACACCTTAGTACATTCAAATGTAAAGGCAGACACCAATAAATACAGTGTATATCCCAGTTTTTCTAAACCTTTTTAATATGGGAGAACCCTTGAAGTACCTTCCTAGTCTCAGGAAACCCCTGCTAATAATTACTATATCTACAGCCCATTGTACGAATGCTCCTTACATTTAGGGTCTGTAGAATGAATACCCCCCCCCCCCCCCCTTCATAGATAGATAAAAAGATCATTGGTGTCAGTAGTTACTCATCTGGGAGGCAGAAGTTGCTCATTGCTCAAGGAACCTCTAGCAACCTCAGGATGGGAAGAACCCTTGTTGAGAAAGGCTGGTCTATCCACTTTCAATTCTACACTTGAGGTTGGGTTGTGATGTTTTCAATTGCCAGTAGGTGGTGCCACTTCCTGCAACATCCAGTGAACAGAGGCTTCATAGTGCCAATCTCTAGGATTTCATAAAGTTGGACATAACAGCCTCCATGTACAAAATGTATTATAAAAGGATTGCAACACTCTAGAGATATCTTACCAAAGAAATTTCTCCAAAAGACCACACAGACTTGCATTGACATTTCTTGGATCGTGTCCATATAAAATGTGTCTGGATAAAAGTCATCAAGCCTTTCCTCCTCCAACTCGGGACTGCATTTAGACACCACTGTGATTTCGGAACACATAATGGTGTAAATTTGTACAAGTGCTTCCCCTTGTGTCAAGTGATTGATAAAAATTAGAATACACTTTTAAAGCTGATCTCCGGGCACAAAAACATATGTAAAAAAATGCTCCTCAATAACCACAAAGGATAGGTTATCCAGTTTATGTGCACTAAATGGCTTTGTAAACACAGATATGCATTTTAACAGTTGAAGTGACATCAACACTATGCTGTACATAGCGTAGCCTGTGCAGAGAAAAGAGCTATTGGAGGGGTCCAACAGACTCCCCCCACTACAGGCTTCCTGCAGAAAATTCTAGGAGGGGCAGAGACAAGACCAGTCACCCTGCACAAGGAGAGAGAGCCGCATGCCCTCAACATGGGGGGTGGGTGCTTTGGGGTAGAGGGGCTCTGCGCCGAAGACAAGGAAGCTATAATAAAAATCCCCCAAAAATATATAAAAAAACCTTTTTTTTCCCTCAGTTTAGGCCGATGCGTATTCTCCTACATATTTTTGGTAAAAAAACAAAACGCAATAAGCGTTTATTGATTGGTTTGCGCAAAAGTTATAGCGTCTACAAAATAGGGGATAGTTTTATGGCATTTTTATTAATGTTTTTATTTTTTACTAGTAATAGCGGCGTTCAGCGATTTTTATCGTGACTGCGACATTATGGCGGACACATCGGACACTTTTGACACCATTTTGGAACCATTGACATTTTTACAGCGATCAGTGCTATAAAAATGCACTGATACTGTGAAAATGACACTGGCAGTAAAGGGGTTAACATGTAGGGGGCGCTGAAGGGGTTAAGTGGGACCTAATGTGTGATTCTTACTGTGTGGGGGCGTGGCTTGACGTGTGACGTCACTGATCGTCGTTCCCTATGACAGGGAACAGACGATCAGTGACAGTCTCACTAGGAAGCACAGGGAGAGGTTTGTTTACACTTACCTCTCCCTGTTCTTCAGCTCTGTGACCCAATCGCGGGACACCGGCAGCGATCGGGTCCGAGGGTCCCACGGGCGCAGTCACGGAGCTCAGGACCGGTTTGCGAGCGCGCCAGCGGCGGCACGTGCGACCCACGGCTGGGCATCTTAAAGAGGACGTACCTGTATGTGCTTGTGCCCAGCTGTGCCATTCTGCCGACGTATATGTACAGGCGGTGGTCCTTATGTGGTAAAAGTGAAAAAATAAAAGTGAAATATTCCTTTAAATATCATACCTGGGAGGTGTCTATAGTATGCCTGTAAAGTGGCGCGTGTTTCCCGTGTTTAAAACAGTCTCTGCACAAAATGAAATTTCGAAAGAAATAAAAGTCATTTAAAACTGCTTGCGGCTTTAATGTAATGTTGGGTCCTGGCAATATAATGAAAATTATGAAAATTATTGAGAAAAACGGCATGGGTACCCCCCTCCCCCCCAGCCCATTACCAGGCCCTTTGGGTCTTGTATGGATATTAAGGGGAACCCCGCATCCAAATTAAAAAAAGAAAAGGCGTGGGGCCCCCAGGCCCTATATACTCTGAACAGCAGTATACAGTATACAGGCGGTCCAAACCAGACAGGGACTGTAGGTTTGTTCTTAAGTTGAATCTGTTTGTAATTTGGAACAGGTACATTTAAGTGTAAGTGTAGCTCCAGCCCAAAAATCAATTTTTAAGCTTTTTGGATAACATAGGGAAGGGTTATCACCCCTGTAACATTTGTATTGCTGTCTGTGCCCCTGTTCAGAAGATTTCACCTCACTTTCTGTCCCAATGACAATTGGATTTTGAAAATTCTGGGTTATTAGGGAAACAAGGATTGGTGATAGAGCATCAGTGGAGATACCTTTTTCCCATATTAAATCTTACAGGAGAGAATTTCCCTTCCCAGGGGTAGATTTCCTCTCACTTCCTGTTGTCTCCCTTAGTTTGTAAGTAGGAGTCGTTTGTAAGTCGGATGTTTGAAAGTAGGGGACCGCCTGTATATACTATACAGCCTGGCCTATATACTCTGCAGAAAATTGGGCCTTAGGTGTTGGTGATACCAGAACACTGTAAGCCCTCACAGTTACTCTTGGTGGGCGCTGGAACGGGCCCTGCTATGAAATATTAAATCAAGAATTGTAATTACATGCCCCTTGAACAGGGGCAGAAAAATTGGGCCTTTGGCGGTGGTGGTGGTGCCACAACACTGTAAGCCCTCACAGTTACTCTTGGTGGGCGCAGGAACGGGCCCTGCTGTGAAATATTAGATCAAAAATGTAGCCAAGCTAGCATTCAGCCGCTGGGCATGTGGATGGCTGGCCCCCTTGGGGGGATCCTGCCTCGTTGGAGATGAGCTGCTGCCTCCTACTCCTCTCTCCTATCAGGCACCCACGTAGAGTCAGTGACCTCATCATCTCCTCCCTCCTCTTCACTGGAGCAAACCTGGCAGTATGCTGCAGCTGGGGGAACATGACTGCCAGTTTGATGTCCTTCTTGGGCACCCCCTCTCTCTGGTCTAACGTTACTGCCTTCCTCAAGCTCGGTACCATCATCGGAGCCTTCAAAACGCTGCACATTCTCCTGCAGCATGTACCCAACACTGTGGTCGAACAATTCGGGGGACTCCTCTGTGCATGATGGTGGGGCTAGGGAAGGAGTAACTGATGACATTGAGCCGATCGAATAGGCCGCTTTGGGAGCTGCATTGGAGGCCAAAGTACTCTGAGCCTGGGTGACAGAGGATGAGGAGGATGAGGACAGCTTGGTCATCCACTCTACCAAGTCTTCTGCATGTTGTGGCTCAACATGGCCAGCTGTCGAAAAAAAGGACAAGCGTGCCCCACGGCCACGTGCTGAGGATGCACCGTGTCCACGACCAGCACTGTTGGCTCTAGACACAGAGCCTGCTTGCCCTCTTTTAGTGGTCTGTGAGTGTCTGCCTCTCCTTGTTGGCCTTCCAGACATACTGTAAAATTAGACTAGCAAAACACTGCCTGAAGTTTACTAGAAAAAGTACACCAGGAATGGCCTGCAGTCAGATATAGGCTTGGTTACACTGTATGCAGTGGATATATATATATGTAGGAGACAGTATATATTTTATGCAGTGCGTATCACTGAATCACCTGCCTGGCCTGCCTGAAAGTGTATTTTAATACGTACACCAGGAATGGCCTGCAGTGAGATCTAGCTGCACAGGATACAGTGTATATATATATATATATATATATATACACACATATACAAACCTGGGATGTACCGTATATACTCGAGTATAAGCCGACCCGAGTATAAGCCGAGGTACCTAATGGTACCACAAAAAACTGGGAAAACTTACTGACTCGAGTATAAGCCGAGGGTCAACAATGCCCATTTGCACGCCTCACTGTGCCCATTGCAACTTCACTAAGCCAATTGTCACTGCCCATTACCTCCTCACTACTGTACCCATCCTCACTACTGTTCCCATCCTCACTACTGTTCCCATCCTCACCGTTCCCCTAAAATTTAAATTGAACATTGTAAATTGTACCTGAAAAAAAATTGAGAGGCTGCGGCGTCCATCGTTTAAAACTTGCCGTCTCTTCCTCTTCCCTTCGTGATAGGCGTTTTCTAAGCAGACACAGTTCCGCCTATCACGAACGTTCTCTCATCCTCAGTTTCCCAGCAGATGTCCGTGATTGGCGGAACACTGAACACAGTGTCTGCTGGGATGGGTGAGGATGAGAGAACGTTCGTGATAGGCGATTCTCAGCAGACACAGTTCCGCCTATCATGGAAGGGACCAGGAAGAGACCGCGAGATTTAAATGATGTTCAATTTCGCTGACTCGAGTATAAGCCGAGGGGGGGGGGACTTTCAGCCCAAAAAAAGGGCTGAAAATCTTGGCTTATACTCGAGTATATACGGTATATATATTCTGAATACACTACAGCTAACTGAATCAACTGCCTGCCTGAAGTATTTTAGAAACAGTACACCAGGAACGGTCTGAGGTGAGATCTAGCTAAACTGGATACAGTGTATATTCTCTCTCTCTCTCTCTCTCTCTATATATATATATATATATATATATATATATATATATATATATAGCGCACCAACCCCAGACTTTACCTGCTTTTCTTCTGCTTGGCTCCTCCGCAGGAAGAGAATGAGGCACACCGCACCACAAGCCCGTACCCTCCTGAATAGGGAGGTTGAGCGGTGTTAGTTTCTCGGGCCTGCCTGCGACTGGTGTAAAAAAGCCTCCAGTGCTGACCTTGTTTCTGCAGTAATCATAACAAGTCTTTAATTTTCCCCAGTAAGCAACTGTCCACACCAACTAAAAGGTCCAACACTTGTTTAGTCCTTCTTGCACAATAAACAGTCTCTTTTAGAGCAGACGGGTTGAGACAAACAGGGGTCAGATAAGGTGGGAGGAGGTCCAGGCACAAACTTAAATTTGGGTTTCTCCTGTTCTGAATAGCACTAACAGGCTTGGCGCACGGTCGCTGCCACCGACCATGAGAGGGTCCCTGCCACAGACCAGGTGAATAGGGCCTCTGCCACAGGCCCGGTTGTTGGGTCTCTGCCACCGACCAGATTCACGATGAATTACCTTCTAGAAGTAATGACCCCTGTCAGGGAAAAGGGCATCCATCCGGAGAGTTACCAGAGGCCCCACCGTCACCAGCAATACTGTGCTGGGTCTTCGGGAAGGGTAACCTCCCTGGCCTCCTCGTCCTAGATTCGGGCACCCACTTCCGGGGGGGGGGGCACCCTAGGATCCCTCGATCCCTTGTGGAACACAGTCAAAGGTACTGGGCCCCGGGCCTCTCTCGAAGTACCTCACCCCAGACTGAAGGTGTCTGAGATGGAACAGCAGCTCCGTCTCTGGGCCTAGAGCACCCAGAGACCACCCGACCGGCCTCCGGGCCTAGGGCACCCGGAGGCGACACACCCGCACCCAGGCTTAAGGTGCCTGAGCGCGGAACCGACGACCACTCTGGAAGATGGCCGCCCCCTTTTATATCCTCTCCTGACAGGCACAGTAGGTTTCCCGCCCCGCCGTACTGCTGCCGAGGGGGGACAAAAAGGACACAACCTTGTACTGCAGTTCAACCCAGACCCACGGCAACAGCGCCACCTATAGGCCCCAGTGAACTTAACCACCAGTACTATCTCCCAGGGATAGAAATGGTCCATGAGACCTAACAATTGGTACATCTGAGCCTGGCTACCACTCAGATGCTTCCCCCTAAATGTAACCACCCGCTACATATATATATATATATATATATATATATATATATTGTGAGGTGGCTAGCTCGGCAGCGGGTATGTGTGACCCCCGGGATGGGCTCCCCACCCAAAAACAGGCCCAGCAGACGGAGGTTGTGGTTTTCAAAATCAAAAAAAGGTGCGGTTTATTTTCTATTTACAGTGACAAAAACACAGCAAGGCAAAAAAAACAAACACAAAATAAATCCTGGTCAACTTGACCTCTGACTAAACTTACAGGTTTCCTAACTAACGACTGGGATCAGCCTAGTGCTGTCCTAGTCCCTGGTTTTAAATGTCCAAGCAAAATATAGCCACACAGGCTTTCTCTCACCGCACAGGGGTTCACTCTCCCTAGACAGTCCACACAGGTCTGCTTCCAGGCATGAGCTAACATCTAATGAAGCTGGGAGTTTTTATAGAGGCCTTAAACGAACTGACAGGCTTCAGCTGGCCTCATCAACTCCCTGCCTGCACGACGCCCAGCCCTCTCCCTAGAGGTATGAGTCATCAATGAGCCCACTAGTCTCAGCTGGGCTTATACAACTCTCCACCTAGCTGTATAAATCGGCGTAAAGCCTGAATCTGGGCGAAATATATCTACCCCCCTGGATGCAACCAGGTGACTTTACCTTCCTGCTGTCACATACCCCCCCCTCTTGTTTTAACCTCGGGGTTGGAACACCAGCAATCAGGCATTCATGTACTCGAGACAAAGCATCCACATTCCCCATTTGAACGCCAGGGCGATGCTTTACTGTGAAGTTGAATTCCTGGAGGGCCAGGAACCACCTATTCACTCTTCTATTTGTTTCCTTGTTTTGAGCCATCCACTTTAACGGAGCGTGATCCGTAACCATGTCAAAGTGCCTACCTAGCAGGTAGTATCGAAGGGAATCTAGAGCCCACTTCACCGCTAAACACTCCTTTTCAACGGTGGCGTAATTTACCTCATGGGACTTCAACTTCCTGCTGAGGTAAATGACTGGGTGCTCTTCCCCGTTCCAGACCTGGGACAATACTGCTCCTAACCCCACATCTGACGCATCACTTTGTACGACAAAGTCTTTAGAGAAGTCGGGTGAGTACAACACTGGCTGGCTACATAAGGCTTGTTTCAAGAATTGGAATGCTGCCTCAGCCTCGGGGGTCCATTTAATCATGACCGACCCTTTCCCCTTCGTCAGGTTGGTTAGGGGCACAGCCTTAGAAGCAAAGTGGGGAATGAATCGCCGATAATACCCAGCGATTCCCAGAAAGGCTCGTACCTGCTTCTTGCTGTTGGGACGTGGCCAACTCTGGATGGCCTCGACTTTGTTGAGTTGGGGTTTTATTACTCCCCTCCCAATGGTGTACCCAAGATATTTGGCCTCCTCCTGCCCAATGGTACACTTCTTGGGGTTAGCCGTAAACCCTGCTTCCCGAACAGAGTCCAGGACTGCTTGCACTTTTGGCAGATGTGAGGCCCAATCTGTGCTATGGACAATTACGTCATCCAGGTAAGCCGCAGCATACTTCCGATGGGGCCTCAGCATCTGGTCCATTTTCCGCTGGAATGTGGCCGGCGCATTCTGTAACCCGAACGGCATTCTTTTATATTGGAACGCCCCGTCTGGGGTTACAAATGCGGTTTTCTCTTTGGCTGACTTGGCCAGGGGGATTTGCCAATACCCTTTTGTGAGGTCAAGAGTCGTCATGTATCGGGCTGTTCCCAGCCGGTCGATCAACTCATCTATACGTGGCATGGGGTAGGTGTCAAATTTTGTAACTTTGTTCAACTGACGAAAATCGTTACAAAATCGCCAGCTCCCATCCGGTTTAGGCACCAACACAATGGGACTAGACCAATCACTTTGGGACTCCTCTATCACCCCTAAGTTCAGCATTTTCTGTACTTCCTCCCGTATTGCCTCCCGTCGGGCCTCTGGGATCCGATAGGGTTTTAACTTCACCCTTTCACCGGGCGGGGTAATAATGTCATGCTCTACCCCAGATGTTTGTCCCGGCAGCTCAGAGAATACCTCCTTGTTGCGAAGCACAAACTCCTTAACCTCCTGTTGTTGGGGTTGTGACAAGGTGGCTGCGATTCCAACCTCAGGAATCACGCAACCAGTTTGAGCTGGTGACCAAGTGTCTGCGACTAGGGACTCTCTATCCCTCCAGGCTTTCAACAGATTAACGTGATAGATCTGTTCGGGCTTTCGCCTTCCTGGTTGTCTGACCTTGTAATTCACTTCGCTCACTTTTTCCATTATCTCGTAGGGGCCTTGCCATTTGGCAAGGAATTTACTTTCAACCGTAGGGACAAGTACCAATATCCTATCCCCCGGGGAAAAGGTACGGGTCTTGGCTCCACGGTTGTACACTCTCTGCTGTGCCAACTGCGCTTGGGCCAAATGTTCCTTCACGATGGGCATTACCTGTGCAATTCGATCTTGCATCAGGGCGACATGCTCAATCACACTCCTGTGGGGAGAACTCTCACTTTCCCAAGTTTCCTTGGCAATATCCAACAGCCCTCTTGGGTGTCTCCCATACAGTAACTCAAAGGGGGAGAATCCCGTAGAGGATTGGGGCACCTCCCTAATAGCAAACATCAAATAAGGAAGTAGACAGTCCCAATCCTTTCCATCCCTATCCACCACTTTCTTCAACATTTGTTTTAGGGTTTTGTTGAATCTTTCAACCAGCCCATCGGTTTGGGGGTGATACACAGATGTACGTAATTGCGTCACTTTGAACAATTTACACAGCTCCTTCATAACCCGGGACATAAAGGGTGTACCTTGGTCCGTAAGCAGTTCTTTACAAATACCCACCCGGCTAAAAACAAGAGATAGCTCTTTGGCTATGGTTTTGGCCGAGGTATTTCTGAGAGGGATCGCTTCTGGATAACGGGTGGCATAGTCCATTATAACCAATATGTACTGGTGCCCCCTAGCGGACTTGATTATAGGACCTACCAAATCCATTGCGATTCTCTCAAACGGGACCTCAATGATGGGTAGAGGGACCAGCGGGCTACGGAAGTGTGGCATCGGGGCCGACCTCTGACACACAGGGCAGGAGGAACAATAATTTTCTATGTCCTTCATCACCCCAGGCCAATAGAATCTCTGTAATACCCTCTCTCGGGTTTTCTCTGTCCCCAGATGACCTCCAAGAATGTGCCCATGGGCCAACTCCAACACCAACTTCCTGTAAGGTTTGGGCACCACCAGCTGCTCAACGGTTTCTTCTGCCCTTTTTGCCACCCGATACAGTAGGTCCTTCTCTACGCTGAAGTATGGGTAAGTGCAGGTATTATCTGGGTTCACTAACTCGCCATCTATTTTCACTACGTTTTCCCGTGCCTTTATTAGGGCGGGGTCTTTCAACTGTTCTGTGGCAAAGTTTTCCCTGTGAACCTCAAGATCAGAAAACTCCACAGACGGTAGGTTTTCGTCTGAGGAGGTGGGCTCCTCTCCAGTTTCTTGAGTCTCCCCTGCCAATACTGACAAGGGAAATTCGGGAGAGTCCTCACCACTCTCAGAGGAGTTCTGGCTATCATATTCCTGGTACATAGGGGCACCAGTGGGGGGCTCATGATCATCCCACAGTTCCCAGAACTTCGGAAAATCCCTTCCCACAATGGCGTCATGCGGTAACTGAGACACTAAGCCCACTGGATGAGAAAGGGTACCTTTGGGGGTCTCGAAACACACTGTAGTCACTGGATACTCTCGGGTGTCCCCATGCACACAAATAACGGCTACCTTGCTATTCCCAGAGACCTCTGTTTTAACTAACTCAGCCTTTATCAGGGTCACAAGGCTACCTGAATCCAGCAATACCACAACATTTCTACCATTAATACACATTTTGCATAAATGTTTCTCAGTTCCCCGAATGGCAGTGCATGCGACTGTCGCACACAGCGACTGACGTCTGCCCGTCAGAAAGTCACACTGCATGGGTTCCTCCAAAACCGGGCAATTTGCTGCAATATGTCCCGCTTGCCGGCAGCGGTAGCAAATGATCCTTCTTGCCGCCTCTTGAGCCGCTGATTTCCCAGGCTGTTCTCGCCAAACTTGGGGTAGAGCTCCCACCCTCTCACTCTCTCCACCCTTACCCCTTGGAATCATCTTATCCGCCCCTGGGGATGGTCTGGTCTTAGGGTGGAAAGTCCGAGTGTCTCTGGAAGAGGCCGTCAGGTTCTCTGTAGCCAAGTATTTCTCCACACGATCCACAAGACCATCGGCCGTCTCTGGGTCTCCATGGCTTACCCACTTTTGGATGGCAGTAGGAAGAGCTCTCAAAAACCGATCCATTACAACACGTTCCACAATCTTTGGTGCGGACAAAGTCTCTGGCTGTAGCCACTTTCTGCTCAGGTGAATGAGATCATACATTTGAGACCTGGGGGGTTTTCCAAGCTGGAAAGTCCAGTTATGCACACGCTGAGCCCGGACAGCCAGGGTGACACCCAGCCTTGCCAATATTTCAGCTTTTAGCATCACATAGTCTTTTGCTTGGTCAGGCTCTAGGTCATAGTAAGCTTTCTGCGATTCACCCGTTAACAGAGGAGCCACCAGTCCAGCCCACTGCTCCTCAGGCCACTTTTCTCTTTCAGCGGTCCTTTCAAATGTGGTCAAAAATACCTCTGGATCATCCTCTCCAGTCATTTTTGTCAATAAACGACTCACCCCAAAGGACGCGGTATTAGTGGGACGGCTTTCCTCACCAGTCTGCGGACGTTGCTGCATTACTGCTTCCATCTGTTGTTGTAGTCTCTGCTCTTGCTTCTGCAACAGGTCTATGAAGCGGGCCTCAGATTGCTGTTGGGCTTGTTGCTGAGCCTCCAGACTCTGTTGTAAAGTTGCAAGGCTCTGTTGATGAGCTTGCTGCTGGGCTGCAAGGCTCCTTTGCAAACCTGCATTTGTCTGCTGTTGATTGGCATTTGCTAGAGCCAGCTGTTTCAGTATCTCCTCCATGCTGGCTTAAAAAAAAACTGCCACTGGTTCTCCACCAACTGTGAGGTGGCTAGCTCGGCAGCGGGTATGTGTGACCCCCGGGATGGGCTCCCCACCCAAAAACAGGCCCAGCAGACGGAGGTTGTGGTTTTCAAAATCAAAAAAAGGTGCGGTTTATTTTCTATTTACAGTGACAAAAACACAGCAAGGCAAAAAAAACAAACACAAAATAAATCCTGGTCAACTTGACCTCTGACTAAACTTACAGGTTTCCTAACTAACGACTGGGATCAGCCTAGTGCTGTCCTAGTCCCTGGTTTTAAATGTCCAAGCAAAATATAGCCACACAGGCTTTCTCTCACCGCACAGGGGTTCACTCTCCCTAGACAGTCCACACAGGTCTGCTTCCAGGCATGAGCTAACATCTAATGAAGCTGGGAGTTTTTATAGAGGCCTTAAACGAACTGACAGGCTTCAGCTGGCCTCATCAACTCCCTGCCTGCACGACGCCCAGCCCTCTCCCTAGAGGTATGAGTCATCAATGAGCCCACTAGTCTCAGCTGGGCTTATACAACTCTCCACCTAGCTGTATAAATCGGCGTAAAGCCTGAATCTGGGCGAAATATATCTACCCCCCTGGATGCAACCAGGTGACTTTACCTTCCTGCTGTCACAATATATATATATATATATATATACTGTGAGGGGGTTAGCTCGGTAGCGGGTGTGTGTGACCCCCTGGATGGGCTCCCCACACAAAAACAGGCCCAGCAGACGGAGGTTGTGGTTTTCAAGATCAAAAGGTGCGGTTTATTTCTCTATTTACAGTGACAAAAACACAGCAAAGCAAAAAGAAACATAAACAAAATAAATCCTGGTCAGCTTGACCTCTGACTAAACATGCAGGTTTCCCTAACTAACAACTGGGATCAGCCTGGTGCTGTCCTAGTCCCTAAGTCCCTGGTTTAGTAAATGTCCAAACAAATAGCCACACAGGCTTTGTCTCACCGCACAGGGGTTCACTCTCCCTAGACAGTCCACACAGGTCTGGTTCCAGGCATGAGCAAACACCTAATGAAGCTGGGAGTTTTTATAGAGGCCTTAAACGAGCTGACAAGCTTCAGCTGGTCTCATCAACTCCCTGCCTGCACGACGCCCAGCACTCTCCCTAGAGGTATGAATCATCCATGAGCCCACTAGCCTCAGCTGGGCTTCATCAACTCTCTCCCTAGTTGTATAAGTCGGCATAAAGCCTGAATCTGGGAGAAATATACCTACCCCCCTGGATGCAACCAGGTGACTTTACCTTCCTGCTGTCACATACCCCCCCCTCTTGTTTTAACCTTGGGGTTGGAACACCAGCAATCAGGCATTCATGTACTCGAGACAAAGCATCCACATTCCCCATTTGAACGCCAGGGCGATGCTTTACTGTGAAGTTGAATTCCTGTAGGGCCAGGAACCACCTATTTACTCTTCTATTTGTCTCCTTGTTTTGAGCCATCCACTTTAACGGAGCGTGATCCGTAACCATGTCAAAGTGCCTACCTAGCAGATAGTACCGAAGGGAATCTAGAGCCCACTTCACCGCTAAACACTCCTTTTCAACCGTGGCGTAATTTACCTCATGGGACTTCAACTTCCTGCTGAGGTAAATGACTGGGTGCTCTTCCCCGTTCCAGACCTGGGACAATACTGCTCCTAACCCCACATCTGACGCATCACTTTGTACGACAAAATCTTTAGAGAAGTCGGGTGAGTACAACACTGGCTGGCTACATAAGGCTTGTTTCAAGAATTGGAATGCTGCCTCAGCCTCGGGGGTCCATTTAATCATGACCGACCCTTTCCCTTTCGTCAGGTTGGTTAGGGGCACAGCCTTAGAAGCAAAGTGGGGAATGAAGCGCCGATAATAACCCGCGATTCCCAGAAAGGCTCGTACCTGCTTCTTGCTGTTGGGACGTGGCCAACTCTGGATGGCCTCGACTTTGTTGAGTTGGGGTTTTATTACTCCCCTGCCAATGGTGTACCCAAGATATTTGGCCTCCTCCTGCCCAATGGTACACTTCTTGGGGTTAGCCGTAAACCCCGCTTCCCGGATAGAGTCTAGGACTGCTTGCACTTTTGGCAGATGTGAGGCCCAATCTGTGCTATGGACAATTACGTCATCCAGGTAAGCCGCAGCATACTTCCGATGGGGCCTCAGTATCTGGTCCATTTTCCGCTGGAATGTGGCCGGCGCATTCTGTAACCCGAACGGCATTCTCTTATATTGGAACGCCCCGTCTGGGGTTACAAATGCGGTTTTCTCTTTGGCCGACTTGGCCAGGGGAATTTGCCAATACCCTTTTGTGAGGTCAAGAGTCGTCATGTATCGGGCTGTTCCCAGCCGGTCGATCAACTCATCTATACGTGGCATGGGGTAGGTGTCAAATTTTGTAACTTTGTTCAACTGACGAAAATCGTTACAAAATCGCCAGCTCCCATCCGGTTTAGGCACCAACACAATGGGACTAGACCAATCACTTTGGGACTCCTCTATCACCCCTAAGTTCAGCATTTTCTGTACTTCCTCCCGTATTGCCTCCCGTCGGGCCTCTGGGATCCGATAGGGTTTTAACTTCACCCTTTCACCGGGCGGGGTAATAATATCATGCTCTACCCCAGATGTTTGTCCCGGCAGCTCAGAGAACACCTCCTTGTTGCGAAGCACAAACTCCTTAACCTCCTGTTGTTGGGGTTGTGACAAGGTGGCTGCTATTCCAACCTCCGGAATCACGCAACCAGTTTGAGCTGGTGACCAAGTTTCTGCGACTAGGGACTCTTTATCCCTCCAGGCTTTCAACAGATTAACGTGATAGATCTGTTCGGGCTTTCGCCTTCCTGGTTGTCTGACCTTGTAATTCACTTCGCTCACTTTTTCCATTATCTCGTAGGGGCCTTGCCATTTGGCAAGGAATTTACTTTCAACCGTAGGGACAAGTACCAATATCCTATCCCCCGGGGAAAAGGTACGGGTCTTGGCTCCACGGTTGTACACTCTCTTCTGTGCCAACTGCGCTTGGGCCAAATGTTCCTTCACGATGGGCATTACCTGTGCAATTCGATCTTGCATCAGGGCGACATGCTCAATCACACTCCTGTGGGGAGAACTCTCACTTTCCCAAGTTTCCTTGGCAATATCCAACAGCCCTCTTGGGTGTCTCCCATACAGTAACTCAAAGGGGGAGAATCCCGTAGAGGATTGGGGCACCTCCCTAATAGCAAACATCAAATAAGGAAGTAGACAGTCCCAATCCTTTCCATCTCTATCCACCACTTTCTTCAACATTTGTTTTAGGGTTTTGTTGAATCTTTCAACCAGCCCATCGGTTTGGGGGTGATACACAGACGTACGCAATTGCGTCACTTTGAACAATTTACACAGCTCTTTCATAACCCGGGACATAAAGGGTGTACCTTGGTCCGTAAGCAGTTCTTTACAAATACCCACCCGGCTAAAAACAAGAGATAGCTCTTTGGCTATGGTTTTGGCCGAGGTATTTCGGAGAGGGATCGCTTCTGGATAACGGGTGGCATAGTCCATTATAACTAATATGTACTGGTGCCCCCTAGCGGACTTGATTATAGGACCTACCAAATCCATTGCGATCCTCTCAAACGGGACCTCAATGATGGGTAGAGGGACCAGCGGGCTACGGAAATGTGGCATCGGGGCCGACCTCTGACACACAGGGCAGGAGGAACAATAATTTTCTATGTCCTTCATCACCCCAGGCCAATAGAATCTCTGTAATACCCTCTCTCGGGTTTTCTCTGTCCCCGGATGACCTCCAAGAATGTGCCCATGGGCCAACTCCAACACCAACTTCCTGTAAGGTTTGGGCACCACAAGCTGCTCAACGGTTTCTTCTGCCCTTTTTGCCACCCGATACAGTAGGTCCTTCTCTACGCTGAAGTATGGGTAAGTGCAGGTATTATCTGGGTTCACTAACTCGCCATCTATTTCCACTACGTTTTCCCGTGCCTTTATTAGGGCGGGGTCTTTTAACTGTTCTGTGGCAAAATTTTCCCTGTGAACCTCAAGATCAGAAAACTCCACAGACGGTAGGTTTTCGTCTGAGGAGGTGGGCTCCTCTCCAGTTTCTTGAGTCTCGCCTGCCAATACTGACAAGGGAAATTCTGGAGAGTCCTCACCACTCTCAGAGGAGTTCTGGCTATCACCTTCCTGGTACATAGGGGCACCAGTGGGGGGCTCAGGATCATCCCACAGTTCCCAGAACTTCGGAAAATCCCTTCCCACAATGGCATCATGCGGTAATTGAGATACTAACCCCACTGGATGAGAGAGGGTACCTTTGGGGGTCTTGAAACACACTGTAGTCACTGGATACTCTCGGGTGTCCCCATGCACACAAATAACAGCTACCTTGCTATTCCCAGAGACCTCTGTTTTAACTAATTCAGCCTTTATCAGGGTCACAAGGCTACCTGAATCCAGTAATACCACAACATTTCTACCATTAATACACATTTTGCATAAATGTTTCTCAGTTCCCCGAATGGCAGTGCATGCGACTGTCGCACACAGCGACTGACGTCTGTCCGTCAGAAAGTCACATTGCATGGGTTCCTCCACAACCGGGCAATTTGCTGCAATATGTCCCGCTTGCCGGCAGCGGTAGCAAACAATCCTTTTGGCTGCCTCTTGAGCCCCCGACTTCCCAGGCTGTTCTCGCCAAACCCTGGGCAGAGCTCCCACCCTCTCACTCTCTCCACCCTCACCCCTTGGAATCATCTTATCCGCCCCTGGGGATGGTCTGGTCTTAGGGTGGAAAGTCCGAGAGTCTCTGGAAGAGGCCGTCAGGTTCTCTGCAGCCAAGTATCTCTCTACACGATCCACAAGTTTACCGGCCGTTTCTGGGTCTCCATGGCTTACCCACTTTTGAATGGCGGTAGGAAGAGCTCTCAAGAAACGATCCATCACAACACGTTCCACAATCTCCGGTGCGGACAAAGTCTCTGGCTGTAGCCACTTCCTGCTCAGGTGAATGAGATCATACATTTGAGACCTGGGGGGTTTTCCAAGCTGGAAAGTCCAGTTATGCACACGCTGAGCCCGGACAGCCAGGGTGACACCCAGCCTTGCCAATATTTCAGCTTTTAGCATCACATAGTCTTTTGCTTGGTCAGGCTCTAGGTCATAGTAAGCTTTCTGCGATTCACCAGTTAACAGAGGAGCCACCAGTCCAGCCCACTGCTCCTCAGGCCACTTTTCTCTTTCAGCAGTCCTTTCAAATGTGGTCAAAAATACCTCTGGATCATCCTCTCCAGTCATTTTTGTCAATAAACGACTCACCCCAAAGGACGCGGTATTAGTGGGACGGCTTTCCTCACTGGTCTGCGGACGTTGCTGCATTACTGCTTCCATCTGTTGTTGTAGTCTCTGCTCTTGCTTCTGCAACAGGTCTATGAAGCGGGCCTCAGATTGCTGCTGGGCTTGTTGCTGGGCTGCAAAGCTCTGTTGTTGAGCTGCAAGGCTCTTTTGCAAACCTGCATTTGTCTGCTGTTGATTGGCATTTGCTAGAGCCAGCTGTTTCAGTATCTCCTCCATGCTGGCTTAAAAAAAACTGCCTGCATTCTCCACCAACTGTGAGGGGGTTAGCTCAGTAGCGGGTGTGTGTGACCCCCTGGATGGGCTCCCCACACAAAAACAGGCCCAGCAGACGGAGGTTGTGGTTTTCAAGATCAAAAGGTGCGGTTTATTTCTCTATTTACAGTGACAAAAACACAGCAAAGCAAAAAGAAACATAAACAAAATAAATCCTGGTCAGCTTGACCTCTGACTAAACATGCAGGTTTCCCTAACTAACAACTGGGATCAGCCTGGTGCTGTCCTAGTCCCTAAGTCCCTGGTTTAGTAAATGTCCAAACAAATAGCCACACAGGCTTTGTCTCACCGCACAGGGGTTCACTCTCCCTAGACAGTCCACACAGGTCTGGTTCCAGGCATGAGCAAACACCTAATGAAGCTGGGAGTTTTTATAGAGGCCTTAAACGAGCTGACAAGCTTCAGCTGGTCTCATCAACTCCCTGCCTGCACGACGCCCAGCACTCTCCCTAGAGGTATGAATCATCCATGAGCCCACTAGCCTCAGCTGGGCTTCATCAACTCTCTCCCTAGTTGTATAAGTCGGCATAAAGCCTGAATCTGGGAGAAATATACCTACCCCCCTGGATGCAACCAGGTGACTTTACCTTCCTGCTGTCACAATATATATACAAAACCGGTGATGCATATATATACTAAATACACTGAAATAAACTGCAGCTAACTGAATGCATTATGGGCCGTGACGCACCGCTCGAATTTGGAGCGAACGGCCCATAATGTTCGATCTTCGCCAAACGATCGAACAGCTGATGTTCGAGCCGAACTCATGTTCGCCTCAAACAGATAGCCCATCCCTAGTGACAAACAGAAAGGAAGATGCAAAAGTCACCTTCACTTCAAATAATTGTTTTTCAAGTGTTTATTGTGAAATCAGCATCACATAAGGCATAAGAAATCAACATTTCAGGTCTCTTTCAAACACAGTGCAACAAGAGATTCCCTCACCCTGGAAGGATTTCCTCTTGCTTTCTGTTTTGGCTATGGGACAGGAAATGAAGGGCAATCTCCCCAGTGGAACATAGATGCCAAAAAATAAACTGACAGGAGTTATAACCAGTGGCGGGGGTGCGAGGGGGCGGGCCTCTCCGGGTGACACACACTGGGGGGTGTCAGGCCGGCGCCCACCCTCCTCCGCGACTGAAGTGGATACAGCGCCGCGGGTTTAGGCAGCGGCACTGCACGGTCATAGAACACACATGGAGAGCCAGAGGTAGTGGCTTTGCAGGGGGGGGGGGGGGTGCGAGCCACACCCGAGTGACACCCACCGGGACCAGACGCAACTATATCTCCTTCTCTCCATGGTCGCGGCTGAGGCTCTGATCAGTCTCGGCAGTGGCTATCAAACCGGACAGAGTGAAGCCGCCTTCCACTCCTCCTTTATGTCTACACAGCGCTGTGCATGTCTCGAGATCGGGGGGGGTCTGTGCACTGTAGGGGGAGTCTGTGCACTGCAGGGGGGTCTGTATTGTAGGGGGGTCTGCACTGTAGAGGGTCTGTACTGTAGGGGGGTCTGTACTGTAGGGGGGTCTGCACTGTAGGGGGGGTCTGTACTGTAGGGAGGGGGTCTGTGCTGTAGGGAGGGGGTCTGTGTAACATGCAGGGGGTGCAGAACTGTTGGGGGGGGTCTGTGTAACATACAGGCGTCCAGAGCTGTGGGGGGCTGTGTAATGTTAAGGGGTCCAGAGGTGCAGGGTGCTGTGTAATGTAAAGGGGTCTAGAGGTGCAGGGTGCTGTGTAATGAAAAGGGGTCTAGAGGTGCAAGGGACTGTGTAATGTAAAGGGTCCAGAGGTGTGGTGCTGTGCAATGTAAAGGGGTCTAGAGGTGCAGGGGGCTGTGTAATGTAAAGGGGTCCAGTGATGCAGGGTGCTGTGTAATGTAAAGGGGTCCAGAGGTGCAGTTGTGGAGAGGGGGTACACAGTAGTGACAAAAAGATATTGAAGGATGCAGAGGTATGCAGGGGGCACAGTGGGGTGTTTTTACATTTTAAGGTGGGGGGGGTGCCAGATATAGGTTCCACCCCGGGTGCCAAATTCTCTAGGTACGCCCCTGGTTATAACCCTCCCTTTATCTGACCAAAATGGATAAAAAACAAAAAGAAAGCTCTGCCTTAGGTTCAACCTTAACAAGTCTTTCACCTTCCCCTTCTCAATACAGCTGTCTTGCTGAATATAGCCACAAATGCCCACATATAGAGAGAAAAGCAGAAACGCAAGAAAATGTTCTCACATTATGTATTTTTATTTTTTTATTTTTTTATTTTTAATAAAGGACTTTACCAACGGTGTCTGTGTATTTTTTTTACAATTTTTTACACTTTCTTTGTGAAATGGTAGGGGTACAATGTACCCCATTACCAATTCACATAGGGGGGGCGGGATCTGGGGGTCCCCTTTGTTGAAAGGGGTCTTCCAGATTCCGATAAGCCCCCCGCCCGCAGACCCCCACAACTACCGGGCAAGGGTTGTGGGGATGAGGCCCTTGTCCCCATCAACATGGGACATCCTCCCCATGTTGAGGGCATGTGGCCTAGTACGGTTCAGGAGGGGGGGCGCTCTCTTGTCCCCCCCTCTTTTCCTGCGGCCTGCCAGGTTGCGTGCTTGGATAAAGGGTCTGGTCTGGATTTTTGAGGGTACTCCAAGCCATTTTTTAAAAAAAATTGGGGTGGAGATCCCCTTAAAATCCATAACATTTGGGGGAACCGCACGCATTTTTTTAAAATTTGCGGCAGGGTTTCCCTTAATATCCATACCAGACCTGAAGGGCCTGGTAATTGAATTTGGGGGAACCCCCACGCTTTTTTAAAAAAATTTTTTATCAATGACTTTTCTATGTATTGCCGGGAGCCGACAATTCATTATAGCCGCGAGTAAGTTTTAAATGACTTTTTTTCCTTCAGAAATGACACTTTGTGCAGGGACAGTTCTAAGCACGGGAAACAAGCGTGACTTTACATGCATATTGCCGAACACCGGGCCCGAACCCGAACATACAGTCAATTGTTCGGGTTCGGGTCCGCTTAACCCTAGTCATCTCTTCAACCGTCTGCTTTAGAGGAGAGAGGAAATGTCTTCAAAGTGAATAAAATCCCCTCTTGAACAGTTGTCACCAGAAAAGTGTTTTTTTCAGTTTTCTTTTTTTTGTGGAGCTACAGTATTTAGTCAATTCCCAGTGATCGAATGAGTGAACCCTGAAATCACAGAACTCAAAAAAGTGCACCAAGGTCCAGAATAAGACCAGCTTCTGAAGAGGAAGGGCCTCAATTCCTGAACCCCCCCCCCCCCCCACGGCACAAGGCTCTTGACAGAGGCAAGGAAATCTATGGTCTATCTAGGCTGAAGACAGGTGGGCACTGCTTCTTAGAGATCTGGCAAAGCTGGAAGTTAGAAGCTGATTGGTTTCTATGCATAGCTTCCCCAGAATTTGCACTCTCCAGTTTTATAAAATCAACCCCATAGTGATTTTCTGGCACCTCTAGGATGCCACCCCAGGGGCATAGCATCGAGAGCTCCTTGCACCTCCCATCACCTGACCTGACAAATGCAGCTGCCATCCCTAATTTATTTTTTTAAATCTTCAAGCCTGCTTTGCAGTGTACAAAAACTAAACACCAAAAGTGAACAAAAAAGTGCACTTAGGGTGTGCCTTTGGACTCCCTCAGGGCACAAAACTCCTGACAGGAGTAAGGCACGCTCAGGTCTCCCTAGCCAAAAGGCTTGGCAGACCCCACACCTCATGATCAGCCGAAGCTGACCAATGAGTACTAGGCAAGGGGCTCTCCCAAACAGAGCCCCCCCTCACAGCAAGGGAAGAAAGAACCTAATGGCCACACATCCTTCCTCTATTCTTCAGGGTAGACCCAAACCCTGCCATCCAGAGTGAAATGACATAGCATATACAGTATAAGTGCAGATGGCAGCCAACCCAGCCATAAGGCCAGCCATACATGGAGCATATTTCTTTCCTGCAACCACAGACAGGTCCAAACCATTGTATTCTCCTGGGAATGGGGTGAGGAGGAGCCATCCCCGGCTGGACTAAGGCCAGGATGATGGCAGAGCACCCATACTAGACGCTGATAAGAATGGATACTGCACCTGATCTTAGCCAAAAGGTGTGTCTTCATTGGGAGATTTCACCTTCTGTTGTGATGACAATTCAGGTTTTAGATTTTGCCTGACTTTCGCACCCAGTGACAATGGTCACCAGGGTACATTAAGATGGTGAATCTTCCAATTTGGGATACAGACAGACAGTAATAAAAAACTAACAATGGTTCTAGACCCTCACTACTATATCCAAAACTAAATAAAATCTGCATTGTAAAGGGGCACAGTAATATAAAGGGGACTGCACTGCACAGGGGCACTGTAATAATTACTAATATTTATTAATAAATAATAACTTCTTCAATACCAGGCACTTTCACCCCCTTCCTGCCCAGGCTAATTTTCAGCTTTCAGTGCTGTAGCACTTTGAATGACGATTGTGCGGTCATGCAATACTGTACCAATATGATTTTTTTTTTTTTTTCACACAAATAGAGCTTTCTTTTGGTGGTATTTAGAGTTAAGCGGACACCTGGATGTTCGGGTTCGGCCAAACTTCGGGAAAAAAAGTTTGAGTTCGGGCCTGAACTTGACCCGAACTTGACCCCGAACCCAAACCCCATTGAAGTCAATGGGGACCCGAACTTCTGAGGACTATTCACGCTTGTTTCCCGTGCTTAGAACTGTCCCTGCACAAAGTGTCATTTCTGAAGGAAAAAAAAGTCATTTAAAACTCACTCGCGGCTATAATGAATTGTCGGCTCCCGGCAATACATAAAAAAGTCATTGATAAAAAAAAAAAAAAAAGCGTGGGGGTTCCCCCAAATTCAATTACCAGGCCCTTCAGGTCTGGTATGGATATTAAGGGGAACCCTGCCGCAAAAAAAATAAATAAATGCGTGCGGTTCCCCCAAATATCCATACCAGGCCCTTCAGGTCTGGTATGGATTTTAAGGGGAACTCCACCCCAAATTTAAAAAAAAAATGGCGTGGAGTACCCCCAAAAATACAGACCAGACCCTTTATCCGAGCACGCAACCTGGCAGGCCGCAGGAAAAGAGGGGGGACGAGAGAGCGCCCCCCTCTCCTGAACCGTACCAGGCCACATGCCCTCAACATGGGGAGGATGTTCCCATGTTGATGGGGACAAGGGCCTCATCCCCACAACCCTTGCCCGGTGGTTGTGGGGGTCTGCAGGCAGGGGGCTTATCGGAATCTGGAAGATCCCTTTAACAAAGAGGACCCCCAGATCCCGCCCCCCCTATGTGAATTGGTAATGGGGTACATTGTACCCCCACAATTTCACAAAGAAAGTGTAAAAAATGTTTAAAAAAATACACAGACACCGTTGGGAAAGTCCTTTATTAAAAATAAAAAAATAAAAAATAAAAAAAACATTCCAGCGATGAAATCCAGTGTCCCACGGCGATCCGATGTCCAGCGCTGTCCACACGAAACTTCATTGGCTGAGCCTGAGCGGACCTGATGGGGAACTTCCTCCGCAGTGTAATAAATGAATAGACCCGCCCCTTCTAAAATTTCCCATCAGGTCCGGTGATGCGGAACGTGAGAAGGGGTGGGTCTATTCATGTATTATACTGGAGGAAGTTCCCCATCAGGTCCGCTCATCCAATGACGTAGGCGGGGTCTGACATACGAGGGGGTGGACCTGATGGGGAACTTCCTCCACAGTGTAATACATGAATAGACCCGCCCCTTCTCACGTTCCGCATCAGGTCCTCAGCCTTACACCTACACCTACGTCATTGGCTGAGCGGACCTGATGGGGAACTTTAGGAGGGGCGGGTCTATTCATCTAATAGTAATAAATGAATACTACAAATACTGCAGCTGCTAACTTTTAATATAAGGACACTTACCTGTCCTGGGCGCCCACGATGTCGGCATCCGAAGGCGATCTTTCCCTCGGCTCTCGGGTGGAGGCGCCGCCATCTTTGGTAGGGGAACCAAGAAGGGAAGCCTTGCGGCTTCCCTTCCTGGTTCCCTACTGCGCATCTTCTGGGACCTGTGTGTCTCCCAGAAGACAGCGGGGGGGACGGAGGAGGCGCCGGACGTGGCGTAGGTCGCCGTGGCGACCTATGCCCGGAGTGGGAGCAAATACCTGGATTACACAGGTATCTGCTCCCTCCTCTCCCCTGAAAGGTGCCAAATGTGAGGGGGGGGAAGGATTCCGAAAAGCGGAATTTCCATTTTTGGGTGGAACTCGGCTTTAATCACCACTTTTTTGCTAAATAAACGTAAAGGCCAAACTTTACTCTGCTACCTTTCTTTGGTGAAAATAACCCAAATCAGTGTTTGCTTAATCTGTAGGAAAGTTATAGAGTCCACAAACTATGGTATATATCTGAAAATTGATCAATCCTGATATATCTGAAAATTGATCAATCCTGATATACTGATCAACATACTCAGTATATCAGGATTGATCAATTTTCAGATATATCAGGATTGATCAATTTTCAGATATATACCATAGTTTGTGGACTCTATTGTGGGGGTACAATACAGTACTTGACCGCGATTTTGTGTTTCCAGTGTGATGCTGTGCTTCTCGCGCTCGCCGCCCCCACGAGATGCAGCGCATCCATAGTAATCCATTGGGGGCGGCGAGCGGGAGGAGCGACAGAGCTCAGTGCTGGCTCCCGCGACGGGGGTCGCAGGCGGCAATATCGCCGCTGCCTGACCGCGATTTTATACAATATCGCAGTCAGGTACTGTATCTCATTTCTTGAGGGTCAAAAATGCCAGGACAGTGCAATTATCTCCCATATGACCCCTTTTTGGAAAGTAGACGTTCCAAGGTATTTAGTAAGTAGTGATGAGCCGAACACCCCCGGGTTCGGTTCGCACCAGAACCCGCGAACGGACCGAAAGTTCGCTCGAACATTAGAACCCTATTAAATACAATGGATGCGAACTTTCGAATTCTAAAGTGCTAATTATAACGACTATTATCCATGTTATTGTCCTAAACAGAGTTTGGGAACCCGGGTTCTGCACCAGGGGACATGTATCAATGCAAAAAGAAGTTTTAAAAACGGCCGTTTTTCGGGAGCAGTCATTTTAATGATGCATAAAGTGAAAAAAAAAAAGTCAAATATTCCTTTAAATATTGTACCTGGGGGGTGTCTAAAGTATGCCTGTGAAGTGCCACGTGTTTCCCGTGTTTAGAACTGTCCCTGCACAAAATTACATTTCTAAAGGAAAAAAAAGCCATTTAAAACTGCTTGCGGCTTTAATGTAATGTCTGGTCCCGCTAATATGGATGAAAATCTTTAAGAAAAATGGCATAGCTACCCCATCACCCCCCCCCCCCCCTACCCCAGCCCATTACCAGCCCCTTTGGGTCTTGTATGGATATTAAGGGGAACCCCGCACACAAAATAAAAAAGGCCCTATATACTCTGAACAGCCGTATACAGGCGGTGCATACAAGACAGGGACTGTAGGTTTGTTCTTATGTAGAATCTGTTTGTAATTTTGAACAGGTACATTGTTTAAGTGTAGCTCCAGCCAAAAAATCTATTTTTAAGCTTTTTGGAAAACATAGGGAAGGGTTATCACCCCTGTAACATTTGTTTTGCTGTCTGTGCCCCTGTTCAGAACATTTCACCTCACTTTGCGTCCCAATGACAACTGTTTTTGAAATGTGGTGTTTTTATTGAAACAAGGATTGGTGATAAAGCATCAGTAGAGAGGAGACACCTTTCTCCCTGTAGCGGCCTCACCCCGACCTCTTTAGCTAGGGGTATGTCGAGCGACAGAGTGAGGTGCGCTACGGCCCATGTCCTCCCCATGGATGTGGGTGAGGTGAAGGCCAGTACCAATCTTTTCCTCGGGCCAAATGTGTGCTGGTTATGAGGGTCAGTCCTTCCGTGCCAGAATCTCCCTTTGTTCCCATCAACAGAGTCCATACACCCATCAATGTCCAAACTCAGGTTTATTGCGTATCTCCACATACATTCAAATGCAACGGCATGATACGATGGGGAAGCAGGTCGAGGCACTGTACAGGTTCCTAGTCCCTACACTCCCTGTGCTATGACCAGGGGTTGCAGGAGTCTTGATGAAAGCTCCTCCGCTGCGCTGTAGCCCCTATCAGGGGAAGATGTCCTCCAAGGGAGTTACCGAAGGCCCATCCGTCACCGGGTTGACACTGCACCGGGTCTTCGGACGGGTGACCCCCCCAGCCTCCTCACCTCAGATGCGGGTCCCCTCGCAAGGGGCGCCCTGGAGCAACTTCACCCTCGCGGGACCCAGTCGGAGTCACCGGGTCCCAGGCCTCCTTAATAGTACCTCACCCCAGGCTGAAGGTGCCCGGGATGGACTCCATCTTCATTCCGGCCAGGCCTTGGGCGCCTAGGCCGGAACCTTCAACCGCCCGCACCCAGGCCTAAGGTGCCTGGGTGCGTGAAGAGATGATCCCTTCCAAAAAAGACCTCATGGCGAGGGCGTCTCCCCCTTTTATCTCCTCCCATCGACACCACGGCGGGTTCCCCGCCCCAGCCGTACCATCTCCAGGAAGGGACAAAGAAGGGTAGCACTGTGGTAGTGATTCTACCTCGAGCCAGTAGGTACACTGACACCCACTGGTCAAAGAGAATATTACACCACCCAATCCTCCACGAATAAGAAAAAGGGGTCTAATCCCTGACATAATTACACACCTGGGTCTCTCTACCCCCAGGTGTATCCCACTAACTTTGAAGACCCCGCTACACACTCCCCCTGGTGATTTGACGCTGGTCCCCAGCGTCAGGTGCACACCCATGTCTCCCAAGGAGTGGTGACATGAAGTGGGCCCCAGAGGCTATCCCTCAAATTTTGGATACTGTATGTGCCAAGACCTGCTCAACAAAGTATGCCTGTGAAGTGCCACGTGTTTCCCATGTTTAGAACTGTCCCTGCACAAAATTACATTTCTAAAGGAAAAAAAAGCCATTTAAAACTGCTTGCGGCTTTAATGTAATGTCTGGTCCCGGTAATATGGATGAAAATCTTTAAGAAAAATGGCATAGCTACCCCATCACCCCCCCCCTACCCCAGCCCATTACCAGCCCCTTTGGGTCTTGTATGGATATTAAGGGGAACCCCGCACACAAAATAAAAAAGGCCCTATATACTCTGAACAGCCGTATACAGGCGGTGCATACAAGACAGGGACTGTAGGTTTGTTCTTATGTAGAATCTGTTTGTAATTTTGAACAGGTACATTGTTTAAGTGTAGCTCCAGCCAAAAAATCTATTTTTAAGCTTTTTGGAAAACATAGGGAAGGGTTATCACCCCTGTAACATTTGTTTTGCTGTCTGTGCCCCTGTTCAGAACATTTCACCTCACTTTGCGTCCCAATGACAACTGTTTTTGAAATGTGGTGTTTTTATTGAAACAAGGATTGGTGATAAAGCATCAGTAGAGAGGAGACACCTTTCTCCCTGTAGTGGCCTCACCCCGACCTCTTTAGCTAGGGGTATGTCGAGCGACAGAGTGAGGTGCGCTACGGCCCATGTCCTCCCCATGGATGTGGGTGAGGTGAAGGCCAGTACCAATCTTTTCCTCGGGCCAAATGTGTGCTGGTTATGAGGGTCAGTCCTTCCCTGCCAGAATCTCCCTTTGTTCCCATCAACAGAGTCCATACACCCATCAAAGTCCAAACTCAGGTTTATTGCGTATCTCCACATACATTCAAATGCAACGGCATGATACGATGGGGAAGCAGGTCGAGGCACTGTACAGGTTCCTAGTCCCTACACTCCCTGTGCTATGACCAGGGGTTGCAGGAGTCTTGATGAAAGCTCCTCCGCTGCGCTGTAGCCCCTATCAGGGGAAGATGTCCTCCAAGGGAGTTACCGAAGGCCCATCCGTCACCGGGTTGACACTGCACCGGGTCTTCGGACGGGTGACCCCCCCCAGCCTCCTCACCTCAGATGCGGGTCCCCTCGCAAGGGGCGCCCTGGAGCAACTTCACCCTCGCGGGACCCAGTCGGAGTCACCGGGTCCCAGGCCTCCTTAATAGTACCTCACCCCAGGCTGAAGGTGCCCGGGATGGACTCCATCTTCATTCCGGCCAGGCCTTGGGCGCCTAGGCCGGAACCTTGAACCGCCCGCACCCAGGCCTAAGGTGCCTGAAGAGATGATCCCTTCCAAAAAAGACCTCGTGGCGAGGGCGTCTCCCCCTTTTATCTCCTCCCATCGACACCACGGCGGGTTCCCCGCCCCAGCCGTACCATCTCCAGGAAGGGACAAAGAAGGGTAGCACTGTGGTAGTGATTCTACCTCGAGCCAGTAGGTACACTGACACCCACTGGTCAAAGAGAATATTACACCACCCAATCCTCCACGAATAAGAAAAAGGGGTCTAATCCCTGACATAATTACACACCTGGGTCTCTCTACCCCCAGGTGTATCCCACTAACTTTGAAGACCCCGCTACACACTCCCCCTGGTGATTTGACGCTGGTCCCCAGCGTCAGGTGCACACCCATGTCTCCCAAGGAGTGGTGACATGAAGTGGGCCCCAGAGGCTATCCCTCAAATTTTGGATACTGTATGTGCCAAGACCTGCTCAACAAAGTATGCCTGTGAAGTGCCACGTGTTTCCCGTGTTTAGAACTGTCCCTGCACAAAATTACATTTCTAAAGGAAAAAAAAGCCATTTAAAACTGCTTGCGGCTTTAATGTAATGTCTGGTCCCGGTAATATGGATGAAAATCTTTAAGAAAAATGGCATAGCTACCCCATCACCCCCCCCTACCCCAGCCCATTACCAGCCCCTTTGGGTCTTGTATGGATATTAAGGGGAACCCCGCACACAAAATAAAAAAGGCCCTATATACTCTGAACAGCTGTATACAGGCGGTGCATACAAGACAGGGACTGTAGGTTTGTTCTTATGTAGAATCTGTTTGTAATTTTGAACAGGTACATTGTTTAAGTGTAGCTCCAGCCAAAAAATCTATTTTTAAGCTTTTTGGAAAACATAGGGAAGGGTTATCACCCCTGTAACATTTGTTTTGCTGTCTGTGCCCCTGTTCAGAACATTTCACCTCACTTTGCGTCCCAATGACAACTGTTTTTGAAATGTGGTGTTTTTATTGAAACAAGGATTGGTGATAAAGCATCAGTAGAGAGGAGACACCTTTCTCCCTGTAGCGGCCTCACCCCGACCTCTTTAGCTAGGGGTATGTCGAGCGACAGAGTGAGGTGCGCTACGGCCCATGTCCTCCCCATGGATGTGGGTGAGGTGAAGGCCAGTACCAATCTTTTCCTCGGGCCAAATGTGTGCTGGTTATGAGGGTCAGTCCTTCCGTGCCAGAATCTCCCTTTGTTCCCATCAACAGAGTCCATACACCCATCAAAGTCCAAACTCAGGTTTATTGCGTATCTCCACATATATTCAAATGCAACGGCATGATACGATGGGGAAGCAGGTCGAGGCACTGTACAGGTTCCTAGTCCCTACACTCCCTGTGCTATGACCAGGGGTTGCAGGAGTCTTGATGAAAGCTCCTCCGCTGCGCTGTAGCCCCTATCAGGGGAAGATGTCCTCCAAGGGAGTTACCGAAGGCCCATCCGTCACCGGGTTGACACTGCACCGGGTCTTCGGACGGGTGACCCCCCCAGCCTCCTCACCTCAGATGCGGGTCCCCTCGCAAGGGGCGCCCTGGAGCAACTTCACCCTCGCGGGACCCAGTCGGAGTCACCGGGTCCCAGGCCTCCTTAATAGTACCTCACCCCAGGCTGAAGGTGCCCGGGATGGACTCCATCTTCATTCCGGCCAGGCCTTGGGCGCCTAGGCCGGAACCTTGAACCGCCCGCACCCAGGCCTAAGGTGCCTGGGTGCGTGAAGAGATGATCCCTTCCAAAAAAGACCTCATGGCGAGGGCGTCTCCCCCTTTTATCTCCTCCCATCGACACCACGGCGGGTTCCCCGCCCCAGCCGTACCATCTCCAGGAAGGGACAAAGAAGGGTAGCACTGTGGTAGTGATTCTACCTCGAGCCAGTAGGTACACTGACACCCACTGGTCAAAGAGAATATTACACCACCCAATCCTCCACGAATAAGAAAAAGGGGTCTAATCCCTGACATAATTACACACCTGGGTCTCTCTACCCCCAGGTGTATCCCACTAACTTTGAAGACCCCGCTACACACTCCCCCTGGTGATTTGACGCTGGTCCCCAGCGTCAGGTGCACACCCATGTCTCCCAAGGAGTGGTGACATGAAGTGGGCCCCAGAGGCTATCCCTCAAATTTTGGATACTGTATGTGCCAAGACCTGCTCAACGGAAAAGGGAACTATAAAACATTAAAACTTTTGTATAAAACATCTGTTATGTACACATATACAATCCCTCCCGTCACTGTCTAAGAACCACCCCATACTCAGTAGTCTTGACCGACGAATCTCCTGCAGAAGGGAAACAAAAAAAAACAACATCCTAACACTCTGTGTTAACTTGGCATGAGTGGGTCCGTCAGCCGAGAGACCAACTCACTCCAATAAGTAAGTAATGCATGTGTAACATTTCAAACAACCGTTGCACAACACTGCCACCTGGTGACAGCGCTGCGGTAATGACACTTGGTTAGATCTTCATTCTTCCTGCTTTCCTACTCTAACTCTACCCCAAAAGTCTCTGCCTTTGGCACATGAAGAAAAGGGAGAAAAAAAAAACAACAGCTCCCAAATCTCCAGTGAGTAAAAGAAAAGCCCAAATCAAAACAAAAGTAGGGCACAGTTCTAGGCGTCTGGGAATGTCTCTTCCAGAAAGTTTCAACAGCAACAAGATAGGAGCTCACTTCTCCTATAAATAGAACCTTGGATCCGGCAGAAACAGGGGCTTCAGGCGCCCGTCAAACACTTCCACCGAATACTCGACATCCTCTCCTTCTTTCCTGCAGATGAGCACCTTATCGGCATGAATATGGCGCCCAAGTCTCCAATCAGCTCTGCAGTCCTTGAACTTTTTAGACACAGGCGGCGAACATGACAGGTATCGCCTGGCATGGGGTACTTTAAGCTTTTCCCATACAAACTCGTCATACCACCTTGGTCGCAGGACCTCGACTTCATACAATAAGTCCCGAGGCAAATAGGGGTACTCCCACCCATATTCGCGGGCGACTCTCTGGGAGAAAAGTCTCTGCAACCTGGCTAGAGGCGGCATCACATCTCGCTCACCTTCTCCTGGCTGTACGATGGCCTCCGGGTGCCGAGGTACCTTCACCATCTCGGGTTTCTTTGTCTTTGGTGCCCGCAACGAAGCACGCTGCATCCCCACCATCAGAGCGGGTGATGTAGTTGAATGCGGAAAGTTGATCGGAGGACTAGATTTCCTCGGGAACTCCGGGGCCTTCACCCGGAGCGTACTGTCTTCTATGGACATGGGGGAATTCTGCGGTTTACTCAGCACAGGTAGTGGGCGTCTGTCCCAGCCCTTCCGGTGAAACAGTTCGTCTATCTCTCCGTCATCCCCACAGTCTGACAATGACTCTAAGTCGGAGGTGTCATACATCTCGGCGGGAAGGTAGTCTCTAGCAGACGGAAGGCTACCCTCCCTTGTGGGCTCCACCGACTGTGGACCCCCGACACCTCCAACCAACACCACAGTCCCAGCCCCTGGCTCACCTGGACCTTCTGAAGAACTGGGATGTCCGGGACTCTCTTCTCTACCGGCGCCATCTAGGCCAGGCAAGCGGCGGGGTGAAGCTCGACCAGTCACTGGTTGGGCAGTCACTTCGCCCTGGTCAGCGCGCACGGGAAACTCCGCAAAGGCTTTGATCTCTCCCTCCGGAGTGGCGGTTCCGGTGATGCAGTTGAGGCGTAGGGCCCGGGGCCTTTCCGTGTGTGGTTCAACCTCAAAAAGGAACTCCTTGCATGCCTCACATCGCTCGAATGGCTTTAATTGGACCACCAGTCCCGAGCATCCGGGACAGATCACACCGAGGGCCTCCGTGTCTGTGCATGAATACAGAGCCAACTGTCCTCGTGTCCACTGACACCCACTGGTCAAAGAGAATATTACACCACCCAATCCTCCACGAATAAGAAAAAGGGGTCTAATCCCTGACATAATTACACACCTGGGTCTCTCTACCCCCAGGTGTATCCCACTAACTTTGAAGACCCCGCTACATCCCATATTAATTCTTACAGGAGATAATTTTCCTTCCAAGGGGTAGATTTCCTCTCACTTCCTGTTGTCTTCTTCCGTTTGCAAGTAGTAGTCGTTTGTAAGTTGGATGTTTGAAAGTAGGGACCTGCCGTATATACTCTGCAGAAATTGGCCCCTTAGGTGTTGGTGTTGGCACAACACTGTAAGCACTCACAGTTACTCTTGGTGGGTGCTGGAACGCCCTGCTGTCAACTATTATATCAGGAATTGTAATAACATATAAATGTTGAACAGTGGTAGTAAAAATTGGGCCTTTGATGGTGGTGCTGGTGTCACAACACTGTAAGGCCTGACAGTTACTCTTGGTGGGCGCAGCAATGGGCCCTGCTGTGAATTATTAGATCAATAATTATAATTGCATGCCCCTGTTGAACAGGGGCTGAAAAATTGGGCCTTAGGCACTGGTGGCACAACACTGCAACCCCTCACAGATACTGTACTTGGAGCACAGCAATGAGGCCTGTTGCAAAGTATTGCATCAAAAATTGTAATTACACGCCCCTGTTAAACAGGGGCTGAAAAATTGGGCCTTAGCCACTGGTGGCGGCACCCATAAACCAAAATGATCTTCCAAGCTATCATCATTAATCGGATCATTAAGAAGGAGGAGGAGGATAGCCAGTCAACATAACAGCACAGGCACTCAGCATCAGCATCAGTCTTGAAGGGATGTGACATTTTAAAATCAATTAGTCTGTTATATCAGCATCAGGTGTGTGGTAGCTGGTGGTGATCCAAGACTGGTTCATCTTGATGAAAGTCAGTCGATCAACCGAGTCGGTGGACAGGCGCACCCTGTGATCCGTGACAAATCCTCCAGCAGCACTGAATGTGCGTTCTGAAAGAACGCTGGATGCAGGACAGGCCAGTAGCTCAATTGCATACTGTGCAAGCTCTGGCCAGTGATCCATCCTCAAGACCCAGTAAGCCAGAGGATTTTCGGTGGGGAAGGTGTCCAAGTCTGACCTTGCCCCTAGGTATTCCTGCACCATGTATATCAGACGCTGGCGATGGTTGCTGGAACCGATCATACTTTGGGGCTGCGGACTAAAGAATTGTCTGAACGCATCGGTCAGACGGTCACCTTCCCCACCGCTCCTTCTTTGACTGCCCGAAGCCTCAGCAACTCGTTGTCCAGGACCAGGAGTTTGTAACCTCCCAGTCTCTGGGAACGCGTTGCACAGACCTTTCTGCAAGGCCTCCCGGAGTTGTCTCATCCTCTGCTCCCTCTGCGACGGTACCATAAGGTCCGCAACCTTACCCTTGTACCGTGGATCAAGGAGAGTGGCCAGCCAGTAATGGTCCCTCTCCTTGATCCGAAGAATACGAGGATCCTTCCGCAGACTTTGCAGGATCAGGGAGGCCATGCAGCGTAGGTTAGCTGAGGCATTCAGTCCGGAGTCCTCTGGGTCACTAAGGACGACATGATCCGCAGCCACCTCCTCCCAGCCACGTACAAGTCCACTGGTTTCTTGGGACTGTAAATCATCCCTAAAAGACTGCTGCTGCTGATGCTGAGTGCCAGCCTCCACCTCCATGCTGACACAATCCTCCTCCTCCTCCTCCTCCTCCTCCTCCTCCTCCTCTTCCTGTACGATGGGTGGGACAGAAGGAACACTGTCTGGGTAAAGGGGGCCTTGAGAGGCAAGGAAGTCCTCCTCTTCCTGCCTCTGTTCTGCCTCAAGTGCCCTGTCCATTATTCCACGCAGTGTGTGCTCCAACAGGTGGACAAGAGGTACAGTGTCACTGATGCATGCACTGTCACTGCTCACCATCCTCGTGGCCTCCTCAAATGGTGCCAGGACAGTGCATGCATCCCTGATCATGCCCCACTGGCGTGGTGAAAAAAACCCGAGCTCCCCTGACCCTGTCCTGGTGCCGTAGTCGCACAGGTACTCATTGATGGCCCTCTGCTGCGTGTGCAGCCGCTGCAGCATGGCCAACGTTGAGTTCCACCTGGTGGGCATGTCACATATAAGGCGGTTCTTGGGCAGGTTCAACTCCTTTTGCAGCTCAGCCAGGCGAACACTGGCATTATAAGATATGCGGAAATGCACACAGACTTTCCTGGCCTGCCTCAGGACATCCTGTAAGCCCGGGTACCTGCCCAAGAACCGCTGCACCACCAGGTTAAGGACGTGAGCCATACAGGGCACATGGGTCAGTTGTCCCTGTCGGAGGGCGGAGAGGAGGTTGGTGCCATTGTCGCAAACCACCATTCCTGGCTTAAGCTGGCGTGGCGTCAACCACCTCTCGGCCTGCCCCTGCAGAGCAGACAGGACCTCTGCCCCAGTGTGGCTCCTGTCCCCCAAACACACCAGCGCAAGCACGGCATGGCATCTTTTTGCCTGCGTACTTGCGTAGCCCCTTGAACGCCTACGGAGCACCGCTGGTTCCGAGGACAAACCACAGGAAGAGGCCATGGAGGAAGAAGAAGAGGAGGGGGTGGAGGAGAGAGGTGTGTCACAACCAGTAGTAGCATTTTGGAGGCGTGGCGGCGGAACAACCTCCAACACTACTGCACCTTGTCCTGCATCCTTCCCAGCTGCCAAATGAGTGACCCAATGGGCCGTGAAAGAAAGGTAACATCCCTGTCCATGCCTGCTGGACCATGAGTCAGCAGTAATATGCACCTTACCGCTGACCGCCCTGTCCAGCGAGGCCAAGACATTGCCTTCCACATGCCTGTAGAGAGCCGGAATTGCCTTCCGTGAGAAAAAGTGGCGTTTGGGAACCTGCCACTGAGGAACCGCACATTGCACAAACTCACGGAAGGGGGCCGAGTCTACCAACTGAAAAGGCAGCAGTTGAAGCGCTAGCAATTTAGCCAAGCTAGCATTCAACCGCTGGGCATGTGGATGGCTGGGAGTGAACTTCTTTCGACGGTCCAGCAGCTGGGGCAGGGAAATTTGCCTGATAGAATCGGACGTCGGTGTACTGCTAGCAGAGTGGCCGCAAGTACTTGGCTGTGACACACCTAATTCTACACCTTCATTCCTCTCAGTGCAGGTTTCAGAGAGGACTGAAGGTATACTGGGGTTGGAGATCCCAGCTGATGCGGTGCAAGGAGAGGTCCGCTTTGTTCTTTGGTGTGGGTCTTTAAGGTAGGCTTGCCAACGAGCTGCATGGCAGGTCAACATATGTCTGATCAAGCATGTGGTGCCCAAGCGGCTGATGTTTTGGCCACGCGATATACGCTTGAGACATATGTTGCAAACAGCAGCTGTGCGATCTGATGCACTCGCCTCAAAAAAGGCCCACACCAAAGAACTTTTTGAATGACGGGCAGAGGCAGCGCCCTGCACAGGCGGAGCTCTGCGGTGTGATTCCGTCAGTGTGCTGCCCATACGCTGGCCACCCAAGGGCATCCTGCCTCGTTGGAGATGTGCCTCCTCCTCATCCTCCTCCTCCTCCTCTCTCCTATTAGGCACCCACGTGGAGTCAGTGACCTCATCATCCCCTCCCTCCTCATCACTGGAGCCAATCTGGCAGTATGCTGCAGCTGCTGGAGCATGACTGCCAGATTGGTGTCCTTCTTGAGCATCCCCTCTCTCAGCTCTCACGCTACTGCCTTCCTCTAGCTGGGTATCATCATCAGATCCTTCGAAACGCTGGGCATCCTCCTGGAGCATGTACCCAACACTGTGCTCAAACAGTTCGGGGGACTCCTCAGGAGGAGGACATGGTGGGTCTAGGGAAGGAGTGACTAATGATGACATTGATACCAGAGAAGAGGACGCTTTGGCAGCTGCTTTGCCAGTACCCTGAGCCTGGGTGAGAGAGGATGAGGAGGATGAGGTGGGCTTGGTCATCCACTCTACCAAGTCTTCGGCATGATGTGGCTCAACATGTCCAGCTGCCGAAAAGAAGGACAAGCGTGTCCCATGGCCATGTGCTGATGACAATGCACCACATCCACGACCAGCACTGTTGCCCCCAGACACAGAGCCTGCTTGCCCTCTTTTTTGCCTCCTGACTGTCTGCCTCTCCTTGTTTGCCTTCCAGACATTTTAATGGATGGCCTGCAGGGAGATGGGAAAAACAGCAATAAGGGCTACCTTCAGGTGTATACTGTGCAGGAGGCTTAGCAACAAAGACACTGACACTGTCCCCTGCCTATCCTTCTCTGTCCCTAAACACAAGGATTTGCAATATGGTTCAGCACAGAATAGCACACTGATAGTTTCCCTCACTGTCCTTCTCTGTCTCTACAAACAAGATTTAGCACAGAGTAGCACACTGATAGTTTCCCCGAGTGTCCTTCTCTGTCCCTAAACTCAAGGATTTCAAATATGGTTCAGCAAGATTGGTTTAGAACAGAATAGCACACTGACAGTTTCCCCGAGTGTCCTTCTCTGTCCCTAAACTCAAGGATTTCAAATATGGTTCAGCAAGATTGGTTTAGGACAGAATAGCACACTGACAGTTTCCCTCACTGTCCTTCTCTGTCCCTACAAACAAGGATTAGCACAGAATAGCACACTGATAGTTTCCACGAGTGTCCTTCTCTGTCCCTAAACTCAAGGATTTAAAATATGGTTCAGCAAGATTGGTTTAGGACAGAATAGCACACTGACACTTTCCCTCACTGTCCTTCTCTGTCCCTACAAACAAGGATTAGCACAGAATAGCACACTGATAGTTTCCACGAGTGTCCTTCTCTGTCCCTAAACTCAAGGATTTAAAATATGGTTCAGCAAGATTGGTTTAGAACAGAATAGCACACTGACACTTTCCCTCACTGTCCTTCTCTGTCCCTACAAACAAGGTTTAGCACAGAATGACACACTGACACTCTCCCTACCTATCCTTCTCTGTCCCTAAACACAAGGAATCCAGGATTAGTAAAGGAAAAAAATGACACTGTCCCTGCCTATGCTTCCCTTTCCCTGCTCCGGAACACACTACACAAGGCCGCCGCGCTGGCGGCCTTTTATAGTGTGGGGCGTGTACTAAACCCCCTCAGCAATAATTGGCCACAGGCATCCTGCCTGTGGCCAATCATTGCTCTCCTTGCTGCCGGCGCTGTGATTGGCCAAGCATGCGGGGTCACAGTGCATGCTTGGCCAATCACAGCGCCTGGATGACACTGCGATGGCGTAGTGCATTGTGGGCCGTTCGCGTCACTCGAATTTGGCGCGAACGGCCCAAATCGTTCGATCTTCGTCAAACGATCGAACAGCCGATGTTCGAGTCGAACGTATGTTCGACTCGAACACGAAGCTCATCCCTATTAGTAAGAGGCATGGCGAGTTTTTTGAAGTTGTAATTTATGGTCAAAATTTTTGGGGAAAATTAAAAAGAAAAATAAGGGGGCAGGAGAGGGTAACTCCAGTACAAAGTACTTGTACTTAGGCCGGTCATAGATGGTTCGCATCTAGACCGGGTCAGCAGGAACCTGACGAGATTCAAAACATGTATGGGCAGGCTGAATGTACCAAGTTGATCAATCGTTCAACTTGGGTACAACAAGCCTGCCTGATTTTACTTGCGATTATCGCTAGCCGCTGTTATAGATGTTAGCAATAGTCACTGTCTTCTCCCGGCAGGGCCAGCTTCCCCCCCCCTTCCCTCGCTGAAACGCTCATCACACCACCCCCTCGCCACAGCTCTCTCTACAGCTGAAAACTGACAGCTGCCCGCAGGCTAAAAACTGACGCTTTAGCATACAGGGAATGTAAATCAGCCCTGATGCCTTGTACACACGACCGGTTTTCCCGTCGGGAAAACTGCCATAGCAGCTTTTGCTGGGAAAACCGGCTGTGTTTGCTCCATCGCCGTTTTCCTGACAAGAAAACTGCAAGAAAAAAAAAGAGAACTTGTTCTCTTTTTTCCCGCCGGAATTCCCGGCGGTCTTTTTCCTGTCGCGAAAACCGTCGTGTGTATGCTTTCTTGAGGGGAAAAAAAACGCGCATGCTCGTAAACAATTCGACGCATGCGCGGAAGCATAGAATGTCATTTTGTCGGCTCGTCGTAGTCTTTGACGTCACCGCGTTCTTGGCATTCAAAAGTTCAGCGGTCCTTTGTGTGACTGTGTGTATGGAAGGCAGGCTTGAGAGGAATCCCGTCGGAAAAAGCGTCGTTTTTTTTCCTGCCGGGAAAACCGGTCGTGTGTATGCGGCATCAGAGTTTGTGAAACAATCTGTTCTATCCTTTATTACTTTTTTAATATTTTACCTAATCTGAAATTAAATCTCCAAGGGGGGGTTATTGTAGTTTAGTAACAATAAGTGGGAGTCTCGGCTTTTTCCTGTGTAATTTGGCAGCAACAGTAGGAAATTAAGCACTTCAGCCCCGAAAGAATTGGCTGCTCAATGACCGGGCCATTTTTTGCGATACGGCACTGCGTCGCTTTAACTGACAAATGCGCGGTCGTGCGATTTAGAACCCAAACAAAATTGACGTAATTTTTTTCCCACAAATAGAGTTTTATTTTGGTGGTATTTGATCACTTCTGCATTTTTTATTTTTTGCGCTATAAACAAAAAAAGTGACAATTTTGAAAAAAACACAATATTTTGTACTTTTTGCTGTAATAAATATCCCCAATTTTTGTTAAAAAAAAACTATTATTTTCCTCAGATTAGGCTGATATGTATTCTTCTACATATTTTTGGTACTGAAATATTGATTGGTTTGCGCCAAATTTATAGTGTCTACAAAATAGGGGATAGATTTATGGCATTTTTATTATTATTATTATTTTTTTTTACTAGTAATGGTGGCGATCTGCGATTTTTATCAGGACTGCAACATTATGGCGGACATATCGGACACTTTTGACACATTTTTGGGTCCATTGGCATTTATACAGCGATTATTGCTATAAAAAAGAACTGATTACTGTGTAAATGTCACTGGCAGGGGAGGGGTTAACACTAGGGGGCAATCAAGGGGTTAATTGTGTTCCCTAATGTGTGTTCTAACTGTGGGGGGGAGGGGACTCACTATAGGAGATGACAGATCGTGGTTCCCAACTTGTAGAACAGAACAGGGATGTGTGTGTTTACACACACACACATGTCCCTGTTCTGCCACTCGTGCACGCGATCGCTCGCGGCTGGCGGTCATCGCGACCGTCGGTCACAAGCATCGGCATCCCCGCGCGAGCCCGATATCCCGCTTAAAGGAACCGTCGTACAGCTACGACGGTCAGTGGGAACAAGCCGACCTGCCGCAGTATAATGACGGCGGCTGGTCGGCAAACGGTTAATGTACCCATAGGTAGAAGAATAGAATGTTTGAGAGCATGTTCCTTCTGTGTGCAAAGGCACTGATTTAAGCTGGTCATACTGTACATAAGGAGATTTTCGAATAAAAATTTGTGTGAACATTTGTATGAAAATTCTTATCAGTACATCTGATGACTTGGCGAATGTCTACTGAAAGTACTTTAACCACTTAAGGACCACCCTATAGCAGATGTAGCAAGGTCCCAGGCCTCCTCCGGTCTAATGAGAACATCCAGGGCTCGAGATAGCTGACATCCTTCTGTATATAGTGGGTTGTGAGGCATGGTGGGTGAAAGGTAGTTAAAGTCATTGGGCGCCAGACACTTCTAGAATGCAAATAAGAGTTTATTTCTCTTAACAAACCTTTGGGTGAAAGAAGGTTAGGGCCAGGACACCCATTAATTGGCAGACTCTGAGACTTCAACAGGAGGACGGCCATGCAGGGAAAGGCATCCAGTGAGATGCCACATCTGCATGTGCAGGAATGCTGTCTCCTATGGCAACAGTCTTTAACAGTTCCTAACACAAAGTGTAACAGTTCCTTCACTTCCACTACAATCACTTCTTGTAGATCTTCAGCCTACTGAGCTCCCAGTCTCTCACTAGACTAGATGATTCACTGCCACTGAATCCCTTGAGCTCTTCCAATCCTCATGGTAGTATTTTCCCCAAGCGTCACCCCCGCTTCTCTGCTGAGTCCCTAGCTTGGCACTTAAGATACCTCTCATGCTTCATTCACCCCACTGGCCTGCCCGGTCCCTGGCTTGACACACAAGGCTGCTCTGCAAGCATCACCTCCACTGGCTGGGTCCCTGGCTTGATACCCACTGAAGATTCCCGATTCTTCACCGTCTCTGGATGGTGAGAATACTGCTTTGGTACTTCCCTGGTAACAAGGTGGTTGGTCCCTTAGTGGCGACAGCTTCCCCTCTACCTCTGACCATGTCAGGTTCTCCGGCCGGCAGAACCGTCACTTCTGGCTAGACTGCAAGCCGCAATCCCAACGCTGCTCTCTTGCTTCCGGTTAGGCCCTCAGACAGCCTAGCAGACAGATGTGCCCGGGATCGGCCCAAACTCCGGCTTAGCAGCCTGGGCGGTACAACACACGTCCACCCAGACAGACATCCAGGTGGCACAGAACACTGATCACCTGACTTCACCCAAATATATAGGTTCTCCTAGCAGGCCAAGGAATTCAAGAAAACCCCTGCCCATTGGCTGAGATACCCCATATACCCATAATCTGACCTTGCATTGCCCTTCTCGTATCTAATGCCACCAGGTACCCGGCCACCTAGCGGCAGAGAAGTGCAGCAATTACAAACTCTGAGTGAAATCAATTGATCCTCAACAATTAGCCAAGGTAGCTATACCTGGCAGGTAAATTTAGGAGCAACCCTGCCTAAACATCAGGGGAATACACAGATATACTGCTACAGGGCGCCCATTCTATGCAGAATCCTATATATATACCGCCGATGGGCCGCTTTTGCTGTAATTACTCACAGCAAAAGCCGATCTGGAGGTGCCAGACAATGGATGTCCGCTGGCACCTGCTGATCTCCAGGCAGAGACACAGAATAGGGCTCTACCTATGTAAACAAGGCAGAGTTACATTCTGACATGGGGAAAGTGATGAATTTTGTGTCCCTGCAAAGCAGGGAATAAAATCCATTACTTCCCTTAGTAAAAGCAGCCCACAGTTTATACAAAAACACTGGCTAGGCATACAGTTAACCCTTTGATCGCTCTAGATGTTTAACCCCTTCCCAGCCAGTGTCATTAGTACAGTGACAGTGCATATTTTTAGCACTGATCACTGTATTAGTCTCACTGGTTTGCCCAAAGTCCAACTTCATTTTGTGGCCCGGGTGTCTTATTAGAGACCCAAGATTAAATAGTTTTCTTCCAATGCTAAAGTCACCATTCAAAGATTTGCATATCGTGATCATATCCCCTCTTAAGCTAGGGTGACCAGACATCCCCGGTTTCCGAGGACAGTCCCCGGATTAAGGACACTGTCCCTGGACCAAGTCTGTCCCTGGTTTTGTCCCGGGATTGGATTTGTACAGGGGCTGGGGCAATTTCAGTGCAGAAAAAAAATTATAAATCTGAATTACATACCCCTGCTCCGCCGCTCCTACTAGCTTAGGGGGTGTATTTTTTTCCATTATCTGTGCCCTTTTCTGATGATCATGTGCTGGGCGGAGCGGAGGGAATATTTCTTCAGTTTCGGGCGCATGCCCGTTCAGCTCCGCTCGCTGTTCATTGCATGCTATTATTGAGTATGTCATCTACTAGGACCCCCAGATCCTTTTCCATCCTTGATTCCTCCAAAGGCTCTCTCCCTAGTGAGTAACTTGCATTAAAATTTTTAGCTTCTGAGGGCATTACATTACATTTCCAAGCCAAAACAGGAAGTGAGAGGAAATCCCTCCAAAGAGAGGGAATTCCTGGTTGTCACCAGGGTCACTGGAATTGGTGTCCTCATTGGAAGATTTCCCCTCTATTCCTGTTCTGGTGACAACCCAAAATCTGATAGAGGACAAATAGAGAGGGTACCGGTAAATCCCTCTCTTCTCTCTATTCAAAGCTAAAAAAAAAGTGATTTAGTTATACTTTAATTCACGGTCCCTCTGCAGTCTGCGGTCCCTCAAGAGAAGTAACAGTCAGCACAACTGGATCCGACCATAGACAAGACTGTAGATCAGTGGTTCTCAACCTGGGAGTCGGGACCCCCTCGGGGGTCGAATGACGATTTGCCAGGGGTCACCGAATCCTGGGCTGTTCCTGAAGCCTGCACCGCTCTCCCAGCCTTTTCGTGGCCGCCCAGCAAGGCTGTCCCTGGAGCCTGTGGCCGCCCTGCTGGGCTGTTCCTGGAGCCCACACAGGGCCGGCCCTACCATGGGACCCGATGGTACCCCGGTCCCAGGCGGCACTTTAAGGGGGGCGGCAAATTGCCGCCCGTCAGCCAGCGACATTCCGTGTCTCCTACTGATTTTCCTTTCCTGTGTCCCCGATTTTCCAGCCGCCATGTTTAGTGTCCGGCGCCCTGTGATTGGACGAATGGGGGTCATGTGCGGCGTGGGGCTGGCCTGTCAGCGATCGCTCTAGAAGTCCCGCCTCCGCACATGACCGCCATACGCCCAATCACAGTGCGCCGGGAAACACGAACATGGTGGCGGGAGACAAGCACTGGAAGTGTGAGCTGTCTTCGCCTCCGCCTGTCCCTCTGCTTTGTTACGGCGCGGTGGAGATGGGATCATGGAGGTGCAGGCGTGCAGCGTCTGACACCATGGAGCGGGCTGCGGGTGGATGGCGCTGGGGGGAAGTTGGGACGCCAAAGCAGTTCTGCACATCCAGTGCTGAGGTCCGGAGGAGAGTCCTGGTGAAGAGCAGACAAAGGTAAGGAGGACTCAAAGGATGGATTCGCACCGAGCTGTGGGGAGGGGGTCGGGTGTGAGTACTGCAGGAAGTAGGACTCCTACTGTAGGAGTCAGGTGGGTCTGTGTAGTAGGTCAGTGTAGGTGTAAGGTCGGTGGGTCAGTGTATGTGTCAGTCAGTGTAATAGTCAGTGTTGCTGTCAGGTCAGTGTAATGTGAGTAGTGCAGGATGTAGGAGTGAGGTAGGTGTCAGGTAGGTCAGTGTAGGTGTCAGGTAGGTCAGTGTAGGGGTCAGTGTAATGGTCATGTAGGTCAGGTGGGTCAGTGTAATGTGAGTAGTTCAGGAAGTAGGGGTCAGTGTAGGGGTCAGGGTAGGGGTCAGTGTAGGGGTCAGGGTAATGGTCATGTGGGTCAGTGTAATGTGAGTAGTGCAGGAAGTAGGAGTCAGGTGGGTCAGTGTAATGTGAGTAGTTCAGGAAGTAGGGGTCAGTGTAGGGGTCAGTGTAGGGGTCAGTGTAGGGGTCAGGGTAGGGGTCAGGGTAGGGGTCAGTGTAGGGGTCAGGGTAATGGTCATGTGGGTCAGTGTAATGTGAGTAGTGCAGGAAGTAGGAATCAGGTGGGTCAGTGTAATGTGAGTAGGGTAGGGGTCAGGGTAGGGGTCAGGGTAGGGGTCAGTGTAGGGGTCAGAGTAATGGTCATGTAGGTCAGGTGGGTCAGTGTAATGTGAGTAGTGCAGGAAGTAGGGGTCAGTGTAGGGGTCAGGGTAGGGGTCAGTGTAGGGGTCAGGGTAATGGTCATGTGGGTCAGTGTAATGTGAGTAGTGCAGGAAGTAGGAGTCAGGTGGGTCAGTGTAATGTGAGTAGGGTAGGGGTCAGGGTAGGGGTCAGGGTAGGGGTCAGTGTAGGGGTCAGAGTAATGGTCATGTAGGTCAGGTGGGTCAGTGTAATGTGAGTAGTGCAGGAAGTAGGGGTCAGTGTAGGGGTCAGGGTAGGGGTCAGTGTAGGGGTCAGGGTAATGGTCATGTGGGTCAGTGTAATGTGAGTAGTGCAGGAAGTAGGAGTCAGGTGGGTCAGTGTAATGTGAGTAGGGTAGGGGTCAGGGTAGGGGTCAGGGTAGGGGTCAGGGTAATGGTCATGTAGGTCAGGTGGGTCAGTGTAATGTGAGTAGTGCAGGAAGTAGGAGTCAGGTGGATCAGTGCATGTGTCACGTAGGTGTGTCAGGGGGTCAGTGTAGGGGTCAGATAGGTCACATGTGTTCAAAAAATGTGCAGCGCTATGTGGTTAAAACCATGTGTGAAATAAATGTTAAACCTTGAAATGTGAAAAATTAATATATGAAAAATTAATTAAAAAGAAAACTAATGCAGAGTCCAAAAAGAACACAACATAGTCCGTGAAGAGTTAATTCCAAAAGCAAATCCATGAAGGGTTAAGGGCTGTAGCCAATAAAGAGACTAGGGTCTAGTGGAGCATAATAAAATAAAAATAAACATTTCTTGATCAGTTTAGGTCGATATGTATTCTTCTACATATGTTTGGTAAAAAAAATGCAATGTGTATATTGATTAGTTCGCGCAAAAGTTATACCGTCTACAAAATAGAGGATAGATTTATGGCATTTTTATTATTATTATTTTTTTTTTACTAGTGTAGCGGGGTCTGGTGATCTGCGATTTTTAGCTAGACTGTGACATTGCGGTGGACAGATTAGACACTTTTGACACTTTTTTGGGACCAGTGACATTTATACAGCGATCTGTGCTATAAAAATGCACTGATTAATGTGTAAATGTCACTGGCAGGAAAGGGGTTAAATGTGTTCCCTGGGAGGTGTTTCTAACTGGGGGGGATGGGACTGACTGTAGGAGGAGAGAGATCTCTGTTCCTAATCACTAGGAAGAGCAGATCTGTCTCTCCTCCCCTGTCAGAATAGGGATCTGTCTGTTTACATTAACAGATCCCCGTTCTGGCTCTCTGGAGCGATCGCGGCCACCAGCCACGCACAGGTCCTTTTATACTCCTTTACATGTATAGAGCCATGACAGGTCCACTTTAGTTATCATGATATAAAATAATGAATGTGGGGTATTTGGTGGGCGTGATTTTTTTTTGGGGGGGGGGCAGCATTTAATTCTTGGTACCAGGCAGCACAATGTCTTGGGCCGGCACTGAGCCCACAGCCACCCACTCAGCCTCTTCGCAGCTGCCCATTTACTTCACGGCCTGGCTGGGAGTGAGAGACTAGAGGTCAGCTGGCTGATGAGGAATGTGAAGTGGGAGGGGCCGGAGGAGACTCTATTTCCTGATTTCGGCATAGGTGTCACTGCTGCGAGACACCACAGAGCTGGAGACACAGTGAAGCCGGAGACACAGTAAGTAACACTACCTGTGATTATAGTTGCCATTAAAAGTCCCCACTACTGTTCTCAGATCAGCAGATGGCCTTGATCAAGAGCACCTAAGTTGGCTGATCAGAACTCCCCGCCAGCACTGCCACTCATCCTATTCCCCCCACCCCCCTACCAAGGAGTAAGAGAAGGAATAAAAATAGAGAATACTTGGAAAGGAGGGGAACAAAGAAAAAGGGAGAGAAATAATAAGAGAAAGAACAAGAAAGACGTCTAGAGAGAAGAATGGGGGGGGGGGGGGGACAAGAAATTAGGATAGAGAGAGATAAAAGGGAAAGAAACGAGAACAAAGAGAGAGTGGTACATTCTAAAATGAGTGGAAGGGACTCAGGGATCACTAAATGTCCGTGGGTTAGGGGCGCAAATTACTTGTCTTGCCTTGGGTGGTGACAACCCACGCTACGAAAATTTTACTGTTAGGGGTCCCCACAACTTGGGAAATTTTATCAAGGGGTCACAGCACTAGAAAGATTGAGAACCACTGCTGTAGATGATGTCAAGTATTCCTTCCTCTCCATTTCATCAACACTAGAAAAAGGAAAAATATTCTCTGTATCAGAGGAAGGTGGGGGTGATATTTATTTGATGTATTTCCGGAGTTGGCCCATTAGGCATTATAAACAGGACTGAAAGTATATCTAAAGCCAATTTTTTTTTCTTTTGGAGGAAGTAGAGAATGGTTGAAATCCTTGTTTGGCTTGTTTTCGCTGTCTGTGTCCCATTGGGGATATTACCTACACTCATGTCCTTACTTCACAAAAGAAAACAATAATGCTCTGTACACACGATTGATTTTCCTGTTGGAAAAAGTCCGATAAGAGCTTTTGGTCGGGAATCCCGACCGTGTGTATGCTCCATCCGACTTTTTCCAACGGAAAAACTGCTGTAAAAAGATAAAGAGCGGGTTCTCTATTTTCCCGTCAGGAAAAAAACTGATCGGAATTTCCGATCGTGTGTACAAATCCTGACGCGCTAAATTCCGACGCATGCTCAGAAACAAATCGACGGATGCTCGGAAGCATAGAACTTAATTTTCTCGGCTCGTCGTGGTCTTTTACGTCACCGCGTTCTTGGCAGTCAAAAGTTCGCTGAACTTTTGTGTGACCTTGTGTATGCAAGGCAGGCTTGAGAGGAATTCCGTCGGAAAAACCATCTGGGTTTTTTCCGACAGGAAAACCGATCGTGTGTACGGGGCATAAGAAATCACACTAAAATCCTCCTAGGACTCATTTACACATGTGACGCTCTTTGAAGAGTGATCTGTGATGGATTGCTTTTCACAGAGCGACACAAGTGCGGCTGACAATACTGCCACCTCCTGAACGCACATTCCAAATTCTGAATGGGAATACCATGCTGCAGCCATTAGCCCAGTTTTTGGCTTGGTTGTGGTGTGGCCCTATACACTTAAATATGTCATGTTTGGCATGGTACTGCCCACTGTATGCCACTAGGGGAATAATTTTTACCACACTTAAAACAGTTTAGGATGGTGGGTAAAAGTGCAGTTAAAAGTGGTTGTAAAGCCTAAACATTTCTTTACCTTAATAAATTCCCTACATTAAGGTAAACAAAAAAATCATTATGTGTATCGCCTCCTCGCCCCCCTTATACAGTACTTACCTGAGTCTGATTTTAATCCAGCGCTGTGCACATGTGCAGTGGCTCTTTCCTCTTCTCCTGGCTCTCACAGGCTTTGCTGAGAGCAGTGAAGAGGGTTTTAGGTTGCAGGATATTCCAAACCAGTGGTCTCCAAACTGCGGCCCTTTGCTTGTGTAGCGGCCTCACTCTCTCTCTCTTGTATTGGTTGTTCTTGGCTGTTGTCTAGGGGTACTCTGGAGGAGAGAGTGCAGGACACTACGCCCAGCTCTCCCCTGACATGTATATGAGGTTTGAGCAAAGTCTCTTTAGATTACCTTCGGGTCTGCATTCTGCATATGAAGCCTCCGCTTCTTCCGTGGAGGTGTATCTGCCAGTAATAGAGCCCCACACCATTCAAAAGTTCAACACTCCTTTATTTCTTCAATACCAGAATGAACATACTCAGTTGAACTTCCATAACAGACAGACAGGGGTGTGGATACGAGTAGGCCCAGGCACAATGAACTCTCCTATCCCTTTCTCGTGCGGATAGGCCTGGTGCACGGTCTCTGCCACCGACCGTGAAGTTGGTAGCTGCCACCTACCGGGTGAACTATTTGGGGCCCCTGCCACAGGCCTAAGAAACAGTCTTTGCCACTGACCAAGAGTAGCGGTCTCTGCCACCGACCTTAGAACATGGACCACCTTCTATGTGAATATGGCCCCTGTTTGGCGAGGACATCCATCCCGACGGTCTCCGGAGGCCCTGTCTCGGCACTGGCAATCTGCTGCACCAGATCTACGGGAAGGTCACCTGTGTGGTCCCTTACGCCTGGATTCAGACACCCGATTCTGTGGGTGCCTTAGGACGATTCCTCCCGGGCGGGTCCCAGTGGAAGAAGCTGGGCCCCAGGCCTGAATGATGCACCTCACCCCAGACTGAGGGTGTCTGGGGTGACTCCCGAACTCCACGTGTCCAGGCCTAGGCCGCCTGGACACCGACCGCTGGACAGCAGCCCTCAGGCTAAAGGTGCCTGGGACTCGGACCTCGTGGCGAAGATGTCCGCCCCTTTTATAGCCTCTCCCAGCCAGCACAGCGGGTTCCCCGCCCCGCCGTACAACAGCCGCGAGAGACCAAAAAGGGTACGGCACTCCAGTGATGGTTCAACCCCGGCCTATAGTGACAGCACCACCTGCTTGGCCGCAGGGAACTGAACATCACTGATGTCTCCACCCAAATCAGCATACTGAAAGGTACCAACCCGCTACACTCTTCCCTCGGTTATTTGACACTGGTCCCCAGTGTCTGGGGTAAACTATGCCAAAAACGGACATAGCCTAATCCAGAAACCGACTAAAAATGTCAAAAATACAAAAAGTTTTTTTTTCTAACTAAACCGTTGTGCCTGAGCCGAACATGAAAGGGGAGGGAAGGGAAACAAACAACAGTCTATCAACAAACATATTCACAAATCACAGTAACATTTTCCCCACCCATCCTAACTAAGACCCGCCCCTTTCTCCTGGGCCGCAGGGAACTGAACATCACTGATGTCTCCGCCCGAATCAGCATACTGAAATGTACCTACCGGCTACACTTGCTTTTATCTGGCCCTTGGGGCATTATTTCCTCCACTGTCAGCAATAGTGGGGTGTAGTTTCTGCCACTGACAATGGGGCACTATTGATCTTTTATTGAAAAGAATCAAGCAACCAATTTTATACAAAAGTAAAAAACAAAACCTTGGTACAAAACTTCAACAGAAAACAAAGGAATACACATCCATGCTCAGAATATATACAATATATACATAATCCACTACCAAAACATCCCTAGAAAACTATCTACATAAAGCAGCAGAGAGGGCCTAAGAGGCACAACCCATCACCTATGTACGCAGCCATTTATCCAAAATTAATCAAAATACTGATAATCTAGGGTGATAAGAGACAGCCACACCCAGGAAAGAGACTCCTGGCAGTCAGGGAGGCTTGAAACCCCTCCACGCCTTCAACCAAGCCCCCTGACCCCGCTTGTCTCTCTCAAACTCCTGAATCTTCCCCACCTCATGCAAAATGTCACACACCACCACCTTAACAGGAAGGAGTTTTTGCCGAATGCTGACCTGACACCGTGTGTTCCAGGTGAAATAACGGACTACTAGGCTAACTAAAAAAAGTGTATCCAAACAAAAACCTCCACCAGTATTGAATGCTCCGTACACCCACTCAGCATAACCCAGCCTGGAGAGGAAAGGAACACAGAGGGCCCGCCCCACCTGTTTGTACACCTCTATGTTAAAAGGGCAATGAAGCAGAAAATGGTCCATAGTCTCCTCCTCATCTGCACACTCCTCCCGAGGACAGCTACGATCCATCCCACTGCGGAATTTCAAATTGCCCCGAACATAGAGCTTCCCATGGAAGCACAACCAGGCCAGTTCCCTAAATTTAGGGGGTACTCTATCCAAATTAATCAGTCTTAACCCTGCCCTCAAAACTGGGCCCGGGCAATCCCTTAAGGCCAGTGGGTCATGAAAGAGTTCGCTCAAGACTCGACTCATAAGGACTTTCCTTGGAACTGATCTGAGATCTTCAGCCGACAATCGCCACTGCCGCAGTAACTTCAGGCACGGAGCGACATAGGCTGGTAGCTGACCACGATGACCCCAGCGATTCTTCACTTGGCCAATTTCTTTGTAAAGTCGTAGAAAAGGCCTAAACCAAGATCTAAATATGCCTACCCATCCAGGAGGTTCCACTGCAAGCATATTACCAATGTTAAACTTGAGAAATAGCAGTGAAAAGAAAAGAACTGGGTTGACCATACCTAAGCCACCCTCCCTCCTGGATAGGTAGGTGACATTCCTCTTGATGGGGTTCAGTCTGTTCCCCCACAGCATCTGGAAGAACACACTACTGACCCTAGCATAGAGAGACACTGGCAAGATGCAGACAAAGTTGACATACAAGAAGATCGGAATCACGTAAGTCTTAATCAGATCAACCCTTTCCCTCATAGATAAATTCCATCTCTTCCAGCTGACCACCTTAGTATTGGCAATTTCCAGTCTGCCTTCCCAGTTTTTGAGGCCATAATCGCCGGGTCCAAATTCAATGCCTAGTATCTTAATTCTTTCCTGGGGCACTGGAAAGGTGTCCGGGAGATCAAACCCCTCACCTTCCTTTCCCATCCAGAAAACTTCAGTCTTTTCCTGATTGATCTTGGAGCCTGATGCTTCAGAATACGGTGATGTCAGAGAGACCACCTCCTCCGCTTCATCCGTCCCAGTGACAATCACCGACACATCGTCTGCATAGGCAACAACCCTCAATGGCGGCTCACCCGGGAGCCCCACTGGTACCCCACACAACATGCCGCTCTCTAGCCTCCTGATGAAGGGGTCGATTGCAAACACATAGAGCAGGGGACTCAGGGGACAACCCTGGCGCACCCCGGAGCCAACCTCAAAGGACTGTCCAACCCAACCATTAACAAGAGGGAAGCTTTCTGCCCCCTTATGCAAGACTTTCAGCCAATCGACAAAACCACCCGGCAGACCGTACTTACTAAGGAGCAACCACAGGTACTCATGGTTAACACGATCAAAAGCCTTTGCCTGATCCAATGTCAGCAAATACTTTCCCCAGCCTGCAGCCCTGCACAGCTCCAAGGCCTCCCGGACAGCTAAAACCGCTGTGAAGGTGCTCCTACACTGGACCGAACAGTGCTGATGGCGAGAAAGCAAAGACTCTGCCACTGACGATAGGCGCCAGAAAAATATCTTTTCCAGTAACTTTCTATCGACATTAAGAAGGCTGATGGGGCGCCAATTCTCAATCATCGAAGGATCTTTACCCTTTGAAAGAAGAATCACAGCCGAGTGCCTCATGGAAGGGGAAAGCACCCCCTCAGCAAGGCAACTGTTAAAAACCTCTACCAAATGTGGGGCCAGAATAGACTTAAAGGCTTTGTAAAACTCAGCCGTCAAGCCATTCGGTCCAGGCGACTTTTTGATGGCAAGCTGTTCAATTGCCCTCATCACCTCTTCGACTGTGATCTTCTCTGTCAAATTCATCAATGGAACATCTCCACCATTTAGACCTGGAGTAGAGTCCAAAAAGCTTTCCATCTTGTCACGGTCAAGCTCATTCCTCCCAAGAAGGTCAGCATAAAAGGACCTCACGACCTCCAGAATCCCTGACCTGGACTTTGTCAAGGAACCTGTACTGTCCTTAGGCCAACGACCGTTTTAACAGCTACACCTTGTTTGCAGTTCTGGTAAGGGTCAGGCGAGTGGTACTTCCCATAGTCCCTCTCCAGAACCAAAGAGGCATGCCGGTCATATTGACACTTCCTGAGAAGGAGTTTCACTTCGGAGATTGCCCCAGGATCTCCTCCTCTCGAGACAAGAATATCCAGCTTCCTCCGTAAACGTTAGTAGGTCATGTATTTATTAAACTGATTTCTATTGGCTAGGCCCCTGAAGAATCCAGCGATACTCTTTTTGGTCAGCTCCCACCACTCAGCCTTGCTGCTACAAAAGTCCAGGATGGTCACCTGTGCCTGAAAGAATACCTCAAAGGATTGTCTAACATGTTCTTCCTTGAGTAGAGTCGAATTCAATCTCCAGATGCCCTTGCCCCTCGTGTCATCCGGGAGGTGCTTAATGTGCACATCCACAAGACCAGCATCCCTAACCATACTATTTAAAAAAACGCTATCATATCCCAGCCTGTCCTTGAAGTCCTTCCTGTCCTTGGGCCTAGTTACTGTATCAAAGTCACCTCCAAAGACCACTTGCCGGGATGTAAAAAGAAATGGCTTGATCCTTGTAAAAAGGCATTTCCTGTCCCACTTTGTGTGCGGTCCATAAACATTGATTAGGCGCAGGTCCTGCCCTCCCACAAGGACGTCTAAGACCATACATCTCCCAATCTCCACCTCAATAACCCGCCGGACAGTTACCATGCTGGTTTTAAACAACACCGCCACACCGCCGTAAGGCTCGGCCGCAAGAGACCAGTAAGATGGACCATACCTCCACTCTCTCTTGGCCATATGAATGTCTGCCAAGGAGGTGAGCCTAGTCTCTTGCAAAAATAAAATTTCAGCATCTAGTTGGCTGAACAAAAAGAAGGCCATAGAACGAGCTCTTACTGACTTAATGCTGGCGACTAATATTGTCACCACTTTTAACGGAGGGGGAACCGCCATTTGGGTTATTGGGTGGATTGCTTCTTAGCTCCCCTCTGCTGCTCGTCACCAGAAGCCTCTCTCTTTCTAGAGGCCGCCTCAAAGTCCATTTCAGAAAAGGAACTTCTCTCAGAAGAAGCTCCAGATGAAGAAATATCCCACTTGGAGGACCTATGACGGCTGGAGACAGGCACCGGAGCTTCCCGTCCCCTTTCTGTCCTCACCGCCTGCCTCTTCCGCCTCCCAACCTTCCTTCTCTCTTCCAGGTACCGCAGGTCAGCCTCAGAGATGCCCTCGTCTCTAACTTTTTTCTTTAAAGTCTTTCCAGAAGGCTTCTTTACAGAGGAAGAAGCAACCTTTTTAGTAAACGCTACCACTCCTGGTGGGGGGGGTGATCCCTTTAAGTCAGACTCAGGAGGGGTAGACTCCTGGGGGGTAACTGACTCGGGGGCACAGACTTGGAAGGTTCTGACACAAGAGGAGAGGGTACAGTAGGCTGGGGGGACACAGAGACAGAAACAGAAGGAGTACTTACAGACACAGGAGGGGTGGCCACAGGAACTGGAGAGGAATCCTGAGCAGGACCAGGGGAGGCGGTCACCGCAGAGGAGGATGGTACACCAGGGGCCTCACCCTCCATCCTGTCCAGCCTTGACAAGTCATCTATTACCTCCTTCTCCATATTGTGCCAGGCTTCAGGACACCTGCTGTAGGGGTGGCCAAGGCGCAGGCACAGGTTGCACCTGATCTTCCTGGTGCAGTCCCTAGCCATATGACCCTGACCCCGACACACTGAACATATCAAGGCTGAACAGGAGGAGCTCAAGTGCCCCTTTTCTCCACATCGGTGATACAGCTTCGGCTGACCAGGGTAGAAAACAGTCATCCTATCCCTCCTTATGAAAGCTGAGGAGGACAGGTGACGGACAACATTCCCATCCCTGGCCAACCTGACTGTTACCGACCATCCCCCAGTCCAGATGTTACGCTCATCGAGGATTTTATTGGGCTTGGTCAAAACCTCCCCATAGTTCCTTAACCAGACCTCTAGATCCCGATCAGGAACACTCTCATTGGTCAGGATAATGGTAATTTCTTTTACTGTTGACCTCTGATAAACTGCAACTGGGACCAGACCTTCCCATTCAGGTCTTGACCTGCACCGGGCCTCATATCGCTTCGAGAACAGATCAAGACCCTCTGGCCTGGTGAAGCTAACCGTATAATCCCGTGTCCCAGCTACATGTATAAAGGCATACAGGTCATTTGCAACAAAACCCATCTCCAATATCAAGTCCACCACTGCACGCCGTGCTGGAGGGATGGCACCACCTTCCCATTTCAGAATAACTACATTCCGCCTGGGACCCCCAGCAGAAGCCAGAGACCCAAGACCAGATCCTGGGGTGCTCAAAGTGGCAGCTTGTAGGGGAAAACCCCGCTTGGGAGCGGGACTACCAGGAGCAGAGTGTACCGCCTGTGCAAATGTAGGTTTATCAGGGCCAAGGGCCCACACTAAAGTCACATTAGTCTGTACATTATCTGTACATTATCTGCATGAACAGAGTTGGTAGGATTGTCCATCACACTTGTACTGGGACCATTGTTCATCACACTTGTACTGGGACCATTGTTCGCACCAGAACCCGCGATCGGACCGAAAGTTTGCACGAACGTTAGAACCCTATTAAATACAATGGATGCGAAAGTTCAAAATCTAAAGTGCTAATTATAACCACTATTATGCATGTTATTGTCCTAAAAAGGGTTTGGGAACCCGGGTTCTGCACCAGGGGACATGTATCAATGCAAAAAGAAGTTTTAAAAACGGCAGTTTTTCGGGAGCAGTCATTTTAAAGTGGTTGTAAACCCACTTTTTAAACAAAGACCTACAGGTAAGCCTAGATTAAGGCTTACCTGTAGGTGCAAGAAATATCTCCTTAACCTACACGGTTAAGGAGATATTTGTATGTAAATGCGGCGACGCTGACGTCACCCCATTCACAAATTCGGCTAGGTCGCAACATTCGACGACGTAGCCGAATTCGACAGCTCACGCGCGCATGCGCGGAGTCACGTCTTCTCCGCTCCGGCCAATCACAGCGCCGGAGCGGCGCTGTGATTGGCTGCAGCGGCGATACCCGGAAGTAACATTCCGGCTATCGCCGCAGCGATGGATGCGGCTAGAGGAGGGACACGGACGACTTCGGGGGCCCCGATCGAAGGTAAGTGGTACATAATGAGCTAGTATGCTAGTCATACTAGCTCATTATAGCTTTGTCTTGCAGGTTAGTCAAAAAAAAAAAAAAAAGATAAAAGGGTTTACAACCACTTTAATGATGCATAAAGTGAAAAAAAAAAGTCAAATATTCCTTTAAATATCGTACCTGGGGGGTGTCTAAAGTATGCCTGTGAAGTGCCACGTGTTTCCCGTGTTTAGAACTGTCCCTGCACAAAATTACATTTCTAAAGGAAAAAAAGCCATTTAAAACTGCTTGCGGCTTTAATGTAATGTCTGGTCCCGGTAATATGGATGAAAATCTTTAATAAAAATGGCATAGCTACCCCATCACCCCCCCCCCCCCACCCCAGCCCATTACCAGCCCCTTTGGGTCTTGTATGGATATTAAGGGGAACCCCGCACACAAAAGAAAAAAGGCCCTATATACTCTGAACAGCCGTATACAGGCGGTGCATACAAGGGACTGTAGGTTTTATCTTATGTAGAATCTGTTTGTAATTTTGAACAGGTACATTGTTTAAGTGTAGCTCCAGCCAAAAAATCTATTTTTAAGTGTAGCGATACCTCCAACTAAAGAGGCCGCAGAATTAGATTTTGGGCCCTGAGTGCAGCTCCGCCAACCCCCGGCAATAGGCTCTATCCCCTTCTGGCACAGCTAGTACTAACAATTAGGGATGAGCTTCGTGTTCGAGTCGAACATACGTTCGACTCGAACATCGGCTGTTCGATCGTTCGACGAAGATCGAACGATTTGGGCCGTTCGCGCCAAATTCGAGTGACGCGAACGGCCCACAATGCACTACGCCATCGCAGTGTCATCCAGGCGCTGTGATTGGCCAAGCATGCACTGTGACCCCGCATGCTTGGCCAATCACAGCGCCGGCAGCGAGGAGAGCAATGATTGGCCACAGGCAGGATGCCTGTGGCCAATTATTGCTGAGGGTGTTTAGTACACGCCCCACACTATAAAAGGCCGCCAGCACGGCGGCCTAGTGTAGTGTGTTCCGGAGCAGGGATAGAGCAGCATAGGCAGGGACAGTGACTGTTATTTCTTTCTTGCTTAACCTGGATTCCTTTAGTTTAGGGAAAGAGAAGGATAGGTAGGGAGAGTGTCAGTGTGTTTTGTGCTTGTGCTATAGTGTGCTTAAAAAAAAACATTTATTCTAGGGACAGAAAACTGTAGGTAGGGACAGTGTCAGTTTCTTTCACTCTGCAAGTCCTTGTTTCCAGGGACCTGGAAGGACAGTGAGTGAATTGTCCTTGTGCTATATTGTGCTTAAAAAAACATTTATTCTAGGGACAGAAAACTGTAGGTAGGGAGAGTGTCAGTTTCTTTCACTCTGCAAGTCCTTGTTTCCAGGGACCTGTAAGGACAGTGAGTGAATTGTCCTTGTGCTATATTGTGCTTAAAAAAAACATTTATTCTAGGGACAGAAAACTGTAGGTAGGGAGAGTGTCAGTTTATTTCACTCTGCAAGTCCTTGTTTCCAGGGACCTGGAAGGACAGTGAGTGAATTCTCCTTGTGCTATATTGTGCTTAAAAAAAACATTTATTCTAGGGACAGAAAACTGTAGGTAGGGACAGTGTCAGTTTGTTTCACTCTGCAAGTCCTTGTTTCCAGGGACCTGTAAGGACAGTGAGTGAATTGTCCTTGTGCTATATTGTGATTAAAAAAAACATTTTTTCTAGGGACAGAAAACTGTAGGTAGGGAGAGTGTTTTTTTTCTTTCACTCTGCAAGTCCTTGTTTCCAGGGACCTGTAAGGACAGTGAGTGAATTGTCCTTGTGCTATATTGTGCTTAAAAAAAACATTTTTTCTAGGGACAGAAAACTGTAGGTAGGGAGAGTGTTTTTTTTCTTTCACTCTGCAAGTCCTTGTTTCCAGGGACCTGTAAGGACAGTGAGTGAATTGTCCTTGTGCTATATTGTGCTTAAAAAAAACATTTATTCTAGGGACAGAAAACTGTAGGTAGGGACAGTGTCAGTTTGTTTCACTCTGCAAGTCCTTGTTTCCAGGGACCTGTAAGGACAGTGAGTGAATTGTCCTTGTGCTATATTGTGATTAAAAAAAACATTTTTTCTAGGGACAGAAAACTGTAGGTAGGGAGAGTGTTTTTTTTCTTTCACTCTGCAAGTCCTTGTTTCCAGGGACCTGTAAGGACAGTGAGTGAATTGTCCTTGTGCTATATTGTGCTTAAAAAAAACATTTATTCTAGGGACAGAAAACTGTAGGTAGGGAGAGTGTCAGTTTATTTCACTCTGCAAGTCCTTGTTTCCAGGGACCTGGAAGGACAGTGAGTGAATTGTCCTTGTGCTATATTGTGATTAAAAAAAACATTTTTTCTAGGGACAGAAAACTGTAGGTAGGGAGAGTGTTTTTTTTCTTTCACTCTGCAAGTCCTTGTTTCCAGGGACCTGTAAGGACAGTGAGTGAATTGTCCTTGTGCTATATTGTGCTTAAAAAAAACATTTATTCTAGGGACAGAAAACTGTAGGTAGGGAGAGTGTCAGTTTATTTCACTCTGCAAGTCCTTGTTTCCAGGGACCTGGAAGGACAGTGAGTGAATTGTCCTTGTGCTATATTGTGATTAAAAAAAACATTTTTTCTAGGGACAGAAAACTGTAGGTAGGGAGAGTGTTTTTTTTCTTTCACTCTGCAAGTCCTTGTTTCCAGGGACCTGTAAGGACAGTGAGTGAATTGTCCTTGTGCTATATTGTGCTTAAAAAAAACATTTATTCTAGGGACAGAAAACTGTAGGTAGGGAGAGTGTCAGTTTATTTCACTCTGCAAGTCCTTGTTTCCAGGGACCTGGAGGACAGTGAGTGAATTGTCCTTGTGCTATATTGTGATTAAAAAAAACATTTTTTCTAGGGACAGAAAACTGTAGGTAGGGAGAGTGTTTTTTTTCTTTCACTCTGCAAGTCCTTGTTTCCAGGGACCTGTAAGGACAGTGAGTGAATTGTCCTTGTGCTATATTGTGCTTAAAAAAAACATTTATTCTAGGGACAGAAAACTGTAGGTAGGGAGAGTGTCAGTTTATTTCACTCTGCAAGTCCTTGTTTCCAGGGACCTGGAAGGACAGTGAGTGAATTGTCCTTGTGCTATATTGTGATTAAAAAAAACATTTTTTCTAGGGACAGAAAACTGTAGGTAGGGAGAGTGTTTTTTTTCTTTCACTCTGCAAGTCCTTGTTTCCAGGGACCTGTAAGGACAGTGAGTGAATTGTCCTTGTGCTATATTGTGCTTAAAAAAACATTTATTCTAGGGACAGAAAACTGTAGGTAGGGAGAGTGTCAGTTTATTTCACTCTGCAAGTCCTTGTTTCCAGGGACCTGGAAGGACAGTGAGTGAATTGTCCTTGTGCTATATTGTGATTAAAAAAAACATTTTTTCTAGGGACAGAAAACTGTAGGTAGGGAGAGTGTTTTTTTTCTTTCACTCTGCAAGTCCTTGTTTCCAGGGACCTGTAAGGACAGTGAGTGAATTGTCCTTGTGCTATATTGTGCTTAAAAAAAACATTTATTCTAGGGACAGAAAACTGTAGGTAGGGAGAGTGTCAGTTTATTTCACTCTGCAAGTCCTTGTTTCCAGGGACCTGGAAGGACAGTGAGTGAATTGTCCTTGTGCTATATTGTGATTAAAAAAAACATTTTTTCTAGGGACAGAAAACTGTAGGTAGGGAGAGTGTTTTTTTTCTTTCACTCTGCAAGTCCTTGTTTCCAGGGACCTGTAAGGACAGTGAGTGAATTGTCCTTGTGCTATATTGTGCTTAAAAAAAACATTTATTCTAGGGACAGAAAACTGTAGGTAGGGAGAGTGTCAGTTTATTTCACTCTGCAAGTCCTTGTTTCCAGGGACCTGGAAGGACAGTGAGTGAATTGTCCTTGTGCTATATTGTGATTAAAAAAAACATTTTTTCTAGGGACAGAAAACTGTAGGTAGGGAGAGTGTTTTTTTTCTTTCACTCTGCAAGTCCTTGTTTCCAGGGACCTGTAAGGACAGTGAGTGAATTGTCCTTGTGCTATATTGTGCTTAAAAAAAACATTTATTCTAGGGACAGAAAACTGTAGGTAGGGAGAGTGTCAGTTTATTTCACTCTGCAAGTCCTTGTTTCCAGGGACCTGGAAGGACAGTGAGTGAATTGTCCTTGTGTTATATTGTGATTAAAAAAAACATTTTTTCTAGGGACAGAAAACTGTAGGTAGGGAGAGTGTTTTTTTTCTTTCACTCTGCAAGTCCTTGTTTCCAGGGACCTGTAAGGACAGTGAGTGAATTGTCCTTGTGCTATATTGTGATTAAAAAAAACATTTTTTCTAGGGACAGAAAACTGTAGGTAGGGAGAGTGTTTTTTTTCTTTCACTCTGCAAGTCCTTGTTTCCAGGGACCTGTAAGGACAGTGAGTGAATTGTCCTTGTGCTATATTGTGCTTAAAAAAAACATTTATTCTAGGGACAGAAAACTGTAGGTAGGGACAGTGTCAGTTTCTTTCACTCTGCAAGTCCTTGTTTCCAGGGACCTGTAAGGACAGTGAGTGAATTGTCCTTGTGCTATATTGTGATTAAAAAAAACATTTTTTCTAGGGACAGAAAACTGTAGGTAGGGAGAGTGTTTTTTTTCTTTCACTCTGCAAGTCCTTGTTTCCAGGGACCTGTAAGGACAGTGAGTGAATTGTCCTTGTGCTATATTGTGCTTAAAAAAAACATTTATTCTAGGGACAGAAAACTGTAGGTAGGGAGAGTGTCAGTTTATTTCACTCTGCAAGTCCTTGTTTCCAGGGACCTGGAAGGACAGTGAGTGAATTGTCCTTGTGCTATATTGTGATTAAAAAAAACATTTATTCTAGGGACAGAAAACTGTAGGTAGGGAGAGTGTCAGTTTATTTCACTCTGCAAGTCCTTGTTTCCAGGGACCTGTAAGGACAGTGAGTGAATTGTCCTTGTGCTATATTGTGATTAAAAAAAACATTTTTTCTAGGGACAGAAAACTGTAGGTAGGGAGAGTGTTTTTTTTCTTTCACTCTGCAAGTCCTTGTTTCCAGGGACCTGTAAGGACAGTGAGTGAATTGTCCTTGTGCTATATTGTGCTTAAAAAAAACATTTATTCTAGGGACAGAAAACTGTAGGTAGGGAGAGTGTCAGTTTATTTCACTCTGCAAGTCCTTGTTTCCAGGGACCTGGAAGGACAGTGAGTGAATTGTCCTTGTGCTATATTGTGATTAAAAAAAACATTTTTTCTAGGGACAGAAAACTGTAGGTAGGGAGAGTGTTTTTTTTCTTTCACTCTGCAAGTCCTTGTTTCCAGGGACCTGTAAGGACAGTGAGTGAATTGTCCTTGTGCTATATTGTGCTTAAAAAAAACATTTATTCTAGGGACAGAAAACTGTAGGTAGGGAGAGTGTCAGTTTATTTCACTCTGCAAGTCCTTGTTTCCAGGGACCTGGAAGGACAGTGAGTGAATTGTCCTTGTGCTATATTGTGATTAAAAAAAACATTTTTTCTAGGGACAGAAAACTGTAGGTAGGGAGAGTGTTTTTTTTCTTTCACTCTGCAAGTCCTTGTTTCCAGGGACCTGTAAGGACAGTGAGTGAATTGTCCTTGTGCTATATTGTGCTTAAAAAAAACATTTATTCTAGGGACAGAAAACTGTAGGTAGGGAGAGTGTCAGTTTATTTCACTCTGCAAGTCCTTGTTTCCAGGGACCTGGAAGGACAGTGAGTGAATTGTCCTTGTGCTATATTGTGATTAAAAAAAACATTTTTTCTAGGGACAGAAAACTGTAGGTAGGGAGAGTGTTTTTTTTCTTTCACTCTGCAAGTCCTTGTTTCCAGGGACCTGTAAGGACAGTGAGTGAATTGTCCTTGTGCTATATTGTGCTTAAAAAAAACATTTATTCTAGGGACAGAAAACTGTAGGTAGGGAGAGTGTCAGTTTATTTCACTCTGCAAGTCCTTGTTTCCAGGGACCTGGAAGGACAGTGAGTGAATTGTCCTTGTGCTATATTGTGATTAAAAAAAACATTTTTTCTAGGGACAGAAAACTGTAGGAAGGGAGAGTGTTTTTTTTCTTTCACTCTGCAAGTCCTTGTTTCCAGGGACCTGGAAGGACAGTGAGTGAATTCTCCTTGTGCTATATTGTGCTTAAAAAAAACATTTATTCTAGGGACAGAAAACTGTAGGTAGGGAGAGTGTCAGTTTATTTCACTCTGCAAGTCCTTGTTTCCAGGGACCTGGAAGGACAGTGAGTGAATTGTCCTTGTGCTATATTGTGATTAAAAAAAACATTTTTTCTAGGGACAGAAAACTGTAGGTAGGGAGAGTGTTTTTTTTCTTTCACTCTGCAAGTCCTTGTTTCCAGGGACCTGTAAGGACAGTGAGTGAATTGTCCTTGTGCTATATTGTGCTTAAAAAAAACATTTATTCTAGGGACAGAAAACTGTAGGTAGGGAGAGTGTCAGTTTATTTCACTCTGCAAGTCCTTGTTTCCAGGGACCTGTAAGGACAGTGAGTGAATTGTCCTTGTGCTATATTGTGCTTAAAAAAAACATTTATTCTAGGGACAGAAAACTGTAGGTAGGGAGAGTGTCAGTTTATTTCACTCTGCAAGTCCTTGTTTCCAGGGACCTGTAAGGACAGTGAGTGAATTGTCCTTGTGCTATATTGTGATTAAAAAAAACATTTTTTCTAGGGACAGAAAACTGTAGGTAGGGAGAGTGTTTTTTTTCTTTCACTCTGCAAGTCCTTGTTTCCAGGGACCTGTAAGGACAGTGAGTGAATTGTCCTTGTGCTATATTGTGCTTAAAAAAAACATTTATTCTAGGGACAGAAAACTGTAGGTAGGGAGAGTGTCAGTTTATTTCACTCTGCAAGTCCTTGTTTCCAGGGACCTGGAAGGACAGTGAGTGAATTGTCCTTGTGCTATATTGTGATTAAAAAAAACATTTTTTCTAGGGACAGAAAACTGTAGGTAGGGAGAGTGTTTTTTTTCTTTCACTCTGCAAGTCCTTGTTTCCAGGGACCTGTAAGGACAGTGAGTGAATTGTCCTTGTGCTATATTGTGCTTAAAAAAAACATTTATTCTAGGGACAGAAAACTGTAGGTAGGGAGAGTGTCAGTTTATTTCACTCTGCAAGTCCTTGTTTCCAGGGACCTGGAAGGACAGTGAGTGAATTGTCCTTGTGCTATATTGTGATTAAAAAAAACATTTTTTCTAGGGACAGAAAACTGTAGGTAGGGAGAGTGTTTTTTTTCTTTCACTCTGCAAGTCCTTGTTTCCAGGGACCTGGAAGGACAGTGAGTGAATTCTCCTTGTGCTATATTGTGCTTAAAAAAAACATTTATTCTAGGGACAGAAAACTGTAGGTAGGGAGAGTGTCAGTTTATTTCACTCTGCAAGTCCTTGTTTCCAGGGACCTGGAAGGACAGTGAGTGAATTCTCCTTGTGCTATATTGTGCTTAAAAAAAACATTTATTCTAGGGACAGAAAACTGTAGGTAGGGAGAGTGTCAGTTTATTTCACTCTGCAAGTCCTTGTTTCCAGGGACCTGTAAGGACAGTGAGTGAATTGTCCTTGTGCTATATTGTGATTAAAAAAAACATTTTTTCTAGGGACAGAAAACTGTAGGTAGGGAGAGTGTTTTTTTTCTTTCACTCTGCAAGTCCTTGTTTCCAGGGACCTGTAAGGACAGTGAGTGAATTGTCCTTGTGCTATATTGTGCTTAAAAAAAACATTTATTCTAGGGACAGAAAACTGTAGGTAGGGACAGTGTCAGTTTCTTTCACTCTGCAAGTCCTTGTTTCCAGGGACCTGTAAGGACAGTGAGTGAATTGTCCTTGTGCTATATTGTGATTAAAAAAAACATTTTTTCTAGGGACAGAAAACTGTAGGTAGGGAGAGTGTTTTTTTTCTTTCACTCTGCAAGTCCTTGTTTCCAGGGACCTGTAAGGACAGTGAGTGAATTGTCCTTGTGCTATATTGTGCTTAAAAAAAACATTTATTCTAGGGACAGAAAACTGTAGGTAGGGAGAGTGTCAGTTTATTTCACTCTGCAAGTCCTTGTTTCCAGGGACCTGGAAGGACAGTGAGTGAATTGTCCTTGTGCTATATTGTGATTAAAAAAAACATTTTTTCTAGGGACAGAAAACTGTAGGTAGGGAGAGTGTTTTTTTTCTTTCACTCTGCAAGTCCTTGTTTCCAGGGACCTGTAAGGACAGTGAGTGAATTGTCCTTGTGCTATATTGTGCTTAAAAAAAACATTTATTCTAGGGACAGAAAACTGTAGGTAGGGAGAGTGTCAGTTTATTTCACTCTGCAAGTCCTTGTTTCCAGGGACCTGTAAGGACAGTGAGTGAATTGTCCTTGTGCTATATTGTGCTTAAAAAAAACATTTATTCTAGGGACAGAAAACTGTAGGTAGGGAGAGTGTCAGTTTATTTCACTCTGCAAGTCCTTGTTTCCAGGGACCTGTAAGGACAGTGAGTGAATTGTCCTTGTGCTATATTGTGATTAAAAAAAACATTTTTTCTAGGGACAGAAAACTGTAGGTAGGGAGAGTGTTTTTTTTCTTTCACTCTGCAAGTCCTTGTTTCCAGGGACCTGTAAGGACAGTGAGTGAATTGTCCTTGTGCTATATTGTGCTTAAAAAAAACATTTATTCTAGGGACAGAAAACTGTAGGTAGGGAGAGTGTCAGTTTATTTCACTCTGCAAGTCCTTGTTTCCAGGGACCTGGAAGGACAGTGAGTGAATTGTCCTTGTGCTATATTGTGATTAAAAAAAACATTTTTTCTAGGGACAGAAAACTGTAGGTAGGGAGAGTGTTTTTTTTCTTTCACTCTGCAAGTCCTTGTTTCCAGGGACCTGTAAGGACAGTGAGTGAATTGTCCTTGTGCTATATTGTGCTTAAAAAAAACATTTATTCTAGGGACAGAAAACTGTAGGTAGGGAGAGTGTCAGTTTATTTCACTCTGCAAGTCCTTGTTTCCAGGGACCTGGAAGGACAGTGAGTGAATTGTCCTTGTGCTATATTGTGATTAAAAAAAACATTTTTTCTAGGGACAGAAAACTGTAGGTAGGGAGAGTGTTTTTTTTCTTTCACTCTGCAAGTCCTTGTTTCCAGGGACCTGTAAGGACAGTGAGTGAATTGTCCTTGTGCTATATTGTGCTTAAAAAAAACATTTATTCTAGGGACAGAAAACTGTAGGTAGGGAGAGTGTCAGTTTATTTCACTCTGCAAGTCCTTGTTTCCAGGGACCTGGAAGGACAGTGAGTGAATTGTCCTTGTGCTATATTGTGATTAAAAAAAACATTTTTTCTAGGGACAGAAAACTGTAGGTAGGGAGAGTGTTTTTTTTCTTTCACTCTGCAAGTCCTTGTTTCCAGGGACCTGTAAGGACAGTGAGTGAATTGTCCTTGTGCTATATTGTGCTTAAAAAAAACATTTATTCTAGGGACAGAAAACTGTAGGTAGGGAGAGTGTCAGTTTATTTCACTCTGCAAGTCCTTGTTTCCAGGGACCTGGAAGGACAGTGAGTGAATTGTCCTTGTGCTATATTGTGATTAAAAAAAACATTTTTTCTAGGGACAGAAAACTGTAGGAAGGGAGAGTGTTTTTTTTCTTTCACTCTGCAAGTCCTTGTTTCCAGGGACCTGGAAGGACAGTGAGTGAATTCTCCTTGTGCTATATTGTGCTTAAAAAAAACATTTATTCTAGGGACAGAAAACTGTAGGTAGGGAGAGTGTCAGTTTATTTCACTCTGCAAGTCCTTGTTTCCAGGGACCTGGAAGGACAGTGAGTGAATTGTCCTTGTGCTATATTGTGATTAAAAAAAACATTTTTTCTAGGGACAGAAAACTGTAGGTAGGGAGAGTGTTTTTTTTCTTTCACTCTGCAAGTCCTTGTTTCCAGGGACCTGTAAGGACAGTGAGTGAATTGTCCTTGTGCTATATTGTGCTTAAAAAAAACATTTATTCTAGGGACAGAAAACTGTAGGTAGGGAGAGTGTCAGTTTATTTCACTCTGCAAGTCCTTGTTTCCAGGGACCTGTAAGGACAGTGAGTGAATTGTCCTTGTGCTATATTGTGCTTAAAAAAAACATTTATTCTAGGGACAGAAAACTGTAGGTAGGGAGAGTGTCAGTTTATTTCACTCTGCAAGTCCTTGTTTCCAGGGACCTGTAAGGACAGTGAGTGAATTGTCCTTGTGCTATATTGTGATTAAAAAAAACATTTTTTCTAGGGACAGAAAACTGTAGGTAGGGAGAGTGTTTTTTTTCTTTCACTCTGCAAGTCCTTGTTTCCAGGGACCTGTAAGGACAGTGAGTGAATTGTCCTTGTGCTATATTGTGCTTAAAAAAAACATTTATTCTAGGGACAGAAAACTGTAGGTAGGGAGAGTGTCAGTTTATTTCACTCTGCAAGTCCTTGTTTCCAGGGACCTGGAAGGACAGTGAGTGAATTGTCCTTGTGCTATATTGTGATTAAAAAAAACATTTTTTCTAGGGACAGAAAACTGTAGGTAGGGAGAGTGTTTTTTTTCTTTCACTCTGCAAGTCCTTGTTTCCAGGGACCTGTAAGGACAGTGAGTGAATTGTCCTTGTGCTATATTGTGCTTAAAAAAAACATTTATTCTAGGGACAGAAAACTGTAGGTAGGGAGAGTGTCAGTTTATTTCACTCTGCAAGTCCTTGTTTCCAGGGACCTGGAAGGACAGTGAGTGAATTGTCCTTGTGCTATATTGTGATTAAAAAAAACATTTTTTCTAGGGACAGAAAACTGTAGGTAGGGAGAGTGTTTTTTTTCTTTCACTCTGCAAGTCCTTGTTTCCAGGGACCTGGAAGGACAGTGAGTGAATTCTCCTTGTGCTATATTGTGCTTAAAAAAAACATTTATTCTAGGGACAGAAAACTGTAGGTAGGGAGAGTGTCAGTTTATTTCACTCTGCAAGTCCTTGTTTCCAGGGACCTGGAAGGACAGTGAGTGAATTCTCCTTGTGCTATATTGTGCTTAAAAAAAACATTTATTCTAGGGACAGAAAACTGTAGGTAGGGAGAGTGTCAGTTTATTTCACTCTGCAAGTCCTTGTTTCCAGGGACCTGTAAGGACAGTGAGTGAATTGTCCTTGTGCTATATTGTGATTAAAAAAAACATTTTTTCTAGGGACAGAAAACTGTAGGTAGGGAGAGTGTTTTTTTTCTTTCACTCTGCAAGTCCTTGTTTCCAGGGACCTGTAAGGACAGTGAGTGAATTGTCCTTGTGCTATATTGTGCTTAAAAAAAACATTTATTCTAGGGACAGAAAACTGTAGGTAGGGACAGTGTCAGTTTCTTTCACTCTGCAAGTCCTTGTTTCCAGGGACCTGTAAGGACAGTGAGTGAATTGTCCTTGTGCTATATTGTGATTAAAAAAAACATTTTTTCTAGGGACAGAAAACTGTAGGTAGGGAGAGTGTTTTTTTTCTTTCACTCTGCAAGTCCTTGTTTCCAGGGACCTGTAAGGACAGTGAGTGAATTGTCCTTGTGCTATATTGTGCTTAAAAAAAACATTTATTCTAGGGACAGAAAACTGTAGGTAGGGAGAGTGTCAGTTTATTTCACTCTGCAAGTCCTTGTTTCCAGGGACCTGGAAGGACAGTGAGTGAATTGTCCTTGTGCTATATTGTGATTAAAAAAAACATTTTTTCTAGGGACAGAAAACTGTAGGTAGGGAGAGTGTTTTTTTTCTTTCACTCTGCAAGTCCTTGTTTCCAGGGACCTGTAAGGACAGTGAGTGAATTGTCCTTGTGCTATATTGTGCTTAAAAAAAACATTTATTCTAGGGACAGAAAACTGTAGGTAGGGAGAGTGTCAGTTTATTTCACTCTGCAAGTCCTTGTTTCCAGGGACCTGTAAGGACAGTGAGTGAATTGTCCTTGTGCTATATTGTGCTTAAAAAAAACATTTATTCTAGGGACAGAAAACTGTAGGTAGGGAGAGTGTCAGTTTATTTCACTCTGCAAGTCCTTGTTTCCAGGGACCTGTAAGGACAGTGAGTGAATTGTCCTTGTGCTATATTGTGATTAAAAAAAACATTTTTTCTAGGGACAGAAAACTGTAGGTAGGGAGAGTGTTTTTTTTCTTTCACTCTGCAAGTCCTTGTTTCCAGGGACCTGTAAGGACAGTGAGTGAATTGTCCTTGTGCTATATTGTGCTTAAAAAAAACATTTATTCTAGGGACAGAAAACTGTAGGTAGGGAGAGTGTCAGTTTATTTCACTCTGCAAGTCCTTGTTTCCAGGGACCTGGAAGGACAGTGAGTGAATTGTCCTTGTGCTATATTGTGATTAAAAAAAACATTTTTTCTAGGGACAGAAAACTGTAGGTAGGGAGAGTGTTTTTTTTCTTTCACTCTGCAAGTCCTTGTTTCCAGGGACCTGTAAGGACAGTGAGTGAATTGTCCTTGTGCTATATTGTGCTTAAAAAAAACATTTATTCTAGGGACAGAAAACTGTAGGTAGGGAGAGTGTCAGTTTATTTCACTCTGCAAGTCCTTGTTTCCAGGGACCTGGAAGGACAGTGAGTGAATTGTCCTTGTGCTATATTGTGATTAAAAAAAACATTTTTTCTAGGGACAGAAAACTGTAGGTAGGGAGAGTGTTTTTTTTCTTTCACTCTGCAAGTCCTTGTTTCCAGGGACCTGTAAGGACAGTGAGTGAATTGTCCTTGTGCTATATTGTGCTTAAAAAAAACATTTATTCTAGGGACAGAAAACTGTAGGTAGGGAGAGTGTCAGTTTATTTCACTCTGCAAGTCCTTGTTTCCAGGGACCTGGAAGGACAGTGAGTGAATTGTCCTTGTGCTATATTGTGATTAAAAAAAACATTTTTTCTAGGGACAGAAAACTGTAGGTAGGGAGAGTGTTTTTTTTCTTTCACTCTGCAAGTCCTTGTTTCCAGGGACCTGTAAGGACAGTGAGTGAATTGTCCTTGTGCTATATTGTGCTTAAAAAAAACATTTATTCTAGGGACAGAAAACTGTAGGTAGGGAGAGTGTCAGTTTATTTCACTCTGCAAGTCCTTGTTTCCAGGGACCTGGAAGGACAGTGAGTGAATTGTCCTTGTGCTATATTGTGATTAAAAAAAACATTTTTTCTAGGGACAGAAAACTGTAGGAAGGGAGAGTGTTTTTTTTCTTTCACTCTGCAAGTCCTTGTTTCCAGGGACCTGGAAGGACAGTGAGTGAATTCTCCTTGTGCTATATTGTGCTTAAAAAAAACATTTATTCTAGGGACAGAAAACTGTAGGTAGGGAGAGTGTCAGTTTATTTCACTCTGCAAGTCCTTGTTTCCAGGGACCTGGAAGGACAGTGAGTGAATTGTCCTTGTGCTATATTGTGATTAAAAAAAACATTTTTTCTAGGGACAGAAAACTGTAGGTAGGGAGAGTGTTTTTTTTCTTTCACTCTGCAAGTCCTTGTTTCCAGGGACCTGTAAGGACAGTGAGTGAATTGTCCTTGTGCTATATTGTGCTTAAAAAAAACATTTATTCTAGGGACAGAAAACTGTAGGTAGGGAGAGTGTCAGTTTATTTCACTCTGCAAGTCCTTGTTTCCAGGGACCTGTAAGGACAGTGAGTGAATTGTCCTTGTGCTATATTGTGCTTAAAAAAAACATTTATTCTAGGGACAGAAAACTGTAGGTAGGGAGAGTGTCAGTTTATTTCACTCTGCAAGTCCTTGTTTCCAGGGACCTGTAAGGACAGTGAGTGAATTGTCCTTGTGCTATATTGTGATTAAAAAAAACATTTTTTCTAGGGACAGAAAACTGTAGGTAGGGAGAGTGTTTTTTTTCTTTCACTCTGCAAGTCCTTGTTTCCAGGGACCTGTAAGGACAGTGAGTGAATTGTCCTTGTGCTATATTGTGCTTAAAAAAAACATTTATTCTAGGGACAGAAAACTGTAGGTAGGGAGAGTGTCAGTTTATTTCACTCTGCAAGTCCTTGTTTCCAGGGACCTGGAAGGACAGTGAGTGAATTGTCCTTGTGCTATATTGTGATTAAAAAAAACATTTTTTCTAGGGACAGAAAACTGTAGGTAGGGAGAGTGTTTTTTTTCTTTCACTCTGCAAGTCCTTGTTTCCAGGGACCTGTAAGGACAGTGAGTGAATTGTCCTTGTGCTATATTGTGCTTAAAAAAAACATTTATTCTAGGGACAGAAAACTGTAGGTAGGGAGAGTGTCAGTTTATTTCACTCTGCAAGTCCTTGTTTCCAGGGACCTGGAAGGACAGTGAGTGAATTGTCCTTGTGCTATATTGTGATTAAAAAAAACATTTTTTCTAGGGACAGAAAACTGTAGGTAGGGAGAGTGTTTTTTTTCTTTCACTCTGCAAGTCCTTGTTTCCAGGGACCTGGAAGGACAGTGAGTGAATTCTCCTTGTGCTATATTGTGCTTAAAAAAAACATTTATTCTAGGGACAGAAAACTGTAGGTAGGGAGAGTGTCAGTTTATTTCACTCTGCAAGTCCTTGTTTCCAGGGACCTGGAAGGACAGTGAGTGAATTCTCCTTGTGCTATATTGTGCTTAAAAAAAACATTTATTCTAGGGACAGAAAACTGTAGGTAGGGAGAGTGTCAGTTTATTTCACTCTGCAAGTCCTTGTTTCCAGGGACCTGTAAGGACAGTGAGTGAATTGTCCTTGTGCTATATTGTGATTAAAAAAAACATTTTTTCTAGGGACAGAAAACTGTAGGTAGGGAGAGTGTCAGTTTCTTTCACTGTGAAAGTCCTTGTTTCAAGGGACAGAGAAGGACACCTGAAGGTAGCCCTTATTGCTTTTTTCCCATCTCCCTGCAGGCCATCTATTAGAATGTCTGGAAGGCAAACAAGGAGAGGCAGACAGTCAGGAGGCAATAAAAGAGGGCAAGCAGGCTCTGTGTCTGGGGGCAACAGTGCTGGTCGTGGACGCGGTGCATTGTCATCAGCACATGGCCATGGGACACGCTTGTCCTTCTTTTCGGCAGCTGGACATGTTGAGCCACATCATGCCGAAGACTTGGTAGAGTGGATGACCAAGCCCTCCTCCTCCTCCTCATCCTCTCTCACCCAGGCTCAGGGTACTGGAAAAGCAGCTGCCAAAGCGTCGTCTTCCCTGGTATCAATGTCAGACAAATCATCAGTCACTCCTTCCCTAGACCCACCATGTCCTCCTCCTGAGGAGTCCCCCGAACTGTTTCAGCACAGTGTTGGGTACATGCTCCAGGAGGATGCCCAGCGTTTCGAAGGGTCTGATGATGAAACCCAGCTAGAGGAAGGCAGTAGCGTGAGAGCAGACAGAGGGGATGCTCAAGAAGGACACCAATCTGGCAGTCATGTTCCAGCAGCTGCAGCATACTGCCAGATTGGCTCCAGTGATGAGGAGGGAGGGGATGATGAGGTCACTGACTCCACGTGGGTGCCTAATAGGAGAGAGGAGGAGGAGGAGGATGAGGAGGAGGCACATCTCCAACGAGGCAGGATGCCCTTTGGTGGCCAGCGTAAGGGCAGTACACCGACGGAATCACACCGCAGAGCTCCGCCTGTGCAGGGCGCTGCCTCTGCCCGTCATTCAAAAAGTTCTTTGGTGTGGGCCTTTTTTGAGGCTAGTGCATCAGATCGCACAGCTGCTGTTTGCAACATATGTCTCAAGCGTATATCGCGTGGCCAAAACATCAGCCGCTTGGGTACCACATGCCTGACCAGACATATGTTGACCTGCCATGCAGCTCGTTGGCAAGCCTACCTCAAAGACCCACACCAAAGAACAAAGCGGACCTCTCCTTGCACCGCATCAGCTGGGATCTCCAACCCCACTATAACTTCAGTCCTCTCTGAAACATGCACTGAGAGGAATGAAGGTGTAGAATTAGGTGTGTCACAGCCAAGTACTTGCGCCCACTCTGCTAGCAGTACACCGACGTCCGATTCTAGCAGGCAAATTTCCCTGCCCCAGCTGCTGGACCGTCGAAAGAAGTTCACTCCCAGCCATCCACATGCCCAGCGGTTGAATGCTAGCTTGGCTAAATTGCTAGCGCTTCAACTGCTGCCTTTTCAGTTGGTAGACTCGGCCCCCTTCCGTGAGTTTGTGCAATGTGCAGTTCCTCAGTGGCAGGTTCCCAAACGCCACTTTTTCTCACGGAAGGCTATTCCGGCTCTCTACCGGCATGTGGAAGGCAATGTCTTGGCCTCGCTGGACAGGGCGGTCAGCGGTAAGGTGCATATTACCGCTGACTCATGGTCCAGCAGGCATGGACAGGGACGTTACCTTTCTTTCACGGCCCATTGGGTCACTCTTTTGGCAGCTGGGAAGGATTCAGGACAAGGTGCAGTAGTGTTGGAGGTTGTCCCACCGCCACGCCTCCAAAATGCTACTACTGGTTGTGACACACCTCTCTCCTCCACCCCCTCCTCTTCTTCTTCCTCCATGGCCTCTTCCTGTGGTTTGTCCTATGAACCAGCGGTGCTCCGTAGCCGTTCACGGGGCTACGCAAGTACGCAGGCAAAAAGATGCCATGCCGTGCTTGCGCTGGTGTGTTTGGGGGACAGAAGCCACACTGGGGCAGAGGTCCTGTCTGCTCTGCAGGGCCAGGCCGAGAGGTGGTTGACGCCACGCCAGCTTAAGCCAGGAATGGTGGTTTGCGACAATGGCACCAACCTCCTCTCCGCCCTCCGACAGGGACAACTGACCCATGTGCCCTGTGTGGCTCACGTCCTTAACCTGGTGGTGCAGCGCTTCTTGGGCAGGTACCCGGGCTTACAGGATGTCCTGAGGCAGGCCAGGAAAGTCTGTGTGCATTTCCGCAGATCTTATAATGCCAGTGCTCGCCTGGCTGAGCTGCAAAAGGAGTTGAACCTGCCCAAGAACCGCCTTATATGTGACATGCCCACCAGGTGGAACTCAACGTTGGCCATGCTGCAGCGGCTGCACACGCAGCAGAGGGCCATCAATGAGTACCTGTGCGACTACGGCACCAGGACAGGGTCAGGGGAGCTTGGTTTTTTTTCTCCACGCCAGTGGGGCATGATCAGGGATGCATGCACTGTCCTGGCACCATTTGAGGAGGCCACGAGGATGGTGAGCAGTGACAGTGCATGCATCAGTGACACTGTACCTCTTGTCCACCTGTTGGAGCACACGCTGCGTGGAATAATGGACAGGGCACTTGAGGCAGAACAGAGGCAGGAAGAGGAGGACTTCCTTGCCTCTCAAGGCCCCCTTTACCCAGACAGTGTTCCTTCTGTCCCACCCATCGCACAGGAAGAGGAGGAGGAGGAGGAGGAGGAGGAGGAGGAGGAGGAGGATTGTGTCAGCATGGAGGTGGAGGCTGGCACTCAGCATCATCAGCAGCAGTCTTTTAGGGATGATTTACAGTCCCAAGAAACCAGTGGACTTGTACGTGGCTGGGAGGAGGTGGCTGCGGATCATGTCGTCCTTAGTGACCCAGAGGACTCCGGAGCGAATGCCTCAGCAAAACTACGCTGCATGGCCTCCCTGATCCTGCAAAGTCTGCGGAAGGATCCTCGTATTCTTCGGATCAAGGAGAGGGACCATTACTGGCTGGCCACTCTCCTTGATCCACGGTACAAGGGTAAGGTTGCGGACCTTATGTTACCGTCGCAGAGGGAGCAGAGGATGAGACAACTCCGGGAGGCCTTGCAGAAAGGTCTGTGCAACGCGTTCCCAGAGACTGGGAGGTTGCAAACTCCTGGTCCTGGACAACGAGTTGCTGAGGCTTCGGCCAGTCAAAGAAGGAGCGGTGGGGAAGGTGGCCGTCTGACCGATGCGTTCAGACAATTCTTTAGTCCGCAGCCCCAAAGTATGATCGGTTCCAGCAACCATCGCCAGCGTCTGATAAACATGGTGCAGGAATATCTAGGGGCAAGGTCAGACTTGGACACCTTCCCCACCGAAAATCCTCTGGCTTACTGGGTCTTGAGGATGGATCACTGGCCAGAGCTTGCACAGTATGCAATTGAGCTACTGGCCTGTCCTGCATCCAGCGTTCTTTCGGAACGCACATTCAGTGCTGCTGGAGGATTTGTCACGGATCACAGGGTGCGCCTGTCCACCGACTCGGTTGATCGACTGACTTTCATCAAGATGAACCAGTCTTGGATCACCACCAGCTACCACACACCTGATGCTGATATAACAGACTAATTGATTTTAACATGTCACATCCCTTCAAGACTGATGCTGATGCTGAGTGCCTGTGCTGTTATGTTGACTGGCTATCCGAGTCCTCCGAGTCCTCAATGATACGATTGATGATGATAGCTTGTAAGATCATTTTTGTTTATGGGTGCCGCCACCAGTGCCTAACGCCCAATTTTTCAGCCCCTGTTTAACAGGGGCGTGTAATTACAATTTTTGAAGCAATACTTTGCAACAGGGCTCATTGCTGTGCTCCAAGTACAGTATCTGTGAGGAGTTGCAGTGTTGTGCCACCAGTGCCTAAGGCCCAATTTTTCAGCCCCTGTTTAACAGGGGCGTGTCATTACAATTTTTGAAGCAATACTTTGCAACAGGGCTCATTGGTGTGCTCCAAGTACAGTATCTGTGAGGAGTTGCAGTGTTGTGCCACCAGTGCCTAAGGCCCAATTTTTCAGCCCCTGTTTAACAGGGGCGTGTCATTACAATTTTTGAAGCAATACTTTGCAACAGGGCTCATTGCTGTGCTCCAAGTACAGTATCTGTGAGGAGTTGCAGTGTTGTGCCACCAGTGCCTAAGGCCCAATTTTTCAGCCCCTGTTTAACAGGGGCGTGTCATTACAATTTTTGAAGCAATACTTTGCAACAGGGCTCATTGGTGTGCTCCAAGTACAGTATCTGTGAGGAGTTGCAGTGTTGTGCCACCAGTGCCTAAGGCCCAATTTTTCAGCCCCTGTTTAACAGGGGCGTGTCATTACAATTTTTGAAGCAATACTTTGCAACAGGGCTCATTGCTGTGCTCCAAGTACAGTATCTGTGAGGAGTTGCAGTGTTGTGCCACCAGTGCCTAAGGCCCAATTTTTCAGCCCCTGTTTAACAGGGGCGTGTCATTACAATTTTTGAAGCAATACTTTGCAACAGGGCTCATTGGTGTGCTCCAAGTACAGTATCTGTGAGGAGTTGCAGTGTTGTGCCACCAGTGCCTAAGGCCCAATTTTTCAGCCCCTGTTTAACAGGGGCGTGTCATTACAATTTTTGAAGCAATACTTTGCAACAGGGCTCATTGCTGTGCTCCAAGTACAGTATCTGTGAGGGGTTGCAGTGTTGTGCCACCAGTGCCTAAGGCCCAATTTTTCAGCCCCTGTTCAACAGGGGCATGTAATTACAATTCTTGATCTAATAATTCACAGCAGGGCCCATTGCTGCACCCACCAAGAGTAACTGTCAGGGCTTACAGTGTTGTGGCACCAGCACCACCATCAAAGGCCCAATTTTTACTACCACTGTTCAACAATTATATGTAATTAAAATTCCTGATATAATAGTTGACAGCAGGGCGTTCCAGCACCAACCAAGAGTAACTGTGAGTGCTTACAGTGTTGTGCCAACACCAACAACTAAGGGGCCTATTTCTGCAGAGTATATACGGCAGGTCCCTACTTTCAAACATCCAACTTACAAACGACTCCTACTTGCAAACGCAAGAAGACAACAGGAAGTGAGAGGAAATCTACCACTAGGAAGGAAAATTCTCTCCTGTAAGAATAAATATGGGAGAAAGGTGTCTCCTCTGTACTGATGCTTTATCAGCAATCCTTGTTTCAAGAAAAACACCACATTTCAAAAACAGTTGTCATTGGGACGGAAAGTGAGGTGAAATGTTCTGAACAGGGGCACAGACAGCAAAACAAATGTTACAGGGGTGATAACCCTTACCTATGTTTTCCAAAAAGTTTAAAAATAGATTTTTGGTCTGGAGCTACACTTCAACAATGTACCTGTTCAAAATTACAAACAGACTCTACATAAGAACAAACCTACAGTCCCTGTCTTGTATGCACCGCCTGTATAGGGCTGTTCAGAGTATATGTGGCCTTTTTTATTTTATGTGCGGGGTTCCCCTTAATATCCATACAAGACCCAAAGGGGCTGGTAATGGGCTGGGGTAGGGGGGGGGGGGTCATGGGGTAGCTATGCCATTTTTCTTAAAGAATTTCATCCATATTACCGGGACCAGACATTACATTAAAGCCGCAAGCAGTTTTAAATGGCTTTTTTTTCCTTTAGAAGTGTCATTTTGTGCAGGGACAGTTCTAAACACGGGAAACACGTGGCACTTCACAGGCATACTTTAGACACCCCCCAGGTACGATATTTAAAGGAATATTTGACTTTTTTTTTTTCACTTTATGCATCATTAAAATGACTGCTCCCGAAAAACGACCGTTTTTAAAACTTCTTTTTGCATTGATACATGTCCCCTGGTGCAGAACCCGGGTTCCCAAACCCTTTTTAGGACAATAACATGCATAATAGTTGTTATAATTAGCACTTTAGAATTCGAACGTTCGCATCCATTGTATTTAATAGGGTTCTAATGTTCGTTCGAACTTTCGGTCCGTTCGCGGGTTCTGGTGCGAACCGAACCCGGGGGTGTTCGGCTCATCACTACTAACAATCAATGATATGTCCTATGCAATAGAATAACTAAGCAAGGACACAGTAATGAATTGTAATAGGTAAGGTATTTTACTCATCAATTCTCAAAATGAATAAAAAGGGGTAACAATAATCACAGTTCTAAACAATCACTCCTAAGGGCAGCGTCCTGCCACTCTAACACACTATATAGTAACACACGCTACAAGTGCGCCATACGGGCGACCGTTAACTAAGTGCCCTATGGCGCAGCAATCAAACACGCTAGAATCCCCACCAGGCCTGGTTCTAATATTTAGCTTAGTCCTTCTTTCTTCACCGGCAGGTCTGTAATGGTGGTGCACTTAAACAGAGTATAACTTTGTAATCCAAGGGGTATGAAAATAACTTGTAGGCCACGGCAGTCTATAGGCCTATACACAGCAACAGTATCTAAGCTGGGCTTATGCCCTCTCACCCGCCGGACTACGGATCCAGTCCGGGAAAACCTCCACCGGCCGTGTCACACACTCTCGATCTCTCCAACGATCGGGTCCCCGATCCGACAAGGCGGTAGCTCACAAAGTCAGATGCCACCCAGGCTCGCAGAGGGAAGGATGGAAGGCTCTTCGGTGCAGAGCAAGGCCTCAGGCTTCAGGCCTTGCCCCTCCGACACATCCGCACAGGAGGATCCGTCCGTGAAGTCTCGTGTCGCCAAAGAGACCGAGCCCGGCCCCGCCTCTTCCTTTTATAACCCCTCCCATGAGTCTCTGCGGTGGAACGTCACAACAAGAATGGGGTTATGGGTAATGTAGTTTCTTCCCAATATAGGGGAACACCCCGCTACACACTCCCCCCACTTAAACTCTTTGGTCCCCAAAGATAAATTTTAGCAACAACTATATACAACATTGGACAATTCTGAAAACGATGTTGGGATAGGGGATTCCCACCATAACTGAGGGGTTGAATTCCCTTGCCCACAGGTCACATTATCTTGGGTGGCCTGACTAACTGTGCCAGAGAGTGAGCTGGGGTTGCCCTCCACCAAATGGACAGTGGAGGGATCCGGAATCTCAGCATTTCTCCTAGCAGTGACCACAGAGTCTTCCGAACTGTTCCCCATCTGGGGGTAGGTCAGCTTCTTAGGAGGTTGAATGACTCTTCGAGCTCTTTGCTCTCTTGGAATCTCTGGCTCTGGCGCCTCAGGCTCCTCTTCCTCGGAGTAACTATCATGGGCATCTTCCCAGTAATCTGTTGAAGGACTGAAAGGGATGAATTCTGTAGCCTCTGGGTTCAGCGTTTCATCTGTGGTATCTTGGGTGACTGGAAGATCTATGATAGAAGTTCCTGGAGTTGGGGAAGACCACAGCCAATCAAGCTCTCCTTCTTCATCTCCACTAAGTTGGGAGGCTTCTCCATTTCCAGCTCGGGAGGTCTGTGACCGAGTGTGCGGTCTAGGAGTATCCAAGATAGAGGCCGGTGCAGGGGAGTCTCCCACGGAAGGTATTCTAACTGCCTCCGTCAGTGGGAGCAGGTGGTTTCGATGCCATGTCTTCAGTGGGCCTACCTTTCCCTCTGGCTTCACCTTGTAGACAGGTAGGCCCGGCAACTTCCTGCAGATGACATAAGGTTCAGATCTCCATCTGTCTGCAAGCTTGTGTTTTCCGGGAACTCCCAGATTGCGCAACAGTACTCGATCCCCGGGCTGTAGGTCTTGTACCCGGACCTTCAGGTCGTAATTTTTTTTATTCCGAGCTCCCCTTTGATCTGAGGCCGCTTGAGCTTGTTCATAGGCTACTTTCAGGCTGTGTCTGAGCCTATCCACATATCCTCTGTGAGAGGTGACGGAGGAATGGTCCAGTGAGGTGCCAAAAGCCAGGTCCACCGGTAGTCTCGCTTCTCTCCCAAACATGAGTCGATATGGGGAATAGCCTGTAGCATCACTGATGGTGCAGTTGTAAGCATGTACCATGGCTGCTATGTGTTTGCTCCAATGTTGCTTTTTCTCGCTTTCCAGAGTCCCCAACATGTTGAGCAGGGTTCGGTTGAACCTTTCCGGCTGAGCATCTCCCTGAGGATGGTAAGGTGTAGTTCGAGTCTTCCTGATTCCCAACGAATCCAAGAGCTTCCGGATCAGCTTACTCTCGAAGTCCCTCCCTTGATCTGAATGGAGTCTCTGTGGCAGCCCATAATGGACAAAATACTTCTCCATAAGTACCTTGGCCACGGTGGAGGCCTTCTGATCTTTGGTGGGGAAGGCCTGGGCATACCGGGTGAAATGGTCGGTTATCACCAGAACATTTCCTAGTCCACTCAGGTCGGGCTCGAGGCAGAGAAAGTCAATGCACACCAGGTCCATAGGCCCTTGGCTCTGTAGATGGCCCATTGGGGCAGCTTGATGGGGCAAAGTCTTCCTCTGGATGCATCGCGCACATGAGTGGCAGTACTCCTCTACCTCTTCCCTCATGCAGGGCCAATAGAACCGACTTCTGACAAGTTGAAAAGTCCTTTCAGCCCCTAGGTGGCCATGATTGTCATGCAAGGCCATCAAAACAGTCTCCCGATGTTTCTCTGGGAGGAACATCTGCCACTTATCTTCTGAATCATCAGAGGGGCCCCTTCGGTAGACCACTCCCTGATGCAACTGCAACCTATCCCACTCCTTCCTCAGTAGGCGAGCTTCTTTGGAGGGTTGACGCATGAGTATGTTTGGATCCTGATTTTTCAAGGCCTCCAGGACCAATCTCCCCATGGGGTCTTCCAATTGGTCACACCTTAATTCCTTTTTGGACAATCTTGGTAGGTTGCCCTCTTCCAATTGAGCTACTCCACAGTAGTGTTTGGGGACTCCCACCGTGGTAACTCCTATTTCCTCTGCTCTGGAGCATCCTCGGGTTTGGAATGCAGCTCCTTGACAAAGGGCCTGCACCCCGTCCGGTGCCACTTGGGTCCAATCTTCTATTTCAATGGTCGGGGAATGAGATCTTCTGGACAAGGCGTCTGCGTCTCGATTCCCCACTCCTGGTCTATACTTAAGGCTGAAGTTGAATCCAGACAGTGCGGCTAGCCACCTGTGTCCAGTGGCATCCAGCTTGGCCGTGGTGAACAGGTAGGTAAGGGGGTTGTTGTCGGTCTTCACAGTGAACTCTGCTCCGTACAGGTAGTCTTTGAGCTTGTCTACTACCGCCCACTTGAGGGCCAGGAACTCCAGCTTGTGAGTGGGGTAGTTCTTCTCAGAGGGGGTCAGGCTTCTACTCACATAGGCAACAGGCCGCAATTGCCCCTCCTGTTCTTGGTAAAGTACTCCTCCCAGACCGTCGTGACTAGCATCCACGTGCAGTTCATAGGGTTTGGTTGGGTCTGCATAGGCCAAGACTGGTGCAGTGGTCAAGCTCCTCTTCAATTCCTGGAAAGCCTCTTCACACCTCTGATTCCACTGATCTCTGATGGACTCTCCTGGCCTCCTGGGCCCCGATCCATCCTCCTCTCCTTCAGTCTTGAGCAACTCATTCAATGGTCTAGCAATTCGAGCAAATCCCTCCACAAACCTTCTATAGTAGGAGCAGAAGCCCAAGAAGGATCTGAGTTCTGTTACTGTGGTGGGCTGTGGCCAGGAGGTAACTGCCTCCAATTTCTCAGGGTCTGTGGCCACCCCTTCTTCAGATACTATGTGCCCCAGATAGTTCACAGAAGACTGGTAGAACCGACACTTCTCAGGCGAAAGCTTAAGTCCTTCCTCACTGAGTCTTCTCAACACTTTCTCCAGCCTCTCTTCATGTTCTTCCAAGGTTCTCCCAAAGACAATGACATCGTCTAGGTATACAAGGACTTCGATCAAGTTCATGTCCCCTACTGTCTTCTCCATGAGACGTTGGAAAGTAGCTGGGGCTCCAGACAGACCTTGGGGCATCCGGTCGAATTCGAAGAACCCCACTGGGGTTATGAAAGCTGTCTTCTCCTTGTCTGCTGGGTGCATCGGAATCTGATAGTACCCACTCTTGAGATCCATAACGCTGAACCATTTGGCTCCAGACAAGCTCTGTAGGGCATCCTCTATCCTCGGAGTGGTGTATTGGTCAGGTATGGTTCTCCTGTTGAGAGTCCTGTAGTCTATACAGAGCCTCAATGATCCATTCTTCTTTCGGACCACTACTATGGGAGAGGCATAGGGGCTTCTGGACTCCCGTATCACACCAGTCCTCTTGAGTTCTGCAAGTTGTTCCCTCAGATCCTCCAGATCTGCTAGCGGGACCCGCCTGACTCTCTCTCGGAAGGGCTTATCTTCTTGGAGGCGGATCCGATGGGTGGCACTTCTTGCACACCCCACATCAAATTCATCCCTAGAGAAGATCTTCTCCCATCTATTCAACTGGGCCTTGGCTCTCTCTTTCCAAGCCCTGGACAGATTCGGGTTTTCCATGGTCAGCTTCTCCCAAACATCCGCTTCTTCACCTGTCCTCTTCACTTCTGACAGGGTAACAGGGGCCGCCGGGCTCACCTGGCCTAGCAACATTCTGGCTGGGATGTCCATGGGGTCTTTGGTAGTATTCCTAACACTCACTGGAACTCTATAATGGGCCTTCTTCAGGACCTTCAGCGGAATCACTTCCGGTATCACCTCCAGGCCTGAGGATTCACCCCTTGGGTCTGACTCCAGCATGACAAAGGGACCAGGCTGTTCCCAAGTAAGCTTCACAGTGGCCCTGAGACAGGTTACTTCACCGGGCTGCAACACTACCCCTTCTCTTCCAAGTCTCCACAACTTCCCTATCTCCTCTCCAGGGGTCTCCCGCTCTTGGACCAGCCGTTGGTAGGCTGTCTTCAGCATGGGATGGATCTTGGTAGCTGCTTGTCTTTCTTCCGTCACTAGAGGGGTCAGGAGTCTTCGGACCAGGTCCGTGTTCGTCCCTATTATAAGGGAATTCTTGTTGGCTCCAGGCGGCCTAGGACACACAACTGCCAGGGTGTCAAACGCTTCGGCCTTCCCAGCCACGGATGGGTCAAAGGTTATTTGGACGGGAAGGTAGCCGTCGTAAGGGAAACTCTGGGTTCCAATTCCCCATATTTCCAGCTCCTCTATCTTCTGGATAGGCAGATGACTCAGGTGCCTGTCGTAGAAGTCCCGGTATAGTAGGGTCACTTGTGCCCCGGTGTCCAGGAGGCCCCTGGTGTAGACTCCCTCCACTTGAATGGGCACTATAGGGGATGGGCCTACCAGCTTCTCTGGATATGGTCCGGCAGGAGCTGCCTTCTTCAGACCTTTTCCCTTTGGACTCTCTCTTGTCCTATTCCCTTTGGACTTGAACCTTTCTTGAGCCTGGTATGCACTGACTTCCCTCCTTTTAATGGGTGTAGGAACCCGCTGAGGTGTACTATTATTTTTCTTGGGTGGGCACCTCCTTTGGGGGGTGCCGTGCCTCTCCTGAGGGGTCTCCCCCCTTCTTCTTGGAGTATAGCTTTGTTGAGGGGTATTACGTTTCCCCTTTGGTGTTCTATCTCTCTTTTTGTTTTTCTTTGCATTCAGCTTGGAGTTTACTGAAGATGGTGGGCACCCGGTTGACTCCTTCACCGGGGCCCTCTGAAGTTTCCCGCCGGCTTGCGGTTGTCTGGTCTCTTCTTCTTCGGACTAGAACATGTGGCTGCAATGTGGCCAACTCCCCCACAGTTGAAGCAGACTATATCTCCCCATTCTTGTAAAGGTTCGGGTGCTGAGGCAATCGGGAACAATTCCTTCCTTGGACTTTCCTTCTTCTTGGGACACTCTGTGTCTTTTGCTATCAGAGAGGTCAATATCTCTAATACCTTGGACATCTGAGTTTTTAGGGTGTCTATCTCCGCCTCTCTTTCAGGGGTCATCACTGGATTGACCAGCACCTGTGCGGGTACAACACTTGTCTTATCCTTCTGCTGGTCCTGTTGCAGCGCCTCCTCATCTCTGATAATTTTTATTAAATCAGCATAAGTCAGCAACATTCCTCCTCCCAAGGTTTTCAGGTGCAGCCAGACTGGATCGGAGCGTAGCGCTCCCTTTAAGACTTGCTTCATTCTTGCCGCATCGGCATCTTGGGGCTTCATCCCTTTCTTTAACACAATCTTGCACAGCAGCCTGTTTAGCCTTCTGACATACTCGGAAAGTTTCTCCTCCGGTTTTTGGAAAGTGTGTTCAAACTGGTAGACCGTCTCTGTCACCTTGTCTAATTGACCAAACTCTTCCTGCAGCATAGCTAGACAATCCTGCGCCGTGCACCCTGCATTCCCAAACCGGAAACTTTTCACTGCTTCTGCTGCTGCACCTTTAAGGCTTTCTAACACTCGCTGCCTCTTCTGTGCCTCCGGCACCTCCCATGCCTCCACTGCCTGTAATGCCTGTTCCACCCAAGTATCAAAATCTTCTTCCCCTGCCGGGACAGGGAGCTTCCCTGAGAATATTTTTAGTCTCCGGTAGCTAGTTTCCACATGCACCGTACTTGTCTTCTGACATTTGGCTAGCAAATCCCCTATTGCATTTATCAGTTCTGGTGATATAGCAGTGGCTGATGCAGGTGCCACCGGAGGTGGCGCCCTGTCTTCTCTTTCAGGTGTAGTTCGGGCCGCAGCCTGTGGCGATCCCGTAGGGGATGGTTCCCTTTCTACAGTTATTGCGTGCGCCAGCCTAAATGTTCTGTTGTCTGGCGTCCGCAGACACTTGTGCTTACAGGCCTCTGGCATCCCGTCCCAATATTCCACTAATGCGTATTGATATGAGATGTTTGGGTCTGTCTTCATGTCTATCACCCACGGTGTGTGATCTGGGGACACTGAACTCAGCAGTTCCTCTACCGTCTCACTTGACCATTTCTCGCCAGGAAGGCTAATGGCTATCGACTGTTTTGGCTCTGTATTAGCGGCTTTGCACCACTCTTCTACCGCTCTTGGATCCATGGGGTCCATGCCGGCACTTCTGGCGTTCGCTTGCTGCATCAGGATCCCGGACGAGAACCCCCACGTGTAGCGATACCTCCAACTAAAGAGGCCGCAGAATTAGATTTTGGGCCCTGAGTGCAGCTCCGCCAACCCCCGGCAATAGGCTCTATCCCCTTCTGGCACAGCTAGTACTAACAATCAATGATATGTCCTATGCAATAGAATAACTAAGCAAGGACACAGTAATGAATTGTAATAGGTAAGGTATTTTACTCATCAATTCTCAAAATGAATAAAAAGGGGTAACAATAATCACAGTTCTAAACAATCACTCCTAAGGGCAGCGTCCTGCCACTCTAACACACTATATAGTAACACACGCTACAAGTGCGCCATACGGGCGACCGTTAACTAAGTGCCCTATGGCGCAGCAATCAAACACGCTAGAATCCCCACCAGGCCTGGTTCTAATATTTAGCTTAGTCCTTCTTTCTTCACCGGCAGGTCTGTAATGGTGGTGCACTTAAACAGAGTATAACTTTGTAATCCAAGGGGTATGAAAATAACTTGTAGGCCACGGCAGTCTATAGGCCTATACACAGCAACAGTATCTAAGCTGGGCTTATGCCCTCTCACCCGCCGGACTACGGATCCAGTCCGGGAAAACCTCCACCGGCCGTGTCACACACTCTCGATCTCTCCAACGATCGGGTCCCCGATCCGACAAGGCGGTAGCTCACAAAGTCAGATGCCACCCAGGCTCGCAGAGGGAAGGATGGAAGGCTCTTCGGTGCAGAGCAAGGCCTCAGGCTTCAGGCCTTGCCCCTCCGACACATCCGCACAGGAGGATCCGTCCGTGAAGTCTCGTGTCGCCAAAGAGACCGAGCCCGGCCCCGCCTCTTCCTTTTATAACCCCTCCCATGAGTCTCTGCGGTGGAACGTCACAACAAGAATGGGGTTATGGGTAATGTAGTTTCTTCCCAATATAGGGGAACACCCCGCTACATAAGCTTTTTGGAAAACATAGGGAAGGGTTATCACCCCTGTAACATTTGTTTTGCTGTCTGTGCAGTGTGCACCTGTTCAGAACAGTTCACCTCACTTTCCGTCCTAATGACAAATGTATTTAGAAAATTTGGGGTTTTTATTGAAACAAGAACTGCTAATAAAGCATCAGTGGAGAGGAGACACTTTTTTCCCCATATTAACTCTTACAGGAGAGAATTTGCCTTCCTAGGGGTAGATTTCCTCTCACTTCCTGTTGTATCCTTCCGTTTGCAAGGAGGAGTCATTTGTAAGTTGGATGTTTGAAAGTAGGGGTCTGCCGTATATACTCTGCTGAAATTTTCCCCTTACATGTTGGTGTTGACACAACACTGTAAGGCCTCACAGTTACTCTTGGTGGGCGCAGGAATGGGCCCTGCTGTGAATTATTAGATCAAGAATTGTAATTACATGCCCCTGTTAAACAGGGGCAGAAAAATTGGGCCTTTGGCACTGGTGCCACAACACTGCAACCCCTCACAGATACTGTACTTGGAGCACAGCAATGAGCCCTGTTGCAAAGTATTGCATCAAAAATTTTAATTACACGCCCCTGTTAAACAGGGGCTGAAAAATTGGGCCTTAGCCACTGGTGCTGGTGCCACGACACTGCAACCTCTCCCAGATACTCTAGTTGGAGTGCAGGAATGAGCCCTGCTGCACAGCATTGCATAAAAAATTGTAATTACATGCCCCTGTTAAACAGGGGCTGAAAAATTGGGCCTTAGCCACTGGTGCTGGTGCCACGACACTGCAACCTCTCCCAGATACTCTAGTTGGAGTGCAGGAATGAGCCCTGCTGCAAAGCATTGCATAATTTTTTTTAATTACATGCCCCTGTTAAACAGGGGCTGAAAAATTGGGCCTTAGCCACTGGTGGCGGCACCCAGAAACAAAAATGTTCTTCCAAGCTATCATCATCAATCGGATTATTGAGGAGGAGATTGAGGAGGAGGAGGATAGTCAGTCAACATAACAGGACAGTCACTCAGCATCAGCATCAGTCTTGAAGGGATGTGACATTTGAAAATAAATTAGTCTGTTATATCAGCTTCAGGTGTTTGGTAGCTGGTGGTGATCCAAGACTGGTTCATCTTTATGAAGGTCAGTCGATCAACCGAGTCGGTGGACAGGCGCACCCTGTGATCCGTGACAAATCCTCCAGCAGCACTGAATGTGCGTTCTGAAAGAACGCTGGATGCAGGACAGGCCAGTAGCTCAATTGCATACTGTGCAAGCTCTGGCCAGTGATCCATCCTCAAGACCCAGTAAGCCAGAGGATTTTCGGTGGGGAAGGTGTCCAAGTCTGACCTTGCCCCTAGGTATTCCTGCACCATATATATCAGACGCTGGCGACGGTTGCTGGAACCAATCATACCTTGGGGCTGCGGACTAAAGAATTGTCTGAACGCATCGGTCAGACGGCCACCTTCCCCACCACTCCTTCTTTGACTGACCGAAGCCTCAGCAACTCGTTGTCCAGGACCAGGAGTTTGTAACCTCCCAGTCTCTGGGAACGCGTTGCACAGACCTTTCTGCAAGGCCTCCCGGAGTTGTCTCATCCTCTCCTCCCTCTTTGACGGTAAGATAAGGTCCGCAACCTTACCCTTGTACCGTGGATCAAGGAGAGTTGTCATGGATATGCAGTAGTGTTTGTCTGTCAGCTTACCTTCCTTCCCATGTGTTCATCTTAGAGGCCTGAGCCCTTTCACCTGGCTTCCTTTATAATCTCCTCCCAGCCAGACTCCACCCCAGGCCCTATCACTGAACACTATATTAACCTGTGCACTGCAAGCCTGCTTTGCTGATCAACGTGTTTGTTAGGCATTGTGTGTTTGGGTTCCTGCCTGCCGTGTGCTACGTCTGTCTCTCTGTTACGTTATTGGCTTGTCCGACTATCCCTGTCTGCTCGTGACCCTTGACCTTCGGCTCGTTCTTTCGTTATCCTTGTCTGCTTGTGGCCCCTGACCTTCAGCTTGTTATTCGGTTCTCTCATATCTTGTGCTGCTGCTTCCCCTCTTTTCCCCTTATCCTACGGGGCGTGAGCTAGGAAACTCCAGGGGCCGCGACCTGGTCCCAGCCTGCAGCATAACATCCTCACCACTAGAGGCCCTGGAGAAGACCTGCTGGGTCTTAGACTCCGCGCCCTGGGGAATCTTGGCTCTAGCTTCCGTTAGGATCCCGGTTGTGCTCCTCTGGTCCCGCTTTCCACAACCACCCAGTTTCCTATCCGCAGAAGCCAGCCATAGGGTTCACTACCTCGCGGTGCACTCCTGTCCCCCTACGGTGTGCATCTGTCACCTGGCCACAGGTGACCTTGACAGTTTGATCAGCCATGGACCCGGCTGACATCCCGATCCCCGCGGATGATCCATTGCGGGGCATAGTCCACAGACTTGAAACCCAGGAATCGAATCAGACTCAAGTGATGCGATTCCTCCAGGATCTGGCTTCTCGATTCGAGCAGCTTCAGGCCTCCTTGGGAACCCCGAATCCGCAACCTCAAGTACAACCAGCGGTGGTACCTATCGCACCAGTCGCAGCCACACACTCACTAACACTGCCAGCTCCGTTCCGTTTCTCTGGGGACTCCAAGGCCTGCAGAGGGTTCCTTTGCCAATGCACGATTCATTTTGAGCTTCAGCCTCAAAACTTTCTGTCTGATGGGGCAAAGGTAGCCTATATCATTTCCCTCCTCTCCGGTGAAGCTTTAGCCTGGGCAGCCCCTCTGTGGGAACTGAATGATCCAGTGGTTTCTAGCCTGTCTGGCTTCTTGAAACTTTTTCGGAATATCTTTGAAGAACCGGCTCGTGTCTCTTCAGCGGCCAGCGCCCTTCTACGTCTCCGCCAAGAGTCTGCTTCAGTGGGACAGTACGCCCTTCATTTCCGCATACTGTTGGCTGAGTTGAGCTGGAACAATGAGGCCTTAGTCGCAACCTTTTTGCATGGCCTTTCTGATAGAGTGAAGGATGAATTAGCAGGAAGAACCATCCCCACTGATCTGGACGGAGTTATCTCCTTGTGTAACCAGATCGATATTCGCTTTCAGGAAAGGACCCTAGAAAAGCGGTGCCAGCACTCCTTGGTCCTTAGTCAGCCTGAGCTCCCCTCTCCTCGACCCGTGGAGCATCTCCTGCCAGCTGAGGAACCCATGCAGCTGGGCAGGACCAGGCTATCCCCAGAGGAACGTGCTAGGCGCAGAACTCTAGGCCTGTGTCTCTACTGTGGGGGCAAAGGTCATTTTCGTGACACTTGCTCTCTTTGTCCAGAAAAACGTTTGGGTCCACTTCATCTGGAAAGTGGAGTATTGGACCCAGAAATATCACCTTCCCCTTCTCGTCTTCTGCTTTCTGTGTTCCTTCATGTTGGTGCTTCTTCTCATTCGGTCTCAGCATATCTGGATTCCGGAGCCGCTGGTAATTTCATGGACTGGGAAATCGCGTCGTCCATGAGACTTACTCTTTTGCCCCTCACCACGCCATTGGTGGTCTTGGCGATTGATGGTACTGTTCTCCCAGGGGGACCTATCCGCTTCCAGACCCTCCCTGTTAAGATGTCGGTAGGGACACTCCACCAGGAGTGGATATCCTTCCTTATCTTACCCAAGGCCTCAACACCTATAATTTTGGGTCTCCCATGGTTACAGCTCCATTCTCCTCATGTGGACTGGACTACTGGATAGATCCTGGCTTGGGGTTCCTCCTGTTCCTTGTCCTGCCTACCCAAGGTTGCCCCCTGTGAACCTGAGCCAGTCATTCATTCCAGGTCGCATAACCATTTACATTTCTCTGTCCCTAATCGCCCTTGGACGCACAGCCAGGCTAGCTTGTCTACAAGTCCTGCAGTCGCTACGTCTTGCGATGCGATTCAGGTAGTCGCTACACCTGACTCTGCTATTCACTCGGCCTCTGTACTAGTTATGCCAGTCCAGCCCATGCCCAGTGAGCCGCCTACTTTTTCTTGTTCAGGACATTCTGCTTGTCTTTCAGCTATTCAGCTTGACTCCTGTGACATGTCACCCTCTAACCAACCTGACTTCTGCCTCTGTACTAGTTATGCCAGTCCAGCCCATGCCCAGTGAGCCTCCTACTTTTTCTTGTTCGGGACATTCTGCTTGTCCTTCAGCTATTCAGCTTGACTCCGGCGACATGTCACCTTCTAACCAACCTGACTTCAGGGTTCCACTGACATCTGCCCAGTCTGATGGTCCTGTGCAAGATGACCAGTTCCCCTTTAAGGGTCTAGGGGACCCTCCTCAGATTCCTGTTGATCCTCTCATGCCCTTGCTTATTCCTAGAGAGCCTTTGGTCCTCAATAGATCTTCTTGTCATCTCCCTACCTCGTTTTCGGTCTCTGAGGATAATCTTAAGTACGAGGTTAGACAAGTTCTGGATTCTCGGCTCTGCAGAGGCATTCTTCAGTACCTTGTGCATTGGAGAGGTTTTGGTCCTGAGGAGGCGTCTTGGATCGCTGCATCTGATGTCGCTGCACCTCATCTGTTGAGAAGGTTTCATCAGAGATTTCCCTTTAAGCCTGGGTCCAGGCGGGGGAGGGCCCATAAGAGGGAGGGTACTGTCATGGATATGCAGTAGTGTTTGTCTGTCAGCTTACCTTCCTTCCCATGTGTTCATCTTAGAGGCCTGAGCCCTTTCACCTGGCTTCCTTTATAATCTCCTCCCAGCCAGACTCCACCCCAGGCCCTATCACTGAACACTATATTAACCTGTGCACTGCAAGTCTGCTTTGCTGATCAACGTGTTTGTTAGGCATTGTGTGTTTGGGTTCCTGCCTGCCGTGTGCTACGTCTGTCTCTCTGTTACGTTATTGGCTTGTCCCCGACTATCCCTGTCTGCTCGTGACCCTTGACCTTCGGCTCGTTCTTTCGTTATCCTTGTCTGCTTGTGGCCCCTGACCTTCAGCTTGTTATTCGGTTCTCTCATATCTTGTGCTGCTGCTTCCCCTCTTTTCCCCTTATCCTACGGGGCGTGAGCTAGGAAACTCCAGGGGCCGCGACCTGGTCCCAGCCTGCAGCATAACATCCTCACCACTAGAGGCCCTGGAGAAGACCTGCTGGGTCTTAGACTCCGCGCCCTGGGGAATCTTGGCTCTAGCTTCCGTTAGGATCCCGGTTGTGCTCCTCTGGTCCCGCTTTCCACAACCACCCAGTTTCCTATCCGCAGAAGCCAGCCATAGGGTTCACTACCTCGCGGTGCACTCCTGTCCCCCTACGGTGTGCATCTGTCACCTGGCCACAGGTGACCTTGACAAGAGTGGCCAGCCAGTAATGGTCCCTCTCCTTGATCCGAAGAATACGAGGATCCTTCCGCAGACTTTACAGGATCAGGGAGGCCATGCAGTGTAGGTTAGCTGAGGCATTCGGTCCGGAGTCCTCTGGGTCACTAAGGACGACATGATCCGCAGCCACCTCCTCCCAGCCACGTACAAGTCCACAGGTTTCTTGGGACTGTAAATCATCCCTAAAAGACTGCTGCTGATGATGCTGTGTGCCAGGCTCCACCTCCATGCTGACACAATCCTCCTCCTCCTCTTCCTGTGCGATGGGTGGGACAGGAGGAACACTGTCTGGGTAAAGGGGGCCTTGAGAGGCAAGGAAGTCCTCCTCTTCCTGCCTCTGTTCTGCCTCAAGTGCCCTGTCCATTATTCCACGCAGCGTACAGTATGTTCCAACAGGTGGACAAGAGGTACAGTGTCACTGTGCATGCACTGTCACTGCTCACCATCCTTGTGGCCTCCTCAAATGGTGCCAGGACAGTGCATGCATCCCTGATCATGCCCCACTGGCGTGGTGAAAAAAACCCGAGCTCCCCTGACCCTGTCCTGGTGCCGTAGTCGCACAGGTACTCATTGATGGCCCTCTGCTGCGTGTGCAGCTGCTGCAGCATGGCCAGCGTTGAGTTCCACCTGGTGGGCATGTCACATATAAGGCGGTTCTTGGGCAGGTTCAACTCCTTTTGCAGCTCAGCCAGGCGAGCACTGGCATTATAAGATCTGCGGAAATGCACACAGACTTTCCTGGCCTGCCTCAGGACATCCTGTAAGCCCGGGTACCTGCCCAAGAACCGCTGCACCACCAGGTTAAGGACGTGAGCCACACAGGGCACATGGGTCAGTTGTCCCTGTCGGAGGGCAGAGAGGAGGTTGGTGCCATTGTCGCAAACCACCATTCCTGGCTTAAGCTGGCGTGGCGTCAACCATCTCTCGGCCTGCCCCTGCAGAGCAGACAGAACCTCTGCTCCAGTGTGGCTCCTGTCCCCCAAACACACCAGCGCAAGCACGGCATGGCATCTTTTTGCCTGCGTACTTGCATAGCCCCTTGAACGCCTACGGAGCACCGCTGGTTCCGAGGACAAAGCACAGGAAGAGGCCATGGAGGAAGAAGAAGAGGAGGGGGTGGAGGAGAGAGGTGTGTCACAACCAGTAGTAGCATTTTGGAGGCGTGGCAGCGGAACAACCTCCAACACTACCGCACCTTGTCCTGCATCCTTCCCAGCTGCCAAAAGAGTGACCCAATGGGCCGTGAAAGAAAGGTAACGTCCCTGTCCATGCCTGCTGGACCATGAGTCAGCGGTATTTTTGCACCTTACCGCTGACCGCCCTGTCCAGCGAGGCCAAGACATTGCCTTCCACATGCCGGTAGAGAGCCGGAATTGCCTTCCGTGTGAAAAAGTGGCGTTTGGGAACCTGCCACTGAGGAACCGCACATTACACAAACTCACGGAAGGGGGCCGAGTCTACCAACTGAAAAGGCAGCAGTTGAAGCGCTAGCAATTTAGCCAAGCTAGCATTCAACCGCTGGGCATGTTGATGGCTGGGAGTGAACTTCTTTCGACGGTCCAGCAGCTGGGGCAGGGAAATTTGCCTGATAGAATCGGACGTCGGTGTACTGCTAGCAGAGTGCCCGCAAGTACTTGGCTGTGACACACCTAATTCTACACCTTCATTCCTCTCAGTGCAGGTTTCAGAGAGGACTGAAGGTATAGTGGGGTTGGAGATCCCAGCTGATGCAGTGCAAGGAGAGGTCCGCTTTGTTCTTTGGTGTGGGTCTTTAAGGTAGGCTTGCCAATGAGCTGCATGGCAGGTCAACATATGTCTGGTCAAGCATGTGGTGCCCAAGCGGCTGATGTTTTGGCCACGCGATATACGCTTGAGACATATGTTGCAAACAGCAGCTGTGCGATCTGATGCACTCGACTCAAAAAAGGCCCACACCAAAGAACTTTTTGAATAACGGGCAGAGGCAGCGCCCTGCACAGGCGGAGCTCTGCGGTGTGATTCTGTTGGTGTGCTGCCCTTACGCTGGCCCCCTGAGGGCATCCTGCCTCGTTGGAGATGTGCCTCCTCCTCATCCTCCTCCTCCTCCTCTCTCCTATTAGGCACCCACGTAAAGTCAGTGACCTCATCATCCCCTCCCTCCTCATCACTGGAGCCAATCTGGCAGTATGCTGCAGCTGCTGGAACATGACTGCCAGATTGGTGTCCTTCTTGAGCATCCCCTCTCTCTGCTCTCACGCTACTGCCTTCCTCTAGCTGGGTATCATCATCAGACCCTTCGAAACGCTGGGCATCCTCTTGGAGCATGTACCCAACACTGTGCTCAAACAGTTCGGGGGACTCCTCAGGAGGACATGGTTGGTCTAGGGAAGGAGTGACTGATGATGACATTGATACCAGGGAAGAGGACGCTTTGGCAGCTGCTTTGCCAGTACCCTGAGCCTGGGTGAGAGAGGATGAGGAGGATGAGGAGGGCTTGGTCATCCACTCTACCAAGTCTTCGGCATGATGCAGCTCAACACGTCCAGCTGCCGAAAAGAAGGACAAGCGTGTCCCATGGCCACATGCTGATGGCGATGCACCGCGTCCACGACCAGCACTGTTGTCTCTAGACACAGAGCCTGCTTGCCCTCTTTTATTGGCTCCTGACTGTCTGCCTCTCCTTGTTTGCCTTCCAGACATTCTAATGGCCTGCAGGGAGATGGGAAAACCAGCAATAAGGCCTAGCTTCAGGAGTATATTTTGCAGGAAGCACACTACGCCCGCTGTAAGTGCTGCAAATGCCTGTTGGTGTAACACACCAGGAAAACACAGCAATACGGGCTAGCTTCAGGTGTATAATGTGCAGGAGGCACACTCCGCCCGCTGTAAGTGCTGCAAATGCCTGTTAGTGTAACACACCAGGAAAACACAGCAATACGGGCTAGCTTCAGAAGTATATTTTGCAGGAATCACACTACGCCTGCTGTAAGTACTGCAAATGCCTGTTGGTGTAACACACTAGGAAAACACAGCAATACGGGCTAGCTTCAGGAGTATATTTTGCAGGAATCACACTACGCCTGCTGTAAGTGCTGCAAATGCCTCTTGGTGAAACACACCAGGAAAACACAGCAATACGGGCTAGCTTCAGAAGTATATTTTGCAGGAATCACACTACGCCTGCTGTACTGTAAGTGCTGAAAATGCCTGTTGGTGTAACACACTAGGAAAACACAGCAATAAGGCCTAGCTTCAGGAGTATATTTTGCAGGAATCACACTACGCCTGCTGTAAGTGTTGCAAATGCCTGTTGGTGTAACACACCAGGAAAACACAGCAATACGGGCTAGCTTCAGGTGTATAATGTGCAGGAGGCACACTCCGCCCGCTGTAAGTGCTGCAAATGCCTGTTAGTGTAACACACCAGGAAAACACAGCAATACGGGCTAGCTTCAGAAGTATATTTTGCAGGAATCACACTACGCCTGCTGTACTGTAAGTGCTGAAAATGCCTGTTGGTGTAACACACTAGGAAAACACAGCAATAAGGCCTAGCTTCAGGAGTATATTTTGCAGGAATCACACTACGCCTGCTGTAAGTGTTGCAAATGCCTGTTGGTGTAACACACCAGGAAAACACAGCAATACGGGCTAGCTTCAGGTGTATAATGTGCAGGAGGCACACTCCGCCCGCTGTAAGTGCTGCAAATGCCTGTTAGTGTAACACACCAGGAAAACACAGCAATACGGGCTAGCTTCAGAAGTATATTTTGCAGGAATCACACTACGCCTGCTGTACTGTAAGTGCTGAAAATGCCTGTTGGTGTAACACACTAGGAAAACACAGCAATAAGGCCTAGCTTCAGGAGTATATTTTGCAGGAATCACACTACGCCTGCTGTAAGTGTTGCAAATGCCTGTTGGTGTAACACACCAGGAAAACACAGCAATACGGGCTAGCTTCAGGTGTATAATGTGCAGGAGGCACACTCCGCCCGCTGTAAGTGCTGCAAATGCCTGTTAGTGTAACACACCAGGAAAACAAAGCAATAAGGGCTAGCTTCAGGTGTATACTGTGCAGGAGGCTTAGCAACAATGACACTGACACTGTCCCCTGCCTATCCTTCTCTCTCCCTGCACACAAGGTTTATCAAAGAATATGACACTGACACTCTCCCTGCCTATCCTTCTCTCTCCCTGCACACAAGGTTTAGTAAAGAATATGACACTGACACTGTCCCCTGCCTATCCTTCTCTCTCCCTGCACACAAGGTTTATCAAAGAATGACACTGACACTCTCCCTGCCTATCCTTCTCTCTCCCTGCACACAAGGTTTAGCAAAGAATATGACACTGACACTGTCCCCTGCCTATCCTTCTCTCTCCCTGCACACAAGGTTTAGCAAAGAATATGACACTGACACTCTCCCTGCCTATCCTTCTCTCTCCCTGAACACAAGAATAGCACAAAGAATATCAACACTGTCCCTGCCTATCCTGCTCTTTCTCTGCGCCGGAACACACTACACAAGGCCGCCGCGCTGGCGGCCTTTTATAGTGTGGGGCATGTGCTAAACCCCCTGAGCTATAATTGGCCACAGGCAACCTGCCTGTGGCCAATTATGGCTCTCCTAGCTGCCGGCGCTGTGATTGGCCAAGCATGTGCGGTCACAGTGCATGCTTGGCCAATCACAGCGCCGGGATTGCACTGCGATGGCGCAGTGTATTGTGGGCCGTTCGCGTCACTCGAATTTGGCGCGAACGGCCCAAATCGTTCGATATTCGCCGAACGATCGAACAGCCGATGTTCAAGTCGAACGTATGTTCGACTCGAACACCGAGCTCATCCCTATTTATCACACTTGTACTGGGACCATTGTTCATCACACTTGTACTGGGACCATTGTTCATCACACCTGAACTGGGATGATTTTTATCAGCCACACACACATTCCCATCAGGAATGGTCACAGTTGCTGCAATACCAGTTGTCTCCTGATGCTGCACTGTAGAGTCCTCAGCAGCAGTGGGGCAAACAGCTTTGGACTCAGCCAAAGAAGGGTTAATGGGCTGTTCTGACACTTGCAGTTCATTTGCAGAAATTACATTTTTTAAATGTAACTCTTGCTGCATTGCAGCCTCAGCAGGCACAACATTGCTGCACACAGGACTAGCAGCCTGATTGTCATTAGGCACATTATCAGTCATGGTGCTAGATGGTACAAAAACAGTCTTATCCACAACATGGGACTTAGCAGGCTTCACTTTATCAGGCACGTCATCAGTAATGTCCTCCTCATTAAACACAAGCTGATCCCCCCGCATAGGAGACTCCATTACCTGGATTACCCTCAGCATGCCTCCTGAGTCCTGGGAAGGCATGGGGCTGCTTACCTCTCCCTGAGGGGGCAGGGGGTCAGAACTGGGGGTCTCCGCCTCCTCCACCTCCATCTTTGTTACCCTTGCAAACCTTTTGTCGTTCCAAAATGTTTCCTTAAAGGGCCCATCTCTGCCTTCCATCATGGCCACGATGGTCTCCTGATGATCCACACGGACCTTGGCCAGTTGAATTTCCGGATCCATGGATCCCCGTTTCTGGCTGTGTAAGCCCTCACGTTGCCTTCGCAGGCGCTTCAGCTCCGCTCTCAGCTTGTAGAGCTTGTCCATCTCCCTATTGAGGGCCTTAATCCCGGCCACCACTCGCTTCCGAATGGCCTCCGAGCCTTCATCCTCACCAGGGGCAGAGAGATCGGCTTGTGCAGAGGATGGCATGTCACCTGACGGCCCAGGAGATGGCTGTGAGCCTCCAGCAGGAGAGGCCCTGCCGGCCTCCATGGCCTTGTTACGGAGATAGTCATAACCTCGCTTAAATGCTTAAAATAAGTGATTAAAAACCTTTTGTCTATATAAAATGAAATCAAACGATAGCGTCGGGAAAAGAGAAAACAATGACATTTATTCATACAGAACTGGTACCACCTAATAGCAAGGTGATACCAATGTTACACGATACATAATAGGAATATTGCTATGACAAACATGATACCAATGTTACATGATAATAGGAACAAGAGAGCAAATGCGAAGTAATATTAATCTTAAACATGGGAGAGAGAGAGAGAGAGAGAGAGAGGGAGAGAGGCAGAGAGGCCGAGCGAGAGGGAGAGAGAGAGGGAGAGAGAGAGGGAGAGAGAGGGAGAGAGACAGAGAGAGAGACAGAGGGAGAGGCAGAGGGAGAGAGGGAGAGAGAGAGAGGGAGAGAGAGCTTATTACGTCACCATGTCGTCTGCATCAGATCTTCATTCGCAAGGGGCTCTAGCCATGAGTGTATCTGACTTTTATACCCCCTATGCCAACCAGAACCCAAAATCCTGTGGTCTCATTGGTTTAAAGCTGACCACCTGATTGGTTGAAATCTCAAACCTCTCTACTTAGCCTTCCAAATCTAAACCAGAAATACTTGCTGCTTTTATCAGATAGGTGTGTTCCTTTGATGCTCAGTTCAACAAGTTTCTCACATTAGCAAGCATGCTAAGATAAATTTAAGTCACCTTAATAATAAAGTATTGTAAAAACATATACAACCATATATACACGTAGCTTCTTGTTATAAATATGGATTTGAAAAATCTCCACCACAGTCCCCCCTAAAGTTCATTCTTGAACTTATGAAGTCCCTTAATGATTTTGTACCCACCCACAACGGCCCAGAAGCCCTGACCCTTCCCCCACCACCACTGCGGCCTCTTCCTTTCTTGAACCCGCCGTAACCCATCAAGGTAGACTTGAGACAGTTCTGGTGCCTTTGAGACTTCACATCCGACCCATGAGAGTCTGTACTGCAATGCTTCATCGCCCCGCTGCATTGAAGGAGCGGAATTCAAACATTACTGGCGGGATCCTTGCATATTTAGTCCTGTAGCTTGGAAATATGGTGTTATGATTGTCACGATTGGATCGGACCGCGAGACAGCACTTTTCAGCATGGTGAAGGAAAGTTTCAGAGTCTTATTCGTGGCACGTTTTTCTTAAGAGATGCGTTGCTTCTTCAGGTGGTGGTTGGGCGGGCCTCCGGACAGTCGTGCATGAATACAAAAAAAAAAAAAGAACAAAAAAGGAGAATGTCAGACAGGAATTATTGGCGGAATGTCAGACAAGAGTAGTGGCGTGGCCACTAAGACTGAATATCTTATGAGGGGTGCAATGTGGACGAGTAAGGTGGGATCCCCACAGGGTACCGAGACCGAGCCACGGCCAGTATCATCCATTGCCCTTGATGGTAGGGATAGTCAACACTGCCTGCTATTGTTAGGTCCCTGGGTTCACCACACCTGCTCACGGGGCTCAGGTTAAAGCAGTGGGCAGATTAGGGGAGGTAAAATTACATTAAGACATGGGACCTGGATGTCCAGGGATACTTTGTGAAATATGGTATTTGTATGTTTCAGGAACCCATTCTATAGAACCCACTGGACTCTTAAAAAAAATGGAGTCAGGCAGAGACGGTAAACCCTTACAATTTACAACTCATCTCTGATATTCAACCAAAAGTTCCAGAAGATGAATACATTTATTTTCCAAGATAAAGCAGAATATGAACCAAAGAAAGTAGGAAAGAGAAAAGAGAAAAAAGAATACAATAAGCAACAAAACATACAGGTTCAATGCTGCTTCGACCCAGACCGTTTGTCACCCATTTCCCTTTATGTCAAAGAGCACTGACTCTGCATTCAAAAAAAAACAAACAAACAATATATAACTGTCCTGAAACAGTGCCTCGAAAAATAATATATTGTGGCTGTTGCAGCAGCAGCTTGGCAGAAAAAAATAAAAAATAACTAAAAATAAAAATAAAATAAAGGAGGAAAAAAATAAAAATAGATAACTCTTCTATCCTATTAGTGATCAACAGGTGAACAGGATCACTGTCACTAACCATTTACAAGTCGGGTAGAAAAACAAAAAAATAAAAATATTTTAAAAAGGAGAGGCTAAACCAATGGTTGCCAAAAAAACTTTTTTAGAATTTAGTCACCCCGACTGTCCTTTAATATTACAGATTGAACAGGCTTATCCCTAGAACAAAAACAAGAAAAATATAGTTCTAGGGTCCTCTCTTAAATGCGCAAGCTACTCTAAATCGGTCTCTTAATAGTGACCCGCATTGGGACCGCAACAGGGTGGAGTTTACTAAAGTTTTTGGCCCCAGAACATCCTGATTTCCATCTCCCTTGTTATCTCCTCCCATGCTCCACCTCAGGACTGCTCCAGAACCTCTGGACCTCCCCACCTTTAAAACCATACGCCAGGCGCTCCCCTTTCCACACCTAAATACTCTTTTATTCCAGGAAGCCTACCCCGCCTCCACCTAAAATGTCACCCCAGCCCGCTCCATATCAGATAATTCCCAGCGGCTATTATTTTTGTTCCACCCCCTCCTCTTAGATTATCAACCCCCTAGAGAAGGGCCTTTTTATTTACGCCTTGCCCTAACTGTTGGCACCAATTAAATCCTGTTGACCAAAGTTTAACTACCCATCTTTTAACTCCTCCCCGAATCCCAACGGAAGTTTCACTAAGTGTAAGGGGATGTCAGGTTTTATAAAAAAAACTTTCTTTCGGGGCTATAGGGGTGAAACCCGGGGTTCCTTCTATATCCCTCCCAAGGACAAGAGTGTAGGTACAATAGACTCCCCGAGGTAGTGTACCCTGCTGAGTACAATTCAACCTGATGCTGAAAACAGTGTATCATTAGCCATGTGATGTCAGCATCAGTACCCCAGCATCCGGTATTGAGTCTAACACCTACACCATCGAAGCAATGACAAAAACCCACAAAATTCTATCCCAGTGACCATGCCCAGGGTATATCATGCACCCCTACCTACTGTTAGGTTCAAGAAACACCCTTGTTCCATGCCTAACGCCACATCAGTATCCTCTAGGTCAAATAACCAAACTCGCCTATATCCCAAATAATACCCAGGTGCTTCCTTCCCAGCAATGATCTCCCCATCCAGAACACAGCGTGAAATACATTCACCACTGTGTATTGGCCGTGCAAGGGACATTGTGTTCACACCTCTGACAGAGGGAAATATCAACCTGCCCCCAGCTTCCGTACCCTCTGATCACAGGTGGGTTCCTTAGCCACAAATGCAACAAGATAGAATCCCCAGTCAGTAAGCCACTGGTGCCCTCAACTCTACAGACCGAGTCTGCATTTCTGTAACACCTTTCACAATCCAAACCAGTACAGCCCATCCAGGCATTCGACTACCACTTTGGATTAGTGTAGGCGACGTGTTTTGGCACAGTCTCACTGAGTGGTGATGCTAACTCATCAGGCCACTGCCCCTCATAGAGAGATTTGTACAATCAGCTTGATGCTGGTTGACAACTCCACCTGCCCATGTGTGCACACCAGAGCCAATGACATATATCTGCCCTGTACCATCTCACACTCTCTACCAACCTCTCACCATGGTTGATGAAATCTTGAGCCACTTTACACTGTGGTTCTCTTTCCCCCCATATAGTGCTGAACACATCCCTCCTCTCCTGGTTATTCCTCCGAGATAAGCGTCTTGTACTCTGTGTCCGCACATCTCTGGGAGCAAGCCACTGGTACCATGACCGCGCTTGATTCAGTGTGTATTCAGTACATATAGGATAATAGGTTTTCATCAACCATTATAAGATGCTGGAGCGCCATGTGGTGATGGAATACTGTAGATACCTGCACCATATTCAGTGTCCCACCTGTCCCCCCAAAAAAACAAAACAAAAAAAACATTTACTCCTTTCCATCCCTGTCCGGACTCAAACCCCTCAGAACCAGATGGACTCCAGTGTGTAACCCAGTAGAGTGATAGGATAGTACCCAAATTGACCGTAATATAGGCACAATGTTCCGTCCCTGCCATTAGGGATGAAACTAGTGCTAGTTACATTTTGACAACCCTGAACTGAGTCATCCACCATTCCATAGGACTCATAGTCAATTCAGATACTACCCCACCTGCCTGTCTTTATAAGGTGGAACTTGTCACACTGAGTAAGAGTCAGTCAACTCTCCAAGGTTTTTAATTCTGGCCAGTGCAAGTTGAATGTCCTACCCTTTCCCTGATATGTAGCCCAGGACCTCCCAATGTGTTCCTGATTATCTCCAGCTCCATGGTGTTTATGGTACCCAGTGACCCGCCTCCCGTTCCGAAGACAGTCGCCATCAAGCCTCTTTTTTTTTTTTTTTCTAAGTTATGGGATATGGTCTGGATACCCGGATTGAAAACCACCTGCCACCAGGTACACCCAATCCCTCATATAGACTGCACACCTTCTCCCTCCTCTTTCAATTCGGTATTCAGACAATGTTATACTTTACCCCTACAACACAAGCTGCCTACACTATTCAGACAGGACTCACATGAATGACAGGAGCCTACTGCCACACTGGGGCACTGGTCTTCTTGGCCTGCAAGACACAGACAACTAGTTAAGGTACCCAAGGACTCTAGGACAGGAAGGACATCTATGGGTGTAAACTGAGGAGAATACGGCATGCCCACACATACCTCGGACGTGAGGGCTCTTGGAACAGCCAATCGCTGGTAACACCCCATACAACCTTCCTGCACAATTTTTATTTATTTTTTTCCCCCAGACTCAACCAAAACTATACAATATGAGGCCAGACCTATACCCTCTCAACTTGTATGCAAGCAGGCAGGCCCTCATACCACACATCTGCAGGTAAATCTAAAATAAATGGGAAAACAAAATTGCATAATGTGTATCCAGCTTGAGAAACTGCTGCTACCAGACACACCTGACCAGCAGACTAAGACAAATCCCTTGCAGCACTGAGACCACTGAACAGTAGGAAGTACCCGAGCCGACCGGTGTGCCTTGAAACACACAGATATTTATTAGGCAATTGGTAACAAATAGCCACATAAACAGTCCCAGCAGGAAACTATGAGAAGTGTTGGTTTCCCCTATTTCAGAGAGATGGGATTGCTTGGTGACACGGTAGGAAAACAGATTTGAACTACATTTGGGGACACACAGATAGCTAGGGACATTAGCATACCTTAGCTTCAGGCAATGAGCCAAACTCGTACAGCCAGGTATGGTTGGGCGTGTACCTAATTACAATGACAGCGAGGGGGGGGGTGTAAGCAGTCCTACTCCTGAACACAAGTTCGCCAAAAGTAACATCAGACCATTCCCCTTTTACCACGAAGTGCAGTACCCCTGGCAGAGATTTATAATGCTCCTTAGCCTCACATATGAGTAAGACTGCCAATACTTTTACTTTATAACTACTAATATGCAGACTTCAGTTAATTGGTTCTGCTACTCAGTAGATCAGAACATACAACACACACTGGGTGGTCCAAAACACACCCGAATGGACTGACAGCTAGACATTCCAACTAGATAATGGTGGCGACAACCTAAAACATTTACACGTGAACCCCGACCAACCAGGAAAAAACACTTTTTTTATCACGTTGTTCTCTGGAGGCTACGATTTCCTCTTGTTCTGAAAGCCAGAAAACCCAATTATCGACTCTGAGGGATAAAATTCCAATAACAGTTAGTGATAAACATTCCATTTTTCGCAATTTACAAAAAACAATTCCAGTAACAAGACATTAGCATATGAAACACAAATATACATTACATTACTTTACATTACATAACCCGTGCACTTTTTTAAAATACCAAAAATTGTTGAGCTCAACTTTTAATTAATATGTATTACATAATACACATTAATACCACGTGGTTTTTGTTTCCCCAAAAAAATGTATTCACCATGGTGAGAAAAAAATTTGCAACTTGTACTGTGTTGGAAAAAAACTGTCACTCTTACATTTATCATTCTCCTCCCATTTTCTTCCTCATTACAGACTGACGGAAGAAATGCGTGGTGCAGGAAAAAAAAGAAACAATGAAATAACCTATGATACTTTTACCTCCCTTAGACTCGTATTTATCCATATGTACAGCTGTCTACATACACCTGTTCTCTGAGTACAAACTCCTTGGACCTGAAAAATACTTATAAGCAAAATCATTACTCTATCCTTCATATTTGACCTGCAAAGAATGGTAAATAATGACATTCCTGTACATTGGTAAATTGTCAATGACATTCTTTCAAAACCGATTCAAACAAAACCCTCTGTAACCCTTACTTTTCCCGTTCCTACAAAAATACAACAGCCGCGACGCATCGGAGGATCGCCGCGGTAAGTTCGAACATATTCACGTTACTACATACAAACATTCAGATACAAACCACCGTTCCGCCTCTGAGAATCACAAACGAGTGTACTACACCTCCATCAACACTCATCATTCCAGATTTCTGAAGCCACAGCTCAACTACATCCAAGGTGCCTTTATTCTGAGGTTTTGGTCCTCCAGCAAAAGTACCTTCCAAAGGAGTACACCTTACTGTACCCCCTGACCAGATATGTCATCCTTTAAGGGGTCTCATGTCCGGAGCCCCAAACCCAGATCTCATGTGCGGTGCAGCTGTCTGACTGGTGGGGAGCCTAATTTTTTCCTCCCAAGCATGGACGGCACATTACCCATGACGATTCGAATCGCTTATGAAGTGTCCCGCGTCCAGGACACCCTTGCGCTTTATTTTCGGAGCGATTATGATTTACGACTTTATTACCATAATCGACCCCCGGAATCCCGGTTATTTTACACGGCCTGACCGGGGCTGTTAGCGTACTACTCCTCACGTTTATGTTAATCACAGGAATTCCGATTATTTTACATGGCCTGACCTGTCTCACGATAAACGTGTTTGTCAGACGAGCTGCAAAGCACCATGAAATCCTCCACTATTCAAAACAATATTATGGCTTCTTTCTACCTGCATCTAGATGTTACAATAATGGTGATGCCCCCTGTTTGCTCTCCACCCAAAACTGTATTACAGTACAAAACTTCACAAAACTGGAACGAAATGTCCTAAACTTTTTTAACGGTACCATTTATCAACCAATCATGATACTTCACCACAAAATCCCTTGCTGAATCGTCTTCTGTAACACAAACACATTTTAGTAAAAGCACTTTCACAAAAAACTATTACAGCCTGGCTCAGGTCATTTGCATGTCAATACAATTCGTTTTACATTCTCACAGATCTGGTTGGAAAGAAAGGGGGGTCATTTCGGGCTGTCAGCAGCTGAGAACATAATGTCACAGATCCGCACTACACCTCTCGCATAGTCTCCACACACACATATTCACACACTTGGTCAAAGATGACCTCTAGACATCACACAAATCAGAATCTTTTCTATCATAACCTGTACTTCTTAAACCCATAACATCTGTTTGGTCAGGTTCCTCCTTGTCCCCCTGTTCATCATTATTCTACCATCCATGCACAATAAGCATCTCTTTCCCAAGCATTTGGCTTGACCGTACCATTTTTTTTCAAAATACAATTTCCCAGTCCACCATTCCCAACATTGCATATTTCCCAACTCAAGGCCCCTGTATCAATCCTTTCCTCTATCGGGGTCAAGTGGTAAGGTTCCCCACGGTTAGACTCCCTCTTTGAAGCGATTTTATTACCCATCCTTTACGGACGAAAGACCTTGAACTGTTTCCCAGAGTTAGCTACTCTCTGACCAATGATTGGGTCGACAGGTACCGCCCCTGTCGCCGTTGCAAACCTTTTTTCACTATTCTGCCAGAACAACCACTGCTCTGACTATAGTCCTTCAAAAAATTAGCCTGGAAATCTTCCCAACTAAATAAATAGTTTAATCTCCCCGTGGACTTCTCCAAAGTATTCCAAAAAAAAAAATGACTGTATCACAGGGCTTCCCAAGCGTTAAGCTTGATTAGATCCTCTGATTGCTTGTAGTGCAGGAGGCAGTTTTGTTTGCTAACCTGGAACTTCCCATCTCAAACTCTAAACGCCTCTCAAGATGGCCGACAAGCCAAGCCACCACAAAATGGTGGATGACCACCGCACATCTCATGGACATGACAAAATGGTGGATGATGCCCAATTTTTCCCGCCAAAACCAGCTTGGCACATACCACATGGGTTCCCACACACACAGGAAAACAAAAAATAGTCTCCATCAGATTGCAACACCGAAAAAAAACGCACTACTCCATTCGCACCAAACATCAAAATCTGCCCCAACAGCTTACAATCCCCCCGTTAGTAGTTTACACAGAAAGATAGATTCCCATACATCCAGATAATTCAGTGTGATTTAGTCTCCGTTTCCACTGATGCAATTCGCCATGCGACTTTGGGCACAAAGTCGCATTACAAATCGCTTCCCATTGATTTCAATAGCACCCATTCCAATCTATGTGACTTAAAGCTGCAGTGACTCTATCAAAATCGCATTCAACACCACACCACAGTCGCACTAAAGCTGCATTTCAACGTCACATGACATTGGAGTTGCGCCAGTGGAAACGCAGCCCTATACGCACAGGTTTGTTTCAATCCCAAAGATTGGCCTAATCTTAATCAAAGGGTCAACTGAAATTGATTCCAAACAGAGCCCTTATCATTCATACCGATACCCTGCTGCAATTTCATTCTATATACATACATTATTCAAAAATCAGTCTCATCAAAATATTCGCCTAGACACGGGGCACCATCTGTTACGGAGATAGTCATAACCTCGCTTAAATGCTTAAAATAAGTGATTAAAAACCTTTTGTCTATATAAAATGAAATCAAACGATAGCGTCGGGAAAAGAGAAAACAATGACATTTATTCATACAGAACTGGTACCACCTAATAGCAAGGTGATACCAATGTTACACGATACATAATAGGAATATTGCTATGACAAACATGATACCAATGTTACATGATAATAGGAACAAGAGAGCAAACGCGAAGTAATATTAATCTTAAACATGGGAGAGAGAGAGAGAGGGAGAGAGGCAGAGAGGCCGAGCGAGAGGGAGAGAGAGAGAGAGAGAGAGAGAGGGAGAGAGAGGGAGAGAGACAGAGAGAGAGACAGAGGGAGAGAGGGAGAGAGAGAGAGAGAGAGAGAGAGCTTATTACGTCACCATGTCGTCTGCATCAGATCTTCATTCGCAAGGGGCTCTAGCCATGAGTGTATCTGACTTTTATACCCCCTATGCCAACCAGAACCCAAAATCCTGTGGTCTCATTGGTTTAAAGCTGACCACCTGATTGGTTGAAATCTCAAACCTCTCTACTTAGCCTTCCAAATCTAAACCAGAAATACTTGCTGCTTTTATCAGATAGGTGTGTTCCTTTGATGCTCAGTTCAACAAGTTTCTCACATTAGCAAGCATGCTAAGATAAATTTAAGTCACCTTAATAATAAAGTATTGTAAAAACATATACAACCATATATACACGTAGCTTCTTGTTATAAATATGGATTTGAAAAATCTCCACCACAGCCTCCCCAGAAAGGGGCCAGGAGAGCTGGGATAGATTTCACCACCACTCCCCTCTCACAGAGCAGCTTCAGAGGCACCTTCCTCCTGACACACCTGTGCTCCAATGATGGGTGGGGCACTATTCCTCCCATGGACACCAACGATGGGACACTATTCCTCCCACTGAAACCAACGATGGGACACTATTCCTCCCACTGACACCAACGATGGGACACTATTCCTCCCACTGACACCAACGATGGGGCACGATTCCTCCCACTGATACCAACAATGGGATACTATTCCTCCCACTGACACAAACGATGGGATACTATTCCTCCCACTGACACAAACGATGGGATACTATTCCTCCCACTGACACAAACGATGGGATACTATTCCTCCCACTGACACAAATGATGGGGCAATATTCCTCCCACTGACACAAACGATGGGATACTATTCCTCCCACTGACACAAACGATGGGACACTATTCCTCCCACTGACACAAACGATGGGGCACGATTCCTCCCACTGATACCAACAATGGGATACTATTCCTCCCACTGACACCAACGATGGCACACTATTCCTCCCACTGACACCTACGACAGGACACTAATCCTTCCATTACACCAACTATGGGGATCTATTCCTCCCACCGACACCAATGATAGGGGCACTATTCCTCCCCCAATACCAAAGAGGAGACGATGTTGACTTCAACTGACACCTGGACATTTTTTACTCCCGCTGGCCACAGTCTGGCCCACCTAAAGTTTGAAGGACAGTAAACTGGTCCTTTGTTTAGAAAGTTTGGAGACCCCTGCTCAAAACCAATTAGTAGCAATAACAGGACAAAAATCTCTCTAATCTTCCAGTAGCATTTCCTGGAGGTAACAGGGAATAGCCAGTATATCAAGGACCCTACAGCAGCAGTCCATCTATCAACCTTTGCCACTTAGTTCCCTTACAGCACAGGTGCACCCAAAAGTCCACAGCAAGGTCTTTACTCACAATGTCACAGGAGCTGTCTGCCATCCAACATCCAGGTAGATCCTCATTGAGGGAGATAATAGATCCTTCTCCAGACCAGTACTTTCAGCTAGTGCCTTCTCGAAGATATCCAGCTGCAATCTCCTCTAGGCCCTCAGTCCAGCTCTTGCTGAGGCCCAGACTGCAACTCCATAGCTTACTTCAGCTGTCCCTAGGGGCAGCAACAGCCCCCTAGAGACTTGGAAACCTCCTGGGGAGAAAGAACACTCAACCAGAGCGTCCCAAACATTTATCTCCTCCCCAGCCACCTTCTGGGCGCCTCCTTCCAGGATTGGCTGGAACATGATAAATATTCATACTGGTCATCTGCATCTCCCTGCCCTATATTCTGGAAGCTTCTTCCAGAAAAAGGCGGGAGAAATTGAACATCCAGCTTAGGAAACCCTGAACAGACAAAATCAATCAATCACTGCTCCACTCACTATACTAAAGCCAAAAATGAAATTTACCTAGCAGCCTCACTAGAGCAAGGTACTACAAAGGTATGCAGTACCGTATATACTCGAGTATAAGCCGAGATTTTCAGCCCTTTTTTTGGGGCTGAAAGTCCCCCCCTCGGCTTATACTCGAGTCATATAAATTTTTACATTGTAAATATTACCTGTAAAGAAGTTGCGGCTGCGGCGTCCATCATTCAAATTCCGCGGCGTCCATCGTTCAAAATTCCGCGGTCTCTTCCTGTTCCTTCCTTGATAGGCGAGTCTCAGCAGACACTCTCCGCCTATCACGAACGTTCTCTCATCCTCAGTTTTCCAGCAGACGTCTGTGATTGGCGGAATACCCAACACAGTGTCTGCTGGGAAAACTAAGGATGAGAGAATGATCGTGATAGGCGGAGAGTGTCTGCTGAGACTCGCCTATCAAGTAAGGAACAGGAAGAGACCGCGAAATTCGAACGATGGACGCCGCAGCCGCAACTTCTTTAGAGGTAATAATTACAATGTAAAAATTTCTATTTACAGGGAACAGCGAGCTAGGGAACAATGGGGCATCGGCTTATACTCGGGTCAGTGAGGTTTCCCAGTTTTTTTGGGCAACATTAGGTACCTCGGCTTATACTCGAGTCGGCTTATACTCGAGTATATACGGTAATATCGATTGAGGGGATAGTATGCCTTGGGCTATAGTCACACCTTTGCAGCATGTTAACACAAAGTGCATTACGTGCATCCTAAATAGGCCCCAATTGTACACTAAAATGCATCAAAAAAGGTGCATGTACTGTTTCTTTGAATGTCAGTGCCCCACAATGCATTGTAGTGTGTTCCTGTCCGCTGTGATGCTCTAAAACACATGTGCATTGGGAAGGTGCAATGGGGTGCCATTAAAATCTTCCCACCTACAAGCAAGCTGGACCAAAGTAAATGCTATACCTGGAATTCTTTAACGTTATTTAAAATAAACGTCCTTAGAATAGTGTATGTCCAGCCCCATTTTTTTTTCTCTTATTTTTAGAGTGGGGAAGGACTAGATCATCTCTTACATCATGTCCCTCTGACAACCTATTGCCAGAAATAAACTGAGTGGAATTCCCCAAGAGCAACACAGTCCGGCCGTACCTGGAGTATGCTTTCCAGTTCTGGGCACCAGTCCTCAGGAAGGATGTACTGGAATATGAAAGCGAGCACAAAGGGCAACAAAGCTAATTAAGGATCTGGAGGATATTAGTTATGGGGAAAGGTTGCAAGAACTGAACTTATTCTCTCTGGAGCAGGGACGCTTGAGAGGGGATATGATTTCAATTTACAAATACCATACTGGTGACCCCCACAATAGGGATACAACTTTCTCTTATCGTCCATCTATTGACACAGATCTAATACTGAAAAACGTGGGTATATGTCCCTGCTCGCAGGAGAAGATCTAGGCAGAATGTTAGATGTTAGAAACATACATTCTAGAAAAAAAACAGAGCTGAACAGCCCCGCCCAGGGGGGCCGTCCCTCCAGACATACCCCTCCTACCTGCAGCTAGCAGCCTCAGTTTTTTTCTGCCTAGCAGAAGGAGAAGACGTGGCTCTCTCAGGAGCAGTCTCCTGGAAGATTTTATTTTTATTCCTTTGGGAATTTTATTATTTTATTTTTGAGATCCTGGAAAAATTTCTTGTCAGGATGGAAGCGATGTGCGAGCGTAAGGGAGCTATAAAGCGCCCTCTCCCCACACAATCTCACACATGGGGAGTGCTCTGATTCAGATATGGGCCTAGCTGCTGCTGCTCAGGACCCTAGCTCTGAATATTTTAATGTTTTTGAACAGGACATTCCTTGTGAGGAAGACTCCAGTTCTGAGTCAGTAAATGACAGGGCGCTTGTAAGTGAACGAATTGATGCTGTGAGGGACACTCTCAAGCTGGATGCTGTGGCTGAGGTACCTCAGGCGGACACTTCTCTTTGGTTCTTTTCAAGCTTTTCTTTTACACAGCTTCCTCACTGTTTCATCACACGCTGCGTCGAGAGCAGCATGGATGATACAGTGGCACACAGCCCCCCCCCCCTAGTCGGTGCAGTATGGTGGGGGGGCACTTGATTCATTTATTTCTATAGTCCCTGTGAGCCTTCTGTGTGATGTCTCTGAGGCAACAACAGGGTCTCTGCACCTGTGGTTTCCCGCTATTTCCTGGGGAACGCTCTGAGCTCTGACAGGACCACGGTCTGAGGTGTCAGAGGTTACCTTTTACCTGCATGCTGCTTCGGCAGCACATTTAAGCAGGTTGGAATGATACAGAGAAGATTATGCGCCTCGGCGCCATAATTAAAACTTATCTTATAACTCTACACTGGATACATTCACAGTGTATGTATGTGTTATTGATCTCTGTGTCTGCGTGGGTTTCCTCCCACGTTCCAATGCTGTGTCTTCAGTGCCATACACAATATAAACATACACAATATTATACACGACTCTAAATACATTCACAGTATATGTATGTATACTCTCTGGGTCGGCGTGGGTGTCCTCCGGGTGCTCCGGTGTCCTCTTACGCTCTCACGGTATGTGCGCTTCGGCTCTCTGCACAGTATAAACATGTTCAATATGTTTATTGCACATGCTATGAATACTTACAGTATGTGTATGCTGTCTGCGTGGGTTTCCTCCGGGTACTCCGTTTTCCTCCCACGCTCCAAGGGTAATGCACAGCATAACCATGTGCAATATGTTTATTCACATGCTATCATTCCTACACGGTATCTGTGTGCTGTCTGCGTGGGTTTCTTCCGGGTGTTCCGGTTTCCTCCCTCGCTCTGACGGAATGTGCGCCTTTGGGTCTCTGCACAGTTTAAACATGTTCCATATGTTTATCACGCATACTATAATACCTACGCGGTATGTGTATGCAGTCTGAAACTTGTGCGATTTGATTATCCACATGCTAACATACCTACACGGTATGTGTGTGCAGTCTGCGTGGGTTTCCTCCGGGTCCTCCGGTTTCCGCCCACGCTACATGACATGCGCGCCTTCGGTGCTATACACAGTATAAACATACACATTATGTTTATACACAACACTAATTACATTCTAATTACATTCACAGTAGATGTATGTATTGTATTCTCTGGGTCTGCGTGGGTTTCCTCCGGGTACTCTGGTTTCCTCCCACGCGCCAACGGTGTGCGCGCCTTCGGCGCTATGCACACATAGACATGTTCAAATCGTTTATCACACATACTATAGTACCTACACGGTATGCGTCTGTGTGGGTTTCATCTGGGTGCTCCGGTTTTTCCCCCGCGCTCCAATGGTGTGCGCATTTTCAGCGCTATGCACAGCATAAACATGTGCAATTTGTTTATTCGCATGCTAACATGCCTACACGGTTGTGTACGCAGTCTGCGTGGCTGGTTTCCACCTACGCCCCAATAATGTGCGCACCTTCGTCGCTGGCACAAATAAAACGTGTTTAATATGTTTATCCACACTTACTAAACTACATACGCCGTATGTGGTTGTACTATGCTCTTTGTGGCTAAGGGGGTTTCCTCCCACGCTCTAATTGCACGTTTATATAAACTATGTGTTTGTACAATCAGCACTTATCAATGGAGCAGAAGCGCTGGCTTGGACTGTGTTCGCCATGCTGAGGTTAGCGTTACGCCCGGTAGTGGCTGCGTCTCTGGCGGTCCTGAAGCTCAATGACTGGGCAAAAGCCTCTGCTTCATCTATCAGTCGACCAGCAGGTGCACTGCAACTGCTTTAGCCTCTAGGGTCTCTGTGACCGGGGTGGGTCTGCGCCACCTGTAGAGGCTGAGTTACTGGTCCACTGACCGAGTTTCTAGGAAAGCTCTGTCAGGTTGCCTTTCTTGGCCAACAATTGAGGCACCCCGTAAGCCGGGGCCTCCCTTCTCCAATACATTGTGGGGTCTCTTTGGGTTTATCATACCCATCCCGCTGCAGGACGGTCCTGTCGGCCGTGTGCATTCCAGGGGAAGGGTCCTTACATCCGGAGGTGTTTTCACCTCCTTTACCGGAGGTGGGGCACCAGATGTGGACCTTTTGGCCCCTCGACTCACTCGCAAGATGTAGAGATTAGTGGACAGGTCCAGGGATCCCTGGGCCGAATCGTCAGAGGCATTGGTGGCCCGTGGGGGCAGTATCGCCTGATGTATGCTTACCCTCCGCTACTATTGTTGCCTCGCCTGCTTCGCAGAGTGGTGGTCGAGACCATTCTGGTTATCCTCGGTGACATTGGTACGTCGATCTAGTTCGGCTAGTCGCAGACGTTCCTTGGTGACTGCCAATTTAGCTCATGGTCCCATACTTCATCCTCCTTTACAGGATGAAGCTTGGCTTTGGCGCGGCTGTTAAAGCCAGGTGCTGAGGGACTGAGGTCTCTCAGATTCGGTCATCTCATCTATGTTGTGGGCACAAAAATCTTCCTCCAGAAAGATCTATCACCGTACCTGGAAGGCTTACATCGCTATGTGCGAGGAGCTTGATTGGCGTCCACGGACGTATTCCGTTCCCAGGATTTTGCTGTTCTTACAGCGTGGTGTGACCCAAAAGCTGGCCTTGCGTACCATCGAGGGTCGGATTTCGGCCCGGGTTGTCCTTTTCAACGACTGCTAGCGGGCCATTCCCTGATTAGCACCTTTGTGCAGGGGGTTCGCCATGTGATCCCCCCTGTCAAGCCTCCTCCCCCTCCTTGGAATCTGAATTTGGTGCTCTTGGTTCTCCAAGAAAAAAAAATTCTCCTGCACTCTCGGTGTATCATCAAAACATAGGTGGCATGGTTCTGTCTAGAGGCAAAGTCTATAATCTTGCAGCCCTCCTCAGAACAATGGGTGTTCATATGGCTAGAAAAAGAAAGAAAACAGGAGGGCGCACCGACCTAGTGGATTACCACTTACAGGTTTATTAAAATGTAATTAAAAAGCAATAGTCCTACTCACAGACAGAGCTTATATACAAGCTTATCGAAAACAATGGCTGGAGATCGTGGCATTCGCCGACCGGACTTGATGACAGAGAGGGTCAAACGATACCCCAAAACATCCAGATAGCTGACGCGTTTCAGGGGCGCACCCCTTTCATCAGAGCCTAAGTGGTTCATACATGCTCTCACAAAGTCCTCCGTTATATATATGTGTATGTGCCCATGTGAGGGAAGCCCCAGTGCAGGTGGAAGGCAATTAGCAATTACCAAACCCCGCCCCCGTATGCCAGCTCTCTCCATACATAGGGACGGTTCTCCAAGAACATCCCTTTGAAAATATCAGGGAGATTCATCTCTTGACCTTGTCCCAGAAGGTGGCTTTCTTAGTGGCCATTACTTCTGTTCGACGGGTGTCTGAGTTGGCGGCCTTGTCCCACAAGTTGCCTTACTTGGTCCTTCATAAGGATAAGGCGGTGTTGCACCCACGACCGTCTTTCCTTTCAAAGGTGGTCTCGGCCTTTCACCTTAATGAGGACATTATTCTTCCGTCCTTGTGTCCTCACCCATCGCATCCCTGAGAGTTTGCGCTTCATACATTGGATGTGGTACGAGCCTTACGGGTGTACCTGTCTGCTACTGTTTCCATTCGGAAGTCTGACTCACTGTTTGTGTCTGTCTCTGGTCCAAAACAGGGCCAAGCGGTGTCGTCTGCCACCTTTTCTAGGTGGATCAGACAGACCGTTATACAGGCCTATGCCCTTAAGGGGCGGGCGCCTCCCTTTCCGGGTACGGCGCATTCCACCAGGGCAATTGGTGCTTCCTGGGCTTGCCGACATCAAGCGTTGGTTGCACATGTGTGCAAGGCGGCGACCTGGTCGTCCGTTCATACCTTTCTAAGTTCTATAAGGTTGATGTGGCTGCATCTTCGGATGCTTCCTTCGGTTGCAAGGGTTGCAGGCCGCTGTTTAAAGTTGCAACTCCTCCGTTGAGTGCTGCTTGTTTGGAGTGGAGTTTGGTTTTTCCTTTACTACTGCTCCCACCCTTTTCTGATACTGCTTTGGGACGTCCCACGTGTTTCAGTATTAGAGCTGTGTCAGTCCATGGACGATAAGAGAAAATAGGATTTTTGCACTCACCGTAAAATCCTTTTCTCTGACGTCCATGGACTGACACAGCACCCACCCTTCTTTAAGGTTTGTACTGCTTTGTTACGAACTGAGGCTGCTAGCTGCAGGTAGGAGGGTTATGTCTGGAGGGACCGTTCCCTGGGCGGGGCTGTTCAGCTCTGTTTTTTTCTAGAATGTATGTTTCTAACATCCAACATTCTGCCTAGATCTTCTCCTGCGAGCAGGGACATATACCCACGTGTTTCAGTATTAGAGCTGTGTCAGTCCATGGACGTCAGAGAAAAGGATTTTACGGTGAGTACAAAAATCCAATTTTTTCGCGGGAAGGGAGTTCAACCACTTCAGCCCCGGAAGTATTTACCCCCTTCCTGACCAGAGCACTTTTTGAGATTCGCCACTGCGTTGCTTTAACTGACAATTGCGCGGTCGTGCGACATTGCACCCAAACAAATTTTTGTTCCCCACAAATAGACCTTTCTTTTGGTGGTATTTGATCACTTCTGCCATTTTTATTTCTTGCGCTATAAACTAAAAATGAGTGACAATTTTGAAAAAAAAGCAACATTTTTTACTTTTTGCTATAATAAATATCTCCAAAAAATATATAAAAATATTTTTTTTCCTCAATTTAGACCGATATGTATTCTTCTACATATTTTTTGTAAAAAAAAAATCACAATAAGCGTATATTGATTGGTTTGTGCAAAAGTTATAGCGTCTACAAAATAGGGGATAGTTTTATGGCATTTTTATTATAATTTATTTTTTTATTAGTAATGGCGGCGATCAGCGATTTTTATCGTGGCTGCGACATTATGGCGGACACATCGGACACTTTTGACACCATTTTGGGACCATTGTAATTTATACAGCGATCAGTGCTATAAAAATGCACTGATTACTGTGTAAACGACACTGGCAGGGAAGGGGTTAAACACTAGGGGGCGATGAAGGGATTAAGTGTGTCCTAGGGAGTGATTCTAACTGTGGGGGGGGCTGGGCTACCAGTGATACGACAGTGATCACTGCTCCCGATCACAGGGAGCAGTAGATCACTGTCCTGTCACTAGGCAGAACAGGGAAATGCCTTGTTTACAAAGGCATCTCCCCATTCTGCCTCTCCGTAACATGATCGAGGGGCCGCCGGCGGACATCGAGTCCGTGGGCGCCCACAATGCCACAATTTAAAGGGGACGTAACTGTACGCCCATTTGCCCAGCCGTGCCATTGTGCCGACGTATATCGTCGTGCGCTGATCGGCATGTGGTTAACAAGACACATGGCCACTCATTAAAATTAGAAGAAAAGAGGTTTAACCTTAAACTGTGTAGAGGGTTCTTTATTGTAAGAGCGGCAAGGATGTGGAATTCCCTTCCACAGGCAGTGGTCTCAGCGGGGGGCATCAATAGTTTCAAAAAACTATTAGATAAGCACCTGAATGACCACAACATACAGGGATATACAATGTAATACTGACATATAATCACACACATAGGTTGGACTTGATGGACTTGTGTCTTTTTTCAACCTCACCTACTATGTAACTATGTAACAGGCAGCAAAACAACAATGACTTCTTTCAGTAGAGCTAAGAATGGCTAGAACCACTGTTATGGATTGTTCCTCACGTTCTGTCTGATTCACACTTCAGCGTGAGCACTGAGCAGTTTTGTGAGCTTTCTTCTTTATGTTTTTGAAGGGCATTTTTCAGGCATTTTCAGGTTTATGCATTTTCGATTTTGACTATGAGAAGTTAGTTAGTAGAAGAAGATGACGGTTGTTAGGCACAAAATTGCACCTATTGAAGTCTTATGGGGATAAAAACGCATGATCTCGCCCAACAAATGACACGACACTCAGGTGTGAACAGGTACCATGGAAATAATGGATATCTTCATGTTGAGTGTTGTCAGGCTTCAGGAAGCATACAACAAAAAACTGTTGGAACCCCCCAGATAGCAGTAAAAGCCAAATGGAGATTTTATCTTTCCCCACTCTAAATTAAAAATGGAAAAAAGTTTTTGGCTTGATATAGTGTACAATTTAAGGCACGATCTTACACATAGGAAACAAAAGCCGGAAGGATTTGAGCGTAATTTGAGTTAACCTCATTCCAGAAAAATAATAGTTGGAGATTTGGGCATGGCTGCCTTCATCAAGCCAGAAGTAACAAACAGAAAGATACTTTGCTATAAATGGCTGTGATCCCAGAACTTTGTAAAATACAGAGTAATGGACATATATATGTAGCACTACCCCCGTAGGAGCTGCTGGTTTCATTTTGGGTCTGCCGTTACCTGTCTATTCACCATATCCGCCATAGGGATCCCATTGGAGAGTTGTTCACAGATGTCCACACCGAACACTTAAGCCCTGTACACACGATCGGATTTCCTATGGATTCTAGTCCGATGGATTTGTCCATCAGATATCCGATGAAACTATTTTCCATCAGTCTTGTCCACACACCATCAGTCAAAAAACCGACCGTTCCAAACGCGGTGACGTAAAACACTCTGATAAGCCGAGAAAAATTAAGTTTAATGCTTCTGAGCATGCGTCGACTTGATTCTGAGCATGCGTGGGTTTTTTACCTGATGGACTTGCCCATAGACGATCGGAATTTGCTATTGGTTTTGGATCCATCGGAAAAATTTAAAACATGTTCTATTTTTTAAAACCGATGGAAAAAAGACCGATGGGTCCCATACACGATCGGTTTGTCAGATGAAAAAAATCCATTCTGGTCGTCATGGCAGCTGTGGATTGGCGGTGTTTTTGTTGGTCTTTGATGGTGGCAGTAAACATATGTGATAGAAGGGGTGGGTAGTATGTGCCCCTCCGATGTATTCCAGCAGAAAGGTTAGCTGGAATACGGTAATGGTTGCACTGCGGAAAGGGGGTTGTCTCCGAGCTGGTGATACGGCTGGAGGCCTATCATGCTGGAAAGGTCCTGCAGTGTATTGGTGGAATATGTGTTAGAGTCGTGCCAAAGACCAACAGACTGGGATTAAACAAGTGGTTACGGATGTTATATTTTGTTATATTTTGAGATTGGAGTTATTTAATATTGTGTTAATAAAAAGGCTGCTATGGCCATTTATACTCCAAATTAAGGTGTGGTCTCATCATTTTAGAAGGGGGTAAAAGGGGGTGTTGGAGTACAAGTGGTTGAGCAATAAAATGAAGGTTGGGTACATCTGGACTACACTGGTCACATATGCTGGAAAAACAGCCCCACACCATGATGTTCCCACCTCCAAAATTCACTGTTGGTATTGGGGGTGTTTTTGGGGTGAAGTGCCATTTGACCTCCAAACATGGTGTGTATTATGGCATCCAAAGAGTTCAATTTTGGTCTCATCTGATCAGACTATATTCTCCCGGTATTGTATTTCACAGGCTTGTCTAAATGTTGTGCAGCAAACTTTAAATGTGCTTTAACATGCTTTTTCTTCAGCAATGGAGTCTTGCGTGGTGAGCGTGCATACAGCGCATGGCGGTTGAGTGCATTACTTATTGTTTTCTTTGAAACAATTGTACCCGCTAATTCCAGGTCTTTCTGAAGCTCTGCACAAGTGGTCCTTGGCTCTTGAACAACTCTTCTGATAATACTTTTCACTCCTCTGTCAGAAATCTTGTGAGGAGCACCTGGTCATGGCCGTTTTATGGTGAAATTATGTTTTTTCCACTTCCGGATAATGGCCCAAACAGTGTTCACTGGAACTTTCAGGCCACGTTCACACCTATGCAAATTGGTTGCGGCTTACACCGCATCCAATTCGCATAACATTGTAAAATACATTGATTTCAATGAAGCTGGTTCACATATGTGCGATGCATTCGCACTGCGCATTGCCGAAAAAACGTGTGCGTTCTCTAGGCTTTGCGGTGCGGCTCAGGTGCGAATTCAGGCCCATTATGTTCTATGGGCACGTATCTGATTCGCACATGTGTTGCGTTCTGAACAGGGATCCTCAGGGGGAACTCCACACCAAATTTTAAATAAAAAACCGGCATGGGTTCCCCTCCAGGAGCATAGCAGGCCCTTAGGTCTGGTATGGACTTTAACGGGAACCCCTACGCCGAAAAAACGGTGTGGGGGTCCCCCCAAAATCCATAGCAGACCCTTATCCGAGCACGCAACCTGGCAGGCCGCAGGAAAAGAGGGGGAGACGAGAGAGCGGCCCCCCTCCCTCCTGAACCGTACCAGGCCGCATGCCACCCAGTGACCCCGCCCCCATATGACATCACAGTCCCATCATTCCCCGGGACTGTCACGTCATATGGGGGTGGGGTTACTGGCTGGTATCACCCGGTGACCACTCCCATGCCTATATAAGTGAATGCGCTCCGCGCACACGGCATTACAGCCGGAGACAGCGACGAGTCAACATCTCCAGGAGAGAAGAGGGAAGAAGGCGACAAAGAAGACCGGGTCCCCGCTATCAAAAGAGCTGGAAGAAGATAGCGGAGGCCCGGCAGAAGGAGTCGACACTGGAGACCCCCGAAGTCGGAAGAGACCCCCGAAGTCTGAAGAAGACCCCCGAAGCTGTGTAATAAATTAATTTAAAAATATGTGTAGTGTTTTTTTGACATTTTTTTTCCACCAGGTGAATGGGTAGGGGTACGATGTACCCCATACTCATTCACATAGGGTGGGGGTCCGGGATCTGGGGGCCCACTTATTAAAGGGGACTTCTGGATTCCGATAACCCCCCCGCCCGCATACCCCGACAACCAACGGCCAGGGTTGTCGGGAAGAGGCCCTGTCCTCATCAACATGGGGGCAGGGTGCTTTGGGGTGGGGGGGCCACAGGGCGCCCCCCTGCCCCAAAGCACCCACCCCCCCATGTTGAGGGCATGCGGCCTGGTATGGTTCAGGAGGGAGGGGGGCGCTCTCTCGTCCCCCCCCTCTTTTCCTGCGGCCTGCCAGGTTGCGTGCTCGGATAAGGGTCTGCTATGGATTTTGGGGGGACCCCCATGCTGGTTTTTCGGTGTAGGGGTTCCCGTTAAAGTTCACACCAGACTTAAGGGCCTGCTATGCTCCTGGAGGGGAATCCATGCCAGTTTTTTTATTTAAAATTTGGCGCGGAGTTCCTCCTCATGATAACAGCGGCGAGACTTCCCAGGTCGGCAAGTCCGCAGCTAAAAACGCAAAGGAACCGCTGAACGACTGATTGCAAACTTGGCAAAGACTCCGAGCTCAAAAACGCAACACATAGGTGTGAACCCAGCCTCAGAAGTTTAGAAATCCTTCTGTAGCCAATGCCATCAGTATGTTTTTCAACAATAAGGTTGTGAAGGTCTCGAGAGAGCTCTTTGCTTTTACTCATCATGAGATGTTTCTTGTGTGATACCCGGGTAATAAGACACCTTTTTATAGGCCATCGGTTGAGACTGAACCAGCTGATATTAATTTGCACTGAAAAGGGGCAGGATTGCTTTCTAATTACTCAGATTTCAGCTGGTGTCTTGGCTTTCCGTGCCTTTCTGCACCTCCCTTTCTTTATATGTTCAATACCTTTTCCTTGTGTCATTCCATTTTTTTAAACATAACTCAATTTCTGAACTTATTTGTTTTGGTTTCTTTGTATGTATGGATTGCATGGGTTGTTACCGACATGTGGTGAAAATGTGATGCCAATAGCACCTTCAGAAATACATTTACCTAGAAAAATTGTGCTGTGTTCAATACTTATTTTACCCGCTGTGTGTGTGTGTGTGTGTGTGTGTGTGTGTGTGTGTGTGTGTGTGTGTGTATATATATATACACACACACACACACATATATATATATATATATATATACACACACATATATATATATATATATATATATATATATATATATATATATATATATATACACACACACACACACATATATACACATACACACACACATATATTGTTTTTTTTTTTTTTTCAGGGTTATACAAAAGCCCTTTTTTCAGGGAAGAAGTAAAGGGTTAACAACTCAGCAACATAAGTAAATTAAGCCTTTAGTGCCCATTGACACTGAATGTGACTTTTCAAAGCAGCAGGTCAGTACGACTTTGACATCTGTGTAACTTCATGCACAGATGCCTGTTCAAGTCACACCTGGAATCGCCAAAAATAGTGCAGGAACCTTTTTTTTCAAATCAGTGCAACACTGCAAAGTCAGAGTCACACCGATATGAAGAGTTCCATTGTCGAAAATAGGGTGCGACTTGCCATGCGATTTTGAACTTTCACATTGCATGACAAGTCGCACCGGTGTGAATGGGGCCTGTAAGTTTATGCAAGCAATTTCTACATTGCTCATTATTGACATCAGGATATTTACGAGATTTCGCCCGCATTTGGTCATAGAGCCATGTATATTTGAACCCAACTAACCAGTAGAAAATCAAACAGGCATTCTGAAAACAAACATTTTCAAATTGTATATAAGAATCAAAAAAAAAAAAAAAAACAGTCCTGATTTTGTCCCTTCTTGGTGACTGGTGTTTCATTTAACTTATAACGAGCACCCATCCCTTAATTTCATTGTTACCAATGTAATTGAATTTATATTAAAAGAATAAAAAAAAAAGTGAAAAGTAACAGAAAAACAGAAAGAATCACAGTTCTTGTGAATTATGCAAACAAATATGGTAGAAGTTAATGATGAGCTTGGACTAGGATCTGAACCCATGTGTCATGTCAGCTAAGAAGCTGTCACATGTAGTAAGCCAACCATCTGTGGCCGGGTCATTCCCTGCCCTGCAGCCACACTTAAAAAAGGGGGCACATATGCAACATGTGGCTGCCAGCTTACACACGTGGGTTTGATTCCTAGTACGGACAGGCCTGAGCTAATTTCTAGTAGCAAGGAGTAAAGTTTTGAAATTTTATTTCTACTGATTTGTTTTTAATAGCTGTAGAAAGGGCCAGACTGGCCTACTGGCATAGTGGGCGCCCATGGCCAGCCCTGCCATGGGTCCCACTGGGTCCATTGGGCTGCTTCAGAGGGGAAGGGGATTGCAAGCCCCATGGGATTACACAGAGCAGGGATCTCACACTTACCCGGCAACCGCTGTCAGATAAAGTCCTGTCTCCTGGCCCGGCTCCTATGATAGACATCACACTGGTCCAATTCCTGGACGTGTGGCGTCTATCATAGAAGCTGGGCCAGGAGGCGGGACTTTGTCTGACAGCCACCACTGGGTAAGCGGGAGATCCCGGCTCTGTGTTATCCTGCTCTCCTCTCTTTCAAACCCCCTTCACTGGTAAGGCTGCGCTGATGGGCACTGGTGAGGCTGCATTGATGGGCATGAGTAAAGCTGCGCTGATGGGCACTGGTGAGGCTGCACTGATGGGCACTGGTGAGGCTGCATGGATGGGCACTGGTGAGGCTGCATGGATGGGCACTGGTGAGGCTGCATGGATGGGCACTGGTGAGGCTGCATGGATGGGCACTGATCAAGCTGCATTGATAGGCATGGGTGAGACTGCATTGATGGGCACTGGTGAGGCTGCATTGATGGGCAACAGTGAGGCTGCACTGTTCGGCACTGGTAAGGCTGCATTGATGGGTATAGTAAGGCTACCCTGATGGGCACTGGGAGGGCTGCACTGATGGGCATTGGTTTCTTCACACAGAATTCAAATCGGTCGTCCGATCCCAACTCTATATGTTCTGAAAAGTTGGAATTAGTTAGAAAACGAATAAACAAAGCAAATTTTACCGTATTTCAACGACATTTGTTACTATTCGTTACTATTTCATTCAGAGGTTCGGATACATCCGAATCTGCGAATAACCAAAAATGTGTCCAAATTTGTATTCGGACTGAAATGAATTGCACATGTCTAATATTTACCCTTCTTGGAAAAATTTCTGCTCCAGGCTCCCCCCAGTCAAGTCATTTGGTCATGTGATCCCTGTTGAAGGTGACTTGATTGGCTGATTAATCCCTTCTGCAGAGATCATATGAAGAAAGGTTAACTCATTTACTTATGTGATGGCTAGCACTGGAGGGAGCCTGAAGCAGCATTTTCTCCTGGATAGGTACGTTTTTCAGCCCTTCTGCTACTCTTTATTCGTCTGTTAACACGGTTTTAGTTAACATTTATGTACAGATCTGGTCATTAAAATAACTAGACTGACAAGTATGAAAATACCTTGAGAAAAATAATATTGTAACACAGGAAGCAGGAAATGTGAGCACATCATAAGCGTGTGACAAACTTTCTCACCATAGTGCTATTTTTAGGTTACTACATATATACCAACACTTTCCAAAAACCTTCTGTTCTGTTACCAACATCTATCTGTAAAACTATTTTTTTTTTTTTCATTTTGGATAGAGCAAGGAAGGGTTATAACCCCTGAAAGTTTTATTTTTGCCATCTTTGTCCAATTGGGGATATTTACCTTCAATTCCTGTCCCATAGCCAAACAGGAAGTGAGAGGAAATCCCTACAAATGAAGGGAATTTCTTCGGGACCTCTAGATCATGAGAACTAATTGGAATATTTCCCCTATATTACTTTTCTGGGAACATCCCAAAAAAAGTTTTGCCTTTAGTTATACTTTTAAAGGAAACCTGTATTGAGAGAAATAGGGCAATTTTCTTCCTTCAAAGCAAAGGAAAGAAAATTTCTTGATTTCTCCATTAACCACTTCAGCCCTGGAAGATTTGACCCCCTTCCTGACCAGAGCACTTTTTACAATTTGGCACTGCGTCGCTTTAACTGACAATTGCGCGGTTATGCAATGCTGTACCCAGTCAAAATTTGCATCCTTTTTTTCCCACAAATAGAGCTTTCTTTTGGTGGTATTTGATCACCTCTGCGGTTTTGATTTTTTGCGCTATAAACAAAAATAGCGACAATTTAAAAAAAACAATATTGTTTTACTTTTTGCTATAATAATTATCCCCAATTTAAAAAAATAAATAAAAATGTCTTCATCAGTTTAGGCCAATATATATTCTTCTACATATTTTTGGTAAAAAAAAAAAATCGCTATAAGCGTATATTGATTGGTTTGCGCAAAAGTTATAGCATCTACAAACTATGGGAAAGATTTATGGCATTTTTTTTTTTTTTTTTTACTAGTAATGGCGGTGATCTGCGATTTTTAGCGGTACTGCAACATTGCGACGGACCGATCGGACACTTTTGACACTTTTTTGGGACAAATTATTGACAATTATACAGCGATCAGTGCTATAAAAATGCACTGATTACTGTGTAAATGTCACTGGCAGGGAAGTGGTTAACACTAGGGGATGATCAAGGGGTTAACTGTGTGTTCCCTCAGTGTGTTCTAACTGTGTGGGGATGGGAGTGACTAGGAGAGGAGACATATTATTTTTCCTATTTAGTAGGAACAAATGATATGTTTCCTCTTCCCTGACAGTACAGGGATTTTTGTTTACACACACAAATCCCCCTGCTGGCGCTCGTGCACGCGATCGCACGTGGCTGGCAGCAATCGTGCCCGCCGGCCATGCGCATCGGGTCCCCCTCCGTGCACGCGCGCCCTCTGAGGGCCAAAAAAGGGAAAGACGTACCCGTACGGGATTTCGCCCAGGGGAGCCATTCTGACGCAGTATATCTGTGTGAGCTGGTCGGGAACCGGTTAACAGCAGCACAATTCTGTTCTGCCAGCAGGAAGGCTAGCGACTGTCAGTTATAAACCCAACAGACTGGTTGAACTGAAGTCAATTGATGCATCAACTTCAGTACAACCAGCCTGTCCATAGATGGATCGAAATTTGGATGGTTCCTGCTGAACTGGCCAAATTTCGATCAATGGGAGCCGAGTGTGGCTCCCATTGTTAACCACTTTCTGTGCTTAAAGCCAAATTGAAATTCTGAAGTCATCAAAATAAAATTTTTGTGCATCGCTATAAAAATTTTGGAAAGTTTATGTATGAAAGTAGACACAGCCAGAGTAAAAAATCCTGTCCCCTACCAGCACTCTGCAGAGAAGAACTGCTGCACTCTTAAAAATCTGTGGTCTCTCTGTAGCGGTCTGACACCCTCTGTGAGTCACAGTAAAGCCTCATACACACGACCGAGAATCTCGTTGTAAAAAAACCCGTTGTTCTCGACGAGATTCTTGTCAAGCTTTCCTTGCATACACGCTATTAATTCCAAATCTCGTTGTTGTAAAGCGCGCTCACGTACAACACGTACGACGGCAGCATAAAGGGGAAGTTTAATTCCAATGGCGCCACCCCTGGGCTGCTTTTGCTGATCTCATATTACTGCGTGTTAGTAAAAGTTTGGGAAGAGACGATTCGCGCTTTTCAGTCTTCGTGCTTTCAGTTTGTTTTAGCGTGACGAATGTGCTATCTCCATTACGAACGCTAGTTTTACCAGGAGGAGCGCTCCCATCTCATACTCGATTCTGAGCATGCGTGATTTTTTAAGACTCGGAAAAGCATACACACGACCGGTTTTCTCGTCGGGAAACAGGCCGACGAGAATCCTGACGAGAAAATAGAGAGCAGGTTCTCTATTTTTCTCGTCGAGATTCCCGGCAGTTTTCTCGACGAGAAACCATACACACGAACGGTTTTCTCAGCAAGAAAGCTCTCCCAACAGTTTTCTTGTCGTTTCTTGACGAGAAAACCGGTCGTGTGTACGAGGCTTTAGAACTGTGTAATCAGCAAAGTTCCCTGAACTTTTTTTTGTAGCCTTTACCTTCCTTGTCTTCTATTCACCTGTCTCTAATGCCCCATACACACGATCGTTTTTCATGCCGTTAAAAATGCCATTAAAAAAAATGGCCATTAAAAATGATCGTGTGTAGGCTCCAGAGCATTTTTAACGACGTGAAAAACGGGCATTAAAAATTTCGAACATGCTCTCTTTTTTCACGTCGTTTTTCATGTCGTTTTTTTTAACGACGTGAAAAACGATAGTGTGTATGCTTTAACGACGTGAAAAAAAATGCGCATGCTCAGAATCAAGTATGAGACAGGAGCGCTCGTTCTGGTAAAACTAGCGTTCGTAATGGAGATAGCACATTCATCACGCAGTCACGGACTGAAAAGCACGAGACTGAAAAGAGCGAATCGTCGCTCAACAAACTTTACTAACATGAAGGGTGGCGCCATTCGAACGGAACTTCCCCTTTATAGTGCCGTCGTACGTGTTGTACGTCACTGCGCTTTGCTTGATCGTTTTTTAAAATGATCGTGTGTACGCAAGACAGGCTTGAGAGGAAACATGAAAAAAAACTACGTGAAAAACGGCAAGAAAAAAAATGGCAAGAAAAACGATCGTGTGTATGGGGCATTAGGCTGGGTTCACACTAGTGCGACACGACATCTGTCCTACTTTGGATCCGACTTTGCCCTGCGACATGAAGCTGACATATGTCCGACTTTCAATGAACGGGGATCCGACTTGGATCCCCGCCAATATCAGGCACTGTGTTTGGTATGAATCTTGAGGGGGAACTCCAGGCCAAATTTTAAATAAAAAACCGGCATGGGTTCCCCCTCCAGAGGCATACCAGGCCCTTGGGTCTGGTCTGGATCTGAAGGGGCGCCCTACGCCGAAAAAACGGCGTGGGGGTCTCCCCAAGATCCAAACCAGACCCTTATCCGAGCACACAACCTGGCAGGCCGCAGGGGAAGAGGGGGGGGACGAGAGAGCGGCCCCCCTCCCTCCTGAACCGTACCAGGCCACATGCCCTCAACATGGGGGGTTTGGTGCTCTGGGGCAGGGGGGCGACCTGCGGCCCCCCCACCCCAGAGCACCCTGCCCCCATGTTGATGAGGACAGGGCCTCTTCCCGACAACCCTGGCCGTTGGTTGTCGGGGTCTGCGGGTGGGGGGCTTATCGGAATCCGGGAGCCCCCTTTAATAAAGGGGCCCCTGGATCCCGGCCCCCCCACCCTATGTGAATGAGTATGGGGCCGCAGGTCGCCCCCCTGCCCCAGAGCACCAAACCCCCCATGTTGAGGGCATGCGGCCTGGTACGGTTCAGGAGGGAGGGGGGCCGCTCTCTCGTCCCCCCTCTTTCCCTGCGGCCTGCCAGGTTGTGTGCTCGGATAAGGGTCTGGTTTGGATCTTGGGGGGACCCCCACGCCATTTTTTCGGCGTAGGGGCGCCCCTTCAAATCCAGACCCAAGGGCCTGGTATGCCTCTGGAGGGGGAACCCATGCCGGTTTTTTATTTAAAATTTGGCCTGGAGTTCCCCCTCAAGAGCAGTACAGCACAAGTCGCATGCCAAAGTCGGATCATGCAAGACTGCGGTCCGACTTTGATCCGACTTCAATGATAGTCAATGGGCTGAAGTCGGATCAAAGTCGGACCAAAGTAGTACAGGGAGCATTTTCAAAGTCGGACCGACGTGTGTCGGACCAGTTAAAGACGGCTCCCATAGGGAAACATTGATTTTCACACGTCATGCGACATGAGCTCCCAATGTCGGAGCGTTTGTCGCCCCAGTGTGAACCAGGCCTAACCCAAAAAGATATCCTTTTCTGATTGGTTGCACCTGTGCTCTGCTCTCTCATTCATTCCTAGGGAGAATTGGTCTACAGAAAGTGTTTAAACAGTGCAATTACCAATTCCCATCCCAGAGACAGAAAAGTGCCAAAAACTAAATCAAAACTTTAAAAAAAGTTTTAGCTTTGAATACAGTCCATCCAAATTGGGGAAAAAAATGGAATAGCTGCATCCTTTTCTGTTTTTTTCTGACCTAAACGTGACGGAGCAGAGGTAGTTTGATGTAAACAGATGCAAATTAGTTTACACCCAGCCGCCCATAGATCTAATATGGGTCTGGAAAGCTCAAGATTCAGCTTCATGGATTCCCTTCTGCCAGGAGGGACAATGCTCATTTTGAAAGGGGTTCAAGGATTGGTCATTTTCAAATTATTACATTTTTTGTTTTTTTTTGTTTTTGGATTTGGATGCACTTTCATTCCTTTTAACTCCAGGCTCCCTTTGGTCACCACTCTTCTCCCTTGGAACATCCATGTATTTTATGTAATTTTTTTTATATCCTTACATTTAAAAATGTCTTTAGGCTGCTCATGGGATGCCTAGGGTCCTTTTCATCTTCAGATCTTGTCCATTGGTGGATGGTCCTCGGTGATGTGGAAGGTGGCACTGAAATCTGCATCATTAAGGCCCTACAACACAAAGGATCCCCCATTGCATCCTCACTGTATAGCTACTCTGTCCTAAATGGGGGCTACTATCCAAATTTAGTTCTGATAAGTGGTAGACAACCTAGCTGATTTATAGTTTACTTGTTCATTTGTTTTTTTTCCCCTAAATTCAGTGAAACTGTGGTTTCTCCCTTCTGCCAGGAGATGCCACTGGTACCTCCGGTATTAGTATGACAAACTATAGTAAACCAGTAGGAGGTTTATGGTAACTGGTGCATGCTGGGGAGAGTATAAGCATTTGGGGCATGCCAAGTGATTTCTCTCTTCCCCCCCCCCCCCAGGCTCTGGCCTGGGGTGGGTGTGTAAGGAGCAACTGAGTGATTAGGCCTGAAGCCTGCACATGTGCTTGGAGCAGAAGAAGCTTGCCTGTCCAGTGAGTCCTGATGTTTGATGCTCTGTGATATGGGAGCCTGGCTAAGGACAGGAGAGGAACAGATGATATCTGATGTTATGTACCAGAGGTCACTCTGCCATTTAAGGTCCTGGTTGATTGTGTGAAGAGCCTGGGAAAGCCTGAAGATGTTATTTGGAAGGTACAGATTGCTGTAATCAGCTTAAAGGATAATTTTTGTACTGGTGTCTCTTCTTTTTGTGCTATTGAGCCAGCCGGACAATAAAAGGTGTTCTGAACTCCCTACCCATCTCTCCCAGGAGTTATGAATGAGAGTCAATAACCACCTTTTTATTAGCATCTTAAAGTGGCTGGCGCCCATCTGTTCACCTCCCACTATTGCCTAACTAATCTACACCTTGAGGTGAAATATCAGCCCACCCTGTCTCTGGGGGTACCACCATGGCTCCTGGAGGTCAGGGGGCGCTAAAACACTGAGTGCATGACACCTTAATGGGAGGGTCCATGTCTACGTGTACTCACAGGATTGTAGGCAGGGCCAAGTGAACGTTGGCATAATGTTTAATTCCCGGGTACCAATAACAGGCCTAGCTTCTATGTTACCACTCCCTTAAGGAAGTATATAACGTCTACAGTTCACCGCCACATCAACAGTACAATGCCCAACACTTTATCCTGCATTCTTCCTAGCCAAGCCAGATACAAACTCAAGGAAAAGCCCATCAGTAACAAGAAGAGGCAAGTTCAGAAATTTACTTCCACAACTTCAGGGAATACAACTTCTCAACTATTCTGGTAGCAGTTGTAAGCACTTTCCCAGGTCGGACACTCCAGTCCCCAAATCTAGTCCTATCTAAGGTCTTAGTAATACCACTTGCCAGGGCCGTCGGAACAGGACAGGCAAACCAAGCAACTGCTGGCCTGGGGGGCCCCAGCAGTTCCGTGATAGTGTGAATTTTCCCGCACAGCAGGAAGAGGATCAAGAGGAGGCAGCACGGGAGGAGGAGGTTAAGACAAAACCCCCCCCTCGCTTATCCGCTCTAATGTCGGCCCTCCCCCCGCGATCGGCGTCAACGTCCTGCGCCCCAAGAACAGGTGAAAAAAATCCAGTAAATTCAGGACCCCCCCCCCCCCCTCTCAACAACTTTCTCGACAGTCAAAAAAAAAATTCAGTAGCACCCCAAGTTGTTTCAAATTTCGTTGTCCACTCTGCTTGGGGCCCCCAAATTCCTTCAAACGGCCCTGCCACTTGCTAGACACATCTCAGTAGTAAAGGCCCCACCAAGTCCCTTGGGGGCCAGGTTTAGAGCCTAAAGGCCCGTACACACGGTCGGACTTTTGGCCAACAAACTTCATTTTGAGCAAGTTTAACCAACAATCCGACCGTGTGTATGCTCCATCGGACAAACTTTTTTTGTTTTTTTTTGTTTTCATAGGACAAAAGTTCGGTCTGCAAACGGACAAACTTTTGGCCAACAAAAGTACGATGGAGCAAAGTCCGACCGTATGTACAGAAAACCATCGGACTTTTGTCCGATGGACAAAACAAATAATGTTAAAATCAATCAACAATAGCAGAAGTTGACCAAAGGGTGGCGGTAAAGAGCAGAAAAACCACGCGATGTTGGAAGATGTTTTGGGAAAGTTTGCAGAAAAGTCCTGTGGTGTGTGTATGCTATGGGTGTTTCCGGTCAACTCCGTTCGGACAAAAATCCACGGAAAAGTCCAATGGAAGTCCGACTGTGTGTACGAGGCTTTACTCTCTTCTTCTTAGATTCTCCACTTGGACTCTGTAACTCTCTGACCTAGCCCACTACATATATCCTAAGGGAGGGTTCCAACTAGTGGCCAAACTAGTAACTCATCTAACCCACCTTCTCATAAAAAGGTTGTCCTCAGTCTTTAGGGTTGAATGACATAGAACTAATGTCTCTAATGTCTTCTACGTTGATTGACACAGGGGTTCAATGAACAATTAAAATGGAGAACATCGGAGGATGGACAGTGTTTGTTTTTTTTTTTTTGTTTTTTTTTTTTATGAGTTGCTTGGCGATCTATAAAAAAAAAAAAAGAAAATAACCAGTAGTTGGACTTCAGTTAAAACAATGAAAAAGTCTTGTTTTGCAATATTTCAGTAAACCGCAAAACTGTTATGCCGTGTACACACGATCGGTTTTACCGATGAAAACAGTCCGATGGACTTTTCTCATTGGACAAACCGATCGTGTGTGGGCCACATCGGTCTTTTTTCCATCGGTGAGAAAAAATAGAACATGTTTTAAATTTATCCGATGGGGGAAAAAAAACGATAGCAAATTCCGATTGTCTGTGTGGAACTCCATCGGACAAAAAACCCACGCATGCTCAGAATCAAGTCGACGCATGCTCAGAAGCATTGAACTAAATTTTTCTCGGCTTGTCGGAGTGTTTTACGTCACAGCGTTTGGGACGGTCGGATTTTTGACTGATGGTGTGTAGGCAAGACTGATGGAAGTCAGATAACAGACATACATAACAGACAGACATTACATAAACAATTTAAGAAATGTTTATATAAGAAGTTGATAAAAAAAACAACTACATTTATACAAAGCTAAGATGTTGAAGCATGACCAGCAATAGTTCTAGGAATTTTCCTTATAGTAAGGGAAAGTGACATTTTAGCAGATAATCTCATGGTCAGGTCATAGGAAAAGTCTCCAGCTGTCTTCATATTCCCCTCCCTCGTATGGCCAAACACTGTCAGGATATGAACACTAACTTTGCAATGCTGACCTTGAAAACATAAATAATACTTAATCAGAAGCTAAAATAGCAACTGCAACATAAAAGCCACAATAGTTATTACTGTTTTATTCCAACCATGTCCTTGCCTGAAGCTTTCACTTCCAAACCAATTTTTTTCAAGAGCACTTTTAAATGTATAAGGGTCCCCGAAAATAAATCATTTTTGAAAAACATGACAGCCTCAGTTTTTTTTATTACATCAATATTGTCATTTATAAAGAAAAACACACTTTTTTTTTTTTTTAGTGCACACAAACACAATATATTCTTCAAATTGTCAACTAAATCTAAAATATTTGAGTTAATAAATAAAAAATATTTGTAACTTTAAAGTGGTTGTAAAGGCTGAATGTTCTTTACCTTCATGCATTCTATGCATGAAGGTAAAAGGCTTCAGTGTGCAGCTCCCCAGTTTAGCCCCCCTAATACTTACCTAAGCTGATCTTGATCCAGCGATGTGCACAAGACCCGAGGCTCTCCCAGGTCTCTCCCTCCTGATTGGCTGAGATGCAGCGGAAGCCATTGGCTTACCTGTAGGTGCAAGTTGTCAGAGTGTATTTACAACCACTTTAAGCTGCAGAGGGGTTGTACATCTGCTGTAACCATGATGCTTTGCTTCATGGCTAAAATCTTATCTCTTGCTGCATTCAGCAGCCAGTATCACGGCCGAACGTGACCTATTTAAAAAAATGGGGCTGTACAGCAACAGCAAACCAAACACCAGGTTCTCAGTTACAGCGCAGTATTTCCATTGAAAAACACTGTTCGGTTGTCAAAAAAAACAAAACAAAAAAAAAACAAGCATTTAGGAGGCAGTAGAAGTGTACTATAATTTACACCTCTACTGCTCTCGGAAAAGCAATCCACCGCAGACTGTTTGTCAGAGAGCAACCTACTGTAGGTGTAAACTAAGCGTGCTGTGTTCATAGAGGAACATATTGAGGGTAAAGGGTCGTAAGCTATACCTTGGTTGGAAGATGGTGTGGTTTCACAGCCAGCCAAACCACTTCTACTGCAAAGAGAGAAGCTGTTATATTCTAATACAAATTAATGACTGCTGTTGCAACTGGTAGCTTGTTTTAACTCCACGGTGCACCATATACAGTAGTCCTGGGGAGTAGGGTTGCCACCTGACCGGGATTCACCCGGACAGTTCGGGTTTGGAATCATGCGTCCAGGTTTGAGTCTGCCTGAAACCCGGACACATGATTCAGACTGGACTATGGCTTCCCAGCAGGGTTGCTGGCTGCAGTTGTCTAAGCTGAGTGTGTCTGTTACACTTTCTCTCACACTGCCCAAAGCCAACACTAACAAACCCCCCCAAACACACACAGACGGGAGAGGAGAGAGGGCTCGATCTGCACCTCGTCCCCCCACTCTACCCTTCTGTGTCTGCCCACACTCATTTCCTGGCGCTGTGCCTCAGAAAAGGAAAGTGGGGGCTGGAAATTTGAAGTCCAGCAGCCTCAGATACATCTGGATGAGAGGTGCTGACTGCCAAGGGGTAAGTGAGCTCACCATCCATCCCTGTCTGTGATTGAAGTCTCCCCCCTTCTCTCCTGCCTCTGAGTGAGTACACTAAGGTAAATCAGGGTTCTCAGAGCACTCCTTACATCAGAGTTCCCCTTTACACCGAGAGGCCACAGTGTTCCCCCTTACATCAGAGTTCTCAGTGTCCCCCCTTAAATCTGGGTTCCCAGAGCATCCCTTATGTTAGAGGCCCCAGAGTTCTCCCTTACATCAGAGTCTGCAGAGTCCCCCCTTACAGTGAAAGGGAACTCTGCAAGTTCAGATGTAAAGGGGAACTCTGTGGACTCTGATGTAAAGGGGAACTCTTGTGTAGCGAGTACTTACTTTCCCGGGGTAATTTTTGAATTTTTCGGTGACACCAGTGGTGTGTCTCCGGCGGTCCACTGGGTGGCGCTGTCACCATGGGCCGACGGACGGATACCGCTGTGTGCTGAACCTACTTTTGTCCTCTCTTGGCAGCGGTATGGTGGGGCGGGGAACCCGCCGTGCTTGCTGGGAGAGGGGATAAAGGGGGAGGCCATCTTGGTCACGGGAGTTGGTCCCTGACACCTTTAGCCTGCAGACGGAGTTCGTGCTCGTCCTCTAGGCGGACTAGGCCTAGAGGACCACCGGAGATCGTGTTCCACCTCTGGCACCTTTAGCCTGGGGTGAGGTACTCGGACAGTGGTCCGGAGCTCAGTGCCCAACACTGAATTCCGCGGGGGAAGGATCCTAAGGTACTCCGGAGATGGATGCCTGAATCCAAGATGGGCGTAATGGACCGGGAAGAGCTCCTCATCTGAAGACCCGGTGCAGCATACTGCCGGTGACGGGTGAGTCTCTTGTCGGAGACCGTCCGGAAGGTGAATTTCCATCGTGCGGAGACCATAACCCACTCTTTGGAGGAGAGTGGAGGATCGAACTTGTGTCTGGGCCTATTCGCACCCACACCCCCTTTTCTGTTCTATAGCCAAGGGAGTCCATGTTATGTGTTAAATAAAGGAGTGTTGGACTTTAATGGTGTGGGGCTCAGTTCTTGGCAGACGAGGTTCTCGGAGACTCTTGGAGGGAGGTTCCGATGCACAACACATATGGAAGGGGGGAATTTGGGACTTTAAATGAGGCTGCAGGCATGGTGCGGGTAAAAAGTACACATTTAATGATCATGAAAATGCATGACATATCACATTGCCAAATTGGTTATGTAAAAAAGAAAAACATTGTAATAAATGTATTTTCCTATAATCTGCCAGACACATAAATATGTGTATGTACAGTTGGAGCAACAAGGAAACAACAGTGCATCACCAAGCGCCACATAAACATCTGGACTGTTGAATGAATACATAAAATGAACATACAAGTGTGCAAGTGTCCTAATAACAGCAGAAACGACAAAGGGTAAATTAGATATATAAAGATCCACGTGTGTATATATATATATATATATATTAGAACCAGTGGTACAAAGAGAATCATATAGGGTCATATGGTGCATCCCTGGTGCCCGACGCGTTTCGTGTAGGTGGGACACTCTTCAGGGGCGGATGCTTGAATATCTATAAAAAATGTGATGGTATGAACTGGTTAGGTATAGTGAGTGGTTAAACAAAGTAAAAAATGTGGAAGATGGAGAAATATCCACCTGAAGTACTCACATTGAACCTTAAACAGGAAGACGCGGTGGATGCAGGACCACGGCCACACGAGTCTGCCACGGGAGCTGAGGTAAAGTACCGTGCACATAAGCGGGGGGCATGGAGGACTTCACCCAAGGGAAATGAGACCCAGGACCTGGTGTAGACTAGTGTGACATGCAGCAAGAAATGAACCAAATGGTGGTAGCCATATGGAATCTGAAAAAACAATGTCCTAATGTCAATCTCTATATAGGCCAAGGGTAAAGCATAAACTACCCCAACTAAACATGGGTACAAGCACCTGTCCTGGCGTCTTAAAGTTCCTGGACGTCTAAGGGAGCGATGTTGTAAGGTCACATCTCCGATGGACCAGCATGGAGAGTGTAAGGAGGAAGGGAGCCTCAGATATATTTCCCCCAACCACAGTGCACGTGGGTACGCGACCAGCATCACGCGGGCACGACGCACGCCCGGAGGAGTGCCGTCATGGGCGGGGTCCGCCAACTAAGAACACTCCCAGACCAGGCGACGCCGGCTGAGAAGGAAGGAAACTCGCGTCCAGCGCGACGACGCCATGCATGACGTCACGCGCTGAACGGGATACGTGACGCCGATGCACTGTGTGCGCAGGCCCCACCACCGCACAGACAACCGCCCACATGGGGCGGGGGAAAGGGCGGCGGGGAGGCAGCACGCAGAGTGCGTCGCAGCTCCCGGAGTGGCAGGCAGGGAAAGCCATGGACAAACAATACACCACGTCCAAGGGTCAAAATTGTGAAAATTGGTTATGTAAAAAAGTGTGGCCGTGGTCCTGCATCCACCGCGTCTTCCTGTTTAAGGTTCAATGTGAGTACTTCAGGTGGATATTTCTCCATCTTCCACATTTTTTACTTTGTTTAACCACTCACTATACCTAACCAGTTTATACCATCACATTTTTTTTATAGATATTCAAGCATCCGCCCCTGAAGAGTGTCCCACCTACACGAAACGCGTCGGGCACCAGGGATGCACCATATGACCCTATATGATTCTCTTTGTACCACTGGTTCTAATATATATATATATATATATATACGTGGATCTTTATATATCTAATTTACCCTTTGTCGTTTCTGCTGTTATTAGGACACTTGCACACTTGTATGTTCATTTTATGTATTCATTCAACAGTCCAGATGTTTATGTGGCGCTTGGTGATGCACTGTTGTTTCCTTGTTGCTCCAACTGTACATACACATATTTATGTGTCTGGCAGATTATAGGAAAATACATTTATTACAATGTTTTTCTTTTTTACATAACCAATTTGGCAATGTGATATGTCATGCATTTTCATGATCATTAAATGTGTACTTTTTACCCGCACCATGCCTGCAGCCTCATTTAAAGTCCCAAATTCCCCCCTTCCATATACTGAACCCGGGATGGAGGTGCACCACATATGCACCTCATCTAAAGTCCCAACCTCCCCCCCCCCTTTTTTTCCCGATGCACAACACAGGCCCGAAGGTAAAGAAAGGCATTGCTGATACCACTTTTACACCTGTGGTGGAAGCCTGGCGCAGCGCACCCTCTCCCTCCCCTATCATACCCCTAGACCAGAGACATTGCGAGCAGAACTTTAATAGAGGGGACGGGGAGAGGGGAGGAACTGCCCGCTACACTTGTTATTAACTTCATATGATTAGAAATGTTATTTAATAGCAAAATATATGTATAGTTTATACTATATAAAAAAACAAAATGCTGTGTGCCGCTAAAGTGTACGGGTTTGACTTGAAGAAAAGGTGGCAACCCTACCTGGAAGTCAAAGGTTTAAAGGAAAGCCCAAACCCTTAAATGAAAGCAGACTTTCCTTGCCCCGCCAAGCTAATATTTACTAGACGTGTATGATTTGTTTCATTACAAATCAAAATTCAGAAGAATTATGTATGATTCAGAGATTTGGCTGTATCCAAATCTCTGAATCACAGTAGTAAAGAATTTCAACTAATCCAATTTTTTTTTAACAAAAAACAACAAATTTATTGTTATTCATTTGTTTTATTTCGATGATATGATGTGATAGTTTGGGCCTTTTGTTAATTTTTTGAAGCAACCAAAATAACGTAAAGCCATAATGAATTATCCGACTCGATTTGTTTTTATTCTAGTGAGCGTGAATATTCTAATAAGATTACTTTTGTATTGGGGTCGAGACCATTCGTTTAAAATCATTTCCCGCCGTGTGGACGCAGATATGCGTCCTCGGGTTTCGGGGGTTATACCGGGATGATTTTTTAGAGCCAACGATTGGCTTTCCAGGGATAACAACCGATGTGGCTAAAAGCCGCTCGGTTCTTATCCTGGAGGAGCGGGAGGGGAAATCCCCCCCCCCCCCCCCGTCGCCTCCGCCGCTCTTCTTACCGGGCCTCCCGTCCCACCGGGAGATCCGATCCACGATGCGCTACCTCCGGCACCTAGAGAGAGACTGAATCAAAGCCGCAAATGGCTTTGATTCAGTCTCTTCAATGTAACCACGGAAGCGACGTCATGAAGTCATGTCCGGATTACTCGGCTGCCAATGGTGCCGGACTTAAAAAAATACACAGTATTCAGAATCACAGTTTTCGGCGATCTGAATACTTTGAAGTGCAAAGGAGGGATCGGGGGTCTTTTAGACCCCCGATCCCTCCATAAAGAGTACCTGTCACCACTTATTACTGTCACAAGGGATGTTTACATTCCTTGTGACAGCAATAAAAGTGATCAAAATTTTTCTTTTTTTAAAAACACAATTTTTTATTATAAAAATCAATAAAATAAATAAGAAAAAAAAGAATAATTTTAAAGCGCCCCTGTCCCCGCGAGCTCGTGCAGCAAAGAAAACGCATACGGAAGTCGCGCCTGCATATGTTCAAATCACACATGTGAGGTATCGCCGCGATCGTCAGAGCGAGAGCAATAATTCTAGCTGTAGACCTCCTCTGTAACTCTAACCTGGTAACCATAAAAAAATTTTAAAGCGTCGCCTATGGAGATTTTTAGGTACCGTCGTTTGTTGCCATTCCACGGGTGCGTGCAATTATAAAGCATGACATGTTTGGTATCTATTTACTCGGCGTAACATCATCTTTCACATTATACAAAAAAATTGGGCTAACTTTACGTTTTTAATTTTTTTAAAATTCACGAAAGTTAATTTTTCCAAAAAAGTTGCGTTTAAAACACCGCTGCACAAATATCGTGTGACATTAAAATATTGCAACAATAGCCATTTTATTCTCTAGATTCTCTGCTAAAAATATATATATAATGTTTGGGGTTTCTAAGTAATTTTCTAGCAAAAAATATGCATTTTAACTTGTAAACACCAAATGTCAGAAATGGGCTTAGTCATGAAAGGGTTCATTTGTAATTGCACGGCTCAACAAAGTCAGTTGGAAATGGGGAAATGAATTCAGCTTAATAACATAGCAAATGAATACGTGTTAACCACTTCGCGCCCGGGCAATGCTCAAAAGACGTCTGCATTGCGGCGCCGAAGTGCTGACTGGACGTCCATGGATGTCCTCCTCTTTCCCCCCGCCCCCCGCGCGCACGCATCGGGGAAAATCTGTGTTGGCCGTGTCCCTTGGACACAGCCAATCACAGATCGTGCTGAATGGCCAATCACAGAGGCCATTCAGCACTCAATCTCACTATCCAATGAGAGATGATCTCAAATGTAAACATATGAGATCATCTCTCATTGCCGGCTTTCTCTCCTCACACAGAGACAGCGTGTGAGGAGAGAGAGAGAGATCTGTGCTGCAGCTTGTCAATGTGAGTGAAAAAACACACATACACACAAGTGAAAAACACTGCCCACAGTCCCTGTCAGTGCCATCTGCTGCCAGTGCCACCTGCCAGGGCCATCTTCCATCTGCCAGGGCCATCTGCCAGGGCCACCTGCTGCCAGTGCCACCGCCATCTGCCATCTGCCACCAGTCCCATCTGCCACCAGTCAGTGCCACCTGCCAGTGCCACCTGCCAGTGCCATCTGCGCCACCTGCCAGTGCCATCTGTGCCACCAGTCCCATCTGCCACCAGTGCCACCTGCCAGTGCCACCTGCCAGTGCCATCTGTGCCACCTGCCAGTGCCACCTGTGCCACCAGTCCCATCTGCCAGTGCCACCTGCCAGTGCCATCTGCCATCAGTGCCACCTGTCAGTGCCATCTCATCAAATGGCTAAAAGAGTATTCTCAGCCGAGGAGGCGTATGATATTCTTGCGGCCGATGGGAGCAACGGGGAGCGCTCCGATTTGGATTCCTCCGCATATTCAGATGAGTCTGACGTGGACTACGAGCCTGTCATAAGCAGTGGATCAGTGACGGAGGAGACGGAGATGGCGGAGGAAGAAGAAGAGGAGGAGGGCCCGCCCGCCAGACGAAGGCGTTCTGCTGAGGAGGCAGTGCCATCCACCAGCACCGCAGTGCCATCCACCAGCACCGCAGTACCTCGAGAAGCAAGGCCACGTACCAGTGGGGTGTCACCTCAGCCCCAAAGGGTTAGGTCCCATGCCAGCCTTCCCTATTCCCTTCAGTACCCCTTGTGGCTTCCTCCAAATTCAGGAGAAGCCAACATTCCCCCTTTCACTGCCCAGCCAGGAGTCCAGGTGGATACAGAAAACTTTTCCCCAATAGATTTTTTTAATTTAATTTTTACTAACGACATGCTGGCAACAATTGTGGCCCAGTGCAACTTATATGCCCAACAGTTTATAACCAGCAACCCAACGTCCTCTTATGCCCGTCCCTACGTGTGGAGAGCCCTTACAGTGGAGGAGTTTAGGATTTTTTTGGGCCTCACATTCTGCATAGGACTAAATGGAAAAAATCAATTACGTTCATATTGGTCATCCCGCCCCATATATCACATGCCCATCTTTTCCTCAGTAATGCCCAGGTCCAGATATCTAATGATTATGAGATTCCTACACTTCAATGATAATACCCAGTGCCCTCCCCGAAATGACCCAAATTTTGATAGACTTTATAAAATTTGGCCGCTACTAAATTATTTTTCTGAAACCTTCCCCCAGTTGTTTACCCCAGACCAACACATATGCATAGGTGAGTCCCTTATCAAATTTTCTGGCAGGCTGGGCATAAAACAATTTATACCCAGCAAAAGGGCCCGCTATGGGGTGAAGCTGTATAAATTGTGCGACAGAGAAACTGGGTATGTGTATGGCTTCATCATATATGAAGGGAAGGACACCGAACTGAACCCCCCTAATTGCCCAATCTACATTGGAACCAGTGGGAAAGTAGTTTGGGAACTCATAAACCCACTCCTAGAGAAAGGATACCACTTGTATGTGGACAATTTTTATACCAGTTTGCCCCTGTTTCGAAATTTGCACAGAATGAAGACTCCAGCATGCGGCACCATACGGACGAACCGGAAGGGCTTTCCTCAAAGCCTGGTCACCAAAAAATTGAGAAGAGGGGAGACGACGAGTTTGTGTAATGAGGAGATTTTGGCTGTGAAGTGGAGGGACAGAAGAGACGTGTACTTGCTTTCTTCCATCCACAACAATGAATTTGTTGAAGTCACCAGGAGGAATGGCCGGATCCAAAAACCCAAATGCATCTAAGATTACAATAAGTTCATGGGGGGTGTCGACTTCAACGACCAGATGCTCGAACCCTACCTTTCCACAAGAAGATCATACCAGTGGTATAAGAAAGTTTCAATTTATTTGTTCAATTTGGCCATGTACAACTCATATGTAATATATCGAAAATCCACTAGAAGACCCAAATCCTTCCTTTTCTTCCAGGAGGAAATCACCACTGCCCTTTTATACCCGAACAGCCCACCAGTAAACATAAGATCCGATGTCGTTAGCCGTCTCTCCGAGCGCCACTTCCCAGACCAACAGGCCAAAAACGCCAGAAAAAATGCCGGGTGTGCTCCAAAAGAGGAGAGAGAAGAGACACCATTTATCATTGTGCCCAATGTCCTTCAGAACCAGGCCTCTGCATAGGCAACTGCTTCCGCCATTACCATACCAAAATAAATTATTAGTTCACTTCCTGCCATTTATGTTCACACCCCTTATGCCTCTGCTTTCTCTGTAACTGACCCTGGACTGTTATTTGACCACGCTTCTGCCTAACGATTCTGTTTATACCTCTGCCTGATCTGGAACTGACCCTGGACTGTTATTTGACCACGCTTCTGCCTACTGATTCTGTACATACCTCTGCCTGGTCTGGAACTGACCCTGGACTGTTTGACCATGCTTTTTGCCTGCCTCTTGGACTGATCTTGTACCCTGCCAGTGGACTAGTGGGATTCATAACACAGGGGTCTCACATATGTGAGGGGCTCCAGAATTGTTTTTCTGGATGAAGAAAACAATTGTTTTTGTTTTTCTCATTCCCAGATTAGGGTCTGGAGACTCGGAGGCTTCAAAGAGATTTGGGTGGGAGAAGCCTCTACCCCTGTCCCCATTCAGTCCTGAACGAGGCCCTACTTCTGCCAACTGTCTGTAGGACCTATGCCATCATGCCTCTGCCTGTCGGATGAACTGACCACACCGCTTTTGCTGACCAAGTCCCTGCCTCTTGCTTGGACCAGTGCTATCCTCCTGTGGAAAACTGCGCTACTAAAACCACAGGTAATCTTTTGTTTACCATTTGCTCAGCAGAATGTATTTTGGGGTGTAATTCTTGGTATGTTCATGCTATGTGTCCCTAGAACACCTGATGGTGTACCTTGCATGTTGGGCCTCTGTATGTGGCCAGGTTGTATAAAAGTCTCACACATTTGGTATCGCCATACTCAGGAGTAGCAGAATGTATTTTGAGGTGTCATTTTTGCTATGTACATGCTATGTGTTGGCAATATCTTATAAATGGACAACTTTGCGTAAAAAAATTGCGTTTTCATTTTTTTCCCGCAATTTCCAAAAACTTCAGGAAAAAAAATGAACCGTTCAAAAGACTCATTATGCCTCATAGATTATACGTTGGGGTGTTAGCTTTCCAAAATGGGGTCACTTTGTGGGCGTTTCCATTGTCCTGGTGCTCCAGGGCCTTCAAAACTGTAATAGGTGGTTGAGAAATGAGATGTGTAATTTATGCTCCTAGAATGCCTGAAGGTGCCATTTCAATATTGGGCCTCTCTATGTGGGCAGGCTGTATAAAAGTCTCACACATTTGGTATCGCCATACTCAGGAGGAGTAGCAGAATGTATTTTGGGGTATCATTTTTGCTATGTACATGCTATGTGTTGGCAATATCTTATAAATGGTGTGATATTGGGGTGTTTTAGCTCAAGTGGATAGATGCATTTTTATGCAGTGAGTCCATATCAGACAGGCATTCTAGTTAAGGGCCTGGTAGCCCACGTTTATTTAAACAGAAAAACAAAAGCAAAATGTCTATTCAGGATTCCCACGCAGGGGTTTAAACTTCATTCAGCACATAAATGAAAACATACCAAGCCACCTGGCTCTTGTCAGCAGTTCCTCTGCTTGCTTTCAAATAGAAACGATTCTTTCCAGCTCCCTGGACTTACTGGCTTCCTCAGTCTCCCCGACTCTCAAGGCTGGCCAGCCTTTCCCAGTCCCTGGGCAAAGAATCCCCTTTACATGGGCTGCAGTCTCCCACAGGGCAGACCGCTCTCCAGACATAAGTCTGTCTTCACTTAGCAGTAGCAAGTTGCTCACTCTCCACCATCCTTCTGCTCTCACCAGCCCCTCATTATATTGGTTGTGTGCACCTGAGCACACACCATGCTGGCTGTCCACAAGACCCGGACACAGGGTTGGAGATCCCACCCCACCCAAGTCTCTGCGGGATCTCCAAACTACAAAGCCCCATCCGAACTTAGCAAAACCCGGAGAAAGCTGCCAAAACAGTTTTCTCAATTTCCAAGCTATGCTCTGTAGTTCTGCAGTCTGCTGACATGCAGACTCTGTGTCCGTTTTTGCTCCCTTTCCATAGGGACAGGGACTTTCACTATCACAATGGACAACTTTGCGTAAAAAAAATTGCGTTTTCATTTTTTCCCCGCATTTTCCAAAAACTTCAGGAAAAAAATGAACCGTTCAAAAGACTCATTATGCCTCATAGATTATACGTTGGGGTGTTAGCTTTCTAAAATGGGGTCACTTTGTGGACGTTTCCATTGTCCTGGTGCTCCAGGGCCTTCAAAAATGTAATAGGTGGTTGAGAAATGAGATGTGTAATTTATGCTTCTAGAATGCCTGAAGGTGCTATTTCAATATTGGGCCTCTGTATGTGGGCAGGCTGTATAAAAGTCTCACACATTTGGTATTGCCATACTCAGGAGGAGTAGCAGAATATATTTTGGGGCGTCATTTGTGGTATACACATGCCATGTGAGAGAAATAACCTATTATAATGACAATTTTGTGGAAAAAATAAAAAAAATCTTCATTTTGCAAAGAATTGTGGGAAAAAATTACAACATCAAAAACCTCACGATGCATCTTACTAAATACCTTGGAATGTCTCATTTAAAAAAAGGGGTCATTTGGGGGGTATTTGTGCTTTGCTGGCTTGTTCGGGTCGTAAGAAATGAGATAGGCCACCAGTACATTAGGTGTGATCAATTGTTTATGATCCGCACCACAGCTTGTAGACTCTATAACTTTCAGAAAGACCAAATAATATCCACTAATTTGGGTTATTTTTACCAAAGATATGTAGCAGTATAAATTGTGGCCAAATTTTATAAAGAAAAATTAATAATTTGCAAAATTTTATCACATAAACTAAAAAAAAGCGTTTTTTTTTTTCAAAATTTTCCGTATTTTTTCATTTATAGCGCAAAAAATAAAAAACCCAGAGGTGATCAAATACCAGCAAAAGAAAGCTCTATTTGTATGAAAAAAAGGACAAAAAAATCATTAGGTTACAGTATTACATGACTGAGTAATTGTCATTCAAAGTGTGAGAGCACTGAAAGCTGAAAATTGGTCCGGGCACGAAGGGGATTTAGTGCCCAGTTGTCAAGTGGTTAATTTGGATTCATTTGTTTTATTCAGATGAGAGCAGCACAGTAGTCTACTGCCGCGTACACACGGTGGGAATTTCCGACAACAAATGTTCGATGTGAGCTTGTTGTCGGAAAATCCGACTGTGTGTAGGCTCCATCGGACATTTTCTGTCGGAATTGCCGACAACAAAAATTTGAGAGCTGGTTCTCAAATTTGACCGCGTGTACACAATTCAACGCACAAAAATTCTACGCATGATCGGAATCAATTCGACGCATGCTCAGAATCATTGAACTTAATTTTTCCGACAACATTTGTGCAACCGTGTGTGTGCAAGAAAAGTTTGAGCGAACATCCATTGGAAAAAAATCCACGGTTTTGTTGTCGGAATGTCCGATCGTGTGAAATCTATCTATTAGAAAATTAGTTAGATCCCCAAACAGTATATATTTTTCTTAAAGCAGAGGCCCTAAAGAAAAAATTGGTGGGTTTTGCAATTGTTTATGTCACACGGTATTTGCGCAGCGGTTTTACAAATGCAATTTTTTTGATATTTTTTTTTAAAAAATATACTTTTTTTTATTTGAATGCAAAAAAAACACAATACATAACCTTTTTTTTTTTTTTGTAAAATATAAAAGATGATGTCACGCCGAGTAAAAAGATACCAAACATTTCACGCTTTGAAACGGAAAACAAACAACGTAAATTTTACTATCCATAGGCGACTCATCAAAAGCCTTTACAGTTTACCACTTTAGATGTACAGAAGACTTCCAGTGCTAGAATTATTATTATTGCCCATGATCTGACGTTTTCATTGATGGTCGCGGTTTGCGTGTGTTCAGGACCGACGCACACATTCGCCTTTGCGCGCTAGCATGGGGGGGACGTGGGCACTTTAAATGTATTATTTTTTTCAATTATTAATTTATGCTATTATTATACAGGATTTATATAGCGCCAACAGTTTGCGCAGCGCTTTACAACATCAGGGAAGACAGTACAGTTACAATACAATTCAATACAAAGGGATCAGAGGGGTCTGCTCATTAAAGCTTACAATACAATTTTTTTAATTTTTACACTGTTGCTATAAATGTAATAATTAAAAAATGTTTTAATCACTTTTATTACTGTCATGAGGAATGTAAACTAGGGTTGCCACCTCATCCCTGTAAACATTCCTTGTGACAGTAATAGACACCAAATCCCTCCTTTGCACTAGAAAGCATTAAAAATGCCAAGATCAGCATTTTTAAATACTTTCATTTGTTTAACCACTTCAGCCCCGGAAGAATTGGCTGCTCAATGACCAGGCCATTTTTTGCGATACGGCACATTGTCGCTTTAACTGACAATTGCGCGGTCATGCAACGCTGTGCCCAAACAAAATTTACGTCCTTTTTTTTCCCACAAATAGAGATTTCTTTCGGTGTTATTTAATCGTCTCTGCGATTTTTTTTTTTTTTTTTTTTGCGCTATAAACAAAAAAAAGAGCGACAATTTTGAAAAAAGCACAACATTTTGTACTTTTTGCTGTAATAAATAGCCCCAATTTTTTTGTTTTCTTGTACATAATTTTGGTGAAAAAAAATCACAATAAGCTCATATTGATTGGTTTGCGCAAAAGTTATAGCGTCTACAAAGTAGGGGAAAGATTTATGGCATTTTTATTATTATTTTTTTTTACTAGTAATGGCGGTGATCAGCGATTTTTATCAGGACTGCGATATTGCGGCGGACAGATCGGACACTTTTTTGACACATTTTTGGGACCAGTGAAAATTATGTAGCGGGGTCCTAAATTTAGGGGAAGTGTTTGAGTGGTAGTTATGCTTAAACACCCCAATTGTCAGGATTCTATCAACCATTTTTGTCCGCAGGGAGAGTATCGGTGTATAGTTCCCTGTTGCCTGCAGGTGGCGCTGCCATGGTAGGCCGGGGTTGAACCGCTGATACAGTGCTGTGCCTTGTGTGTCCCCTCTCAGCAGCCGTACAGTGGGTGTGGCAGGCCTGCTGTGCATGCTGGGAGAGGATATAAGAGGGGCAGACACTGCCTGTTCGGGGTTCTGTTCTGCGCGGTCTGTCGTGGCCAGGGGTCCTACCCCAGGGAGTGTGTTCCTGTCTGCCCTGGGCACCTTTGGCCCAGGGGCGGAGGTCGGTGAATCAGTTCCAGGCACCTTTAGCCCTGGGACTGCAGCAAAGGCCTTGGGCCCAGCACCTTCGGCTGGGGCCTATCAAGGATCGAGGAATCCCAGGGTGCCGCCTTGCGAGGGGACCCGTATCTTAGACGAGGAGGCCGGGGGAGGAACTGTTCCGAGGGACCGGTGAGAAGTCACGTGAAGGAAGGGGCCCGGTAACTCTCTGGAAGGATGTCTTCTCCTTACAAAGAGGTCAAGCTTTGAAACACCATGTTCCCCAGGTCTGTGGAGGAGACCAAGTTCACCCAGTCTGTGTCAGAGAGTTTGTGGTTAAGTTAGAGTACCATTTGGCTGCTAGTCCCTACCTAGGGAGACTATCCATCTGGGCTGAGTCTGCTTGAGAAGCCGAGCAGTGAAGTGATTACGTTTGTGCCTGGACCTTTCCCACACCTTATGCTGTCCTGTCTTCTTGCTCCAACCTTTACCAATCAGAGACTGTTATTTGCAAAGAGAAAATAAACTCTACATTGGAGTTGCAGCTGGTGTGGACATTCAAGTCACTGGGGTGAAAAAGGACTTATCTCTGTCAATTATAGAGGTGAGAAACATTCTCTGGAAGATTCTGGTTTCTGGCTGTAGAGACCCACCAACAACACCGCTCAACCTCTTTACACAGGAGGGTACGGGCTTGTGGCGTGGTGTGCCCTCTCTACCTGCAAGGAGCTAAAGGCAGGTGAAGGGGGTGGTATCGCTACACGTGGGGGCTCGAGTCCGGGATTTCTACGGCCGGAAAGAAGAAGAAACCCCCCCAGAGTTTGAACTTTATTCCCCTGTGAAGTTCCGTGGAGGTCAGCCATACTTGAAAGGAAAAGTGACTGTGCCACGAGGAGAGCCCAGGCTGCATAGTTCGTGGGCATGCCTAAAGTAAGAAAGCCCATGAACATTGCAGAGGATGGGAGGAGCCTTGCCATGTGATGAGTTACACGTGGTGACTTTGGTGCAAAAAGGACAGTGCGCGATGAATCGGCAAGCGGGTAACCTGGCGTCTAATGCCTCATGGATTCCGGCTACTTCAACCATGAATGTGACCTCGTTTGCTGCTTCTGTGACCGACACGGGGGTCTGACTGAAGCCTAGGGGTCGCTTCGCTCTCTATGTCTGCAGAGAGGCGGAGGCCCTTGGAGTGGTTTGTCCCGGATGCCAGGGACTGGTGGTGCATCTTAGGCCTTTTGGAAGATGTGAGCAGTGCAAGGAGTTCCTATTTGAGGTAGAACAGCCTACTGAAAAACCTTGGGCCTTCCGTTTAAATTGCCTTATGAGCGCCACCACTTTAGAAGAAGGAACCAGAGCTTCCACAGTCACCCCTACGTGCACTGTTGGGACTTCGGAGGGTTGAGAATGTTCCGGTGATTGAGAAACCGGAGACGGAGAAACCGGAAGATGTTGCCTCGGTTGTTACTGAGTGCTCGCTCCCACCGCCCAAGAGGAAGGTCGGCTATGTTAAAGCTTACTGCGGCCGTGGTGGAGTTACACCCCAGCGCTTGCTCGGATTGGATGTTTCCACAAGAAAAAGTTCCGGACATCCTGCATCAGCTACAAGTCGAGGTAAGCCGGGGAAAGGGATCTTGGCTAAGGTCCAAAGTGTCAGGGATGCTTGGGCGAGGGACCCCAGAGCCCTTGAACTTGTGAGAGGCGGTGATTCTTCATCCACTAGGAGTTACCTGCCGGCGGAGGAGTGTGATACCTCAGACTTGGAGTCAGTCTCCGATTCAGGGGATGATGTGGCCATAGATGAACTGTTCGAGCGGAAGGGTTGGGATAAGATGCTCCTGTCCTCCGTCCCGTAGAAAAAGGGACCCACCCATGGTCACTGGGGATGATACACCCCGGGAGGAGGCCCAGGGCCTGAGGAGGAATCTGTCCCATTGTCTGCCCTTCCACCACTTGAGATACCTGCACCTGTTGCCGGGATGGGACGAGTGTCGTTGCGGGCCCCTATGTCTGGTCCGGAGGCAGTGAAAGTGCCTCGACACCCGGATGCCATAGTTTTGCCGGGTATGGGAGATCGTGCAACCATGCCTCTGTTGTCCAGGATGCAGCGGTTATTTAACCAGAGAGTGGCAAACGAATATGGGTGGGAATACCCGTACTTGCCTAAAGATTTGCTTTTTGATGTGGAGGCCTATAGGGATCAGTGGTACGGGGACTTCCTATGGACTTATTTAAAGGTACCCCAGGCCCGTAGGTACTTTGCCTGTTCCATCGCAATCACCAAGCGATACAAGGAATGTAAGGAGTCCTGGATGCTTGGCAGGCATATCCACGCAGATAAAGTGGTTATTTGCCGGAAGGAGAAAGACAATGTTGAATACTTTATTGACACTTTTGACAAGAACTGGAAACCACTAGTGTTGCCTCATCCACAGTACTATCTTTGAGAGACTGGACTCTTTATGTTTATCCTTTGCTTATTCCGGAGTGTACTCTCCTGGAGCCCAAGAACTTTTGCCCTTACAGATGGGGTATTCTACTTTGCTGGAAGAGCAGGAGCTGTTGTTTTGTTTTTTTTTTTCTCCTCTCACAGCGCCAAAAAGACAGTGACTTTGGGGTAGAAATAGTTCAGCGCCACAGTCAGGTTCAAGAAGAAGAGGATTCGTCTTCAAGAAAAATAACGTTTTTTTTTTCCAGGGACAGGTGTCTTGACGGTGGCACTTCCACTAGGTGGCAGTGTTGCGTAACTCTTACATTATGTTTTAAATGTGTTTTACTTGTCAGAAGGAAAGGATTTTTCCTCCAGGGAGAATCTTTTCTCTTCTACTGTACATAAGTTAGGATGTCAAATTGTTGGTTGTGTATGTTTCTTTCTCCCTCTGCAGGTGGACACCAGGCAAATCACTGAGTATGGGGTGGATTTAGCTATTGCAGCAGGGGAGGGAAATGTAAATGGTAAAAAATTTTATTTTGAACTATGTGACATTTGAGAATGGGATGTACACATTTGTTTTCTCCTACTCTTTCTTCATCTCTTCATTTAACTCCCTTTCCCCATGTTCAGGTTCCGGCACAAACAAACATATTTTTTTTAAATTCGTTTTTTGTAGATAGTTAATGGAATAGGTCTATGTTTACTCAGGCTTGAGAGGCATATGTTTGCTCCAGACACTTGGGGACAGTGTCTAATTTAGTGGGGGGAGAGTGTAGTGGGGTCCTAAATTTAGGGAAAGTGTTTGAATGGTAGTTATGCTCAAACACCCCAATTGTCAGGATTCTATCAACCATTTTTGTCCGCAGGGAGAGTATCGGTGTATAGTTCCCTGTGGCCTACAGGTGGCACTGCCATGGTAGGCCGGGGTTGAACCGCTGATACAGTGCTGTGCCTTGTGTGTCCCCTCTCAGCAGCCGTACAGTGGGTGTGACAGGCGATGGGAGAGGATATAAGTGGAGCAGACGCTGCCTGTTCGGGGTTCTATTCTGTTCTGCGCGGTCTGTCGTGGCCGGGGGTCCTACCCCAGGGAGTGTGTTCCTGTCCGCCCTGGGCACCTTTGGCCCAGGGGCGGAGGTCGGTGAATCAGTCCCAGGCACCTTTAGCCCTGGAACTGCAGCAAAGGCCTTGGGCCCAGCACATTCGGCTGGGGTCCATCAAGGATCGAGTAATCCCAGGGTGCCGCCTTGCGAGGGGACCCGTATCTTAGACGAGGAGGCCGGGGGAGGAACTGTTCCGAGGGACCGGTGAGAAGTCGCGGTGAAGGAAGGGGCCCGGTAACTCTCTGGAGGGATGCCTTCTCCCTACAAAGAGGTCAAGCTTTGAAACTCCAAGTTCACCAGGTCTGTGGCAGAGGCCAAGTTCACCAGGTCTGTGGCAGAGACCAAGTTCACCCAGTCTGTGGCAGAGACTGTGTGGTTAAGATAGAGTACCATTTGGCTGCTAGTCCCTACCTAGGGAGACTATCCATCTGGGCTGAGTCTACTTGAGAAGCCGAGCAGTGAAGTGATTACGTTTGTGCCTGGACCTTTCCCACACCTTATGCTGTCCTGTCTTCTTGCTCCAACCTTTACCTATCAGAGACTGTTATTTGCAAAGAGAAAAAAAAACTCTACGTTGGAGTTGCAGCTGGTGTGGACATTCAAGTGGGGGGGAAAAAGGACTTATCTCTGTCAATTATAGAGGTGAGAAACATTCTCTGGAGGATTCTGGTTTCTGGCTGTAGAGACCCACCAACAACACCGCTCAACCTCTTTACACAGGAGGGTACGGGCTTGTGGCGTGGTGTGCCCTCTCTACCTGCGAGGAGCTAAAGGCAGGTGAAGGGGGTGGTATCGCTACAATTATACAGCGATCAGTGCTATAAAAATGCACTGATTACTGTATAAATGTCATTGGTAGGGAAGGGGTTAACACTAGGGGGCAATCAAGGGGTTAATTGTGTTCCATCTGTGTGTTCTAACTGTAGGGGGATGGGAATTATTAGGAGGAGAGAGAGATTGGTGTTCATACTCCGTATAAACACACAATCAGTCTCCTCTCCCCTGAGAGAAGCGGGATCTGTGTATATTTACACACACAGATCCCGGTTCTCGCTCTGTCACGAGCGATCGCGGGTGCTCGGCGGTCATCGCGCCCACCAGGTACTCACATCGGCTCAGGAGGCTAACCGCGGGTGTACGCGCCTCCGGCGGCGGGTGCGCGCGCCCCCTAGTGGCTAAGAGATGAAGCAACGTAAGGTAAAAGTAAAACTGCGGCGGCTGGTCTGGAAACTATTAAAATAACGCAGTGCCGTATCACAAAAAATGGCCTGGTCATGAAGGGGGGTAAATCTTCCGGAGCTGAAGTGGTTAAACAACCAACATTGGCCATGATACAAAGCAGCACCAACCTGTGGTGTCAGTTCAGAGATAAATATAACATAAGACAGACAAGGGTTTGATATTGTCCCTCACAACCTAGGGAGCCTTTTATCTAATATGCTGCAGGCAGAGCCATATGGATTACACGGTCTCTGTGGCTAATTAAATACAGGCATGGCAAGAGATGATCTAATTACAGCCTAATTCAGCCCCAGAATCCATGGAATTCATATGTGTTTAATATGAGCTGGCAGATCTAAATGCATGGAAGATGTAACCATACTGCTGACCATGCAGGAAGAATTGTTCTGTTAACTAGAAATGTTACAGGGGAACTGCAATACATTTTTAAAGAGGAGCCCCCCCCCCCCAAAAAAAAATATAAGTAAGCAGATACAAATACTGTAGCTGCTGACTTTTAGTATGGGGACACTTACCTACCCAGGGATCCAGCAATGTCCTCACCTGAGCTGATTCTTCAATCAGCTTCGGGTGCAGACACCGGCATCTGCAGTAAGGGAAACAGAAAGTGAAGCCTTGCAGCTTCACAGCCGGGATTCTTACTGTGCATGCGCAAGTCGCGCTGGGCCATGTAAATTGTCCTGTAGTCTTCTGGGACCTGTGATATGTCCTATAGGACTGTGGTGAAAGAGGAGGGCAGAACCTCCGGCCCAGATCGCCCCATCAATCTGAGCCAGAAGTAGGGTTGCCACCTCACCCCTTTAAACCCGAACACTCATGAATTACACAGGTTCTGAGGCTAATTTAAGGCAGATAAGGCGCTAAGTAAGTTTAACTACCACCTTAATCAGCCAAAGAACAAGTGTAATTAATATGTGTTCGGGGTTTAAAGGGATGAGATGGCAACTCTTGACGGAAGTGGGAGCGGGTACCTGTCACTCCCCCCCCCCCAAAAAAAGTGCCAAATGTGGCAGCAGAAGGAGAGGGGGTCAGGTGCAATCAAGTGGAACTTCCCCTTTTGAGTGGAGCTCCGCTTTAAGTTTAATTTGCAGAATTTTGTGTCCTTCCATGGCAGGTACAGAAGTGCATTTGCTGAGTATGATTGTTTTCTAAGAAGGTAAAACAATGAACTGCTCTGAATGAACAGTTACCTAGTTGCCATCTGTACAGTGCTGAACCTGTGGGCAGCACAGTGGCTAAGTGGTTAGCTCTTATGCCTAGCAACACCAGGGGTGTGTCAGTTCAAATCCCAACCATGCCACTACCTGCCTGGAGTTTGCATGTTCTTCCAGTGCATGCATGTTGTTCCTCCCACACACCAAAGACATGCTGGTAGGTTATTTGGCTCCTGTGAATGGGCCCTAGTGTATGTATGTATGTATGTATGTGTAGCAGGATGTCCATATGTAAGAAGGAATCCGGCTCCCTCCGGTGGTATAAGTGTTACAATGCAACTAATGCACTTTGGGACAGATATCAGCTAGGAGAAAAGACTTTGTTGCTTTTAGTAAAAGACAGACTACATTACCCAGGGTGCATTGCAACACCGCAAAGCATTCTGGGCAGACTACTTAAACCAGGGGAGGGGCCAGCGTCTCTCTCTCTGGATCCAGCTCTCAATCAAGCAGGAAGTTGGCACGGAGGCCTGCTTCCTAAGGATTAGGCCAGAAGCCTGGGCCTAAATTACGGGAGTGCCTGAGTGATTTCCAGCAGAGGATCGTCCACAGCGTCCTGTGATTGCCCAGCAGAGACCGGAGTCGTCCATCACCATATGCTGTTAGTGACGGAGTCCGGAGACTGCAGCTGAAGCAGAAGCGTGGAGATCGAGTGACCGGGACAAGCCAGAGGAGACTATCTGAAAGTCGGGCCTGTTTGGTGAGAAGGGCACCTGCCCAGAATTGACTACTACCTTAGAGGAAAGTGATTTAGTTCGTGCCAGCCACACTTCACCTATCACGCCACAGCTTGCGGCCTAGTGTATCTCACTGGAGACTATGTGATCAGAGATTGGTGCATCCGTCATTAGTGGGTGGCAGGCACACGAGTACTCAGGTATATTGCGGATAATTACAGCATCTTGTTGAAACCCTGTGGATTACAATTTAACTTGTGCACCGACGGTGGCTAGCGAAGACTTCATTGGAGAAAGGAACTTTGAGTGGGACGCAGATAGGCCTTGCTTACCTATTATAGGGAATGAACACGTGCAAGGTATTGCAACAAAGGGGGAGCTCGCGAGCAACCAGTTAGCTGTGCAGAGACACATATAGATACATGTACATATATATAGCTGATGTTATTTCCTGTTATTACCTAATCTCAGTGATACCTATCCTTATTGGTTTATTGACTCTGCAATGCGCATGCAGAGTCAACTGTGTGTATTAATGTGATTCTTTACCCTTTCCCTTTTATACTGAGTAAAGGTACCTTTTGATTAAGCATATAACTTGTGTGAAGTATCTCTGTCACTTAGAAGGACTAGTGACCAGCAAAGGTAATAACATTTACAGGTTATTGTGTGATGTATGCAGGATTGTGTCTCCTAATACTCAATAGGTCTCACACTCCTTATTCATATCAGTTGTGCTAAGGGAAGGTTTGAGCCACTTCCAGGGGTTGATAGGCAGGACGTAGACCCAAATCAAACAAACAGCAGCTCCTACGGGGGTAGTGCTACATATGTATGTGAGTTATAGACCATAGATTGTAAGCTCCTTGAGGGAAGGGACTGATGGGAATGTACAATATATATGTGTAAAGCACTGTGTATGTTGACTGCATTATATAAGTACCTGTAATAAATAAATACCTGACTGTTCAGATATTTTTTTAACCACTATTGGGTTCTTTATGTGCTCAAACCTGCACTTTGCCCTTTACTCTCCTCCTCACCACCATGGCTCCTCTTTCAGGTGTAATAAAGGGATCCAGGTGACAGCATGTGTATGTTATCTCCTCACAGCTTAAGGACTAAAAACCCAAACCATCAAGAAAAGCCCGGAGCAAAAAGACAGAATGCCATAGGCGGAGGGCTGGGCATGACTGAGTGAACAGAGTATGTAATAAGAGAAGATTAACTATTGGCTAATGGAAATATAGAGGGGAGGGGTGAAGGCTAGATAAAAGGAAGACCCCGCCCCCTCTGAGTTAACACAGTGCAGGGGAAAGTTTCCAGCAGCATGTCAGCTAGCAGCAGCATGTCTTCTGTAGACAAACTTCTGGCACAGCGCAGGGAAAAGTTTCCAGCAACATGTCAGCTAGCAGCAGCATGTCTTCTGTAGACAAACTGAAAGTTTCCAGCAGCATGTCACCTAGCAGCAGCATGTCTTCTGTAGACAAAGCAGAGACAGCGTGGAGGCAAGGCGGTTAAGAAATCGGGGGGCGGGTCAGGTGCGCGGAGGTGGGACCAATCGGGTCCTGACCCCTCGGCTTCCAGGGACAGGTCACCTGGTGAGCTATCGTCCTGTGGTGAGGAGCTGGCTGGTGTTCTGTCAGAGGGTGAAGTGTGCAGCTCGGAGGAGGATCGGAGACCCGGACGGTCGGAGGCAGCGGTGGATTCGAGTGGATCGGCTGGTGTGAGTTCTTCCAGGCAGCCCGGTAAGTCCCTTTCAATTGTTTCTGCTGGGGGCCAGGAGGGGAATGGTGCCCAGGTGGGTATGTCGGCTGCGGGTGTGGGTTTTGCGGTGCAAGTTCGGGGTCAAGATGATGGACAGGCAGGGGGGGTGCGTTCCAGGATGGGGGAGGTGCACGGCCGGACGGGCTGCAGGGGTTTCTTGCGGGCATCAAATCCTTAGTCAGCCAATTTGAACAGGGGGATGGCGGGCGAGTCAGTCCGGCAGCGGCGTGGGTCCCGCCAACAGGGACGGCTGGGCCCGCTGCCGTGGTGGGGTCACCGGTTACACCTGCGGGGAATATTGGGGTGGGGGATGCTGTAGGGTTGGGTTCTGCAGCTGTGGCCACAAAAGAGGGTGGTGCGGTGGAACAGGCGGCAAGGCAGAATGTCATTAGGTTGGATGATGCTGCTAAATGTGAGATGTATGTGTGTTATGAGGCATTGCTGGGATCTCACCTGAAACCCGAAGTGAAGGAAAAGATATGGAAGGGTGAGTATGTGGAGATGTTCTCACTTCTGCCATTAGAGAAGTTTCATCTGGACAGGGTAAAACCGGATGATTCAAAAAAAGAGGATGAGGAGAAGAGGAGATATAGGCTGATCCCACGGACGTTTACAAACTGGTTGCAAGCGTTCTCCATCATGGCTAGTGTTATAGGGCAGAAGAACCCGGAACATTGTTCGGCACTATTTGGTTATCAGGACTCTATAGGGGAAGCATACAGAGTGTACGGGGGCACGGGGTGGCTCAGATATGATGAACAATTCAGGCAGAGGAGAGCGGTGAGGCCTGGTCTGCGGTGAGATAATAAGGACATAAGCTTATGGATGCGGTTGATGACGGCGCCGAGGGCTTCTAGTCAGTTTTTTCAGGGGGGGGGGGTGGAACCTCTTCCCCAGGACAATCGGCCGGGAAACAAAAGGGGGTGTGCTGGCAATATAATGAGGGCTCCTGCAAGTTTGGGGGGTCCTGTCGTTTCAAGCATGAGTGCTCCGGTTGCGGAGGCTCCCATACACAGGCTAGATGCTTTAAGGGAGGTAAGGGGCGGGCCGGGGACTCTGGGCAGAAAAGGGAGGACTCCGGTGATGGTGGAAAGGATGCGGCTGTTCCTCGGTAGGTATCCGGACAAGGGGGCGGCAAGGTTGTTGGAGCAAGGGTTTTCAGAGGGGTTTCGCATTCCATGTTCTTTGCAGGTTATTCCCCCGATCGCACGCAATCTGCGATCGGCCTTGCAGCAACCTGCAGTGGTCACGGAAAAGCTGCGCAAGGAGGTTGCTTTGGGCCGGATGGGGGGTCCTTTCCGGTCCCCTCCCCTGGTGAACTTGGTGGTCTCCCCGCTCGGGGTGGTACCTAAGAAGGAGCCCAACAAGTTCCGCCTCATTCACCACCTGTCTTTCCCGAAGGGCAGGTCGGTCAATGATGCTATTGATCCGGAAGCATGTACGGTCAGTTACACTTCCTTTGATGCTGCGGTGGGGTGGGTTCGCCAGTATGGCCAGGGGGCGCTGATGGCAAAAAACAGACATAGAGGCGGCGTTTAGATTGTTGCCTGTTCACCCGGATAGTTTTCACCTCCTGGGTTGTAAGTGGGACAATGAGTTCTATGTGGATAAGTGCTTGCCTATGGGATGCTCCATATCGTGCGCACTGTTCGAACAGTTCAGTTCGTTTGTGAAATGGGTGGTCAGGGATGTGTCGGGGGTGAATTCAATCATTCACTACTTGGACGATTTCCTTTGCGTGGGTCCGGCCTCATCCAGAATCTGCGCTGTGCTCCTGGCCACATTGGAGCACGTTGCAGAGCGGTTTGGGATACCATTGGCACCTGACAAAACGGAGGGACCTCGCACGGTTATCACGTTTTTGGGTATTGTCCTGGATTCGGAGGCCATGGAGTGCCGCCTACCATTGGACAAATTGGAGTCGCTCAAGACTGAGCTGAAGGTCATGATGGGGGTAAAGAAAGTGCAGCTTAGGGTTTTACAGTCGCTACTGGGAAAGCTCAATTTTGCGTGCCGCATTCTGCCAATGGGCAGGGTGTTTTGCAGACGGCTGTCGGCTAGCACGGCTGGGGTACGGTCCCCCACGCACTTTGTGAGTTTGGGCAGAGAACACAAGGCGGACTTGCGGGTTTGGCATTCATTCTTAGAGTCTTTCAATGGGAGAGCATTATGGATGTCGGGCCCTATTAGCAATTTTGATTTAGAACTATACACAGATGTGGCTGGGGGGGCAGGTTTTGGGGCTTACTTTCAGGGCAGGTGGAGTGCGGGCCCATGGCTGCAGTCCTGGATGGACGCTGGTTTCACCAAGAATTTGGTTCTGTTGGAACTGTTCCCGGTGGTGCTGGCGGTGGAGTTGTGGGGGGCGTGTTTCAGGGATCTGAAAGTGCGTTTTCATGGGGACAACCTGAGGGTAGTACAAGTCATCAACAAAGTGTCGGCATCTTCCCGTCCGGTGGTGCGTCTTCTGCACCATCTGGTGTTGAGATGTTTGCAGCTCAATGTGTTTGTGTATGCGGTGCACCTTCCGGGGGTGGACAATGTCATAGCTGATGCGCTGTCTCGCTTTCAGTGGGACAGGTTCCGAGAGTTGGCACCGGGGGCGGAGCAACGTGGGGTCCCTTGTCCAGGCTGGCTGTGGAAGATTCCGTTGGAATAGTGTCAGGTTGGATCAAAAAATCGGTGAGTACGGGCACATGGGGGGCGTATGAGAAGGTGTGTTTGGAATGGAAAGAGATGGTTTGGGAAGCAGGAGCGGATCCTGTGGGTCCCAATGTCAGGTTATTGGTGCTGTATTTCCTGGCTAGAAACATGGAGGCCCGTGTGTCCAGGTCCAGTTTGGGTAAGAAGATGGCAGGCTTGGCCTTTTTGTTCAAATGGCAAGGTTGCCCCGATTTTACAAAAGATTTTTGGGTGCGGCAGGCACTTTAGGGTTATGGGCGGGGGGGGCAGAAGCCGGATGGCAGGCGACCGGTTTCGTTTGCTCTCTTGGTCAAGATCATGGGGCAGTTACAGGGCTTATGTTCATCCCCATACGAAGTTTTGTTGTTCACGGTGGCATTCTCACTGGCATTCTTTGGAGCATTCAGAATAGGTGAGTTGGTCAGCCCGTCAAAAGCAGTACACGGGGGGTTGCTTGATAGCGAGGTGGGCTGGACGGAGCAAGGGGTGTCGCTGGTGTTGAGGAGGTCTAAGACGGACCAGATGGGCAGAGGTAAGTTGGTCCAGGTTTTTCCGGTCCCAGGTTCCCTGTTGTGCCCGGTAAGGGCTGTAAAAGGGTACTTGGAGGTGCGACCGTCGGGGGTGGGTTCCTTTTTGGTACACGAGGACGGAATCCCACTTTCAAGGTATCAGTTCATTGCGGTGTTCAGGAAGTCCCTTCGGGCTTTGGGACTCAAGGAAAATGAATTTTCCTCGCACTCTTTTAGGATCGGGGCAGCTACGGAGGCGGCCAGATGTGGGATGGATGAGGAGGCGGTTAAGAAGATAGGCCGCTGGGAATACAGGAGGTTCCGGTTATACGTACGCCCACAGCTACTGGTGGGACTGGAATAATGTGGGGGTACAAGTCATGGGGCGTTGTTTATGTTTTGGTTTGGGTTTCTGTTCGGATTGCTGGGAATATATAAGGGTGATGGGAGATTCTCATGGGGAATGTCTTCTTGCAATTACAGGTCAAATGCAGGCGTTGGTCTGGATACTGGGCCATTTGTTTGTTTTCTGGGGGGCTAAGAGAGCCGATGTTCGTCATGAGGGTCGGCAGCTGGGGTTCCCAAGACCGGAGGCGTGTGTCCGCTGGCTGGGAATTCCAGGAATGTTGTGGAGTAAGATAGTTCCGGAGGTGCACCGTTTTGCGCGTTTGGACAGGCCACCTGACGTTCTGGTACTGCACGTAGGTGGCAACGACTTGGGTTTCAGGTCCATGTCCAAGGTCCATGTCCAAGTCCAGAAGTGACTCAGGATATGAAGTCGGATTTCCTGAGGCTAAGGATGTCATTCCCGGACATGATTATCGTCTGGTCAGACATGGTGGCACGGGTAGAGTGGAGGGGGGCTAGGTCCGTGGCTGGAATCAACAGGGCCCGGAGGAAAATTAACCGAGACATGGGCAAGTTTGTGGTACAGAATGGTGGGTTGGTGGTCCGACATTTCGAATTGGAGGTGGATACATGGCGGTATCTACGAAGGGATGGGGTCCATCTGAACGATGTGGGGACTGATTTATGGTCTTTGGGTTTGCAGGATGGGATTCAACGAGCCCTTAAGGTTTGGAGGGGCACCAAAGGGTAAAGGTGTTTTCCCTTCGGTGCGGTGGCGGGTGTTTGGTCTTTGCGGGAGAAGGAAGTACCTTTTGAATAAGCAAGTGGTCAGGAACCATCTGTGGTATGGGTTCTGAGGATGGTTTCCAGCTAACAGGAATTTAGCTGGATGAGTTGGATAATGGGGGCACTGCGGTCAGTGGTTGTCTCTGAGTAGCTGATCGGCTTGAGGCCTATGACCATTGGTAAGGTACCGCAGTGTCCCGGGATAATAAGAATTTAATATGATGAGGAATATCGGGTTAATATGATTATGGCGAATTTGAGGTTCCTGCAAAGACCAACACTAGGGGGCAATATTTCTGTTATGTTTCTGGGTTTATGTGTTTTAATGGTTAAAGTTTTTGATAACTGATGGAACAGTTAAAAAAAATAAAGGAGGCTACTATGGCCATGTTTTACTCTAAAACAGCAATGTGTGGTCTCTTTGATTAAGATAAGTAAGGTATGGGGTATAATGTGGTGGGCAGTACTGGAATACATCGGTTTTACAATAGTCAAGAAAAGCCCGGAGCAAAAAGACAGAATGCCATAGGCGGAGGGCTGGGCATGACTGAGTGAACAGAGTATGTAATAAGAGAAGATTAACTATTGGCTAATGGAAATATAGAGGGGAGGGGTGAAGGCTAGATAAAAGGAAGACCCCGCCCCTCTGAGTTAACACAGCGCAGGGGAAAGTTTCCCACCCACCCTCCCTTATAAGCAATGTAGGAAGGAGGAATTTTAATGTGGTCACAGTATGGTTTTCTGTTGTCAATTTTTCTTTTCAGGTGGACGGATTGTCGTAGCAGTGGCGGGTGTTTGGTCTTTGCGGGAGAAGGAAGTACCTCGAATAAGCAAGTGGTCAGGAACCATCGGTGGTATGGGTTCTGAGGATGGTTTCCAGCTAACAGGAGTTTAGCTGGATGAGTTGGATAATGGGGGCACTGCGGTCAGTGGTCGTCTCTGAATAGCTGATCGGCTTGAGGCCTATGACCATTGGTAAGGTACCGCAGTGTCCCGGGATAAAAATAATTTAATATGATGAGGAATATCTAGTTAATATGATTATGGCGAATTTGAGGTTCCTTCAAAGACCAACACTAGGGGGCAATATTTCTGTTATGTTTCTGGGTTTATGTGTTTTGATGGTTAAAGTTTTTGATAACTGATGGAACAGTTAAAAAAAATAAAGGAGGCTGCTACGGCCATGTTTTACTCCAAAACAGCAATGTGTGGTCTCTTTGATTAAGATAAGTAAGGTATGGGGTATAATGTGGTGGGCAGTACTGGAATACATTGGTTTTACAATAGTCATGCAACAACCATGCAAATTCAGCTGAATGTGTCCGGTTCATGGGTAGTGCCTGCCAAACCTGATGGGGGGTATATTTTTTGCATTGCATGTGTAGCACACAGATCTCTGTCTTGCTTACCTTCACTTGCAGGATAGGACACACCATGCCACATGCCCAGTATCCTCCATGTTGTAGAGGGTGAGCGGTGTTAATAGTTTTTGGGCCCTGCAGCGAGTTACCTCCTTCCGTTGGTTCTTGTCCTAAGTGTAGGGAAAAGTCTATTCTCTCTCTTAAAGCGGAGCTCCGCCGGAAAAAAAAAAAATATTAAAAGCCAGCAGCTACAGCTACAGCAGCTGCTGGCTTTTAATATTTGGACACTTACCTGTCCTGGAGTCCAGCGACGTCCGCAGCAGAGGACGAGCGATCGCTCGTCACTCTGCTGCTCCCTCCGCCATCCTCGCTGAGGGAACCAGGAAGTGAAGCCTTACGGCTTCATGCCCGGTTCCCTACGGCGCATGCGCGAGTCGCGCTGCGCCGTTCTGATTTGTCCTCCTGTGTTCTGGGAGCCGAGCGTCTCCCAGAACACTACGGGAAGTCTGGGGGAAGTGACGTCACTCCCGCAGATTCCCGGAGAGCGGACTCCCGGATGTGGGTGAAAATACCTGTCTTAGACAGGTATCTTCACCCCCCTGAAAGGTGTCAATTGTGACACCGGAGGGGGGGAGGGTTCCAAATAGCAAAAGTTTGTATTTAGGGTGGAGCTCCACTTTAAAGAAGGCCAATGTCCAGACAGTGTTAAACTCCAACAGACGAGTTTATTTTCTCTTTGCTAGTAACTAAGTAGGAAAAGTTGAAGATGTAGATAGAGTTGGATAGGGAGGCAGATTCAGGCCCGCAGTACTTATTTACCCTTGTTGCCACTCAAGCCTGAGTGGGTTTTGCTCACCCGGATAGTTCCCTCTCACGGTCCTAGCAGCCGGAGTGGAGCACAAACAATTACTTTAGCTTTGTTTCTCCTAGGGACGTATTAGGAAGATCCTCTGTCACAGAACCTTTTAGCTCCTAAGTCCCGAAATTTCCAGCACTTGTAACTAGAGACCATAGGTGCCAATGGGGCACGTTACAAGAGCTTATGGTGTATCACAGAATCCTTCCCTCTGACAAGTAACCAGGCCTCTCCCGAGACGGCGACATCCTTCACCGATCCCCTTAGAAAGGTCCTCCCATGGTTGCCTCTCCTTCAGTGCGGGTCACCCTCCCACGGGCACCCTGGGATTCCGCTGCTTGGTTGTAGGCCTAAGGTAAAGGTACTGGGCCTACCTGGAATGATGGGACCTCGGGCTAAAGGTGCCCGGGACCCAGCACATCCACACGCACCCCTGGCCATGAGGGCCACCGAAGGGGGGGTACGTGCCGAGGATGAAGAAGACCCCCCGCACCAATGGCATCTGCCCCTTAAGTACCCTCTCCCGGCATGCACAGCAGGTAGACCACGCCCACTGCACAGCCACCGAGAAAGGACACCCAATCACACCGCAATGCCCCCTGTGGTTCAACCCGAGACTTGGGCAACAATGCCACCTACAGGTCAAAGGGGAACTATACACCCAGGCAACACCAAAGCAGAGCAGAGTTCAATTTAAGGAAATTAAATAGCCTGAGCCAAACTATTGCTCAGGCGACCCTCTAAATTTCAGGCATAGCGACCCCAAATTTGGGGGTCCGCTACATACACCCCCCTCCTGAATAAGCCACTGTCCCCAGTGGCTGGAATGGATGAGAAAATCCCCCTCAATCCTGAGTGGGTTTTGATCCGTTCCCAACTATGTACAGTACAATTTTTTTTTTTAAATGGTGCCTGAACCAAAACCTTGGGAATGGGACAGGGTAAGAAGAAAAAAAACATGTAGCAGTACACATCACAGTTTGTATAAAACACACAGTACATTACAATTGACCATTCCCCCCCTCCTAACATATCTACCCCAGCCATCCTCCGGTGGAGTTGATAGCAGATCACCTGCAGAGGGAGAGAAAAAAATAAACGTGCAATAAACACATCCTACTTCCTAACATATACAGAAGCAAGTCATCTCTCCGGAAAGAAATGACCATCTTCTGGAAGCATGAATTGCTAAGCCTAGCATCACTGAGCATATACTATAGGTCTGCAAACCACTACCACCTGGTGGCAGCACAAGTCACTACACTCTCAACAATTGCGCGTGGGAATGGATTTGCTGTATCGGAGTACTATCTCTTCCGGTAGGCCTCAATTTCAAAAATAAGTTCTCTGGGAACATAAGGATATTCCCATCCGTATTCCGTGGCAACCTTCTTGTTTAGGAGCCGTTGCAACCGGGTTATGGGCGGTATGGTTGCACGATCTCCTGCCCTAGGTAGAACAATGGCATCGGGGGCCCTTTTTATTGGTGCTAGTTCCAGCTGTGGCAGAGGTGGTCGCAACGGCAGACGTCCCTCTGTGGTAGCAGGTACAGACGATGCAGGTGCAGGCAGTGCGGGTATGGGAATAACTCCTTCCTTCAAAGCAGGGGCTTTCACTCGGGGTGTAGTTTCCCCAGAGTCCATGGGCGATCCCTCTCTAAGGCTGCGGGGTGAAGTCACTGGAATTCTATCCCAACCTTTTTTTAATGAAGACCTCATCAATCTCAAAGTCACCCCCCACATCGGACGATGAGTCCAGATCAGAAGTATCATACTCTTCTGCCGGCAAGTAACCTCTGGTGGACACAGACACATTGTCTCCAGAAGGTAAAAGTTCCCAGGGTTTGGCTGTCCACACATCCCCAGGAGCATGGGGTATGTGTTTCCTTCCCTTTCCCGGCAAACTTGCTATCACAGTTCCCACAGCCTCCTTACCGTCCCTGACGTAGATTTCTCGGAGATCCCTCCGCTCACGAAGTCCGGTTCTGGCAGGCGCTGGGACAGGCTTCGGCCGCGGGAGGCCTTTACGTAGCCCACCTTTCGCTTGGCGGGTCGTATGGAGGTCTCTGTGGTGAGGGAAGCAGCATCCGCTGTAGCATCCGACGCTGGCTCCTTAGTGGCCGGAACTCCATCTTGTACATCCGTTGCAGCCACGGTGATGCGCGTGGGCTTGGCTGTAGGGGCGTAGTTGTCGTCCTCAGAAGTAACAATCCCCGTGATACAATTGACCTGGTAGGCTCGGGGTGACTCGTGAGCTGGTCCGCCTCAAACAGAAATTCCCTGCAGGTCATACACCTTCCGAAAGGCCATATCTGTACAGTCAAACCACCGCATTTGGGACAGAGCATGCCCAGAGCCTCCACATCTCTACAAGTATAAAGGGCGAAGCGGGCCCTAGGCTTGAGCCGGATCCCTGTATCCATCAGGGGGGCAGTGAGGGGAGCAATGTCCATGGTAGAGGTAGTTGGGAACATCCGAGGTCCCAGTGCAATGGAAGTCCATGGGGTAGCAGACATTGCTTCTCCTTCACTAGTCCAGCTCGTACTGTCCCTTGACACCAATGCGCCACGTGCAACGCACAGTTGGTGGGGGCTCCTCCCCCTTTTCTCTTGCTGCACGTAGCTCGTGGGCTTTTCTTCAGCTAGGACACACCCACGAACTACGCAGTTAGAACGAAAATCAAAGTACAGGCCTGACCTCCATTTTCTCTAATAAAGTGACGCAGTCCAACTTTTCCTAAATGGACGATCTTCACAGAACACACAGACATGAGAGTAAAAATTGTCCAACTTGCAGGGGTAGCTGCAAAATCCCAGACTCGAGCCCTCACGTGTAGCACACAGATCCCTGTCCTGCTAGCCTTCACTTGCAGGATAGGACACACCATGCCACATGCCCAGAATCCTCCATGTTGTAGAGGGTGAGCGGTGTTAATAGTTTTTGGGTCCTGCAGCGAGTTGCCTCCTTCCGTTGGTTCTTGTCCCTAAGTGTAGGGAAAAGTCTATTCTCTCTCTTAAAGAAGGCCAATGTCCAGACAGTGCTAAACTCCAACAGACAAGTTTATTTTCTCTTTGCTAGTAACTTAGTAGGACAAGTTGAAGATAGAGATAGGGTTGGATAGGGAGGCAGGTTCAGGCACGCGGTACTTATTTACCCTTGTTGCTACTCAAGCCTGAGTGGGTTTTGCTCACCTGGATAGTTCCCTCTCACGGTCCTAGCAGCCGGAGTGGAGCACAAACAATTACTTTAGCTTTGTTTCTCCTAGGGACGTGTTAGGAAGATCCTCTGCCACAGAACCTTTTAGCTCCTAAGTCCTGAAATTTCCAGCACTTGTAACTAGAGACCATAGGTGCCAATGGGGCACGTTACAAGAGCTTATGGTGTATCACAGAATCCTTCCCTCTGACAGGTAACCAGGCCGCTCCCGAGACAGCGACATACTTCACCGATCCCCTTAGAAAGGTCCTCCCATGGTTGCTTCTCCTTCAGAGCGGGTCACCCTCCCACGGGCACCCTGGGATTCCGCTGCTTGGTTGTAGGCCTCAGTTAAAGGTACTGGGCCTACCTGGAACGATGGGGCCTCGGGCTTAAGGTGCCCGGGACCCAGCACATCCACACGCACCCCTGGCCATGAGGGCCACAGAAGGTGGGGTACGTGACGAGGACGAAGAAGACCCCCCCCCGCACCAATGGTGTCTGCCCCTTAAGTACCCTCTCCCGGCATGCACAGCAGATAGACCACGCCCACTGCACAGCCGCCGAGAGAGGACACCCAATCACACCGCAATGCCACCTGTGGTTCGACCCGAGACCTGGGCAACAATGCCACCTACAGGTCAAAGTGGAACTATACACCCAGGCAGCACCAAGGCAGAGCAGAGTCCAATTTAAGGAAATTAAATAGCCTGAGCCAAAATATTGCTCAGGCGACCCTCTAAACTTCAGGCATAGCGACCCCAAATTTGGGGGTCCGCTACACATGTATTCACCCCAGTCCACTGCCTTTGTAGCTTAAGGGGGGAGTGGTTTGGGGGCAGTAAAAAATCAGCTCAGTGGTGTATTTTTAACCCCCCCAATTGCAAGTGTAAGCAGCAACTCCTGTGTGAATAAAGCCTGCAAATACTGTTCCTTTTTAACTTCTTATGAACTCCATCTACCCCTTCTCCCATCAGCTGTTTTTTTTTCTTTTTTTTTTGCCAACATCTACATTTTTTATACTGTTCATTTGTAAATTATTATTTTTTTTTCATGTTTTCATCTTTTGTTTTTATAATGTCCCATTAAAAAAATTACATATACCGGTAATTAAAATAGAAAATCTTTACTTTATTTGTAAATGTAAATGTGCTAGGGAGAAACATCCACTATGTCTATGTAATGCTTTCTGAAAAAACAGAAAAATAATAAATAAATCACACATAGTGGATGACTGCAAAGTTTCAGAGCACCCGTAAAATCAAACTATACATCTCTAAACCAAGCCGTGTTTGACAGATGCAGATTATTACTTTTCTTGATGAAAGTCGACCACCAAAGTACTTTAAGCTATTTGTACATAGAGAATCTTCAAAAGGAGTGTGTTTCTCATTAAATAGATTTTATTTAGAATTCTTTCCAATGTATAACAGCTGTTATTATAAGGTGGAGGATACTAAGATAAAGACATCCATTGCTGCCCTGTGCTATATATAGTGTTGCCACCTTTTCTTTAAGCCATACCCGAACACTTTTACGGCGCTTTGCAATTTTTGTTTTTTAAGGTCAGAGTCCCCATATATCAGCAAACCCCCCTTAGAGACCAACTGTTGGCTTCTAAGGGGGATCACTGATATAATGGGACTCTGATCTAATGGGTATCTGTAAGAGGGGGTGCTAATATAAGGTTACTCTGATATAATGGGGGTCTCTCTCAAATATGGGGTGCTGACTGCTGACCACCCCCTTATAACAGCACCATCTGCCCTTTCTGTAAATATGTCTACCACCTTACCGGCAAGAGGGACTCTGCAGCCACTGCAAGCATGTGTGTGGGAGGGTGGAAGCCGGCGGGAGTTAGGGGGTGGAGCTGAAAGATGGAGCGGAAAATCCCATGTGTGCTGTGAAAGAGTCATCTGTTGCTTGAAAACCAGCGGTCCTTGCAACCAATGGTTGCAAAGCAGATAATTTGGTCGAGTGGAGGGTTGGCGAGCACTGGCGGGGGAAAGGGCAGAGCAGAGAGCACACTGAACAGTAAGAGCAAGGCGCAGCCAACAGGAATTTCTGAGGATACCCTGCTGAGTTCCCTCACGGCACTAGGACAAATTTACTGTACCTGACTGGACTTGAGGGGTGTCCAAACTTTTCACCTTCCTGGGCCATATTTGATAAAGAGGCATTGTCTTGGGCCACACATAAAATACACTAACAATAAATCTGGGTGCACAAGATTCAAATATCATCTGGTTCAGAAGGAACTGGCTGACATTTGGACTTTGTGTACAGCTGCCTGCCTCACAACTGGCTTCTTTCGAATGTGCATGCTGGAAAACCAGCATCCGACCAGTAGCGGAACAGCGATGGCAGCCAATTGCTGTGAGTGCTGATCTGGGTGTTCTGACAGGGGGGCAGTTCCCCTGAGCATAAAAAGTTGGGTAGATCGAAAGTTAGCAATTGAATTTCAACTACGTGCTGTGTGGGGATGTAGAAGGGGGGGTTGTGTGCAGGGGGCACAACTGAAATCTGGGGGGGACGGTGCAGCCCACCCAAGCACCCTCCCGCAAAATCCAGCCATGTGGGATTTACTTGCCTGGAGCTAGCTGGGGGACCCTGCATTCAGTGCTGTCTGTGCTATTGCAAACAGGGCAACCCGACATCCCTCCAGGGGTGCCTGAGCCTGATTTGTTGTCAATGCCTCTGCCGCCACAGCTGCTACTGCAAACACGGCATCCCCAGCATCTCTCCAGACATGAATGGGCCTGACTTGTCCATGTTGGGTACCGAGGGTGCTAAAATTGCCTGGCATCCCTCCAGATGTTCCCTGGGCCACATGCTTAACACTCTTGGGCCGCATGCGACCCATGGGTCACAGGTTGCACAACAGGTTGGGCACCCCTGCTGTACACATTCAGCTTCACATCCTCAGAATGCATGCTCAATCTCTCTCTCTGCTCGCTGTGTTGTACAGAAGAGAACCTCCTATTCCTGTCAGCAGCCCTGGAGGGTTCCAGCACAGTGCATGCTGGGTTGGTGACCTCATCAGGTGGCTCTGACCCTAACCTATTTAAGTAATGTGAAACTGCAGAGCAGGCCTTCGTCGTGGATCGTTTTTTTTTTTCCTTTTTCGGGTACGGCGGTGCAGCGGGTGTCGTGATTGACGATGGATCTACATTGGAGGACATTTTTTTAAGACAGAAATTTTCAAAAACTGCCTCCTGTCTTTATTATTTACACTTTTTTTTTTTGGTGAATGGGTAGGGGTACCTATTCTGATAAGCCCCCTGCCTGTATACCCCCACAACCACTGCTCAGAGCCAGGGTGGCTTTGGCCAATTATGGCTCAGGGGGTTTAGTACACGCCCCACACTATATAAGGCCGCCGGCTTGGCGGCCTTGTGTAGTGTGTTGGAGTTGTTTAAAGTAAAGAAACAGAGACAGTGTAATTTGATTTGAGGTCGATAGAGCAGGCAGGCGAGTCAGTTAGCTGCAGTTACAGTGTGTAGAGGATATATATGCATCCTAGGTGTTGTGTATATATATATTTATACACTGTATTCAGGTTAGCTAGATCCGTTCCTGTTATTCTTTATACTGTGACAGGCAGGCAGTTGATTGTGCTAGCTGCAACAGTGTTTCACTTAGTGTACTGTGTGCTTTGCATAGCGTTCACCTAAATCTTACCTGAATACAGTTAGTGGTGTTCTGATAATAAAACCACAGGCAGGGAGCTGCATTCATTTAATGTAGTATACTTCTGTTCTTTGCACAGTGTTCACTTAAAGGAACCTGAGTACAATTTGTGGTGTTCTCATAATAAAACCACAGGCAGAGAGCTGAACAGGTCTGAACAGGTGCACAGACAGCAAAACAAATGTTACAGGGGTGATAACCCTTCCCTAATCCCTATGTTTTCCAAAAAGCTTAAAAATTGATTTTTTGGCTGGAACTACACTTAAAAAATTTACCTGTTCCAAATTACAAACAGATTCTACTTAAGAACAAACCTACAGTCCCTGTCTTGTTTGCACTGCCTGTATACTGCCGTTCAGAGTATATAGGGCCTTTTTTTAATTTGGGTGCGGGGTTCCCCTTAATATCCATACAAGACCCAAAGGGGCTGTTAGTGGGCTGGGGGGGGGGTACCCATGCCATTTTTCTCAATGATTTTCATCTGTATTGCCGGGACCAGACATTACATTAAAGCCGCAAGCAGTTTTAAGTGACTTTTTTTCCTTTTAGAAATGTCATTTTGTGCAGGGACAGTTCTAAACACGGAAAACACGTGCCACTTCACAGGCATACTTTAGACACCCCCCAGGTACGATATTTAAAGGAATATTTCACTTTTTTTTTTTCACTTTAAGCATCATTAAAATCACTGCTCCTGAAAAAACTGCCCTTTTTAAAATGTCTTTTTGCATTGATACATGTCCCCTGGGGCAGGACCCGGGTCCCCAAACCCTTTTTAGGGCAATAACTTGCATATTAGCCTTTATAATTAACACTTTTGATTTCGAACGTTCAAGTCCATTGTATTTAATAGGGTTCTAAAGTTCACGCAAACTTTCGGTCCGTTCGCAGGTTCTGGTGCGAACCGAACCGGTGAGTGTTCGGCTCATCCCTACTGTGCAGCGTGCAGTGATTGTGGGGCTGTTCCAGTGTTTGCTTAATGGGAGAATAGGCGATGTTTGGGCTGAACTTTTGCTTGGCTCGCACTGTTCGCCCAACTCTAGTGTTAGTTCACAAAATTTTGAACTCACTGAAGTTTCATCAACAATTACACTACTAATGGCTACCTTGCTTGTGTCTTGGTGTTAAATTCTGAATCCCTTTTGAAATTCACTGTACCCCACAATTATACCTTCCTTTGCACAAGCATCCCATTTTGTAAATTTTTCTTTTGGGATGTGCACATAGGCTTGGCTTCCAAAACTTTTTAGATGGTTCAAATTCAGGGCTTTTCCATTCCACAGTTCAGTTTTCCCAGTTGATTTTCCTGGTAGTCGATTTTGGAGATAGCATGCGGTCCGAATTGCATCCTCTCAGTAAGTGGTTGGCATATCTACCACTCTCACATAGAGTATGGTTCATTCTTTCTGCAACCCTGTTGTTCTGGGTTGTATGGTACAGTAGTTTGAAATATTATGCCATGCTTTCTGAAACTCGCCTGTGTGTTATCACCTGTAAATTCAGTGCCATTATCTGTGCGCAAAATACTCGGCATTTTGCCAAATTTCTTGCTTACTTGAGCAAAATACTGTTAAAGTTCCTCTGGTACTTCACCTTTGTAATGTAACGGATATAGTGTAGTTTACCTGAAGTAATCATCTATAAAAGTGAGAAAATGCCTCTTCTTTCCTGGAATCAATTTTTCCATTGGACCACAAAGATCTGAAGGTATTAAGTCCAGAGGTTTGTTAGATCTGCTGTTACTCTGCTTTGGAAAAGCTTTTCTTGTAATTTTCGCTTTTATACAGCAGGTGTATTTCATTGTTTGATCACATGGGCTCATTTTTATTCCAATTGCATAGTCATTCTCAGTTAATTTCTTTATTATATCAGGACTTATGTGCCCTAGTCATCAGCACCATGTGTAAATGTAGTTTGAATGCTTTTCCTCGTTGGGGTTGTCAACCCACCTCATTGCAGCTCAGTTGATACAGTTCATCTGTACTTTTATCTTTTGCAAATTAAATACCCCTTTTTGTGATGGCACAACTGTCATCTTGGAAGGCCACTTGCTTTGTTTTGTGAGCTTTTTCACTGACAAAAGATTAGTTTTAAGAGCAGGGACATAGGGAATATTTTTAACAGGTCTCTCTCTGGTGACCCTCTGGGAAATAGGACAGTAAAAAAAAAGTTTCCTATTCCTTCTGATTCCATTATTTGCCCATTAGCTGAAGATTTTTTCTGAATTATTCTGCTCAAGGTAAATAAAGAAATTTCTATTATAGTGTAGCGGGGGTCTAAATTTAGGGGGTACACCTGGGTGGTAGTATGACCCAGGTGTGTATAAATCATATGAGGATTTGGACCATTTTAAGTCATGGAGGACTTTGGTGGTGTACTATCCTCCTTGGCCTGGGGGTGGCAGTGTTCCCAAAGGTCGAGGTAGAATCACTGCCGCAGTGCTGTCCTTTTTGTCCCGTTCCGGCGGTGGTACAGCGGGGGCGGAGAACCTGCTGTGGCGTCACGGGAGGAGATAAAGGGGAGAGACACCCTCGCCACGAGGTCTTCTGCATCCGGCGGCCAGGCACCTTAGGACTGGGTGCGGCCGGTCTGGAGTTCCAGCCCAGGTGCCCATGGCCTGGTCGGAGCAGTGTTAGCGTCCATCTCAGGCACCTTAAGCCTGGGGTGAGGTACTACACCGGAGGCCTGGGGCCCAGTGACCTCGACTGGGCTCCGCAAGAGCGGATGAGTCCGAGGGACCCTGAGGTGGATGGGGCCCATGTCTGAGGTGAGGAGGCCGGAGAGGTTACCCGTCTGAAGAGCCAAGAGCTGCATCAACCCGGTGACGGAGGGGCCTCTGGTAACTCCCTTGGAGGGACATCTTCCCCCTGACAGGGGCCACAATGCAGCGAAGGTACTCCAGTTCATGTTCTCCAGAGTCGCTGGTAGAGACTCAAAAGTTTCAAGTTTCTCTCTTTAGCCGATGGCTATAGCAACCGCTGGTGAAACCACAGTGGTTTAGTTTATTATCAGGACAGTGCCTCGACCTGCTCACCCCACCGTATTGAACTGTTTATGGGTCCCAACCAGTCGGCTGACAAAGAACTGTTTAATTGTGTGCTACAATAAAACGAGTGTTGGATCCTTATCGGTGTGTGGTACTCTGGTTAATGGGAGCGAAGGGAAGTGTCAGCACAGAAGGACTTGGTATTCCTGCAGAAACACACAGGCCCGAGGAAAACAATAGGTACTGGCCTTCACCTCACCCGCTGCAATGGGGAGGACATGGGCCGTAGCGCATCTCACTCTCACATACAAGATACCCCTAGAAAAGAGCTATCGGAAAACCGATTCACAAGAGGAGGGAGTGAGGCCGCTACAATTGTTATGTCACTCATAGCACCTGAATCAACACACCATGCTTGCAAAGATGAGGTGCAACTTTTGGATTGAAAAACATATTAATTATGTGAAGCAAAATCAGTTTCTTCCTTCACACTTTTGGCTCTTTGTAGTTTAGCTTGTTTTGCATTCTAGCTTTCCAGATTCTACAATCTGCTTTTAAATTACTTTATTTCTTGCACACGAAGCATTCACGTGTTTCTTGTTGCATTTTACCGTTTTTATGCCTATTTTTCATCTTTAAAGCAGGTCTGCGACAGAAGCACAGTCACTTTTAATGCTTTCTGTTTTACGCTTATATTCATCCACAAGCTTGCCCTTAACGAGAGGCTCCTTTTGGCAGCGGGCAGACATACCGGTGGACTTGGCGGGGTCCATATACCTGCTGTCTATTTGAGATAGGCTGTGTACTCTAATTAGATGGTGTGAGGATGAAAGTTTAGATGGCCTAGTCTGATCCATGTTTGGATGGTCCACTCTTTAATATTGACTATCCACACCTTATATGCCCTCTTCATCATTGACTGCTGTTATATATTCATATGCTTTTTTGAAATTATGAACCTTGTTTCCCCCATCTTTGGCATTTTTGTCCATCACCATATGTCCTATTTTTGCTGTTGTAACTAAGAATACTGCCTGGTCCCATCATTTGTGCTGCGGTTTTGTCGCATCTGGTGTGCTCCTATGCCCACCCCAGGCATTATGGGCTGGACTGCCGATCACTTAGTTTGACTAGTATATTCAAGTCTATGTCCTGAGTAGGGGTGAGCTTCGAGTTCGAGTCAAACCCATGTTCGACTCGAACATCGACTGTTCGGCTGTTCTCCGAATTTCGAACATTATGGGCCGTTCGCCCCAAATTCGAGTGGCGCGTCACGGCCCATAATTCACTGCGGCATTGCAGTGCATTGTTGGCTGATGATTGGCTAAGCATGCACTATGACCCGCATGCTTGGCCAATCACAGCGCCGTAAGTACAGAGAGCCGTAATTGGCCAAAGCCAGGGTGGCTTTGGCCAATCATGGCTCAGAGGAGTAGGTACACGCCCCACACTATATAAGGCCGCCGGATTGGCGGCCTTGTGTAGTGTGTTGCGGCGTTGGTTAAAAGAGAGAGAGAGAGAGACAGTGTAATTTGATTTGAGTTAGATAGAGCAGGCAGGCGAGTCAGTTAGCTGCAGTTACAGTGTGTAGAGGATATATATGCATCCTAGGTGTTGTATATATATTTTCACACTGTATTCAGTTTAGCTAGATCCGGTCCTGTTATTCTCTATACTAACAGGCAGGCAGGTGATTGTGCTAGCTGCAGTATTTTCACTTAGTGTACTGTGTCCTTTGCACAGCGTTCACCTAAAGGTACCTGAATACAATTGGTGGTGTTCTCATACTAATACCGCAAGCAGGGAGCTACAAGTATTTTAACTTGGTGTGCTGTGTCCTTTGTACAGGGTGCACGATTGGATATCCTATGGATACTAATCCAATGGTTTTTTCCATCGGAAATCCGATTAAACTGTCTTTCATCAGTCTTGCCCACACACCATCAGTCAAAAAACTGACCGTTTCAAACGCGGTGACGTAAAACACTCCGATGAGCCGAGAAAAATTAAGTTCAATGCTTCTGAGCATGAGTCGACTTGATTCTGAGCATGCGTGGGTTTTTTATCCGATGGAGTTCTCCACAGACGATATTAATTTGCTATCGGTTTTTTAACCATCGGATAAATTTAAAACATGTTCTATTTTTAAACACCGATGGAAAAAAGCCCGATGGGGCCCATACACGATCGGTTTGTCCGATGAAAACAGTCCATCGGACTGTTTTCATCGGTAAAACCTATCGTGTGTACACGGCTTTAAGGTACCTGAATACAATTGGTGGTGTTCTCATACTAATACCACAGGCAGGGAGCTGCAGTATTTTCAGTTAGTGGTCCATATTGCCGGGACCACACATTACATTAAAGCCGCAAGCAGTTTTAAATGACTTTTTTTTCCTTTTATAAATGTCATTTTGTACAGGGACAGTTCTAAACACGGGAAACATGTGCCACTTCATAGGCATACTATAGACACCCCCCAGGTACGATATTTAAAGGAATATTTCACTTTTGTTTTTTCACTTTAGGCATCATTAAAATCACTGCTCCCGAAAAAACTGTAGTTTTTAAAAAAACTTTTTTTGCATTGATAAATGCCCCCTGGGGCAGGACCCGGGTCCCCAAACCCTTTTTAGGACAATAACTTGCATATTAGCCTTTATAATTAGCACTTTTGATTTCAAATGTTTGAGTCCCATAGACTTTAATGGGGTTCTAAAGTTTGCGCAAACTTTCGGTCCGTTCGCAGGTTCTGGTGCGAACCGAACAGGGGGGTGTTTGGCTCATCCCTAGTCCTGAGAAAGCCTGTTCTTTTGGCAAAATGTCGACCTTACAGACAATACGAGACCTATGGTTTCAAAATGTGTGTATCGTGCCAACCATATACAGTGTTTTATTGTTTGTATTGTAAATCTCCCCCCCTCCCCTACAATTTTGAGAGGGGGACTCTTTTTCTATGTAACACATAATTTTAAAGTTGTATAATAAAATATTTTGTAATATTTTAACACATGTCCACTCTGTGCCCGTTATAGTCCTCTATTGTAGGGTATGGGGGGTTCCCCGGTATTTACCAAATTTTTTGTTTGCCCTTAACATATTCCAATGTCGTTTCATCATCTGGACATGCATCAAGTGCTGTGACGAGCGTTTCATAACTTTCTGGTAAACCACTTGGTAATAGTGATAAGACATAAAAATCTTTTATTTCTTCTCCTATACCTCTAAGGCATACAAAAGAAAATATCCCTCAAGTGTTTTTGGGTACTTAATAGAGTGAGAGCCATTGGGTTCTGGGAAGCATCCAACTTTATCTCTACTGGATATCTGGGCGCTGTTCTGGGGATCGGAATAATTTTCTCCACTATTTATAGTCTTTTTTGAGCACAAGAGCATTTGTATTTATTGGACTTGTTTGCTTTGATTTTTCACTTTTATTTGGTATTTTAACACTTTTATATTTTATCACATGGAATACACTTATACACAGTTGATTATGTCTAATATGTTTTGATAGCACCTCACATCATATATTGTTGCTTACGGTAGGTTTTATTACTGGAACATTGTGCTGGCTGCTTTTTCTCTCTTTTCCGCATGCATTTACGGGAGTGACGTCATGGGGCTCCGGCAAGTCAGAGCCGGAGTCCACTGCCCCGGAAGGAAGAGGCTTTGTTTGCAGGTAAGTGTCACATTTGCAGGTAAGCGTCACATGATGTGCTAGTATGTGATGCATGCTAGCACATTATGTTTTTACTTTGCAGGGTAAAAGAAAGGAAGTAAAACCCATCAGGGTTTACTTCCTCTTTAAGCTGCCAGTGGATGATGCCAAGTCAGCAGGTGACCTCACTTATTGGATAGACTGGGTCTAAGGAGGTAGGTCAATACATAAAACAGCATTTAAAACAGAACACATATTATTCATAAATACAGCACCCAGAGCACATACAAACTACACGCAGTCAGAGCACACACTTTCACAGCACGCTTAGACAGAACACAAACTACACATGCAGAAAAAGCACTCACAGACACAGAAAACACATGGTGACACAGTTAGGAAATATACTGTACATAAGACTAAATTATTTTAGTGGCACTCCAAAAAAATATTTTTAAATGATATTTGCCCTTTTTGTTTTCTTTTTTTCCCCCCTTTTTTTTATTTTTACCTTCATAATCAATAATAAAAGACAAACACACAAAAAAAAAAAAAAAACACAACCCAACCCCACCAGTAGGAAATGTGGAGGTTCAGCAAATCACCAGTATTAAGTCAATCCTGATGCAAATAGGGTCTTTCCTTCTTCCGAAAATTTAAAGATATTCCAAGAATCCCAGGTTTGCAAATAAATCTCATATCGATTTTGTCCCAATAATACCAACTCTTCCATCTTATTTACCTCTTCAATTCTTGTAAGCCATGAGGATATTGTAGGAGGTCTCACGTATCTCCATTGCCGTGCAATACACGACATAGCAGCATTAAAAAAAATGACGTAGAATTGATTTATTATTTATATTCTTTCCCCGGTACGCTAGAAACATGTAACAAAAAAAGAGCTGGGTCTTCAGGGAGGGTATAGTCTGTAAATTTCTGTGAAATTCGATATACCTCCTTCCAGAAGTGTTCCAGCTTCGGGCATGCCCAAAAAATATGAAGTAAAGTCCCCCTCTCTATTTGGCATCTTCAACATTTATCCAAGATCAAAGGTGAGTATTTATGAAGTAGTGAGGGTGTACGATACCATCTCGTCATAATTTTAAAATTTGTTTCCTGTGCCCGAGTACATATTGATGATTTTAGAACGTTATATATAATCTGCTTTTGTTGTAAAGGAGAGAAAGACCTTTCTAATACCGTTTCCCATTTCTTTAAAAAAGGGGGGACATACTCGTCTGGGGGCACCATTAATAACGCATATATTTGTGAAAGTGTATGAGAACATCTCCTCACATAATTTTTCTAAGGTAGTCATTGGTCTTTGAAATCTGTCCGGGGGTGGTACTGTTTTAAAAAAATGTCGTAGCTGAACTCCACTCCAGAGGTCCAGACCAAAATGGTCATTTACTGAGGTCAGGGTAGCGAGTGAAGGCCACGTCGCAGATTGTGCAAAATGCGACGCCTGGTAGCATTGTGACTCTAACAATTTCCTAAAAGGTCCATCTTGCAGTCCCGGTAGAAAGCGAGGGTTCCCCAGTATAGGGTAAAGAGGGGAATATGCGGATGATAATCGAGTAGTCGTGCATATCCGGGAACATATCTGCAAGGTAGGCCCCAAGGTTGGATGCTTTTTGAGAGCCACCTCAAGATCTCCAAAAACACCAACCCGCCCGTCTCAATGGGACCCTACATTGTGATTGCTCAATCTTAGGCCATAATTTGAGTTCTGTATGCCTGCACCAGTCTATTACTCTCCCCATATGGCCCACCTGATAATATTTCTGCATATCCGGGACTGCTAAACCACCGTGTTGCTTAGGCATGGTCATTAATCTTCGTTGTAGTCTAGGCCTCTTATAATTCCAGATAAATTTGGTTATCAGCACATTAATCTGTTTGAAAAATTCTGAGGGAATATGAATCGGTAATGTTTAAAACAGATAGGTAAATTTGGGCAGGATTTTTGTTTTATCCATTTGTTCGAAACAAGGAAAAATATGTTTTGGCTGGAGTTATTTTATATCTGATGCTAGAGTACATATCACAAGGTCCACTATATATGAGAGACAGCAAGGATCCTCTGTGTGTTTGGGAATATATGTCTTGTGTTATTAAAAGCTAAGGAAAAGTTTTTTTTGCCCCACCAAATTATTCATAGGTGATAACTGGGTCGGGAGCAATGCCAAAAGGAAAACACTTAAATATTTGGTGTCTTATAGAAGTTTATAGCATGTTTATTAATCTCCAGACTGTCCACTACAATCCAGGGTCCAGGATGATGGTAGCCTTGGATACCGCCAAGGCATTTGATTCCGTCGAGTGGCGTTACCTGTGGACCTGTTTGGGCAAGTTTGGTTTGGGGCCCAGATTTATAAAATGGATTCAACTTCTCTATCAGAGTCCAGTGGCCAGGGTTCTGGCCAATGGCTGGCCCTCAGATCAGTTCTCTCTCTCCAGGGGTACTAGGCAGGGGTGTCCCCTGTTGCCGCTGCTGTATGCATTGGCAGCGGAGCCACTCGCCATAGCGATTCACGCTCACACAGGGATAGTGGGACTGCACAGGGGGGAGGTCATGGAAAAAATCAGCACATATGCGGATGACACACTTTTGTATCTAGATGACTCGAGCAATTTTACTACCACTAGCTCTGGCCTTAATAGAACGATTTGGCTCATTATCGGGACTGCGGATTAACTGGGACAAGTCCCAGATACTCCTCTTAGATAGTTTCCCACCACCCAGAGATAGGGCCATGCTCCCCCTGCAGAGGGTGGATAGTATTAAATACTTAGGAATTCGGACCACTAGAGACCCGGCGGACTATGTCCCGCTTAATATAACACTGTTATATGACATGCTTAAGCAGAAGATGCAGGTGTGGGCTCGCCTTTCACTGGGTGTTAAGCCTCGTACACACGTCTGGTTTTCTCGGCAAGAAACCTCAACTGTTGGGAGAGCTTTCTTGCCGAGAAAACCGTGCGTGTGTACGAGGCTTTCAGGTTTCTCGTCAAGAAAACTGCCCAGAATCTCGACGAGAAAAAAAGACCTGCTTTCTTTTTTCTCATCGGGAGTCTCAGTTTTCTAGTCGTGATACTCGTCAGACTGTATTTGGACGAGAAAGCCGTTCGTGTGTATGCTTTTCCGAGTCTTCAAAAACCGTGCATGGTCAGAATCAAGTATGAGACGGGAGCGCACCTTCTTGTAAAACTAGCGTTCGTAATGGAGATAGCACATTCGTCACGCTGTAACGAACTGAAAGCACAAAGACTGAAAAGCGCGAATCGTCTCTCACTATACTTTTACTAACACGCAGTAACACGAGATTAGCAAAAGCAGCCCAAGGGGTGGCGCCATGAGAATGGAACTTCCCCTTTATACTGCCGTCGTACGTGTTGTACATCACTGCGCTTTAGACTGATGAGATTTTGGATTGACAGTGTGTATGCAAGGAAAGCTTGACAAGAATCTCGTCAAGCTTGACAAGAAACCTGTGGAGAAAAACAACTTTTTTTTTGCCACGAGATTCTCGGCCGTGTGTACTAGGCTTCATGGGCCGCATAAATCTCATAAAAATGGTCCTGCTGCCAAAGATTTTGTACATGCTCTGGCACTCCCCAGTGTATCTGGTGCTCAAGCATTTCAAGTCAATGGAAGCTCTCCTAAAACCGTTTGTTTGGGGTAATAATAGGCACAAACTACCGTGGCACAAACTTAAAAACCCCACTGACCTTGCAGGAATGGCTCTGCCTGACTTTAATTTATACTACCTTGCAGCTCAACTATCGCAAATCTTCCATATAGACAAAGTAGACAGGGACAGATTTATCTGCTTCTTGTGCCCGAAATGGTTTCGGCCAACCTTGGATTCCCTGGTAGCGATAACTGGGGGGGCGGAGGGGGAGGTTAGGCCAATTGACCGTAGGACCCTTTTGTACCAGTACAGGAAAGTGTGGACTATAGCCTCGGACAAGCTACACGTGCCTTCTCTGCACGACTTCACCCCCCTGTGGCATAACGCAGCCCTTCCTGAATTTACTCTTATCCCAGATAGTGGCCTATGGAGCTCCAGAGGAGTCTTCTACCTGTCTCATATTACTTAAAATGGAAAACTAAAGTCCTTTGACTATCTGAAGTCTGAATTTGCATTACCTAACAGAATGTTTTTTAAATGCATACAGCTTTGCCATGCCTTCCGTACACAATTACCCTTAGATGACCTCTCTTTAGACAATAACCCTTTAATGGAAGCAATAAAGAAACCCTGAAGCCTCGTACACACGGCCGGGAATTCCGTCAGGAAAAAAACATCGGTTTTCCTGACGGGATTCCTGGCAAGCTTTCCTTGCCAAGCCGTGCATACAGACGGCCATCCAAAAGAACTGCCGTTCTTTTGAATGGCAAGAACGCGGTGACGTCATCGACTATGACGAGCCTGCGCTCGTCACATTCAATGCCGTCACCGCCATCTTGCTACACCCTACAATTTCCTTGTATGCTACCGCGCATGCGTCAAAGTCTTTTCGAGCATGCGTGGATTTACCTGGGGACAGGTAAGCATACACACTCACGGTTTTCTCTGCAGGAAACACTCTGCCGAGAATCCGGACGAGAAAATAGAGAGCAGGTTCTCTATTTTTCTCGTTGGGATTCCCGGCAGTTTTCTTGCCAAGAAAGCATACACACGCACGGTTTTCACGGCAAAAAGCTCTCCCCTTGCTGAGAAAACTGTGCGTGTGTACGAGGCTTGACCCTAAGAAGCTCATCTCTCAATTCTATACTATGCTATCACTCCCACCGGCAACCGTGGCGGCATATGCCCTGAAGACTAGGTGGGAGGGAGAGGCCGGCCCCATTGAGGAATACGAGTGGAGTGATGCCCTGGACACATGTAAATTGGTTTCTCCCAAAATTGTCTGACCGTTTAACCCAAATTTTCATAACACACAGAATTTCAAAGTATAAAAGCAGTCATTTCAGTGTCTATCCTATGTGTAATCCAGAGGCGGGGCACTTTTTTTCCACCTTCTGTGGATATGCCCCAAAATCCAAGCATTCTGGCTGCAAGTGGTAAGATTCCTGCACGACACGATGGGCTCTCCCATAACACTCCAGCCAAAACCGTGTCTCCTGGGAATCTTCCCGGACCCAGACTTCAATAAATTTACCAAGCTATTCCTGCATGAAACACTCTTTTCTGCACGGAAAGTCATAGCTAGAGTGTGGATGAGACCCAACCCTCCAAATGTCTCACACTGGATAGTGGAGGTTAATGCTGTCTTACCCTACAAGAAATTTATATACTCCCATAGAGGGTGTCCCTCCAAATACAAAAAAGTTTGGGACAGGTGGCTCAAGGCCTCTGAAACCTGTGTATAAATGGATAAGGTATATTTTGTTCCCTCTGTGTTTTCTGTTTGTTGCCCTAGAAAGATTGTATATTCTGGGTGGGGGCGGGGCCCTAAGCGGCAAAACGTGTTATCACCTTGATGTCTCCGACTGTTACTGGTACTGCTTATGTTGTCTCATGTTTATGCATACCCCACTAAGGAATGTTGCTGTATGATACTTTTAAGAGATACTGTACCCTGCATTTGACGTTTGTCATGATGGCCTTTTGTATATGTCATCTCTTCTTATCAAGAGAAAAAGACTTTGTTTGAGTAAAAAAAAAAGAAGTTTATAGCAGGCCATGGACAGTTCAAATCTCAGCCGGTTCAGAGGAGACTGACCAAAATTTGAACCATGTACGGGCAGGCTGATTGTACCCAAGTCAATCCATTGATCAACTTGGGTACAGCCAGCACGTTCGAGTTTTAGGATGCAGTTTTTGCCAGCTAGCAACAATCACTGTGAGCACATTAGGGATACCCCCATCAACCCGTGGTTGCAGGAAAGAAAATCACATCTATGGCCGGCTTAAGGGGTTGTGTTGACAGGCTTTTGTTCACTTCAACAGGTTTTGCATTTCATATACAAGTCTATGAATATGGCACTCCCACTTAAAGAAGGTCATAAGGAGGTCAACTGCAAGTCAAATGTACCTGTCTGTAAATTGTGAATAATCTCAGAAGCATCTCAAACTGATATCATACTGATGCCATAAACACAAGCCCAAAGCCTTTCGACACTGGCCCTATGGGAGACTCTTTGCCCAAGTGCGGCCAGTGCATGGAATCTTTTTGGATCTCTTTGTAAGCAAAAGCCATGGCCCCTGGATAAAAGTAAGCTTGGAGGGGGAGGGTGGGGTAGTTTATGTCAAGAGAGGGGGCAAAAATAATAACTTACTGTAGCAATACCCCTGTAGGGGCCGCTGGTTTAAAATTTGGGCCTGCCGTTACCTTACTGTTCACCACGTCCGTCTAGGGGTCTTCCTTGAAGAGTTGTTAATAAATGTCTGCACGAAACACTTAGGCTCTTTTTTTCAAGGGTTTATATCAAGAACTTCAGACAGAGGGATGGAGGGTTAGGCGAGATTCAGGTACCTTAGGTTTTGCGGATCACGGGTACTTTCCTTAATCCAGAGGAGCAACAACTTCCACACTGGATGTAGCATCCAACGGATAGGCCTCTCTCACTGACCTAGCAGCCGGTGCGAGCTCGTTCAAAAGTCTCTGCCACAGACTTGTTTCTTTACACACTTGGTAAAGTTCTGAAACATAACACACAGTGCCAGGATCTTTCAGCCAGGCCGGCAGCACTGTGAGGTAGATTTGATCCGGATGCGTCCTCTAATTGAGTCCTCAATTGCTCGGTCCCTTCCCGCAGGCAAGGCGACACAGGACCATCTCTGGATCAGTAGGCCCCAGTGACTCCTGGCCCTACTCTCAGTAACGGAGCCTCGGGGGGTCAGCAGGCCCCGAGGCAGAAAACTGCAAACACATCCCTGAGGCCAGGAGGGCCGTCAGGATCGGAAGACCCCACCAAAACGGTGTCTGCCCCTTAAGTACTCTCTCGCAGAATGCACAGCGGGGTGACCAATCCCACTGAGCTTCTTTTGGGCAAGAGGTACCCAATACATCCAGCCAGCTGTAGTTCCAACCTTGACCTGTGGTGACAATGACACCTAGAAGAAGGTGGAGAATGTGCAACTCAGCTGAACTGGAATAGAGACCCAAAATTTGGTACAATCATTCTGAGCTGAACTATAGCTCAGATAACTAAATTTACACTAGCGCCTACCCAATAGGAGCAGGGCGCTACATTACCTTTTAATGTTCAGCTTTTACTGGAGCAATCTTTTAAATGACTTAGGAGTGCTATGTAATAGAAGTTACCAATGAGAGTACCTAATGTGAATATCTCAGCATGATACACTCATTGGACACCAAACAAGAGTAGCTCTTTTAATTCCAATAGATATCTGAGGGTAAAATGAAGGTTAATGGATCCTGGTCATTTGATGTCAGCAGTACCGTTGCTTTCTAGAGAACCAAAAGGAAGTTACTGGCTTCTGGTGAAATAATGACAATGCAGCCACATGATCTTGTTGAGTGGTTCTTAGAGAAATTATTTCATTCACTAGTTCCTGCCAAGCTGTGAACAATGACATTAGTGGCTCCAGGAGAATAAATAGTGTCATCTGTGGTTCCTGGAAACCTGATGCCAGTGATGGTTGCAGCTCCTGCATAATTGATATTGGTGATGTCAGTGGTACTGGTGGTTTCAGGAGGACCAATGGCAGTGATGTCACTAGTTTATCATAAAACCACATTTTCCAGTTGATCAGATGTTGGTGCAATTATTTTAGTCACTGGTTCCTGCTGAACCATGACAAATGACCTCAGTGGCTGCCTGCCTTGTAAATAACTATGGAGACTGTCTTGTTGGGAAATAGGTTCCGTCATTGGTTTTCTTCATGGGAAATGTACATTTTAATTTTGAGAACAGAGTTTATTATATAGCACAAATAGATTCCTCTTTCTGTTAAAAGAGAAGTGGAAGCATTCTAAAATTATGACCACATTGCAAAATATTCCTTAAATTCCCCTGACTACTTCCCATGCTTTTTATAGTGTTTGAACTTAAAGGACCACTAAACCTGAAAAAAAATTGTATTTGGCCTTTCGATTCTGATCATATTGGCCTGGATGAAAAACTGAAGTCTTAAAGGTACTGTAAACCCTTACATATACTGTACGTAGTGAAGTAACTGGCCACATAGATGAAACAAATAAGTTCTTAGTTTGAAGTGCAGTATTTATACAGCATGCCTGAGCTTCCAGAAAGCAGGGGGCAGGGAGCTGTAGTTACAGTCTGCAGAGCTCAGTGAGGAGAGCTGATTGGAGGTAAAGGACATCACCCCTCCCCCTTCACACAGCATACAGGAACAGAGCTGTGGCTGTCAAGCAGCTGGAGCTCTCTCCCCATCACCTTTTTTTCTCTTGGTGTCAGAAGAACTTGTCAGAAGTGTCTCATGCAGACAGCAGATAGAAATGACACTTGGTGCTCTGGTTTGAGACAAGTACACACTATAGAGGGATATGCTTTGTTCGTATTTCATGTCTGAGGTTTACAACCACTCTAAAGCCAAAACGTATCGTTTTTTTTATTTGAATGTAGCACCTCCATTCTCTTTAAAGTGGTTGTAAACCCTTACAGACCACTTTTCACTACAGGTAAGCCTATAATAAGGCTTACCTGTAGCTACCGTGGATATCTCCTAAGCCTGCACGGTATAGCAGATATCCACTGTATCAGCATGTGACAACGTCATTGGCACATGCTTCGGCTGATGTGCCGTTACCGGCTGCTCCCGCGCGCATGCGTGGGAGTGACATCATCATGGCTCTGGCCAATCACAGCGCCGGAGCCCGCGATAGCCTGAAGTAACTCCAGGAGACATGTTGCCAGGCAAAGCAGTGTGTCGGGACCGCTGCGGGGGCTTCGATCTAAGGTGAGTATTTCATAATGAGCTAGTATGCTATGCATAGTTTTTTTTTTTTCCATGGGTTTACAACCACTTTAACAGCAGCAGCGTTAGTGATCTTCCTGATGCTTTCCCAGCCATATTAGGAGTTCCTCCTTAATGAGTCTAGTAAGAAAGCCAGCAACTCCAAATCCATGAGAAAAGTTTATTAGTTTATTATTGTTTAACCACTTAAGGACTGCCGCACGACGATATAAGTCGACAGAATGGCACGGCTGGGCACAAGGGCGTACAGGTACGTTCCCTTTAAGATCCCAGCCGTGGGTCGCGCGCGCGCCGCCACCGGCACGCTCGCAACCCGGTCCGAAGCTCCATGACCGCGCCCGCGGACCTGATCGCCGCCGGTGTCCCGCGATTGGGTCACAGAGCTGAAGAACGGGGAGAGGTAAGTGTAAACAAACCTTTCCCCATTCTTCCTAGTGGCATGTCAGTGATCGTCTGTTCCCTGTCATAGGGAACGACGATCAGTGACGTCACACACCAAGCCACGCCCCCCTACAGTAAGAAGCACTCACTAGGGCACACTTAACCCCTACAGCGCCACCTAGAGTTTAACCCCTTCATTGCCAGTGTCATTTTCACAGTAATCAGTGCATTTTTATAGCACTGATCACTGTAAAAATGACAATGGTCCCAAAAATGTGTCAAAATTGTCTGATGTGTCCGCCATAATGTCGCAGTCACGATAAAAATCGCAGATTCCCACCATTAGTAATAAAAAAAAATAATAATAAAAATGCCATAAAACTATCCCCTATTTTGTAGACGCTATAACTTTTGCGCAAAGCAATCACTATACGCTTATTGTGTTTTTTTTTTTTTTTTTTTTTTTTACCAAAAATATGTAGAAGAATACGTATCGGTCTAAACTGAGGGAAAAAAATGTTTTTTATATATTTTTTGGGGATATTTATTATAGCAAAAAGTAAAAAAAATGTAATTTTCTTTTCAAAATTGTCGCTCTATTTTTGTTTATAGCGCAAAAAAAAAAAACCGCAGAGGTGATCAAATACCACCAAAAGAAAGCTCTATCTGTGGGAAAAAAGGACGTCAATTTTGTTTGGGAGCCACGTTGCACGACCGCGCAATTGTCAGTTAAAGCGACGCAGTGCCGAATCGCGAAAAGGGGCCTGGTCCTTTAGCAACAAAATGGTCCGGGGCTTAAGTGGTTAATGAGACCTCAAGTGGCAAAGTCACCTACAGGACTCCATCCCAGGCATCACTTCTCCTTTCCTGTCCTCTGCGAGGATCCCTAAGTCCATGGCCTCAAGCAACAGGACACTATGGACAGGCAGGTTCCTTCTGCTCCCAGACCTCCACTCCAAGCACATGCAGACCACAGCCTGAAGAGAAGAGAGAGATCACTTGGACCTCCCCAGCTATTTATACTCTCCCCCAGAATGCACCAGTAGCAATAAACCCCTTGGTTTGTTAGGGGAAGTATGAATATTCATAACTCAGTTTTACCGTAGCTTCTCACACTATTGGCAGAGGTAACAGTGACACCTATGGGCAACAGAGAGAAACCACAGCTACACCGAGTTTAGGGGAAAACCAAATGAACAAATAAACTATAAATCAATCTTGGCTGACTACCATCCAGCTTGAATGAATTTAAATAATAGCCCCCATTTAGAACAGGGTGCTACATGAGTATAGTTTTATAAATCCCTGTCTGTTTTTTTTTCTGCTGTGTCCCATTGGGCAGATTTCTCTTCACTTACAGTCATGTAGATACAGCAGAAAGTGAAAGGAACCATACGAAAATGTAGGTGATATCCCCACTTAGCTGAAACCAAAACAAGTGTAGCGGTCACCCCGACCTCTAAGAGCCTGATGACCCCAGAGTCAGGGAGAGTTGACATTCCTCCTCAGGGTGCAGGTTACTAGGCATGGTGGGTATAGTGCAAGATGGAAAGATGGGCGCCAGTCACTTTTAAAAATGAACAAGAGAGTTTTAATTTCTCTTAACAGGAACAAGGGAGAGAGGGTCAGGGCACAGGATACCCATAGGCAAATGCAATAGCAACTTGGCAGACTCCGCCGACCAAAAATAGAACTAGGCAGACAACAATACAGAAAAAGCCAAATTTTTAAGCCTTTAAGCTTAATGCAGCAATCTGTATCTTGTAGCAACTGCTGTCTCCTATGGCAACTTCACTCACAGAGCCCCCTGGGTTCCTCGGACTCTCAGCTACCCGCTGGATCCCTCAGGCTTGACTCACAGCTGCCCATTGTACTTATCTTCAAGCTTTGCTCACAGCTACCCGCTGTACTTCTGGATGAGTCTCTACTGACGCTTTCCCACGTACTTCACCAGCTAGTGAACCGTTTTCTCTGGTACTCCTTCAGAACTCCATCCATTTGACACCTGCTTCTGGCAACAAAAGTGGTTGACCATCTGGCAACTTCTTCTCCTATGCCTCCTGGCAACGATGAGGCTCCCCTCGGGCTGAGACTCTTTACACGTGGCTAGGCCTCAGGCTTCAGGCCTACACCTCAGCTGCTGCTCCGCACCCCCGGTGGAAAGAACCCCGATCACCTGACTCCTTTCAAATAGATAGACTATCCCAGCATGCTCAGCGGCCAAAGAAACTCCTGCTGATTGACTGAGACAACATATTCACTCATAACCTGAATTCACTGCAATCTATCATCCTAATGCCAAAGACCACAGTGCCACCTATTGACAGAAGAGAGAGACTACAATTAAACTCAAGCTTAGAAGGAAACCCAGTTGATCAAGACTACAAATTAGCCAGGCTAGTTAACACCTAGCACAACTAAATTTACTAGCAGCCCTTTTTAGGACAAGGGTGCTACACAAGTGTCCCCATTTCCCCTCACCTCTTGTTTGGATGAGAACTGTAACATTCTGAATTTTCCATCACGTTCTGTCCCAATGACAATGGTCACTAAGACAAATAGGGAGGGTGAGTCTTCATAGAAGGAACCAGGACTCTAACCCCTCACCACTATATTCTTTGAAGAGTTCATTTTCAAGTTTAACTTGCGCATAGCTTTAAATACTTCCCAAGTTTTATTTTCTAAAAACAAAAAGATTTTTCAATTGACAGTTAAATTCCACTTACCAATAAGTATAACATGTCTTTGCTTTCCCATGGCCTGCTTAATTAGAGGCATTAGGCTTGCTTCCTGTTTATATCAATCATACTTTACAAATGACCGATCCTCTGTGCTTACAGCAATTTAGAACTGGAGATATGTCTTCTATTGCAATGGATCAGCTGCTGGAGAAACTCATGATGCTGCCTATGCAGTCATAATGGAGGATACTGTACATCATCCTGTATAATTACAAGATTGAAGTAGATGACTTTCTGTAGCACTGTACTTAAATTACAACTTATCTTATGAGGCTTTGAAGAGGAATTCAATGCAATAAGTAAAAAAAATTCAATGGGGTACTAATGATATCCAAAAAACACTGCAAGGGTGCTAAAGTCAAAAAGTTCACTCAAGTTCTATGTGACTGCCTGCAGAATTCGCTAACGCAGCTGCACAGAGGGGTCCGTAGGAGGACAGTGAGTGTATACTGCATGGAGCCTGTTTAACTTTCTCTCCTTATCTGGCCTTACCAGTCGCATCAAATATTTCAAAGACAATATAAATCTGATTGGTGATGTGATAAACATCTCAGACATTTTTTCCATCAGCCTTCCTGTGTGAAAGGCGGCAGGGAGGGAGTTCTGACATCACCTGCAGGTGTTTTCCAGGTTATAGATTTAAGGGACTGGAGGGGCCGAGTGAAGAACAACTATCTCTGGATAAAAAATGGAACTACTTAACCGCTTCAATACCGGGTGCTTTTACCCCCTTCCTGCCCAGGCCAATTTTCAGCTTTCAGCGCTGTCTCACTTTGAATGACAATTGCGCAGTCATGCAACATTGTACCCGAATAAAATTTTTCACACAAATAGAGCTTTATTTTGGTGGTATTTAATCACTGCTGGGTTTTTTATTTTTTGCTAAAAAGAAAACACAAAAAAGACTGAAAATATTTGAAAAAAAATTCTGTCAGAAAATTTTGTAAATAAGTAATTTTTCTGCTGCACTGATGGGCACTGATGAGGTGGCACTGATAAGGCACTGATGAGGAGGCACTAATATGCCGCACTGATAGGTGGCACTGATATGCAGCACTAATAAATGCTGATAGGCAGCAGTGATGGGCACTGATAGGTGGTACTGATTAGCACAGATGGGCGGCACTGATGGGCAGCACTGGTGGACACTGATGAGCAGGCACTGATGGGCACTGAAAGGCAGCACTGACTTGCATCACTGATGGGCACACATTAGCATCGTTATTGGGCACTGTTGGGGCTTCACTGATAATAAGGCACTGATGATCAGTGCCACAATTATCTGTACAGGTCTCCCCTGTGAGGAAATGCCGCTGATCAGCTCTCCTCTTTTCACATTCTGTCAGTGTGGTGCGAGAAGAGCCAATAACCGGCATTTTCTTGTTTACATGTGATCAGCTGTGACTGGACACCGCTGATCACATGGGTAAAGAGCCACGTCATCGGTTCTTTTCCAAGATCGGGGTCGCGCTGTGTCCCAGGGACACAGTGTGCCTGCGATCGACCATGCTGCGCACCCCTGGGAGCACAAGCGCAGTGAGACTGGGGTGACGTCATATGACATCACCCAGAACAAGAGAGCACCCACCCCCCGTAATTTGTCTATACAGTGGGCGGGAGGTGGTTAAAATGCTGGATATTTTGTATGTTAATGCATTCTCAGCGGATAACAAATTTCCCGTTCCTTTTCTCGTCCCCTCACTCCCTGTATACTTACCTAAGCCTGATCTCGATCCAGCCTTGTGCTTGCTTGCAGTGGCTCTCTCTACTCACAGTGGCAGCAGCAGGAGCCATTGGCCCCTGCTGCTGTCAATAAAATTCTGTGAGCAGAGGCTGGGCTGAGACATACTGTGTGTGTGTCAATATACGCACACAACCCAGCCGGGGAACAAGCCCGTAGGTGCGCTCCCATAGAACCATGAAGAGAAGAAATCCAGAGCTCCGGTAGGGGATCCAAGAACAAAAGGTTCGGGGGCCGCTCTGTGCAGTCCCATTGCACAGAGTAGGTAAGTATACCATGTTTATTATTTTAATTTAAAACATTTTTAACTTCACAAATCCTTTAAGCTGGCCATAAACAGATCGAAATTCTTCTGGTTTAGCAGGGACTGGATGAATTTCACAGTGTGGCCATCCATGCTCAAAAAAAATTGTTGAATGAACAAGTTGGAAAACCTTTGTTGATCAGGAGCTGCAGCTGCTGATCAGTGTATTCTGACAGCACCAGGTCTTTAATACAATCTACCAAGGGGGACGGAGGAATCTGTTATTTTTTTTGTTCATTCAGCCATCTGGCTGAACGGAAAAAGGTTACCTGTCCCTAACCAGTTATAGTAGGTAGCCCCTATGTTGCCTATATGTATCTTAATTTTAATAGTAAACCAGGGCAAAGAAAATACTTTTTTTTTTTTTTCGTTTTTGGATAGAGTAGTGAAGGGTTAGACCCATGATCAAGTTTTTATTGCTCGTTTTGTCCTGAGATTCACCAATTGAAATGTCTTGGAAAAAGAAAATTAGGAGAAATACAATAATGTTAAGTTGTGAGGGAGAACACTTTATTGGGGACCGATGTTCCAGTGACATCTCAGGAAGTCCGTTCACTTTGGAGAATTTCTTGTTGCATCTCCAGGTCAAATGGAAAAAAAAAAAAAAACATAACGGGACACGGACAGAAAAAAAAAAATAACCTGATAGAAGTTTTATGCCCCGTACACACGGTTGGAAATTCCACCAGCAAAAGTCCGATGTGAGCTTTTGGTCGGAAATTGTACCGTGTGTATGCTCCATTGTGTCATGGATATGCAGTAATGTTTGTCTGCCATCTTACCTTCCTCTTCATGTGTTCACCTTAGAGGCCAGACTCTCTCACCTGGCTGCTTTTATAATCTCTCCTCCCAGTATGCTCCACCCCAGGTCCTATCACGGAACTCTATATTAACCTGTGCACTGCAAGCCAGCCGTGCTGATCAACATTGTTTGTTAAGCATTGTGTGTTTGGGTTCCTGCTTGCCGTGTGCTACGTCTGTCTCTCTGTTTCGATCTTGGCTTGTTCCTGACTATCCCTGTCTGCTAGTGACCTTGACCTTCGGCTTGTCCTTCGTTTATCCATGTCTGCTTGTTGCCCTGACCTTGGCTTTTTCCCTCACTATTCTTGTATCCTGTGCTGCTGATTCCCCTCTATCCTCTTACCATACGGAGCGTGATCTAGGGGACTCTGGGGGCCACGACCTGGACCCAGCTGCAGCGTAGGCCATCCTCACCACTAGAGGCTCTGGTGAAGACCTGCTGGATCTTAGACTTGGCGCCCTGGGGAATCTTGGGCTCTAGCTCCCTGTGGATCCCTGTTGTGCTCCACTGGTCCCGCTTTCCACAACCACCCAGTTTCCCATCCGCAGCAGTCAGCCATAGGGTTCGCTGCCTGTGGTGCACTCCTGACCCCCAACGGTGTGCATCTGTCATCTGGCCACAGGTAACCTGACACATCGGACTATTGCTGGTGGAAATTCCACCAGCAAAAGATTGAGAGCAGGTTCTCAATTTTTCCGACGGGAAAAATTCTGATTGGAAATTCCGATCGTCTGTAGCAATATCGACTCGCAAAATTCCGACGCATGCTCAGAAACTATTCGACGCATGCTCGGAAGCATTGAACTTCATTTTCACGTCTCGTCGTAGTGTTGTACGTCACCGCATCTTGACGGTCGAAAGTTCAGAGAACTTTTGTGTGACCTTGTGTATGCAAGACAAGCTTGAGCGGAATTCCGTCGGAAAAACCATCCAAGGTTTTTCCGACGGAAAATCCGATCATGTGTACTGGGCATTATTCCTTCTGTACGTTAAATAAAAAATAAAAAAACGTTTTTTGGCTTTGCAAAAACGTTGACCTCCCGATCAGCGTATGTTCACCTTTCCATTGCTCTCCCGCTGTTCTCTTCTGCTACAGGGAGAAAAAAGGGTAAGGTCTAGTCCCTTAAGGGCCGTAAATAATAGAAACCGGCCGACATTTAGCCCATGTGTACGGTCCAAAAAAGGTCTGCTGATCTGCATTGGATCACTGCTCTCAGCCGGTGGCTGAGAGCGCTGGCCGGTGTGTTCTGGTGGCCACCCCCCTGTCAGGACACAATAGCTCAGCGGGAAGATTGCTGTACTAACATTGCATCATGATGTCACCAAAAATTATATTAACTTGTACGAAAACAACAAAGGCAAATATAGATGAATGTAGCTACGCACTAGTGTAGTAGCAGAGGAAGTGATATAGTGTACGAGACACTTCCAGCCAGACCCACCAAATACATTCAATAATTTCCATATGGTTACAGTACACATTGAAAGAGAGTCCTGGAGCAATGACAAAGAGAGAAATGAGCGGAGGGACGGCATGACAGGTGGGACAGGCAGTAGCCTAGCAGGGGCTGTGTTTCCCTTTAAGGAAAGGGGGGTGGCCGTGGGGGAAAAAGGGGAGGGGGAGCGCAGTCAGTTAGGGAGGAAGTGACGTTTTCTCACTTCCTCCATTTCACTCACGAGGTAGAAAGCTTCACAGCCGGTGCTATGGCTGATGTGGCTGAGCTATTGGCGCAATTGCGGGCCGCGGTGGGCCGCGCAGGGGGCAGAGTGGCTGCAGGAACAGGTGTCTGCAGTGTTAGATGAGCGGGCGGCGGCGCCCGCCGGGGGGGGGTCGCTCCGGGGCGCGCTAGGCGGTCCAGGCCGCCTGAGCGGTACAGTCCGGAGGCATCCCCGAGTGGATCTACTTCCGTCCGGAGACCCATTGGGGGCCCTCCGGCCGCATCCCCTGACCGCACGCAGCCAGTGTCGGCGGGGGGGGCCGGGAGGAATACGCGCCGTGGACGGAGTTCGGCGGTGGGGGAGACGAGTGGCCCTCTTGCCCCTCCCGCGCGTCGGAGATGCGGTGACATCGCGGTCGAGGCTGCGGGTGATGCCCGGAACAGCCGTGCGGCCCAGCGTGGAGAATCCAGTTCGCGGGCCAGTGGCCGGGAGGTGGTGGTGGTCAGGGGTCCGGTGGAGCCAGCAGGACGAGCGGTGAGGGGTTTGGCGCACAGACTGACGGATGGGAGTAGAGCGGATGACACCCGTGCCAGGGGACGGACCCGGAGTCCGTCGGTGGAGGTGGCGAGTGGGTCGGGTGTGCCAGGATCGAGAGGGCGTGATGCTCAGCCACGACAGCCCTTGCCACGTGGGTCGCGTCCGCACGGTGTGCAGCCAGCGCTTGTGTCGGCAGAATCGGATGACAACAGTTCTGGGGGGGAGGTGTCCGGGTCAGACGGTGGCGAGGACTCGGGACAACTGGCTTCGATGGAGAACAGTTCGGCGGCTGGTGGACCCAGTTTCAGGCAGCCCGGTAAGTCCCACTCTTCTGTGGTTATTTGTTCCTTATTACAAGATTTATTGGGTCAAGGGGGTGTTGGGGGGGGCTTAGGTGCGACACCTGGGTCGCGTTCTTCCCCACCGGGGAGGAAAGTGGCAGGGGAGACGCAGGCCTTGTGGTCTGGGTTGGAGGATTTGGTCAGGCGTTTTACGCCGGGCGGGGGCGACATGGTGTCGCCTGCGGCGGCTTGGGGGAAAACAGGGGGTTCATCGCAGGTGGCGGGGCCTTCGGATGCACCCGTGGCCCCAGGCGTGCAAGCGGTAGAGGTGTCAGAGGAGGGGCAGGCCCCATTGGAAGGGGGGGCGGCCACGGCAGGTGGGCAAGTTGCTGCGGGAGAGAAAAACAAGGAGGTGATCAGGCTGGCGGATGCCGCTAAGAATGAGATGTACATTTGTTTTGAGGCACCGTTAGGAACTCACCTCAAGCCGGAGGTCAGAGAAAAGCTGTGGAAAGGTGAGTATGTGGAGATCTTCACGTTGCTCCCCTTGGACAAATTCAACCTGGATAGGGTGAAGCCGGAAGAGAGCAGGAAGGAGGATGAGGAAAAGAGGCGTTATCGTCTTATACCCCGTACTTTCACAAATTGGTTGCAAGCGTTTGCGATCATGGCTTGTGTGATAGGGCAGAAGGCCCCGGAACATTGTTCTGGGCTGTTCATTTATTTGGAGGCGGTTAGCGAAGCGTACAGGACGTATGGTGGCGTAGCCTGGTTGAGGTATGACGAACAGTTCCGGCAGAGGATGGCCATGAGACCAGGACTGCAATGGGATCACAAGGACATCAACTTGTGGATGCGGCTGATGACAGCGTCGCGGGCCTCCAATCAGTTTTTTCAGGGGGGGGTCGGAGGTGCTGCGGCCTCAGGACAACCGACCGAGAAACGGTGGGGCTACTGCTGGCAGTTCAACGAGGGCACGTGCAAGTACGGAGCAAGCTGTCGCTTCAAGCATGTGTGTTCCGGATGTGGGGGCAGTCATGCTTTTTCCAAATGCTTTACGCGAGGCAGGGGTCGCCCCGGGGATTCTGGGAACGACGCCAATCCGGGTGGAAAGGATGCTTCCCTTTCTCAATAGGTATCCCGACAGGCGTGCAGCCAAGTTGTTAGAGGAGGGTTTCGCCGGTGGTTTCAGAATTCCTTGCGCGCCTTTTGCAGTCCCCCCGGCAGCCAAGAACCTCCGGTCTGCCTTGCTCCATCCCTTGGTGGTTTCGGAGAAGCTAGATAAGGAGGTACAGTTGGGGCGTATGGCCGGACCGTTCACGGATGCGCCCATACCTGAGTTAGTGGTTTCTCCCTTGGGGGGTGGTCCCCAAGAGGGAACCTCAAAAATTTCGATTGATTCATCACCTGTCCTTTCCCAGGGGTGGGTCAGTGAATGATGCTCTTGCGCCGGAGGACTGCACGGTATCGTACACCTCCTTCGATGCGGCTGTGGCATGGGTGCGCAGGTGTGGACGGGGAGCGTTGTTGGCAAAAGCCGATGTTCAATCGGCTTTTCGGTGGCTACCAGTACACCCGGACAGCTTTCGTTTCTTGGGTTGCATGTGGGAGGGGGCTTACTACGTGGACCGTTGTTTGCCCATGGGTTGCTCCATCTCTTGCGCGCTCTTTGAGACTTTTAGTTCGTTCCTAGAATGGGTGGTCCGGGACGTGTCGGGGATCAGTTCGATCATCCATTATCTGGATGACTTTCTGTGCGTGGGCCCTCCGGGGTCTAACGTTTGCAGGGTCCTGCTGGGGACGCTGCAATACGTGGCCGATCGTTTTGGGGTCCCTTTGGCCCCCGAGAAGACGGAGGGCCCCACGTCGTCTTTGGTTTTTCTGGGCATAGAGCTGGATTCTGAGAAGATGGAATGCCGACTGCCAGAGGATAAGCTGGAAGCGTTGAAGGAGGAAGTGCGCGGTGTTATCGGCCGTCGTAAGATTCAGCTGCGACAGATGCAGTCACTATTGGGTAAGTTGTGTTTCGCTTGCAGGATAATGCCCATGGGCAGGGTATTTAGCCGCAGGTTGTCGGCTGCGACAGCCGGGGTGCGGGTTCCTACTCAATTTGTAAGCTTAACCAGAGAGCTTCGTGAGGATTTGGAAGTGTGGCACGGTTTTCTGGAATCTTTCAACGGGCGGGCGTTGTGGGTGGCCGGGCCCATTAGCAATTTCGATCTGGACTTGTTTACGGATGCGGCTGGCTCCACGGGGTATGGGGCGTTCTGTCAGGGAAAATGGAGTGCGGCTTCATGGCCAAAGGAGTGGGAGGAAGCGGGGTTCTTGAAGAACCTGGTACTATTGGAACTTTTCCCAATTGTGGTGGCGTTTGAACTATGGGGGGATTCATTCCGGAATAGCAAGGTGCGCCTAAACGGTGATAACATGGGAGTGGTTCAGGTAGCGAATAGGTTGTCAGCCACGTCACAGCCAGTGGTGCGTTTGTTGAGACTTTTGGTTTTGCGCTGCTTGCAGTTCAATGTATTTGTGTACGCAGTACATCTTCCTGGGATGGATAACACCCTGGCTGACGCTTGTCTCGTTTTCAGTGGGACAGGTTCCGGGAGTTGGGCCAGCAGCGGAGCAACGCGGGGTTACCTGTCCCGACTGGATGTGGGACATTGCCTTGACAGCGCAGCGCAGTGGATGAAACGGTCGGTGGTGAACCCAGACTAGTTTGGATTTTTGGGTCACTCGTACGTGTTCTGGGGGGCAAGACGGGCTGATGTTCGGCCCAATGGAAGGCAGTTAGGAATTCCCTTACAAGAAGCCCGGGTCCGTTGGATCGGGGTGCCGGGTATGACGTGGAGTGGGGTTATGCCGGAGATACAGAGGTTCGCAGGTCGGGAAAGGGCACCGGATGTATTGGTGCTGCATGCGGGAGGTAACGACATGGGGGCCAGATCAATGCACCAACTGATACGGGACATTAAATATGATTTTTAAGGTTGTGCACTACATTCCCGGGTATTGGGGTTATTTGGTCGGACATGGTAGGCAGGACATCCTGGCGGTGGGCATGGTCGGTGGAAAAAGTTAATAAGGCCCGGATAAAAGTCAATAAGGAAGTGGGGAGAATTTTTGTGAGGGATGGTGGCCTGGTGGTGCGCCACTGTGAGTTGGACGTCGATACGTGGAGGTACCTAAGGGGAGATGGGGTCCACCTGAATGCAGTGGGCATTGACCTGTGGAACTGGGTTTGCAGGAGGGAATTCAGCAGGCTCTGAGGGTGTGGGGTTGCTCGCAAGAGTAAGGCGTTACCCCTTGCGAGCTGTGGCGGGGTTTGGTTCCTGGAAGAGGAGGTAAAAGGGGAAGTCTGGAGAAAAAGGTGGTACCCATAGGTGGTATGGGGTTATTGAGTAACTTCTGGTCAACAAGGGTTAACCAGGAAGGGGGGTAAATGGTAGGGCACTGCGGCCAGGTGTACTGTCTCCGAGTCGGTGTCTTGCGACTGGAGGCCTAAGGGATATGTTAGTCCCAGTGCCCAAGTTGGAGTTGGTGGTCTATAAGACCACCAGGGGTATTTTAAGTGTTAAGAAAAATGTTATTTAAACGGTTATTTAAGTGGTTATTTATTTCATATAAAAGTTGTTAAAATAAATAGGCCGGAAGGCCAATTTTACTCCACAACCTTGTCAGTCGTTATTTATTAGAATTGTACAAGGGGGTGGGTAAGTTGGATAGAGGGTAAGTCAAAGCGAAGGATCGGTCCTTAACATGTCAAGAGAGTCCTGGAGCAATGACAAAGAGAGAAATGAGCGGAGGGACGGCATGACAGGTGGGACAGGCAGTAGCCTAGCAGGGGCTGTGTTTCCCTTTAAGGAAAGGGGGGTGGCCGTGGGGGAAAAAGGGGAGGGGGAGCGCAGTCAGTTAGGGAGGAAGTGACGTTTTCTCACTTCCTCCATTTCACTCACGAGGTAGAAAGCTTCCCACCCACCCTCCCTGTGTGAGGGGTAAGACAAGGGCGAGGGTTATGGGCGGTGTTTAGTTGGAAGTGGCGGGGTTTTGGTTCCTGGAAGAGGAGGTAAAAGGGGAAGTCTGGAGAAAAAGGTGGTATCCATAGGTGGTATGGGGTTATTGAGTACCTTCTGGTCAACAAGGGTTAACCAGGAAGGGGGGTAAATGGTAGGGCACTGCGGCCAGGTGTACCGCCTCCGAGTCAGTGTCTTGCGACTGGAGGCCTAAGGGATATGTTAGTCCCAGTGCCCAAGTTGGGAGTTGGTGGTCTATAAGATCACCAGGGGTATTTTAAGTGTTAAAAAACAAAATGTTATTTAAACGGTTATTTAAGTGGTTATTTATTTCATATAAAAGTTGTTAAACGGCGGGGTTTGGTTTCTGGAATAGGAGGTAAAAGGGGAAGTCTGGAGAAAAAGGTGGTACCCATAGGTGGTATGGGGTTATTGAGTACCTTCTGGTCAACAAGGGTTAACCAGGAAGGGGGGTAAATGGTAGGGCACTGCGGCCAGGTGTACTGTCTCCGAGTCGGTGTCTTGCGACTGGAGGCCTAAGGGATATGTTAGTCCCAGTGCCCAAGTTGGAGTTGGTGGTCTATAAGACCACCAGGGGTATTTTAAGTGTTAAGAAAAATGTTATTTAAACGGTTATTTAAGTGGTTATTTATTTCATATAAAAGTTGTTAAAATAAATAGGCCGGAAGGCCAATTTTACTCCACAACCTTGTCAGTCGTTATTTATTAGAATTGTACAAGGGGGTGGGTAAGTTGGATAGAGGGTAAGTCAAAGCGAAGGATCGGTCCTTAACATGTCATGAAAATCGGACATTGTGTTAATTTATGATAAAAATGTTCTAGCTTGCACCTCTGTTTTGTTTGTCCGAACAGTCAGAATCCACTGTTGAAAGCACTATACCAGGGTTTCTCAACCAGGGTTCCATCCCAGAGGTTGCTAGGGGTAAAGGCGGGCCTCTAATCATTATGCACACTGGCACTGCAACTGTTCTACAACTAACACTCCGTGACAATGTGCAGCTTCTTTGTATTTAGGAGGGACATGATGAGCTCTGTTCACTACTACTCCCCAGTAGCAGAGGGGGCCTGCGCGGGCTCCATACATCCACCTAACTTAATTCTTGAATTTCTGTACCTCTGTACAGGATGGGAACCTCTGCAGTGCGAATCCGCTCCCGTTGCTCTGGGAGACAGACCACTGGCAGAAGGAGTGCCGACAACATCTCCCTCACTGCTAGAGGCCATTCCACCTATAACAGGTGCATGCTTCCGACAGACTGCTTGTTAACTGTAGGTTGGCGCTCGTCTACATTGCAGTTGGAGAGGAAGTCAAGAGGAACATGGTTTCTTTATGGTTTCCTGAGTCACTGGGGAAGCTATCTGATTGGATGTTACTCGAGCAGCCATCTTGGGTCCAGCAGAGCCTATTGAAGGCCCTGGATGCCTGGCTCCCTGGCATGGCATGCATTTTGCAAGTGGGCAGAGTAGGGACAGGCACACTGCTTGGTAGGGACAGAACTAGCGGCAGGGAAAGTTTCCTGAAAGGATGGAAATCACAGGGCTCGCAACTTCTCTGGACATCTTCCGGTTTGTCCGCATTCTGCCCCTCCTTACAGACTCTGTCAGTTTGGCTGAACCCTGCTTTCTACACGCTGGTGGACCAGTGAGTGTTCCTGGTTGAGTTGTCTTCCCATGGGATTATTGTGAACTGTTATTGCATTATTTCAATACAAGTTCTTTCATTGCGCTTGCATTAAGTGTGTTATTTGCTGCCACATCACGCTGCACCCCACCTATAGACTGTTTGTGCCAGCTCTGTCTAAATGGTAGTGATACTGTTAAAGATGGTACTCAGGGCAGAGGTACTTGATAACAATAATAGTGTGACAGCTAATAATTATGCTATAATAATCTCATTACCATAGTCTCCCAAGTGATTTACATTCACGGAAATGAGCTTCAAAACATCCTTGCCTTTCCTTTGTTGCTTTCCTCTGGGCAAAGACATTTTCCGGAAAGGGATGTTTTTCCTCTTCCAAATCAGTAGGAGCAAGGCACAAATGAAGTTTATATTTCTTACAGGATTAGCATACAAGGCTTTCTAATGCCCTGTACACACGATCGGAATTTCTGATGGGATAAAATCCGATGGAATTTTCCGGCAAAATTCCGTTCAAGCTGTCTTGCATACACACTGTCAGACCAAATTCCGACCGTCAAGAACACGGTGATGTACAACACTACGACGAGCCGAGGAAAATTAAGTTCAATGCTTCCGAGCATGCGTCGACTTGATTCTGAGCGTGCGTGTTTTTTTCTCCGTCGGAGTTCCACACAGACAATCGGAATTTCCGATAGGATTTTTTTCCATTGGAAAAAACATAAAACATGTTCTATTTCTAAACTCCGACGGAAAAAAGTCTGATGGGGCCCACACACGGTTGGAATATCCGATGAAAAAATGCCGTCAGACTTTTTTTATCGGAAATTCCGATCGTGTGTACAAGGCATAAGTGTTTGGTAGGTGTTAGCGTGTTCCCTTTACCCTCAGGTCAAAGGAGATTACACTCTACAGTCTTAAACTGGCCATACACTAAGCAAATGTTAGCCATCTCCAAATAAACCTCCTGAAATACAAGTAATGGATGGCCCTGTCGACACCCTCTAGTCTGACATTCTTCAGTCTGAAAATTGTCAGCCGCACAGCAGCTGCATACAGACAAATGCAGTAGACCAGACATTTTCTGGCACTTTGTTTACAGTTTAGTTTGAGTCTCCAAACATAATATATTTTTTAAAGCAGAGGCCCTAGAGAATAAATTGGTGATTTTTGCAATTTTTTATATCACACGGTAATTGCGCAGCAGTTTTTCAAACACAGTTTTCAGGATTTTTTTATTTTATTTTTTTTATTTTAATGCAAAAACTTTTTTGTAAAATATAAAAGATGATGTCACGCTAAGTAAATAGATACCAAACATGTCATGCTATAAAATGGTGCATGACCATGCAGTGGTGACAAACTACTGTATATACTCGAGTATAAGCTGAGTTTTTCAGCAAATTTTTTGTGCTGAAAATGCCCCCCCTCGGCTTATACTCGTGTCACCTTTTTGCGCCTGATCTCCTGGACTTTGGGAACCGGTACTGGCCGGCCGTAGGTCCCCTGGACCCCAATCTTGGCGCAGATGTAGCGCCACTCTTCTTCTACAAGTGTGCAAAGCTTGTTGTCCGAGGGACCTACGGCCGGGGAGCACCGATTTTTCAAAGCCAGGCACCCCTTCCATAGACTCCCATGTTAAACGGTAATTTCTCCCGTGAATTTTGAGGACCCGGTACTGGCCGGTCATAGGTCTCCTGCACCTGGAACTTGGCACACATGTAGCCCTATTTCTTCTCTACAAGTGTGCAAAGTTTGTTGTCTGGGGGACCTATGGCCGGGGAGCACCGATTTTTATTTTTTTTTAAATCCGGGGAAACCCCTTCCATAGACTCCCATGTTAATCGTCAGTCTAGGCATGGACACAGTGAGGCATGGACACAGTGAGGCATGGACAAAGTGAGGCATGGACACAGTGAGGCATGGACACAGTGAGGCATGGACACAGTGAGGCATGCACATGGACACAGTGAGGCACAGTGAGGCATGGACAAAGTGGGGCATGGACACAGTGAGGCACAGTGAGGCATGTAGATGGACACCCTAGGCTTATACTCGAGTCAGTAAGTTTTCCCAGTTTTTTGTGGTAAAATTAGGTGCCTTGGCTTATATTCGGGTCGGCTTATACTCGAGTATATACGGTAAGTAAATTTTACTATCCATAGAAGACGCTTTAAAAGCCTTTACAGGTTACCACTTTAGATATACAGAGAAGGTCTAGTGCTAGTTCTACTTCCCATGATCTGACGTTTGTGGTGATATCTCACATGTGTTGGACGATCGCAGTTTGCGTGCGTTCAGGACCGACGCACACATTCGCCTTTGTGCACTAGTACGGGGGGAAGGGGGGAATTTAATTATTTATTTTTAACTATTAATTTATATGATTTTTTCATTTTTACACTGTTGCTTTATTTTTCCAAATCCCTCCTTTGCACTTGAAAGCATTCAAAACACCAAGATAGGCGTTTTTGAATACTTCGCATTTTTTAAAACTGGCACCTTTAAGACTCCAGTAATCCGGAAGTGATGTCATGACATTGCTTCCGTGTAGTGGCCTCACCCCTCTCCCTTGCTTTATCGGTTATATGGCTGTTGTCTAGGGGTACCTGGGGGAGAGATATGAGACACACCACGGCCCATGTCCTCCTGTAACTAAGAGGTGAAGGCCAGAAGATTGGGCTTTTCTGTAGGTGTCCTAGAGTCAGGTCCAGTCCTTCGTCCCTGACTCCTTTGCTTAGTAACCCAAGTTCCACACAGTGAATAGGTACAACTCAGTTTTATTGCTTGGCAAGAAGAATAAAACTATCTTTCTCCTTTGGAAAATGAGGGGATAGATCGAGGCACAATCCTTTCCCTTCTTGCTGCTGCCCACTGTGCTGTCACCAGTGGTGAATAGTCACTACCACTGACTAGGTAATATAGAACGTGAATTACCTTCGCTCACTTTGCCCCTGTCAGGGGAAGAAATCCGTCCAAGGGAGAAGTGGAGGCCTCTCCGTCACCAGCGATGCTGCGCTGGACTCTTCGGAGAAGTTACCGCACACCAGTCCTCACAAACTCAGACACGGGCACCCAAGGCATTAGGGCCCCCTCGGATTCCTCCACCCTTGCGGAACTCAATCGAAGGTACTGAGCCCCAGGCATCCGCCATAGTACCTCACCCCAGGCTAAAGATGCCTGAGATGGACTCCATCTCCGCTCCAGCTAGGCCAAGGGCGCCTAGGCCTGGAACACCGGAACGCCAGCACCCAAGCTGAAAGTGCCTGGACGCGGCCACGTCCTCCGACTCTCTCCCCAAGGTCAGGGCCTCCGCTCCTTTTTTGACCTCTCCCTTTGCATCACAGCGGGTTCCCCGCCCCACTGTACCAGCTCCAGGGAAGGACAAAAAGGCACAGTTTGCGGTGTGAGTTCAGCTTCGGTCCAAGGCAACAGCGCCACCCAGGGACCCCAAGGAACCTCACACCACCAGAGTCCACATAATTCAAATACCCGCTACACTCTCCCCCTGGTGATTTGACACTGGTCCCCAGAGTCTGGTACAAACTCATACCCCACGAAGGGTGGTGTCATAAGTTCAGCCCAGAAACCAAACTACACAATTTAGCCCGAATTGTGCCAAGACCTGAATGGGAAAGGGAAAACTTAAAACAATATAACTATAAAACTCTTCCAATAAAATACTTTAAATATCTCACACATTTACATTCTTCCCTCCCTCTGACTATCTAAGGCAGGGCTCGACAAACCCCGGGTGCCAGGTCGCCATTGCGACTAGAATTAGCGACCTGGGGCAGCACAGCTGGGGTATCCTGTGTCTCCGTGCCCCCCCCCCCCCGCGCCACGGGATCGCGTCGGGCTGCGCCGGCCGGTAATTAAGGCCGCGGCTTTGCGGCCTTCTGCAGGCCTATGCTTCCTTCTGTGAACTAGCGCCATCTTGTGGTGGCAGTTGGTATGACAACCAGCAATGCTAATGGAGTTTCCCTGTCTGTTTTTCTTGCCATCTCCTTCCCTCTAATTAGAACCCCCAAACATTATATATATTTTTATTCTAACACCCTAGAGAATAAAATGGCGGTCGTTGCAATACTTTCTGTCACACCGTGTTTGCGCAGCGGTCTTACAAGCGCACTTTTTTGGGAAAAAATACACTTTTTTTTAAATAAAAAAATAAGACAACAGTAAAGTTAGCCCAATTTTTTTTATATTGTGAAAGATAATGATACGCTGAGTAAATTGATACCCAACATGTCACGCTTCAAAATTGCGTCCGCTCGTGGAATGGCGACTAACTTTTACCCTTTAAAATCTCCATAGGCGACGTTTAAAAAATTCTACAGGTTGCATGTTTTGAATTACAGAGGAGGTCTAGGGCTAGAATTATTGCTCTCGCTCTACCGATCGCGGCGATACCTCACGTGTGGTTTGAACACCGCTTTCATATGCGGGCGCTACTCACGTATGCGTTCGCTTCTGACCGCGAGCTCGGCGGGACAGGGCGCGTTCCTGGCTCCTAACTTTTTTAGCTGGTTCCTAGATTCCAAACAAATTTGTCAAGCCCTGATCTAAGGACCACCCATTCTCAGTAGTCTTGACAGATGAGTCACCTGCAGAGGGAAAGAAAAGAAACATACATCCTATCAACATGTGTGTTTGCTTGGAATGAATGAGTCTATCCTAGAAGAAACCCATTCACTCCAATAAGTGCTGCATAATGTCAAAAAAAAAAACAATCGTTGCGCAACACTGCCACCTGGTGACAGTGCCGCGGTCAAGACACTCATTACTTCCAGATAAACTTTCCTCTTGAACATTTTCTCTGTGACCCTACACTATCTAAAACCCAAAGTCACTGATTTCTTTTGAGTGTCAGGAGAAGAAGGGAGAACAAACAAAAACGGCTCCCATATCTCCAACAAGTAGAACTGTCCAAATGCAAAAAAAAACTAGGGCACAGTCCCTGTGTTCCGGCAAAGGCACTCCGGAAAGTTCAGCCAAGAGTAGAAAAGAAAAGCACACGGGAGTCTCTTTTTCCCTCTCTTCTTTTACAAATAAAACCTTGGATGAGGCAATGATATAGGCTTCAGACGATCATCAAAAGCCTCCACATGGTACTCAACACTCTTTCCTTCCTTGCGGCAGATCACCACTTTGTCCGCATGAATGTGTCTTCCCATCCATTTAGCTTTACAGTCCTGGAACTTCTTGGTGACCGTTGGTGAACAGGAAAGGTACCGCCGTGCTTGCTGTACTTTCAGTTTGTCCCACACAAAGGTATCATACCATCTTTGCCGAAAGACCTCCACCTCATAGAACAGTTCCCGAGGCAGATACGGGTATTCCCACCCATATTCCTGAGCAACCTTCTGGCCAAAGAGACGCTGCAGCCTTGACAAAGGTGGCATAGTAGCTCGGTCTCCTTCTCCAGGTGGAACAATCGCTTCTGGATGACGAGGTGCGTTCACCACCTTGGTAGATCTGGGCCTAGGAGCCCGCAGTGATTGACGTTGCACTCTCGCAACAGGAGCAGGTGAAATGGATGTTGAATCCAGAAGGGAAACTTCAGACAGAGGACCAGATTCTTCCCTAGGTGCCGGGACCTCCACCCGGGGTGTACTATCCCCAGTAGACATAGGTTGGTCCCTTGTAACACGGGCCGAGGGTAACTTCATTCTGTCCCATCCCTTCTGGTGGAAGATTTAGTCTATCTCCCCATCATCGCCATTGTCAGACAATGAATCCAGGTCAGAGGTGTCGTAGCACTCAGCGGGCAGATAATTCCCAGTCACGGAACTATCCCCCTTGACGGCCTCTACCGACTGTGGACTACCGCCACTTTCTACCACACAGGCAGTCCCAACCCCTGGCTCACCTGGGCCTTTAGAAGAATAGGGATGTCCAAGACTTTTCCTACCGGAGCCATCCAGACCAGGCAAGCAGTGGGGCGAAGCTCTTCCACGACCACACAAGGCCATCACTAGGCCGACTTTTCTCTTCGGCGGTCAGAGCAGGGAGCTGCTGGTGACCGAGGCAGCATCCTCGGATTTTTCTCTTTTCACCTCTGTTTGGGCAGTCACTTTGCCCGGATCAGTGCGCACGGGGAACGCACCAGCATCGATCTCTCCCTCCAGAGTGGCAGTCCCTGTGAGGTAGTTGAGCTGGAAAGCCCAAGGCTTTTCTGTGGATGGTTCCACCTCGAAGAGGAATTCTTTGCAGACCTCACAGCGCCCAAACGGCTTCAGCTGGACCACCAGTCCCGAACAGCCGGGACAAATCACACCGAGGGCTTCCATGTCTCTACAGGTAAAGAGAGCCAATCGCCCCCGGGGTCTTATCCCCGTATCCATAATCGGAGCAGCCAGAGAAGACATATCCGCGAAGGAAGGAACGGAAATCCACGGAGCACTTGAAGCCATCCTCTCTCTTTGCTGCTCCATTGCGCACTGACCCACCCGCGCCGGAATCTCCACGTGCGTACGTCCACGTGGCCAGACTCCTCCCACGTTCTGCACTTGTTCGCGGGCTTTTCTCTTTCCCCGCCCATGAACTACGCAGTTGTGGGTTGCCTCGTGGCACGTTGGCCAATATGGCCGACCTACTCGGAACTCCTCCGGGCAGCAAAGTTAAAATTCAGACACCATACACATATCCCGGATACGATGCCCCCACGTGTAGGGGCCTCACCCCTCTCCCTTGCTTTATCGGTTATATGGCTGTTGTCCAAAGGTACCTGGGGGAGAGATATGAGACACACCACGGCCCATGTCCTCCTGTAACTAAGAGGTGAAGGCCAGAAGATTGGGCTTTTGTGTAGGTGTCCTAGAGTCAAGTCCAGTCCTTTGTCCCTGACTCCTTTGCTTAGTAACCCAAGTTCCACACAGTGAATAGGTACAACTCTGTTTTATTGCTTGGCAAGAAGAATAAAACTATCTTTCTCCTTTGGAAAATGGGGGACAGATCGAGGCACAATCCTTTCCCTTCTTGCTGCTGCCCACTGTGCTGTCACCAGTGGTGAATAGTCACTGCCACTGACTAGGTAATATAGAACGTGCATTACCTTCGCTCACTTTGCCCCTGTCAGAGGAAGAAATCCGTCCAAGGGAGAAGTGGAGGCCTCTCCGTCACCAGCAATGCTGCACCGGACTCTTCGGAGAAGTTACTGCGCACCAGTCCTCACAAACTCAGACACGGGCACCCAAGGCATTAGGGCCCCCTTGGATTCCTCCACCTTCGCGGAACTCAGTCGAAGGTACTGAGCCCCAGGCATCCGCCATAGTACCTCACCCCAGGCTAAAGGTGCCTGAGATGGACTCCATCTCCGCTCCAGCTAGGCCAAGGGCGCCTAGGCCTGGAACACCGGAACGCCAGCACCCAAGCTGAAAGTGCCTGGGCGCGGCCACGTCCTCTGACTCTCTCCACAAGGTCAGGGCCTCCGCCCCTTTTATGACCTCTCCCTTTGCATCACAGCGGATTCCCCGCCCCGCTGTACCAGCTCCAGGGGAGGACAAAAAGGCACAGTTCGCAGTGTGAGTTCAGCTTCGGTCCAAGGCAACAGCACCACCCAGGGACCCCAAGGAACCTCACACCACCAGAGTCCTCACATAATTCAAATACCCGCTACATCCGGGTTACTACATCCGAGAGCCGATCAAAGCCGATTCCAGCTGGTCCCTCAGGTCTCCCGGTGGGACAGGAGAGCCCGGGCGAGCGGCAGAAGGCGGCGGGAGGGGGGGACATCCCCTCCTGCTGCTTTTAATAACAATCGAGCAGCTGCTTAGCCACATTGGCATTGCGTTACTTTAACTGACAATTGTGCTGTCATGTGATGCTGTACATAAATAAAATTGATGTATTTTTTTTACCCACATATAGAGCTTTTTTTTGATAATATTTGATCACCTCTGTGGTTTTTTATTTTTGTGCTATAAACAAAAAAAGACTGACAATTTAAAAAAAATATATATTTTTTTTACTTTCTGCTATAAAATACATCCAATAAAAAAATCATATTTCTTCATCAATTTGGACCAATATGTATTCTGCTACATATTTTTGGTAAAAAAAATTCTAATAAGCGTATATTGATTGGTTTGCGCAAAAGTTATAGCATCTACAAACTATGAGATAGATTTATGGATTTTTTTTTTACTAATAATGGCGGCAATCAGCAACTTATAGCAGGACTGCGATATTGCGGCGGACAAATTGGACACTAGGTGACACTTTTTGGGGACCTGTGACACCAATACAGTGATCAGTGCTAAATAATATGCACTGTGACTGTCCTAATGACACTGGCAGGGAAAGGGATAACATCAGGGGCAAACAAAGGGCTAAATGTATCCCTAGGGAGTGCTTCCAAACTGCGTGGGGGAGGTGCTTGTGCTGTGAGAAGACAGATCCTTTTTCCTGCTTAGCAGAAACACAAGATCTATTTCTTCCCTTGTCACAGAACGGCGATCTGCCTTGTTTACAAGACCACCATTTTGCCTCTCTTGTGAACGATCGGCGGGTCCCAGTTGTACAATCACAGCAGGAGCTGGTCGATGGCGGCACGCATGTGAGCCACAAACCTGAAAGAGGCAATCACATATAGGTACCTGAATTCGCCTGTAGGAGCCGCCACCCCACAGTATATGTACGTGGGGCAGTCAACAAGTGGTTAAGACACCATATGGGCTGCCCACCTGTAGGCAGGGCTTAGGCACCCCAGTAGGGGACACTAGAGCTACACTCACTAAATGCCATGAGGGTATGAGGGAGCATGTGACTTCCTCCTCCAATGCAGTGCTAAGGTGACACAGTTCCCCATAAACGTTTACTGTACAAAATAATGTCTGTTGGCATGGAACATGGATTAAAAACTGGCTACAAGGGCGAGTTCAGAGGGTGGTGATAAATGGGGAGTACTCAGAATGGTCAGGGGTGGGCAGTGGGGTCCCGCAGGGTTCTGTGCTGGGACCAATCCTGTTTAATTTGTTCATAAACGACCTGGAGGATGGGGTAAACGGTTCTATCTCTGTATTTGCGGATGATACTAGGCTAATCAGGGCAATAACTTCTCTGCAGGATATGGAAACCTTGCAAGAAGATCTGAACAATTTAATGGGGTGGGCAACTACATGGCAAATGAGATTTATAGTCAAAAAATGTAAAATAATGCATTTGGATGCCAAAAATATGAATGCAAGCTATACACTAGGGGGAGAATCTAGGATGGAAAAGGACCATGCAATGCCACCTGCTGCTAACAAGGCAAACAGAATATTGGCATGCATTAAAAAAGGGATCAACTCCAGAGATAAAGGGATAATTCTCCCACTCTACAAGACTCTGGTCCGGTCTCACCTGGAGTATGCTGTCCAGTTCTGGGCACCAGTCCTCAGGAAGGATTACTGGAAATGGTACAGAGAAGGGCAACAAAGGGTCTGGAGGATATTAGTTATGAGCAAAGGTTAAATTAAAGTGTAGCGCTTAGATAACTTTATCAGAAAGGTAAAAATCAAACTGTAAATATTAGTAAAGGGGTATGGACCCCAAAAGTGATGAAACTCACTGTGGCAATAAAACAATATCGAAAATGCAGTGCAAACATGAAATCTACACATAGCACATGTAAATAACTTCAAAGTCCATATATGATGCAAAATGTAAATAAAAAATGAAAAAGTCCACACGGGAAGTGTGAAGAAGGAACACCAACAACTCCAAAGTATTATGCAAACTTTTGAATGGTGAACAGGAACTGTTGTATATAGTGTGCTGACCCACCACCGATAAAAGTGCAGGCTTAGCGCTATCTAAGCGCTACACTTTAATTTATCTTTGTTTACAGCTATTATCCAATTAGCCGTGTTAGCTGCTAGTCGCAAAGGTTGCGAGGACTGAACTTATTCTCTCTGGAGAAGAGACACTTGAGAGGGGATATGATTTCCATTTACAAATACCATACAGTGGTGACTAGGGATGAGCTTCGTGTTCGAGTCGAACATACGTTCGACTCGAACATCGGCTGTTCGATCGTTCGACGAAGATCGAACGATTTGGGCCGTTCGCGCCAAATTCGAGTGACGCGAACGGCCCACAATGCACTACGCCATCGCAGTGTCATCCAGGCGCTGTGATTGGCCAAGCATGCACTGTGACCCCGCATGCTTGGCCAATCACAGCGCCGGCAGCGAGGAGAGCAATGATTGGCCACAGGCAGGATGCCTGTGGCCAATTATTGCTGAGGGTGTTTAGTACACGCCCCACACTATAAAAGGCCGCCAGCACGGCGGCCTAGTGTAGTGTGTTCCGGAGCAGGGAAAGAGCAGCATAGGCAGGGACAGTGACATTTATTTATTTCTTGCTTAACCTGGATTCCTTTAGTTTAGGGAAAGAGAAGGATAGGTAGGGAGAGTGTCAGTGTGTTTTACTGTTCGAGTCCTTGTTTCTAGGGACAGGGAAGGACAGTGAGTGAATTCTCCTTGTGCTATAGTGTGCTTTAAAAAAACATTTTTTCTAGGGACAGAAAACTCTAGGTAGGGAGAGTGTCAGTTTCTTTCACTGTACAAGTCCTTGCTTCTAGGGACAGGGAAGGACAGTGAGTGAATTCTCCTTGTGCTATAGTGTGCTTTAAAAAAACATTTTTTCTAGGGACAGAAAACTCTAGGTAGGGAGAGTGTCAGTTTCTTTCACTGTGCAAGTCCTTGTTTCTAGGGACAGGGAAGGACAGTGAGTGAATTCTCCTTGTGCTATAGTGTGCTTTAAAAAAACATTTTTTCTAGGGACAGAAAACTCTAGGTAGGGAGAGTGTCAGTTTCTTTCACTGTGCAAGTCCTTGTTTCTAGGGACAGGGAAGGACAGTGAGTGAATTCTCCTTGTGCTATAGTGTGCTTTAAAAAAACATTTTTTCTAGGGACAGAAAACTCTAGGTAGGGAGAGTGTCAGTTTCTTTCACTGTGCGAGTCCTTGTTTCTAGGGACAGGGAAGGACAGTGAGTGAATTCTCCTTGTGCTATAGTGTGCTTTAAAAAAACATTTTTTCTAGGGACAGAAAACTCTAGGTAGGGAGAGTGTCAGTTTCTTTCACTGTGCAAGTCCTTGTTTCTAGGGACAGGGAAGGACAGTGAGTGAATTCTCCTTGTGCTATAGTGTGCTTTAAAAAAACATTTTTTCTAGGGACAGAAAACTCTAGGTAGGGAGAGTGTCAGTTTCTTTCACTGTGCAAGTCCTTGTTTCTAGGGACAGGGAAGGACAGTGAGTGAATTCTCCTTGTGCTATAGTGTGCTTTAAAAAAACATTTTTTCTAGGGACAGAAAACTCTAGGTAGGGAGAGTGTCAGTTTCTTTCACTGTGCAAGTCCTTGTTTCTAGGGACAGGGAAGGACAGTGAGTGAATTCTCCTTGTGCTATAGTGTGCTTTAAAAAAACATTTTTTCTAGGGACAGAAAACTCTAGGTAGGGAGAGTGTCAGTTTCTTTCACTGTGCAAGTCCTTGTTTCTAGGGACAGGGAAGGACAGTGAGTAAATTCTTCTTGTGCTATAGTGTGCTTTAAAAAAACATTTTTCTAGGGACAGAAAACTCTAGGTAGGGAGAGTGTCAGTTTCTTTCACTGTGCAAGTCCTTGTTTCTAGGGACAGGGAAGGACAGTGAGTGAATTCTCCTTGTGCTATAGTGTGCTTTAAAAAAACATTTTTTCTAGGGACAGAAAACTCTAGGTAGGGAGAGTGTCAGTTTCTTTCACTGTACAAGTCCTTGTTTCTAGGGACAGGGAAGGACAGTGAGTGAATTCTCCTTGTGCTATAGTGTGCTTTAAAAAAACATTTTTTCTAGGGACAGAAAACTCTAGGTAGGGAGAGTGTCAGTTTCTTTCACTGTGCAAGTCCTTGTTTCTAGGGACAGGGAAGGACAGTGAGTGAATTCTCCTTGTGCTATAGTGTGCTTTAAAAAAACATTTTTTCTAGGGACAGAAAACTCTAGGTAGGGAGAGTGTCAGTTTCTTTCACTGTGCAAGTCCTTGTTTCTAGGGACAGGGAAGGACAGTGAGTGAATTCTTCTTGTGCTATAGTGTGCTTTAAAAAAACATTTTTTCTAGGGACAGAAAACTCTAGGTAGGGAGAGTGTCAGTTTCTTTCACTGTGCAAGTCCTTGTTTCTAGGGACAGGGAAGGACAGTGAGTGAATTCTCCTTGTGCTATAGTGTGCTTTAAAAAAACATTTTTTCTAGGGACAGAAAACTCTAGGTAGGGAGAGTGTCAGTTTCTTTCACTGTGCAAGTCCTTGTTTCTAGGGACAGGGAAGGACAGTGAGTGAATTCTCCTTGTGCTATAGTGTGCTTTAAAAAAACATTTTTTCTAGGGACAGAAAACTCTAGGTAGGGAGAGTGTCAGTTTCTTTCACTGTGCAAGTCCTTGTTTCTAGGGACAGGGAAGGACAGTGAGTGAATTCTCCTTGTGCTATAGTGTGCTTTAAAAAAACATTTTTTCTAGGGACAGAAAACTCTAGGTAGGGAGAGTGTCAGTTTCTTTCACTGTGCAAGTCCTTGTTTCTAGGGACAGGGAAGGACAGTGAGTGAATTCTCCTTGTGCTATAGTGTGCTTTAAAAAAACATTTTTTCTAGGGACAGAAAACTCTAGGTAGGGAGAGTGTCAGTTTCTTTCACTGTACAAGTCCTTGCTTCTAGGGACAGGGAAGGACAGTGAGTGAATTCTCCTTGTGCTATAGTGTGCTTTAAAAAAACATTTTTTCTAGGGACAGAAAACTCTAGGTAGGGAGAGTGTCAGTTTCTTTCACTGTGCAAGTCCTTGTTTCTAGGGACAGGGAAGGACAGTGAGTGAATTCTCCTTGTGCTATAGTGTGCTTTAAAAAAACATTTTTTCTAGGGACAGAAAACTCTAGGTAGGGAGAGTGTCAGTTTCTTTCACTGTGCAAGTCCTTGTTTCTAGGGACAGGGAAGGACAGTGAGTGAATTCTCCTTGTGCTATAGTGTGCTTTAAAAAAACATTTTTTCTAGGGACAGAAAACTCTAGGTAGGGAGAGTGTCAGTTTCTTTCACTGTGCGAGTCCTTGTTTCTAGGGACAGGGAAGGACAGTGAGTGAATTCTCCTTGTGCTATAGTGTGCTTTAAAAAAACATTTTTTCTAGGGACAGAAAACTCTAGGTAGGGAGAGTGTCAGTTTCTTTCACTGTGCAAGTCCTTGTTTCTAGGGACAGGGAAGGACAGTGAGTGAATTCTCCTTGTGCTATAGTGTGCTTTAAAAAAACATTTTTTCTAGGGACAGAAAACTCTAGGTAGGGAGAGTGTCAGTTTCTTTCACTGTGCAAGTCCTTGTTTCTAGGGACAGGGAAGGACAGTGAGTGAATTCTCCTTGTGCTATAGTGTGCTTTAAAAAAACATTTTTTCTAGGGACAGAAAACTCTAGGTAGGGAGAGTGTCAGTTTCTTTCACTGTGCAAGTCCTTGTTTCTAGGGACAGGGAAGGACAGTGAGTGAATTCTCCTTGTGCTATAGTGTGCTTTAAAAAAACATTTTTTCTAGGGACAGAAAACTCTAGGTAGGGAGAGTGTCAGTTTCTTTCACTGTGCAAGTCCTTGTTTCTAGGGACAGGGAAGGACAGTGAGTAAATTCTTCTTGTGCTATAGTGTGCTTTAAAAAAACATTTTTCTAGGGACAGAAAACTCTAGGTAGGGAGAGTGTCAGTTTCTTTCACTGTGCAAGTCCTTGTTTCTAGGGACAGGGAAGGACAGTGAGTGAATTCTCCTTGTGCTATAGTGTGCTTTAAAAAAACATTTTTTCTAGGGACAGAAAACTCTAGGTAGGGAGAGTGTCAGTTTCTTTCACTGTACAAGTCCTTGTTTCTAGGGACAGGGAAGGACAGTGAGTGAATTCTCCTTGTGCTATAGTGTGCTTTAAAAAAACATTTTTTCTAGGGACAGAAAACTCTAGGTAGGGAGAGTGTCAGTTTCTTTCACTGTGCAAGTCCTTGTTTCTAGGGACAGGGAAGGACAGTGAGTGAATTCTCCTTGTGCTATAGTGTGCTTTAAAAAAACATTTTTTCTAGGGACAGAAAACTCTAGGTAGGGAGAGTGTCAGTTTCTTTCACTGTGCAAGTCCTTGTTTCTAGGGACAGGGAAGGACAGTGAGTGAATTCTTCTTGTGCTATAGTGTGCTTTAAAAAAACATTTTTTCTAGGGACAGAAAACTCTAGGTAGGGAGAGTGTCAGTTTCTTTCACTGTGCAAGTCCTTGTTTCTAGGGACAGGGAAGGACAGTGAGTGAATTCTCCTTGTGCTATAGTGTGCTTTAAAAAAACATTTTTTCTAGGGACAGAAAACTCTAGGTAGGGAGAGTGTCAGTTTCTTTCACTGTGCAAGTCCTTGTTTCTAGGGACAGGGAAGGACAGTGAGTGAATTCTCCTTGTGCTATAGTGTGCTTTAAAAAAACATTTTTTCTAGGGACAGAAAACTCTAGGTAGGGAGAGTGTCAGTTTCTTTCACTGTGCAAGTCCTTGTTTCTAGGGACAGGGAAGGACAGTGAGTGAATTCTCCTTGTGCTATAGTGTGCTTTAAAAAAACATTTTTTCTAGGGACAGAAAACTCTAGGTAGGGAGAGTGTCAGTTTCTTTCACTGTGCAAGTCCTTGTTTCTAGGGACAGGGAAGGACAGTGAGTGAATTCTCCTTGTGCTATAGTGTGCTTTAAAAAAACATTTTTTCTAGGGACAGAAAACTCTAGGTAGGGAGAGTGTCAGTTTCTTTCACTGTGCAAGTCCTTGTTTCTAGGGACAGGGAAGGACAGTGAGTGAATTCTTCTTGTGCTATAGTGTGCTTTAAAAAAACATTTTTTCTAGGGACAGAAAACTCTAGGTAGGGAGAGTGTCAGTTTCTTTCACTGTGCAAGTCCTTGTTTCTAGGGACAGGGAAGGACAGTGAGTGAATTCTCCTTGTGCTATAGTGTGCTTTAAAAAAACATTTTTTTCTAGGGACAGAAAACTCTAGGTAGGGAGAGTGTCAGTTTCTTTCACTGTGCAAGTCCTTGTTTCTAGGGACAGGGAAGGACAGTGAGTGAATTCTTCTTGTGCTATAGTGTGCTTTAAAAAAACATTTTTTCTAGGGACAGAAAACTCTAGGTAGGGAGAGTGTCAGTTTCTTTCACTGTGCAAGTCCTTGTTTCTAGGGACAAAGAAGGAAAGTGAGGGGAATTCTCCTTGTGCTATAGTGTGCTAAAGCATTCCTCATCAACCATCTTTGAAATCCTTGTTTTTTGGACAGTCAGGGAAATTGTCGTTGTGCTATTCTGTGCAAAAGCAATCATCCTCAACCATATTTAGAAATCCTTAAGTAAAGGGACAGAGAAGGACACCTGAAGGTAGCCCTTATTGCTTCTTTCCCATCTCCCTGCAGGCCATCTATTAGAATGTCTGGAAGGCAAACAAGGAGAGGCAGACAGTCAGGAGGCAATAAAAGAGGGCAAGCAGGCTCTGTGTCTGGGGGCAACAGTGCTGGTCGTGGACGCGGTGCATTGTCATCAGCACATGGCCATGGGACACGCTTGTCCTTCTTTTCGGCAGCTGGACATGTTGAGCCACATCATGCCGAAGACTTGGTAGAGTGGATGACCAAGCCCTCCTCCTCCTCCTCATCCTCTCTCACCCAGGCTCAGGGTACTGGCAAAGCAGCTGCCAAAGCGTCCTCTTCCCTGGTATCAATGTCAGACTCATCATCAGTCACTCCTTCCCTAGACCCACCATGTCCTCCTCCTGAGGAGTCCCCCGAACTGTTTCAGCACAGTGTTGGGTACATGCTCCAGGAGGATGCCCAGCGTTTCGAAGGGTCTGATGATGAAACCCAGCTACAGGAAGGCAGTAGGGTGAGAGCAGACAGAGGGGATGCTCAAGAAGGACACCAATCTGGCAGTCATGTTCCAGCAGCTGCAGCATACTGCCAGATTGGCTCCAGTGATGAGGAGGGAGGGGATGATGAGGTCACTGACTCCACGTGGGTGCCTAATAGGAGAGAGGAGGAGGAGGAGGATGAGGAGGAGGCACATCTCCAACGAGGCAGGATGCCCTTTGGTGGCCAGCGTAAGGGCAGTACACCGACGGAATCACACCGCAGAGCTCCGCCTGTGCAGGGCGCTGCCTCTGCCCGTCATTCAAAAAGTTCCTTGGTGTGGGCCTTTTTTGAGGCTAGTGCATCAGATCGCACAGCTGCTGTTTGCAACATATGTCTCAAGCGTATATCGCGTGGCCAAAACATCAGCCGCTTGGGTACCACATGCCTGACCAGACATATGTTGACCTGCCATGCAGCTCGTTGGCAAGCCTACCTCAAAGACCCACACCAAAGAACAAAGCGGACCTCTCCTTGCACCGCATCAGCTGGGATCTCCAACCCCACTATAACTTCAGTCCTCTCTGAAACATGCACTGAGAGGAATGAAGGTGTAGAATTAGGTGTGTCACAGCCAAGTACTTGCGGCCACTCTGCTAGCAGTACACCGACGTCCGATTCTAGCAGGCAAATTTCCCTGCCCCAGCTGCTGGACCGTCGAAAGAAGTTCACTCCCAGCCATCCACATGCCCAGCGGTTGAATGCTAGCTTGGCTAAATTGCTAGCGCTTCAACTGCTGCCTTTTCAGTTGGTAGACTCGGCCCCCTTCCGTGAGTTTGTGCAATGTGCGGTTCCTCAGTGGCAGGTTCCCAAACGCCACTTTTTCTCACGGAAGGCTATTCCGGCTCTCTACCGGCATGTGGAAGGCAATGTCTTGGCCTCGCTGGACAGGGCGGTCAGCGGTAAGGTGCATATTACTGCTGACTCATGGTCCAGCAGGCATGGACAGGGACGTTACCTTTCTTTCACGGCCCATTGGGTCACTCTTTTGGCAGCTGGGAAGGATGCAGGACAAGGTGCAGTAGTGTTGGAGGTTGTCCCACCGCCACGCCTCCAAAATGCTACTACTGGTTGTGACACACCTCTCTCCTCCACCCCCTCCTCTTCTTCTTCCTCCATGGCCTCTTCCTGTGGTTTGTCCTATGAACCAGCGGTGCTCCGTAGCCGTTCACGGGGCTACGCAAGTACGCAGGCAAAAAGATGCCATGCCGTGCTTGCGCTGGTGTGTTTGGGGGACAGAAGCCACACTGGGGCAGAGGTCCTGTCTGCTCTGCAGGGCCAGGCCGAGAGGTGGTTGACGCCACGCCAGCTTAAGCCAGGAATGGTGGTTTGCGACAATGGCACCAACCTCCTCTCCGCCCTTCGACAGGGACAACTGACCCATGTGCCCTGTGTGGCTCACGTCCTTAACCTGGTGGTGCAGCGGTTCTTGGGCAGGTACCCGGGCTTACAGGATGTCCTGAGGCAGGCCAGGAAAGTCTGTGTGCATTTCCGCAGATCTTATAATGCCAGTGCTCGCCTGGCTGAGCTGCAAAAGGAGTTGAACCTGCCCAAGAACCGCCTTATATGTGACATGCCCACCAGGTGGAACTCAACGTTGGCCATGCTGCAGCGGCTGCACACGCAGCAGAGGGCCATCAATGAGTACCTGTGCGACTACGGCACCAGGACAGGGTCAGGGGAGCTTGGTTTTTTTTCTCCACGCCAGTGGGGCATGATCAGGGATGCATGCACTGTCCTGGCACCATTTGAGGAGGCCACGAGGATGGTGAGCAGTGACAGTGCATGCATCAGTGACACTGTACCTCTTGTCCACCTGTTGGAGCACACGCTGCGTGGAATAATGGACAGGGCACTTGAGGCAGAACAGAGGCAGGAAGAGGAGGACTTCCTTGCCTCTCAAGGCCCCCTTTACCCAGACAGTGTTCCTTCTGTCCCACCCATCGCACAGGAAGAGGAGGAGGAGGAGGAGGAGGAGGAGGAGGAGGATTGTGTCAGCATGGAGGTGGAGGCTGGCACTCAGCATCATCAGCAGCAGTCTTTTAGGGATGATTTACAGTCCCAAGAAACCAGTGGACTTGTACGTGGCTGGGAGGAGGTGACTGCGGATCATGTCGTCCTTAGTGACCCAGAGGACTCCGGAGCGAATGTCTCAGCAAACCTACGCTGCATGGCCTCCCTGATCCTGCAAAGTCTGCGGAAGGATCCTCGTATTCTTCGGATCAAGGAGAGGGACCATTACTGGCTGGCCACTCTCCTTGATCCACGGTACAAGGGTAAGGTTGCGGACCTTATGTTACCGTCGCAGAGGGAGCAGAGGATGAGACAACTCCGGGAGGCCTTGCAGAAAGGTCTGTGCAACGCGTTCCCAGAGACTGGGAGGTTACAAACTCCTGGTCCTGGACAACGAGTTGCTGAGGCTTCGGCCAGTCAAAGAAGGAGCGGTGGGGAAGGTGGCCGTCTGACCGATGCGTTCAGACAATTCTTTAGTCCGCAGCCCCAAAGTATGATCGGTTCCAGCAACCATCGCCAGCGTCTGATAAACATGGTGCAGGAATATCTAGGGGCAAGGTCAGACTTGGACACCTTCCCCACCGAAAATCCTCTGGCTTACTGGGTCTTGAGGATGGATCACTGGCCAGAGCTTGCACAGTATGCAATTGAGCTACTGGCCTGTCCTGCATCCAGCGTTCTTTCGGAACGCACATTCAGTGCTGCTGGAGGATTTGTCACGGATCACAGGGTGCGCCTGTCCACCGACTCGGTTGATCGACTGACTTTCATCAAGATGAACCAGTCTTGGATCACCACCAGCTACCACACACCTGATGCTGATATAACAGACTAATTGATTTTAACATGTCACATCCCTTCAAGACTGATGCTGATGCTGAGTGCCTGTGCTGTTATGTTGACTGGCTATCCTCCTCCTCCGAGTCCTCAATGATACGATTGATGATGATAGCTTGGAAGATCATTTTTGTTTATGGGTGCCGCCACCAGTGGCTAAGGCCCAATTTTTCAGCCCCTGTTTTACAGGGGCGTGTCATTACAATTTTTGAAGCAATACTTTGCAACAGGGCTCATTGCTGTGCTCCAAGTACAGTATCTGTGAGGGGTTGTAGTGTTGTGCCACCAGTGCCTAAGGCCCAATTTTTCAGCCCCTGTTTAACAGGGGCGTGTCATTACAATTTTTGAAGCAATACTTTGCAACAGGGCTCATTGCTGTGCTCCAAGTACAGTATCTGTGAGGGGTTGTAGTGTTGTGCCACCAGTGCCTAAGGCCCAATTTTTCAGCCCCTGTTCAACAGGGGCATGCAATTACAATTCTTGATGTAATAATTCACAGCAGGGCCCATTGCTGCACCCACCAAGAGTAAGTCTGAGGGCTTACAGTGTTGTGGCAACGCCACCACCACCACCACCACGAAAGGCCCAATTTTTCAGCCCCTGTTCAAAAGGGGCATGTAATTACAATTCTTGATCTAATAATTCACAGCAGGGCCCATTCCTGCACCCACCAAGAGTAACTCTGAGGGCTTACAGTGTTGTTGCAACACCACCACCACCACCACCACCACGAAAGGCCCAATTTTTCAGCCCCTGTTCAACAGGGGCATGCAATTACAATTCTTGATCTAATAATTCACAGCAGGGCCCATTGCTGCACCCACCAAGAGTAACTGTCAGGGCTTACAGTGTTGTGGCACCAGCACCACCATCAAAGCCCCAATTTTTACTACCACTGTTCAACAATTATATGTATGTAGCGGGGTGTTCCCTTATCTTGGGAAGAAACTACATTACCCATAACCCCATTCTTGTTATGACGTTCCACCGCAGAGACTCATGGGAGGGGTTATAAAAGGAAGAGGCGGGGCCGGGCTCGGCCTCTTTGGCGACACGAGACTTCACGGACGGATCCTCCTGTGCGGATGTGTCGGAGGGGCAAGGCCTGAAGCCTGAGGCCTTGCTCTGCACCGAAGAGCCTTCCATCCTCCCCTCTGCGAGCCTGGGTGGCATCTGACTTTGTGAGCTACCGCCTTGTCGGATCGGGGACCCGATCGTTGGAGAGATCGAGAGTGTGTGACACGGCCGGTGGAGGTTTTCCCGGACTGGATCCGTAGTCCGGCGGGTGAGAGGGCATAAGCCCAGCTTAGATACTGTTGCTGTGTATAGGCCTATAGACTGCCGTGGCCTACAAGTTATTTTCATACCCCTTGGATTACAAAGTTATACTCTGTTTAAGTGCACCACCATTACAGACCTGCCGGTGAAGAAAGAAGGACTAAGCTAAATATTAGAACCAGGCCTGGTGGGGATTCTAGCGTGTTTGATTGCTGCGCCATAGGGCACTTAGTTAACGGTCGCCCGTATGGCGCACTTGTAGCGTGTGTTACTATATAGTGTGTTAGAGTGGCAGGACGCTGCCCTTAGGAGTGATTGTCTAGAACTGTGATTATTGTTACCCCTTTTACTCATATTGAGAATTGATGAGTAAAACACTTTACCTATTACAATCCATTACTGTGTCCTTGCTTAGTTATTCTATTGCATAGGACATATCATTGATTGTTAGTACTAGCTGTGCCAGAAGGGGGTAGAGCCTATTGCCGGGGGTTGGCGGAGCTGCACTCAGGGCCCAAATCTAATTCTGCGGCCTCCTTAGTTGGAGGTATCGCTACACATGGGGGCTCGTCCTGGATCCTGATGCAGCAAGCGAACGCCAGAAGTGCCGGCATGGACCCCATGGATCCAAGAGCGGTAGAAGAGTGGTGCAAAGCCGCTAATACAGAGCCAAAACAGTCGATAGCCATTAGCCTCCCTGGGGAGAAATGGTCAAGTGAGACGGTAGAGGAACTAATGAGTTCAGTGTCCCCAGATCACACACCGTGGGTGATAGACATGAAGACAGACCCGAACATCTCATATCAATACGCATTAGTGGAATATTGGGACGGGATGCCAGAGGCCTGTAAGCACAAGTGTCTGCGGACGCCAGACAACAGAACATTTAGGCTGGCGCACGCAATAACTGTAGAAAGGGAACCATCCCCTACGGGATCGCCACAGGCTGCGGCCCGAACTACACCTGAAAGAGAAGACAGGGCGACACCTCCGGTGGCACCTGCATCGGCCACTGCTATATCACCAGAACTGATAAATGCAATAGGGGATTTGCTAGCCAAATGTCAGAAGACAAGTACGGTGCATGTGGAAACTAGCTACCGGAGACTAAAAATATTCTCAGGGAAGCTCCCTGTCCCGGCAGCGGAAGAAGATTTTGATACTTGGGTGGAACAGGCATTACAGGCAGTGGAGGCATGGGAGGTGCCGGAGGCACAAAAGAGGCAGCGAGTGTTAGAAAGCCTTAAAGGTGCAGCAGCAGAAGCAGTGAAAAGTTTCCGGTTTGGGAATGCAGGGTGCACGGCGCAGGATTGTCTAGCTATGCTGCAGGAAGAGTTTGGTCAATTAGACAAGGTGACAGAGACGGTCTACCAGTTTGAACACACTTTCCAAAAACCAGGGGAGAAACTTTCCGAGTATGTCAGAAGGCTAAACAGGCTGCTGTGCAAGATTGTGTTAAAGAAAGGGATGAAGCCCCAAGATGCCGATGCGGCAAGAATGAAGCAAGTCTTAAAGGGAGCGCTACGCTCCGATCCAGTCTGGCTGCACCTGAAAACCTCGGGAGGAGGAATGTTGCTGACTTATGCTGATTTAATAAAAATTATCAGAGATGAGGAGGCGCTGCAACAGGACCAGCAGAAGGATAAGACAAGTGTTGTACCCGCACAGGTGCTGGTCAATCCAGTAATGACCCCTGAAAAAGAGGCGGAGATAGACACCCTAAAAACTCAGATGTCCAAGGTGTTAGAGATATTGACCTCTCTGATAGCAAAAGACACAGAGTGTCCCAAGAAGAAGGAAAGTCCAAGGAAGGAATTGTTCCCGATTGCCTCAGCACCCGAACCTTTACAAGAATGGGGAGATGTAGTCTGCTTCAACTGTGGGGGAGTTGGCCACATTGCAGCCACATGTTCTAGTCCAAAGAAGAAGAGAACAGACAACCGCAAGCCGGCGGGAAACTTCAGAGGGCCCCGGTGAAGGAGTCAACCGGGTGCCCACCATCTTCAGTAAACTCCAAGCTGAATGCAAAGAAAAACAAAAAGAGAGATAGAACACCAAAGGGGAAACGCAATACCCCTCAACAAAGCTATACTCCAAGAAGAAGGGGGGAGACCCCTCAGGAGAGGCACGGCACCCCCCAAAGGGGGTGCCCACCCAAGAAAAATAATAGTACACCTCAGCGGGTTCCTACACCCATTAAAAGGAGGGAAGTCAGTGCATACCAGGCTCAAGAAAGGTTCAAGTCCAAAGGGAATAGGACAAGAGAGAGTCCAAAGGGAAAAGGTCTGAAGAAGGCAGCTCCTGCCGGACCATATCCAGAGAAGCTGGTAGGCCCATCCCCTATAGTGCCCATTCAAGTGGAGGGAGTCTACACCAGGGGCCTCCTGGATACCGGGGCACAAGTGACCCTACTATACCGGGACTTCTACGACAGGCACCTGAGTCATCTGCCTATCCAGAAGATAGAGGAGCTGGAAATATGGGGAATTGGAACCCAGAGTTTCCCTTATGACGGCTACCTTCCCATCCAAATAACCTTTGACCCATCCGTGGCTGGGAAGGCCGAAGTGTTTGACACCCTGGCAGTTGTGTGTCCTAGGCCGCCTGGAGCCAACAAGTATTCCCTTATAATAGGGACGAACACGGACCTGGTCCGAAGACTCCTGACCCCTCTCGTGACGGAAGAGAGACAAGCTGCTACCAAGATCCATCCCATGCTGAAGACAGCCTACCAACGGCTGGTCCAAGAGCGGGAGACCCCTGGAGAGGAGATAGGGAAGGTGTGGAGACTTGGAAGAGAAGGGGTAGTGTTGCAGCCCGGTGAAGTAACCTGTCTCAGGGCCACTGTGAAGCTTACTTGGGAACAGCCTGGTCCCTTTGTCATGCTGGAGTCAGGCCCAAGGGGTGAATCCTCAGGCCTGGAGGTGATACCGGAAGTGATTCCGCTGAAGGTCCTGAAGAAGGCCCATTATAGAGTTCCAGTGAGTGTTAGGAATACTACCAAAGACCCCATGGACATCCCAGCCAGAATGTTGCTATGCCAGGTGAGCCCGGCGGCCCCTGTTACCCTGTCAGAAGTGAAGAGGACAGGTGAAGAAGCGGATGTTTGGGAGAAGCTGACCATGGAAAACCCGAATCTGTCCAGGGCTTGGAAAGAGAGAGCCAAGGCCCAGTTGAATAGATGGGAGAAGATCTTCTCTAGGGATGAGTTTGATGTGGGGTGTGCAAGAAGTTCCACCCATCGGATCCGCCTCCAAGAAGATAAGCCCTTCCGAGAGAGAGTCAGGCGGGTCCCGCTAGCAGATCTGGAGGATCTGAGGGAACAACTTGCAGAACTCAAGAGGACTGGTGTGATACGGGAGTCCAGAAGCCCCTATGCCTCTCCCATAGTAGTGGTCCGAAAGAAGAATGGATCATTGAGGCTCTGTATAGACTACAGGACTCTCAACAGGAGAACCATACCTGACCAATACACCACTCCGAGGATAGAGGATGCCCTACAGAGCTTGTCTGGAGCCAAGTGGTTCAGCGTTATGGATCTCAAGAGTGGGTACTATCAGATTCCGATGCACCCAGCAGACAAGGAGAAGACAGCTTTCATAACCCCAGTGGGGTTCTTTGAATTCGACCGGATGCCCCAAGGTCTGTCTGGAGCCCCAGCTACTTTCCAACGTCTCATGGAAAAGACAGTAGGGGACATGAACTTGATCGAAGTCCTTGAATACCTAGACTATGTCATTGTCTTTGGGAGAACCTTGGAGGAACATGAAAAGAGGCTGGAGAAAGTGTTGAGAAGACTCAGTGAGGAAGGACTTAAGCTTTCGCCTGAGAAGTGTCGGTTCTACCAGTCTTCTGTGAACTATTTGGGGCACATAGTATCTGAAGAAGGGGTGGCCACAGACCCTGAGAAATTGGAGGCAGTTACCTCCTGGCCACAGCCCACCACAGTAACAGAACTCAGATCCTTCTTGGGCTTCTGCTCCTACTATAGAAGGTTTGTGGAGGGATTTGCCCGAATTGCTAGACCATTGAATGAGTTGCTCAAGACTGAAGGAGAGGAGGATGGATCGGGGCCCAGGAGGCCAGGAGAGTCCATCAGAGATCAGTGGAATCAGAGGTGTGAAGAGGCTTTCCAGGAATTGAAGAGGAGCCTGACCACTGCACCAGTCTTGGCCTATGCAGACCCAACCAAACCCTATGAACTGCACGTGGATGCTAGTCACGACGGTCTGGGAGGAGTACTTTACCAAGAACATGAGGGGCAATTGCGGCCTGTTGCCTATGTGAGTAGAAGCCTGACCCCTTCTGAGAAGAACTACCCCACTCACAAGCTGGAGTTCCTGGCCCTCAAGTGGGCGGTAGTAGACAAGCTCAAAGACTACCTGTACGGAGCAGAGTTCACTGTGAAGACCGACAACAACCCCCTTACCTACCTGTTCACCACGGCCAAGCTGGATGCCACTGGACACAGGTGGCTGGCCGCACTGTCTGGATTCAACTTCAGCCTTAAGTATAGACCAGGAGTGGGGAATCGAGACGCAGACGCCTTGTCCAGAAGATCTCATTCCCCGACCATTGAAATAGAAGATTGGACCCAAGTGGCACCGGACGGGGTGCAGGCCCTTTGTCAAGGAGCTGCATTCCAAGCCCGAGGATGCTCCAGAGCAGAGGAAATAGGAGTTACCACGGTGGGAGTCCCCAAACACTACTGTGGAGTAGCTCAATTGGAAGAGGGCAACCTACCAAGATTGTCCAAAAAGGAATTGAGGTGTGACCAATTGGAAGACCCCATGGGGAGATTGGTCCTGGAGGCCTTGAAAAATCAGGATCCAAACATACTCATGCGTCAACCCTCCAAAGAAGCTCGCCTACTGAGGAAGGAGTGGGATAGGTTGCAGTTGCATCAGGGAGTGGTCTACCGAAGGGGCCCCTCTGATGATTCAGAAGATAAGTGGCAGATGTTCCTCCCAGAGAAACATCGGGAGACTGTTTTGATGGCCTTGCATGACAATCATGGCCACCTAGGGGCTGAAAGGACTTTTCAACTTGTCAGAAGTCGGTTCTATTGGCCCTGCATGAGGGCAGAGGTAGAGGAGTACTGCCACTCATGTGCGCGATTCATCCAGAGGAAGACTTTGCCCCATCAAGCTGCCCCAATGGGCCATCTACAGAGCCAAGGGCCTATGGACCTGGTGTGCATTGACTTTCTCTGCCTCGAACCCGACCTGAGTGGACTAGGAAATGTTCTGGTGATAACCGACCATTTCACCCGGTATGCCCAGGCCTTCCCCACCAAAGATCAGAAGGCCTCCACCGTGGCCAAGGTACTTATGGAGAAGTATTTTGTCCATTATGGGCTGCCACAGAGACTCCATTCAGATCAAGGGAGGGACTTCGAGAGTAAGCTGATCCGGAAGCTCTTGGATTCGTTGAGAATCAAGAAGACTCGAACTACACCTTACCATCCTCAGGGAGATGCTCAGCCGGAAAGGTTCAACCGAACCCTGCTCAACATGTTGGGGACTCTGGAAAGCGAGAAAAAGCAACATTGGAGCAAACACATAGCAGCCATGGTACATGCTTACAACTGCACCATCAGTGATGCTACAAGCTATTCCCCATATCGACTCATGTTTGGGAGAGAAGCGAGACTACCGGTGGACCTGGCTTTTGGCACCTCACTGGACCATTCCTCCGTCACCTCTCACAAAGGATATGTGGATAGGCTCAGACACAGCCTGAAAGTAGCCTATGAACAAGCTCAAGCGGCCTCAGATCAAAGGGGAGCTCGGAATAAAAAAAATTACGACCTGAAGGTCCGGGTACAAGACCTACAGCCCGGGGATCGAGTACTGTTGCGCAATCTGGGAATCCCCGGAAAGCACAAGCTTGCAGACAGATGGAGATCTGAACCTTATGTCATCTGCAGGAAGTTGCCGGGCCTACCTGTCTACAAGGTGAAGCCAGAGGGAAAGGTAGGCCCACTGAAGACATGGCATCGAAACCATCTGCTCCCACTGACGGAGGCAGTTAGAATACCTTCCGTGGGAGACTCCCCTGCACCGGCCTCTATCTTGGATACTCCTAGGCCGCACACTCGGTCACAGACCTCCCGAGCTGGAAATGGAGAAGCCTCCCAACTTAGTGGAGATGAAGAAGGAGAGCTTGATTGGCTGTGGTCTTCCCCAACTCCAGGAACTTCTATCATAGATCTTCCAGTCACCCAAGATACCACAGATGAAACGCTGAACCCAGAGGCTACAGAATTCATCCCTTTTAGTCCTTCAGCAGATTACTGGGAAGATGCCCATGATAGTTACTCCGAGGAAGAGGAGCCTGTGGCGCCAGAGCCAGAGATTCCAAGAGAGCAAAGAGCTCGAAGAGTCATTCAACCTCCTAAGAAGCTGACCTACCCCCAGATGGGGAACAGTTCGGAAGACTCTGTGGTCACTGCTAGGAGAAATGCTGAGATTCCGGATCCCTCCACTGTCCATTTGGTGGAGGGCAACCCCAGCTCACTCTCTGGCACAGTTAGGCAGGCCACCCAAGATAATGTGACCTGTGGGCAAGGGAATTCAACCCCTCAGTTATGGTGGGAATCCCCTATCCCAACATCGTTTTCAGAATTGTCCAATGTTGTATATAGTTGTTGCTAAAATTTATCTTTGGGGACCAAAGAGTTTAAGTGGGGGGAGTGTGTAGCGGGGTGTTCCCTTATCTTGGGAAGAAACTACATTACCCATAACCCCATTCTTGTTATGACGTTCCACCGCAGAGACTCATGGGAGGGGTTATAAAAGGAAGAGGCGGGGCCGGGCTCGGCCTCTTTGGCGACACGAGACTTCACGGACGGATCCTCCTGTGCGGATGTGTCGGAGGGGCAAGGCCTGAAGCCTGAGGCCTTGCTCTGCACCGAAGAGCCTTCCATCCTCCCCTCTGCGAGCCTGGGTGGCATCTGACTTTGTGAGCTACCGCCTTGTCGGATCGGGGACCCGATCGTTGGAGAGATCGAGAGTGTGTGACACGGCCGGTGGAGGTTTTCCCGGACTGGATCCGTAGTCCGGCGGGTGAGAGGGCATAAGCCCAGCTTAGATACTGTTGCTGTGTATAGGCCTATAGACTGCCGTGGCCTACAAGTTATTTTCATACCCCTTGGATTACAAAGTTATACTCTGTTTAAGTGCACCACCATTACAGACCTGCCGGTGAAGAAAGAAGGACTAAGCTAAATATTAGAACCAGGCCTGGTGGGGATTCTAGCGTGTTTGATTGCTGCGCCATAGGGCACTTAGTTAACGGTCGCCCGTATGGCGCACTTGTAGCGTGTGTTACTATATAGTGTGTTAGAGTGGCAGGACGCTGCCCTTAGGAGTGATTGTCTAGAACTGTGATTATTGTTACCCCTTTTATTCATATTGAGAATTGATGAGTAAAACACTTTACCTATTACAATCCATTACTGTGTCCTTGCTTAGTTATTCTATTGCATAGGACATATCATTGATTGTTAGTACTAGCTGTGCCAGAAGGGGGTAGAGCCTATTGCCGGGGGTTGGCGGAGCTGCACTCAGGGCCCAAATCTAATTCTGCGGCCTCCTTAGTTGGAGGTATCGCTACATGTAATTAAAATTCCTGATATAATAGTTGACAGCAGGGCGTTCCAGCACCAACCAAGAGTAACTGTGAGTGCTTACAGTGTTGTGCCAACACCAACAACTAAGGGGCCTATTTCTGCTGAGTATATACGGCAGGTCCCTACTTTCAAACATCCAACTTACAAATGACTCCTACTTGCAAACGCAAGAAGACAACAGGAAGTGAGAGGAAATCTACCACTAGGAAGGAAAATTCTCTCCTGTAAGAATAAATATGGGAGAAAGGTGTCTCCTCTGTACTGATGCTTTATCAGCAATCCTTGTTTCAAGAAAAACACCACATTTCAAAAACAGTTGTCATTGGGACGGAAAGTGAGGTGAAATGTTCTGAACAGGGGCACAGACAGCAAAACAAATGTTACAGGGGTGATAACCCTTACCTATGTTTTCCAAAAAGTTTAAAAATAGATTTTTGGGCTGGAGCTACACTTCAACAATGTACCTGTTCAAAATTACAAACAGATTCTACATAAGAACAAACCTACAGTCCCTGTCTTGTATGCACCGCCTGTATACGGCTGTTCAGAGTATATAGGGCCTTTTTTATTTTATGTGCGGGGTTCCCCTTAATATCCATACAAGACCCAAAGGGGCTGGTAATGGGCTGGGGTAGGGGGGGGGGTCATGGGGTAGCTATGCCATTTTTCTTAAAGATTTTCATCCATATTACCGGGACCAGACATTACATTAAAGCCGCAAGCAGTTTTAAATGGCTTTTTTTCCCTTTAGAAGTGTCATTTTGTGCAGGGACAGTTCTAAACACGGGAAACACGTGGCACTTCACAGGCATACTTTAGACACCCCCCAGGTACGATATTTAAAGGAATATTTGACTTTTTTTTTTTCACTTTATGCATCATTAAAATGACTGCTCCCGAAAAACGACCGTTTTTAAAACTTCTTTTTGCATTGATACATGTCCCCTGGTGCACAACCCGGGTTCCCAAACCCTTTTTAGGACAATAACATGCATAATAGTTGTTATAATTAGCACTTTAGAATTCGAACGTTCGCATCCATTGTATTTAATAGGGTTCTAATGTTCGTACGAACTTTCGGTCCGTTCGCGGGTTCTGGTGCGAACCGAACCCGGGGGTGTTCGGCTCATCACTACTGGTGACCCCACAATAGGGATAAAACTTTTTCATGTGAGGGAGTTTAATAAGACACGTGACCACTCACTAAAATTAGAAGAAAAGAGGTTTAACCTTAAAACTGCGTAGAAGGTTCTTTACTGTAAGAGCGGCAAGGATGTGAAATTCCCTTCCACAGGCGGTGGTTTCAGCGGGGAGCATTGATAGTTTAAAAAAACTATTAGATAAGCACCTGAACGACCGCAGCAAGCAGCCCTCAAATTTTCCACTCGCATTTTGCGAGGGGAAAATGAGGGCTGCCGAGTAGCTTGGCTGCCTGGGAGTGGGGGGGGCGAGCACCGCCGGCGGGTGGCGTTGATCGGGAGGCGTTCTCCCAGCGATTGCCCCGGGGGAAGAGAGCATGGAGGAAGAGGAAAGCTGCGGGATCACGAGCGATAGCACGCCGGAACTCACCATCACACAGAGCCCCACCTCCTCCTGACCCCGCGCCTGTGATAGACAGAATGCGGATCCAATGCTGAGATGTGTTCTATCTATCACAGGTGCGGGGTCAGGAGGAGGCGGGGCTGTGTGTATCAGCGAGCAGAGCGGAGGCATTTGTCATGTAAGCTGTTACAGCGTGCTATTCGCGCTCTGTGTTCCCGCGGCTTTCCTCTTCCTCCAGTAATGATCCGGCCGCCCTCTCTCTTTCTCCGCCCTGGCGAGGCTGCAATGTTGAGCACAGTGAGGCTGCAATGTTGGGCACAGTGAGGCTGCAATGGGGGCACAGTGAGGCTGCAATGGGGGCACATTGAGGCTGCAATGGGGGCACATTGAGGCTGCAATGGGGGCACATTGAGGCTGCAATTTTGGGCACGGTGAGGCTTCAATGTTGGGCACGTGAGGCTGCAATGTTGGGCACGGTGAGGCTGCAATGGGGGCACAGTGAGGCTGCAATGTTGGGCACAGTGAGGTTGCAATGTTGGGCACAGTGAGACTGCAATGTTGGGCACAGTGAGGCTGCAATGGGAGCACAGTGAGGCTGCAATGGTGGTCACGATGAAGCTGCAATGCACGGTGAGGCTGCAATGGTGGGCATGGTGAGGCTGCAATAATGGGCACAAGTCACGCTGCAATGATGGGCACGGTAAGGCTGCAATGTTGGGCACAGTGAGGCTGCAATGTTGGGCACAGTGAGGCTGCAATGGGGACACAGTGAGGCTGCAATGTTGGGCACGGTGAGGCTGCAATGTTGGGCACGGTGAGGCTGCAATGTTGGGCACAGTGAGGCTGCAATGTTGGGCACAGTGAGGCTGCAATGTTGGGCACAGTGGGGCTGCAATGGTGGGCACGGTGGGGCTGCAATGCACGGTGAGGCTGCAATGGTGGGCACGGTGAGGCTGCAATAATGGGCACAAGTCACGCTGCAATGATGGGCATAGGTCACGCTACATTGATGGGCACAGGTAAGCCTGCATTGATGGGCACTGGTGAGGCTGTGCTGAGGGGAACTGATAAAGTTGTTGTTAATATTTATTTTTGTAACTTAATTCTGCATAAAACTTTTTAAGGGGTTGTAAAGGTTCGTGTTTTTTCACCTTAATGCATCCTATGCATTAGGGTGAAAAAACACCTGGCTGTCACGGGCCCCCCAGCCCCCCGTTTTACTTACCTGAGCCCGTTCACCTGCTATGCGCGTCCACGGCGTCCTCTTCTCCACGGAGTCTCTGCGTTGATTGAATAGAATGATAGCAGCACAGCCATTGGCTCCCGCTGCTGTCAATCAAATCCAATGACACAGCCGCTGGGGAGTGGGACGGAGTCATACACTCAGTGTCTATGGACGCAAAGTGTATGACAGGGAGCGCACCCGCAAGGTAACCCCCTTGGGAGAGAGCTTCCGCCGGGTTAGCTATTGCGGGGAGAAGCCACGAGAGCCGCCGTGGGACCCCAGAGCAGCAGGATCGGGACCGTTCTGTGCAAAACGAACTGCACAGTGGAGGTAAGTATGACATGTCTGTTATTTAAAAAAAAAAAAATGAACCTATACAACCATTTTAAGCCTAGTACACACGGCCAAGAATCCCGTCAGGAAAAAAACGTTGTTTTTCCTGACGAGATTCCTGACAAGCTTTTCTTGCCAAGCCGTGCATACAGATGGCCATTCAAAAGAACCGCTGTTCTTTTGAATGGCAAGAACGCGGTGACGTCATCGACTACGCCGTCGCCGCCATCTTGCTTCACCCTACACTACCCTTGTAAGCTACCGCGCATGCGTCGAAGTCTCATCGAGCATGCGTGGGCTTACCGGAGGACAGGTAAGCTTGTAGCCACATACACACACACACAGTTTTCTCGTCGGGAAACAGGCCGACGAGAATCCCGACGAGAAAATAGAGAGCAGGTTCTGTATTTTTCTTGTTGAGATTCCCGGCAGTTTTCTTAATGAGAAAACATACACACGGCTGGTTTTCTCGGCAAAAAGCTCTGCCAGCAGTTTTCTTGATGGTTTCTTGCTGAGAAAAACGGTCATGTGTACGAGACCTAAGTGTCATTTCATGAGATCATTTATGAGGGCGTGATTAGGGGCAGAATTAGGCGTGGGGCAGGGTAGGGGTTGGGTGGGGCAACTGGTGGCGAGTAACCCTTGAGGCTTGGCTAGTAGCTCAGGACTTGAAATTTTGAGCCCTGATACTGACATATAATCACACACATAGGTTAAACTTGATGGACTTGTGTCTTTTTTCAACCTCACCAACTATGTAACAATGTAAGGCCCCTTGAACACAGGGTCACGTAGGCGCAATGCATCCCGCCCGACAAATCAATGGCAGACTGCAGCTGGACAGGGTTGAATGTGGTACCAACGTTTAGGGCCCTAGGACAGGGTATCTAGGACAGACCAGCCATCAGTCCCCTGTGCTAAATCTAGCTAGCTAAATCTGCTTTGCTCCAGGGACTGATGTGTACCAATTATTTCACCCGCTGACCTTCTCAATTCCATTTCACTATTACCCAACACTAACATATGACTGCAGCATGATGCTGGGTGGATAGTTGTTTGCGTGCCTCCGCAGTAAGTGGCAAAGAAATGGGAAGTTACACAGAGATCACATGCAAGTGAGAAGTGTCAAATGCCAGCGGAAAGCTGGATGAGTCTCACTTTCACTTACATCCCACATAATGATTAATGCCATGCAAGCCAGTAAATGCTGATTCATTTTTTATCTGGTGCCATAGTGATGCAAGTGTTGAGCAACAATGTAGTACTGCCAACATCTGTCTGGTGCTCATTTGACAAACAAATTTGGAATCAGAAACAGGGTTAAAAACAGGGTACATTCCACTCAAATGTGAAAATCTGAAATTTAAAGTGTTAGTTCCCCTTTATAAAAAATACTTGATGCAGTCCACTAACTCTTTTCCATAATTTTAAGCTAATACAATTTTATAAATATGCTTTTGGGCAGGTTTATGTCTGGCATTTGACAAACTTTTTTAAAGCACTTACTCTGAATGGCAATCAAAGCCCCTCTCACTAAATTAAATGGTTACCCTAGAGGCCTGTTCACTGTTGCGTTTGCTTTGCTTCAAAATATTACACCCCATGACGCTTTCTTGGTGCTTCAAAGCACTTCGAAAGCCTCCATAGAAGTCTATCATCACGCTCGCTAACAGCAGAGCTGGGGGTTACTACTGAGTGGAGGATCAGCAGAGCTGGGGGTTACTACTGAGCGGGGGATTATCAGAACTGGAGGCTACCACTCAGCAGGGGATCAGCAGAGCTGAAGGTTACTACTGAGTGGCAAATCATCAAAGCTGGGGGTTACTAGTGAGTAGCTGATCAGCAGAGCTGGGGGTTACTAGTGAGTGACAGATCAGCAGAGCTGGGGGTTACTAGTGAGTGTCAGATCAGCAGAGCTGGGGGTTACTAGTGAGTGTCAGATCAGCAGAGCTGGGGGTTACTAGTGAGTGGCAGATCAGCAGAGCTGGGGGTTACTAGTGAGTGGCAGATCAGCAGAGCTGGGGGTTACTAGTGAGTGGCAGATCAGCAAAGCTAGGGGGTTACTAGTGAGCGGGGGATCAGCAGAACTGGTGGTTACTACTGAGTGGGGGGGATCAGCAGAGCTGGGGGTACTACTGAGTGGGGCAACAGAAAAGCTAGGGGTACTACTGAGCCAGGGATCTGCTAAACAAGGGTACTAATGGGCTTGGGATTTGCTGAGTGGGCAAAGTAATGATCTGCTGATAGGAGGGTACTAATGAGCTGGGGGTATTACTAAGTTGGGAGTACTATTGAGAGATGTTTCTACTGAGCCCCTTTAAAGCAAAAAAAAATTATACTGGGGTTATGGCAGCTGGATGTGCTTTTGTGCTAAAATAAATGTTAGTGTATGGGTGGTGCTGTTGCCTTGGACCGAAGCTGAACTCACACTGCGAACTGTGCCTTTTTGTCCTCCCCTGGAGCTGGTACAGCGGGGCGGGGAACCCGCTGTGACGCAAAGGGAGAGGAGATAAAAGGGGCGGACGCCCTGACCTCAGGGTTCAGAGTCGGGGGACGCAGCCGCACCCAGGCACCTTCAGCCTGGGTGCTGGCGTTCCGAAGTTCCGGGCCCAGGTGCCCTTGACCTGGCCGGAGCGGGAGATGGAGTTCATCTCAGGCACCTTTAGCCTGGGGTGAGGTACTATGGCGGAAGCCTGGAGCTCAGTACCTTCGACTGAGTTCCGCGAGGGTGGAGGAATCCGAGGGGGCCCTAACTCCTTGGGTGCCCGTGTCTGAGGTCGAGGAGACTGGTGAGCGGAACTTCTCCAGGGAGTCCAGCGCAGCATTGCTGGTGATGGAGAGGCCTCTGGTAACTGTCTTGGACGTATGTCCTTCCCCTAAAAGGGGCTACGATAGCGAAGGTAATCCATGTTCAATATAGTCAGTGGCAGTGACTATTCGCCACTGGTGACACTACAGTGGTTAGCTCTATCTAGAAGAATTGTGCCTTGGCCTACTCCCCACAAAAGACTGAAGTGTTACATGGGTCTCAACCTGTCTGTGCTGTATGACTATTTATTGAGAAGAATAAATACGAGTTGGACCTTTTCAGTTTGTGGAACTCTGGTTACTAGGAGCAAAGGGGAGTCAATCCAAGGAGAGGATTTGACTCTGGGACACACACACAAAACCCAATAGTTCTGGCCTTCACCTCTACACATTGGAGGACATGGGCCGTGGTGTATCTCATCCCTCCCCCCAGTGCTAACCCCTAGACGAGACAGACAAGCCGTGAATGAGAAGGGGTGAGAGGGGTGAGGTCGCTACATAAATATGGGTACAAAAATGGAAAAACTGCTCTGGGAGCAAAGGAATTAAACCTGAGCTACAGCTAACACAATTTCATTCACGGCACGTGCCGGAAATGTAACACTCCTATTGGTTGTCCTCTCAACCAAACTGCCAAACCATCCAATTGTTGGTGTTATAACTGATCATGGCAGTTGTAGTTTAAATAGAGGCAAAGATGGCATCTTCCTTGGTTGAAAACGATAGGGGGGGGGGGGGGGGTTTACTTATACTTTAAGCAGTTACAGCAACCATTATATTTTCCTTTTGGAATAAATAAAAGCTGATCAATGCAAGCACCCCTGTCGGTGTTTACATGGTTTGTCCCAAGCCTCCATTTGTCACTTTTTGCTGAACAGCTCGGTCTGTTAATGGAAGATTAAAAATACATTAATTGACTGGATCGCCAAAAATAAAAGGAAAAAAGCAATCACCATATCTAAGAATTGCTAAAAGCGGCAATACAAACATTTTTTTATTTTTGGATATTTTTGGCTTCACTTTAAATTAGTACCCTTAAAAAAAGACAGAATAAAATAAAGAGTAGAGGGTATATCTAAAATGTTTGTACCTTTCAGTGTGCTCTAAGAAAAGTTCACACATGAGGCAATGGGTCAGAGCAGAGTGAAGCGGTAGACCTCCGGGGATTAGAGAGCGCTAACAAAGAGTACTTGACAAGCTATACATAGTTTACTGATGGCTCACAGTGTATTCCGAGGAAGAAGGTGAAATGACTTTCAGTTGTCAGGAACGTTCAAAGTAAAGGAAAGGTGTTGCCCAATTCTGGGAATGCCATCATTTTGTTTCCTTGTATTACAGTCCAACCTTGTGAAGTCATCTTATCTGAGACCGGGAAGCTCCAAGTTTCACAACCTATTGTTCAAAGAGCATTTCTGGAGTTATTTAATAAGCTGAATATTATTTTAATAACATGAGCTGTTGAAAGCCTGAAATGATTCCCCAAAAGCTGAATGTTTTTTTTATGAAGAGGAATTAGTTGTATTTTAGTAGTAAGTGTAGATATGGGGTTGATTTATTAACCACTTGCCGACCGCCTGCTGTAAATTGAATGGCACGGACAGGCATATCAACGTACCTGTACGTCCCCTTTAAGTGCCTGCCCGTGTGGTCGCGCATGCGCCGGCGCTCTCGCGACCCTGACGCCATCCCCGTGAGTCAGACCGCGGGTCCCGCGGACTCGATCGCCATGGGATTCCCGGTGATCGTCTCACGGTGGTATAGAGCAGGGAGATGCTTGTGTAAACAAACATCTCCCCGCTCTGCCTAGTGACAATGACACAGATCTCTGCTCCGTGTACTCGGAGCGGAGATCGGTGTCATGTGACACAGAGCCCACCCCCCCTAGAGTTAGAAACACAATGCAGGGAATACTTAACCCCTACATCGCCACCTAGTGGTTAACCCCTTCAATACCAGTGTCATTTTTACAGTAATCAGTGCATTTTTATAGCACTGATCGCTGTAAAAATGACAATGGTCCCAATAATGTGTCAAAAGTGTCCGATGTGTCCGCCATAATGTCGCAGTCATGAAAAAAATCACTGATCGCCGCCATTACTCGTAAAAAAAAATTGTAAACGCTATAACTTTTGCGCAAACCAATCAATAAACGCCGATTGCGATTTTTTTTTTTTTTTACCAAAAATATGTAGAAGAATACGTAATGGCCTAAACTGAGGAAAAAAAAGGTTTTTTATATATTTTTTGGGGATATTTATTATAGCAAAAAGTTAAAAATATTGAATTTTTTTTAAAATTTTCGCTCTATTTTTGTTTATAGCGCAAAAAATAAAAACCGCAGAGGTGATCAAATACAACCAAAAGAAAGCTCTATTTGTGGGAAAAAAAGGACATCAATTTTGTTTGGGAGCCACTTCGCACGACCGCGCAATTGTCAGTTAAAGCGACGCAGTGGCGAATCGCAAAAAGGGGCCTGGTCTTTAACCAGCCAAAATGGTCCGGGGCTTAAGTGGTTAAAGGTAAATAGTCTGTTCACTATGCAAGTGAAGTTGAACTTTGCAAGTTAATTATCCCCAAGATTAAAGATCATAGTGAATTAGGTGAAGGTCTGCTGACCTCCATGATAAAATCATTTACAAGTAAAAAATAATTTTTTTTAAATTTATCTTGCACATGTTTGGGATTTTTTGCAAGGTGAAATTTCACCACATTCACTAAGCTCTGGGGAAAATCCCCTTACACTATGCAACTTTCCTTGGGCAGCTTATTTGTCTGTGGTCAATCAGCCACAATATATAACAAATATAATTTGTTATCTGACTTATCTACTTACAGTCCATTTCCCTGAAGTGTACAGATCTTAACGCAATGGGGTTGTATCGCTAAAGGGGAAAAGGCTGTTCACTTTAGAAGGGAAACTCTTAAAGTGGAGTTCCACCCAAAAATGGAATTTCCGCTTTAAGTTATGGTGACCCCCTGACATGCCACATTTGGCATGTAATTTTTTTGGGGGGGTGGATACCCTCTTTTTAGGGCCATCCAGCTCCCACTTCCTCCCGGTGCTCCGCGGCGCCAGAAGGAAGTTCACCTCTCCCCCCGTGCAATCTTCTGGGACGTCACAGGTCCCAGAAGATTGCCAGGCCAATCGCAGCACACAGCGCGGCTCGCGCATGTGCAGTGCGTGCCCGGCTGTGAAGCCACAACCAGGTGCCCACAGTCATGATGCCGGCGCTGGGGAGAGGAGCGGGGCTTCGTTCGCCCACATCGCTAGACAGTGGGACAGGCGAGTGTCCGATTATTAAAAGTCAGCAGCCACACTTTTTGTAGCTGCTGTCTTTTATATGGATGGAACTTCGCTTTAATGAATGTGGTGAAATTTTACTTTGCAAATAATAACTAATTGTATGCAAGGATAATAAAAAAATGTTTTAAATTTGTTCGCACATGATTCAGTCAGCAGATTTCTAGAGAAAATTCTTCTACAAAGAGCAACATCTCTTGAGAAGTGAACAGCCTATATGCCTTTAATAAATAAACCCCAGAATGAACAGGGAGCGACTGACACCGTCCACTCTTCTACTGACACCGTCCACTCTTCTGCTGACACCGTCCACTCTTCTGCTGACACCGTCCACTCTTCTGCTGACACCGTCCACTCTTCTACTGACACCGTCCACTCTTCTACTGACACCGTCCACTGCTCTACTGACACCGTCCACTCTTCTACTGACACCGTCCACTGCTCTACTGACACCGTCCACTGCTCTACTGACACCCTCCACTGCTCTACTGACACCGTCCACTGCTCTACTGGCTGACAGTATCCACTTTTAAGGTAGGCTAGTTTCATATTTTAACTGGCAATTCTTTTATTAATTAAATAAAACGTTATGGGTACACAAATGCTTTCGTTTTATTTAACCAAGCCCCTTTAAGTCCCCCCATTTGTAATGCAATTTGGCCACAGCCACTGTTCACCGTAGCACACCTCATTACTACTCTCTTTGGGTAACCCAAAAAGTGTTCCAGGTATTTTACAATCCTATAGCGTGTACTACAAAAAAATTGCAGTGCGCCGCGAAAGTGTTCGGGTTTGGCTTGATGAAAAGGTGGCAACCCTAGGGTACATGTATCAATGCAAAAAAAAGTTTTAAAAACTGACGTTTTTCCTGGAGCAGTGATTTTAATGATGCTTATTGTGAAAAAATAAAAGATAAATATTCCTTTAAATATCGTACCTGGGGGGTGTCTATAGTATGCCTGTGAAGTGGCGTGTGTTTCCCGTGTTTAGAACAGTCCCTGCACAAAATGACAATTCTAAAGGAATAAAAGTCATTTAAAACTGCTTGCGACTCGGCTTTAATGTAATGTCTGGTCCCGGCAATATGGATGAAAATCATTGAGAAAAACGGCATGGGTACCCCCCCCACCCCCGCCCATTACCAGACCCTTTGGGTCTTGTTTGGATATTAAGGGGAACCCTGCACCCAAATTTAAAAAAGGCCCTATATAATCTGAACAGCAGTATACAGGCGGTGCAAACAAGACAGGGACTGTAGGTTTGTTTTTAAGTAGAATCTGTTTGTAATTTTGAACTGGTACATTTTTAAAGTGTAGCTCCAGCCAAAAAATCTATTTTTAAGCTTTTTGGAAAACATAGGGAAGGGTTGTCACCCCTGTAACATTTGTTTTGCTGTGTGTGCACCTGTTCAGAAGATTTCATTTCACTTTCTGTCCCAATGACAATTGGATTTAGAAAATTTGGGTTTTTTAGTGAAACAAGGAACTCTTACAGGAGAGAATTTCCCTTCCTAGGGGTAGGTTTCCTCTCACTTCCTGTTGTCTCCTTCCGTTTGCAAGTAGGAGTCGTTTGCAAGTTGGATGTATGAAAATAGGGGCCTGCCCTATATACTCTGCAGAAATTTGGGCCTTAGGTGTTGGTGTTGCCACAACACTGTAAGCCCTCACAGTTACTCTTGGTGGGCGCAGGAACGGGCCCTTCTGTGAAATATTAGATCAAGAATTGTAATTACATGCCCCTGTTGAACAGGAGCTGAAAAATTGGGAATTAGGCACTGGTGCTGGTGCCACAATACTGCAACTCCTTACAGATACTCTATTTGGAGCGCAGGAATGAGCCCTGCTGCAAAGTATTACAGCAAAAATTTTAATTACATGCCCCTGTTAAACAGGGGCAGAAAAATTGGGCCTTAGGCACTGGTGCTGGTGCCACAACACTGCAACCCCTCACAGAAACTCTAGTTGGAGCGCAGGAATGAGCCCTGCTGCAAAGTATTGCAGCAAAAATTGTAATTACACGCCCCTGTTAAACAGTGGCAGAAAAATTGGGCCTTAGCCACTGATGGCGGTGCCCAGAACCAAAAATGTTCTTATAAGCTATCAGCATGATCATTGAGGAGGAAGAGGATAGTCACTCAGCATAACAGGATAGTCACTCAGCATCAGCATAGGCAGTCTTGAAGGGATCTGACATTCAAAAAAAAATTAGTCGGTTACATCAGCATCAGGTGCTTGGTAGCTGGTTGTGATCCAACACTGATTCATTTTTATGAAGGTCAGCCGATCGACCGAGCGGACAGGCGCACCCTGTGATCGGTTACAAAGCCTCCAGCAGCACTAAATTTTTGAAAGAACGCTGGATGCAGGACAGGCTAGTAGCTCAAATGCATACTGTGCAAGCTCTGGCCAGTGATCCATCCTCAAGACCCAGTAACCCAGAGGATTTTCGGTGGGAAAGGTGGGAAAGGTGTCCAAGTCTGATCTTGCCCCTAGGTATTCCTGCACCATGTAAAACAGGCGCTGGCCATGGTTGCTGGAACCGATCATACCTTGGGGCTGTGGACTAAAAAATTGTCTGAACGCATCGGTCAGATGGCCACCTTCTCCACCGCTCCTTCTGTGACTGACTGAAGTCTCAGCAACACGTTGTCCAGGACCAGGAATTTGTAACCTCCCAGGCTCTGGGACCGCGTTGCACAAACCTTTCTGCAAGGCCTCCCGAAGATGTTTCATCCTCTGCTCCCTCTGCGACGGCAAGATAAGGTCCGCAACTTTTCCCTTGTAACGTGGATCAAAGGAGGGTTGCCAGCCAGTAATGATCCCTCTCCTTGATACCACGAATACAAGGATCCTTCCGCAGGCTTTGCAGGATCAGGGAGGCCATGCAGCGTAGGTTTGCTGAGGCATTCGGTCCGGAGTCCTCTGGGTCACTAAGGACGACATGATCCGCAGCCACCTCCTCCCAGCCATGTACAAGTCCATGGGTTTCTTGGGACTGTAATTGATCCCCTGAAGACTGCTGCTGATGCTGAGTGCTAGGCTCCACCTCCATGCTGACACAATCCTCCTCCTCCTCGTCCTCTTCCTGTGTGAGAGGCGGGCCAGCAGGAACACTGTCTGGATAAAGGGGGCCTTGAGAGGTAAGGAAGTCCTCCTCTTCCTCCCTCTGTTCTGCCTCAAGTGCCCTGTCCTTTATTCCACGCAGCGTGTGCTCCAACAGGTGGACAAGAAGTGAAAAAATTGAAAAAAATACCCCCCCACCTGGCTGCTGAACACACAGAAAATGTGTTCACTTCACATGTAGAATATATAAAACAAAACGGTGTTGCGCTTTCTAATTACAAAATAACTCCCCATAAATCCTTAAATGAGAATAAGTGATTAGCTTGCAATATAACAAGATACTGGGTGCACAATCAAATATTTGTGTTCCCTGACTGGGAATAGTAAATGAAAAATGAAAAATAGGTGTTCACTGAATGGGAATAGTGAACAATAAACAAAACAATAACGTCCACACACTAAAAAGAAATTAAGAGTCCAAATGCACAAGTATAGTCCTCAGCGTCTTCTGCATAAAAATGCACAACACACCACTAGTGCCTGAATGTTGAAAATGCAAGTGCTCTCTTCCACCTCTATATCCTAGCCGCTCACCTCACGTTCTGACCCCTGTTTCACTAGCAGGTCACAAAAAGCAGGTTCCCTTTCAGGGATTTAAACAGATCAACTGGTCATGGAGCTCCTATTCCTTTCGTGCTGCCTCCGGCTGATTAGATGGATACTATCCAGTACAGATTCCCTCAATGGGGTCCGGTGCACATAGGAATAGAAAAGGCAAAATCTAGTGCTCTCTGATTATCAAAACGGTTTATTTGCTCATTAAAACTTTAAAATGTTACTCACAAACGCAGCATTTAAGCAGTGCGGGCTCAGGATGCATAGAAACGGCAAGATGCTCGTGGGATGACGTAGCCACTGCGATTCCTTCCCCCCCCCTATACATGTTATGTCAAATGACTTCTTCAGCAAGGGGTCACAAACGTATACCGCTGGTTCCGAGGACAAATCAGCACAGGAAGAGGCCATGGAGGAAGAAGAAGAGGAGGGGGTGGAGGAGAGAGGTGTGTCAGAATCACCACTAGTAGCATTTTGGAGGCGTTGTGGCGGAACAACCTCCAACACTACTGTCCTGCATCCTTCCCAGCTGCCAGCAGAGTCACCCAGTGGGCCGTGAAAGATAGGTAACATCCCTGTCCATGCCTGCTGGACCATGAGTCAGCGGTAATGTGCACCTGACCACCCTGTCCAGCGAGGCTAAGACATTGCCTTCCACATGCCGGTAGAGAGCCGGAATCGCCTTCCGTGAAAAAAAGTGGCATTTGGGAACCTGCCACTGAGGAACCGCACATTCCACGAACTCACGGAAGGGGGCAGAGTCTACCAACTGAAAAGGCAGCAGTTGAAGTGCTAGCAATTTAGCCAAGCTAGCATTCAACCGCTGGGCATGTGGATGGCTGAGAGCGAACTTCTTTCGGCGGTGCAGCAGCTGGGGCAGGGAAATTTGCTTGGTACAATCTGACGTTGGTGTACCGATAGCAGATTGCCCGCAAGTACATGGCAGTGACACACCTAATTCTACACCTTCATTCCTCTCAGTGCAGGTTTCTTAGAGGACTGAAGGTATAGTGGGGTTGGAGATCCCAGCTGATGAGGAGCAAGGAGAGGTTTGCTTTGTTCTTTGGTGTGGGTCTTTTATGTACGCTTGCCAATGGACTGCATGGCAGATCGACATATGTCTGGTCAAGCATGTGGTGCCCAAGCGGCTGCTGTTTTGGCCACGCGAGATACGCTTCAGACATATGTTGCAAATAGCAAAGGTACAATCTGCTGTACACGTCTCAAAAAAGGCCCACACCAAAGAACTATTGGAATAACGCGCAGAGACAGCATCGCCCTGCACATGCGGAGCTCTGCGGTGTGATGCAGTCGGTGTGCTGCCCTTAAGCTCGCCCCTGGAGGGCATCCTGCCTCAATGGAGATGTGCCTCCTTCTCCTCATCCTCCTCGTCCTCCTCCTCCTCTCTCCTATCAGGCACCCACGTAGAGTCAGTGACCTCATCATCCCCTCCCTCCTCATCACTGGAGCAAACCTGGCAGTATGCTGCAGCTGGGGGAACATGACTGCCAGTTTGCTGTCCTTCTTGGGCACCCCCTCTCTCTGGGCTCACGTTACTGCCTTCCTCAAGCTGGGTACCATCATCAGAGCCTTCAAAACACTGCACATCCTCCTGCAGCATGTACCCAACACTGTGGTCAAACAGTTCGGGGGACTCCTCAGGAGGACATGGTGGGGCTAGGGAAGGAGTGACTGATGCCATTGAGCCGAGGGAAGAGGCCACTTTGGCTGACAAAGTACCCTGAGGCTGGGTGAGAGATGATGAGGAGGATGAGGACGGCTTGGTCATCCACTCTACCAACTCTTCAGCATGTTGCGGCTCAACACGGCCAGCTGCCGAAAAAAAGGACAAGCGTGCCATGTGCTGATGAGGATGCACCGTGTCCACGACCAGCACTGTTGCCTCTAGACACAGACCCTGCTTGCCCTCTTTTATTGGCCTGTGTGTGTCTGCCTCTCCTTGTTGGCCTTCCAGACATACTTTATTTGATGTATTGGAATAGGTAGGTACACAAGGAATTGTCTGCAGTCTGCTTTAGCTGCACACTGTGGCCAGTATACAGCACACTGACAGAAAATACTACAGCTGCCTGCCTGTGGTATTATTAGGAAGAGAATACCAGCAATTGTCTGCAGTTGGCTTTAGTTGCACACTGTGCACAGGATAAAGTACACTGACTGAAAATACTGCAGCTGCCTGCCTGTCAGTATATTAGGAAGAGAACACCAGGAATTGTCTGCAGTTAGCTTTAGTTGCACACTGTACACAGGATACAGTACACTGACTGAAAATACTGCAGCTACCACAATCAACTGCCTGCCTGTCAGTATATTAGGAAGAGAATAACAGGAACGGATCTAGCTAAACTGAATACAGTGTGTATATATATATATATATATATATATATATATATATATATATATATATATACACACAACTCCAAGGATGCATATATATAATAAATACACTGACTAAAGCTAACTTAATCGCCTGCCTGCTCTATGTAACTGAAATGAATTGACACTCTGACTCTATCTATCTCTTTCCCCTGCCGCAACACACTACACAAGGCCGACACGCAGGAGGCCTTATATAGTGTGGGGCGTGTACCTACTCCCCTGAGCCATGGTTGGCCAAAGGCACCCTGCCTTTGGCCAATTATGGCTCTCTGTGCTGACGGCAATGTGATTGGCCAAAGCATGCGGGTCATAGTGCACGCTTGGCCAATCATCAGCCATCAATGCACTGCGATGCCGCAGTGAATTATTGGCCGCAATGCACCACTCGAGTTGGGCGCGAGCGCCCCATAAAGTTCGATCTTCGGTGAACGAACGGCCGATGTTCGAGTCGAACATGCGTTCGACTCAAACACGAAGCTTATCCCTACTGGGGACCATGCAACAGAATGAGCACAGATAAAAGCGGATTTGGATAAGCCATAGTCCATGGCTGGGGACCATAAATAGCAGATAAAGAGGCTCTACTCACAAGACACCAGCAATAGTCAACCCATAGGTGCAGCCTCCGGTAAGGTAGTCCAGCCTCCAGTAGGGTGAAGGGGTCCAAGGATGAGAAGATCCCCTCCTTTCCTCTCACAGATCCATCCCCACAAGGGGGAAAAAGACACTCCACTGGGCATGCCTCTCCAGGGATTGGCCAGGCCCTACTAAATATTCAGGCAGGTATTTGAATTCTCCTACCCTAAGCTCCAGAAGCTTCTTCTAGAGGCAGAGGAAAGCAATCAAACTCCCAACCTGCGGAGCTCTGAACAGACCAAACTAAATAATCCTGCTCCTATGATTACAGCACAAAATTTACCTAAAAACCTAACAGGAAGGGCGTTCCATCTAGGTAAAACATGCAACTCTTAAACCTCGTACACACGATCGGATTTTCATCGGACAAAGCATAGGACTTTTGTCCAAAGGGCGTTGGCTGTGCACTTGTCTTGCATACAAACGGCAAAGAATTGTCGGCCAAAAAACACAAAACTCTGTGTTTTTTCAGCTCTTTAGCACCACCCTTTGGTCAACTTCTGCTAATGTTGTGTTAAGGTGAGCATTGCTTCTGAGCATGCGTGTTTGTACTTTGGAGTTTTGTCCGACGGACTTGTGTACACATGGTCGGAAAATCCGACAACACACAATTGTTGGCGCACAATTTTAAAGCATGCTATCCTACATTTGTCTGTGGAAAATCCAACAACAATTGTCCGATGGAGCATAAAAACGGTCGGATTTTCTGGCAACAGCCTGTCATCACACAATTCCCGTCGGATAATCCGATCGTGTGTACGAGGCTTTAACCTCCCTAACGGTATTCCCGAGTCAGGCTCGGGGTGAAATTTTAGTACCAAAAGCGGTAACCCCGAGCCAAACTCGGGATTGCATTGCAGGATCCAGGGAAAGTTACTTACCTTGTCCCCTGGATCCTGCGATGTCTCCCCGTTGTGTCTGCGAGCTGTCATCTTGCTCGATTCACAGTGCCGAGTGCCGAGCTCCATTCCCTGCGAGCGTTGCGACGCAGGGGGACGGAGCTCGGCGCCAAATTCAACAAATTTGAAACACAGTATACATATAGTACACTGTAATCTTACAGATTACAGTACTGTATCAAATTATTTCACATCCCCTTTGTCCCTAGTGGTTTGTCCAGTGCCCTGCATGCAGTTTTATATTATACAGTCAGGTACATAAATATTGGGACATCGACACAATTCTAATCTTTTTGGCTCTATACACCACCACAATGGATTTGAAATAAAACAAGATGTGCTTTAACTGCAGACTTTCAGCTTTATTTGAGGGTATTTACATCCAAATCAGCTGAACGGTGTAAGAATTACAACAGTTTAAATATGTGCCTCCCACTTTTTAAGGGACCAAAAGTAATGGGACAATTGGCTGCTCAGCTGTTCCATGGCCAGGTATGTGTTATTCCGTCATTATCCCATTTACAAGGAGAAGATAAAAGGTCCAGAGTTAATTTCAAGTGTGCTATTTGCATTTGAAATCTGTTGCTGTCAACTCTCAATATGAGATCCAAAGAGCTGTCACTATCATTAGGCTGAAAAAACAAAACCAACCCATCAGAGAGATAGCAAAAAACATTAGGTGTGGCCAAATCAACTGTTTGGAACATCCTTAAAAAGAAAGAATGCACCGGTGAGCTCAGCAACACCAAAAGACCCGGAAGACCACGGAAAACAACTGTGGTGGATGACCGAAGAATTCTTTCCCTGGTGAAGAAAACACCCTTCACAACAGTTGGCCAGATCAAGAACACTCTCCAGGAGGTAGGTGTACGTGTGTCAAAGTCACCAATCAAGAGAAGATTTCACCAGAGTGAATACAGAGGGTTCACCACAAGATGTAAACCATTGGTGAGCCTCAAAAACAGGAAGGCCAGACTAGAGTTTGCCAAACAACATCTAAAAAAGCCTTCACAGTTCTGGAACAACATCCTATGGACAGATGAGACCAAGATCAACTTGTACCAGAGTGATGGGAGGAGAAGAGTATGGAGAAGGAAAGGAACTGCTCATGATCCAAAGCATACCACCTCATCAGTGAAGCATGGTGGTGGTAGTGTCATGGCGTGGGCATGTATGGCTGCCAATGGAACTGGTTCTCTTGTATTTATTGATGATGTGACTGCTGACAAAAGCAGCAGGATGAATTCTGAAGTGTTTCGGGCAATATTATCGGCTCATATCCAGCCAAATGCTTCAGAACTCATTGGACGGCGCTTCACAGTGCAGATGGACAATGACCCGAAGCAGAGGCGGCTCTAGGCTTTGTGAGGCCTTAGGCAAATCTTAGACATGAGGCCCCACTCACGCCCATAATGGGAAAAATAATTCAAGCGATAAAAATTAACGGTATAAATTGCATATATTAAGAGCCTTAAATCCTTTGAACTATGTATTTACAGTTTCTATAATATTCTCTAATCAATTACTCTACTAGCAATGTGTTTAAGTTATAAAAAAAAACAAGAAAAAAATAAATAAAAAATCTCCATTTACATGAAGTTCAGGTTAAAATAACATCAGAGTCTGCAGGATTACCCCTTACAGTGAAAGGGGAGCTTTGATGTAAAGAGGAATGCTGCAGACTTTGGTGTAAAGGGGAACTCTGATGTAAGGGGGGGGGCTTTCCAGAGTTTACCTTTTTTCAGAGTGCACATCATTGTAAAAAGTTCCCCTTTACATCAGGCTCTGAGGAGTTCCAACTTGCATTTAAAACGGGAACTCTAAGGTTGGGGGGGGGCACTCTGGTGACTGCAGAGCACCTTCCGCAGAGTAAATGCATTAAGGTAAGGGGGGGGGTTACTGACATAAAGGGGAAACCTTTATATCACCTCTGACCTCTTCTCAGGTGCACTGTGCAGGGCTCAGTCAGACGGTTCTCTCTGGGCTCCAGCTGGGTGGCTCTGGTTTCAACCTATATTATCCTCTCCAAAGTGCACACACATCTGACTCCTCCCGTGACCCCAATCCTAGCAGCGCTCCTGCTCTTGACTTCTCTGTAGCTCACCCCTCAAAGACTGCAGACATGATACAGGAGATGGTCAGAGACTGTGCAGACATGATACAAGAGATGGTCAGAGACTGTGTAGACATGATACAAGAGATGGTCAGAGAGTGTGCAGACATGATACAAGAGATGGTCAGAGAGTGTGCAGACATGATACAGGAGATGGTCAGAGAGTGTGCAGACATGATACAAGAGATGGTCAGAGACTGTGTAGACATGATACAAGAGATGGTCAGAGAGTGTGCAGACATGATACAAGAGATGGTCAGAGAGTGTGCAGACATGATACAAGAGATGGTCAGAGACTGCACAGACATGATACAAGAGGTGGTCAGAGACTGCACAGACATGATACAAGAGGTGGTCAGAGACTGCACAGACATGATACAAGAGGTGGTCAGAGACTGCGCAGACATGATACAAGAGATGGTCAGAGACTGTGCAGACATGATACAAGAGATGGTCAGAGACTGTGCAGACATGATACAAGAGGTGGTCAGAGACTGTGCAGACATGATACAAGAGGTGGTCAGAGACTGTGCAGACATGATACAAGAGGGGGTCAGAGACTGTGCAGACATGATACAAGAGGTGGTCAGAGACTGTGCAGACATGATACAAGAGGTGGTCAGAGACTGTGCAGACATGATACAAGAGGTGGTCAGAGACTGTGCAGACATGATACAAGAGATGGTCAGAGACTGTGCAGACATGATACAGGAGATGGTCAGAGACTGTGCAGACATGATACAGGAGATGGTCAGAGACTGTGCAGACATGATACAAGAGATGGTCAGAGACTGTGCAGACATGATACAGGAGATGGTCAGAGACTGTGCAGACATGATACAGGAGATGGTCAGAGACTGTGCAGACATGATACAGGAGATGGACAGAGATTGTGCAGCCGTTGATACAGGAGGTGGTCAGAGACTGTGCAGACATGATACAGGAGATGGTCAGAGACTGTGCGGCCATAATGCAAGAGATGGTCAGAGACTGTGCGAACATGATACAAGAGATGGTCTTATTATGGTAATGACAAGCAAGCTCTTATCCAGCTAACACGGTAACACCACATTGTTGCAGCAGCCACCAAACACTAGAGCCACAGCCACAGACAATCCCGCCACAGACAGGGTGCAGACAAATGATCCCTCTATACACTCCTTTGTCCCCTACTACAAGCAGGAGAAGCCCACAAATCCGATTTGAGTGCCAAACTGTGCATTCTAGGAGGTGTAGTCTCTGCAGAGTGCAGGCCCTGGAGGGCCAAGTCTAGTCTGTGGTGTGGACAACAACTCTTGCCATGCAATGTGGTGTTGTGCAATGTGGTGTTGGCTTTGGGGGAAGGATAGGACAGCGTTAGAGCCTGCCTTTGGCTGCAGCTGAAGAGATGCTCTTGTTGAGTGTGTGTGTGTGTGTGTGTGTGTGTGTGTGTGGGGGGGGGGGGGGTTGGTGGGTTTGGGTGTTACAGCTGGCTGGAACCTCTATGGCTCAACCCCAGTGTGTGCCGGCCCGCTCACACCGCCAGCCTGGGGACACCCAGGGCCGTCTTTAATATTGATTGGACCCTGGGCAAACATTTTCCTGGGTCCGACCACCCCTAGCAATTTCGCTCTCCACCACAACATCCCAAAAAACAAACACACACACAGACTTATCTAAAAAAACTTTATTAATGTAAACATAAACATCTGGTTTACACCCACTGATTGCTTGCTAGGTTACTGCACATCAAAACCACACACAGATTGGTTGCTAGAGGTTACTGCACAATATTACCACTTATTGATTGGTTTCTAGAGGTTACTGCACAATATTACCCCTCAATGGTTGGTTGCTAGAGGTTACTGCACAATATTACCCCTCAATGATTGGTTGCTAGAGGTTACTGCACAATATTACCCCTCAATGATAGGTGGCTAGAGGTTACTGCACAATATTACCACTCAATGATTGGTTGCTAGAGGTTACTGCACATCATTACCTCTCACTGGGTGGCAGGGCAGTATTGTGGTGTGTAATGCAACTGTTGGGGTACAGTGGGTTGGATGGCAGGATGCAGTTTGAGGTGATGGTAGCAGCATTGGGGTGAGAGTCTGAGGTCATATCTCCCCTATAATGATAGGGGGTAGGCTGATAGGATGCCAGATGTAGGGTGCAGGAGGGATGAGGATGATAATGACAGGAGGCAGGGTGGTAGAATGCAAGAAGTGGGGTACAGGAGGATGATAGGGATGATGATGACGGGGATGGGGTCGTAGGAAGCTGGCAGTGGGGTACAGGGATGGTGAAGATGACAGGGTTGGGGTGGTAGGAAGTTGGCAGTGGGGTACAGGGAGGATGAAGATGACAGGGGTGGGGCGGTGGGAAGCTGGCAGATGGGTGCAGGGGATAAAGATGACAGAGGGTGGAAAGCTGGCAGAGGGGTGCAGGGAGGATGAAGATGACAGGGGTGGGAAGCTGGCAGAGGGGTGCAGGGAGGATGAAGATGACAGAGGTAGGAAGCTGGCAGAGGGGTGCAGGGAGGATGAAGATGACAGGGGTGGGAAGCTGGCAGAGGGGTGCAGGGAGGATGAAGATGACAGGGGTGGGAAGCTGGCAGAGGGGTGCAGGGAGGATAAAGATGACAGGGGTGAGAAACTGGCAGAGGGGTGCAGGGAGGATGAAGATGACAGGGGTGGGAAGCTGGCCGAGGGTGCCGAGAGGATGAAGATGACAGAGGTGGGAAGCTGGCAGAGGGATGCAGGGAGGATGAAGATGACAGGGGTGAGAAGCTGGCAGAGGGGTGCAGGGAGGATGAAGATGACAGGGGTGGGAATCTGGCAGAGGGGTGCCGGGAGGATGAAGATGACAGGGGTGAAAAGCTGGCCGAGGGTGCCGAGAGGATAAAGATGACAGAGGTGGGAAGCTGGCCGAGGGGTGCAGGGAGGATAAAGATGACAGGAATGGGAAGCTGACAGAGGGTGCCTAGAGGATGAAGATGACAGAGGTGGGAAGCTGGCAGAGGGGTGCAGGGAGGATGAAGATGACAGGGGTGGGAAGCTGGCAGAGGGGTGGAGGGAGGATGAAGATGACAGGGGTGGGAAGCTGGCAGAGGGGTGGAGGGAGGATGAAGATGACAGGGGTGAGAAGCTGGCCGAGGGTGCCGAGAGGATGAAGATGACAGAGGTGGGAAGCTGGCCGAGGGGTGCAGGGAGGATAAAGATGACAGGGATGGAAAGCTGACAGAGGGTGGCGAGAGGATGAAGATGACAGGGATGGGAAGCTGACAGCGGGTGCCGAGAGGATGAAGATGACAGAGGTGGGAAGCTGGCAGAGGGGTGCAGGGAGGATAAAGATGACAGGGATGGAAAGCTGACAGCGGGTGCCGAGAGGATGAAGATGACAGAGGTGGGAAGCTGGCAGAGGGGTGCAGGGAGGATAAAGATGACAGGGATGGAAAGCTGACAGAGGATGCCGAGAGGATGAAAATGACAGGGATGGAAAGCTGACAGAGGGTGCCGAGAGGATGAAGATGACAGAGGTGGGAAGCTGGCAGAGGGGTGCAGGGAGGATGAAGATGACAGGGATGGGAAGCTGACAGGGGGTGCCGAGAGGATGAAGATGACAGAGGTGGGAAGCTGGCAGAGGGGTGCAGGGAGGATGAAGATGACAGGGGTGGGAAGCTGATGAGAATAATGGTGATGACAGAGGGTCAGTAGGTGCATCACATGCCGAATGGCAAACAAATCATCTGGGCTGTGTCTGTGTGTATGTGGGACGGCTGGCAGCAGTGATTATTGGGGTGCCCTCGGTCAGTAGGTGACGTCACAGGATGTGTCAGTGTAAGGCAGGACCGTCATTCTGTACCTTGGAGATCTGGGACGGCAGACAGGCTCCTTCCCCGTCCCGATGATCGCCAGGCGCCTGCTCTGGCAGTGGCAGGTCCCGTCCTCCATTACAGACCGTCCATCCGTGGAGAGTGGATCAGAGTGTGAGCGGCCGCTGCTGCCATTATCCGGGCTCTGCACATGGCGGGAGATCCGCAGAGCCCGGCAGAAAAGGAGGAGCCGGAGGAGGGGAGTACATGATGGAGCCACCCACTGACCCTGGGACCTCGCCTCGGGCAGTGCTCAAGGGAACAGTCCGCTCCTGGCAGGGGAAAAGTTGTAGCGGCCAGAGAGACGGTCCTGGGGACACCGAGTGGGGGACATTCCCTCCCACTCCCGCAAACACATTAGGCAAGTTAGGCGGCTGCGAGGCCCCTGGGAGAGCGAGGCCTTAGGCGACCGCCTAATTTGCCTAATTAGAGAGCCGCCTCTGACCCGAAGCATACTGCGAAGGCAACCAAAGAGTTTAAGGGAAAGAAGTGGAATGTTATGCAATGGCCAAGTCAATCACCTGACCTGAATCAGATTGAGCATGCATTTCACTTGCTGAAGACAAAACTGAAGGGAAAATGCCCCAAGAACAAGCAGGAACTGAAGACAGTTGCAGTAGAGGCCTGGCAGAGCATCACCAGGAATGAAACCCAGCGTCTGGTGATGTCTATGCATTCCAGACTTCAGGCTGTAATTGACTGCAAAAGATTTGGAACCAAGTATTTAAAAAGTGAAAGTTTGATTGATGATTGTTAATCTGTCCCATTACTTTTGGTCCCTTAAAAAGTGGGAGGCACATATACAAACTGTTGTAATTCCTACACCGTTCACCTGATTTGGATGTAAATATCCTCAAATTAAAGCTGAAATTCTGCAGTTACAGCACATCTTGTTTGTTTCATTTCAAATCCATTGTGGTGGTGTATAGAGCCAAAAAGATTAGAATTGTGTCGATGTCCCAATATTTATGGACCTGACTGTAAATACTTTCCTCTCTGCCTGGAAACTGGAGATTGTCCATAGCAACCAAAAAGTGTGCCTTTACCTCAAAAGTGGTTTTAGATCAGCTAGAAAACAGCGATAATAAATTAGAATCACATGCAGAATTGAGCGATAGCGATTTGTGGGGAAATTCGTCATCAAACACTGAAAGTAATGACAGCGACAATTCTGCAACTGAGCAAATTTCAGTGTTTTTGATTTGATTACATTATAGAATTATTTTTATTATTATTATTATATGTAGCCACCCCCTCACCCCGTCCTCTTTAGCTAGGGGTATGTCACGCGACAGGGTGAGGTGCGCTACGGCCCATGTCCTCCCCGCAACGGCGGGCGAGGTGAAGGCCAATACCTGATGTTTCCTCGGGCCGGTGTGTCCTGAGCATGTACCGAGTCTATCGTGCAGAAACCACCCTTTGCTCCCATTAACAGAGTCCATACACCGATCACAGTCCCACTGTTGGTTTATTTCGTATCTCCACATACAGGCAATGCGATGGCATGATACGGTGGGATGAGCAGGTCGAGGCACTATACTGATCTGGGTCCCCACACCCCCTGTGCTATGACCAAGGGTTGTAGGAGTCTTGACATGAATACCTCCGTTGCGTTGCGGCCTCTATCAGGGGAAGATGTCCTCCAAGGGAGTTACCGAAGGCCCATCCGTCACCGGGTTGACACTACACCGGGTCTTCGGACGGGTGACCTCCCCAGCCTCCTCACCTCAGATGCGGGCCCCCTCGCAAGGGGCGCCCTGGAGCAACTCCACCCTCGCGAGACCCAGTAGGAGTCACCGGGTCCCAGGCCTCCTCAATAGTACCTCACCCCAGGCTGAAGGTTCCTGGGATGGACTCCATCTTCATTCCGGCCAGGCCTAGGGCGCCTAGGCCGGAACCTTGAACCGCCCGCACCCAGGCCTAAGGTGCCTGGGTGCGTGAAGAGATGATCCCCCGAAAAGAACAGACCACGTGGCGAGGGCGTCTCCCCCTTTTATATCCTCCCGGCCGTACCATCTCCAGGAAGGGACAAAGAAGGGTAGCACTCCGGTAGTGATTCTACCCTGAGCCAGTAGGTACACTGACACCCACTGGTCAAGGAGAATATTACACCACCCAATCCTCCACGAATAACAAAAAGGGGTCTGAACCCTAACACAATTACACACTTGGGTCACACTACCCCCAAGTGTATCCCACTAAATTGAGGACCCCGCTACACACTCCCCCCTGTGATTTGACGCTGGTCCCCAGCGTCAGGTGCACACCCATGTCTCCCAAAGAGTGGTGACATGAAGTGGGCCCCAGAGGCTATCCCTCAAATTTTTTTGATGCTAAATGTGCCAAGACCTGCTCAAAAGGGAAAGGGGAAATATAAAACGATAAACATTTGTATAAGACATATATTCTGTACACATGTACAATCCCTCCCATCGCTGTCTAAGAACCACCCCACTCTCAGTAGTCTTGACCGATGAGTCTCCTGCAGAAGGGAAACAACAAAAAGAAAACACATCCTAACACTCTGTGTTAAATTGGCATGAGTGGGTCCGTCAGCCGAGAGACCCGCTCACTCCAATAAGTAAGTAATGCATGTGTAGTATTTCGAACAACCGTTGCACAACACTGCCACCTGGTGACAGAGCCGCGGTAATGACACTTGGTGAGATCTTCATTCTTCCTGCTTTCCTACTCTGACTCTACCCCAAAAGTCTCTTCCTTTGGCACATGAAGAAAAGGGAGAAAAAAACACAACAGCTCCCAAGTCTCCAGTGAGTAAAAGAAAAGCCCAAATCAAAACAAAAGTAGGGCACAGTTCTAGGCGTCTGGGAACGTCTCATCCAGAAAGTTTCAACAGCAACAAGATAGGAGCTCACTCCTCCTATAAGTAGAACCTTGGATCCGGCAGAAACAGAGGCTTCAGGTGCCCGTCAAACTCTTCCACTGAATACTCGACATCCTCTCCTTCTTTCCTACAGATGAGCACCTTATCAGCATGAATATGGCGCCCAAGTCTCCAATCAGCTCTGCAGTCCTTGAACTTTTTAGACACAGGCGGCGAACATGACAGGTATCGCCTGGCATGGGGTACTTTAAGCTTTTCCCATACAAACTCGTCATACCACCTTGGTCGTAGGACCTCAACTTCATACAATAAGTCCCGAGGCAAGTAGGGGTACTCCCACCCATATTCACGGGCGACTCTCTGGGAGAAAAGTCTCTGCAATCTGGCTAGGGGCGGCATCACATCTCGCTCACCTTCTCCTGGCTGTACGATGGCCTCCGGGTGCCGAGGTACCTTCACCATCTCGGGTTGCTTTGTCTTTGGTGCCCGCAACGAAGCACGCTGCGTCCCCACCATCAGAACGGGTGATGTAGTTGAATGAGGAAAGTTGGTCAGAGGGTTAGATTTCCTCGGGAACTCCGGGGCCTGCGCCCGGAGCGTACTGTCTTCTATGGACATGGGGGAATCCTGTGGTTTACTCAGCACAGGTAGCGGGCGTCTGTCCCATCCCTTCCGGTGAAACAGCTCGTCTATTTCCCCGTCATCCCCACAGTCTGACAACGACTCTAGGTCGGAGGTGTCATACATCTCGGCGGGAAGGTAGTCTCTAGTAGACGGAAGGCTACCCTCCCTTGCGGGCTCCACCGGCTGTGAACTCCCGACACCTCCAACCAACGCCACAGTCCCAGCCCCTAGCTCACCTGGACCTACTGAAGAACTGGGATGTCCGGGACTCTCTTCTCTACCGGTGTCATCCAGGCCAGGCAAGCGGCGGGGTGAAGCTCGACCACGACCACAGGATGCCTGCACCAGGCCTATCTTCCTCTTCGGGGGTGGCAGCAGGGAGTCTGTGGTGACCGAAGCAGTGTCTTCGGATTTTTCTCTCTCAGTCTCTGGTTGGGCAGTCACTTCGCCCTGGTCAGCGCGTACGGGGACCTCCGCAGAGGCCTGGATCTCTCCCTCCGGAGTGGCGGTTCCTGTGATGCAGTTGAGGCGTAGGGCCCGAGGCCTTTCCGTGTATGGTTCAATCTCAAAAAGGAACTCCTTGCACGCCTCACATCGCCCGAATGGCTTCAGTTGGACCACCAGTCCCGAGCATCCGGGACAGACCACACCGAGGGCCCCCGTGTCTCTGCATGAATACAGAGCCAACTGTCCTCGGGGCCTAAGTCTTATCCCCGTGTCTGTCAGGGGAGCAGCAAATGCAGTCATCTTCGTGGGGTAAGGTACCGGTATCCACGGGGAGCTTGAGGCCATCCCGACCACTTGCTGTTCCATCACGCGCTGACCACGCGCCGGAGTCTCCACGTGTATCTCCACACGTGGCCAGACTCCTCCCACAACTTGTACGTTTTCGCGGGCTTCCACCAGCCTCCGCCCACGAATTGTACAGTCATGGGGTGCCTCGTGGCGCAGTGCATTAACAGTCCCCACATGTAGTACTTCACACGGCTGGACCTCTCCCTTTTTACGCTCCTCTGCGTGGGCCTTTCCCGACTTAGGGTCATGTCCACAACTCCGAGCAGGGATGCACTTTGGCCAATCACATGGCCGACCTGTTCGGAACTCCTCCGGGCAGCAAAGTTCGAACACAGACGTTCTCAGTTCCATCGCCAAGACACACACTATCCCGGACGAGCCCCCATGTGTAGCCACCCCCTCACCCTGTCCTCTTTAGCTAGGGGTATGTCACGCGACAGGGTGAGGTGCGCTACGGCCCATGTCCTCCCCGCAACGGCGGGCGAGGTGAAGGCCAATACCTGATGTTTCCTCGGGCCGGTGTGTCCTGAGCATGTACCGAGTCTATCGTGCAGAAACCACCCTTTGCTCCCATTAACAGAGTCCATACACCGATCACAATCCCACTGTTGGTTTATTTCGTATCTCCACATACAGGCAATGCGATGGCATGATACGGTGGGATGAGCAGGTCGAGGCACTATACTGATCTGGGTCCCCACACCCCCTGTGCTATGACCAAGGGTTGTAGGAGTCTTGACATGAATACCTCTGTTGCATTGCGGCCTCTATCAGGGGAAGATGTCCTCCAAGGGAGTTACCGAAGGCCCATCCGTCACCGGGTTGACACTACACCGGGTCTTCGGACGGGTGACCTCCCCAGCCTCCTCACCTCAGATGCGGGCCCCCTCGCAAGGGGCGCCCTGGAGCAACTCCACCCTCGCGAGACCCAGTCGGAGTCACCGGGTCCCAGGCCTCCTCAATAGTACCTCACCCCAGGCTGAAGGTGCCTGGGATGGACTCCATCTTCATTCCGGCCAGGCCTAGGGCGCCTAGGCCGGAACCTTGAACCGCCCGCACCCAGGCCTAAGGTGCCTGGGTGCGTGAAGAGATGATCCCCCGAAAAGAACAGACCACGTGGTGAGGGCGTCTCCCCCTTTTATATCCTCCCGTCGACACCACGGCGGGTTCCCCGCCCCGGCCGTACCATCTCCAGGAAGGGACAAAGAAGGGTAGCACTCCGGTAGTGATTCTACCCTGAGCCAGTAGGTACACTGACACCCACTGGTCAAGGAGAATATTACACCACCCAATCCTCCACGAATAACAAAAAGGGGTCTGAACCCTAACACAATTACACACTTGGGTCACACTACCCCCAAGTGTATCCCACTAAATTGAGGACCCCGCTACATATATTATTATTTGTTATAATTATTTATAGTTGTTTATTAGATTATAATTTATGATTTTGTGTTTCAAACTTTATCATACCCGGGGTGTCTACCAGACTCTTGTTTGGACAGATTTAAGTGAGTTATTACTAAGAATTACAGGCCTACAATATAAAGCGCCAAATTTCTATGCAAAACATTGTACCGCTTTGAGCATCAAAAATCTGACATAATCATACCGCCAGGGAGGTTAACCACTTGCCGACCAGGGCACGCACTTTTACGTCAGCAGAACGGCACAGACAGGCAAATGGGCGTACAGGTACGTCCCTTTAAATTTGCCGCTGTGTGGGCCCTGCAGCGAGCTCCTTGGCCGTGCACGCGGGACCCGCGGACTCAATGTCCACCGGTGTCCCGCGATCGTGTCACGGAGCTGCAGAAGTGACAGGACACTAGTGACAGGACATTGATCTTAAAACAGGATAAGTGCAGCGCAATATAAACAGTCCAAGATGTTGACCAATTAGCAAGTCCCAGATAATAAATAAAATTAGGTAAAAGTCCAAAGAGACGGCAGATAGCAGGTTCGAGAAAGCCTTCACCAGTGATGATATCAATCCACAATGAGTGACAGTCCCTCCACCTCTGGTCTAATTAGCTACTCTCACCTTACGGCATGGACTCCTGAGTTACCAGGTAGTCATGCAAGCAGATATCAATGTCAAAGGCTTAACACGGACCATATACTTCTTTCCAGTCCCCTCGGTTCTCAGCAGAAGCACCAGACCATGATAATAAAGAAAAAGATCTAAGTGCTCACTGTTTATCAATAATATTTTAATTGTGTCCAAGCACAAAATACTCACATTAAAGTCGCTTGTTAACAGCATGTAATGCAAACATATCGGGAGCAGTGATCAGTGTCGTGTCACAGTAAGTCCCGCCCCCATACAGTTAGAATCACTCCCTAGGACACACTTAACCCCATTCTAGCCCCCTAATGGTTAACCCCTTCACTACCAGTCACATTTATACAGTAATCAGTGCATTTTAATAGCACTGATGGCTGTATAAATGTGAATAGTCCCAAAATAGCATCAAAAGTGTCCGATGTGTCCGCCATAATGTCACAGTCACGATAAAAATCGCTGATCGCCGCCATTACTAATAAAAAAAAAATAACAATAAAAATGCCATAAAACTATCCCCTATTTTGTAGACGCTATAACTTTTGCGTAAACTAATCAAACGCTTATTGCGATTTTTTTTTTTTTACCAAAAATATGTAGAAGAATATGTATCGGCCTAAACTGAGGAAAAAATTCGTTTTTTTTATATATTTGTTGGGGGTATTTATTATAGCAAAAAGTAAAAAATATAGCTTTTTTTTCAAAATTGTCGCTCTATTTTTGTTTATAGCGCAAAAAATAAAAACCACAGAGGTGATCAAACTCCACCAAAAGAAAGCTCGATTTGTGGGAAAAAAAGGACGTAAATTTTGTTAGGGAGCCACGTCGCATGACTGCGCAATTGTCAGTTAAAGTGACGCAGTGCCGAATCGCAAAAAGTGGCCCGGTCAAATCCTCCGGGGCTGAAGTGGTTAATCCTTTGCAGTTGCTAAAGACAATGGGGGAGATTTACTAAACCTGAAGCACTCAGAATATAGTGTAGCTGTGCATGATAGCCAATCAGCTTCTAACTTTAGCTTGTTCAATTAAGCTTTGACAATTAGCCCTGGTTCACACTGGTGCGTTTTGACATGCGATTTGGCATGTCAAATCGCATGTCAAAACGGCGGTATTTGCCGCAAATTGCCGGCAATGGCACTGTCCTAATCGATGCGACGCCGCATCTGCAGCGCTGCACCGATTTCAAAAAGTAGTTTGTGTACTACTTTTTGCGATTTTGGCCCGCGATACACATTGACATCTGTGCACAAACCTGCACAGATGTCTCTGTAATCGCGTCTGAAATCGGGACTGACCAACGGGAGTGAAATCGTGCGAGTTCAGCTGAACTCGCACGTCTTCACTCTCGCAGCCCAGTGTGAACCTGGGCTAAAAGCTGGAAGCTGATTGGTTTCTATGCAGAGCTGCACCAGATTTTGCACTCTCCTGTTTTAGTAAATCTTCCTCTGTGTTTATAGTTTGACTACTTGACTCGTTAAAATTTGAAAATGCCATACCTTACTTCTAAATTTGTAACAACTATATTTCAGAAAATCAAGTGAGGGTTTTGCACATCCTCTGTTAACTCATTGGCTGGAGAGCGAAGACCTGGAATGTTTCTTATTAGAAACACAAACAATGGATGCAAACAGTCACCCTTCCTTGGAAATAAAGTATCTCGTGATGAGAGAAAAATCTGCTGTGTTACCTGATCACCTAGCTACAGGGTTATTACTACTTGGCACACTTCTTGAGTATTTGACAGTCCCACAAACTCCCAGCATAGTACTAGTGGATGGCGGTCCTATGAGTTGCTCGGTTGGTGATTGGGGGGTGGGGGAATGGCACCAACTCTTCATTACCATAGTACTTCCCCATCTCATGGACCTTTCCACTGCCAATCCATCTAAAAAGGGGACCCTACCAGTATCATTTAAGCCCCGTTCAGACCTGAGCATTTTGTAGCGTGAATATTGAAGATCCAAAATACTCAATATCCAATATCCCAAGATTTTCAATGATGGCCATTCATATATGAGTTCTAAGACACCTGTAACATGTACCTGAGCTACTTTTGAGGCAAATTTGGGCATTATTAGCCCAACAGGCTTCACTTGTAAACATTCAAATGTTTCAAGTGTTTTTTTCAGGCGTATTTCATTTATTTTTTAGCCCGTAAGAACTGCTTTTCTTCCCCCTAGTGCAGGGGTCTCCAAACTTTCTAAACAAAGGGTCAGTTTACTGTCCTTCAGACTTTGAGGGGCCAGACTGTGGCCATTGGGAGTAGAAAAGGTCCCGACATCAGTGGGTAAAAATAATACCTCATTGTTTATTTTAGTAGGAGTAATTGTGCCTCATCGTTGGTGTCACTGGGAGGCAGGGATGAGCCGAACACCCCCCTGTTCGGTTCGCACCAGAACCTGCGAACAGACAAAATGTTCGTGTAAATTTAGAACCCTATTAAATACAATGGACTCGAACGTTCAAAATCTAAAGTGTTAATTATAAAGGCTAATATGCAAGTTATTGTCCTAAAAAGTGTTTGGGGACCGGGGTCCTGCCCCAGGGGACATGTATCAATGCAAAAAAAAGTTTTAAAAACGGCCGTTATTTCGGAAGCAGTGATTTTAATAATTTTTAAAGTGAAACAATAAAAGTGAAATATTCCTTTAAATTTCGTACCTGGGGGGTGTGTATGATATGCATGTGAAGTGGCGCATGTTTTCCGTGCTTAGAACTGTCCCTGCAAAAAATGTCATTTTTGAAAGAAAAAAAGTCATTTAAAACTGACTCGCGGCTATTAATGAATTGTCGACTCCCGGCAATACATTCAAAAGTCATTGATAAAAAAAAAAAAAAAGCGTGGGGGTTCCCCAGAATTCAATTACCAGGCCCTTCAGGTCTGGAATGGATATTAAGGGGAACCCCGCCGCAAATTTTTAAAAAAATTGACGTGGGGTTCCCCCAAATATCCATTCCAGGCCCTTCAGATCTGGCATGGATTTTAAGGGGAACTCCACCCCAAATTTAAAAAAAAATGGCGTGGAGTCCCCCTAAAAATCCATACCAGACCCCTTATCCGAGCACGCAACCTGGCCGGCCGCAAGGGAAAAGGGGGGGACGAGAGAGCGGCCCCCCTCCCTCCTGAACCGTACCAGGCCACATGCCCTCAACATGGGGAGGATGTCCCCATGTTGATGGGGACAAGGGCCTCATCCCCACAACCCTTGCCCGGTGGTTGTGGGGGTCTGCGGGCGGGGGGCTTATCGGAATCTGGAAGACCCCTTTAACAAAGGGGACCCCCAGATCCCGGCCCCCCCCTATGTGAATTGGTAAGGGGTACATTGTACCCCTACCATTTCACGAAGAAAGCGTAAACAAAATGTTTAAAAAAACACACAAACACCTTGAAAAAGTCCTTTATTTTAAAAAAACAAAAAAACATTCCAGCGGTGAAATCCAGTGTCCCGCGGCGATCCCGATGTCCAGCGCTGTCCTTCATTGGTTGTGCCTGAGCGGACCTGATGGGGAACTCCCTCTCAGTGTTTTAAATGTATAGACCCGCCCCTTCTAAAGTTCCCCATCAGGTCCGCTCAGCGGACCAGATGCGGAACATGAGAAGGGGCGGGTCTATACATGTATTACCAAAGTGAGAGCAGTTCCCCATCAGGTCCGCCCCCTCGGTATGTCGGACCCGCCTACGTCATTGGCTTGAGCGGGGAACTTCCTTCACTATGTAAATTTAAATTACACAGTGAGGGAAGTTCCCCGCTCAGGCCAATGACGTAGGCGGGTCCGACATACCGAGGGGGCGGACCTGATGGGGAACTGCTCTCACTTTGGTAATACATGTATAGACCCGCCCCTTCTCATGTTCCGCATCTGGTCCGCTGAGCGGACCTGATGGGGAACTTTAGAAGGGGCGGGTCTATACATTTAAAATACTGAGAGGGAGTTCCCCATCAGGTCCGCTCAGGCACAACCAATGAAGGACAGCGCTGGACATCGGGATCGCCGCGGGACACTGGATTTCACCGCTGGAATGTTTGTTTTTTTTTTTTTAAAATAAAGGACTTTTTCAAGGTGTTTGTGTGTTTTGTTTTTTTTTAAATTACGCTTTCTTCGTGAAATGGTAGGGGTACAATGTACCCCTTACCAATTCACATGGGGGGGGCCCGGGATCTGGGGGTCCCCTTTGTTAAAGGGGTCTTCCAGATTCCGATAAGCCCCCCGCCCGCAGACACCCACAACCACCAGGCAAGGGTTGTGGGGATGAGGCCCTTGTCCCCATCAACATGGGGACATCCTCCCCATGTTGAGGGCATGTGGCCTGGTACGGTTCAGGAGGGAGGGGGGCCGCTCTCTCGTCCCCCCCTTTTCCCCTGCGGCCGGCCAGGTTGCGTGCTCGGATAAGGGGTCTGGTATGGATTTTTAGGGGGACTCCACGCCATTTTTTTTTAAATTTGGGGTGGAGTTCCCCTTAAAATCCATGCCAGATCTGAAGGGCCTGGAATGGATATTTGGGGGAACCCCACGTCAATTTTTTTTTCAATTTGCGGCGGGGTTCCCCTTAATATCCATTCCAGACCTGAAGGGCCTGGTAATAGAATTCTGGGGAACCCCCACGCTTTTTTTTTTTTTTTTTTATCAATGACTTTTGGATGTATTGCCGGGAGCCGACAATTAATTAATAGCCGCGAGTCACTTTTAAATGACTTTTTTTCTTTCAAAAATGACATTTTTTGCAGGGACAGTTCTAAGCACGGGAAACATGCGCCACTTCACATGCATATCATACACCCCCCCCAGGTACGAAAATTAAAGGAATATTTCACTTTTATTTTTTCCTTTTAAGCATTATTAAAATCACTGCTCCCGAAAAAACGGCCGTTTTTAAAACTTCTTTTTGCATTGATACATGTCCCCTGGGGCAGGACCCGGGTCCCCAAACACTTTTTTCGAATTTGCCGCGAACACCCCAATTTGTTCGCTGTTCGGCGAACGGGCGAACAGGCAATGTTCGAGTCGAACATGAGTTCGACTCGAACTCGAAGCTCATCCCTACTGGGAGGAATTGTGCGCCATCATTGGTATCATTGGGCCCCATTGTTGGTTGCATTGGGAGGAATAGTGCCCTTTTATTGGTGTAATTGGAAGGAATTGTGTCCCTTCATTGGTGTCACTAGGGGGGGTTATGTCCCATTGTTGGTATCGGTGGATGAAACAGTGCCCCAAGGGCCAGATAAATGCAAGAAAAGGGCCACATCTGGCCCCCGAGCAGCAGTTTGAAGACCTCTGCCCTAGTTTTTTCCATTGGCTAAAACAAATGTAGCGCCCCTTTACTTTTCAGGGGTGCTATGTACTTACATTTAGGGGTTGGTCTGAGCTAGTAGCCAGGCTCAGACCACTTTGATTTGTTAGTACTCGCTTCTGTCTATGTGATGTAGCCTGACACACAGTTCCCTGTGGCCTGTAGGTGGCACTGCCATATCAGGTCAGGGTTGAACGGTGGGTGACATTGCTACGCCTTAGGGTGTCCTCTCTCGGCAGCGGTATGGTGGGCATGGTTGGCCTGCTGTGCATGCTGGGAGAGGATACATTAGGTGCAGAGGCCATTCTTTTGGGAGTGAGGTGGAAGTCATGAGTCTGGGGTGTGAGCGATTCGTGCCACCTGGCCCTCCAGGCCAGGGGTGCGCGCGTGCACCAGTCTCAGGCACCTTTTAGCCTGGGGCTGCAACTCCACTAGTAGGCCCAGCACCTTTAGCTGGGGCCTATCTCCAAAAGAAGAATCCCAGGGTGCCCGGGAAAGGGTGGACCCACTCTAAGAAGAGGAGACCGGGGGAGGACCTTTCTGATGGACCGGTGAGAGTTCACGGTGAGAGAGAGGCCTGGATACCTTCTGGAGAGATTCAAAGATCCATCACAGGCCTTGCAACATGCTATCACTGGCACCTGTTCTTGTGTTGCAACAGCTGAGAAGTTTGGGACTTAAAGATTCTGTGGCAGAGGATCTCCCGATCGTATCTCTAGGAAAACCTAACGTGAACGTTCGAGCATCACTCCGGCTGCTAGGATCCGCTCTTACAGGGGACTATTCGGGTGAGCTAAACCTACTCGGGATCGAGTAGCGACTATCGTACCAGTTTGTGCCTGGACTTATCTCTCAAACCTTACTGTCATTTCTCTCATCCATCTTTCCTGTCTGCTGAACTTGAACTTGCTTATAAAATAAACTCAGCGTTGGAGTTAAAGTGGTGTGCACATTGGCCTTCCTGGGGAAAAATAGAGACTTGTCCCTACACTCTAGGAGATGAGAAACAGTCTGCTGGGATACCTTGCTGCAGGACCCAAAATTGTTAACACCGCTCAACCTCCTCAAACAGGAGGGTACGGGCATATAGCGCGGTGTGCCGTGACCTGCAAGTTAGCCAAAGGCAGGAAAAGGTCCGTGTGCTACACGTGAGGGCTCGTCCGGGATTCTGCAGCTATACCCCCCCAGAAGTTTGACTTTATTTTCCCCTGGTTGTCCCGTGGAGGTCGGCCATTTTGGAGAATTTGAACTACGCCACTTGTGAGAGAAATGGAGGTACAGGCCTAACTGTATTTCTAACTGCGTAGTTCGTGGGCGTGTCTCAAAAATAGAAAAGTCCGCAAGTTACGTGCAGTAAGAGGAAGAAGGGGGAGGAGCCCCCCGCAAAGAGTGTGTTGCACGTGGTGTCTTTGGCGCCAAAGGACAGTACAGATTGGACTAGTGAGTAAGCAACATGTCTACCGCCCCATGGATTTCTGTTTCATCAGGACCTCGTATGTTCCCACCTGTTCCATCCATGGACGTTGCTCCACTAACTGCCCCCCTGACGGATACAGGAATCCGGCTGAAGCCCCGAGGCCACTTTGCGCTTTACACGTGCAGAGATGCGGAAGCCTTGGGCATGATCTGTCCTAAGTGCCAGGGACTGGTGGTACAGCTTCGGCCCTTTGGAAGATGTATCCAGTGTGGAGAGTTCCTTTTCGAGGTGGATCAACCCACGGAAAAGCCCCGGGTCTACTGGGTAAACTGCCTAACAGGCGCTGCCACTCTAGAAGAGGAAACCTGTGCTCCCACAGCCATGCCCACGCGAACCGCCGTGACTACAAAGGGAGTCAAGGAGGAGGTTACGGTCACCACGGTGCCTGAGACGGAGAACCCAGCGGATGCTGCCTCCGTAACAACCGAGACCTCCCTTCCACCTCCCAAGCGGAAGGTGGGCTATGTTAAAGCCTCCCGCGGCCGCGGTCGAGGCCCACCCCAGCGCCTACCCGAACCGGAGCTTCGAACCGGGGGGACCTCCAGGAGATCCACGACAGGAGACGGTAAGGAGGCTGGGGACAATGCAGTACAAAGTTTGCCGGGGAAGGGAAAGAAGCTTGCGCCCCGTTCTATTAGGGACGTGTGGACAGTCAGTCCACGGGAACTTTTAGCCTCAGCAGGCAATGTGTCCATGTCTGCTAGAAATTGCCTGCCCGCAGAGATGTATGACTCCTCTGATATAGACTGTCAGGAATGGTGTCATTACCGGGCTCACCTGCTGGTGGCACTGTTGCATCCGGCACCAGTGGGTGTAGTTCTGGTGGCCACCAGCGGGTGTCTCCCCACCAAGACTTTCCACCAGCCATCAAGCACACCTGATCTGGGTCTGCTGGACTATATAAGCCCGCCCTTAACCAAGCTCATTGCTCCAGAATTCCTTCTGTAAGTCTGGTCCCTGCCTGAACCAGATCTATTGCCTGAACCTCAACCTGATCCGTTGTCTGAACCTGATCCGTTCCCTACCTAGTCCTGGACTCTGATCCTTGTACCCTCTCCCCTGAGACCTGTCCCCTGATACCAGCTCCCCCTTGCTGACTGCTCCCAGTACCTGGCCTTCTGCTCCCCTTGTCTCTCATCCCTGCCTTGTTCATGTATGTGTGTTCTCTTTTGTACATATTAGTTAGCTAGTTAGATTAGGTTGTTTTTGGGGTTGTTGTGTTCTTTTGTATTCGTTTCTTGCTTATGGTTTGCTGTGGTTTTGTTTACACGTGTGTCTTTATCTTTAATAAATATTTATGTTTTTCACTTACTCTGTTCCTGATTCCTTAATGTGCAGCCCAATGATCTGACCACCTGTATTGGATGTCTGTGTATAGCATCCTCGTGACATAGACTCATCATCTGATGTGGGAGATGACTTTGCCATCGATGAGATGTTTATCAAGGAGGGCTGGGATGGGATACCGGTGACTTCTCCCCATAGCTTTCGGGAGGAATCGCCCATGGACTCTGGGGAAATTTCCCCCCCGGTTGGAAGCCCCTACTCCAGCAGAAGGCCTTGTCTCCCTGTCTGCTTTGCCTGCTCCGGAGCCTTCTATGTCTTCTACTGTGGAAGCTCGTTCACCTTTGCAGCCACCTATGCCTCAGCTAGAGCCCATGCCATTAAAGAGGTCTCCGGATGCCATTGTCCTTCCAGGAGCGGGGGATCGGGCCACCATGCTGCCTTTAGCCCGGTTACAGCGGCTCCTCAACAAGAAGATTGCCATTGAGTACGGGTGGGAATACCCATACGTTCCCAAGGAACTACTCTTCGAGATTGAGGCCTACAGGGACCGGTGGTACTCTGACTTCGTCTGGAACTTTCTGAAAGTACAGAGAGGCCACCGGTACTTCAGATGTTCTGCTGTCATGGCAGATCACTTTAAAGGGTGCCGGGAGGACTGGACTCTGGGTCGGCACATTCATGTGGACAGAGTGGTGATCTGTAATAAGGACAGAGACGATGCTGTGTATTCCAACGAGACACTTGATAAAGAATGGAAAACTCTTGTCCTCCCAGACCCAAACTATTACCTTTAGCGTGAGAACTTGTTTTTTTAATATTATTACTCACTCTAGAAACCAAGCTGCCTGGACATATGACTTTGTCCCTGCCAGGGAATCTACTCTGTTGAGGATCGGAGAGCTGTTCTGTGTGTTTTTTTTTTCTCTCCTCCTCAGCCAACGGAAAGAAAGTTTTTGTTAAAAGAACTGAACTTTGGGGTAGATCTAGCTAGGGTCAGGGTTGAAGTCGCCGTGTTCAAGATGGGGAATGTTCTATAACATTGATACATTTCCATGCGAGTCAGTGCCAGATGTGATGACGGTTGCACTGCCACCAGGTGGCAGTGATTTGCAGAAATTTAATGATTAACGCATGCTAGGATTAGCAAAAATTTGAGCACTTAGTGAAGGGAGTTGTCTTTCTTCGGGGAGACAGCGGTTAGATAGGATGTTTGTTTGTGTGCTGTGTTTTTTTTTTCTCTCCCTCTGCAGGATAACTACTAGCAATTCTGACGGAGGATGGGCGGAGTGTTGGCTTAGAAGGGGGTGGAATGTGTATATTATGCCATGTAAAATGTGACATTGAGAACGGGATGTCAATGTTTGTAGTCTATGTTATCTATCCCTTCCTCTTTTATTCCTGCCCTTCCCCATTATATTGGTTCCGGCACAACAATTCAAAATTTTGCACATAGTTCGGAAATAAATCTGCGCTTGCTCAGGCTTGAGGAGCCTGAATTTATTTCAGACACTGGGGACAGTGTCTATTTCAGAGGGGGGTGTATGTAGCGCCCCTTTACTTTTCAGGGGTACTATGTACTTAAATTTAGGGGTTGGTCTGAGCAAGTAGCCAGGCTCAGACCACTTTGATTTGTTAGTACTCGCTTCTGTCTATGTGATGTAGCCTGACGCACAGTTCCCTGTGGCCTGTAGGCGGCACTGCCATATCAGGTCAGGGTTGAACGGTAGGTGACATTGCTATCCCTTAGGTTGTCCTCTCTCGGCAGCGGTATGGTGGGCGTGGTTGGCCTGCTGTGCATGCTGGGAGAGGATACATAAGGGGCAGACGCCTATCTTTTGGGAGTGAGGTGGGAGTGAGGTGGAAGTCAGGAGTCTGGGGTGTGAGCGGTTCGCGCCACCCGGCCCTCCAGGCCAGGGGTGCGCGCGTGCACCAGTCTCAGGCACCTTTAGCCTGGGGCTACAACTCCACTAGTAGGCCCAGCACCTTTAGCTGGGGCCTATCTCCAAAAGAAGAATCCCAGGGTGGAAAGGGTGGACCCGCTCTAAGAAGAGGAGACCGGGGGAGGACATTTCTGATGGACTGGTGAGAGTTCACGGTGAAAGAGAGGTCTGGTTACCTTCTGGAGGGATTCAAAGATCCATCACAGGCCTTGCAACGTGCTATCGCTGGCACCTGTTCTTGTGTTGCAACAGCTGAGAAGTTTGGGACTTAAAGATTCTGTGGCAGAGGATCTCCCGATCGTATCTCTAGGAAAACCTAAAGTGAACGTTCGAGCATCACTCCGGCTGCTAGGATCCGCTCTTACAGGGGACTATCCGGATGAGCTAAACCTACTCTGGATCGAGTAGCGACTATCGTACCAGTTTGTGCCTGGACCTATCTCCCAAACCTTACTGTCCTTTCTCTCATCCACCTTTCCTGTCTGCTGAACTTGAACTTGCTTATAAAATAAACTCAGCGTTGGAGTTAAAGTGGTGTGAACATTGGCCTTCCTGTGGAAAAATAGAGACTTGTCCCTATACTCTAGGAGATGAGAACCAGTCTGCTGGGATACCTTGCTGCAGGACCCAAAGTTGTTAACACCGCTCAACCTCCTCAAACAGGAGGGTACGGGCATATAGCGTGGTGTGCCTTGACCTGCAAGTGAGCCAAAGGCAGGAAAAAGGTCCTTGTGCTACACAAAAAACACCTGATGCTTGAATACACATGTAGAATGCTTGATATATGCTTCTAAAATGTATACTATATGGGTGAAAAAAAACCTCTAAAAAAATGAACTGAAAATTGCTCTGCACAGGTGTAAATACAGCCTGATGCCCTGTACACATGATAGGAATTTCCGATGAAAAAAGTCAGACGGAGTCCATTGGGCTTTTTTCAACTCCAACGGAATTTTCAAATAGAACATGTTCTATTTTTTTCCGATGAAATTCTGTCGGAATTTCGATGGAAGTTTGATCGGAAAAAGGTCCGATCGTGTGTACGGGGCATAACACTACTCCTGGGTTAATTATGGTCCTTTATGTAACTTACAGGGGATCTCCAGCAAAAACATTAACAACTGCGCATCTGGAGCAATTTTCTAATTTTTCACACACATATTAAAATCAGCATTTTGTGCTAGAATATGACTTAGAACCCCCCGAACTACTAAATATTTTCTGAAAGTAGAGGCAGTTGCAATTTTTAAATACAGAAAAATTTATTTTAGTCCATACAGCACAATATAATACCCAATTTCTTTGGCAAACTATAAAAGATGGGGTTGTGTTGAGTAAGGAGTTACCAAACATGTCAAGTCTCAAAATTGCACATACCTGTGAAATTGCAAAAAATGTCGGTACCCAAAATTGTTCATAGGTGGTCCTTTAAAAGCCTTTACAGGTTGTCAGTTTATACCTGTAGTTAACGATGAATGATGGCCCTAAAATTATTGCTCTCATTTCAAGGTTTACGTTTATACTTCACATGTGTGATGCATCTGTTGTTTACATACACACATGCACCCTATGCTCCTCTGACCTCCACTGCAGATAACCAACCACAGAGCATGCTTGATTAGCTGCTTCTCCAGCTACAGTAGCCAGTGAATGAACAAACTGAACCAAACATGACAAAATGCTCATGGTTTTGGCTTCATTTCTCACAGAGGAGATCAGGGAACAGATGATCCTCGATCTCCGCCTCCTCTCACAATTTAAGGCAGTTTACAGCAGGCCCAGGATCCCCAGTGGAATGGAAGAGGCCCGTGTAGCACCCTCTACCTTAGGTAGGTGCTAGAGTTAGATTTTTGGCCAGTGCAGGTAAATTTATGCAGGCCTAGGCCTGTTTGTTTTAATCCGTGGGGCTGGAAGTGGTCTAGAGTAGGCTGGTGACTCACAGGCAGCGTCATTTCTTGGTTACCTCCCTCTGGCTCTCAGAAGATACTGGAAGCACAGGAGGGGAAGAGAGGTGAAGCTGTCTGGGGTGTTCTGAGGAGCCAATCCCAACTAGGATTGGCAGGGGGCAGGCCTCCTTAAATACCCAGGGTCAGCTCAGCTGGGGAGGAGTTGTCGGGTGGAAGAACTGGGAGATGGAGTAATAGGCTGGGGGGGGGGGTGACCTTGGGCCAGGGGCTCGGAGCTGTGAGGGAACCCCAAACAACCCTGAACAGGAATAGGAGAGGACAGCGGGGAATACTGCCGGGCAAGTCTCCAGGAGGGATCCACCAGGTGTCGGTGAGTGACAAACAGTCGGGAGAGCTGGGAGAGGCATGCCGGACCCCAGATCCCTCCATAAAGAGTACCTGTCACTGCCTATTACTGTAACAAGGGATGTTTACATTCCTATGGACAGCAATAAAAGTGATCAGAAAAAAAGAAATTAAAGGGACAGTGTTAAAATAAGGAAAAATATAAATAAATTAAAGCGCCTCCACGCAGAAGCGAACGCATACATAACTTGCGTCCGCAAATGTAAATGGTGTTCAAACCACATATGTAAGGTATCGCCATAATCGTTAGACGGAGAGCAATAAATCTAGCGCAAGACCTCCTCTATAACTCTTAACTGGTAACCTGTAGAAAATTTGCAAGTGTCGCCTATGGAGATTTTTAAGTACCGTAGTTTGTCACCATTCCACGAGTGTGCACAATTTTAAAGCATGACTTGTTAGGTATCCTTTTACTCAGCGTAACATTATCTTTCAGATTATACAAAAAAAAAAATTTGTTACTGTGTTTTTTTTTTCTTTTAATTCATGAAAGTGTACTTCTTCCAAAAAAATTGCATTTGAAAGACCGCTGCGCAAATACAGTGTGACATAAAATATTGCAACAATTGCCATTTTATTCTCCAGGGTCTCTGCTAATATATATATATAAAATATATATATATACACACACACAGTGGAACCACGTATTGCGAGTAACGCGGTTACCGAGCGTTTCGCAATACGAGCACTGTATTTTGAAAAATCCTAACTCGGTTTGCGAGTGTTGTCTCGCAAAACTAGCAGGATTCAGGCCAAATCGGTGTGCAGTACCGCGTTTGGCCTGAGGTGGGGGGCGCCGGAGCCGAACGGCACCGATCGTAGCCGATCAGCAGTTTGTAAATGTTTAGAAAGACTCGGAAATACTACGTTCCTAAACCTTTGCAGAGGTCAGCCGAGCTGTCCTCGGGCCTTTCCGGCTGTTTTCGAGGCTCCCCCGCCTCTGGTCGCATGCGGTATTGCATGCCATTGAAGTCAATGCGGGACAAATTATTTTCGTTTCCATTAAATTTGAGGGGGAAACTCGCTTTGATATGCAAGTACTTTGGATTACGAGCATTCTCCTGGAACAGATTATGCTCATAATCCGAGGTTCCACTAATACATATATATATAAATATATCTATATATAAAATGTTCGGGGGTTCTAAGTAATTTTTTAGCAAAAAATATGCATTTTAACTTGTAAGCAACAAGTGTCAGAAAAAGGTTTAGGCATGAAGCGGTTAATCTGTGTCTTTTATACATGTTTGAAGTCATTAAGACTTTGAGGCTGGGTTCACACTTGTGCAGTGCAAATTTCAGCTCTCTTATCTCTGCAAGGAGATAAGAGAACTGTTCAGAGTTTTGTCTGCAGTGGAACATGCAAACTTGTTGACCTGGGAGAGGGGGGAAGTGTAGTGAGCATTGAAAAAAGTCCTGTTCAGAACGAAAGACATCTGCGAATCAGGTGCGTGCCCATAGAAGATAATGGACCTGAATTCGCACCTGAGCCGCACCGCAATGTCTAGAAGACGCACGCGGTTTTTTGGTAATGCGCAGTGCAAATGCATCGCACATATGTGAACCAGCCTCATTGAAAATAATGTATTTTTTAATGTTATGCGAATTGGATGCGGTTTAAGCCGCAACCAATTCGCATAGGTGTGAACGGGGCCTAAGAGCTTTTGGCTCCATATATGAAAAGTATCTGGTTTTGATTAGGGCAATCTCTGCATGTGGATAGAAGCTTTTGGTGCTCTGATATTGGATGCTGTAGAAGGGTGTTTAACCACTTCAGCCCCGGACCATTTGGCTGGCTAAAGATCAGAGCACTTTTTGCGATTCGGCACTGTGTCGCTTTAACTGACAATTGCGCGGTCGTGCGACGTGGCTCCCAAACAAAATTGACCTCCTTTTTTTCCCACAAATAGAGCTTTCTTTTGGTGGTATTTGATCACCACCTGCAGTTTTTTTTTTTTTTTTGTGTGCTATACACAAAAATAGAGCGACAATTTTGAAAAAAAACCAATATTTTTTACTTTTTGCTATAATAAATATCCCCAAAAAATATATAAAAAAACGTTTTTCTTCCTCAGTTTAGGCCGATACGTATTCTTCTACATATTTTTGGTTAAAAAAAAAAAACGCAATAAGCGTTTATTGATTGGTTTGCGCAAAAGTTATAGCGTCTACAAAATAAGGGATAGTTTTATGTCATTTTTATTAATAATTCTTTTTTTACTAGTAATGGCGGCGATCAGCGATTCTTATCGTGACTGCGACATTATGTCGGACACTTTTGGCACTATTTTGGGACCATTCACATTTACACAGCAATCAGTACTATAAATATGCATTTGTTACTGTGTAAATGTGACTGGCAGTGAAGGGGTTAACCAGGAGGGGGCGCTGAAGGGGTTAAGTGTGTCCTAGGGATGTGTTCTAACTGTAGGAGGGATGGGCTACGTGTGACACGACACTGATCACCAATCCCGATTACAGGGAGCTGTGATCAGTGTCCTGTCAATAGGAATAATGGGGAAATGCTTGTTTACATCAGCATTTCCCTGTTCTTCCTCTTCGTGAGACGATCGCGGGTATCCCCGTGGACATCGTGTCCGCGGGACCCACGATCACACTCACGGAGCTCGCGGCAGGCAGGCGCCCACAATGCTGCGTCTTAAAGGATAGGCGACGTACAGGTACGTTAATATGCCTGTACATGCCATTCTGCCGACGTATATCGGCGTGAGCCGGTCGGCAAGCAGTTAAGAAAATAGGTTTATAGGCGACATCAGAGTGTGGTATTGATATTTGTACAGAGAACATTGGAGGATTTGCTAGTCTTTAGATAGAAAATATATCCAGCATCTTCTAAATTCCTCACCCCCTGTTTATGTTCTCATCATCTTTTATGTCTTACTCTGGAATGTAGACTGAGATAAGCTGAGAACACTCTGGGTAGTAACTGTTTCTTAAAGGTAAAGCTTGCCATACACTGATCAAAATTTGTTAGGTTTAGCAGTTACACTAATTTTCCTTCAGAATCCTGTGCCGTAAATAGTGGCTCTACGGCGAATGCGCATTAGTGACGTAGCCGCAGCTTCGGACAGTCACAAAACCGGAGTCCACGGACCCAGAAGTAAGACGGGTGAAGATGGAAGTGGTCTCCTCTCTCCATGACATTGCATCGCCGGAATGCTTTGTTTTCAGGTAAGTTTCACATTATGGGCTAGTATGCGATGCATACTAGCCCATTATGCCTTTACCTTGCAGGTCAGAAAAATAAAGAGGCACCCAGCGCATTACAACCGCTTTAAGTTTCTTGAAGCAGATAAGAACAAGAACGACTTAGGCAGATATCTTTCAGTGGTAAACTCTTAAGCCCTGTACACACGATAGGTTTAACTGATGAAAACAGTCCGATGGACTTTTTTCATCGGACAAACCGATCGTGTATGGGACCCATCGGTCTTTTTTCCATCGGTTTTTAGAAATACAACATGTTTTAAATGTATCCGATGGTTAAAAAACCGATGGCAAATTACTATCGTCTGTGGGGAACTCCATCGGATAAAAAACCCATGCATGCTCAGAATCAAGTCGACGCATGCTCAGAAGTATTGAACTTAATTTTTCTCGGCTCATCGGTGTGTTTTACGTCACGGCGTTTGGAACGGTCAGTTTTTTGACTGATGGTGTGTAGGCAAGACTGATGGAAGTCAGCTTCATCGGTTTTCCGATGGAAAAATCCATCGGTTAAAAAACCATAGGAAATCCGATCGTGTGTACAGGGCTTTACTCTTGGTAAATATGCAAAAAGGGTATACAATGCAAAGAAAATCACAAGTCAAACAGTAGTCACCAGTAGGTCCTGAAAGAACCTATAACCCTAGGTATAAAGGGAGGAGAATGTCCTTTTATGTCTGACTGCTTCCTCCAAATCCTGATGCCGTGGGCCCAGCAAGTTCCCCTTAATGTGTGCAGATATGGTGCAAAGAGTTCTTTAAGTGGGGAGAGAAGAAAAGTGTGCAGGAGATCTTGTGATGTAGATGTTCAGTGTCTTAAAGCGGAGCGCCGCCGAAAAAAATAAAAATATTAAAAGCCAGCAGCTACAAATACTGCAGCTGCTGACTTTTAATATTAGGACACTTACCTGTCCTGGAGTCCAGCGACGTCCACAGCAGAAGACGAGCAATCGCTCGTCACTCTGCTGCCCCCACCGCCATCCTCTGTGAGGGAACCAGGAAGTGAAGCCTTGAGGCTTCACTGCCCGGTTCCCTACAGCGCATGCGCGAGTAACGATGCGCCAATCTGACTGGTCCCCGAGTGTCTCCCAGAACACAACGGGTATTCTACGGGAAGTGACGTACTTCCCACAGATTTCCCACAGAGAGGAGTCCCGGAAGTGGGTGCAAATACCTGTCTTAGACAGGTATCTGCACCCCCCTGAAAGGTGTCAATTGTGACACCGGAGGGGGGAGGGTTCCGATGAGCGGAAGTTCCACTTTAGGGTGGAGCTCCGCTTTAAGCTAGCTCACAAAGGACCCAGAAGGATTGCTGTGCAATGGTGACCAACAACTGAAAATAGCCTGTGCAAAGTGTTTCCTCTTTGAGGCTTTAATCTGTAAAGACATGGGATAAAGGTGTCTGCATGCAGTGTCTTTGTAGGGTGTACACAGGGTGGGCTTCTGCCCGCTCACTAATCCTGATGATACCAAGGCTCAAGGGAATAGGATGTCCCGGGACAGGCTCTTGAAAATTCTCCAACATTAAAGGGTGCCTGGCTGTGTAGCGATGCTGGGATTCTGCTGTAACTGTACCGGTGATGATGAGAGTGACCCCCCTTCGACAGTAATTTGGCCAACTGGGAGCTGGCAATGGTGCTCCTGCTCACTCACGCGCTGGAGACACTCCACTCCGCCCAGGCCGCGGCGTCTGCTCACATCCCCCGTAGCGGCCGGGTCCCTGCTCTCAGCTGAAGGCCGTGGGCCCAAGAGAAAGACTCCTCCCCTCACCAGGCTATTTATGTCCTTCAGCCTACTTGTGGGTATTCCCTAGTGCCGGGTCCAGGCACTATACCATGTAAGCAGCCATTTTATGCTTTTAATCATTTGTCATACTAAACTGTATTATGCTATTGGCTCACCTTTCTCTTGCTTTAATGCGGTGTTATAGTGGAGAGGAGGAGAGTCTTGACCAACATTAGAGAGGTGCCAATGAAGATCCAAGACCCAGCCACATAGGCGTTATTTGACCCTCTTTTTAGCTAAAGGGGTCATGGTCTTCTGGTAAGTGGATATCTAACTGAGCATGTCTGGGTGATTCTGATTAGGTTCCAAGCTGGTGATGGTCTTCCACAACCTACCCTATTGAAGATTTAGTATTGAAGAACCTATGAACGTAGTTAAAGGACATTTTGAAATTATGTTTATAGACCTTGTATGATTTACTTAGCACATTGTATTGCACCAATATGTCACGGGATTAGAATCCAAGGATTTTTTTTCCCACTAAACTCACCTACCTGACACACTGACCATTAGACTGACCTACCTGACCTCGCCTACCTGACATACATACACTGACCTCAACTACCTGACATACATACACTGACCTCACCTACCTAACATACATACACTCACCTCACCTACCTCACATACATACACTCACCTCACCTACCTGACATACACTGACCTCACCTACCTGACATACACTGACCTACCTGACATACACTCACCTACCTGACATACATAGACCTACCTGACATACACTCACCTACCTGACATACACTGACCTCACCTACCTGACATACATACACTGACCTATCTGACACACATACACTCACCTACCTGACATACATAGACCTACCTGACATACACTGACCTACCTGACCTCACCTACTTGACATACATACACCGACCTACCTGACATACATAGACCTACCTGACATACATACACTGACCATCACCTACCTGACCAGGAGATAGACTTCATGTGTCCTGCAGTTCAGCTCATCCGTAGTGTGCGGATTGCGGCGCGCCCATCGTGTCTCAGCAGGCAGGCTGCCAGAGGAGGAGAGGAGAGCAGCCCGTCCGAGCGGGGATCTCACAGTGATGTGGTGCGGCGGCATTGTAATTCCTGCCTTCTGGAGCCTGTGGTGCTTATAATGGACGTTACACGTCCCGCGGTCTCGGTATTGGACCCGTGGGACGTCCATAATAGGCGCTGCAGGCTCCAGAAAACGGGACCTGCTATGTCACTCGGCAGTACTCGGCGGCGCTCAGTGTCATAGTGGTCCCCGCGCGGCGGCGGCCCGCGGCACTCGGGGCTGACAATTGGACGGTGCATTCCTGAGACCCTGGGCTTTTCGCTGACCCATTCGGGATCTCGCGAGGCCTCTGGTTACAGAATCCTACACCCAAAGACTGACAAAGTGACAATAAGCCGTAGTGTTTATTTTGATGAGAGCCCATCACCAGAGACACAGATCCCTGAAAGATGTGAAGTGAATATGCCAAGCAACCAGAAGAAAAGGCTGACCAAAGTGAACCTGTGCAGGAATTTGAACAAGAGGTGGAACTCACAATACCTAATCAAGTTTGCCACCAGAACTGGCTGAACTCCCTGAAGTCAGAAGATCCACTTGGACTACAAAGGGGATACAACCCTGCAAGCTGTCATACACTGTCAAAACACACACAGCATACTTGAACCAACATCCTGGGAAGACATAGAAAAACTGCCAAAACATGAAGCCAATAAATTGAGAAAGGCAGCAGAAGAAGAATTAAAGTCACTTCAAGAAAATAAAACCTGGACACTCACAGAGCTCCCTCCTAACCGCAAAACTATAGGAAGTAAGTGGACTTTCAAAGTAAAGTCAGACGCAGAAGGGAATCCATAAATACAAAGCCAGACTAGTTGCCAAGGGTTACTCCCAGAAATTTGGTGAAGATTACGATGAAACATTCGCTTCCGTCGTAAAACTCTCCACCATCAGAACGCTTCTTAGCGTTGCAGCCGGGAAGGGCATGTAAGTGAAACACCTAGACACTAAAACTGCTTTCCTATATGGAAACATTAAGGAAGACCTCTACATGGAGCTACCACCAGGGTTTGACCAAGGAGACAACCATGTGTATAAACTTCAGAAGAGCATCTACGGTCTTAAGCAATCTGCAAGGATTTGGAATGAGAAAGTGAATGAAGTACTTGCTAGAGAGGGATTCTCAAGAAGTAAAGCCGACGCCTGTCTCTACTCCAAGAATCAAGAAGACAGATGGATATACATCCTTATCTATGTCGATGACATTATAACCTGTTTTGAACAAGAAGGGGATTACAATCAGATAGTTCACAAGCTGAATGACATTTTTGAAATCAAAGAACTTGGGAACATTAGCTATCTGGGAATCCAAATAGAGAAAGAAGAAGATGGAAGTTATCTTCTGAACCAATCTCAGAAAATCTCCAAAATCTTTAAACAATTCCATATGCAAGATGCAAAGGAAGTGAAAACTCCTATAGAACCAGGCTATCAAAAGAGCAATGAAGCAGAAAACTTGCTACCCAACAATGACATGTATCACAGAGCAATTGGTAAGCTGCTATATGTTGCCGCTGTGACAAGACCAGACTTAGCCGCAGCAGTAGGCATACTATGCAGGAAGGAAAATCTCCGCTCCCTGTCAGCGTGATTGGAACGCAGTAAAAAGAGTGCTGCGATAACTCAAATGAACAATTCAGATGAAGTTACGGTTACCAGCAACATCCAATTCAAAACCGGTCGGATATGTGGATGCTGATTGGGCTGGGGACTGCACAGATTGCAAATCCACAAGTAGATTCATCTTCCAATATGGGGAAGGAACCATAAGTTGGTCTAGTCAAAAGCAAGCAACTGTTGCTCTATCTTCAGCAGAGTACATTGCAGCAACACACGCGTGTCAAGAAGCGATATAGATTTGTCAACTTTTTGTGGACATGGGGATTGACATGTTCACAACCAATTCCCATTTTTGAAGACAACCAGGGTTGTATAAAGCTTATGCAATCAGAAAGGGTCAATCCTAGGACCAAATACATTGATGTGAAGTATCACCTACTGAGGGACAATCAAGATCAAGGTGTTATTGACATTCAATATTGCCTGTCAGAGGAGATAACTGCTGATGCACTTGTAGCGGCCTCACCCCATCTCCTTTGTTTAGGGGTATGTCACACGACAGGGTGAGATGCGCTACGGCCCATGTCCTCCCCATAGCTGTGGGTGAGGTGAAGGCCAGTATCAGATATTTCCTCGGGCCCATGTGCTTTTGTCTAGAATCAAGTCCCGCTGTGTCGACACTTCCCTCTGCTCCCTTTAACCAGAGTTCCACACACCGATCACTGTCCAACTCTTGTTTTATTGTACACCTCACAATAAACAGTGCTTCAGTAGCCATCTGGTTGCGACTTGATAACATTTTGATACGGGGGATGAGCAGGTCGAGGCACTATCCTGGTTATCAGCTAAACCACTGCGATCTCACCAGCGGTTACTATAGCATTAGCTAGAAAGGACTTAGAACTGGAGAGTCTCTACCAGCGACTCAAGAGAACGTAGATAGGAGTACCTTCGCTGCGCTGCGGCCCCTATCAGGGGAAGATGTCCCTCCAAGGGAGTTACCAGAGGCCCATCCGTCACTGGGTTGATGCTGCTCCAGACTCTCCGAATGGGTAACCTCCCTGGCCTCCTCACCTCAGACATGGGCCCCATCCACTTCAGGGACCCTCGGACTTCTCCACCCTCGCGGGATCCAGTCAAAGTCACTGGACCCCAGGCCTCCTAGTTTAGTACCTCACCCCAGGCTGAAGGTGCCTGGGATGGACTCTAACTCCATTCCGGTCAGGCCTAGGGCGCCTGGGCCGGAATCCGGAACCGCCCGCACCCAGGCCTAAGGTGCCTGGGCGCGTGAAGAACTTCCTCCAGAAGACCTCGTGGTTAGGGCATCTCCCCCTTTTATATCTTCCCATCGACACCACGGCAGGTTCCCCGCCCTCGCCGTACCATCTCCGGAAAGGGACAAAAAGGGTAGCACTGTAATGGCAAATCTACCTTGAGCCTCCAGGTACCCCGCCACCGAGAGGCCAAGGAGATTATTACACCATCCAATCCTCCACGAACACAAATGGTCCACTATTCCCATACTTACACACCTGAGTGTCCCACCTAAATTTAGGGACCCCGCTACATACTCCCCCCCTGTGATTTGACGCTGGTCCCCAGCGTCTGGTGCAAACCCATGTCTCCCATGGAGTGATGACACAAGCTTAGCCCCAGAGGCCATCCCTGTATTTTGAACCTCAACCATACCAAGACCTGCTCAAAGGGGAAAGGGAACATAAAACAATAAAACCTTTCCCTAAAAGCATCTATCATGTACACATATACAATCCCTCCCTTCACTGTCTAAGAACCACCCCATACTCAGCAGTCTTGACTGACGAATCTCCTGCAGAAGGGGAAAAAAAACAACACACAAGAAAAGCCACATCCTGACATTTTTGTGTTAATTTGGAATGAATGGGTCCATCAACCAATAGACCCACTCACTCCAATGAGTAAAGTGATGCGTGTGGGAAAAAAAACAAACAGCCGTTGCACAACACTGCCACCTGGTGACAGTGCCGCGGTAATGACACTTGGTGCAATCTTCATTCTTCCTGCGTCCCTACACTAATTCTACCCCCAAAGTCTGTCTTTGAACTGTGAGGAAGAGAGAACAAACAAAAACTGCTCTCATTCCTCCTGAAGAGTAGAAAACAAAAGCCCAAATAAAAAAAACTAGGGCACAGTTCGGATGCTCCGGCAGGAACATTTCTAGAAGATTGTAGAAAAGGAAACAACAAGTGAGTCTCTTCTCACAAATAGAACTTCGGGTCAGGCAAGAACAAGGGCTTCAGATGTTTATCAAAAACCTCAATTGAATAGTCAGCATCCTCTCCATCTTTTCTGCAGATGCGCACCTTGTCTGCGTGGATATGGCGGCCCCACATCCAGTCTGCTCTGCAATCCCGAAACTTTTTCGACACGGGTGGTGAACAGGACAAATATCTTCGTGCATGGGGTACTTTGAGCTTCTCCCAAACAAATTTGTCATACCATCTCTGGCGTATGACCTCAACTTCGAAAAGTAAGTCCCGAGGCAAGTAAGGATATTCCCACCCATACTCACGGGCGACTCTCTGTGAGAAAAGTCGTTGCAATCTGGCCAAAGGAGGCATGGCTTCCCGCTCACCTTCTCCGGGTTGAACGATGGCCTCCGGGTGCCGAGGTACTTTCACTACCTCTGATGGCTTTTCTCTCGGTGCTCGTAGTGATGCGCGCTGCATCCCCGCCATCAAGACGGGCGATGTTGTAGATTGTGGGAAGGCACTTTGAGGACTAGACTTCCTCGTAGACTCCGGGACTTATACCCGGGGCGTGCTGTCTCCTATTGACATAGGGGAATCCTGCAGTGCTCGTAACACAGGCAATGGGCGTTTGTCCCAGCCCTTCTGATGAAACAGTTCATCAATCTCACCGTCATCTCCACAATCTGACAGCGACTCTAGGTCGGAAGTGTCATACATCTCGGCGGGAAGGTAGTCTCTGGTAGACGTGGTACTACCCTCCCTTGCGGGCTCCACCGACTGTGGACCCCCGACATCTCCAACCACCACCACAGTCCCAGCCCCTGGCTCACCTTGACCTTTTGTAGAACTGGGATGTCCAGGACTCTTCCAACCGGATCCATCCAGGCCAGGCAAGTGACGGGGTGAAACTCGACCACGACCACAGGAGGCCTGTACCAGGCCGACTTTCCTCTTCGGAGGTGGGAGTAGAGAATCTGTGGTGACCGAAGCAGCATCCTCTGATTTTTCTCTCTCAGTCTCTGATTGGGCAGTCACGTCGCCCTGGTCAGCGCGTACGGGAACCTCCGCAAAGGCCTGGATCTCTCCTTCAAGAGTAGCGGTACCTGTGAGGCTGTTGAGGCGAAGGGCCGGGGCCTTACTGTGGATGGCTCCACCTCGAACAAGAACTCTTTGCATGCCTCGCAACGCCCGAATGGCTTCAGGTGGACCACCAGTCCCGAGCATCCGGGACAGATCACGCCGAGGGCCTCCGTGTCTCTGCAGGAGTACAAAGCCAACTGTCCTCTGGGCCTGAGTCTTATCCCCGTGTCTGTAAGGGGAGCAGCGAACGTAGTCATCTTCGTGGGGTAGGGAACCGGAATCCACGGGGAGCTTGAGGCCATCCCGACTGTCTGCTGCTCCAGCACACGCTGACCACGCGCCGAAGTCTCCACGTGAGTTCCTCCACATGGCCAGACTCCTCCCATGACTTGCACGTTTTTGCGGGCTTCCATCAAGCTCCGCCCATGAACTGTACAGTCACGGGGTGCCTCGTGGCGCAGTGCAATAAAAGCCCCCACATGTAGTACTTCACACGGCTGGACTCCTCCCTTTTCTCGCTCCTCTGCATGGGCCTTTCCCGTCTTAGGGTCATTTCCATGACTTTGAGCAGGGAAGCACTCTGGCCAATCACATGGCCGACCTGCTCGGAACTCCTCCGGGCAGCAAAGTCCAGACACAGCCATTCTTTCTTCCAAAGAAACGGGGGATGAGCAGGTCGAGGCACTATCCTGGTTATCAGCTAAACCACTGCGATCTCGCCAGCGGTTACTATAGCATTAGCTAGAAAGGTCTTAGAACTGGAGAGTCTCTACCAGCGACTCAAGAGAACGTAGATAGGAGTACCTTTGCTGCGCTGCGGCCCCTATCAAGGGAAGATGTCCCTCCAAGGGAGTTACCAGAGGCCCATCCGTCACTGGGTTGATGCTGCTCCAGACTCTCCGAATGGGTAACCTCCCCGGCCTCCTCACCTCAGACATGGGCCCCATCCACTTCAGGGACCCTCGGACTTCTCCACCCTCGCGGGTTCCAGTCAAAATCACTGGACCCCAGGCCTCCTAGTTTAGTACCTCACCCCAGGCTGAAGGTGCCTGGGATGGACTCCAACTCCATTCCGGTCAGGCCTAGGGTGCCTGGGCCGGAATCCGGAACCGCCCGCACCCAGGCCTAAGGTGCCTGGGCGCGTGAAGAACTTCCTCAAGAAGACCTCGTGATAAGGGCGTCTCCCCCTTTTATATCCTCCCATCGACACCACGGCAGGTTCCCCGCCCTCGCCGTACCATCTCCGGAAAGGGACAAAAAGGGTAGCACTGTAATGGCAAATCTACCTTGAGCCTCCAGGTACCCCGCCACCCAGAGGCCAAGGAGATTATTACACCATCCAATCCTCCACGAACACAAATGGTCCACTATTCCCATACTTGCACACCTGAGTGTCCCACCTAAATTTAGGGACCCCGCTACACACTCAACAAACCTTTATTAAAGGAACTTATTTCCAGAAGAAGCTGAATATAATTTGACAAAGCACATGCTGTTGAGAAGGGGTGTTGGAAGAACAACAACATGTAATGTAAAGTTGCTTTAAACTGTTAAATATATATATGCGTTATACCTTTCTATCCAGCAGGTGGCACTGCAGTATTATAGTGTGTATTATCTGTGGTAATGTATTTACAGGATGTATCTTCTGTATCCAAGTATGCACTTGTATCCTCCTTGTTCCTATTCATGTTTCCTATGCTGTAATACATAATTGATAATCCTCCATGAAAGTAAAGCTATCCTCTGCATACAACAAGCTTCCTGCTCATGATTTTATTATTCTGCTAATACAGGTCCTTCTCAAAAAATTAGCATATTGTGATAAAGTTCATTATTTTCTGTAATGTACTGATAAACATTAGACTTTCATATATTTTAGATTCATTACACACAACTGAAGTAGTTCAAGCCTTTTCTTGTTTTAATATTGATGATTTTGGCATACAGCTCATGACAACCCAAAATTCCTATCTCAAAAAATTAGCATATTTCATCCGACCAATAAAAGAAAAGTGTTTTTAATACAAAAAAAGTCAACCTTCAAATAATTATGTTCAGTTATGCACTCAATACTTGGTCGGGAATCCTTTTGCAGAAATGACTGCTTCAATGCGGCGTGGCATGGAGGCAACCAGCCTGTGGCACTGCTGAGGTGTTATGGAGACCCAGGATGCTTCGATAGCGGCCTTAAGCTCATCCAGAGTGTTGGGTCTTGCGTCTCTCAACTTTCTCTTCCCAATATCCCACAGATTCTCTATGGGGTTCAGGTCAGGAGAGTTGGCAGGCCAATTGAGCACAGTAATACCATGGTCAGTAAACCATTTACCAGTGGTTTTGGCACTGTGAGCAGGTGCCAGGTCGTGCTGAAAAATGAAATCTTCATCTCCATAAAGCTTTTCAGCAGATGGAAGCATGAAGTGCTCCAAAATCTCCTGATAGCTAGCTGCATTGACCCTGCCCTTGATAAAACACAGTGGACCAACACCAGCAGCTGACATGGCACCCCAGACCATCACTGACTGTGGGTACGTGACACTGGACTTCAGGCATTTTGGCATTTCCCTCTCCCCAGTCTTCCTCCAGACTCTGGCACCTTGATTTCCGAATGACATGCAAAATTTGCTTTCATCCGAAAAAAGTACTTTGGACCACTGAGCAACAGTCCAGTGCTGCTTCTCTGTAGCCCAGGTCAGGCGCTTCTGCCGCTGTTTCTGGTTCAAAAGTGGCTTGACCTGGGGAATGCGGCACCTGTAGCCCATTTCCTGCACACGCCTGTTCACGGTGGCTCTGGATGTTTCTACTCCAGACTCAGTCCACTGCTTCCGCAGGTCCTCCAAGGTCTGGAATCGGTCCTTCTCCACAATCTTCTTCAGGGTCCGGTCAACTCTTCTCGTTATGCAGCGTTTTCTGCCACACTTTTTCCTTCCCACAGACTTCCCACTGAGGTGCCTTGATACAGCACTCTGGGAACAGCCTATTCGTTCAGAAATTTCTTTCTGTGTCTTACCCTCTTGCTTGAGGGTGTCAATGATGGCCTTCTGGACAGCAGTCAGGTCGGCAGTCTTACCCATGATTGCGGTTTTGAGTAATGAACCATGCTGGGAGTTTTTAAAAGCCTCAGGAATCTTTTGCAGGTGTTTAGAGTTAATTCGTTGATTCAGATGATTAGGTTAATAGCTCGTTTAGAGAACCTTTTCATGATATGCTAATTTTTTGAGATAGGAATTTTGGGTTGTCATGAGCTGTATGCCAAAATCATCAATATTAAAACAAGAAAAGGCTTGAACTACTTCAGTTGTGTGTAATGAATCTAAAATATATGAAAGTCTAATGTTTATCAGTACATTACAGAAAATAATGAACTTTATCACAATATGCAAATTTTTTGAGAAGGACCTGTAGTTTCTCCATATATCAAGCTTTCCAATATTGTGTTAGCGTTCATCCTCTGGAATACAAATATAACCTTATTATAGTCATTAGGCATAGCTGTGTCTCATGACTCTTTTTGAAAACGTTCATACAGTAAATGCATCTGGTCATGAGATTTTTCTCATGTAAGGACATTCTTTCATTTAATTGAAATTGAAACTAATAAAAACAGGTTATTTGGCTTTATACCATTAAACGGAGATACGTGAAGTTTGAAGGCCATAATAATCCTTCTGTGAAATGTGGATGTTTTATCTCTGCCTTTACTTTTAATTGGCTTTAGGCTGCATTCACACCTGAGCGTTTTCAGCTCATAAAACGCCTAAAAAATGCCCAAGCAAAATCACATTAATTTCAATGGCACCTGTTCATATCTGAGCGTTTTGTCAACTGAAGCAAAATGCCTGAAAAACGCCTTAAGCTCAAAAAAGAACATGAGCTTCTTTGGGGCAGATTACAGGCATTTTTCTGCTTTTTACATTGGTGGCCTGTACAAAATCGTGGCAAAAAACGTGCGACTTTAAAACGCTCGGGTGTGAATGCAGCCTTAGGGTTTCTGTGGATGTCTTTGTGCAAGTCAGAAAGGCTCTTCTTGTTAACCTCTTTCTGAAGTCTTCAGGCCAGTCACATGATTGCAAGGGTCTATGATGCCGAGAGAAGCACTCATGTAACTTCAGTGCCACTCTCTCCATCACACTGTGAATGAAGAGTTCCATCATTAGGCTCCCTCAGGTGATAGGTTCTTGAAGCCCTGCACTCACAGTGAGTCCTCATTCTTCCTAGTTGAATAACACTGGGCTTGATTCAACCCAGGAGAGTGAGGACATCTTGTGGAGTAAATGAAATTCTGCAGGGGACAGCTCCAGAGAGCAGATGAGTAATATAGTTCAAGTTAAGACACGGGCGACTTATTTTGAAAGAAGCTGGAGTTGGTCCTTAAATACATTGCTTTACTGCAGCACGTTGTCCCACACCTCCCATGTCCCATGAAGTATCCCACTTGGCAGGGGAAAGCACACAATTTGCTGTACAAAGTGATTTTAGGCTGGAAATGCAGAAGTGCCTAGACAACCTCACATTCCAGGAAGTGTACTGTTACATTTCAGGAAGATTTTAAGACAAAGGATATATTTATCAGGGTACAGTTTAGGCACAATTAACATTTCTAGATGTTCTCTCTAACATGAGAAATTTCACTTTGTTTAGCTCAGCTCTGCTTTGAAGCCAAATTCCAGCCAAAAGTTTTTACTTAATTTTAGGGGTGGAGAGAAGGTTAGAGCCCTTGTTAGAATTTTGTGAGCCTCTATTGAGTTGATTTCCCCTCGTTTCTTGTACTCATGTCCCATCATGGTGTATTAACTGGTTCTTCCCTTAGAGTACAGAGGCTGCCCACCACCGCAGCACCAGCTCATTCACATCGGCTCTAATAACACAATCTAAGGCCCCTTTGATACTGGGGTGCGGGCGGCGTTGGCGGTAAAGCGTCGCTATTTTTAGCGGCGCTTTACCGTAATTTTTGTGGAGGTATTCGGCCATAAGCGGGGCACTTTTAACCCCCGCTAGTGGCCGAAAAAGGGTTAAACCCACCCGCAAAGTGCTACTGCAGTGGCATTTTGCCGGCGGTTCGGCCGTGGTGCCCATTCATTTCAATGGGCAAGAGCGGTGGAGGAGCGGTGTACACACCGCTCCTTCACCGCTCCAAAGATGCTGCTTGCAGGACATTTTTTAATGTCCTGCCAGCGCACCGTTCCAGTGTGAAAGCCCTCAGGCTTTCACACTGGAGTGAATTGAGCGGCTCTTTCAGGGCGCTTTGCAGGCGCTATTTTTAGCGTTATAGCGCCTGCAAAGCACCTCAGTGTGAAAGGGGTCTTAGGGATGTATATTTAAGGTATATTGCTTGAAGAAATCTAAACAGGAGAGGGGTATGGAATACACCAAAAATATTAGTACATACCAATTATAGGAGAATCTTTTTCTTAAAGTAGATATTCACCCTCTAAAACATTATACCTCCTCTCCACCCCTCCTCCAGTCCTCTCCTTTTTTTCTTTATTGACCTATTTTTAATAAGTTGTTTGCTCCGCCCCCGCACATCATTTACTTCGGCCTAATGGGGCATCATAAGGAGGCGACCCAGGTGAACCCCGGACAGCCAGCAGCCATTCAATGACATCACACCAAACATGATGACATAGGACTGAGAGCTGCCAGAAAATAAGAGGATCTCAGCTGAACAACACTGGATCCACGGGGTAAATGAGTATCTAAAATGTGTAGAACTCACCATCAAAAAAGTGGGGACTTAAAAAAAACGGGGAAGGTAAAAAAAATCTGCATTCAGCTGAAGACCAGGAGCTAACTTTCTGAACAGGCTAAGGACGCACAGCTGAAGACCATGAGGCAAGTGTCTTTGGAATCTGGTTACCTTGTGCCTATGTAGAACTACTGGTAGCCAATGCATTTTTTCAGAAGACTGCACAATCACAGGGATCAATTTAAAGGTCTTTACTCACAAGTCCCAAGGACAGTTGCCACATTCCAGCTCTCTCCAAACATGGTCCAGTGAGTGAGACAGTCCTTCTCCAGACCAGATCCCTTGTGGTGAAGTTCTGCAACTAGCTTCCAAGAAGATCCATCCAGTCCCTCAGCCCTGACATCATTGAGGCCTTCAGAACAGCTACACAGTCCATGTGCTGCCTCTGAATGGGGTTTTGGAACCCCCCTGGCGAGATAGAATCCAGTGTTTCAGACTATTTAGCACTTTTCCAGACCCCTACTGGACACTCCTATCCAGGGATTGGCTGGAACATGATGAATATTCAGGTGGTTCTGAAAGCTTCTTCCAGAGACAGGAGGAAGCAATCAAGCTCCCAGCCTGTGAAACCCTGAACAGACCAGGACAAATGATCCCTTGATTACAGAAGAAACCAAAAACGAAATTAACCAAGCATCCTATGCTAGGTGGGTGCTACAATGGATTGGGATAGTTGGAATGTAAACTGTAATAGGTATACTGTTCCATTCAGCCTTTTGTGATTTTTATCTTGAGGACTTCTTCCGGTCGAGAGAATTGTTATTTTTGTTGGCCTCCGAATTTGTGGATTTTGCTGAATATGTTCATCTCAGTTGCCAGGAGATCCTGCTGTTGTGTTTGAATATTTTGATGATAGAAGCACATTTTTCCAATAACACAGCGTGCACTTTATGTGACACTGGGAAGTTGAAGATCAACATAAGCGTGACAATAATTTAAATTGGGGAAGTAAGTAACAAAACTGCCAAGGATACAAGGAAGACATAGATCAGTGACAATAGAGGGAATATTGTTGTTAAAAAGCAAATACTTGCATTGCTGAGGATAAAATGGAACCCTGGGCCCATTCATAAAAAACTGAGAAAAAGTCTTCTGGCCCTAGAGGTGAGAATTTGGAGGCCACAGAGGGTTTTTTTTGTTTGTTTGTTTTTTAAATGCTTTTAATCCAAAACAGGAGACCTGAGTCAATTTAAGGTGTTGTAAAGACTAAACATTTTTTTACCTTAATACATTTTTTGCATTAAAGAGGAACTGCAGTCTGCTCACATAATTTGTAATAAAAACATCTTTGCCATTCTGAAGCTTCCCTCCAACCACTTTGCATATCATTTTATATATACTGTGATTCTGAATTTGCCAAATATGCTGCAGAAACTTCCCTCCACTGAGTCTATCTCCAACCATTTTAACTGTGGGCAGCTGAAGCTGTTGCCTATTCACTTCCTGCATTTAAACAGAGGCACACCTTCAGCTCTGCAGCTCTCATTGGCCCTCTTATGACTCATCCCCTCCTTCCTTCCTTCCTTCCTTCCTTCCTTCCTTCATTCCTTCCTTCCTGGCAAACTCTCATGAGAGTGAGAGAGAGAGAGCTGTGCATGAGGTCCTAAGCCTAGGCTTTTTACCAGACAAGAAACAGGAAGTGGGCTGTATATGGTATTTACTGACAGAATATATATTTTTTTACTATCCAAAGTTAAAACAACAAGGGAAGAAGATTTAATAAATGGAAAGTTGAAAAAAAGGTCCGCTTTAAGGTAAAAAATGTTTAGGTGTCAGCATCGCCACCTCAGCCCCCCTTTACTTACCTGCCACCCCTTTTTCGATCCAGCGCCGTGCATGTCGGCAGGTCGTTTCTCCCCTCACTTCTGGGTCTCGCTGGCTTTGCTGGGGCACCAGGAGACATTGGCTCCCAGTGCTGTCAATCAAAGCCAGTGACGATGGAGCGTGGCCGAGTCCCTCTGTCTGTGTCAATGGGTGCAGCAGAGGGACTCGGGTGCAAGCATGCATGAGTGCCCCCATGGGAAGCGGCGTCCCATGGGGGCACTGGAAAGAGAATAGTGCAGAGACTTCCTTCCTGCGTGTCGTGGGGCACGGCAGCCTATTCACAGGTGTGAACCTAGCCTAAGAGGTTGTAATTATTGCAGAACATATCACAACCACTCCATCAATTTCAGCGATGCATACATGTCTCTAACCCCCTCTCCTGACTCCTCCTGAGAGGGGCACAGTTTGGCATTTTAGTCCTTGGTGCTAGAAGACCTTGTCCTGTCACTGCCTGACTGTGGTACTTACCTATTCAATGCAACGTTCTGAAAATCGGCACATTATTAGGAAACACCAGCTAGTTCTGGCCAATGAGTTGAAGTTGAAGGGAATATTTATAGAACCCCCTATTTGCTCATAAGAGATCACAGGCAGTCACAATATGCTGTGATATGTGCTGATTTCCAGAGTCACGCTAGAGCCAATGATAATACAACTTGGCTCAAGAGCTATCAAGCACCACGTGGCATGTATCCCTGTGGTCACTGTGCCCAGTGTAATTTTATAATGTTGTATAATTCCTTTGGACACCCACGTATGTGTAAGAGATTTCCTATCGAGTCTTTTTTTAACTATTCTAGCCAGAATGTTATTTACCTCATTACGTGTCCTTAGGACTAGGATATGTGGGAAAAACGTATTATGCGTCCTTATGCCGCATACACACGACCGTTTTTTCACGACGTTAAAAATGCCATTTTTTAAATTGAGCATTAAAAACGATCGTGTGTAGGCTCCAGAGCAGTGTTGCCAACCCCCTGAAGTGAAATTTACTGGCAAGGATGCCAAAATTTCTGTACGGCACCAATTTCTTACTGGCAAAAATAATGAAGATTACTGGCAGAGCCGCATTTTTTACTGATGCTGCAAAAAAGTACCTAAAATTACGTTTTTTAGTACTAAACAGTGCAAATATCAATATTTCAACTATAAACACACAGCTAATGCTAATATCAATGTGTTTAAGTTAAACAAAAGTAAAAAAACATATTTCTCCATTGTCATGAAGGTTAGGATACTATAACCCAGCCAGCACAGAGTTCCCTCTTACATCAGAGTCTGCAGGATGCCCCCTTACAGTGCAAGGGAACTCTTATGTAAAGGGGAACGCTGCAGATCATGATGTAAGGGGGAACTCTGATGTGGAGGGGGGCTCGGGTGAATAGAGACCACCTTCCACAGAGTGAATACACTAAGGTAAGGGGGGGGGTACTAATATAAGGGGGAAACCTTTATATCAGTGCCCCCTTACATTATTGTATTCATTCACCTCCTTACATCAGTGACCCCCCCCCTCAGAATGGCCTGGCAGCACTGTCACTTACCTCCTCTCGGGTGCACAGTGTGGGGCTCAGTCAGACGGCTCCAGCTTGGTGGCTCTGATCTCCTCTTCCCAGTCCACACGTCTGTTTCTTCCTGGGCCGTAACCCGCATCCCGGCGGCACTCCCACTCTTGACTCCTTTCTAGGATCCCCTCAGAGACTGTAGACATGACAAGAGATGGTCAGAGGCTGCGGACACACGATACAGGAGGGGGACAGAGACTGCAGACACACTACAGGAGGGGGACAGAGGCTGCGGACACACTACAGGAGGGGGACAGAGGCTACGGACACACTACAGGAGGGGGACAGAGGCTGCGGACACACTACAGGAGGGGGACAGAGGCTGCGGACACACTACAGGAGGGGGACAGAGGCTGCGGACACACTACAGGAGGGGGACAGAGGCTGCAGACACACTACAGGAGGGGGACAGAGGCTGCGGACATACTACAGGAGGGGGACAGAGGCTGCGGACAAACTACAGGAGGGGGACAGAGGCTGCGGACATACTACAGGAGGGGGACAGAGGCTGCGGACACACTACAGGAGGGGGACAGAGGCTGCAGACACACTACAGGAGGTGGACAGAGGCTGCGGACACACTACAGGAGGGGGACAGAGGCTGCGGACACACTACAGGAGGTGGACAGAGGCTGCGGACATACTACAGGAGGGGGACAGAGGCTGCGGACATACTACAGGAGGGGGACAGAGGCTGCGGACATACTACAGGAGGGGGACAGAGGCTGCGGACATACTACAGGAGGGGGACAGAGGCTGCGGACATACTACAGGAGGGGGACAGAGGCTGCGGACACACTACAGGAGGGGGACAGAGGCTGCGGACATACTACAGGAGGGGGACAGAGGCTGCGGACATACTACAGGAGGGGGGACAGAGGCTGCGGACATACTACAGGAGGGGGACAGAGGCTGCGGACATACTACAGGAGGGGGACAGAGGCTGCGGACATACTACAGGAGGGGGACAGAGGCTGCGGACATACTACAGGAGGGGGACAGAGGCTGCGGACATACTACAGGAGGGGGACAGAGGCTGCGGACACACTACAGGAGGGGGACAGAGGCTGCAGACATACTACAGGAGGTGCCTGTGGAGACAGGCTGTGGACATGATGGTGCCCTCCTCACCCCCTCACAGTAGCCTCCTCCTCTGTCCACCACCATATTACTTCTGCACATCATCAGTGTGCTGTGTCCTCCTCCTGTGCCCCTTTCACCACTCCACAGGTCAGGGCAGCACTGTGCTGCCCTGACCTGTGAAGAGGTGAAAGGGACACAGGAACCAGAGGACGACACAGCACACTGATGACGCTGTCCCCTTGTATCCCCCCCTGTTTCACTGACCTTGAGTCCGTCCTCCTCACCCCTGGCTGGGCCCTGTCAGTGCTCCGCTCCGAGTCCTCCACCGACCACCTATGATGAGTGCATGGCATGCACTCACTGCAGGTGTCCCGCCACTGCCGCCAGCCACTGTGGCCTTTTCAAAAATGGCGCCAGCGGCGCCATCACGTTACTGCGTGTGCGCCGCTGCCGCCCGGCCGAGTTCCGAATGCGCTCGGCCGGCGCATTCGGAACGGCGCATGCGCAGTTGTATGGCCGGCTCGCGGCCATCTTTTTTATGGGCGCCGGTGCCCATAAACTGACTTTTACGTACAGCCCGAAAAAGGGGTTAAATCGCGGGCTGTACGTAAATCTACGTACGGTTGGCAACACTGCTCCAGAGCATTTTTAACGACGTGAAAAATGGGCTAAAAAAAATGAGAACCTGCTCTATTTTTTCATGTCGTTCTTTTTAACGTCGTGAAAAACTGTAGTGTGTATGCTTTTACGAGGGGAAAAAAAACATGCATGCTCAGAATCAAGTGTAGCGGCCTCACCCCTCTCACCCCTTCTTCTTCTTCTCGGCTTGTTGTCTTGTCTAGGGGGATCAGGGAGGAGGGATGCGGTACACTACGGCCCATGTCCTCTAATGTGTAGAGGTGAAAGCCAACACCTGTTACCTTCGGGCTGTGTGCATAACCCAGAGCCAAGTCTGTTCTGCAGATGACCCCCCTTTGCTCACAGTAACTGGAGTTCCACCCCACTGAAAAGGTCCAACTCTTATTTATTCTCTGACAGCAATAAATCGTCTCTTAACAGCAGTCAGGTTGTGACCCAAAGAACAGTTCAGTAAAAGTGGGGAGTAGGTCAAGGCACAATCCTCAATTTGAACTAACCATTGTAGTGTCACCAATAGTTATGACACACAGCCGCTGCCACTGACCGTGTAGAACAGGAACAGAATTACCTTTGCTAAGTGCAGCCCCTGTCAGAGGGAAGACATCCTTCCAAGAGAGTTACCAGAGGCCCCGCCGTCACCAGTAATGCTGCACCAGACTGTTCGAAGGGGTTACGCTCCCTGGCCTCCTCGTCTCAGATTCGGGCGCCCAACAGCTTAGGGCCCCTCGGGCTCTTCCACCCTTGCTAAACCCAGTTGAAGTTACTGGGCCCCGGGCCTCCTCCGTAGTACCTCACCCCAGGCTAAAGGTGCCTGGGATGGACTCCATCGCCCGCTCCGGCCAGGCCAAGGGCGCCTGGACCTGGAATTCTGGAACGCCAGCACCCAGGCTGAAGGTGCCTGGGCGTGGGTCTCTCCTCCTCCGACTGACCCCACGTTGAAGGCGTCTGTCCCCTTTATCTCCTCATCTCCGCAGGTCAAGCAGGTTCCCCGCCCGCCATCACCGCTGCCGAGACAGGACAAAAAAGGGTACAGCACTGCAGTGATGGTTCAACCCCGGCCCCAGGCGACAGTGCCACCCAGGGGCCGCAAGGAACTGAACACCACTGAAGTCCTCCACGAATAAAAAAAGGTCCTGAATTCCCTAACAATCAGTGCATCTGGGTCATACTACCACCCAGATGCTCCCCCTAAATTTAAACAAGGCGGGAGCGCTCATTCTGGTAAAACTAGCGTTCGTAATGGAGATAGCACATTTGTCACGCTGTAACGGACTGAAAAGCACGAGGCTGAAAAGCGCGAATCGCCGCTCAACAAACTTTACTAACATGAAGGGTGGCGCCATTCGAACGGAACTTCCCCTTTTATAGTGCCGTCGTACGTGTTGTACGTCACTGCGCTTTACTCAAGCGTTTTTTTTTCATGAACGTGTGTATGCAAGACAGGCTTGAGAGGAAACAAGAAAAATCACGTCGAGAAAAACTTTGTTTTTTAAAATGACATTAAAAACTACGTGTGTACGCGGCATTAGGATTAGGATATGTGGGTATGAAAGGCTACTACCTGGTCCTGTGTTCACACATCAGGTTTTACCAGGTGGATGTTCAGGCCTCACCTGATGCCAGCTTTGGTCATAAGATTCTTCAGTTAACTTTCTCAAACCATTTCTGTTAACCAGTCGTTATATGGACCTGCTAGCATTTTGTTTGTTGTGTTGACCACACAATTATATTTCTTGGGGGTGTCCCTAAGTTCCTGAATACTATCCTGTGCCTTATAACGATGATAAAAAAAGGATTTTCGTCTTATCTTTAAAATCAGTTTTTGCATTAGAGGACACAGGTCTCGACCCTCTGTTTCTTATGATCTGCTCTTATGCCGCGTACACACGACCGTTTTTCCTGTCATGCAAAAAAACAATGTTTTTCTCGATGTGATTTGTAGTGATTCCTCTCAAGCCTGCCTTGCATACATCACGTACGACTTTATAGTGCCGTCGTACGACAACACGTACAACGGCACTATAAAGGGGAAGTTCCATTCGAATAGCGCCACCCTTTGGGCTGCTTTTTCTGATCTTGTGTTAGTACAGTTTGGTGAGAGACGATTTGCGCTTTTCAGCCTCGTGCTTTTTAGTCCGTTATAGCGTGACGAATGTGCTATCTCCATTACAAACGCTAGTTTTACCAGAACGAGCGCTCCCATCTCATACTTGATTCTGAGCATGCGTGTTTTTTTTTCCCCTCGGAAAAGCATACACACGAGCGGATTTTGCAACGAGAAAAAGAAAGACGGGAAAAACGACGAGAAAAAATAGAGCAGGTTCTAATTTTTTTGCGGGCAGTTTTCTCGTAGAGAAAACTGCTATGGAGCATACACACGACCGGTTTTCACGACCAAAACGGTCGTGTGTACGCGGCATTTCTCTTTCTTGCCCACAATTCTTAGGCTTGTTGGGAGCTGCAGGGGCAATGCTGTTCTAATGGCTTTGTTTGTCAGTGTTCAATCTCTTGGAGGGGGCAGCATAACCCTACATCATCTTGTATACTGTACTCTATGAAAATAACTTTACAGGTAAGACAAAAAGTCATCTGATTTAGTTGTTGTAACTTTTGTATATTTCAGGGGGTCTCCAAACTTTCTAAACAAGAGGCCAGTTGACTGTCCTTCAGACTTTAGGGGGGCCGGACTGTGGCCAGTGGGAGTAGAAAATGTCCTGTTGTCAGCAGGAGTAAATAATGGCACATCTTTAGTGGGAGAAATAGTGCCCCATCATTGGTGTCAGTGGTAATAGTGTCCCATTGTTGGTGTAAGTGGGAGGAATAGTGCTCCATCATTGGTGTCAGTGGGAATAGTGCCCCATTGTTGGTGTAAGTGGGAGGAATAGTGCCCCATCATTGGTGTCAGTGGGAGGAATAGTGCCCCGCCCATCATTGGAGCACAGGTGTGTCAGGAGGAAGGTGCCTCTGAAGCTGCTCTGTGAGAAGGGAGTGGTGGTGAAATCTCTCCCAGCTCCCTGGCCCCCTTTCTGGGGAGGCCATGGAGGCCAGCGGGGCCTCTCCTGCTGGAAGCTCCCAGCCATCTCCTGGGCCATCAGGTGAACTGCCTGCCTCTGCACAAGCCGATCTCTCTGCCCCTGGTGAGGATGAAGGCTCGGAGGCCATTCGGGAGCGAGTGGTGGCCGGGATTAAGGTCCTGAACAGGGAGAGGGACAAGCTCTACAAGTTGAGAGCGGAGTTGAAGCGCCTGCGAAGGCAACGTGAGGGCTTACACAGCCAGAAACGGGGATCCATGGATCCGGAAATCCAGCTGGCCAAGGTCCGTGTGGATCATCAGGAGACCATCGTGGCCATGATGGAAGGCAGAGATGGGCCCTTTAAAGAGAAGTTTTGCAATGACAAAAGGTTTGGAAGGGTGACAAAGATGGAGGTGGAGGAGGAGGAGACCCCCAGTTCTGACCCCCTGCCCCCCCAGGGAGAGGTAAGCAGCCCCAGGCCTTCCCAAGATTCAGGAGGTATGCTGAGGGCCATCCAGGTAATGGAGTCTCCTATGCGGGGGGATCAGATGGTGTTTAACGAGGAAGACATTTCTGATGATGTGCCTGATAAGGTTAAGCCTGCTAAGTCCCATGTTGTGGATAAGACTGTTTTTGTTCCTTTTAACACTGTGACTGACAATGTGCCTAATGACAATCAGGCTGCTAGTCCTGTATGCAGCAATGTTGTGCCTGCTGAGGCTGCAATGCAGCAAGAGTTACATTTAAAAAATGTCATTTCTGTGGATGGACTGCAAGTGTCAGAACAGCCCATTAACCCTTCTTTGGCTGAGTCCAAAGCTGTTTGCCCCACTGCTGCTGAGGGCTCTACAGTGCAGCATCAGGAGACAGCTGGTATTGCAGCAACTGTGACTATTCCTGATGGGAATTTGAATAGTTCTGTGACTGATAACAATCACCCCAGTACCAGTGTGATGAACAATCCTGCTACAGATCCTGCCATTTCAGTTCATACAGTTGATAATAATAATAATATACAGAGTGATGTGGCTTCAGTGTCAGCCCTTGGCCCTGATAAACCTACTTTTGCACAGGTGGCACACTCTGCTCCTGGTAGTCCCGCTCCCAAGCAGGGTTTTCCACTGCAAGCTGCCACCTTGAGCACCCCAAGATCTGGTCTTGGGTCTCTGGCTTCTGCTGGGGGTCCAAGACGTAATGTAGTTATCCTGAAATGGGAAGGTGGTGCCATCCCTCCAGCACGGCGTGCAGTGGTGGACTTGATATTGGAGATGGGTTTTGGTGCAAATGACCTGTATGCCTTTATACACGTAGCTGGGACAAGAGACTATACGGTTAGTTTCACCAGGCCAGAGGGTCTTGACCTGTTCTGGGAGCGATATGAGGCTCGGTGCAGGTCAAGACCTGAATGGGAAGGTTTGGTCCCAGTTGCGGTTTCTCAGAGGTCAACGGTAAAAAAAATAACCATTATCCTGACCAATGAGAGTGTTCCTGCTCGGGATCTAGAGGTCTGGTTAAGGAACTATGGGGAAGTTTTGACCAAACCTAATAAAATCCATGATGAGCGTAACATCTGGACTGGGGGATGGTCGGTAACAGTCAGGTTGGCCAGGGATGGGAATGTTGTCCGTCACTTGCCCTCCTCAGCTTTCATAGGGAGGGATAGGATGACTGTTTTCTACCCTGGTCAGCCGAAGCTGTGTCATCGCTGTGGAGAAAAGGGGCACTTGAGCTCCTCCTGTTCAGCCTTGATGTGTTCAGTGTGTCGGGGTCAGGGTCATATGGCTAAGGACTGCACTAAGATGATCAGGTGCAATCTGTGCCTGCGCCTTGGCCACCCCTACAGCAGATGTCCTGAAGCCTGGCACAATATGGAGAAGGAGGTAGTAGAGGACATGTCAAGGCTGGACAGGATGGAGGGTGAGACCCCTGGTGTACCATCCTCCTCTGCGGTGACCCCCTCCCCTGGTCCTGCTAAGGATCCCTCTCCAGTTCCTGTGGCCACCCCTCCTGTGTCTGTATGTACTCCTTCTGTTTCTGTCTCTGTGTCCCCCCAGCCTACTGTACCCTCTCCTCTTGTGTCGGAACCTTCCAAGTCTGTGCCCCCCGAGTCTGTTACCCCCCAGGAGTCTACCCCTCCCGAGTCTGACTTAAAGGGATCACCCCCCCACCAGCGTGTACTAAAAAGGGCGCCCCTTCCTCTGTAAAGAAGTCTTGTGGAAAGACTTTAAAGGAAAAAATAAGAGATGAGGGCATCTCTGAGGCTGACCTGCGGTACCTGGAAGAGAGAAGGAAGGTTGGGAGGCGGAAGAGGCAGGCGGTGAGGACGGAACGGGGACGGGAAGCTCCGGTTCCTGTCTCCAGCCGTCATAGGTCCTCCAAGTGGGATATTTCTTCATCTGGAGCTTCTTCTGAAAGAAGTTCCGATTCTGAAATGGACTTTGAGGCGGCCTCTAGAAAGAGAGAGGCTTCTGGTGATGAGCAGCAGAGGGGAGCTAAGAAGCAATCCACCCAATAACCCAAATGGCGGTTCCCCCTCCGTTAAAAGTGGTGACAATTAATGTCGCCAGCATTAAGTCAGTAAGAGCTCGTTCTATGGCCTTCTTTTTGTTCAGCCAATTAGATGCTGAAATTTTATTTTTGCAAGAGACTAGGCTCACCTCCTTGGCAGATATTCATATGGCCAAGAGAGAGTGGAGGTATGGTCCATCTTACTGGTCTCTTGCGGCCGAGCCTTACGGCGGTGTGGCGGTGTTGTTTAAAACCGGCATGGTAACTGTCCGGCGGGTTATTGAGGTGGAGATTGGGAGATGTATGGTCTTAGACGTCCTTGTGGGAGGGCAGGACCTGCGCCTAATCAATGTTTATGGGCCGCACACAAAGTGGGACAGGAAATGCCTTTTTACAAGGATCAAGCCATTTCTTTTTACATCCCGGCAAGTGGTCTTTGGAGGTGACTTTAATACAGTAACTAGGCCCAAGGACAGGAAGGACTTCAAGGACAGGCTGGGATATGATAGCGTTTTTTTAAATAGTATGGTTAGGGATGCTGGTCTTGTGGATGTGCACATTAAGCACGTCCCAGATGACACCGGGTTCACTTTTCATCGTGGTAATAGTCAGAGTAGGATAGATAGGTTTTTTTTGAAGGAGGCCTCTGCTTTCTCGCCCCCAGTGGTGCAGGCAGTAGAGTTCTCTGATCACTGTATGCTATCTGTGGTACTGAATGCTTCAGACGCCCCTCAGAGGGGCAAGGGCATCTGGAGATTAAATTCGACACTACTCAAGGAAGAACATGTTAGACAATCCTTTGAGGAATTCTTTCAGGCACAGGTGACCATCCTGGACTTTTGTAGCAGCAAGGCTGAGTGGTGGGAGCTGACCAAAAAGAGGATCGCTGGATTCTTCAGGGGCCTAGCCAATAGAAATCAGTTTAATAAATACATGACCTACCAACGTTTACGGAGGAAGCTGGATATTCTTGTTTCGAGAGGAGGAGATCCTGGGGCAATCTCCGAAGTGAAACTCCTTCTCAGGAAGTGTCAATATGACCGGCATGCCTCTTTGGTTCTGGAGAGGGACTATGGAAAGTACCACTCGCCTGACCCTTACCAGAACTGCAAACAAGGTGTAGCTGTTAAAACGGTCGTTGGCCTTAAGGACAGTACAGGTTCCTTGACAAAGTCCAGGTCAGGGATTCTGGAGGTCGTGAGGTCCTTTTATGCCGACCTTCTTGGGAGGAAAGAGCTTGATCGTGACAAGATGGAAAGCTTTTTGGACTCTACTCCAGGTCTAAATGGTGGAGATGTTCCATTGATGAATTTGACAGAGGAGATCACAGTCGAGGAGGTGATGAGGGCAATTGAACAGCTTGCCATCAAAAAGTCGCCTGGACCGGATGGCTTGACGGCTGAGTTTTACAAAGCCTTTAAGTCTATTCTGGCCCCGCATTTGGTAGAGGTTTTTAACAATTGCCTTGCTGAGGGGCTGCTTTCCCCTTCCATGAGGCACTCGGCTGTGATTCTTCTTTCAAAGGGTAAAGATCCTTCGATGATTGAGAATTGGCGCCCCATCAGCCTTCTTAATGTCGATAGAAAGATACTGGCAAAGATATTTTTCTGGCGCCTATCGTCAGTGGCAGAGTCTTTGCTTTCTCGCCATCAGCACTGTTCGGTCCAGGGTAGGAGCACCTTCACAGCGGTTTTAGCTGTCCGGGAGGCCTTGGAGCGGTGCAGGGCTGCAGGCTGGGGAAAGTATTTGCTGACATTGGATCAGGCAAAGGCTTTTGATCGTGTTAACCATGAGTACCTGTGGTTGCTCCTTAGTAAGTACGGTCTGCCGGGTGGTTTTGTCGATTGGCTGAAAGTCTTGTATAAGGGGGCAGAAAGCTTCCCTCTTGTTAATGGTTGGGTTGGACAGTCCTTTGGGGTTGGCTCCGGGGTGCGCCAGGGTTGTCCCCTGAGTCCCCTGCTCTATGTGTTTGCAATCGACCCCTTCATCAGGAGGCTAGAGAGCGGCATGTTGTGTGGGGTACCAGTGGGGCTCCCGGGTGAGCCGCCATTGAGGGTTGTTGCCTATGCGGATGATGTGTCGGTGATTGTCACTGGGACGGATGAAGCGGAGGAGGTGGTCTCTCTGACATCACGGTATTCTGAAGCATCAGGCTCCAAGATCAATCAGGAAAAGACTGAAGTTTTCTGGATGGGAAAGGATGGTGAGGGTTTTGATCTCCCGGACACCTTTCCAGTGCCCCAGGAAAGAATTAAGATACTAGGCATTGAATTTGGACCCGGCGATTATGGCCTCAAAAACTGGGAAGGCAGACTGGAAATTGCCAATACTAAGGTGGTCAGCTGGAAGAGATGGAAGTTATCTATGAGGGAAAGGGTTGATCTGATTAAGACTTACCTGATTCCGATCTTCTTGTATGTCAGCTTTGTCTGCATCTTGCCAGTGTCTCTCTATGCTAGGGTCAGTAGTGTGTTCTTCCAGATGCTGTGGGGGAACAGACTGAACCCCATCAAGAGGAATGTCACCTACCTATCCAGGAGGGAGGGTGGCTTAGGTATGGTCAACCCAGTTCTTTTCTTTTCACTGCTATTTCTAAAGTTTAACATTGGTAATATGCTTGCAGTGGAACCTCCTGGATGGGTAGGCATATTTAGATCTTGGTTTAGGCCTTTTCTACGACTTTGGGAAGAAGGTGGCCAAGTGAAGAATCGCAGGGGTCATCGTGGTCAGCTACCAGCCTATGTCGCTCCGTGCCTGAAGTTACTGCGGCAGTGGCGATTGTCGGCTGAAGATCTCAGATCGGTTCCAAGGAAAGTCCTTATGAGTCGAGTCTTGAGCGAAGTCTTTCATGACCCACTGGCCTTAAGGGATTGCCCGGGCCCAGTTTTGAGGGCGGGGTTAAGACTGATTAATTTGGATAGAGTACCCCCTAAATTTAGGGATCTGGCCTGGTTGTGCTTCCATGGGAAGCTCTATGTTCGGGGCAATTTGAAATTCCGCAGTGTGATGGATCGTAGCTGTCCTCGGGAGGAGTGTGCAGATGAGGAGGAGACTATGGATCATTTTCTGCTTCATTGCCCTTTTAACATAGAGGTGTACAAACAGGTGGGGCGGGCCCTCGGTGTCCCTTTCCTCTCCAGGCTGGGTTATGCTGAGTGGGTGTACGGAGCATTCAATACCGGTGGAGTTTTTTGTTTGGATACACTTTTTTTAGTTAGCCTAGTAGTCCGTTATTTCACCTGGAATGCACGGTGTCAGGTCAGCATTCGGCAAAAAATCCTTCCTGTTGAGGTGGTGGTGTGTGACATTTTGCATGAGGTGGGGAAGATTCGGGAGCTTGAAAGAGACAAGCGGGGTCAGGGGGCTTGGTTGAAGGCGTGGAGGGGTTTCAGGCCTCCCTGACTGCCAGGAGTCTCTTTCCCGGGTGTGGCTGTCTGTCTCTTATCACCCTAGATTATCAGTATTTTTGATTCATTTTTGATAAATGGCTGCGTACATAGGTGATGGGTTGTGCCTCTTAGGCCCTCTCTGCTGCTTTATGTAGATAGTTTTCTAGGGATGTTTTGGTAGTGGATTATGTATATATTGTATATATTCTGAACATGGATGTGTATTCCTCTGTTTTCTGTTGAAGTTTTGTACTATGGTTTTGTTTTTTACTTTTGTATAAAAATTGGTTGCTTGATTCTTTTCAATAAAAGATCAATAGTGCCCTATCATTGGTGTCAGTGGGAGGAATAGTGCCCCATCATTGGTGTCAGTGGAAGGAATAGTGCCCCTATTGCTGGTGTCAGTGGGAGGAATATCATCCCATTGGTGGAAAGAATTATGACCGCCTTGCTGGTGTCAGTAGGAGGAATAGTGACCCAAAGGCTGCATAAAGGCAAGCAAAGGGTTACATCCAGCCCTCGGGCTGCAATTTGGAGACCACTGGTATATTTTATTGTTAACAAATGTTTCAATGCCCAAAAATACTACACCAAATGTAAAAAATTACTGTAATGTTCACTCTATTAGTTCATTCGGCTTAATTTTACTGTGTATTAAATACCCATAGCATCAGGGGTTTCAGAAGTCAGAGTTGTGCTCAAGCACTTCACTTTTCCAGACACATGGATGGGCAGGTGGCTGAGTAGTTTGATTGTCATAAAGGAATTCCACGCTTAAACTGCGTGTGGTAGTAGCCTTCAGGGAAGGACTGGAGTAGTGGAAGTGGTGTTTTAAATATTGATTGGAGAAGGGTAAATTTGGCTAGGAAATAACCTTGGCTTATGCCTATGACTAGAGTTGAGCGGGTAGCTGGATATTCGGGTCCGGCGGGTTCGGCCGAACTTCGGAAAAAAGTTCGGGTTCGGGACCGAACTTTAATCCGAACCCGAACCTGAACCCGAACCCCATTGAAGTCAATGGGGACCCGGACTTCTAAGGACTAAAAAGGCTCTAAAAAAGTAATGGAAAGGGCTAGAGGGCTGCAAATGGCAGCAAAATGTTGTTAAGAGCATGGCAAGTGCTCTGCAAACAAATGTGGATAGGGAAATAACTTAAAATAACATAAAAAAAATAAAAAAATAAAAAAATATGCTGGAGGCCCCCTTTTCAGCAGAAGAGGTACAGGAAGTCATTAAGAACCTCAGAAACTCAACGGCACGATGCGACACATATGGTGGGAATGCCCCAGAATACGCCCTTTCTGGAATAAATTATTTAATTTAATGGATAAGCTAGTGGGAAAATAAAATACTTTGAAATAAAAATGTAGCGGGGTGCTAAATTTAAGGAAAGTGTTTGAGTGGTAAATAGGCTCAAATACCCTAATTCTGTAGGATTCATGGACCATTTTGTCCTCGGGGGACAGTATTGGTGTGCAGTTCCCTGCGGCCTACAGGTGGCGCCTTTTGTGTCCCCTCTTGGCAGTAGTACAGCGGGGCGGGGAACCTGCTGTGCATGCCGGGAGAGCATATAAAAGGGGCAGACCTTTGGCCTGGGGGCTGATGTCCAGTGGGGTCCGCGCCCAGGTGCCTTCGGCCTGGGTGCATGTGTTCCTGTTCCATCTCGGGCACCTTTAGCCCGGGGTGAGGTACTATCCTGGAGTTCTTGCTGCCCTGGGTATGGAGGCCTAGGGGCGGGAGTAAAGCCTGGAGTCCAGAGCCGCCTCGTGTAGGGGACCCTGTTCCAGGGAAGGGAGGATCATTCTGATGGACCGATGCGGGAGTCACGGTGAAGGAATGGTCTGTTGACTCCCTGGAGAGATGTCTTCCCCTTGATATGGGCTAGGTTCGTAGAAGGAGAAGCTCAAGGTCACCTTGACTGTATCAGAGGCCTTATTCAACCGGCCCGTGGCAGGGGCCTTATACACCCTGGTCTGTGGCTGAGACCAAAGTTCTCCAGGCCCGTGGCAGGGGCCTTGTACACCCGGTCTGTGGCAGAGACCAACCTCAATGTCTGTGGCAGAGACCGTGCGCCAAAAACTGTTTGAGAAACCTAAGCAGTGAAGTGAATGTGCTACGTTTGTGCCTGGACCTCCTCCACACCTTAAGCTGTCCTGTTTCTTTGCTCTAACCTTTTCTATCTGAGTACAGTTTATTTTGCCATGAGAGAATAAGAGTTGGAGTTTCAGCTGGTGTGGACATTGACTTTACTGGCAATTAAAGGACTTGCCTCTACCTACAGTAGAGGTGAGAATCATCCTCTGGAGGAGTTTTGACTCCGGCTGTGGACACGGCCCGTCAAGTACACCGCTCAACCTCTTTATATAGGAGGATACGGGCTGGTAGTGCGGTGTGCCTTTCTCCCTCCTGCGAAGAGCCAACAACATAAAGGCAGGTAAGGGGGAAAGGATCTGTGCGCTACAAAAAAATAAAATAAAAATTTTAATCTTGGCCTAGCAGGACGAGGTCCATATGGAGTAGGAGGTTGAGGTGGCGGTGGATGTGGCTGTGTAGGTGGAAGCGGCGGTGGAGGAGGACGAGGTAGCCAACACTGGTTCAAAAATACAACAATGGCTGGGTAAGGCCGGTGATGTGTCGAATTCTGTCCCCTGTCGAATAGTGTCCGCCCTGTACTGCGCTTGCTGAGTATGTAGGACAAGGGGATTTCAAAAATCTCCCAAGACTAACGGCGCCTGCGTGTTGAGTTCAGGGGAAGGCCACACCATCCGTGGTTCAAGCCGAGCCAAGCAAGGCCGCGATCGAAGCGAGCCCGTGAGGGGCCCTGTTACTATGTGCTACCGTATGTCCTCTTGGATGGTGGGGCTTGAACCTGCACTCACAGCGCAGGCGCCGTTCATCTTCGGAGATTTTGTGAATCTCCTTGTCCTCTGTACTGCGCAAGCGCTGCGCCTGCGCAGTACGGGCCGGGCACAATCCGATGGCCGGACAGTTTTTGTCACAACACCGGTATACATGTCTATTCTGCACAAGGTACGGACAAGTCCTGTGGGATCTATGCCTGGTTCATTTTAATGAACGTGAGCTTGTCCACATTGGCTCTGGACAGGCGGCTGCGCTTGTCTGTGATAACGCCCCCTGCCGTGCTAAATACACGTTCAGATAATACACTGGCTGCAGGGCAGGCCAGCACCTCCAAGGCATAAACGGCAAGCTCAGGCCATAAGCCCAATTTGGAGACCCAGAAGTTAAAGGGGGCAGACCCGTCATCCAGTACGTGTAGGCCTGTGGACACATACTGCTCAACCATGTTGGTGAAATGCTGCCTCCTGCTAAGACGTTCCATCTCAGCTGGTGGTGCTGGTTGTTGTGGCGTGCTGACAAAGCTTTTCCACATTTCGGCCATGCTAACCCTGCCTTCTGAGGTGCTGCCGGTGCCCCGGCTGCGTTGGCGACCTCTTCCTCCTCCTCTGCCTTCGCCTTGTGCTTCCACCGTACGCCCGCTGTCAGGTGGGAATGCCACCAGCAGCGCGTCTACCAGCGTGCGCTTGTACTCGCGCATTTTACGATCCCGCTCCAGTGAGGGAATTAAGGACGGTACGTTGTCCTTGTAACGGGGATCCAGCAGGTTGGCCACCCAGTAATCAGCACCAGTTAAAATGTGGGCAACTCGGCTGTCGTTGCGGAAACACTGCAGCATGTAATCGCTCATGTGTGCCAGGCTGCCCAGAGGCAAAGAAAAGCTGTCCTCTGTGGGAGGTGTATCATCTGTGTCCTCTGTATCCCCCCAGCCACGCACCAGTAATGGCCATGAGCTGGTCTGAGTGCCACCCTGCTGTGAACATGGCTCCTCCTCCTCCTCCTCCTCCATCTCCTCCTCCACCTCGTCATCCTCCAGAACTGTGCCCTTTCTGCCGGACAATTGTGTACCTGGCGTTTGTTGGTGCAGGAACCCACCCTCGTAGCCACTTGTGAAAGACTGCCCTGAAAGCCTTTGAAATGATCCCGCTTCCTCCTCCTCCTCCTCATCCTCCTGTGCCACATCCTCTTCCATCATCGCACGAAGCGTTTTTTCAAGGAGGCATAGAACTGGGATAGTAACGCTGAGAACGGCGTCATTGGCACTGGCCATGTTGGTGGAGTACTCGAAACAGCGCAACAAGGCACACAGGTCTCGCATGGAGGCCCAGTTATTGGTGGTGAAGTGGTGCTGTTCCGCAGAGCGACTCACGCGTGATTGCTGCAGCTGAAACTCCACTATTGCCTGCTGCTGCTCGCACAGTCTGGCCAGCATGTGCAAGGTGGAGTTCCACCTTGTGGGCACGTCACATATGAGGCGGTGAGCGGGAAGGCCGAAGTTACGCTGCAGCGCTGACAGGCGAGCAGCAGCAGGGTGAGAACGCCGAAAGTGCGCACAGACAGCCCGCACTTTCTGCAGCAGCTCTGGCATATTGGGGTAATTTTTAAGGAACCTCTGGACCACCAAGTTCAGCACATGCGCCAGGCAAGGGATGTGCGTCAAACCGGCTAGACCCAGAGCTGCTACGAGATTTCGCCCATTATCGCACACCACCAGGCCGGGCTTGAGGCTCACTGACAGCAACCACTCATCGGTCTGTTGTTCCATGTCCCTCCACAACTCCTGCGCGGTGTGGGGATTTTCCCCCAAACAGGAAAGTTTTAAAACTGCCTGCTGTCGTTTACCCCTGGCTGTGCTGAAGTTGGTGGTGAAGGTGTTACGCTGAATGGATGAGGAGGCGGTAGAGGATGAGGAAGCGGAGAAGGAGGATTTAGCAACAGGAGGCAAACTGAAGCGCCCTGCAATCCTCGGTGGTGGAAGGACATGCGCCAAACCGCTATCTGCCTCAGGCCCAGCCGCCACTGCATTTACCCAGTGTGCTGTTAGGGAGATATAACGTCCCTGACCGTGCTTACTGGTCCACGCATCCGTAGTTAGGTGGACCTTGCCTCAGATGGCGTTGCGCAGTGCACACCTGATTTTGTCCCCCACCTGGTTGTGCAGGGAAGGGATGGCTCGCCTGGAAAAGTAGTGGCGGCTGGGCACGACGTACTGCGGGACAGCCAATGCCATCAGGCTTTTAAAACTCTGCGTCTCCACCAGACGGAATGACAGCATTTCAAAGGCCAGGAATTTTGAAATGCTGGCATTCAGGGCCAGGGATCGCGGGTGGCTAGGGGGGTACTTCCTCTTCCGCTCCAATGTTTGGGAGATAGAGAGCTGAACGCTTCCATGGGACATTGTGGAGATGGTTGGTGACCCAGGTGGTAGTGTTGCTGGCAGATCCTCTGTTTGCGGGGTGACAGGTGCCACTGTCACTACAGAGGTGGATGAAGAGGCCGTGACTGCAGCAGAAGAGGAAGCAGGAGGAGCCAGAGACCTTTCTTGGTTTTTGAGGTGTCTACTCCACTGCAGCTCGTGCTTTGCACTTAGATTCCTGGTCATGCAGCTTGTGCTCAGGTTGAGAACGTTTATGCCTCGCTTCAGGCTCTGATTGCACAGCGTGCAAACCACTCGTGTCTTGTCATCAACACACTGTGTGAAGAACTGCCACGCTAGGGAAGTCCTTGGACCTGGCTTTGGTGTGCTCGGTCCCTTGCTGCGTTGGGCAGTAGCAGATGTACTGTCTAGGGGACGAATGCTCCGTTTTTGCACCCTGCTCCCTCTTCTGCAGTGCTGGTGGCTCTGTGCGACCACCGCCTCTTCCTCCGAACTACACTGGTCACCTGCATAACGTTGATTCCATGTGGGGTCGAGGACCTCATCGTCCTCCACATCATCTTCCACCCAGTCTTCACCCCTGCCCTCCATGTCTGTCTGCACAATTGCGAAAGCAGCAGCAGTTGGCACCTGTGTTTCGTCATCATCCGAGACGTGCTGCGATGGTCCTCCCATGTACTCATCATGAAACATAAGTGGTTGGGCATCGGTGCACTCAATCTCTTCCACTTCTGGGGCAGGGCTAGGTGGATGGCCCTGGGAAACCCTGCTAACAGAGTCATCGAAAAGCAGAAGAGACTGCTGCATGATTTGGGGCTCAGACTGCTTGGCTGATTTGCAAGGGGGTGAGGTGAAAGACTGATGGACATGGGTTTCAGGTGCCAACTCTGATCTTTCATCAGAAGAGTGGGTGGGAGACAATGTGAAGGAACCCGAGGCACTGTCAGCAACCCAATCTACTATCGCCTGTACTTGTCCTGGCCTAAACATTGGTACAGCCTCATTAGGCGCGACAAAATACCGCCGCAGGCTCGGTCGCCTACTCGCACCTGAGGAAGGTGTTTCACTTGTGCGTGTAGCTGGCACAGATCCACCACGTCCTCTCCCTGCAACAGGAGCTCCACCAGCAGCACCACGACCGGGGCCACCATGTCCCTTTGACCTTCCCCTCATATTTTCCAAATTTAGGATCTTGCCCTAAATGGCGTTTTTTGGAAGACCACAACACACCCACAGTATTTAACCGCTGAAACGCACAGCTACAGAACTGCAGAAAATGCTATTCAAAAAAAAAAAGGTTGTTTTTTTTAGTATAGCACAGTACAAGGAAAATATATAGAAATTGTTTATTTCACACACCTCCAGATGTGTATTTCACACTGCAAAATATTTTCTGTGGCCCTAAATGGCGTTTTTTGCCAGACCACAACACACCCACAGCACGTAACCGCTGAATCGCACAGCTACAGAAAATGCTATTCAAAAAAAAAGGTTGTTTTTTTTAGTATAGCACTGTACAAGAAGAATATATAGAAATTGTTTATTTTACACACCTCCAGATGTGTATTTCACACTGCAAAATATTTTCTGTGGCCCTAAATGGCGTTTTTTGCCAGACCACAACACACCCACAGCACGTAACCGCTGAATCGCACAGCTACAGAAAATGCTATTCAAAAAAAAAGGTTGTTTTTTTTTAGTATAGCACTGTACAAGAAGAATATATAGAAATTGTTTATTTTACACACCTCCAGATGTGTATTTCACACTGCAAAATATTTTCTGTGGCCCTAAATGGCGTTTTTTGGAAGAGCACAACACAACCACAGTATTTAACCACTGAATCGCACAGCTATAGAAGTGCAGAGAATGCTATTCAAAAAAAATGTTGTTTTTTTTAGTATAGCACTGTACAATATATAGAAATTGTTTATTTTACACACCTCCAGATGTGTATTTCACACTGCAAAATATTTTCTGTGGCCCTAAATGGCGTTTTTTGGAAGAGCACAACACAACCACAGTATTTAACCACTGAATCGCACAGCTATAGAAGTGCAGAGAATGCTATTCAAAAAAAATGTTGTTTTTTTTAGTATAGCACTGTACAATATATAGAAATTGTTTATTTTACACACCTCCACATGTGTATTTCACACTGCAAAATATTTTCTGTGGCCCTAGATGGCGTTTTTTGCCAGACCACAACACACCCACAGCACGTAACCGCTGAATCGCACAGCTACAGAAAATGCTATTCAAAAAAAAAGGTTGTTTTTTTTAGTATAGCACTGTACAAGAAGAATATATAGAAATTTTTTATTTACACACCTCCAGATGTGTATTTCACACTGCAAAATATTTTCTGTGGCCCTAAATGGCGTTTTTTGCCAGACCACAACACACCCACAGCACGTAACCGCTGAATCGCACAGCTACAGAAAATGCTATTCAAAAAAAAAGGTTGTTTTTTTTAGTATAGCACTGTACAAGAAGAATATATAGAAATTGTTTATTTTACACACCTCCAGATGTGTATTTCACACTGCAAAATATTTTCTGTGGCCCTAAATGGCGTTTTTTGGAAGAGCACAACACAACCACAGTATTTAACCACTGAATCGCACAGCTATAGAAGTGCAGAGAATGCTATTCAAAAAAAATGTTGTTTTTTTTTAGTATAGCACTGTACAATATATAGAAATTGTTTATTTTACACACCTCCAGATGTGTATTTCACACTGCAAAATATTTTCTGTGGCCCTAAATGGCGTTTTTTGGAAGAGCACAACACAACCACAGTATTTAACCACTGAATCGCACAGCTATAGAAGTGCAGAGAATGCTATTAAAAAAAAAATGTTTTTTTTTTTAGTATAGCACTGTACAATATATAGAAATTGTTTATTTTACACACCTCCAGATGTGTATTTCACACTGCAAAATATTTTCTGTGGCCCTAAATGGCGTTTTTTGGAAGAGCACAACACAACCACAGTATTTAACCACTGAATCGCACAGCTATAGAAGTGCAGAGAATGCTATTCAAAAAAAATTTTGTTTTTTTTTTAGTATAGCACTGTACAATATATAGAAATTGTTTATTTTACACACCTCCACATGTGTATTTCACACTGCAAAATATTTTCTGTGGCCCTAAATGGCGTTTTTTGCCAGACCACAACACACCCACAGCACGTAACCGCTGAATCGCACAGCTACAGAAAATGCTATTCAAAAAAAAAGGTTGTTTTTTTTAGTATAGCACTGTACAAGAAGAATATATAGAAATTGTTTATTTTACACACCTCCAAGATGTGTATTTCACACTGCAAAATATTTTCTGTGGCCCTAAATGGCGTTTTTTGGAAGAGCACAACACAACCACAGTATTTAACCACTGAATCGCACAGCTATAGAAGTGCAGAGAATGCTATTCAAAAAAAATGTTGTTTTTTTTAGTATAGCACTGTACAATATATAGAAATTGTTTATTTTACACACCTCCAGATGTGTATTTCACACTGCAAAATATTTTCTGTGGCCCTAAATGGCGTTTTTTGGAAGAGCACAACACAACCACAGTATTTAACCACTGAATCGCACAGCTATAGAAGTGCAGAGAATGCTATTCAAAAAAAATGTTTTTTTTTTTAGTATAGCACTGTACAATATATAGAAATTGTTTATTTTACACACCTCCAGATGTGTATTTCACACTGCAAAATATTTTCTGTGGCCCTAAATGGCGTTTTTTGGAAGAGCACAACACAACCACAGTATTTAACCACTGAATCGCACAGCTATAGAAGTGCAGAGAATGCTATTCAAAAAAAATGTTGTTTTTTTTAGTATAGCACTGTACAATATATAGAAATTGTTTCTTTTACACACCTCCACATGTGTATTTCACACTGCAAAATATTTTCTGTGGCCCTAAATGGCGTTTTTTGGAAGAGCACAACACAACCACAGTATTTAACCACTGAATCGCACAGCTATAGAAGTGCAGAGAATGCTATTCAAAAAAAATGTTGTTTTTTTTAGTATAGCACTGTACAATATATAGAAATTGTTTATTTTACACACCTCCAGATGTGTATTTCACACTGCAAAATATTTTCTGTGGCCCTAAATGGCGTTTTTTGGAAGAGCACAACACAACCACAGTATTTAACCACTGAATCGCACAGCTATAGAAGTGCAGAGAATGCTATTCAAAAAAAAATTGTTTTTTTTAGTATAGCACTGTACAATATATAGAAATTGTTTATTTTACACACCTCCACATGTGTATTTCACACTGCAAAATATTTTCTGTGGCCCTAAATGGCGTTTTTTGCCAGACCACAACACACCCACAGCACGTAACCGCTGAATCGCACAGCTACAGAAAATGCTATTCAAAAAAAAGGTTTTTTTTTTTTTAGTATAGCACTGTACAAGAAGAATATATAGAAATTGTTTATTTTACACACCTCCAGATGTGTATTTCACACTGCAAAATATTTTCTGTGGCCCTAAATGGCGTTTTTTGGAAGAGCACAACACAACCACAGTATTTAACCACTGAATCGCACAGCTATAGAAGTGCAGAGAATGCTATTCAAAAAAAATGTTGTTTTTTTTAGTATAGCACTGTACAATATATAGAAATTGTTTATTTTACACACCTCTAGATGTGTATTTCACACTGCAAAATATTTTCTGTGGCCCTAAATGGCGTTTTTTGGAAGAGCACAACACAACCACAGTATTTAACCACTGAATCGCACAGCTATAGAAGTGCAGAGAATGCTATTCAAAAAAAATTTTGTTTTTTTTTAGTATAGCACTGTACAATATATAGAAATTGTTTATTTTACACACCTCCACATGTGTATTTCACACTGCAAAATATTTTCTGTGGCCCTAAATGGCGTTTTTTGCCAGACCACAACACACCCACAGCACGTAACCGCTGAATCGCACAGCTACAGAAAATGCTATTCAAAAAAAAAAAGGTTGTTTTTTTTAGTATAGCACTGTACAAGAAGAATATATAGAAATTGTTTATTTTACACACCTCCAAGATGTGTATTTCACACTGCAAAATATTTTCTGTGGCCCTAAATGGCGTTTTTTGGAAGAGCACAACACAACCACAGTATTTAACCACTGAATCGCACAGCTATAGAAGTGCAGAGAATGCTATTCAAAAAAAATGTTGTTTTTTTTAGTATAGCACTGTACAATATATAGAAATTGTTTATTTTACACACCTCCAGATGTGTATTTCACACTGCAAAATATTTTCTGTGGCCCTAAATGGCGTTTTTTGGAAGAGCACAACACAACCACAGTATTTAACCACTGAATCGCACAGCTATAGAAGTGCAGAGAATGCTATTCAAAAAAAATGTTGTTTTTTTTAGTATAGCACTGTACAATATATAGAAATTGTTTATTTTACACACCTCCAGATGTGTATTTCACACTGCAAAATATTTTCTGTGGCCCTAAATGGCGTTTTTTGGAAGAGCACAACACAACCACAGTATTTAACCACTGAATCGCACAGCTATAGAAGTGCAGAGAATGCTATTCAAAAAAAAATTTGTTTTTTTTAGTATAGCACTGTACAATATATAGAAATTGTTTATTTTACACATCTCCACATGTGTATTTCACAATGCAATTTATTTTCTTTCGCCCTAAATGGCGTTTTTTGGAAGAGCACAACAACCCCAACAGTATATAACCGCTGAATCGCACAGCTGCAGAGGCCAGAGAATGCTTTTTAAAAATAATGTTGTTTTTTCACACACCTCCAGATGTGTATTTCACACTGCAAAATATTTTCTGTGGCCCTAAATGGTGTTTTTTGGAAGAGCACAACACAACCACAGTATTTAACCACTGAATCGCACAGCTATAGAAGTGCAGAGAATGCTATTCAAAAAAAAATGTTGTTTTTTTTAGTATAGCACTGTACAATATATAGAAATTGTTTATTTTACACACCTCCACATGTGTATTTCACACTGCAATTTATTTTCTGTGGCCCTAAATGGCGTTTTTTTGAAGAGCACAACAACCCCAACAGTATATAACCGCTGAATCGCACAGCTGCAGAGGCCAGAGAATGCTATTCAAAAATAATGTTGTTTTTTCACACACCTCCAGATGTGTATTTCACACTGCAAAATATTTTCTGTGGCCCTAAATGGCGTTTTTTGGAAGAGCACAACACACCCACAGTATATAACCGCTGAATCGCACAGCTGCAGAGAATGCTATTCAAAAAAAAGTTGTTGTTTTTTTTTTAGTATAGCATAGTACAAGAAAAATATATAGAAATTGGTTATTTCACACAACTAGAGATATACACTGCAAAATATTTTTTTTGCCCAAAAATAGGTATTTTTTGCGCACAACAAAGTGCCTTTTTATTTTTTTGCAACAGCACAATAAAGTGCCTTTTTTTTTTTTTGGGGCCCAAAAATGGGTCTTTTTAGCAAAAGCACAATAAAGTGCCTTTTTTTTTTTCTGCCCGAAATGGGTCTTTTAGCAAGAGCACAATACAGCCACAGTATGGAATAGGTGTATCACTCAACGTAATGCAGTGCTGGTGCACTGAGCTTGCAATACAAACAGATAAACCTATGCAGATCGCTGAGCTATTATATCTCTCAATCTGGACTCCTATCTAAATCTCTCTCCCTGAAAGCACAAACAGGATCCTGCCCCTACACTACACTACACTACACTGTCTCTCTATCTTTTCTATCAGTAGATTGCAGAATCAGGACTAACTCCTATCATATAATTCTCTCCCTCACAGCAACAGCAGCCAGGATCCTTTCCCTACACTGTCTAAAAGCAGAGTGACGATCTGTGCTGTGTGCCTCTTGCTTATATAGAAGCTGGTCACATGCTGGGTCACATGTTGCACTGACCAATCACAGCCATGCCATTAGTAGGCATGGCTATGATGGCTTCTAAGGGCACACCAGCTAATCAAATGGTGATTGGCTGGCCCCTGAAGCATTTCTAACTGCGCCATTAAATTCCCGAATCCGGACCCGAACCCGGACTTTAGCGCAAAATCCGGGTCCGGGGTCGGGAAAACGCCAAAATTCGGTACGGACCCGAACTTTACAGTTCGGGTCCGCTCAACACTACCTATGACCTATGCAGTCCTGCAAAGTACCAATCTGCTTAAAATCAATGTATGGACTCTGAATAGAGTTGAGCGGACACCTGGATGTTCGGGTTCGATGGGTTTGGCCGAACTTCGGAAAAAAGTTCGGGTTCGGGACCGAACTTTAATCCGAACCCGAACCTGAACCCGAACCCCATTGAAGTCAATGGGGACCCGGACTTCTAAGGACTAAAAAGGCTCTAAAAAAGTAATGGAAAGGGCTAGAGGGCTGCAAATGGCAGCAAAATGTTGTTAAGAGCATGGCAAGTGCTCTGCAAACAAATGTGGATAGGGAAATAACTTAAAATAACATAAAAAAAATAAAAAAATAAAAAAATATGCTGGAGGCCCCCTTTTCAGCAGAAGAGGTACGGGAAGTCATTAAGAACCTCAGAAACTCAACGGCACGATGCCACACATATGGTGGGAATGCCCCAGAATACGCCCTTTCTGGAATAAATTATTCAATTTAATGGATAAGCTAGTGGGAAAATAAAATACTTTGAAATAAAAATGTAGCGGGGTGCTAAATTTAAGGGAAGTGTTTGAGTGGTAAATAGGCTCAAACACCCTAATTCTGTAGGATTCATGGACCATTTTGTCCTCGGGGGACAGTATTGGTGTGCAGTTCCCTGCGGCCTACAGGTGGCGCCTTTTGTGTCCCCTCTTGGCAGTAGTACAGCGGGGCGGGGAACCTGCTGTGCATGCCGGGAGAGCATATAAAAGGGGCAGACCTTTGGCCTGGGGGCTGATGTCCAGTGGGGTCCACGCCCAGGTGCCTTCGGTCTGGGTGCATGTGTTCCTGTTCCATCTCGGGTAACTTTAGCCCGGGGTGAGGTACTATCCTGGAGTTCCTGCTGCCCTGGGTATGGAGGCCTAGGTGCAAGAGTAAAGCCTGGAGTCCAGAGCCTTCGTCTGGAGTCCGCTAAGGGTCGAGGAGTCTTAGGGTGCCGCCTCGTGTAGGGGACCATGTTCCAGGGAAGGGAGGATCATTCTGATGGACCGATGCTGGAGTTACGGTGAAGGAAGGGTCTGTTGACTCCCTGGAGAGATGTCTTCCCCTTGATATGGGCTAGGTTCGTAGAAGGAGAAGCTCAAGGTCATCTTGACTGTATCAGAGGCCTTATTCACCCGGCCCGTGGCAGGGGCCTTATACACCTGGTCTGTGGCAGAGACCAAAGTTCTCCAGGTCCGTGGCAGGGGCCTTGTACACCCGGTCTGTGGCAGAGACCAACCTCAAGGTCTGTGGCAGAGACCGTGCACCTAAAACTGTTTGAGAAACCTAAGCAGTGAAGTGAATGTGCTACGTTTGTGCCTGGACCTCCTCCACACCTTAAGCTGTCCTGTTTCTTTGCTCTAACCTTTTCTATCCGAGTAGAGTTTATTTTGCCATGAGAGAATAAGAGTTGTAATTTCAGCTGGTGTGGACATTGACTTTACTGGGAATTAAAGGACTTGCCTCTACCTACAGTAGAGGTGAGAATCATCCTCTGGAGGAGTTTTGACTCCGGCTGTGGACACGGCCCGTCAAGTACACCGCTCAACCTCTTTATATAGGAGGGTACGGGCTGGTAGTGCGGTGTGCCTTTCTCCCCCCTGCGAGGAGCCAACAACATAAAGGCAGGTAAGGGGGAAAGGATCTGTGCGCTGCAAAAAAATAAAATAAAAATTATAATCTTGACCTAGGAGGACGAGGTCCATATGGAGTAGGAGGTTGAGGTGGCGGTGGATGTGGCTGTGCAGGTGGAAGCGGCGGTGGAGGAGGACGAGGTAGCCAACACTGGTTCAAAAATACAACAATGGCTGGGTAAGGCCGGGGATGTGTCGAATTCTGTCCCCCGTCAAATAGTGTCCACCCTGTACTGCGCTTGTTCAGTATGTAGGACAAGGGGATTTCGAAAATCTCCCAAGACGAACGGCGCCTGCTTGGTGAGTTCAGGTGACGGCCACACCATCCGTGGTTCAAGCCGAACCAAGTGAGGCCGTGCCCAAAGCGTGGCGATCGAACCGAGCCCGTGAGGGGCCCTGTTACTATATGCTACCGTATGTCCACTTGGATGGTGGGGCTTGAACCTGCACTCACGGCGCAGGCGCCGTTCATCTTCGGAGATTTTGTAAATCTCCTTGTCCTCTGTACTGCGCAAGCGCTGCGCCTTCGCAGTATGGGCCGGGCACAATCCGATGGCCGGACAGTTTTTGTCACAACACCGGTATACATGTCTATTCTGCAGAAGGTACGGACAAGTCCTGTGGGATCCATGCCTGGTTCATTTTAATGAACGTGAGCTTGTCAACATTGGCTCTGGACAGGCGGCTGCGCTTGTCTGTGATAACGCCCCCTGCCGTGCTAAATACACGTTCAGATAATACACTGGCTGCAGGGCAGGCCAGCACCTCCAAGGCATAAAGGGCAAGCTCAGGCCATGTGCCCAATTTGGAGACCCAGAAGTTAAAGGGGGCAGACCCATCATCCAGTACGTGTAGGCCTGTGGACACATACTGCTCAACCATGTTGGTGAAATGCTGCCTCCTGCTAAGACGTTCCATCTCAGCTGGTGGTGCTGGTTGTTGTGGCGTGCTGACAAAGCTTTTCCACATTTCAGCCATGCTAACCCTGCCTTCTGAGGTGCTGCCGGTGCCCCGGCTGCGTTGGCGACCTCTTCCTCCTCCTCTGCCTTCGCCTTGTGCTTCCACTGTACGCCCGCTGTCAGGTGGGAATGCCACCAGCAGCGCGTCTACCAGCGTGCGCTTGTACTCGCGCATCTTACGATCCCGCTCCAGTGAGGGAATTAAGGACGGTACGTTGTCCTTGTAACGGGGATCCAGCAGGGTGGCCACCCAGTAATCAGCACCAGTAAAAATGTCGGTAACTCGGCGGTCATTGCGGAAACACTGCAGCATGTAATCGCTCATGTGTGCCAGGCTGCCCAGAGGCAAAGAAAAGCTGTCCTCTGTGGGAGGTGTATCGTCTGTGTCCTCTGTATCCCCCCAGCCATGCACCAGTGATGGCCACGAGCTGGTCTGGGTGCCACCCTGCTGTGAAAATGGCTCCTCCTCCTCCTCCTCCATCTCCTCCTCCACCTCGTCATCCTCCAGAACTGTGCCCTTTCTGCCGGACAATTGTGTACCTGGCGTTTGTTGGTGCAGGAACCCACCCTCGTAGCCACTTGTGAAAGACTGCCCTGAAAGCCTTTGAAATGATCCCGCTTCCTCCTCCTCCTCCTCATCCTCCTGTGCCACATCCTCTTCCATCATCGCCGAAGCGTTTTTTCAAGGAGGCATAGAACTTGGATAGTAACGCTGAGAACGGCGTCATTGGCACTGGACATGTTGGTGGAGTACTCGAAACAGCGCAACAAGGCACACAGGTCTCGCATGGAGGCCCAGTTATTGGTGGTGAAGTGGTGCTGTTCCGTAAAGCGACTCACGCGTGATTGCTGCAGCTGAAACTCCACTATCGCCTGCTGCTGCTCGCACAGTCTGGCCAGCATGTGCAAGGTGGAGTTCCACCTTGTGGGCACGTCACATATGAGGCGGTGAGCGGGAAGGCCGAAGTTACGCTGCAGCGCTGACAGGCGAGCAGCAGCAGGGTGAGAACGCCGAAAGTGCGCACACACAGCCCGCACTTTCTGCAGCAGCTCTGGCATATTGGGGTAATTTTTAAGGAACCTCTGGACCACCAAGTTCAGCACATGCGCCAGGCAAGGGATGTGCGTCAAACCGGCTAGGCCCAGAGCTGCTACGAGATTTCGCCCATTATCGCACACCACCAGGCCGGGCTTGAGGCTCACTGACAGCAACCACTCATTGGTCTGTTGTTCCATGTCCCTCCACAACTCCTGCGCGGTGTGGGGTTTTTCCCCCAAACAGGAAAGTTTTAAAACTGCCTGCTGTCGTTTACCCCTGGCTGTGTTGGTGGTGAAGGTGTTACGCTGACCGGATGAGGAGGCGGTAGAGGATGAGGAAGCGGAGTAGGAGGAGTTAGCAACAGGAGGCAAACTGAAGCGCCCTGCAATCCTCGGTGGTGGAAGGACATGCGCCAAACTGCTATCTGCCTCATGCCCAGCCGCCACTGCATTTACCCAGTGTGCTGTTAGGGAGATATAACGTCCCTGACCGTGCTTACTGGTCCACGCATCCGTAGTTAGGTGGACCTTGTCACAGATGGCGTTGCGCAGTGCACACCTGATTTTGTCCCCCACTTGGTTGTGCAGGGAAGGGATGGCTCGCCTGGAAAAGTAGTGGCGGCTGGGCACGACGTACTGTGGGACAGCCAATGCCATCAGGCTTTTAAAACTCTGCGTCTCCACCAGACGGAATGACAGCATTTCAAAGGCCAGGAGTTTTGAAATGCTGGCATTCAGGGCCAGGGATCGCGGGTGGCTAGGGGGGTACTTCCTCTTCCGCTCCAATGTTTGGGAGATAGAGAGCTGAACGCTTCCATGGGACATTGTGGAGATGGTTGGTGACCCAGGTGGTAGTGTTGCTGGCAGATCCTCTGTTTGCAGGGTGGCAGGTGCCACTGTCACTACAGAGGTGGATGAAGAGGCCGAGACTGCAGCAGAAGAGGAAGCAGGAGGAGACAGAGACCTTTCTTGGTTTTTGAGGTGTCTACTCCACTGCAGCTCGTGCTTTGCACTTAGATGCCTGGTCATGCAGGTTGTGCTCAGGTTGAGAACGTTTATGCCTCGCTTCAGGCTCTGATTGCACAGCGTGCAAACCACTCATGTCTTATCATCAGCACATTGTGTGAAGAACTGCCACGCTAGGGAACTCCTTGGACCTGGCTTTGGTGTGCTCGGTCCCTTGCTGCGTTGGGCAGTAGCAGACATACTGTCTAGGGGACGGACGCTCCGCTTTTGCACCCTGCTCCCTCTTCTGCTGTGCTGGTGGCTCTGTGCGACCACCGCCTCTTCCTCCAAACTACACTGGTCACCTGCATAACGTTGATTCCATGTGGGGTCGAGGACCTCATCGTCCTCCACATCATCTTCCACCCAGTCTTCACCCCTGCCCTCCTTGTCTGTCTGCACAATTGCGAAAGCAGCAGCAGTTGGCACCTGTGTTTCGTCATCATCCGAGACGTACTGCGATGGTCCTCCCATGTACTCATCATGAAACATAAGTGGTTGGGCATCGGTGCACTCAATCTCTTCCACTTCTGGGGCAGGGCTAGGTGGATGGCCCTGGGAAACCCTGCTAACAGAGTCATCGAAAAGCAGAAGAGACTGCTGCATGATTTGGGGCTCAGACTGCTTGGCTGATTTGCAAGGGGGTGAGGTGAAAGACTGATGGACATGGGTTTCAGGTGCCAACTCTGATCTTTCATCAGAAGAGTGGGTGGGAGACAATGTGAAGGAACCCGAGGCACTGTCAGCAACCCAATCTACTATCGCCTGTACTTGTCCTGGCCTAAACATTCGTACAGCCTCATTAGGCGCGACAAAATACCGCCGCAGGCTCGGTCGCCTACTCGCACCTGAGGAAGGTGTTTCACTTGTGCGTGTATCTGGCACAGATCCACCACGTCCTCTCCCTGCAACAGGAGCTCCACCAGCAGCACCACGACCGGGGCCACCACGTCCCTTTGACCTTCTCCTTATATTTTCCAAATTTAGGATCTTGCCCTAAATGGGTGTTTTTGGAAGAGCAGAACACACCCACAGTACGTAACCGCTGAATCGCACAGCTACAGAACTGCAGAAAATGCTATTCAAAAAAAATTTTGTTTTTTTAGTATAGCACAGTAGGAGAAAACTATATAGAAATTGTTTATTTCACACACCTCCACATATGTATAACACACTGCAAACTATTTTTTGTGCCCCTAAATGGCGTTTTTTGGAAGAGCAGAACACACCCACAGTACGTAACCGCTGAATCGAACAGCTACAGAACTGCAGAAAATGCTATTCAAAAAAAATGTTGTTTTTTTAGTATAGCACAGTAGGAGAAAACTATATAGAAATTGTTTATTTCACACACCTCCACATATGTATAACACACTGCAAACTATTTTTTGTGCCCCTAAATGGCGTTTTTTGGAAGAGCAGAACACACCCACAGTACGTAACCGCTGAATCGCACAGCTACAGAACTGCAGAAAATGCTATTCAAAAAAAATGTTGTTTTTTTAGTATAGCACAGTAGGAGAAAACTATATAGAAATTGTTTATTTCACACACCTCCACATATGTATAACACACTGCAAACTATTTTTTGTGCCCCTAAATGGCGTTTTTTGGAAGAGCAGAACACACCCACAGTACGTAACCGCTGAATCGCACAGCTACAGAACTGCAGAAAATGCTATTCAAAAAAAATGTTGTTTTTTTAGTATAGCACAGTAGGAGAAAACTATATAGAAATTGTTTATTTCACACACCTCCACATATGTATAACACACTGCAAACTATTTTTTGTGCCCCTAAATGGCGTTTTTTGGAAGAGCAGAACACACCCACAGTACGTAACCGCTGAATCGCACAGCTACAGAACTGCAGAAAAATAGGATTTTTATAACAGCTTACCTGTAAAATCCTTTTCTTGGAGTACATCACGGGACACAGAGCGACATAGTCATTACTAATGGGTTATATAGATACCTTCAGGTGCTGGCACTGGCAACTTCCAAAACCGGAAGTACCCTCCCCTATATAAGCCCCTCCCATCCGGGAGCACCTCAGTTTTGTAGCAAAGCAATAAGTGTCCCCAAAAGAGGGGTGGGAGCTCTGTGTTCCGTGATGTACTCCAAGAAAAGGATTTTACAGGTAAGCTGTTATAAAAATCCTATTTTCTTTCTCGTACATCACGGGACACAGAGCGACATAGTCATTACTAATGGGATGTCCTAAAGCAATGCCCAACGAGGGGGGGGATACACCATACATAAGCTGAGCGCTATCAGACATGAGGATCTTTTGCGGCCTGCAACACACTGCGCCCAAAGGCGACATCCTCCTGACTTCTAACGTCCACCTGGTAGAACCTAGTAAACGTGTGTACTGAAGACCATGTTGCGGCCCTACAGATTTGAGCCAGGGAGGCCTGGTGATGCGCTGCCCATGAAGTTCCAACTGCTCTCGTGGAGTGCGCTCTAACTTTGAACGGAGGCGGTCTCCTTCTTAAGCCATAGGCTTGCATAATGACCTGTTGAATCCACTTGGCTAAAGTAGATTTTGACGCTGCCTGACCCTTTCTGGGGCCTTCCGGCAGAATAAACAAAGTATCCGTTCTGCGAATCTGAGCAGTGGCTTTTAAATAAGCTTTAACTGCTCTTACTACATCCAAAGAATGCAATAACTTTTCCTCTACCGAACTAGGTTTGGGGAAAAAAGAAGGAAGAACCACATCTTGGTTCAAATGAAAACCTTGATACCACCTTAGGAAGAAAGGCTGGATGAGGACGTAACACTACTCTGTCCTTATGGATAACCAGATATGGCTCTTTACAGGACATAGCTGCTAATTCCGACACTCTTTTAGCCGAACAAATGGCTACTAGAAAAAACTATTTCCTGGTGAGAAGAACCAAGGAACTATGCTGTAATGGTTCAAATGGTTGTTTCTGTAGAACCGACAGAACCAGGTTTAGATCCCATGGACATATGGGAATATTAACCGGAGGACTAATACGCATCACTCCTTATCTAAAGGCTTTGACTAGTGAATGTGAAGCCAAGGGCCTTTGAAAAAATATTGACAAGGCCGAAAACTGACCTTTGATAGTACTCAAGGCAAGCTTCCTATCTACAGCCCACTGTAGGAAGTCCAGACTCCTACCTATTACGTACTTATGTGGATGCCATTTCTTGACCTCACACCACGCGATGTACGCCTTCCAGATTCTATAGTAGATCTGCCTGGATACTGGCTTCCTGGCATTGATCATGGTAGATACCACAGGATTAGAGAGCCCTCTCTTTTTTAGAATGTGGGCTTCAATAGCCAGGCCGTCAAACCTAGGGCTGGTAAGGAAGGGTGGTATATCGGTCCTTGCGAAAGCAGGTCCGGACGACGTGGGAGAGACCAAGGACTCCCCACTGACATTTTACAATCTCCGCGTACCACGCTCTTCGGGGCCACGCTGGAGCCACCAGAATCACTGGTTTCTTTTCTACCCTGATTCTGCGGAGTAATCGAGGTAACCATTGTGGCGGTGTGAATGCATACATCAGCTTGAACTGATCCCAAGGGAACACTAGGGCATCCGAGCCGCAAGCTAGGGGATCCCTTGTCCGAGAGACAAACCTGTCCACCTTTGCGTTGAATCTGGATGCTAGAAGATCTACATCCGATGTTCCCCACCGCTGACATATTGTCCAGAAAACCTCGGGGTGAAGGGACCATTCCTCTGGGCATAATTGCTGGCGACTTAGAAAGTCCGCCTTCCAATTCTCCACTCCTGGAATAAATACCGCAGATATGGCTGGGACATATCTTTCTGCCCATTTCAGGATGTAATTTACTTCCCTCTGGGCTGCACGACTCCTGGTGCCCCCCTGATGATTGATATATGCCACTGCTGTGGCATTGTCTGATTGAATTCTGACAGGGGACCCTTGGAGTTTGGATGTCCATGCTACTAGGGCATACCGGGCTGCTCGTATCTCTAAGAGATTGATGGGCAGGGCCTTTTCTGCATCCGACCATCTGCCCTGGAGAGACCATTGCTCCAGTACTGCTCCCCAGCCTATAAGGCTGGCATCTGTAGTGACCACCTTCCAAGAAATCGGACTGAAGGATTTCCCTTTATCCAGATTTTGGGGAACCAACCACCAACGGAGGCTCTTGCGAACGGAAGGGGACAAGGACATTGTAAGTCTAGGGCCTGAACTTTTTTGTTCCAGGCTGACAGTATGGCCCCTTGCCAATTCCTTGAATGGAATTGACCGTAGGGTACTGCTTCGAATGATGCCACCATTTTTCCCAGCAGCCTCATGCACAGGCGTATGGACGGCTGTCTTTTTTTGTACCCACTAAGTGGATCAAATCTTTCAAAGACAACACCTTTCCTTGAGGCAAGAATATTTTTCTCTGGCCTGAATCCAACCTTAGCCCCAAATATTCCAGACTTTTGACTGGTTTTTAGGGCTGACTTGTCTCGGTTGATAATCCAACCGTGAGATTCCAGATACTTGATTGTCTTGTGAACGACCACGTCTAGTTTTTTCACTGAGTGGTCTATCAGCAACAAGTCATCTAGATATGCCATTATCATTACACCTTGTGTTCTTAGATTGGCCAATAAAGGGCCAGAATTTTTGTAAACACTCGTGGTGCTGTGGCCAAACCGAAGGGTAAGGCTCTGAACTGAAAATGGCGCCCTTCTACTGCAAAGCGTAGAAATTTTTGGTGGACTGGAAAGATGGGAATGTGCAAATAAGCATCTTTGATGTCGATCGCGGCTAACCAATCCTCCCCTTGTAGGGCAGTGGCCACCGATCGGATCGACTCCATCGGAAAGTCCTGATATACAGGAATTTGTATAGCCCTTTTAGAATTAATATGGGCCTCCCGTCCGCGTTTGCTTCGCGACTGTAAAGAGGTTTGAGTAAAACCCGAACCCTCATTCTTCCAGGGGAACCTCCATAATTACTCCTTGGAGCAATAGTTGTTCTAGTGCCAACAGGAGGTACTCTCTCTTCCGGGGATCCCTTGGCACGTTTGACCTCAAAAAATGGGAAGGAGGAGAGTCTTTTAACTCCAAACTGTATCCCAAACATACTGCGGAGAGCACCTATCTGTTTTGATCGTGTCCCGCCAGGTCTCTTGCGAACAACTGGAGTCCTCCCCCCACCTGACTGAGTGGGGGCAACCCTTCAATGAATTTAACTTTGGGGGAGGTTTTGTACCTCCCCTGACCCAGGGTTTCTCATTACCCTGCTATTGTCCCTGTTTTTTACCCCCGGGAATTGACCGAGGAGGCCGTCGGAACTGTTACACAGCCGATGCCCCAGGGACTGGAGAAGCAGGCCTCTTAAAGAGGGACCTCTAACTCTGTTTTTAACCGGCAAGAGCGTATTTTTACCGCTGGAAATTTTCTGGATATATTTGTCCAGGTTTTCCCTGAATAAGCGTTCACCCTGAAATGGGACGCTAACCAGCCATTCTTTACAGGGAGCTTCAGCAGACCAGTTTTTGAGCCATAGAAGCCTACGCATATGTACTATAGACAGCGTAAGGCGGGAGGCCTGATGGACTGAATCCTTTATGGCGTCAACCGCAAAGCCTAAGGCTCTAGGTAGATCAGCTAGGGCAAGGCCTGCTGATCCGTCAAGTCCCTCAAGACCTGTTTCAACTGATCCTTCACTGCTTAGCAGACCCCAATAGCTGCTACTGCTGGTTGTGTCACCAAGCTTGCTGTAGAAAGAAGCAGACTTTCATAAGGACTCCAATCTTTTATCTATTGGGTTCTTGAACATTTGGACATTATCCACTGGACATGTCAGTGATTTATACATACAAGAGATGGCTGCGTCCACTGAAGGGACCTTCCATTTTTTTTGATGAACTCATCCTCCATGGGATAGACCACCGGAAATCTCTTGGGGGAATAAATATTTTCTCAGGACGTTCCCAATCCTGGTAAATAAGCCCTTTCAGTAAAGGGTGAAGTGGAAAAGAACAGACAGTCTGGGGGCTTCTAGCGACCCCAACGAGGATACAGTAGTGGTTGATGGTTCCGCAAGGTGCATTTTTAATGCTGATCGGACCATGTTAGTCAGAGACTGAACCCATAATCTTTCAGCTTGAGATGCTGAGAAAAGGTTCCCCCACTGTTGATTCCTCTATAACAGAATCAACCTCATCCTGATCCCCTTCAGGCAGGTCGATCCCTGTATGGGACTGTTGCTCTGCTAACAGGCACTCTGAAGGAGGAGACGGAGATGGGGCGTGCTTTCCCTGACAGGGAGGCAGCGATCAATGTTGACAATCTCTCTCTAATCCTCCCAGAGCTGAGGAAAAAACCTCCTCTGTTACATACACAGGAGCAGGTGAACTGAGGACAGCCACAGTACCAAGTACCCCTGCGGGGTCTCTACGGTCACTTACCTCTGAACTTCAGGGGAGACTGGTGCAGCAGAAGCATGCCCAAGATCCTCAGAGCCCGATGAGACCCCCTTCGCTTCCTGGAAGATTCAGTTCCGGAGCTTCTGGACGGCATATTCCTAAGCCTAAAGCTGAGGTATTCCAGCCGTAATACACCACTTTTACTGAGAATAGTCTAGCACAATTGCTGCTATATCACAGTTGGTGTCTACTAAAGTGCCTTTCTAGGGGATGCCTGCATCAACCGCCTCTGTGTGCCTTTATACTGTTGCTAGCTCTGTCTGTGCACTTCAATAGCCAGCTATAATGTGCTTTAAAACACGCTGGACGCCCGCACATGCGCAGTAGCGCCGCGGCGCACACCTGAGCGTCATCCACCCGCTCCGCCCCTTTTTCCAGATCGCCTCTATGAATAGAGGCACGTGCACGCGCACGCGCGCGGGCACGTGCGCCTTCGGCGCCTTTTTTGAAAACAACAAGGAGCTAGATGGGAGCCAGGGTCCCTTTGCCGCAGGGCCCGGGGATGGATGAGCGCAGCAACAGGGCAGAGGAGACAGCTTCCCAGGAGAGAACATACCAACTGCCTGGATTTGATTCTGGACGAAAAAAATCCACATTACAAGAAAAAGAACCATAGCGGCCTCTAGTGTCTAACACAGGTACCGCGGTCTTACATTTTTTTTTTTTTTTTTCTTGCCTACTATTAAAATTTTTACATTTTCTCAGTAGTAACAGGCATACACAGAATATTAGCGGGAATACCTTAGGTAACAGGCAGAAAGACAAAATAGGCTTGGGGGTCCCTCAATAGAACCAAGTTCCCGAGGGCCCCCACTTACCTTTTCCTCGCCGCAGGACTCTGTTTGGTCCACAGAAGCCCAAACTTCACCTATCACGGCAGGCATTGTAATCAAACCTTCAGGGACCGGGTTCCCAAGGATTCCACTCCCCTGGACCTGTATAGCACCCTGCACAGAAAACATCTTGGTCGTGGGTATGACCAGAGCTCTGGATCCCAGGGTCCAGCTCTCCTAAGAGAAGCATTACAGGCAAAACCTTGCTCTTCTCTGCAAGGCCCGGGTACCGACCGTTTAGCTATGAAGCTTTTTTGGTCGGATCCGGAATAGCTTACTGAGGCCCAAAAGAACCTGTACGCAAGCTCCGTGAAAAACACATGTTTCTTCTTGGCCAACACCTTAGACACTGGCAAAAAACTGAGGTGCTCCCGGATGGGAGGGGCTTATATAGGGGAGGGTACTTCCGGTTTTGGAAGTTGCCAGTGCCAGCACCTGAAGGTATCTATATAACCCATTAGTAATGACTATGTCGCTCTGTGTCCCGTGATGTACGAGAAAGAAATGCTATTCAAAAAAAAATTAGTTTTTTTAGTATAGCACAGTAGGAGAAAACTATATAGAAATTGTTTATTTCACACACCTCCACATATGTATAACACACTGCAAAATATTTTTTGTGGCCCTGAATGGCTCTTTTTGCAAGCGTACATTAAAGTGCAAATTTTTTTTATTTATTTTTTTGCCCTAAACGGGTCTTTTTTTGCACGAGCAAAATAAAATGCAAATTTTTAATTTTTTTTGCCCTATGGGTCTTTTGGAAAAGAGCACAATAAAGTGCCTTTTTTTTTCCCCCTAAATGGATCTTTTTCAAAGAGCAGAATACACCCACAGTATGGAAACGGTGTATCTCTCAACGTAATATATGCAGTGCTGGTGCACTGAGCTTGCAGATAAAAGTTAGATTTTCTCTGACACTGGGCTCATGGCAGTGTAAAAAGACTGCACTGCAACACAAACAGGTAAACCTATGCAGATCGCTGATTTTAATCTCTGAATCTGGACTCCTATATAATAAATCTCTCTCCCTGAAAGCACCAACAGGAACCTGGCCCTACACTACACTATCTCTCTATCTTTTCCCTCAGATTGCAGAATCAGGACTACCTCATGTATTTTACAATCTCTCCCTATTAGCCACAGCAGCAGCCAAGATCCTTTCCCTATCTATTCTGAAGCAGAGTGACGTGTGTGCTGTGTGCCTCTAGCTTATATAGAAGCTGGGTCACATGTTGCACTGACCAATCACAGCCATGCCATTAGTAGGCATGGCTATGATGGCTTCTAAGGGCACACCAGCTAATCAAAAGGTGATTGGCTGGCCCCTGAAGCATTTCTAACTGCGTAATTAGATTGCCGAACCCGGACTTTTGCGCAAAGTCCGGGTTCGGGTTCGGGAAAAAGCTAAAGTTCGGTACGGACCCGAACTTTACAGTTCGGGTTCGCTCAACACTAACTCTAAACTGTAGTTTAAAGAGCAGATTTTCTGTCCATCTGAGGCTGCAGTGAGTCCAGCTACGTATGATTTTCTCAGCTGACAGTTGTTAATTGGCTCCTAATCAATTACTGTTGACAATTATTACCAATTCTTATTTCCAGAAGAACAATTTTTGCTATAAGTCCACATCCACATATAGTAATGTTTCTTTCAAACAATATTGGGTAGCCATAGATTTTGTATGGACATATAGAAAAATCAATAACACTGATATAAAATCAAGACATTGTATTCAAATATGGATAAAAAGAGACAAAAAAGCAGAAGATACCGCAAGGCATACAATATGTCTATTTTTAATGCACATGGATGTGATGATCCAATAGAATCCACATGTAAATTTTACGCGTTTCGAATACTCTTCTTCAGGAGTAGATGTAAAAATAAACTACAAATGTGAACATGAAAATACGTCTTATTTACTTATTTACAAATCAACGATTCCGTGTACCATAGGGTAATGTACAGTGTGCATACATATATCTTGCACTATGAACAGTTTATGGGGTTTTCTACCCTTTTGTTCTCCTTTTTTCTTAAATATGTATGTTCATTTTTCTAGACCCTGAATATACCAACAAGTGCCTGCACACTATGTTTTGACAATTTTTTGAGACTGCACAGCCTTCCCAGCAGAGTTGAAGTTGTTATAGCTGCAAAGGGTGGGCCAACTCAATATAGAACCGTACGGACTAAGACTGGGATGCCATTAAACGCATGTGCGTGTAAGGGCAAGTGTCCCAATACTTTTGGTAATATATATATATATATATATATATATATATATATATATACACACACAGTAGTGTATGTTCATATTCGTAAATTCTATTCACATGTACTCCCTGAATCGGATTTTTTGAAACGCGTCAAATTTACATGTGGATTCTCTTGTATCGTGACATCCAATTAAACCAAAATTAAACATATTTTATGCCTTGCAGTATCTTCTGCTTTTGTGTCTTTTATCCATGTTTGAATAAAATGTGTTGTGCATAGTAGTTAATAAGTGTTTGGCTTTTAACATGCTGCAGAAGACTGGAAACTCTTGGACAGGGGGACAAACAACCAACTGGTCTTTTATTGTGGCAAAGACTTCTGTGAGCTAAAGATTGCACCTTACAAGTGTGCTATGGTGAAAAGTGAGTGTTCCTAAAGGACATGGTTTATTCTGACATACTTTTTAAAATCTTTAACATCAGCTTCCTTTGTTTTGCATGGCATCCCAGAGCCCAAAATGAAAGTGGAAATTCACCCTAATACTAAAATCTGTAAATCTACTGGCATCCACAATCTAAAATGAACCAATCTAGCCCTGAAAAAAAATCGCTATACATACCTTTTCTGAAGCCGATTCGGTCTCCAGCGGCGGAAGCTCTGCAGAAGAGACAGCCGACAATGGCTGGGAAATTAATGGGAAGTGACGTCACCCACCCCAGTTAATATGGGGCTTCTGTTGTTGGCTGCCTCCTCCTAACTGGCCTCCACAGAGAAGCCGCCGCTGACAGCTCAGCGTGGGACTGGACTCGATCAGCTTTAGAAAAGGTATGTATAGCGGCCTCACCCCCTACTCCCTTGATATAATACAGCTGGCTTGTCTAGGGGTTTGAGGGAGGAGGGTGAGAAACACTACTACCAGCTCTCACCTCATGTGTGTGTGAGGTTTGAGCTAAGTTCAAGTTTACCTTCGGGTCTGCGTTCTGTACGGAGCCTCTGCTTCTCCTGTGGAGGTTGATTGCCACCGCTAGAGACGGAGCACTTTGCTGCCAGTAATAGAGTTCCACACCATGAACAGTCCAACACTTATTTATTTATCTTGTAGCAATGAACAGTACCGGTTGAACTTGACACAAACAGACAGGGTGTGGGTACGAGTAGGTCCAGGCACAAGCTCTCTCCTATTCCATACAGTGCAAATAGGCTTGGCGCACAATCGCTGCCACCGATTGTGAATTTGGTTCCTGCCACAAACCTTGGTGAACGTTGAGGCCTCTGCCACAGACCTGAGTGTAGGTCTCTGCCACTGACCTGGGTTTAGTTGGGTCGCTGCCACCGACCATAAGCACGTGAACTACCTTCCTTGAGAGAATGGCCCCTGTCAGGGAAGACATCCATCCGGACGGTCTCCAGAGGCCCACCTGTCACCGGCAATATGCTGCACTGGGTCTTCGGGAGGGACACATCTCCGGTCCCTTACGCCCTGAATTCAGGCACCCGTACCTGGGGCACCTTAGGTATGTTCCATCCCTCGTGGGACCCAGTGGAAGGTACTGGGCCCCAGGCCTTCTGTAAAGTACCTCACCCCAGACCTAAGGTGTCTGGGATGGAACTCGAACTCCACGTGTCCAGGCCAGGGGCGCCTGGACACCGACCGCGGACAGCAGCCCACAGGCTGAAGGTGCCTGGGACTTCGACCTTGTGCGCAAGATGTCCGCCCCCTTTATACCCTCTCCCAGCAAGCACAGCGGGTTCCCCGCCCCGCCATACAACCACTGCGAGAGGTCACAAAGGGTGGTTCAACCCCGGCCCAAGGCGACAGCGCCACCCACTGGGTCGCAGGGAACTGACACCACTGATATCTTCACAAAATAAATAGCATTACTCTAACAATCAGTGCATCTGGGTCATGCTACCACCCAGATGCTTCCCCTAAATGTATATACCCGCTACATATGCATAGTGATTTCTTCTATACATAGACAGGTTAGTCTAATATTGTGGATGCATGTATATTTAGAGAAGGATCTGATATGGATTTTGGGGGGACCCCACGCATTTATTTTTTTACATTTTGGTTCCAGGTTCCCCTTAATATTCATACCAGACCCAAAGAACCTGGTATTGGACTGGGGGGGGTGGACCCATGCTGTTTTTTTCAATGAGTTTTACCTATATTGCCGAGACCCGACAATTCATTACGGCCGCGATCAGTTTTATATGACTTTTCTTCCTTTAGAAATGTAATTTTGCTGCAGGACTTTTCTAAACACGGGAAAAATGTGTCACTTTACAGGCATACTATAGACACTCCTAGGAACGATATTTAAAGGAATATTTAATTTTTATTGTTTGACTTTAAGCATTAATAAAATCACTGCTCCCGAAAAAATTTCAGTTTTTAAAAAAAAAATTGCATCGATACATGTCCCCTGGGGCAGGACCCAAGTCCCCAAAAACTTTTTATGGCAATAACTTGCATATTAGCCTTTAAAATTAGCACTTTTGATTTTTCATGGTCGTGTCCCATAGACTTTAACGGTGTTCGAACAAATTTTTTGCCTGTTCGCAAGTTCTGGTGCGAACCGAACCGGGGGGGGGGGGGGGGTGTTTGGCTCATCCTTAATAGCTAGGGGTTCTGATGAAGAATAAACAGCCCACCAGAAGTTACGATGGAAATGAGTTGAAAATTTGAGGTCAGAAGAGGCTGACCTAGACTGAAGAAAGGCAAAGCAGATGGAAGAGCATTTTCTGTGGACTTGTTTACAGAGAATACATTTAAAAAGTGTACAGAAGAACCGTTGCTGCTGAAGAGGCTTGTTTCCAGGAAACACAACGTGGAGTACGGCCACAGGAGGCATGATGAGATTCCTCCTCCATGACCAGAAGTACTTTGGTTATTCTGATCTTTCCTCTGCCACAGGTTGTGTTTCAAAACAGCTTCTAAAAAGATGAATGGCTATTGCCCAGTTGTTCAACGCACCCCAAGCTAAGGATCTGGCACTGCTCAGGGAGTATATCAAATGGGCTGCAAATATTTGAATGTCATTTCCTAAGGCCATGGGGGGGGGGGGGCTAGTTATTTTATGAATTAATTTAACGTGAATTATGACAGCAAACATCAATGTTTCTGAGGAAGTAGTGAGTAAAGTAATGTATCTAGGAATTCTGATCCCCATTGTGAGACAGGTGCATTCCTCTGTAAATTCCTATCAGTATTAGTCAGTGGGAGGGAGGGCAGGATATGCATTGTTGCATTAATTTCCATTTTGGCACTGGAAGATCAGCACGCAAGAACTAGATGGTTTAGATGGCTGTTAATACTGTGTGTATAAAACATCTCAAAACTAAACATATTGGAAGTATACAGCGGGTAAAATAAGTGTTGAACACTTCACCATTTTTCTAGGTATACAGTATCTCACAAGAGTGAGTACACCCCTCACATTTTTGTAAATATTTTATTATATCATTTCATGTGACAACACTGAAGAACTGACACTTTGCTACAATGTAAAGTAGTGAGTGTACAGCTCCTATAACAGTGTAAATTTGCTGTCCCCTCAAAATAACTCAACACACAGCCATAAATGTCTAAACCGCTGGCAACAAAAGTGAGTACACCCCCTAAGTGAAAATGTCCAAATTGGGCCCAAAGTGTCAATATTTTGTGTGGCCACCATTATTTTTCAGCACTGCCTTAACCCTCTTGGGCATGGAGTTCACCAGAGCTTCACAGGTTGCCACTGGAGTCCTCTTCTACTCCTCCATGATGACATCACAGAGCTGGTGAATGTTAGAGACATTGCGCTCCTCCACCTTCCATTTGAGGATGCCCCACAGATGCTCAATAGGGTTTAGGTCTGGAGACATGCTTGGCCAGTCCATCACCTTTACCCTCAGCTTCTTTAGCAAGGCAGTGGTCATCTTGGAGGTGTGTTTAGGGTCGTGATGTTGGAATACTGGCCTGCGGCCAGGTCTCTGAAGGGAGGGGATCATGCTCTGCTTCAGTAGGTGAGACAGTACATGTTGGCATTCATAGTTCCCTCAATGAACTGTAGCTCCCCAGTGCCGGCAGCACTCATGCAGCCTCAGACCATGACACTCCCACCACCATGTTTGACTGTAGGCAAGACACACTTGTCTTTGTACTCCTCACCTGGTTGCCGCCACACACACTTGACACCATCTGAACCAAATAAGTTTATCTCGGTGTAGCGCACCCCCAACTAAGAGAGCCGCTGAATTTGGTCTCGGGCCCTGCACACAACACCGCCAACCCCCGGCAATTCACTCGACCCACTCTGGCACAGTTAGTCTAGGGTAATATCTCTTATACTCTATAGTAGAATTCAGACACCAATGCAAAGCAATTAAAGAATAACGAGTTTACTCTCTCTTGGTATAATAGATCAACAGTTATAACAGATTACACGTGCTTCTTGCAGAGCCCTGTAGCGAATAACATACCACACATTAGTGAAATACAGTAATGGCATACCACGTGTAACGGCCGTTAACTAAGCGCCCTGTGACGCAGCAACTAAACTTTAACGCACCCAGGCTCGCAATAGGGTGGAAGGCTCTTTGGTAGCTTCGCAAGGCCCCAGGCTTCAGGCCTTGCACACCAGCAGATCCGCACAGGAGGACTTGTTCATCAAAGTCTCGTGTCCCAAAGAGAGCGAGTTTAGCCTCGCCCCTTCTTTTATAAACCCACCCATAAGTCTCTGCGGTGGCAAACTGCACTCTGGGAGCCCAACAGGGTTCTGGGTAAGGTAGTCCAGAGAGTCTTAAAGGAGACCCCGCGTCACACTCCCCCCACTTGAATTCTTTGGTCCCCAAAGATAAATTTAACATACTCTACGGACAACCCTGGATAAAGCAGCGTATGATGTTGGCAAAGGGAATTCCCACCAAAACTGAGGGGTTGGATTCCCTTGCCTACAGGTCACACTATCATAAGTGTCCTGCCTAACTGTGCCAGAGAGTGAGTTGGGGTTGCCCTCCACCAAATGAACAGTGGAAGGATCCGGATTCTCAGCACTCCTCCTGGCAGTCACCACAGAATCCTCTGAGCTCTCCCCCATTTGTGGGTAGGTCAACTTCTTAGGAGGCCTTATGACTCTTCAGGTCCTTTGCTCTCTTGGGATTTCTGGCTATGGCGCCACAGGTTCTTCTTCCGGAGCAGGCTCGGGGAATGCTGCGGGCTCTGGAGCATCTGATTCAGGAGCCGGAAGGTATATAGAGTCCCTGGGGTCCTCCTCTGAGTAGGTGTCACAGGCATCTTCCCAGTGATCTGATAACGGACTAGATGAGATGAACTCAGTAGTTTCTGCATTCAGTGTACTGTCTGTAGTGTCTTCAGTAGGTGGAAGATCTATTGCAGAAGCTCCTGGAGTCGGGGAAGGCCATAGCCAATCAAGTTCTTCCCTTCCATTTTCACTCAGTTCAGAGGCCTCTACATCTTCAGCTCTAGAGGTCTGGGACCAAGTGCTTGGTCTGGGAGTATCCAGGATGGAGGCTGGTTCTGGGGAATCCCTCACAGGAGGTATCCGGACTGCTTCGGCAAGTGGAAGTAGGTGGTTCCGATGCCAGGTCTTCAGTGGCCCCACCTTCCCCTCTGGCTTCAACTTGTAAACATTTAGGCCTGGCAGCTTCTTACAAATGACATAGGGTTCAGGTCTCCATCTGTCTGCAAGTTTGTGTTTTCCAGGGACCCCCAGATTGCGTAGCAGTACTCGGTCCCCAGGCTGCAGGTCCTGGATCCGGACCTTCAGATCAAAGTTCCTTTTGTTGCGGGCTCCCCTTTGATCTGAGGCCGCTTGGGCCTGTTCATAGGCTAACTTCAAACTGTGTCTGAGCCTGTCCACATATCCTTTGTGGGATGTGGCTGAGGAATGGTCTAAGGAAGTGCCAAAGGCCAGGTCTATGGGTAACCTTGCTTCTCTCCCAAACATGAGTCGATAGGGGGATTAGCCTGTAGCATCACTAGTGGTACAGTTGTAAGCGTGTACTATAGCTGCTATGTGTTTGCTCCAATGTTGTTTCTTCTCACTACTCAGAGTCCCCAACATGTTGAGCAGGGTTCGGTTGAACCTCTCAGGCTGAGCATCTCCTTGTGGATGGTAAGGTGTGGTTCGGGTTTTCTTGATCCCTAAAGAATCCAGGAGTTTCCGGATCAGCCGACTCTCAAAGTCCCTCCCTTGATCTGAATGGAGTCGCTGTGGTAGCCCATAGTGGACAAAATACTTCTCCATAAGTACCTTGGCCACCGTGGAAGCCTTCTGGTCTTTGGTTGGGAAAGCTTGGGCATATCGGGTGAAATGATCGGTTATCACCAGAACATTTCCTAGTCCACTCAGGTCGGGTTCGAGGCAGAGGAAATCAATGCATACCAGATCCATCGGGCCTTGACTTTGTAGATGGCCCATTGGGGCAGCTTGATGGGGTAAAGTCTTCCGCTGGATGCAGCGTGCACATGAATGGCAGTACTCCTCTACTTCAGCCCTCATGCAGGGCCAATAGAACCGACTTCTGATGAGTTGAAAGGTTCTTTCAGCCCCTAGGTGGCCGTGGTTGTCATGTAGGGCGACCAGGACAGTCTCACGGTGTTTCTCGGGAAGAAACAATTGCCATTTATCTTCTAGGTCATCAGAGGGGCCCCTTCGGTAGACCACTCCCTGATGTACCTGCAACCTGTCCCACTCCTTCCTCAATAGGCAAGCTTCCCTTGAGGGGTGACGCAGGAGTCTATTTGGATCCTGATTCTCCAAGGCCTCCAGGACCAATCTTCCCATAGGGTCTTCCAGTTGATCACCTCTCGGCTCCTTCTTTGACAGTTTTGGCAGATTGTCTTCTTCCAGTTGAGTCACTCCACAGTATTGTTTGGGAACTCCTACCATGGTGACTCATATCTCTTCTGCCCTTGAGCCTCCTCTGGTTTGTAATTCAGCCCCTTGACAAAGGGCCCGCACTCCGTCGGGTGCCACTTGGATCCAGTCTTCTGTCTCACTGGTGTGGGCATGAGATCTCCTAGACAAGGCGTCCGCATCTCGATTTCCAGCCCCTGGCCTGTACTTCAGGCTGAAATTGAACCCAGACAAGGCGGCCAGCCATCTGTGTCCTGTGGCATCCAGCTTTGCTGTGGTGAAGAGGTAAGTAAGGGGGTTGTTGTCTGTCTTCACAGTGAACTCTGCCCCAGGTAGTCTTTAAGCTTGTCAACTACCGCCCACTTAAGGGCCAGGAACTCCAACTTGTGAGTGGGGTAGTTCTTCTCAGAGGGGGTCAGGCTCCTGCTCACATAGGCAACAGGCCGCAGTTGCCCTTCATGCTCTTGGTAGAGCACTCCTCCCAGACCGTCATGACTGGCATCTACGTGTAGTTCATAGGGTCTTGTTGGGTCTGCGTAGGCCAAGACTGGGGCAGTGGTTAGGCTCTTCTTCAACGCCTGGAAGGCCTCTTCACACTTCTGGCTCCACTGGTCTTTGACTGACTCTCCCAGCTTCCTGGGCCCTGAGTCATCCTCTTCCCCTTCTGTCTTGAGTAGTTCATTCAGCGGTCTGGCGATTCGGGCAAATCCCTCTACAAACCTCCTATAATAGGAGCAGAACCCCAAGAAGGATCTGAGTTCTGTTACTGTAGTGGGCCGTGGCCAGGAGGTAACTGCCTCCAACTTCTCGGGGTCTGTGGCCACCCCTTCTTCAGACACTATGTATCCCAGATAGTTAACGGAAGACTAGTAGAACTGACACTTCTCGGGCGAAAGCTTGAGCCCCTCCTCACTAAGTCTTCTCAAAACCTTCTCCAGCCTCTCCTCGTGTTCCTCCAAGGTTCTCCCAAAGACAATGACATCGTCCAGGTACACAAGGACTTCAATAAGGTTCATGTCTCCTACAGTCTTCTCCATGAGACGTTGGAAGGTGGCGGGAGCTCCAGACTGTCCCTGAGGCATTCGGTCAAATTCAAAGAACCCCACTGGGGTTAGGAAAGCTGTCTTCTCCTTGTCTTCTGGATGCATAGGGATCTGGTAGTACCCACTTTTGAGATCCATAACGCTGAACCACTTCGCTCCAGACAAACTCTGTAGAGCATCCTCTATCCTGGGAGTGGTGTACTGGTCAGGGATGGTTCTCCTGTTGAGAGTCCTGTAGTCTATACATAGCCTCAATGATCCATTCTTCTTCCTGACCACCACTATCCGGGAAGCATAGGGGCTTCTAGACTCCCGGATCACACCAGTCCTCTTGAGTTCTGCAAGTTGTTCCCTCAGATCCTCCAGATCTGCTAGTGGGACCCGCCTGACCCTCTCTCTCTGAAGGGCTTGTCTTCCTGGAGGCAGATTCGATGGGTGGCACTCCTTGCACACCCCACATCGAACTCATCTTTGGAGAAGATCTTCTCCCATCTGGTCAACTGGGCCTTGGCTCTCTCCTTCCAAGCCCTGGGTAGATTCGGGTTCTCCATAGAGAGCTTCTCCCAAACATCTCCTCCTTCACCCATCCCCTTGACTTCAGACAGGGCAACCGGGGCAGAAGGGCTCACCTGACCCAGCAGCATTCTGGCGGGAATCTCCATGGGGCCACCTGTAGTGTTCCTGACACTCACCAGAACTCTACAATGGGCCTTCTTGAGGGCCTTCAGCGGAACCACTTCTGGGATCACTTCCAAACCCGAGTGTTCTTCCCTTGGGTCGGGCTCCAGCATGACAAAGGGTCCAGGTTGTTCCCAAGTAAGCTTCACAGTGGCTCTTAGACAGGTTACTTCGCCGGGCTGCAACACTACCCCTTTTCTTCCAAGTCTCCACACCTTCCCTATCCCCTCTTCAGGGGTCCTCTGCTCCAAGACCAGTCGTTGGTAGGCCGTCTTCACCATGGGATGGATTTTGGTGACTGCAGGGCCCTTCCCTTGTACTAGAGGGGTCAGGAGTCTCCGGACCAGGTCCGTATTCGTCCCTATTATAAGGGAACTCTTGTTGGCTCCAGGCGGCCGAGGGCACACAACTGCCAGGGTGTCGAACACTTCAGCCTTCCCAGCCACAGATGGGTCAAAGGTCATCTTGATGGGCAGGTAGCCACCGTAAGGGAAACTCTGGGTGCCGATTCCCCATATTTCCAGCTCTTCCATCTTCTGGATGGGTAGATGACTTAAGTGTTTATCATAGAAATCCCTGTATAGCAGGGTCACCTGTTCCCCCAGTATCCAAGATGGCTCTTGTGTAGACTCCCTCCACTTGAATGGGTACTATAGGAGATGGGCCTACCAGCTTCTCTGGATATGGCCTGGCAGAGGTCACCTTCTTCTGGCCCTTGCCCTTCGGACTCTTTTTCGTCCAACTCCCTTTGGACTTTAGTCTTTCTTGGGCCTGATATGCATTGAATTCCCTCCTTTTAATGGGTGTACAGACCCGCTGAGGGATGTTATTGTCTTTCTTAGGTGTGCATCCCCTTTGGGGAATGCTGTGCCTCTTCTGAGGGGACTTGTCCTCTCTCTTTGGGGTGTATCCCTGCTGAGGGATACTGTGTTTCCTCTGAGGGGTTTTGTCTTTTCTCTTCTTTAGCTTCTCATTCAGTTTGGAGCTCACTGAAGATGATGGGCACCCGGTTGACTCCTTCACCGGGGCCCTCTGAAGTTTCCCGCCGGTTTGCGGTCGCCTATTTTCTTCTTTTTGGGGCTGGAGCACACAGCTGCAATATGGCCAATTCCCCCACAGTTAAAACAGACTATATCTCCCCATTCTTGTAGGGATGCGGGTGCTGAGGCAATTGGGAATAGTTCCTTCCTTGGTACTTCTCTCTCGGGACCCTCTGGATCTTTTGCTATCAGAGAGGTCAGCATCTCTAACACCTTAGACATTTGTGATTTTAAAGTGTCTACTTCTGAGTCTCTTGCAGGGGTCATCACTGAGTTGACTATCACTGGTGCAGGGGCGGCATTTGTCTTAATCATTTGCTGGTCCTGCTGTAGGGCCTCCTCATCTCTGATGATTTTTATCAAGTCAGAGTAGGTCAGTGACGTTCCTCCTCCCGAGGTTTTCAGGTGAAGCCAGACTGGATCCGAGCGCAACGCTCCCTTCAGAACTTGCTTCATTCTTGCCGCATCTGTATCTTTGGGCATCATTCCCTTCTTTAATACAATTTTGCACAGCAACCTGTTCAGTCTTATGACATATTCCGAAAGCTTCTCATTCCGCTGTTGGAAAGTATGTTCGAATTGGTAGATCATCTCTGTCACCTTTTCTAACTGACCGAACTCTTCTTGCAGCATGGCTAGGCAGTCTTGAGCCGTGCAGTCTGTACCGGAAGCTTTTTACTGCTTCTGCAGCCGCGCCTTTCAGGCTCTCTATCACTCGTTGCCTCTTCTGCGCTTCAGGCACCTCCCATGCCTCTACTGCTTGTAATGCCTGCTCCACCCAAGTATCAAAATCTTCCTCCCCTGCAGGGACAGGGAGCTTCCCCGAGAATGTCTTTAATCTGCGGTAGCTAGTCTCTACATGTACCGTGCTTGTCTTCTGACATTTTGTTAGCAGATCCCCTATAGCATTTATCAGTTCTGGTGATATGGCAGTGACAGGTGCAGGTGCCGCCGGAGGCGTCGCCCTGTCTCTTCTTTCAGGTGAGACACAGGTTTCTTGCCCTGCGGTGATCCCGTTGGTGATGGCTCCTTCTTTATAGTCATTGCGTGCGCCAACCTATAGGTTTTGTTGTCTGGCACACAGTTGCGCTTGAAAGTCTCTGGCATCCCGCCCCAGTACTCCACTAGTGCATACTGATACGAGATCCCTGGGTCTGACTTCATCTCGGTCACCCACGGTGTATGATCTGGGGACACGGACATCATTAGCTGCTCTACCGTCTCTGTTGACCACTCCTCCCCCGGGAGGCTGATGACTACCGACTTGTTTGGGTCTGCTCTGGATGCTTCGCACCACGCTTTTACTGTTAGCGGGTCCATGCCGGTACCTCTGGCGTGTTCACCTGCTGTATCAGGATCCTGGACGAGAACCCCCACGTGTAGCACACCCCCAACTAAGAGAGCCGCTGAATTTGGTCTCGGGCCCTGCGCACAACACCGCCAACCCCCGGCAATTCACTCGACCCACTCTGGCACAGTTAGTCTAGGGTAATATCTCTTACAAAAGCATGGAAAATTTCCCCAGGGGGTTTTTAGCAGCAAAGTATTTATGAAAAATGTGTTCAATTAAAAGTCTTTATTTTGTCATGGAATGAATTCAATGTACAAAAAATTACAAATATTAGCTCTGGTCTGCGACACAAATAACAACATATATCATCACCCATGGAAGACAATAAACCAAGGAGACCTGGATTTCCATTACATTGCAAGATTGTAATCCATATGAATACCCCGATGCATTTCGACCTTATCATTGCCGGTCTCTTCAGGGTTTTTTTTAATTCTAGGGAAATGTTTATAAAATTCTAGTTTAGAAAAAATATCAATAATATAATACAGTATACAAAACATCATCAGCATCGCACATTAACAAGAGTTATCACTGTTACGTCTCTACATATCTGGTAGTATATTTACCATTCCAGGGATGAAAAGCTGCAAATGTATCCCAGAGCCAGAATTGCCTCATGGCAGTTGCATTTGGTGGTCCCAAAATGTCCGCATGTGCCCTCCGCACCCTCCCATGAGCCCATAGTCCACAAGGCTTGCAAGGAGCCAAGCTCTTGGACCCCAAGAGGGAAGTGTGGGGCGAGGCCACTGGAGTCCTCTTCTACTCCTCCATGATGACATCACAGAGCTGGTGGATGTTAGAGACCTTGCGCTCCTCCGCCTTCCATTTGAGGATGCCCCACAGATGCTCAATAGGGTTTAGGTCTGGAGACATGCTTGGCTAGTCCATCACCTTTACCCTCAGCTTCTTTAGCAAGGCAGTGGTCATCTTGGAGGTGTGTTTAGGGTCGTTATGTTGGAATACTGGCCTGCGGCCAAGTCTCTGAAGGTAGGGGATCATGCTCTGCTTCAGTAGGTGAGACAGTACATGTTGGCATTCATAGTTCCCTCAAATATAAGCTGGTGGGCCACGGCAGTCTGTAGGCCTAACAACAGTAAAAAGTATATGGATTAAGCATGTGCTCGCTCACCCCTCCGGACACGATCCCAGTCCGGGACTTCCACCTGCTGTGTCTCCACACACAGTGTCTGCAGCGGTCGGGTCTCCGATCCAACAAAGGTTGAGGATAACAAAGTCAGATGCCACCCAGGCTCGCAGTAGGGTGGAAGGCTCTTTGGTAGCTTCGCAAGGCCCCAGGCTTCAGGCCTTGCACACCAGCAGATCCGCACAGGAGGACTTGTTCATCGAAGTCTCGTGTCCCAAAGAGAGCGAGTTTAGCCTCGCCCCTCCTTTTATAAACCCACCCATAAGTCTCTACGGTGGCAAACTGCACTCTGGGAGCCAAACGGGGTTCTGGGTAAGGTAGTCCAGAGAGTCTTAAAGGAGACCCCGCTACATCGGTCTCATCAGACCACAGGACATGGTTCCTGTAATCTTTGTCCCTAGTCTGCTTGTCCTCAGCAAACTGTTTGCAGGCTTTCTTGTGCAACATCTTTAAAAGAGGCTTCCTTCTGGGATGACAGCCATGCAGACCAACTTGATGCAGTGTGCGGCGTATGGTCTGAGCACTGACAGGCTGACCCCCCCACCCCTTCAACCTCTGCAGAAATGCTGGCAGCACTCATACATCTATTTCCCAAAGACAACCTCCTGGATATGACGCTGAGCACGTGCACTTAACTTCCTTGGTCAACCATGGCGAGGCCTGTTCTGAGTGGAACCTGTCCTGTTAAACCGCTGTATGGTCTTGGCCACCGTGCTACAGCTCAGTTTCAGGGTCATGGCAAACTTCTTTTAGCCTAGGCCATCTTTATGTAGAGCAACTATTCTTTTTTTCAGATCCTCAGAGAATTATTTGCCATGAGGTACCATGTTGAACTTCTAGTGACCAGTATAAGGCAGTGAGAGCGATAACAACAAATGTAACAAACCTGCTTCCTGTTCACACCTGAGACCTTGTAACACTAACGAGTCACATGACACCGGGGAGGGAAAATGGCTAATTGGGCCAAATTTGGACATTTTTACTTAGGGGTGTACTCACGTTTGTTACTAGCGGTTTAGACATTAATGGCTGCTTGAGTTATTTTGAGGGGGCAGAAAATTTACACTGTTATACAAGCTGTACACTCACTACTTTACATTGTAGCAAAGTGTAATTTCTTTAGTGTTGTCACATGAAAAGATATAATAAAATATTTACAAAAATGTGAGGGGTGTACTCACTTTTGTGAGATACTGTGTGTGTATATATGTAGCGGGGTATCGTTTTCACCCACAGACTACAGTTCCCAGCACGCTTTGAGGCACCCAGGGTGCATTTCCCCACGCAAGGACTGCTGGGGTGGATTTTAAAAGGGAGAGGCGGGCCCCAGTTCTTTCTCTTTGGACACCGCCCTCCCAGCAAGAGGATCTCTGCACTTACCTGCTGCGCGAGCAAGGCCTGAAGCCTGGGCCTTGCCTTAGATCCAAAGAGCCTTCCGCTCCACCGAGGAGCCTGCGAAGCATCCGATCCTGCTGTGAAGTGCCGTCATCAGGAGGACCGAAGACCCGGGCATCGTGGGCACTGTGAAGCAACTCACAGTAGCGGAGGTACCGGACAGGAATCGGTCCGGTCGGGTGAGAGAGCGCCAGCTCGGAACCACATCTTGTTACCTTTGTTGCCTTTTAACTTTATTCAGGCCCATCAGTGATTACAGTTACATTCTAGGGAGACTGTCTGCTGAACTGAGTTTATTAGTCTCTCCAGCTTTACAAAGTTAGCGGTCATCGCTACCCCATTGGATTACAGTTTGTTCTTTATGTGCACCACCGAGTTTTGCTAGCGAAGATTTCTTCAACAAAACTATACCCCAAGTTATAGTCAGGCCTGACTGGGTAGTATAGGACATTGCTGGGCACCATTTTCTTTCTTTGCTCACGAGGGAGGATAGCTGCAGCGGGGTTATTATACTGTCATTGCATTGCTGAATGTTATACCCTTTTGATGTGTACACCTATATTGCAGGGATCTGCATGAGACACTGTATACTAATTACCCTTTATACTTTTACCAATAGTAAAAAGTTATAGTTAAGTAATTTGGTTGTCAGTGTCAATTACTGCGCTAGGATATAAAGGGGTTTTGCCATACAACAGTATAGATATAGTACAGTTATACCCCCTTCCCCTTTCCTAACTGTGCCAAGAGAGGTTAGAGCCGATTGCCAGGGGTTGACAGCAGTGCACTACAAGGCCCAAAACAAACAAGCAGCCCTCTTAAACTGGGGGTATCGCTATACGTGGGGGTTCGGTTCCGGAATCCTTGTATATTGCACGCTGCAATCAAGCCGGTCTGAAGTACCAGCATGGACCCGTAGGCAGTGACACAATGGTGCGCAGAGGAGGCTGTGGATCCAGTCCGGGCGGTAGCTATTGAACTCCCGGGAGGGATCCAGCAAAAAGAAGAGGTAAAGCAGCTAATAATGTCAATATCCCCAAGATGGAAAGCATGGGCGGTGGATGTAAAGTCAGATACCTCGGGGGCATATGCACTAGTAGAATGGACAAGAGGAATCCCAGAAGAGTTTAAAGGGCAGAGTGTAAAGGACAAAAATTACAAAACGTATCGCTTAGTCCATACTGGGGCTGTAAAGAGAGGGTCTCCATGAACCTCCCCACCGTTATCTCCGTTACTCTTCTCCAAAATGGGAGGCAGTAGCGAGACGAGAGCTCCGGAATCACCTCTGACCGCCATAGGGCCGGAACTGCTGACTGCTTTGGGAGACTTTGCTTCCAAGTGCCAGAAAACCAGCACGGTACATGTGGAAGCCGGGTACCGGAAACTCCGGCTGTTTTCAGGAACACAACCTGTACCACCCGGGGAGGAAGACTTTGACACCTGGATTGAGCAGGCAATGCAGGCAGTAGAAGGTTGGGAAGTTCCAGAAGCGCAGAAGAAGCAGCGCATCAATGAAAGCTTGAAGGGTCCTGGCTGCTAAGGCTGTGAAAAATCTTAGGTGCAGCAATACTGTGTGTACAGCAATGGATTATCTGTCTATGTTGCAGGAGGAATTTGGCCAGCTGGAGAAGGTGTCGGAGCTGGTGTATCAATTTGAACATACCCTCCAGCAGCCGAGGGAGAAGTTGTCTGAGTATGTCCGGAGACTGAATAGAATGCTGTGCCAGATTGTACTGAGAAAGGGAATGCAGCCACAGGTCATAGACGCTGCCAGGATGAAGCAGATCCTGAGGGGAGCCTTGCGTTTCAGATTCAGTTTGGCTTCACCTGAAGACCTCTGACGGAGTCATGGCTCTGAGTTACCCAGACCTTGTGCGGATCATAAGGGACGAAGAGGCCTTGCTGAAGGATCAAGAGGGGGTTGAGAAGACCACCCCACCAGTTTCGGTGGGAGTCAGAATGGCAGTAGCTACCGAACGTGACTCAGAAGTAGAAACCTTGAAGTCTCAAATGGCCCAAGTACTGGATTTATTGACCTCTTTATTGGCCAAGGACTCAGGAGCCAAGGAGAAAGAAGAGCCCAAGAGGGAACCGGACCGAAATGTTCCCATTCCACTATCCCCAAAAATAAGGAAAGAAATTGTCTGCTTCAATTGTGGAGGAGCGGGCCACACTGGGAAAGTGTGCCCCAGTCCAAGGAAGAACCGAGGCACTCAATACCAGCAGGCGGAAAACTTCAGAGGGCCCCGGGGAAGGAGTCAGCCGGGCGCCCGCTACTTACAGAAAGCTCCAAGAAGATCCAAAAACAAGCAGAGCAAAAAGAGAAGGGAAACAATGCCCCTCCTAAAAAACCCCATACCGCCTGTCGGGAGTTGAAATTTGACAACCGGAAAAAGATCAATGCATACCAGGTCCAAAAAGGGTTGAGATCCAGAGAAAAGTGGAAGAAAAATAAGAAAATACCACTAGGAAAATCATGGAGTCCAAAGGAGAAAATACCTCCTAAGAAGTTCCCGGATAAATTAATTGGGCCCTCCCCTCTAGTCTCCGTTCAAGTGGAGGGAGTCTACGCTAAGGTACTCCTAGACACAGGAGCCTAAGTGACTCTTTTATACAGAGACTTTTAACAGAAGCATTTGAGTCACGTGCCTTTGCAGAAGCTGGAAGACCTGAAGATAGGGGGGATTGGCACTCGTAGCTTTCCCTACGACAGTTATGTCTCAATCAGACTGGCCTTTGACCCCTTTGTGACCGGGAAGGCCAAAGTTTTTGACACCCTGGCAGTAGTTTGCCCTCGCCCACCAGGAGCCAACACGATGTCCATGTTGATAGGGACCAACACTGACTTGGTCCGGAGACTGCTGACCCCGTTTGTGCAAGAGCGGAGTTCTCCCAAACAGAAGATTCACCCCATGCTGCAACAGGTCTACCAGAAGTTGATCCTGGAGCAAAAGGCCCCGGAAGAGGGGGTTGGAAGAGTCTGGAGACTGTCCAGAAGAGAGAAGATACTGCAGCCTGGTGAGGTGACCTGTCTTCAGGCTACGGTAAAACTCTCCTGGGAGAAGCCGGGTCCCTTTGTGGTCGTGGAGCCAGACCCCTTCAACACTCAAGGATTGGAAGTGATCCCTGAAGTGGTCCCGTTGAGGGCATTGAAGAAGGTAAAGGGCCAGATTCCAGTGAGCATCAGAAATGTCACTAATTCTCCTGTGAAGATCCCAGCCCGGGTACTGCTGGGCAGGGTGAATCCTGCTACCCCGGTGACCATGTCTGAACTGAAGACGGAGGGAGGAGAAGCCACCCTGGAGGAACTCTGTCTTGAAGATACCACCTTGCCACTGAAATGGAATTAGAGAGCCAAGGCTCAGCTGACTAGATGGAGAAGAATATTCTCAGAAGCTGAGTTTGACGTGGGATGTGAGAGGAGGGCCACCCATAAAATCCGTCTTCAAGAAGACAAACCCTTTCGAAGGAGGGTCCGACGAGGTCCACTGGCTGACTTGGAAGATTTGCATGAGCAGTTGACAGAGCTCAAGAGGACAGGGGTCATCCGAGAGTCCAGAAGTCCATATGCCTCCCCCATCGTGGTGGTAAGAAAAAAAAAACGGGTCGCTGAGACTCTGCATAGACTACAGGACTCTCAACAGGAGGACCATACCTGACCAGTCCACTACCCCCAGGATAGAAGATGCTTTGCAGAGTCTGTCTGGGGCCAAGTGGTTCAGTGTCATGGACCTGAAGAGTGGGTATTATCAAATCCCAATGCACTCTGAAGATAGAGAGAAGACGGCCTTTATCACCCCAGTGGGATTCTATGAATTTATTAGGATGCCTCAAGGCCTGTCGGGAGCCCCCGCTACTTTCCAGAGGTTGATGGAGAAGACCGTTGGAGACATGAATCTGATCGAAGTCCTGGTGTACCTAGATGATATCATTGTCTTCGGGAAGACTCTGGAGGAGCATGAAGAAATATTGGAGAAAGTCCTGAAGAGACTCAGTGAAGAGGGACTGAAACTCTCCAGGGAAAAATGCCAGTTCTACCAGACCTCGGTCCACTATCTGGGACACATAGTATCTGCAGAAGGAGTGTCTACAGATCCTGATAAACTGGATGCAGTCACCTCCTGGCCCAGACCAACTACAATGACTGAGCTCAGATCCTTCCTAGGCTTCTGCTCCTAATACCGTAGGTTTGTGGAAGGGTTTGCAAAAATTGCCAAACCCCTGAATGAGCTATTGAAGACGGAATGGGAGGAAGATGATACTAGCCCCAGGAAGCCTGGAGAGTCTGTGGAAGACCAGTGGACAGGGGAGTGCGAAGAAGCCTTCCAAATGTTAAAGAAGAGTCTTACCACTGCACCAGTCCTGGCCTATGCTGATCCCAAAAAGCCATATGAACTGCATGTAGATGCCAGCCATGATGGTCTAGGAGGGGTGCTATACCAAGAATATGAAGGACAGTTGCGCCCAGTTGCCTACGTTAGTAGAAGCCTGGCTCAGAGATTACCTGTATGGAGCTGACTTCACAGTAAAGACTGACAATAATCCACTCACCTATCTCTTCACCACGGCCAAGCTGGATGCCACTGGTCACTGTTGGTTAGCAGCCCTAGCCGGATTCAACTTCAGCCTGAAGTATAGGCCCGGAGCTGGAAACCGTGATGCAGACGCATTGTCCAGAAGAGCCCACGCACCCACCCACCATCCAGAAGATTGGACCCAGGTATCCCCGGATGGGGTATGGGCCTTGTGTCAAGGAGCACAACTTCGCCTCTGGAGCCCATCAGACAGCTGAAGCGCCGCCCGAGGCCGACATAGAGAGGTTCCCTGCATCTCCCCTGGGACGGGCCGCGGCTTCGGCCTAGCTCTCGGGCGCCATCTTGCTCCACCCGGTGGAGGCCCTCACGTAGCCAACTTGACAGGGACACAAGACAGGGTCACCGAGGCCGAGACATGCATTGGAGCGGCAGAGGACATCCTGCACCCCCTACGCCACACCACGGAGGACATGCAGCGCCAGATCCACCAGCTGCACGCGCACCAGGATGACATGGAGAACCGTTTAAGACGCTGCAACCTCCGGTTCATCGGTCTACCTGAAAAGGCTGAAGGTACCAACCCTGCGGAATTCTTGGAATCCCTCCTGATCCAACATTTTGGAAGAGAGGCCTTTTCTGTCATGTTTGCTGATGAAAGACTGCACCGCATCCCAGCTAAACCTCCACCTGCGGGAGCCCCCCCCCAGGACCTTTATCGTCAAGTTTCAGAGACAGGGATAAAGGGATTTTTATAACAGCTTACCTGTAAAATCCTTTTCTTGGAGTACATCACGGGACACAGAGCGACTTAGTCATTACTAATGGGTTATATAGTTTACCTTCAGGTGTTGGCACTGGCCAATTCCAAACCGGAAGTACCCTCCCCTATATAAGCCCCTCCCACCCGGGAGCACCTCAGTTTTGTAGCCAAGCAATAAGTGTCCCAAAAAGAGGGGTGGGAGCTCTGTGTCCCGTGATGTACTCCAAGAAAAGGATTTTACAGGTAAGCTGTTATAAAAATCCCTTTTTCTTTTTCGTACATCACGGGACACAGAGCGACTTAGTCATTACTAATGGGACGTCCCAAAGCAATGCCAAATGAGGGGGGGGGTACATAAGCTGGGCGCCATCAGGCATGAGGATCTTTTGCGGCCTGCAACACACTGCGCCCAAAGGCGACATCCTCCTGACTTCTAACGTCTACCTGATAGAATCTAGTAAACGTGTGTACCGAAGACCATGTTGCGGCCTTACATACTTGAGCCAGGGAGGCCTGGTGATGCACTGCCCATGAAGTTCCAACCGCTCTTGTGGAGTGCGCCCTAACTTTGAACGGAGGCGGTCTCTTTCTCAAGCCATAGGCTTGTATTATGACCTGTCGAATCCACTTGGCTAAAGTAGATTTTGATGCTGCCTGACCCCTTCTGGGGCCTTCCGGCAGAACAAACAAAGAATCCGTTCTGCGAATCTGAGCAGTGGCTTTTAGATAAGCTTTAACTGCTCTTACCACATCCAAAGAATGTAATAACTTTTCCTCTACTGAGCTAGGTTTGGGGAAAAAAGAAGGAAGAACCACATCTTGGTTCAAATGAAACCTCGATACCACCTTAGGAAGAAAGGCTGGATGAGGACGTAATACTACTCTGTCCTTATGGACAACCAGATATGGCTCCTTACAGGACATAGCTGCTAATTCCGACACTCTTTTAGCCGAACAAATGGCTACTAAGAAAACCAATTTCCTGGTGAGAAGAACCAAGGAAATGTGTTGTAATGGTTCAAACGGTTGTTCCTGTAGAACCGACAGAACCAGGTTTAAGTCCCAAGGACATATGGGAATACTAACCGGAGGGCTAATACGCATCACTCCTTGTATAAAGGCTTTGACTAGTGAATGCGAAGCCAAGGGCCTTTGAAAAAATATTGACAAGGCCGAAATCTGACCCTTGATAGTACTCAAGGCCAGCTTCCTATCTACAGCCCACTGTAGGAAGTCCAGAATCCTCCCTATCATGTACTTACGTGGATGCCATTTCTTGGTCTCACACCACGTAATGTACGCTTTCCAGATCCTATAATAGATCTGCCTGGATACCGGTTTCCTGGCATTGATCATGGTAGATACCACAGAATTAGAGAGCCCTCTCTTTTTCAGAATGTGGGCTTCAATAGCCAGGCCGTCAAACCTAGGGCTGGTAAGGAAGGGTGGTATATCGGTCCTTGCGACAGCAGGTCCGGACGAAGTGGGAGGGTCCAAGGACTCCTCACTGACATTTTTACAATCTCCGCGTACCATGCCCTTCGGGGCCACGCTGGAGCTACCAGAATCACTGGTTTCTTTTCTACCCTGATTCTGCGGAGTAATCGCGGTAACAATTGTGGCGGTGGGAATGCATATATCAGCTTGAACCGATCCCAAGGGAACACTAGGGCATCCGAGCCGCAAGCTAGGGGATCCCTTGTGCGAGACACAAACCTGTCCACCTTTGCGTTGAATCTGGATGCTAGCAGATCTACATCCGGTGTTCCCCACCGCTGGCATATTGCCTGGAAAACCTCGGGGTGAAGAGACCATTCCCCCGGGCATAATTGTTGGCGACTTAGAAAGTCCGCTCTCCAATTTTCCACTCCTGGGATGAAAACCGCAGATATGGCTGGGACATATCTTTCTGCCCACTCCAGGATGCAATTTGCTTCCTTCTGGGCTGCACGACTTTTGGTGCCACCCTGATGATTGATATATGCCACTGCCGTGGCATTGTCTGATTGAATTCTGACAGGGGACCCCTGGAGTTTGGATGTCCATGCTACTAGGGCATACCGGGCTGCTCGTATCTCTAAGAGATTGATGGGCAGGGCCTTTTCTGCTTCTGACCACCTGCCCTGGAGAGACCATTGCTCCAGCACTGCCCCCCAGCCGATGAGGCTGGCATCTGTAGTGACCACCTTCCAAGAAACCGGACTGAAGGGTTTCCCTCTTTCCAGATTCTGGGGCACCAACCACCAATGGAGGCTCTTGCGAACGGAAGGGGACAGGGACATTGGTAAGTCTAAAGCCTGAACTTTTTTGTTCCAGGCTGACAGTATGGCCCTTTGCAAATTCCTTGAATGGAATTGACCGTAGGGTACCGCTTCGAATGAAGCCACCATCTTTCCCAGCAGCCTCATGCAGAGACGTATGGATGGTTTTCTTTTTGTACCCACTAAGTGGGTCAAATTTCTTAAAGACGACACCTTCTCTGGAGGTAAGAAAATCTTTCTCTGATTTGAATCCAGCCTTAGCCCTAAGTATTCCAGACTTTTGACTGGTCTTAGAGCTGACTTGTCCCGGTTGATAATCCAACCGTGATATTCCAGATACTCGATTGTCTTGTGAATAGCTACTTCCAGCTTTTCCACTGAGTGGTCTATTAGTAGCAGGTCGTCTAGATATGCCATTATCGTTACACCCTGTGTTCTTAGATTGGCCAATAATGGGGCCAGAATTTTTGTGAACACTCGTGGTGCTGTGGCCAGACCGAAAGGTAAGGCTCTGAACTGAAAATGGCGCCCTTCTACTGCAAAGCGTAGAAATTTCTGATGGGCCGGAAAGATGGGAATATGCAGATAAGCATCCCTTATGTCGATCGAGGCTAGCCATTCCTGCCCTTGTAGGGCGGTGGCCACTGATCGGATCGACTCCATCCGAAAAGTCCTGATATTTAGGAACTTGTTTAGCCCTTTTAGATTTAATATGGGCCTCACGTCCCCATTTGGTTTGGGGACTGTGAAAAGGTTCGAGTAAAACCCGAATCCGCTTTCTTCCAGGGGAACCTTCATGATTACCCCTTGGAGCAATAGTTGTTCTAGTGCCAGAAGGAGGGATCCTCTCTTTTGGGGATCTCTTGGCCCATTTGACCTCATAAATTGGGCAGGAGGAGTGCCTTTTAACTCCAGCTTGTATCCCAGACTTACTGCGGAGAGCACCCATCTGTCTCTGATGGTGTCCCGCCAGGTCTCTGTGAACAACTGAAGTCTTCCCCCCACCCGATTGAGCGGGGGCAATACTTCATGCCTTAGGGGGAGGTTTTGTACCTCTCTTGATCCAGGGCTTCTTGTTACCCTGTGATTGTCCCTGATTTCTGCCCCCTGAATTTGACCGCGGAGGCCGTCGGAACTGCTTCACAGCCGATGTGCCCGGGACTGGAGAGGTAGGCCTCTTAAAAGAAGGACTTCTACCCTTGTTCTTAACCGGTAAGAGTGAACTTTTACCGGCAGAAATTTTCTGGATATATTTGTCCAGATCTTCTCCAAATAAGCGTTCTCCATGAAATGGGAAGCTAACCAGCAGTTTTTTACAGGGAGCTTCAGCAGACCAGTTTTTGAGCCACAGAAGCCTACGCATATGTACTATAGACAGCGTAAAGCGGGAGGCCTGTTGGATTGTATCCTTTATGGCGTCCACCGCAAAACACAAGGCTCTAGGCAGGTCAGCTAGGGCATGAGCCTGCTGATCTGGTAAGTCCCTTAAGACTTGTTTCAACTGATCTTTCACTGCTTGGCAGACTCCAATCGCTGCTACCGCAGGTTGTGTCACCATACTTGCTGTAGAGAAAACAGATTTTAGTAAAGACTCCAATTTTTTATCTATTGGGTCTTTGAACATTGGAACATTATCTACTGGACATGTCAGTGATTTGTTAACAGAAGAGATGGCTGCGTCCACTATAGGGACCCTCCATTTTCTTATGAACTTATCCTCCATGGGATAGATCACCGGAAATCTCTTGGGGGGAGCAAATATTTTATCAGGATGCTCCCAATCCTGGTAAATAAGCCCTTCTAATAAAGGGTGGATTGGGAAGGAACAGACCGCCTGGGGAGCTTTTAGCGACCCCAGCGAGGAAACCGTAGTGGATGGTGGTTCCGCCAGAGGCATTTTAAATGCTGATCGGACCATGTTAGTCAGAGACTGAACCCATAATCTTTCAGCCTGAGAAGCTGAGAAAGGTTCTTCCACTGTTGATTCCTCTATAAGTGAATCAACCTCATCCTGATCCCCTTCAGGTAGGTCGATCTCTGTGTGGGGCTGTTCCTCCACTAACAGGCACTCTGAAGGAGGAGACGGAGATCGGACGCGCTTTTCCTGTGACAGGGAAGCAGCGATCAATGCTGTTAATCTCTCTTCCAATCCTCCCAGAGTTGAGGATAAAACCTCCTCTGTTATATATACAGGAGCAGGTGGACTGGGGACAGCCGCAGCACCAGGCATTCCTGCGGGGTTTCTACGGCTACTGACCTCTGCATTCTCAGGGGAGATTGGTGCAGTGCAAGCATGCCCAATATCCTCAGAGCCCGATGGAGACCCCTTTGGCTTCCTGGAAGATCTATTTCCGGAGCGTCTGGACGACATATCCTTTAAGCACAAAGCTGAGGTATTCCCGTCGTCATACACCAATTTTTGCTGGTAATAGTCTAACACAGGTGCTGCTATATACCAGCTGGTGTCCACTAAAGTGCCTTTCTATGGGGATGCCTGCATCAACCGCCTCTGTGTGCCACTGTTTGTTGCTAGCTCTGTTTGCATGCAGCTGACACTTGTACTGTGTCTTTTAACCATGCTGGGACGCCCGCACATGCGCAGAAGCGCCGCGGCGCGCATCGAGCGTCATCCACCCGCCCCGCCCCTTTTTTTTTCATAGGAGGCGCGTGCACGCGCCCGCGCGCGCGCCCGTGCGCCAATGGCGCCCTTTTCGAAAACCAACAGAGGACTAGGAGCCAGGGCCCTTTTTGCCGGAGGGCCTGTGCGGTGGATGAACGCAGCAACAGGGCAGAGGAAGTGGATTCCCTCAGAGAAACTTACCAGCTGCCTGGATCTTTTGAGTTGAGAAAACCAAAGATCCACATTTACAAGAAAAATGGACTACAGCGGCCTCTAGTGGTTTAACACAGGTACCGCGGTCCCTGTTTTTTTTTTTTTTTCTTGACTACTATTAAAATTTTACATTTTCAGTAGTTATAGGCAAACACAGATATTTAGCGGGAATACCGTTAGGTAACAGACAGAAAGACAAATTAGGCTTGGGGGTCCCCCAATAGAACCAAGTTCCTGAGGGCCCCCACTTACCTGATCCCCGCCGCAGGACTTTGTTTGGTCCACAAAAGTCCAAACTTCACCTATCACGGCAGGCATTGTAATTAAACCTTCAGGGACCGGGTTCCCAAGGATTCCACTCCCCTGGACCTGTATAGCACCCTGCACAGACAGCGTCTTGGTCGTGGGTATGACCAGAGCTCTGGATCCCAGGGTCCAGCCCTCCTAAGAGAAGCATTACAGGCAAAACCCTGCTCTTCTGCTGCAAGGCCCGGGTACCGACCGTTTAGCTATGAAGCTTTTTTGGTGGGATCCGGAACAGCTTACTAAGGCCCAAAAGAACCTGTACGCAAGCCCAGTGAAAACACATGTTACTCTTTGGCCAACACCTTAGACACTGGCAAAAAACTGAGGTGCTCCCGGGTGGGAGGGGCTTATATAGGGGAGGGTACTTCCGGTTTGGAATTGGCCAGTGCCAACACCTGAAGGTAAACTATATAACCCATTAGTAATGACTAAGTCGCTCTGTGTCCCGTGATGTACGAAAAAGAAAAAATCCTTTGGTTGTCTAGAGAGAATGGCAACATGGCCCTGGGCAACGGCCATGTCGCATTGTTCCCTGACTTCTCGAATGAAGTCCAAAGAAAGCGTGCACAGTACCAGGATGTTAAACGGCGGCTCAGGGTGGCCCACCTTAAATACGCCATGTTGTTTCCGGCCAGATTGAAAGTGGAGGAGGGTGGCAGGGCCCTATTTTTTGAGGACCCGAAGGCAGCGGCACACTGGCTGGACCAACGTGGATGCCCGGATGGATGAACGGATACACGGCCTGTTACTGTGAGTACTGTTGCCATTGCCAGATGATGACGGCCCCCACTTTTCTTCTAAGTGTCCCCTCCGCTGTGGTGGGGTAATCATATCTCACCGTCTTTGTTTGTCTCGCACGAAAGCTCCCCCCATTTGATTATCCCCCCCCATCTTTCATAATCCGTGCATTACTTGACTTGTGTTTGGGGGTAGGGGACCCGACCTTTAAGCTCCCCTGGGGGTGAAGGACCTCAGCCTGATGAAAATCCTGGCCCCTCGGCCTGGAGCTGCATGGACCATAGAGATTAACACCCTATGCTTCCTACCGCCCCCACAGCACTTTCATGGAGATATAGTGGGACTAAGGCCCCCAAAAAAACTACAAGCACTTACCATATATGCAACATGTATGTTTAGATATGTAAAAAACAACTCAGCATGTATACTGCTAGTAAACTGTATAGTACTTTGCATGATGAACCTGGGACCCTATTTTTTTATGGAAATGATACCCTGCGGATCCGTGCACACAAAACATACCTCTAAACAATATGACAGATGTTAAATTCCTACTATGGAATGTGCGGGGAATGCGGGACAAAATCAAACGTACGGCTGTATTGGAATATCTAAAGGGTCAGAAGGCATATGTCATCGCCTTGGTAGAAACGCATGTCACGGGTCATTTACAGGCTGCCTTGAAGCGCCCCTGGGTGGGGTGGGCATACCATAGCACTCATACCAACATGTCTAGGGGGGTTACAGTGCTAGTAGCAAAATCCACTCCTTTTGAACTGGTGTCTGTGGTGTCGGATTGGCAGGGTAGATACCTCTTTATGCATGCCACTGTGGGGGGTACCCCTATATTGATTTTAGCTAGCTACATCCCCCCTCTGTACAGGTCAGATGTGGTGACGGAGGGTCTTGATTACATAGCACAGTACCCATCGCTATCAGTGGTATGGATGGGGGACTTCCAAAAAATACAATGACCCCGACACTAGACCGCCCAGTACAAGCTGACCCCGGACCGGGCGAACCATTACACACTAGACTATGCCGTACACTGACGGAGTTTGCCCTTGTTGACGCTTGGAGACATAATAACCCCACGACCAGAGCATACACCTGTCATTCAACAAGTCACAACACCATGTCCAGGATTGATTTTATTCTTGTCTCCAGGGCCCTGTTGCCCAAGGTAACGGGTTTGGGGGTTTAATTCCAGACGGTGTCTCTTCGAGCTGCCTCCCCAGCATGACAGTGGAGACTTAATCCCCATTGATTGTCGGTCCTCACGGACCATGATTCCATAGCTAGGGAACTGCTCTTCTTTTTTGATAGAGTTCAGGGGTCCTCTACTCTCAACTCACATTGGGATGACTTTAAAGCGCATGCTCGCAGGATATTATCCACCAGAATAAGTAGGCGTAAACGTGATTCTACCGCCATACTCCAATTAACTTCTGACAAACTTTGAGACCTAGAAGCCAAATACAATGCTAGCCCGACCCCTGAAAACCTTAGAGTCAAACTCCAGTCCCGTATGGTTACGCAAATGCTCACTGAGAAAGCTACACAGCTGGTATTCTTCAGCAGGCAGAGAGTATATGAGCAGGGGGAGAGAGCGGGGAGACTGCTGGCCTATTTGGCTCATTTGGATGATAAGCCTCCGGTGGTGGTCTCACTTAGTGACCCTGATGGACATAGGATTACAAACCCGAACCAGGTTGCAGATAAATTTCAGCAATTCTACAGTACCCTTTATAAAACCAAGGGTACATACACGATTAGGGAACTGCAGTTCTATTTGGCCATCATTCAGTTTCCTCGGCTTAGCCGAGAGCAGGTTAAGCTGCTAGACGCGCCAATTACGGCGCATGACATTGCTGAGGCGATTGCTCAGTTGGCTAATTCTAAAGCACCAGGACTAGATGGACTCCCTTTGGAATTTTATGCTACCTACTCCGATATACTAGTTCCCAAACTAAAGGCCCTGTATCAGTTTATCTTTGATATGAATGTTCTCCCTGAGTCTATGCAGGAAGCCCAAATAATAGTACTACCCAAACCTGGTAAGGACCCCCACTACCCTGAATCTTATCGGCCTATTTCTCTTCTGCAGGTTGATATTAAAATCCTGGCTAAAATACTAGCATCTCGGTTAAATGCTGTTATGTTGTCACTAATTCACATGGACCAAACAGGGTTTATGCCGGGGAAGAACACTGCCATGAACATTAGACGACTGTACATGAATATCCAGGCGCGACATGATAACTCAGGAACCAGGGTGGTGGTGGCGCTTTATACGGCCAAAGCCTTTGACTCAGTGGAATAGCCCTACCTGTGGGAATGTCTACATAATTATGGCTTTGGACCACATTACATAAAATGGGTGCAAATCCTATATCAGACTCCCAAGGTGCGGATTTTGGTCAATGGATGGCTGTCGGAGCAGTTTCCTCTGGAGAGGGGTACTCGTCAGGGGTGTCCCCTCTCCCCGTTGCTATATGCCTTGGCTGCTGAGCCACTGGCTATCACCATCAGAGCACACCCTGATATTCAGGGTTTGCGTCGAGGTCACTCAGTAGATAAGATAGGTCTGTACGTGGATGACACTATCCTATATCTAGCGGACCAGGACCATCACTGCAAACAGCGTTGCGAATCATTGAGCAAATAGGTGGTTATTCGGGCCTGCGCAATACTTGGGACAAGTCCCAAATTCTCCCCATAGATGTCTTTCCCCCACCTGTGGTGACCCCTTCACTGCCACTCTCCAGAGTATCCATGATTAGATACCTGGGAGTTGAGGTTACCAGGAGTCTGATAGACTACACGCCCTTGAATGTGGCATCGCTATTTGACACGATCAAGCTCAAAACACAGACGTGGGCTAGATTACCTTTAGGGGTGATGGGGCGCATAAATATTGTAAAAATTATTATATTGCCCAAACTTCTGTATATGGTATGGCATGCCCCTCTTTACAGGGCCAGCCCAAGACATTGTGCTGCCTGGGCCCAGGATCAAAATGCTGCCCCTCTCCTCCCTACCGCCCCCCCCCCCCAAAAAAATTAAATAATAATAATCACGCCCACCAAAAGGCCCCCACATTTATTATTTTATATTATGACAATAAAAAACAAAATTACATTTATTAGGAAGTCAGATTTCCACGTAATAGTGGTGGTGGGGTTCAGACAGAGGCAGCGGCGGTTGTGGTGAGGGGGGAGGGGAGGTTAGACACAGGCAGGGGGGTTAGACACAGGCAGGGGTGGTAGAGGAGATTAGACACAGGCAGGGGGGGTAGGGGAGGTTAGGCACAGGTAGGGGTGGTAGGGGGGATTAGACACAAGCAGGGGTGGTAGGGGAGGTTAGACACAGGCAGGGGTGGTAGGGAGTTTAGATACTGACAGGGGTGGTAGGGGGTTTAGACACAGGCAGGGGTGGTAGGGGAGGTTAGGCACGGGCAGGGGTGGTAAGGGGTTAGACACAGGCAGAGGTGGTAGGGGAGGTTAGACACAGGCAGAGGTGGTAGGGATGGTTAGACACAGGCAGGGGTGGTAGGGAGGTTAGACACAGGCAGGGGTGGTAGGGAGGTTAGACACAGGCAGGGGTGGTAGGGGGGATTAGACACAGGCAGGGGTGGTAGGGGGATTAGACACAGGCAGAGGTGGTAGGGAGGTTAGACACAGGCAGGGGTGGTAGGGGGATTAGACACAGGCAGGGGTGGTAGGGAGGTTAGACACAGGCAGGGGTGGTAGGGGGGGTTAGACACAGGCAGGGGTGGTAGGGGGATTAGACACAGGCAGGGGTGGTAGGGGGATTAGACACAGGCAGAGGTGGTAGGGGGATTAGACACAGGCAGAGGTGGTAGGGGAGGTTAGACACAGGCAGAGGTGGTAGGGGAGGTTAGACACAGGCAGAGGTGGTAGGGATGGTTACACACATGCAGGGGTGGTAGGGATGGTTAGACACAGGCAGGGGTGGTAGGGGAGGTTAGACACAGGCAGAGGTGGTAGGGATGGTTAGACACAGGCAGGGGTGGTAGGGGAGGTTAGACACAGGCAGGGGTGGTAGGGGGATTAGACACAGGCAGGGGTGGTAGGGGAATTAGACACAGGCAGGGGTGGTAGGGGGATTAGACACAGGCAGGGGTGGTAGGGGGGATTAGACACAGGCAGGGGTGGTAGGGGGGATTAGACACAGGCAGGGGTGGTAGGGGGATTAGACACAGGCAGGGGTGGTAGGGGGATTAGACACAGGAAGGGGTGGTAGGGGGATTAGACACAGGCAGGGGGGTTAGACACAGGCAGGGGTGGTAGGGGGATTAGACACAGGCAGGGGTGGTAGGGGGGGTTAGACACAGGCAGGGGGGGTTAGACACAGGCAGGGGTGGTAGGGAGATTAGACACAGGCAGGGGTGGTAGGGGAATTAGACACAGGCAGGGGTGGTAGGGGGATTAGACACAGGCAGGGGTGGTAGGGGGGATTAGACACAGGCAGGGGTGGTAGGGGGGATTAGACACAGGCAGGGGTGGTAGGGGGGATTAGACACAGGCAGGGGTGGTAGGGGGGATTAGACACAGGCAGGGGTGGTAGGGGGATTAGACACAGGCAGGGGTGGTAGGGGGATTAGACACAGGCAGGGGTGGTAGGGGGATTAGACATAGGCAGGGGTGGTAGGGGGGGTTAGACACAGGCAGGGGTGGTAGGGGGGGTTAGACACAGGCAGGGGTGGTAGGGGGATTAGACACAGGCAGGGGTGGTAGGGGGGGTTAGACACAGGCAGGGGTGGTAGGGGGATTAGACACAGGCAGGGGTGGTAGGGGGGGATTAGACACAGGCAGGGGTGGTAGGGGGGGTTAGACACAGGCAGGGGTGGTAGGGGGGATTAGACACAGGCAGGGGTGGTAGGGGGGGTTAGACACAGGCAGGGGTGGTAGGGGGGGGATTAGACACAGGCAGGGGTGGTAGGGGGGGTTAGACACAGGCAGGGGTGGTAGGGGGGGATTAGACACAGGCAGGGGTGGTAGGGGGATTAGACACAGGCAGGGGTGGTAGGGGGGGATTAGACACAGGCAGGGGTGGTAGGGGGGGTTAGACACAGGCAGGGGTGGTAGGGGGGGATTAGACACAGGCAGGGGTGGTAGGGGGGGTTAGACCCAGGCAGGGGTGGTAGGGGAGGTTAGAAACAGGCAGGGGTGGTAGGGGAGGTTAGACACAGGCAGAGGTGGTAGGGATGGTTAGACACAGGCAGGGGTGGTAGGGAGGTTAGACACAGGCAGGGGTGGTAGGGAGGTTAGACACAGGCAGGGGTGGTAGGGGGGATTAGACACAGGCAGGGGTGGTAGGGGGATTAGACACAGGCAGAGGTGGTAGGGAGGTTAGACACAGGCAGGGGTGGTAGGGGGATTAGACACAGGCAGGGGTGGTAGGGAGGTTAGACACAGGCAGGGGTGGTAGGGAGGTTAGACACAGGCAGGGGTGGTAGGGGGATTAGACACAGGCAGGGGTGGTAGGGGGATTAGACACAGGCAGAGGTGGTAGGGGGATTAGACACAGGCAGAGGTGGTAGGGGAGGTTAGACACAGGCAGAGGTGGTAGGGGAGGTTAGACACAGGCAGAGGTGGTAGGGATGGTTACACACATGCAGGGGTGGTAGGGATGGTTAGACACAGGCAGGGGTGGTAGGGGAGGTTAGACACAGGCAGAGGTGGTAGGGATGGTTAGACACAGGCAGGGGTGGTAGGGGAGGTTAGACACAGGCAGGGGTGGTAGGGGGATTAGACACAGGCAGGGGTGGTAGGGGAATTAGACACAGGCAGGGGTGGTAGGGGGATTAGACACAGGCAGGGGTGGTAGGGGGGATTAGACACAGGCAGGGGTGGTAGGGGGGATTAGACACAGGCAGGGGTGGTAGGGGGATTAGACACAGGCAGGGGTGGTAGGGGGATTAGACACAGGAAGGGGTGGTAGGGGGATTAGACACAGGCAGGGGGGTTAGACACAGGCAGGGGTGGTAGGGGGATTAGACACAGGCAGGGGTGGTAGGGGGGATTAGACACAGGCAGGGGTGGTAGGGGGGGTTAGACACAGGCAGGGGGGTTAGACACAGGCAGGGGTGGTAGGGAGATTAGACACAGGCAGGGGTGGTAGGGGAATTAGACACAGGCAGGGGTGGTAGGGGGATTAGACACAGGCAGGGGTGGTAGGGGGGATTAGACACAGGCAGGGGTGGTAGGGGGGATTAGACACAGGCAGGGGTGGTAGGGGGGATTAGACACAGGCAGGGGTGGTAGGGGGGATTAGACACAGGCAGGGGTGGTAGGGGGATTAGACACAGGCAGGGGTGGTAGGGGGATTAGACACAGGCAGGGGTGGTAGGGGGATTAGACACAGGCAGGGGTGGTAGGGGGGGTTAGACACAGGCAGGGGTGGTAGGGGGGGTTAGACACAGGCAGGGGTGGTAGGGGGATTAGACACAGGCAGGGGTGGTAGGGGGGGTTAGACACAGGCAGGGGTGGTAGGGGGATTAGACACAGGCAGGGGTGGTAGGGGGGATTAGACACAGGCAGGGGTGGTAGGGGGGGTTAGACACAGGCAGGGGTGGTAGGGGGGATTAGACACAGGCAGGGGTGGTAGGGGGGGTTAGACACAGGCAGGGGTGGTAGGGGGGGATTAGACACAGGCAGGGGTGGTAGGGGGGGTTAGACACAGGCAGGGGTGGTAGGGGGGGATTAGACACAGGCAGGGGTGGTAGGGGGATTAGACACAGGCAGGGGTGGTAGGGGGGATTAGACACAGGCAGGGGTGGTAGGGGGGGTTAGACACAGGCAGGGGTGGTAGGGGGGGATTAGACACAGGCAGGGGTGGTAGGGGGGGTTAGACCCAGGCAGGGGTGGTAGGGGAGGTTAGAAACAGGCAGGGGTGGTGGAGATAGGATTAGTGACACTTACTTTCTCTCAGTGTTCGCCGCGCCTATAGCGATCCCTCTTCCATCATGGGGTCTCTGCTCAGCCGAAAGCTCCTCCCCCTTTACGCTGTTGTTCGTCAGCTGACTTTCTCGTCAGCAGCATGGGGGGGGGGAGCCGTGGAGAGGATGGGCGGGCGGCCAGCTGTGTGGTTATGGCAGCGAATGGTCTGCCAATACTTCTAATAGCAGCGGCGCTGGGCCATCCACATAGTGGGATGAAGAGCGGAGCGGGTGGGCGTAGCGGAGCCCGATTGGGCGGGATTACTGTATTTATGGGCGTCAATGTGCCGCCCCTCAGAATCTGCCGCCTGGGACAATGGTCCCATCGGGTCCCATGGTAGGGCCGGCCCTGCCTCTTTACATTCCCTTAAAAATATTTAAACAAATGGAAGCTATTCTGAATTCATCTGTTTGGGGGACTGGCAGACACAAACTAGCTTGGCACATTTTAAAGAACCCGACGGACATGGGCGGTGCTTTCCTCCCAGACCTTCATGAATACTATTTGGCCTCACAGCTCTCTCACCTATACCACTTTAATACCTCGGAACTCCAGCGCTATAGGTCTTAGGTTTGTGATAAACTCGGGCACCCGACGCACACACCCCTACAGGCCATCCTCCGCGGGAAACAACCGAATAAGCAGGCATTAAGGCACAACACAGGGATGTTACTACATCACCAGCGGATATGGGAAATATCCCTTAAAAAACTAAATGTTGGGAAGTTTTATTCTCATACCCCATTGTGGCTACAGCCATATGCTGGAACTGGCGGAGATTCCCGACTTGGTGGTCTGGGCTAGGTATGACATAATATACTTATACCAAGTCCTATCAAACCCTGGGTTCAAACAGTTTCAGGCACTTAGAGAGGAATTTTCGCTCCCACAGCACTTAGCCTTTAAATACCTGCAACTCCGTCATGCACTCAGAACCCAGCTGCCGTCTCTGGATGTAGAGACGGAACCCCCACCGGTGCTGGGTATTGTTTTGGGGAGTGACCCCTCCAAGCTTATTTCGCACCTGTACTGTACTATCAGACGTCGGAGTACGGTAGCCGTTTCTCAAAAGGCCGAAAAATGTTATCGCATTTCACTATATGAAACTGTATTTTTATTGACGTATGTGCTTGACTGTCATGTAATATGTGATTTATATTAATAAAGTTGGTTTTTCCAAAAATAAAATAAAAAAGGAGCACAACTTCAAGTTAGTGGTTGGTCAAGGGCTGAAGAGATCGGTGTTTCAGTGGTGGGGGTGCCTAAATGTTACTGCAATGTGACCCAAGTTGGAGAGGATGACCTGCCAAAGCTGTCCAAAAAGGAGAGACCAGTTGGAAGATCCCTGGGGAGGATTAGCATTGAAGGCATTGGAAGACCAGGATCCAGGCAGACTTCTGAAGGACCCCTCAAAAGTGGCCCGATTGGCTCACAAAGAATGGGACAAGCTACAGGTACATAAAGGGGTGGTCTACCGAAGGGGCCCCTCTAATGACCTGGAAGAGAAGTGGCAGCTGTTTCTGCCGGAGAAATACAGAACTGTTTTGGCTGCCTTACATGATAATCCTGGCCACTTGGGGGCCGAACGAACATTCCAGCTTGTAAGGGATAGGTTCTATTGGCCTTGTATGCGGGCTGAAGTGGAGGAGTACTGTCACTCCTGTGCTCGTTGTATCCAAAGGAAGACATTGCCACGTCAAGCTCCCCCAATGGGCCATCTGCATTGTCAGGGACCCTTGGACTTGGTGTGCATTGACTTTCTCTGTCTAGAACCTGACTTAAGTGGACAAGGAAATGTTCTGGTGATAACCGACCATTTCACCCGTTATGCTCAGGCCTATCCAGCCAAAGACCAGAAGGCCTCCACTGTAGCCAAAATCTTAGTGGAGAAATACTTTGTGCATTATGGGCTGCCACAGCGCCTGCACTCAGGCCAAGGGAGAGATTTTGAGAGTCGGTTAATCAAGAAATTGCTGGACTCTTTGGGTATCAAAAAAACCCGTACCACCCCTTATCACCCTCAGGGCGATGCACAGCCGGAGAGATTCAACAGGACTCTGTTAAATATGTTGGGGACTCTGAGTAGCGAGCAGAAGCAGCATTGGAGCAAGCACATAGTAGCAATAGTGCATGCTTACAACAGTACCACTAGTGATGCCACAGGGTACTCTCCATACCACCTAATGTTTGGCAGGGAAGCAAGACTGCCTGTGGATCTGGCATTCGGCGTATCAACGGATCACACTTCATCCACCTCACATAAGGGATATGTGGATAGACTGAGGAAGAGTTTGAAGCTAGCTTTTGAACAGGCCCAAGTGGCATCAGAGCAAAGAGGAGCCCAGAACAAGAGGAACTTTGACCTCAAAGTTCGAATCCAGGACTTGCAGCCAGTAGACAGAGTGCTGTTGCGAAACCTAGGAGTTCCAGGGAAGCATAAACTAGGAGACAGATGGAGACCTGAACCATATGTGATCTGTAAGAAGTTACCAGACCTACCGGTATATCCGCTAAAGCCAGAAGGGAAGATAGGGCTGCTGAAGACATGGCACAGAAACCACTTACTTCCACTTTCAGAAGCGGTTCGGATACCTCCTGTAGAAGATTCCCCTGGACCATCCTCAAGCTTGGATACACCTAGGCCCAACACTTGGTTTCAGGTATCTCAGTCTGGAGAAATGGATGTCTCTGATCAGAGCGAAGAAGAGCTTGGATGGTTGTGGCCCTCTTAGGCCCCTGGGCCTATGTCTATAGATCTTCCACCCTCTGAAGGTACTGTGGATAGTACATTGAATGTGGAAGCCACTGAGTTTGTTCCGTCCAGCCCTCTGTCCGAGGGGTGGGAAGATGCCTTATGGTCACCTTCTGCTGATCATCAAGAGGACTCTCAGCACCTTCCTGCACCTGATTTGGATGCTCCGGAAGTATTGGAACCCAATACACCTACTCCAGAAGAAGAGCCTGTGGTGGATGAGACAGTCACTCCGAAAGACTACTGCTAGAAGGACAATACCAACACCTGGTCCCTCCACTGTGTATTTGGTGGAGGGCAACCCCAGCTCACTTTCTGGCACAGTTAGGCAGGTCAACCCCATTGATGTGACCTGTGGGCAAGACAAACCCCCTTCCCCGTTTTGGTGGGAGTTTCCTCTGCCAACTTCTCTAGCAGCCCTCAATGAATTTGTATTTTCTTACTGTTGATACTGTCTTTGGGGACCAAAGATTCTAAGTGGGGGGAGTGTGTAGCGGGATATAATTTTCCCCCACAGACTACAGTTCCCAGCACGCTTTGAGGCACCCAGGGTGCATTTCCCCACGCAAGGACTGCTGGGGTGGACTTTAAAAGGGAGAGGCGGGCCCCAGTTCTTTCTCTTTGGACACCGCCCTCCCAGCAAGAGGATCCCTGCACTTACCTGCTGCGCGAGCAAGGCCTGAAGCCTGGGCCTTGCCTTAGATCCAAAGAGCCTTCCACTCCACCGAGGAGCCTGCGGAGCGTTCGATCCTGCTGTGAAGTGCCGTCATCAGGAGGACCGAAGACCCGGGCATCGTGGGCACTGTGAAGCGACTCACAGTTGCGGAGGTACCGGACAGGAATTGGTCCATTTGGGTGAGAGAGCGCCAGCTCGGAACCACATCTTGTTACCTTTGTTGCCTATTAACTTTATTCAGGCCCATCAGTGATTACAGTTACATTCTAGGGAGACTGTCTGCTGAACTGAGTTTATTAGTCTCTCCAGCTTTACAAAGTTAGCGGTCATCGCTACCCCATTGGATTACAGTTTGTTCTTTATGTGCACCACCGAGTTTTGCTAGCGAAGATTTCTTCAACAAAACTATACCCCAAGTTATAGTCAGGCCTGACTGGGTAGTATAGGACATTGCTGGGCGCCATTTTTTTTCTTTGCTCACGAGGGAGGATAGCTGCAGCGGGGTTATTATACTGTCATTGCATTGCTGAATGTTATACCCTTTTGATGTGTACACCTATATTGCAGGGATCTGCATGAGACACTGTATACTAATTACCCTTTATACTTTCACCAATAGTAAAAAGTTTTATAGTGAAGTAATTTGGTTGTCAGTGTCAATTACTGCGCTGGGATATAAAGGGGTTGTGCCATATAACAGTATAGATATAGTACAGTTATACCACCCTTCCCCTTTCCTAACTGTGCCACGAGAGGTTAGAGACAATTGCCAGGGGTTGACAGCGGTGCACTACAAGGCCCAAAACAAACAAGCAGCCGTCTTAAACTGGGGGTATCGCTATATATATATATTTATATACACACACACATACATCTTTGCCCTGCGACTTGAAGTCCGACTTCAATTACCAGGGATCCGACTTTTATCCCCAAATAATTAAAACTCCACACCAATTTTTTTTTTTTTTTTAAATGGCATGTGTTCCCCCTCCAAGAGCATACCAGATCCTTTGGTCTGGTATGGATTTTAAGGGGAACCCAAAATGGCGTGGGGTCCCCCCCCAAATCCATATCAGACCCTTATCCGAGCACGCAGACAAAATATGCACTGTCACTGTACTAGTGACACTGGCTGGGAAGGGGATAACATCTAGGGCAGTCAAAGGGTTAAATGTGTGCCTATCAAATGTCTTCTTACTGTGGGGGAGGTGCTTTTACTAAGGGAAGGCATAGATCCCTGTACCTGCTTTGCAGGAACACAGGATCAATGTTTTCCATACTGACAGAACGGCGATCTGCCTTGTTTACATAGCCAGACCACTGTTCTGCCTATGTACATAACGATCAGCGTGTACCGGTAGACATCGAGTCCGCCAGAGCCACTGATTGGCTCCCATACCCAGAAATGCAGGATCACGTATATACGTGATCCTGAGCAGCGCGAACGCCCTGTAGCAGTAAATATGCTATCAGGTGATCAGCAACTGGTTAACATCATCAGCACTATGATAATTCACAGGCAGCAGGCACAGTATTATGGCTCTGGCTGGCTCTGTCACAGTGTGTCACATAACATGGCTGCTGATCCAATAAGTGCCTGCTGCCTGTGAGTTATGATACCATCCATTATGCCAGAGAAACAGACAAAGTGCCATGTAGTCTATTCACAGACACCCCCAAAGCACATGTGTGTTGAAGCCTTGAAGGCGCTGGCAGCCCCATTATCGGATCCTCTTCCCCTCTGTTCCTGCTGCTGGACACCGTCAGCTAAACTCAGCTGCCTCTCTCCGTTGCCGCCGCCTCACAGTCTCTCAAGTCTTACACTCCGGGACCCGGCTACTACTGGGTGGGGAGAGGAGGAAGATCACTCCACCAGGGAAGGCAAAGAGATAAACAGGCAGGCGGCTGGCCGGGAATTAAGCCAAACAGAAGAACATGCAAGAGGAGCTGCATGGGCATGAGCCCGAAACTGAAGAAATATTCCCTCCCTTTTCTTGTTTTCATCGGACAAAAGTTGGGTCTGCAAACGGACAAACTTTTGCCCAACAAAAGTCCGATGGAGCAAGGTCCGACCGTGTGTACAGAAAAACATCGGACTTTTGTTCCGATGGACAAAACAACTAATGTCAAAATCAACCAACAATAGCAGAAGTTGACCAAAGGGTGGCGGTAAAGAGCAGAAAAGAGCAGAAAAACCACGTGATGTTGCAAAAAGTTTTGGGAAAGTTTGCAGAAAAGTCCGAGCGTGTGTATGCTATGGGTGTTCCCGACCAACTCCGTTCGGACAAAAAAACACGGAAAAGTCCGATGGAAGTCCGACCGTGTGTATGGGGCTTAAGATAAATTAGATAGATGTACCCAAATACATAACGCGTATATCCAATGTTCCCAGTACATGAAGAGCACAGAAGATTCCTAAGTTATGAGGACAGGAAAGTATCAGAAGGTTTGGCTTCCTCTCGTTATAGTATAGGAAATGCAGTGGCCTATCCTCTGATGAGATATGAACCATAGGACAACCTTGGTGCCTGTATGTGTGATCTCATGCTAACAACCCCCTTTTCATAAGGACCTTCAGGTCTCAACCTTTCTCTAGGGTCACATTCCTAGTTTCCTTTATGAGATCTTTCCTCATACATTTTCTTTTATTCCTACACCCACTTCCAGCCTTTTGTCACTTTGCCCTTTTCCTTTTCCTCAGGAACTCTGTGCTTATAGCAACCAGCAATGTAAACTTGCCTTCAAACCACTAAAGCGGAGTTCCAGTCCCCCAAACACTTTTTTTTTAAAAAGACTCCTCTGTACTTGTCTAAACATATACATTAACATTAAGAGGCAAATGTATCTTTATTGTTTTTACATGAGAAAAAAACAAAGTAATACATTGCTAAAGATGCATCCAAGCAGCAAACTTTTGATAACAATAACATGGCCTAGGTAAGCATAGACAATAACATGGTGTTTATCAAGGAAAAGGTAGGCATGAATATTAGATCGTAAGTGCGTAAAATACATCCATGTGGAGAGGAGTAGAGGGAAGAACGCAGTGGCGGTGCATCCATTAGGGGCGCTCGAGCGCCGCCCCCTCTCTCCAGCCACCCCCTCTGTGTACTATGGATAGATTCATGCATTGCATGAATCTATCCACAGCCGCTGTAGCCAACTCCATTCAGGCGACCGGACCCTTAACGGGCAACGGGCGCCTGCATTACATAGGCTCTAATAGGCTTCAAAAAAGGTACACTGTGAGCGCAAAACAATTGGGCTCACAGTGCACCCAGGTGTGTTAGCAAAACAAATGAATATTTGCTTTGCTAACACAGAACCACCTCTCAGCCAATCAGGCGGGCCGTATGTAATACCGGGCACCTTATTAGCTGAAGGTAGATGTGATCTCATTGGCCGCCTAGCAAAACAGGAAGAAGACACGCACGGAGGACGCATGAAGGACACGGAGCCATCACCGCGCCACCTGTCCCACAGCTTGCCGCCTGACCCGCTGCCTGACCCACCAACACGATGCGGTAAGTGCCGTGCAGACAGCCGGCAGGCGGACGGGGGGACACAAAGGCTCCAATTGATTTAGCACAGTTGGCTGCATTTGCGGGGCACAGTGGCTGCATATTATGGGCACAGAGGCTGCAATTGATGGGGCACAGTTGGCTGCATTTGATGAGCACAGAGGCTGCATTTGATGAGCACAGAGGCTGCATATGATGGGCACAGTTGGCTGCATATGATGGGCACAGTTGGCTGCATATGATGGGCACAGTGAGGCTGCAATTGATGGGCACAGTGAGGCTGCAATTGATGGGCACAGTGAGGCTGCAATTGATGGGCACAGTGAGGCTGCAATTGATGAGCAGAGTGAGGCTGCAATTGATGGGCACAGTGAGGCTGCAATTGATGGCACAGTTAGGCTGCAATTGATGTTTTTGTTTTAGTATTTTTCAGAAATTTTCGGTTCGTTTGCGCCCCCCCCCCCCCAAAAAAAAAAAAGAAGAGGGAAAGATGTAGGCCCAGAGAGGAAGAAGCAAAGAAATCTTGAGCAACCCCTGTGGCCCAAGGGGAACGAAGAGAATGGGGGAAAAAAAATACCATAACTGTGAGGACACGTGGTAATGGCAATTATAACATATCTTTAAGGGTGGCAGAGGCAGAGAAGTCAAGCCATACATATCATAGGATTTTATACTTTCAAACTTGTCCTCCATCTGCATGATATCATTGACAGTAGAAACCCATAAGGACAAGGAAGGGGGTGTATCTGTTCTTCAAAACAAGGGTATTAGCCGCCTCGCTGCGGAAAAAAAAGAAGCATAGTAAACTTTGTTTTTGGAATGCCTTTGAATCCAGGAGCATAGACGAAAGTGGCACCTCTGGAGTGGGTCATAGGGATTCATTATACATTTTATTATAAATAGTGAAATTTTGTGACCAAAAGGGATAAATTCATATTTAGAACATGTCATATGAGTGGTCATTTTAGTTGATGTTAAAATATTTGATTACTAACCTGATCTCCGAAGCAGGCAGGTTCCATGTTAGCTGTGGGCATCTAAAGCCCTCTTCTCTTCATTTCCAGGATTTCGGTGCAGCTGGCTACCCAGCATGCACCTCTCGATCCTGTGCCTGCACAGACTGGTCCCAAGCAGATATGCTCTATTTCCTCCCGGCAGATGCAGTTCTTAGAAAATGGCGCCTAAGTCTGGAAATACTGCGAGATTTCGTCACTAGGCGATTCGCAAGGACTGCTGGGATACATAATGCTGCTATCCCAGGAGCCCTTGCGAATCGCCTAGTGACGTAATCGCCTAGGCAGTCACAGCCGGAAGTGCCGCTGAAAAAATAAGAAATTAGGTATTTACTTACAAAAAACAAAAAAACTTGCCATTGGTAAAAGCATTCTCAATGCTTTTACCATACATAACAGCAATAAAAAATGGGTGGAACTTCGCTTTACGTACAACCAACAGTTCAGATAAACTAACACCACATAAATAAATAAATAAATAAAAGTGAACAAATTTACCGTAAGTAAAATGTGTATCATTAAATAATACTGATTGTTTTAATTGGAACCCGTAAGTCTATGATTCTAAGCAGTGAATGGCTTTGAAAGTTCGCTTTCTTTTCTCATGATACTTTATTTTGTCTTACTTTACCCTGTTTTAATGTATGGATAACAATGCTCTACGTATGGAAATGCTGTACACACTGCCAATATTTATTTTTTTGATGTGCATTGTTTGTTATCAAACTTCCTTTGCTTTCTTATTTTTGGTTGTATAATTTAAACATAATCTTCAACAAAATTTTTTGATAATAAATAAAAAATAAATACATAAAATAAATAAATAAATAATACTTATAAAAAACATAAAGCGATATGTGCTCAAAAGTGTCCTTAGTGGATCTTCCCCCTCCGCTTTACACCTTTACCAACAAAAAAAAAATGTAAGTAATACTAAACATACACGGTTTAGATTACATTGTCCCTTCTATTTCTGTATATGGATAATGACACTGTAATTATTTTAATAAAAAAAAAAATCTAAGTATCTTTTTCCTAAACGATATACAGCTGTCACATGACCCAGATCTTTCCCAGCCTGTCTGCAGGGAAAAATAAGCAGGAGTAGCTTCTAGTCCTCTGCTGCTGGTCACATGTTCAAAATACAGCCTTTGAAATACAGAGTAAAAATACTATATCATGGTATAGTAATTAATAAATAGAGATGAATACTATGTTGTGTATGATGTCCATGGAATGTACTCATTTGTTTTCTGTTTCAAATAAAATAAAAAGATAAATTTGAAAAAATAAATTATTAAAATAATAAACTGTTTTAAATTGTCATACAAATATACACTATATTACCAAAAGTATTGGGACACCTGCCTTTACACGCCCATGAAATTTAATGGCATCACAGTCTTAGTCCGTAGGGTTCAATATTGCGTTTGTCCACCCTTTGTAGCTATAATAGCCACCCCAAACTCACTCATCAATGTTTTTATGGACCTTGCTTTGTGCACTGGTTCAAATTATTTGGTGGAGGAGGGATTTTGGTGTAGGGTTGTTTTTCAGGGGTTGGGCTTGGCCCCTTAGTTCCAGTGAAGGGAACTGTTAAGGCATGCATACACATTTTGGACAATTTCATGCCCCCAACTTTGTGGGAACAGTTTGGGGATGGCCCCTTTTTGTTCCAACATGACTGCGCACCAGTGCACAAAGCAAGGTCCATAAAGACATGGATGAGCAAGTTTGGGGTGGAGGAACTTGACTGGCCTGACCTCAACCCTTTTGGGATGAATTAGAGCGGAGACTGCGAGACAGACTTTCCCGTCCAACATCAGTGCCTGGCCTCACAAATGCGCTTCTGGAAGAATGGCCAAACATTCCCATAGACACACTCCTAAACATTGTGGACAGCCTTCCCAGAAGAGTTGAATCTGTTATAGCTGCAAGAGAAGGGGACTCAACTCAATATTGAACCCTACGGACTAAGACTGGGATGCAATTAAAGTTCATGTGCATGTAAAGGCAAGTGTCCCAATACTTTTGAAAATATAGTTGTAGCGATACCTTCAACTAAGAGGGCCGCAGATTTAGTTTGGGCCCTGAAGACAGCTAAGCCAACCCCCGGCAATATACTCGACCGCCTACTGGCACAGTTAGTTATGACAGCAATATAATTCTTATACCGTATGATTAACTCAGACACCAAGGCAATAATGAAAGGGGTATCTAATTTACTTTTAGATTCGTGGTAAAAGGTTAACAGTGGTAACACTTCACATAAAATAGGTTGCAGAGCCCTGCAGCAATAAACATACTTATACACTAATGGAATAGTGGGCGACCGTTAACTAGGGGCCCTGTGGTGCAGCAACTAAATGAACTAACTAGCTGGCCAGGCCTGGCTCAGATATCTAAAACTCAGTCTATAGGGGATGATGGTTTCTTCACCGGCAAGTCTTTAAAGGTGGTGCACATAACAGAATAACATTTGTAATCCAGTGGGAAGATTGTAATAGAATAACACGTTACTGAAGAACCTCTGAGTTCAGCTCTGCTATGGATCTCCAGTGAGAGTATCAGATATAAACTTGTGGGCCACGGCAGTCTATAGGCACATCAGCAACAAACAGTATATGGTCTGAGCATACGCTCGCTCACCCCTCCGGACGCGATCCCAGTCCGGGAACTTCCACCGACTGTGTCCTCACACACAGTGTCTCCAGCGATCGGGTCCCCGATCCAACCAAGGCTGTAGATAAGCGAAGTCAGATGCCACCCAGGCTCGCAGTGGGGTGGAAGGCTCTTTGGTGCTGCGCAAGGCCTCAGGCTTCAGGCCTTGCACTCCGGCACATCCGAACAGGAGGATCAGTCACTGAAGTCTCGTGTCCCAAAGAGGCCGAGCCCAGCCTCGCCTCCTCCTTTTATAACCCCTCCCATGAGTCTCTGGGGTGGAAACATGCCAAAAGGGATTCTGGGCAAGGTAGTCCCGGGAGTCTTAAAGGGGACCCCGCTACACACTCCCCCCACTTGAATTCTTTGGTCCCCAAAGAAACTTTAGCATACACTGCGTACAACCCCAGACAACATTGCATACGAGGTTGGCATAGGGAATTCCCACCAAAACCCAGGGGTTAGATTCCCTTGCCCACAGGTCACACTATCCTGAGTGGCCTGCCTAACTGTGCCAGAGAGTGAGTGGGGGTTGCCCTCTACCAAATGTACAGTGGAGGGGTCCGGATTCTCTACACTCCTCCTAGCAGTGACCACAGAATCTTCTGAGCTCTTCCCCATTTGTGGGTAGGTCAACTTTCTGGGAGGCCTTATGACTCTGCGAGCCCTTTGTTCCCTTGGGGTTTCTGGCTCTGGCGCCACAGGCTCTTCTTCTGTAACAGGCTCAGGCAACACGACAGGCTCTGTAACATCTGCTTCAGGAGCCGAGGGATACATAGAGTCTCTAGGGTCCTGTTCAGGGTAAACATCACAGGCATCTTCCCAGTAATCCGGTGAAGGACTAGATGGGATGAATTCAGCGGCTTCTGCATTCAGTTGTCCATCTATAGTGTCTTCAGTAGTTGGAAGATCTATAGCAGAAGTTCCTTGAGTTGGAGAAGGCCACAGCCAGTCAAGCTCTCTCTTCATCTCCACTGAGTTCAGAAGCTTCTGTATCTTCAGTCTGAGAGGTCTGGGACCGAGTGTTTGGCCTGGGGGTATCCAAAACAGAGACTGGTTCAGGGGAGTCCCTCACTGGAGGTATCCTGACCGCTTCAGCAAGTGGGAGCAGGTGGTTTCGATGCCACGTCTTCAGTGGGCCTACCTTTCCTTCTGGCTTCAACTTGTAGACAGGTAGGCCCAGCAGCTTCCTACAGATGACATAGGATTCAGATCTCCATCTGTCTGCAAGTTTGTGTTTTCCAGGGACCCCCAGATTGCGTAGCAGTACTCGGACCCCGGGCTGCAGGTCTTGTACCCGGACCTTCAAGTCGAAGTTTCTTTTGTTTCGGGCTCCCCTTTGATCTGAGGCCGCTTGAGCTTGTTCATAAGCTACTTTCAGGCTGTGTCTGAGCCTGTCCACATATCCTTTGTGGGATGTGGCTGAGGAATGGTCTAAAGAAGTGCCAAAGGCCAGGTCCACAGGCAACCTCGCGTCTCTCCCAAACATGAGTCGATATGGGGAGTAGCCTGTAGCATCACTGGTGGTGCAATTGTAAGCGTGTACTATAGCTGCTATGTGTTTGCTCCAATGTTGTTTCTTCTCACTTTTCAGAGTCCCCAACATGTTGAGCAGGGTTCGGTTAAACCTCTCTGGCTGAGCATCTCCCTGTGGGTGGTAAGGTGTGGTTCGAGTTTTCTTGATTCCTAACGAATCCAGGAGTTTCCGGATCAGTCGACTCTCAAAGTCCCTTCCTTGATCTGAATGAAGTCACTGGGGCAGCCCATAATGGACAAAATACTTCTCCATAAGTACCTTGGCTACTGTGGAAGCCTCCTCTTTGGTTGGGAAAGCTTGGGCATACCGGGTGAAATGATCGGTTATCACCAGAACATTTCCTAGTCCACTCAGGTCGGGTTCGAGGCAGAGGAAATCAATGCATACCAGATCCATTGGGCTTTGACTTTGTAAATGGCCCATTGGGGCAGCTTGATGGGGTAAAGTCTTCCTCTGGATGCAGCGTGCACACAAATGGCAGTACTCTTCCACTTCTGCCCTCATGCAGGGCCAATAGAACCGACTTCTGACAAGTTGAAAGGTCCTTTCCGCCCCTAGGTGGCCATGATTGTCATGTAGGGCAATCAGAACAGTCTCTCTGTGTTTTTCTGGAAGAAACAATTGCCATTTATCTTCTAGGTCATCAGAGGGGCCCCTTCGGTAGACCACTCCCTGATGCACCTGTAACCTGTCCCACTCTTTCCTCAACAGGCGAGCTTCCTTTGAGGAGTGACTCAGAAGTCTGTTTGGATCCTGATTCTCCAGGGCTTCCAGAACTAATTTCCCCATGGGGTCTTCTAATTGGTCACATCTTAACTCCTTCTTGGACAGCTTTGGCAGATGGTCTTCCTCCAGTTGAGTTACTCCACAGTATTGTTTGGGGACTCCTACCATGGTAACTCCTATCTCTTCTGCCCTTGAGCCCCCTCTGGCTTGTAATTCAGCCCCCTGACAAAGGGCCCGCACCCCGTCCGGTGCCACTTGAGTCCAGTCTTCCATGTCACGGGTGGGACCATGAGATCTTCTGGACAGAGCGTCTGCATCTCGATTCCCAATCCCTGGCCTGTACTTTAGGCTGAAATTGAATCCAGACAATGCGGCCAGCCACCTGTGTCCAGTGGCGTCCAGCTTTGCTGTAGTGAATAGGTAGGTCAGGGGGTTGTTGTCGGTCTTCACTGTGAACTCCGCCCCATACAGATAGTCTTTGAGCTTGTCTACTACCGCCCACATAAGGGCCAGGAACTCCAGCTTGTGAGTGGGGTAGTTTTTCTCAGAGGGGGTCAGGCTCCTGCTCACGTAGGCAACAGGCCGTAGTTGCCCTTTGTGTTCTTGATAAAGTACTCCTCCCAGACCGTCATGACTAGCATCTACGTGTAGTTCATAGGGTTTGGTTGGGTCTGCGTAGGCCAAGACTGGAGCAGTGGTTAGGCTCTTCTTTAACTCCTGGAAGGTCTCTTCACATTTCTGGTTCCACTGATCTCTGACTGACTCTCCCGGCTTCCTGGGCCCTGAGTCGTTCTCTTCTCCCTCAGTCTTGAGTAGTTCATTCAATGGTCTAGCAATTCAGGCGAATCCTTCCACAAACCTCCTGTAATAGGAGCAGAACCCTAAGAAAGATCTGGGTTCTGTTACTGTGGTGGGTCGTGGCCAGGAGGTAACTGCCTCCAATTTCTCAGGGTCTGTGGCCACCCCTTCTTCAGACACTATGTGCCCCAGATAGTTCACAGAAGACTGGTAGAATCGACACTTCTCAGGCGAAAGCTTGAGTCCCTCCTCACTGAGTCTCCTCAACACTTTTTCCAGCCTCTCCTCATGTTCTTCCAAGGTTCTCCCAAAGACAATGACATCGTCCAGGTATACTAGGACTTCAATAAGGTTCATGTCTCCTACAGTCTTCTCCATGAGACGTTGGAAGGTAGCAGGAGCTCCAGACAGTCCCTGGGGCATTCGATCAAACTCAAAGAACCCCACTGGGGTTATGAAGGCTGTCTTCTCCTTGTCTTCTGGATGCATAGGGATCTGATAGTATCCACTCTTGAGATCCATAACGCTGAACCACTTGGCTCCAGACAAACTCTGTAAAGCGTCCTCTATCCTCGGAGTGGTGTACTGGTCGGGTATGGTTCTCCTGTTGAGAGTCCTGTAGTCTATACAGAGCCTCAATGACCCATTCTTCTTCCTGACCACCACTATTGGGGAGGCATAGGGGCTTCTAGACTCCCGGATCACACCAGTCCTCCTGAGTTCTGCATGTCGTTCCCTTAGATCCTCCAGATCTGCTAGTGGGACCCGCCTGACCCTCTCTCTGAAGGGCTTATCTTCTTGGAGGCGGATCCGATGAGTGGCACTCCTTGCACACCCCACATCGAACTCATTTCTGGAGAAGATCTTCTCCCATCTGGTCAACTGGGCCTTGGCTCTCTCTTTCCAAGCCCTGGGCAGATTCGGGTTTTCCATGGATAGCTTCTCCCAAGCATCTCCTCCTTCACTCGTCCCCTTGACTTCTGACAGGGTAACAGGGGCAGCAGGGCTCACCTGGCCCAGCAGCATCCTGGCTGGGATTTCCATGGGGCTATCTGTATTGTTCCTAACACTCACCGGAACTCTACAATGGGCCTTCTTCAGGGCCTTCAGTGGAATCACTTCTGGTATCACTTCCAGACCGGGGGATTCTTCCCTTGGTTCGGACTCCAACATGACAAAGGGTCCAGGCTGCTCCCAAGTAACCTTCACAGTGGCTCTGAGACAGGTTACTTCACCGGGCTGCAACACTACCCCTTCTCTTCCAAGTCTCCACACCTTCCCTATCCCTTCTCCAGGGGTCTTCTGCTCTAGGACCAGCCGTTGGTAAGCCATCTTCAGCATGGGGTGGATCTTGGTGGCCGCTTGCCCCTTTTCTTCCACTAGAGGGGTCAAGAGTCTTCGGACCAGGTCCGTGTTCGTCCCTATTATAAGGGAACTCTTGTTGGTTCCTGGCGGTCGAAGGCACACAACTGCCAGGGTGTCAAACACTTCGGCCTTCCCAGCCACGGATGGGTCAAAAGCCATTTTGATGGGCAGATAGCCATCGTAGGGGAAACTCTGGGTTCCAATCCCACATATTTCCAGTTCCTCTATCTTCTGGATGGGCAGGTGACTCAAGTGTTTATCGTAGAAATCCCGGTATAATAGGGTCACTTGTGCCCCAGTATCCAGGATTGCTCTGATGTAGACTCCCTCCACTTGAATGGGCACTATGGGAGATGGGCCTACCAGCTTCTCCGGATATGGCCTGGCAGGGGTCGCCTTCTTCTGGCCCTTTCCTTTCGGACTCTCTCTCGTCCAATTCCCTTTGGACTTTAATCTTTCTTGAGCCTGGTATGCATTGATTTCCCTCCTTTCAATGGGTGTACGGACCCGCTGAGGGATACTATTGTTTTTCTTAGGTGTGCACCCCCTCTGGGGAGTGCTGTGCCTCTTCTGAGGGGTCTTGCCCCATTTCTCTGGGGTGTATCCCTGTTGAGGAATGTTGTGTTTCCTCTCAGGTGTTTTATCTCCTCTTTTCTTCTGCTTCGCATTCAGCTTGGAGCTCACTGAAGGTGATGGGCACCCGGTTGACTCCTTCACCGGGGCCCTCTGAAGTTCCCCCGCCGGCTTGCGGTTGTCCGTTTTCTTCTTCTTGGGACTGGAACATGTAGCTGCACTATGGCCAATTCCTCCACAGTTAAAACAGACTATATCTCCCCATTCTTGTAAAGATGCGGGTGCTGAGGCAATTGGGAATAATTCCTTCCTTGGTACTTCTCTCTTGGGATCCTCTGGGTCTTTTGCCATCAGAGAGGTCAACATCTCTAATACCTTGGACATTTGAGATTTTAGAGTGTCTACCTCTGAGCCTCTTTCAGGGGTCTTCACTGGATTGACTAGCACCTGTGCAGGGACAACATTTGTCTTGATCATTTGCTGGTCCTGTTGTAGCGCCTCCTCATCTCTGATGATTTTTATCAAGTCAGCATAAGTCAGTAACGTTCCTCCTCCCGAGGTTTTCAGGTGCAGCCAGACTGGATCCGAGCGTAACGCTCCCTTTAAGACTTGCTTCATTCTCGCTGCGTCTGTATCTTGGGGCTTCATTCCCTTCTTCAACACAATCTTGCACAGCAACCTGTTCAGTCTCCTAACATACTCTGAAAGTTTCTCCCTTGGCTGTTGGAAAGTGTGTTCAAATTGGTAGACCATTTCTGTCACCTTTTCCAATTGACCAAACTCTTCCTGTAGCATGGCTACACAGTCTTGAGCCGTGCAATCTGCATTCCCAAACCGAAAGCTTTTCACTGCTTCTGCTGCTGCGCCTTTGAGGCTCTCTATTACTCGTTGTCTCTTCTGCGCTTCAGGCACCTCCCATGCCTCTACTGCTTGTAATGCCTGCTCCACCCAAGTATCAAAATCTTCTTCCCCTGTAGGGATGAGCTTCGTGTTCGAGTCGAACATACGTTCGACTCGAACATCGGCTGTTCGATCGTTCGACGAAGATCGAACGATTTGGGCCGTTCGCGCCAAATTCGAGTGACGCGAACGGCCCACAATGCACTAAGCCATCGCAGTGTCATCCAGGCGCTGTGATTGGCCAAGCATGCACTGTGACCCCGCATGCTTGGCCAATCACAGCGCCGGCAGCGAGGAGAGCAATGATTGGCCACAGGCAGGATGCCTGTGGCCAATTATTGCTGAGGGTGTTTAGTACACGCCCCACACTATAAAAGGCTGCCAGCACGGCGGCCTAGTGTAGTGTGTTCCGGAGCAGGGAAAGACAAGCATAGGCAGGGACAGTGACATTTATTTCTTTCTTGCTTAACCTGGATTCCTTTAGTTTAGGGAAAGAGAAGGATAGGTAGGGAGAGTGTCAGTGTGTTTTACTGTGCGAATCCTTGTTTCTAGGGACAAAGAAGGAAAGTGAGGGGAATTCTCCTTGTGCTATAGTGTGCTTTAAAAAAACATTTTTTCTAGGGACAGAAAACTCTAGGTAGGGAGAGTGTCAGTTTCTTTCACTGTGCGAGTCCTTGTTTCTAGGGACAAAGAAGGAAAGTGAGGGGAATTCTCCTTGTGCTATAGTGTGATTTAAAAAAACATTTTTTCTAGGGACAGAAAACTCTAGGTAGGGAGAGTGTCAGTTTCTTTCACTGTGCGAGTCCTTGTTTCTAGGGACAAAGAAGGAAAGTGAGGGGAATTCTCCTTGTGCTATAGTGTGCTTTAAAAAAACATTTTTTCTAGGGACAGAAAACTCTAGGTAGGGAGAGTGTCAGTTTCTTTCACTGTGCGAGTCCTTGTTTCTAGGGACAAAGAAGGAAAGTGAGGGGAATTCTCCTTGTGCTATAGTGTGCTTTAAAAAAACATTTTTTCTAGGGACAGAAAACTCTAGGTAGGGAGAGTGTCAGTTTCTTTCACTGTGCGAGTCCTTGTTTCTAGGGACAAAGAAGGAAAGTGAGGGGAATTCTCCTTGTGCTATAGTGTGCTTTAAAAAAAAATTTTTTCTAGGGACAGAAAACTCTAGGTAGGGAGAGTGTCAGTTTCTTTCACTGTGCGAGTCCTTGTTTCTAGGGACAAAGAAGGAAAGTGAGGGGAATTCTCCTTGTGCTATAGTGTGCTTTAAAAAAACATTTTTTCTAGGGACAGAAAACTCTAGGTAGGGAGAGTGTCAGTTTCTTTCACTGTGCGAGTCCTTGTTTCTAGGGACAAAGAAGGAAAGTGAGGGGAATTCTCCTTGTGCTATAGTGTGCTTTAAAAAAAAAAATTTTCTAGGGACAGAAAACTCTAGGTAGGGAGAGTGTCAGTTTCTTTCACTGTGCGAGTCCTTGTTTCTAGGGACAAAGAAGGAAAGTGAGGGGAATTCTCCTTGTGCTATAGTGTGCTTTAAAAAAACATTTTTTCTAGGGACAGAAAACTCTAGGTAGGGAGAGTGTCAGTTTCTTTCACTGTGCGAGTCCTTGTTTCTAGGGACAAAGAAGGAAAGTGAGGGGAATTCTCCTTGTGCTATAGTGTGCTTTAAAAAAACATTTTTTGTAGGGACAGAAAACTCTAGGTAGGGAGAGTGTCAGTTTCTTTCACTGTGCGAGTCCTTGTTTCTAGGGACAAAGAAGGAAAGTGAGGGGAATTCTCCTTGTGCTATAGTGTGCTTTAAAAAAACATTTTTTCTAGGGACAGAAAACTCTAGGTAGGGAGAGTGTCAGTTTCTTTCACTGTGCGAGTCCTTGTTTCTAGGGACAAAGAAGGAAAGTGAGGGGAATTCTCCTTGTGCTATAGTGTGCTTTAAAAAAACATTTTTTCTAGGGACAGAAAACTCTAGGTAGGGAGAGTGTCAGTTTCTTTCACTGTGCGAGTCCTTGTTTCTAGGGACAAAGAAGGAAAGTGAGGGGAATTCTCCTTGTGCTATAGTGTGCTTTAAAAAAAAATTTTTCTAGGGACAGAAAACTCTAGGTAGGGAGAGTGTCAGTTTCTTTCACTGTGCGAGTCCTTGTTTCTAGGGACAAAGAAGGAAAGTGAGGGGAATTCTCCTTGTGCTATAGTGTGCTTTAAAAAAACATTTTTTCTAGGGACAGAAAACTCTAGGTAGGGAGAGTGTCAGTTTCTTTCACTGTGCGAGTCCTTGTTTCTAGGGACAAAGAAGGAAAGTGAGGGGAATTCTCCTTGTGCTATAGTGTGCTTTAAGAAAACATTTTTTCTAGGGACAGAAAACTCTAGGTAGGGAGAGTGTCAGTTTCTTTCACTGTGCGAGTCCTTGTTTCTAGGGACAAAGAAGGAAAGTGAGGGGAATTCTCCTTGTGCTATAGTGTGCTTTAAAAAAACATTTTTTCTAGGGACAGAAAACTCTAGGTAGGGAGAGTGTCAGTTTCTTTCACTGTGCGAGTCCTTGTTTCTAGGGACAAAGAAGGAAAGTGAGGGGAATTCTCCTTGTGCTATAGTGTGCTTTAAAAAAACATTTTTTCTAGGGACAGAAAACTCTAGGTAGGGAGAGTGTCAGTTTCTTTCACTGTGCGAGTCCTTGTTTCTAGGGACAAAGAAGGAAAGTGAGGGGAATTCTCCTTGTGCTATAGTGTGCTTTAAAAAAACATTTTTTCTAGGGACAGAAAACTCTAGGTAGGGAGAGTGTCAGTTTCTTTCACTGTGCGAGTCCTTGTTTCTAGGGACAAAGAAGGAAAGTGAGGGGAATTCTCCTTGTGCTATAGTGTGCTTTAAAAAAACATTTTTTCTAGGGACAGAAAACTCTAGGTAGGGAGAGTGTCAGTGTCTTTTACTGTGCGAGTCCTTGTTTCTAGGGACAAAGAAGGAAAGTGAGGGGAATTCTCCTTGTGCTATATTGTGCTTTAAAAAAACATTTTTTCTACGGACAGAAAACTCTAGGTAGGGAGAGTGTCAGTTTCTTTCACTGTGCGAGTCCTTGTTTCTAGGGACAAAGAAGGAAAGTGCGGGGAATTCTCCTTGTGCTATAGTGTGCTTTAAAAAAACATTTTTTCTAGGGACAGAAAACTCTAGGTAGGGAGAGTGTCAGTTTCTTTCACTGTGCGAGTCCTTGTTTCTAGGGACAAAGAAGGAAAGTGAGGGGAATTCTCCTTGTGCTATAGTGTGCTTTAAAAAAACATTTTTTCTAGGGACAGAAAACTCTAGGTAGGGAGAGTGTCAGTTTCTTTCACTGTGCGAGTCCTAGTTTCTAGGGACAAAGAAGGAAAGTGAGGGGAATTCTCCTTGTGCTATAGTGTGCTTTAAAAAAACATTTTTTCTAGGGACAGAAAACTCTAGGTAGGGAGAGTGTCAGTTTCTTTCACTGTGCGAGTCCTTGTTTCTAGGGACAAAGAAGGAAAGTGAGGGGAATTCTCCTTGTGCTATAGTGTGCTTTAAAAAAACATTTTTTCTAGGGACAGAAAACTCTAGGTAGGGAGAGTGTCAGTTTCTTTCACTGTGCGAGTCCTTGTTTCTAGGGACAAAGAAGGAAAGTGAGGGGAATTCTCCTTGTGCTATAGTGTGCTTTAAAAAAACATTTTTTCTAGGGACAGAAAACTCTAGGTAGGGAGAGTGTCAGTTTCTTTCACTGTGCGAGTCCTAGTTTCTAGGGACAAAGAAGGAAAGTGAGGGGAATTCTCCTTGTGCTATAGTGTGCTTTAAAAAAACATTTTTTCTAGGGACAGAAAACTCTAGGTAGGGAGAGTGTCAGTTTCTTTCACTGTGCGAGTCCTTGTTTCTAGGGACAAAGAAGGAAAGTGAGGGGAATTCTCCTTGTGCTATAGTGTGCTTTAAAAAAACATTTTTTCTAGGGACAGAAAACTCTAGGTAGGGAGAGTGTCAGTTTCTTTCACTGTGCGAGTCCTTGTTTCTAGGGACAAAGAAGGAAAGTGAGGGGAATTCTCCTTGTGCTATAGTGTGCTTTAAAAAAACATTTTTTCTAGGGACAGAAAACTCTAGGTAGGGAGAGTGTCAGTTTCTTTCACTGTGCGAGTCCTTGTTTCTAGGGACAAAGAAGGAAAGTGAGGGGAATTCTCCTTGTGCTATAGTGTGCTTTAAAAAAACATTTTTTCTAGGGACAGAAAACTCTAGGTAGGGAGAGTGTCAGTTTCTTTCACTGTGCGAGTCCTTGTTTCTAGGGACAAAGAAGGAAAGTGAGGGGAATTCTCCTTGTGCTATAGTGTGCTTTAAAAAAACATTTTTTCTAGGGACAGAAAACTCTAGGTAGGGAGAGTGTCAGTTTCTTTCACTGTGCGAGTCCTTGTTTCTAGGGACAAAGAAGGAAAGTGAGGGGAATTCTCCTTGTGCTATAGTGTGCTTTAAAAAAACATTTTTTCTAGGGACAGAAAACTCTAGGTAGGGAGAGTGTCAGTTTCTTTCACTGTGCGAGTCCTTGTTTCTAGGGACAAAGAAGGAAAGTGAGGGGAATTCTCCTTGTGCTATAGTGTGCTTTAAAAAAAAAAAATTTCTAGGGACAGAAAACTCTAGGTAGGGAGAGTGTCAGTTTCTTTCACTGTGCGAGTCCTTGTTTCTAGGGACAAAGAAGGAAAGTGAGGGGAATTCTCCTTGTGCTATAGTGTGCTTTAAAAAAACATTTTTTATAGGGACAGAAAACTCTAGGTAGGGAGAGTGTCAGTTTCTTTCACTGTGCGAGTCCTTGTTTCTAGGGACAAAGAAGGAAAGTGAGGGGAATTCTCCTTGTGCTATAGTGTGCTTTAAAAAAACATTTTTTCTAGGGACAGAAAACTCTAGGTAGGGAGAGTGTCAGTTTCTTTCACTGTGCGAGTCCTTGTTTCTAGGGACAAAGAAGGAAAGTGAGGGGAATTCTCCTTGTGCTATAGTGTGCTTTAAAAAAACATTTTTTCTAGGGACAGAAAACTCTAGGTAGGGAGAGTGTCAGTTTCTTTCACTGTGCGAGTCCTTGTTTCTAGGGACAAAGAAGGAAAGTGAGGGGAATTCTCCTTGTGCTATAGTGTGCTTTAAAAAAACATTTTTTCTAGGGACAGAAAACTCTAGGTAGGGAGAGTGTCAGTTTCTTTCACTGTGCGAGTCCTTGTTTCTAGGGACAAAGAAGGAAAGTGAGGGGAATTCTCCTTGTGCTATAGTGTGCTTTAAAAAAACATTTTTTCTAGGGACAGAAAACTCTAGGTAGGGAGAGTGTCAGTTTCTTTCACTGTGCGAGTCCTTGTTTCTAGGGACAAAGAAGGAAAGTGAGGGGAATTCTCCTTGTGCTATAGTGTGCTTTAAGAAAACATTTTTTCTAGGGACAGAAAACTCTAGGTAGGGAGAGTGTCAGTTTCTTTCACTGTGCGAGTCCTTGTTTCTAGGGACAAAGAAGGAAAGTGAGGGGAATTCTCCTTGTGCTATAGTGTGCTTTAAAAAAACATTTTTTCTAGGGACAGAAAACTCTAGGTAGGGAGAGTGTCAGTTTCTTTCACTGTGCGAGTCCTTGTTTCTAGGGACAAAGAAGGAAAGTGAGGGGAATTCTCCTTGTGCTATAGTGTGCTTTAAAAAAACATTTTTTCTAGGGACAGAAAACTCTAGGTAGGGAGAGTGTCAGTTTCTTTCACTGTGCGAGTCCTTGTTTCTAGGGACAAAGAAGGAAAGTGAGGGGAATTCTCCTTGTGCTATAGTGTGCTTTAAAAAAACATTTTTTCTAGGGACAGAAAACTCTAGGTAGGGAGAGTGTCAGTTTCTTTCACTGTGCGAGTCCTTGTTTCTAGGGACAAAGAAGGAAAGTGAGGGGAATTCTCCTTGTGCTATAGTGTGCTTTAAAAAAACATTTTTTCTACGGACAGAAAACTCTAGGTAGGGAGAGTGTCAGTTTCTTTCACTGTGCGAGTCCTTGTTTCTAGGGACAAAGAAGGAAAGTGAGGGGAATTCTCCTTGTGCTATAGTGTGCTTTAAAAAAACATTTTTTATAGGGACAGAAAACTCTAGGTAGGGAGAGTGTCAGTTTCTTTCACTGTGCGAGTCCTTGTTTCTAGGGACAAAGAAGGAAAGTGAGGGGAATTCTCCTTGTGCTATAGTGTGCTTTAAAAAAACATTTTTTCTAGGGACAGAAAACTCTAGGTAGGGAGAGTGTCAGTTTCTTTCACTGTGCGAGTCCTTGTTTCTAGGGACAAAGAAGGAAAGTGAGGGGAATTCTCCTTGTGCTATAGTGTGCTTTAAAAAAACATTTTTTGTAGGGACAGAAAACTCTAGGTAGGGAGAGTGTCAGTTTCTTTCACTGTGCGAGTCCTTGTTTCTAGGGACAAAGAAGGAAAGTGAGGGGAATTCTCCTTGTGCTATAGTGTGCTTTAAAAAAACATTTTTTCTAGGGACAGAAAACTCTAGGTAGGGAGAGTGTCAGTTTCTTTCACTGTGCGAGTCCTTGTTTCTAGGGACAAAGAAGGAAAGTGAGGGGAATTCTCCTTGTGCTATAGTGTGCTTTAAAAAAACATTTTTTCTAGGGACAGAAAACTCTAGGTAGGGAGAGTGTCAGTTTCTTTCACTGTGCGAGTCCTTGTTTCTAGGGACAAAGAAGGAAAGTGAGGGGAATTCTCCTTGTGCTATAGTGTGCTTTAAAAAAACATTTTTTCTAGGGACAGAAAACTCTAGGTAGGGAGAGTGTCAGTTTCTTTCACTGTGCGAGTCCTTGTTTCTAGGGACAAAGAAGGAAAGTGAGGGGAATTCTCCTTGTGCTATAGTGTGCTTTAAGAAAACATTTTTTCTAGGGACAGAAAACTCTAGGTAGGGAGAGTGTCAGTTTCTTTCACTGTGCGAGTCCTTGTTTCTAGGGACAAAGAAGGAAAGTGAGGGGAATTCTCCTTGTGCTATAGTGTGCTTTAAAAAAACATTTTTTCTAGGGACAGAAAACTCTAGGTAGGGAGAGTGTCAGTTTCTTTCACTGTGCGAGTCCTTGTTTCTAGGGACAAAGAAGGAAAGTGAGGGGAATTCTCCTTGTGCTATAGTGTGCTTTAAAAAAACATTTTTTCTAGGGACAGAAAACTCTAGGTAGGGAGAGTGTCAGTTTCTTTCACTGTGCGAGTCCTTGTTTCTAGGGACAAAGAAGGAAAGTGAGGGGAATTCTCCTTGTGCTATAGTGTGCTTTAAAAAAACATTTTTTCTAGGGACAGAAAACTCTAGGTAGGGAGAGTGTCAGTTTCTTTCACTGTGCGAGTCCTTGTTTCTAGGGACAAAGAAGGAAAGTGAGGGGAATTCTCCTTGTGCTATAGTGTGCTTTAAAAAAACATTTTTTCTACGGACAGAAAACTCTAGGTAGGGAGAGTGTCAGTTTCTTTCACTGTGCGAGTCCTTGTTTCTAGGGACAAAGAAGGAAAGTGAGGGGAATTCTCCTTGTGCTATAGTGTGCTTTAAAAAAACATTTTTTCTAGGGACAGAAAACTCTAGGTAGGGAGAGTGTCAGTGTCTTTTACTGTGCGAGTCCTTGTTTCTAGGGACAAAGAAGGAAAGTGAGGGGAATTCTCCTTGTGCTATATTGTGCTTTAAAAAAACATTTTTTCTACGGACAGAAAACTCTAGGTAGGGAGAGTGTCAGTTTCTTTCACTGTGCGAGTCCTTGTTTCTAGGGACAAAGAAGGAAAGTGAGGGGAATTCTCCTTGTGCTATAGTGTGCTTTAAAAAAACATTTTTTCTAGGGACAGAAAACTCTAGGTAGGGAGAGTGTCAGTTTCTTTCACTGTGCGAGTCCTTGTTTCTAGGGACAAAGAAGGAAAGTGAGGGGAATTCTCCTTGTGCTATAGTGTGCTTTAAAAAAACATTTTTTCTAGGGACAGAAAACTCTAGGTAGGGAGAGTGTCAGTTTCTTTCACTGTGCGAGTCCTTGTTTCTAGGGACAAAGAAGGAAAGTGAGGGGAATTCTCCTTGTGCTATAGTGTGCTTTAAAAAAACATTTTTTCTAGGGACAGAAAACTCTAGGTAGGGAGAGTGTCAGTTTCTTTCACTGTGCGAGTCCTTGTTTCTAGGGACAAAGAAGGAAAGTGAGGGGAATTCTCCTTGTGCTATAGTGTGCTTTAAAAAAACATTTTTTCTAGGGACAGAAAACTCTAGGTAGGGAGAGTGTCAGTTTCTTTCACTGTGCGAGTCCTTGTTTCTAGGGACAAAGAAGGAAAGTGAGGGGAATTCTCCTTGTGCTATAGTGTGCTTTAAAAAAACATTTTTTCTAGGGACAGAAAACTCTAGGTAGGGAGAGTGTCAGTTTCTTTCACTGTGCGAGTCCTTGTTTCTAGGGACAAAGAAGGAAAGTGAGGGGAATTCTCCTTGTGCTATAGTGTGCTTTAAAAAAACATTTTTTCTAGGGACAGAAAACTCTAGGTAGGGAGAGTGTCAGTGTCTTTCACTGTGCGAGTCCTTGTTTCTAGGGACAAAGAAGGAAAGTGAGGGGAATTCTCCTTGTGCTATAGTGTGCTTTAAAAAAACATTTTTTCTACGGACAGAAAACTCTAGGTAGGGAGAGTGTCAGTTTCTTTCACTGTGCGAGTCCTTGTTTCTAGGGACAAAGAAGGAAAGTGAGGGAAATTCTACTTGTGCTATAGTGTGCTTTAAAAAAACATTTTTTCTAGGGACAGAAAACTCTAGGTAGGGAGAGTGTCAGTTTCTTTCACTGTGCGAGTCCTTGTTTCTAGGGACAAAGAAGGAAAGTGAGGGGAATTCTCCTTGTGCTATAGTGTGCTTTAAAAAAACATTTTTTCTAGGGACAGAAAACTCTAGGTAGGGAGAGTGTCAGTTTCTTTCACTGTGCGAGTCCTTGTTTCTAGGGACAAAGAAGGAAAGTGAGGGGAATTCTCCTTGTGCTATAGTGTGCTTTAAAAAAACATTTTTTATAGGGACAGAAAACTCTAGGTAGGGAGAGTGTCAGTGTCTTTCACTGTGCGAGTCCTTGTTTCTAGGGACAAAGAAGGAAAGTGAGGGGAATTCTCCTTGTGCTATAGTGTGCTTTAAAAAAACATTTTTTCTAGGGACAGAAAACTCTAGGTAGGGAGAGTGTCAGTTTCTTTCACTGTGCGAGTCCTTGTTTCTAGGGACAAAGAAGGAAAGTGAGGGGAATTCTCCTTGTGCTATAGTGTGCTTTAAAAAAACATTTTTTCTAGGGACAGAAAACTCTAGGTAGGGAGAGTGTCAGTTTCTTTCACTGTGCGAGTCCTTGTTTCTAGGGACAAAGAAGGAAAGTGAGGGGAATTCTCCTTGTGCTATAGTGTGCTTTAAAAAAACATTTTTTTCTAGGGACAGAAAACTCTAGGTAGGGAGAGTGTCAGTTTCTTTCACTGTGCGAATCCTTGTTTCTAGTGACAAAGAAGGAAAGTGAGGGGAATTCTCCTTGTGCTATAGTGTGCTAAAGCATTCCTCATCAACCATCTTTGAAATCCTTGTTTTTTGGACAGTCAGGGAAATTGTCGTTGTGCTATTCTGTGCAAAAGCAATCATCCTCAACCATATTTAGAAATCCTTAAGTAAAGGGACAGAGAAGGACACCTGAAGGTAGCCCTTATTGCTTTTTTCCCATCTCCCTGCAGGCCATCTATTAGAATGTCTGGAAGGCAAACAAGGAGAGGCAGACAGTCAGGAGGCAATAAAAGAGGGCAAGCAGGCTCTGTGTCTGGGGGCAACAGTGCTGGTCGTGGACGCGGTGCATTGTCATCAGCACATGGCCATGGGACACGCTTGTCCTTCTTTTCGGCAGCTGGACATGTTGAGCCACATCATGCCGAAGACTTGGTAGAGTGGATGACCAAGCCCTCCTCCTCCTCCTCATCCTCTCTCACCCAGGCTCAGGGTACTGGCAAAGCAGCTGCCAAAGCGTCCTCTTCCCTGGTATCAATGTCAGACTCATCATCAGTCACTCCTTCCCTAGACCCACCATGTCCTCCTCCTGAGGAGTCCCCCGAACTGTTTGAGCACAGTGTTGGGTACATGCTCCAGGAGGATGCCCAGCGTTTCGAAGGGTCTGATGATGAAACCCAGCTACAGGAAGGCAGTAGCGTGAGAGCAGACAGAGGGGATGCTCAAGAAGGACACCAATCTGGCAGTCATGTTCCAGCAGCTGCAGCATACTGCCAGATTGGCTCCAGTGATGAGGAGGGAGGGGATGATGAGGTCACTGACTCCACGTGGGTGCCTAATAGGAGAGAGGAGGAGGAGGAGGATGAGGAGGAGGCACATCTCCAACGAGGCAGGATGCCCTTTGGTGGCCAGCGTAAGGGCAGTACACCGACGGAATCACACCGCAGAGCTCCGCCTGTGCAGGGCGCTGCCTCTGCCCGTCATTCAAAAAGTTCCTTGGTGTGGGCCTTTTTTGAGGCTAGTGCATCAGATCGCACAGCTGCTGTTTGCAACATATGTCTCAAGCGTATATCGCGTGGCCAAAACATCAGCCGCTTGGGTACCACATGCCTGACCAGACATATGTTGACCTGCCATGCAGCTCGTTGGCAAGCCTACCTCAAAGACCCACACCAAAGAACAAAGCGGACCTCTCCTTGCACCGCATCAGCTGGGATCTCCAACCCCACTATAACTTCAGTCCTCTCTGAAACATGCACTGAGAGGAATGAAGGTGTAGAATTAGGTGTGTCACAGCCAAGTACTTGCGGCCACTCTGCTAGCAGTGCACCGACGTCCGATTCTAGCAGGCAAATTTCCCTGCCCCAGCTGCTGGACCGTCGAAAGAAGTTCACTCCCAGCCATCCACATGCCCAGCGGTTGAATGCTAGCTTGGCTAAATTGCTAGCGCTTCAACTGCTGCCTTTTCAGTTGGTAGACTCGGCCCCCTTCCGTGAGTTTGTGCAATGTGCGGTTCCTCAGTGGCAGGTTCCCAAACGCCACTTTTTCTCACGGAAGGCTATTCCGGCTCTCTACCGGCATGTGGAAGGCAATGTCTTGGCCTCGCTGGACAGGGCGGTCAGCGGTAAGGTGCATATTACCGCTGACTCATGGTCCAGCAGGCATGGACAGGGACGTTACCTTTCTTTCACGGCCCATTGGGTCACTCTTTTGGCAGCTGGGAAGGATGCAGGACAAGGTGCAGTAGTGTTGGAGGTTGTTCCACCGCCACGCCTCCAAAATGCTACTACTGGTTGTGACACACCTCTCTCCTCCACCCCCTCCTCTTCTTCTTCCTCCATGGCCTCTTCCTGTGGTTTGTCCTATGAACCAGCGGTGCTCCGTAGCCGTTCACGGGGCTACGCAAGTACGCAGGCAAAAAGATGCCATGCCATGCTTGCGCTGGTGTGTTTGGGGGACAGAAGCCACACTGGGGCAGAGGTCCTGTCTGCTCTGCAGGGCCAGGCCGAGAGGTGGTTGACGCCACGCCAGCTTAAGCCAGGAATGGTGGTTTGCGACAATGGCACCAACCTCCTCTCCGCCCTCCGACAGGGACAACTGACCCATGTGCCCTGTGTGGCTCACGTCCTTAACCTGGTGGTGCAGCGGTTCTTGGGCAGGTACCCGGGCTTACAGGATGTCCTGAGGCAGGCCAGGAAAGTCTGTGTGCATTTCCGCAGATCTTATAATGCCAGGGCTCGCCTGGCTGAGCTGCAAAAGGAGTTGAACCTGCCCAAGAACCGCCTTATATGTGACATGCCCACCAGGTGGAACTCAACGTTGGCCATGCTGCAGCGGCTGCACACGCAGCAGAGGGCCATCAATGAGTACCTGTGCGACTACGGCACCAGGACAGGGTCAGGGGAGCTTGGTTTTTTTCTCCACGCCAGTGGGGCATGATCAGGGATGCATGCACTGTCCTGGCACCATTTGAGGAGGCCACGAGGATGGTGAGCAGTGACAGTGCATGCATCAGTGACACTGTACCTCTTGTCCACCTGTTGGAGCACACGCTGCGTGGAATAATGGACAGGGCACTTGAGGCAGAACAGAGGCAGGAAGAGGAGGACTTCCTTGCCTCTCAAGGCCCCCTTTACCCAGACAGTGTTCCTTCTGTCCCACCCATCGCACAGGAAGAGGAGGAGGAGGAGGAGGAGGATTGTGTCAGCATGGAGGTGGAGGCTGGCACTCAGCATCATCAGCAGCAGTCTTTTAGGGATGATTTACAGTCCCAAGAAACCAGTGGACTTGTACGTGGCTGGGAGGAGGTGGCTGCGGATCATGTCGTCCTTAGTGACCCAGAGGACTCCGGAGCGAATGCCTCAGCAAACCTACGCTGCATGGCCTCCCTGATCCTGCAAAGTCTGCGGAAGGATCCTCGTATTCTTCGGATCAAGGAGAGGGACCATTACTGGCTGGCCACTCTCCTTGATCCACGGTACAAGGGTAAGGTTGCGGACCTTATGTTACCTTCGCAGAGGGAGCAGAGGATGAGACAACTCCGGGAGGCCTTGCAGAAAGGTCTGTGCAACGCGTTCCCAGAGACTGGGAGGTTACAAACTCCTGGTCCTGGACAAGGAGTTGCTGAGGCTTCGGCCAGTCAAAGAAGGAGCGGTGGGGAAGGTGGCCGTCTGACCGATGCGTTCAGACAATTCTTTAGTCCGCAGCCCCAAAGTATGATCGGTTCCAGCAACCATCGCCAGCGTCTGATAAACATGGTGCAGGAATATCTAGGGGCAAGGTCAGACTTGGACACCTTCCCCACCGAAAATCCTCTGGCTTACTGGGTCTTGAGGATGGATCACTGGCCAGAGCTTGCACAGTATGCAATTGAGCTACTGGCCTGTCCTGCATCCAGCGTTCTTTCGGAACGCACATTCAGTGCTGCTGGAGGATTTGTCACGGATCACAGGGTGCGCCTGTCCACCGACTCGGTTGATCGACTGACTTTCATCAAGATGAACCAGTCTTGGATCACCACCAGCTACCACACACCTGATGCTGATATAACAGACTAATTGATTTTAACATGTCACATCCCTTCAAGACTGATGCTGATGCTGAGTGCCTGTGCTGTTATGTTGACTGGCTATCCTCCTCCTCCGAGTCCTCAATGATACGATTGATGATGATAGCTTGGAAGATCATTTTTGTTTATGGGTGCCGCCACCAGTGGCTAAGGCCCAATTTTTCAGCCCCTGTTTTACAGGGGCGTGTAATTAATTTTTTTTTAGCAATAATTTGCCATAGGGCTCATTGCTGTGCTCCAAGTACAGTATCTGTGAGGGGTTGGAGTGTTGTGGCACCAGTCCCTAAGGCCCAATTTTTCAGCCCCTGTTTAAAAGGGGCGTGTCATTACAATTTTTGAAGCAATACTTTGCAACAGGGCTCATTGCTGTGCTCCAAGTACAGTATCTGTGAGGGGTTGTAGTGTTGTGCCACCAGTGCCTAAGGCCCAATTTTTCAGCCCCTGTTTAACAGGGGCGTGTCATTACAATTTTTGAAGCAATACTTTGCAACAGGGCTCATTGCTGTGCTCCAAGTACAGTATCTGTGAGGGGTTGTAGTGTTGTGCCACCAGTGCCTAAGGCCCAATTTTTCAGCCCCTGTTCAACAGGGGCATGCAATTACAATTCTTGATCTAATAATTCACAGCAGGGCCCATTGCTGCACCCACCAAGAGTAACTCTGAGGGCTTACAGTGTTGTGGCAACGCCACCACCACCACCACCACGAAAGGCCCAATTTTTCAGCCCCTGTTCAAAAGGGGCATGTAATTACAATTCTTGATCTAATAATTCACAGCAGGGCCCATTCCTGCACCCACCAAGAGTAACTCTGAGGGCTTACAGTGTTGTGGCAACACCACCACCACCACCACGAAAGGCCCAATTTTTCAGCCCCTGTTCAACAGGGGCATGCAATTACAATTCTTGATCTAATAATTCACAGCAGGGCCCATTGCTGCACCCACCAAGAGTAACTGTCAGGGCTTACAGTGTTGTGGCACCAGCACCACCATCAAAGGCCCAATTTTTACTACCACTGTTCAACAATTATATGTAATTAAAATTCCTGATATAATAGTTGACAGCAGGGCGTTCCAGCACCAACCAAGAGTAACTGTGAGTGCTTACAGTGTTGTGCCAACACCAACAACTAAGGGGCCTATTTCTGCAGAGTATATACGGCAGGTCCCTACTTTCAAACATCCAACTTACAAACGACTCCTACTTGCAAACGCAAGAAGACAACAGGAAGTGAGAGGAAATCTACCACTAGGAAGGAAAATTCTCTCCTGTAAGAATAAATATGGGAGAAAGGTGTCTCCTCTGTACTGATGCTTTATCAGCAATCCTTGTTTCAAGAAAAACACCACATTTCAAAAACAGTTGTCATTGGGACGGAAAGTGAGGTGAAATGTTCTGAACAGGGGCACAGACAGCAAAACAAATGTTACAGGGGTGATAACCCTTACCTATGTTTTCCAAAAAGTTTAAAAATAGATTTTTGGGCTGGAGCTACACTTCAACAATGTACCTGTTCAAAATTACAAACACATTCTACATAAGAACAAACCTACAGTCCCTGTCTTGTATGCACCGCCTGTATACGGCTGTTCAGAGTATATAGGGCCTTTTTTATTTTATGTGCGGGGTTCCCCTTAATATCCATACAAGACCCAAAGGGGCTGGTAATGGGCTGGGGTAGGGGGGGGGGTCATGGGGTAGCTATGCCATTTTTCTTAAAGATTTTCATCCATATTACCGGGACCAGACATTACATTAAAGCCGCAAGCAGTTTTAAATGGCTTTTTTTTCCTTTAGAAGTGTCATTTTGTGCAGGGACAGTTCTAAACACGGGAAACACGTGGCACTTCACAGGCATACTTTAGACACCCCCCAGGTACGATATTTAAAGGAATATTTGACTTTTTTTTTTTCACTTTATGCATCATTAAAATGACTGCTCCCGAAAAACGACCGTTTTTAAAACTTCTTTTTGCATTGATACATGTCCCCTGGTGCAGAACCCGGGTTCCCAAACCCTTTTTAGGACAATAACATGCATAATAGTTGTTATAATTAGCACTTTAGAATTCGAACGTTCGCATCCATTGTATTTAATAGGGTTCTAATGTTCGTACGAACTTTCGGTCCGTTCGCGGGTTCTGGTGCGAACCGAACCCGGGGGTGTTCGGCTCATCAATATTCCCCTGCAGGGACAGGGAGCTTCCCTGAGAATGTTTTCAGTCTCCGGTAGCTAGTCTCCACATGCACCGTGTTTGTCTTCTGACATTTGATTAGTAGATCCCCTATTGCCTTTATCAATTCTGGTGATATAGCAGTGGCAGGTGCGGGCGCCACCGGGGGTGTCACCCTACCTCCTCTTTCTGGTGAGGTACGGGCCGCAGCCTGCGGTGATCCCATCTGTAATGGTTCCTTCTTTATAGTTACTGCGGGCGCCAACCTATAGGTTCTATTGTCTGGCGTCTTTACACACTTGTACTTGCAAGCCTCTGGTATCCCGTCTTCGTATTCCACCAGTGCATACTGATATGAAGTGTCTGGGTCTGATTTTATATCTATCACCCATGGTGTGTGATCTGGGGACACTAACTTCATTAACTCCTCTACCATGTCAGTCTTCCATTCCTCCCCTGGGAGACTGATGACTATCGAGTTGTTCGGCTCTGCCCTAGAGGTTTTGCACCACTCTTCTATTGCTTGCGGGTCCATGCCGGCACCTCTGGCGTCTAATTGCTGTATCAGGATCCCGGACGAGAACCCCCACGTGTAGCGATACCTTCAACTAAGAGGGCCGCAGATTTAGTTTGGGCCCTAAAGACAGCTCCGCCAACCCCCGGCAATATACTCGACCCCCTACTGGCACAGTTAGTTATGGCAGCAATATAATTCTTATACCGTATGATTAACTCAGACACCAAGGCAATAATGAAAGGGGTATCTAATTTACTTTTAGATTCGTGGTAAAAGGTTAACAGTGGTAACACTTCACATAAAATAGGTTGCAGAGCCCTGCAGCAATAATCATACTTATACACTAATGGAATAGTAAAGGTGCGCCGCGTGGGCGACCGTTAACTAGGCGCCCTGTGGCGCAGCAACTAAATGAACTAACTAGCTGGCCAGGCCTGGCTCAGATATCTAAAACTCAGTCTATAGGGGATGATGGTTTCTTCACCGGCAAGTCTTTAAAGGTGGTGCACATAACAGAATAACATTTGTAATCCAGTGGGAAGATTGTAATAGAATAACACTTTACTGAAGAACCTCTGAGTTCAGCTCTGCTATGGATCTCCAGTGAGAATATCAGATATAAACTTGTGGGCCACGGCAGTCTATAGGCACATCAGCAACAAACAGTATATGGTCTGAGCATACGCTCGCTCACCCTTCCGGACGCGATCCCAGTCCGGGAACTTCCACCGACTGTGTCCTCACACACAGTGTCTCCAGCGATCGGGTCCCCGATCCAACCAAGGCTGTAGATAAGCGAAGTCAGATGCCACCCAGGCTCGCAGTGGGGTGGAAGGCTCTTTGGTGCTGCACAAGGCCTCAGGCTTCAGGCCTTGCACTCCGGCACATCCGCACAAGAGGATCAGTCACTGAAGTCTCGTGTCCCAAAGAGGCCGAGCCCAGCCTCGCCTCCTCCTTTTATAACCCCTCCCATGAGTCTCTGGGGTGGAAACATGCCAAAAGGGATTCTGGGCAAGGTAGTCCCGGGAGTCTTAAAGGGGACCCCGCTACACAGTGTAGAAGGTTTTTATCTGTCCTTTGAAGGCCTTTTTTGTTGGTTTAGAGAAATGTGCCTTGTTTAATCTGATTTACTATGTCATTTCTGTAGAGAAAAGGAACTGATCTTTCAATGAGCGCAAGATCTTCCAACACATTTATCTTTAATGGTAAGAGATTCACCAGGTGGTGCTGGACACATCCACTGGAAAAAGAACACTCATTTGCTGACGCTTACTGAACTGTAGTAATATAGAACATTATCAGACAGAACAGGTGGAAAACAAAGGCAATGTAGTACAATGACTTTAGCATCCTGGTCTCCTATAAAGATAAACAAATAAGCGTATTGAAGGGGGGGGTTGAGCTTCACAAATTAGGACTTTTCACAGAACACAGTTCAAATGGCTCTAATACAGTCCTAAAGATGCTTCCTAACTCACAGGAAGCAACAGAGGATCTTGGCTGTCAGGTCTGGCAGTTTATAAAACCTGATTACAGCTGGGTACACAAGGCCGAATGTCGGGAGACAAAAACAAGGACAGCATTCGGGTCCGTGTGTGTGTGTATGTCGGTCTGTCCATGTCGGATGAGCATGCTGGAAAAGCAGCATCTGACCAACTCCCAATCAGCGCTCGTCCCCCTGTCAGAACACAACAGCTCAGCGGAAATCGCTGAACTAACCTTGCATGGTTAGTACAGCAGCTCCAACAAGAGCTGACAGTTTTTTTTTATTCAACCAGTGGGGTTGAACGAAAACAAAACGAATAGTGTGTACCGGGTTAAAGGGGTTGTAAAGGTTCGCAGATTATTTTTTTTTAAAAACAAACATGTTGAACCTCATTAAATTGGTCCTCCCACCCAAGATACTCTATGTTCTCTGGCACTCCCTGGTGTACTTACCCCTGAAACATTTTAAATCCCTTGAGGCCCTTCTCAAACCTTTTGTGTGGGGAAACAACAGACACAAATTAGCTTGGCAGGTGCTTGAAAACCCCACAGATCTGGGGGGCACCGCCCCCCCTGATTTTAATCTCTACTATATCGCCTAACATTATCCCAACTGTACCATATCGACAAGATGGACAAGGAGCGGTTTCTCCAGCTGCTCTGCCCGAGGTGGGCTTGACGCACTGAGGACTCAATCTACGCGCTGACGATGGGCTCTAGTGGTGCGGGATTGGGGGACGACAGACAGACTCTGCTATACCATTACAGATGCATATGGGACTTAGCTTCTACCAAGCTAGGGATACCAATCTACAATGATTATACTCCTTTATGGCACAATAAAACTCTGTCAGAATTTCTGCAACTGCCTGATGCAGACCCCTGGTCTAAGCATGGTATTCTTTACATGCATCAACTGTTTGCCGACGGAACCCTCAAACCTTTCACCACGCTTAGCGAAGAATTTTCACTCCACAGATACATGCTCTTTCGATTCTTGCAGGTGAGACACGCGGTCCGGGCTCAGTTTTCGGAGTCCACCCCGCAGTCTGCCCCTAATCCACTTATGGCTATAATCAAAAGTACTGACCCCCGCAAATTAACATCGACCTTCTACGGTATGCTCACTACCCCTGTTTCCACCAAATTGGCGTATAAACTCTAACTTTGCTGAGAGAGAGTGATAGGCCCCTTGGAGGATGAGGAATGGGAAGAGGCTTTAGAATCCTGCAAGGCTGTCTCACCAAAGCTCTCCCACAGATTGACTCAAATCTATATTATCCATCAGGCATATCTCACCCCCCTTCGGGTTGCCAGATATAGAAGCACCCAATCCACCCTTTGTCAGATGTGTGGGAGGGAGGTGGGACGTTCTTTCACCTAATATGGTCATGTCCCAAAATACAGGGCCTGTGGGCGCAAGCTGTAACCTTTGTGCACGATCACATGGGCTCTCCGGTCACGCTAGCCCCTAAACAATGCCCTTCTTGGGGTGTTTCCGGATACTATAGACAAATATACGAAGACGTTCCTGCTTGAGACTTTGTTCTCTGTGTGGAAGGTTATTGCCCGGAATTGGATGCGACCCGTACCCCCTAAGCTGGTGGAGTGGAAGGTGGAGGTCAATAATAATCTACTGTATAAAAAGCTTATGTATATGTAGCGGGTATACACTTTTCTCTCTATTTAAAACTGGCAGAGACACCAGCAGTGTGCAGTTCCTTGCGGCCCAGCAGGTGGCGCTGTCGCCCTGGGCTGGGGTTGAACCATTGCTGTGTGCCGTGCCTCCTTTTTGTCCTCCCTCGGCAGCGGTATGGTGGGGCGGGGAACCCGCCGTGCTTGCTGGGAGAGGGTATAAAGGGGCCGGCCATCTTGGTCACGGGGTCGAGTCCCAGGCACCTTCAGCCTGAGGGCGGTGGTTCGTGTCTGTCCTCTAGGTGGCCTAGGCCTAGAGGACGTCTGGAGGTCGTGTTCCATCCCAGGCACCTTTAGCCTGGGGTGAGGTACTCGGATGGAGGTCTGGAGCTCAGTGCCCAACATTGAGTTCCGCGAGGGACGGAGGTCCTAGGGAACCCAGGGATTGGGTACCCGAATCCGGAAGGCGTAATGGACCGAGGGGAGATACTCACTTGAAGACCGGGTGCAGCATATTGCCAGTGACAGGGCCAGTGACAGGTGAGCCTCCCATCGGAGACCGCCTGGAAGGAAACCCCCCCCCCCGCTCGGAGACCTCAGCCCACTTTCATGGAGGAAAGTGGAGAGTTCATTGTGTTTGGGCCTACTCGCATCCACACCTCCTTGTTTGTTCTGTTCTTTAAGGGAGTCTAACTGATTGTGCTGTTCACTCGAGAAGAATAAAGGAGTGTTGGACTTTAATGGTGTGGTGCTCTTTTCTGTTGGACATTGTTCAAGGTAACTCCAGGTGCACAACACTGACCCGAAGGTAGAGAAAGAACTTTGCTTACACTGCACAGACATCTGTGGTGAAGGCTTGGCGTGGTGACCCCGCTCTCTCCCCTCTAAGGTACCCCTAGACAAGAGAAAGACGAGCTGATGCAAAGAGGGGAGTGAGGAGGCCGCTACACGTGGGGGCTCGGGTCCGGTATAGTGTTCGTGTACTACGGAATTGAACGTGTCTGCCCGGAGGAGTTACGAGTAGGCAGGCCTTCATTGGCCAAAGTGCATCCCTGCTCGAAGTCGTGGACATGACCCAATGAAGGGAAAGGCCCGCGCAGAAGAGAGCGAGGAAAGGGGGGAGCTCAGCCGTGTGAAGGACTACACGTGGGGGCTTCTATTTGCACTGCACCACCAGGCACACCCCCACCGCTTAATTCGTGGGCGTGACTCAGAAGAAAAAAAGAAGAAAAGCCCGCGAACTGGAGCAAAGGGGAGGAGTCCACTACGTGTGAAGGACTACACGTGGGACGTTGGCGCAAAAACCTTGCAGTGTGCGATGGATCAGCAACAGGTCACCATGTTCGGACATACATCGTGGATTCCGGTTTACCCTTCTACCACGACACTGACTGCTGCTGCTCCGGTAACAGATACAGGGATCCGGCTAAAGCCAAGGGGACGATTCGCCCTGTATTCATGCATGGACGTTGAGGCCCTGGGTGTGATTTGTCCCGGCTGTTCGGGACTGGTGTGCCAACTGAAGCCGTTTGGGCGATGCGAGGCCTGTGGGGAGTTTCTTTTTGAAGTGGATCCAGCGGTTGAGAAGCCGAGAACCATTTACCCTGGCCGTGCTGCAGGCAACACCACTCAAAGAGGAGGAATCACTGCTTTGACAGCCATCCCTACGCACACTGCAGCGACCGCGGAGGAGGTCGTGAAAACTCAACAGGAGAAATCCAAGGATGCTGACTCGGTCACCACTGTCTCGCAGCGTCCCCCACCGAAGAGAAAGACCGGTATGGTAGCCCCGACCAGCGGTTGTGGTGGACCATCTCGCCCGCTTACGCCCGGCCCGGATGGATCCGTCGGCAGGAGTCCCGGACGTCCCGCTTCAAGTAAAGTCCGAGGTAAGCAAGGCGGAGAGATTTGGTGTGTGGGAAGAGGTGAAAACTCAGTCTCCACTACAGGGTACCTGCTCGCGGAGGAGTGTGACACCTCTGACCTGGTGTCGCTCTCGGATATGGGAGACGACGTTGCTATTGACGAACTGTTTGCAGAGAAGGGCTGGGACAAAGTACCTCTCGCCTCATCCCGCAGAACCAGGGATCCACCCATGTCTACAGGGGATAGTACACCCCGGGTGGAGGCACCAGCGCCTGAAGAGGGGTCCCGTCCCCAACCTGCCTCTACATCCCTGGTATCACCTACACCTAAGACCGGAGAAAAGAGACTTCTGTTGCGGGCACCTATGCCCAGATCAGATGTGATCAAGGTCCCTCGCCACCCGGACTCAATAGTTTTGCCTGACGAAGGGGACAGAGCTACTATGCCTCCTTTGGCCAGACTACAACGCCTATTTGGTCAGAAGGTTGCTGCAGAGTACGGATGGGAGTATCCATACTTGTCCAAGGAGTTGCTCTATGAGGTGGAAGTGTGCCGGGAGCGCTGGTACAATGACTTTGTGTGGATTCACCTTCAGATTCCACACGCCCGCAGGTACCTGGCGTGTTCTCCCAAGGCCTCTCAGCGTTTTAAGGACTGCAAGGCAGAGTGGATGTTGGGACGGCACATCCATGCAGACAAGGTGCTGATCCGGCGCAAGGAAGGAGAAGATGTAGAATATCATCTGGAGACCATGGACCAGCACTTGAAGCCACTTGTTCTGCCACATCCCCGTTTCTATCTGTAGGAGAGAAAGACTCCGTTCTTGTTGTATGCTGCTGAACTTTCTGGGGCCCGTTGTCCTTGTTACCCAGAGGAATGAAGAACTGTTCCGGTTTGTTCTTCACTTTCCAGCAAGAGATCATGGACTCTGGGGTAGATAGGGAGAAGAGTTCCACGAGTGCAGTTACCGCGATGCTGTCACCAGGTGGCAGTGTTGCGCACCGTTAACACTTTTCACACACTCACTCTTTGGAGAAAAGGGATTTCTTCCCGGAGAAGTTTCTTTTCTCTCACACGAATACATCAGGATTTGTGTGTGTTAATTTTCTTTCTTTTCCCTCTGCAGGAGAGCATCTTATCAAGACCACTGAGTATGGGGTGGGTCTTAGTCAGGATGGGTGGAAAAAGTATAATATGAATATGTGATTCAAAAAGTTATGGTTAAATGTTGTTGTTTCTCTTCCCTTTTATATAGGGCTCAGACACAATTGCTCCAGTTGATCAAGTTTTTTTTTTCAAAAAAGTTTTATTTTTGTACAATTTATAGTTGGTTTCTGGACTGGGCTATGTCAGCCGTTGAGGGCATAGTTTGCTCCAGACACTGGGGACCAGTGTCAAACCACCAGGGGGAGAGTGTAGCGGGTATACACTTTTCATAGCCGTCAATTGTATGACTCTGCCTCGCCCCCTGGCGGCTGCATCATTGGATGTGATTGACAGCAGTGGGAGCCAATGGCTGCACTGCTATCAATCATTCAATAAAGAGCCAACAAGAGCTGGGGGAAAGCAATGCGGGATCGCGCCCACGGAGATTCGGGGCTCAGGTAAGTAAAACGAGGGCTCGGGGGACCGGTGACTGCAAGGTGTTTTTTCACCTTATTGCATAGGATGCATTAAGTTGAAAAAACACAAAGGATATTCACAAGGCCTATAAGCCCTCACTGTTTCAATAGAACAGCTACTGGCAGTTGTTGTATAGTATACATTTATTGTCTATCACACAATAATGAGTGTGTTTGACATTAGGTTTTGCAGAGGTATCTGAACTCACTTACCCTTTGAAAACCTCCAGAACATTTGGGATGAACTTTGCTTCTTGAAAAGACCTACCCAAACCAACAGAGCACTTAGGCTGAACCTTGCATTATGCAAAAACCTATCCAGACCTCCAGAACATGCTGGGTGAACTTTGCTTTTTTTGCAAAGACCTATCCAAACCTCCAAAACATGTGGGATGAACCTTAGATCTTGCAAAGACCTATCCAAACTTCTAGACTATGCAGATGAACCTTGCTTCTAGCAAAGACCTACCCAAACCTCCAGAACATGCAGGATGAACCTTGCTTCTGGCAAAGACCTACCCAAACCTCCAGAACATGCAGGATGAACCTTGCTTCTAGCAAAGACCTACCCAAACCTCCAGAACATGCAGGATGAACCTCGCTTCTTGCAAAGACCTACCCAAACCTCCAGAGCATGCGGGATGAACCTCGCTTCCAGCAAAGACCTACCCAAACCTCCAAAACATGTGGGATGAACCTTAGATCTTGCAAAGACCTATCCAAACTTCTAGACTATGCAGATGAACCTTGCTTCTAGCAAAGAGATCCCAAACCTTCAGAACGTGCAGGATGAACCTCACTTCTAGCAAAGACCTACCCAAACATTCAGAACATGCAGGATGAACCTCGCTTCTAGCAAAGACCTACCTAAACCTCCAAAACATGCAGGTTGAACCTCGCTTCTTGCAAAGACCTACCCAAACCTCCAGAACATGCAGGATGAACCTTGCTTCTTGCAAAGACCTACCCAAACCTCCAGAGCATGTGGGATGAAGCTTGCATCTTGCAAGGGCTTAACAAAACATCCGAAGCCTCTGGGATAAAGCTTTTGTCTTGCAAGTGATTACCCAAATCTTGAAAGTGACAATGTTACAAATTGTCACCTTGAATGATGCCAAGGAAGTCATATGTAGATCCTTTTTTCCTCTAGAGCTGAATCCTTATCTACACAGAGCCGGAACAGCCAACACAAGCAGCCACCCAGTGCCAAGTCTCAGACACTCACTCCATGCTCCGAAACACTCATGCTAAAACCCAATGTCCAGACTCCACCCCAGTAGCTCCTTCATTAGTTAGCACATATTCCCTGTACACAGCTAGGAAGCTGTCCTAAACATTTGTTGGTCATGTATTTCAGCAAGGGAGAGCTGTTACTCCCTTATATATTTCTCCAAGACACGATCAGCATTTTTTTCACCCACTTGAGCCAAGATTTTTATTGCTAGTCTACAGATTTCAGTTATCACAAGCAATGCAATGAGTGTTTACCTAACAATCAGACCATCATGTTTATCTAGCTTTGTAATATTAACAGGATGTCACTTGCATACTCCAGAAGAAACCCCCTTCCACAACATTTGGCAGGGCCATCCATTTTCATTATATTGTAAAAAACGTTAATCAATGGAAATACATGTTTGCCTTAAATAATTTTGTACAAGTAGTAAATAATTCACATTATACCACAATGCACTGACACCAACAAGCTCTGTTTTCCATGCCAGTGCTTTGATAACAGAATTTAAAATATGAATAATTTAGCCTGTTGGAGAAAATAGATTAAAAATAGGAGTGGCAGACCACAGCTGTTGCTTCTCAAGCAATGCCCCAGCATGTAATATTCATAATAATAACTTCAGCCCGGACCATTTGGCTGTCAAATGACCAGGCCACTTTTTGTGATTCGGCACTGCGTCGCTTTAACAGACAATTACGCAGTCGTGCGATGTGGTTTCCGAACAAAATTCACATCCTTTTTTCCCACAAATAGTGATTTCTTTTGGTGGTATTTGATCACCTCTGCGGTTTTTATTTTTTGCGCTATAAACAAAAGAAGATCGACAATTTTGAAAAAAAAACACAAAATCTTTTACTTTTTGCTATAATAAATATCACAATTTAAAAAAAAAATAACAATTTTTTCCTCAGTTTAGACCGATAGGCCGATACGTATTCTTCTACATATTTTTCGTAAAAAAAAAAAATCGCACTAAGCGTATATTGATTTGTTTGCGCAAAAGTTATAGCGTCTGCAAAAAAGGGGATAGAATTATGGCATTTATTTATTTTTTTACTAGTAATGATGGCGATCTGCGATTTTTATTGTGACTGCGACATTATGGCGGACATATCAGACACTTTTGACACTATTTTGGGACCATTCACATTTATACAGCGATCAGAGAAAAAAATAGCCATTGATTACTGTGTAAATGCAAGGGGTTAAATGTGTGTCCTAGGGAGTGATTCTAACTTACAAGGGGACTCACAAGGGAAGGAGACCGATCGGTGTTCCTCTGTACTGGGAACACACCATCAGTCTCCTCACACCTGACAGGACGTGGATCTGTGTGTTTACACACACAGATCTACGGTCCTGCTGTGTTCACGGGCAATCGCGGGTGCCCGGCGGACATCGCGGCCGCCGTGCATCCGCACCAGGTCCTGTGCACGCGCCCCCTAGATGGCCGGGAAGCCCAGGACGTCATATGACGCCTTCCCAGAATGGGAGATCCCTCCTGCGAACGTCATATTATTATGGGCGGGTAATGAAGTGGTTATGGTGGGTGGAAAGACTGAGCATATAGGTTTATATGCCGATGATATTATATTATACATGGGAGACATACAGACATCCTTGATATAGGCAATGAAAATAATAGAAATATATGGGACATTCTCAGGGCTTAAGATCAATTGGCAAAAATCTGCGTTGATGTTGCTTGGGCAAAGCACTGGGATTGGACCTCAGACCCCAATAAAAATTGTTGAAGTATTCAAATATCTAGGAATAAACATCACCTGGGATCCAGCTGAAGCTTTGGAAGCCAATATATATCCCCTGTTGGATTATGTCAAGAGTAAATTGGGAATATGGATAAAACTACCATTATCAATGTCAGGAAGAATACAGCTGATTAAATCAATTATACTACCCAAGTGCTTATATGTGTTCTCGCACTCCCCCGTAAAGATACCAAAACAGACATTTAAAAAACTAAATTCTCAGATGACTAAGTTTATATGGGCATATGGTAGATGTAAACTAAAACTCACAACGCTACAACGACCCAAAATAGCATCAGGGCTGGCATTGCCAGATTTATATTTATATTATCTGGCAGGACAATTAAAACATCTAAGAGCGTGGGTAATGCAGGAACAAGAAATGAGGGTGGAAGAATACTTACTAAGCAGGATGCAAGTAAATGACCTCCTGATCCGCTCCACAGCTCGTCCGACTCAAAAGGGGTCACACGCTTCGGGAGTATCCCAATATTGAGTCGGACGAGCTGTGGAGCGGATCTGCCGTGGAGTGGGAGGTGGGCGCCTCGGCCAATACGGACCCTCATTGGGAACCCTGGGAGTGCATACGCAATTGCGCTTTTAATACGAAAGTCTCCGGTTTCACCATTCAATTTGATACAGAGGGTAAATATGCAATTTTTCATTAACGATGATCGATTTAGCAATCTGTTTTCCCTGTACGTCTCTTAATAAATTAATACATTTGAAAAAATTGCCTATACAATTACCCTTTATGACAGAAGACGCAGGAAACATGATTAATTCGTATATATAATCTTTTATTTTTTGATGTCCTATAGAACAATTTAACCCCCTTGAGGAAGACCTAGAGAGGTCGAAATGCATCGAGGTCTCTTCTACAGTACATCGTAATGCATTAAATTTGTATTGTCACGCCATCCTAAATGTACACCATATGTATGTGAATTGTAGTATTTCAGTGTTCCATTGTTGGTTTTTTAATTACCGGAGCTCATAAGATTCATGAATTCATCTTTTTATGCTATATGCGTCATCGCAATCTTTCCAATAAAATTTACATTTTATCTACCATTGATTCCTTTTTGCTGCTTTAAAATCCCACGGGGAAAATTTTCTTTTTATGTTCTAATATTTAAATCGGAATGTGCAACCCTCTCTCACCCCCATATGTGTCAATCCATGTTAGAGTTCCTGGTGTTCTGGTAAGCCTCCAGTGTGATTACTTTCTGGGTGTCATGTTTACGGTCTTTGGATTCCTTTTCACTTGGCACAGAATTTCACATGGGACTTTTTGATAAACACTTTTATATTTTTTTTATGAATTTGATTTGATGTATTTGATTTGTATGCACACTTTTCACTATTGACTCACATGAGTTTATTTTGTTACTCTGTATTTGTTTACTGCTTTTATATGTTATTTTGTACAGAGCTGCACTTTCTTTTTATCTGTTATTATATGCCTAGTATAAAGGGTATAGTGTTCATCTGCTAACATTTTAGGTTCCAAGTGCAGATAATCCCCTCTCCTTTCTCTTCCATTCTTATTTAGCTTGTCTATCAATACATAATCTAGAATTTCTATGTCCCCAGTGACTTCAGGATATGAGTAATGGAGGAGTAACGTGTTTGGATTAAATGGAAATGTCAGTCTTTCAGTGCAAAGTGAAAAGGAAAACAACAGTGGTTACCTCTAATATTTATAATGTACATTAGAAGTTCTTTGGCAATGCTATCTGACTTTCTATTGTGGGAAGTCCCAGCTGGAGGGAAACTCCTAAGTGGTTTTGTTACATGGTTAAGTAAGAGACGGGTATGAATAAACCACATGACTTCATGGGAAAGAGGCACTTCTACACCGACGTTCACTGATACCAATGCAGATGTTTTCACTCCTGTAGACCACATTCACACAAGCCTCCTGCATTCAGTTTATTTAGAAATTATCGGGGAAGTACAAACCAACTTTAGGGTTTATTCATGCGGTGATCTGTGTGCGAACAACCACAGCCAGCAGCCTGTATAAATCAAAGAAAGGAGCCGCTGTTGTTCGCATGTAACCTTCATCAGACACTGATCATTCCTGGATACAAACAGGTGTAGCGACACAACCCCTTTTTCCTACCTTTGGCTCCTGAGCAAAAAAAAAGGGCCCACCGTGCTACATGCCCGTACCCTCCTGTAGAAAGAGGTTGAGCGGTGTAATATACCTCGGTCTCTGTGATCAGGTTCCCTCAGAGAAATGGCTCCCATCTTCACTGTAACAAAGACAAGTCTCTATTTCCCAATAACTTCAAAGTCCACACTGATTGCAACTCCAACTTATGCCGCGTACACACGACCATTTTTCTCGTTGGGAAAAATGAAATTTTTTCTCTTTGACGAGAAAAACGACCGTGTGTGGGCTTTTGGTCATTTTTCCCGACGAGAAAAACAGCATTAATCACGACAAGATAAATTAGAACATGCTCTAATTTTTCTCGTCGTGATTCACTGCATTTTTTTCCGCTGCAGTTTTCCCATAGGGAAACACTGCCGGGGAGCCTACACACGGTCGTTTTTCTCGACCAAGAGAAAAAATGACGGGAAAAACAGCCGTGTGTAGGGAAACAAGCCGCTCCTCGTTTTTCCCGTCTATTTTCTCGACGGTGTTTTCACCGTCGAGAAAATCGATCGTGTGTACGCGGCATTAGAGTTTATTTCTTCTGTTATGCACAATAACTGGACAGGAGAAGGTTAGAAGAAGAGCAGGACAGCAAAAGGTTTGGGAATAGGTCCAGGCACAAACAAATTCTTATTCACTACCCATATCTTTAGGTAGACTCAGCTCATCCGGATAGTCTCCCCACGAAACGGGCCATAGCAGCCGGAATGATGCTTGAACTAGATACACTTGGGTCTCTGCCACAGACCTGGTGAACTTAGTTGCAACGTTAAGCCTCTTTCAGGGAGATGACATCCCTCCAGAGAGTTACCGGGCCCCTTCCTTCACTGCGAGTTCCTCACCAGTCCCTCGGAACGGTCCTCCCCCGGCCTCCTCATCTAAGATACGGGTCTCCTCGCAAGGCAGCACCCTGGGATTCCTCGATCCTCTGTGGGCCTCAGCCAAAGGTACTGAGCCCAAGGCCTCCAGTTGCAGCCCCAGGGCTAAAGGTGCCTGGGACTGATCCGCCAGTGTACCCAACCAGGAACTCCACCCCAGAGCTAAAGGTGCCTGGGGTGGCCACGAACAGAACCACACGCTCCCGGGGTCGGACCCCCGAGAACTCACCCCCAACCGCCAGGGTCTGCCCCTTTTATATCCCCTCCCGGGATGCACCGCGGGCAAACACGCCCACCACACCACCGCCGACAAGGGACATCCAAGGCACAGCACTGTACCAGCGGTTCAACCCTGGCCTCCGATAGCAGCGCCATCAACAGGCCATGGGGAACTACACATCAGTTCCCCCGCCTGCAGCTAAAATTGGGTTTGCTGAACCCTATCAAATAATGTGTTTGAGCACAACTACCACTTAAACATTCCCCGTAAATTTCAAAGCCCCGCTACACAGGGATGGGGTTTCTGTCCGCACCGTTATCTGTAGCTAATCAGCCCATAGCACAGAGTGCTGCTCTGTGCAAATTCCACCTCTAAAAGTAGCACTCTATGGGGTTGATTTACTAAAGGCAAATAGACTGTTCACTACGCAAGTGCAGTTGCCCCAGAATTTAGTAAATGAGGTGAAGCTTCACTTTGCAACGAATACCCAATCACATGCAAAAAAAAAACATTTTTGCTTGCACAATATTGGATGATGGAAATCAGCAGAGCTTCCCCTCATTTTCTAAGCTCTGGAGTGTAACTGCACTTGCAAACTGTACAGTCTATTTGCCTTTAGTAATCCACCCCTATGTGTCCTAAATCAGTCATCTAAATTAGTCCTTATGTTTCCCAGATCAGTTTCTCCCGTGTGTAAATTTACTTGGGTTTTCATGTTTTTACACACATTCGGAGCGTCCATGGGTGTCCGCTCCATAGGGCAAGGGGGGTCGTTTGCCCCCCTCTGGAATCGAGAAGGTGTTGGCCAAATTGGCAGTGTTCTACACCCTCCGCCGCCCTTACACCCACTTCCAGCCCCACACAGATCTGCACTGCAGCACATGTACTCCCTTCCTCCTCCCCCCAGGCTCACCACACCTCCCCGTCACCGCCGCGTGGTTTAGCAGCGCTGGCTGCGCGGGGCCTCGCGCTGCAACCCGATTGGCCCGGCTCTTCTCTTTCTCCCGAGCACAGGCCGGCTCTGCCCCTGGCCCTTGGACTGTGCAGTGTGCCCGGGAGAGAAGAAGAAAAAGAGCCGGGGGGAGATGGCGGAGCGGAGGGTGTCTTGAGTCAGTGGTGGTTGTACCTCGGGGGCCTGGCCTTCTGCGGGGCGGCCTGCTGCACATACCCGCTGGACCTGCTGAAGGTGAGAAGGAAGGGGAGCTGGGCTGTGTGTGCGGTATGGAGGGAGGAGGAGATGTCCTACAACACGTGTGTGTGTGTGACTGCAGAGACATGACATCATAGGACACGTCATACATATGGTCAGTGTGGTCAGTGTGCAGTGTAGTGGTCAGTAGTCAGTGTGTAGTGTAGTGGTCAGAGTGTAGAGTCCAGAGGTGCAGGGTGCTACTGTGTAATGTAAAGGGGTGCATGGTGCTGTGTAATGTAAAGGGGTCCAGTAATGCAGGGTGCTGTGTAATGTAAAGGGGTCCAGTGATGCAGGGTGCTGTGTAATGTAAAGGGGTCCAGTGATGCAGGGTGCTGTGTAATGAAATGGGGTCCAGTGATGCAGGGTGCTGTGTAATGTAAAGGGGTGCAGGATGCTGTGTAATGTAAAGGGGTCCAGTGATGCAGGGTGCTGTGTAATGTAAAGGGGGCCAGTGATGCAGGGTGCTGTGTAATGTAAAGGGGTCCAGTGATGCAGGGTGCTGTGTAATGTAAAGGGGTCCAGTGATGCAGGGTGCTGTGTAATGTAAAGGGGTCCAGTGATGCAGGGTGCTGTGTAATGTAAAGGGGTCCAGTGATGCAGGGTGCTGTGTAATGTAAAGGGGTCCAGTGATGCAGGGTGCCGTGTAATGTAAAGGGGTCCAGTGATGCAGGGTGCTGTGTAATGTAAAGGGGTGCAGGGTGCTGTGTAATGTAAAGGGGTCCAGTGATGCAGGGTGCTGTGTAATGTAAAGGGGGCCAGTGATGCAGGGTGCTGTGTAATGTAAAGGGGTCCAGTGATGCAGGGTGCTGTGTAATGTAAAGGGGTCCAGTGATGCAGGGTGCTGTGTAATGTAAAGGGGTCCAGTGATGCAGGGTGCTGTGTAATGTAAAGGAGCCCAGTGATGCAGGGTGCTGTGTAATGTAAAGGGGTACAGAGCTGTGGGGTGCTGTGTAATGTAAAGGGGTCCAGAGGTGCAGTTGTGGAGAGGGGTTACACAGAAGTGACAAAGAGATATTTAAAGATGCAGGGGGCACAGTGGGATGTTTTTACATTTTAACGTGGGGGGGTCACTTTTAACCCCCGCTAGCGGACGAAGAAAGGGTAAATTACAACTGTGTATCGCCGCTGCCGAAGCGCCCCCCTCTGAAACAATTTCAGCGGACGCCCATGGGAGCGTCTAATCTGAAATTGGATGCACAGAATTCTATTTTCTTGAAACACATTTAAAATCATTGCATGCTTATGTGTTTAGAATTATCCTATAAGCGCATACATGGCATTGTTAGTGTGAATAAGGCAGGCCACAGATGGAGCAAACTTATTTTCTGCAACCACCCGTTGCAGGAATGATATTTGCTTGATTTTCTTTTTTTAATAATTGACAGCTTTTATTCGATTTCAACATATGTCATATAGTGGTTTAGAACATAAACAAAGGAGAATAAATAAATAAAAGGGAATTAGTAGTCACCAACAGCTCTGGAATGGGCATGGAGGTCTACGTATTACAAAATTAACACATAAACCACAGATATAGATCAACAAAGAACAGCACTATGTATCAGGCAGAGGTAGCGCTGAACTAATTACACCCCAGGCTTCTCTAACAAAACAGACCATCAATGGGGTCCGTGATTTACATTTGCGTGGCCCGCTATTCCAGAGAGAAAAAAAAAAAAGAGAAGAGAAAAAGAAAAGTAAGAAAAAGAAGAAGAAAAGAGAGGAAAATGGGAGGGGTTAAGATGAGAGGGGAAGAGCAGGGAAAGGGTATGAGAAAGTCCCAAACAGAAGGGCGCGTCTCTCCTGGGCTTCAAGAGATCGCGTTGTACAGAACAGAGGGGGGGGGTCTCATGAGATCATGGGGGGTCTATTCGTTGCTGCCATGGTTCCCACGTTGCTGTATGTTGGTCCACCTGGTCCGCCAGCCTAGCCATCATGGACTCCATGACCTCCACATCCTTAATTCTGGAATAAAGATCAGATAGAGACGGAGGGTTTCGTTGTTTCCAGTAAAGGGCTACTAGACATCTGGCTGCTGTTAAAATTTGTGTGGCCAACTTTTTAGCTAGTTTGGAAGTTTAGGAGGGGGGAGGCCCAGTAAAAAGAACTTAGGGGAGAGAGGGATATTTACCTCGAACAGCCAGTGAAGCAGTTCCTGGACCGAATGCCAATAGTGCTGGAGGAATGGGCAGCTCCAGTAAACATGAAGTAGCATTCCTCGGTCCTGGAGACACCTCCAGCAGCGATCCGAGGCCGATGGAAAAATAGCATGAAGGCGTGACGGAGTCAGGTACCAGTGGAAGAATACCTTGTATGTGTTCTCTTTGTAAAGAGTACACATAGAACTCTTGGCCGCCCAAGACCATATTGTGGCCCATTGTTCAAGGGTTAGCTCCTCTCCAAGGTGTTCCTCCCATCTACGCATATAGCTATGTTTTCCCTGAGCGACCATATTATAGAAATTTAAAAGCTTATATATCTCCGAAGTAAGCCCTTTCTGTGTAGGGCCTGATAAGATTAAGCGTTTAAATGGGGATGGCTTAGAGAATTGGAGGGTAGGGGTGATGGTGAGAGCGTAGTGCCCGATTTGGAGGTAACCAAAAAAGGCGCTGCGGGGGAGTTCGTGTTTAGTTCTGAGTTTGTCATAGGGCAACAGAATCCTAGAAACTGGGTTCACCAGATGTCCATAATGAAAGAGATTCCTCTGCAGCCAGGGGGAAATCATCTGGGAAGTTAAGCTGTCGGGTAGTTTAGGGTTGTAAAAGAAAGCTGTAACCAAAGAGGCCTCAGATTGTAGGGGGGTGTTGCGATTTAGTTGTCTCCAAATAGTGCGTAAGAGGTTCATAGTATGTAGTAGGGCGGTGGAGGGGACATTGGCATTAGTATTCCACAATAAATTGTTTGGGTGGATGGGGGCTAGCCATAATTTATCTATTTGAGTCCAGCGATTATAGGCCGGAAGAGTAACCCAGGAAGCTATAGCCCTCAGTTGCGCTGCATAATAGTAGCGCTTGAGGTGTGGGAAGGCCAAACCCCCGTCCTTTCGGGAGGCACACATTATTGAGCGGGTTATTCGGTGCTGTTTATTATTCCACATAAAATTTAGGAGGTCAGTCTGGAGTCTCTTAAGCTGGGCAGATGGGATAGGCACCGGGAGGGTCATAAAGTGGTACAAGAGTTTAGGTAGTATGTTCATCTTGACCGAGGCAATGCGTCCAAACCAAGACATTGGGTAATGTCTCCATTTGGTCAATAGGGATCGTATAGACGCAAACAGGGGTCTGAAGTTAGCATCATATAGAGATTCATATTGGGGAGTGAGGAATTCCCCCAGATATTTGACGGTGTGGGACTTCCACGTGTATGAAAAGTTTTCCGATAGGCGGTGCACTTCCGCGGGGGAGAGATTGAGTGGGAGGGCTTCCGATTTAGCTGGATTACCCTTGTATCCTGATAGGGACCCATATTCCTCAAGAAGTTTATTGAGGTTGGGGAGGGTGATATGCGGGTGTGTTAGGGTAAGGAGAACGTCATCTGCAAACAATGAGATTTTAAATTTGCGACCTCTAACCATTACGCCACTGATGTTGGGGTCTCGTCGGATCTGGGCCGCCAGGGGTTTGATACACAGAGCGAAAAGCAATGGGGAAAGCGGACAGCCTTGCCTAGTTCCATTTGAGACGGGAAAGGAAGTAGAGGCCGCAAAGGGTGTTTTGATAGACGCAGATGGAGTTGCATATAAATGCCTAATCGCCCTAAGGAACGGCCCCCGGAAGCCCAGATATTCGAGGGTGGCAAACATAAAAGGCCAGCTGAGCCTTTTGCTTGATTTTCACATCAACACCGACAGTGTATTCTCCCAGCAGGGGGGCGGGAAAAGGCATCCTTGCCAGAAGAAGACGTTAATTGATGCTAGTGGCTATAACCGCCGCTAGCAATATTGGCATGTAAAATTTGGCAGGCTGGTAGTACTCAAGTTGATCGATCCATCAACTTGGGCATATTCAGTCTGCTCATACAACCGGCCGAGATTTGAACCGTCTACGGCCGGTATTAGGCTGTACATAAAACTAAAGCCCAACTGTGTACTTGAGACACCCCCCCCTCCCCATCACTCATACACCATTTGACCTCCCCAGTGGAGAAATCTCAGACCCATTAAAAAAAAAAAATCTGTAATCTTAAAGCGGACCTTTTCCCTATTTTACTAAAATTTACATCAGCATGCATCTCTGAAAGCTGATGTGAAATCATCTAAAAGTGTTTTTTTTTTTTTGGGGGGGGGGGGGTTAAGTGTTATTTACTTACCTTTCTTGTGTCCCCCTTCTGGTTTCCTGAAGGCATCAGTACCTTCAGGGAGATCTTGTATCTTATCTTTGAGATCTTATAGTATTTTTGTACTGCACATACTGTATGTGAGTTGGAGTACATCATGTGCTCCTCTTGTGCATGCGGAAGGCTTTTTTTAAATATACAAATGTAATGTTGTATGGCGCATGCGTGAGATGATCAACATAACATCATGATCTAATCTTGCACATGCTCAAAAGGTCTATACAGGGCTGGTGCAAGGATTTTGACATCCTAGGCGAAACCTAATTTTGCCACCCCCCTTGGCTCCACCCCTGACTCCCCCCCTTTTGCCCTGCCCATGTATACCCCACCTTTTTTAATGAAGTGCCCATCAAACGCAGCCTACCAGCACCCATCAATGCAGCCTCACCAGCGCCCATCAAATACAGCCTTACCAGCGCCCATCAATGCAGCCTCACCAGCGCCCATCAATGCAGCCTCACCAGCGCCCATCAATGCAGCCTCACCAGCGCCCATCAATGCAGCCTCACCAGCGCCCATCAATGCAGCCTCACCAGCGCCCATCAAATACAGCCTCACCAGTGCCCATCAATGCAGCCTCACCAGTGCCCATCAATGCAGCCTCACCAGTGCCCATCAATGCAGCCTCACCAGTGCCCATCAATGCAGCCTACCAGCACCCATCAATGCAGCCTACCAGTGCCCATCAATGAATGTTTTCTTGCTTCCATTAATTCGGGAGTCGGGACACAGACACAGTCCTCTGCCGCCACTGGGCCTCTGATACTATGTGCGAATGAAGCAGCGGATGCCTGGTGATACTAAGATTTAGTTGCTTGCTGCAGAGAGAAGAGAGTAGGAACACCAGTGGCCGGGCGCCCTAGGCAGCATTGCGCCCTAGGCGGCTGCTTAGTTTGCCTAGTGGTAGCACCGGCCCTGGGTCAATATTGCAAGTGGGCCCCGGAAATGAATTCCAAAATTAACCCATAACACCTTAAACAGATTATATCAGGAGGCCCCAGAATCAGGTTGCTGTGAGCTGATGATATTAACATCTGCTCTGAGTATCACAATCTAAAGCAGTCATTGCTGATTTGGGCCTAGAGACCCCAAATATGTATCTGGGTCCTCCAGTTCCCAGAGTCTGTGTGTTTTGGGGAAACATGGACTTGAATCCGAAGCAAGACTACTCCAATGGTTCCCCAGGCACACACCTCCCAAAAAGTAGTGTTCCCTTAAAACCAAGGGTCCATAGTCAGTAGACAAGAGGCTGGCCTGCAGTCCCCTCCAAAAGCCTCTGTCCTGGTTGGGTCTGTCACAGAACCAATCAAGTGTTTTGCATGAATGTCTGGTGAAAAAGTACATACTGCTGCTCCTTCGATATCCATTTGTAGGCTAGGGGAGGTAGGGGACCAAGCTTTATTGCCTAAATGCAACAGAGAAAAGACAGGTCACCAGCTTGGCTGTGCTTTATGGCAGTCTTGTGTAAATCTCAGGACTAGATGAACAGAAGTACAATTCCTTTGACAGGTAGAACTTCTCCCAAGTTTACTAGAAGTATGAAACAGTGGCATCGCCTGACTGTCCATGCAGTGTGACAGAGGTGTGGGAATCGCAAAACTGGCTAAACAGAATCACATAATTTTTTTTTTGTCAATAAATTTGTATTCAGTTTTGCACAAATACAAAAGGTGGATAACACGTTTCATATAATTTTACAACAGTACAAAACGTAGATATTGATAGATGAAAGTTACAAGTTGCTTCAACATTTGAACCTCAGTAAACATACCAAGTAATATGGGTATACCAGTGAGACTATCCCACTTCCCAGGTCACCCCTTTGGGAACTAACTGTGACCTGCGTAAATAGATTTTAGAAACAATCATGAACTCTCAAAGCAATACGGAAATGATTAACAAGCGAACATTACGTCTTGCTATTTTAGCACATGGCCTATGAGGACATGTATCTCCAACCTTGAAATACAATATAAAGTAAGAAAGGGGTAAATAAACTTGGAGATGAACAGAAATAAAGGAAAGAAAACAAAAAGAAGGAACTGTTACCCTAATCACGTGGTTTGTACACGAGACCCAATTGATTATTTAATATTAGTGTTTAATATTGGTGTTTTATGTTAGTGTGTAATAAGGGTTTTAAGTTTTAAAGGTTAACACTAACACTAATGTGGGTGTGTTGAGTGTGCCTTATACCATTCTACCCATGGTCGCCATTGGAGATAAAAATCCTTATAATTCCCATCTATGGTTGCTAGCATGCTCTCATACTGTACGTGTGGTGTATTGAAAGTGTGCAAATGACTTCTATTACTTCAGGAAGATCCTTGGATTTCCATAGTCTTAAAACCGTGTACACACGATGGACTGTTTTCATCGGACAAACTGATCGTGTATGGGCCCCATCGGTCTTTTTTCCATCGGTGTTTAAAAATAGAACATGTTTTAAATTTATCCGATGGTTAAAAAACCGATAGCAAATTACTATCGTCTGTGGGGAACTCCATCGGATAGAAAACCCATGCATGCTCAGACTCAAGTCAACGCATGCTCAGAAGCATTGAACTTAATTTTTCTCGGCTCATCAGAGTGTTTTACGTCACAGCGTTTGAAACGGTCGGTTTTTTGACTGATGGTGTGTGGGCAAGACTGATGGAAGTCAGCTTCATCGGTTTTCCGATGGAAAAAAACATCGGATTAGAATCCATAGGATATCCGATCGTGTGTACAGGGCTTTAGTATAACTAACTTAGCTGCTAAAAATAAGTGAGTAGTAAACTTTCTTAGGGATGGTAGAAACTCTTCTATGCCAATATTTAGGATGGCTAAGGATGGCGAAGGTTGTGTAGAATCACATAATTTTGGACAATTAAATCAGTTCACATGTACTGTTTGCATTTCAGCAGTGTGCTTAGCACTTTTCCTGGAGTTTCGGTTTCAGATATCTGGTTTTGAGCAGGGTTCCCTAGTTGGGTAAATATTTATATTGCCCTTTTGGTCTTAACAACAGCTTTAACAATGATACATTTCAGAATTCCCACTGTAAACCTCGTGATTCAGAAACATTTGGCTATGGATATTTCCGGAGTAAATTCCTACATGTGCATGTCACTGGAAACTGCTTTCCCTGGAGTATAAACCTGTGAAACTGTGTTTAGTTTATACACCAATCATGTGCAGGGGTGATTAACCACTTCAGCCCCGGAAGAATTGGCTGCCCAATGACCGGGCCATTTTTTGCGATTCGGCACTGCGTCGCTTTAACTGACAATTGCGCGGTCGTGCAACGTTGCACCCAAACAGAATTGACATCTTTTTTTACCACAAAAAGAGCTTTCTTTTGGTGGTATTTGTTTTCAATTTCTTTTTATTTATCTTTTTTCCAGTACAAAAACAAAAACTTTTACATTTATACAAGATTCACTTATAATTACATTATTCCCCTTAGTTATTCAACATGCCGAATCTTGATATATATCAGTTACTTATCATTTAAAAACAATATACCATCTATCAATCTACTGAATTATTCCTTTTTATCTTCCCTATCCATTCATCCTATCATTCATTCACAAATTAACCAAACAACAACAAAAAAAAAAAAAAAAAGGGAAAATTTCCCTTTAATCTTTTGGTGGTATTTGATCACCTATGCGGTTTTTATTTTTTGCACTATAAACAAAAAAGAGCGACAATTTTGGAAAAAAAACTCAATATTTTTTACTTTGTTTTAAATAAATATCCCCAAAAAATATATAAAAAAACAATTTTTTTCCTCAGTTTAGGCCGATATGTATTCTTCTACATATATTTGTTTAAAAAAAAATCGCAATAAGCATATATTGATTGGCTTGCGCAAAAGTTATAGCATCTACAAACAAGGGGATAGTTTTATGGCATTTTTATTATTATTTTTTTTTACTAGTGTAGCGGGGTCTTTAAATTTAGGTGGGGTACACCTGGGTGGAAGTCCAGGTGTGTAGGTATGGTATCTCCTTGGCCTGTGGGTGGGGGGGTACCCGCAGGCCTAAGGTAGATTCACTGTCATAATGCTGTCCTTTTTGTCCCTTCTCGGAGATGGTACGGCGAGGGCGGGGAACCTGCCGTGGCGTCATTGGAGGGGATAAAAGGGGGAGACGCCCTGGTCACGAGGTCTTGCTCTTCTGGAGGTTGATCATCACGCGCCCAGGCACCTTAGGCCTGGGTGCGGGCGGTTCCGGATTCTGGCTCAGGTGCCCTAGGCCTGACCGGAATGGAGTTGGAGTCCATCCCAGGCACCTTCAGCCTGGGGTGAGGTACTAAACCAGGAGGCCTGGGGCCCAGTGACTTTGACTGGGTCCCGCGAGGGTGGAGAAGTCCGAGGGTCCCTGAAGTGGATGGGGCCCATGTCTGAGGTGAGGAGGCCGGGGAGGTTACCCATTCGGAGAGTCTGGGGCAGCATCAACCCAGTGAAGGATGGGCCTCTGGTAACTTCCTTGGAGGGACGTCTTCCCCTGATAGGGGCCGCAAGGCATCGAAGGTACTCCTATCTACGTTCTCTTGAGTCGCTGGTAGAGACTCTCAAGCTCTAAGTCCTGTCAAGATATGGCTATAGTAACCGCTGGCGAAGATCGCAGTGGTTTAGTTGAGAATTAGGATAGTGCCTCGACCTGCTCATCCCCTGTATCAATATGTTAACAAGTCGCAACCAGTTGGCTACTGAAGCACTGTTTATTGTGGGAAATGCAATAAAACAAGAGTTGGACTGTGATCGGTGTGTGGAACTCTGGTTAATGGGAGCAAAGGGAAGTGTTGGCACAACAGGACTTAATCCTTTACAGAAGCACACAGGCCCGAGGAAATATCTGGTACTGGCCTTCACCTCACCCACAGTTATGGGGAGGACATGGGCCGTAGCGCATCTCACCCTGTCGTGTGACATACCCCTAGATGAAAGAGATGGGGTGAGGTCGCTACACTAGTAATGGCGGCGATCAGCAATTTTTATCGTGACTGAGATATTGCGGCGGACGCACCGGACACTTTTGACACTATTTTGGGACCATTGTCATTTATACAGCAATCAGTGCTATAAAAATGCACTGATTACTGTGTAAATGAAACTGGTAGGGAAGGAGTTAAACACTAGGGGGCGATGAAGGGGTTAAGTGTGTTCTAGGGAGTGATTCTAACTGTGGTAGGTCTGGGCTACAAGTGACACGACAGTGATCACTGCTCCCGATGACAGGAAGCAGTAGATCACTGTCCTGTCACTAGGCAGAACAGGGAAATGCCTTGTTTACATGGGCATCTCCCCACTCGCGCCCGCTAGGCGGCAGATTCAAAGCAACGTACCTGTACGTTGCTTTGCCTGCCCGTGACATTCTTCCGACATCTACGTTAGGCAGTCGGCAAGTGGTTAACCACTTAACGACCGCCCACCGCCGATTTACGTCGGCAGAATGGCACGGACAGGCAGAATCACGTAGATCTACGTGATCGCCTTTGTGCAGTTGGGGGGTCCATCCGGACCCCCCTTCACTGCAGTGAGCGGCCGTTAAGTGTTCGGGAGCGATCAGGCATGAGGGGGCGGCCGCTCGATTCCGCCCCCCCCCTCGCGATCACTCCCGGCCAATGAAATTGCTTCCTCCGCCATGTGATGTAAACACAGGCTGGAGGAAGTGATGTCATCTCCCTCGCCGCGGTCTTTTCGTTCCCGGCGCCGAGGAGTGAAGACAGAGGTTAGTGCTCCAACAGTCCACTGACACGTAGGTACACATAGGCACACAAATCACCCCCCAGTCACCCCCAGATCACCCCCCAGGTCACCCCAAAGCCCCCAATCACAGTGTCACTGATTGCAGTGATCATTTATTTTACTGATCACTGCATTTAGTGTCATCTGTGATTGTAAAAAGTTGCAAGGCAGTTAGGATTAGGCCCCTTTAGGTCCAGGGTAGCCCCCTAACCCCCCCTAATAAAGGTTTAACCCCTTGATCACCCCCCAGGTAACCCTTTCACCCCCTAACTTCAGCGTCACTAAGCGATTGTTTTTCCGATCGCTGTATTCGTGTCGCTGGTGTTTTAGATTATTTTTTTTTTAGGTTCGCCGCAGGTTTTTATTGGTGTCAGGTACCCCCATATTTAACCTAATAAAGGTTTTAACCCCCTGATTGCCCCTAGTTAACCCTTTCACCAGTGATCACCATATAAAGGTTACGGGTGACGCTGGTTGATTAGTTTGCTTTTTATAGCATCAGGGCACCCGCCGTATATAACCCAATAAAGGTTTAACCCCCCTGATCGCCCGGCGGGTGAGATCAATTAGGTTTTAGCACCAGAGAGGGTCTGCGTCGCCCCAGGCAGTGTTAGGTTAGTGCCAGTAACGCTAACACCCACGCGCAAAGCATACACCCCCCTTAGTGGTATAGTATCTGATCAGATCTATACTAGCATCCCCAGCGGTTTAGGGTTCCCAAAAACGCAGTGTTAGCGGGATCAGCCCAGATACCTGCTAGTACCTGCGTTTAGCCCCTCCGCCCAGCCCAGCCCAGCCCACCCAAGTGCAGTATCGATCGATCACTGTCACTTACCAAACACAACACACATAACTGCAGCGTTCGCAGAGACAGGCCTGATCCCTGCGATCGCTAACAGTTTTTTTGTAGCGTTTGATATATTTGCTGACGACAGTCAGGTGCTTTTTTTCCTGTGAATCTTACTAGTGTACCCCTAAATTTAGAGCCCAAAATGGCAAGTCGAAGGTACACTAGTAAAGAGGCCTACGAGATTCTGAGCATGACAGATAGTGAAGAGGAGGTCACGTATCTGTCAGATTCAGGCTCAGAATATCTTCCCGTAGAAGACAGTGACGTCAGCGGCCCCACGTCAGATAGCTCTGACGACGAAGTTGAGGTCCCTGCTAAGGTCAGGCGTACCCGATCCCGATCTTCTGAGGTTGTTGAGGAGCAAGAACCGCAGGTCTCTCGTATCATGGAGCAGAGTAGTACTAGCGCCGCTATTCCTTCTGGTGAACTGGCAAGCACCAGCGGCCTAGTACAGCCTGGACGTACATCCAGCACTGCAGTAACACTTGGTGACGTGGCGAGTCCCATAAGTGCAGTTCAAGCTGGCGAGGTGGCAAGCACAAGTAGTGTCCCGCTGCCACCAAGAAGACAAAGGCAGGCCCGTCGTGCCCATACTGCCCTTCCTGCAGAATTCGCCTATCCTGATTGGGTCCCCACCACTTCTGCAGAACCCGTACTTCCCCCATTCACTGCCCAACCCGGTATTCAGGTGGAAACAGCTGATTTTATGCCAATCGATTTTTATTCGCTGTTTTTCATGGAAGATCTCTATAGATCTATTGTGGACCAGAGTAATTTATATGCTGGTCAATTTATCGCCGCTAACCCCCAGTTGCCTAAAATTGCCAGAAATTGGAAACCAATTACGGTTTCCGAATTGAAGACCTTTCTGGGCCTTTCCCTCAACATGGGCACACATAAATTTCCGTCATTGCGTGCTTATTGGTCCACGCACCCAATTGACCACATGCCCGTGTTCTCTGCCTCCATGTCCAGGGCACGATACGAGCAGATTTTGCGGTTCATGCACTTCAACGACAATGAACTTTGTCGTCCACGTGGGGACCCTGAATACGACCGGCTCTATAAAATTCGGCCCCTCATAAACCACTTCAACGAACGTTTTGCAGCCTTGTTTACTCCCGATCAAGTTGTCTGCGTTGATGAGTCCCTGATTAAATTTTCTGGCCGCTTGTCTTTCAAGCAGTACCTTCCCAGCAAGCGTGCCAGATACGGGGTCAAGCTCTACAAGTTCTGTGACAGGGCAACAGGCTATGTAGTGAACTTTACGGTTTATGAGGGAAAAGACAGTCAGATTGAGTCGGTCAACTGCCCGGATTACATAGGGAGCGCTGGCAAGATAGTGTGGAACTTGGTGTCACCCTTATTCGGAAAGGGGTACCACTTGTATGTGGACAATTATTACACGAGCGTGCCACTGTTTAGTCACTTGTTTGATCATAAGATTGGAGCATGTGGCACCGTGCGACCTAATCGCCGGGGCTTTCCCCAGCGGCTTGTAGATGCCCGTCTTAGGCTGGGGGAGAGAGCCTGCTTGAAGTGTAATAACTTGCTCGCTATGAAGTGGAGGGACAATAAGAATGTTTTCCTTCTTACCTCCCTTCATGCAGACACGACAGTCCAAATTCGTACGGCGACTGGTGTTGTGGAGAAACCCCTCTGTGTCCACGAATATAACCAAAATATGGGAGGGGTGGACCTCAACGACCAGTTGATGGCGCCGTATCTAATTGACCGTAAGGCGAGACGCTGGTACAAAAAAGTGTCTCTATCATTATTCCAATTGGCTTTGCTGAACGCTCATGTGCTATACAGAGCTTCAGGCGGGACGTTATCTCTTCTAAAATTCCAGAATGAGATAGTCACAGAACTCCTGTATCCAGGCGGTTCTGCACCTCACCATCCCCAACCAAATGCAGTAAGCCGGCTGCATGAGAGGCATTATTCGTATGTCCTCCCGAGTACCCCTACCCAAAGCCACCCCCAAAAAAGATGTCGTGTCTGTAGCAAGCGCGGATTTAGACGTGACACCCGTAGTTTTTGTCCACTCTGTCCTGACAAGCCTGGTCTTTGCCAAGGTGAATGTTTTGAACGCTACCACTCAAAAGTGACGTTTTAGCGTAGGGTACAGCATTTCACAGACTAGGACACACTTACACAGGGTCTCCCAAGATGCCATTACATTTTGAGAGACCCGAACCATTACAGTTGTAAAGTTACAAAAAAAAGTGTAAAAAAGAAAAAAAAAACGTAAAAAACAAAACACAAAAAAAATATAAAATAAAAAAACCAAAAATAGTTGTCGTTTTATTGTTCTCTCTCTCTCTATTTTCTCTCTATTGTTCTGCTCTTTTTTTACTGTATTCTATTCTGCAATGTTTTATCATGCTTGCTTTTCAGGTATGTAATTTTTTGTTTTCAGGTGCGCCATTCAACTGCAGCGCGGAATTATTTATCTTGACAGCAACAGCGTTTGCTCCCACGATACATAAAGCCGTGACTCCAGTGCTGTAGGAGGTGATTTCACCACCACAGTTAAAAAAAAGAGCATATATGCCGAAGCATGGGGGCAGCAGGGGCGGAGGAGCGATTTTGCTCCTAATGCCGCGTACATACGGTCGAAATTCCGACCGTGTGTACGCGGCATAACTTTTTTGCGGGAGGATGCCCCCATGCTTCGGCATATATATATTTTAGGCACAGGTTGCGTTAAAACATTTTTTTATTTTTTACTAGGTTTTGTTTTGGTATTTGCTTTGCAGGTATGGCATGGTAAGGTCTTACTGTTGTACTGTAATGTTACTTTGTTTTAATGTTAACCACCATTTGCTTAGCAGGTACGCCATTCAGTTGCAGCGCGGATCTATTTATCTTGACAGCAACAGCGTTTGCTCCCACGATACATAAAGCCATGACTCCAACGCTGTAGGAGGTGATTTCACCACCACAGTTAAAAAAAAGAGCATATATGCCGAAGCATGGGGGCAGCAGGGGCGGAGGAGCGATTTTGCTCCTAATGCCGCGTATATACGGTCGAAATTCCAACGGAGGCTTATCCGTGGAAAAGTCCGACCGTGTGTACGCGGCATAACCTTTTATGCCGCGTACATACGGTCGAAATTCCGACGAAGGCTTGACCGTGTGTACGCGGCATAACTTTTTTGCGGGAGGATGCCCCCATGCTTCGGCATATATGCCCATCATTAGAAGTGGGTGGATGAAGGGAGGTATTCTAATGGTGGGCATACCCACCAATCAATCTCTTTTTTTCGTTCAGCCAATAGGCTGTATGAAAAAAAAGATTACAATACATGTCCAACAAGGACCAGCAACGTACTGGTATGTTGCTGGACTTTGAATGTTTATACCAGAATGATGCCTGCGGGTTTAGGTATCATCTTGGTATCATTCTTTTCAGCCAGCAGCCGGCTTTCATGTAAAAGCAATTCTAGCAGATAATTAGCCTCTAGACTGCTTTTACAAGCAGTGGGAGGGAATGTCCCCCCCCCCCGGATATAAAAAGCGCCATTGGGAAATTGGGAAAGCATTTTATCACACCGATCTTGGTGTGGTCAGATGCTTTGAGGGCAGAGGAAAGATCTAGGGTCTAACCCCCCAATTTTTTTCAAAAAAAGAGTACCTGTCACTACCTATTGCTATCATAGGGGATATTTACATTCCCTGAGATAACGATAAAAATGGTAAAAAAATAAAATATGGAAGGCACAGTTTAAAAATAAAATAAAAAAGCCAAATAAATAATAAAAAAAAAAAAAAAAAAAAAAAAAAGCACCGCTGTCCCCCCCTGCTATTGCGCAAAGGCGAACGCACGCGTCGGTCTAGCGTCATATGTAAACAGCAATTGCATCATGCATGTGAGGTATCACCGCGAAGGTCAGATCGAGGGCAGTCATTTTAGCAGTAGACCTCCTCTGTAAATCTAACGTGGTAACCTGTAAAGGCTTTTAAATGCTTTTAAAAATGAATGTAGTTTTGTCGCCGCTGCGCGTTTGTGCGCAATTTTAAAGCATGTCGTGTTTGGTATCCATGTACTCGGCCTATGATCATCTTTTTTATTTCATCAAACATTTGGGCAATATAGTGTTTTTTAGTGCATTAAAAATAAAAAAAGTGTGTTTTTCCCCCAAAAAATGCGTTTGAAAAATCGCTGCGCAAATACTGTGTGGAAAAAAAATGCAACACCCACTATTTTAATCTGTAGGGCCTTTGCTTTAAAAAAATATATAATGTTTGGGGGTTCAACATAATTTTCTTGCAAAAAAAAATTTTCTTTCATGTAAACAAAAAGTGTCAGAAAGGGCTTTGTCTTCAAGTGGTTAGAAGAGTGGATGATGTGTGACATAAGCTTCCTAATGTTGTGCATAAAATGCCAGGACAGTTCAAAACCCCCCCAAATGACCCCATTTTGTAAAGTAGACACCTCAAGCTATTTGCTGAGAGGCATGTTGAGCCCATTGAATATTTTTTTTTTTTGTCCCAAGTGATTGAATAATGACCAAAAAAAAAAAATGTACAAAAAGTTGTCACTAAATTATATATTGCTCAAACATGCCATGGGCATATGTGGAATTACACCCCAAAATACATTCTGTTGCTTCTCCTGAGTACGGGGATACCACATGTGTGGGACTTTTTGGGAGCCTAGTCGCGTACGGGACCCCAAAAACCAAGCACCGCCTTCAGGATTTCTATGGGTGTAAATTTTTGATTTCACTCCTCACTGCCTATCACAGTTTCGGAGGCCATGGAATGCCCAGATGGCACAAACCCCCCCAAATGACCCCATTTTGGAAAGTAGACACCCCAAGCTATTTGCTGAGAGGTATGTTGAGTATTTTGCAGATCTCGCTTTTTGTCACAAAGTTTTGAAAATGTAAAAAAAGAAAAAAAAAAAGAAAAAAAAATGTCTTTCTTAATTTTCAAAAACAAATGAGAGCTGTAAAATACTCACCATGCCTCTCAGCAAATAGCTTGGGGTGTCTACTTTCCAAAATGGGGTCATTTGTGGGGGTTTTGGGCTATTTTGACATTTTATGGCCTTCAAAACTGTGATAGGTAGTGAGGAGTGAAATCAAAAATGTATGCCCTTAGAAACCTTGAAGGCGGTGCTTGGTTTTTGGGGTCCCGTACGCGGCTAGGCTCCCAAAAAGTCCCACACATGTGGTATCCCCGTACTCAGGAGAAGCAGCAGAATGTATTTTGGAGTGTAATTTCACATATAACCATGGCATGTGTGAGCAATATATCATTTAGTGACAACTTTTTGTACATTTTTTTTTTTTTCTTTTTGTCATTATTCAATCATTTGGGACAAAAAAAAAAAATATTCAATGGGCTCAACATGCCTCTCAGCAAATAGCTTGGGGTGTCTACTTTCCAAAATGGGGTCATTTGGGGGGGTTTTGTGCCATCTTGGCATTTTATGGCCTTCAAAACTGTGATAGGTAGTGAGGAGCGAAATCAAAAATTTATGCCCTTAGAAACCTTGAAGGCGGTGCTTGGTTTTTGGGGTCCCGTACGCGGCTAGGCTCCCAAAAAGTCCCACACATGTGGTATCCCCGTACTCAGGAGAAGCAGCAGAATGTATTTTGGGGTGTAATTTCACATATGCCCATGGCATGTGTGAGCAATATATCATTTAGTGACAACTTTGTGCAAAAAAAACAGTTTGTCATATTCCCGCAACCTGTGGCAAAATATAAAATATTCCATGGACTCAACATGCCTCTCAGCAAATAGCTTGGGGTGTCTACTTTCCAAAATGGGGTAATTTGGGGGGGTTTTGTGCTATTTTGGCATTTTATGGCCTTCAAAACTGTGATAGGTAGTGAGGAGTGAAATCAAAAATTTACGCCCTTAGAAATCCTGAAGGCGGTGCTTGGTTTTTGGGGCCCTGTACGCGGCTAGGCTCCCAAAAAGTCCCACACATGTGGTATCCCCATACTCAGGAAAAGCAGCAGAATGTATTTTGGGGTGCAATTCCACATATAACCATGGCATGTGTGAGCAATATATCATTTAGTGACAACTTTTTGTACATTTTTTTTTTCTTTTTGTCATTATTCAATCATTTGGGACAAAAAAAAAAATATTCAATGGGGTCAACATGCCTCTCAGCAAATAGCTTGGGGTGTCTACTTTCCAAAATGGGGTCATTTGGGGGGGTTTTGTGCCATCTTGGCATTTTATGGCCTTCAAAACTGTGATAGGTAGTGAGGAGTGAAATCAAAAATTTATGCCCTTAGAAACCTTGAAGGCGGTGCTTGGTTTTTGGGGTCCCGTACGCGGCTAGGCTCCCAAAAAGTCCCACACATGTGGTATCCCCGTACTCAGGAGAAGCAGCAGAATGTATTTTGGGGTGTAATTTCACATATGCCCATGGCATGTGTGAGCAATATATCATTTAGTGACAACTTTGTGAAAAAAAAAAAAAGTTTGTCATATTCCCGCAACTTGTGGCAAAATATAAAATATTCCATGGACTGAACATGCCTCTCAGTAAATAGCTTGGGGTGTCTACTTTCCAAAATGGGGTCATTTGGGGGGGGTTTGTGCTATTTTGGCATTTTATGGCCTTCGAAACTGTGATAGGTAGTGAGGAGTGAAATCAAAAATTTGCGCCCTTAGAAATCCTGAAGGCGGTGCTTGGTTTCCGGGGTCCCGTACGTGGCTAGGCTCCTAAAAAGTCCCACACATGTGGTATCCCCGTACTCAGGAGAAGCAGCAGAATGTATTTTGGGGTGCAATTCCACATATAACCATGGCATGTGTGAGCAATATATCATTTAGTGACAACTTTTTGTAATTTTTTTTTTTTTTTGTCATTATTCAATCACTTGGGACGAAAAAAAAAAATATTCAATGGGCTCAACATGCCTCTCAGCAATTTCCTTGGGGTGTCTACTTTCCAAAATGGGGTCATTTGGGGGGGTTTTGTACTGCCCTGCCATTTTAGCACCTCAAGAAATGAGATAGGCAGTCATAAATTTAAAGCTGTGTAAATTTCAGAAAATGTACCCTAGTTTGTAAACGCTATAACTTTTGCGCAAACCAATAAATATACGCTTATTGACATTTTTTTTACTAAAGACATGTGGCTGAATACATTTTGGCCTAAATGTATGACTAAAATTGAGTTTATTCGATTTTTCTTATAACAAAAAGTAGAAAATATCATTTTTTTTCAAAATTTTCAGTCTTTTTCTGTTTATATCGCAAAAAATAAAAATCGCAGAGGCAATCAAATACCATTAAAAGAAAGCTCTATTTGTGGGAAGAAAAGGACGCAAATTTCATTTGGGTACAACATTGCATGTCCGCACAATTTACAGTTAAAGCAGCGCAGTGCCGAATCCCAAAAACAGGCTTGGTCCTAATGGCCCGAAATGGTCCGGGGCTTAAGTGGTTAAAAAAGATCTATACATTCGCCCATAATGCAGTATATATTTGCATGAACATTCTGAAAAAAAGTGCAAATGTATATAGTAGTAAGAATTTCTCTACCTGATTAAATCTGATGTCATATAAATGACCCTCCTAAAACAACAATTTGTCCGTTGTTGAATTTCTCCATGGAGACAATAATATTGAAATACATGAATTTCAGCATCCCAGTAGGATAAGGTTTTTCCTTATTATTCTTTCTTTAAGAACAGCATTGTGTAGGAAAAAATAATAGATTTAGGGCCCATTCACATTGAAGAGTCCCATCAAGGTGTGTTAATACATACCTGTTAGCATAGCATTATGACACATGTTAACATGCGCAGCATTAGGGTAACCCATTTATTATGCACGGACTGCCAATGTGCCACAATGGATAAAAAAAATGTGCAAAGCTAGATTTGTGCAGAACGATAAAATTTGAAATCTAATTTATTCTATTCGAAATTCTAATTTTGGAAGATGGTTATATTCTTTCTATTCCATTCTATTCTATTGTTTTTTTTCTATTCTATTCTTTTATTTTCTATTCTACTCTATTCTATTCTTTTCTATTCAATTCTATTCAAAATTTTAATTTTAGAATTTAGTTATGTGTTTTCTATTCTATTCTGTTTTTTTGTTTTCTATTGTTTATTCTATTCTATACATTTCTATTCTATTATTTTCTATTCAATTCAAATTGATTCTAATGGAAAGTCTAATTTCAGATTCTATTTTATTTTTATTCTATTCTATTCCTTTATTTTATTATGTTCTTTTTTGTTTTGTTTTACTCTATTCTTTTATTTTCTATTCTATCCCTTTTTTTCTATTTTCTATTCTGTTCTGTTTTACTCTATTGTATTCTATTCTTTTATATTCTATTATATTATTTTCTATTCTATTGCTTTATTTTCTATTTTATTTTATTCTCTTCGGAAATTCAAATTCAATTAGAAAACTATTTGAATTTGATTTGAAAACTATTCGAATTAGAATTCAAATTCGAATCACGTCCAAAATTTTGATTTGTTATTTTGGCTTCGTTTAACCTCCCTGGCGGTAATCCCGAGTCTGGCTTGCGGTAAGGTTTCAGTACCATTAGCGGTAACCCAGAGCGGTAACCCCGAGCCAGACTCGGGCTGCATCGCAGGATACAGGGAGAGTTACTTACCTTGTTCCCTGGATCCTGCCATGTCTTCCCGCTGTGTGTGTGAGCTGTCTCCTCGCTCGATTCACACAGTACCCGAGTGCCGCCGAGCTCCATTCCCTGCGACGTTGCGGCGCACGGGGGCGGAGATCGGCGCCATATTCAAATAAGTAAAAACACAATACACATACAGTATACTGTAATCTTACAGATTACAGTACTGTATCAAAAAATTACACATCCCCTTTGTCCCTAGTGGTCTGTCCAGTGCTCTGCATGCACTTTTATATTATAAATACTGTTTTTTCTACCTGGAATTTGGAAATTGTCCATAGCAACCAAAAAGTGTCCCTGTCAAAAGTGGTTTTAGACCAGCTAGAAAACAGCGATAATAAATTAGAATCACTTGCAGAATTGAGCGATAGTGATTTGTGGGGAAATTTATCATCAAACGCTAAATCTAATGACAGCGACAATTCTGCAACTGAGCAAATTTCAGTGTTTTTGATTTGATTACATTATTGAATAATTTTTATTATTATTATATTATTATTTGTTATAAGTATTTATAGTTATTTATTATATTATAATTCATGTTTTTGTGTTTCAAACTTACATACCCGGGATGTCTACTGGACTCTGGTTTGGACAGATTTAAGTGAGTTATTCCTAAGAATTGCAGGCCTACAATATAAAACGCCAAATTTTCATGCAAAATAATTGTACTGCTTTCAGCACCTAAAATCTGACAGAATCATACCGCCAGGGAGGTTAAAGCATAACTCCACTTTTGTGGAGAAAAAAACATTCCCCTCTGGGTGATCTATGTACATTGCAAGGATTATAAAAAAAAAACCTTTGTTGCAGATTCCTACCTTTTACTATTCTGAAGAAATCCATGTAAGTTTGTCTGTGCCTCTGTACGGAGTGGGTCTAATGGGAGTGGTTTCATAATTAACTGTCAGGTGTGCAGCTGCAGGGCACTAATGAGGAAATCTGCTGGGCCTGCATCCCTTTAGATGCGCTCCTATTGAAAGGGATGCCTGAAATCTGACTTGTATCTTAGGCAGACTTCTGGAAAATTGGTGAGCCAATCACACAAGCAGGAAATTATATTTCTGGGGAGTGGCCAGTACACATTCTGTGTACAGAACAAATCCAGGTAACTGTTGCAATGTATACTCAGAAAATTACAGTGGCTGCAGATTGAAAAGGAAAGGTAATTTTTAATAACATTTAATTACAATATGATTAGTGTCGCATTTATATGTTTATGTGCTATAATATTTTTTCATTATTTGCAATATTTTTTTCCCCACGAAAGTGGACTTACCCTTTAATTCATTGCTATTGTATTTCAGAAATTCGGATACATCCGACTTTCCGAACAAAACAAAAATTTTGTCCAAATTTAAATTTGGAACAAAACAAACTGCACAAGTCTATACAAAGCAGCACACAACACACAGTATATGCGCTGGAATGCATTGCAATGCATAGTACATGGATCTCTTCTCTACAATGCTTTGGGTTGCCATTTATAATGAACGGCACTGCAGTAAAATATAATTTCCAGTCGATCAACAAGAACAATGGGAAAGTGGGGATTTTTTATGTGCCAATGACATTCATGTACATAGGATACAATAAAAAGTTTATTTTACCGTTAAAAAAATATCCAACACAACAACTTTATCAATTGTGTACAAGTTATGCTGCAGAAACACAGTGGATCAACGTTATTCACCTCTAAGCTGCTTCCTCAGGTTCTATCTACTTATAGTGTCTTATGGTATGGTAACTAACAAATAACATGATAAATAACATTGATAAATAACATGATATAATGACTGCACAAACAATATAAAAAAAACCACAACTTGTATTTACAAAATAACACCACTGCTATTGTATCCTATAGGAAGTGGATGGAGAAAAAGGAAAAACAGAAAAGAGGAACACCACACCCACAAGCTCTCAAGGTCCCCAGAAGGAATAAGGGTGGCAAACTAAGTGGGGATAAAAGCACAGCAAAAATCAGGCCAAATCCCCAATCTTACCTAAATCATGAATAAAAATCTCCAAAGACTACTGGTGTTGTAACATGACACAATAACGCAGAAAGGGAAATGTACCCAAAAGGAGAATCTAAAGAAAGGTATTCACAGATATATAATATTTACCACTCGTCAGAGTGACAAAACACGTAGGGCGGAGTCAATCGTACGTCTTTGCATCACTTCCTGGTCTAAGATCGCAAACAGGATTTTGAACGGCGTTAGTGTCAGCACTACATGCTTTAACGATTTATATCAAATGTGAGTACATTTCCACATTGTTTTAAAGGAATAAAAAGTTTTAATACTATTACACTATTGGGCGTCCTTTTCTCCTTCACATGTTAAACGGTTACAAAAAACATCCCGGATATGCCATCTCCCAGGGTGCTACACAGTGGCAAATACTGTGAAGGCTGTACACCCCAGGAGGGGGGTTGAAATATCTGGTGAGCATGGATAAGCCACACATGTTGTGATCACTCTCTGAAGAGGCCAAGGAGTCTTGTTTACCAGCACAAAGCACCAGGCACTTTTATCACAGTATCAGGACTTTAACTGTATGATCAAGATTTTGCTCACCACATTTTAATAATTCAATTGTGTTTGTATGCACAATAGTCTTTTGCATGAAAAAAAAAAATATATATATATATATATATATATATAATTTACATATTCTGTTTGAGGTATAATTTAATATGTGTCTGTTTTCACAGTGTGTAACTTCCCATTTTTAGATCATATCAAAGGGATTTATTTAGTATCACAATCACACATTATTATTTATAAGGAGGAGTTTCAGGTCCTCTCAGACCACACAAACAAGCATGAGTCACTTTACCATTTTTAGTTATTTTCGCATATATTAGCCAAAAGAACAGTGCCATATCTACTTCACTTTCCAACTCATGATATAATGACTGCACAAACAATAGAAAAAAAAAACACAACTTATATTTACAAAATAACACCACTGCTATTGTATCGTATAGGGAGTGGACGGAGAAAAAGGAAAAACAAAAAAGAGGAAGGAAAGAAAGAGAAAAAAAAAAAAACACACAGTCCACCACACCACACCCACAAGCTCTCAAGGTCCCCAGAAGGAATAAGGGTGGCAAACTAAGGGGGGATAAAAGCACAACAAAAATCAGGCCAAAACCCCAATCTTACCTAAATCCTGAATAAAAATTTCCAAAGACTACTGGTGTTGTAACATGACACAATAAAGCAGAAAGAGAAATGTACCCAAAAGGAGAATCTAAAGAAAGGTATTCACAGATATATAATATTTACCAAAAAAATATACCCACAATATAATTAACTAACCATGACAACTAGCCTATTGATAAACAGAAGGAAATTACAATTTGATAGACACCAAATATGAAACAAATCCTATGTATACCTATCTTAGGAGGTGTAATGTATGCCTGTTGCCCCTTGTAATATAGGCTATTTGGAGGCTAACTGATTGGAACCTTCCCATGCATCAGTGTAACCAATTTTTACGCCATTCAGTAAGAATTATTGATGATGGATTAGTTAAGAGCTTGACAAATCTGTCTCAGTTCATATTAAACCACACTAAAGCCCTGTATACACGATCAGATATCCTATGGATTCTAATCTTGCCCACACACCATCAGTCAAAAAACGGACCATTTCAAACGCGGTGACGTAAAACACTCAGATGAGCCGAGAAAAATTAAGTTCAATGCTTCTGAGCATGCGTCGACTTGAATCTGAGCATGCGTGGGTTTTTTATCCGATGGATTTCCACACAGACGATCGGATTTTGCTATCAGTTTTTTTCCCCATCGGATAAATTTAAAACATGTTCTATTTTTACACACCGATGGAAAAAAAAAACGATGGGGCCCATACACGATTGGTTAGTCCGATGAAAACAGTCCATCGGACTGTTTTCATCGGTAAAACCGATCGTGTGTACACGGCTTTACAGATGTGTATTACTTCTAGACTGTTTTACAACCGAATTATGACCATATACAACAAAGCACATCCTGCGAAACGTAGTGTTGATGTTTCTGCATTCCTTTCAAGCTGATCAGATTTGTGCCAATGGTTTTAAACTGGACTGTTTTTTTGACCATTGTTTTACCTGGCATTGTGCTCATTAAAACTTCCCCTTTCCCTCCACACAGGTTGAGGCCTCAATATTGTCACAGAAGGACTAACTCCCCCTCTGTATATTTGAGATAATGCTCCCCCGAGTATAGGGAACATCTATAACAGGGAGAGTTGCTTATCTTATTCTTCAGTCCCAGACATCCTGTCCATCTGTTCTAGTATTCAGAAGTGGTCCTGTGGGTAGGTGCAGCATGATGCGGCAGGCAGAAAACACATGGGGGTTGATTTACTAAAAATGCTAGAAGCTGATAGGCTACCATGCACAGCTTCACCAGATTTTACACTCTCCAGTTTTAGTACATTCACCTCATGGAGTCCAAGTGCAGTAACGGAAATATAAATTAATAAAAAGCTGCGCCAAGAACATTAATAAGCAATCCTCAAAAAGTCAATGATGATATGAAGGCTATGAAGGCAGTCCAAAAAGAGTGACCTATAGGTGCCAATGTAGTATCAGAAGGGAGGAATCACATATGCTGTAGAAACATCCAGAAACCATACAGTACAGTAACACCACCGTGCTTGACAACCAGAGTGACCACCACCGTAGTAAAAATGGCTGCTTACCAGAAGCAAGCAAAAAGAGCGCAGTTGGCTATAACCCAGCCGCGGCCTTTAGCTTGCAAGTAGTGGGTTGATGGAGCTCAAAGCCATTCAGACCACCCAGGACGCTCCTCCAGTATACAATACGGCGTTGCTGTATGATAGCTCCATGTGCATAAGTATCAAAAAAGAGGAGAGGACCATAGGGTGATAACGTCTAAAAAGCGTTTAATAGGAAAAAAGTAACTTACTTACATCAGTAGAAGTTAAAAAAGCGCAGAGAAATGTGCCGGCCGGCATAAGCAGAAGCCCTTCCTCAAACGAGCTCCGTGGTGACGACACTGCATGTCTCCCAGACGCGTTTCGTCACATCTGACGTTCTCAATGGGAACCCACACTCTTTTTGGACTGCCTTCATAGCCTTCATATCATCATTGACTTTTTGAGGATTGCTTATTAATGTTCTTGGCGCAGCTTTTTCTTAATTCATACTTGTGTGTGGTTATCTCACTATTGTTGCTGCCTTGCTCCTTTTAGTTTAAAGTGCTTATGTATTGGTCTTAGCGCTGTTTTTTCTTTATTCACCAGTAGCGGAAATATATTTTAACAAAAGTCCAGCAATACACAACAGACCCGGTGAGAAAGCAACCCAACCAGGAACACTCATAAGTCCTAACAGTAATGAGAAAACAGGTTGAAATCTCAGAGGTGGCGACAGCTTCTGTCCTGAGGAATGCAGCCTGGCTGGTCCATACCCAAATGGGTAGGCTGGAAGGATGGCATGTCCTTGCATTTTCCCTACTCCTCCAGAACCTTTCCCTGATGCTCAGCACTGTCCCTGGCTGACAGGTAACATGTCTCTATCCTAGCAACTTGCAAAATGTGTGCTAAAGCAGGGATCCAGGGCCTTAAATAGGCTCTGCCCTCACCCTAGATGGCCGCTGAAGTCACATGGGGCACCAGCATCCAATCGGATAGCCGCCTCCCTGTGACCAAGGAAACCATAAATGAACTAAATTCCTGTCAACTTCCACCCCCACCCGCATTGCCGCTGCTGTCGAGCGCCACCTGCATTGGAGAATACAGGCTGCATCTGCCTACAGTCCCACAAGATCTTCTTTGGTCATGTGGCTGCCCCCTCGCTGACTGGCCAGTGTTCTACCCCTGCACTAAACTTTAGGTAGATCTAAAATAAATAAATAAGGCAGTTCTGTATTAATGAATACAATATTAATTATTGCTTAAGCAGTGTAAGTATCTTAATTTGACCTGGTATCAGTCTCTTGAAATACCTGTACAGCAGAGCTCAGTTTAGGCAAGGGAAAAGCAGCAATAACAGCCAATCAGTTCATCTGCTGACAAGAAGAATGCTGATAGAAGCAGAAAACAAACTGATAGATTGATGAGCTCATCACTGTACTTTATCTTCTTTACTGACCAATTATATGTGGGATTGGTTCCATAATGGACTGCACCCAAATGACGTGGATTGAATGACACTTTCTGTCAGTCCTCCCATTATCAGCCACATCAGTCTGAGATTCCAAAGTGGTGCCTCAATAAATGCATCTGTTATGTTTCTTTAGACAGCCTATAGTGCTCTGGGAATCCATTGTCATGCAATAAGTATTATTATAATAAAGATTTTTTTTAAATCAATCTTTAAATACATTTGACCCACACCTGCTATAGTTTAGTTTAAGCCTTATGCCTTTTCACCCAAACTATACCAAGATTTTTGGACAAACAGAGGCAGTATCTGACATATCTCATCCCTTTCTTACTCAGCAATCTGGAACAATATGGCATGTAATGGGACTGTTGGAAGGTATTCATTGACCCCAGCAATTTCTAATGCAAAAAAAAAAAGCAGTCTAATTATGGCATACAGTATTTACTTTAAGTGAGCCTGTGTCCTGGTTATGCACAAAATATATTAACATATTCTGAAATAGGAAGTAAAAGCACTTTAAAACAACCTCTCACCTCTGTAGCTACAGGCATCATGGAGAAATGAATCTTCAAAATGTCACAACAGTGGCATAGAAATCTCAGTTACTCTCTAATGGCAGTCAGTCGTCCTTCTAATGTTAGAAAACCACTAGATGATTGCAACCAAACCGACTATCCCTAAAGTTTCGGTTTCCTAAATTTTTTACATGAAGATTTATTCGGATCGGAACAGTGTTCAGTGGTGTGATCAGCACCAACGGTATTTACAACTTCTTTTACAGATATGGCTTGATTTGTTACTTAGTATAGCAGCAGGTTCGCTTTAGCCCTCCTTAGTGCTATTAAAAGGGGTTGCACAGCCATATAGAAATACACTATATTACAAAAGTTTTGGGACGCGTGCCTTTACACATACATGAACTTTAATGGCATCCCAGTCTTAGTCCATAGGGTTCAATATTAAGTTAACCCACCCTTTGCAGCTATAACAGCTTCAACTCTTCTGGGAAGGCTGTCCACAATGTTTAGGAGTGTGTCTATGGGAATGTTTGACCATTCTTCTTGGACGAGAAGACCTGGCTCGCAGTTTCCGCTCTAATTCATGCCAAAGGTGTTCTATCGGGTTGAGGTCAGGACTCTGTGCAGGCCAGTCAAGTTCCTCCACCCCAAACTCGCTCATCTATGTCTTTATGGACCTTGATTTGTGCACTGGTCCAAATCATTTGGTGGAGGGGGGATTATAGTGTGGGGGTGTGTTTCAGAGGTTGGTCTTGTCCCCTAAGATCCAGTGAAGGGAACCCTTAAAGAAGTTGTAAGGGCATAAGTTTTTTTGCATTAAAAAAAAATAAAACTTGTGTGTAGCAGCCTCCCCAGCACCCCCCTAATTACTTACCTGAGCCCCATCTCTCTCCAGCGATGTCCACAAATGTCTAAGCCGTCCGGGACCCTCCTATTGATTGGCTGAGACACAGCAGCGGTACCATTGGCTCCCGTAGGCTGTCAATCAAAGTCAGTCAGTCAGTCAGGGGAGAGAGGGGCGGGGGCCGGGTCGGGGCTCTGTGTCTGAATGGACACATGGAGCTGTGACTCTGCTCCAGTGCCCCCATAGGAAGCTGCTGACTGAGGGGGCACTCGATAGGAGGGAAGGGTCAGGAGCAGCAAAGAGGGACCCGAGAAGAGAAGGATCTGGGCTGCTCTGTGCAAAACCACTACACAGAGGAGGTAAGTATAACATGTTTGTTATTTTTATTTTTTTAAACAAGACTTTACAATCATCAGCATACCAAGACATTTTGGACAATTTCATGCTCTTAACTTTGTGGGAACAGTTTGGGGGTGGCCCCTTCCTGTTCCAACATGACTGCCCACCAGTGCACAAAGCAAGGTCCATAAAGATATGGATGAGCAAGTTTGGGGTGGAGGAACTTGACTGGCCCGCACAGAGTCCTGACCTCAACCCGATAGCACACCCTTGGGATGAATTAGAGAGAAGACTGTGAGCCAGGCCTTCTCATCCAACATCAGTGCCTGACCTCACAAATGTGTTCCTGGAAGAATGGTCAAACATTCCCATAGACACACTCCTAAACCTTGTGGACAGCCTTCCCAGAAGAGTTGAAGCTGTTATTGCTGCAGAGGGTGGGCCAACTCAATATTGAACCCTACGGACTAAAACTGGGATGCCATTAAAGTTCATGTGGGTAAAAAAGGGGGCTCAATACTTTTGGTAATATAATGTATATGCTTTTATTCACTGACAACCTGTAATCTGCTCACAAGCATCCAGAAGCCATATAAACAATATGATTTGTTTATTACCTCCAGGAATTTAGTAGGAGTGTTCCCATTGTAAATATTTGCCACACCCATGGGTAGGGTATACACTAAGGTGACCAGATTTTTTAAATGAATTCCAGGGACATATTTTTTTTTTTTACTAGTAATGGCAGCAATCAGCGACTCTCTGCCCGTCGCCGCCCCCCTCTCACAGCCCTGTTAAGTCTCACTCTCTGGGCCCCAGCTACTACTGGGTGGGGAGCGGAGGAAGATCACTCCGCCAGGGAAGGCAAGGAGATAAGTAGGCAGGCGGCTGGCCGGGACTTGAGCCAAGGCAGAAGAACATGCGAGCGGAGCTGAATGGGCATGCACCCGAAACTGAAAAAATATTCCCTCCGCTCCGACCAGCACATGATCATCAGAAAGGGGCACAGATAATGGAAAAAATACACCCCCCTAAGCTAGTATTTTAATGATGCATAAAGTGAAAAAAAAAAAGTGAACTATTCCTTTAAATATTGTACCTGGGGGGTGTCTAAAGTATGCCTGTGAAGTGGCACGTGTTTCCCGTGTTTAGAACTGTCCCTGCACAAAATGACATTTCTAAAGGAAAAAAAAGCCATTTAAAACTGCTTGCGGCTTTAATGTAATGTCTGGTCCTGGTAATATGGATGAAAATCTTTGAGAAAAATGGCATGGCTACCCCATCAACCCCCCCCCCCCACCCCAGCCCATTACCAGCCCCTTTGGGTCTTGTATGGATATTAAGGGGAACCCCGCACCCAAAATAAAAAAAGGCCCTATATACTCTGAACAGCAGTATACAGGCGGTGCAAACAAGACAGGGACCGTAGGTTTGTTCTTAAGTAGAATCTGTTTGTAATTTTGAACAGGTACATTGTTTAAGTGTAGCTCCAGCCAAAAAATATATTTTTAAGCTTTTTTGAAAACATAGGGAAGGGTTATCACCCCTGTAACATTTGTTTTGCTGTCTGTGCAGTGTGCACCTGTTCAGAACAGTTCACCTCACTTTCCGTCCCAATGACAAATGTTTTTGGAAAAGTGGGGTTTTTATTGAAACAAGGATTGGTGATAAAGCATCAGTAGAGAGGAGACACCTTTTTCCCATATTAACTCTTACAGGAGAGAATTTCCCTTCCTAGGGGTAGATTTCCTCTCACTTCCTGTTGTCTCCTACCGTTTGCAAGTAGGAGTCGTTTGTAAGTTGGATGTTTGAAAATAGGGGCCTGCCATATATACTCTGCTGAAATATTCCCCTTAGATGTTGGTGTTGCCACAACACTGTGAGCCCTCACAGTTACTCTTGGTGGGCGCTGGAACGCCCTGCTGTGAACTATTATATCAGGAATTGTAATTACATGCCATTGTTGAACAGTGGTAGGAAAAATTGGGCCTTTGGTGGTGGTGCTGGTGCTACAACACTGTCAGCCCTCACAGTTACTCTTGGTGGGCGCATGAATGGGCCCTACTGTAAATTATTAGATCAAGAATTGTAATTGCATGCACCTGTTGAAGAGGGGCAGAAAAATTGGGCCTTTGGTGGTGGTGGTGTTGCCACAACACTGTAAGCCCTCACAGCTACTCTTGGTGGGTGCAGGAATGGGCCCTGCTGTGAATTATTAGATCAAGAATTGTATTTACATGCCCCTGTTGAACAGGGGCAGAAAAATTGGGCCTTAGGCCTCGTACACACGACCGAGTTTCTCGGCAAGAGCCAGCAAGAAACTTGCTGGCAGAGATGTCTTGCTGAGAAATTCGTTCGTGTGTATGGTTTCTCCTTTCGAACCTGCTTTCTATTTTCTCGTCGAGATCCTCGTCAGCCTGTTTCTCGACGAGAAAAGTGAGTGTGTGTACACTTACCTGTCCTCCGGGAAGCCCGCGCATGTTCGAAATGAATTCGACGCATGCGCGGTAGCTTCCTAGGCATAGGTAGGGTATACCAAGATGGCGGCGACGGCATCGAATGTGACGAGCGCATGCTCGTCGTAGTCGATGACGTCACCGCGTACGCTCCATTCAAAGAACCGCGGGTTCTTTGAATCGAGCGTGTGTACACTCGGCCGGGACAAGTTTCTTGTCCAAGAATCTCGTCGAAAAAAACAACATGTTTTTTTCAACGAGAATCTCGGCCGTGTGTATGAGGCTTCAGGCACTGGTGCCACAACACTGCAACCCCTCACAGATACTGTACTTGGAGCACAGCAATGAGCCCTGTTGCAAAGTATTGCATCAAAAATTGTAATTACACGCCCCTGGTTAAACAGGGGCTGAAAAATTGGGCCTTAGGCACTGGTGCCACAACACTGCATCCCCTCACAGATACTGTACTTGGAGCACAGCAATGCGCCCTGTTGCAAAGTATTGCATCAAAAATTGTAATTACACGCCCCTGTTAAACAGGGGCTGAAAAATTGCGCCTTAGGCACTGGTGCTGGTGCCACGACACTGCAACCTCTCCCAGATACTCTAGTTGGAGTGCAGGAATGAGCCCTGCTGCAAAGCATTGCATAAAAAATTGTAATTACATGCCCCTGTTAAACAGGGGCTGAAAAATTGGGCCTTAGCCACTGGTGGCGGCACCCAGAAACAAAAATGTTCTTCCAAGCTATCATCATGAATCGGATCATTGAGGAGGAGGAGGATAGTCAGTCAACATAATAGGACAGTCACTTCAGCATCAGCATATGCAGTCTTGAAGGGATGTGACATTTCAAAATAAATGATTCTGTTACATCAGCTTCAGGTGCTTGGTAGCTGGTGGTGATCCAAGACTGGTTCATCTTGATGAAAGTCAGTCGATCAACCGAGTTGGTGGACAGGCGCACCCTGTGATCCGTGACAAAGCCTCCAGCAGCACTGAATGTGCGTTCCAAAAGAACGCTGGATGCAGGACAGGCCAGTAGCTCAATTGCATACTGTGCAAGCTCTGGCCAGTGATCCATCCTCAAGACCCAGTAAGCCAGAGGATTTTCGGTGGGAAAGGTGTCCAAGTCTGACCTTGCCCCTAGGTATTCCTGCACCATGTATATCAGACGCTGGCGATGGTTGCTGGAACCGATCATACCTTGGGGCTGCGGACTAAAAAATTGTCTGAACGCATCGGTCACACAGCCACCTTCCCCACCGCTCCTTCTTTGACTGACCGAAGCCTCAGCAACTCGTTGTCCAGGACCAGGAGTTTGTAACCTCCCAGTCTCTGGGAACGCATTGCACAGACCTTTCTGCAAGGCCTCCCGGAGATGTCTCATCCTCTGCTCCCTCTGCGACGGTAAGATAAGGTCCGCAACCTTACCCTTGTACCGTGGATCAAGGAGAGTGGCCAGCCAGTAATGGTCCCTCTCCTTGATCCGAAGAATACGAGGATCCTTCCGCAGACTTTGCAGGATCAGGGAGGCCATGCAGCGTAGGTTAGCTGAGGCATTCGGTCCGGAGTCCTCTGGGTCACTAAGGACTACATGATCCGCAGCCACCTCCTCCCAGCCACGTACAAGTCCACGGGTTTCTTGGGACTGTAAATCATCCCTAAAAGACTGCTGCTGTTGATGCTGAGTGCCAGGCTTCACCTCCATGCTGACACAATCCTCCTCCTCCTCCTCCTCCTTGTACTCTTCCTGTGCGATGGGTGGGACAGAAGGAACACTGTCTGGGTAAAGGGGGCCTTGAGAGGCAAGGAAGTCCTCCTCTTCCTGCCTCTGTTCTGCCTCAAGTGCCCTGTCCATTATTCCACGCAGCGTATGCTCCAACAGGTGGACAAGAGGTACAGTGTCACTGATGCATGCACTGTCACTACTCACCATCCTCGTGGCCTCCTGAAATGGTGCCAGGACAGTGCATGCATCCCTGATCATGCCCCACTGGCGTGGTGAAAAAAACCTGAGCTCCCCTGACCCTGTCCTGGTGCCGTAGTTGCACAGGTACTCATTGATGGCCTTCTGCTGCGTGTGCAGCCGCTGCAGCATGGCCAACGTTGAGTTCCACCTGGTGGGCATGTCACATATAAGGCGGTTCTTGGGCAGGTTCAACTCCTTTTGCAGCTCAGCCAGCCGAACACTGGCATTATATGATCTGCGGAAATGCACACAGACTTTCCTGGCCTTCCTCAGGACATCCTGTAAGCCCGGGTACCTGCCCAAGAACCGCTGCACCACCAGGTTAAGGATGTGAGCCCCACAGGGCACATGAGTCAGTTGTCCCTGTCGGAGGGCGGAGAGGAGGTTGGTGCCATTGTCGCAAACCACCATTCCTGGCTTAAGCTGGCGTGGCATCAACCACCTCTCGGCCTGCCCCTGCAGAGCTGACAGAACCTCTGCCCCAGTGTAGCTCCTGTCCCCCAAACACACCAGCGCAAGCATGGCATGGCATATTTTTGCCTGCGTACTTGCGTAGCCCCTTGAACACCTACGGAGCACCGCTGGTTCCGAGGACAAAGCACAGAAAGAGGCCATGGAGGAAGAAAAAGAGGGGGTGGAGGATAGAGGTGTGTCACAACCAGTAGTAGCATTTTGGAGGCGTGGCGGCGGAACAACCTCCAACACTACTGCACCTTGTCCTGCATCCTTCCCAGCTGCCAAAAGAGTGACCTAATGGGCCATGAAAGAAAGGTAACGTCCCTGTCCATGCCTGCTGGACCATGAGTCAGCGGTACTATGCACGCCGGAACACACTACACAAGGCCGCCGCGCTGGCGGCCTTTTATAGTGTGGGGCGTGTACTAAACCCCCCTGAGCTATAATTGGCCACAGGCATCCTGCCTGTGGCCAATTATGGCTCTCCTTGCTGCCGGTGCTGTGATTGGCCAAGCATGCAGGGTCACAGTGCATGCTTGGCCAATCACAGCGACGGCAATGCAGTGCGATGGCGCAGTGCATTGTGGGCCGTTCGCGTCACACGAATTTGGCAGGAACGGCCCACAAAGTTCTGGTTTCGCCGAACAGGCGAACAGGCAATGTTCGAGTCGAACATGCGTTCGACTCGAACACCAAGCTCATCCCTACTGGTCACCCTAGTATACACGCATCAATGCAAACAATAAAAACAGCATATGCGTAAGCTGAATAATGGGAGCAGCAGCCAGCTAGGGCATCAAAGAAATGTTCCTGTAAGGAAAAAAATACAGGGCAGCTTTATGGACTTACTTCAAGGTACACTTATAAATGGCATGGTAGACAAGTGGTTACATTAAGCTTATGCCTGCTACTGCAGCTGTGAGCTTGGTACAAGGGCTTTCCAATAAAAGTGATCACTTTTATGGGGCTTTCAAAGGGTGACCCTCATCTCAGCACCGGCAGCACCCCCCATGGTTTCCGGAGAGTCCTTGACAGTGGGAAACAACCTGGTGAAAGCGGGGGGGGGGGGGGGCAGGCAGGAGAAGACAGCGATTATCACTAGCGACTAAAGCCGCTGTTTGCGATAATCAGAAGTGAATCCGGTAGGCTGGTTGTACCCAAGTTGATGGATCGATCCATCAACTTGGTACATTCAGCCTGCCCATTAATAGTTCGGACCATGTATGGCCGAGCTTAGCCCTCTTGTGATACAAATTAAATAAGGAAAAATTAAAAAGTGTAAAAAAAAGAGTTATATAAAATAAATAAAAATAATTTAAGCTTCTTTATTTTTTAAATCCCCCTGTCAATTCCTGTACACACCTCAAATAAAAAGTGTATTGTAGAGCGAGCATGTTGAATGTTTTTTACCCCAAAAAAATGGATATTGTGTTTTTTTGCATTATTATTAATTTTATTGTATTTTTTCCTATGCGTTTGATAAATAACTGCGCAAATATTATGCGACATAAAGCAATTGCAACTATTCAGAAAATATATACTTTTTTGGGGTGTTTATAGTAATTTCTAGCAAAAAAATGTGTGCAAAAAATCTAAAAATTGTCCGATAGGCAAGTGGTTAAACATTATTAGGACAACGCTTACGTATAGCAATCTATATTCTACCAGTGTAGTCAGACCTGCAGAGCCTCCAGTTTTCTATGAATCTTCTGGCTTCCCAGAAAATGAAAGTGAAAGAAAGCAGAGGTCACGTCTTCTTGTCAGTCTGTTCATGTCATTTGAAAGATAAATCTGTGCCTGCGAGCAACACAATCCAGTCTCCTAACATTTCCTTTATCAGCTAAAATGTCCATGGCATGTGGAGAATGAGGGCGTTTTATAACGGAGCTCCTCCCAGATACACAGAAAAAAAACGTTTTAAAACAGTTGTATATAACTTCAGAAATAATTAAGTGCATTTTTACATACTAGTATAAGTACCTGAACCCGTCATGATATCAGCTTCCTTTTATCTTGTGCTAAGCAGCACTCAGACTGATAGGGGGGGGGGGGGCAGAAATAAGGGATCCAATCAGCCTCTGCTGCTTGCACATGTGGAACAAAGTAATCTGAGTTGATGACTGTCACGGGCCGGACTGACGGCTAGTGGGGATACCGGAGGTGGATCCTCTGTACCAGAGAGGGGATGGCACGGGTCGTACTGAGGGACCGGTTCTAAGCAGCTACCGGTTTTCACCAGAGCCTGCCGCAAAGCGGGATGGACTTGCTGCGGCGGTAGCAACCAGGTCGTGTCCTCCAGTAGCGACTCCACCTCTCTGGCGGCTGAGATAGGCGTGGTACAAAAGGACTAGGCAGAGGCAAGGTCAGACGTAGCAGAGGGTCAGGGCAGGCGGCAATGGTTCGTAGTCTGAGACAATGGCAGCAGGTCAGATACACAGGCAAGGCAACTCACAAAACGCTTCCACAGGGTACTAAGACAACAAGATCCGGCAAGGACAGGAAGGGGAAGTGGGTTTATATATGATTTGGGTGTGCACACAGTAATTGGGCCAGGCACCAATCAATGGTGCGCTGGCCCTTTAAATCTTAGAAGGCCGGCGCACGCGCGCCCTAGAGCGCAGCGGGGCCGCGCGCGACGGGAAGGAGCAGGAGGGGGATGGTGAGTAGGATGGGATGCGATCCGCGGACGGAGATGTGCCGCCGTGTGGATCGCATCCCCGCCGGTGGCAGAGCAGCGCCCACGGCCAGGGGGGCTGACCGGGGCGCTGCAGGGGGACCGACGCCGCGAGCGCTCCGGGAAGGATGGGACACCTTGCACAGAGCAGGTAAGTATAACATGTTTGTTATTTTTATTTATTTTTAAAACAAACCTTTACCATCACTTTAAGGGGTATATTTATAAAAAAATATATATGCAAAGCCATTCATCCAGTGCCACCTCATCAGTGCCCATCAGTGCCCATCAGTGCTGCCTCATCAGCACGCATCAGTAAAGGAGAAAAATTACTTATTAACAAACATTTTTTTTTAAATGTTTGGTATTTTTTCATTTTTTGGGCAAAAAATTAAAAACCCAGCAGTGATTAAATTCCACCAATAGAAAGCTATATTTGTGTGAAGAAAATTATAAAAAATGTCTTATGGGTACAGTTTTGCATGACCGCACATTCAAAGTGCGAGAGCTCTGAAAGCTGAAAAATGGCCTGGGCAGGAAGGGGGTGAAAGTGCCCAGTATTGAAGTGGTTAATGTTGTTATATTCGTTTTTCACTATTGACACTGTTTACATGATTTGTTACATTGTATGTTTAACTGTATTACATGAGATGTGGTTTGGTGATCCACACTGGTTACACACTGGCATTTTGTATGTTTAAAGTTAAATATTGAGCTTTGTATTAGGGCTATATTGATTTTATTATACTTCAGTTTTGTTATTTCTCTATAAGAGCTATACTTGAGTTTCTTTACAGAAAAGGTGAAGCTTTCACATAAAAACTGATATTGGTTCATTTTCTGCATATCACTTTAATTGTAATCTTGTACATCCTTTAGAGACCACATTATGACAGTAAGGAATGGTGCTCAGTTTATAGCGGTGGGGTGGGTCTCTGAGTGCCGAAATGACGGCCTCCTGCACATGAGTGACTTTATACCCCACTGATTAATGAAGAGGTCCGAAGACCGGCACTTAGAAGAAGATAATGGTGCAGGATCTTTGGACAGGTAAGCTTTTAGACCCCTTTCATACTGGGGTTTTTCGGGCGCTTTAGCGCTAAAGACACCGCCTGTAATGCGCCTGAAAAATGCCTTATCTGCAGTCCAAGTGTGAAAGTCTGAATGCTTTCACACTGGGGCGGTGCGCTTGCAGGGCGTTAGAAAAAGTCCTGCAGCGGCATCTTTGGGGCGGTTTGCGAGCAGTGTTTACACCGCTCGCAAACCGCCCCTGCCCATTTGAATGCATGGGCAGCGCTGCTGAAGTGCCTGCAAAGCGTTTCGGTAGCAGCGCTACACAGGGGCGCTTTTTTTTTTACATACAAACAACAAAAACACCAAATACAACATACAACCCAAGCCCGCATTGAGAGGAGAAAAGAAAAAAAACAAAAAACAAAAAAACTAGGGCTGTGGAAATTTACTATTAATTCCTCGATTAATCGATTAAGTTTTTTGATTGATCAAAATTCTTTTGATCGATCAAAATTCCGGGTCTTCAGGGAGTTCCGTCGGAGATCCGGTGACGCCACAGACACCGGCGGGGCTTGCCATGTCCATCTGAAGGGCTCCTTTGCTGTGTCTTCATATCTGCATGCCGGCGGGACCTTACTATCTGCCACACGCAAGGGCTGTTACACTTCCCTCTATCACTTCCCTCTATCAACCTGGGATTCTACAGTCATCCACTGGGAGTTGTGATAGTTCCCTTCACGGGACATCTACATCCCGACGGACTGATGTTAACCCCTCCTCATCTGGATTCAGCAGTGGTATCGTTGTACACATTTTTATACCAGTATCATACTTAGCTACATGTTTTTAGGACTGCTTTTGCTACCGTTTGGTATTACTCGCACCATTTTTACAGTTTATGTAGCTACATTGATTTTATCTCCAGTGCAATATTTATTTTGTTACCTACTTGAAGACTATAAAAGTTTTAATGCTATTCCCATCGAGCGCTGTGTGTTTTTTGTATCCTGCTAATCATTTTTCCAGTGGTTGGTAGCTGCACTGGGAATCAAAATGTGCGTTATAATTAATCGAAATTGGTCGATTAATCGATTTAAAAAAAACGATTAATCGAACACGAAAATTTTAATCAGTAACAGCCCTAAAAAAAACACAAAGAAAAATAAATAAATAAATAACAAAAAACAGAGATCGCATCCCCCTTACCCCTAGCCCCCATGGTCTCCCCCCTCTCCCGCGCTTTTAACGCCTTTTTAACCCCTTCTAGGAAGAAGGTTTGCCTTTGAAACGCATTAGCCAGCAGGGACCCCTACATGGTCTCCCCTATGATCTGCAAAGTATAGGTCCCAGGACTGTTTTACCACGGGAAGGTTGCCCGTTTATTCATATTTATTTTCACATACTTGTGAGTAGTTTTTATATATTTTTTTTATACAAAATAATTTTACTTGGGATAATGCACAAGGCTGGTGCGCACTCTTTTCCTTTATCTTTCTAGTGCAATAAGGACATCCCCAGTCCTAGAGGGCAGCAAGGCCAGGAAACATTGAGGAGTGGACCATTATTCATTATTGGGCTAGCCACTATACGTATGCACAGGAGTATTTGTTTGTTTTTCTGCTGTATACCATTTTTAAACAGGGCCACTCGGCATTAAGACCCACCTGCCGAGTGGCCGCATATATGCAAGCGGCCGACATCAAGGTGTTAAAGAGAAAAATAATGAAGAAATGTGCATGCAGTGCAGAGATTTAGCCCAGACATACGCATTAAATATATACCAAAGTCTCATACAGCTTTAAGTAGACCTTATTTAAACTGGCCATACACAGCCGAAAGTTTGAGCTAAGGGTGGCTCTGTCAGCAACCCAACAAAACTGAAAAAATTGTCAATTAAACATCGACAGCATCCTACCAGAAGCAGTCACAAAAAAGAATCCTGTAAAAGAAGAGAGGTAATAGTTACCAGTCCCATCAGGTGGCACCCCCCCCCCCATTCTGACATCATGGACTGATGCATGCTAGGAATGTGACGTCATGTGGAGACGAGGGCCACCAGGTGATGTAGCTAGGTGTTCCTGTGCCCTACCTATATAAGAAATATCAAAGCACAGTGCAGGCATTCGGCCGGAGGCCTCCCAGAAGGCGGAGCGTTTTAGATTTTTTAGATTTTTCGGGTCGGTGGGTGGCATGATTGACGATGGATGTACATCGAGGGGCACTATTTAATTTTTTTTGTTTAATAAAGGACTTGTCAAAAACTGTCTTTTTTGTTTTTTTTACTTTTTGACACTTTTTTGTGAATGGGTAGGGGTACTATGTACCAGATACTCATTCATATAGGCTGGGGGCTGGGATATTGTTAAAAGGGGCTTCCAGATTCCTATAAGCCCCCACCCGCATACCCCGACTACCACAGCCCAGGGTTTTCAGGAAGTGGCCCTTGTCCCTCCCCCACGCCCCCTGCCCCAACGCACCCCCACCCCCATGTTGAGGGCATGTGTCCTGGTATAGTTCAGGAGTTGGGGTGCTCGCTCGTCCCCCAACTCCTGAACATACGTTTTTTCTTTACTTTTTCAACAGCCAGGTGCCGGAAATTGTAACCGCAAGTAATTTTAAATATGATTTGACTTTTTTTTTTCATTAGAAATGTGATTTTTGCTGCAGCATGTTTAATGCATGCTACAGATGTGCCACTTTACAGGCACATTAGGGGACCCCCTAGGCACTATATTTAAAATAATTTTAAATTTTAAGCATTCCGCCAAGCCCCCCGCAAATTCAGGTGTTCGCAGAACAGGTGATGTTCGGGCCAAACTTTTACCTGAGGTGCTCGCCCATCTCTACTTACTACAGCCTTGAGATTTCTCTGAGCCACTTCCCTGAACTTCTGGTGGGGGTTTGCAGTGATAATATCATTAGAGTGTCCCCTGAGCACCTTCCTTTAGGACTACAAGTCTCTGTACTCTGTAGTGTTTTCACTTTTGAAGTGCAGCAGGACAGAAGTGCAGCAGGACAGAAGTGCAGCAGGACAGAAGTGCATAGTTTTGAACGGCAGTAGATGAATACAGTAAGTTTAAATTATTTCTAATTTCTTTAAAGTATTTCTCATTGCTTTTTTTAAATTATTTACTTTTTTAACCTTGGTATTTTGGCTGTGTTGTGATTGGTGATTGTTTACTAAGTACTGGAGTAAATATTATTGTACTACTGAGGTGTTGAGAACTGGGTGTTATCAATTAGCATATGTAAGAGAGGTGAGCTGTTGTCCTAATTGGTGCCTAATTAGTGTTGTATTTAAAGGGGTTGTAAAGGTTCAGGTTTTCACCTTAATGCATCCTATGCATTAAGGTGAAAAAACATCTGACAGTTACGGCCCCCCCAGCCCCCCATTTTACTTACCTGAGCCCATTCTCCTGCTGCGTTCGCCCACAACGTCCTCTTCTCCGCTCAGTCTAGCCGTTGATTGGCTAGAGTGGATGGAGTGATAACAGCGCAGCCATTGGCTTGCACTGCTGTCAATCACATCCAATGACGCGGCGCACCGGGGGGCATGGCCGAGTGATACAGTGAGCGGCTATAGCCGCCGGCTGTATCACGGGAGCGTGCCCGCAAGAACTAACCCCCATGGGAGAGAACTCCCATAAAGGGGGTTAGTTCTTGCAGGGAGGAGCCGAGACAGCAGCCGAGGGACCCCAGAAGACCAGGTTCGGGGCCACTCTGGGCAAAACGAGCTGCACAGTGGAGGTAAGTATAACATGTTTGTTATTTAAAAAAAATAAAAAAAATACCTTTACAACCCCTTTAAGAAGGGACGCAACTCTGTAGAGTTTGCTCTTTCGAAGTGCAGCAGGACAAAAGTGCAGAGTTTTGAACAGCAGTAGTTTGGAGACAGCCAACTATCTTTGGTAAGTGCCAGTTTTTCAAATTTAGATAAATCTTGTTAAAATGTTTGGTTCAGTGCAATACTTGTTTGGCATTTGTTTTTCGTGGCACTTTTTGGAAGCTGGTATGCTGTCCCATTTGTTTGCAGATTTCTAGTCTACATGATGGAATTGCTTGTCTAAATTCCTTGATTTGTGCCCTGCAGTCTGAGATCAGGAGGCTGTCTAGGCTAATTTGTTCTGTTGAGCTGCACTGCAAAAAGCCACCTCTTTCTTAAAGACTGTGCAGGAGAAGGGCAGTGTGGAAAACTGTTGGGTCAGGAAGAGTGAGGCCTGTGGACCATAAGCATGTAGCTTTTGGTGTGACACTGCATAACCCCTATAGTGTTCTTTCTGAGCTAGAAGCAGATACAAAGGTTGCAAAAATAGCTGCTTGTGGGATTGGCAACCCTTCTCTGAATAGGAAGGAGGACCCTGAGAAAAAAAATTGTAATACCAAAAGTAACTGTGTTATTTGAGGTTGGAAACCAGCCGAGTGTTGTGGATAATGCTCCTAAAAGGAGAAGTCATCTTCTTGTTGGTGATTCAATTTATCCTTACAAGGAAATCATGTGAAAGTGTCAAAGGAAGTTAGGTGTTTGCCTGGGGTCACTGTTAGGCTAAATGTACACTGGACATTTTTACAAGCTCTCCTAAACGATTTAACTTAAACCCACATTTAAAACGTCTGTTTACATGCCTCGTTTTGCCGCGTTTGCGTTTAGAAGCATTTCTAAAAATAGTCAAAAATGAAAAACGCCTGTAAACGAAACACGGCTAAATGCGGGTCACCGCGTTTAGCCGCGCTTAGAAGTGTTTGGCGCTTGAAATGCCTCTAAACTCAGCATCTGAACTAATTTTTTTTTGCTTTCCAAAAAAAGCCTCTAACCTCAACTGCCTAGAAACGACTATAAATGACCCCATGTACATGTACTGATAAGATAACAGAGGAGAGTTCAAGGGAAGTTGAAAAAAATGCCCAACTGCTCCTAAACGTTCGTTTTTCCAGCAGCAGTGTACACGAGGCCTTAGGAGAGATAGATTTAAAAAACGTGAGGCTATCCATTGCAGCATTGAGCGGTAAATGCATCTCTATTTATGTATATAGAAATTATGCTCCTTAAAAGTTATTATGTGCAATTTAATGTCTTTTTAAATCTAAATGTATTTATTCTAGAGTAACTTGTCCCCCAGATGAAGACCGAAACGGACTAGGTCGAAACGCGTCCGGGCCTCCAGCATATGCATCTTTATAATGTAATGCTATCTGTCTACACTGCTGTATTTGGTATATGTACATTGCTGTATTTGGTATATGTATGCTTGCCTCATTCACCATTTTTTTCTTAAATAAAGACTTTTTTTTATTAAATAAGTTGTAATATTCTTGCTGCTAAAAAAAAAAAAAAACAGTGGGGAACCTCTCTATCTAAAATACCTGTGCATAATGGACAATGTTTGGTCAAAGAATTAGTGCTGGTGCAAAGCTGAAGGTTTTGGTTATGTAAGTCATAATGCTATCAGGTGGTCTACTGTACAAAAAGAGATGGTCTGCATCCCTCACACAAGAGCACTGAGCTTCTTAGTATGGAATTTAGGATGTTTTTGGACATGTATTTAAACTGAGAAATGGGTCAGAAGCAGTGGCGGCTGGTGCTCAAAATTTTTGGGGGGGCGCAAACAAACGAAAAAAAAAAAAATCAATTGCCGCCACTGTGCCCATTAAACGCAGCCACTGTGCCCAAACGCCACCAGTTTGCCCCCTCAAATACAGCCAGTTTGTTTCCATATACAGCCAGTGTGCCCCCATATATATATAACCAGTGTGCCCCCATATATACAGCCAGTGTGCCCCCATATACAGCCAGTTTGTCCCCATATATATAGCCAGTGTGCCCCCATATATAGCCAGTTTGTCCCCATATATATATAGCCAGTGTGTCCCCATATACAGCCAGTTTGTCCCCATATACAGCCAGTGTGTCCCCATATACAGCCAGTTTGTCCCCATATATATAGCCAGTGTGCCCCCATATACAGCCAGTTTGTCCCTATATATATATATATAGCCAGTGTGTCCCCATATACAGCCAGTTTGTCCCCATATATATAGCCAGTGTGCCCCATATATAGCCAGTGTGTCCCCATATATACAGCCAGTGTGCCCCCATATACAGCCAGTGTGCCCCCATATACAGCCAATTTGTCCCCATATACAGCCAGTTTTTCCCCCATATACAGCCAGATTGCCCCCCATACACAGCCAGTTCCCCCCATATTCAGCCAGTTTGTCCCCCATATACAGCCAGTTCCCCCCATATTCAGCCAGTTTGTCCCCCATATACAGCCAGTTCCCCCCATATTCAGCCAGTTTGTCCCCCATATACAGCCAGTTCCCCCCATATTCAGCCAGTTTGTCCCCCATATACAGCCAGTCCCGTCCCCCCCCCAGCCCTGCACTTACCTTCCTCGGTCCGCGCCGTCCTCGATGTGTTCTCCCGCCCTCAGTGTCGCTTCAGCCAATCAGGTTACCGGTAACCAGATCCGGTGAACCTGATTGGCTGAAACCTCCACACAGTCCTCTCCAAGGAACGCACCCCCGTGCGTACCTGGGAGGAGTTTTTGGAAGCCGAATACAGTGGGAGAGCTGTATTCGGAAAGCCTATCAGAGCCGCTGGCTCTGATAGGCACTTCCAAGTTACACCCACCGCCGGCCGCCGCTCTAATTCATATGGCCGGCGCTCACCAGGAGGCCGGCCATATGAATAGTGGGCAGCGTGGCAGCGGTGACAATACACAGATTCATGCAATGCATGAATCTGTGTATTGTCTTTCAGTGGCGGTGCGGGAGCGAGAGGGGGCGGCGCTCCGGCGCCCTCTATGGACGCACCGCCACTGGTCAGAAGTGTAATTGATGAGGAACAATTCTGTCCCCAATGGGTTGAAACAAATGTGAGGGCTTGTGTTGATAAGGACTGGGCTGATGGGATTGTCACTTCTGTTGAAGTTTCTGGTGGTAAAAATAAAGCGATAGATAGCAGTGTTTGTCATGTGCACTAATGCTCGTAGCTTAGGCAACAAGTGAGCTGACAACTCGTCTGTCTAGGGACAACATGGACCTTATTGAAACTACAGGGACAGAGTTTGATGATTTAAATGACTGGAAAATAACTATACCAGGGTACACACTATACAGGAACAACAGAGTAGGTGTCAGGGTCACCTGTGGCCAGGTGACAGATGCACACCGTAGGGGGACAGGAGTGCACCGCGAGGTAGTGAACCCTATGGCTGGCTTCTGTGGGTAGGAAACTGGGTGGTTGTGGAAAGCGGGACCAGAGGAGCACAACCGGGATCCCAACGGAAGCGAGAGCCAAGATTCCCCAGGGCGCGGAGTCTAAGACCCAGCTGGTCTTCTCCAGGGCCTCTAGTGGTGAGGATGTTACGCTGCAGGCTGGGACCAGGTCGCGGCCCCTGGAGTTTCCTAGCTCACGCCCCGTAGGATAAGGGGAAGCAGCGGCACACGATAGAGAGAACCGAATAACAAGCCGAAGGTCAGGGGCCACAAGCAGACAAGGATAACGAAGAACGAGCCGAAGGTCAAGGGTCACGAGCAGACAGGGATGGTCGGGGACAAGCCAATAACGTAACAGAGAGACAGACGTAGCACACGGCAGGCAGGAACCCAAACACACAATGCCTAACAAACACGTTGATCAGCAAAGCAGGCTTGCAGTGCACAGGTTAATATAGTGTTCAGTGATAGGGCCTGGGGTGGAGTCAGGCTGGGAGGAGATTATAAAGGAAGCCAGGTGAAGGAGGTCTGGTCTCTAGATGAACACATGAGGAGGAAGGTAAGATGGCAGACAGACATTAATGCATATCCATGACAGTACCCTCCCTCTTACGAGGCCTCCCCCTTCCCCGCCTGGGCCCAGGTTTAGAGGGAAACTTCAGATGAAACTCCTTTAACAGACGAGGTGCAAAGACCTCAGATGCAGTGATCCAAGACCTCTCCTCAGGACCAAACCCTTTCCAATGAACGAGGTACTGAAGAACGCCTTTACAGAGTCGGGAGTCCAGAATTTGACTGATCTCGTACTCCTGATTATCCTCCGAGACAGGCGCCACGGTAGGAAGAGGACGAGAGAATTTATTGAGGACTAAAGGCTTTAGAAGAGCAACATGAAAGGAGTTAGTGATTTTAAGGCTCTTAGGAATCTGGAGTTTGAAACAAACCGGATTCAGTTTAGCAGTTACCGTGTATGGACCGATGAATCGTGGAGCAAACTTCAGAGAAGGAACTCGGAGCTTGATGTTCCTGGTAGAGAGCCAGACTTTGTCCCCTGGCTGAAGAGAAGGCGGTTTACGCCTGCGGCGGTCTGCAAAGCCTTTGAATTTTTCAGCAGCTGCCCGGAGGGAATCATGAACGTGACCCCAAACGGAATTGAGAGACTCCTGAACCGAAGCCAAAGCTGGAATGTCTGGAGAACAGATCATAGGAAGAGGAAGTTGAGGGTGTTTTCCATAAACTGTGAAAAAGGGTGTCTTCTGCGAACTGGTATTCACATGATTGTTATGGGAGAATTCTGCCCACGGGAGTAGAGAGGACCAATCGTCATGGTGAGAAGACACAAAGGTGCGAAGAAAGACCTCTAACTCCTGATTAACCCTCTCAGTCTGTCCATTGGATTGGGGATGGTAAGAAGAAGAAAAATCCAAGACAATATTGAGGGATTTGCAAAAGGCTCTCCAAAAACGAGACGTGAATTGGACTCCCCTGTCGGAAACAATATGAGAAGGGACCCCATGTAGGCGGAGAATTTCTCGAATGAAAATGGGAACCAAGGCAGGGGCAGAAGGAAGACCAGGAAGAGGAACAAAATGAGCCATCTTGGAGAATCGATCGATTACCACCCAAATGACTGTATTATTCTCAGACAGTGGGAGATCGGTGATAAAATCCATGGCAATATGGGCCCAGGGTTCCTTAGGAATAGGCAAGGGCATGAGGAGACCAGCAGGAGCTTGTGTGGAGGATTTGGACTGAGCACAGACATGACAAGCTTTAACGTAGTCTTTGACGTCTGAGCGGAGATTAGGCCACCAGTAGTGACGACTGATGAGTAGGAAGGATCGGAGGAATCCAGAATGCCCTGCCACCTTGGAATCATGTCCCCAACGAAGGATCTTAGCTCTTAGCTCAGTGGGGACAAAGGTCTTACCAGGCGGAATTTTAGACTTCAGGGTGGTAGAGTGGGCAACAATGCATGAGGTGGGAATGATCGGCTCAGGTTCAGGGGCGGACTCCTCGTCCAAAGTGTCAAATGACCTAGAGAGCGCATCAGCCCGACCGTTGCAGGAACCAGGTTTGTAGGTAATCGTGAAATTAAAACGGGCAAAGAAGAGACTCCACCTGGCCTGTCTAGGATTCAGACGTTTAGCATTCTGTAGATACTGTAAATTCTTGTGATCGGTAAAGATCGTTATGGAGTGAGGGGAACCCTCCAAGAGATGACGCCACTCCTCTAACGCCAATTTAATAGCGAGAAGTTCCCGATCACCGATGGCATAATTCCTCTCTGCCTGAGAAAATTTTTTGGAGAAGAACGCACATGGTTGGCGTCTCTTCTCAAAGATTTGAAGAAGCACAGCTCCCACCCCCATTGAGGAAGCGTCCACTTCAATAAAAAATGCATTCCCAGGATTTGGTCTCCTCAAGAGGGGGCCAGAAACAAAGGCCTGTTTCAGGTTGTGAAATGCAGAGACAGCTTCGGGAGGCCAGTCTCTGGCATTCACACCCTTCTTGGTCAAAGCGATAATAGGCGCGGCAATGGAAGAGTAATTCCTTATGAACTGCCTATAATAATTAGTGAAGCCAAGAAAGCGCTGTGTGGCCTTGAGGCTAGCAGGAAGAGGCCAGTTGGTGATAGCCAAGACCTTCCCAGGGTCCATACGAAGCCCCGAACATGAGACAAAGCACCCCAAAAACAGGACCTCAGAACATTCAAAGGAACATTTCTCCAGCTTGGCATAGAGATTGTTCTCTCTAAGACGTTGAAGTACAGTGCGGACATGGTTTCTGTGGACGAGCAGATTTTCGGAAAAGATCAGAATGTCATCCAGATAGATGACAACAAACTGGTACAGCAGATCTCTGAAGATTTCATTGACAAAGTTTTGAAACACGGCTGGAGCATTACACAGACCAAAAGGCATCACCAGATATTCGTAATGCCCGTCTCTAGTGTTAAATGCAGTCTTCCATTCGTCACCCTCCCGTATTCGAATGAGATTGTACGCGCCTCTGAGATCCAACTTGGTGAAAATGGAGGCACCCTTCAACCTATCGAATAGCTCAGATATTAAGGGTAAGGGGTATCGATTTTTAATAGTAACCGCATTTAAACCCCGATAATCGATGCAGGGTCTTAAGGTACCATCCTTTTTGGCAACAAAAAAGAACCCTGCCCCTGCAGGCGATGAGGATTTCCGGATGAACCCTCTCTCCAGATTCTCTGCTACATACTCCGACATGGCCTGGGTCTCTGGGATGGACAGAGGGTAGGTACGACCCCTGGGTAGAGTTGCTCCGGGGACAAGATCAATAGCACAGTCAAAAGACCTGTGGGGAGGAAGCACCTCAGCTGATTTTTTACAGAACACATCCCGGTAATCGCTGTATGCGGCGGGAAGATCAGAAGAAACAGAAGTGGCAGCAACCGGAAGACTCTCCTTGGGGGTCACCTTGAGAAGACACGACGAGAAACATGAGGAACCCCAGGCCAGGATCTGCCCAGAGACCCAGTCCACATGTGGAGAGTGGAGCTGTAGCCAAGGGAGGCCCAATACAACTGGGGTAGAGGCCTTGGGTAGAATAAGAAAGGATATCCACTCCTGGTGGAGAATCCCTACCGACATCCTAATGGGTAGCGTCTGGAAGCGAATAGGGCCCCCTGGGAGAACAGTGCCATCAATTGCCGAGACTACCAATGGGGTAGTGAGAGGTGAAAGGGTAAGCTTCATAGAAGAAGCAGTTCTCCAATCCATGAAATTGCAGGCAGCCCCGGAATCCAGGTATGCAAGGGTTGACTGAGGAGAAGTGCCTACATGAAGGGACACCGGCAAGAGCAGGCGAGAAGGTGATGTTTCTGGGTCCAATACTCCACCTTCCAAATGTATTAGACCCGAGCGTTTCCCGGACGAAGCGAGCAGGAGTCACGAAAATGACCCTTGCCCCCACAATAGAGGCACAAGCCCAGAGTTCTGCGCCTAGCACGTTCTTCGGGGGTTAGTCTGGTCCGGCCCAGCTGCATAGGTTCTTCAGCAGGTAGAGGATGCTCCACGGAATGAAGGGAGGGGAGCTCAGACTGGCTAGGACCCAGAGAGTGCTGGCGTCTTTTTTCTAAGGACCTCTCTTGAAAACGAATGTCGATCTGGTTGCATAATGAAATTACATCGTCCAGACCGACGGGAATGGCTCTTCCCGCTAATTCGTCTTTCACTCGGTCAGAGAGGCCATGTAAAAAGGTAGCGACCAGGGCCTCATTATTCCAGCTCAATTCAGCTGTGTGGATACGGAACTGAAGAGCATATTGCCCCACTGAACTAGATTCTTGGCGAAGACGTAAGACAGCACTAGCCGCTGAAGAAGCCCGAGCCGGCTCTTCGAAGATATTACGAAAGAGCTTCAAGAATTCGGACAGACTGGAAACCACCGGATCGTTCCTCTCCCACAGGGGGGCAGCCCAGGCCAAAGCTTCACCGGAGAGGAGGGAAATGATATAGGCTACCTTAGCCCGGTCAGATAGGAAGCTTTGAGGCTGAAGCTCAAAATGAATAGTGCATTGGCTGAGAAACCCCCTGCAGGCCTTGGAGTCCCCAGAGAAACGGAACGGAGCTGGCAATCTTAGTGAGTGTGAGGCTGCGACTGGTGCGATAGGTACAGCCGCTGGTTGTACTTGGGGTTGCGGATTCAGGGTTCCCAAGGAGACCTGAAGCTGCTCGAATCGAGAAGCCAGATCCTGGAGGAATCGCATCACCTGGGTCTGATTTGATTCCTGGGTCTCAAGTCTGCGAACTATGCCCTGCAATGGATCATCCGCGGGAAGCGGGATGTCAGCCGGGTTCATGGCTGATCAAACTGTCAGGGTCACCTGTGGCCAGGTGACAGATGCACACCGTAGGGGGACAGGAGTGCACCGCGAGGTAGTGAACCCTATGGCTGGCTTCTGTGGGTAGGAAACTGGGTGGTTGTGGAAAGCGGGACCAGAGGAGCACAACCGGGATCCCAACGGAAGCGAGAGCCAAGATTCCCCAGGGCGCGGAGTCTAAGACCCAGCTGGTCTTCTCCAGGGCCTCTAGTGGTGAGGATGTTACGCTGCAGGCTGGGACCAGGTCGCGGCCCCTGGAGTTTCCTAGCTCACGCCCCGTAGGATAAGGGGAAGCAGCGGCACACGATAGAGAGAACCGAATAACAAGCCGAAGGTCAGGGGCCACAAGCAGACAAGGATAACGAAGAACGAGCCGAAGGTCAAGGGTCACGAGCAGACAGGGATGGTCGGGGACAAGCCAATAACGTAACAGAGAGACAGACGTAGCACACGGCAGGCAGGAACCCAAACACACAATGCCTAACAAACACGTTGATCAGCAAAGCAGGCTTGCAGTGCACAGGTTAATATAGTGTTCAGTGATAGGGCCTGGGGTGGAGTCAGGCTGGGAGGAGATTATAAAGGAAGCCAGGTGAAGGAGGTCTGGTCTCTAGATGAACACATGAGGAGGAAGGTAAGATGGCAGACAGACATTAATGCATATCCATGACAGTAGGGAAGAGGGAATGTGGAGTTGTCATATACAGTATGTCAAAAATAGCATAATGTTGTTAACATAAATTAAAAAACGAATGCAATACTCAAAACCCTCTGGTTCTTTCTTCCAACCAGAGAGGGATTGTCCCTTAGAATTGGTAAAGTATACAGACCCCCGGGACAGACTGAAGATTATGATAACTTGTTGATTGACAAGATAACTCAAATGGCAATGAAGGGAGAGGTTTTGATTGTGGGTGACTTTAACATGCCTGACATTAACTGGAATTCTCAAACTGCTATTAGGAGCAGGGATGTAATGGAAGCACTGAATAGGGTTTCTCTAACTCAGTTAGTAAAAAGCCTAACCCGAGGTGATCATATTCTAGACCTACTACTGACAAATGGGGATCCACTGTCTGATGTTGAGGTGGGATAACATTTGGGTTCTAGTGTCTTTGGTTTAATACTAAAAATGAAAATCAGTTTCAGGGCAATTTTTGCTGAAATGGGTACATTTAGAAAAAAAAAAAGATTACTTGAAAGGATGTAGTAAAACAATAGGAGTAAGTTATCTGTGGGCACTGTTAAAGTCTACCATCCTGAAGGTAACTAGATTATATGTCAGGCAAGTTAGTAAGAATAAACAGAAGAAAAAACCAACATGGTTAACTAAAGAGGTAAGTAGAAAAGTAAAGGGAAAAATATCTGCATATAGAAGATTCAAGGAAACAGGAGTTGTAGCTGACAGAGAAGAGTATAAAAATAGATAAAAAGGAGGCCAAACACATTATCAGTGCTGCCAAAGCACAGAAAGAGGAGGCAATTGCTAAATCTATTTTTGCGGCCTCACCCCTCTCCCTTGCTTTATCGGTTATATGGCTGTTGTCTAGGGGAACCTGGGAGAGAGAGATGATACACACCACGGCCCATGTCCTCCCGTAGCTAAGAGGTGAAGGCCAGAAGATTAGGCTTTTGTGTAGGTGCCCTAGAGTCAAGCCCAGTCCTTCGTCCCTGACTCCTTTGCTTAGTAACCCAAGTTCCACACAGTGAATAGGTACAACTCAGTTTTATTCTTCTTGCCAAGAAATAAAACAATCTTTCTCCTTTGGAAAATGGGGGACAGATCGAGGCACAATCCTTTCCCTTCTTGCTGCTGCCCACTGTGCTGTCACCAGTGGTGAATAGTCACTGCCACTGACTAGGTAATATAGAACGTGAATTACCTTCGCTCACTTTGCCCCTGTCAGAGGAAGAAATCCGTCCAAGGGAGAAGTGGAGGCCTCTCCGTCACCAGCGATGCTGCGCCGGACTCTTCAGAGAAGTTACTGCGCACCAGTCCTCACGAACTCAGACACGGGCACCCAAGGCGTTAGGGCCCCCTCGGATTCCTCCACCCTCACGGAACTCAGTCGAAGGTACTGAGCCCCAGGCATCCGCCATAGTACCTCACCCCAGGCTAAAGGTGCCTGAGATGGACTCCATCTCCGCTCCAGCTAGGCCAAGGGTGCCTAGGCCTGGAACACCGGAACGCCAGCACCCAAGCTGAAGGTGCCTGGGCGCGGCCACGTCCTCCGACTCTCTCCCCCAAGGTCAGGGCCTCCGCCCCTTTTATGACCTCTCCCTTTGCATCACAGCGGGTTCCCCGCCCCGCTGTGCCAGCTCCAGGGGAGGACAAAAAGGCACAGTTTGCGGTGTGAGTTCAGCTCCAGTCCAAGGCAACAGCGCCACCCAGGGACCCCAAGGAACCTCACACCACCAGAGTCCACATAATTCCAATACCCGCTACACTATTAAGAAAGGAGATAAAACCTTTTTTAGGTACCTTAGTGATAGAAGGAAAAAATACAATGGGTTCACTAAAATGAAAACTGGGCACAACACATGTTGAGGGAGACCTGGATGTAGCAAATGATTTAAACAATTACTTCTGTTCAGTTTTCTCAGAAATAAATTGCATTAACAATAACAAGTTGGGGATTCATGTGGATTCTAGTAATGACGATTCATTGTTAGGATTTGTGGAGACAGAGATTCTAAGAGAACTTCAAGATATAGTTGTTAGAGCATTAACAGATCTTTTTAATCAATTTCTTCTAAGAGGAGAAGTTCCCCCATGACTGGTGGACAGCTAATATTGTACCTATCCACAAGAAGGGCAGCAAGGTAGAAGCTGGCAATTACAGGACAGTGAGTTTAACATCTGCAAAAAAGCTGCCTCCCCACACGAAACCCCGTCCTTCCAAGTCCCGCCTCCCGTGGCCGCCTCCTGCTCAGATACAGGCCCCGGTGGCGGGTCTGCTGTAGCGCGGCATAGGCAGTCTTTGGACGTACTTGGCCGGGGGAGGAGAGCGACTGGCGCCCCCATAAGATGGCTGATGACTGGCCAGAAAGTGCACGTTAACTGGTGGAGGCAGAGCCTAATGGTCCGCCTACCCTCCTCCGCGCGGCATCAACACTGCATCTTCTCCAGGCCCGGAGCGGGGTCTGTGATGATAGAGGCAGTGTCCTGGACAGCAGGTAATGGGACAAACGAGAAGAGAGGAGGAGCTGTCAGGGAGCAGCGCGCATTGAGTGGTGTTATTATTACAGGCGGGGGGAGCAGCCAGTACAAATGCACAAGGCTCCATTATACTCTCCTGGTTCCCCCCACAGTGTCCCCCTGTGTCCCCCCCCCACAGTGTCACCCTGTGCTCACCACAGTGTCCCCCTGTGCTCACCCCACAGTGTCCTCCCCTCGTGCAGTGTCCTCCTCTGCCCCTTCCACAGTGTCCCCCTGTGACCTTCCCCCCCACAGTGCCTCCCCCACAGTGTCCCCCTGTGCCATCCTCCCCCCACTGTGTCCTCCCCCCCACAGTGTCCCCTGTCCCCACTGCATCGCTCTCTGTCCTCATCACGCTGCGTCCCTCTCTGTCTCCAGAGTCCCTCTCTGTCCCCGGTGTCCCTCTCTGTCCTCATCGCACTGCATCCCTTTCTGTCTGTCCCCAGCATCCCTCTCTGTCCCCGGCGTCCCTCTCTGTCCTCATCGCACTGCGTCCCTCTCTGTCTGTCCCCAGGGTCCCTTTCTGTCCTCATCGCACTGCGTCCCTCTCTGTCCCCATCGCACTGCGTCCCTCTGTCTGTCCCCAGCGTCCCTCTCTGTCCCTTTCGTCCCTCTCTGTCGTCATCGCACTGTGTCCCTCTCTCTCTGTCCCCGGCGTCCCTCTGTCCTCATTGCACTGCGTCCCTCTCTGTCTGTTCCCAGTATTCCTCTCTGTCCTCATCGCACTGCGTCCCTCTCTGTCCTCATCGCACTGCGTCCCTCTCTGTCCTCATCGCACTGCGTCCCTCTCTGTCCTCATCGCACTGCGTCCCTCTCAGTCTGTCCTCGGCGTCCCTCTCTGTCCCTGGTGTCCACCTCTGTCGTCATCGCACTGCATCCCTCTTTGTCCCCGGCAGAGTGGGGCTGCACTGATGATGCTGCACTGATGGGCACTGATAAGGCTGCACTGTTGGGCACTGAGGAGGCAGCACTCTTAAGCTGCACTGATATGCTGTACTGATGGGCACTACTGAGGTTGCACTGATGGGCACTGATAAGCTTTATGTTGATATTGTTCAAAAGTTATTGTTAATAAAAAAAAATTAACTTAATTTTGCATAAAACATTTAACAGTGTAATTTCATGAGATAATTTACAAGGGTGTGTTTAGGGGCGGGGCATGGTAGGGGTTGTATTTAAATTAGGGGTGCATGAGTTTAGTCAGGCCTAGGGCAGCACATAACCTAAATACACCACTAGTAATAGGGTTGATATCCCTGGAGGTGTCTGTAATATGGAACATGATTTGGCATTGCTGGAAGATTGGGCAAAGCAATAGAGACTGCAGTTCAATGTTTCTAAATGTAAAATAATGCACCTAAGGAAAAATAATCCCCTGAGAGAGTACAACATTTGGGGTACAGTGTTAGCCAGCACTACAGAGGAAAAAGATTTGGGGGTACTTATTTCAGATGAGTGCAACATGAGCAAACAGTGTGAGCAGGCAGTAGGAAAAGCAAATAGAAATCTAGGATGCATTACTAGAGGGATCATCAGCAGGAGGAAGGAGGTCCTGATTTCCTCCATATAGATCTTTAGTGAGACCTCATTTAGAATATTGTGTCCAGTTCTGAAGGCCTCACTTACAGAAAGATATTGATAAGATAGAACAAGTCCAGAGACGGGTAACACAAATGGTGAAAGTTTGGGGGATAAAACATATCAAGAATGAGTTTAGGAACTTAATATGTACAGTCTGCAGTGTTGTTCATCTTACGTTACAAAAGTAATTAGTTACAGTTACAAATTACTTCTTCCAAAAAGTAATGGAGTTACTCACTCAGTTACTACATTGAAAAAGTAATTTGTTACTCAGCAAAGTAACTATATTGGTTATATTATATATACACGGCGGCGGAGGCGGGGCGGTAGAAGGATGATATATATATGTAATTTTTTCAGTGTATAAAAATAATAGGAGGGATATAACAATAAATATTATTGGTACTGTGCCCATGCCTCCCTTTGCCCATGCCTCACTGTGCCCGTGCCTCACTGTGTCCGTGCCTCACTGCGCCCGTGCCTCACTGCGCCTTTGTACAGTACGTACGGTACCTCAGATCGGCGGCGTCCGACTCCCGGTGGCCTTTGCATCACGGGCATCCGCTCATCCTCATAACACAGACGAGGATGAGAGGATGTCCGTGATAGGCGGAACACTGCCTGCTGTGAAATTGAGTGTTCCGCCTATCACAGGCGACGAGGACTCGGGAGGTGCGGCTTTTGAACACTGCAATGGCCGCCGTCTGTCTGCATGACACGCTGTTCAGGTAGGCAGACGGCGGCTTGCAGTTAGTTTTACACATTACATCTACTCGCGGCGGCTGCGGCGAGTAGATGTAATTAGGGTAACGCTGCCCAAGTAATGGGAACGATAATGGGAACGGCGGTGCCACGAGGGTAAGAGTAATCAGTTAGATTACTCGTTACCCCAAAAGGTGGCTACGTTACCTAACGCCGTTTATTTAAACGGCATTAGTTACAACACTGACAGTCTGGAGGAAAGAATGGATGGGGAGACATGATTGAGACCTTTAAATACATCAAGGGGGTGAATGAGGTTCAGGAGGGCAGTATTTTCAACATGAAACTAAAATCAAGAACAAAGGGACCCTCAAACAACCTGGAGGGAAGTTCAAAACTGATTTTAGAAAGTATTATTTTACTGAAAGGGTAGTTGATGATTGGAATAAACTTCCAGCAGAGGTAGTGAGACAGTCAACAGTAAATGTCTTCAAACTTGCTTGGGACAAACATTGATCTATACTTAGACATAAAAGTTAACGGAAAAAAACAAATCTTCCCCTTGCAAATTAAGAGCATAATGTGCTAGTATTGCATACTAGTGTAGCGCTACCCCCAGTTAAGAGAGCCGCTGGTTTTGTTTTGGGCCCTGTAGTGCACCGCTGTCAACCCCCGGCAATCGGCTCTACCCTCCCGTGGCACAGCTAGTAAGGGGAGATAGGACCGCGTGACCGCAACTCTTGTAGACGCAGTCCTATGGCAAACACACACAGTGATATACTTTAAAACTTCTATTAAAGTAAGTGAAACTGACACCAATGTACTTGACCCAGATATTTTACTGAGGCTAATGGCCAAGTAATAAACAACAGTATACCAAGTTGCAGATCCCTGCAATAAACAGTAATAAAGATAAACAAAGTAATCAGAATAATAAAGTATTGCTATGCAACTCTAGCGCTGCCCTTTTACAGCTACTTCCCCTCATGGGCAGACTAACACCCAGCAATGTCTACCTATGCAGTCAGGCCTGACTGATCTAAATGGAAGTTCAGTAAAACAATATTCGCTAGCAATCTTTCGGTGGTGCACTTGAAGAACAACTTTGTAATCCCAACGAATAGTAAAGATAAAGTATCTGTCTTCAAACAGCTCTCACCACCCGGACAAGTCCAAGTCCGTTTCCTCCGCCGATTCGTCTGGGAACAGGAATCCACCGACATCCAAGTCTTCAATCCTTCTAGTGTACTGCAGCAAGGATGAGAAGATGTCTCTAAGGCTCTGCTAGGCTGGCAGAGGGGCTCTTTGGAAAAGAGCACAAGGCCCAGGCTTCAGGCCCTGTGCACACAGCAGTTCAGCACAGAGATCCTCTTGCTAGGAGAGGGGGTGTCCAAAAGAGACAGAACAAACTCCACCTCCCCTTTATAAAGTCTGCCCCAGCAGTCTCTGTTCTGGAGCAATGTACCCTGGGTGCTGCAAGATGTACTGGGAAATGTAGTCTCTCTGTATTAAAGGGGAATACCCCGCTACACTAACATATTATGAAAGACTGAAATGAAGCCCTAACTGCTGACAGGGCTTCCATCTTCACCCGATCTTCCTTCTGGGTTTGTGGGCTCCGTCCGTTTGAATGGCTGAGCTGTGATGACGTCACTCCTGTCACTGTGTATGCGCACAGGAGTCACGGCCGTGGCACAGTTCTCTCAATGGATGGCATGCTGTCAGTGACATCACCGGATGCCACTAAAGTAAATATTTCCAGTGCAGGTTTAGGAGATATTTACTGTACCCTCAGGTAAGCCTTATTATAGGCTTAACTGGAGGTATCAATAAAAAAGCAGGCTTTAAGGGGTTGTAAAGGTAAACGTTTTTTCACCTCAATGCATTCTATGCATTAAGGTGAAAAAACATCTGCGGATTAGCGCCCCCCTAGCGCCCCCCCGTTTACTTGCCAGACCCCTCGAAAGTCCTGCGCCCTGAACGCGCTTGCTTCTCGGCCAGGCTTCTCGGCTCATTCATTGGTTGATTGAAAGCAACGCAGCCATTAACTTGCGCTGATGTCAATCACATCCAATGACGCGGCGTGCCGGGGGCGGAGTCGAGTGATACAGTGAGCGGCTATGGCCACCATTCTGTATCACGGGAGCGCGCCCGAAAGAAATTTCCACCATGCAAGCTCGCTCGCATGATGGAGGAAACTTCTTGCGGGGAGGAGCAGATACAGCCGCCGAGGGACCCCAGAAGACCAGGTTCGGGGCCACATTTGCAAAACGAGCTGCACAGTGAAGGTAACTATAACATGTTTGTTATTTAAAAAAAAAAAAAAAATGTGCCTTTAGTGTTCCTTTAACTACCACTTAAAGCTGGCCATACACTGATGAAATTTGCTTAATAAGTGGCCCTGTCAATGCCCTCCTGCCCAACATCAATAGTTTGAAAAATCAAAGGAGTTGAGCCGAAAATTGTCGGCTGAACAGCAGCAGCATCTAATTATACCAATGTTAGGGTATTCTGACAGGGCTACTCTGTCGATAGCTGCCATAATACAGTAGCCCAGCAGGGGGGTTTTCCATCTGCACTGTTTTGCATAGCTATGGAATCTATTTGATTGGATCTAAACGTGTATGATCAGCTTGTGGTCTCTCCTGGTATTGCGCACATAAGGGTGGCTCCATAGAACGTCGCAGGGCAATGGAGCCACCGTAAAAGAGGACCTTTGATCCGCTTTATAAAAGAAGAAAGGCAAGCTTTTAAAAAAAGAAGACAATATAAATGTTCAGGTAAGCTGCTATAATGGCTATTAACATTTTGGGGTTTAATAATAATTGAATTGTCTTCCTTCTAAACTGTAATCATTGGTAATAGAAAACGCACTGGCAGGCGCAAAAAAATAGACAAACGCACAGATGGCCCATGTGGTGAACATAGAAGTTTTCTGATATTTTTCATTACAGTGTTGTGTGCATCCTCTAATTGGGACGAGTTGTTCCCATTCTACATTTTCAAAGTGGACTTACAATATTTTTGTTACTCAATATTTTTTTTGCACTTTAACCACTTCCCATCCGGCCACTGTATATTTACAGCCAGGTGGGCGCTCTCTCCTTCTAAGTGGACATTCAGGAACGTCCCTCTAAAGGAGGGGGATCGCGCGCATGCCCGCGCAGCCCCGATGCGCTTGTGTCACCCGGATCGGCAGGAGGACTCTGTGATTGGCCCTCCTGATCACATGACGGCCGTGTCTAATCACAGCCGTCATGTGATGTAAATAGAGAGCCGGTTGCTAGACGGTCGGCTCTCCTCTCCTCACACAGAAGTTGTCGGTGAGGAGAGCGGATCGCTGCAGCCAGCTGGTAATCAGTGAGTATGAGCTGCTTTTTACACACTGATCACCAGCCTAGTGTCCACACACATGTCCCAACACAATGTAAACACATAAAGTCCCCACACAATGTCCCCAAAACACGTCCCCACACAGTAACAACACCTGTCCCTCACATATGTAACAGTAAAATAATATGTCAGAATGACCATCTGCACACATATGTCCGTGATCACCTGCGCACATCTGTCCGTGATCACACAAACCAATTATTATGCCGCGTACACACGTTTTTTCCTTTCGACGAGAAAAACGATCGTCTGTGGGCTTTTTGACGTTTTTTTCGACGAGAAAAACGGCATTAAAAACTACGAGAAAAATTAGAACATGTTCTAATTTTTCTCGTCGTTTTTTTCGACATGTTTTCCGCGGCAGTTTTCCCATAGGGAAACACTGCCGCGGAGCCCACAGACGGTCGTTTTTCTCGTCAAGAGGAAAAATTACGTGAAAAACGACCGTGTGTGGGGAACAAGCCGTTCCCTCGTTTTTAATGTCATTATTCACTGCGTTTTTTTAACCGCCGTGAATAATGATCGTGTGCAGTGTTGCCAACCCCCTGAAGTGAAATTTACTGGCAAGGATGCCAAAATTTCTGTACGGCACCAGTTTCTTACTGGCAAAAATAATGAAGATTACTGGCAGAGCCGCATTTTTTACTGATGCTGCAAAAAAGTACCTAAAATTACGGTTTTTAGTACTAAACAGTGCAAATATCAATATTTCAACTATAAACACACAGCTAATGCTAATATCAATGTGTTTAAGTTAAACAAAAGTAAAAAAACATATTTCTCAATTCACATGAAGGTTAGGATACTATAACCCAGCCAGCACAGAGTTCCCTCTTACATAAGAGTCTGCAGGATACCCCCTTACAGTGCAAGGGAACTCTTATGTAAAGGGGAACGCTGCAGATCATGATGTAAGGGGGAACTCTGATGTGGAGGGGGGCTCTGGTGAATAGAGACCACCTTCCACAGAGTGAATACACTAAGGTAAGGGGGGGTACTAATATAAGGGGGAAACCTTTATATCAGTGCCCCCTTACATTATTGTATTCATTCACCTTCTTTTTTTTTTTTTTTTTAAATAGATTTTATTGAAGGCATAAGTCATACAGATTACTACAGCAATAGAAGTAATTCTATTTTAACATAGCAATAGTTGTGTCAAACCAGTAAATATGGTAAAAGAAGACAATAATGCATAGAGAACAATACGCATCCTAGGAGATAAAAGAGATAAAAGAATAAGGTCCCATGCAAGGGATGCATAAACAGTGTAGGAGGTAAGAGCTTTCAAAGCTAAACATCCCTATGTAAGGGGGGAAGATAAATGAATGGATCCTGGAACTGGGGAGGACCCTAGGAAAACTGGAGAGCAGAGAACAGAACAAAAGACAAAAACCTAGGGAGAAAGAATGGGAGATGATGGGGGGGGGGAGGGGGGGGTGGAAGTAGACACCAAGCTACCATTATGAGAGGTAACAAGGAGGTAGACATCAAATTACACTGGAAATATCTAGAGTGCATCACACCATAAAGATTCAGATCCAGATTTAGAATTAGAATTAGAATTTGAATTTGAATTTGTCCCATCAAGATAGGTCACCTGGGGGGGGGGAGAGTAGAGACACTGGAGGTGATGGGAGGGGTGTCCCGTAATAGGAGAATGAAAATAGCTTGAGGTTTGCCCGGTCTTCAGGGGAGTGCGCATAGACCAAGTATGCTTGCCATCTGTGGTAGAAACGATGCTTAGCAGTGTCAAGCGAGAAGTCTGTATTTAGTCTGTCTTTGAAAAGAAGCAGCAGAAGTTCCTTTTTGACTTGTGATGTATTCGGGGGTATATTGGATATCCAATTTTTCAAGATGGCTCTCCTGGCGAGTAGTAGGCATATCAAAGACCAATCTTTATGTGAAGGGGGGGCCTTCGGGGACCATGGCAACAACAACGGGTCCCAATAACCAAAGATGAGGAGGAGTGGGTCCTTAGGTAGTTTCATCAGGGTCACTTTGAAGATGTAAGCCAGGACTTTATCCCAGAAGACAGGTATGTGGGGGCACGACCAGAAGCGATGCGTCAGGGAAGGTTTGAGTTGACGGCAGAGAGGGCATGAAGAGGAGGTTTGTGATTGATTAGCATAGAGAAAGGGAATGTGAGCACGATGCATAATTTTCAGCTGAGTTTCCCTCCAAATTTCATTGGGGATCAATTTATGTATAGTATTAAGACCCTGTAATAGTTTGTTGACCAGTTCTGTGTCTGGGAAGTCTTTGGTCCAGTTGGCCACTGATGAGGAGGCTAGGGATGACGTTGTTTTTAGTAGAAGAGGGCGATATATATCTGAGATCTTATATGAACCTTCCGAAAGAAGGACTTCCGTTATAGAATTTTTGAACCGTGTGTTATCGTGTCTACATGCATTCTTTAGGAAACTGACACATTGTCCATAGTGAAAAGCTTGGGAAAGTGGAAGTGAGAATGTGTCGGCTAGGGATTTGAAATTTATGGGACGACCTGTCTCCGGGTCACAGAGTTGTGAAAATTTTGTGAGACCTTTCCGATGCCAGGAGGCAAAGGGATGTTGCTCTAGGCCTGGGGTGAAACTCGGGTGGCCTTGAATTGGAAGGTGGCCGGATATGAAGGGCGAAAGATGTAGGCTTTTTCTGACTTCTCTCCAAGCAATGGCCGTGTCTCTTAGTAAAAGGTTATGTTGGAATGGTATTGGAACTGATTTCCACTTGCAGTGGAGGAGAGCTACTAGGGAGTATGGGTGTGCCATTTGAGTTTCCAAGGCATAATTGGAGTAGCGGGACGCTTGGGTTATCCAGTCTAGACCTGTCCGTAGTAGGCAGGCTAGGTTATAGGTTCTAATATTGGGAAGACTAATACCCCCTTCGCGCCTGGGAAGATATAGTTTCTGGAGGGCTATACGCGGTCGCCTACTTTTCCAAAGGAATTTAGAGATAGCTGCATTGAGAGCTTTTGTATGCTTATGGTGTAGAAGCAGTGGTATAGTTTGGAGTGGGTAAAGTAAACGAGCAAAGCTGACCATTTTCACCAGGTGACATCTTCCCAAGAGCGAGAGAGGCAGATCTATCCAATTATCAAGTTCCTGAGTTATTTTTGTGAGTAGAGGGGGATAGTTGAGATGATAGAGAGAGGCAGGTGTTTTCCCTATTTTGATCCCTAGGTATGTGATATGTGAATGTGCTACCTTGAAGATAGAGTGATGCATCCATGGAGGGTCAGGGCGTGAGCCTATGGGAAGGATTTCACTTTTGCTATAATTTATACGAAGGCCCGAACATGTTCTGAATTCATTGAATACTGATTTGATCGTGGGCATATCCAAAGATGGGTTAGAAGAGAAAATAAGGACATCATCGGCAAAGAGGGAAGTACGTAGTTCGTGATCACCAATGTGAATGCCATGTAGTGGGGCCGTTTGGTTTAAAAATCGCGATAAGGGTTCTAATGCTATATTGAACAGGAGCGGGGACAAAGGACATCCCTGCCTGGTGCCTTTATGAAGACGAAATTCCTCTGAAAGAAGGCCCGCTGCCACCAGTCTAGCTGCTGGAGCAGTATACATGGACTCTATGAGGCGGTAGAAGGGGCCGGTGAATCCCATTGAGGACATTACTAAAGAAAGCCATTCGAAACTAACGTTATCGAAGGCTTTCTCCGCATCTAGAGTAATGATTGCAAAATCACCCCTCAGATTATTTTTGGCATGATCCAGGGCCAGCATCACTTTCCTGATATTTAGAGTGGCAGTCCTGCCTTTAACAAAACCCGATTGAGCGGAGTGGATCAAAGAAGGAATGATGGATGCTAACCTGGTGGCAATAATTTTTGAGAGAATCTTGACATCTAGATTTAGAAGTGAGATAGGCCGATATGAACCTGGGTCTAGGGGGTCTTTGCCTTTTTTGGACAGCAATTTTATGGTGGCTTGGTTCCCTGTGGGTAAGTACGGGCCACCAGACCATATATGTTGATATACCTTACATAGGGTGGGTTCCAATAGTGATCTTAGGGACTTGTAAAATTCGCCTGTGAAACCATCAGGGCCAGGGGCTTTAGAAGGGGCTAGGTTCCGGATGGCCAATGATATCTCAGAGAGGGATATGGGCAGGTTCAGGCTTTCCAATTGTGAGGTAGTGATTTTGGTGAGGGATATTTTTTCAAGGAATGAGAGTGCCAATGGTTTATCTATGGGATCGGCAGCGTATAGGGATGAGTAGTATTGGAGCATAGCTTCGTTGATGTCTCGCTGTGAGGTTCTGATAGAACCTGTAGCGTCTCGGAGGGAGGAGATACATGTCGGGCGTTGAGGACCCCTGCAAAGTCTGGACAGTAGTTTCCCTGCTTTGTTCCCGAATTTATGTAGGGAGGCGTCAATGTGTGCTTTTTTCGTCAGTTCAAGGGTGTCTGCCCATGATTCAAAGGCTCGTTTAGCTACCTGCCAAGCCTTCCTATTTTCAGGGGAGTCCTTTAAGTACAGGGATCGTTGGGTGTGGTGTAGCCGGGAGCTGGCCAATTTGTAATTTGCCACGGCATTCCTTTTGAAAGAGGCGGCATAGGATATGATCCGACCTCTCAGGAAGGATTTTTCAGCTTCCCAAAACAAATTAGGGTTATCTAGGTGCAGAGCATTGGCCGAGGCGTATTCGGACCATGATTTTTCTACGTACTGTAAAAAATCAGAGTTATTATGTAGGTATGTGGGGAATCGCCACAGTCTGGGGTTTGGGTGAAGTTCGGGGATGTCGAGTGATACCGAAACAGGAGCATGGTCTGAGATGACAATGTCATGAATGTCAGATTCCGATATCATGGGGACTATGTCGTCAGAGCAGAAAATGTAGTCAATCCTGGTGAAAACGTTGTGGGGGTTGGAGTAGAAAGTGAATTCTCTGTCAGCTGGGTGCCTGAGACGCCAAACGTCATGAAGTTGAAGGGAGTCAATCATGGAGGCAAAGAGGGTCGCGTCTCTGGGGACAACTAAAGATCGGGGGCTTCTGGAGCAAGACCTGTCGTCAATAGGGTGAAGGATAGTGTTAAAATCTCCGCCGATAATATGTGGGATGAGCGGATCTCGAAGGAGCCAAGTAGACAGTTCGCTAAAAAAAAATTTGGGGGGGTTATTAGGGGCGTAAATGTTAGAGATAATGAAGTCTTTTACCCCTAACTGAACATGAATCGAAAGGAGACGTCCTTGTGTATCTGAGTGGGTAGAGACCACCGTGCATGGAAGATTTTTGTGAATGAGTATTAGGACCCCTGCCCTGCGCCCCTGAGATCCGGAGCCGAGGACTGAGCCCACCCATAGTTTTTTCATGCGTGGGAAATCTGAAGTGGAGAGGTGGGATTCCTGAAGGAGGGCAATGTCTGTTTTGAGTCTTTTTAGATGACGGAGAATCTTCAGTCTCTTATTAGGGGAGCGAAGGCCTTTAACATTCCAGGAGACTATTCTCATAATAAGGGGTCAATCGAGAGGAGTTGGGCCGGTATGACAAGATTGGATTGACGTAGGTAACGGAAGTGAGCTATGAGAGTAGTATGGGACAGTGAGGTGTCTACGGTATAGGGAGGTGGTGATGAAGTGATCAGTGTTGGAAGCATAACTTGGCTTGGGTGAGGTAGAAGAAAAGAAGGATAGCGGGGGAGGGGATGTAAAAATAAGAACAAAAAAAAAATATATCGTATGGACTTCACTTTTTTCCGCATGGAGTCGCTGTGTAGTCCAGCTCCCATTGCAAGACCCGAATAATGCAGCCTTGACAAAAGGAAAACCCACGTTTACAGGGGTGGTCAATGGAGCAGATTCAGATCGTGTACAGAGATATATAAAGGCTCTACGCAGAGAGGCCAGAGGGAACAAACATTTGTACCAGCAATTTAAAGGCGAGAGAGAGAGAGAGAAAAAAAAAAAGATTTTCATAAACGTGTAGAGAGCAAGGAAAGAAAAGGGAAAAAAAAAAAGGAAAGGACTGGCCTACCATCAAAATGCAAGTCTGGTTTTCAAAGTCTGTAGGAGAGACCGGTGAGGTACCTCGCCTCAGGGGTAGGGCTGATCAGTTCAGTTGGGTCAGGCGTGGCTATAGCCGAGAAGATGGAAGAAGAGTATTAGTCGATTCAGCTGAGCATGGGTTGGTGTAGGTCTGGTTTCGAGGGCCTGAATCTTTTTGGAGAGTCCTTACGCGGGCTTCTTTGGTCGAGACCACGGTTGATTGGAGGCGTCCTGGGTGAGGGGCTGATGTGAGGTCCCGAGTGAAGAGAGCGTAGGAAGGCTTCTGCTTCAGATGGGTTTTGGAATGATAGCTGGTCGCCATTGGGAGCTTTGAGCCGCAGGGTGGCGGGGAAGGCCAAGGTGAATTTTATTTGTTGGCGGTGTAGTTCCGTGCAGACTTGCTGGAAAGCCTTCCTTTTTTTTGACACTTCTATGGAGTAGTCCGCAAAAATTAAGATCTGCATTCCATCTATCTGGAGAGATCTGGATTGCCGGAAGTTTTGCAGAATGGAAGCTTTGTCTGCGTAGTTTAGATATTTGGCGATAATCGGTCGTGGCGACTTGCGCTCTGAATTAAAAAGACCCATGCGGTGTGCCCTTTCCACTGTGCAGGGGCCGGGGAGGCCTAGGGACTCTGGAATACGTCTTGCACACAGATCCGTGAGGGCTGATGGTTGCAGAGATTCTGGTATACCAATAAAGCGCAGATTGCACCTCCTGGACCTATTTTCCAAATCGTCCAGCTTGTCTAATATGAACTGATTGGTTTTATCCTGAGCATGTTCCAGGGCCTGGGTTTGGTACAATTCATCCTCCAAGGTAGATATGCGGTGTTCTGCCTCATTGAGCCTAGTGGAGTGTTCTCCTAATTGAGCCTTGAGCTGTTGCATGCCTGCACTGACAGCTTTCTCCACAGAGGCAGCTATCATGGGGGTGAGTAGGGCTGCTACAGCCTGTGCAATCCTTTCTGTGGTGTCGTCCCCAGCAGGAGGTGTAGGAGGAGAAGGCTGTGGTGGGGAGGTGAGCGAATCACTGCTTACCTCCATTGCAGGCACCGTTTCCGAGAAGGGAGCCGAGTAGGCCGAAGCCGCGGACTCGATTTGCGGGTGCGCTTGTGGAGCCGCCGCGGTCGCGTGCGGGCGAATGCCGGTTTTTTCGACGAAACGGTCCATGGCGTGGCCGTGAATGACCAGGGGGGTGGGAGGGTGATAAGGGTAGGCGTCCTGCTGATTTATATGCCGATTTCTTGGGGTCGAGCTGCGGAGCTAGTGAGGGAGGCAGCTACTCCATACGGCGCCGGAACCGGAAGTCCATTCACCTTCTTACATCAGTGACTCCCCCCCCCTCAAAATGGCCTGGCGGCACTGTCACTTACCTCCACTCGGGTGCACAGTGTGGGGCTCAGTCGGACGGCTCCAGCTTGGTGGCTCTGATCTCCTCTTCCCAGTCCACACGTCTGTTTCTTCCTGGGCCGTAACCCCCATCCCGGCGGCACTCCCACTCTTGACTCCTTTCTAGGATCCCCTCAGAGACTGTAGACATGACAAGAGATGGTCAGAGGCTGCGGACACACGATACAGGAGGGGGACAGAGACTGCAGACACACTACAGGAGGGGGACAGAGACTGCAGACACACTACAGGAGGGGGACAGAGGCTGCAGACACACTACAGGAGGGGGACAGAGGCTGCAGACACACTACAGGAGGGGGACAGAGGCTGCAGACACACTACAGGAGGGGGACAGAGGCTGCGGACACACTACAGGAGGGGGACAGAGGCTGCGGACACACTACAGGAGGGGGACAGAGGCTGCGGACACACTACAGGAGGGGGACAGAGGCTGCGGACACACTACAGGAGGGGGACAGAGGCTGCGGACACACTACAGGAGGCGGACAGAGGCTGCGGACACACTACAGGAGGCGGACAGAGGCTGCGGACACACTACAGGAGGGGGACAGAGGCTGCGGACACACTACAGGAGGGGGACAGATGTTGCGGACACACTACAGGAGGGGGACAGATGTTGCGGACACACTACAGGAGGGGGACAGAGGCTGCGGACACACTACAGGAGGGGGACAGAGGCTGCGGACACACTACAGGAGGGGGACAGAGGCTGCGGACACACTACAGGAGGGGGACAGAGGCTGCGGACACACTACAGGAGGCGGACAGAGGCTGCAGACACACTACAGGAGGCGGACAGAGGCTGCGGACACACTACAGGAGGGGGACAGAGGCTGCGGACACACTACAGGAGGGGGACAGAGGCTGCGGACACACTACAGGAGGGGGACAGAGGCTGCGGACACACTACAGGAGGGGGACAGAGGCTGCGGACACACTACAGGAGAGGGACAGAGGCTGCGGACATACTACAGGAGGGGGACAGAGGCTGCGGACATAATATAGGAGGGGGACAGAGGCTGCGGACATACTACAGGAGGGGGACAGAGGCTGCGGACATACTACAGGAGGGGGACAGAGGCTGCGGACATACTACAGGAGGTGGACAGAGGCTGCGGACATACTACAGGAGGGGGACAGAGGCTGCGGACATACTACAGGAGGGGGACAGAGGCTGCGGACATACTACAGGAGGGGGACAGAGGCTGCGGACATACTACAGGAGGGGGACAGAGGCTGCGGACACACTACAGGAGGGGGACAGAGGCTGCGGACACACTACAGGAGGGGGACAGAGGCTGCGGACACACTACAGGAGGTGGACAGAGGCTGCGGACATACTACAGGAGGGGGACAGAGGCTGCGGACATACTACAGGAGGGGGACAGAGGCTGCGGACATACTACAGGAGGGGGACAGAGGCTGCGGACATACTACAGGAGGGGGACAGAGGCTGCGGACATACTACAGGAGGGGGACAGAGGCTGCGGACATACTACAGGAGGGGGACAGAGGCTGCGGACATACTACAGGAAGGGGACAGAGGCTGCGGACATACTACAGGAGGGGGACAGAGGCTGCGGACATACTACAGGAGGGGGACAGAGGCTGCAGACATACTACAGGAGGTGCCTGTGGAGACAGGCTGTGGACATGATGGTGCCCTCCTCACCCCCTCACAGTAGCCTCCTCCTCTGTCCACCACCATATTACTTCTGCACATCATCAGTGTGCTGTGTCCTCCTCCTGTGCCCCTTTCACCACTCCACAGGTCAGGGCAGCACTGTGCTGCCCTGACCTGTGAAGAGGTGAAAGGGACACAGGAACCAGAGGACGACACAGCACACTGATGACGCTGTCCCCTTGTATCCCCCCTGTTTCACTGACCTTGAGTCCGTCCTCCTCACCCCTGGCTGGGCCCTGTCAGTGCTCCGCTCCGAGTCCTCCACCGACCACCTATGATGAGTGAGTGCATGGCCTTTTCAAAAATGGCGCCAGCGGCGCCATCACGTTACTGCGTGTGCGCCGCCGCCGCCCGGCCGAGTTCCGAATGCGCTCGGCCGGCGCATTCGGAACGGCGCATGCGCAGTTGTATGGCCGGCTCGTGGCCATCTTTTTTATGGGCGCCGGTGCCCATAAACTGACTTTTACGTACAGCCCGAAAAAGGGGTTAAATCGCAGGCTGTACGTAAATCTACGTACGGTTGGCAACACTGATCGTGTGTACGCGGCATAATACACTTAAAGGGGTTGTAAAGGTTAGTTTTTTATTTTCTTTGTTTTCTTTGTCTGAATGTCTCACTTCCTGTTCCTCCTCAGTAAGCTGTTCTGGCTGACTAACTGAGGAGAAACAGGAAGTGAGAAATTCAGACAAAGAAAAAAAACATTTAGAAGGGAAATCGAAGGAAAAGGTAAGTGAACCAACAATGCACTAGCTTAAAGGAACCTATTTAGAAAGTAAAAAACAAACCTTTACAACCCCTTTAACGGGATTTTTGTTTACCAAAGACATGTAGAAGAATACATTTTGGCTTAAATTTATAACAAAATTCGATTTTATTGGGACTTCTTTTAAGATAGAAAGGAGAAAATATTGGTTTTTTTTTTTTCCAAATTTCCGCTCTTTTTTTGCTTATATCGCAAAAAAAGCAAAACAAAAAGAAACCAAAGCTCTATTTGTGTGAACAAAATGATAAAAATTTCATTTGGGTACAGCGTAGCATGACCGCGCAAATGTCATTGAAAATGCGAGAGCGCTGAAAGCTGAAAATTGGCCTGGGAAGGAAGGGGGCGAAAGTGCCCAGTATTGATGTGGTTAATAATAATTTAATTGTCTTTCTTCTAAACTGTAATCATTGGTAATAGAAAACGCACTGGCAAGGGAAAAAAAAACCTAGACACGCACAGATGCCCCGTACACACGATCGGTTTTCCTGACGGAAAAAGCCAGATGCGCTGACGTGGTGAAAATTGAAGTTTTCTCGGTTCTTTTTCATTACATAGTTTTGTGCGCATTCTCTAATTGGGACGAGTTGTTCTTATTCCACCTTATCCACCTTACCAACCGCTCAGTGTCTGCCAAACCTCTCCTCCAATCCCTGCACTGGCACCCGATCACCCAGCGAATTAAATTCAAAATACTAACCACAACCTACAAAGGCATCCACAACTCTGCCCCAAGCTACATCACCAATCTTGTCTCCAAACATATCCCAAACCGTCCTCTCGGCTCTTCTCAAGACCTCTTACTCTCAAGCTCTCTCGTCTCCTCCTCCGATGCTCGTCTCCAGGATTTCTCCAGAGCCTCTCCCATCCTCTGGAACTCACTACCTCAACCTGTCCGGCTATCCCCTACTCTTGCTATCTTCGGGCGATCCCTGAAAACTCACCTCTTCAGGGAAGCCTATCGCGTCTCCAATTAATCTTTTACCACTTCCATCAGCTCATTCCCCACAGTTACAACCTTTTGTACCACCTGCCCCACCCTATTAGATTGTAAGCTCTTCTGAGCAGGGCCCTCTTAATCCTTTTGTATGTTATTGTATTGTAACTGTATTGTGTCCCTTTTATATTGTAAAGCGCTGCATAAACTGTTGGCGCTATATAAATCCTGTAAAATAATAATAATATTAATAATAATAATAATAATTCTACATATTCAAAGTGGACTTATACTATTTTTGTCACTTATTATAAAATTGTTTGCACTTTATTGGTGTGTTTGCTTTACGTTATTATTAGTGCGGCCGACTTTTCTTTATTCCTTCCAAACTGGCTCTATTGTTTGTGACCGTGCCATGGTAAGCCAACTTTTCCTGTGTAGCGTTCCGCACTAACTGTCCGCACCATAATTATTATACTTACTCACAACAGCTAGCTCTGGCTGAGGATGAAAGTTTTTGGGAAATTCCAATTATTCTGACCTCGCAATGATAGGACTGTGCCAGGTTCCTCATTGATTCGGAAATCCCCCTTCTAGTTCTCATAATAGAAAGAGAAAGGAGCAGAGAGGGAGAAGTAGAGGAGTGGGCTGTAACTGCTGCTGACATAGAAAAGGGGGGGGAGAGCAGCAGAGACCTGCAGACAGCTGTAATCTATTACATAGAACAGACCCGAGAGAGAAGCCATTAGGAACCAGAGAGAGAAGAGGGAACCTTTCACATGTGTTTAAATAAAAACCTCTTTCAAAACCAAGCAGAACCTGAGAAGGGGAGGTCCAGCCTACAGGAAACAGAGTGGAAGTGCTCAGACTTTAAGATTTCGGAGCTCTGAAACCAAAGGGATTGGAGGGAAAACTATTGACTCTACTGGATCCTCTGTATTACGGTGTGGAGCTAAACTTCTGGATCATACCTCACCATGGGAATCTATCGGATCCTACTGGCTGTAATTCATGTGACTGTCCTCATACATTCAGGTAGGTTCTGGTAAGGTGTCTTTAAGATGGGGATACCAACTTTCTTAGTACAAAATACCAACCTTATCTATTTCCAATTGCTAATTTGCACTTTTACCGGTGATAGATGATAGATACGTAGATACATCGTTTTTTTTGTTTTTTTTTTTAGTTTAGACGTTAAGGTTTCATAGGAGTTTACAGAACATGTAGAACCCTCAACAGTGGACGGAGCTCGCCATATGGTAGATTTTCACACGAACGTTCGCCCCAAAAAAATCTCATTAGTACATTTGTCAATGCCAACATAGACTTGACGAATGTTGTTCCAAAGTACTTCAAAAAGTTGTGTGCTTTTTACATTTGATTATGGAATGAATGGAATTTCCCAAATGTAAACACTCTAATGCCGCGTACACACGATCGGAATTTCCCACAACAAATGTTCGAAGTGAGCTTTTGGTCAGATATTCCGACCGTGTGTAGGCTCCATCAGACATTTGCTGTCGGAATTTCCGACAACAAATGTTTGAGAGCAGGTTCTCAATTTTTTCCAACAACAAAAGTTGTTGTCGGAAATTCCGATCGCGTGTATCCAAATTCCGATGCACAAAAAATGCTACGCATGCTTGGAATCAATTTGACGCATGCTCGGAATCATTGTACTTCGGTTTTCTCGGCTCGTCGGAGTGTTGTACATCACTGCGTTCTTGACGTTCGGAATTTCCGAGCAACATTTGTGTGACCGTGTGTATGCAAGACAAGTTTGAGCCAACATCCGTCGGAAAAAAATCCACGGTTTTATTGTCGGAATGTCCGATCGTTCGTACTCGGCATTAGAAATTTGTTCATCCCAGATTTTTTTTTTCCATCCTGCTCGTTTAGTGTTTTTCAGTTGAAAATGGTTGTAGTTTAGACCCTCAATAATGACTAGTAAATCAAAAGAACGTTGTGAAAGTTAGAAATATTGAGCAATATTCTTCTAGTGTAAGGCCAGGTTGCTCTCGGGTTTTGGGTAACTTTTCGGGCTGTGGAAGGAAATCGAAGCATCCAGAGAAAAGCCCCACACAAACACAAAGAGAACAGTCACCTCCGTAAGGATTGGGTCATTTTTAGAAACAAATCTAGATGTAGCATGGCCACTGAGTTAGCTTGTGAATGATTGTGACCTGAGGGTCCTAATGGACAAAGAAGATTTTGGGTGGTGGGGAGGGGATTTCAACTCTTTCACTAAAGCCTCGTACACACGGCTGAGAATCTCGTCAGGAAAAAACACGTTGTTTTTCCTGACGAGATTCTTGAACAAGAATCTTGTCCCGGCCGTACGATTCAAAAGAACCGCCGTTCTTTTGAATGGCACGAACGCGGTGACGTCATCGACTACGACGAGTGTGCGCTCGTCACATTCGATACCGTCGCCGCCATCTTGCTACACCCTACCTATGCCTAGGAAGCTACCGCACATGCGTCAAAGTCATTTCGAGCATGCGCAGGTTTCCACGGCAACAGGTAAGTGTACACACTCTCGGGTTTCTCGTCGGGAAACAGGCCGACGAGAATCCCGACGAGAAAATAGAGAGCAGTTCTTCTCGTCGAGATTCTGTCCAGTTTTCCTGACGAGAAACCTGAAAGCCTCGTACACACGCACGGTTTTCTCAGCAAGAAAGCTCTCCCGGCAGTTTTCTTGTCGTTTCTTGACGAGAAAACCAGCCGTGTGTACGAGGCTTAACTCTAGGTTCACACATGATGAGCATTTTTAGAGTGTTTCTTTATGCGTGTTTGTACACATGTATTCAGGCTTCAACCTTTTATTAACCAATGTAGAGCTAGTTACTAGGAGAAGAAGAGGTAAGAAACCACGTGAAAAATACATTACACACATTTTCTGTTTTTTTTTTTTTAGGCACTCCCATTAATGTCTATAGGGACCAAAAAATGTGTCACTCTGCCCTAGAGAAGGTCAACCATTGAAGTTTATTTTATTTTATTTCAGGTACTTATATAGCGCTGTCAATTTACGCAGCGCTTTACATATACATTGTACATTCACATAAGTTCCTACCCTCAAGGAGCTTACACTCTAAGGTCCCTAGCACACATTCATACATACACATACAGTGGAACCTTGGATTACAAGCATAATCCGTTGCAGGAGAATGCTCGTAATCCAAAGCACTCGCATAGCAAAGCGAGTTTTCCCATAGAAGTCAATGGAAACAAAAATTATTTGTTCCGCATTGACTTCTATGGCATGCAATACCGCATGTGGCCAGATGTGGGGGGGGCCCCGGAGAGCCTCGGAAATACTCGAAAAGGCTCGGGGACAGCTCGGCTGAACTCAGAAAACATTGGAAAGGCTCGGGAACGGCGTATTTCTGAGTTTTTCCGAACGGCTCGATCGGCTCCGGCGCACCCCCACCTTAGGACAAATGTGGTATTGCACACCGCTGTGGCATGAATCCTGCTCGTTTTGCTAGACAACACACTTGCAAACCGAGTCAGGATCTTAAAAAAACAGTGCTCGTATTGCGAAACGCTTTGTTAACCGCATAACTCGCAATCCGAGGTTTCACTGTACTAGGGGCAATTTAGGCAGGATCTAATTAAACTACCAGCATGTCTTTGGAGTTCTTCCAGGAAAGTGTTGTAAATCGCTCAGGTGAACCAAAAGCTTAAACTTCAATGAAAAAGGTGCTTTTTAAATTCAATGTATAGTATATTAAGATGCTATATACAGTATACATCATGTCTACAAATCACTCTGTCCAGTCTAGTTGGCAATTTTATTAAAATAGTTACCAGGGACATTTGCTTCTGAGCTGGGCTGTTTTTATAGTAAGTCCACTGTAAAATGGTTGTTAGCCCTGGTTCACACTGGTGCGATTTGACATGCGATTTGATCGGTGCCAGCAATGGCACCGTCCTAATCGGTGCGACGCCGCATCTGCGGCACTGCACCGATTTCAAAAAGTACTCCCGGGTTTACTCCCGCAGCCCAGTGTGAACCTGGGCTAAAGACTCAATGTTTTTTTTACCTTCATGCATTCTATGCATGAAGGTGAAAAACTTTCTGTGTGCAGCAGTCCCCCCATATACTTATCTGAGCCCTATCTCGATCCATTGATGTGCACAAGAGCAGCAGTTCTCCCTGGTCTCGTACTCCTCATTGGCTGAGACAACAGCAGGAGCCATTGGCTCCCGCTACTATCAATCACAGCCAGTGAGCCAATGAGGAGAGAGTGGGCAGGGTCAAGCCATGCTCTGTGTGTGAATGGACACACAGAGCAGCGCCTTAGGAGCGAGCCTGCTCAGGTGTCCCCATAGTAAGCAGCTTGCTATGGGGGCACTCCTCAGGAGGGAGGAGCCAGGAGCGCCGGCGGGGGACCCGAGAAGAGGAGGATTGGGGCTGCTCTGTGCAAAACCACTGCACAGAGTTGGTAAGTATAACATGTTTGTTATTTTTAAAAAAGAGGAGGAACTGCTCCTTCAAATACAACTCTGTCTTTGCAGATGACACCAAGCTATGCAGTAGAATAACGTCCTTACAGGATGTCTCCAATTTACAAGCCGACCTCAAAGCTCTGTCTAATTGGGCAACTAAGTGGCAAATGGGGTTTAATGTTGATAAATGTTAAGTTATGCATTTGGGGGCTAAGAACAGGGCTTTTTTTCAGGGGGAACTTGGTGGAACTCAGTCCACCACCTATGGCTCAGACCCTTGGAGGGGTGGGCTGCTCACCACAATCACTTGTAAACACAGAAGTCCGGTTTCTGTGTCTACAAGTGACAGCTCTGCACTCTGTGTGTAACCCCCATAATCTCTGCACTCTGTATGTAATGCAATCCTGGTATTTAAAGTGGTTGTAAACCCACTTTGACAACTTGCACCTACAGGTAAGTCTAGATTAGGACTTACCTGTAGGTGCATGAAATATCTCCTAAACCTACATGGTTAAGGAGATATTTTCAGATAACACAGCACCGTAGACAACAGCGCAGGCGCACTAGCGGGCCGGCATCATTGCCGGTTTTCTGAATGGGATCTTGCCGGCCCGAGTGCGCATGCGTATGACGTCTTTGCCGCACCGGCCAATCACAGCGCTGGAGCGGCAATAACAGGAAAAAGCTCAGAGCGGACATGGCGGCGGCGGCAGAGGAGAATGAGGAGGACTTCGGGGGCTTCAATTGCTATGCTATGCGTACTAGCTCATTATGCCTTTCTCTTGCAGGGGTATGTTTAACAAAAACAGTTGTTAGAGGGTTTACTTCCTCTTTAATGCCCCTTTAAGACCCTCCTACTGTTCATGAAATTTGACTGACCACACCCACTATTTGATGTGATTTGGAGGGTGTGTGTGGGTGGAGGGGTTTTGGGGGATCGTGGTTGAGTTCCAGCACCTATTGTTTGAGAAAAAAAGCCCTGGCTAAGAATATGAATGCACCATACATACTAGGGGGAGTACAACTGGGGGGATCCGTAGTGGAGAAGGATCTGGGGGTTTTGGTAGATCATAAGCTCAATAATGGCATGCAATGCCAAGCTGCGGTTTCCAAAGTGAGCAAAATCCTTTCTTGTATTAAGAGAGGTATGGACTCCAGAGAGAGAGATATCATTTTGCCCCCCCCCCCTGTACAAATCATTAGTAAGACCTCATCTGGAATATACAATTCAGTTTTGGGCCCCAGTTCTCAAAAAGGATATCGAGGAACTGGAGAAAGTGCAGAGAAGGGCAACCAAACTGATAAGAGGCATGGAGGAGCTCAGCTATGAGGAAAGATTAGAGGAACTGAATTTATTCACTCTTGAGAAGAGGAGATTAAGGGGGGATATGATCAACATGTATAAATATGAAAGTGGTCCATATAGTGAACTTGGTGCTGAGTCATTCACTTTAAGGTCATCACAGAGGACACGGGGGCACTCTTTACGTCTAGAGGAAAAGAGATTTCATCTCCAAATATGGAAAGGTTTCTTCACAGTCATGCCGCGTACACACGATCGATTTTTTTCGACGGTGAAAACACCGTCGAGAAAATCGACGTTAAAAACGAGGAACACACGGCCGTTTTAAATGTCATTTTTTTTTTTTTTGGTCGAAAAAAACGACCGTGTGTGGGCTCCGCGGCAGTGTTTCCCTGTGGTCGAAAAAAACGACGAGAAAAATTAAGAACATGTTCTAATTTTTCTCGTCGTTTTTAATGCCGTTTTTCTCGTCGAAAAAAACGACAGAAAGCCCACAGACGATCGTTTTTCTCGTCGAATGGGAAAAATGTCGTTTTTCTCAATGAGAAAAACGGTCGTGTGTACGCGGCATAAGAGCTGTGAAAATATGGAACAGACTCCCCCCAGAGGTGGTTCTGGCCAGCTCAGTAGATTGCTTTAAGAAGGGCCTGAATTCTTTCCTAAATGTACATAATATAACTGAGTATATCGGTGAAGTTGATCCGGGGAATATCCAATTGCCTCTCGGGGGATCAGGAAGGAATGTGTTTCCCCTGCTGTAGCAAATGGGATCATGCTCTGCTGGGGTTTTCTTCCTTCCTCTCGATCATCTGTGGGTGAAGGATTGTGTATATGGGATTGGAATTTTTTTTTTTTTTTGGTTGAACTGCATGGACTTGTCTTTTTTCAACCTGACTAACTATGTAAACCTTTCCATTCTCAGGCAGGTAAACATTTGACCCATGAAACCTGATCATAATGTGTTGTTACTGATTTTCAAATGTTGACTTTTTGTAAAAAGTTACCCTCTTCACATTTATCTTTAACCCATCACTGACCCCCAGTCAATGACCTGTCCAATGAATCATTACATATTACTGAAACAGGCTGGGGGGGGGGGGGGGGGGGGTTCGAGGGGCGGGGGATGGGGTATCTTTGATATGCGGGCTGTGATTGACCCTTCCCTATCCTGTGTGAAAGGCAAAATGGTGGCCCCCAGTGGGGGGGATAGGACGTCTCTGGAGATGAAGCAGAGTTTTTGTTTGCGGATTATGCATTAGTGAGTTGTTGATACACTACATAGGAAGCACTCGCACATAAAAGGCTTGCTTTAACAAACAGATGATGTCATGAATGCAGAATTTATAGTCTTAGCTTGCTGTTCTGCTTTACAGTATTTCAAGTGATACAAAAGCTACACTTAACAATGGCCCTACACAAAATGAACAAATCTAACACACAAATCTAACCATAAGGTGCTCCTACTTTTACCTCATCTGCCAATCTGCTCTTGAAGTCATCCCAAAATCCACTCCGTTCTAATTCATCCTAAAGGTGTTCTATCGGGTTGAGGTCAGGACTCTGTGCAGGCCAGTCAAGTTCCTCCATCCCAAACTCGCTCATCCGTGTCTTTATGGACTTTGCTTTGTACACTGGTCCAAATGATTTGGTGGAGGGGGATTATAGTGTGGGGTTATTTTTCAGGGGTTTGGCTTGGCCCCCTAGTTCCAGTGAAGGGAACTCTTAAGGTGTCCACATACCAAGATATTTTGGACAATTTCATGCTCCCAACTTTGTGGGAACAGTTTGGGGATGGCCCCTTCCTGTTCCAACATGACTGCACACCAGTGCACAAAGCGAGGTCCATAAAGACCTGGATGAGCGAGTTTGGGGTGGAGGAACTTGACTGGCCTGCACGGAGTCCTGACCTAAACCTGATAGAACACCTTTTGGGATCAATTACAGAGACTGCGAGCCAGGCCTGCTCGTCCAACATCAGTGCCTGACCTCAAAAATGTGCTTCTGGAAGAATGGTCAAACATTCCCATAGACACACTCCTAAACCTTGTGAACAGCCTTCCCAGAAGAGTTGGAGCTGTTATAGCTGCAAAGGGTGGCCAACTCCATATTGAACCCTACGGACTAAGACTGGGATGCCATTAAAGTTCATGTGCATGTAAAGGCAGGCGTCCCAATACTTTTGGCAATATAGTGTGTGTGTGTGTGTGTGTGTGTATATGTGTGTATATGTGTGTGTGTGTATATATATATATATATATATATATATATATATATATATATATATATATACAAATAAATCATAAATGCCTTTTTTCCCTTTTTTTTATGAGGCTCTATTCACACCTGAGCGCAGCAAATTACTGCAGTTTTTCAGGTGTTTTTTTTAAAAGTGTTTTTGCAGCTTTTTACAATGGTTTTAAAGTGTTTCAGAAGCATATTACAATCTTTACAGCAACTGGCATTTTTGTTTAGCCAATAGAAAGCACTAGGGGGAGAGAGGGAAAGGAAATTAAGTGATTGTAAAGCTTCAATAATTTTTTTTTTAAATAACAAACATATCATACTTCCCTCCACTGTGCAGTTCATTTTGCATAGAGTGGCCCCGAACACGGACTTCTGGGGTCCCACGGCAGCTCTCGCGTCTCCGCTCTCAGATAACCCCCTAAGAGAAGCGCTCTCCGGGGGGGTTACCTTGCGGGTGCGCTCCCAAGTCCATCATTCGCCGTCCATAGCCGCCGAGGGTATGACTTGGCCCCGCCCCCTGGCACCCGCGTCATTGGATTTGATTGACAGAAGTGGGAGCCAATGGCTGCGCTGCTATCAATCTATCCAATCAAGTGCCGAGAACCCCGAACAGAGGGACAGCGCGTCCTCGCGGGCTGAAATTCCAGGGCTCAGGTAAGTAAAACGGGGGGGGGGGGGCTAGGGGGCCGGTCACTGGCAGGTGTTTTTTCACCATAGGATGCATTAAAATGAAAAAACACGAAGGTTTACAACCCCTTTAAGAGTGGAGAGCTGCTGTTTGAGCAGAAAACAAGTGACAAAACGTTGGTTAAAAGCTCAAGTCAGGCATTTCTATTGAAGTCTATGGGCCAAACAGAGCCGCTGATAGGGGTGGACCACCAGTCCTCTTGTAGGGGGCCCAAGCACACAGGGAGCCCACACAAGGAGGGGGATTAATGATGGATGACAATTGTCTCTCTTTTCCTCCAGCAGCTGAAATATGGTCTCCCCCCCCCCCCCCCCCCCCTCTCCCTGCTGCCAGCTTTTATCTGCTGAGAAAGAGACAGTCGTTCCTCACTAATCCCCCCTCTCAGCGCTGGCCCTAATGTTAGCTGTGGTCCTGAGTTTGTTATCTCTTTAAAGGAACACTAAAGGTTCCCGTTTTTTTTTTTTTTTTTTTTTTTTTTTTTTTTAAACATCAAACATGTTATACTTACCTCCACTGTGCAGCTTGTTTTGCACACAGTGGACCCAATCCTGGTCTTCTGGGGTCCCTCGGCGGCTGTTTCAGCTCCTCCCCGCAAGGACTCCACACCATAATGCGAGCTCGCATGGTGTGGAGTTACTGCGGGCGCGCTCCCGTGATACAGCGGTGGCCATAGCCGCCGACTGTATCACTCGGCCCCGCCCCCCGGCGTGCCGCGTCATTGGATGTGATTGACAGCAGCGCCAGCCAATGGCTGCGCTGCTTTCAATCCATCCAGTGTAGCCAATCAAAGGCCGGGCTCAGGAACTCGGAGGATGACGGGAGCGAGCGCGGGACTTTCGAGGGGCCAGGTAAGTAAAACGGGGGCTCGGGGGGGGGGGCGGCATTGTCGAATGTTTTTTCACCTTAATGCATAGGATGCATTAAGGTGAAAAAACATGTACCTTTACAACCCCTTTAACTTTGTTTCTCTCCCTCATCTTTCCTGTATCTCTGACCTCCAACTGCCCAGCCTGTATATTTTTTTTCATCTCATCTTCATTTCTATTTATTAACTTTTTATTAGATCTAGCAGGAATTCTGTGAATTATGTTGTATTTGTGTCTGCTAATAATTTTATTGTATTTTTAGCAAAATATAGCCTTAATATTTTCTTTGGGGGGGGGGGGGGGGGCCCTGTCAGGTAGTCTGTACGGGGCCCCATGATTTCTATCGGTAGCCCTGTGGCCAAACACACTTGTAATCTGCCAATAAGAAGCTCATGTACTTTTCTGAGCGACCGGAGTTTTGCTTCAGGCGACAGAACCCTCAGATGTGAACAGGGGCCATTGAAATGAATAGGATTTGGCTTGTTGAGCATTTTAGAGCTACAAGATTCAAGTAGAAAATTGCTCAGGTGTGAACGGAGCCGAAGTGATCACATTATTTCTGTTTTCAGCTGCATAAGAGCTAAGGGGAGGAGAAACAGCAGCACACTGAGCTTCCAAGTGAAAGGCTGTACAGGTGGGGGGTCAGCACAAGTCTGATCATTGAAGGAGAGAACACTGAGTTGCCAGCACAGCTAGAAAACACTGTGGCCATATGCCTAGTGTGGTCAGTTTTTTTAATAGAAAAGGATAAGGACTGTCAGGAACACCAGGGATTTTGCACAAAGGAAGCAATACAAAGAGAATAGGACACTTTTTCCTACAAGTATATGGTACAGCAGACACATATAAGGAATATAAAATGTTGGGCTTACCATTAAATGTTTAAAAAAAGACCTTCAAGTGAAATGAACATTTGTGCGCTCCTCCAAACACATCCAAAAATAGTATATGTGCCTTTATTGGCAAACAATGGGAGTGTTGTATGCCAGTTTAACTCCATTTGTTGACTGGTTGTATAGGACAGGACCCAGGTGGTTAATGGTGTACACAGCACTGAACATAATGATCTGTTTATACATGGCACTGTGCGTGAGAAATCAGGAACAATGTCAGTCTGTGTATAAGCCAACCGCCCTCCAGATAATCTCTGCTGCTGACACATGTACGTTATTCAGACCTCAGGATATAATCGCTCTGCATTCTCTACAAACTTAGTAATGAGGGAGAGTGGACGCTTTCTACTTGTCCTCTGTACCATGGACATTGCGACTGAAGCTGGCCATATACTGGTGGAATTTCAATAAAAAAATATCGTTTTTTGGCAAGTTCGTTCGATTTTCGAATGATTACTGGGGTCAAACCCACATTCGTTTTTAACCACATTGACAAGAAAGTTCGAAAATAGTAGTATGGAAAATATTTCCCGAGCTAATGAAATTTTATTTGCAAATGTGTTTTTTGTTGGGGAAAAATTATTCATATTGAAATAAAAAGGATCTAATACACCTGGTATTTAGGGTTGCCACCTGTCCAGGATTCACCCGCACAGTCCGGGTTTGGAATCATGTGTCTGGGTTTCAGTCTGTCTGAAACCCATACACATTATTCAGACTGAGCTGTGGATCCCCAAGTAACTGAGATAGTTACACAAAACTTTGTTCCCATCTTGGAGAGCTGCAGGCCGCTGTCTGGGGGCAGGTCCTGCATCTCTGGGAAGGTGGAGGGGGGATGATGTCAGCAAGAGCAGTTTGGCCACACCCACTGTTCCAGGTCTTTTATAATTCTATAGTGTATATACTACAAAAAAAAAAATGTGCCCTGTTCCGCTAAAGTAGGGTGACCATATTTCCAAACTACCATTCAGGGACACCCTCCTTTCCCAAAAATTAGCTTGTGCTGTAACGAATCACAGCACAGTGATTGGACACAAGAGGCGGGATTTATGATTTCTCCAATCACAAGCAGGGGGCGGGGATTGTGCTCCTCCAGGCATTCCCGGCCAGGACAAGTACTGTCAGTGAGTAAAGCGGTGATGTGGCGGCCTTTTTTGGGGGCATCAGATTGGTCCGGGGGGCGGCTGTGTCAGTTTCATTCCGGGACACTGTATTGTCCTGGAATGAATGTGCCCGGGACAGACCTGCAAAATGCGGGACTGTCCCGGGCAATCCGGGACACGTGGTCACCCTACGCTAAAGTGTTTGAGTTTGGCTTGAAGAAAAGGCGGCAGAACTTTCTCTGATCTGATATCTGGAAACTGAAACCTGATTTCTGACTTTCTTATCTGTATATTACTTGTGCTCTCTTTGTACTGACCAAGCTTGACAATTCATCCTCACATGCCTCCCTTTTGCAGGCTGTGTGTATGTAATTATCTAAATTGACCATCTCGACTCTTCATCCTTCCTCTATCTCTCAATGATTCACACCACGCTCTCAATCTCAGATCTAACAGTTAGTACTTTGTATCCACTAGTTTCCAATAGTGCAGTAGGTTCAATATTATAGTTTCCCAATATCACATCAAATTCAACATTGTGCTGAATTAGTCTAGTAATGAGTCCAGGGAGTGAAGTCTTCCTTGGTGTTCTTCACTCTCATCGTTTTAACCACTTCAAAACCGGGCAATTTTACCCCTTCTGCCCAGGCCAATTATCAGCTTTGTCGCATTTTGAATGACAATTGCGCAATCATGCAACGCTTTACCCAAACTAAATTTTTATCATTTTGTTCACACAAGTAGAGCTTTCTTTGGTGGTATTTAATCACCACTGGGTTTTTTATTTCCTGCTAAATAAATGAAAAAAGATAGAAAATTTGGGAAAAAAAAACATGTTTTCTTTGTTTCTGTTATAACATTTTGCAAATAAATAATCTTTCTTCATGAATTTATCTGAACAAGTATTCTGCTACATTTCTTTAGTGAAAATAATCGAAATCCATGTACATTATTTATACTGTAGGAAAGTTATAGCATCTACAAACTTTGGTATATATCTGAAAATTGATCAATCCTAATGTACTGACTTCATATCTCATTTCTTGAGGCCCCAAAATGTCAGGACAGTGCAAATATCCCCCAAATGACCCTTTTTGGAAAGTAGATAGTCCAAGGTATTTAGTAAGAGGCATGGCAAGTTTTTAGAAGTTGTCATTTTTTGTTATAGTTTTTGGAAAATAAAGAAATTATTATTATTTTACATACTGTCTCCAGTCCAGTACAGCGTCATCATATAATGGGTGTGGCCATGATAAGGGACAGTATGAAAAAAAAATGTGTTTTTTTTTTTTTTACACACTTTGACCAGAGCAATATAATGTTACCATAGTAACATTGTACTACTCTGGGGAAGTGATCAGTATTTATTTTAATCTTTTTACATATTATGTTTGCTTATAGCAATGAATTACATTGCTATATGCAAGCATTTAAGGCTGGGTTCCCACTAATGCGAATTGGATGTGGGTTTCCCTGCATCCAATTCACACAGCAGGAGATTGTGACCGGCTCCACGGTTCACACATCTCCACAGCGGCTCCAGTGCAAATTGCACAGGAGTCCTGTGGGTCTTTTGGCCTGTTTCAGGTCCGAATTCAGCCCAAAATTCGAGCTGAAATCAGACCTGAAACGGTGAATGGAGACGCAACGGACTCCTGCTGTGAGCCCAGCCTTACTGAATGAAATTGATTCATTCAGTTCGTTTTGTTGTGATTGGCTGTGATTGATCACATGGCACAGATAGGCCGTGATTTGCCCAGTCTGTACCGTGTGATCACTGTGACCAATCACAGCTAGCAACACAATTGTACACAATGAATGCCTTGAAAAGGAAGCCATCCATTGTTTGCAACTGTCATGTGACCTGCTGTAATTGGTTACAGCGGTCACATAGTACTGGCAGCGGGCTGGTACAGTGATTACTCATCGGCTGTGTCGGTGGATGCAACCGATGACGGATCGCGCCACTGTACGGCGCGATCCTTGGAGGACGTCATATTTATACTATGAAAACATTGAACTACTCTGATGAAAGTATTTTATTTAACCACTTCGCGCCCGGGCTATAAGCAAAAGACGTCCGCAAAGCGGTCGTCAATTGCTGATAGGACGTCTATGGACGTCCTCTTATTGACTTCCGCGATGCGCGCCACCGCGGGCGCGCGTCGGGGAAAAACTGTGCCCGCCGTGTCAGGCGAGTGCCGATGCGCGTGCCTGGCGGCTGCGATGTCCGCCAGGTACGAGCGATCGGCTGTCACAGAGCCAGGGACGTGGATCTCTGTGTGTAAACACAGAGATCCACGTCCTGTCAGGGAGAGGAGACCAATGCTGTGTCCCTTGTACATAGGGACAACCATCAGTCACCTCCCCCAGTCAGTCCGCCCCCCCCCACAGTAAGAACATCTAGCAGGGAACATATTAACCCCTTGATCGCCCCCTAGTGGTTAACCCCTTCCCTGCCAGTCACATTTATACAGTAATCAGTGCATATTTTTAGCACTGTTCGCTGTATAAATGTGAATGGTCCCAAAAATGTGTTAAAAGTGTCCGATGTGTCCGCCGTAATGTCACAGTCACAAAAAAAAAATCGCAGATCGACGCCATTACTAGTAAAAAAATAAATAAAAAAATAATAAAAAAAAAAATCATAATTCTATTCCCTATTTTGTAGGCGCTATAACTTTTGCGCAAACCAATCACTATACGCTTATTGCGATTTATTTATTTTTTATTTTTTTTTTTTTTTTTTTTTACCTAAAATATGTAGAATACGTATCGGCCTAAACTGAGGAAAAAAATAGTTTTTTTTTTAAAAAAAATGGGATATTAATTATAGCAAAAATTAAAAAATATTGTGTTTTTTTTCAAAATTGTCGCTCTATTTTTGTTTATAGCGCAAAAATAAAAACCGCAGAAATGATCAAAGACCACCAAAAGAAAGCTCTATTTGTGGGAAAAAAAGGACGTCAATTTTGTTTGGGAGCCACGTCGCACGACCGCGCAATTGTCATTCAAAGCGTGACGGCGCTGAAACCTGAAATTTCGCCTGGGCAGGAAGGGGGTTATGTGCCCAGTTGTCAAGTGGTTAAATGTGCATTTTAGCACTTGCAGGGTTAAAACGTGTACTCTTCAATTGGACAAAATGTTTTGCAATGATGGTGTAGATGTGCGTGGGGCAGTACTTACATCATTATAGGAGGCTCTATATAGTTACAGTATATACGACTGAAACTAGGGCAGCATGACACCAAATTTCTATAAACGTAACATATTGCTAGATGAGTGCACATGACCTACGCGCTTCCTCTTAATACCACAAATAGGAATTCCCATGCGGGAGTTTTGTTCATATGATTTCCTCTTTGACTTTATTTAAAATGCTAACAGAACAGAAATGCATCACATGGTTTATGTCAAGACTATGAATCACAAAAGTCTGTATCATTATCTACAGATACAGTCCTAGTTATGGTGGTAACTGCCCTGGGACTTGTATGGGGTATATGGGGCTGGAAATGGAGGATGTTTCCGGAGACTGAAGTGTTTGTTAAAGAACTTGTCATTTTGTATTAAGTCAGTTGGGGGCATTTACTTTTGTCTAGAAACTTTGGCTGAAAGTTGTCCCTCTTTCACATATTAAAGTTGGGAGGTATGACTAAAGCCCCATACACACGGTCGGACTTCCATCGGACTTTTCCGTGGATTTTTGTCCGAACGGAGTTGGTTGGGAACACCCATAGCATACACACGCTCTGACTTTTCTGCAAACTTTCTTAAAACTTCTTACAACATCACGTGTTTTTTCTGCTCTTTTCTGATCTTTACTGCCACCCTTTGGTCAACTTCTGCTATTGTTGGTTGATTTTAACATTAGTTGTTTTGTCCATCGGGCTAAAGTCCGATGGTTATCTGTACACACGGTCGGACTTTGCTCCATCGGACTTTTGTTGGCCAAAAGTTTGTCCGTTTGCAGACCCAACTTTTGTCCGATGAAATCCAAAACCAAACGAAAAAAGTTTGTCCGATGGAGCGTACACACGGTCGGATTGTTGGTCCAACTTGCTCAAAACGAAGTTTGTTGGGCAAAAGTCCGACCGTGTGTACGGGGCTTTAGAGAACTGAAATGGTTGAACTAAAAATTTAGTTCATAGTATGAATTGTTGTAAAGTCATGACACAAGCTTTATTTGACGTCCTGTGTCTCCCTCTGCTGAGCTGTATTAGCTTACGTTGTAGATTTGAGTAAGCTGATTGTAATCATATACTGTAAGTGCAGCACCTAGAAGTGGCTCTATAGCAGCACTTTAGAGGGAGGCATCTCCTGCCCAACAGTGTCTGCATAGATCAGGCAGACAGGCAGTGTGAGCAAGCAGCACCAGAATCAGATCAGGGAAGGGAGGAGGAAGAAGAGGATGCAGGTGCAGAGGAGGAAGAAGAGGGTAAAGCTGAGAGGATACAGGTATGGAAGAGGGTACAGGTGTGCAGGAGGAAGAAGACGGTACAGGTGTGCAGGAGGAAAAAGAGGGTACAGGTGTGCAGGAGGAATAAGAGGGTACAGGTGTGCAGGAGGAATAAGAGGATACAGGTGTGCAGGAGGAAAAAGAGGGTACAGGTGTGCAGGAGGAATAAGAGGGTTCAGGTGTGCAGGAGAAAGAAGAGGATACAGATGTGCAGGAGGAAGAAGAGGGTGCAGGAGGAAAAAGAGGGTACAGGTGTGCAGGAGGAAGAAGAGGGTACAGGTGTGCAGGAGAAAGAAGAGGATACAGGTGTGCAGGAGGAAGAAGAGGGTACAGGTGTGAAGGAGGAATAAGAGGGTACAGGTGTGAAGGAGGAATAAGAGGGTACAGGTGTGCAGGAGAAAGAAGAGGATACAGGTGTGCAGGAGGAAGAAGAGGGTACAGGTGTGAAGGAGGAAAGAGGGTACAGGTGTGCAGGAGGAAAAAGAGGGTACAGGGGTGCAGGAGGAAGAAGAGGGTACAGGTGTGAAGGAGGAAAAAGAGGGTACAGCTGAGAGGATATAGTTGTGCAGGAGGAAGAAGATGGTACAGGTGTGCAGAAGGAGGAAGAGGGTACAGGTGTGGAGGAGGAAGGAGAGGGCGCTGGTATGGAGGAGGAAGAAGGTGCAGGTGTGGAGCAGAAAGAAGAGGGCTCAGGTGTTGGGGAGGAAGAACAGTGTACAGGTGTGCAGGAGGAAGAAGCGGGTACAGCTGAAAGGATACAGGTGTGAAGGAGGAGGAAGAGGGTGCAGGTGTGAAGGAGGAGGAAGAGGGTGCAGGTGTGGAGTAGAAAGAAGAGGGTGCACGTGTGGAGGAGAAAGAAGAGGGTGCAGGTATGGGGGAAAAAGCAGAGGGTGTAGGCCATTGCGACCTGTCACCCCCCCGCGCTGCCAGGTTTCCCCCTCCCACCTCCCGCTGGCTGCGTCTGAGAATATGTCAGAATGGAGAGTGGGTAAATGTGTAATTTACCGGCTCCTTCTTGTCTTCATGAGTAGAGTCGGTACCGATCACTGACGCTGTTTCATTTTTTCATTGATAGCTGGGGCATAGTGAACTCAAAAGTGAGACATCAGATATTTCACCAACCCCCCCCCCCCTCCAAATGGGGAGCCTAAAAAAATCTGTAAAAAAAAATAGTAAAAAAAAAAACAACAAAAATAAAAAGACTACTGACACCAGCGGCGTAACTACCACACAAAGGTCACAAAGGTCACACCTGAGACTGGGCTCTTGTGTTCCGCTACTGTGGGGGGACCCCAAGATGGCAGAAAGATGGCCCACTGCGGGTCTGTAATAAAGGGTCCCACGAGGGGAGTAAAGGGCCCCGATCGGGAGCCAGGGACGAGAGTGCAGGTGTGGAGGAGAAAGACGAGGGTGCAGGTGTGGAGGAGAAAGACGAGGGTGCAGGTGTGGAGGAGAAAGACGAGGGTGCAGGTGTGGAGGAGAAAGACGAGGGTGCAGGTGTGGAGGAGAAAGACGAGGGTGCAGGTGTGGAGGAGAAAGACGAGGGTGCAGGTGTGGAGGAGAAAGACGAGGGTGCAGGTGTGGAGGAGAAAGACGAGGGTACAGGTGTGGAGAAGCAGGAAGAAGGGACAGGTGTGGAGGAGAAAGACGAGGGTGCAGGTGTGGAGGAGGAAGAAGGGGGTGCAGGTATAGAGGAGGAAGAAGAGGGTGCAGGTGTGGAGGAGGAAGAAGAGGGTGCAGGTGTGGAGGAGAAAGACGAGGGTACAGGTGTGGAGGAGAAAGACGAGGGTGCAGGTGTGGAGGAGAAAGACGAGGGTGCAGGTTTGGAGGAGGAAGAAGGGGGTGCAGGTATAGAGGAGGAAGAAGAGGGTGCAGGTGTGGAGGAGGAAGAAGAGGGTGCAGGTGTGGAGGAGAAAGACGAGGGTGCAGGTGTGGAGGAGAAAGACGAGGGTGCAGGTGTGGAGGAGAAAGACGAGGGTGCAGGTGTGGAGGAGAAAGACGAGGGTGCAGGTGTGGAGGAGAAAGACGAGGGTGCAGGTGTGGAGGAGAAAGACGAGGGTGCAGGTGTGGAGGAGAAAGACGAGGGTGCAGGTGTGGAGGAGAAAGACGAGGGTGCAGGTGTGGAGGAGAAAGACGAGGGTGCAGGTGTGGAGGAGAAAGACGAGGGTGCAGGTGTGGAGGAGAAAGACGAGGGTGCAGGTGTGGAGGAGAAAGACGAGGGTGCAGGTGTGGAGGAGAAAGACGAGGGTGCAGGTGTGGAGGAGAAAGACGAGGGTGCAGGTGTGGAGGAGAAAGACGAGGGTGCAGGTGTGGAGGAGAAAGACGAGGGTGCAGGTGTGGAGGAGAAAGACGAGGGTGCAGGTGTGGAGGAGAAAGACGAGGGTGCAGGTGTGGAGGAGAAAGACGAGGGTGCAGGTGTGGAGGAGAAAGACGAGGGTGCAGGTGTGGAGGAGAAAGACGAGGGTGCAGGTGTGGAGGAGAAAGACGAGGGTGCAGGTGTGGAGGAGAAAGACGAGGGTGCAGGTGTGGAGGAGAAAGACGAGGGTGCAGGTGTGGAGGAGAAAGACGAGGGTGCAGGTGTGGAGGAGAAAGACGAGGGTGCAGGTGTGGAGGAGAAAGACGAGGGTGCAGGTGTGGAGGAGAAAGACGAGGGTGCAGGTGTGGAGGAGAAAGACGAGGGTGCAGGTGTGGAGGAGAAAGACGAGGGTGCAGGTGTGGAGGAGAAAGACGAGGGTGCAGGTGTGGAGGAGAAAGACGAGGGTGCAGGTGTGGAGGAGAAAGACGAGGGTGCAGGTGTGGAGGAGAAAGACGAGGGTGCAGGTGTGGAGGAGAAAGACGAGGGTGCAGGTGTGGAGGAGAAAGACGAGGGTGCAGGTGTGGAGGAGAAAGACGAGGGTGCAGGTGTGGAGGAGAAAGACGAGGGTGCAGGTGTGGAGGAGAAAGACGAGGGTGCAGGTGTGGAGGAGAAAGACGAGGGTGCAGGTGTGGAGGAGAAAGACGAGGGTGCAGGTGTGGAGGAGAAAGACGAGGGTGCAGGTGTGGAGGAGAAAGACGAGGGTGCAGGTGTGGAGGAGAAAGACGAGGGTGCAGGTGTGGAGGAGAAAGACGAGGGTGCAGGTGTGGAGGAGAAAGACGAGGGTGCAGGTGTGGAGGAGAAAGACGAGGGTGCAGGTGTGGAGAAGCAGGAAGAAGGGACAGGTGTGGAGGAGAAAGACGAGGGTGCAGGTGTGGAGGAGAAAGACGAGGGTGCAGGTGTGGAGGAGAAAGACGAGGGTGCAGGTGTGGAGGAGAAAGACGAGGGTGCAGGTGTGGAGGAGAAAGACGAGGGTGCAGGTGTGGAGGAGAAAGACGAGGGTGCAGGTGTGGAGGAGAAAGAAGAGGGTGCAGGTGTGGAGGAGAAAGAAGAGGGTGCAGGTGTGGAGGAGAAAGAAGAGGGTGCAGGTGTGGAGGAGAAAGAAGAGGGTGCAGGTGTGGAGGAGAAAGAAGAGGGTGCAGGTGTGGAGGAGAAAGAAGAGGGTGCAGGTGTGGAGGAGAAAGAAGAGGGTGCAGGTGTGGAGGAGAAAGAAGAGGGTGCAGGTGTGGAGGAGAAAGAAGAGGGTGCAGGTGTGGAGGAGAAAGACGAGGGTGCAGGTGTGGAGGAGAAAGACGAGGGTGCAGGTGTGGAGGAGAAAGACGAGGGTGCAGGTGTGGAGGAGAAAGACGAGGGTGCAGGTGTGGAGGAGAAAGAAGAGGGTGCAGGTGTGGAGGAGAAAGAAGAGGGTGCAGGTGTGGAGGAGAAAGAAGAGGGTGCAGGTGTGGAGGAGAAAGAAGAGGGTGCAGGTGTGGAGGAGAAAGAAGAGGGTGCAGGTGTGGAGGAGAAAGAAGAGGGTGCAGGTGTGGAGGAGAAAGAAGAGGGTGCAGGTGTGGAGGAGAAAGAAGAGGGTGCAGGTGTGGAGGAGAAAGACGAGGGTGCAGGTGTGGAGGAGAAAGACGAGGGTGCAGGTGTGGAGGAGAAAGACGAGGGTGCAGGTGTGGAGGAGAAAGACGAGGGTGCAGGTGTGGAGGAGAAAGACGAGGGTGCAGGTGTGGAGGAGAAAGAAGAGGGTGCAGGTGTGGAGGAGAAAGAAGAGGGTGCAGGTGTGGAGGAGAAAGAAGAGGGTGCAGGTGTGGAGGAGAAAGACGAGGGTGCAGGTGTGGAGGAGCAGGAAGAAGGGACAGGTGTGGAGAAGGAAGTTCTGTGTCTCACTTGTTGGGCTACAGTCCATATTCCCATTGCACACGTTCCTGGAATGAGCTCTGTAAGGCACTGGGTGCTGTAGCAGCCGCCAGCTGGGTACTGGAACCTGTGCGATAAGTAGATATTCGCCAGCACACCAAGGATCATAAATTTTGTCCAAACAGTTTTTATTCAAGAAAGATGACATCACAAAATAGTATAGTGTAACGTTTCGGAGCCACGCAGGACCCCTTCGTCAGGCATGTGATGTCAAAGGGGCCCTACGTTGCTCTGAAACATTGCACTATACTATTTTGTGATGTGATCTTTCTTGAATAAAAACCATTTGGACGAAATTGATGATACCTCATTGAACTTCTTGATGCTGAAATTTTGGTCCAGGTAGGTCTGGATGTAAAACAAGAAGATTTTTGTTCACATCCTGATGAATGATGTATCTCAGCCTGACATATAGCTTCTCCGCTGGCCAGAGGACTAGTGGAAGCCACACAGGCAGACACATCGGGCTGTCTGGTCCAACACCTGGAACACTATCCTCCGCATCCTGTGCACTGTACCATGTAATCCATCTACAGGACACACTCTTCATGATTCAAAGGTCGGCTTGTTATGCCTTACTGGTTGTGAACTACAGTATGCGTGGGCCAGTGAAGAGGAAGTGTAGTTATTGAGAAATGTTGTGGAAGTTAAAGGGGTTGTAAAGGTTCGTTTTTTATTTTCTAAATAGGTTCCTTTAAGTTAGTGCATTGTTGGTTCACTTACCTTTTCCTTAGATTTCCCTTCTAAATATTTTTTTTCTTTGTCTGAATTTCTCACTTCCTGTTCCTCCTCAGTAAGCTGTTCAGCAAGCTGTTCTGGCTGACTAAACACCACTCGGATGATGGTGTGAAGTTTAGTGAGGAGAAACAGGAAGTGAGAAATTCAGACAAAGAAAAAAAACATTTAGAAGGGAAATCAAAGGAAAAGGTAAGTGAACCAACAATGCACTAGCTTAAAGGAACCTATTTAGAAAATAAAAAAGGAACCTTTTACAACCCCTTTAAATCTGGATCTTATACAGGGAAGGGTGCTGGGTACTGATTAGCGAACTGCTTTTTATCGGTCTGTAAACTTCGGGGGCAGCAAGCAGCTCAGATCTGCAGGATGCCGGGATTTTGTTAAAATCCCGAGACAGTCCCGCAGAATCAAGGACTGTTGGGAGGTATGCCTTCCAGTGCTATAGACAGCCTATTTAAATGAATGGGCTGCCTTATTACACTGCATGGCATAACACATTAACACACGTGCACTAACGCACCGCATTGGAGTAAATGGCTCTAAATATTTAATAATGACATGGATTTCTCTCAAATAAGAAGGCTGCCCGTTGATGGGCCGGTGCCTGGGGCAGCTGATTATAGTGGAAGACATCACTTGTTACAGGGTCATTTCTGCAGCTACCTCTCCATATACCATTCATTTATAAAACAAATTCTCTAATTCAACTTCTAAAATGAATTATCTTTTAGTTTTCACGTTGCATTACTAATTTTCATTATCATGAGCAGCCAGATGTTTAGATTTCCTGTAAAGTGGTGAGGTCAGACCTGTAGCATGTATGAACATGGTGTGTGGGTTGACTTTTATGAGAAAGATAAAATGGCTTTTTGTTGAAATTGGCATCTACCTGACTATAGAATCTGTGAGAACCATGAAGCATGGGAAGTTGAACTCCAGGCAAATACGTATATATATACCGTAAAAAAATTTTTTATACAAATGCTGTTTTGTCTGTCAAATGATTTGTCTATCTGTCCAGCCAGTTCTGAGATTTTCAAAGCCCTGCTAGACAGCACAGCCCACGTAACAACCTGACTTTTTTTCCACTATAGTAAGGCCCCTTTCACACTGAGGAGTTGAAAAAACACTCAAAAATGATGGGATTTTGTATCGCGGTAAAAATAGCGCTAACGCGTATGCGGTTTTACCGCGTTTTTACCGCGTTCGCGCTAAAAATAGCGCGAACGCGGTAAAAACGCGGTAAAAACGCATACGCGTTAGCGCTATTATTTAAAATAACGCTTATGCCTATGCGTTTTTACCACGTTTTTACCGCGGTTCCCATTCATTTCAATGGGGATAGGCGTTTTTACAGTGCTATTTTATGCGCCCTAAAGTTGCTCTAAAAAAGCGGTTTGCAGGATTTTTTCCAACGCCCAGCCAGCATAACGCTTCAGTGTGAAAGCCCTCAGGGCTTTCACATTGAGAATGCTGGGGCAGGATTATTTCAGGCGTTATTACAGCGCTATTTTTAGCGCGAAAACGCGGTAAAAACGCCTCAGTGTGAAAGGGGCCTTAGGTAACATAGCCTGGTCACCTCCCTGCCCCCAGCCTGAGATCAAACAGTGAAGATGCATAAGCCGACTAAAGAGCTCATCTGTCTGCTTTCTCCTCCTGTCAGCATGATTCCTGTCGACAAATGTGCATAGGAACAGTGCCTGATTGGCTCCTAGGGCTGTTCATCCCTCTCTTCAAATTGGCATTTATTAACCACTTCAGCCCCGGAAGAATTTACCCTCTTCCTGACCGGGCCATTTTTAGTGATACGGCACTGCATCAATTTAACTAACAATTGCGCGGCCGTGCGACATTGTACTCAAACAAAGTTGATGTCCTTTTTTTCCCCACAAATAGAGCTTTCTGTTGGTGGTATTTGATCACCTTTTTAAAAAAAACACAATGTTTTTTACTTTTTGCTATAATAAATATATTTTTTCCTCAGTTTAGGCCGATATGTATTCTTCTACATATTTTTGGTAAAAAAAAAATGCAATAAGTGTATATTGATTAATTTGGGCAAACTTTATAGTGCCTACAAAATAGGTTATTTATTTATGGCATTTTTATTATTTTAGTTTTTTTTACTAGTAATGGCAGCGATCTGTGATTTTTATCAGGACTGCAACATTGCGGCGGACAGATCGGACACTTTTGACACTTTTTTGAAACCATTGACATTTATACAGCGATCAGTGCTATAAATAGCCACTGATTACTGTATAAATGTCACTGGCAGGGAAGGGGTTAACACTAGGGGGCGATCAAGGTGTTCTAACTGTAGGGGGAAGGGACTGACTTGGGGACGAGACCGATCGGTGTTCCTATATACTAGGAACATGTGATCTGTCTCCTCTCCCCTGACAGAACATGGATTTGTGTGTTTACACACACAGATCCACGTTCCTGCTTTGTCACGAGCGAACGCAGGTACCTGGCAGACATCGCGGCCGCCAGGCACGTGCATCGGCTCCTCAGTGACGCGGCGGCGTGCGCGCACCCCCTATACCCCTTAAAGCGGCCGCCATACAGCTACGACGTTTCGCGCAGGGGAGCCATTCTGACTGCGGGCGGTTGGCATATGTTTAATATCTTTATATCCCACTCTCTTCCCTGCAAGTTAAGCCTCGTACACACGACTGTTTTTTTTGGCAAGAAAACTGCTGGGAGAGCTTTCTTGCCGAGAAAACCTTTCATGTGTATGGTTTCTCGTCTGGAAAACTGCCGGGAGTCTCGACGAGAAAAATACAGAACCTGCTCTCTATTTTCTCGTTGGGATTCTCGTCGGCCTGTTTCCCGACGAGAAAACCGTGAGTGTGTATGCTTACCTGTCCATGGTAAACCCGCACATGCTCGATGAGACTTCGACATATGCGCGGTAGCATACAAGGGTAGTGTAGGGTGTAGCAAGATGGCAGCGACGGCATCGAATGGGACGAGCGCCGGCTCGTCATAGTCGATGACGTCACTGCGTTCTTGCCATTCAAAAGAACGGCGGTTCTTTTGAATGGCGCGTGTGTACACAGGGCTTGGCAAGACAAGCTTGCCAGGAATCCCGTCAAGAAAACCGTTTTTTTTTTTTAGACGGGATTCTCGCCCGTTTGTATGAGGCTTTACACTCCTGATTTTGATGGTATGTGACCTGGTATAGTTCGGTGGGGAAAGAGGGTTGTAAGTTGACAATGACAGCTGCCATCGGTAACTTGCACCTTCAAGTTGGCAATGGCAGCTGTCAGATTTCTATAATGACAGCACCATTATTGCCGCATACACACGACCGTTTTTAATGTCATTTTAAAAAACAAAATTAAAAACGCTCGAGCAAAGAGCAGTGACGTACAACACGTACGGCGGGACTATAAAGGGGAAGTTCCGTTCGGATGGCGCCACCCTTCATGTTAGTAAAGCTTGTTGAGCGACGATTCGCGCTTTTTAGCCTCGTGCTTTTCAGTCCGTTACAGCGTGAAGAATGTGCTATCTCCATTACGAACGCTAGTTTTACCAGAACGAGCGCTCCCGTCTCATACTTGATTCTGAGCATGCGCGTTTTTTTCCCCCTAGTAAAAGCATACACACTACTGTTTTTCACGACGTTAAAAAAAAAAACGACGTGAAAAAATAGAGCAGGTTCTCATTTTTTTTAGGCCATTTTTCATGTCGTTAAAAATGCTCTGGAACCTACACACGATCGTTTTTAATGACCAATTTAAAAAATGGCATTTTTAACTACGTGAAAAACGGTCGTGTGTACGCGGCATTAGACTTCATGGGGAGGAATTATTTTCCCAATATTGCATTCTAAACTAGCAATAAATGGACATAAGTTTAGCTTCAAATTTGCTATAATTTATACGGCATTAACATACTCTGCAGTGCTTTGTAAAAGATAAGACGATAAAAGAAAAAATGATGAGAATCATCCTGTGTAACAATGAATTAAAAGGGTAGTAAAGCCAAAACCACAAGAGTAGTCTAGATCAGTGGCACCCTTTAGAATTGCACACAATCCTGGGGCTCACCAGCGCCCCTTTTTTGCGTGTTCTGTTTTTTATTGGACTGCTCTATGCTCATGAAACGTGAACAAAAAGGTAGTGGAATGATTCTTAAATTGAGCCCCACCAAAATACATGCTACTGCGGTGCCATGCGTTTATGTGGGCACAAGTAAACATGCAATTGGTGGATGCTGGGGGGTGACAATAAGAATTAATGGCACCGGTGCGCAACTGCAAAAAGCAATGCATTTTTGTGTGGTGCGGGAAAATACGCAATTTCACACGTTTTACCGTATTGCATCTGGTGTGAAAAAGCCCTAAAATGTAGTTGGTAAGGCAGAGTTAAATGGTCAGTAGGTTCTAAATCCCCCCACCCCCCTGCTAGCACAACAACCCCCCCCCCCCCCCAAAAAAAAATCCCTGTTTGGCACAAATCACCCCCTCCAAAATCCTCCTTCCTAACACAAACACCCCCTCCTGCCACAAATCCCCCTGCTAGCCACATGCCCCCTTCCTAAATCCCCTCTCTTTACTCTTGCTGCAGCAAAATGACACAAAACCCTTGTACAGTCCAACCATGAGAGGGTTACCTGTTCTCTGTACAGAGAGGAGGGAGAACGCATCCTGTGCCTCCTCTTGGCTCTCCTCCTCTATGCTGTTATCTGTACTTTTAGCTGGCAAAACTTAAAGCTCTGCCCAACCTGTCCTTAGCAACCAATGATGTCATTGATTGGTAGGATGCGGGTGGGTAACATCATAGAGGAGGAGAGAGCCTGGAGGAGGAGGACCGGTTGTTCTCCCTCCTCTCTGTACACAGAACTTAAAGTGGAAGTAAACCCATCGATTTAACAGTTTCAAAAAGCAGTTACATTCCCGGCATGCCGGGAATGCCAACTGTCACATTGGCTGTGCTCTCAACCAAACTGTCAAACCATCCAATGGCTGGTGTCTAAACTGATCACATGTGCAGCATCATGGCAGTTGAAGATTAAACAGAGGCCAAGATGGCAGCTTCCTTGCCTGAAAATTATAGGAGGGTTTACTTCCACTTTAAAGTGTAAGTAAACCCCCCTATCGTTTTCAGCCAAGGAAGCTGCCATCATTGTCTCTGTTTAATCTACAACTACTATGATGCTGCACATGTGGTCAGTTTAGACACCAGCCATTGGATGGTTTGAGAGTTTGGTGGAGAGCACAACCAATGGGAGTGTTAAATTTTCAGCACGTGCCGGAAATGAAACGGTTTTATGGATGGGTTTACTTCCACTTTAACACAGTAACCCTTTCAAAGTTGGACTGTACTGAACTTTGTGTCATTTTGCCGTGGAACCCCTGGCTACTCTTTACAGTGCCCCAGTTTAAAATCCCTGGTCTAGATAGTAAATCTAAACCAGGGGTCTCCAAACTTTCTAAACAAAGGTCCAGTTTACTGTCCTTCAGATGTTAGGGAGGTGGATTATAGCCAGTGGGAGTAAAAACTGCACCAACATCAGTGGGAGTAAACCATGTCTCAGGCTTGGTGGTCACTAGGATATAAAAAAAATATTCCACAGCACTTATACTTACTGTATGAATGGTCTGACAAGAGCAATCAGACCAGAAGCAAATGCCCTTTGCAGGCAGGGGCCGCAGGCCTCTTTGGTAGTGTAGCACAAAAGAAAGTCCTAGTGCCCAGCTGTCCTCTTGTGGCTACTGATCACAGCTCCACCTCTTCAGGCACTGCCAGCCCACCTGGCTGCAGCTGCCCCTTTCACTAGCCCTCCAGGCTCCTGCATCCATCTCAGATTGCTTCCACCCAGTCCCCTCAGGTATACCTCTAAGTCCTCTGACTGCAAAACGCACTAGCTCTACTGGCTGTATTCCTCCTTGGAGATTTGTCCGGCAGTGTTCTCTTGCTGACCTCCACTTTGCCCCCGTGCCTCCTGGTCAGGACACCTCTGTGTCGTGAAGAGGGTCCCTTCTGCACCCAAGCCCAGGCCTGAGGTTACCCCCAAGACTAGGGGATACCCTCAAGGGCCACTGACAGCCTAATGCAGCGTACACACGACCGTTTTTAATGTCATTTTAAAAAACAAAGTTTTTCTCGACGTGATTTTTCTTGTTTCCTCTCAAGCCTGTCTTGCATACACACGTTCATTAAAAAAAAGGCTCGAGCAAAGCGCAGTGACGTACAACACGTACGACGGCACTATAAAGGGGAAGTTCCGTTCGGATGGCGCCACCCTTCATGTTAGTAAAGTTTGTTGAGCGGTGATTTGCGCTTTTCAGCCTCGTGCTTTTCAGTCTGTTACAGCGTGACGAATGTGCTATCTCCATTACAAACGCTAGCGCTCCCGTCTCATACTTGAATCTGAGCATGCGCGTTTTTTTTCCCCTCGTAAAAGCATACACACTACCGTTTTTCACGACGTTAAAAGAAACGACGTGAAAAAATAGAGCAGGTTCTCATTTTTTTTAAGGCTGTTTTTCACATCGTTAAAAATGCTCTGGAGCCTACACACGATCATTTTTAATGACCAATTTAAAAAATGGCATTTTTAACGACGTGAACAACGGTCGTGTACGCGGCATCACACTCCATCTCCAGCTTCCACCTGAACTCCACTGTTGCCAGCTGGGCTGACCCTGAGTATTTGAGGGGTCCTGCCCCCTGCCAACCCATCTGTTGGGGATTGGTCAGGACCCTCATGAATACCCCAGGCAGCTCCTCCTCTCCTCCACTCCCATTCTTCTACAATCTTCTGTAAGTTTCTAGAAGTAGGGGGAGGTATAAGAGATGCCGCCTGTGAGTCATCCAGCCCTCCCTGAGTCACTCACCAGACCCAGATAAATTAAAACAACACAGGCTTGGCTGTCAGCCAAGCATAAAAATATACCTACACTAACAAACCCTATTCTACTTCTAGCCCACTAGAGGGTGCTACATAAAAATATCCATGCTTAACCAGTTCAGATCCGCGCTATAGCCGAAAGACCTGAACTGCCGGGTGGACGTCCCCAGGACGTCCTCTTGTTTACTTCCGCAATGCGCGCCCCCGGCGGCGCGCATCGCGGAAAAACTGTGCCCGCTGTGTCGCGCGGGTGACGATGCGCGTGCCTGGCGGCCGCGATGTCCGCCAGGTACCCGCGATCGGCTGTCACAGAGCCAGGGACGTGGATCTCTGTGTGTAAACACAGAGATCCACGTCCTGCTAGGGAGAGGAGACTGATGGTGTGTCCCTTGTACATAGGGACAACCATCGGTCACCTCCCCCAGTCAGTCACCTCCCCCCACAGTAAGAATCACTCATGAGGGAACATATTTAACCCCTTCCTGCCCCCTAGTGGTTAACCCCTTCACTGACAGTCACATTTATACAGTAATCAGTGCATTTTTATAGCACTGTTCGCTGTATAAATGTGAATGGTCCCAAAATAGTGTCAAAAGTGTCCGATGTGTCCGCCGCAATATCGCAGTCCTGACAAAAATTGCAGATCACCGATATTACTAATGGAAAAAAATAAAAAATAAAAATGTCATAAATCTATCCCCTATTTTGTAAACGCTATAACTTTTGCACAAACCAATCAATAAACGCTTATTGTGTTTTTTTTTGTTTTTTTTTTACCAAAAATATGTAGAAGAATATGTATCGGACTAAACTAAAAGAAAAAAAAAATGTAAAAAAAAATTGGGATATTTATTTAAGCAAAAAGTAAAAAATATTGTGTTTTTTTTTTTTTTTTTCTAAATTGCCGCTCTTTTTTTGTTTATAGCGCAAAAAATAAAAACCGCAGAGGTGATCAGATACCACCAAAATAAAGCTCTATTTGTGGGGAAAAAATGATAAAAATGTCATTTGGGTGCAGTGTTGTATGACCGCGCAATTGTCATTCAAAGTGCGTCAGCGCTGAAAGCTGAAAATCGGTCTGGGCAGGAGGGGTGTTTAAGTGCCCAGTAAGGAAGTGGTTAAAAAAAATGTTTTGTATAATTACACAGATGAATTGAGTAACCCAGCAGGACCCTGCATTGATTACAATAAGGGCAGATTGGTGGTGGTAGATGTAGATAGAAAGATAGTGTGATAACTATGGATAAGAAACAGTAAATGAGCTGGACAAGCATGAGTTGGTCAGGTTCTTATAACATTGTAGGATGATATTACATGAAAAATTGATTTAGGGGGTACATACAATTTAATGCAAAGTTAACAAGTCAGACCCTCCTGACAGGCATTACACTATGGGCAGTTAGGGGTAGATGTATGTAGAAAAGTAATTATGAGAACTGAGGATGAGAAGTAGTAGTAAAGAAGATTTGGGTGGTCAGGTTATGATAACATTGTAGGATATTATATTGTTCTATTCCATTTCATCATTTTCCATGTTTCCTTCTCTTTCAGGGAACTCCTGTACAGTGCATATCGAAAAGGAGAATGATTTTGTACCATTTGGACACACAGCTGTCCTGAATTGTACCAGCAACTGTACAAACCTGTCTTGGGAAACCAGACTGACTAAACTACAAGTATCTCCCGACAAGACAAGCAACTTCTCATGGGTTGAAGTCAGAGTTAATGAGTGGGAAGACTCACCTATACAATGTCTGGCAACCGATGACGACAAAGACGAGGCCAGAGTGATACCTTATGGTATGTTCTTCTTACACTGTAGATACTATCATGTAGTTTAACAGGCTTCAGTTCATATATAGGAAAAAAGTTCCAACGGACATACCAAAATTCAGATATTAATCAAAAAAATAAAACCTTTATATATTCACAAAATAAAAAATAAAAATCTATTTTATAAATATAAAAGAGGTGGGTATAGTGGGCGAGGGTTAGAGCCTGATAGAAATGTAAACTCCATTCGTTCTAGTGTCAAAAAATATTTTTGCAGGGTTAAAGTGAGAGTCCAGTCAAAAAAGATTTTTTTCCTATTAATAGTATGTTAAATATCCTTATGTTTGATATTATTCATTTTCTGGCTAGCTGATTGTTTACCTTAGAAAGTCTTATCGAAGCCAGACAATCAACTTCTTCCTGTTCTTCACCCACAACGCTATCTCCCTTTATCTGAATTTGCTAAGCTGTCTTTCACTTCCTGAAAAGGTTGTCGCTCGTTCTTAGACAGGCATGCCTAGACCTGCCCACCCTCATCCCTCCTATCTTTCCCAGAACATGATCTCCTCCTGTCTTCATTGCCTTGTTTTGGCCAGCAGCTTCTCCTGATAGAGAGAGGGGGGGGGGGGGGCAGGCTTTGGAAGTATGTTCTGTTTGTTGGAAACTGTAAGCTAGATCACAGTGCAACATGCTGCAGATTTTCTACAGTGTAGAACCACATAGTTGTTTCTGCATGGCACTGATGGCCACTGTGATGGCATTGTGTGCATGGTGTAGTACTGTGATGGCAACGATGGGCACTGATGGCACTGTGTGCATGGCGTAACACTGTAATGGGCACTGTGATGGCACTGTGTGCATGGTGTGGCACTGTGATGGCACTGTGGGCATGGTGTTGCACTGTGATGGGAACTGCAATGGCACTGATGGGCACTGTGATGGCACTGTGTGCATGGTGTAGCACTGTGATGGCACCGATGGGCACTAATGGAACTTTTTGCATGGTGTAGCACTGTGATGGCACTGTGTGCATTATGTGGCGCTGTGATGGCACTGATGGGCACTGTGATGGGCACTGTAATGGCACTGTGTGCATGGTGTAGCACTGTGATGGGCACTGTGATAGCACCGATGGGCACTGTGATGGCACTGTGTGCATGGTGTAGCACTGTGATGGCACTGTGTGCATGGTGTGGCACTGTGTGCATGGTGTGGCACTGTGTGCATGGTGTGGCACTGTGATGGCACTGACCGGCACTGTGATGGGCATTGTGATGGCACTGCGTGCATGGTGTGGCACACTGATGGCACTGAGTGCATGGTGTGGCAAGGTGATTGCACTGATGGGCATTGTGTGCATGGTGTGGCACTGTGATGGGCACTGTAATGGCACTGAGATGCACTGTTTGCATGGCGTAGCACTGTGATGGCGCTGATGGGCACTGTGATGGGCACTGTATGCATGGTGTAGCACTGTGATGGGCACGGTGATGGCACTGATGGGCACTGGGTGCATTGTTTAGCACTGAGATGGCACTGTGTGAATGGTGTGGCACAGTGATGGCACTGATGGGCACTGTGTGCATGGTGTAACAATGTGATGGGCACTTATGGGCACTGTGTGCATGGTGTAGCACTGTGATGGACACTGTGATGGTCACTTATGGGCACTGTGATTGCACTGTGTGCATGGTGTGGCACTGTGATGGCACTGATAGGCACTGTGATAGCACTGACGGGCACTGTGATGGGCACTGCGATAGCACTGCATGCATGGTGTGGCACTGTGATGGCACTGATGGGCACTATGTGCATGGTGTGGCACTGTGATGGCACTGTGTGCATGGTGTGGCACAGTGATGGCACTGATGGGCACTGTGATGGCACTGTGTGCATGGTGTAGCACTGTGATGGACACTGTGATGGGCACTGTGATGGGCACTGTGATTGCACTGTGTGCATGGTGTTGCACTGTGATGGCACTGTGTGCATGGTGTGTTACTGTGATGGTACTGATGGGCACTGTGATGGCACTGATGGGCACTGTGATGGCACTGATGGGCACTGATGGGCACTGTGATGGCACTGATGGGCACTGTGATGGCACTGATGGGCACTGTGATGGCACTGATGGGCACTGTGATGGCACTGATGGGCACTGTGATGGCACTGCGTGCATTGTGTGGCACTGTGATGGGCACTGTGTGCATGGTGTTGCATACGCCCAGCTGCTGTGAAAGGTGGAGGGAGCTGGGGAACAAATATGAAAGAAATGGGGGACAAAGATTTTTTTACAGATCCAGATACAGATCGATTTCTATTGCTCATTACATGTGAGTAATGAGTTTAAGGCTCCATTTCCACTAGTGCAACTTGTCATGCGACTTTGGACACATAAAGTCGTATCACAAGTTACAGCCCATTGATTTCAATGGCAAACGTTCCCATCTATGCGACTTTGAAAAGGTGCCTGCACTACTACTTTGATGCGACTTTTGATGCAACTTTGATCCAGAGTGTAAAGTTAGATCAAAACTGCACTCAAAGTCGCACTCTAAATCCCACAGCTTTGGAGTTGCATTAGTGGAAACGTAGCCTAAGGCTAGAGTGTGACTTTGGAGTGTGACTTTGATGCGACTTTACACTCTCTGGATCAAAGTTGCATCAAAAGTTGCATCAAAGTAGTGCAGGTACCTTTTCAAAGTCACTGATTTCCAATGTCGCATAGATGGGAACCATTAAAATCAATGGGCTGTGACTTGTCATGCGACTTTGTGTCCAAAGTCGCATGACAAGATGCACTGGTAGAAACTGAACCTTAGTGGGGTTGCCTGTACTATGATCATTGTAGACTGTGAGCTGAGACCCCAGAACACTTCCAGCTACACAGATAGTCCCCCCCGTCCAGGTCCTTTCTCCTGTGATAGTCTTCATTCAAAGCTCAGCACAGCTATACTATTATCAGGGCCAGATTAAGAACATCATGGGCCTGGTGCTGAGGATTTTGGTGGGCCTTTTATAAATAATAAATAAATATGCAAACAATTTTTTGGAGAGAGAGATCGAGAGAGAGAGATCGAGAGAGAGAGATCGAGAGAGAGAGAGAGATCGAGAGAGAGAGAGAGAGATCGAGAGAGAGAGAGAGATCGAGAGAGAGAGAGAGATCGAGAGAGAGAGAGAGATCGAGAGAGAGAGAGAGATCGAGAGAGAGAGAGAGATCGAGAGAGAGATCAACGCAGCCCAGCCAAGGCAAGTAACCAAAGGCACAGAACCCAGAAGGAAGACCGGGTGAAAATGGAAGCACCCAGGACCCACCGGATTGATCACAGTGCAGTGATCGGACGGTATAAACCTGGGAAGTATGTGCAGGCAATGGAGAGGAATGTGGAGGGTCTAGCAGTGGGCACTATGTACAGGAGAGGAGTGTGGAGGGTATGGCAGTGGGCAGCATGCACAGCAGAGGAGTGTGGAGGGTATGACAGAGGGTGGTATGTACCAGAGAGGAGTGTGGAGGGTATGAAAGTGGGCAGTATGTACAGGAAAGGAATGTGGAGGGTATGATGGGGGTGGTATGTACAGGAGAGGAATGTGGAGCGAAAGATAGTTGGTAGTATGTACAGGAGAGGAGTGTGAAGGGTAAGGTTAGGTTACAGTATGTACAGGAGAGGAGTGTGGAGGGTAAGGTTGGGTTACAGTATGTACAGGAGAGGAGTGTGGATGGTATGATAGTGGGCAGTATGTACAGGAGAGGGGTGTGGAGGGTATAATGGGGGCAGTATGCACAGGAGAGGAGTGTGGAGGGTATGACAGTTGGCACTATGTACAATAGAGGAGTTTATGAATGTGGGCAGTATGTACAGGAGAGGAGTGTGGAGGGTATGACAGTGAGCAGTATGTACAGGAGAGGGGTGTGGAGGGTATAATGGGGGCAGTATGCACAGGAGAGGAGTGTGGAGGGTATGACAGTTGGCACTATGTACAATAGAGGAGTTTATGAATGTGGGCAGTATGTACAGGAGAGGAGTGTGGAGGGTATGACAGTGAGCAGTATGTACAGGAGAGGAGTGTAGACATTTAATGTACATACTGCTCAGTATCATACTGAGTATGGAGGGTAAGACAGTGAGCAGTATGTACAGGAGAAGAGTGTGGAGGGTATGACAGTGGGCAGTATGTAGAGGAGTGGGGAGGGTATGACAATAGGCAGTATGTACAGGAAAGGAATGTGGAGGGTATGAGAGGGAGCAGTATGTAAAGGAGAGGAGTGTGGAGGGTATGACAGCTGGCACTATGTACAATAGAGGAGTTTATGAAAGTGGGCAGTATGTACAGGAGAGGAGTGTGGAGGGTAAGACAGTGAGCAGTATGTACAGAAGAGAAGTGTAGAGGGTATGACAGTGGGCACTATGTATAGGAGAGAAGTGTGGAGGGTATGACAGTGAAGAGTGGGGAGGATATGACAGTGGGCAGTATGTACAGGATAGAGGTGTGGAGGGTATAACAGTGGGCACTATGTATAGAAGAGAAGTGTAGAGGGTATGACAGTGGGCAGTATATACAGGAAAGGAATGTGGAGGGTATGATTGGGGCAGTATGTACAGGAGAGGAATGTGGAGAGAAAGATAGTTGGCAGTATGTACAGGAGAGGAGTGTGAAGGGTAAGGTTAGGTTACAGTATGTACAGGAGAGGAGTGTGGAGGGTAAGGTTGGGTTACAGTATGTACAGGAGAGGAGTGTGGATGGTATGATAGTGGGCAGTATGTACAGGAGAGGGGTGTGGAGGGTATAATGGGGGCAGTATGTACAGGAGAGGAGTGTGGAGGGTATGACAGTGGGCAGTATGTACAGGAGAGGAGTGGGGAGGGTATGACAATAGGCAGTATGTACAGGAAAGGAATGTGGAGGGTATGAGAGTGAGCAGTATGTAAAGGAGAGGAGTGTGGAGGGTATGACAGCCGGCACTATGTACAATAGAGGAGTTTATGAATGTGGGCAGTATGTACAGGAGAGGAGTGTGGACGATATGATACTGAGCAGTATGTACATGAGATGAGTGTGGAGGGTAAGACAGTGAGCAGTATGTACAGAAGAGAAGTGTATAGGGTATGACAGTGGGCACTATGTATAGGAGAGAAGTGTGGAGGGTATGACAGTGAAGAGTGGGGAGGATATGACAGTGGGCAGTATGTACAGGATAGAGGTGTGGAGGGTATAACAGTGGGCACTATGTTTAGAAGAGAAGTGTAGAGGGTATGACAGTGGGCAGTATATACAGGAAAGGAATGTGGAGGGTATGATTGGGGCAGTATGTACAGGAGAGGAATGTGGAGAGAAAGATAGTTGACAGTATGTACAGGAGAGGAGTGTGAAGGGTAAGGTTAGGGTACAGTATGTACAGGATAGGAATGTGGAGGGTAAGGTTGGGTTACAGTATGTACAGGAGAGGAGTGTGGATGGTATGATAGTGGGCAGTATGTACAGGAGAGGGGTGTGGAGGGTATAATGGGGGCAGTATGTACAGGAGAGGAGTGTGGAGGGTATGATAGTGGGCAGTATGCACAGGAGAGGAGTGTGGAGGGTATGACAGTCGGCACTATGTACAATAGAGGAGTTTATGAATGTGGGCAGTATGTACAGGAGAGGAGTGTGGAGGGTATGACAGTGAGAAGTATGTACAGGAGAGGAGTGTAGACAGTATGATACTGAGCAGTAGGTACATTAAATGAGTGTGGAGGGTAAGACAGTGAGCAGTATGTACAGGAGAAGAGTGTGGAGGGTATGACAGTGGGCACTATGTATAGGAGAGGATTGTGGAGGGTATGACAGTGAGCTGTATGTACAGGAGAGGAGTGTGGAAAGTACGACAGTGGGCACTATGTACAGGAGAGACGTGTATGACAACAAGCACAATGTACAGGAGAGGAGTGTGTAGGGTATGACAGTGGGCACTATGTATAGGAGAGAAGTGTGGAGAGTATGTACAGGTGAGGAAGAAGAAGGGAATCTGGGAAGGAAAAATGTAAAGGTTTGTGGAAGGATGTTTAGGGACTGCGTAGTGGTTAAGCGAGCCATACATGGATTGAAATTACGCCAATTAAGCAGAGACCAGCCATAGTCGATCTATGTATGGGCTAGCTGGTTTTTCACAAGTCAATCTATTATCTGACTTGAGTACAACCAGCCTGTCAGGTTTTTCCCAAAACAATCAGTGCTGCCAGCTATAGTTAGCAACACTGATCATTGTATTCGCAGGCAGAACACAATAACACTGCAGGAGTGATTCCCCCATCCACAGTTCAGCAGGTGAGAGGGTGTGTGGGGACAGGCTGGGGAGAGATACTTGTCAGTGGCTGGGTAGGCCCTGGCTAGTATCAGAGCCAGATACACACAGGTTACATAAGCCACGATCGTTAGAGCGAGAACAATAATTCTAGCACTAGACCTCCTCTGTAACTCTAAACATGTAACCTGTAAAAAAAATGAAAGCATCGCTTAGTATACAAAAAAAATCGTGCTAACTTTAGTGTTTTTTTTTTATGAATGAAACAGTTTCTTTCCAAAAAAAACACGTTTGAAAAATTTCTGCGCAAATACCGTGTAACATAAAAAGCTGCAAAGACCCCCATTTTATTCCATAGGGTGTCTGCTAAAACAATATATATAATATTTGAGGGTTCTGAGTAATTTTCTAGCAAAAAACAAATGATGATTTTTACATGTAGGAGAGAAATGTCAGAATTGGCCTAAGTGGCAAGGGGTTAATTACTATAAGACCCCTTTCACACTGAGGGCGTTTTGCAGGCGCTATAGCGTTAAAAATGGCGCCTGCAATCTGCCCTTAAACAGCTGCTCTATTCACTCCAGTGTGAAAGCCCGAGGGCTTTCACACTAGAGCGGTGCGCTGGCAGGGCGTCAGAAAAAGTCCTGCCAGCAACTTCTTTGGAGCGCATTAGGAGCGGTGAAATCAATGGGCAGCACCGCCGCACCGCCGGCAATACGCCGCTGTAGCGGCGCATCTCGGGCGGTTTTTACCCTTTCTCGTTGGCTAGCGGGGGTTAAAAGCGCCCCGCTAGCGGCCGAAATGTGCCACAAATCCGACAGTAAAATAGCAGCGCTTTACCGCTATTTTACCGCCAACGCTCGGGGCGGCATAGTGTGAAAGCAGTCTTAGTAACATACAAATAATTATGATAAGCACTGTGAGCTCATCCTCTCTGCTGCAGAGTGTGTCAGCTTGTATTTAAACTGGCCTTTCTGTATATAGCTTCTGACAGGCTGCGCATGCAGCCCCGTATCTCCGGAACCATAAATGATAGCAGCCCCATATTTTGATCAGTGGTGGGGTGGGTCTTCATCTAAATACCCCCCAAATATGGGGTCTCTGTGGGCCCTGGTCGCCGAGCTACAATCCTCAAAATCGATCTTTTTTTTTTGGAGATTTTTTGGAGATTTTTTTTTTTTTTGGGCAAATGGGCCTATCTTGGGGAAGGGGTCTGGAGCTGCAGCTCCAATAGCCCCTATGTTAATCCGGCCCTGACTATTATATGTGGCTGATTTTAGTCTCAGAAGGAAGTAGATTCAAAGTCATGTGATGGCACCGGATACTGCAAAATAAAGATAGAAAAACTGGGATTTTTTCATTTTGAGGCATAAGGCTAAACTTAGCTCACATTAATAATTGCAGGTGACATACATTTTATTTGGGTACAGTGTCGCACGACCGCGCAACTGTCAGTTAATGTAACGCAGTGCCGTATCGCAAAAAATGGCCTGGTCATAAAGGGGGTAAATCCTTCCGGGGCTGAAGTGGTTAAAGAAGAATTCCAGGTACGGCATATTTTTACATAGTTACATTGGTCCAGTTTGGACTGATGTAACTATATACTGCAATGGCGGCTGGTAGGTTCTTCTTTTGGGGGCGGCAAACAAAGAACCCCCAACCCCCCCCCGTCTGCGCGGCACAGTGATAAACCCCCTCCCCCCCACTGGGCGGTCCGGATCTTACCCGCGGGGCTGTGGTGTCCTCTCCTGGAGTGCGGGCAGCGGCTGCCGCGGCTCCGTATTCCGCCCCTTCAGCAGCTTCCTCCTCCGTGTGTCTCCTCTTCTGCTAAAGCACATAGGATCGCCTGACGCTTTGGCCAATCGGGAAAAAGGTCTCACAGACCTGCCTCCTGATTGGAGGGGAGGAACTTTAGTGTGAAAATAGCGAAAATTAATTCGCTATGGTCACACAACTGGGTGGCCACGGAGCGCAATGCACTGTGCTCCGAGGCCACCCTTTTTTTTTAAGCCTATTAGAGCCTCTGGCTCTAATCAGGTGCTTCACAAAAAAAACCCACCACGCATTGGAATCCAAGGTCCGGCGCCACTAATATGTAGATCAGGGGGTCGGACGCATGGATAGGGGAAGCGGCGCCCATGTGCCCTCTATAGACAGGCCGCCATTGATATACTGTATATGTGAATAAATGTATTGGTGCGCTGAGACCAACCCTATTTTGTGGCACAAATCAATAAATGTGTAATAACACAATAAATCCACTAATAAAGTGCTATAAGTAAAGTGATACTGTGCTAATTAATACAAAAAATAAAGTGCAAACTGAATCCTGAATGGATGTTGCTCCGTGCACTGTATATACCAGCCCTCAAATTTTCCACTCGTCTACTCGCATTTTGCGAGTGGAAAATGAGGGTTGGCGAGGAGCTGGGCGAGCACCGCCGGCGGGCGGGGTTGATTGGGAGCCGTTCTGCCTAGGGAAGAGTGCATGGAGTTAGAGGAGAGCCGCAGGATCACCGAGCGGTAAAACACGCCGTAACAGCATTACATTGAAATTGTCTCCGCTCTGCTCATTGATCTCACACAGCCCCGCCTCCTCTTAACCCCGTGCCTGTGATAGACAGAGCGCGTGTCCAATGCTGGGATGCGATCTGTCTATCACAGGCACGGGGTCAGAGCGGAGACAATTTCAATGTAATGCGGTTACGGCGTGTTTTACCGCTCGGTGATCCCGCGGCTCTCCTCTAACCCCAGTCATGACCTGGCCACCCTTCTCACTTCCTCCACTCTGGCAAGGCTGCATTGGGGGCACAGTGATGCTGCAATTTGGTGCACAGTGATGCTGCTATTTGGTGCACGGTGATGCTGCAATTTGGGACACTGTAATGCTGCAATTTGGGGCACAGTGATGCTGCAATTTGGGGCACAGTTTTGCTGCAATTTGGGGCACTGTGATGCTGCAATTTGGGGCACTGTGATGCTGCAATTTGGGGCACTGTGATGCTGCAATATGGGGCACTGTGAGGCTGCAATATGGGGCACTGTGAGGCTGCAAGATGGGGCACAGTAAGACTGCAATTTGGGGCACGGTGAGGCTGCAATTTGGGGCACAGTAAGGCTGCAATTTGGGGCATGGTGAGGCTGCAATTTGGGGCATGGTGAGGCTGCAATTTGGGGCACGGTGAGGCTGCAATTTGGGGCACGGTGAGGCTGCAATTTGGGGCACGGTGAGGCTGCAATTTGGGGCACGGTGAGGCTGCAATTTGGGGCACGGTGAGGCTGCAATTTGGGGCACGGTGAGGCTGCAATGAGGGCACGGTGAGGCTGCAATGTGGGGCACGGTGAGGCTGCAATGGTGGGCACAGGTCACGCTGCATTGATGGGCACAGGTCACGCTGCATTGATGGGCACAGGTGAGCCTGCATTGATGATGGGCACTGATGAGGCTGTGCTGAGGGGAACTGATAAAGTTGTTGTTAATATTTATTTTTGTAACTTAATTCTGCATAAAATATTTCATGAGATAATTTATGATGACGTGATTAGGGGCGGGGCAGGGTAAGGGTTGGGTGGGACAACTGATGGTGAGTAACCCTTGAGACCTGGCTAGTAGCTCAGGACTTTAAATTTTGAGCCCTGGTATATACCATACCTGGCCAATGCCCCTGGAAGCCGGAAATCTCTGAAGTAGACACCGCTATTAGAGCACTTTCACACTATGCCACCCCCGAGCGTCGGCGGTAAAATGCTGCTATTTTTAGCGGCGCTTTACCGTCGGATTTGCGGCGCATTTCGGCTGCTAGCGGAGAGCTTTTAACCACCGCTAGCGGCCAAAAAAGGGTTAAAAATGCCCGCAAAGTGCTGCTACAGTGGCGTTGCCCATTGATTTCAATGGGCAGGAGCGCATTAGGAGTGGTGAGTTCACCGCTCCTGATGAGCTCCAAAGAAGCTGCTGGCAGGACTTTTTCTGACGCCGTGCCAGCGCACCGCTCCAGTGTGAAAGCCCTTGGCCTTTCACACTGGAGTGAATGGAGCAGCTGTTTTAGGGCAGTTTGCAAGCGCTATTTTTAACGCTATAGCGCCTGCAAAACGCCCCTAGTGTGAAAGGGGTCTTACAATGATCTCCATTTGCCCCTTTGGTTCCCCTCTGAGCAGCTGCCTTTGCCAAGCGACCAACCTCCTGTGTTCAGAATGCAACAACTCTGAACACAGGAGGTTGCTTTTCATTTTCTACATTAATTCAATGTTTTTTCTGATTGGACTAGGTGGAGAGTGTGATGTCACCGTGTGATGTGCTTCTTTCGGTGATACTCTTTATTGTTTAACTTAATTTATTAATGATGCAAGCTTTGATCCCCTTTCAGGCTTTATACAATTCCTCTGGATGAGCACAGAAAAGTGACTTGAATTTTGTGTAATTACAGTTCTACCATCTCGATTGGACATAGACCTGAAGGAGGAACTGGAGGAGAACGCAGAACATGAAGTCACGTGCTCAGTGTATGATGTGGCTCCTGTCCAATATGTCATTTTATCAGTGACCAGAGGAGGAGAAACATTATTCAGAAGAACATATGAAGAGGACACCAGAAGAGGCCTACAAAACCTGACAGAAAAATTCAATTTCACCGCAAGTCGTAAATACAACCTGCAGGACTTTGCTTGCCAGGTCACATTAAATCTTACAAACGTCCCCAATACCACTGTGCAGTCATCTTCTGTCACTGTCAGGACATATGGTAAGTCAGATCATCTATATAATGTACACACTCTATAATGGTTCTCTGAAATCTCTTTGCTCTGCCTATAAATGGCTGCTTTTTCAATCAGGAAAATGTTTTTAAAAACAGCTCCTTAGACTAGGGTTGCCACCTTTTCTTCAAATCAAACCCGAACACTTTAACGACACATGGCAATTTCTTTTTTATAGAATAAACTGTACATATATTTTGCTATTGAATACAATTTCTAATCATATGAAGTTAATAACAAGAGTCCCCCTTTACATCAGAGTCCACAGAGTTCCACTTTTACATCTGAATCTACAGAGTTCCCTTTCACTGTAAGGGGGGACTCTGCAGACTCTGATGTAAGGGAGAACTCTGGGGACTCTGACATAAGGGATGCTCTGGGAACCCTGATTCAAGTGGGAACACTGAGCACTCTGATGTACGAAGAGGACTCTGATGTAAGGGGGAACACTGTGGCCTCTGATGTAAAGGGGAAATCTGATGTAAGGGGTGCTCTGAGAAGCCTGATTTACCTTAGTGTACTCACTCAGAGGCAGGAGAGAGAAAGGGGGAGACTTTAGTCACAGAGAGGGATGGATGGTGAGCTCAATCACCCCTTGGCAGTCAGTACCTCTCATCCAGATGTATCTGAGGCTGATGGACATCAAATTTCCGGCCCCAACTTTATTTTTCTAAGGCACAGGGATTGGAGTATGGGCAGACACAGAGGGGAAGGGGTGGGGGAAAGAGGTGCAGATGGAGCCCTCTCTCCTCTCCCGTCTGTATGTGTTTGTGGGTGGGGGGGGGGGCTGTTAGTGTTGGCTTTGGGCAGTGTGAAAGAGAGTGTAAGAGCCACTCTCAGCTTAGACAACTGCAGCCAGAAACCCTGCTGGGAAGCCATAGTCCAGTCTAAATAATGTGTCCGGGTTCCAGGCAGTCTGAAACCCGGACGCATGAGTCCAACCCCGAACTGTCCGGGTGAATCCTGGACAGGTGGCAACCCTACCTTAGACACTTTAAAGAGTACCTGTAAAAATGTAGGCTGCAATGACTAGAGGTAGAGTGGACAGATTTTAGGGTAATTTTGAGGAATATTTCCACTTTCCATACCAATACAAATCCATACCAATTCACCTTTTTTTTAGCATTACCTTCCAACTTTTTTTTTTTTTAGAACCCCCAACAGCAGAGGCCCTAGAGAATAAATTGGTGGGATTCGCAATTTTTTATGTCACATGTTATTTGTGCAGCGGTTTTTCAAATGCAATTTAACCACTTAGGGACCAGGCCTATTTTTCAAACTTGTTGTTTACAAGTTAAAATAATTTTTTTTTTTGCTAGAAAATGACTTGGAGCCCCCAAAGATTATATATATATATATATATATATATATATATATATATATATATATATTTTTTTTTTCAGAAATATCGGTTGTTACAATACTTTATGATACACCGTATTTGCGCAGCGGTCTTACAAGTGCAATTTTTTGGGAAGAAAATACACTTTTTTTAATTAAAAAAATAAGACAACAGTAAAGTTAGCCCAATTTTTTTTTAATGTTAATGTTACGTCAAGTAAATTGATACCCAACATGTCATGCTTCAAAATGCCGCCCGCTCATGGAATGGCGTCAAACTTTGACCCTTATAAATCTCTACAGCTGACGTTTAAATAATTCTATAGGTTACCAGTTTTAAGTTAGAGGAGGTCTTTTGCTAGAATTATTGCTCTCGCTTTAACGATCGCGGCGATACCTCACATGTGTGGTTTAAACCCTGTTTTCATATGCGGGCACGAATTACGTATGCGTTTGCTTCTGCACGCAAGCTCGGCGGGACAGGGCACGTACATTTTTTTTTTTCTCATGTATTTTACTTTTTAGTTTTTACACTGTCCTTTTAAAAAAAAAAATGTAAATGTGGGATCTGGGGTCAAAAAGACATCAGATCTTACATTTACACTTAAATGTAATAAAAATAAAATAAAAAATAAAATAAATGTCTTTAAAAAATAAATAAATAAATACATTTCCCCTTTAGAGCCCATTCACACAGGGGCGGCACTTCTTTGGGGGCGACTCAGCAAGGCGATCTGAAGACAACTTCAGAGACGACTTGCAAAACGACTTCTGTATAGAAGTCAATGCAAGTCACCCCGAGTCGTCCCCAAAGTAGTACAAGAACTTGCGTCGCTCCTGTTAGAACGGTTCTATTCAACAGAGTGGGACGCGACTTGTCAGGTGGCTGAGTCGCCTGACGAGTCACTCCTGTGTGAATGGGCTCTGAAGACCATTGGGCGGAAGTGATATTTGACATCACTTTCGTCATCCAATGTTATGGAGCCGAGTGGGGGCCATCTTTCCCTCACTCGGCTCCATGCTACTGAGGGAAAATGATCGGAGCGCCTCCGCCGCTACCAGCGGGTCCGGTAAGTGGCGGAGACGGCCAGAGAGCGGCGGGAGGGCAGGCACCTCTCTCGCCGCAGATTAAAAGCGATCTCACAGCGAATCTGACACGGAGACCACTTTCTTCTGAAAGAAGACCGCCCGCCGTTGAAGAAAATACCAGGGTTATGGCAGCTATCTGCTGCCATTGTCCCGGTAGTCTACGTCAAAGTACGGACGTATAACAACGGCGGCTGGTCAATAAGTGGTTAAAAAAAAAAAACTTTTTTGAATTTTAATGCAAAAAAACACAATACATAACCCAATTTTTTTGGTAAAATATAAAAGATAATGTTACGACGAGTAAATAGATACCAAACATATTACACTTAAAACTGTACCCATGGAACCGATACAAACAATGTTAATTTTACCATCCATAGGCGACACTTTAAAAGCCTTTTCAGGCTATCACTTTAGATCTACATAAGAGGTCTGGTGCTAGAATTACTGCCCATGATCTGACGTTCACAGTAATAATAACTCACATGTGTGGGACGATCGCTGTTTCCATGAGTGCAGAACCAGCTTGTCCATTCAACTTTGTGTGTGAGCACGGGGGGTGGGGGGACAGGCACTTGTTTTACTATTTTTACACTGTCGCTTTACTTTTTTTTTTTTTTGGATCACTTTTATTGCTGTCACAACTAATGTGAACATAACTTATGACAGTAATCAATAGGCATGCGACAGGTCCTCTTTATGGAGAGATCTGGGGTCTATCAGACCCCAAATCCCTCCTCTGCCCTTTAAAGCATTTGCTCACACCAAGATCAGTGTGATCAAATGCTCTTCATTTTTAAAATGCCACCGTTTTCATCTTGGTAAACAGGAAGTGATGTCAGGTCATAGCTTCCGGGTTACTATATAATAAAGTCAAACAAAGCCAATTCAGTCTTTGCTCGGCTCTATGATCAGCTGGCAGAAGTCCCGGCTCGTTGATCAGGACTCCTGGTGGGACGAGAGATCACAGAAAAGCTGCAGAAGGCGACGGGAATGGGCAGAGCTGGCGAAGCGCCTGCAAAGCCCTTCGACAGCACCGCAACACAGGCGCTTTTAAGTCTACTTTCACACTGGGGCGGGGGTCCGTTAGCAGTAAAGATTTACCATAGTTTTAACTGCGCTTTTCAGCTGCTAGCGGGGTGCTTTTAACCCTTGCTAGCGGCCGAAGAAAGGGTTAATAGTACCTGTGTTGCAGCACTGCCAAATCGCTTTGCAGGCGCTTCGGCAGCGCTACCCATTCATTTCAATGGGCAAGGTTTTTTTAGGAGCGGTGTATACACTGCTCCCGCACTGCCCCAAAGATGCCGCTTGCAGGACTTTTTTTCCTATCCCGCAACCACACCGCCCCAGTGTGAAAGCACTCGGGTTTTCACACTGGGGAGGCATGAGAGGCTTTTCAGGTGATTTTCAGGTGCTTTACAGGCGCTATTGTTAGCGCTAAAATGCCTGAAAAGCGCCTCAGTGTGAAAGGGGTCTTACCCTTTCTTTGGCCGCTAGTGGTGGCTAAAAGGGCCTCGCTAGCGGCCGAAAAGTGCAGCTAAAACAACGGTAAAGCGCTGCTGAAACTAGCGGCGCTTTACCGCTGACGCACCCCTGCTCCAGTGTGAGGTTAGCCCTAACTAACTAGAGCTAAAGAGGAGGGAAGGACAGGGAGAGATACCAAATCACCTAAGTAAACAAGTTGCAGTGTCTCTAAATCTCCACTAGATGTCAGCACACTACAGAACAATAATAACCTGATCCAGTTCAACACAAAAAAATCCATATAAGTGGGACAGAACACTATGAGAGATTGTCCTGCTATGCCCTGCTTATAGGTCTTGTCATTCATAATGATGTTATGAGCCGGTGGATACAGGAGGGTAGTTTGTGAGGTTTTAGGTATTGGGTTTGAAATGTTAGCTGCTGTTGGATTGTCTGCAAAGGAGCTTACTATAATCATTTCTTAATATGAATGATATGAATGATATGAATGAGTGTTGATTGGTTACTGTGGATTGCTGCTCATTCCTTTTTCCTTTACATTATTCATTAAGCCCTTTTTATGTTGCACCATTATTGTTAATATATATATATATATATATATATATATATATATATATAATATATATTTTTTTTTTAAATAATCATACATTTGTTTTTAGTGATGTATGACGGTTATTGGTCACCACCGACATACACCAAACACTACGGAAATAGCACTACATTTAATTTGAGAATATAGGGTAGCGCTGCACTTTTTTAGTTTGGTTAAGCCCATTTATGTGACAGTCTTCAGTAATATATTTCTATGTTATTTGTGATGACAGCTCTGCCGGAGGATCCCCACATTACAGCCGAGGAGTGGGTGGAAAAAGGGACAGTGACTACAATCAGTTGTGAGGTCCCCCATGCATTCCCTCCAGATAATATAACTACAAAGTTCTATGTTGATGGCTATCCTAACATCAGTGTCACTGGGTATGAGTTGGTTTCATTCAATCTGGATTCCAATGAACTACCGGCGGCTCGGCATACTTTGGTTTGTGTATCTCAAGTGTTCCGTGCCTCCAAACAGAGCAATATGCGCATTCATATTTATGGTAAGTACACGTTTCTCACTATAGTATACACATTGTCCACTTTTTTTCTTCTTTTAAATAAACTCTATTTTTATTTTTTAATTGTGAATGTGTAATACTTCCATCATGTTACTTCAAGCCTTACTCTGGGTAGAAGAATAAAATTACCCACCCACCCACACACACACACCAAAAGCAATAAATCCTTGTTTAGTCTTTAGAGCCGGTGCAATTTTTTTCTGCATCAAAAATGCATGGGCCGTAGATCATATGGGTCCCAGTGGCATAGTTCACTCCAGTGCAGTGCGTTCCAGTGCAGAAAAAAAAAATTGAACATTATGTATTTTTTACTGCACAGAACTTTACTGGAGTGTGGAAAAACGCATCAAAAAATGCATTGTTTAAATAAAAAATAAAAAAAACCCTTAGGAAAAAAAAAAGTTATAAAAACAAGGGAAAAATGCACTTCACTGCAATGAAAGCGGATACAAAATGTGATACAGAAATGCATCTGGAGTGAGTTTTTTTGTGGTGTGACCTGTAAGCAAAAACTCACCTGGAGTGCGTTTTTGTGATGTAAACTGTCCCTTAGTCTAGGGCAGGGGTCTCCAAACTTTTTAAACAAAGGGCCGGTTTATTGTTCTTCAGACTTAAGGAGGGCCGGATTGTGGCCAGCGGGAGTGAAAATTTTCCTGGCATCAGTGGAAGCAAACATCGCCACATTTGGTATTATAGTGCCCCATCATTGGTATCATAGGGAGGAATAGTGCCCCATTGTTGGTGTCAATGGGAGAAATGGTGCCAGATGGCAGAATAGTGTCTTGTATCAGTGGGAGGAATAATGTTCCAAGGGCCGGATAAAGGCAAGCAAAGGGCCACATCCGGCCCCCGGGCCGCAGTTTGGAGACCACTGGTCTAGGGGATAGGAGTAAGCATTACTTTATTCCGCTGTTCTGCAGGCTTCTCCATAGCTGCAAATCCACCCCCCCCTTCTCCCCCATAGCTGGTTGTCTATGCCACTACTCGGGTCACAGGCTTTCAAGCATCATTGCATACAACTTAGCTCCAAACTGTCCTTGATTTCGAGGGACTGTCCTTGATTTCGAGGGACTGTCCTTGATTTCGGGGGACTGTCTATGATTTCGGGGGACTGTCTATGATTTCGGGGGACTGTCTATGATTTCGGGGGACTGTCTATGATTTCGGGGGACTGTCTATGATTTCGGGGGACTGTCTATGATTTCGGGGGACTGTCTATGATTTCGGGGGACTGTCCCTGATTTCGAGGGACTGTCCCGGCCTCCGAGGGATTGTCCCGGTTTCCGAGGGACTGTCCCGGATTTCGAGGGACTGTCCCTAATATTGAGGGACTGTCCCTGATTTGGAAGGATAAGATAAGTATTAATGCTTATTACAATCCCATAGACAAAACAAACATTTAACCCTTGCAAAAGGGGGGGTGGCAAAGATAATTTTTGCACTATCACAGAGTTTTGTTTTAATCCTCCTCTACGTCCATCATGGCACCCTACCTTCCAGCCCCTCAGTGTGCTTACAAAGCATGTATAGGACTGAGACCTGGACCCCTGAAAAGTATTACAGGGACAGAAGGAGAGTTGAGGAAAGTGCAGGACAACCTACCCTTCTAGTCTTCTATCCACACCAATTACACAATTATGGTGCCATTTTGTATTTTTTTGAGCTACTGTGAAATATTTTATATGAATATGATGGATTTTTATTTTTGGTCAGCAGGCGGAGCTCTTGACCCTTTTTTCACATGTTTTCCTGGGTCCTCTTACTTCTTATCTAGGTTCTCTGTAAAAAGTCTGTTGCTTACGAATACCAATAGTTCAACAAATGAATATGTCAGAGCAGGACAGATGATTGTCACCTCCATCAGCCGTTTCAATCTGGCAAAGGCAACCTGAAAACAGGGAGCTTTTGCTGTGCTACTTCTGTATACAGTGAAACCTTGGATTGCGAGTAACGCGGTTTACGAGCGTTTCGCAATACAAGCTTTTTTTTTTTTTAATCCTGACTCGGTTTGCGAGCGTTATCTCGCAAGACGAGCAGTACGGCATGTGGCCAGAGGTGCGGGGACGCCGGTGATGCTCCCGAGTGTCTCAGAGCATCTCTGAGTGTCTCCGGCACCCCCGCACCTCTGGCCACATGCAGTACTGCATACACCTGCAATGACTGGAACTCATTATCTGAGTTTCCATTGATTCTAATGGGGAAACTCGCTTTGATATACGAGTGCTTTGGATTACAAACATTCTTCTGGAACTAATTATGCTTGTAATCTAAGGTACTACTGTACTTAAAATGTAAGTGGTTAACCTGTCTTGCAGTGCCCCATGGAGCCCAGCTGTAGCCACTCTTATGTTCGTGCTTCAGCCTAGCATATAATGTATTGTTATGGCACTAGGGATGAGTCCATTATGTGATGTCTACAGAGTGTATTCTGAAACCCCGTACATGGCGTGCATGTGCAGTTTTTTCATTGTAAATGAAGGAATATGTACTCCTGATGTGCGTGGGCCTGGGAACAGGGCCAGTGCTACCACAAGGCAAACTAGGCAGCCAACTAGGGCGCACTCTGCTGCCTAAGGCGCCCGGCCACTGGTATTCCTACTCTCTTCTTTCTGCAGCAAGCAACTAAGTCTCAGCATCAGCAGGCAGCCGCTGCTCCATTCGCACATAGTGTCAGAGGCGCAGTGGCGGCGGAGGACTGTGTCTGTGTCCCGACTCCCGAATGAATGGAAGCAGGCAAACATTCATTGATGGGCACTGGTAGGCTGCATTGATGGGTGCTTTTAGGCTGCATTAATGGGCGCTGGTAGGCTGCATTGATGGGTGCAGGTAGGCTGCATTAATGGGCGCTGGTAGGCTGCATTGATGGGCGCTGGTAGGCTGCATTAATGGGCGCTGGTAGGCTGCATTTGATGGGCGCTGGTAGGCTGCATTTGATGGGCGCTGGTAGGCTGCATTTGATGGGCGCTGGTAGGCTGCATTTGATGGGCGCTGGTAGGCTGCATTTGATGGGCGCTGGTGAGGCTGCATTTGATGGGCGCTGGTGAGGCTGCATTTGATGGGCGCTGGTGAGGCTGCATTTGATGGGCGCTGGTGAGGCTGCATTTGATGGGCGCTGGTGAGGCTGCATTTAATGGGCGCTGGTGAGGCTGCATTTAATGGGCTCTGGTGAGGCTGCATTTAATGGGTGCTGGTGAGGCTCCATTTGATGGGCGCTGGTGAGGCTGTATTGATGGGCGCTGGTGAGGCTGTATTGATGGGCGCTGGTGAGGCTGTATTGATGGGGGCTGGTGAGGCTGTATTGATGGGGGCTGGTGAGGCTGCATTGATGGGCGCTGGTGAGGCTGCATTGATGGGCGCTGGTGAGGCTGCATTGATGGGCGCTGGTGAGGCTGCATTGATGGGCGCTGGTGAGGCTGCATTGATGGGCGCTGGTGAGGCTGCATTGATGGGCGCTGGTGAGGCTGCATTGATGGGCGCTGGTGAGGCTGCATTGATGGGCGCTGGTGAGGCTGCATTGATGGGCGCTGGTGAGGCTGCATTGATGGGCGCTGGTGAGGCTGCATTGATGGGCGCTGGTGAGGCTGCATTGATGGGCGCTGGTGAGGCTGCATTGATGGGCGCTGGTGAGGCTGCATTGATGGGCGCTGGTGAGGCTGCATTGATGGGCGCTGGTAAGGCTGCATTGATGGGCGCTGGTAAGGCTGCATTGATAGGCGCTGGTGAGGCTGCATTAGATGGGCACTGGTAGGCTGCATTTGATGGGAGCTGGTGAGGCTGCATTTGATGGTCGCTTCATTATAAAGGTTGGGTATACATGGGCAGGGCAAAGGGGGTGGGGTCAGGGGTGGAGCCAAGGGGGCGGCAAAATGAGATTTCGCCTAGGGTGTCAAAAATCCTTGCACCAGCCCTGCCTGGGAGAGATATGCTGTGCTTTCACTAAGGATGAGGGACCATATACTGGTCATGTGACCATTATGTGACATCTGCAGTGCGTGCTTTACGCTTTTCCCAACCAGAAGTTTGCCCAATAGAAGTGAGTAGCTGATATGACCACAAAGTGTAAGGGCCTGTTCACACTGTGTCATTGGGTAAAGCACAGCAATGCACATTAAGTGCGTTGGTGCAATGTGGTGCCAATTACTCATGCTGAATGGCACCCCAATGTACTGTAGGATGGATATGCATTGCACTGTAATACACGGCAGCATGTTAATGTGCATTGTGGTGCTCTGCCAAAAAATAATGCAAAACACATCTGCATGAATGAGCCCTTAAAGGAACACACTGCAAAAACTCAATAAATGACCGTACTTTTCCTTTAAGTAAAAACACATTCATAATATTATCTATACCAAGCTGATTTGGTTTTACATGTAGAACTTTTTTATTCCCTTTCGTTTTTTTACCAAAAAAATGTGGACATGGTTTAGCCTAAATATGTGTAATCTGAGTGGAATTACCAAAGATAAAAAAATTTGACTTGAAGTGTTAACATCTTAAAATTGATATTTTAGCTCCTATGTACCCAGTACTGCCCTCACCCATCCCTTCATTGATTTTTATTTTATTTTTTCAGAACCTCCTATGGTGAATTTCACAGTGTCCAGTAAGGTTGCAAACCTGGGTGACACGGTGACCGCTGACTGTAATTTAATTCGGGGTAATTCAGAGTACTTTGGTCTGTCCATAAGTGTGGATGGAGAAGAAGTGAAGAAGAAGGAATCCCCGGACCTGGCTGAAAATATCACCATAATAAGAAGAAAACCAAATCTTACTGTTACCTGTAAAATATTTATTCGGGACAATAATAAAGTGCTACTTACAAAAGAAGAAACCCTCACGGTGCACTGTAAGTGTTTTGTGACTTAAACAGATTTTGCAATGCAGAAAACATTACCAATATTCATCAATGTTATGTATAATAATATAAAATATTAGTTTAGGAAAGCAAAATCTGGGCAAAAAACACTATAGTTTTGCTTTAGGTCACTATCTATTGAGCTGTTGATCTCCTTCAACAAGATTAGTACTACATGTGCTGCTGTATACACCTTTGATGTCTCTCTTGCATGCTGCATTTGGAATTGGAGATTATATAAAGATCCCTAATCTCCAGCACTTCTCTAGACAGGGAACTGCATAATCCCAAGCATTTCTATGTTCCATTCATTCTGCTTGTAGAAGCTTCTGCACAGAACAAGGGACCTTGAGCAGACTCCAGAGTATTGCACATTCCTGAAAGCTTCCTATCGCAGCCACAAAGCGCATGTTTTGGTGCATAGAAGCGTCCTGCTGCGTTGGGGAGCCCATGTAAGATGAATGGACTACAATACATTTCAATGCATGAAAAAATTCAAAGCATCGCAATGCACATCACACGTTGTGGTGGACTGTGGTGCCTTGCAACGTAGGTGTAATGTGGAGGTGTATTGAGGGGTAATCCAAAATGAACAGGGGGCCGTGTCCTTGTCCGGTTGTCTCAGAGTCTGTAATTTCACAAGTATAAAACATGGTTCAGTATAAAATGATACTGTATGGAATTATGCAACAGAAACTATTGGATCTTGAGATTAAACTTTATCATATGCTATATGGCCAAAAAATTGTGGACACCTAACCATCACACCAACTTCATGGCCTAAACCATGTGGACAAATGTATGGGTTCAGGTGTTTCCAGTGAGTGGTAATGGTAACACCACAGCACATTTTAGACACTTATGCCACGTACACACGATCGGAATTTCCGACAACAAATGTTCGATGTGAGCTTTTGGTCGGATATTCCGACCGTGTGTAGGCTCCATCGGACATTTGCTGTCGGAATTTCCGACAACAAATGTTAGAGAGCCGGTTCTCAATTTTTCCGACAACAAAAGTTCTTGTCGGAAATTCTGATCGTCTGTATGAAATTCCGACGCACAGAAATCCTACGCATGCTCAGAATCATTGAACTTCATTTTTCTCGGCTTGTCGTAGTGTTGTACGTGACCGCGTTCTTGGTGATCGGAGTTTCCATCAACATTTGTGTGCAAGACAAGTTTGAGCCAACATTCCGTCTGAAAAAAATCTACGGTTTTGTTGTCGGAATGTCCGATCGCGTGTACGCGGCATTAGGCACTTTTCTGCTGCTGCATGATTGTGTACAAAGCCAGTTCCATAAAAACATGGCTTGATGGGTTTAGTGTGGAAAAACTTGAATGGCCTTCACAAAGCCTTGACTTCAACTGTGTTGAACACCTACTGCATAAAATGAATCGGGAAGCTTGTGAGCCAGGTCTTTTTGTCCAACCTCAGTACCTAATCTCACAATTTATGTCCATTCTGGCAAAAATTCCCAGAGGAACACTCCAAAATCATATAGAAAGTCTCCCAGAAGAGTATTGGCTGTTGTAGTTGGAAAGAAAAAAAAAGGGGGGGGGGAGGGTCAGGTGTGCACATTATTTTGGCCATATAGTGTTCTACGTATATATGGACATGCTGAAATATAATGGGTCTTCTTTGTTTTCTCTTGTCACAGATCCTCCAGAGTTCAGTGAGAGTTCCTGTCCGGACTCTATCGTTTGGGTAGAGGGAAAGGAAAGGATGTTTGGCTGTAGGTCTGAAGGGAACCCAACTCCTGAAGAAGACTGCAACTTGAATCCTGCAAACTTGTCTCTGCAAACCACAACAACCTTCTCTGCAGAAAGAAATATGTCTGGAATCTATACATGCCAAGCATCAAATCGTATAGGAACCGTGAATAAATCTGTGGAAGTTACAGTGCAATGTATGTATATAGTATCAAACAATGAATTTAAGATTGTATTCTTTAAGTAATGTGGTCATACCTGAAGCTGACAAATAAGTATAATGATTTAATGACAGATTTCAAATTGGCAGTCGTTTGACTGTTTTCTTTTTTAAGGCCGATTGCTGCCATAGTCTCCAAGACACCCAGGGCTAGCAATAGCTGCCAAGTCTGCACTAGGGATGAGCTCAGGCATGTTCACATCCTAGTCCAAACCTAACTAAGCTATGCCACTATGAAGCTGTCAATGTACTGAGCCAAACATAGGTGGGCAGGTATTCCCCGCCCTGCAGCCACACATATACACACTCCTTTTCATTAATTATGATTATGATTGGCCAAGTACAGCCGTGTCAAATCACCTATGGGTGCAGGCTGTTCACTGCACACAGACCCCGAGGTGAGGAGGGCCCACTTTGACCCACACTGCACTAGGGTGACCACATTTCCAAACTACTATTCAGGGACACCCTCCCTTCCCAAAAATCAGCTTGTGCTGTAACGAATCACAGCACAGTGATTGGACACAAGAGGCGGGATTTATAATTTCTCCAATCACAAGCAGGGGGCGGGGATTGTGCTCCTCCAGGCATTCCGGGCCAGGACAAGTACTGTCAGTGAGTAAAACGGTGATGTGGAGGCATTTTTTGGGGGCATCAGATTGGCCCGGGGGGTGGCTGTGTCAGTTTCATTCCGGGACACTGTATTGTCCTGGAATGAAGGTGCCCGGGACAGATCTGCAAAATGCGGGACTGTCCCGGGCAATCCGGGACACGTGGTCACCCTACACTGCACCCATGGATAATCCTTCCCTGGTTGACAGTCGGGATGATCAGTGCGGCAGTGGGGGCAGATACAAGCACCAATTTCCCTGTATGGCTTTCAATGAAGCAGCTGACAGCCGCTTCTCCTCCTCTCCTCCTTCCAGTGGCTTTCAGCTGCTTCATTGAAAGCTATACAGGGAGATTGGTGCTTGTAACTTCCCCCACCGCCACACCGATCATTTCCCACTGTCCCCCTGTGTGCTCCTCCAGCCCTCCTGTGTCCTCCTCAGGCCCTCCTGTGTGCTCCTCCGCCTCCCCCCCTCCCCTGTGTCCTCCTCCGGCCCTCCTGTGTCCTCCTCTCCCGCTGCTGACCTCAGTTCCTTTCTTTGTCTCAAATGGGAGATGTCATCCCACCAAAGCCAACAGATGAGTAAAAAAAAAAAACACCATCACCCTAACACTCCCCCCAAAAAGCGTGTGTGGAAAATAATTCTAAAAAATAAACTACTAATACTGTCCACTGCCCTACCAACACCACCCACTGCCCCAACCCCCCCCCCCCAAAAAAAAGCATTGTGAAAAAAAAATTGAATATATATATTTTTTTATTAATTTGTAAAAAAAAAAAAAACTACTGCACCATCCACTGCCCTACTGACTGCACATACTACCCACCTCGGCACTGTCGCGCTTTGAATGACAATTGCGCGGTCGTGCAACGTGGCTCCCAAACAAAATTGACGTCCTTTTTTTTCCACAAATAGAGCTTTCTTTTGGTGGTATTTGATCACCTCTGCGGTTTTTATTTTTTGCGCTATAAACAAAGAAGGAGCGACAATTTTGAAAAAAAACACAATATTTTGGGATTTTTGCTATGACAAATATCCCAATTTAAAAAAAAAAAAAAAATGTTTTCCTCAGTTTAGGCCGATACGTATTATTCTACACTTTCTTTTGGTAAAAAAAAATCACAATCGACGTTTATTGATTGGTTTGCGCAAAAGTTATAGCGTTTACAAAATAGGGGGACGTTTTATGGCATTTTTATAAAAAAAAAAAATTTTTACTAGTAATGGCGGCGATCAGAGATTTTTTTCGTGACTGCGACATTATGGCGGACACAGCGGACACTTTTGACACTATTTTGGGACCATTCACATTTATACAGTGATTAGTGCTATAAATATGCACTGATTACTGTATAAATGTGACTGTCAGGGAAGGGGTTAACACTAGGGGCGAGGAAGGGGTTAAATGTGTGCCCTGGGAGTGATTACTACTGTGGGGGGAGGGAACTGACTGGAGGAGGTGACCGATCTGTGTCCCTATGTACAAGGGACACAGCATCGGTCTCCTCTCCCTGACAGGATGTGGATCTCTGCATCTACATCGCGGCCGCCAGGCACGCGCATCGGCATTACAGTGACGCGCCCCCCAGTGGCCGGAGGAGCGGAGGCCGTAAAAAGACGGCCTCCTGGCATTTAGGAGCCACCTTGCGGCCGTACAAAGTCGTACGGTGGGCTCGAGGTGGTTAAAATTACTTTTTTTATTTTTTTAAGGAAGACATTGTTTTTGTATGGCCAGCATAAAATATATTTCAGTTCTGAAAATCTGCAAAACAGTCTTTAACTTTTTTTTTTACTTTAAATAAAAAAATTTGATCTCATTCTGATATTTACCAGATTCAACAGCTAATGCCGTGTACACGCGATCGGAAATTCCGACAAGAAAACCGTTTTTTTTTCTGACGGAATGTTGTCTCAAACTTGTGTTGCATACACACGGTCACACAAATCTTGTCTGAAATTCCGACCGCCAAGAACGCAGTCACGTACAAGACGTACGACGAGCCGAGATCAATGAAGTTCAATAGGCAGTTCGGCTCTTCTGCTTGATTCTGAGCATGCGTGTTTTTTTGCGCGTCGGAATTGTATACAGACGAGCGGATTTTTCAATAGGAACTTTTTCCGTCGGAAAAAGAGAAAACCTGCTCTCAATCTTTTGTTGGTGGAAATTCCAACAGCAAAAGTCTGATGGAGCCTACACACGGTCGGTATTTCCGACCAAAAGCTCACATCGGACTTTTCTTGTCGGAATGTCCGATCGTATGTACGCGGCATTACAGTATATACAGTATAGCTCTTCTGTCTGTTATTCTCAGCATGGATTCGAGATTTTGCTACCTAACCATATAGTTAATTATTTATATTTACCACTGCATAGAGATATTTAAGAATAAATTGACTTTTATTTTAAACTTTTCATATTAACTAAATTATACACCACGCTTTTTTTTAATGGTTATTAACCGTTTAATCGATTAATCAAAACAATAATCGGCCAACTAATCGACTATGAAAATAATCGTTGCAGCCCTACTGACAGCTTCAGTGATGGCGTACATATATTTCACATAGCTTCCAGGTTTTATTGTCAAAGCTTAATTGAATAAGCTGAAGTTTTAAGTTGATTGACAACCATGCACAGCTGTACCAGATTTTGCACTCGCCAGTTTTAGTAAATCAAGTGTCACTTTTGTCTGCTGCCTGGTGTAGTTTCAGCTCTCCGCCCCCTTTTTTCTGAACACTCAGACAAGCTTTATATTTCAGCACTTTGAATGGATGTAGAGAAGGAAAGACTGCAGATAAACAGATCAAACTTATTATGTAGGAGGATTTGTTTCAGCTATGTGTATCCTGAGGATAGTTCCTCCACTGGGTATATGTAAGGGTTTACAACCACTTTCAAATAATTTAAAGTCTCAGGGTACCCTCGGTAAAACCAATACCGTATATACTCGAGTATAAGCTGAGGTTTTAAGCCCTTTTTTTGGGGCTGAAAGTCCCCTCCCTCGGCTTATACTCGAGTCAGCGAAATTTAACATTGTAAATTGTACCTGAAAAAAATTGAGAGGCTGCGGCGTCCATCGTTTAAAACTTGCGGTCTCTTCCTGGTCCCTTCCGTGATAGGCGGAACTGTGTCTGCTGAGAATCGCCTATCACAAACGTTCTCTCATCCTCGCCCATCCCAGCAGACACTGTGTTCAGTGTTCCGCCAATCACAGACGTCTGCTGGGAAACTGAGGATGAGAGAATGTTCGTGATAGGCGTTTTCTAAGCAGACACAGTCCGCCTATCACGGAAGGGACCAGGAAGAGACCGCGAGTTTTAAGCGATGGACGCCGCAGCCTCTCAATTTTTTTCAGGTACAATTTACAATGTTCAATTTCAATTTTAGGGGCACAGTGAGGTTGGGCACAGTGAGGTTGGGCACAGTGAGGTTGGGCACAGTGAGGATGGGCACAGTGAGGATTGGCACAGTAAGGTGGCAATGGGCAGTGACAATTGGCTTAGTGAAGTTGCAATGGGCACAGTGAGGTGTGCAAATGGGCATTGTTGACCCTCTTCCACTCACAGTAGCTGCTGTATTCTCACCCTCGGCTTATACTCGAGTCAGTAAGTTTTCCCAGTTTTTTGTGGTAAAATTAGGTACCTCGGCTTATACTCTGGTCGGCTTATACTCGAGTATATACGGTACATTGGTTCAATGGGAAAAATTGTCAGAACACTACTTTTACAGATAGCTAAAAAGATCATTGGTGTCATGCTGCTGCCTCTGCCAATTGGTGTTGGCCTGGAACTATATGGGCACCATCAGATGGATGGTCAATCAGAACCCTGGTTGAGAATGGCTGTAATATGGTGTCATGTACTGTTGATATAAAATACTGTACAGCACTTTTCCTTATGTAAGTGTAACACTAGCCCCGTAGGAGCTGCTGGTTTATTTTTGGGCCTGCACTCTGCCTGTCAACCCCCAGAATTTGGCTCAATCCCCTCTGGCGCAAATGGACAATAATATGATTGGGGACCCCTATTGGCTGTAAGGGACCCCAATGATACACACACAACAATAAAGGCAATAAAAAGGTTGTTACCTTGGTGTTGTTCACCCGCCACTCAGCTGCAAAGACAGAGATCCAGACAAATTGTAGCTTAACCAATGTTGATATCTTTACTTGGTAAAGGAATGAAGCACTGGTTATACAATAGGCATTCAATACATACAGCTCCCTGTATAAATCAATGAATGAAATACCACCGGTTCAAAATTCCTCTGAAATCCGACCCTATTAACGTAACCTGAGGCCCAGACCTGAGCGAGGGTATGGTGGAGGAATCTCCCAGTGCAGTAATATCAACACTGGGGCACCTCTCCACCAAGTCTCACACAAACGGCAGAAAACACAAAGTGTTACAAACAGTTATCACTAATATGCGGAATCACAACTCTATGGCTCCCCCTAGTGGACAGTTCAATGGGTGCGTGTCCTATAGCAACCGCTTGCAAAGGTAGAAAAGCAGATGATTATCCCTTTAAGAGTCAGGTAATCTTCAGCTAGCCACATTGGTGCACTTAAAGATTTGTAATCCAAAAGATAAGGTGAAGAAAGAAACTGCTGATTGAGGCACACAGACTAACAGTACAAGGGGCACTAGTTTCCCTAAGGCGTTGAGTTCCTATGTGCGGAGATGCAAACACCAGCAAATACAAGTGAAGCTTGTGATAGTCACACTCCTGGCAGTCAGTTAACTGAACTGATGGGCAAGTGCCCGCTCACCAGATGGGGCCTTGTCCTGCTGCTTTTCCTCTCAGTCCGGAGCCCTCCTTCAATGGTCTCTCTGTAACACAAGGCCCCTGGTTCTTCACCCGGCCGTCCTCTGGATAACGGTGGATAAAAGGCTCTGGATGCTGTGAGCTGTAGACCGATCCTCCTCCGGTTGGTCAGCGAGACTGTCCGCAGGGATCCCTCTTGGGCTAGGCGATCCGCTCTCGGTCACCGTTGGCCCAGGCTTCTCAGGCCTAGATACACTCACAGCAGGCCTCAACACAGGCCTCCTGCCGGGTTGAAGATGGCATCCAGAGAGAGCGTGCTATACGGCGTGCTTTTCTTTAAAAGGTCCCCCGATCAGGCTTTGCGCGGCACACTCCCCTCTGGTAGCACAGTGCCCTTGTGGGCAATGTAGTCTCTGTTCTACTTACTGTAATGGAGTCTTTGTCTCTCGATAACTGAACCAAACAAGTTGTAACTAACTAGCATGAAATAAACACTGAAGGGAGCCAAACTTATTCACAGCACAGATTGCAGTCCTTTAAGATGCTTGCAATGGTAACACCTTGCTACACAAGGACCTCTTAAATTTTACATTGCATAACTTTGTACATAACTTGAAAACCCAATAAACATTATACATAAATATCTTTTGTTTTTCAGACAAACCAGAGTGCCCAACAGTGAACATCTCAACACAATCAACAGTTAGTACGGGAGATTCTGTCAATTTGACTTGTCATTCAGATGCTCTGCCTTCTCCTACATACAGCTGGGACATCCCACCTCAGGCTCAGGTGGACTTCTTCCAAGAAAACAGATTCCTCACCATCAAAGAAGCATCATCTTACCATACCGGAACGTACACTTGTAAGGTCCAGAACAAACATGGTAATTCATCCACACCATGGGATTTAAAAGTTAAAAGTGGTAAGTAATGCCAGGAGACAGTAAAAGGAATTTCATTTAAAAAAAGGAACTCTAATATTTGCTTGTGTAGTAACCCAATAATATCCTTCTTAACAAACCGTCATGATTTTCAAAAAAACACGTCCTGTGGTTACATGTTTTACATGCAGGACCTTCCTTTGCTGAAATGATACTGTATTGCCGACACACTGATGCCATAATTCTTTATGAGGATTATTGTACCTATCAAATCCATCTGTCTCTCTATCAAATACTGGGGTACTTTTTAGGCTCCATGCACACTGGACATTAAAATAACATTATAAAAACATCAGTAGCTTTGCAGCGAGTCTTTCAACATTTTTTTTAACCTTTTTGCAATAGCGTTTATTAGCGGTTTGTAGCGTTTTTCCACGTTAGCGTTTTTTTTTCTTTTTTTCAATGGTTTAAAAACGTTAAAAATGCTGGTGAGCCACGTTTTTGAGCATTTATCAGCGTTTATGAGCGTTTCACGTTTTTTATAGCGGTTTTTTGTGGTCAGAAAAAACGACTTCTGAAAGCGATTTTGGGGCGTTCAGAAAACAGCCCATAAACTCCATTGCTGATAAACGTCCAAAAAGGTCCATGTGTGCATGGACACATAGGGTAACATGGAGGGGAGTTTATGGGCTGTTAAAAAAAATGCCCACACTCCCAAAAATGGCCGTTTATGAGCTTCAGTATGCATGGAGCCTAACAAATAAATAAGTTCTACAGTAGAAATAACACAATATACAGTAAGTGAGGCTACTGCAGCTCTTTTCACATTTCCAGAGCCAAAGGTGGATTTTCCCTTTTAATTTCTAGACAGAAATGTTAAATATTCCCTCTGGTATAAACTTGTGATAGAGTTGGGATTAGTTAGAACTAGAGTAGGGACTGGATATGGAAAATGCCAAAAGCAGAAGGGGTAATGTCCAGATATACCGGTAATTTAAAGCACACTCCTATATTCACAAAAGGCCAACATGTTTCTGGGATTCAAAGGGTCGGAAGAAAAAAAAAAAAAGTCATAAAAAGCAGACTGAGCTCAACCTCAATATGCAAAAGTGTAATGTATCTCTAAATGTCTCGCTCTCGCTCTCGCTCGCTCTCGCTCTCTCTCTTTCTATATATATATATATATGTGTGTGTAGCGGGTGTTTGAATTTATGTGAGGACTCTGGTGGTGTGAGGTTCCTTGGGGCCTACAGGTGGCGTTGTTGCCTTGAGCCGGAGCTGAACTCACACCGCAAACTGTGCCCTTTTGTCCTCCCCTGGAGCTGGTACAGCGGGGCGGGGAACCCGCTGTGACGCAAAGGTAGAGGTCATAAAAGGGGCGGACGCCCTGATTTTGGGGCAGAGAGTTGGAGGACGCGGCCGCACCCAGGCACCTTCAGCTTGGGTGCTGGCGTTCCGGTGTTCCGGGCCTAGGCGCCCTTGGCCTAGCCGGAGCGAGGATGGAGTCCATCTCAGGCACCTTTAGCCTGGGGTGAGGTACTATGGCGGATGCCTGGGGCTCAGTACCTTTGACTGAGTTCCGCAAGGGTGGAGGAATCCGAGGGGACCCTAACTCCTTGGGTGCCCGTGTCTGAGTTCATGAGGACTGGTGCGCAGTAACTTCTCCGAAGAGCCCAGCGCGGCATCGCTAGTGACGGAGAGGCCTCCATTTCTCCCTTGGACGGATTTCTTCCTCTGACACGGGCAAAGTGAGCGAAGGTAATTCACGTTCTATATTGCCTAGTCAGTGGCAGTGACTATTCACCACTGGTGACAGCACAGTGGGCAGCAGCAAGAAGGGAAAGGATTGTGCCTCGATCTGTCCCCCATTTTCCAAAGGAGAAAGATTGTTTTATTGCTTGGCAAGAAGAATAAAACTGAGTTGGACCTATTCACTGTGTGGAACTTGGGTTACTAAAGCAAAGGAGTCAGGGACGAAGGACTGGACTTGACTCTAGGACACCTACACAAAAGCCCAATCTTCTGGCCTTCACCTCTTAGTTACGGAGGACATGGGCCGTGGTGTGTTTTATCTCTCTCTCCCAGGTACCCCTAGACAACAGCCATATAACCGATAAAGAAAGGAAGAGGGGTGAGGCCGCTACATATATATATTTAAGAGACCCAACAAAATAGTCTGACACATGTTCAATAAAGTTATTTTTCTTTCATTGTTACACCTATAACCTAGAACATACAAAAACCCACTATCTGACTAATAAAACCATAAGTGGCCAATTTTTAAAAACCCAAAAGGGGAACAAAATTGTGCAATTCAAAATGTTCATGGTTATGTACAGTGCCTTTAAAACGTATTTTGACATTTTCCACATTTTGTCATGTTACAACTAAAAACGTAAATGTATTTTATTGGGATCTTAAAGCGGATGTCCGCCCACCGCTGCAAAAATTAAAAGCCAGCAGCTGCACATAATGCAGCTGCTGACTTTTAATAATCGGACACTTACCTGTCCTGGAGTCCAGCGATGTCGGCACTGCAGCTGATGTTTCCATCAGCTGCCGGGTGCATGCCGCCTCCATTGCGCATAAGGGAACCCGGCAGTGAAGCCTTGCGGCTTCACGCCTGGGAACCCTACTGTGCATGCGCTCCACTCCTCTCTCCTACTGGCCCAGCGGCCGGGGAAGGAGCCCGGGCGGTGATGTCAATACCCGCGGCCGAGGCTCCCGGAATTGGGAACAGGATGCCTGAGAAAGACAGGTATCCTGCCCCCCTCCCCCCGAAAGGTGCCAAATGTGGCACCGGAGTGGGGGAGGAGTACAACGAGCGGAAGTTCCACTTTTGGGTGGAACTCCGCATTAAGTGATAGACCAACACAAAGTGACACATAAGACTCCATATACACTGAAGCTGATAAACTGCAGTTTATTGGCGTTTTGGCGTTTTTTTAAAAAGCCTATAAACTGCACTCTGTTAGCCTATGTGTTCATGTACACATGGACGTTTTTTAGCGTTAATGAGCTGTGGAGTTAATGGGTTTTTTTCTGAAACGCAAGAAACTCTCATTCAAAGTGCCGTTTTTCGACTGGAAACTTTGATCCATTGAAAAAAAAAAAAAAAAAAAAAGCTAAAAAACGCTAACACTGAAAAACGCTAATAAACGCTAGTAAAAAACGCTGATAAAAGCTATATTTTAAAGCAGCTTTTTCTGCCAGAAATCTGGCGTTCAAAACGGACGTTTTTGAGCTTCTGTGTACATGGAGCCTTAGAGAGGGGCAGGTTAGATAGCACAAGCACTGTACTATTTAACCTGCTATAAGGGAACAGAAGATAACTTTTTTTTTTTTTACGAACACTTAGGGCTCTTTCACACAGACGGTCCGTTCAGGTACGCCTGTCAGTTTTTTAGGCGGACCTGAACGGATGCTCCATGTACCCCTATGGAGACACGGATGTCAGCGGTGACATGTCCGCTGACATCCGACCCGCTCTGATCTGCCAAAGTGTGACGGAGGAAAACCCTACTTTTCCATGTGGAAGGAAAAATGTTCACAAATAAATATGTGAAAAGTGTGGTGTGCATTTGTATTTAGCCCCTAACTAAAATCTAGTGGAACCAATTGCCTTCAGAAGTCACCTAATTAGTAAATAGAATCCCCCTGTGTGTAATTTAATCTCAGTATAAATACAGCTGTTCTGTGAAGCCCTCAGAGAATTGTAAGAGAACCTTAGTGAACAAACAGCATCATGAAGGCCAAGGAACACACCAGACAGGTCAGGGATAAAGTTGTGGAGAAGTTTAAAGCAGGGTTAGGTTATAAAAAAATATCTCAAGCTTTGAACATCTCACAGAGAACTGTTCAATCCATCATCTGAAAATGGAAAGAGTATGGCACAACTGCAAACCTACCAAGACATGGCCGTCCACCTAAACTGACAGGCCGGGCAAGGAGAGCATTAATTAGAGAAGCAGCCAAGAGGCCCATGGTAACTCTGGAGGAGCTGCAGAGATCTACAGGTCAGGTGGGGGAATTTGTCCACAGGACAACTATTAGTCGTGCACTCCACAAATCTGCCCTTTATGGAAGAGTGCCAAGAGGAAAGCCATTGTTGAAAGAAAGCCATAAGAAGTCCCGTTTGTAGTTTGCGAGAAGCCATGTGGGGGACACAGGCATTGCACCTTAGGTACAACGCAGGACTCCTGCAGACTGTCAGTGTAAGCTTTTCTGCCTGTACCTTGTATGGGCAAACAGTTACACAATGACAGGAAGAAAAAATGAACTATCTAGAGCGCTCAACAGCGCCCTGGTAGTTCATTGAGAACTACAAGCTATCATTCACAAAGGCTGTCAGTACTTGTGGTTTATTTAGTCACAGAACTTTGTAAATGAATGACATGGCCTTGTGGACGGGCCGCACTCTTTTCAAATAGTGACAGCTGGTGTGGGGAGAAGATCCCTTGCCCGCTGTCACAGGGGAGGGGGGAGGGGGTGCCATGCAGGACTCCTTCAGACTGTCAGTGCAAGCTGTCTGCCTGTACCTTGTACCGGCAGGCAGTTACACAATGACAGGAAAAAAAAATGAACTATCTAGAGAGCTCAACAGAGCCCTGGAAGTTCACTGAGAATTACAAGCTGTCAGCCACAAAGGCTGTAAGTACTTGTAGTTCTCCCATTCACAGAACTCTGTGAATAAATGACATGGTCGGGGGAGCCACACATGCCAATTGTTTTTTTTTTCTTTAACTGTGACAGCAAGTGTGGGGAGAAGATCCCCGACTCGCTGTCACTAGAGGTGGGAGGTAGGGGAATGGCTCCAGTAGTGGGAACATGTTGTATGTTTTTACCCTAAAAACAGGTGGAACATGTTCCCAAAGGTAAACTTTTTCTTTAATTCCTATCATCCTCAGCATTCTTCATAGGAATCTGTAGACTTTTCTGGCTATAGTCCCCCCTAGACCAACAACATTCAGCATAACAGCAGAAAGTGAAAGCAAACTGACTGTAACGAGGGAAACGTCTCTTTCTCCATGCTCCTGTAGTTCGTCACCTGGCTTCACATGTAATTCCCTTAAACTACTATATTGAGATTATGGTAACAAACTTTCATTAGAAACTTAGCAATAATGGAAAATGAAAAATACGTTCAGGTGAGTTTAAACATTTATGTGAGAAGTGTGAAACTAATTAGCTTTTCTTTGCTTATTTTTCTACAGATAACACTATACTTGTGGCAACTCTTGTTGGCGTTGGGGTTGCGGTTGCACTAATAACCCTATTAATTGGTGGGAGATACCTTTTTCTTCAAAATGGAAAAAAAGGGTTTTATGACCTTATGAAACGAACACCAAAAAAGCCTAACACCTCAGAAGTTCCACTGCAGGAAAAATAATCGGTCTAGGCTTGCTAGTTACCCGTTTTAAGTTGTACTGTCAGCACAGACATTTTGAATGTATAGCTTGGCCGAATACCGAAGTCCGACGCAGATCCTTCTGCATACACAGTTATCATTTCTAAAAAAGGACCAGGCCTAGTCAAAAACCCATCCATGGAACACGACCATGTACGAACAATCTGGGTGTGAAGCTTGTGTGTATATATGAGGGGCTCCGGCGTCCTATTCATTTCATTTGAATATTGCCATCTGGATATTATTATACCTGGACAATAGATTTTAATCGATCTTATTTTTTATATTTTGTACAGTTCTCAATTTCCGTGTGTGTGTTTTTTTGTTATGGTGTTACACTTAATTATATCTCCAATACTTTACTCTCCTGAGGATTTAATGTTGTTAAATTTGCAATTCTACTATAGTTTGGGAATAATGCATTATTTTTATTAGAGCTAGATACTATAGAAAAACACTAAAATGCACAATATTGTGGGACAGATTGGTATAGATCTACAGCACATAGTAAATATGATCAATGTGAAAAGATGTGTATACTTTAGGATAAAGCCAGAGATAGCCATTAATGATAACGATGCTGTATACAAGACAGAACCACGGATACTTAGGACAGGTGGACAGTTGGCCAGAATGGATAGATAGAGCAAAGTACTTACTGTTGGGGACATTTATAAATTCTATTGCACATCTAAAAATAATAAAGGAATGAACTGGAAAGGAGACAGAGAGATTAAAAAAGGAAGGAAGAAAAAATCCTGGACGGCCCACACACCGTTGAAGGCATCTTTATTGATATCATGTGTAGCAGATGAAATCCAATACAGTCACTTCATGTTACAGAAAACAGGAAAAGCACTGACGCGTTTCACACCGTATGAAGGTGCTTAATCATAGCTTAAGAAAGGAGACAGAGAGATTAAGAAAGGAAGGAAGAAAACATCCTGGACGGCCGCACACCATTGAAGGCATCTTTATTGATATCTTGTGTAGCAGATGAAATCCAATACAGTCACTTCATGTTACAGAAAACAGGAAAAGCTCCAGACGCGTTTCACACCATATGGAGGTGCTTAATCATAGCTTAAGAAAGGAGACAGAGCAGGTAATGAGTGAATTGGTAAAAGTAGTGAATTAGGAGAGACGGGCTAGAATAAAAACACAAAGTATGGAATGGCTAGAAAGGGACAACATAAATGAAGACATACAGGAAAGGATGGCAATAACCCTTAACAAGGTAGAAACAATAAGACTGGATGGAGATGAGGACCAATGGGTTGCCATGGGCATAGTGACATACATTATCACTGAAAATTAGGATGGAAATGGAAATTTTAATAGAATGGAATGATAATGGACCCAATGAGCTATATAGAGGGCACATTAGATCAGAAACTCGGAGAAGCAAATTAGGATTGAATAGGAATAGAAGGGGGATGGTTTTGGAGTAGAATAGATTGGGCAAAATAAAATAGGAAAGGGAGAAACAGAAAAGGACAGAATTGGGAGTTTCAAAGAAGAATGAAAATGGGAATAGATGGTACAGAACTGGAAAGGGGACAGGCCACATACAGCAGGAATTGGGAGAGACAGAAAAGAAAAAGGGATGAGGGATTGATGGAATAGGAATGGGGTAGACAGAAAAAGGAAAAGGGATATACCGGTAATACAGATACAAAATATAATGTGGTAAGAAATGACATTTTGACAGTGATATCTACAAATAAACTACTACTATAAAACTATTTACAGTATTTGAGGCTTTAGAAATGCTTGAACCCTCCACCTACAATGTAATGCAGGACACTGATGGGCACTCCAATGGGGACCCTGATATAAGGGGGGAACTAATAGGGATTTTTTTCAAGCCCAGGAATATATGTAAAATATACAATGTAATCCTCATACTGAAAAGTTTGTAGACCCTTGCTATACACCAAAGACTAACATCCAGCAGCAAACAATGCCAGTACCAGGATTCTGGTATCAGAATCTTTCATTTTGTCTTAGGCTCGGTTCACATATTAGCCGCATGCGGCTCACAGCAGGTGTCCAGTGCATGCTGGTTCACCATTTCAGGTCTGATTTCAGTCCAAATTTTGGTCTGAATTTGGACTTAAAACGGACCAAAAGACGCACAGCATTTTTCTGCAAAACGCACTAGACCCGCTACAGAGATAGAGAGCCAGTCAAAATCTCCTGCTATTGCGAATTGGATGCAGGGATGCTGCATCCAATTTGCAATAGTGTGAACCCAGTCTTAATTGACTCCTCTTTGCAATATAATTGAAGTTCAAATTCTGTGCATTTTAGATGCATATCTCAGAACATTATTTGATTTTATATATCTAGTAAAAATGTTTGTTGCGCATAGATGTATATTTTTACATTAAATTGTAATGTTTATATGTTTAATACGCTAGATTATATTTCTTACTTTGCTAATTACGTATTATACCTTTCGGAGCTGTGCAAATCTCAGGAACCAGGTAACCAAAGTGGTTGAAAGAATGCAGCTACTTCCTACTGTTTATCTTTATATGTCTAGAGAAGCTCACATGCCAAGGCTTCTTAAAGCAGAACTTAAGACAAAGATGAAAAGGACACCCAGTCCAGTTATGTAGTCATTAAAAAAAAATATTTTAATTACTTTTCGTATAAGAATGAGCAGGTGTAACTGTAAATAATAGTGTTAGAGCTGGTTCACACACGGGCAATACGACTCTTTGGAGGCGACCTGGAAGTGACCTGAGCCTGCCCCACAGCGTGACATGGGGCGACTTACGAGGCATTCCAGTGGCCAATCAACCTTGAATCAGCTCTGTGGGAGGGAGGGGGGAGGGAGGGGTTTGCCCTAAAAACTATTTTCACTTCCTGAAAAGTCTCTGCAGTAAAGACAGTGATCCGACTTCTGAGGCAACCTCCATTAAAATCAATGGGTACAAGTCGCCTAGAAGTCGGATTGAAGTCGTACAGGAACCTTTTTTGAAGTCGGAGCGACTACAGTCGTGTACATTAAGACGGCTCCATTCACTTCAATTAGTTTTAAAAACAGCGCGACTTGGAGCGACTTCAAGTCGCCTCCAGAGTCGCCCCTGTGTGAACCGGCTCTAACCCTCTGTGCAGGGTGGCAGCGGTGTGTGGATCACATGACTGAAAAGAATTACAAAGTATTTTTAGAAGTATCCATGTAATTTGTGTACTTATCGCTTGCCTGTAGGTTCTGCTTTAAAAGTAAAGCCCCTTTCACACTGAGGCCCTTTTCAGGCGCTTTCACGCTAAAAAAAGCGCCTGAAAAGCTCACGAAAACCTATTTCCATTAAAATCAATAAATGCTTTCACACTGGGGCAGTGCACTGGCAGGACGGTGAAAGAATGCCCCTCTCCATTGAAATTAATGGAAAGCTCTTCAAAAGCGCCTGAAAAGCTCTTCAAAAGCGTTCAGTGTTTTACTGGCAGTCAAGAAGCGCCTCAGTGTGAAAGGGGCCTAAGTGTTTGCTTTTAGATGAAATGAACTGCCCCATCATTCTAGATGCTTTATTGTAAAACTACCTAATAGTCCTTTATTCATCTTGGGGAATCCCGATATCTACACTTGAGTTTTCTGCTACCTACTGTGAATGCCATTGGTTCCCACTCCCCCTTTTACATGTTCTATTTATTTTGTGTTGTATTTTATTTAAAAGGATGAGTAGAAGCATATAGGGTGGACAGGACAACTCATAAGTCCAAGGTTGGTGGGATCAGATCAAAAACTCCTTCAAGACTATACAGTGGAACCTCGGATTGCGAGTAATGCGGTTAACGAGCGTTTCGCAATACGAGCACTGTATTTAAAAAAAAAGCTGACTTGGTTTGCGAGTGTTGTCTCGCAAAATAAGCAGGATTCAAACCAAAGTGGTGTGCAATACCGCGTTTGGCCTGAGGTGGGGGGGGGGGGGCGCTGGAGCCAAGCAGAGCCAAACAGTGCCGATTGGAGCCGTTTGGAAATGCTCGGAAAATCGTGGAAATACTCCGTTCCCGAGCCTTTCCGAGTTCAGCCGACGTGTCCTCGGCCCTTTCCGAGTGTTTACGAGGCTCTCCGGCACCCTCTGGCCGCATGTGGTATTGCATGCCATTGAAGTCAATACGAAACAAATTATTTTCGTTTCCATTGACTTCAGTGAGGAAACTCGCTTTGATATGCAAGTACTTTTTAGGTGGGGTGACACTTTACGTGCTTCAAGACCAGCTAAAGACTATCGAACCCTATATCTGTAGTACATTTTCACACCAGAATGTAGACATGTGTGGGCTGTTTTGCATTGCACTTTAATCTGCAGGATTGTGTACTGGTAAAGTGTGTATGTTCACGTCTACTGTATATTAAGATTGCTTCAGTTAAATTCTTCTCCAAAAACTGTCTCTGGTTTTGAAGGGACTAAAATGCCCCAGTCATGAAGGGGCTGTACCAGTGGCGGCTGGTGCTCAAAATTTTTGGGGGGGCGCAAACAAACTGAAAAAAATAAAATCAATTGCCGCCACTGTGTCCATTAAACGCAGCCACTGTGTCCAAACGCCACCAGTTTGCCCCCTCAAATGCAGCCAGATTGTCCCCAAATACAGCCAGTTTGTCCCCAGCCCGGCACTTACCCTCCTCGGGTCAGCGATGTCCTCCTCCACGCTCCCTCCGCTCCCTCATGTCTTCTCCCGCCCCGATGTCGCTTCAGCCAATCAGGTTATGGGTAACCAGACCCGGTGAACCTGATTGGCTGAGACGCATGTCAGTGTTAACCAGGGAACGCACAGCCGGTGCGTCCCATGGTTAACTATTTGGAAGCCGATTAGAGCCCACAGGCTGTAATCGGGAAGCCTATTAGAGCCGCTGGCTCTGATAGACACTTCCAAAAACCAACCAACTGCTGTTATTAAGATGGCCGGCGCTCGCCAAGGGGCCGGCCATCTGAATAGTGGGCAGCAGCGGCGCCGGCGACAATACATACATTCATGCAATGCATGAATGTATGTATTGTTGACTTGAGTGACAGTGCAGGGTCGAGAGGGGGCGGCGCTCCTGCGCCCACTATGGACGCACCGCCACTGGGCTGTACCCTAATGCCTTTGGCCACCATTTTTATAAAAGTGAATGTTGCCAAGCATTCAAGTGTTGACTTGAACTGGTAAAAGAAGAATGAAAGCAGTAGTGTGATTGCCACCAGGTAACTTGATCCCCATAGTTGTGTCTTGTTCCTCATAGTTGTTATTGTCTCTCAGTGGTCTTCGCTTTTTGAAGGAGTTTTTGGTCCACCAACCTTGGACTTTAGAGTTTATGTCACAATAAAAGGGCTTAAAGGGACTTTTTGTCCTCGCCAAGAAAGTGGGTGAGCACCGTTGATCTTGTTGTTCAACAGTTATGCCAGCTTTCTGGTTAATGGGAGTGTTCAATAGCATTCAGGTTCAAGAGATAAACATAAAGCTCTTGAGCCTTGGCTCAATGAGCTTTATGCCACGTTCACACGGTCGGAATTTCTGATGGACAAAATCTGACGGAATTCTTTTATCGGATAATCTGACCCCGTGTATGCCCCATCGGATTTTTTCCGACGGACTTAGAAAGAGAACAAACGGAAAAAATGTAATCGGAAATTCCGTTCGTCTGTATGGAATTCCGACGGAGAAAAAAACACGCATGCTCGGAAACAATTCGAAGCATGCTCGGAAGCATTGAACTTAATTTTTCTAGGCTCGTCGTAGTGTTGTACGTCACTGCGCATTTGACGGTCGGAATTTGGTGTGTCCGTGTGTATGCAAGACAGCTTGAGCGGAGTTCCGTCGGAAAAACACGGCAAAGTTTTTTCTGATGGAAAAAACGGTCGTGTGTACGCGGCATTACAGACCAATATGGTTAGCCATATGTGTAAAGGTTTATCTTGCTCAGGCCACGAGCTGGACAAAAAAAAATTAACAGGTTTTTCAATTCAAACTAAACAGCATCGATGAAGGCAGCATCTGCCCTGCTAGCTATTGAATTATGATAGCCAACATGCATGGCTGTCAAAATGCCTGAACAGATACTGCACCTGATTGGATGCAGGTGATGCTCCGCCAGCAATTTTGGCCTCCCAGCTCCTTAAAAAAAAAAAAAAGACTTTTGTGGAGCTAGGTGGTGCCAAAATGGCTCAAAGTTTGGCAATTTGTACATTACACAGAACCCCATTATCAAATTGTCTTGGGTAGCAATAGAATGTTTTGGGAGATGTATGCCTTTTCAATAACGGTTTTAATGTCTTTTACATGCAAAAAAAAAAAAAAATTACATATATGATCCAGTCTGTCAGTAATATTGGCAGAGCAGTTATTTTTCCTCCTGTAACATAGTTTTGTTACCTGTTGATCCTGCCAGTAGATATGTATGTTATTTCACTTCCTTGAACAGGCTGACACTGCTGTTTGTTTAGCTAAGAAATCACACAGCAGTGTTGTCACCCTGCAGACAGGATTGTTTTAGATGCATTTAGCTAAAAATTTACTCTAAAAGAGAAGTATTGGTATTTTGTTTAAATTTTTTTAGAATAATACTTACCTAGGTGGATACAGCATCTGTCCGATGCTGCATCTCTCCCCAGCCAGCTCTAAGGCTAAGAATCAAGTGATCAAACGCTGATCCCTCGGTTCTCATTGGTCCTTGAGCAGAGAGCTGGTGACTGACAGGTGCTGGTCCAGGCTCCTGGGCGGATCCCCACCATATGGGTGCGATCTTTCCCCAACCTGGACCGGCTCTGTGACGCCAGTCGACAGCAGGCTTCAGCCCGCTGTCTGCTGAAAACAAGTCACAGGAGTGCAGAACGAGCTGCATGCCTATGATCCACAGGAGAAGTACAGCCAAACAAGCTTTGTCAGGATCAGTCAGTAATACAACTGTGTTTAATAGGGAAACTAATATATTGGGGTACTCTTGGTCAAATCAAAAAGCACCACATCCCATTGTAATTTAATATGAGAAAAAGGGGGGGACAGCGGGTATACTCAGTACCCAGGGATTTTTTGAAAACACGGTGCTTGATAGAGATAAACACAATTGTCAAAATCAATAAAAGATTAAATTTTATTACATGAAGCATAAAAACAATACACAAAATTATTAACCATCCTTCAAGATATGTAGGTCAGTTTTCAAAAAGATGCAATTCACTGCTTGATTTCCACTCAACTAGTTTCGCTCCCAGCGGAGCTTCTTCAGGAGTGTAATAGAGTAATAGCAGGTTTAAACTGTGAATACAGGATGTACAACAATTAGCAACATAGAATGGTTAAAAGTATGTAAGAATTTAATGTTGAACATTTCAGAAAAATTGATAAATTGACGTGCCCAAAGCACGCTAATGGTTAAGTAGTTCATAAGGGTAGATCATTAACACAATAGATCCGTTCACACTGAAATGGTGATGGCCCATGCTGAGCATCATACAAACACATATGTATACACTCACCGACTTACATGTGTAGCTACAAACTGGAAGAACAAATGGCATTTCCACTGGTATTAGTTGACCGGTTTACCCAATCCACTGAAACAACCCATAGGGTTAGCAACCACAAGGGTAAAGAAAATCTATTGAAGACTGGAAATAGAAAGCATACAAAAGGTATATAGTGAATAGATGTTAAATCTAGCAAATTCAACATAATTCATCCTGAAATGGATGGAAAGACAACCTCTTACCTTGAGAGGTTGTTAGTATGGGTCACTAGATCCAAAGTCAGCAGTATGCCAATAGGGAGTTGTAAAAATCCTTATAGAGCACAAAGTGTCTATTTGTGCTAAGAAAGACAAACCCTCGGGCTGAATGATTGGAAACACATAGTGAAAAAATAACTTCACTGGTTACATTGCACTCAAGATGGTTGGGTGGGATGGATGAGCTGGTCACCAGCTGTAAATAAAAAAATATAGCAGACAAAGTGATGAGCAACCTCGGCCAGGTTGGCTGCTGTTATGGACAATCGCTTGTCCGCTGTGTTGATAACTTTCTCCTCGCAGTGGCCGAGGTTGCTCATCACTTTGTCTGCTATATTTTTTTATTTACAGCTGGTGACCAGCTCATCCATCCCACCCAACCATCTTGAGTGCAATGTAACCAGTGAAGTTATTTTTTCACTATGTGTTTCCAATCATTCAGCCCGAGGGTTTGTCTTTCTTAGCACAAATAGACACTTTGTGCTCTATAACGATTTTTACAACTCCCTATTGGCATACTGCTGACTTTGGATCTAGTGACCCATACTAACAACCTCTCAAGGTAAGAGGTTGTCTTTCCATCCATTTCAGGATGAATTATGTTGAATTTGCTAGATTTAACATCTATTCACTATATACCTTTTGTATGCTTTCTATTTCCAGTCTTCAATAGATTTTCTTTACCCTTGTGGTTGCTAACCCTATGGGTTGTTTCAGTGGATTGGGTAAACCGGTCAACTAATACCAGTGGAAATGCCATTTGTTCTTCCAGTTTGTAGCTACACATGTAAGTCGGTGAGTGTATACATATGTGTTTGTATGATGCTCAGCATGGGCCATCACCATTTCAGTGTGAACGGATCTATTGTGTTAATGATCTACCCTTATGAACTACTTAACCATTAGCGTGCTTTGGGCACGTCAATTTATCAATTTTTCTGAAATGTTCAACATTAAAGTCTTACATACTTTTAACCATTCTATGTTGCTAATTGTTGTACATCCTGTATTCACAGTTTAAACCTGCTATTACTCTATTACACTCCTGAAGAAGCTCCGCTGGGAGCGAAACTAGTTGAGTGGAAATCAAGCAGTGAATTGCATCTTTTTGAAAACTGACCTACATATCTTGAAGGATGGTTAATAATTTTGTGTATTGTTTTTATGCTTCATGTAATAAAATTTAATCTTTTATTGATTTTGACAATTGTGTTTATCTCTATCAAGCACCGTGTTTTCAAAAAATCCCTGGGTACTGAGTATACCCGCTGTCCCCCCCTTTTTCTCATGTGTTTAATAGGGGATTTTAATTTGTTTTAAAAAATTTTTTTTAAAAACACTGCATTAATACTAGTGATAGACTGCATCATACTTTTTTTTTTTTTTTTTTGACCATAGTTCCACTTTAATATCTTTGTAATACAAGTCTGTAAATTTTGTTTTAATGTGTTTTATTTAAAGGCTTTTGCAATAAAATTATTTTTTATCTAAGAAAAAAGTGTCTTTCGTGATAATGAATGTACAATGGCCTAAAAAGTCTTGAAGTGATTGTAAAAGTTTTTAACAAAAAAACAAACGTGTAATGTTCTGTCTCAACTACAAGGCGATAAAGTTCATCTCCAGGTTGATGTAGGCCTTACACAAGCTGGTTTGCTATTCATCCCTTGCATCGATACAGGCAGCTTAACGCAATGAATAAACTCACAGTTAGGACAAAAGACGATGAATCCTTTCGAATGTTCCGTTTAATGATGGATATTCATAGGTAGAAAAACGTTGCAGTTGTAAGCCACATGTAAGATGTTTAGCATGGAAGATATACAGGAGTAATGACCAGAATCAGGAAGTGGAGGAGAAATATAAAGAACTATGGTGAGAGAGAGAGTTCAGCTAGAAAGAAGGGGACAGATCTTAAAGACACAGAGCAAGAATAATCACATAGTGTAACACAATACTCCCCGTCTGAAATCTTTAGATTTCATAACCTTAAACTAATATATATATTTTCAATAAGTCCAATACTGGTAAATGTCCTGGAACCTGTAATGAAAAACATGCAACAAGCAAATAACAAACGTAAGTTCAACAGGATGAAGAACATAAAGTCACAATATGATGTCTTCAAAGAATTCCAAAGTTCTGAGTAGAACCTGTAGATGGCAGCAATTTACTCCCCGCCGTGCCAACAGCATGGCTAGTCCTTGCACAAATCACTCACCTGGCAAAAGGAGTACTAACTCTGTAATTGGTCGACTAAAGGTTTGTGTCGATCCTCCGTTGGTTACCTTGACTTCTACCTTCCGGACTTTGTTATCGTCGCTGGGCATAACTTTAGTAATAAGACCCATAGGCCACTCATTCCGACAAACTTCCTTGTCTTTTAGAAGGATGAGGTCTCCAACCTTAAGATTCGGCTTAGATGCTTGCGATTTGTTACAACCTTGAAGGTCGTGAATATACTTTTTCTTCCAGCGATGCCAGAACACATTGGCTAGATGCTGCACCTGCTTCCATTGATGCTCGTAATGGTGTAACCGCAGCTTCGGTTTTGTACTTACAGAAGTGTGGAGTGAGGTGTTCACAGTTCTTATTTTCTTATCATCTTCAGGGTTTACTAGACCATAGGTGGTGTCAATAGGGAGTAAGTAAGAGTCCTCACACAGAAACCTTTAAGGTGACAGCCATAAGCTGTCCTGAAGAGCGGCAGGTGACACGGCTCTGGTCCCACAGTCAGCTGGGTTGAGTTCAGTGGGAACGTGATGCCATTGACTTGGTAGAGAGAATCTCTTGATACGTTCAACCCTGTTGCCGACATACACATAAAATTGTTTTGTTTGGTTGTTTATGTAACCAAGTACTACCTTACTGTCTGTATAGAAGGTGAAAGAATCAATTCTAGTGTCCATTTCACTTCGTATGACCTCGGCAATTTCTACTGCTAGCACGGCTGCACAAAGTTCAAGTCTTGGTATGGTATGTGCAGGCTTGGGAGTGAGTTTTGCCTTGCCTAGGACAAAACTACAGTGTGATTCTCCATTCAGTTCAGAGGTCTTCAAATAGGCTACTGCAGCAATAGCTTCAACTGATGCATCAGAGAAAATATGAATCTCTCTCCGGTTAGCAGTTGAAGTGGAACCTGGAACATAGCAACGGGGAATCTGAAGTTTTTCTAGTGACTTCAAAGAATATCTCCACCTTTCCCACTTGTGTTGATTCTCACTAGGCAAGGGAGTATCCCAGTCTATGTTCTCAGTAGACAACTGTCTTAGTAAAATCTTACCTTGAATGGTAACTGGAGCGAGGAAACCCTGTGGGTCATAGATGCTTTTCACCACGGACAGGACTCCTCTCTTAGTGAAGGGTTTGTCACAAGTTGACACTTGGAAGGTGAATTTGTCTTGTTTGATGTTCCACAACAAACCCAGACTTCGCTGTACAGGAGGCACATCTGTACCTAAGTCAAGGTTTTTTAGATTAGTGGCATAGTCCTCAGAGTGAAAGGCATTCATAAGTTCCTGGCTGTTGGATATAATCTTGTGTAGTCTAAGGTTTGCTACAGACAGCATCTCCTTTGTTCTGGTGAGAAGATTAATTGCTTCTTTAGCAGTTGGAAAGGACTTGAGTGCGTCGTCAACGTAGAAGTTTCTTTCAACAAATTGACGGGCATCCGATCCATATTCAACTTCTCCATTCTGAGCTGTTCTCCTTAGCCCATATGTTGCCACTGCTGGGGAAGGACTGTTACCGAAGACATGTACCTTCATGCGATAATCTATAACTTCCTTGTTGAGGTCATTGTCCTTGTGCCATAGAAACCTGAGGTAGTTTCTGTTGTCTTCTCTGACGATGAAGCAGTGAAACATCTGTTGAATGTCGGCCATTACTGCTACAGGCTCGTCTGAAACGAATCAAGACTCCTATTAGACTGTTGCTCAAGTTGGGTCCCGTAAGGAGCATGTTGTTAAGAGAAACACCTTCGTGCTGAGCACTGGAATCAAAGACAACTCTGATTTGGTCTGGTTTGCGTGGGTGATACACACCAAAGGATGGAAGGTACCAGCATTCTTCTCCCTCCTTTAATGGGGGAGCAGGCTCTGCATGATCTCTGTCAAATACATTTTGCATAAAGTCCACAAAGTGCTTTTGCATCTCTGGTTTCCTGCTTAAGTTTCGCTTTGAGGAGGAGAATCTCCTGATGGCCTGCTGTAAGTTGTTGGGCAATCTCTCCCTTGGGAGACGAAAGGGTAGGGGTGCTACCCAGTTATTGGAGTCATCTTGAAAGAACTCATTGTCCATTACCTTGATGAATTCTTTGTCTTCCATTGAAGGAGCCAGTATGTCATCTTCACTGGTTGCATTAAACACTGTAGACCCAAAGTCCCCATCATGGCAGGAGAAAGGGCTTGTGTCACCTGAGATATCATGTTGCCATTCGTGGCTGGCTATCTTCTCTTTCACCCAGTAGTGATGTGGGCATGGCTCAAAGTAACTGTTTCGGCCATTTGGCAGAACATTTGTCTTGAATGACAAAATGTTGGTAGGTCTTTTCATTTTGCCTATAAAGACATTGCCTATGATGACCCACCCTAGATCCGTGCGCTGGGCAAATGGGGCATCTGGGGGTCCACTGACTTGTCTGTGTACCTTGTGAACTCTTAGAATGTCTCTTCCTAACAGAAGAAGGATCTGTGCATCTTTGTCAAGCGGCGGTATCTCATTTGCTATTACCTTGAGGTGAGGGTGATGGAAAGCAGCAGCTGGAGTAGGGATTTCTTCCCTGTTAGCAGGTATCTGATTGCACTCAACAAGTGTAGGTAAGGGTAATTGCAAGTTACCTTTGAGAGAAGATACCATGAGTCCATGAGCCCTTCTTCCAGAAACCTCTATAGTTCCACTACAGGTACCAAAGGTATAAGGATGAGCTTCGCCTTTTATTTCAAATAGACTGAACAATTCAGATTTTGCAAGTGATCGATTGCTCTGATTGTCTAAGATAGCATATGCCTTTAGAGACTTTTCTGGTTGATCCATGTGGTATATGTTCACCAAGCATATCTTAGCACAGGACTTACCACAGCGGTCTTCTCCACAAACTTCAGTGCAGGATGAAGAAATGATGGTAGAATTAGGCACTTGGTCTGTATTCTCCCCGCCATGCGTTAACCTGGGAGGAGCGTTGGCAGGTTGTGCAGAGCTGGGCTCAAGAGGATGGAGGGCTTGCACATGTTCTTCAGAGCCACACTCTATGCACTTGATGGACACATTACAGTCCCTTGCAAAATGTTCTGTAGAAGCACAGCACCTGAAACATACCCTAAATGTCTTTAAAAGCTCCTTGTGCTCTTCCAGAGGCTTTTTCCTAAAGCCGATACATTTATTGAGGGGGTGTGGCTTCTTGTGTATGGGACACTCTCTGTTAGGGTTTTCAATCTTCCTACTCTGTTTGTTCGTGGCCAGAACTGTGGTAGGAGCGGGAAGGATGTCAGTCTTTTTCACAGACACTGGGCCTCTATGGTTTCTATAGTTGCCCTGAAGACTGATACTCTTAGGAAAGGGTGAGAAGAGACTGTACTCACCGTAGGAAAAACTTGGATCGTTCTTGGTCTCTGCAATTTTCCTGATGAATTCACAGAAGAAAGAGAATGGAGGGAAGGAAACCTTGTTCTCTCTTTTGTATGATGACCCTAGTGCAGTCCATTTCTCTTGCAAACCATACGGGAGCTTGGAGACAATTGGGTTTACCCCTCTTGGAGTGTCAAGGTAACTGAGTCCAGGTCATTTTGGGTCTGTCTTGGCTAGCTGAAGTTCAAGGAGAAGGTCACTCAGTCTCTGGAACTCCTTGTTGTCCTTACCGGATATCTTTGGGAAAGTTTCCAGACGTATGAACAAAGCATTTTCTATAGCTTCTGGACTGCCATAACTTTGCTCTAGTCGCTCCCATGCAGCTGTGAGGCCTGTAGTAGGATTGTCCATGAAAACCGATCTTAATGGCTTAACACGTGCAGCAGATAGAGGACCAAGCCATTTGATCAGCAGATTCAATTCTTGATCAGCTGTAATGCCAAGATTGCTGATTGTAGTTCTGAAGGCACATTTCCAACTTCTGTAGTTCTCAGGTTGGTCATCAAAACTTGTAAGACCAGTCTTTATGAGCTCTCTGCGAAGCATGTACCTCACAAACTGTTCTGTCTCAGTTGTCTCCGCCTTTATGTGAGATGCTGTTGGCTGAATTGTGCTGATTGCGTTATCTTTGACATTGTTGTTAAAGGGCACAGGGAAATATGGTGCAGCAGATGCATCCAGGTGAATTGCTTGCTTGAAGTCAGTTGTTCCAATGGTACGTTGATTCAAGGCTGTACCGATGACTGGAGATTGATGACTTGCTTGAAGCTTGCGCTGATGCTCTGTGACGTATGAAGGTAGGCAGGTAGGAAATGCAGTGGAGTGATTTTGTGTGCAGGAATTTGCTGGAACCTCTTTAACTTGAAGCTGTAAAGGAGTCTCTGTTTTTGGGAGCATTGTAGACGATGGAGTGTGCACTGCAGTGGCTTAGGACATAGTCTTTAGTGCGTTTGAGGGGGTCTTCCATATCTGCTATGTTTAGGTTAATGCTGTCTCTCACTTGCACCTTCGTCTGCACTGATAGCTTGCTGTAGGACCCTTAGCTTTGCCATAGCTGCGTCATGTTTACACTGTTCATTTAAGGTTTCCATTGTTGCTCTTTGACGTGCTGACTGAGCTTCCAACTCTGCTCTTTGACGTGCTGACTGTGCTTCCAACTCTGCCCTTTTCTCTGCATATGCCACCTGCACCTTGCTGGCTTCCACTGCAGCGCGGGCATTAATAAGTCGCTCACTGAGTGTTGAGTATCTTGAACTATGGGATCTTGACGAGTTTTTAGAACGTCTGGTGGAAACAGATCTGTGAGATGCAGTGTCCTGTAACAGCTTTATCTTTGCTTCTGCCTTTAATCTGGTTTGCTGGATAAAACTGTCTCTTTCAATATTGAGAGCATTGACGCGCTTTAATTGCGTCATCGCATTTTCTGACTTCATGTTTTGTAAGACATTAGTGAATTTGATGCTGGTAAGCTGATAAAGCTCATATGAGGCAGAATGTTGTTTAATGGCGCCCTCTAGTGTCAGTAGTTCACGTTCAACAGACACTGTATTAGCTTCAGCAAGGATTTTCTCCCAGACCAATTCCAAGCTATTTGACAATTCAGTCCTTGAAGCTTCATAATTCTCCATTACTTTCCAAGTGGGTTTAACTGAGCGTTTGGGTAACTCAGTTTCTTCAGGAGATGTGAGTTCACATATAGAAACTTGGTCACTCATGATAGCAGACTGACTGTGAAAGCAGGCAGGCTCTGGGTGCTGAAATATGACACCATGCAGACAAACTCAAGCTATAAGGCTGCCATGTGCTGCTCCCTTCTTCTTTCTTGCTATGAGGGCAGTAAATCTTGTCTGTATCAGTACTGACATGCAGAAATCTTGTAATTAGGCTGTGAAACTCAGTTTTTCTACTGTTCTGTCTCAACTACAAAGCGATAAAGTTCATCTCCAGGTTGATGTAGGCCTTACACAAGCTGGTTTGCTATTCATCCCTTGCATCGATACAGGCAGCTTAACTCAATGAATAAACTCACAGTTAGGACGACAGACGATGAATCCTTTTGAATGGTGAGAGAGAGTTCAGCTAGAAAGAAGGGGACAGATCTTAAAGACACAGAGCAAGAATAATCACATAGTGTAACACAACATGTAATACTTACCCGTCCTGTGTAATGGTTTTGCCCAGAGCAGCCCTGATCCTCCTCTTCTGGGTCCCCTGCCAGCACTCCTGGCTCCTCCTGCCCCCATTGCAATGGGGGCCCTCGCATGGGCTCGATCCCAAGCTGCACTGTATGCGTCTACTGACACACACAGTGCGGGTCAGCCTCATCCCCCTGCTCCCTCATCACTGGATTTAGTTGACAGTAGCAGTGCGCTCACTGAGTCCAGTGAAGAGGCAGAGAGCAGAGCTGCTGCTCTCAGGCACAGTGCTGGCCCGAGATGGGGGCTAAGGTAAGTATTTAGCAGGGGGCTGCACATAAATGTTTTTTTTTAACTTATGTAGCGAGTATTTGAATTTAAGGGAAGCATCTGGGTGGTAGTGTAACCCAGATGCACTGATTGCTAGGGAATCTGAGACCCTTTTATGGTTCTTGGAGGACTCTGGTGATGTGAGGTTCCCTGCGGCCTATAGGTGGCGTTGTTGCCCTGGGCCGGAGTTGAACTCACACCGCAAGACTGTGCCTTTTTGTCCTCCCCTGGAGCTGGTACAGCGGGGCGGGGAACCCACTGTGGCACGAAGGGAGAGGGGATAAAAGGGGCGGACGCCTTTACCACGGGGTTCAGAGTTGAAGTCGGAGGACGTGGCTGCACTCAGGCACCTTCAGCTTGGGTGCTGGCGTTCCGGTGTTCCGGGCCCAGGTGCCCTTGACCTGGCCAGAGCGGAGATGGAGTCCATCTCAGGCACCTTTAGCCTGGGGTGAGGTACTATGGCGGATGCCTGGGGCTCAGTACCTTGGACTGAGTTCCGCGAGGGTGGAGGAATCCGAGGGGGCCCTAACTCCTTGGGTGCCCATGTCTGAGTTTGTGAGCTCTGGTGAGCAGAACTTCTCTGGAGAGTCCGGCGCAACATCGCTGGTAACAGAGAGGCTTCCGGTATCTCCCGTGGACGGATATCCTTCCCCTGACAGGGGCCGTGCTAGCGAAGGTAATTCACGTTCTACTTCACATAGTCAGTGGCAGTGACTATTCGCCACTGGTGATACCACAGTGGTTGGCAAAAGAAGGGAAAGGATTGTGCCTCGATCTATTCCCATTACTACTAAGTTGTTGCAAAAGAATCCAACTTAACCGTGCTGTGTGTTTATTCGCTGAGAAGAATAAAACTGTGTTGGACCTATTCACTGTGTGGAACTCTGGTTACTAGGAGCAAAGGAGTCAAGGACGAAGTACAGGACTTGACTCTAGGACACCTAGACAAAGCCCGATCTTTCTGGCCTTCACCTCTTCACTATGGAGGACATGGGCCGTGGTGTATCTCATCCCTCTCCCCAGCACTAACACCCCTAGACGAAGAAAGAAAAGCCGAGACTGAGAAGGGGAGGGGAAGAGAGGGGTGAGGCCGCTACACTTAATACAGAAGGTGCATGAAGGTAAAACACCTTTAGCCTTTAGTCACTTTAAAGTAAAATGTTCTCTTTGCTCACAACAACCAAAGTGCGAGTGCGTCCGCGGGTCCCGGGAACTCGATGTTCCCGGGCGGCCCGCGATTGCGGTCGGCAAGAGTAGAACAGGGGAATGCCTTTGTAAACAAGGCATTCCCCTCTTCTGCCTAGTGACACTGTCACTGATGACCGTTCCCCATGATCGGGAACGGTCATCAGTGACGTGTCACGTGTAGCCACGCCCCCTAACAGGAAGAATCACTCCCTAGGAAATACTTAACCCCTGCAGCGCCACCTAGTGGTTAACCCCTTCACTGCCAGTGTCATTTTTACAGTAATCAGTGCATTTTTATACTACTGATCGCTGTAAAAATGACAATGGTCCCAAAATGGTGTCAAAAGTGTCCGATGCGTCCGCCATAATGTCGCAGTCACGATAAAAATCGCTGATTGATAAAAAAAATGCCATAAAACAGTCCCCTATTTTGTAGAAGCTATAACTCTTGCGCAAACCAATCAATATACGCTTATTGCGATTTTTTTTTAACCAAAAATATGTAGAAGAATACGTATCGGACTAAAATGTGGAAAAAAAATGTTTTTTTATATTTTTTTGGGGGATATTTATTATAGCAAAAAGTAAAAAATATTGCATTTTTTTTCAAAATAATCGCTCTTTTTTTGTTAATAGCGCAAAAAATAAAAACTGCAGAGGTGATCAAATACCACCAAAAGAAAGCTCCATTTGTGGGAAAAAAAGGACGTCAATTTTGTTTGGGAGCCACGTCGCACGACCGCGCAATTGTCAGTTAAAGCGACGCAGTGCCGAATCGCAAAAAGTGGCCTGGTCTTTGACTACCAAAATGGTCCGGGGCTGAAGCGGTTAAAAGAGAAGTGTGTTTTTTTTTTTTCATATTTATACTTGCCTAGATAGATACAGCATCAGTCTAATGCTGTAATCTGTCCCCCAGGGCCTCTACACTGAAAACCGAGCGATCAAACACAGCCGATTGCTCGGTTTTCAGAGCTCCATGAGAAGAGAGCTGTAGACTGTCAGTCACGGCTCTCTTCTCTGCTCCTCCTCGCTCATTGGAGCGCTGAGCTGTGGAGGGGTCGGGAACGGCTCGCTGAGAGGCTGAGATGGCCATCAGTTCAGGCACCTGGCGGATCCAGACTCCCACTGTCGTGATGACGTGGTGCCTGGACTGATCTGTGTGACATCAGCAGAGAGCGGACTTCAGACTTTACATTTTATACAGCTTTTGTTACGCTCATGTGCCTTTTAAAGTCCTATTTTTAGGGGGAAACATTGTTTTCATATACTCTAGGGATGTTGGCCTACAGAAGCAGATAAAATTCAACCTCCAATTTTTGCCGTAGAGGAAAAAATGAAATATACAATATTTTTGGCACATTTGTAAGACGAGGCTGCAGAAACATCAGCTCTATTAATGGGAAATATGGAGTAACCATACATGCATTAAATGCTGTATCAATGTGATCACACCATGGGGTGTAAATGGTGGACTGCATGTAGTATAAAAGCCCATTCGCACTATTACGCTGCAGTAACGCACACAGTATTGAGAGATACAGCAATGCATTTGACATCTGTATCTTTCTTCGGAAAGCTGAGCTCCCAAGACTACTTGTTGGTCAGTGAGTCAGGGACTGGCCATATTTAGACCCATTTATGGGCAGGAAGACTGTACAGGAGTCGATTTACCAATCAACTTCTGTCCAACTGCTCGGTTGGATTTATCACTGTAAAGCCTGGTACAAACGATTGGATTTTCCGTGGACAAAGCGTAGGACTTTTGTCAGAAGGGCGTTGGCCATGAACTTGTCTTGCATACAAACAGCAAAGAATTGTCAGCCAACAAACACAAAAAAAACGTGTTTTTTTCAGCTCTTTAGTGCCAGTCTTTGGACAACTTCTGCTAATGTTGTGTTATTGTGAGCATTGTTTCTGAGCTTGCGTGTTTGTACTTTGGAGTTTTGTCCGAAGGACTTGTTTACACCAGGGGCGGATCCAGAGTTTAGTCTTGGGAGGGGCATTACCAGAAAATATATTTTTTTGGGGGGCAATTTATCAGGGAAATGACTGGTGTTAGCGCTTCAATGATCACGGCACCATGGTTGTTATGGTGTCAGGATGATTGAAGCGCATTATTTATATTATTACATTGTAATAAAAGAAAGTTGAATGGTTCAACTCACCATAATGCAGAATCAGTGGGTGCCCCGAGTGAGTCACTTGCCACGTCACCTGCCACCAGATGCAGCTTGTCACTTGCCACGTCACTTGCCACACTTTGCGGATTGTCACTTGCCACATCACCTGCCACATGTTGCGGATTGTCACTTGCCACAAGTTGCGGATTGTCACCTGCCACAAGTTGCGGATTGTTACCTGCCACAAGCTGCGGAATGTTACTTGCCTGCCACCAGATGCAGATTGTCACTTGCCACCTCACCTGCCACACCTTGCAGATTGTCACTTGCTAAGGTGGTGTTTTGCTTGTCAGAGTCAGGCAGCAGAGAGATGATGTAATCTCTCTGCTGCCTGCACAGTGAGGGCGGAAGGGATGCAGGGCAGGCGTGGGGCGGTGAGAGATGATGTCATCTCTCTGCTCCCCTCGGTCGCCGACTTGTTAATTGGCCAGCTGCCCGCTCACCCACAGAGCCGGCCAGCTGACCGCCCACTCTCTGACTCTCAGGCGCCCCCCGCCCACACACCGAGGCACCCGGCAGCCCATGCTGTCATCTGCCCGTGGAGCCGCCCGCTCTGTCACTCGCACGTGGAGCCGCCCGCTGTGCCCGCTGAAATGTGAGTAGTGTATGGCCAACTTTACCCACCCTATCCTGGTGAGGTTCCAGATCTTACTATCTAGCATAGTAGAAGCCAGGGCCGGCCCTACCAATAGGCAAACTAGGCAGACGCCTAGGTCGCAGCCACAGCATATCCTAACCAGACAGTTAAATGTACAGAAACCGATCCCCTGCAGCTGCTGAATGTCAGGTTCTTCTCCTCTCCCTCCCGCAGGCATTCAGTGGCTGCAGGAGGAGAATGGAGGGAATCGGTTTCTCTATATGCCGCACCTCCTATCCAGGTCCTGCTGCCCTGCTGTGTCCTCTCTCCCTGTCCCCGCCTTGTTCTCTCCTGACCCCGCCTTGTTCTCTCCCGACCCCGCTTTGTTCTCTCCCAACCCCGCTTTGTTCTCTCCCGGCCCCGCTTTGTTCTCTCCCGGCCCCGCTTTGTTCTCTCCCGGCCCCGCTTTGTTCTCTCCCGGCCCCGCTTTGTTCTCTCCCGACCCCGCTTTGTTCTCTCCCGACCCCGCTTTGTTCTCTCCCGACCCCGCTTTGTTCTCTCCCGACCCCGCTTTGTTCTCTCCCGACCCCGCTTTGTTCTCTCCCGACCCCGCTTTGTTCTCTCCCGACCCCGCTTTGTTCTCTCCCGACCCCGCTTTGTTCTCTCCCGACCCCGCTTTGTTCTCTCCCGACCCCGCTTTGTTCTCTCCCGACTCCGCTTTGTTCTCTCCCGACTCCGCTTTGTTCTCTCCTGACCCCGCTTTGTTCTCTCCTGACCCCGCTTTGTTCTCTCCTGACCCCGCCTTGTTCTCTCCCGACCCCGCCTTGTTCTCTCCCGACCCCGCTTTGTTCTCTCCCAACCCCGCTTTGTTCTCTCCCGGCCCCGCTTTGTTCTCTCCCGGCCCCGCTTTGTTCTCTCCCGGCCCCGCTTTGTTCTCTCCCGACCCCGCTTTGTTCTCTCCCGACCCCGCTTTGTTCTCTCCCGACCCCGCTTTGTTCTCTCCCGACCCCGCTTTGTTCTCTCCCGACCCCGCTTTGTTCTCTCCCGACCCCGCTTTGTTCTCTCCCGACCCCGCTTTGTTCTCTCCCGACCCCGCTTTGTTCTCTCCCGACCCCGCTTTGTTCTCTCCCGACTCCGCTTTGTTCTCTCCCGACTCCGCTTTGTTCTCTCCCGACTCCGCTTTGTTCTCTCCTGACCCCGCTTTGTTCTCTCCTGACCCCGCTTTGTTCTCTCCTGACCCCGCTTTCTTTGTTCTCTCCTGACCCCGCTTTCTTTGTTCTCTCCTGACCCCGCTTTCTTTGTTCTCTCCCGACTCCGCTTTGTTCTCTCCTGACCCCGCTTTGTTCTCTCCTGACCCCGCTTTGTTCTCTGACGACCCGCTTTGTTCTCTGACGACCCCGCTTTGTTCTCTGACGACCCCGCTTTGTTCTCTCCCGACCCCGCTTTGTTCTCTCCCGACCCCGCTTTGTTCTCTCCCGACCCCGCTTTGTTCTCTCCTGACTCCGCTTTGTTCTCTCCTGACCCCGCTTTGTTTGTTCTCTCCTGACCCCGCTTTGTTTGTTCTCTGACGACCCCGCTTTGTTCTCTGACGACCCCGCTTTGTTCTCTGACGACCCCGCTTTGTTCTCCGACGACCCCGCTTTGTTCTCCGACGACCCCGCTTTGTTCTCCGACGACCCCGCTTTGTTCTCCGACGACCCCGCTTTGTTCTCCGACGACCCCGCTTTGTTCTCCGACGACCCCGCTTTGTTCTCTCCCGACCCCGCTTTGTTCTCTCCCGACCCCGCTTTGTTCTCTCCCGACCCCGCTTTGTTCTCTCCCGACCCCGATTTGTTCTCTCCCGACCCCGATTTGTTCTCTCCCGACCCCGCTTTGTTCTCTGACGACCCCGCTTTGTTCTCTGACGACCCCGCTTTGTTCTCTGACGACCCCGCTTTGTTCTCTCCCGACCCCGCTTTGTTCTCTCCCGACCCCGCTTTGTTTGTTCTCTCCCGACCCCGCTTTGTTCTCTCCCGACCCCGCTTTGTTCTCTCCCGACTCCGCTTTGTTCTCTCCTGACCCCGCTTTGTTCTCTCCTGACCCCGCTTTGTTTGTTCTCTCCTGACCCCGCTTTGTTTGTTCTCTGACGACCCCGCTTTGTTCTCCGACGACCCCGCTTTGTTCTCCGACGACCCCGCTTTGTTCTCCGACGACCCCGCTTTGTTCTCCGACGACCCCGCTTTGTTCTCCGACGACCCCGCTTTGTTCTCCGACGACCCCGCTTTGTTCTCCGACGACCCCGCTTTGTTCTCTCCCGACCCCGCTTTGTTCTCTCCCGACCCCGCTTTGTTCTCTCCCGACCCCGCTTTGTTCTCTCCCGACCCCGATTTGTTCTCTGACGACCCCGATTTGTTCTCTGACGACCCCGATTTGTTCTCTGACGACCCGCTTTGTTCTCTGACGACCCCGCTTTGTTCTCTGACGACCCCGCTTTGTTCTCTGACGACCCCGCTTTGTTCTCTGACGACCCCGCTTTGTTCTCTCCCGACCCCGCTTTGTTTGTTCGTTCTCTCCCGACCCCGCTTTGTTCTCTCCCGACCCCGCTTTGTTCTCTCCTGACTCCGCTTTGTTCTCTCCTGACCCCGCTTTGTTCTCTCCTGACCCCGCTTTGTTCTCTCCTGACCCCGCTTTGTTCTCTCCTGACCCCGCTTTGTTTGTTCTCTCCTGACCCCGCTTTGTTTGTTCTCTGACGACCCCGCTTTGTTCTCTGACGACCCCGCTTTGTTCTCCGACGACCCCGCTTTGTTCTCCGACGACCCCGCTTTGTTCTCCGACGACCCCGCTTTGTTCTCCGACGACCCCGCTTTGTTCTCTCCCGACCCCGCTTTGTTCTCTCCCGACCCCGCTTTGTTCTCTCCCGACCCCGCTTTGTTCTCTCCCGACCCCGCTTTGTTCTCTCCCGACCCCGATTTGTTCTCTCCCGACCCCGATTTGTTCTCTCCCGACCCCGATTTGTTCTCTCCCGACCCCGATTTGTTCTCTCCCGACCCCGCTTTGTTCTCTCCCGACCCCGCTTTGTTCTCTCCCGACCCCGCTTTGTTCTCTCCCGACCCCGCTTTGTTCTCTCCCGACCCCGCTTTGTTCTCTCCTGACCCCGCTTTGTTTGTTCTCTCCTGACCCCGCTTTGTTCTCCGACGACCCCGCTTTGTTCTCCGACGACCCCGCTTTGTTCTCCGACGACCCCGCTTTGTTCTCTCCCGACCCCGCTTTGTTCTCTCCCGACCCCGCTTTGTTCTCTCCCGACCCCGCTTTGTTCTCTCCCGACCCCGCTTTGTTCTCTCCCGACCCCGCTTTGTTCTCTCCCGACCCCGCTTTGTTCTCTCCCGACCCCGCTTTGTTCTCTCCCGACCCCGCTTTGTTCTCTCCCGACCCCGCTTTGTTCTCTCCCGACCCCGCTTTGTTCTCTCCCGACCCCAATTTGTTCTCTCCCGACCCCAATTTGTTCTCTCCCGACCCCGATTTGTTCTCTCCCAGCCCCACTATGCTCTCTCCCGGCCCCACTCATCCCCCCTGTAGCTCTGCCAGCTTCCCTCCTCTCCCGCAATCTGCTGCTGGGGGATATGTCAGAATGGTAAGCGGGGAAGGGGCCAGTAAATCTGTCTTTTACTGGACCCTTCTTTGTCTTAATAAATAGAGTTGGTGATCTGTACTGATCACTGACTCTGTTCATTCACAACTGAGGCATGGTAAACTGTTTTTACTATGCCTCAGTTTATGAATTAATGGGAAGCTCTGTACAGAGTTATTCCTGTTCATTCATTCTGTGCTGCTGAGGCTCCAGAGATGGGGATTGAGGATTGTGTCCTCAATCTCATTTCTCTGTTTCAAAGGTGAAACATCAAAGGTCTGTTTAGACATCTGATATTTTACCAAAGTCCCCCAATGGGGGTCCTGAAAAAATAAAAAAATAAAAATTGTAAAAAAATAAAATAAATGAATAAAATGTTTAAAATAATTAGAACAATAAAATAACCAAAATAAACAACTACTGACACCAATGGAGTGGAGCAGGCTAAATATAACTAAAAGACACTGAGAAACCGGTAATTGTCATTATTTGTAATTTGGTTAAAAAAATAAATATGGGCTGCTGAGTCTAAACTGCCCAGGCCTATTTTTTGTCCCAGTCCAGGCCTGCTTTCCACTGCCGCCGATGTTCCACATACACACACTGCGCCATCATTTCGCATACTGATGCACGCTGCAGGATTAGATGACATTAGCTGGAGAAATTTAGCTGTTTCATGTTTTATTGTTTTAATATTTTCTACTGTTTTCAAAAATGTTGATGTTTTATTTTTTATGGGGGAGGAAGGGGCAACAGTGCAAGTAGCTAGTCTTGCCTAGGGCGCAAAATAGTCTAGCACCGGCCCTGGTGGAAGCTATCAATACAGCTTTGTACGTTTACCAAGTTACAAAGTATTACAAAGTACATGCTGGGTAAGGTCATTGCCATTTAGAAGGTGAGGAAGTGCCATCCTACGCTCCCACTGATTCTCCATGGGAAATGTTACTTTCTGTATTGTGTTTTTTTTTATTTTATTTACCACCAACTGGAAAGCTCTTATCTCTATTGAAATGAATAGACAATATAAAATGTGAGCAGAGAGGAAGGAGCCTTTCAAATCTGTTTATGAATAAACTTCCGCTAGGCAAAACCTGTTTAGGGGAGGTCCAGCGTTACAGGAAATTTCACTTTACGTACCACAAGATAACAGCATTCTGAGCTACAGGGGATCAGAGAGAGAAAGTAACTGACTTGCATCATCGGGGTCTTCAACATTACAGCTCACAGCTTATTCTCTGCATCAAACCTCACCATGGGAATCTATTGGGTACTTCTGGCTGTGTTTCATGTGGCTGTCCTCATTTATACAGGTATGCTCTAAGTGTGTGTATGGATGTTAAATGTTATTTGAATAGTTGGACATGAATATGCCATTGGGCTTTGCATAGCATATAGAACCCTTTATGTCAGGTTACTGCGCCAGAAGAGCTTACAGTCTAATTTCCATAGTGCAGTCATACAGCAGGTTCATCATTTTGGTTAGGAGGTATTTTGGCTGTGAGAGGGAAGAATCTGGAAAAAAGTTGCATACGAACACGTGGAAAACGGACAACTCCCTGCAGATAAGGTCCTTTTCATAGATGACTTCAGATGTCCAGAGTGGCATGACCAAGCAGGCCATACACCAAGCAAATCTGGTTCCCAATGAACTGGGCGAAATTTGATCAGTGAGTGGCCCTTTTAGAAAATGAAGGAAGCCAGGCAGAAAATGATCAGCCAAACAGCTCATGCATCCAATCAGATGCAGGCAATTGTTGTGAATTCTGAGTCCGAGAGCTAGTAGCACCGGCTGTCGGGATACAATGGCGGCACCAGGAGATTTATCCATCCACCTTGTTTAGTATGAATGGAGGAATCTATTAGGCTGGGTTCACATATTTGCTCCCCCCGGGTTCCTGTCTGGGGTCCAGTGCATTTCTGTTGACCGGTTCAGGTGCAATTCAGGTCAGAATTTTTGCTTGAATTCGCACCTGAACCGGACTCAAAAACGCACAGGACCCTTTTGGAATTCGCACCACAGCTGCCCTGGACCTGTGTGAACCCACTCCATTGAGAGCCAGTCACACTCGCATGTCATGCGAATTGGATGCAGTGAAAACCGCATCAAATTCGCATATGTGTGAACTAGGGTGACCACATTTCCAAACTGCCATTCAGGGACACACCCCCTCTCTCACCTTCCCCCAAAAAAGATGAGGGGGGCAGGGGGTAATGTAGTCTTGAGGTTGATGGGGGAATTTGGCGGCGGGTTATTTGTCAGGTGAATGTGCCACTTGCCACCAGATGCAGTGCCACTTGCCACCCATAGCCTGCCACCAGATGAAGTGCTGCTGTCACTCCCTCTGCATGAGCCACGTGCGTAGAAGGAAAGGAGTGGCGTCACTATCTGGAGAGTGAAGATCACACCAGTCCCTGCTGCTTGCCGCTGGGTGCCGGAGAAGGAGGAGGTGCCGAGGTGGGTGGGGACAGCAGTGCTGCACTAGGCGCAGGCCTCGCTCCCGGTCTCACTGTCTGAGAGTAGATTGCCACTGGTTGCAAGATGCCAGGCAGCCCTGGCCCCAGCAACCAGTTCCGGAAATGTAGTTATTAGTTAGTAGGGGGTGGCTATGTCCTCTATTTCATTCCGGGACACTGTATTGTCCCGGAATGAAGGTGCCCGGGACCCAGGACAGACATGTCAATTGCGGGACAGTCCCGGGCAATCCGGGACACGTGGGCACCCTAGAGTGAACCCAACCTTACATTTTTTCATTAAGACCGCACGATGAACAAAATAAATGTATGGGTATATGGTCAGCTCTAGCATGCTGCCCAGTACATGAATAATTATTACAAAAGAATCCCAAATTAAAAATGACCTTTCTAGGGGTTTAACTTAGTCTTCCACTATGTATACAGCATATATACTGTAGACATTAAATGTATATCCAGTCCTCACACTGTTCTGCTCAGAATGTGCTGCTCATTTTTAAAAGGAGTTCCCTGGCACCTTTTCCTGCTGAGCTGATCTATGTATATGGTTACACCATCAATACCGTTTTACACTTTTTCTTTGGCTAAGCTGAAAGTCTGGGCTGGGGTAGGATAATGATCACATTTTTAAATAGCTTTCATTAGCTGTTCTGTTCCATGATGCTCGTAGAAGTTCATGAAGGTTCTACTGTGCTCAGGGCATACGTTTTCTGCCACGTGGGAACTGTAGAAACAATGTAATGACTCATCTATAAGATGTGTGACCCTGAGCCAAAAATATACTAACGAAAAAAACTAGAAGTGACAAAAAAGAAACAAAGCAAAAAGAAATTAAAAAAACAAAATAAAATTTGCATTCTGTCAGAGCAGCTGCGGATCTCCTAATGTGCTATACCAAAATACAGTGAAGAAGAAATATACTAATACAGAAACCATGCCACTCTTTTTTACAATAAAAAAGGACACATCAACTATGCAAAATGTGGCATATACATAATCCTTGGAAAAAAAAATTAGATCCAAAGTCCCATATCTCTGTGTGATAATATAAGGTTCTTGTGCTTATATGAAGACAAAACAGGTGCTTCGATCTCAGGTACTTTCAGGAGTCCCGACATTGACTGGCACTCACCATAAGATATTGACCTACTATCGCTAGATAGGTCAATGCACACTTTTTTGGTGTACTTTTGCTTTAATATCTTTTAGCTCTCAGTGCTTTGGGTCTTCTACTTGCAATGTACCACCGCTCATGTAATAAAATATCAGGGGAGAGGCCTCATAGCGTAAAACCATCCATTTATTAAAAAGACATTGTAACGAAACGTCCCACACTCCGCTTGAGTGCTTTCGTCATACACCGCTTCCTCCAGTCTGAATTTAGATATCAGATACTCCAAACCGCTGACAACCAGTAACTAGGCAGTACTCATTTGGTTGCTCAACATGAACTGTTTATTGAAACACAGGTACACACACAAAGGTTGGACTTGATGTCTTTTTTCAACCTCACCTACTCTGTAACTACTACACAGAGGTAACACTCGGGACAATCCCCCCCCCCCTTTGCATTCAGGGCGGGGTAGACTGTCCAGTCAGCAGGGAGAGCTGTTGGAGGAATTTGCCCCTCTCCTCTCACAGCTAATCTACATACACATCCCATAATACCCAAGGCAGACAGACACAATGGAATACAGCCACACCCCAAACGACTCAACACAGAGCACACCATAGTATGAGACAAAATATATATATATATATATATATATATATATATCACACACACACACACACACACACACACATACACACACACAACATTCCAGTGGTTGTACAGCGAGTCCAATTAGTACAGATCAGACTGGGGTTCTCGGTCACCCTGTGCCCCTATTAGAGACACAGGGTATATTAGACATAGGAGGTGCATGGGGAGCTGAAACAAGAGTTTCCCAACCTCCCCAAGGGATTCTGGGTTCCACAGACCCCCTGCCCAAAGTGACTCCCATCACAGACATATATACAGATACATTAAACTTACATTTTTCAGGTGCCTATCACAACCGGCACCAAGTGTATGCAGCTTGTATGGGGAAACAGTGGCCGCCACTGCCACGATTCCCAGAAGCTGCATATGTTCCAACCCAAAAAAGCATGCATTGACCTATCTAGCGATAGTAGGTCAATACCCTATGGTGAGTGTCAGTCTATGTGGGGACGCCAGAGAGCACCTAAGATTAGAGCCCCTGTTTTGTCTTTATATACCGTGCCTTGAAAAAGTATTCATACCCCTTGAAATTTTCCACATTTTGTCATGTTACAACCAAAAGCGTAAATGTATTTTATTGGGATTTTATATGATAGACCAACACAAAGTGGCACATAATTGTGAAGTGAAAGGAAAATGATAAAAAATGGTTTTCAAAATTTTTATAAATAAATATGTGAAAAGTGTGATGTACATTTGTATTCAGCCCCCCGGAGTCAATACTTTGTAGAACCACCTTTCACTGCAATTACAGCTGCAAGCCTTTTTGGGGATGTCTCTACCAGCTTTGCACATCTAGAGAGTGACATTTTTGCCCATTCTTCTTTGCAAAATAGCTCAAGCTCTGTCAGATTGGATGGAGAGCGTCTGTAAACAGCAATTTTCAAGTCTTGCCACAGATTCTCAATTGGATTTAGGTCTGGACTTTGACTGGGCCATTCTAACACATGAATATGCTTTGATCTAAACCATTCCATTGTAGATCTATTTACTAATTAGGTGACTTCTTAAGGCAATTGCTTCCACTAGATTTTATGCCACGTACACACGGTTGGAATTTCCAAGGAAAAAAGTCAGATGGAATTTCTTCATCGGATATGAGTGTGTATGCCCCATCGGACTTTTTCCGTTGGAAATTCCGACAGAGTTAGAAATTTTTCTCTTTCTATCGGAATTTCCATTCATCTGGATGCAATTCAGATGGACTAAAAACCACGCATGCTCAGAATCAAGTCGACGCATGCTCGGAAGCATTAAACTTATTTTTTCTCGGCTCGTCGTATTGTTGTATGTCACGCGTTCTTGACGGTCGGAATTTGGTGCGATAGTGTGTATGCATAAAAGGGGGGTTTTGGGACTTTGAATGAGATGTGTGTTGCCACGCATCTCCATCCCTGATTCAAATATATACAAGGAGTTTTGGGACTTTGAATCAGGTATGTATGCTGGGACTCAACAACTAAAACCAAGTAACAGAAAATGTGTTTATTGTCTAAAACGCATAACAAAAAATATGCACCAGTGAATACATAGGGTATAGTACACACATGACCAGCATATTACAGTACATAGGCATATAATTGGCAGTTCAAAAAACAAATTCTCAACAGTAGTCCTCCATTAAAAAGGCCTGAGAACACGTGGTAATGGCCCATGAGTAAAACATATTGCATCATATTGCATCATTTGCAAGTCTGACGCGTTTTATGGCAGTAAGGCCACTCCTCAGGGGCAGATGCATAGTAATTTTGAATACACCGGCAGCATGTGAAGGCGTGCCTACCGGAGAAATAAGGCCAACATGTATGTCTATGCATGGGAGCTGAGGTGGAGTCTGTAGCAACACCGGGAGCAATGATACAATTCCCGAGGACAGGTGTGTCCAAAACAGGGCTAGCCTGGGGGCTCCAATCCATATCTTGTACAAGGTATATGTGTATCCCAGTGTCGCTGGACAGGACTCAACCAACGTCACGCTCGCATGACGTGCAGGGGTCCAACATAAGACTCTTCTTCCAATGACAGCATGGAGCCTCACTCTAACTGTGCAGCAGATTGTATCCAGAGCTGCCTCCCCTATGCACTTTGCTGCGATCTTCAACTACCTTGATAATGCTCTTGGGCTCCACTTTACTGGCCACCGCCATTTATGTGTAATCTGACAATATTTAGGAGGTTCCTGCCCCTGATGCAAGTACACTGGCCAGTCTACATGCTGCTCCTGCCAACTGGTATGCTTTCTCAGTTAATTCTCAGGTCTAAAACATCTTGGAACAATACTGAGTCTGCTATAACTAAAATTAACAACATTCACTAACCTCATTACATCTTTGTCAAATTCTGGATTCCCCTGAAACATGGCTTCATCCGACTCCGTTAGTGGGTACAGCTTCTGGAGTGATGGCTGCTTGTCTATCCTCTTCAATTCTTTCCTTGTAATATAATCTACTTTCTCCAATGGACCCACACCAAAGAACAAAGCGGACCTCTCTTTGCTCCTCATCAGCTGGGATCTCCAACCCCACTATACCTTCAGTCCTCTCTGAAACCTGCACTGAGAGGAATGAAGGTGTAGAATTAGGTGTATCACAGCCAAGTACTTGCGGGCAATCTACTATCGGTACACCAACATCAGATTGTACCAGGAAAATTTCCCTGCCCCAGCTGCTGCACCGCCAAAAGAAGTTCACTTCCAGCCATCCACATGCCCAGCGGTTGAATGCTAGCTTGGTTAAATTGCTAGCACTTCAACTGCTGCCTTTTCAGTTGGTAGACAAACGCCACTTTTTCTCACGGAAGATGATTCCGGCTCTCTACCGGCATGTGGAAGGCAATGTCTTGGCCTCGCTGGACAGGGCGCATAGCGGTAAGGTGCATATTACCGCTGACTCATGGTCCAGCAGGCATGGACAGGGACGTTACCTATCTTTCACGGTGCATTGGGTGACTCTGCTGGCAGCTGGGAAGGTTGCAGGACAAGGTGCAGTAGTGTTGGAGGTTGTTCCGCCACCACGCATCCAAAATGCTACTACTGGTGAATTTGACACACCTCTCTCCTCCATAGCCTCCTCTTCTTCTTCCTCCATGGCCTCTTCCTGTGCTTCGTCCTCGGAAACTAGCGGTGCTCCGTAGGCGTTCAAGGGGCTACGCAAGTACGCAGGCAAAAAGATGCCATGCGGTGCTTGAGCTGGTGTGCTTGGGGGACAGGAGCCACACTGGGGCAGAGATTCTGTCAGCTCTGCAGGGGCAGGCTCAGAGGTGGTTGACGTCACACCAGCTTAAGCCAGGAATGGTTGTTTGCAACAATGGCACCAACCTCCTCTCCGCCCTCCGACAGGGACAACTGACCCATGTGCCCTGTTTGGCTCACGTCCTTAACTTGGTGGTGCAGCGGTTCTTGGGCAGGTACCCGGGTTTACAGGATGTGCTGAGGCAGACCAGGAAACTCTGTGTGCATTTCCGCCGGTCATATAATGCCAGTGCTCGGCTGGCTGACCTCCAAAAGGAATACAACCTGCCCAAGAACCGCCTAATCTGTGACATGCCCACCAGGTGGAACTCAACGTTGGCCATGCTGCAGCGGCTGCACATGCAGCAGAGGGCCATCAATGAGTATCTGTGCCAATATGGCACAAGGACAGGGTCAGGGGAGCTTGTTTTGTTTTTTTTGCCACGCCAGTGGGTCATGATCAGGGATGCATGCACTGTCTTGGCACCATTTGAGGGGGCCACGAGGATGGTGAGCAGTGACAGTGCATGCATCAGTGACACTGTCCCTCTTGTCCACCTGTTGGAGCACACGCTGCGTGTAAAAATAGACAGAGCATATGAGGCAGAACAGAGGGAGGAAGAGGAGGACTTCCTTACCTCTCAAGGCCCCCTTTATCCAGACAGTTTTCCTGCTGTCCCGCCTATCACACAGGAAGAGGACGAGGAGGAGGATTGTGTCAGCATGGAGGTGGAGCCTAGCACTCAGCATCAGCAGCAGTCTTCAAAGGATCAATTACAGTCCCAAGAAACCCATGGACTTGTAACGTGGCTGGGAGGAGGTGGCTGCGGATCATGTCGTCCTCAGTGACCCAGAGGACTCCGGACTGAATGCCTCAGCAAACCTATGCTGCATGGCCTCCCTGATCCTGCAAAGCCTGCGCCAGGATCCGCATATTTGTGTGATCAAGGAGAGGGATCATTACTGGCTGGCAACCCTCCTTGATCCACGTTACAAGGGTAAGGTTGTGGACCTTATCTTGCCGTCGCAGAGGGAAACATCTTCGGGAGGCCTTTCAGAAAGGTCTGTGCAACGCGTTCCCAGAGACTGGGAGGTTACAAAATCCTGGTCCTGGACAACGTGTTGCTGAGGCTTCGGTCAGTCAAAGAAGGAGCGGTGGAGAAGGTGGCAGTCTGACCGATGCGTTCAGACAATTTTTTAGTCCGCAGCCCCAGGGTATGATCGGTTCTAGCAACCATCGCCAGCGTCTGTTTTACATGGTGCAGGAATACCTAGGGGCATAATCAGACTTGGACACCTTTCCCACCGAAAATCTTCTGGGTTACTGGGTCTTGAGGATGGATCACTGGCCAGAGCTTGCACAGTATGCAATTGAGCTACTGGCCTGTCCTGCATTCAGCGTTCTTTCGGAACGCACATTCAGTGCTGCTGGAGGCTTTGTAACCGATCACAGGGTGCGCCTGTCCACCGAATCGGTCGATCGGCTGACCGTCATAAAAATGAATCAGTCTTGGATCACCAGCTACCAAGCACCTGATGCTGATCTAACCGAATATTTTTTTTTTGAATGGGAGATCCCTTCAAGACTGCCTATGCTGATGCTGAGTGACTATCCTGTTATGCTGAGTGACTATCCTCTTCCTCCTCAATGTTCATGCTGATAGCTTGTAAGAACATTTTTGGTTCTGGGCACCGCCACCAGTGGCTAAGGCCCAATTTTTCAGCCCCTGTTTAACAGGGGCGTGTAATTACAATTTTTGATGCAATACTTTGCAGCAGGGCTCATTCCTGCGCTCCAATCATTCCAGATTCCTGCGTATCTGCGAGGGGTTGCAGTGTTGTGGCACAAGTGTCTAAGGCCCAATTTTTCTGCCCCTGTTCAACAGGGGCATGTAATTACAATTCTTGATCCAATATTTCACAGCAGGGCCTGTTCCAGTGCCCACCAAGAGTAACTGTGAGCACTTACAGTGTTGTGGCACCACCACCACCACCAATGGCCCAATTTTTCTGCCACTGTTCAACAATGGCATGTAATTACAATTCTTGATATAATAGTTCACAGCAGGGTGTTCCAGCTCCCACCAAGAGTAATAAAGGAAAAACTGCGCTAAGACTAACCTATCAAATTAATAAAATTTAAGGCAGCAGCAATAATGTGATAAACATAAGCAAGTGTATAAAGAAAGGAAAGCTGCGCCAAAGATGAGGCAATCCTAGATGTAAATGACGACAGGATGGCAAACAGTCCAAAGATGTGACCCACAGATAGAATTTAAATCTGGAGGGAGGAATCCCATAGGCTGGAGATAGTCCAAACAGTTCAGTATATTAAAGTACCACCGTGTTTGACACCGGATAAACCACCACCATAAAAAATGGCTGCTTACCAGACGCAAGCAAAAGTACACAGTTGGCTATAACCCAGCCATGGCCTTTAGCTTGAGAGGAATCCAAACGAAGTAACCCCAGACACTCCTCCAGTAGTAGTATGGACCTGTTGAAGGCTCAGTTGCAACAATAGGAGAGAAAACCATAGGGTGATAACGTAATACCAGGGTACAGTACTATAAACCACCACCGTGATTAGCAAAAATATTCGTGACCACCACCCTAGTAACAATGGCTCCTTACCAGAAGCAAAGAAGGAGCATGCATCGGCTATAGCCTAGCCACGGTCTCTATCTTGCACGTAATGGACCCGAACATGGACTCCCAGGACACTCCTCAAATGTATATGAGACACTGCTGCAGACCCGCACTGCTCGGCCGCTGTCTGCTATCTCCTGGCTCGGAAGGAGTAACTGTGAGGACTTACAGTGTTGTGGCAACACCAACACCTAAGGCCCAAATTTCTGCAGAGTACATAGGGCAGGCCCCTACTTTCAAACATCCGACTTACAAACGACTCCTACTTACAAACGGAGGGAGACAACAGGAAGTGAGAGGAAATCTACCCCTAGGAAGGGAAATTCTCTCCTGTAAGAGTTAATATGGGAAAAAGGTGTCTCCTCTCCACTGATACTTTATCACCAATCCTTGTTTCCCTAAAACCCCCAAATTTTCAAAATCCAATTGTCATTGGGACAGAAAGTGAGGTGACATCTCTTGAACAGGTGCACAGACAGCAAAACAAATGGTACAGGGGTGATAACCCTTCCCTATGTTTTCCAAAAAACTTAAAAATAGATTTTTTGGCTGGAGCTACACTTTAAAAATGTACCAGTTCAAAATTACAAACAGATTCTACTTAAGAACAAACCTACAGTCTCTGTATTGTTTGCAACCCCTGTATACTGCTGTACAGAGTATATAGGGCCTGGGGGCCCCACGCCTTTACTTTTTTTAATTTGGGTGCAGGGTTCCCCTTAATATCCATACAAGACCCAAATGGGCTGGGGGGGAGGGGGACCCATGCCGATTTTCTCAATGATTTTCATCCATATTTCCGGCACCACACATTACATTAAAGCCGCAAGCAGTTTTAAATTGACTTTTTTTCCTTTAGAAATTTCATTTTGTGCAGGGACAGTTCTAAACACGGGAAACATGCGCCACTTCACAGGCATACTATAGACACCCCCCAGGTACGATATTTAAAGGAATATTTCACTTCTTTTTTTTTCAGTTTAAGCACCATTAAAATCACTGCTCCCGAAAAAATGGCCGTTTTTAAAACTTTTTTTTCCATTGATACATGTCCCCTGGGGCAGGACCCGGGCCCCCAAACCCTTTTTAGGACAATAACTTGCATATTAGCCTTTAAAATTATCACTTTTGATTCTGAACGTTTGCGTCCCATAGACTTTAACGGGGTTCGATAGTTCGCGCAAACATTTTCGGTCCGTACGCAGGTTCTGGTGCGAACCGAACCGGGGGGGGGGGGGGGTTTGGCTCATCCCTATTCAAGAGCACCTAAACGAATATCAGGTCATCTATATAGCTGCGGTACATTCTAATGTGGGATCTAAAGGGGTTGCCCATTCCATATATGTGATGGCGCTCCCACCATCCCATATAAAGATTTGCAAGTGAGGGAGAAAATTTAGCCCCCATCGCTGCTCCACATTTTTGCAGGAACCACTTCCCATTAAAAACAAAAAAGTTGTGTGTCAATAAATATAGGAGGAGAACATCCAGGACAAACAATCAGTGCTCCACGATCAAATTGGTATCGTGTTCCAAATAGAAACTGATTGCCTCGAAAGCTAAATCATGGAGGATACTCGAGTAAAGACTCTAAATATCTCAAGTGATCCACATGGAATCTCTGTCCCATCTTGTGTCATCGGCGATGCTAAGGAGGTGATTGGTGTCTTTGAGAAAACTGGGAAGTTTACCAACCAAGGGCTGTAAAACATTGTCCGGCCATTGGCCCAGTCTCTCATTCAAAGAATTGATACCTGAAATAATTGGTCTCCCATATAAAGGATCCAATCCTTTATGGGTCTTGGGAAGATGGGGTGGAAAATGGGTGCTATGGGGTATTCTGGAACTAAACTTGTAGCAAATTTATTATCAAAAACACCCAGGCTAACCCTTTCATTTACCAGACAAGTTAACAACATTTTGTATTTTTTTACTAATGTCGCCCGACATTTTAATCAATACCATGATGGGGACACTTCTGTGGTGGGGGGTCCAAGTTATTGAAAAGATTGTTACACCGAAGAGAGGGGGAGATGTCTTTAGGCTTCTTTGTAAAAGGGAAGTTTTTTGGATTTTCCAATTTAAAACACGTATACTTTATGGGTTACATTTTGAATGGACATCACACACTTTCATGAGTAGATGCTTTACAATTTTATTAGTATTATGTATTCATTTACTTTGGTCCCCTTTGTAATATGAACTGCTTCTCTCATCACCAGCTATAATGACATCTCTCCCATATCTCTATATATTTTTCCCTTTGCCTCTAGGTCAGGGGTGTCCAAACTTTTTTCAAAGAGGGCCAGATTTGATGAAGTGAACATGCTCGAGGGCCGACCATTTTGCCTGACATTCTTTGAACCATTAAAAGTGTGTTCGTCCGAGCACTAATACACTACCCAACAAGAATTATCTTGCCTTTGTGGCTGTGTGTGAGTAAAGAGGTGAGCTCTGCGTGTTTCACTTTAAAGAGGGAAGTTTCAGGAAAAAATTTAGTTTTTTTTTTTTTTTAAGTAAAGGTCTGTGAAGCAGATCCCCAGACCATCCCCAGTCCATCACGGGCTGGGGATCTGTGATGGGACTGGGGATCTGTGATGGGACTGGGGATCTGTGATGGGACTGGGGATCTGTGATGGGACTGGGGATCTGTGATGGGACTGGGGATCTGTGATGGGACTGGGGATCTGTGATGGGACTGGGGATCTGTGAGGGATTGGGGATCTGTGATGGGCTGGGGATCTGTGAGGGATTGGGGAATGCCCCAGTCCATCACTGATCCCCCAGCCCATCGCAGAGCCCACTTCATAGACCCCACTCCATCTCAGACCCCCCCCCCCCCATTACAGACTCCCTCCCCCCCATTACAGACACCCTCCATATTAGAGTCAGACTGTCACTTTTATCAATGCAGCATTCCCCCTCCCCACACTGCCCTACCTTAATCACACAAGCCAGGAAGCACGCATGGCAGGTCCAGACAAAGGGCGGGACTTTTCAAGTTAAAGGCGGGTGATTGGTTGCTGGGACCGCCCCACTGTCTAGCAACCAATCACCTGCTTTGTAACTTGAAAGATCCCGCCCTTTGTCCGGACCTGCAGCACTTCCAGGCTTGTGTGGGGAGGGGGAGGAAGGGGGATTGATGCGAGAGTCGGCAGAGGGGAGAGAACACTGACAATTTAGCAAAGCTGCGGGCCACTACTGGGTCCGGATTCGGCCCGAGATCCACTATTTAGTGATGCCACATTTATATCTTTTGTGGAGATCGTTGGGGGCCACAAAAGATATATATGCCCAGATAACCAAGCGGGCCGTTCAAAACCGGCCCGCGGGCCGCAATTGGCCCGCGGGCCGGACTTTGGACGTGCCTGCTCTAGGTGGTCTCTTTATCCTTTTTTTGATCAATTTGATTGATTTTTTTTTTTTTTTTTTTTTACTCATTTTTGATTTTGACTTTGAAGAGCGACTTGTGGGCTTTACTCTTCCCAAGGTACTAGATTGGTCTATCTGACAATGTTTGGACACAACACCATTACATCTAATGTTCACTCTCTACTTTTGTTCTTGCGTCCTCTCTGTTACACAAACAGTTTAGTTGGCAACATCGTATTTCTTATCATTGTGCAGGCTTTTGCTACTTTTTTTTGTTTTTATCTTATGATGAGGTCATTTATATTTATGTAGCAAAATACATGTATTTGCACAATGCCATATATACTCAGTTGCAATGTGATGTTATGAAAGAGAGATTATTTGCCTTTCTCTTGAACATAGGCTCTTTTTACATAATGGCGAGTTTCATATATACTTTTGTTTATTTGGATATATGTATTTATATATGTATATATGTTATGTCCTTATAGCTTCCATATTCCATTGGTCTCTGTCATCAGTGTTTTTATCTGAGCGTCTGTGTTTTTCACTGATCATTTTCTAGTCTCATGGATATAGGTGACACCGCTGATGTTTCTTCCTTTTTTCTTCTTTTTTCTTTTACTTTTATCATTTATTTTTTCTGTCTTTTTTTCTAATGGTGTTTTTTGAAGTTTATTTTCCTAGTTACTAAACTATAAAATACTTTCCTGACTGACTCCATGGCAGCCTACGTGTGGGTTAACCCCGCCTCTTCTCCAATGCTATAGGACCCCATACCCATAAAAGTAAGCTCACCTCTCAGCACTGTGTTCCTTTTTTGTCCTCCTCCAATGGACCTGAAGCATGCACGTCCGTGCAGATTCCCGGATGGATGGATCGACGGATGGATGGATAGCACACCTTCTAGCGGTGCAGCTCGGAACCCAGCCATGGGCGGGTGGAGAGCTTATAGCAATCATGATCCTTTGGGATGGAGTTGCTGCGGTGTGCCCAAGATCAGAACGTCCTTGGCTGGCAGGTCTGCATCTTTATTTTCTTCCATGGCAGTCGCATCTGTGTAATATTTGTGTGTCTTTGTCCCATGCCCCTGCTCTCCCTAATGGCGGCTGGAACGCTCTGCGTTCCAGCCTACAGCGGTGACCCGAATCTCGGGCGCCGCCGCCGTTCGCGCATGCGCAGTGCCCGCTCCCAGAGCGAGGCTTGGTTCGCACATGCGCGGTCCGGCAGGACTCTCGACGGCCGCGCAGGCGCAGATGGGAGATCCTCCTTCACGCAGGTGCGTTGGATGGACAGCGGTGACGTCACAGGCAGGCGGGGAATTTAAAGCTGATGCTCGCCTGTGTCATTTGGGATCTCCCCTGACAGGCGAGCAGAGGATTCTGGATTTCCCTGCTGAGGCTCTTGTCTTCTCACTCAGGTCAGTGCACTCTTGGATATGATTTGTCTGTTCCAAATATAGTTTATAGGTGTATATGTGCATGAAATGTGTCTTTTTACCATATATTGCTTATCACCATATGGTGCATTTTTTCTTAAAGGGCAAGTTACCTATTTATTTATTTTGTATAATACTGTAGGTTTTTTGATCGACCTGTCTCTATTGTGACTCTCTGGTCCAGAAGTTATGGACAATTCACCGCTTACATGTGGCCAGCCCTCACGCACAAGGTATGTGCGGGAGAGGGGAGGGCTTGGGGTTCAGTCGCAAGTAGTGTTGCTTGACGGCTTGTCTTTCTCCCCCCCCCCCCCAATTCCCCTTTTTTCCTTTAGCCCTTCCGCAGATCTTCAAATTGACACAGACCTTGCCACGCCGCAGCATGCGTCAACTTCAAAGTCAAGACACAGACGTGATTCCCCGTCTGCATCTCACCACCAGAGGAGAAGATCCCATTCCTCCTCCAGACACCGCTCCCACCGCCAGGACCGTTATTCTGATTGGAGAGCCTGCTGGGGATGCGGCTCACGAGTCCCAGAGGGCAAATCATTATGCAGCCATTGCTATGCCCATGCGGTTGGGGAAAAAGAGACAGAAGATCAACGGATCGAATCTCTAGTGATACAGGTGGTGCAACGTTCTCTAAAGGAGATGGGTGCTTCCCACGCACAAAGCCAGTCCAGCACTATTCGATCTGGCTCCCCGGCTGATGTGGTCCGTGAAGTCCCAGGTCCCTCCCAGCCCTACGAATCTTCGCCTCTTCCCTCGGAAGGAGAATTGGAGAGTGATGAAGAGAGTGTAGAGTTCGATTTCTCTCAAGTAACTCCGCTCATTAAAGCGGTCAAGGAGGCCCTTATGTGGGAAGACCCATCTACTCCCCCAGATAAACAGAATTTTTTTTCAAGCGCCTGGGGAAAGAGCGCCCAAGTTTTCCACTTTTAGCCGAACTAAAGGGCATCTTTGATGAAGAGTGGAGCAAAGTGGACAGGAAGTCCTCAATGACAAATAAAGCCCCCAGAATGTATCCCTTCAAGGCAGATGAGGTAAAATACCTGGAGAATATTCCTCTTGTGGACGCAGCGGTAATGCATTTGGCTAAGCACGTCACGCTCCCTCTAGAAGACGCAGTCTCCTTTAAAGACAGTCTTGATAGAAGAATGGATCAGGACCTTAAAAGAATTTACGGTCTTGCTGGGACAGCTTGTAAACCCGCCCTAGCCTTGGCAGCCGTGTCTAAGGCTATGGAGGCATGGACGGAGAACGTAGATTCCTTTCTCAAAGGCGTTTAAGAAGAACTGGCCAGTAACTCAGCAGCAGCAGAGCTAAAACTAGCAGTGGTTTTCTTGGGAGAAGCATCGGTTGATCTGATCCGTCTACTGTCCAGGATTATGTTCTCCTCAGTTACAGCTAAACAAGCCCTATGGCTACGCCCTTGGCAGGCTGACCCGTCTTCTAAGCAAACATGGTGCAAGATTCCTTTTGAAGGATCATCACTGTTTGGTAACAAACTAGATGATGCCATAGCTAAGGCCACAGGCGGAAAATCTGGCTTTTTTCCACAGGACAAGCGTCCACAGAATCAAAGGAAGCCTCAGTTCAGAAGGCGCAGTCCGGAGTGCTCGAGGGAAGCACGCTCCTATAGACCCGGCCGGGACTTCAGAAGAAACTGGAGTAGAGGCCAAGCGTCCTTTCGCAAGCCAGCAAAGAGCCAAGCGTCCAGTGGTCGCGATCAGGCTAAATCCTTTTGAGATTTTGCCCGCCCAGGCGGGTCGGGTAGGGGCACGTCTGCTCCTCTTCCGGCACGTGTGGGTGGCCTCAATCTCAGACTTCTGGGTAGTCAAGACAGTATCGTCAGGTCACGCATGGTCCTTCTCCAACATTCCTCCCCCCAGATTTATCTCAATCCTACTTCCAAGTACGGAAGAACAAAAACAGGCCTTACTGTCCTACATAGACCTGCTGAAAACCCAGGGAGCAGTAGTGCGTGTCCCAGAGGAAGACCAGTCACAGGGTGTGTACTCCCCCCTTTTCTTAGTCCAAAAGAAAAGCGGTGCCTGGCGCCTGGTAATAGATCTGACGTACCTGAACAAGTTCATAAGGCACGGAAAATTCAAAATGGAGACTGTCAACAATCCAGCAAGCCATTCAACCAGGCGACTGGATGATTTCGATAGACCTGAAAGATGCCTATTTCCACGTGCCAGTGGCAAAAGACTTTTTAAAGTACCTCCGGTTCCATAACGGGCAGGAACATCTTCAATTCATCTGCCTACCGTTCGGTTTGACAACGTCTCCTCGAGTTTTCACCAAGGTCCTCTTGGCCGTAGTGGCCTCATCAGGCTAAAAGGTGTGCGTCTTTACCATTATTTAGACGATCTCCTAGTTCTGTCTCAAAACAGAGAACAGCTCCTGGTGCACAGAGAACAAGTGATCTCAACCCTTTCCAGCTTTGGATGGCTTCTAAACTTAGAAAAAAGCCACCTGGATCCAGCCCAACACTTAATTTACTTAGAGGCTCTGTTCAACACAGGGGAGAACACCATCTCCCTACCAGTAGAGAAGATTCCGGTGATTCAGAAGAGGATTTCTCATGCTCTGGATGCTCCTCATCTGAAAGCATCACAATGCCTAAGAATTTTTGGCACAATGGTCTCCACGACCCCCATGGTCAAATGGGCTCTATGGAGGTTACGCCCTTTTCAGTCAGGGTTCCTCCGGCAGTGGAAGTCAGGGGACAAGAGTCAACTCATCCACATATCCGCAAAAATGAGAAACAGCCTCTTCTGGTGGCTCCAACTCAAGAATTTGCAAAACTGTCACTCCATTGCCCCCATCTCCTGGGTCACAATTACGACCGATGCCAGCGGTTCCGGCTGGGGGGCTCTCTGTGGCCAGAACCTTGCTCAGGGCAGGTGGGACGCTCGCCTCCGCAACCCAGGCTCAAATGTCCTAGAGCTCCGGCCAGCTTGGTGTGCCCTCCAATCCTTTTCTCGGTGTCTGAAAGGAGAATCGGTGTTGATCAGGATGGCCAACACCACAGCAGTGTCATATGTGAAGCGACAAGGGGGGACACGGAGTTCCACACTCCTGTTAGAAGTCAAGCCCATCATGACTTGGGCCCAGAAAAATCTGGCCAACATATCAGCAGTTTTTATTCCGGGAGTACAGAACTCACAGGCGGATTTCCTCTCTCGAACTCGTCTAGACAACAACGTGTGGTCCCTCCATGTACAGTCCTTCAACTGGATTCTGTCTCTGGGAGTCAATCCCGAAGTGGACCTATTCGCTTCCCCCTACAATCACAAAACAGTGAAGTTCTATTCTCGAGGCCGTTGCAGCCAGGCAGTCGGAACGGATGCCCTGACGGACAGATGGAGGTTCAGGCGGGCATACGCTTTTCCCCCGATCCCGATAATCCTTAAGTTCCTGAGGAGACTTCAAGCGGAATCAGCCGAAGTAACAGTAGTGGCTCCTTACTGGCAAAACAGGCCTTGGTTTCCCCTCCTGATCCAACTGAGCTACCGGGACCCGGTACCTCTTTCTCTCAGGCCAGACCTTCTCTCTCAAGGGTCACTCCTACACCCTTGTCCGGCACTGATGAGACTGACGGTCTGGTTCTTGAGAGGGAGAGGCTGGAATCCCTCGGTTGCGCCTCTAGAGTGATGTCTACACTGTTGAGCTCAAGAAGAGCAAGTGCCAACAAGGTTTATAGAAGAATCTGGGCCAAATTTGTTGAGTTCTCCTCCGCTTCCGGGAGGTCCTTCAAAAATCCAGGAGTTCAGGATGTTCTTCGTTTTCTGCAAACCGGACTAGACTTACCCTTATCTGTTAGCTCTCTAAGAGTACAAGTTTCAGCCTTGTCAGCCTTCTCTGGAGTCTCATGGGCAGTCCATCCCTTAGTCAGACAATTCTTTCGGGGGGCATCAAGAATTAAGCCCCAAAGAAAACCAAGATTTGCCAAGTGGGATCTTCCACTCGTTCTAGATTCTCTGACTGGACTCAGTATGTCGGGGGCCTCTCCGTCCTCCGTTAAGGACTTTTCAGCAAAAGTAGCCTTCTTAGTAGCCATCACCTCGGCTAAGAGGGTCTCTGAGATCGGGTCTCTAGGTCATGAAGAACCTTTTCTAACATTTTTTCCGGATCGAGTAGTACTTATACCCATGTTGGGTTCAAATCCAAAGGTGTCTTCGGTATTTCACGAAAATCGAGAAATTGTTCTACCTACATTTAAGACTCCAGATTCCAGTGAAATTCATCCCCTGGATATGGGTAAAATCCTAAAGGAGTATCTACAAGTTACTTCTTCCTTCAGACGATCTGATCATCTGTTTGTTCTACATTCTGGAAACAACAGAGGGAAGAAAGCATCAACCAGAACAATTGCATCATGGATCGTTCAAACAATACAGCAAGCATACAGGGCTAAGGGCTTGGCTCCTCCACAGGCGGTGACGGCACACTCCACCAGAGGGATGGCAGCATCCTGGGCGGCAGCCCAACATGTGGCTCCAGATGTCATTTGTAAAGCGGCCTCGTGGGCCTCTATCAATACATTTATGGCCCATTATTGCATTGAACCGGCATCACTGTCGTCTGTTAATTTTGGGCTAAGAATCCTGTCGGTTGAAAGGACAAATTAAAGCTTTTCTGTTCAGCATACCCACCCGTGTGGTCTGGCTAGTTATTTCCCACACGTAGGCTGCCATGGAGTCAGTCAGGAAAACTGAAAATTTATTACCAAATACTTACCGTCATTTTTCTTTCCTGATAGACTCCATGGCAGACGGAGGTCCCACCCTGAAAGTAAATAGTAATGAAAGAAAGTAAGTGTCCAAGAGTCAGCTAGTTACGGAACACAGTGCTGAGAGGTGAGCTTACTTTTATGGGTATGGGGTCCTATAGCATTGGAGAGGAGGCGGGGTTAACCCACACGTAGGCTGCCATGGAGTCTATCAGGAAAGGAAAATTACGGTAAGTATTAGGTTAAAAACTGAAAATTTATTACCAATTTGTATGTGATTGTTCATGTATATCAGCTGCCTCTTCTACACGGGTTGTTTTGGGTGTGGTTTGGTTTGGGTGCACACTATAAGTAACCGAAGTTGAAGCTATACCAATGTTGTGATCAAGTACGGTATATCTGTGTGAAACGTTAACCTTGGTCCTGTATCATCTGTCTGGCATGCGACAATAAAGATTTCTGTCAAGAAAATTTCTCGCTCCAGTGTGCGCCCACTTTCTTTCTTCTACATGCCTCTTCATCAGTGCCCAGTAGTGCAGCTTATCAGTGTCCATCAGTGCCACCTCATCAGTGCAGCCTCATCAGCGCAGCCTCATCAGTGCCGCCTCATCAGTGCCGCCTCATCGGTTCCCATCATTACAGCCTCATCGGTTCCCATCATTGGAGCCCCATCAGTGCCCATCATTGCGGCCTCATTAGTGCCCATCATTGCGGCCTCATTAGTGCCCATCAGTGCAGCCTCATCAGTGCCCATCATTGCAGCCTCATTAGTGCCCATCAGTGCAGCCTCATTAGTGCCCATCAGTGCAGCCTCATTAGTGCCCATCAGTGCCCATCATTGCAGCCTCATCAGTGCCCATTAGTGCAGCCTATCAGTGCCCATGAATGCCACCTCATCAGCGCACATCAGTGAAGAAGAAAAATTACTTACTGTATTTGCAAAATTTTATAACAGAAACAAAGGAAAACTTTTGGGGGGTTTTTTTCACATTTTTTACGTTTGTTTAGCAAAAAATAGAGAACCCAGTGGTGAATAAATACCACCAAAAGAAAGCTCTATCTGTCTCAAAAAATTATAAATATTTCATTTGGGTACAGTGTTGCATGACTACGCAATTGTCATTCAAATAGTGACAGCTGGAAATTGCCATTTATTCCCCTTTATTCTGTCTAAATATTTCTGGACCATATCACTTTTTAGCCATTGTGGATTATTTGGGGTTGTGTCACTACCATCCCCATTTTGGACATGAACTCCCCTATGCTCCTTTGTATACACAGAACTGAAGAAAGTACCGTATTTAATAAATTAGCCTTCTCTTTGTCCCCAGTCACCCACTCTAGATTATTTTGTAAAGGGCTTACATGCTCAGACTTGACCTTTTTACTATTAATATATTTGAAGAATTTTTTGGGGTTCGTCCTACTATCTTTTGCAATCTGTTTGTTTTGAAATTTTGCATCCTTTTTTAACTTTGACCATGAGCCACATAGGTTTTATTTTTAGCCTTTTAAACTTATTGCCCATGGGAATATACTTTGCAGTGAGGTCCCAAACAGTCTTTTTGAAGAATTCCAATTTCTGTTCTGTGTTTATCGATGCCAATATTCCCTCCCAGTCTAAGCCCTGGTTCACACTGGTGCGATTTACAAATCTCATGTTTTGAGTGCGATTTGGCACACCGATTTCTTTCCCAGTCACTTCTGATTTTGTTCCGATTTCTTTTGTATTTGTTTGCGATTTCTGGAGCCTACTTGCGATTTGCAGTTAGTATGATTTGTACTTATTCCAATGAAAAGCAAGCTGACTTGTGACTTAATAAAGATAGAAGCGCTGGCTGTGAAAAAAGAAAAACATCTTGCTCCAAACTCCTCACTGTAACACCTTCTAGGGGAGGTGACAGGTCAGCTGTTTTCATACACATAGCAGCGCTGGCAGGGTTAAAAAAAAAGTCCTGCTCAAAACTCCTCACGAAAACACCTGCTAGGGGTGGGGACAGATCAGCTGAAGCTGCAATGACATCACCAAAAAAAATAAAAAAAAACTGCTCCAAATCGCACTGATATAAACAGAACTGCGATTTCAGGTCGATTTACATAGCACTCTATGGATGTTAAATCGACCTGAAATCGCAAAAAAGTAATACAAAAACCTTTTGGAAATCGCTAGTGTCTTGTGTCGCACCAATTAGTACATTTCCATTGAAATCCATGGGGTGCGACTTCAGGTACGATTTTGAAATTGCATGTCGCACCTGAAATCGCACCAGTGTGAACCAAGGCTAAGTCCTGGAGAGCGGCCCTCATCCTTGGAAAATTTGCTCTCTTGAAGTTAAGTGTTTTTATCTTTCCCGTATGTATTTCCTGCTTACAGCTAACATCAAATGAAATCTTGTTATGGTCACTGCTACCCAGGTGTTCCTTTATCTGAACATTAGTAATAAGCTCTGCATGGTTTGAGATTACCAGGTCCAACAGAGCATCATTCCTAGTTGGGGCCTCAATAAACTGGAGCATAAAATTGTTCTGTAATAGGTTTGTAAAATTTTGCCCTTTAACTGTCCCAGCAGTGCTATTATAATGTATTTTGATTATATTTTATGTGTGGATCAAAGAAGTTTCTATCAATCTCAATCTCAATCCATTTTCAGCAGCTGTGAAAGGATTTAACCCCTTTTGCTGCCATTAATACTGTATATTTCTAACCTCCACTACAGTCAGCTGCAGCACTCTCCGTCTTTCCTTTCGGTTCTCCTTCAGCGCAGAGTTGTAACTAAAACCTTCAGGGCCCCAGTGCAAGAAACCATAAACAGCCCTCTTACCCCCCAGCAGGGGCCTTTGGCGAAACACCAGGGCCCAGTCGCAAGTGTGACCTTTGCGACCCTGGTAGTCATCGGGAGCAGTGATCTCTGTCATGTTGTAGTGAGCCCAGTTACAGTTAGAATCATTCCCTAGGACACACTTAACCCCTTGATTGCCCCCTAGTGTTTAACCCCTTCCCTGCCAGTGTCATTTACACAGTAATCAGTGCATTTTTATAGCACTGATCGCTGTATAAATGACAATGGTCCCAAAATAGTGTCAAAAGTGTCCGCCATAATGTCGTAATCACGATAAAAACCGCATATCGCCGCCATTACTAATAAAAAATAATAATAAAAATGCCATAAATTATCCCCTATATTGTAGGCGCTATAACTTTTGCGCACACCAATCAATATACGCTTATTGCGATTTTGTTTTACCAAAAATATGTAGAAGAATACATATCGGCCTAAACTGAGGAAAAAATTATTTTTTTTAATATATGTTTTTGGGATATTTATTATAGCAAAAAGTAAAAAATATTGTTTTTTTTTCAAAATTGTCGCTCTTTTTTTGTTTATAGCGCAAAAAATAAAACCCGCAGAGGTGATCAAATACAACCAAAAGAAAGCTCTATTTGTGGGAAAAAAAGGACGTCAATTTTGTTTGGGTGCAGCGTCGCACGACCGCGCAATTGTCAGTTAAAGTGACGCAGTGCCCAATCGCAAAAAATACTCTGGTCAGGGGCTGAAGTGGTTAATCTCATGCAATTGAAGCCTTAAAGCAGTGTTAAACCTAAAAGCAAACATTTATTATATTTCAGCTTACCAATACTTAGATGTGATGTCTGCATTAGGTCTCCTTTTTTGAGGCTGGGTTCACACCTATGCGTTGCGTTTTTGAGCTTGGAGTCTTTGTCGTCGCCGTCGGCGTCTTCTTCCCTCTTCTCCTCCTCGATGTTGACTCGTCGCTTCCTCTCGCTGTAATGCTAAATCTTCGGTCCGCAGCGATTTATATAGGCTTCTCATGACGTCACAGTCACATGCTCCGGGTGGCCCCGGAGCATGTGACTGTGACGTCATGGGAACATGAGACTGTGACGTCATGAGAAGCCTATATAAATCGCTGCGGATTGAAGATTTAGCATTACAGCGAGAGGAAGCGACGAGTCAACATCGAAGAGGAGAAGAGGGAAGAAGACGGCGACGACGGGAAGACCGGCCCCTCCACTAGCGAAAGAGCTGGAAGAAGATAGTGGAAGGGCCGGCAGAAGGACAACGGAGAGCCGGACGAGACGACGGAGAAGACCGGGCCCCGCTAGCAAAAGAGCTGGAAGAAGATAGCAGTGGCCCGGCAGAAGGAAGAAAGAATCGGAGAGCGCGGCGACGACACCGGAGACCCCCGAAGTCGGAAGAAGACCCCCGGAGCTATGTAATAAATTACTTTAAAAAGCTGTGTGTGTTTTTTTTATTGCCATTTTTTTCCACCAGGTCAATGGGTAGGGGTACGATGTACCCCATACTCATTCACATAGGGTGGTGGGCCGGCATCTGGGGGTCCCCTTATTAAAGGGGGCTCCTGGATTCCGATCAGCCCCCGCCCGCAGCCCCCGACAACCAACGGCCAGGGTTGTCAGGAAGAGGCCCTGTCCTCATCAACATGGGGACAGGGTGCTCTGGGGTGGGGGGTCCGCAGGTTGCCCCCCTGCCCCAGAGCACCAAACCCCCATGTTGAGGGCATGCGGCCTGGTACGGTTCAGGAGGGAGGGGGGGCCGCTCTCTCATCCCCCCCCCTTATCCCCTGCGGCCTGCCAGGTTGCGTGCTCGGATAAGGGTCTGGTTTGGACTTTGAGGGGGACCCCCATGCCGATTTTTCGGCTTAGGGGAGTCCCCTTCAAATCGATACCAGACCCAAGGGCCTGGTATGCTCCTGGAGGGGGAACCCATGCCGGTTTTTTATTTAAAAATTGGTGTGGAGTTCCCGCTCAGGATTCATACCAAACACAGTGCCTAGTATTGGCGGGAATCCACTTTGGATCCCCGGCAATGCGTGTCGCTCATTGTGAAAGGAAAAACAAAATTTTTCCTCTCCCGATGACGAGACAGCTCGGCGCTGGCTCTCGTGGCGGAGCTCGTAGGGTGTCAATCTCGCCGCTAGAAGAGGCGAGATTGACACAATTTCGGCGGCACCTACTGTAGGTGTGAACGGGGCCTTAGGCTTTCTTTCTTCTATTTTCAGCTAGTGATCAAGCTAGTAAGTCTGTATTTTTTTTACAAGGTCAAGCTCTTCAGCAGAATGTGTAATTTTAAATGGATGAGACAAACCATTTAACAATGGCATGGTTAATTAAAATGATCAGCTTTTATTTATACTGTACATACAAAAGCTTTATCCCAAGAGGGAAACAAAAACTGTTTGCTGCAACTGAATAAAACGTGTGAGCTGGAGTTTGGCTTCAATTTCTTAGTGCATCTAAATCTGCAAATACATTTAACACTCCCCTCCCCACCAGACTGACAATTCTGCTGCCTGATGTGCCTCCTGTGCTCATTCCTCCAGTGCTGTGTCTCACTCATTCAGGAGGTGGGTTACTGGCCAGATTACCGGGTGAAAACAGAGGGGTAAAGCCAAAGAAAAGAAAACGAATGCAGCCACAACATCAAATGATTGGTAAGCTGCTGCAATATAATCCATTTTTGGTTTTGGGTTGAATACTGCTTTAATAGGCTTACTCTAGAGCAGTTTTGAATGAGCTCAGGAAAAGACAGAGTGGGAAGGAAACGGATGAATTCATAAATTTAGCCACATACAGGATGTGACTGTCCCTCCCCTCACACTCACATGCCCCAGCTTTAACTGCTAAGCATCGCCTTCATTAGTATGATAAATGCGCTGCATGATTTTACTGACCGTGCATTATGTTTCCGGGCAATAGGCTGCATCTTTTTCTGTACCCGCTCACATATTCAGAGTCATTTTATGTAAACCTAATCACTAAAATCTCCTTCGAAGCTTTAACCTATTAATGTGAGTTCAAAAGTCAGTTCAATATAATAATAATACCTGGTAATCCTGCCATGATGGTCCTTGTCATGGACTTGCTGTTATAAGGTGAAAAAAAGGTCCCATTAAAGCACACACAGCAAAAAGAACACTAGAGCAAGTGGTAAAAGAGCCCCAATAGCTTTCAGGGTTTACACCCTAGGGTAAATCCCGACTCTGGGGGGGAAAAAAATCTAAAATTTCCCTATAGCTCCCTCCGACCCCTCTAACACATGCAAGGGATTTTTTTTTTAGGCTTACCTAAGTCCACTCACTGCCGCTGCTTTCTACTATGGGGACCGTTGATCCAGATGTGTAGGTTATCCCTCTCCATCCAAACCCCTAACTTCCCCTCGCAATGATGTAATTTCTCTTCTGGGTCCTGAGAGAACCATATCACTAGACAGCCAATCACTACGCAGGTAGTGATATGGATGCCCACAAAACAACCCTGCCAGAAAAAAACTGAAGAGAAGTGAAGGATTGGGACCCAAAAGTCATGTAATTGCGGGTTTGGGTAAGTAGAAAGGATATTTAGGACGTTTTATTGGTAGTCTAGCATTCAGCCAGAGGATAGTAGGAAGAGTCAGGGCTTTAGGAATTTGAACGGAATTTGAATGGACTCCAGAAAGGTCTTTCTTCTATTGATGTGTATATGATGATGGACCAGGGGAGTCAGTATCTGCTATGCTAACATTATTAGTAGTGATAACAGCTCTCTTGTGGATAGACATTGGGGTTGATTTGCTAAAACTGGAGAGTGCAAATTCTGGTGTAGCTCTGCATGGAAACCAATAGAAACCAATCAGCTTCCAGTTTTTTTTTTTGGCAAAGCGTAATTGTACAAGCTAAAGTTAGAAGCTGATTGGCTACCATGCAGCTGCTTCCTACTACGAGGACCGCTGATACAGATGTGCAGGTTATCCCTCGCCATCTAAACCTCCAACTTCCCCTCGCAATGATGTAATTTCTCTTCTGGGTCCTGAGAGAACCATATCACTAGACAGCCAATCACTACGCAGGTAGTGATATGGATGCCCACAAAACAACCCTGCCAGAAAAAAACTGAAGAGAAGTGAAGGATTGGGACCCAAAAGTCATGTAATTGCGGGTTTGGGTAAGTAGAAAGGATATTTAGGACGTTTTATTGGTAGTCTAGCATTCAGCCAGAGGATAGTAGGAAGAGTCAGGGCTTTAGGAATTTGAACGGAATTTGAATGGACTCCAGAAAGGTCTTTCTTCTATTGATGTGTATATGATGATGGACCAGGGGAGTCAGTATCTGCTATGCTAGCATTATTAGTAGTGATAACAGCTCTCTTGTGGATAGACATTGGGGTTGATTTGCTAAAACTGGAGAGTGCAAATTCTGGTGCAGCTCTGCATGGAAACCAATAGAAACCAATCAGCTTCCAGTTTTTTTTTTGGCAAAGCGTAATTGTACAAGCTAAAGTTAGAAGCTGATTGGCTACCATGCAGCTGCTTCCTACTACGAGGACCGCTGATACAGATGTGCAGGTTATCCCTCGCCATCTAAACCTCCAACTTCCCCTCGCAATGATGTCATTCCTCTTCTGAATCCTGAGAGAACCCCATCACTAGACAATCAACAGGAAGTGTCCACATCACACAGGTAGTGATGTGGACACCCAAAGAAGGACCCTGCCAGAAAAAAACTGAAGAAAAGAAGGATCAGGACCCAAAAATCATGTAATTGCGGGTTTTTTGGGTAAGTAGAAAGGATATGGGGAAAGCAAAAGAATTGTCAAAGGATCTGCGAGAAGAGGTAGTTGAACTGTATAAAACAGGAAAGGGATATAAAAAGTTATCCAAGGAATTGAGAATGCCAATCAGCAGTGTTCAAACTCTAATCAAGAAGTGGAAAATGAGGAGATCTGTTGAAACCAAACCACAGTCAGGTAGACCAACTAAAATGTCAGCCACAACTGCCAGGAAAATTGTTCGGGATGCAAAGAAAAGCCCACAAATAATTTCAGGTGAAATACAGGACTCTCTGAAAACATGTGGTGTGGCTGTTTCAAGATGCAGAATAAGGAGGCACTTGAAGAAAGATGGGCTGCATGGTCGAGTCGCCAGAAGAAAGACATTACTACGCAAATGCCACAAAGTATCCCGCTTACAATTTACCAAACAGCACAGAGACAAGCCTCAAACCTTCTGGCACAACATCATTTGGAGTGATGAGACCAAAATTTCGCTTTTTGGACACAACCATAAATGCTACATTTGATACAACAAGACCTATGATGAAAGTTACACCATTCCTACTGTGAAACACGGAGGTGGATCGCTGATGTTTTGGGGATGGGTGAGCTACAAAGGCACAGGAAATTTGGTCAAAATTGATGGCAAGATGAATGCAGTATTTCATCAAAAAATACTGGAGGAACATTTGCATTCATCAGCCAGGAAGCTGCACATGGGACGTACTTGGACATTCCACATGACAATGATCCAAAACACAAGGCCAAGTCGACCTGTCATTGGCTACAGCAGAATAAAGTGAAGGTTCTGGAGTGGCCATCTCAGTCTCCTGACCTCAATATTTATGAGCCACTCTGGGGAGATCTCAGACGTGCCGTTCATGCAAGACAGCCCAAGAATTTACAGAAACTTTTTGCCAAGAGGAATGGGCAGCTTTACCATCTGAGAAGATAAAGAGCCTCATCCACAAATAACACAAAAGACTTCAAGCTGTCATTGATGTTAAAGGGGGCAATACACGCTATTAAGAACTGGGGTATGTAAACTTTTGATCAGGGTCATTTGGGTAGTTTCAGTTGCCATTATAATTTAACCACTTGTCCACCAAGGACGTCATATGACGGCGCTGATTTTGAGGGGGGATATCTGAATGATGCCTGCAGCTACAGGCATCATTCAGATATCATTCTTTTCTGCCAGCGATTCTGCGCACCATAAGAACGATCATAGCAGCAGTTCTGCCGCTTGATCATTCTTATAGGCGGCGGGAGGGGACATACCCCCCTCCCGCCGCCATCCGGTGCTTCTCCGGGCTCTCTCATGCCATGGGGGCCCGGAGAACGAATCGGCCAGCGCCGGCTCACGACGATAGAGATTTCCGGTGACCAGATGGTCACCAGTCATCTCTATGACCGTCGGAGTCCCAGGTGCGACGTTGTGACGTCACGCCCGGTACCCGGAAGTAAACAAAGCCGCAATTGCGGCTGTCAGCATGAGATCGGTGAATTATTTTTCACCGATCTCATGCTTTCCAGCCTGGAAGAGAGATGTGGGGTCTTATTGACCCCGCATCTCTCCATAAAGAGGACCTGTCACAATGATTCATATTACAAGGGATGTTTACATTCCTTGTAATAGGAATAAAAGTAAACAAAAAAAAAAAATGTAAAAAAAGTGTAAAAATAAAAAAAATTCAGTAAAAAAAGAAAAAGAAAAAAGTAAAATGCCCCTGTCCCCGGTAGCTCGCGCTCAGAAGCGAACACGCATGTAAGTCCCGCCCATATATGTAAACGCTGTTCAAACCCCACATGTGAGGTATCGCCGCGTGCATTAGAGTGCGAGCAACAATTCTAGGACTAGTGCAAAAGTACATAGATAAGGACTGAGGTATAAAACAATGGCTGCAAAATCAATCTGTGTTCACCTTACACATAAAATATAGTAAAAAGAAAGGGGGGGGGGGGATTTTGCGCTAAAGTATAAATACACTAAAACCACAAGTGCAAATAGTGGTAAACCAGTGACACTATAAATTAATACAATAATAATAAAATATATATATAAAAACTGCCAAGTGATCAAATATCGATGGTGATAAATGTGAATAATATATCAAAAAGGTGCTGTCAAAAAATACATTGCTATTCATCCAGTGTAAAAAACTAGAGTGCAAAAACATGCAATAACTTCAAAAGTGTGAAAAAGTTCAATATTGCAATTGATAGTGGTAGATGAGAAGGTTAAGAAGGTGTATACTGTATATGGGGTATGGTGCTGCTCACAAGTCCTAAAATAGGACCAGTTCTGTGTAAGTTTATCAATAAGTCACACCATATGTGATCATACCACCTGAGAATAGTGGTACCTGATAGATGTCCCTACTAGTCAGGGATAAGAAGCTCAAAGTAAATATAAAAGGCGTGATAAGTGTGATATAAGTGACAAAATGACTTAATGCATCCCATATAACATCAGATGCAAAAAATAATTATATAATAACAAAGTAGTGTATATATACTAGTGAGTCTGCAGGTATACAGGCTAAAACATAATAAGCCTCCTGGCAAGAGCACCAGTGTAAATGAAACAGTCTGTTCTGCTGTGCCACTGGCCTCTATACCAATGGCTATAATACAAAGTCTATAATTACAAATGTGTGGTTTAAACTAGGTGGAAAATAGTATATCAATCAGTCCTCTTCATATAGGTGGCAAGTATGGAATCTGGTCTTCAACAAAGCAGGCAGTACGTCCCCCACATGTGTCCCAACTCACCAGCTTCCTTCACCCCTACAGGGGTAGACAGCATGTATAGGTGTCCCGAAATGGTGTCCAGGGCCTGCCACAGATGCAGGGATGGGTGTCAGCAATGCCGTCCGATTCTGGCCTCACTCCGGCTTCCTGCCACAGATGCGGGGATGGGTGTCAACAATGCCGTCCGTATCTGACCTCACTCCGGCTTCCGCAGCGGGTTCAGATGCCAGCTTCCTTCACCCCTACAGGGGTAGACAGCATGTATAGGTGTCCCAAAATGGTGTCCAGGGGCTGCCACAGATGCAGGGATGGGTGTCAGCAATGCCGTCCGATTCTGGCCTCACTCCGGCTTCCTGCCACAGATGCGGGGATGGGTGTCAACAATACCGTCCGTATCTGACCTCACTCCGGCTTCCCCAGCGGGTTCAGATGCCTTAGTGGTAAAGACACAAAGATACTCCCATAGTGCGGTAAAAGGTAGGGCTTTATTTAAAATAAAAAACAGAGCGAAAGAAAGGAACAGTCCCTGTATCGCGTATATACCCGCGATCGGTATTGCTGGTGTTCGCAGCTTGCACTCCGGCTGCGTTCCATCTGGACTTCCGGGTAAGAGATAGCGTGGTGTGCGTAGCTCCGCCTTACGCGTTTCGTCATAGGACGTCGTCTGGTCACCCTACCTTACAAACCCTTTAATTGAAAAAGCTGAAGTTAGAAGCTGATTGGCTAACAATGACATGCAGAACTGCACAAGATTTTGCACTATTTCATTTTAGTAATTAGTAATTAAACATTGCTCAACATTTTTATTCAACGGTTATCCTGGTGCACACTGTTCTGGTATGATAACACACATCAACAAGCATTGTGTTAGGCAGCCTATTTTTTTTTTAATTGACTGCCAATGCACCCCAGTACAGAATAAACCGTGCATAATGTGCTGCCATGTGTAGAGATATGCTGCACCAGTGTGTTAACTTAGTGTGTTGAGGTCCTATCATGACATCATCAGCCCTTCTCTAGACCTCATCCAATTGGAGAATGCATTGTATTCATTAAAAAAGCATATTTGAATGGCGGTGGTGGTGAGAGAATGAATCCCTTTGATTAGTGTGCAGCGGGGTAGCCAATCGGCACAGGACACTGAAAATTACAACGGTCACTCCAGTATCACCGACTACTACAGTCATTATCAACTTCAACAGTGGTCCCTCAGGTATGAAATGTGCATACTTACTTTGTGTCAAGCTGGTCCAATATAAGTATGCAATTACCCACTTGCCGATTTTATAACCTAGATATACGGTGGCAAGGTGGCTAGGCCAGATCACATACCTAGTACATTATCTGACACTTCCGGGTGGGGGGGCACGCGCGCCACCGGCAACCCGGCCATGCTGTGATTAAACCCAGCAGATGTCAGTCACTGGGTGCCTGCCAATGGATTACCACCAGCACACGGCCTATGTAAACAAAGCAGAGCCCTGTCCTATCAGCGGGGTAGTAATAGATTGTCTTTCCCCACAAAGCAGAGAATAAAATGGGTTATTCCCCTAGTAAAAGCATCTCCTACAGTACACCAAAACACTGGCTAGGCACACATTTAACCCTTTGATTGCCCTAAATATTTAACCCCTTTCCTGCCAGTGTCATTAGTACAGTGACAGTGCATATTTTTAGCACTGATCACTGTATTAGTGTCACTGGTTCCCAAAAAGTGTCAAAAGTCCCTGATCGCTGCCATTACTAGTAAAAAAAAAAACATCCCATCATTTTTAGGCGCTATAACTTTTGCGCAAACCAATCAATATACACTTATTGGGATTTTGTTACCAAAAATATGTAGCAAAAATATGTAGCAGAATACATATTGGTCTAAATCTATGAAGAATTTACTTTTTTTTTTATTTGGATATGTTTTGTAGCAGAAAGTACAAAATATATATATATATACATATATATATATATATATATATATATATATATATACACACAGTGGGGCAAAAAAGTATTTAGTCAGCCACTAATTGTGCAAGTTCTCCCACTTAAAAAGATGAGAGAGGCCTGTAATTGTCATCATAGGTAAACCTCAAATATAAGAGACAAAATGTGGAAACAAATCCAGACAATCACATTGTCTGATTTGGAAAGATTTTTTTTTGCAAATTATGCTGGAAAATAAGTATTTGGTCACCTACAAACAAGCAAGATTTCTGGCTCTCACAGACCTGTATCTTCTTCTTTAAGAGGCTCCTCTGTCCTCCACTCATTACCTGTATTAATGGCACCTGTTTGAACTTGTTATCAGTATAAAAGACACCTGTCCACAACCTCAAACAGTCACACACCAAACTCCACTATGGTGAAGACCAAAGAGCTGTTGAAGGACACCAGAAACAAAATTGTAGACCTGCACCAGGCTGGGAAGACTGAATCTGCAATAGGCAAGCAGCTTGGTGTGAAGAAATCAACTGTGGGAGCAATAATTAGAAAATGGAAGACATACAAGACCACTGATAATCTCCCTCGATCTGGGGCTCCATGCAAGATCTCACCCCATGGGGTCAAAATGATCACAAGAACAGTGAACAAAAATCCCAGAACCACACGGGGGGACCTAGTGCATGACCTGCAGAGAGCTGGGACCAACGTAACAAAGGCTACCATCAGTAACACACTACGCCGCCAGGGACTCAGATCCTGCAGTGCCAGACGTGTCCCCCTGCTTAAGCCAGTACATGTCCGGGCCCGTCTGAGGATTGCTAGAGAGCATTTGGATGATCCAGAAGAGGATTGGGAGAATGTCATATGGTCAGATGAAACCAAAGTAGAACTGTTTGGTAGAAACACAACTCGTCGTGTTTGGAGGAGAGAGAATGCTGAGTTGCAACCAAAGAACACCATACCTACTGTGAAGCATGGGGGTGGCAACATTATACTTTGGGGCTGTTTCTCTGCAAAGGGAACAGGACGACTGATCCATGTACATGAAAGAATGAATGGGGCCATGTATCGTGAGATTTTGAGTGCAAACCTCATCCCATCAGCAAGGGCATTGAAGATGAAACGTGGCTGGGTCTTTCAGCATGAAAATGATCCCAAACACACCGCACGGGCAACGAAGGCGTGGCTTCGTAAGACGCATTTCAAGGTCCTGGAGTGGCCTAGTCAGTCTCCAGATCTCAACCCCATAGAAAACCTTTGGAGGGAGTTGAAAGTCTGTGTTGCCCAACGACAGCCCCAAAACATCACCGCTCTAGAGGAGATCTGCATGGAGGAATGGGCCAACATACCAGCAACAGTGTGTGACAACCTTGTGAAGACTTACAGAACACGTTTGACCTCTATCATTGCCAACAAAGGATATATAACAAAGTATTGAGATTAACTTTTGCTTTTGACCAAATACTTATTTTCCACCATAATTTGCAAAAAAAATATTTCCAAATCAGACAATGTGATTGTCTGGATTTGTTTCCACATTTTGTCTCTCATAGTTGAGGTAAACCTATGATGACAATTACAGGCCTCGCTTATCTTTTTAAGCGGGAGAACTTGCACAATTGGTGGCTGGCTAAATACTTTTACTCTTTCGTCCATGGACCGACACAGCTTCTCTATTGACAAAGTGGGTATTATCCGTTAATTAGGAGTGACTAGGCAGAAAAACTTGTAAAAAGTGTTGCATCACACCCTCTACAGTACCGCCCAGGGGGCGGACCCTCCGGGTATAACCTCTCAGTCTGCATCTTCGCAGATCAGTTTTTTTCTGTCTAGCAAGGAGTAGGACATGGCTCCCTTCGGGCCCATTGGTCCGGGGGAAAAAGATATATATTTTTTTGCTACATTTTTGTTTCCTGCGATCTTCGATCAACTGCCGACTGGGTGACAGGCTGGATCCTCGACCCTTGTAGTCTCCCCAGTTTCGGCCATCGAGCGTGTGCCGACCCTAGCTACGCGCTGGGTTTTCCACGACATGCCCGTCGCTCCACGGGTGGCCGGTGAGCCTACGCTCCAGGGCCTGCATCGGACCACTCAGCTTCGGCTGACCTTACGGCCGAGTCGCAGCAGCCTGGCCGGTGAGCTTACGCTCCAAGGCTTGCATCGGACTGCTCAGCTTCGGCTGACCTTACGGCCGAGTCGCAGCAGCCTGTCCGGTGAGCGTCACGCTCCAGGGCATACATATGATCGTCCCTTTTGGGTCCAATCACAGCATGCCTGGCCAACAGTCACCTTCCGTGCGCGGACGATGACCTGTTTGGAATGTCTTCCAGCATAATACATGCAGGATAGGTAAGTAAAACTCCCCTGCCTCGGCTGGGTGATTTAGCTGGACATTTCTGGAGAGATCAAGTAAGTGGTTGTGGCCCCTTTCTTCCCTCTCTCCCTGCCTTTCCCTCCTCCCTGGGCTTCTAGCTAAAGGTTTCTGGGTGCTGGGGGTCACCTAGGGGGTTCCACTGGAGCGGGGCTGGCTGTAACTAACATTTAAAAGAAATGTCATTTCTGCTTACCTGTGTTTGTGTGCTTCCTTCTCCATGCTGTCGGCGGCCATTTTGAGGTGGTCCATGCCGAGTTCAGCCTCTTGTGACTGCCCGGCGGCCATTTTCCTGTGGTTCGGCCACACCCACTGGCCCCTATCAGCTGATCGGCGGCCATGTTTGTCCACCCTGTATGCATATATTGCCGCTCGGCGGCCATCTTTTTGTGGGCTATGGCTGCTTGACCTCTATCTTTGGTCGGTGGCCATTTTCTTAGAGCCCACATTATCTTCCATACAGACGTTTTTGGCAACCATTTTGCGAGAGCCTCCGGCCTCTAGGGTGCATTACACTGGTGCGAAAATTCACACAGGAAATGCTAATAAAAGAAGCAGACTGACACAGCAGCAGAGGGACAGCATCACAGGTGCAGCACACGGCAGCATAGCAGTACCTATCCAGGGTGGTGAGTCCTCTGGGTGACCCAGCTTCTCTGCAGCACAGGAGGGTGGCCTATTGATATCTTGCCTGGAGCCCTGTGAGTGTCAGCGTGTGGTCAGCATGGCATCTGAGCCAGATGTCTTCTCCCCTGAAACACCAGATTTAGCAGCTGGTGCCCCTGAGGTGTCTACGAACGCTATGACGGCAATCCTAGAGGCGTTTGCTGCCAGGGTGGAAGCAGCACACGGGAATACAGGGGGTAGTAAACGCCCCGTCCCCTGCAAGCTTCTGGGGATAATTCTGATGCAGAACCAGGTCCAGCTACGGCTCGGGGCCCAGATTCTGACGCATCAGAGACTGCAGACCGTGACCGGACAGTGAGGATGACTCCAAGTCCAGGTCAGTACGCAAGACGACTTTGGTATCTGACCTTATTACTGCAGTGCGGGATATGCTAAAGTTGGAAAATACTGCAGAAGCAGCAGAGACTCCGGTCCACTTGGGTTTCATAGACCTGCCCGCACTGCTAAGGTGTTCCCTTGTGTGTCTTTTGATAAACACTTATACAAGGAATGGGAGAACCCAGTGAGGGTCTTTACAGCCCCAAAGAGGTTTGCGGTACGGTACCCCTTTGAGGAGAGTTTTCTGAAGAAATGGACCTCTCCCCCTATAGTGGACCCTCCGGTGTCCAGACTTAATAGAGCCACCACAATTCCTGTAGAAGGGGCTCCTGTTTTCAAGGACCCTGTGGATAAGAAGGCTGAAGCACTCGCTTGCTATCTATTCTCAGTGGTAGGCTCGGCAGTACGCCCGGCATTGGCGGGGGCCCTAGTGTCTCACACACTTACTGAATGGGCAAGATTGCTACTCCAGGGGTTAAGGAGCGAGATGCTCCTCCTGATGAGATAACATTGGCCGACCAATTGGTCCAGGGCCTTAGGTTTGTCTGCGAGTCAGACATGAATACTATTCTCCTGCTGTCTAAAACTTTGGTTTATGCAGTAGCAATACGCCGCCTGATCTGGCTAAAAGGCTGGTCTGCGGACCAGACTTCCAAGAAAGCCCTGTTGGATCTGCCTTTTAAGGGCGACAGACTTTTTGGGGCTTCTCTGGATGACATCATCAAGGATGCCACAGGAAGTAAAAGCACTTTGCTTCCCCAAATTAGCAAGGGTAATGGGCCACGCCAAGGGGCAAGGGCCCTTCTTTACTGCACGCAAGCCGTTTTTTTCGTCCCCCTAGGGCGACAGGGAAAAGACCCCAGGCCGATAAAGCGCCTGCCCAAGGACAAAAGCATCCTTGGTCCCGCATACCCAATAAGCCTGCGGACAAATTTGCGTCTGCATGAAGGTCCACCCCCACCCAGCTCTCGGGTGGGGGGATGTCTTCACAAATTTGCGACTCAGTGGACAGCTCTAATCTCTGACAGGTGGGTTTGCGAAGTAATCTCCTCAGGCTACAAGATAGAGTTTCTCTCTTGTCCACCAGACAGATTCAACACCTCCAATCTCCAGCTACTACCGACTCGTCGGGAGGCCCTGTATAGGGCGGTCCAGGGTCTACTGGAACGCGGGGTAGTTATTCCAGTTCCAGAACTGGAACAGGGTTTTTACTCAAATCTGTTCCTTGTGCCGAAGAAGGAGGGGGTTCGTCCAAGCTTGGATCTCAGAGCCCTCAATTGCTTTGTGAAGGTACAAAGATTTCGGATGGAGTCGGTTCGATCTGTAGTCACGGCTCTCCATCTGGGGGACTTTCTGGCCTCCTTGGACATCAAGGACGCATACCTGCATGTCCCCATATACTCCAGACATCAGAGGTTTCTGCGATTTGCTATCGGGAAGGACCACTACCAGTTTGTGGCCCTCCCGTTGGGCCTTGCCTCAGCACCCAGGACGTTCACCAAGGTGCTCGCTCCGATTCTGGCACTTCTAAGACAGCGGGGTATCGCTATCACAGGCTACTTGGACGACCTTCTGCTGAAGGCCCCTTCAAGCTCAGAATTAGAGGTAAGCGTGTCCATTACCTGTCAGACTCTTCGAGACTGTGGTTGGATACTAAACACGCAAAAGTCAGTATTGGTGCCCACTCAACGCCTAGTGTACCTGGGGTTGATTCTGGATTCCTCAGAGGCAAAGGTATTCCTCCCTGTGGAGAAGTTGCAGACCCTCCGGGCTGCAGTACGGCAGCTGACTTCCAGGAATTGGTCGTCACTCCGTTTTTGCATGCGAGTGTTGGGCCTCATGGTAGCCTCCTTCGAGGCGGTCCCATATGTTCAATACCACACTCGAGTGTTACAGAAGGAAGTTCTGTCCAGATGGAACAGATGCCCTTCATCTCTGGATTATCAAATCCGAGTGAGCCACCTAGTCAGGAGATCCCTGGTATGGTGGCTGACAGCATCGGCTCTAATGGCCGGGAAGTCATTTCTTCCAGTTTACTGGATAGTGATCACGACGGACGCCCGCCTTACAGGTTGGGGGGGGGGGAGTCTGGGGTGTCCAGTCGGCGCAAGGTCGCTGGACCCCAGAGGAAGCCCTCCTGCTGATCAATGTCCTGGAGATCCGGGCGATCAAGCTGTGCCTCTTCAAATGGTCTCAGAGGCTGCAAGGGCGTCCAGTCAGCATCCAGTCAGACAACGCCACAGCGGTGGCATATGTCAATCATCAAGGAGGAACACGAAGCTCAGCTGCAGCATCGGAGGTTGCTCGCATCCTGAAGTGGGCGGAGAAGAGCGTACCGGCACTATCGGCCGTGTACATTCCGCGCGTGGAAAACTGGCAGGTGGACTATCTGAGCCGCCAGATGCTGGAACAGGGAGAATGGTCCTTACACCCGGAGGTGTTCCAACTCCTCTGCCAAAGATGGGGCACACCAGACGTAGATCTTCTGGCTTCCCGACTCAATCGGAAGGTATTGAGATTTGTGGCCCGGTCAAGAGACCCATGGGCAGACGCAACGGACGCGTTGGTAGCATCGTGGGGTCAGTATCGGCTAATCTATGCCTTTCCTCCCTCAAGGCTTCTTCCTCTTCTGCTCCGCAGAGTGGGGGCAGAGGGAATTCCAACGATCCTAATCGCTCCAGATTGGTCTCAGCGTCCTTGGTACGCCAATCTAGTACGTCTGGTAGCAGACGTCCCCTGGCGCCTACCACTGCAGAAGGACCTGCTATCGCAAGGTCCCATACTCCATCCTGCTTTACAGTCATTGGCTTTAACGGCATGGCTGTTGAGAACCGGGTACTGAGAGACCGGGGCCTGTCAGATTCAGTAATCTCTACTATGAGAAGTGCTCGGAAACCGTCCTCTAGGAAGGCTTATCACCGCACTTGGAAGGCCCACATCTCCATGTGTGAGGAAATGAAATGGCATCCGCGTACTTATTTGGTTTCCAGAATCCTGCTGGTTTTACAGCATGGGGTGGACCAAAGGCTTGCCCTAAGTACGATTAAGGGACAGATATCTGCCCTGGCTGTCTTTTTTCAGCGACCCCTGGCGGCTCACTCTCTCGTGAGTACATTTGTGCAGGGGGTTCGACATGTGGCCCCTCCGGTCCGTCCCCCGTTACTTCCGTGGGACTTGAACCTGGTCCTCTCGGTGCTTCAGAAGGCACCGTTTGAGAATATTAGAGATATTCCCCTGTTGACACTTTCTCAGAAAGTGGTCTTTTTGGTGGCTGTTACGTCAGTTAGACAAGTCTCTGAGCTGGCAGCCTTGTCCTGCAAGGCTCCCTATTTGATTTTCCACAAGGATAAGGTGGTGCTGCGGCCGCAGCCTTCCTTTCAAAAGTCGTTTCGGCTTTTTATCTTAATGAAGACATTGTACTTCCATCCTTGTGTCCTCAGCCGTCGAATCCTAAGGAGTCGGCGTTGCATTCCTTGGACGTTGTCCGAGCTTTGAGAGTATACCTATCTGCTACTTCCCGGTTCCGGAAGTCAGACTCACTGTTTGTTTGTTTCGGTGGCTGGTCCCAAGAAGGGCAAAGCAGTCTCATCGGCCTCCATCTCTAGGTGGATCCGACAGATAGTAATCCAGGCTTACGCCTTAAAGGGTCAAGCACCCCCCTCCCTGGTCACGGCGCATTCGACCAGGGCAATAGGTGCCTCTTGGGCTTTCCGACATCAAGCGTCTGTTTCCCGATTATGTAAAGCGGCGACTTGGTCGTCCGCTCACACTTTCACAAAATTCTACAAAATTGATGTAGGTGCATCTTCGGATGCCTCTTTCGGCCGCAAGGTTTTACAAGCGGCTGTTTAGAGTTGCAGCTCCTCCGTTGGAGGAGTGCTGTTTTGTGTTTGGGGTGAAGTTTATTTTTATGCTGTTACCACCCCTCGTTTTTTCTCTGACACTGCTTTGGGACGTCCCACTTTGTCAATAGAGAAGCTGTGTCGGTCCATGGACGAAAGAGTAAATAGGATTTTTTACTCACCGTAAAATCCTTTTCTCTAAATCCATGGACCGACACAGCACCCACCCCTCCTTTTAAGTTTGTACTGCTTTTTGACGAACTGATCTGCGAAGATGCAGACTGAGAGGTTATACCCGGAGGGTCCGCCCCCTGGGCGGTACTGTAGAAGGTGTGATGCAACACTTTTTACAAGTTTTTCTGCCTAGTCACTCCTAATTAACGGATAATACCTACTTTGTCAATAGAGAAGCTGTGTCGATCCATGGACTCAGAGAAAAGTGTGACAGAACCCACTGTCACTGTGTGCTTTTGGAAGGGACTGAGGGGGGGTATCTGAGATCCGTCACAAAAAGGATTTTACGGTGAGTAAAAAATCCTATTTTTGCCCCACTGTATTTTCAAAATTGAAAGTCTTTTTTTGTTTATAGCGCAAAAAAAATAAAAAAATGCAGCGGTGATCAAATACCACCAAAAGAAAGCTCTATTTCTGGGGGAAAAAAGGCCAAATTTTATTTGGGTACAGCGTCACACAACCGCGCAATTGTCAGTTAAAGTAACGCAAAAAAACAGCCTGGTCATGAAGGGGGGATAAATCTTCCAGAGGTCAAGTGGTTAAGATCATCCCTGGAATTTAGCTTTAAAGTTCCACTCCAGCTAACATTGATATGTCACGTTTTTGCTGAGTTGCTTTTCTGTCCTCTTTCCCCAATAGAAGTTATCAACAACTGTCTCTTTCTCTAATTTGGGATTTATCTACCAATCAGAAAAGGTACCTGTTCCTGTCCTGAATATGGTGGTGGGGTTGGAGCTGCAGCTGAGGAACTCCTGGAGGATGAGAGGGAACAACCCAGACTCATTGGGATTTATTTACTAAAGGCAAATAGATGTGTGTAAAGATCGCTATCACCAAATAAGTAAATAAAATAAATAAATAAACCACATCAATAATAAATAATCAAGCAAACAAAAATGTGCTCATATATCAATAAACTGTAATGCCGCGTACACACGGCCGTTTTTAATGTCATTGGAAAAAACAACGTTTTTCTTGACGTGATTTTTCGTGTTTCCTCTCAAGCCTGCCTTGCCTACACACTATCGTGAAAAAAAATGCTCGAGCAAAGCGCGGTGACGTACAACACGTACGACGGCACTATAAAGGGGAAGTTCCATTCGGATGGCGCCACCCTTTGGACTGCTTTTGCTGATTCTCGTATTAGTAAAGTTTGGTGAGAGCCGATTCGCGCTTTTCAGCCTCATGCTCTTCAGTCCGTTACAGCGTGACAAATGTGCTATCTCCATTACGAACATTCGTTTTACCAGAACGAGCGCTCCCGTCTCATACTTGATTCTGAGCATGCGCATTTTTTTTCCTCTCGTAAAAGCGTACACACTACCGTTTTTCACGACGTTAAAAAGAACGATGTGAAAAACGGCGTGAAAAAATAGAGCAGGTTCTAATTTTTTTTAGGCCATTTTTCACGTCGGTAAAAATGCTCTGGAGCATACACACAATCGTTTTTAATGACCAATTTAAAAAATGGCATTTTTCACGCCATGAAAAACGGTCGTGTGTACGCGGCATTTGTTTCTGAAATTTCCAAGAAAAATAAAGATCAATAAACCTTGAAAAATTGTCTTGTGCTCATATATCAATAACAGTTGTGTAAGATTATATGAAAATAAAAATCAATTCATGATAAATTTGTTTTGTACTCCCTAAATAGTAAAAAGTAAATCAGTTCATAGAATTCCCCCCCCCCCCAGGGGGGGCAAAAAAATCTTCACAGATCCACATCCATATTGAAGAAATATGAAGCAATCCCATCATCAAAGAAAAAACACATAGCATTCTCCACCTTCAGTGTTTAAAACCACTATCGGGACTCAATAAATCACTCACCAGAGATAATGGCTGATGTTAAATCAGCAAATGCGCATTTGTATATATATCTTGCTGGCACAGGAGATCTTTTCTCGAATACTCCTCCAACCCAGAAACCACCATCATATTCCAAAACGGGTTATTAAAAAGGAAGAAGGGAACTCATAGTGTGAAACCATTAAAAGCATGTTTTTTTAGTACAGCAACTTCACCCACTTATACATTTCAAACTTGTAAAACACAACATTAAACCTTTTTCCAACCCAATTCCGGCCACATCCACTGACCACAAGCTCCGACCCGGTTTGCGTGGTGACATCACATCAAAGGCCCACCCTACGCACTTCATCAGGTGACGTCCTCCAGAGGCAGAATCCCCATCGGAGGACATCAGTCCTTTGTGGGGAAAAAAAAAAAAAACAGCATTTTTGCTTGCACATGATTGGATGATGGAAATCAGCACAGCTTTATCACATTTACTAAGCTCTGGAGAAAATGAGTGCAACTACACTTGCAGAGTACGCAGGGGTTTATTGACTAAAGGCACATCCACTTTGCACTGCAAGTGCACTTGGAAGTGCAGTCACTGTAGATCTGAGGGGATGATCTGAAATGAGGGGAAGCTGCTGATTTCTATCATCCAATCATGTACAAGCAAAAATGCTGTTTTTTTTTTTTTCTTGCATGTCCCCCTCAGATCTACAGCGACTGCACTTCCAAGTGCACTTGTAGTGCACAGTGGATTTACCTTTAGTAAATAAGCTCTTCTATGCTGTTACTATGTATTCAGACTATTTTTTATGTGCACTATAATCAATTGTCTTTGCTCTGCAGATAAAGTTTAGCATTTTTACAAATGAACATAAAAGGTTTCTGTTTAATAAAAATGTTTCTATTTAGTCCTATACAGCGGAACCTCGGATTACGAGCATAATCCGTTCCAGGTGAATGCTCGTAATCCAAAGTACGCATATCAAAGCGAGTTTCCCCATTGAAGTCAATGGAAACGAAAATAATTTGTTCAGCATTGACTTCAATAGCATGCAATACCGCATGCAGCCAGAGGTGGGGGGGCACCGGAGAGCCTCGGAAAGGCCCAAAGACAGCTCGGCTGACCTTGGCAAACCTTGAAAAAGTTTGGGAACGTAGTATTTACGAGTCTTTCCGAGCATTTTCGAATGGCTCCGAATGGCTACGATCGGCGCTGTTCGGCTTCCGCTCGGCTCCGGTGCCCCCCACCTCAGGCCAAACGCGGTACTGCACACAGTTTTGGCCTGAATCCTGCTCGTTTTGCGAGACAACACTCGCAAACGGAGTTAGGATTTTTCAAAATACAGTGCTCGTATTGCGAAACGCTCGTTAACCGCGTTACTCGCAATCCGAGGTTCCACTGTATTTACTTTTATTTCATCATCCATATTTAGAATATATGTAAATCTTGAAAATCATACAATTAAAAACATGTTGTTATATCTGTTCAAAAAGTGCAAAAAAAAAAACATTTGCTGGTCTCGCACAAAATCCAGTGAGCTGATTTCCGGTTTTCTCTGCCTCTGCCGATTGTGATCAGGTAGCATTGTTTCCAGTCATCTCTGTGGACTACAAGACACCCCCTCCCCCCCATGGTATGTCATCTAGGGACTGGAAAGCTTCTATCATCCTGGCACCATGTTTGTTATGGTGTCAGGATGATTGAAGCGCATTATTTCTATTATTACATTTTTATATAAAACAAAATAGTTAAACTCACCATAATGCCGAATCAGTGGGAGCTCTGAGTGTGTCACTTGCCACCGACGCCTGCCACCAGATGCAGATTGACACTTGTCACCTCACCTGCCAGAAGTTGCGGATTGTCACTTGCCACGTCACCTGTCATCTCTTTGCTCCCCTGTCCACCGGCCCGCTAATTGGCCAGCCGTTCGCTCTCCTGCCGACTGGCCCGCCCGCTCACCCACCGATCCGCCCACCCGCTGAGCTGCCCGCCGAGCCGCCCACTCACTCATCCACCCGCCCGCCCGCCGAGCCATTTGCTCACTCACCCACTGACTGGCCCACCGCACCCGCAACTAATTTCTCTAACTGCCACTTTTGTTGGACAGCTTGGTCTGTTAAAGGGAGTTGAAAAATAGCAGACTTACTGGTCAGATCATCTGGTGAAAATACAGAGCTAAAAAAGCCCAAAAACTGTAAAAATATAGAATTGAAAGGAAATTCACATATAATAAGTAGGGATGAGCTTTATGTTCGGGTCGAACATGAGTTCGACTAGAACATTGGCTGTTCGCCTGTTCGCCGAATAGCGAACAATTTGGGGTGTTCGTTGCAAATTCAAAAGCCGCGGAACACCCTTTAAAAGTCTATGGGAGAAATCAAAGTGCTAATTTTAAAGGTTAATATGCAAGTTATTGTCATAAAAAGGGTTTAGGGACCCGGGTCCTGCCCCAGGGGACATGTATCAATGCAAAAAAAAGTTTTAAACACTGCAGTTTTTTCGGGAGCAGTGATTTTAACCACTTGCCATCCCGGCTTTTGTAGAATGACGGCCACAAGATGGCTCTACAATGCCGGGAGGCTGTTTATTGACGTCCTCAGTTCCTCCCGGTCGCTGGGGGCGTGCGCGCGCGTGCCCGCCGCGTCACTCAGGTGCCCATGCGCGTGCCTAGCGGCCGCGATGTCCGCCCGGTACCCGCGATCGGCAGTTACAGAGCCAGGGACGTGGATCTCTGTGTGTAAACACAGAGATCCACGTCCTGTCAGGAAGAGGAGACCGATGGTGTGTCGTTGTACATAGGGACACCGATCGGTCACCTCCCCCAGTCAGTCCCCTCCCCCCACAGTAAAAATCACTCCCAGGGAACACATTTTTTTTGTTTACAAACGATTTTTATTATAGAAAAGGTCAAGGTATAAAAACAAATCACAATGATGGTACAGGTATATATATAAACATTGTTCATATTGAGCATTGTACAGAGGAAAGAGAAAAGGTTATTTTTTTATTTTTTTATTTATTTATTTATTTTTTTAAGTCTGGTATAGGAATGTATATTGTTCAAATGAAGTCAACCAAGAGCATTGTATTGGAGAGAGGGCTAAATGACAATTGCATATATTTTAAGAGTGGGAGGTAAAAAAAAACGGGAAGGTACTAGACCAGAGAGGTGGTATCCCAGAGAGTCCATTTTTTTTGGTAAAGGGGCATAGCATCATATAATGTGTGGTGAATTCTTTCTGAAAGCTTAATGTTCGACATGCGGTTAAGAATTTGTGGCCAAGGTACCGTAGTGGAGCGCCAATTAAATGCTATGGCCCAGTGGATGGAACTAAGGAGTGTATGGATTAACCTTGTACTAGTCATTGGAATATCCTGTATAGGGGTGAATAAAAGGCCTATTTGGGGTGTAAGAGAGATCTTTCTACTGGATATTTTTTCTATTATAATACTTGCCTTATGCCAAGTGTCTTTAATGTGGGGGCAATCCCAAAATATATGTAAAAGTGTTCCCTGGGTGGGGCAACCCCTAAAGCAGAGTGGGGATACTGAGGGATAAAATGAATTGAGTTTAGCGGGAGTAAGATACCATCTATAGAGTAGTTTGATGGCCGATTCTCTAATCGAGGTTGTTCTGGTACATTTGTGGAGATTTGTAAAAATTGTATCCCATTGATCAAGAGTAAATGAGGTATTTAAATCTGATTCCCATTGTAGCATGGGATGTGATTTATCAGGCATGTTGGTCTCATTTAAATTTTTATATATTCTGGAGATTAAACCCCGGTCACGAGGGGAGGAGATACAAATTTGCTCAAATTGTGTATAAGGGGGGTGGAGTGTAAGTGAGTAATATTTCTCATAGAATTGTTTTATTTTCGCATAGATCTCTATTTCGGTAGGAGAGATATTGTATTTTGTTTGTAGTCTGGTGAAAGTAAGAAATGCATTGTCTTGGGAGAGCGATTTTAAATGTTTTAGATTATGTGACTTCCAATACGTTAGCAAATTTTCATCTTGAGCTCTATCTGGGGGGGAAAAACGTGGGTCACCCATAAAGGAAGCCAAGGGGGGAACATCCGAGGATAACTTAAAATTAGAGATTTGTCTGTTCCATAGTTGAAGAGTGTGAGTGACGATGAGGTTTAAGGGCCTTATTTTTTGTGGTGGGATGACATTGGACCAGAGAAGTCCTTGTAAATTGTAGGGTAGGATGGATTCTTCTTCGAACAGGAGCCAAGGGATTTGGGATGAAGGGGCATACCATTGGGCTAATTGGGTGAATCTGGCCGACAAGTAATATAGCCAAAGGTTTGGAATGCTGAGGCCTCCTTTTAAATGGGGTCTAAACATAAGGGAATAACTAAATCTGGGTTTCTTGTTTTGCCATATAAATTTATTGATTTCTCTCTGTAAAGATTCTAGTGTTTTTTTGGGTAGAATAAGTGGAAGGGTTCTAAAAAAGAATAGAAGTTTGGGTAATATCATCATTTTTGTGTCTACTATCCTGCCTGAGAAAGAAATCTGGTATGATGACCATAGCTTAAGTAGGTTTTTAATATTGTTAAATAAAGGAGGGTAGTTTGCTTGATATAACGTTTTATATGAAGATGTAATCTGAATACCTAGGTATCTAAACGAATCTACGTGCCAATTGAATGAGAATTTGTCTTTAAGTGAAGATATTAAGGCTCGGGGAATGTTGATTGGTAAAGCCGAGCACTTAGATAGGTTTACTCCCAGACCTGTCAAATCACGGAAGACGTCCAGGGTTTTAGTTAGATTAGGTAGGGAAATAAGAGGGTCAGTTATGAATAGAAGGACGTCATCCGCATAAAGACTCAGTTTGTATTCTTTGGATCCCTTAAGATATCCTTTAATATTTGTATTGTTTCTGATTGCACAGGCGAGGGGTTCTATTGCGAGGGCAAAGAGTAGGGGGGAGAGTGGACAACCTTGTCTGGTACCTTTAGTCAGGGGAAAAAAGTCAGAATTGTTACCTGGGAGTTTGATACGTGTTTGTGGGTTGTGATAGAGAGCCTTAAAGCCATGTAGAAATTCATTGTTGATGCCATATTTGGGGAGAAGAGTGTCAAGATATGACCAGCAAACGCTGTCGAAAGCTTTGTGTATATCAAGACCAAGAAGCAGTGTGGATTTGGAATGAATGTTGGAGTCTTGAATGATATTTGTGGTAAGTCGTATGTTGTCTGTTATTTGTCTGTTGGGAATGAAGCCTGTTTGATCAGGATCAACTAATGGGGAGATAACGGCTGATAATCTGTCTGCTAATACACGGCCGAATATTTTTAGGTCGTTGTTAATAACTGATATTGGGCGGTAGTTTTGAGGAGTGGAGTGATCTTTATTTGGTTTGGGAAGTAAGGACATATTAGCCAAAATCATCTCGGGTGGGAATTGGCCACCCTGTAAGATATTATTATAAAGTTTAGTAAGGTGTGGTGTAATGGTAGAGGAAATTTTTTTATAGTAAGATGTGGAATAGCCGTCAGGGCCTGGGGCTGTGGATATTTTTAGTGTTCCAATGATTTTGTTAACTTCTATCTCCGAACAAGGGGCATTAAGAGATTCAATTTGATCTCTAGTAAGAGTGGATAACGTAATGTTATTAAGCCAGTCTAAGGAGGACTGTTTTGGGGGTGTTTTTGGTGAGGTCAGGAGATTTTTATAGAAGTCTGAGAATAATTTCATGACTTCTTTGGGATGGGATACCAAATTACCAGAAGGGTTCCTTAATTTATAGGTGTGTGGGGGTTTCATAGATTGATTTAGTTTTTTAGCAAACATGGTGGAATAAGAATTGCTGTTGAGTAAGAATCTAGCTTTAGACCATCTGAGAGCTTTTTCAGTATCTGATGTTAATAATGTGTCTAAGGTAGTGCGTTTCTCTTGTATCTGTTTAAGTAGGTCACTAGATGGGTTCTGGTTGTTTCTATGATACAAGTGATCTAGATCTTTTGTTAGGGATCTAATGTCTGCAAGTTTGCATTTGTTGTTGATTGAGGCGATATTTATCAGGTGACCTCTCATTACCGCTTTATGTGCCATCCATATAGTTGTAGGGGACATGTCTGGTGCTACATTATGTGCAAAATATTGTTCAAGGTGAGATAGAATTTGTTGGTTGCTTGAAGGATCTGTGAGCAAGGAATCGTTTATTCGCCATGAGTGTGCTGTGTTGGCTAGACCTATATGTGAGGTATCAAAGGAAACTATGTGGTGATCAGACCAAGGACACGGATGGATATCTGCTTTAGAGGAATTGGCAAGTAGAATTGGGGTGCAAAAGATGTAATCAAGACGAGCGAAGCAGTTGTGCGGATGGGAGTAGAATGTGTAAGATTTGGATCCAATGTTATGGGCTCTCCAAGTGTCTATTAATTGATGATTATATAGTGATCTATTCAAGGATTTGGGGAAAGCTTTTGAGGATGGGACAACTTTGCTTCTATCTAGAGCTGAGTGAGCAGCTAAATTGAAATCCCCGCCCACTATTAAATGTGTGGAGTGATAATTGTCTAGAGTATCAAAAAATTTGATGAAAAAGTTTGACTGGGCTTCGTTGGGAGCATAAATTGAGGCAATGGTGATAGAACGTCCTTTGATTGAACCTTTCAAGATCAAGTAACGACTGTCTGGATCTTTAAATATGTTTTGAACCTCAAAAAACACTGTGTTTCTAATGAATATAGCAGCACCTCTAGATTTTGTGTTATAAGTAGTGCAATAATATTGGCTGTAACCTTTGTCAAAAAATTTAGGGTGTTTATCTGTGGCAAAGTGCGTTTCCTGCATTAAAATTATATCAGCTCCTAATCTTTTATAATGGCGAAAGGCCTTCTTTCTCTTGTGAGGCGAATTAATACCCTGGGCGTTATGAGAAATCACTCTAAGACCCATTGTATTGGTATTAAGGGGCGATGGTGGTTATGAGGAAATGGCAGTGGGTCACCAAGCCCAGGTTTGAGTATATAGCCAAATCGGAGTGGAGTTAATAATTTGATTATCGACATTAAGATCGAAAGTGAAGCTACCTGAGATATAGGCGGAACTAGCCAACCTTGTATTGCCATTTGTAACTGTGTATATATATAATATATCAAGTTATACATTCGTATCCAGCATAAATATTTCCTCGTTGACCTTTGTTTGTTGAATAACATTTTGTACCTATACAACAGAACCATTGAGAACAGGGTTCTTGAACAGTGGCACGTTAGAACTAGTAAACTTATAGAAAATAACGGTACTGTATTGTACAATGACATTCCATAATAATGTTTTAATTGAGGTAAAGAGAGTTTGTTTAACCTATTCAACATTTTGTAGATATAGAGTGTTTTAGTATGACTATGAGAATTAACTTTTATAATTTGGGGGTCAGGGTGAGAAGCACTTCCAGACCGAAAAAAGTATTGATTTGGACAATACTGTCCATTACTCACAAATAGACCCTCCACCACTAGAACAGAGGATAGCAGGATCAGTAGCAGAAAAATATCCACCAGTTGAACCATGCTTTTGGAGTCCTTTGTGAGTAGGGGGACAAACTAACGCAGGCGGAGCACATCAGCCTTAGCGAGGATGCTATAAAAAGAACATTTTTTATATAAGTGCATGCTGTTACTTATATTGATAAAAAATTAGCATACGAAACAGTATAGAAAAGGAGCAAGAAAAAATGTTAGATATATAATATCGTATAGAAGAAACTATGGTAATACCGACCCGGTACCATTTTAACGTGTGGTACAGTTGTTTACTATAATCAGAAAAACCAACCTCAAACATTTCGAACTGTAAAAGTGGTACTTTGAACCTTGCAAAAGGGAAGAAAAGAAAAGAAAAAAAAAAAAGGAACACATTTAACCCCTTGATCGCCCCCTAGTGTTAACCCCTTCCCTGCCAGTCTCATTTATACAGTAATCAATGCATATTTATAGCACTGTTCCCTGTATACATGTGAATGGTCCCAAAAATGTGTCAAAAGTGTCCGATGTTTCCGCCGCAATATCGCAGTCCTGACAAAAATCGCAGATAACCACCATTACTAGTAAAAAAAAAAAAAGTCATAATTCTATCCCCTATTTTGTAGGCGCTATAACTTTTGCGCAAACCAATCACTATACGCTTATTGTGATTTTTTTTTACCAAAAATATGTAGAAGAATACATATCGGCCTAAACTGAGAATTTTTTTTTTAAATTGGGATATTTATTATAGCAAAAAGTAAAAAATATTGTGTTTTTTTCAAAATTGTCCTTTTTTGTTTATAGCGCAAAAAATAAAAACCGCAGAGATGATCAAATACCACCAAAAGAAAGCTCTATTTGTGGGAAAAAAAGGACGTCAATTTTGTTTGGGAGCCACGTCACACAACGGCGCAAATGTTATTCAAAGCGTGACAGTGCTGAAAGCTGAAATTTCGCCTGGGCAGGAAGGGGGTATATGTGCCCAGTAAGCAAGTGGTTAAAGCGGTTGTAAAGTCATTTTTTTAACTTTTACCTACAGGCAAGCCTATAATAAGGCTTACCTGTAGGTAAAAAAAATATCTCCTAAACCTTTATGGTTTAGGAGATACTCCCCTCGCAATGCGCCGCTGACAGCAGCGGCACATGCGCACAGGGGATTCTCGGGCTGAAGGCTCGTCAGACGCCGGACCTCGCCGGAACAAAGTCTCCCGCGCGCACGCGCGGGAGTGAGACATCGCGGCTCCAGCCACTCACAGCGCTGGAGCCGCGATACCCGGAAGACACGCCGAGGCAACATGTCATCTCCCTCGGCGTGGACCAGGTGAGTTAACGATGCCTCATTCTAAGGTAAGTATTTCATAATGAGCTAGTATGCGGTACATACTAGCTCATTATGCCTTTCCCTTGCAGGTGACAAAAAAAAACAGTTTGTGACTGTACAACCGCTTTAATAATGCTTAAAGTGAAACAATAAAAGTGAAATATTCCTTTAAATTTCATACCTGGGGGTGTCTATAGTATGCCTGTAAAGTAGCGCATGTTTCCCGTGTTTATAACAGTCCCTGCACAAAATGACATTTCTAAGGAAAAAAAGTAATTTAAAACTACTTGCAGCTATAATGAATTGTCGTGTCCCGGCAATACAGATACAAGTCATTGAAAAAAATGGCATGGCTTCCCCCCCCCCCCCCAGTTCATTACCAGGCCCTTTGGGTCTGCTATGAATTTTAAGGGGAACCCCGAACCAAAATGAAAAAAAAAATGCGTGGGAGTCCACCCAAGTTCTATATCAGGCCCTTCAGGTCTGGTATGGATATTAAGGGGAACCCTGCGCCAAATTAAAAAAAAATGGCGTAGGGGTCCCCCTTAAAATCCATAAATCCAAACCAGACCCTTCAGGTCTGGTGGATTTTAAGGGGAACCCCACGCCAAAATAAAAAAAAAATGGTGTGGGGTTCCCCCCAAAAATTCATACCAGACCCTTATCCGAGCACGCAACCTGGCAGACCGCAGGAAAAGAGGGGGGACGAGAGAGCGCCCCCCTTCTGAAACATACCGGGCCACATGTTGATGGGGACAAGGGCGTCATCCTCACAACCCTTGCCCGGGGGTTGTGGGGGTCTGCGGGCGGGGGGCTTATCGGAATCTGGAAGCCCCCTTTAACAAAGGGGACCACCAGATCCTGTCCCCCCCTATGTGAATTGGTAACGGGGTACATTGCACCCCTACACTTTCACCAAAAAAGTGTAAAAAAAATTAAAACCACAGTACACAACTTGGGACAAGTCGTTTATTAAAAAGAAAAAAAAAAAAAGAAAAAAAAATCCAGCGATGTAATCCAGTCTCGATCCCCAGCGATGTAAATCCATTCTCGATCTTCAGCGAGGATACGACGCCGACACGGATCCGCCCCTGTGCTTGGGTTAGTTGTTCCAGAGTTTTGAACCCAGACAACTAGCATTGGCAGAATGTCAAGTCAGCCTTTATGTTTCCCCGCAGAAAAGGTTCTCTTTTGGGGCCTCTCACACCAGTGCGCTGCAGCAATGTACAGTAATGCACATTGTGTTGGTGCCCATGGTACCATTTGTGAATGGCAAACCAACATTTCTTGGAAGTGTACATCCTGTGTATTGTGCTGCAGAAAAATACAGCCTGCACCATTTTTACATGCGTTGTGGCACATTTTAGGCTATTCATTATGAATAGGCTGTTTATTGCAATGCAACACATGACAACATGTGTGTTGCAGCATACAGTATTGTGATGTTAATTGGTCCTTAACCACTTAAGCCCCGGACCATTTCGGGCCATTAGGACCAGGCCTGTTTTTGGGATTCGGCACTGCGCTGTTTTAACTGTAAATTGTGCGGACATGCAATGTTGTACCCAAATGAAATTTGCGTCCTTTTCTTCCCACAAATAGAGCTTTCTTTTAATGGTATTTGATTGCCTCTGCGATTTTTATTTTTTGCGATATAAACAGAAAAAGACCGAAAATTTTGAAAAAAAATGATATTTTCTACTTTTTGTTATAAGAAAAATCGAATAAACTCAATTTTAGTCATACATTTAGGCCAAAATGTATTCAGCCACATGTCTTTAGTAAAAAAAAATTCAATAAGCGTATATTTATTGGTTTGCGCAAAAGTTATAGCGTTTACAAACTAGGGTACATTTTCTGAAATTTACACAGCTTTAAATTTATGACTGCCTATCTCATTTCTTGAGGTGCTAAAATGGCAGGGCAGTACAAAACCCCCCCAAATGACCCCATTTTGGAAAGTAGACACCCCAAGGAAATTGCTGAGAGGCATGTTGAGCCCATTGAATATTTTTTTTTTTTTGTCCCAAGTGATTGAATAATGACAAAAAAAAATAAAAATTACAAAAAGTTGTCACTAAATGATATATTGCTCACACATGCCATGGTTATATGTGGAATTGCACCCCAAAATACATTCTGCTGCTTCTCCTGAGTACGGGGATACCACATGTGTGGGACTTTTTAGGAGCCTAGCCACGTACGGGACCCCGGAAACCAAGCACCGCCTTCAGGATTTCTAAGGGCGCAAATTTTTGATTTCACTCCTTACTACCTATCACAGTTTCGAAGGCCATAAAATGCCAAAATAGCACAAAACCCCCCCAAATGACCCCATTTTGGAAAGTAGACACCCCAAGCTATTTACTGAGAGGCATGTTCAGTCCATGGAATATTTTATATTTTGCCACAAGTTGCGGGAATATGACAAACTTTTTTTGTTTTGCACAAAGTTGTCACTAAATGATATATTGCTCACACATGCCATGGTTATATGTGGAATTGCACCCCAAAATACATTCTGCTGCTTTTCCTGAGTACGGGGATACCACATGTGTGGGACTTTTTGGGAGCCTAGCCGCGTACAGGGCCCCAAAAACCAAGCACCGCCTTCAGGATTTCTAAGGGTGTAAATTTTTGATTTCACTCCTCACTACCTATCACAGTTTCGAAGGCCATAAAATGCCAAAATAGCACAAAACCCCCCCAAATTACCCCATTTTGGAAAGTAGACACCCCAAGCTATTTGCTGAGAGGCATGTTGAGTCCATGGAATATTTTATATTTTGCCACAGGTTGCGGGAATATGACAAACTGTTTTTTTTTGCACAAAGTTGTCACTAAATGATATATTGCTCACACATGCCATGGGCATATGTGAAATTACACCCCAAAATACATTCTGCTGCTTCTCCTGAGTACGGGGATACCACATGTGTGGGACTTTTTGGGAGCCTAGCCGCGTACGGGACCCCAAAAACCAAGCACCGCCTTCAAGGTTTCTAAGGGCATAAATTTTTGATTTCGCTCCTCACTACCTATCACAGTTTTGAAGGCCATAAAATGCCAAGATGGCACAAAACCCCCCCAAATGACCCCATTTTGGAAAGTAGACACCCCAAGCTATTTGCTGAGAGGCATGTTGAGCCCATTGAATATTTTTTTTTTGTCCCAAATGATTGAATAATGACAAAAAGAAAAAAAAAAAAATGTACAAAAAGTTGTCACTAAATGATATATTGCTCACACATGCCATGGTTATATGTGAAATTACACCCCAAAATACATTCTGCTGCTTCTCCTGAGTACGGGGATACCACATGTGTGGGACTTTTTGGGAGCCTAGCCGCGTACGGGACCCCAAAAACCAAGCACCGCCTTCAAGGTTTCTAAGGGCATAAATTTTTGATTTCACTCCTCACTACCTATCACAGTTTTGAAGGCCATAAAATGTCAAAATAGCCCAAAACCCCCACAAATGACCCCATTTTGGAAAGTAGACACCCCAAGCTATTTGCTGAGAGGCATGGTGAGTATTTTACAGCTCTCATTTGTTTTTGAAAATTAAGAAAGACATTTTTTTTCTTTTTTTTTTTCTTTTTTTACATTTTCAAAACTTTGTGACAAAAAGCGAGATCTGCAAAATACTCAACATACCTCTCAGCAAATAGCTTGGGGTGTCTACTTTCCAAAATGGGGTCATTTGGGGGGGTTTTGTGCCATCTGGGCATTCCATGTCCTCCGAAACTGTGATAGGCAGTGAGGAGTGAAATCAAAAATTTACACCCATAGAAATCCTGAAGGCGGTGCTTGGTTTTTGGGGTCCCGTACGCGACTAGGCTCCCAAAAAGTCCCACACATGTGGTATCCCCGTACTCAGGAGAAGCAACAGAATGTATTTTGGGGTGTAATTCCACATATGCCCATGGCATGTTTGAGCAATATATCATTTAGTGACAACTTTTTGTACATTTTTTTTTTTTTTTGGTCATTATTCAATCACTTGGGACAAAAAAAAAAAATATTCAATGGGCTCAACATGCCTCTCAGCAAATAGCTTGAGGTGTCTACTTTACAAAATGGGGTCATTTGGGGGGGTTTTGAACTGTCCTGGCATTTTATGCACAACATTAGGAAGCTTATGTCACACATCATCCACTCTTCTAACCACTTGAAGACAAAGCCCTTTCTGACACTTTTTGTTTACATGAAAAAAAAAATTTTTTTGCAAGAAAATTATGTTGAACCCCCAAACATTATATATTTTTTTAAAGCAAAGGCCCTACAGATTAAAATAGTGGGTGTTGCATTTTTTTTTCCACACAGTATTTGCGCAGCGATTTTTCAAACGCATTTTTTGGGGGAAAAACACACTTTTTTTATTTTTAATGCACTAAAAAACACTATATTGCCCAAATGTTTGATGAAATAAAAAAGATGATCATAGGCCGAGTACCTGGATACCAAACACGACATGCTTTAAAATTACGCACAAACGTGCAGCGGCGACAAACTACATTCATTTTTAAAAGCATTTAAAAGCCTTTACAGGTTACCACGTTAGATTTACAGAGGAAGTCTACTGCTAAAATGACTGCCCTCGATCTGACCTTCGCGGTGATACCTCACATGCATGATGCAATTGCTGTTTACATATGACGCTAGACCGACGCTTGCGTTCGCCTTTGCGCAAGAGCAGGGGGGGACAGCGGTGCTTTTTTTTTTTTTTTTTATTATTTATTTGGCTTTTTTATTTTATTTTTAAACTGTGCCTTCCATATTTTATTTTTTTACCATTTTTATCGTTATCTCAGGGAATGTAAATATCCCCTATGATAGCAATAAGTAGTGACAGGTACTCTTTTTTTGAAAAAAATTGGGGGGTTAGACCCTAGATCTTTCCTCTGCCCTCAAAGCATCTGACCACACCAAGATTGGTGTGATAAAATGCTTTCCCAATTTCCCAATGGCGCTTTTTATATCCGGGGGGGGGGACATTCCCTCCCACTGCTTGTAAAAGCAGTCTAGAGGCTAATTATCTGCTAGAATTGCTTTTACATGAAAGCCGGCCGCAGGCTGAAAAGAATGATACCAAGATGATACCTAAACCCGCAGGCATCATTCTGGTATAAACATTCAAAGTCCAGCAACATACCAGTACGTTGCTGGTCCTTGTTGGACATGTATTGTAATCTTTTTTTTCATACAGCCTATTGGCTGAACAAAAAAAAGAGATTGATTGGTGGGTATGCCCACCATTAGAATACCTCCCTTCATCCACCCACTTCTAATGATGGGCATATATGCCGAAGCATGGGGGCATCCTCCCGCAAAAAAGTTATGCCGCGTACACACGGTCAAGCCTTCGTCGGAATTTCGACCGTATGTACGCGGCATAAAAGGTTATGCCGCGTACACACGGTCGGACTTTTCAACGGGCAAGCCTCTGTTGGAATTTCGACCGTATATACGCGGCATTAGGAGCAAAATCGCTCCTCCGCCCCTGCTGCCCCCATGCTTCGGCATATATGCTCTTTTTTTTAACTGTGGTGGTGAAATCACCTCCTACAGCGTTGGAGTCACGGCTTTATGTATCGTGGGAGCAAACGCTGTTGCTGTCAAGATAAATAGATCCGCGCTGCAACTGAATGGCGTACCTGCTAAGCAAATGGTGGTTAACATTAAAACAAAGTAACATTACAGTACAACAGTAAGACCTTACCATGCCATACCTGCAAAGCAAATACCAAAACAAAACCTAGTAAAAAATAAAAAAATGTTTTAACGCAACCTGTGCCTAAAATATATATATGCCGAAGCATGGGGGCATCCTCCCGCAAAAAAGTTATGCCGCGTACACACGGTCGGAATTTTCCACGGGCAGGCCTCCGTCGGAATTTCGACCGTATGTACGCGGCATTAGGAGCAAAATCGCTCCTCCGCCCCTGCTGCCCCCATGCTTCGGCATATATGCTCTTTTTTTTAACTGTGGTGGTGAAATCACCTCCTACAGCACTGGAGTCACGGCTTTATGTATCGTGGGAGCAAACGCTGTTGCTGTCAAGATAAATAATTCCGCGCTGCAGTTGAATGGCGCACCTGAAAACAAAAAATTACATACCTGAAAAGCAAGCATGATAAAACATTGCAGAATAGAATACAGTAAAAAAGAGCAGAACAATAGAGAGAAAATAGAGAGAGAGAGAACAATAAAACGACAACTATTTTTGGTTTTTTTATTTTATATTTTTTTTGTGTTTTGTTTTTTACGTTTTTTTTTTTCTTTTTTACACTTTTTTTTGTAACTTTACAACTGTAATGGTTCGGGTCTCTCAAAATGTAATGGCATCTTGGGAGACCCTGTGTAAGTGTGTCCTTGTCTGTGAAATGCTGTACCCTACGCTAAAACTTCACTTTTGAGTGGTAGCGTTCAAAACATTCACCTTGGCAAAGACCAGGCTTGTCAGGACAGAGTGGACAAAAACTACGGGTGTCACGCCTAAATCCGCGCTTGCTACAGACACGACATCTTTTTTGGGGGTGGCTTTGGGTAGGGGTACTCGGGAGGACATACGAATAATGCCTCTCATGCAGCCGGCTTACTGCATTTGGTAGGGGATGGTGAGGTGCAGAACCGCCTGGATACAGGAGTTCTGTGACTATCTCATTCTGGAATTTTAGAAGAGATAACGTCCCGCCTGAAGCTCTGTATAGCACATGAGCGTTCAGCAAAGCCAATTGGAATAATGATAGAGACACTTTTTTGTACCAGCGTCTCGCCTTACGGTCAATTAGATACGGCGCCATCAACTGGTCGTTGAGGTCCACCCCTCCCATATTTTGGTTATATTCGTGGACACAGAGGGGTTTCTCCACAACACCAGTCGCCGTACGAATTTGGACTGTCGTGTCTGCATGAAGGGAGGTAAGAAGGAAAACATTCTTATTGTCCCTCCACTTCATAGCGAGCAAGTTATTACACTTCAAGCAGGCTCTCTCCCCCAGCCTAAGACGGGCATCTACAAGCCGCTGGGGAAAGCCCCGGCGATTAGGTCGCACGGTGCCACATGCTCCAATCTGATGATCAAACAAGTGACTAAACAGTGGCACGCTCGTGTAATAATTGTCCACATACAAGTGGTACCCCTTTCCGAATAAGGGTGACACCAAGTTCCACACTATCTTGCCAGCGCTCCCTATGTAATCCGGGCAGTTGACCGACTCAATCTGACTATCTTTTCCCTCATAAACCGTAAAGTTCACTACATAGCCTGTTGCCCTGTCACAGAACTTGTAGAGCTTGACCCCGTATCTGGCACGCTTGCTGGGAAGGTACTGCTTGAAAGACAAGCGGCCAGAAAATTTAATCAGGGACTCATCAACGCAGACAACTTGATCGGGAGTAAACAAGGCTGCAAAACGTTCGTTGAAGTGGTTTATGAGGGGCCGAATTTTATAGAGCCGGTCGTATTCAGGGTCCCCACGTGGACGACAAAGTTCATTGTCGTTGAAGTGCATGAACCGCAAAATCTGCTCGTATCGTGCCCTGGACATGGAGGCAGAGAACACGGGCATGTGGTCAATTGGGTGCGTGGACCAATAAGCACGCAATGACGGAAATTTATGTGTGCCCATGTTGAGGGAAAGGCCCAGAAAGGTCTTAAATTCGGAAACCGTAATTGGTTTCCAATTTCTGGCAATTTTAGGCAACTGGGGGTTAGCGGCGATAAATTGACCAGCATATAAATTACTCTGGTCCACAATAGATCTATAGAGATCTTCCGTGAAAAACAGCGAATAAAAATCAATTGGAATAAAATCAGCTGTTTCCACCTGAATACCGGGTTGGGCAGTGAATGGGGGAAGTACGGGTTCTGCAGAAGTGGTGGGGACCCAATCAGGATAGGCGAATTCTGCAGGAAGGGCAGTATGGGCACGACGGGCCTGCCTTTGTCTTCTTGGTGGCAGCGGGACACTACTTGTGCTTGCCACCTCGCCAGCTTGAACTGCACTTATGGGACTCGCCACGTCACCAAGTGTTACTGCAGTGCTGGATGTACGTCCAGGCTGTACTAGGCCGCTGGTGCTTGCCAGTTCACCAGAAGGAATAGCGGCGCTAGTACTACTCTGCTCCATGATACGAGAGACCTGCGGTTCTTGCTCCTCAACAACCTCAGAAGATCGGGATCGGGTACACCTGACCTTAGCAGGGACCTCAACTTCGTCGTCAGAGCTATCTGACGTGGGGCCGCTGACGTCACTGTCTTCTACGGGAAGATATTCTGAGCCTGAATCTGACAGATACGTGACCTCCTCTTCACTATCTGTCATGCTCAGAATCTCGTAGGCCTCTTTACTAGTGTACCTTCGTCTTGCCATTTTGGGCTCTAAATTTAGGGGTACACTAGTAAGATTCACAGGAAAAAAAGCACCTGACTGTCGTCAGCAAATATATCAAACGCTACAAAAAAACTGTTAGCGATCGCAGGGATCAGGCCTGTCTCTGCGAACGCTGCAGTTATGTGTGTTGTGTTTGGTAAGTGACAGTGATCGATCGATACTGCACTTGGGTGGGCTGGGCTGGGCTGGGCGGAGGGGCTAAACGCAGGCGCTAGCAGGTATCTGGGCTGATCCCGCTAACACTGCGTTTTTGGGAACCCTAAACCGCTGGGGATGCTAGTATAGATCTGATCAGATACTATACCACTAAGGGGGGTGTATGCTTTGCGCGTGGGTGTTAGCGTTACTGGCACTAACCTAACACTGCCTGGGGCGACGCAGACCCTCTCTGGCGCTAAAACCTAATTGATCTCACCCGCCGGGCGATCAGGGGGGTTAAACCTTTATTGGGTTATATACGGCGGGTGCCCTGATGCTATAAAAAGCAAACTAATCAACCAGCGTCACCCGTAACCTTTATATGGTGATCACTGGTGAAAGGGTTAACTAGGGGCAATCAGGGGGTTAAAACCTTTATTAGGTTAAATATGGGGGTACCTGACGCTATATAAAAACCTGACGGGTAACCTAAATAACTAAATAACTTACTGGCTAACCAGTGACACCAGTGACGCTTATACGGCGATCACTGGTGAAAGGGTTAACTCTAGGGGCAATCAGGGGGTTAAAATAATATATGGGGGTACCTGACACTAATAAAAACCTGCGGCGAACCTAAAAAAAAAAAACTGCCTATCTAAAACACCAGCGACACGAATACAGCGATCGGAAAAACAATCGCTTAGTGACGCTGAAGTTAGGGGGTGAAAGGGTTACCTGGGGGGTGATCAAGGGGTTAAACCTTTATTAGGGGGGGTTAGGGGGCTACCCTGGACCTAAAGGGGCCTAATCCTAACTGCCCTGCAACTTTTTACAATCACAGATGACACTAAATGCAGTGATCAGTAAAATAAATGATCACTGCAATCAGTGACACTGTGATTGGGGGCTTTGGGGTGACCTGGGGGGTGATCTGGGGGTGACTGGGGGGTGATTTGTGTGCCTATGTGTACCTACGTGTCAGTGGACTGTTGGTGCACTAACCTGCTTCTTCTCTCCTCGGCGCCGGGAACGAAAAGACCGCGGCGAGGGAGATGACATCACTTCCTCCAGCCTGTGTTTACATTTCAGGCAGGAGGAAGCAATTTCATTCACCGGGAGCGATCGCGAGGGGGGGGCGGAATCGAGCGGCCGCCCCCTCATGCCTGATCGCTCCCGAACACTTAACGGCCGCTCACTGCAGTGAAGGGGGGTCCGGATGGACCCCCCAACTGCACAAAGGCGATCACGTAGATCTACGTGATTCTGCCTGTCGGTGCCATTCTGCCGACGTAAATCGGCGGTGGGCGGTCGTTAAGTGGTTAAAGGAAGCATCTAATGAGAGAAATATGAAGGCTGCCATTGTTGACCTCCTACATAAAATGCCTGGTTCACCCTGATCTAATGGATAAATGAATCGTTCACTCAGAGGTTTGTCTGATCCGGAAGGGACAAGTAGATTGAAAAGTCAGAGTTAAGTCAGAACCCCTGATCTGCATACTTGTTTGTGGTCTGTGCCTCTATAAGCACTAAAATTACTTAAAGGGTAACTTTTTTGTGTAAAGCAAATAAAAAATAAGTAATATAGCGTATATAATTGCAAGTCATATTGTAAATAAATTTTATTAAAAATTCCTTTTCAATATGCAGCTGTGTAATTTTCTGTAAAATGCAATGCAATATGACTACCTGGAGTTGTTCTGTACACAGATGGTATGTAGAACACCCTCTAGAAATATCATTTCCTGCTTGTGTGATTGGCTTTCTGATTTTCTGTCTTAAGATACAAGTTAGATTTTGAGCATCCCCTGCAACACAAATTTCATTTTGGGTGTGATACTTTTGAAGGGAAATCAGACCTTGCAGCTTTCCTCATTAGAGCCCTGCAGGTGCAGCAGCTGATTGATAATATACTGAAAATAGATTTAGAGGTTACATACAATTTAATGCTAAGTGAACCATTCAGACCTCCCTGCAGTGATTACACTATGGGCAGTTAGGGGTAGATGTATGTAGAAAAGTAATTATGATAACTGAGGATGAGAACTAGTAGTAAAGAAGATTTGGGTGGTCAGGTTATAATAACATTGTAGGATATTATATTGTTCTATTCCATTTCATCATTTTCCATGTTTCCTTCTCTTTCAGGGAACTCCTGTACAGTGCATATTGAAAAGGAGAATGATTTTGTATTATTTGGACACACAGCTGTCCTGAATTGTACCAGCAACTGTACAAACCTGTCTTGGGAAACCAGACTGACTAAACTACAAGTATCTCCCGACAAGACAAGCAACTTCTCATGGGTTGAAGTCGAAGTTCGTGAGTGGGAAGACTCACCTATACAATGTCTGGCAACTGATGAGGACATAGCCGTGGCCAATGTGATACCTTATGGTATGTTACAGGTGTTTTCCTGTAATCAACATGCTACTTCAGTTCAAATATAGGAAAAAAGTTCCAACACGCATTCCAAAATTCAGTTTGCAATATATATATACACACATACACTATAATGTCAAAAGTATTGGGACACCTGCCTTTACACGCACATGAACTTTAATGGCATCCCAGTCTTAGTCTGTAAGGTTCAATATTTAGTTGGCCCACCCTTTGCAGTTACTGTATAACAGCTTCAACTCTTCTGGGAAGGCTGTCCACATGGTTTAGGAGTGTGTCTATGGGAAGGTTTGACCATTCTTCCAGAACCGCTTTTGTGAGGTCAGACACTGATGTGAACGAGAAGGCCTGGCTCACAGTCTCCGTTCTAATTCATCCCAAAGGTGTTCTATCGGGCTGAGGTCAGGAATCTATGCAGGCCAGTTAAGCTCCTCCACCCCAAACTCGCTCATCCTTGTCTTTATGGACCTTGCTTTGTGCACTGGTGCGCAGTCATGTTGGAAAAGGAAGGGACCATTCTCAAACTGTTCCCACAAGGTTGGAAACATGAAATTGTCCAAAATGTCTTGGTATGCTGGTCCCTTAAGAGTTCCCTTCAGTGCAACTAAGGGGCCAAGCCCAACCCCTGAAAAACAACCCCACACCCTAAACCCCCCTCCACCAAATTATTTGGACTAGTGCACAAAGCAAGGTCCATAAATTGACATGGATGAGCGAGTTTGGGGTGGAGGATCTTGACTGGCCTGCACAGAGTCCTGACCTCAACATGAGCCAGGCCATTTCATCCACATCAGTACCTGACCTCACAAATGGGCTTCTGGAAGAATGGTCAAACACTCCTAAACCTTGTGGACAGCCTTCCCAGAAGAGTTGAAGCTGCTATAGCTGCAAAGGGTGGGCCAACTCAATATTGAACCCTACAGACTAAGACTGGAATGCCATTAAAGTTCATGTGCATATAGAGGCCAATATTTTTAATTCAATCTTATTTTATTATATTATATGCAAGAGAAAGACAGAAAAAGACATACTTCGTCTTAAACATTACAAACAGTGATAGGATACACCATCAACAGGCATCATGTATGGCAAAACAAAGCAGGGCTAAGTTACACATATAAGGATTGAGCACCTGTGTAGGAGGACCTCCGTGGGATTTTTGTAATATCAGTCCCTGTACAAAAATAAATGAGGTAAGGAAACCTTTATCTGTATTTCTGCGAAGGGGATCCTAGTTCCCCCATATGCAACTTATCAGATGAGATTATACACAAATCTGTTTGGAGAATATGACGTAGGGTCACTCATTGGGTTATTGGCATTAAGTAGATCGAAGCCCTGGTACGTTGTCTCACTGTATTCCTAGAGGTGTAATTAGATATAGAGAAAAGAAAAAAAGAATCAGGGTCAGGGGCAGATAGAAGGGGACAATTAGGTAGGGGACAGGAATCAGAATCCCAATCACTCCATCACGGTCCCACGGCGGACCCGTCCAGGTCACGTCCCGCCCAGGACACAAACTCAGAGGAGTATCGGAACACGGACCACGAAGTCCATGTGAGAGATAACTGTTCACTTTTACCACTTTCCTCCGCCAGCAAGCGTTCCAGGTCTCTAATGTGGTCCACCTCAACAGCCCAATCTCCCAGGGAAGGCATAGTTGTCGATCTCCAATGACGGGGAATCACTATTCTGGCCGCCGCCAAGAAGTGTCGCAATACATCATTTCTGATGGATTTAAATGACCCCGGGATTATAGACAGGAGGGCCACCTCAGGTGAAGGCTGGATAGAGGTCGCCATCAGTTTTGCAGTAAAGTGTGAAAATTCGCTGCCAGAACCTCCGCACCGGAGGGCACTCCCACCAGATGTGGAGCGTGGTTCCCCGGGAGTCGAGACACCGCCAGCAGGCATCCGACACTTCCGGATTGAAGTGATGAATAGATGATGGACATCTGTACCATCTCGTTATTAGTTTAAACCCCTTCTCCTGGGTCTTAGTGGCTAGGGATAATTTGTGTGTGAGGATGAAACATTTTTGCCATTCAATAGGGGAGATAGGGTGATGCAGATCTGTCTCCCAGGCCACCGTGTACGGTGGAAGGTCAGGGGAGTGGATATCGAGCAGAATGGAGTACAGTTGAGATACAACATGTGTTGGAGGCTCCACCTGCATGAGCAGTTCCTCGAATCTCGTCAGTTCAGCAAGAATGTCTGTAATAGACGGGAAAGTCCGGATGTAGGAGATAGTCTGTTGCCTCTGAAGCCACTGCATGGGGTGACGGGGGGTCGGACCGGCAGGGGTATCTGACCGTAAAGTGGGGTCTGCACGAAGGACCTGGGCAAGTCGTCTATGATCCTCCTTTCGCCATGGTCCGAATCTTGTTACAGACATAGCTGGTGGAAAGGCCGGTGTCCCAAAGAAGGGAGTCATAGGCCCCATGTGGTTTGATAAGCCCCTTCTGGACAACATGCGGTCCCAGATCCGAATCGTTTGACGGGTAAGGTCATTGAGAGGGCCTGAACCCCCCCGGACCGTGGGCAAGGTCCACGGGAGAGTGGAGAGTTCAATTGGGTTCATGTGGCCTTCTAATTGGACCCAAAGTTTGGTGGAAGAGTGGTGAAACCAGTCTAGTATGCGGGTAAGCACCGCTGCTTTATGGTATAGGGAGGCAATTGGGGCTCCAGCCCCCCCCCCCGAGCCTTTGGGAGAGACAGTGTTTCATACCGTATCCTTGGACGGGCCGCATTCCAAATAAATTTGGAAAACAGCTGGCGTATTTTCTTGAAGTACGAGTTGGGTATGTGAATAGGGATGGTCTGAAACAAATATAAGAACCTAGGGAGAACGTCCATTTTCAGGGCATTCACTCTACCCAGCCAAGAGAGCTGTTTGGACGCATAGTTGGTTAAATCTGCTTGGGTCCTAAGGAGTAGGGGGGCAAAATTCAGGGAAAAAAGTTGGGAAGCATCCGCCGGTATTTGAATTCCGAGATACCTTATGGAGGGGGAACCAGTTTTGAAGGAGAAAGTAGACGCTAGTCGTCGTAGGGCCGATGTGGGCAGAGATATGTTAAGGATTTCCGATTTATTGTAGTTAACCTTGAAGTTGCTAACTTCTCCAAATTTCTGAAACTCCTGCAATACCGAGGGCAAAGATGTGTGTGGATGTGTCACGAACAAGAGCAGATCATCTGCAAAAAGAGCGAGTTTCGTATGTGTGGGCCCGACTGTTATGCCTTGGATAGAGGGATTGTTACGTAGAGCAGTAGCCAAATGTTCCATAGTGAGAACATACAGGAGGGGGGATAGTGGGCATCCCTGTCGTGTCCCGTTGGATACAGAAAAGGCTGGAGAAAGCGAGCCATTCAGTCTAATCCTAGCATACGGAGAGGAGTAAAGGGACATTATTCTCGCCATCATATTAGTTCCCACACCTATTTGTTGCAGGGATAATCGAAGGAACTGCCAGTCGACTCGGTCGAATGCCTTCTCGGCATCGACTGTTAAGAGGCATAGTGGGATATCGTGGGACCGGGCATAGTTGGTTAGAAGAAGGGTCTTCAGGGTGTTATCTCTAGCCTCACGGCCACTCACAAAGCTGACCTGGTCTAAGTGTATTATCCCAGGCAACAACGGTTGTATTCTATTGGCTAGAATTTTAGCAAAGACTTTCAGATCGACCCCAATCAAAGAGATCGGCCTGTAGCTTGCACATAGAGTAGGGTCTTTGCCTGGCTTTGGGATGAGGGATATGTGGGCCTCAAGTGTTTGTGAGGGGAACAAGGAGCCCTCCGACAAAGAGTTGAACATCTTAGTTAGAAAAGGTGTGAGGAGGGCGGCAAAAAGTTTGTAAAACTTAGGAGTGAAGCCGTCTGGGCCCGGGCTCTTTCCACTCGGCGTACCCGCTATGGCTTTGGCAACCTCCTCTTCTGTGATTGAGACTTCCAGATCAGCGATGATGTCATCATCTAATGTGGGGAGCGCGGTTTCTGAGATATATGACACCTGGTCTTCCACCCTGGAAGAAGGGGAACCAGTCCCTTGAGTCTTAGATATATTGTACAGGGACTGGTAGAAGTCCCTGAATTCCTCTGCCATCTTAGTGGGTGAGGAGACCAATTCTCCCTGCGCCCCCCGAATATGAGGCACAAAGGTGGAAGTCGCTTTTGGGTGCAGGGCGCGAGCCAATGGCCTACCACATTTATCTCGAAACTTATATTGATGGAAAGCGAGCTTATCTGCATATGTGCGTGCAGAGGCTTCATAAAGCTCTCTGAGTTGTGATCGCGCCTTAGAAACGTCCGCCAGTGTTGTCACTGTCGGGGATCGTTTGTGTTCAGTTTCTAAGTTCCTAAGCTTTTGGTTTGCTGCCTCAATGGCGGCTGAGCGCTCCTTTTTAAGACGCGTACCCATTTGGATAAAGGCACCTCGTAGAACCGCCTTCAGTGCCTCCCACTGAAAGGGCAACGATGTCGTATCTGAAGCGTGGTCCGCAAAAAAGTTAGATATTGTATCCGAAACCCTTTTCACACATTCTGGATTCGTAAGCAACGAATCGTTCAAGCGCCATGACCACTCCCTATTCGGAGTGGAGGGGAGCGAGAACGTCATATGTATAGGAGAGTGGTCAGACCAGACCATTGGGTCTATGGTGCAGTCCGGGGACCAGTCTAGACAGCTATGGTCACTCATTAGGTAGTCTATGCGACTATAGGTTTGATGGACATGGGAGAAGTGGGTATAGTTGCGGGCCGTGGGGTGCAACACCCTCCAAACATCTACTAGACACAAATCGTAAAATGCCCGTTTTAGAGCCCTCAGTTTGGGGAAGGAGATACACGATCGCGAGGTGGAGGAATCTAAAAGTGGTTCAAGAGGGGTGTTAAAATCTCCCCCCAGTACGAGCTTACCCTCCATGAATCCCGACAGAACCCTCAAGTATTGTAACGCGGCCGATACTTGGTTAATATTAGGGAGGTAAATGTTGGCTACCGTAAATTTGGTACCCCATAACATGAATTTCACAAAAACATACCTCCCCTGTGGGTCCGAGAGATGATCAAGTACCTCTATAGGGAGCGTCTTATGAAAAGCCACAGACACTCCCCTGGCTTTCTGGGTTGGGCTAGTGCTGTGGAACCACCTGTTGAAATATCTGCTGGAGCAGGAAGGGGTGGAGGCAGAGTGAAAATGTGTCTCCTGGAGAAGAAGCACATTGACCTGGCGTTTGTGCATTTGATACAGGATTTGTCCTCTTTTGGTGGCAATATTAAGCCCATTGACATTGTAGGAACAGAATTGTAGCCTAGGGCGAGAGATCACCGTGTGAGCCATGACGGAGCGACAGGGGGGGAGGGTGAGGGGAGGTGAGAGAGAAATAAGGAAAGAAACAGAAAAGGGGGAAAACACAGCAGGGGAGGAAGAGAGGAGGTAGAGCGATGTGGGGAAGAGATTGAACAGAGAGAGCACCTGGGGAAGGTGGCTCAAAAATACTAAAGTGTGCGCAAAAACGTAACACTTCGTGAAATATCACGTAGTAGGCACGAACTGTGCCAATCCTATTTAGGGGGAGAGAACGGGATTAGAACAGCTGAGTTGTGTTCCCGACAACCTAGCAGGCATAAATAACATAACTGTAAAGTAACACACCCAATGACCGTGGTATTTAAAGCTCACCTGTCTAGTCACTAAAGAGCAATGTCAGATTAAATACCATTGGTACGCTTGAGTACAATAAACAATCAAAAATGACATAAAAAAGAAAAAAGAACATCAGTGAAGAACAAGGTGTATACAAACTGGTGGCAAGATAAAGGCACAGGTATTCCCGCGTAATCATGCGGGGGTAGGAAACATCAATTGCTACATTTATAGCAGCATTAACTATGATTGTCATCACGGCTCAGCTCAGATATCTGTGTAAACGCACAGAAGGTGTCAGTGCCAAGGTCAGCCAGTTTCAAGCCCCAAGGACATAAATGCCCAGAGCCCAAGGGAAGACCCGGAGGTCCCCGGACAAGCCAAAGGGCTATGTCCGGGAAACCCCAAGCCAACCCGCAGAGCCAGAGCCGTGAGAGAACATATCAACATCACTGGCCGCTTTTCCAGAACCCCATCAAGTACAACCGCACCAGCCGAGGGCAGCGAAGTGCTTTTCGAGCCATGTGAGACAACTAAACCGTCAGCAGCATTTAAATAACAACGTTAGCAAGAGTCAGTGGGCTGAGAGTGCAAGTACACTGTGAAGACATAACAAAACAGGGAAAACAGGAGGTGGACCTGGCCGGAGTCTCATAAAAGAGCTGTATCCACCTAGTAGGTAAAAGGACATAGCAGAAAGAACCATTTCAGGTCTCAGACGACAGAGTCCGGATCAGTCCTCTGGTGACGTGGCTCGCCGCTCTCTAGGACCAGAAGGTACCGATCTAGACTGAGGGCGTCCTCGACGTTGCAGAGGAGGGCCCGGTAGCCGCTGACGGTCATCTGGGGGGTCCAACCAGTTCGGGACGACAACAGGGTCCCGGCCCAGGAACAGGAAGAAGGCAGGAAGCTGGTCCGGGTCTGAGAGGACAAATTTGTGGTTATCTTCCCGGGTCACTTTGATGCTGAATGGGTGACCCCAAGTGTACGTGGCGCCTACTTGGCGAAGCAAGTCCAGCAGAGGGCGGACCATTCGTCGCATGTACAGCGTGTTGCGGGAAAGGTCCGGATAGAGGTGTATAGATGATCCGTGAAAGTCTAGTGGCCCCAGGCGCCAGGCCTTGCGCAAAATCTCCTCCTTTAGGGTATAGTAGTGCACCCGGCAGAGGACGTCACGAGGGCGGTCCCTGCGATCCCCTCCTATGCCTCCCACTCTATGTACTCTGTCCAATTCAATGGGAGATGTAACTTCCCTGCCCAGGACCTGGTTAAGGATAGCAATGACAGTGGGTTTGAGATCAGTACCTGAGGTCGCCTCCGGGACCCCCTGCAGCCGGATGTTGTTCCTGCGACTCCGGTTCTCACTATCTTCTATCCGGAGCTGGTGTTGCCTTAGACGGGAGAGATGAGCCGTAGATGCATTTTCAAGCGCCGTTATGCGGGCTGAGTGGTCTTCTTGGGTGGTGACCATAGCAGAAACCGTGACCTCAGACGCGGAGACCCGTTGTTTGAGGGCATTTAGTTCAACATGGAGAGAAGTTTCCATTTTGGAAGCCCAGGAATCAAAGTCAGCTCGGAAGGCAGACAGTATGGCAGTGGATGTGGCGCCTGGGGAAAGCGTCTCCGCTGAGACAGTGCCCTCGCCAAGGGCAGTGGGATCCATCAGAGGAGTCGGGTGTGTACCCGGGCCGGTCCCACCGGCAGAGGAAGCTGCTGCAGTCGGGGGAGGAGGTTGTGATCTGCCTGAGGCTCGGGTTGACGAAGGTTTATCCTTCCCTGTACGGGAGTCCTGCGATGTTGCGCGTAGCAGGTACCGTTGAATAGTACCTTGTTGCAGTTCAGCGGAGTCAGCAGAGGTAGAGCTGGAAGCCGCCATCAGCCGGTTGGGCGTGATTGGTTGGGAACGTAGCCTGCGGTCGTCGGGAGAGCACAGAGCTCAGCGGTGCATGTCTTCAGCCCTCCATCCTCAGCCACGCATCATCAAAGGTGGAAGGGATGAGCAGAGGATGCGACCCGTGTTGCAAATGGGGATCAGTGCTTACTGTGATGTTACTGTCCTTTTGGAGTGCCTGTGCATGTGCTGCAGCACAGCGACACGGCAGTTTAGGCAGTACCGGTGGCCGAGGAGGGAGTGGATGGAGGTCAGTGGTAAGAGTTAGCACTGAGTCCGGGTGGAGCAAGATGGCCGCTACACTTCTTGTCAGTGTGTGACTGGAGGAGTGCGGGGAGGGCGAGATGGATGAGGTATAGGCTCAGCTGCCCCGTAGGCCAGAATAGCCAGGATTTGATGTATAGGGTGAAGCAGGTTCAAGTGGGCAGGGGGGGGACCCAGCAGCACTATGGTCGGGTGTAGCAAGATGGCCGCCCCTTAAGCCTATGGGATCAGGGCTCCCACCAGGTACTCCCGTCTGCCAGCCAGGGGGGGGATTAGCCTAGGTCTAATGTCCTGTATTTCACCCCTGCCCCGCTTACCCTGTGTGGGATGGTCCTTCTTGCTGGATGCTGCGTTGGGTGTAGTGGGAGCAGCAAGATGGCCGCCGACTTCCAGAGGTAGGCCGGAGCCGCGGACTTTCCTAAGGCTGGCCGCCGCGGGTGTGTGAGGCCGAACGTTCCGGGATCTCTCAGGCAGCTAGCTCCATCCAGTGCAGGCACAGGTGTGGCCGAGCCTCTCGCCGTAAACCCCGCCGACCGCGGCACTCCAGGCCGGAGGATGCAGATGTTATTGTAGGCCGCAAGATGGCTGTCAGGCTCCGGAGCCGACCACGGGCCAGGAAGAAGACCGAGGGGGCTCCTTACTGTACAGACACCCCCATCCAAGCCTGGATGGAGACGCAGGGTGTCCTGTGGGTATCCGTAGACCCCCTGGGAGGTGTTGGAGGCTTTGTGGGCCCCAAGATGGCGTTGGGCCCGAGCTGCATGAAACTGGCCTGGCAAGTTCTGGACGGCCGGCCCAAAGTCAAAAATGTACACCGGATTGCAGGTAGGAGACCCTCAGGAGCAATGGGGGTAGATTTGGAGTATCATCCAAGTAATAAGTAGCGAGGATGGCTATGGATGTAAGGTATGGTTGCAGAGCTCAATGTCTGCACGTCTTCCTCAGTCGGCTCCCGGACACGCCCCCCGAGGCCAATATTTTTGACAATATAGTGTTTTTTTATATATATACAGTATATATATATATATATATATATATATATATATATATATATATATATATATGTAGCACTTACTTCCAGATTAAGGAACCGGCTGATTTTTTTTGTTTTGGGTCTGCGGCAATAACCTCTCTAGAGTGGATCCTTTGGCTCCGTTGTCTAGGCACACAAATATCTTCCAGGAATAAGGCCAATGTCCACACATGAGTAAAACCTAATCAGTAAGGCTTTATTCTTTTCTCTTGAATCAACTTGAAGAGAGATAGAGCAGGAAGTTGAAGAAGTAGGGAAGGTTCAGGCACGCAACACTTAAGTTCAATATCTACACTCGTCGCCACTCAAGCCTGAGTGGGTATTGCTCACACGGATTGTCCCTATGAGAGCGGTCCTAGCAGCCAGGATGGAGCACGGATATCAGAGACGATGAATCCCTCCTTAGGCGAGTTTTCAGGCCTCTCCCCGAGACAGAAGTACCGTCGCTAATCTCCTGGGACTGATCCTCCCCTGGACTCCTTTCCTCAAGGTGGGCCCCCTACAAACTGGCAGGCTGGTATCCTTCTCTGAAGCGAAGTCTCTTGTCAGCGGAGCTGGGCCCACAATGCAGAAACAGGGCTGAAGGTGCCCGAGGCCTAAACACACTCGCGCACCTCATGCCATGCGGGCCACGAGGCGCACTCATTGGACCAGGGGTCCCCCTGGAATCTCTTGGGATGCCCCCCTGGAATCTTCCCTTGCCAAATGGCGTCTGCCCCTTTTGTACCCTCTCCCAGCATGCACATCGGGTAGACCACGCCCACTGCAAGCTGCCGAGAGAGGACACCCAAAGTTCTGTGATACCCCCTGTAGTTTAACCTATGCCAGCGGTGACAGTGCCACCTGGAGGCAAAGGAGAACACTACTGCCAGGCAGTATCACACCCAGAACAGAGCATAATTGAGTAATTGATTGGTCTGAGCCCAACTACCGGCTCAGACTGCCCTTAAATTTACACATAGCGCCCCAAAATATTGGGGGGCACTACACACACATATATATAAATATATATAGTGCCCCTCTTACCCCAAGCATCAGGGAGGGCTAACATAGCTCCATTGCAGGACTGGAGGTACGGAAGCTGATCGATTCAGTTTCTGAGGATAATTATGGACCACAGATGTAGCTGATAGCTGCTGGCTCAAGTTCTAAAGCCCACCAGAGCCGTTAGGAGGCATTAAAGTTCTTTAGAACTGCAGGTAAGCACATTTAGCACTAGCAGACCACCTGTCTGACTCTAGTCTCTGCGTTTTTTCTTCTTTGCTCCTTTTCCTTTTATTGTTTCACAATTTTTTTTTTCCTTCTCTATTTAATTGAAGGGGAATTGTTTTTGTAACTGTGTCATTGACCCACCAATTAATTTATATATACTGTATGTCCTGGTGACAATGCAGTCACTGTGACAGAAATCGGGGACTCAGATAACACCCCCCAGTCTATTAAAAAAAAAAAAAATTATTGTTGTGTTCTTGTTAAGGTTGCCATACACTGGCCGCCCGCATGGTTAGACACTTGGAGGCGGAGTACATCGCCAACTCCGGGGAGGGCTCCCGGGAGGCTTGGATAGCAGCACAGGACGCACTAAATAGAATAGATGCATCCAAAGCGGATAAAAAAAGATTTTTTACTAAACTAGCTTTCTATGAGGAGGGGGAACAGACAGGCAAACTACTAGCTAAATTGGTTAGATCCCAGCAGTCATCTCCATCCATCGGGGCATTACGCAACACAGCGGGGAGGATGGTTAATACCCCAGATCTTGTCATGCGGGAATTGGGGGACTTCTACTCGGATCTATATAGATCTAAACAGACCCATACGACGGAGGAGCTTCAGGATTTTCTGCGGGGAATAGAACTACCGTGTTTGACGGAGTCCCAGGCGGAATCTCTGGAAGCTCCCATTACAGTGGAGGAAATGCTTGCAGCCACCAACTCCTTTCCCAACTCCAAGGCACCTGGAGACGACGGCATCCCGATAGAGGTGTATAAACAATATGGGGAAGAGATTTTACCACAACTGCTCCGCACCCTAAATATGGCCAGGGAAACACAACGTCTACCCGAATCTATGAGACAAGCCAGTATAGTCCTCCTGCTCAAACCTGGGAAGGACCCATTAGACCCGGGCTCGTATAGGCCGATATCGCTACTGCAGACTGATATTAAAATCCTTGCTAAGGTATTGGCCACAAGATTGAATAGGGTAATTGCATCCATAATACACTCGGACCAATCCGGCTTTATACCGGAAAGATCCTCAGCTATTAACCTTCGGAGATTGTTTCTTAACATGCAGTCTCCTGCGGATAATATTGGTGATAGGGCTCTGCTGTCCCTTGATGCTCATAAAGCATTCGATAGCATCGAGTGACAATATCTGAAACGATGAAAAAATTTGGCTTTGGACCGGTGTACCGCTCTTGGGTGCAGCTTCTGTATTATTCCCCTTCGGCGGTCATTAGGGAAGCGGGCAGGGTCTCTCCTCCGTTCCCTCTTCATAGGGGGACGCGGCAGGGGTGTCCCCTATCCCCGTTGCTTTTTGCCATCGCCATAGAACCAATGGCTGCTCTTATTCGGTCCAACCCCTTAATATCTGGGTTTAAGTATGGCCAGACGCATGAAAAAATCATGCTCTATGCGGACGATACGATGTTGCTGCTGGGGGATACGGGGGGGTCCCTGAGAGAGGCTATGGCGGTGGTCCGGAACTTTGCCTCATTTTCTGGCCTGGTAATTAACTGGACTAAATCCTCAATGATGCTATTGGACTCCCCGGGGGACCAGGGACCCATGCTGTAGGATATCCCAGTCTCACGGCAATTTAAATATTTGGGTATATGGGTCACTCCACAACTTAGTGAGTACATTTCTCTCAATCTATTGCCCCTTCTAACTAGGATTAGGGATAAATCCAAAATATGGTCTAAAATGAGGATGTCCATGGCAGGCAGGGCCAACCTCATTAAAATGATTTTTATGCCACAACTTTTGTACATTCTACATAACACTCCCATTGTGATCCCGTTGAAATTCTTCAGAATCATTAATTCTCTATTTCGAGCTCTTCTCTGGCTTAACAAAACCCCTAGAATCAAATTGGAGCAGTTGCAGAGATCCAAGGAGGAGGGGGGTCTGGCCCTCCCAAATCCATGGTTATATTATGTAGCTGCGCAGTTGCAGCACGTTGCTAGAGCCCTAAAAGAAAAGCCGGTCATGGAGGGGGAGGTGGTGGACCCGACAGTTGCCCTGGTGCTGTGCACCACAGGAGCGGAAAGTGTAGTAACAGGCCTTGAGGCATTGCAATTTGCCAAGTCAAACAAGCTCTTCCCCACCTATGCCCTGATCCAAAAAATTTGGAATAAAACACGTCAAATACAAAAGATTGAGGGGTTTACAGTTTACAGCCCGATTTGGAGCAACCGGTATTATGGGGAGCTGCTTCTTTTGACCTGTGCGGAGCATTGGAGGAGGTGTGGAATTACCCATTTGGTCCACATCTTTTCTAATGGCTGTTTGCGGCCCTTTGTGGAGCTGCAGGAGCAGTTTGGGCTGCATGGGTCCATGCACTTTTATTACTTACAGTTGAGCCATGCAGTTAGGGCCCAGGCGGGAAACAACCCGTGGATATTGTCTCCAGCCCCAATCTTTCACTCTATGATGGGGGTGCCCAGTTTTAAGGGTTTCATCTCTAGAACATACGCCATGCTGCTATCCTCTTTTTTGCCGGGCTTTCCTGCGGGGGTGATAGCCTCGTGGGAAAGGGATGTTGGTCTATTTGAGGAGGGTCAGTGGGAGGAGGCGTTGTTAGCAGTTCAAGGAAGTTCGCTTAACGTTGCCCAACGCCTGTCACAATTGTACATATTGCTGAGAGTACACTTTACACCTGCGAGATTACACAGGATGGGTCTGGGAGAGGAGGACAGCTGCCCGAGATGTGCTAGGGATCACGGGGACCTCATCCATTTGCTGTGGCGATGCCCCAAGTTGCATCTCTACTGAAGGGGGGTTCTTAAAACCATAGGGGAGGTGTTCTCGGTGGAGATTCCGCAGGACCCCAGGATCTGTATCCTGGGGGTTGTGGATGGCCTGCCACTAGAGGACAATCCAAAAACAGCCATCGGTAGAGCCCTTTTTCAGGCCCGCAAACTCATTCTTCACCATTGGAAAGCGGAAGAACCTCCTAGACTGAGTGAATGGATAACTCAGATGGGATGTACCCTACGCCTAGAAAAATACATCTATCAGCACAGAGGTCGCCAGGGGAAATTTGAAAAGCTATGGGCTCCTTGGTTGAATACCCCGGGGCTCTCTCCGCTCGAGCTTGTAATGGACAGAATGCTTTTATAGGCTGTTTGGTGGGGGAACGGGGGTGGGGGGTTTGCGGGTCCCATATGCAGTTTGCAGTTGGGGCCTGGTGGGGGTGACGGGGTCGAGTCTTGTTTGAGTATAATTTGGAGATATGGGGGTCTGGGGAGTGCGGGAGAGAATTATGGTATATTTACAGCTTTGTATTTGTGTTTTTGTTTATTATTTCAAAAGTTATCTAAATATTCAAATGTTCTATGGATATAATACTACACATTGTGCAATGGTTTGTAAATTTTTGCTTAATATATTTTTCAATAAACATCCTTTTGGAGAAAAAAAAAAAGGTTGCCATACACTGAGTAGATTTTGTCCGGTTCCTAATGAACTGGCTGATAGTCGCCCCATGGCTGGCTTTGTTGGCACCCTAACAAATCAAAGGAGTGGGGTGGAAAATTGGAGGCTGAACAGCTGTGGGTGTCGGCTGTCAATACACAATAACTGGCACTGCAGGTTTGTCCATCTGTAGAGTGTAGATGGAGGAATCTGTCAGATTTTTTTTGTTTAGCTTACAGGTCTGTGTATTGCCAGATTTAGTCACCTGGAGAGCGAGTGGGGAGAAAATGTACCAAACAGAGCCCAGGTAGCAATAAAAACCATATCAGAGGTTCTCACCTCATCCTTACCTACCATAGACGAAGCTAAAAAAAGGTTTTAGCAGGAGATATACTTAAAGTGGTTGTAAAGTTTTATTTAAAGTGGTTCTAAAGGCAGAAGGTTTTTTTATCTTAATGTATTCTATGCATTAGGATAAAAAAAAAAACTTTTGGTGTGCAGCAGCCTCTCTCATCCCCCCTAATACTTACCTGAGCCTCACCTCAATCCAGCGATATTGCACAAGAGCCTCGGCTGTCCGGGACTCTCCCCTCTGATTGGCTGAGACACAGCAGTGGGCCCAATTGGCGGCCGCTGCTGTCAATCAAAGTCAGTGAGCCAATGAGAAGCGAAAGGGGGTAGGGTAGAGCCGCGGCTCTGTGCTTGAATGGACAAACAGAGCAGCGGCTCGACTCAGGTGCCCCCATAGCTATCTGCTTGCTCTGGGGGTAGGAGGGAGGAGCCAGCGAGGGACCCAAGAAGAGGAGGATTTGGGCTGCTCTGTGCAAAGCCACTGTACAGAGCAGGTAAGTATAGATATGTTTTTTATTTTTAAACAAAAATAAAAACAAGACTTTACTATCCCTTTACAAAAAAAACTAAAGAAAGATGTTATACTTATCTGAACCTCCTCTTGTTGCCCACCGCTCCCCCCCAATGCTCCTGGCCCCTCCTCTTCTGTGAGTGCCTCCATATCAAGCCGCTTGCTATTGGGGCACTCGTGTGGGTCTGATCCTGAGCCACGCTACCTGCGTCCAAAGACACAGGCAGCTTGACTTGGCTCAGCCCCACCCCTGTCATTGGATTTGACTGACAGCAACGGGAGCCAATAGCTTTCGCTACCTCAGAAAAGCCTGTTCATCCAGGAAGTGAGAGGAGAGAGCCACTACAGACAGCCACAGAGCTGGACCAAGCGAGGACTCAGGTAAGTATAAGGGAGGTGAGGGGACATACTATAGGGAACAAAGAAAAAAGGCGGCACATCCAGAGATGAAGAAAAATTTGTTGGTTTATTGTAGAGTCAAAGGTTTAAAAAACATGACATATGAAGGATCCACACTGTTCAGCAGATGCGTTCCACACAAAGTGCTTAATCATTGCTTAATCAAGCAATGATTAAGCACTTTGTGTGAAACGCGTCTGCTGAATCATGTTTTTTAAACCTTTGGCCTCGTACACACGACCGAGTTTCTCGGCAAGAACCAGCAAGAAACTTGCTGGCAGAGATGTCTTGCCGAGAAACTCGTTCGTGTGTATGGTTTCTCGTCAAGAAAACCGACAAGTAATCTCGACGAGAAAATAGAGAACCTGCTCTCTATTTTCTCGTCGAGATTCTCGTCAGCATGTTTCTCGATGAGAAAAGTGAGTGTGTGTACACTTACCTGTCCTCCGGGAAGCCCGCGCATGTTCGAAATGAATTCGACGCATGCGCGGTAGCTTCCTAGGCATACGTAGGGTATACCAAGATGGCGGCGACGGCATCGAATGTGACGAGCGCATGCTCGTCGTAGTCGATGACGTCACCGCGTACGCTCCATTCAAAGAACCGCGGGTTCTTTGAATCGAGCGTGTGTACACTCGGCCGGGACAAGTTTCTTGTCCAAGAATCTCGTCGAAAAAAACGACATGTTTTTTCCGACGAGAATCTCGGCCGTGTGTACGAGGCTTTTGACTCTACAATTAACACATTTTTCTTCATCTCTGGATGTGCCGCTTTTTCTTTTTGTTGCATGGATTTTCCAGGTTGCGGACCCATTCTTGTTGCCACAGTAATATCAAGAGATCTTTAATTTGCAGACAGCCTTGGAGCGGTGTACACTCTACTTTCCTTTTCCTTTGGACATACTGTAGGAAATGCATTAAAGAGGAAGTAAACTTCCCTCTAATGTTTGTACCTATAGGTAAGCCTATAATAAGGCTTACCTATAGGTACTGTAAATATCTCCTAAACTTGAATCGTTTAGGAGATATTTGCTGTATATGCCATTGATGACATCATCGGCCCATGCGCTCTGAAGAAACTGCCGCCCAAGCCGTTTATTCAGAGCTCTGAGCCATGACCGGCGACTCCCACACACATGTGCAGGAGTGACGTCAAGCGTCTCTGGCCAGTCACACAATCAGAGTATGCAGACCCCTGGAAGGAATACTGGTGAAGATGGATGCGGCCTCCAGTGGTGACAACGAGGGCTTGGTTTGCAAGTAAGTTTCACATAATGTGCTAGTATGCAATGCATACTAGCACATTATGCCTTTACTTTGCTGGTCAGCAAAATGTAAAAAAAGAAGACACAGGTTTTACTTCCTCTTTAACCACTTAAGCCCCGGACCATTTCGGACCATTAGGACCAAGCCTGTTTTTGGGATTCGGCACTGCGCTGCTTTAACTGTAAATTGTGCGGACATGCAATGTTGTACCCAAATGAAATTTGCGTCCTTTTCTTCCCACAAATAGAGCTTTCTTTTAATGGTATTTGATTGCCTCTGCGATTTTTATTTTTTGCGATATAAATGGAAAAAGAACGAAAATTTTGAAAAAAAAAGATATTTTCTACTTTTTGTTATAAGAAAAATCGAATAAACTCAATTTTAGTCATACATTTAGGCCAAAATGTATTCAGCCACATGTCTTTAGTAAAAAAAATGTCAATAAGCGTATATTTATTGGTTTGCGCAAAAGTTATAGCGTTTACAAACTAGGGTACATTTTCTGAAATTTACACAGCTTTAAATTTATGACTGCCTATCTCATTTCTTGAGGTGCTAAAATGGCAGGGCAGTACAAAACCCCCCCAAATGACCCCATTTTGGAAAGTAGACACCCCAAGGAAATTGCTGAGAGGCATGTTGAGCCCATTGAATATTTTTTTTTTGTCCCAAGTGATTGAATAATGACAAAAAAAAAAAAAAATTACAAAAAGTTGTCACTAAATGATATATTGCTCACACATGCCATGGTTATATGTGGAATTGCACCCCAAAATACATTCTGCTGCTTCTCCTGAGTACGGGGATACCACATGTGTGGGACTTTTTAGGAGCCTAGCCACGTACGGGACCCCGGAAACCAAGCACTGCCTTCAGGATTTCTAAGGGCGCAAATTTTTGATTTCACTCCTCACTACCTATCACAGTTTCGAAGGCCATAAAATGCCAAAATAGCACAAAACCCCCCCAAATGACCCCATTTTGGAAAGTAGACACCCCAAGCTATTTACTGAGAGGCATGTTCCGTCCATGGAATATTTTATATTTTGCCACAAGTTGCGGGAATATGACAAACTTTTTTTTTTTTGCACAAAGTTGTCACTAAATGATATATTGCTCACACATGCCATGGGCATATGTGAAATTACACCCCAAAATACATTCTGCTGCTTCTCCTGAGTACGGGGATACCACATGTGTGGGACTTTTTGGGAGCCTAGCCGCGTACGGGACCCCAAAAACCAAGCACCGCCTTCAAGGTTTCTAAGGGCATAAATTTTTGATTTCACTCCTCACTACCTATCACAGTTTTGAAGGCCATAAAATGCCAAGATGGCACAAACCCCCCCAAATGACCCCATTTTGGAAAGTAGACACCCCAAGCTATTTGCTGAGAGGCATGTTGACCCCATTGAATATTTTTTTTTTTTGTCCCAAATGATTGAATAATGACAAAAAGAAAAAAAAAATGTACAAAAAGTTGTCACTAAATGATATATTGCTCACACATGCCATGGTTATATGTGGAATTGCACCCCAAAATACATTCTGCTGCTTTTCCTGAGTACGGGGATACCACATGTGTGGGACTTTTTGGGAGCCTAGCCGCGTACAGGGCCCCAAAAACCAAGCACTGCGAACGCTGCAGTTATGTGTGTTGTGTTTGGTAAGTGACAGTGATCGATCGATACTGCACTTGGGTGGGCTGGGCTGGGCTGGGCTGGGCGGAGGAGCTTAACGCAGGCGCTAGCAGGTATCTGGGCTGATCCCGCTAACACTGCGTTTTTGGGAACCCTAAACCGCTGGGGATGCTAGTATAGATCTGATCAGATCTGATCAGATACTATACCACTAAGGGGGGTGTATGCTTTGCGCGTGGGTGTTAGCGTTACTGTCACTAACCTAACACTGCCTGGGGCGACGCAGACCCTCTCTGGCGCTAAAACCTAATTGATCTCACCCGCCGGGCGATCAGGGGGGTTAAACCTTTATTGGGTTATATACGGCGGGTGCCCTGATGCTATAAAAAGCAAACTAATCAACCAGCGTCACCCGTAATCTTTATATGGTGATCACTGGTGAAAGGGTTAACTAGGGGCAATCAGGGGGTTAAAACCTTTATTAGGTTAAATATGGGGGTACCTGACACTATATAAAAACCTGACGGGTAACCTAAATAACTAAATAACTTACTGGCTAACCAGTGACACCAGTGACGCTTATATGGCGATCACTGGTGAAAGGGTTAACTCTAGGGGCAATCAGGGGGTTAAAATAATATATGGGGGTACCTGACACTAATAAAAACCTGCGGCGAACCTAAAAAAAAATAATAATAATCTAAAACACCAGCGACACGAATACAGCGATCGGAAAAACAATCGCTTAGTGACGCTGAAGTTAGGGGGTGAAAGGGTTACCTGGGGGGTGATCAAGGGGTTAAACCTTTATTAGGGGGGGGTTAGGGGGCTACCCTGGACCTAAAGGGGCCTAATCCTAACTGCCCTGCAACTTTTTACAATCACAGATGACACTAAATGCAGTGATCAGTAAAATAAATGATCACTGCAATCAGTGACACTGTGATTGGGGGCTTTGGGGTGACCTGGGGGGTGATCTGGGGGTGACTGGGGGGTGATTTGTGTGCCTATGTGTACCTACGTGTCAGTGGACTGTTGGTGCACTAACCTGCTTCTTCTCTGCTCGGCGCCGGGAACGGAAAGACCGCGGCGAGGGAGATGACATCACTTCCTCCAGCCTTGTTTACATCACATGGCGGAGGAAGCATTTTCATTGGCCGGGAGCGATCGCGAGGGGGGGGCGGAATCGAGCGGCCGCCCCCTCATGCCTGATCGCTCCCGAACACTTAACGGCCGCTCACTGCAGTGAAGGGGGGTCCGGATGGACCCCCCAACTGCACAAAGGCGATCACGTAGATCTACGTGATTCTGCCTGTCCGTGCCATTCTGCCGACGTAAATCGGCGGTGGGCGGTCGTTAAGTGGTTAAGGTAAAAAATGTTTTGGCTTTAGAACCACTTTGCATTTTCAGTTAACATTGCACTTTAAGTAATAATGTCTCAGTGAGCACAGACAAGTGATTAAAATTTTGTGTAATTACAGTTCTACCATCTCGATTGGACATAGACCTGAAGGAGGAACTGGAGGAGAACGCAGAACATGAAGTCACGTGCTCAGTGTATGATGTGGCTCCTGTCCAATATGTCGTTTTATCAGTGACCAGAGGAGGAGAAACATTATTCAGAAGAACATATGAAGAGGACACCAGAAGAGGCCTACAAAACCTGACAGAAAAATTCAATTTCACCGCAAGTCGTAGTAACAACCTGCAGGACTTTGCTTGCCAGGTCACATTAAATCTTACAAACGTCCCCAATACCACTGTGCAGTCATCTTCTGTCACTGTCAGGACATATGGTAAGTCAGATCATCTATATAATGTACACACTCTATAATAACATTGTCATGACTGAATAAGCAGCCATTTATAGGCAGAGCAAAGAGATTTGAGAGAACCATTAAATCGCAATTATAAAGAAAAATCTCCTCAGGCACTTTAAAGAGTACCCATATTTTTGGAGAAAAAGACATTCTATGCAATGGATACAGGCAAAGTGGACAGGTATTGAAGTATTTTTGTGGGGTGATGTTAAACCAATCATATCCCCACTTTTTACACCAATTTACCTTTTCAGCATTATCTTCCAAGTTTTTGTATGTTTCCAATGTGCAGCATTTAGCCTGCAAAGAGGTTGTGGCTGAGATGATGAAGAACATGTGGACCACTGATACCAAGGACAGGGGAGTCCATGTCTAAAAAAGTTGGAAAATTTTGCTTGCTCATTGATCTTCCTGCCCAAGCCAGCCTATGGTTAGCTAGGTGCTGAATGAGGGACATTTAATAGATTCCTTTATCTACGCAAGCGCCATCCTGACCTCTATTGTATTATGACAACTGGCACCCATGGCTGTCTGAGTATCGCCGATACAATACAGAGAACTAGGGGCAAGTACAGAGTATTGGGGCACTGTACTGATGAGCACAGAAGTACTGAGGGCATTGTGTGTATTGAGATTAGAACTGCTGTGAGTACTGAGAGGTGCTGTGAATATTGAGGAGCACTGAGTACTGAGGGGGCATTGTGAGTACAGAGGAGTTACATTTACAGTCTCAAACAATTTAGAAAGAACAAATAGAACAAATAGTTCTCAGAATAGAATAGAATAAACTATATAAATTGCAACTCTCTCCTTAATGGCCTACCCTTAAGCAGGCTATCCCCCCTTCAGTCTATTATGAATTCTGCTGCTAGACTCATGCCGCGTACACACGATCGGACATTTTTCCGACCAAATTCCCATCGGAATTCCGTCAAAATTCCATCGGAAAAAAATAGAACAGGTTCTATATTTAAATTTCCGATGGAATTCATCGGAATTTCTCCGATGGGGCCCACACACGGTCGGAATTTACGATGAAAAAACTCAGTCGGATTCTATCAGATTTTTTTCATCGGAAATTCCTATCGTGTGTACAAGGCTTAATACACCTCACTAACCAATCTGTGACTGCTGCTCCTCTCTGCCAATCCCTTCACTGGCTTCCCCTACCCCACCGTGTAAAATTCAAAATGCTAACCATAACATACAAGGCCATTCACAACATTGCCCCCATCTACATTACCAACCTCATCTGCAGATATCGCCCAAATCGTCCCCTACGCTTCTCCCAGGACCTCCTGTTCTCTAGCTACCCCAATTTTTTTTTTTCATAAAAATTTCATATTAACAAGTTATTTCTCACACACGGCATTGGCACACTCGCAACTACACCCAAAAACTAATTTTGCTACTCCTACTGAGTATGGTGATACCACATGTGTGAGACTTTTTCCCAGTCTAACCACATAGAAAGGTCCAACATCCAAGGAGCACCTTCAGGCATTATCCACTTTAACCACTTAACGACCGCTCACTGTATATATACGTCGGCAGAATGGCACCGACAGGCACAATCACGTAGAGCATACGTGATTGCCTTTGTATAGTTGGGGGGTCCAATCGGACCCCCCTTCTGTACAGTGAGCGGTGGCTAAGTGTCCGGGAGCGTTCCGGGATGAGGGGGCAGCCATTCGTTTCTAGCCACCCCCTCGCGATCGCTCCCGGCGAATGGAAATGCCCCCTCTGTCTGTGTCAGACAGAGGGAGCAGGAGGAAGTGATGTCATCTCTGGTGCGGCGCTCACATATACCGAGCGCCGTACAAGAGAAGATATCAGGTCAGTGCACACAACACTACACTGACACCAGGACACATAGGGACATAAATCGCCCCCCCAGACACCCCAGATCACCCCCCAGATCACCCCCCCCCCAGCCGCCAGTCACAGTGTCACTGATTGCAGTGACCATTTATTTAGTGATCACTGCAATCAGTGACATTTGTGACTGTAAAAGTGTCACCAAAGTTTAGTCTTAGGTCCAGTGTAGCCCCCTAACCCCCCCTAATAAAGGTTTAACCCCCTGATCACCCCCCAGATAACCCTTTCACCGCCTATCACCACTGTCGCTTAGCGATCATTTTTCTGATCGCTGTCTTAGCGTCAGTGATGCAGATCGGCAGCCAGTAATTTTTTTTAGGTTCGCCGCAGGTTTTTATAGTGTCAGGTACCCCAATATATTATCTAATAAAGGTTTAACCCCCTTGATCGCCCCCAGGTAACCCTTTCACCCCCTATCACCACTGTCACTAAGCGATCGTTTTTCTAAACGCTGTCTTAGTGTCTGTGATGCAGATCGGTAGCCGGTAATTTTTTTTAGGTTCGCCGCAGGTTTTTATAGCGTCAGGTACCCCAATATATTATCTAATAAAGGTTTAACCCCCTTGATCGCCCCCAGGTAACCCTTTCACCCCCTATCACCACTGTCGCTAAGCAATTGTTTTTCTAAACGCTGTCTTAGTGTCGGTGATGCAGATCGTAGCCAGTAATTTTTTTTAGGTTCGCCGCAGGTTTTTATAGCGTCAGGTACCCCAATATATTATCTAATAAAGGTTTAACCCCCTTGATCACCCCCCAGGTAACCCTTTCACCCCCTATCACCACTGTCACTAAGCGATCGTTTTTCTAAACGCTGTCTTAGTGTCTGTGATGCAGATAGGTAGCCGGTAATTTTTTTTAGGTTCGCCGCAGGTTTTTATAGCGTCAGGTACCCCAATATATTATCTAATAAAGGTTTAACCCCCTTGATCGCCCCCCAGGTAACCCTTTCACCCCCTATCACCACTGTCGCTAAGCAATTGTTTTTCTAAACGCTGTCTTAGTGTCGGTGATGCAGATCGTAGCCAGTAATTTTTTTTAGGTTCGCCGCATGTTTTTATAACGTCAGGTACCCCAATATATTATCTAATAAAGGTTTAACCCCCTTGATCGCCCCCCCAGGTAACCCTTTCACCCCCATCACCACTGTCGCTAAGCAATCGTTTTTCTAAATGCTGTCTTAGTGTCGGTGATGCAGATCGGTAGCTGGTAATTTTTTTTAGGTTCGCCGCAGGTTTTTATAGCGTCAGGTACCCCCATATATTATCTAATAAAGGTTTTAACCCCCTGATTGCCCCTAGTTAACCCTTTCACCAGTGATCACCATATAAGTGTTACGGGTGACGCTGGTTAGTTAGTTTGCTTTTTATAGTGTCAGGGCACCCGCCGTGTATATAACCCAATAAAGGTTTAACCCCCTGATCGCCCGGCGGGTGATATCAATTAGGTTTTAGCGTCAGAGAGGGTCTGCGTCACACCCCAGGCAGCGTCAGGTTAGTGCCAGTAACGCTAACACCCACGCGTGAAGCATACACCCCCCTTAGTGGTATAGTATCTGAACAGATCAATATCTGATCTGATCTATACTAGCGTCCCCAGCAGTTTAGGGTTCCCAAAAACGCAGTGTTAGCGAGATCAGCCCAGATACCTGCTGGCACCTGCGTTTTGCCCCTCCGTCCAGCCCAGGCCACCCAAGTGCAGTATCGATCGATCACTGTCACTTACAAAACAAAAACACACATAACTGCAGCGTTCGCAGAGACAGGCCTGATCCCTGCGACTCCAGTGCTGTAGGAGGTGATTTCACCACCACAGTTAAAAAAAAAAAAGCAAATATGCCGAAGCATTGGGGCAGCAGGGGCGGAGGAGCGATTTTGCTCCTAATGCCGCGTACATACGGTCGAAATTCCGACGGAGGCTTGCCCGTGGAAAAGTCAGACCATGTGTGTGCGGCATAACTTTTTTGCGGGAGGATGCCCCCATGCTTCGGCATATATAAATGGTTTGTGTATGCCCATCATTGGAAGTGGGTGGATGAAGGGCGGTATTCTAATGGTGGGCATACCCACCGATCAATCTCTTTTTTCGTTCAGCCAACTGGCTGCATGAAATAAAAAGATTACAATACATGTCCAACAAGGACCAGCAACGTACTGGTATGTTGCTGGACTTTGAATGTTTATACCAGAATGATGCCTGCGGGTTTAGGTATCATCTTGGTATCATTCTTTTCAGCCTGCGGCCGGCTTTCATGTAAAAGCAATCCTAGCGGCTAATTAGCCTCTGGACTGCTTTTACAAGCAGTGGGAGGGAATGCCCCCCCGGATATAAAAAGCGCCATTGGGAAATTGGGAAAGCATTTTATCACACCGATCTTGGTGTGGTCAGATGCTTTGAGGGCAGAGGAAAAATCTAGGGTCTAGAAGACCCCAGTTTTTTCAAAAAAAGAGTACCTGTCACTACCTATTGCTATTATAGGGGATATTTACATTCCCTGAGATAACAATAAAAATGATTAAAAAAAATACTTGGAAGGAACAATTTAAAAATAAAATAAAAAAGCAAAATTAATAATAAAAAAAAAGAAAAAAAAAAAGCACCCCTGTCCTGCCCTGCTCTTGGCCAATGGCGAACGCAAGCGTCGGTCTGGCGTCATATGTAAACAGCAATTGCACCATGCATGTGAGGTATCACCGCGAAGGTCAGATCGAGGGCAATCATTTTAGCAGTAGACCTCCTCTGTAAATCTACTGGGGTAACCTGTAAAGGCTTTTAAAGGCTTTTAAAAATGTATGTAGTTTGTCGCCAATGCGCGTTTGTGCGAAATTTTAAAGCATGTCGTGTTTGGTATCTATGTACTCGGCCTAAGATCATCTTTTTTATTTCATCAAACATTTGGGAAATATAGTGTGTTTTAGTGCATTAAAATTAAAAAAAGTGTATTTTTTAACCCAAAAAAATGCGTTTGAAAAATCGCTGCGCAAATACTGTGTAGAAAAAAAAAATGCAACACCCACCATTTTAATCTGTAGGGCCTTTGCTTTAAATATATATATATAATGTTTGGGGGTTCAACATAATTTTCTTGCAAAAAAAAAAATGTTTTCATGTAAACAAAAAGTGTCAAAAAGGGCTTTGTCTTCAAGTGGTTAGAAGAGTGGATGTAAGCTTCCTAATGTTGTGTATAAAATGCCAGAACAGTTCAAAACCCCCCCAAATGACCCCATTTTGGAAAGTAGACACCCCAAGCTATATACTGAGAGGCATGTCGAGTCCATGGAATATTTTATATGTTGACACAAGTTGCGGAAAAACGACAATTTTTTTATTTTTTTTTGCACAAAGTTGTCACTAAATGATATATTGCTCAAACATGCCATGGGCATATGTGGAATTGCACCCCAAAATACATTCTGCTGCTTCTCCTGAGTACGGGGATACCACATGTGTGAGACTTTTTGGGAGCATAGCCACGTACGGGACCCCAAAAACCAAGCACCGCCTTCAGGCTTTCTAAGGGTGTAAATTTTTGATTTCACCTCTCACTGCCTATCACAGTTTCGGAGGCCATGGAATGCCCAGATAGCACAAACCCCCCCCCCCCCAAATGACCCCATTTTGGAAAGTAGACACCCCAAGCTATTTGCTGAGAGGTATTGTGAGTATTTTGCAGATCTCGCTTTTTGTCACAAAGTTTTGAAAATTGAAAAAAAAAAATATATATATATATATTTTCTTTCTTCATTTTCAAAAACAAATGAGAGCTGTAAAATACTCGCCATTCCTCTCAGCAAATAGCTTGGGGTGTCTATATTCCAAAATGGGGTCATTTGGGGGGGTTTTGTACGATTTTGGCATTTTATGGCCTTCGAAACTGTGATAGGTAGTGAGGAGTGAAATCAAAAATTTGTGCCTAGAAATCCTGAAGGCGGTGCTTGGTTTTCGGGGTCCCGTACGCGGCTAGGCTCCTAAAAAGTCCCACACATGTGGTATCCCCGTACTCAAGAGAAGCAGAAAAATGTATTTTGGGGTGCAATTCCACATATAACCATGGCATGTGTGAGCAATATATCATTTAGTGACAACTTTTTGTAATTTTTTTTTTTTTTTGTCATTATTCAATCACTTGGGACAAAAAAAAAATATATTCAATGGGCTCAACAGGCCTCTCAGCAATTTCCTTGGGGTGTCTACTTTCTAAAATGGGGTCATTTGGGGGGGTTTTGTGCTATTTTGGCATTTTATGGCCTTCGAAACTGTGATAGGTAGTGAGGAGTGAAATCAAAAATTTGCGCCCCTAGAAATCCTGAAGGCGGTGCTTGGTTTCCGGGGTCCCGTACGCGGCTAGGCTCCCAAAAAGTCCCACACATGTGGTATCCCCATACTCAGGAGAAGCAGCAAAATGTATTTTGGGGTGAAATTCCACATATAACCATGGCATGTGTGAGCAATATATAATTTAGTGACAACTTTTTGTAATTTTTTTTTTTTTTAGTCATTATTCAATCACTTGGGACAAAAAAATAAAAAATTCAATGGGCTTAACATGCCTCTCAGCAATTTCCTTGGGGTGTCTACTTTCCAAAATGGGGTCATTTGGGGGGGTTTTGTACTGCCCTGTCATTTTAGCACCTCAAGAAATGAGATAGGCAGTCATAAATTTAAAGCTGTGTAAATTTCAGAAAATGTACCCTAGTTTGTAAACTCTATAACTGTTGCGCAAACCAATAAATATACGCTTATTGACATTTTTTTTACTAAAGACATGTGGCTGAATACATTTTGGCCTAAATGTATGACTACAATTGAGTTTATTCGATTTTTCTTATAACAAAAAGTAGAAAATATCATTTTTTTTCAAAATTTTCGGTCTTTTTCCGTTTATATCGCAAAAAATAAAAATCGCAGAGGCAATCAAATACCATTAAAAGAAAGCTCTATTTGTGGGAAGAAAAGGACACAAATTTCGTTTGGGTACAACATTGCATGTCCGCACAATTTACAGTTAAAGCAGCGCAGTGCAAAATTCTGAATTCACCTCTGGTCCTCTAGCTACCAAATGGTCCGGGGCTTAAGTGGTTAAGACCAGGCCTTCTTCTGACACTTTTAGTTTACAAGTAAAATCTGTATTTTTGCTAGAAAATTTATTAGAACCCCCCAAAAATTATATATTTTTTAGAAGAAGCCCTAGAACATAAAATGGTGGGTTTTGCAGTTTTTTATGTCACACGGTATTTGCGCAGTGGTTTTTATAAATGCAATTTTACACACTAACGCAAAAATACTCTTTAATGAATTCTAATGCACACAAACACTATATATTACCCAATTTTTTAGAAAAATATAAAATATGGCGTTGTGCTAAGTAAAATAGATACCAAACATGTCACGCTTTAAAATTGCACACGCTTATGAAATGGCGCCAAAAATCTCTATAGGTGACACTTTATAAGCCTTTACACATTACCAGTTTGGAGTTACAGAGGTGGTCTGCTGCTAGAATTATTGATCTTGCTCTGACGTTCGCCGTGATACCTCATGTGTGGTGCGATCGCTGTTTATGTACGGGACCAACACGTGCATTCACCTTTGCACACGAGCACAGGGGAAAGGAGGCACTTTAAATGTATTATTTATTTAATTTTATTGGCAGATGTTTTTGTGCACTTGTACACTGTGACAGATGTTGATCATCCACCACCAGTCACAGACAGATGTTGACAGTCCACTAGGGACAGATGTTGATGTTGCAATTTGACACTATTGCAGATGTTTTTGTGCACTGGTACACTGTGGCAGATGTTGATGTGACACTAGTACACCTTGACAGATGTTTTGTGCACTGGTACAGATGTTGCTGTGACACTGGTACAGATGTTAATGGGACACTTGGACAGGGACAGATGGTGCTTTTTGTACTTTTTGGGATGGCTGTACTGACTGTTCTGTGTGTAGCTGAGCACTAAAATCATCCCCCCCCCCCCCCGCACAGAGCTCTTACTAAGCTTAGCGAGGAGAACCGACACAGAGACACGTGTCTCTGTTTACACTGTATGATGGCTGTGATTGGCCACTCACAGCACCCATGCTCCAATCCACAGCCATCACAGGATCGTGCTGCTGCGCTGCATCGAGGCCATGCAATGTGCATATTCTGACAGGATGTACCATTACATCCAGTCAGAACAGCGAAGCTCCCACCTGGCCACTGCACATAAACAGCTGGGTGGGAGCTTGGAGCTTCGCCATTCTGACGGAACGTCCCATCCGAATGTAGCGCCCTGCTCCCAATGAGTGGGCGCTATGTGTTAAAAATTATAATTGTCTGAGCAATAGTTTGGCTCAGAAGGATTGTGTTTCAAATTATACTCTGTTTCAGTTCAGCTGGTTGCATGATTTTCCTCCTGACAGTGGGTGTCGCTGTCACCACTGGTCAGGATTGGAAAGGCAACAGGCTGAATGCATTGGGTATCTCTTTCTCAGAAGCAACTCAGGGGGCGTGGTCAACCCGCTGTGCATTCTGGGAGAGGGTACTTAAGAGACAGACACCATTTTGTGGGGTGGTCGTCGTTCGTTGGTGGTGGGCACCGCCCGCCCGATCCCGACCTGAGGGCCCTCATGGCCTCAGGGATGTTCTGGCAGTTTTCGCCTCAGGGCTACATTGGCCTGAGGCTCCGATACTGAGATGTAGGCCCAGGAGTTACTGGGGCCTATTGATCCAGGGATGATCCTGTGTCGCCTTGCCTGTGGGAAGGGACCAAGCAATTGAGGACTCAATTGGAGGATGTATCCGGATCAGAATCTACCTCACAGTGTCGCCAGAATGGCTGAAAGTTCCTGGCACTGAGAGCTGTGTTCTTTTCATCAGAAGGTAACTCAGAGAAGGGTTGCACCAAGTCTGTGGCAGAGACTGTTCTATTTGCACCAAGTCTGTGGCAGAGACTATAGGTGATCGAGCTACGCACCGGTTGCTAGGCCGGTGAGAGTGGGCCTATCCGGTGGTGGCTGAGTCCAGCGTGGAGACAGTTGTTCCTCTGGACCTAGGAAACTTCCTGTGATCCGCAATTAAGGTACCTGAGTCCTCCCCATCCCTTCAATCCCTCTGTTGGAAACTTTAATCAATAAAACCCGTGAAAGAGACTTTGTGTTGGTGCAAACTTTCTTCTGGACAACTCTTCAAGGAGAACCCCTGAGACGAGCATATGGAACAGTACGGTAACGGCAGGCCCAAATCTAAACCAGCAGCTCCTACGGGGGTAGTGCTACACGAACGTGATCCTTAAGAGGCCTCGGGACCGTACAGCGGCACAATCCTGTGATGGCTGTGTCCCTCGGACACAGCACATCACAGATCAGAACATGGGCTCTGTGGTTAAGAAAATAGGCAGCAGGAATACGTTCTATTCTGACATGTTTCATACTAGGTACAGCATGAATTAAAGCACTGTGTCTAGTGCAAAACATGTCAGGATAGAATGTAATCCTGCTGGCTATTTTAATAAAGGAAGAATATTAGTTTGCATCTTGGTGTGTGACATTCTTGTTGCTGGTACACTTGTATGGTCCTGAGTGAGGAACCACAACTTCCAATGGGGAAAACAGGTATTTGACAAACCCAAAGGGTCAAATATTTGCAGTGGGCAGGAAGTAGTGGTGTTTCAACACAAGGCCATCAGAAAGGTATATTCACTCATTATTTACAGGTATGATTTTGAACGCAAGTGACCCTGTGGTGACAGGGTCACTTTAAATCTGGATCTGGATCACCAAATGGCTTCTCAGGCTGACACTCCAGTTCCTTTATCTGTCTGGGTTCTGTTAATATCTCATAGAATTTTATGCTTTGGCATCTTACGCTGGCATATGGAGCCTCTGATAGTGGGGAACTAGAACTGTTGAGTGTGTGGCAACTAAAACCAACAAAAAAAGCATAAAGGGACAAAGGAATTGTCATTTACATATTTCACTGAAATCCTCTTGCCCAGAAACCTACACTTATTGACACTTCTAGGGGCCTGCAACCCTTTATCACAAGAAATACTTTGGTGTCCCTACACTTCTCATCCAATCAAATAAAAGCATCCAAGAGGCTCTGGGACTTTGATATGAGTTTACACAATTCTGGCATTTCTCTCCTAAATTATTCAGAACCCCTAAACATTATATATAAATGGCGGTTGTCACACGGTATTTGGGAAAAAAATACACTTTAATTAATTCTAATGCAAAAAAACACAATAGATAACTTAATTTTTGGTTAAAATATAAAATATGACGTTATGCCGAGTAAATCGGTACCAAACATGTCACACTTTAATATTGTGCACGCCAAACTTCAATACTTCAAAATCTCTTAAGGCAACGCTTTAATTTTTTTCTACAGGTTATCAGTTTAGAGTTATAGAAGAGGTCTAGTGCTAGAAATATTGCTCTCGCTCTAATGATCACAGTGATACCATGTTTCCCCGAAAATAAGACTTAGCGTTATTTTCCAGGAGGGCTGCAATATAAGCCCTACCCCGAAAATAAGCCCTAGTTTAAAATGCTTGTAAAATCCTAGAATCCACTCTATTACAGTAGTATATAATGTACAATGTGTGTGTTTCTGTAATATAATTGCGGGGAAGAGAGCTCCGGCAGGTCACAGAAGCACTGAGCGGCGCCATAACAAAGGTATTTGGCGCAATTATATTACAGAAACACACACATTGTACATTATATACTACTGTAATAGAGTGGATTCTAGGATTTTACAAGCATTTTAACTCAGTTCACACTGGGGATTCCTGACAGGCAGGGAGAGAGAGGGGTAGAGAAGACAACATATTACATGGTAAGACCTACCCCGAAAATAAGCCCTACTGTGTCTTTTGTTGCCAAAATTAATATAAGACCCGGGCTTATTTTCGGGGAAACACGGTACCTCACATGTGTGGTTTAAATGCTGGTTACATATGTGGGTGCGACCTACGTATGCGTTCACTTCTGTGTGCGAGCACAAGGGGATGGGGCGCTCTAACATATTATTAGTTATTTTTATTTTTTTACTTTTATTTTTACACTTTCCCTTTTAATTTTTTTTTATCACTTATATTCCTATTACAAGGAATTTAAGCACCCCTTGTAATAGGAATAGGGCATGACAGGTCCTCTTTACAGAGAGATCTGGGGCCTATGAGTTCCCAGATCTCTCCTCGATGCTGGAAAGCCTAAGATCAAAAAATGAAAATCGATCTCAGGCTTTCCAGCAAAAAAAGAAGGCAGTGTTCACATCTGTCGGCACCAGAAGTGACGTCATGATGTCGCTTCTGTCCCCTGAGGGTCATAGAGCTGGCCGGAGACCATGTGGTCCCCGGCCAGCTCTATTATAAACTGTTGCTGGTGGTGGATTCATCCTCTGGCACCCCGATCACACCAGCGAGCCCGGAGGAGCACCTGAGGAGCATCGGAGGGTGGTGGGAGGGGGAGGTTTTCCACTCCTGCTGACTCTAAAAGCAACCAAGCGGTTCAACAGCCACTATGATGGCTTTTACATGGCAAAAAAAGATATCTGGATAATGCCTGTAGCTGCAGGCATCATTCAGACATCTCCACTTCAAGTCCCTGATGTCAAATGATGTTGACCTGGGGGAAGTGGTTAAAGAGCTCACTGGCTCAGGTTTGGCTGCTCACGACAGACAAGGCTCTCCAGTGGATACTCCAGCATGTTACCAGAAAAAAACATGCATACATGGAAGGAGCTAATGCTATTTTGCTAAAAAAACAGCCAGTGGGTTTCAGGAGTTAAAGAAACCCCCTTCATCAGGCCTTAATTTAAAATGAGAACCTTGAATGGGCCTAAAATAAGGCTTTCCTGCATGAATCTGTTCAGGGAAGCCAATTGCTGGATCAGAGGAATTACTGGCCAGCAGTATCTGCATGAACAGTCAAGACAGGATTAGAAAACATTGTCTTAACTGTTCATGCAGATACCGCTGGCCAGTAATTCCTCTGATCCCCAAAATTTGCTTTCCTGAACAGATTCACACAGGAAAGCCTTATTTTGAGTCCATTCAAGGTTCTCATTTGAACTGAAGCCTAGATATAGGGGGGAATCCGACACCTCTAATGACCAGGTGTATGTGCAGAATGTGTCCACTCCTCCTTGATATGTAATACCTAACCAACCATGTTGGCACAGGAAAAACAAACCTCAGGTATGTGTTCTGTTTAAAATGCCACTTTATGCATTGACTTATCTCCTTAGACCCAGTCTGTCCAGACCAGCCTTTTTGAACCAGGGTGTCCAGGCACCCTGGGGTGCCTTGAGGTTTCTTCAGGGGTGCCTTGGCAAAAGGCCTAAAAATTGCCCCAAAATGTATACAAGCCAACGTGTGGATGAAATCTGCCTTTTAGTTACACAAAACCACAAGTTTTCATTGTACACCATTACAACCAGGGCCGCCATCAGGGGGGTACAGGCAGTACACCTGTAAGGGGCCCGGAGGTCCCCAGGGGCCCGGATGCCCCCCCTTTTTTATTTTATTTTTTTTATTTATTTTTTTATTTATTTTTTTGTAAGGGGCCCGGAGTTCCCCAGGGCCCCAAATGTCAACCCCCCCCTTTTTTTTTTAAATGTTATCATTTTTTTTTATTAATTTTTTTATTTATATCTTTTATTTTTTATTTATGTTATTTATTTTTATTTTATTATTATTTATTTTTTGTAAGGGGCCCAGAGGTCCCCAGAGGCCCGGAGGTCCCCAGGGCCTCGGATGGCAACCTCCCTTTTTTTCTTTTTTTTAATAAAAATTATTATTATTATTTTTATTTTTATAACTTTTTTCTTTTTTTTTGTAAGGGGCCCAGGGGTCCCCAGGGCCCCGGATGGCAACCTCCCTTTTTTTATTTTATTTTTTATAAAAACTACTATTTATTTTTTTGTAAGGGGCCCAGAGGTCCCCAGAGGCCCGGAGGTCCCCAGGGCCCCGGATGTCAACCCCCCCTTTTTTTTGTGTTCGTCAGCACCCAAAGCCCCCCCGACCTCAACAATTCGCGGGCCACTTCTCAATTCGTGCCACCCCCACCCCCCCCCCGCTTCTCAATTTGCGACGGCCCTGATTACAACCTTCTAGCTGCCGACCCACTCAACGACCAATGACATCGTTAGTTGATAAGGAGGAGGATGTCAGTTGCCTGCATATCCTTGTTTGACCCTCCCCTTGCCCCTCTCCATCAGCTTTTGGGGTCTCATTTGCTAAGTGATGGAGAAAAACTGAGGGAGAAGAGAAACATTGGAATACTAGTCAGTACCCGCTTGCAAAAGTGTTTTTTGCTTTGGAGGAATAAATCACTTTTAATGTTGGGTGTCCTATGTGTATTGATGCTGAATTTTGTAAAACTATTACAAGAGTTTTTACATTTTAGAATGGGGCGCCTCAAGACTGTCCATAATTTTGAAGGGTGCCTTGATTGAAAAAAAGTTTGAAAAACACTGGACAGTATGGTCACCTACTGACTTTTCAACAAGGCACAGAGGTTGAATTCAACATCATTTTGCTTCAGTTAATTGCAGTATAGAGGATGTTTTTCCAGTTTTTTGAAGTGTAGTTTGGGGGGGTTTAGGCTCTGGGTTTGAAATGTTATCTGCTCTAACAGTGTGAACAATGGACCTTACTATATTCATTTCCTAATATGCATGATATGAGGGTTGATTGTTTACTGTGGATTGCTGCTCTTGGCACACTTTCCTTCCTCTTTTCTCTTCATTATTGAATAAGCCCATTTTTGTGACAGGCATCAGTAATATATTTATGTGTTATTTCTAATGACAGCTCTGCCGGAGGATCCCCACATTACAGCCGAGGAGTGGGTGGAAAAAGGGACAGTGACTACAATCAGTTGTGAGGTCCCCCGTGCATTCCCTCCAGATAATATCATTACAGTGTTGTCTGTTGATGGTTTTCCTAATACCAGTGTCACTGGGAACGTGTTGGTTGCATTCAATCTGGATTCCAATGAACTACCGGCGGCTCGGCATAATTTGGTTTGTGTATCTCAAGTGTTCCGTGCCTCCAAACAGAGCAATATGCGCATCCATATTTATGGTAAGTACACGTTCCTCACTATAGTATACACATTGTCATCCTTTTCCCCCTCCCGCCACTCTTCCGTACCCTCCGCTATTTTAAATATAAAAGGTCAAATAAGATTATTTTTTTTTAAACGTGCCCCGTCCCGCCGAGTTAGCGTGCAGAAGCGAACGCATATGTAAACAGCGCCCGCATATGAAAACGGTGTTCAAACCACACATGTGAGGTATTGCCGCGATCGGTAGAGCGAGAGCAATAATTCTAGCACTACGCCTTCTCTGTACATGCAACCTGTAGAATTTTTTAAACGTAGCCTATGGAGGTTTTTTCCATTTGTCGCCATTCCACGAGCGGGCACAATTTTGAAGCGTGACATGTTGGGTATCAATTTACTCGGCGTAATGCCGCGTACACACGACCGTTTTTCATGGCGTGAAAAATGCCATTTTTTAAATTGGTCATTAAACACTTGACCACTGGGCACTTAAACCCCCTTAATAACCAGACCAATTTTCAGCTTTCGGTGCTCTCACATTTTGAATGACAATTACTCAGTCATACAACACTGTACCCATATGAATTTTTTGTCCTTTTTTTCACACAAATAGAGCTTTCTTTTGGTGGTATTTAATCACCGTTGGGTTTTTTATTTTTTGCGCTATAAGAGAAAAAAGACTGAAAATTATGTAAAAAAATGACTTTTTTTTTGTTTCTGTTATAAAATTTTGCAAATTACTATTTTTTCTTCATAAATTTTGGCCAAAATTTATACTGCTACATATCTTTGGTAAAAATAAGTACAAATTGGTGGATATTATTTGGTCTTTGTGAAAGTTATAGAGTCCACAAGCTATGGTGCCAATATCTGAAAATTAATCACACCTGAAGTACTGACGGCCTATCTCATTTCTTGAGACACTAACATGCCAGAAAAGTACAAATACCCCCCCAAATGACCCCTTTTTGGAAAGAAGACATTCCAAGGAATTTAGAAAGAGGCATTGTGAGTTTTTTGAAGTTGTCATTTTTTCCCACAATTCTTTGCAAAATCAAGATTTTTTTTTCTCTTTTTTTTTTTTTCACAAAATTGTCATATTAGCAGGTTATTTCTCACACACAGCATATGCATACCACAAATTACACCCCAAAACACATTCTGCTATTCCTCTCGAGTATGGCGATACCACATGTGTGAGACTTTTACACAGCGTGGCCACATACAGAGGCCCAACATGCAGGGAGCACCATCAGGCGTTCTGGAGCACCTAGGCCAATTCTGACATTTCTCTCCTACATGTAAAAATCACAATTTGTTTGCTAGAAAATTACATAGAACCCCAAAACATTATATTTGTTTTTTTAGCAAAGACCTTAGAGAATATAATGGTGGTTGTTGCAACTTTTTATCTCGCACGATATTTGCGCAGCAATTTTTTTAACGCGTTTTTTACGGAAAAAAAATGTTTTGTGCTTAAAAAAAAAAAAACAGTAAAGTTAGCCCAATGTTTTTGCATAATGTGAAAGATGAAGTTACGCTGAGTAAATAGATACCTAACATGTCACCCTTAAAAATTGCACACACTCGTGGAATGGCGCCAAACTTCGCTACTTAAAAAAATCCCCATAGGCGACGCTTTAAATATTTTTACTGGTTACATGATTTTAGTTGCAGAGGAGGTCTAGGGCCAAAATTATTGCTCTCGCTCTAATGTTCGCAGAGATACCTCACATGTGTGGTTTGAAAACCGTTTTCATATGTGGGCGGGACTTACGTATGCGTTCGCTTCTGTATGCGAGCACACGGGGACAGGGGCGCTTTAAAAAATATATATTTTTTTTTATTGTTCATTTTACTTTATTTATTTTAGTTTGACATGTTTTTCCGCCCCAAAAATTTTTTTGATCACTTTTATACCTATTACAAGGAACGTAAACATCCCTTGTAATAGGAATATGGCATGACAGGTCCTCTTTACAGTGAGATATGGGGTCAATAAGACCCCACATCTCACCACTAGGCTGGGAAGCCTGAAAAAAAACAAAAACAAAACAACAATCCTGGCTTTGATCGTAGCGGTGAGTCGGTAGAAGCACCGGAGGGCAGCGGGAGGGGGGGACATCCCCTCTCGCCTCCCGTAAGAATGATCAAGCAGCGGAACAGCCGCTATGATTGTTCTTATGGTGTAGGGAATCGCCGGCTGAAAAAGCTGATATCTGAATGATGCCTGTAGCTGCTCCCATCATTCAGATATCCCCGCACAAAGTCAAGGACGTCATATGACGGCCGGCGGGCGGGAAGTGGTTATTGCAGAGTATTGCCGGGCATTGCGGAGTATTGCGGACTATGGCAGGGTATTGTGGAGTATGGCAGGGTATTGCACGGGGTATTGCACAGGGTAGTGCAGGGTATTGCAGAGTATTGTGCAAGGTATTGCAGAGTATTGTGCAGGGTATTGCAGAGTATTGCGCAGGGTATTGCAGAGTATTGCGCAGGGTATTGCAGAGTATTGCGCAGGGTATTGCAGAGTATTGCGCAGGGTATTGCAGAGTATTGTGCAGGGTATTTCAGAGTATTGTGCAGGGTATTGCGCAGGGTATTGCAGAGTATTGCGCAGGGTATTGCAGAGTATTGTGCAGGGTATTGCAGAGTATTGTGCAGGGTATTGCAGAGTATTTTGCAGAGTATTGCGCAGGGTATTGCAGAGTATTGCGCAGGGTATTGCAGAGTATTGCGCAGGGTATTGCGCAGGGTATTGCAGAGTATTTTGCAGGGTATTGCAGAGTATTGCGCAGGGTATTGCAGAGTATTGCGCAGGGTATTGCAGAGTATTGCAGAGTATTGCGCAGGGTATTGCAGAGTATTTTGCAGGGTATTGCGCAGGGTATTGCAGAGTATTGCGCAGGGTATTGCAGGGTATTGCAGAGTATTGCGCAGGGTATTGCAGAGTATTGCGCCAGGGTATTGCAGAGTATTGCACCAGGGTATTGCAGAGTATTTTGCAGAGTATTGCGCAGGGTATTGCAGAGTATTGGCAGGGTGTATTGCAGAGTATTGGCAGGGTATTGCACCAGGGATGGCTGAGCAGGGATGGATGGATGGCTGGCTGGATCTGTGACTGCAATTGTCACAGATCCAGCCCACAGAGCTGCTGCTGCCATCCGCTCCCTCCCCTCTCCTCTCACACTGTACCGATCGGTACAGAGAGGGGAGGGAGGAACCGGCGTCATCAAATGACGCCGGTCTGTTTACAAGTGATTGCTCCGTCATTTGACGGAGCGATCACGTGGTAAACGGCCGCTATCGGCGGCGATTTACCGCGATTCGTGATCCGCCGGGTCCTCTGGACCCGGCGGTCACGGAGTTTCCCGTGTGCGCGCCCCAGGGGGCGCGCGGGAGCGCGATTCTGGGAGGACGTTATATAACGTCCTCCCAGAGTTAAGCAACCACCTTGTCGATGTTATTTGTCGGCAGGTGGTTGTTAAGTGGTTAAAAGCGATTGTGTGTAGGCTCCAGAGCATTTTTAACAACGTGAAAAATGGCCTAAAAAAATTTAGAACCTGCTCTATTTTTTCACTTCGTTTTTCACGTCGTTCTTTTTAACGTCGTGAAAAACGGTAGTGTGAATGTTTTTACGAGGGGAAAAAAAATGCGCATGCTCAGAATCAAGTATGAGACGGGAGCGCTCCTTCTGGTAAAACTAACGTTCGTAATGGAGATAGCACATTCGTCGTCACGCACTGAAGAGCACGAGGCTGAAAAGCGCGAATCGGCTCTCACCAAACTTTACTAACACGAGGATCAGCAAAAGCGTCCCAAAGGGTGGCGCCATCCGAATGGAACTTCCCCTTTATAGTGCCGTCATACGTGTTGTACGTCACCGCGCTTTGCTCGAGCATTTTTTTTCACGATAGTGTGTAGGCAAGGCAGGCTTGAGAGGAAACACAAAAAATCACATAGAGAAAAAGGTCGTTTTTTTCAATGACATTAAAACGGCCGTGTGTACGCGGCATTACATTATCTTTCACAATATAAAAAAAAATTGGGCTAACTTTACTACTGTGTTATTTTTTAATTCAAAAAAGTGTATTTTTTCCCAAAAAAGTGCGCTTGTAAGACCGCTGCGCAAATACAGTGTAACGTAAAGTAGTGCAATGACCGCCATTTTATTCTCTAGGGTATTAGAAAATGTATAATGTTTGGGGGTTCTAAGTAATTTTCTAGCAAAAAAACTTGTTTTTAACTTGTAAACAACATATCTGAAAAAGAGGCTCGTTCCTTAAGTGGTTAAAGGGTAATTCCACTTTTGTTGAGAAAAGAAAAACATTCCCCTCTGGGTGATATATGTACATTACAAGGCTTTTGACAAACTTTGTTGCAGATTTCTACCTTTTTGTTATTGTGAACAAATTCCTGTGTGTTTCTCTGTTCCCCTGTGAAGAGTGAGTCTGATAGGAGTGGTTTCATAATTATCAATCAGCTGCTACACCAGCAGAGCTTTAATGAGGAAAATTTGCAGGGCCTGCATCCCTTTAGACGTGATTTCCTATTGGGAGTATGACATTTTTGCTGCAGGGGATGCAAAAAATCTGACTTGTATCTTAGTGCAGACTTCTGGGAAAATCAGTGAGCCAATCACACAAGCAGGAAATGATGTTTCTCGGGGGCGTTCTGTATACATTCTGTGTAAAGAACACCTCCAGGTAGCCATATTGTATTGCATTTTACAGAAAATTACAGCAGCTGCAGTTTGAAAAGGAAAGGTTATTTTTAATAACATTCATTTACAATAGGACTTGGGTTGCAGTTGTATACGCTATACTATTTTTTCCCACAAAAGTGGAGTTACCCTTTAACCACATCAATACTGGGCACTTAAACCCCCTTCCTTCCCAGACCAATTTTCAGCTTTCAGTGCTCTCGCACTTTGAATGACAATTATTCAGTCATGCTACACTGTACCCAAATGAAATTTTTATCATTTTGTTCACACAAATAGAGCTTTCTTTTGGTGGTATTTGTTCACAATTTCATTTTCAATTTTTTGCGATAAAAGCGAAAAAAGAGCGAATATTTTTAAAAAAAACAACATTTTCTACATTCTGTTTTAAAAGAAATCCAAACAAATCAAATTTCGGCCAAAATTTAGGCCAAAATGTATTCTGCTACATGTCTTTGGTAAAAAAAATCCTGATAAGTGTATGATAATTGGTTTGTGTGAAAGTTATAGAGTCTACAAACTAAGCTACGCATTATTGCAAATTGATTAATCCTAATGCACTGATGGCCTATCTCATTTCTTGAGGCCCTAAAATGTCAGGACAGTACAAATACCCCCCAAATGACCACTTTTTGGAAAGAAGACAGTCGGAGGTATTTAGTAAGAGGCATCGTGAATTTTTTGAAGTTGCAATTTTTTTCCCACAATGCCTTGGAAAATTAAGAAATATATATATTTTTTTTTTTCTTCACAAAGTTGTCAATTTAGAAGATCTTTCTAACACATAGTATGTACATAGCAAAAATAACACCCCAAAATACATTCTGCTACTCATCCTGAGTATGGCGATACCCAGTGTGTGAGACTTTTCCACATCCTGGCCACATACGGAGGCCAAACATCCAAGTAGCACCATCAGGCGCTCTAAAGGCATAAATTACACATTTCATTTCCTGAGTACCTATCACATTTTTGAAGGCCCTGGAGAACAAGGACAATGGAATTACCCACAAAATGACCCCATTTTGGAAAGAAAACAACCCAATGTATATTCTATGAGGCATAATAAGTCTTTTGAACATGTCATTTCTTTCCAAAAGTTTTGGGAAAATGTGGGAAAAAAATTAAAACATATTTTTTTTTTTCACAAAGTTGTCAATTTAGAAGATCTTTCTAACACATAGTATGTACATAGCAAAAATAACACCCCAAAATACATTCTGCTACTCGTCCTGAGTATGGCGATACCACATGTGTGAGACTTTTCCACATCCTGGCCACATACGGAGGCCAAACATCCAAGTAGCACCATCAGGCGCTCTAAAGGCATAAATTACACATTTCATTTCCTGAGTACCTATCACATTTTTGAAGGCCCTGGAGAACAAGGACAATGGAATTACCCACAAAATGACCCCATTTTGGAAAGAAAACAACCCAATGTATCTTCTATGAGGCATAATAAGTCTTTTGAACATGTCATTTCTTTCCAAAAGTTTTGGGAAAATGTGGGAAAAAAATTAAAACATATTTTTTTTTCACAAAGTTGTCAATTTAGAAGATCTTTCTAACACATAGTATGTACATAGCAAAAATAACACCCCGAAATACATTCTGCTACTCGTCCTGAGTATGGCGATACCACATGTGTGAGACTTTTCCACATCCTGGCCACATACGGAGGCCAAACATCCAAGTAGCACCATCAGGCGCTCTAAAGGCATAAATTACACATTTCATTTCCTGAGTACCTATCACATTTTTGAAGGCCCTGGAGAACAAGGACAATGGAATTACCCACAAAATGACCCCATTTTGGAAAGAAAACAACCCAATGTATTTTCTATGAGGCATAATAAGTCTTTTGAACATGTAATTTCTTTCCAAACGTTTTTGGAATGTGTGGAAAAAAATTAAAACATATTTTTTTTTCACAAAGTTGTCAATTCAGAAGATCTTTCTAACACATAGTATGTACACAGCAAAAATAACACCCCAAAATACATTCTGCTACTCGTCCTGAGTATAGTGATACCCCATGTGTGAGACTTTTCCACAGCCTGGCCACATACAGAGGCCCAACATGCAAGTAGCACCTTCAGGCTTCTAACACATAGCATGTACACACCAAGAATTACACCCCAAAATACATTCTGCTGAGCAAAAGGTAATAAAAAAAAGGCTCACCTATGGTTTTAGCAGGCAGGAATACCGTTCCAGAGCAGTCAAAGCATTGGTCCAGACAGCCATAGGAAATGTCCAGGAATTGTCCAGCAGGGAAACAGAGATATGGAAACCTATGAACATGGTCCATGGTTTAGCAGGCAGTTCAGGTGGCAGGCAGAGGCATGGCCAGTTCAGGTGGCAGGCAGAGGCATGGCCAGTTCAGGTGGCAGGCAGAGGCATGGCCAGTTCAGGTGGCAGGCAGAGGCATGGCCAGTTCAGGTGGCAGGCAGAGGCATGGCCAGTTCAGGTGGCAGGCAGAGGCATGGCCAGTTCAGGTGGCAGGCAGAGGCACAGCCAGTTCAGGTGGCAGGCAGAGGCACGGCCAGTTCAGGTGGCAGCACTATAACATTTAGGCCTTGGTCAGGAAAGACCTAAGAACAGGGGTACAGGCTTCTTCCCACCCAAATCTCTACGAAGCCTCCAGACCCTAATCCGAGAAAAACAAAACCTGGAGAAAAACATTTTCTCCACTCGGAAACTCTTTTCTGGAGCCCCTCAAATATGTGAGACCCCTGTGCTGTACTCAAATGATCAGTTTAGGAGGCAGGCAAAAAGCATGGTCATTTAACAGGCCGAGGTCAATTCACGTTGAAGGCAGAAACATGGTTGGCAGAGGCATAGTCGAAAACAGTCCGGGTCATTCACAGAAATGGCAGATGGTGGAAACTGGAAAAAAAAATCATCTTCACTTTACTAATAGTTTAGTAAAGTATGATAGCTCTGAAAGCACTTTCCAATACAAAGGCCTGGCTGGGAGGGACATTGGGGACAGTAGTATCGGGTGTCACGACGAATTCCTCTACTTGAACACACACGACATTTTTTTGGGGGTTTGCGACCTGTTTCGGTAAGAGGGAGGATTTCGGAGAAGTGCCTTTCGTGGAGTCTGGCTACTGCATCGGAGCGAATTAGTTGAGGGGCTTGGCCATGGGGATAGAGAAGGGCTTCGATCAAGTCTTCTTGGAATTTTAGATAGGTTAGGGAACTTTGGGTGCACTTAGAAAAAATGATATAAGAATTGAAAAGGGCTAGTTGCATCAAATAAATGGCAACTTTTTTGTACCAAAACAGTGATTTCCTGGTGGCCAAGTAGGGCTGCATCATCTGGTCATTCATATCCACCCCCCCCCATGTAAAGATTATAGTCATGCACACATTTTGGCTTCTGGACGGGGCCTCTTCTTCTCTGCAGTTCCACCAAGGTGTCATCATGCATTGTGGAAAGGATGTAGACATCTCTTTTTTTATCTCTCCACTTCAATGCTAGGACCTCTTCAGTCCGCATACTGGCCATTTCCCCCTGTTTCAGTTTCTTGGCAACCAATCTCTGTGGGAAGCCTTTACGGTTGGTCTGTGCTGTCCCACAGGCCACAGTTTTCTTTTGGTACAGATGGCGAAAAAGTGGGAGACTTGTATAGAAATTGTCTACGTATAGGTGGTAACCTTTCCCAAGCAATGGTTCAATCAGCTGCCAGACAATTTTGCCACTTGTTCCCATGTAGGTAGGGCATCCAGGGGGGTTTAGCTGTCTGTCTTTTCCCTCATAAATTATAAAATCATATGTGTAACCCGTGGCCCTGTCACATGCCTTATAAAATTTTACCCCACGTCTGGCTCTTTTACTGGGGAGGTATTGCTTTATTCCAAGTCTTCCTGTGAAGTGTACTAATGATTCATCTACACATATATTTACATCAGGGGTAAACATCTGCTTGAAGCTGGCGCAAAAAAAATTGATTAGGGGCCGAATTTTAAATAATTTATCATAATTGGGATGATTTCGAGGGAGGCATTGGGCATTGTCGTTGAAGTGTAGAAACCTCATTATCATCTCGTAACGGGTTATTTTCATAAAAGATGAATAGATTGGCATGTGGTAGATAGGTCGGGTAGACCAGTAGGAATGGAGTTCATTTTTTTTTGTCAGCCCCATGTTGAGGGTTAGGCCAAGGAAAATTTTAAATTCTTCCACGGTGAGGGGTTTCCAAACAAAAGGACGGGCATAGGAAGAATTTGGATTGTTGGCTATATATTGACTGGCGTATAGATTACACTGCTCCACAATGTAGGTTAGGATATCATCAGTAAAAAATAATTCAAAATAATAAATCGGGGTAGCATTTTCCGACTGTATCTGAGGGCCTGGCTGGGCTGTAAAAGGGGGAATGATAGGTTCTACTGACGTATCGGGCAGCCATGTTGGATACAGTAGAAGATCGGGGAGGCTAGTATGGGCCCTGCCTCGTTGTTGATGGGACGCCCCTTTGCTAGCATTTGGCCTATCCTCTAGAAAAGTTGCAGAACTGCTGGCGGATGCCTGCCTATCCTGGCATGATGCGCTGCTGGCGGATGCCTGCCTATCCTGGCGTGATGCGCTGCTGGCGGATGCCTGCCTATCCTGGCGTGATGCGCTGCTGGCGGATGCCTGCCTATCCTGGCGTGATGCGCTGCTGGCGGATGCCTGCCTATCCTGGCGTGATGCGCTGCTGGCGGATGCCTGCCTATCCTGGCGTGATGCGCTGCTGGTGGATGCCTGCATATCATCATGGAGTCCTGCGCTGCTGGTGGATGCCTGCTGGTGGATGTCCTGGAGTGCTGCGCTGCTGGTGGATGTCTGCGGCGCCTGCTCATAACTCCTGATCTCACTTGTTACGATTCTATCCTCAGTTTCTATTTCAGAGCCACTACTTTCCTCTGGATAATATTCACTATCCGATTCTGACAGAGAGAGTTCCTCGCTACTCTCGTCCGACATACCCTGGAGTATCTGGAGAGCCTCCTCGCTGCTGTAGAATCGTTTAGCCATGTGGGCAGATGTGCCAGATGTTGGCGGTCAGATGTGCCAGATGTTGGCGGTCAGATGTGCCAGATGTTGGCAGGGCAGATGTTGGCGGGCAGCTGTTGGCGGTCAGATGTTGGCGGCCAGATGTGTCAGATGTTGGCGGGCAGATGTGCCAGATGTTGGCAGGGCAGCTGTTGGCGGTCAGATGTTGGCGGGCAGATGTCAGATGTTGGCGGCCAGATGTTGGCGGGCAGATGTGGCAGCTGTTGGCGGGCAGATGTGGCAGCTGTTGGCGGGCAGATGTTTACTGCCAGATGTTGGGAGTCAGATGTGCCAGATGTTGGCAGGGCAGATGTTGGCGGGCAGCTGTGCCAGATGTTGGCGGGCAGCTGTTGGCGGGCAGATGGCAGGCAGATGTGGCAGCTGTTGGCGGGCAGATGTGGCAGCTGTTGGCGGGCAGATGTGGCAGCTGTTGGCGGGCAGATGTTTACTGCCAGATGTTGGGAGTCAGATGTGCCAGATGTTGGCAGGGCAGATGTTGGCGGGCAGATGTGCCAGCTGTTGGCGGGCAGCTGTTGGCGGTCAGATGCTGGCGATCAGATGTTGGCGGGCAGATGTGCCAGATGTTGGTGGGCAGCTGTTGGTGGCCAGATGTTGGCGGGCAGCTGTGCCAGATGTTGGCGGGCAGCTGTGCCAGATGTTGGCGGGCAGCTGTGCAAGATGTTGGCGGGCAGATGCGCAAGATGTTGGCGGGCAGATGCGCCAGATGTTGGTGGGCAGCTGTTGGTGGGCAGCTGTTGGCGGGCAGCTGTGCCAGATGTTGGCGGGCAGCTGTGCCAGATGTTGGCGGGCAGATGCGCAAGATGTTGGCGGGCAGATGCGCAAGATGTTGGCGGGCAGATGTTTTCACTGTTTTATGGACACTGTGTTTTGGGGACACTGTGTTTTGGGGACACTGTTTTGGGGACACTAGCTGGGTGATCAGTGGGTAAACAGCAGACAAACAGCTAAAAACTCACTGATCTCCCGGCTGCAGCACAGATTGTCTCTTCCTCTCCTCACTGACAGGCTCTGTGTGAGGAGAGGAAGAGATCAGAGCAGTTACAACTGCTCTGTGTTTACATTACATGACGGCTGTCATTGGACAGCCGTCATGTCATCAGGAGGGCCAATCACATGGCCCTCCTGTTTGCACACACCTTCTATCTCTGGGGGGTACAGGCAGATCGGGATCGCGCTGCTGCGCGTGCACGTGGCGGCACGATCCCCTCACAAGTGCCAGCCCCCCCCTCTGTGTTTACATCACGATGGCTGTGATTACACACAGCCATCGTGCCGATCAGGAGGGCGAATCACAGTGCCCTCCTGCTGTTCCGAGATGCGGCGTGTCCGCGGGACACGCGCGCATCGGGATCGCGCGTGTGCGCGCGCGCGATCACGCTCCTTCTGAAGGACGTTCAGGAACATCCACTCAGAAGGAGAGAGCACCCACCCGGCCGTATATATACAGTGGCCGGGTGGGTAGTGGTTAAAACCTGATTTTAGGTGGTGAAATAAAAGGACTCTCTCCAACCACGCTGATTTCCACTGTACTGCAAGCATTAAAGTGGATTAAAGTGGAAGTAAACCCTCCTATCATTTTCAGGCAAGGAAGCTGCCATCTTGACCTTTGTTTAATCTTCAACCGCCATGATGCTGCACATGTGATCAGTTATGACACCAGCCATTGGATGGTTTGACAGTTTGGTTGAGAGCACAACCAATGTGACAGTTGGCATTCCCGGCATGCCGGGAATGTAACTGCTTTTTGAAACTGTTAAATCGATGGGTTTACTTCCGCTTTAACAAGTGATTCTAAAGTCAAAACTTTTTTTTACCTTAATGCATTGTATGAATTCAAGTAAAAAAACACCCCAGTACCTTTTCTCCTTGCAGGTGGGGTGCAGTGTGGTGCGGAGGCAATAATTCACACAGCCAAGTGCGATATAAAACTGGTATTGAAGTAATGCAGCAACAGTTCACAACAAACTCGATTGGAACACTTCCCAGCCAGGAGCACTCACAGTTTACAACAACGTGATCAGAGTGGGTTCCAGCCGGACTGACAGTGTCTGTAGAGAGAGGCAGAATGCGGCCTGACCGTCTATTGCCCAATTGGGAAGATGTCCAGAAGAGCAGCAACCCTACGCTTTCCTTCCTTGTCAGGAACCTTTCCCTACCAGTAGTACTGCCCCTAACAGGTGGGTCTACCTGTCCCTACTAAACCAACTCGCAAAAGGCACCAAACTTGGGAGCCAGGGCCTTCACCCTTTTGTTGCCAGAGACGTTTTTGCATTTTTTGCTCACATTGTGGAGACTCCCTGAAGTTAGAGTTAGGGACTACAGAAAACAGGGTCCCTTGACGGGGCTCTGTAGCTTACGCATGAATTTGCAAATGTGTGCAGACTAAACCCCTGTTCCTAATGCATATTGTTAGACAGGTCAATTTGGTTGGTCGCTGGCTGGTTGGTAAGTTTGAGCTTGGAAATCTCTTTGTATTTGTTTGACATACGTCGCCCTTCCAGAGCTCCTTGCTGCAAAGATCAGTTATAGGTGAGGGCATATTACACATCTTATATAAAAATCTCAGTTATGTACCATTTTGAAATGATTTGATACACTATGTTTTGGAAAACCGTTGTGTATGTTGGAGATATGGTGGTATATTGGTACCTGTGGGCACCAATAGGTAGGGAGAACATCCCGAACATTGGCCATACGTGGAGAACATATCACCAACATACGCAACGGTTTGCCAAAACATAGTGTCACAAATCATTTCAAAATGTTACATAACTGAGATCCATCTGTACTATCCTTCTATGCTATTTATACTGTCAACAAGCATTGGAGAGGTGCAAATATACGGTAATAAAACAAATATCACAAAATGAATCAAGGTGGATTTTTGAATTCCAGACTCTCACGCCATTAGGGTTAAACATTGAGCTGGATCTCAATTGTTTTATTAGTAACTATTATTAATAAAATTTTTAGTCAAAACTATTTTTCTGGCAACAATTAAACTTATACATTTATAAATTCATTTAATAGTATGCACACTTGAGGTTTCTTGGGGACATTTTCTATCACTTTAAATATAATTAATCATATATTATCCAGCCAATTTATAGATTGGCTGAATGTCTTATTTCATATGTAATTGTACTGTATATACATATCACCATTAAATTAGGATGGCTTGACTTCCTTAGGGAAGCAAGCTACACTTTAACACCTTTGGCCACTAGGTGGCCTCAGGATCTACTCCCTATTCCTACGGAGTTAGCCCTTAAAGTGGTTGTAAACCCACATTGAAAAAAAAAAAAAAAAGACCTGCAAGTCAAAGGCATAATGAGCTAGTATGCATAGCATACTAGCTCATTATGTAATACTCATCTGAGATCGAAGCCCCCCGCTGCGGTGCCTGTACACAGCACCAGCTGTCGACATCATTCCCGGAGTTACTTCCGGGTACCGCGGATCCGTGATTGGCCCGAGCCGCTATGACGTCACTCCCGTGCATGCACGCGGGAGCCGCTGGAAACGGCACACTCACTGAAGCAAATGGCATTAACCTGCCATTGCTTCAGTGTGCATGTGACAATGACGTCGGCACATGCAGATACAGGGTATAGCTCCTAAACAGTGCAGGTTTAGGAGATATCCGGGGTAGCTACAGGTAAGCCTTATTATAGGCTTACCTGTAGAAAAAATGGGATTGTAAGGGTTTACAACCACTTTAATGAAGTTCAAACTAATGCCGTGTACACACTATCGGAATTTCCGACAATAAATGTCCGATGTGAGCTTTTGGCCGGATATTCCGACCGTGTGTAGGCTCCATCGGACATTTGCTGTCGGAATTTTCGACAACAAATGTTTGAGAGCAGGTTCTCAATTTTTCCAACGGCAAAAGTTCTTGTCGGAAATTGCGATCGTGTGTAGCCATTTCCGACGCACAAAAGTGCTGCGCATGCTCGGAACCAATTCGACGCATGCTCGGAATCATTGTACTTAATTTTTCTCGGCTCATCGTAGTGTTGTACGTCTCCGCGTTCTTGACCATCGGAATTTCCGAGCAACATTTGTGCGACCGTGTGTCCGTGGAAAAATAAAACACGGTTTTGTTGTCGGAAATTCCGATCGTGTGTACGCGGCATTAGACTTTGTTCTGCCATTTCATCTTTGACCACTAGATGGCCTTAAGACCTTTTACTTTCATATAACATTAACAACCGCAATATTTTGACTAAAGTTCTATCAAAGGTTACATTTAAGTTTACACTTCTCAATTTTTAGTTATTTTTTAATTAACTGTCCTTATATAAGATTTGTAATATGCTTATGGCTGTTAAACAACAGATTGTAAGCACCCCATAGTAAATAGCAGGTAAAAAAAATCACTATTGGATAGATCTAGTCATGTGATCTATGGTAAGCGTATAAATGCCCTTAACCAAGATGGTGGAATTAAAGCTTCCTGATGATGGCCTATGGATTGGCTGAAACGCGTCGAGGCTTGATCGCATCATCGTGACACACTTCCGCCTACCATTTGCTTCAGGGATTCGAGCAAGAACCGCGGCAGCGGTCCACCATTGTTTATGGGCAGATTTCCCCCAAAAAATCACCTGCTATTCACACTGGGTGCCAGGCCACAGGCACCCTTACATGTGAGTTCAACTATTTTGCTTTTAAGATTTTAAATAAGCCTTTTTAAAAATGGTATTCGCAATGAAGTCCCTCCTTTCATATCTACTTGCATGAGGTATATCCACTCCAGGAACCGTCAGCATAAGAAAATCTTCAGGGGTCTCCCCACATGCTTATCTGACCATACTAGAGATAGTTGGTCAATATTGAGGGGTGAGTTTACATGCATGTCGGGCACCTTTTCTGAGCACCAAGAAGCGCAGATTTTGTTACTTCTGAGCACGAGCACCAACTATCACTCAATTGCAATTGTTATTAATGTGACTAATGTTGTCAAACAATGTCATCTGTTTATTCATTGACATTTAGCATTTAGCGCAAGTTATTGATTTATTTTTACTGATTCGTTTGCGCAGCAAATTTTTCACTGCAGCTGTTAATTGAATTCGCTAACATTTTTTGTCACATCTTTGGCGCTTTAGTTATATATTTTTTCTAAAAAGAGATATCGGCTGTCGAAAGCACCGTACTAATGATCCGAAAATCGGCAGACAGCTTGTCGTACAAATTTTTCCATCCGATTTTCATATCGTGTGTACGGGCCTTAAAAAGGAAGTAAACCCTGATGGGTTTTACTTCCTCTTTTGCTCCCTGTATAGCCTGCAAATTTAAAGCATAATGGGCTAGTATGCATCGCATACTAGCCCATTATGTGAAACTTACCTGCAAAAGAATTGAGCGCTGTCCCCTGTACAGGCTGCGTCCATCTTCAAGCTCCTCTTCCTTCTGGGCCATGATCTCCGGCTCTGTGAATCACCGAAACTGCGTGACGTCACTCCCGCGCATGCATACAGTAACGGCACACGCTAGGGAAGAAACGGCACAGAGTTTCGTTTCTTCCCAGCGCATGCGCCGTTCACATTATCGGCGGACTACAAGTGAAATATCTCCTAAACGGCGCACGTTTAGGAGATATTTCCACTACCTATAGGCTTACCTATAGGTAGAAATCCAAATAAAGGGTTTACAACCACTTTAAGGTCTTGATTTGATCAACATTGCATTGCCCATTAATGCAGCCTGATCAGTACCCATCTGCAGCCTCAGCAATGCCCATTAATGCCACCTGATCAGTACCCATCTGCAGGCTCAGCAATGCCCATTAATACAGCCTGATCGATACCCATCTGCAGCCTGAGCAATGCCCATTAATGCAGCCTGATCAGTACCCATCTGCAGCCTCAGCAATGCCCAATAATGCAGCTTGATCAGTACCCATCTGCAACCTCAGCAATTCCCATTAATTCAGCCTGATCAGTACCCATCTGCAGCCTCAGCAATGCCCATTAATGCAGCCTGGTCAGTGCCCATCTGCAGCCTCGCCATTGCCCATCATTGCAGGCTAATCAGTGCCGGATTACACAGAGGGATCTTCTGTGTACTCGGAGCTCGCAGTCACACACAGTCCCGCCTCATGGATCGGCTCCTATGATAGACAGAACACTGGTCCAATGCTGGGATGTGTGACTTCTATCCTAGGAGCTGGTCCAGGAGGCGGGACTTTGTGTGACTTCCCCTTCCCCTCCGAGGCAGCCTAGGTAAAATAACACGCACACATGAGTTGCCCTTCGAAAAAGTGTGTATTATACGGCAATAAATATGGTATAAAAAAAATTAGGTGGCACCGAGTAAATAGATATACAACATGTCAAACCTTAAATTTGTGTGTGTCCGTGAAATGGCGACAAACTTCAGTACCCTATATTTTCTATAGGTGATGCTTCAAAAGCCCCCTATAGGTATCAGTTTAGTGTTACGGTGGAGGTCTTGTGTTAGAATTATTGCTCTCACTCCAGCGTGTGCGGCGATATGTAAAATGTGTACAATTGCAATCGCAATTGACGTTTTCACGCATAGCACAAATGTGTTTACATTTGTACGTGCCTATATGTGAACATTTTGTGGGGGGGGGGGGGGAGAGAGGGGGGTTGGGGAGATTTCATGTAACATTGGATAATACTTTATTTTTTTGCAAAAACAATCATGTTTTTTACTTTTTTTTTTTTTTTCATGACATAGGGAAAAAAAGTCCCCAATGTGATCATTTTTAGGTGAAAGGTGCTCTTTAATGAGACATCCAGGGTCTCCTCTGGGCTTCACTGAATGTTTTGTAATGCAGATCGCATTGCAAAACATTACTTCCCGTTTAATCTAGCCAGGGACACGGCCAGACAGACCCAGAAGTCACATAGATTTCACTTTCCAGATCACAACAGAACAAACAGTCCTGCAGATGTAGCAGTTAACATTGGGTGCTTACAATGATCAGATTTTATTTATGTGAAACCTTTATCCCCCCACCCCAAAAAAAGCTGTAACGGTTTAAAATATGTGAACGGGCCAGAGGCGTAACTAGAAACCTCTGGGCCCCGGTGCAAGAAATCACGAAGGGCCCCCCCCCCCCCGAAAAAGCATGATTTTGATACTTTTTTTTTGAGGGGGGTGGCAAGGGCGGTAGTTGAGGGGGGTGGCTCTGTTATAGAAGTAATGGGGGGATAGGGATGAGATCAGTGGTGGGGGGATGGGATCAGTAAGAGGCACAGGTGGTGGAGGTTGGCATCGATTGCTCAGCTCTGCAAAATGTCACTTACCGTCAATCAATCGATTCCCCGGGAATTCCGTTCGATCGGTCACGGTGCCTTCTAATCTCCCGCCAGGATGCGTTCTTGCCTCATGGGTAGACGGTAAAGGTATTCCACGCAGAGAGGAAAGCTTCTCCCTCGCCTTCTCTCATTAGTGTCAGCATGTCTGCTGACTTAATTTTTCAGTGTCTGCCCCCAGACTCAGCGCTGCCTCTGCCCAGGCCCAGATTTACTCCCTTTGTCGCCCCAAGGCCAGGTCCTTCAATACCGCCCCCCACACACACACCATCACATAGGGGGTTTCCCCAGAGAGCCCCTCTTACATCAGGGCCCCCAGAGAGCCTCCCTACTTACATCAGGGTCCCCAGAGAGCCTCCCCTTACATCCGGGTCCCCAGAGAGCCTCCCCTTACATCCGGGTCCCCAGAGAGCCTCCCCTTACATCAGGGTCCCCAGAGAGCCTCCCCTTACATCAGGGTCCCCAGAGAGCCTCCCCTTACATCAGGGTCCCCAGAGAGCCTCCCCTTACATCAGGGTCCCCAGAGAGCCTCCCCTTACATCAGGGTCCCCAGAGAGCCTCCCCTTACATCAGGGTCCCCAGAGAGCCTCCCCTTACATCAGGGTCCCCAGAGAGCCTCCCCTTACATCAGGGTCCCCAGAGAGCCTCCCCACTTACATCAGGGTCCCTAGAGAGCCTCCCCTTACATCCGGGTCCCCAGAGAGCCTCCCCTTACATCCGGGTCCCCAGAGAGCCTCCCCTTACATCAGGGTCCCCAGAGAGCCTCCCCTTACATCAGGGTCCCCAGAGAGCCTCCCCTTACATCAGGGTCCCCAGAGAGCCTCCCCTTACATCAGGGTCCCCAGAGAGCCTCCCCTTACATCAGGGTCCCCAGAGAGCCTCCCCTTACACCAGGGTCCCCAGAGAGCCTCCCCTCTTACATTAGTGTCCCCAGAGAGCCCCTCCTTACATCAGGGTCGCCAGAGAGCCCCTCCTTACATCAGGGTCCCCAGAGAGCCCCCCCTTACACCAGGGTGCCCAGAGAGCCCCCCCCCCTTACACCAGGGTCCCCAGAGAGCCTCCCCCTTACAAAAGGGTCCCCAGAGAGCCTCCCCTTACACCAGGGTCCCCAGAGAGCCTCCCCCTTACACCAGGGTCCCCAGAGAGCCTCCCCCTTACACCAGGGTCCCCAGAGAGCCTCCCCCTTACACCAGGGTCCCCAGAGAGCCTCCCCCTTACACCAGGGTCCCCAGAGAGCCTCCCCCTTACACCAGGGTCCCCAGAGAGCCTCCCCCTTACACCAGGGTCCCCAGAGAGCCTCCCCCTTACACCAGGGTCCCCAGAGAGCCTCCCCCTTACACCAGGGTCCCCAGAGAGCTCCCCTTTACACCAGGGTCCCCAGAGAGCTCCCCTTACACCAGGGTCCCCAGAGAGCTCCCCTTACACCAGGGTCCTCAGAGAGCCCCCCCTTACACCAGGGTCCTCAGAGAGCCCCCCTTACACCAGGGTCCCCAGAGAGCCTCCCCCTTACACCAGGGTCCACATAGAGCCCCCCTTACACCAGGGTCCCCAGAGAGCCCCCCCCCCTTACACCAGGGTCCACATAGAGCTCCCCCACTTACACCAGGATCACCAGAGAGGCCCCCCCTAACATTAGTGTCCCCAGAGGCCCCATTCCTTACATTAGTGTCCCCAGAAAGACCCCCCCCCTCTTACATAAGGGTCCCCAAACAGCTGGGCAGCTCTATGGTGTCCACAGGCAGGGGGGTCTTGCTGGGGCTAGTAGTTTGATCTATACAGCAGAGGGGGGAGGGGCCTCTGACCCAGGCATCAGCAACATTGTACAAGCAGTGTGAAAGTGAAACTAATACCTGCCCGGGTCAGAGGCTCCTCCCCTTCCCTCCCCTCTCCTCTGTATACACACTGACGAGAGAGAGAGTATTACAAGCCCCAGGGAGATCCCTGCCCACACAGGCACCATAGAGCTGCCGATCGCAGCCTTCCACCTCCTATGACATCTCCCCACTGCACTCTAAACGGGCAGCCAGAGGTGCAGGGGGAGATGTCTTGGGAATCTTGGGGGGTTGCCGCGGTGCCGCCCCTGCATCCAGCGGTGGGCGGGCCTCTCACACGGGCGGCGGGCGGGCCCCAGGGACTTCATAGAACTACAGGGCCCAGTCGCAACTGCGACTGCTGCGACCCTGAAAATTCCGCCACTGGAACGGGCTAAGGGTCTGCTCACACTGTGTATACGGGTAAAGCATGGCAATGCACATTAACCACTTCAATACCGGGCACTTTTACCCCGTTCCTGCCCAGGCCAATTTCCAGCTTTCAGCACTGTCGCATTTTGAATGACAATTGCGCATGCAATGCTGTACCCAAACAAAATTTGTATCATTGGTTTGAGGCTGATAGAGCTTTCTTTTGGTGTTATTTAATCACCAAAAAAAGTTTTTCATAGTTTCTGTTATAGAATGTTGTAAATAAGTATTTTTTCTCCTTCACGGATGTGCGCGGATGAGGCTGCACTGATGAGGAAGCACTAATATGCAGCACTGATGGGCAGCCTTTATAGGCGGCAATGATGGGCACTGATAGGTGGCACTAATAGGTGGCACTGATGGGCAGCCTTTATGGGCACTGATAGGGGGCAATGATGGGCACTGATAGGCAGCACTGATATGCAGCACTGATGGGCACTGATAGGTGGCACTGATGAGCAGCCTTTATGGGCACTGATAGGCAACAATGATGGGCACTGATAGGCAGCACTGATATGCAGCACTGATGTGCACTGATAGGTGGCACTGATGGGCAGCCTTTATGGGCACTGATAGGCGGCAATGATGGACACTGATGAGGAGGCACTAATGGCCACTGATAGGTGGCACTGATAGGCAGCACTGATGGGCACTGATAGGCAGCACTGATGGGCAGACTTTATGGGAACTGATAGGCGGCAATGATGGGCACTGATAGGCGGTACTGATGGGCAGCCTTTATGGGCACTGATAGGCGGCCCTGATGGGCACGGATAGGCAGCACTGATGGGCAGCCTTTATTGGCAATGATGGGCACTGATATGCAGCACCAATGAGCACTGATAGGCAGCACTGATGGGCAGCCTTTATGGGCACTGATAGGCAGCAATGATGGGCACTGATAGACAGCACTGATGGGCGGCACTGATAGGTACTGATAGACGACACTGTTGGGCACTGGTGAACATCACTGATTGGGGTTGCACTGATAATCATTGCACTAATTATCAGCACAAACCCCTCATGTCAGAAAAGCTGCTTATCGGCTCTCCTCTACTCATGTGCTGTCAGCGTGAGTAGAGAAATGCAGATAACTGGAACTTCCTATTTACACTGTGATCAGCTGTGATTGGACACAGCTGATCACATGGTAAAGAGCCTACATCATAGGCTTTTTACTGTGATCGGAGATGCAGGGGCGACACACCGCACCATCGATTGCAGCGATGCACGCCCCTGCGGGTGCGCACAAGTGGCATGTTGTGAAGGACGTCATATGATCCGAGTCACAGCAATTAAACCACTGCCCGGCCGTCATTTTGCTATAGGCCGGGCGAGATGTGGTTAAGTGTGTTGGCATGATTTGATGTTATTCATTCATTTTTAACAGAACCCCAATGCAGAGGCGGCTCTCTAATTAGGCACATTAGGTGGTCGCCTAAGGCCTCGCACTTGCAGGGGCCTCGCGACCGCCTAATTTTCCTAATTTCAGAGCCACCTCTGCTGACAATGCCGCTGCCTGTGAACTCCGTTGAGAGAGAGAGAGAGAGAGAGAGGACAGGGCCGTGGCTGTGTCTTAGGAAGGAGGCAGGGCCAGCACTATGTTGTCTGGGGGAGGAGAATGGGAAGAGAAGGGGAGGAGACTCATTTCAGCAGCCGGAGCAAAATGACAATACAAATAAATATTCCCGCTGCTCCGGAGCCACAGATCGCCTCCCCCCTTCTACTGAAATGTTCCGCTGAGCGATCCGCGCACACCCGGAGGAGGCATCCGGCATCTGGTAAGCATAAGGGAAGAGGAGGGTCCTGCGGCAGAGGAAGCCTTGCCAGGGTTGTATGGAGCCGATGGAAGGGGGAGGTAGGAGAGAAGAGCTGAAGAGATGTCTCTCTGGGGCTGTCAATAAGGGCAAGGGCATTTGGGGCTCCAGCTGCAGGGAGAGGCACAGCTACCATGCCACAACCTCTTCTGCAGCCAGCTCCCACCAGCATAAGAGAGCGAGCCACAATCCCTGCTCCTCCAGCATCCCTCAGCCACAGCCACTGGCCTTTATATCCACCCCCTGTCCCATTCCCTCCACTCCCTTCCTCCTGATTATCTGTGCCACAGTACGGACAGCTCAGTCCTGTGCCAACCTGTGATTGACAGCCCCTGACCCCTCCCTCCACCCTGCCCTCATCCCCACCTATGCAGGGCTCCACTGTGGGGGCCGGGTGGTCCACCGAGATAGAGAGCACTGACACCAGCACTGAGATAGAGAGAACTGACACCAGCACCGAGGTATATGCAATTTATACAATTCATTTTTTTATCGCTTGAATTATTTTTCCCATTATGGGTGTGAGTGGGGCCTCATGTCTAGGTTTTGCCTAAGGCCTCACAAAGTCTAGAGCCGCTTCTGCCCCAATGTACCTTAGGATGGATGTGCATTGCACTGTAATGCGTTGCAGCACATTATTGTGCATTGTTGTGTGCTGCCAAAAAATATTGCATGCACAACTCATTAGAAACACTGGCCCCTTACTGGAACACATTGCAATAATAACTTCATAAATTACCTTACTTTCCCTTTAACAACTTGACCCCTGGAAGATTTTACCCCTTCATGACCAGGGCATTTTTTGGTATTCAACACTGCACTACTGTAACTGAAAATTGCGCGGTCATGCAACACTGTACACAAATTACATTTATATCATTCTTTTCACACAAATGGAGCGTTCTTTTGGTGGTATTTGATCACTATTGTATTTTTTTTTTTTTTGCAATATAAATTTAAAAAAAATATGAAAATTTGGATTAAAACAATATTTTTTATTTTCTGCTATAAAACATATTCAATAAAAAAAAATTGAATTTCGTAATAAATTTAGGCCAAGATGTATTCTGCTACATGTCTGGTAAGAAAAAAAACAAAAAACCAATCAGTGTACATTAATTGTTTTGCATGAAAGTTATAGGATCTGGTATAAATACTTAATTTTTTATTTTATTTTTATACTAGTGATGGCGATCATCAGATACTTAGATCCCTTTCACACTGGGGCGCTTTGCAGGCGCTATAACGCTAAAAATAGCGCCTGAAAAGCGCCCTGAAAGAGCCGCTGCTGTCTCTCCAGTGTGAAAGCCCCGAGGGCTTTCACACTGGAGCGGTACACTAGCAGGACAATAAAAAAAGTCCTGCTAGCAGCATCTTTGGAGCGGTGAAGGAGCGGTGTGTATACTAGTGATGAGCCGAACACCCCCGGGTTCGGCTCGCACCAGAACCCGCGAACGGACCGAAAGTTCGTACGAACATTAGAACCCTATTAAATACAATGGATGCGAACGTTCGAATTCTAAAGTGCTAATTATAACAACTATTATGCATGTTATTGTCCTAAAAAGGGTTTGGGAACCCGGGTTGTGCACCAGGGGACATGTATCAATGCAAAAAGAAGTTTTAAAAACGGTCGTTTTTCGGGAGCAGTCATTTTAATGATGCATAAAGTGAAAAAAAAAAAGTCAAATATTCCTTTAAATATCGTACCTGGGGGGTGTCTAAAGTATGCCTGTGAAGTGCCACGTGTTTCCCGTGTTTAGAACTGTCCCTGCACAAAATGACACTTCTAAAGGAAAAAAAAGCCATTTAAAACTGCTTGCGGCTTTAATGTAATGTCTGGTCCCGGTAATATGGATGAAAATCTTTAAGAAAAATGGCATAGCTACCCCATGACCCCCCCCCCCCCTTACCCCAGCCCATTACCAGCCCCTTTGGGTCTTGTATGGATATTAAGGGGAACCCCGCACACAAAATAAAAAATGACCTATATACTCTGAACAGCCGTATACAGGCGGTGCATACAAGACAGGGACTGTAGGTTTGTTCTTATGTAGAATCTGTTTGTAATTTTGAACAGGTACATTGTTTAAGTGTAGCTCCAGCCCAAAAATCTATTTTTAAACTTTTTGGAAAACATAGGTAAGGGTTATCACCCCTGTAACATTTGTTTTGCTGTCTGTGCCCCTGTTCAGAACATTTCACCTCACTTTCCGTCCCAATGACAACTGTTTTTGAAATGTGGTGTTTTTCTTGAAACAAGGATTGGTGATAAAGCATCAGTACAGAGGAGACACCTTTCTCCCATATTAATTCTTACAGGAGAGAATTTTCCTTCCAAGGGGTAGATTTCCTCTCACTTCCTGTTGTCTTCTTGCGTTTGCAAGTAGGAGTCGTTTGTAAGTTGGATGTTTGAAAGTAGGGACCTGCTGTATATACTCTGCAGAAATAGGCCCCTTAGTTGTTGGTGTTGGCACAACACTGTAAGCACTCACAGTTACTCTTGGTTGGTGCTGGAACGCCCTGCTGTCAACTATTATATCAGGAATTTTAATTACATATAATTGTTGAACAGTGGTAGTAAAAATTGGGCCTTTGATGGTGGTGCTGGTGCCACAACACTGTAAGCCCTGACAGTTACTCTTGGTGGGTGCAGCAATGGGCCCTGCTGTGAATTATTAGATCAAGAATTGTAATTGCATGCCCCTGTTGAACAGGGGCTGAAAAATTGGGCCTTTCGTGGTGGTGGTGGTGGTGGTGGTGTTGCCACAACACTGTAAGCCCTCAGAGTTACTCTTGGTGGGTGCAGCAATGGGCCCTGCTGTGAATTATTAGATCAAGAATTGTAATTACATGCCCCTTTTGAACAGGGGCTGAAAAATTGGGCCTTTCGTGGTGGTGGTGGTGGTGGCGTTGCCACAACACTGTAAGCCCTCAGAGTTACTCTTGGTGGGTGCAGCAATGGGCCCTGCTGTGAATTATTAGATCAAGAATTGTAATTACATGCCCCTGTTGAACAGGGGCTGAAAAATTGGGCCTTAGGCACTGGTGGCACAACACTACAACCCCTCACAGATACTGTACTTGGAGCACAGCAATGAGCCCTGTTGCAAAGTATTGCTTCAAAAATTGTAATGACACGCCCCTGTTAAACAGGGGCTGAAAAATTGGGCCTTAGGCACTGGTGGCACAACACTCCAACCCCTCACAGATACTGTACTTGGAGCACAGCAATGAGCCCTGTTGCAAAGTATTGCTTCAAAAATTGTAATGACACGCCCCTGTTAAACAGGGGCTGAAAAATTGGGCCTTAGGCACTGGTGGCACAACACTCCAACCCCTCACAGATACTGTACTTGGAGCACAGCAATGAGCCCTATGGCAAATTATTGCTTCAAAAATTGTAATTACACGCCCCTGTTAAACAGGGGCTGAAAAATTGGGCCTTAGCCACTGGTGGCGGCACCCATAAACAAAAATGATCTTCCAAGCTATCATCATCAATCGTATCATTGAGGACTCGGAGGAGGAGGATAGCCAGTCAACATAACAGCACAGGCACTCAGCATCAGCATCAGTCTTGAAGGGATGTGACATGTTAAAATCAATTAGTCTGTTATATCAGCATCAGGTGTGTGGTAGCTGGTGGTGATCCAAGACTGGTTCATCTTGATGAAAGTCAGTCGATCAACCGAGTCGGTGGACAGGCGCACCCTGTGATCCGTGACAAATCCTCCAGCAGCACTGAATGTGCGTTCCGAAAGAACGCTGGATGCAGGACAGGCCAGTAGCTCAATTGCATACTGTGCAAGCTCTGGCCAGTGATCCATCCTCAAGACCCAGTAAGCCAGAGGATTTTCGGTGGGGAAGGTGTCCAAGTCTGACCTTGCCCCTAGATATTCCTGCACCATGTTTATCAGACGCTGGCGATGGTTGCTGGAACCGATCATACTTTGGGGCTGCGGACTAAAGAATTGTCTGAACGCATCGGTCAGCCGGCCACCTTCCCCACCGCTCCTTCTTTGACTAGCCGAAGCCTCAGCAACTCGTTGTCCAGGACCAGGAGTTTGTAACCTCCCAGTCTCTGGGAATGCGTTGCACAGACCTTTCTGCAAGGCCTCCCGGAGTTGTCTCATCCTCTGCTCCCTCTGCGACGGTAACATATGGTCCGCAACCTTACCCTTGTACCGTGGATCAAGGAGAGTGGCCAGCCAGTAATGGTCCCTCTCCTTGATCCGAAGAATACGAGGATCCTTCCGCAGACTTTGCAGGATCAGGGAGGCCATGCAGCGTAGGTTTGCTGAGGCATTCGGTCCGGAGTCCTCTGGGTCACTAAGGACGACATGATCCGCAGCCACCTCCTCCCAGCCACGTACAAGTCCACTGGTTTCTTGGGACTGTAAATCATCCCTAAAAGACTGCTGCTGATGATGCTGAGTGCCAGCCTCCACCTCCATGCTGACACAATCCTCCTCCTCCTCCTCCTCTTCCTGTGCGATGGGTGGGACAGAAGGAACACTGTCTGGGTAAAGGGGGCCTTGAGAGGCAAGGAAGTCCTCCTCTTCCTGCCTCTGTTCTGCCTCAAGTGCCCTGTCCATTATTCCACGCAGCGTGTGCTCCAACAGGTGGACAAGAGGTACAGTGTCACTGATGCATGCACTGTCACTGCTCACCATCCTCGTGGCCTCCTCAAATGGTGCCAGGACAGTGCATGCATCCCTGATCATGCCCCACTGGCGTGGAGAAAAAAACCAAGCTCCCCTGACCCTGTCCTGGTGCCGTAGTCGCACAGGTACTCATTGATGGCCCTCTGCTGCGTGTGCAGCCGCTGCAGCATGGCCAATGTTGAGTTCCACCTGGTGGGCATGTCACATATAAGGCGGTTCTTGGGCAGGTTCAACTCCTTTTGCAGCTCAGCCAGGCGAGCACTGGCATTATAAGATCTGCGGAAATGCACACAGACTTTCCTGGCCTGCCTCAGGACATCCTGTAAGCCCGGGTACCTGCCCAAGAACCGCTGCACCACCAGGTTAAGGACGTGAGCCACACAGGGCACATGGGTCAGTTGTCCCTGTCGGAGGGCGGAGAGGAGGTTGGTGCCATTGTCGCAAACCACCATTCCTGGCTTAAGCTGGCGTGGCGTCAACCACCTCTCGGCCTGGCCCTGCAGAGCAGACAGGACCTCTGCCCCAGTGTGGCTTCTGTCCCCCAAACACACCAGCGCAAGCACGGCATGGCATCTTTTTGCCTGCGTACTTGCGTAGCCCCTTGAACAGCTACGGAGCACCGCTGGTTCAGAGGACAAAGCACAGGAAGAGGCCATGGAGGAAGAAGAAGAGGAGGGGGTGGAGGAGAGAGGTGTGTCACAACCAGTAGTAGCATTTTGGAGGCGTGGCGGTGGAACAACCTCCAACACTACTGCACCTTGTCCTGCATCCTTCCCAGCTGCCAAAAGAGTGACCCAATGGGCCGTGAAAGAAAGGTAACGTCCCTGTCCATGCCTGCTGGACCATGAGTCAGCGGTAATATGCACCTTACCGCTGACCGCCCTGTCCAGCGAGGCCAAGACATTGCCTTCCACATGCCGGTAGAGAGCCGGAATAGCCTTCCGTGAGAAAAAGTGGCGTTTGGGAACCTGCCACTGAGGAACCGCACATTGCACAAACTCACGGAAGGGGGCCGAGTCTACCAACTGAAAAGGCAGCAGTTGAAGCGCTAGCAATTTAGCCAAGCTAGCATTCAACCGCTGGGCATGTGGATGGCTGGGAGTGAACTTCTTTCGACGGTCCAGCAGCTGGGGCAGGGAAATTTGCCTGTTAGAATCGGACGTCGGTGTACTGCTAGCAGAGTGGCCGCAAGTACTTGGCTGTGACACACCTAATTCTACACCTTCATTCCTCTCAGTGCATGTTTCAGAGAGGACTGAAGTTATAGTGGGGTTGGAGATCCCAGCTGATGCGGTGCAAGGAGAGGTCCGCTTTGTTCTTTGGTGTGGGTCTTTGAGGTAGGCTTGCCAACGAGCTGCATGGCAGGTCAACATATGTCTGGTCAGGCATGTGGTACCCAAGCGGCTGATGTTTTGGCCACGCGATATACGCTTGAGACATATGTTGCAAACAGCAGCTGTGCGATCTGATGCACTAGCCTCAAAAAAGGCCCACACCAAAGAACTTTTTGAATGACGGGCAGAGGCAGCGCCCTGCACAGGCGGAGCTCTGCGGTGTGATTCCGTCGGTGTACTGCCCTTACGCTGGCCACCAAAGGGCATCCTGCCTCGTTGGAGATGTGCCTCCTCCTCATCCTCCTCCTCCTCCTCTCTCCTATTAGGCACCCACGTGGAGTCAGTGACCTCATCATCCCCTCCCTCCTCATCACTGGAGCCAATCTGGCAGTATGCTGCAGCTGCTGGAACATGACTGCCAGATTGGTGTCCTTCTTGAGCATCCCCTCTGTCTGCTCTCACGCTACTGCCTTCCTCTAGCTGGGTTTCATCATCAGACCCTTCGAAACGCTGGGCATCCTCCTGGAGCATGTACCCAACACTGTGCTCAAACAGTTCGGGGGACTCCTCAGGAGGAGGACATGGTGGGTCTAGGGAAGGAGTGACTGATGATGAGTCTGACATTGATACCAGGGAAGAGGACGCTTTGGCAGCTGCTTTGCCAGTACCCTGAGCCTGGGTGAGAGAGGATGAGGAGGAGGAGGAGGGCTTGGTCATCCACGCTACCAAGTCTTCGGCATGATGTGGCTCAACATGTCCAGCTGCCGAAAAGAAGGACAAGCGTGTCCCATGGCCATGTGCTGATGACAATGCACCGCGTCCACGACCAGCACTGTTGCCCCCAGACACAGAGCCTGCTTGCCCTCTTTTATTGCCTCCTGACTGTCTGCCTCTCCTTGTTTGCCTTCCAGACATTCTAATAGATGGCCTGCAGGGAGATGGGAAAAAAGCAATAAGGGCTACCTTCAGGTGTCCTTCTCTGTCCCTTTACTTAAGGATTTCTAAATATGGTTGAGGATGATTGCTTTCGCACAGAATAGCACAACGACAATTTCCCTGACTGTCCAAAAAACAAGGATTTCAAAGATGGTTGATGAGGAATGCTTTAGCACAGTATAGCACAAGGAGAATTTCCCTCACTGTCCTTCCCTGTCCCTAGAAACAAGGATTAGCACAGTGAAAGAAACTGACACTCTCCCTACCTATAGTTTTCTGTCCCTAGAAAAAATGTTTTTTTAAAGATGGTTGATGATCAATGCTTTAGCACAGTATAGCACAAGGAGAATTTCCCTCACTGTCCTTCCCTGTCCCTAGAAACAAGGATTATCACAGTGAAAGAAACTGACACTCTCCCTACCTATAGTTTTCTGTCCCTAGAAAAAATGTTTTTTTAAAGATGGTTGATGATCAATGCTTTAGCACAGTATAGCACAAGGAGAATTTCCCTCACTGTCCTTCCCTGTCCCTAGAAACAAGGATTATCACAGTGAAAGAAACTGACACTCTCCCTACCTATAGTTTTCTGTCCCTAGAAAAAATGTTTTTTTAAAGATGGTTGATGATCAATGCTTTAGCACAGTATAGCACAAGGAGAATTTCCCTCACTGTCCTTCCCTGTCCCTAGAAACAAGGATTATCACAGTGAAAGAAACTGACACTCTCCCTACCTATAGTTTTCTGTCCCTAGAAAAAATGTTTTTTTAAAGATGGTTGATGATCAATGCTTTAGCACAGTATAGCACAAGGAGAATTTCCCTCACTGTCCTTCCCTGTCCCTAGAAACAAGGTTTATCACAGTGAAAGAAACTGACACTCTCCCTACCTATAGTTTTCTGTCCCTAGAAAAAATGTTTTTTTAAAGATGGTTGATGATCAATGCTTTAGCACACTATAGCACAAGGAGAATTTCCCTCACTGTCCTTCCCTGTCCCTAGAAACAAGGATTATCACAGTGAAAGAAACTGACACTCTCCCTACCTATAGTTTTCTGTCCCTAGAAAAAATGTTTTTTTAAAGATGGTTGATGATCAATGCTTTAGCACAGTATAGCACAAGGAGAATTTCCCTCACTGTCCTTCCCTGTCCCTAGAAACAAGGATTATCACAGTGAAAGAAACTGACACTCTCCCTACCTATAGTTTTCTGTCCCTAGAAAAAATGTTTTTTTAAAGATGGTTGATGATCAATGCTTTAGCACAGTATAGCACAAGGAGAATTTCCCTCACTGTCCTTCCCTGTCCCTAGAAACAAGGATTATCACAGTGAAAGAAACTGACACTCTCCCTACCTATAGTTTTCTGTCCCTAGAAAAAATGTTTTTTTAAAGATGGTTGATGATCAATGCTTTAGCACACTATAGCACAAGGAGAATTTCCCTCACTGTCCTTCCCTGTCCCTAGAAACAAGGATTATCACAGTGAAAGAAACTGACACTCTCCCTACCTATAGTTTTCTGTCCCTAGAAAAAATGTTTTTTTAAAGATGGTTGATGATCAATGCTTTAGCACAGTATAGCACAAGGAGAATTTCCCTCACTGTCCTTCCCTGTCCCTAGAAACAAGGATTATCACAGTGAAAGAAACTGACACTCTCCCTACCTATAGTTTTCTGTCCCTAGAAAAAATGTTTTTTTAAAGATGGTTGATGATCAATGCTTTAGCACAGTATAGCACAAGGAGAATTTCCCTCACTGTCCTTCCCTGTCCCTAGAAACAAGGATTATCACAGTGAAAGAAACTGACACTCTCCCTACCTATAGTTTTCTGTCCCTAGAAAAAATGTTTTTTTAAAGATGGTTGATGATCAATGCTTTAGCACAGTATAGCACAAGGAGAATTTCCCTCACTGTCCTTCCCTGTCCCTAGAAACAAGGATTAGCACAGTGAAAGAAACTGACACTCTCCCTACCTATAGTTTTCTGTCCCTAGAAAAAATGTTTTTTTTAAAGATGGTTGATGATCAATGCTTTAGCACAGTATAGCACAAGGAGAATTTCCCTCACTGTCCTTCCCTGTCCCTAGAAACAAGGATTATCACAGTGAAAGAAACTGACACTCTCCCTACCTATAGTTTTCTGTCCCTAGAAAAAATGTTTTTTTAAAGATGGTTGATGATCAATGCTTTAGCACAGTATAGCACAAGGAGAATTTCCCTCACTGTCCTTCCCTGTCCCTAGAAACAAGGATTATCACAGTGAAAGAAACTGACACTCTCCCTACCTATAGTTTTCTGTCCCTAGAAAAAATGTTTTTTTAAAGATGGTTGATGATCAATGCTTTAGCACAGTATAGCACAAGGAGAATTTCCCTCACTGTCCTTCCATGTCCCTAGAAACAAGGATTAGCACAGTAAAACACACTGACACTCTCCCTACTGTGACAGCAGGAAGGTAAAGTCACCTGGTTGCATCCAGGGGGGTAGATATATTTCGCCCAGATTCAGGCTTTACGCCGACTTATACAACTAGGTGGAGAGTTGTATAAGCCCAGCTGAGGCTAGTGGGCTCATGGATGACTCATACCTCTAGGGAGAGTGTGGGGCGTCATGCAGACAGGGAGTTGATGAGACCAGCTGAAGCTTGTCAGCTCGTTTAAGGCCTCTATAAAAACTCCCAGATTCATTAGGTGTTTGCTCATGCCTGGAACCAGACCTGTGTGGACTGTCTAGGGAGAGTGAACCCCTGTGCGGTGAGACAAAGCCTGTGTGGCTATTTGCTTGGACATTTAAAACCAGGGACTTAGGGACTAGGACAGCACTAGGCTGATCCCAGTTGTTAGTTAGGAAACCTGTATGTTTACTCAGAGGTCAAGTTGACCAGGATTTATTTTATTTATGTTTCTTTTGCTTTGCTGTGTTTTGTCACTGTAAATAGAAAATAAACCGCACCTTTTTGATTTTGAAAACCACAACCTCCGTTTGCTGGGCCTGTTTTTGTGTGGGGAGCCCATCCCGGGGGTCACACACACCCGCTGCCGAGCTAACCCCCTCACAGTTGGTGGAGAATGCAGGCAGTTTTTTTTAAGCCAGCATGGAGGAGATAATGAAACAGCTGGCTCTAGCAAATGCCAATCAACAGCAGACAAATGCAGGTTTGCAAAGGAGCCTTGCAGCCCAGCAGCAAGCTCACCAACAGAGTCTGGAAGCTCAGCAACAAGCCCAGCAGCAATCTGAGGCCCGCTTCATAGACCTGTTACAGAAGCAACAGCCAGAGACTTTGTCCGCACCAAAGATTGTGGAACGTGTTGTAATGGATCGGTTTTTGAGAGCTCTTCCTACTGCCATCCAAAAGTGGGTAAGCCATGGAGACCCAGAGACGGCCGATGGTCTTGTGGATCGTGTGGAGAAATACTTGGCTACAGAGAACCTGACGGCCTCTTCCAGAGACACTCGGACTTTCCACCCTAAGACCAGACCATCCCCAGGGGCGGATAAGAGGATTCCAAGGGGTGAGGGTGGAGAGAGTGAGAGGGTGGGAGCTCTACCCCAAGTTTGGCGAGAACAGCCTGGGAAATCAGCGGCTCAAGAGGCCGCAAGAAGGAACGTTTGCTACCGCTGCCGGCAAGCGGGACATATTGCAGCCAATTGCCCGGTTGTGGAGGAACCCATGCAGTGTGACTTTCTGACGGGCAGACGTCAGTCGCTGTGTGCGACAGTCGCATGCACTGCCATTCGAGGAACTGAGAAACATTTATGCAAAATGTGTGTTAATGGTAGAAATGTTGTGGTATTGCTGGATTCAGGTAGCCTTGTGACCCTGATAAAGGCTGAATTAGTTAAAACAGAGGTCTCTGGGAATAGCAAGGTAGCTGTTATTTGTGTGCATGGGGACACCCGAGAGTATCCAGTGACTACAGTGTGTTTCGAGACCCCCAAAGGTACCCTCTCTCATCCAGTGGGGTTAGTATCTCAATTACCGCATGATGCCATTGTGGGAAGGGATTTTCCGAAGTTCTGGGAACTGTGGGATGATCCTGAGCCCCCCACTGGTGCCCCTATGTACCAGGAATGTGATAGCCAGAACTCCTCTGAGAGTGGTGAGGACTCTCCAGAATTTCCCTTGTCAGTATTGGCAGGGGAGACTCAAGAAACTGGAGAGGAGCCCACCTCCTCAGACGAAAACCTACCGTCTGTGGAGTTTTCTGATCTGGAGGTTCACAGGGAAAATTTTGCCACAGAACAGTTAAAAGACCCCGCCCTAATAAAGGCACGGGAAAACGTAGTGGAAATAGATGGCGAGTTAGTGAACCCAGATAATACCTGCACTTACCCATACTTCAGCGTAGAGAAGGACCTACTGTATCGGGTGGCAAAAAGGGCAGAAGAAACCGTTGAGCAGCTTGTGGTGCCCAAACCTTACAGGAAGTTGGTGTTGGAGTTGGCCCATGGGCACATTCTTGGAGGTCATCTGGGGACAGAGAAAACCCGAGAGAGGGTATTACAGAGATTCTATTGGCCTGGGGTGATGAAGGACATAGAAAATTATTGTTCCTCCTGCCCTGTGTGTCAGAGGTCGGCCCCGATGCCACATTTCCGTAGCCCGCTGGTCCCTCTACCCATCATTGAGGTCCCGTTTGAGAGAATCGCAATGGATTTGGTAGGTCCTATAATCAAGTCCGCTAGGGGGCACCAGTACATATTGGTTATAATGGACTATGCCACCCGTTATCCAGAAGCGATCCCTCTCAGAAATACCTCGGCCAAAACCATAGCCAAAGAGCTATCTCTTGTTTTTAGCCGGGTGGGTATTTGTAAAGAACTGCTTACGGACCAAGGTACACCCTTTATGTCCCGGGTTATGAAAGAGCTGTGTAAATTGTTCAAAGTGACGCAATTGCGTACATCTGTGTATCACCCCCAAACCGATGGGCTGGTTGAAAGATTCAACAAAACCCTAAAACAAATGTTGAAGAAAGTGGTGGATAGAGATGGAAAGGATTGGGACTGTCTACTTCCTTATTTGATGTTTGCTATTAGGGAGGTGCCCCAATCCTCTACGGGATTCTCCCCCTTTGAGTTACTGTATGGGAGACACCCAAGAGGGCTGTTGGATATTGCCAAGGAAACTTGGGAAAGTGAGAGTTCTCCCCACAGGAGTGTGATTGAGCATGTCGCCCTGATGCAAGACCGAATTGCACAGGTAATGCCCATCGTGAAGGAACATTTGGCCCAAGCGCAGTTAGCACAGCAGAGAGTGTACAACCGTGGAGCCAAGACCCGTACCTTTTCCCCGGGGGATAGGATACTGGTACTTGTCCCTACGGTTGAAAGTAAATTCCTTGCCAAATGGCAAGGCCCCTATGAGATAATGGAAAAAGTGAGCGAAGTGAATTACAAGGTCAGACAACCAGGAAGGCGAAAGCCCGAACAGATCTATCACGTTAATCTGTTGAAAGCCTGGAGGGATAGAGAGTCCCTAGTCGCAGACACTTGGTCACCAGCTCAAACTGGTTGCGTGATTCCTGAGGTTGGAATAGCAGCCACCTTGTCACAACCCCAACAACAGGAGGTTAAGGAGTTTGTGCTTCGCAACAAGGAGGTATTCTCTGAGCTGCCGGGACAAACATCTGGGGTAGAGCATGACATCATTACCCCGCCCGGTGAAAGGGTGAAGTTAAAACCCTATCGGATCCCAGAGGCCCGACGGGAGGCAATACGGGAGGAAGTACAGAAAATGCTGAACTTAGGGGTGATAGAGGAGTCCCAAAGTGATTGGTCTAGTCCCATTGTGTTGGTGCCTAAACCGGATGGGAGCTGGCGATTTTGTAACGATTTTCGTCAGTTGAACAAAGTTACAAAATTTGACACCTACCCCATGCCACGTATAGATGAGTTGATCGACCGGCTGGGAACAGCCCGATACATGACGACTCTTGACCTCACAAAAGGGTATTGACAAATCCCCCTGGCCAAGTCGGCCAAAGAGAAAACCGCATTTGTAACCCCAGACGGGGCGTTCCAATATAAAAGAATGCCGTTCGGGTTACAGAATGCGCCGGCCACATTCCAGCGGAAAATGGACCAGATGCTGAGGCCCCATCGGAAGTATGCTGCGGCTTACCTGGATGACGTAATTGTCCATAGCACAGATTGGGCCTCACATCTGCCAAAAGTGCAAGCAGTCCTGGACTCTGTTCGGGAAGCGGGGTTTACGGCTAACCCCAAGAAGTGTACCATTGGGCAGGAGGAGGCCAAATATCTTGGGTACACCATTGGGAGGGGAGTAATAAAACCCCAACTCAACAAAGTCGAGGCCATCCAGAGTTGGCCACGTCCCAACAGCAAGAAGCAGGTACGAGCCTTTCTGGGAATCGCTGGGTATTATCGGCGATTCATTCCCCACTTTGCTTCTAAGGCTGTGCCCCTAACCAACCTGACGAAGGGGAAAGGGTCGGTCATGATTAAATGGACCCCCGAGGCTGAGGCAGCATTCCAATTCTTGAAACAAGCCTTATGTAGCCAGCCAGTGTTGTACTCACCCGACTTCTCTAAAGACTTTGTCGTACAAAGTGATGCGTCAGATGTGGGGTTAGGAGCAGTATTGTCCCAGGTCTGGAACGGGGAAGAGCACCCAGTCATTTACCTCAGCAGGAAGTTGAAGTCCCATGAGGTAAATTACGCCACCGTTGAAAAGGAGTGTTTAGCGGTGAAGTGGGCTCTAGATTCCCTTCGGTACTACCTGCTAGGTAGGCACTTTGACATGGTTACGGATCACGCTCCGTTAAAGTGGATGGCTCAAAACAAGGAAACAAATAGAAGAGTGAATAGGTGGTTCCTGGCCCTCCAGGAATTCAACTTCACAGTAAAGCATCGCCCTGGCGTTCAAATGGGGAATGTGGATACTTTGTCTCGAGTACATGAATGCCTGATTGCTGGTGTTCCAACCCCGAGGTTAAAACAAGAGGGGGGGTATGTGACAGCAGGAAGGTAAAGTCACCTGGTTGCATCCAGGGGGGTAGATATATTTCGCCCAGATTCAGGCTTTACGCCGACTTATACAACTAGGTGGAGAGTTGTATAAGCCCAGCTGAGGCTAGTGGGCTCATGGATGACTCATACCTCTAGGGAGAGTGTGGGGCGTCGTGCAGACAGGGAGTTGATGAGACCAGCTGAAGCTTGTCAGCTCGTTTAAGGCCTCTATAAAAACTCCCAGATTCATTAGGTGTTTGCTCATGCCTGGAACCAGACCTGTGTGGACTGTCTAGGGAGAGTGAACCCCTGTGCGGTGAGACAAAGCCTGTGTGGCTATTTGCTTGGACATTTAAAACCAGGGACTTAGGGACTAGGACAGCACTAGGCTGATCCCAGTTGTTAGTTAGGAAACCTGTATGTTTACTCAGAGGTCAAGTTGACCAGGATTTATTTTATTTATGTTTCTTTTGCTTTGCTGTGTTTTGTCACTGTAAATAGAAAATAAACCGCACCTTTTTGATTTTGAAAACCACAACCTCCGTTTGCTGGGCCTGTTTTTGTGTGGGGAGCCCATCCCGGGGGTCACACACACCCGCTGCCGAGCTAACCCCCTCACACTACCTATAGTTTTCTGTACCTAGAAAAAATGTTTTTTTAAAGATGGTTGATGATCAATGCTTTAGCACACTATAGCACAAGGAGAATTTCCCTCACTGTCCTTCCCTGTCCCTAGAAACAAGGATTAGCACAGTAAAACACACTGACACTCTCCCTACCTATAGTTTTCTGTCCCTAGAAAAAATGTTTTTTTAAAGATGGTTGATGATCAATGCTTTAGCACACTATAGCACAAGGAGAATTTCCCTCACTGTCCTTCCCTGTCCCTAGAAACAAGGATTATCACAGTGAAAGAAACTGACACTCTCCCTACCTATAGTTTTCTGTCCCTAGAAAAAATGTTTTTTTAAAGATGGTTGATGATCAATGCTTTAGCACAGTATAGCACAAGGAGAATTTCCCTCACTGTCCTTCCCTGTCCCTAGAAACAAGGCTTATCACAGTGAAAGAAACTGACACTCTCCCTACCTATAGTTTTCTGTCCCTAGAAAAAAAGTTTTTTTAAAGATGGTTGATGATTAATGCTTTAGCACAGTATAGCACAAGGAGAATTTCCCTCACTGTCCTTCCCTGTCCCTAGAAACAAGGATTATCACAGTGAAAGAAACTGACACTCTTCCTACCTATAGTTTTCTGTCCCTAGAAAAAATGTTTTTTTAAAGATGGTTGATGATCAATGCTTTAGCACAGTATAGCACAAGGAGAATTTCCCTCACTGTCCTTCCCTGTCCCTAGAAACAAGGATTATCACAGTGAAATAAACTGACACTCTCCCTACCTATAGTTTTCTGTCCCTAGAAAAAATGTTTTTTTAAAGATGGTTGATGATCAATGCTTTAGCACACTATAGCACAAGGAGAATTTCCCTCACTGTCCTTCCCTGTCCCTAGAAACAAGGATTAGCACAGTAAAACACACTGACACTCTCCCTACCTATAGTTTTCTGTCCCTAGAAAAAAAGTTTTTTTAAAGATGGTTGATGATCAATGCTTTAGCACACTATAGCACAAGGAGAATTTCCCTCACTGTCCTTCCCTGTCCCTAGAAACAAGGATTAGCACAGTAAAACACACTGACACTCTCCCTACCTATAGTTTTCTGTCCCTAGAAAAAATGTTTTTTTAAAGATGGTTGATGATCAATGCTTTAGCACACTATAGCACAAGGAGAATTTCCCTCACTGTCCTTCCCTGTCCCTAGAAACAAGGATTCGCACAGTAAAACACACTGACACTCTCCCTACCTATCCTTCTCTTTCCCTAAACTAAAGGAATCCAGGTTAAGCAAGAAAAAAAAATGTCACTGTCCCTGCCTATGCTTCTCTTTCCCTGCTCCGGAACACACTACACTAGGCCGCCGTGCTGGCGGCCTTTTATAGTGTGGGGCGTGTACTAAACACCCTCAGCAATAATTGGCCACAGGCATCCTGCCTGTGGCCAATCATTGCTCTCCTCGCTGCCGGCGCTGTGATTGGCCAAGCATGCGGGGTCACAGTGCATGCTTGGCCAATCACAGCGCCTGGATGACACTGCGATGGCGTAGTGCATTGTGGGCCGTTTGCGTCAGTCGAATTAGGCGCAAACGGCCCAAATCGTTCGATCTTCGTCGAACGATCGAACAGCCGATGTTCGAGTCGAACGTATGTTCGACTCGAACACCGAGCTCATCCCTAGTGTATACATTGAAATGAATGGGCACCACGGCTATACCACTGGCAAAGCGCCGCTTTGCGGGTGTTTTTAACCCTTTTTCGGCCGCTAGCGGGGGTTAAAAGTGGGCGAATAGCGCAGCAAAATTGACAGTAAAGTGCCGCTAAAAATGGCGCCGACGCACCCACCGCCCCAGTGTGAAAGGGGCCTTATAGTGGGACTGTGATAGTGTGGTGGCCAATCTGACACTGGCTAGGGGGATACACTGACTAACACTGACATCAATAGTGGCAGTAATACAGTAATCAGTGGTAATACTATACACTGTCACTGTACTAATGACACTGGCAGGGAAGGGGTTAACATCTAGGGGCGATCAAGGGGTTAAATATGTGCCTAACGATGTGTAATGTGTGTTATGTGATGCTTTTACTAAGCGATCTTGCTGTTTTTTTGCCTGCTTTGCAGGGAATAAAGAAAACAGCAAGATCGCCTGTCACTATTTGGAGCTCTGTGTTGTTTACAACACAGAGCTCCCTTTCCCTAAATAACAGAGCCGATGGGCGGGTGCCAGCGATCAATCCTTGGCAGGCACCCCAACTGACTTGTGATGCGCCCCCCCTAGCCAGAAGTGCTGGATCATTTTGCCTCCATACTTCTAAGTGAGGCAGTTGGCAAGCGGTTAATAGATCAGGACAAGAATAATATAACAATAATAATAGATTATAATATTATCTACATCAAGTTGATATGTTTTACATGCATTACTTAAAAGATGTTATTTTCCCTTTAGTTTTTTGAAAAAATGTGGACATGGTTTTGCATAAATTTGTGTACTCTGGGTGGAATTTGCAAAGATAAAAAACGAGACTTGCAATGTCAAAATCTTGAAAACTGATATCTCAGCTCCCAGTACTGCCCTCATCCACACCATCACTGATTTTTTATTTATTTATTTATTTATTTTTTACAGAACCTCCTATGGTGAACCTCACAGTGTCCAGTAAGGTTGCAATCCTGGGTGACACGGTGACCGCTGACTGTACTTTAATTCAGGGTAATGCAGATAACTTTGATCTGTCCATAAGTGTGGATGGAGAAGAAGTGAAGAGGGAGCGATCCCCGGACCTGGCTAAAAATATCACCATAACAAGAAGAAAACCAAATCTTACTGTTACCTGTAAAATATTAATTCGGGACAATAATAAAGTGCTACTTACAAAAGAAGAAACCCTCACGGTGCACTGTAAGTGTTTTGTGACATAAACAGGTTTTGCAATGCAGAAAACATTACCAATATTCATCAATGTTTCCTAAAGAATTTGTTACCTTAACATTTATTTATTTTTGTGCTATGTGTATGTTGTACCGTGTACTTTGTATTCTGTTCCTTTTTGTATACCTTTCTAATGCCGCGTACACACGATCGTGATTCACGGCGGTTAAAAAACCGCAGTGAATCATGACATGAAAAACGAGGGAACGGCTTGTTCCCCCACGCACGGTCGTTTTTCCCGTCATTTTTTCTCTTGTCGAGAAAAACGACCGTGTGTAGGTTCCGTGGCAATGTTTCCCTATGGGAAAACTGCCGCTGAAAAAAATGTTCTAATTTTTCTCGTCGTTTTTAATGCCGTTTTTCACGTCGTGAAAAATGACAAAAAGACCACACACGGTCGTTTTTCTTGTTGAAAAAAAAAATTTCATTTTTCACGACGTGACAAATGATCGTGTGTACGCGGCATTAGTGTGAAATACAGGGTGAGCCTGCCATTCTCCTTTAATCAAAGGAACACAGCCCCCTTCTTCTCCTATGGCTCTTCAGATACAGCCATAAGTGCAGATCTAGTACTGGGCTCTCCTTTTAGTGCCCAGCATGCAGACATATAGGAGCACCCTATTTTACTTTTAAAATTGTTATTTTAGAAATAATAAAGATAATAATATCAAGAACTGGTTTAACCACTTCAATACAGGGCATTTTTACTGCCCAGGCAAATTTTCAGCTGAATTTGAATGACAATTGTGCGGTCATGCGACGTTGTACCCAAACTACATTTTGATAATTTTTTCCCCACAAATAGAGCTTTCTTTTGGTGGTATTTGATCACCTGCGTTTTTTATTTTTTGTGCTATAAACAAAAATACCCACAATTTTGAAAAATCAATATCCATACCAGACCTGAAGGGCCTGATATAGAATTTGGGTGGACCCCCACGCATTTTTTTTTCATTTTGGTTCGGGGTTCCCCTTAAAACTCATACCAGACCCAAAGGGCCTGGCAATGAACTGGGGGGGGGGGGGGGAACCCATACCATTTTTTTTCAATGACTTTTATATGTATTGCCGGGACACGACAATTCATTATAGCCGCAAGTAGTTTTAAATTACTTTTTTTCCTTTTTTTTTCCTTTTAGAAATGTAATTTTGTGCAGGGACTGTTATAAACACGGGAAACATGCGCTACTTTACAGGCATACTATAGACACCCCCCAGGTATGAAATTTAAAGGAATATTTTACTTTTATTGTTTCACTTTAAGCATTATTAACCACTTGCTTACTGGGCACATATACCCCCTTCCTGCCCAGGCGAAATTTCAGCTTTCAGCACTGTCACGCTTTGAATCACAATTGCGCGGTCGTGCGACGTGGCTCCCAAACAAAATTGATGTCCTTTTTTTCCCACAAATAGAGCTTTCTTTTGGTGGTATTTTTTCATCTCTGCGGTTTTTATTTTTTGCGCTATAAACAAAAAAAGACCCACAATTTTGAAAAAAACACAATATTTTTTACTTTTTGCTATAATAAATATCCCATTTAAAAAAAAAAAAAAAAAATTCCTCAGTTTAGGCCGATATATATTCTTCTACATATTTTTGATTAAAAAAATTGCAATAAGCGTATTTTGATTGGTTTGCACAGAAGTTATAGCGTCTACAAAATAGGGTATAGATTTATGTGATTTTTATTATTTTTTTTACTACTAATGGCGGCGATCTGCGATTTTTTTTATCGTGACTGCGACATTACGGCGGACATATCGGACACGTTTGACACTATTTTGGGACCATTGACATCTATAAAGCGATCGGTGGTATAAAAATACACAGATTTCTGTGTAAATGTCACTGGCAGGGAAAGGGTTAACACTAGGGGGCGATCAAGGAGTTAAATGTGTGTCCTAGGGAGTGATTATAACTGTGGGGGGAGGGGACTGATGAGAGGAGGAGACCGATCAGTGTTCCTATATACAAGGAACATACGATCAGTTCTCCTCTCCCCTGACAGGACGTGGATCTCTCAAAGCACCATGTCCCCATGTTGATGGGGACAAGGGCCTCATCCCCACAACCCTTGCCCGGTGGTTGTGGGGGTCTGCGGGCGGGGGGCTTATCGGAATCTGGAAGACCCCTTTAACAAAGGGGACCCCCAGATCCCGGCCCCCCTCCTATGTGAATTGGTAAGGGGTACATTGTACCCCTACCATTTCACAAAGAAAGCGTAAAAAAATGTTTAAAAAAACACACAAACACCTTGAAAAAGTCCTTTATTTAAAAAAATAAATAAATAAACATTCCAGCGGTGAAATCCAGTGTCCCGCGGCGATCCCGATGTCCAGCGCTGTCCTTCATTGGTTGTGCCTGAGCGGACCTGATGGGGAACTCCCTCTCAGTATTTTAAATGTATAGACCCGCCCCTTCTAAAGTTCCCCATCAGGTCCGCTCAGCGGACAAGATGCAGAACATGAGAAGGGGCGGGTCTATACATGTATTACCAAAGTGAGAGCAGTTCCCCATCAGGTCCGCCCCCTCGGTATGTCGGACCCGCCTACGTCATTGGCTTGAGCGGGGAACTTCCTTCACTATGTAAATTTAAATTACACAGTGAAGGAAGTTCCCCGCTCAAGCCAATGACGTAGGCGGGTCCGACATACCGAGGGGGCGGACCTGATGGGGAACTGCTCTCACTTTGGTAATACATGTATAGACCCGCCCCTTCTCATGTTCCGCATCTGGTCCGCTGAGCGGACCTGATGGGGAACTTTAGAAGGGGCGGGTCTATACATTTAAAATACTGAGAGGGAGTTCCCCATCAGGTCCGCTCAGGCACAACCAATGAAGGACAGCGCTGGACATCGGGATCGCCGCGGGACACTGGATTTCACCGCTGGAATGTTTTTGTTTTTTTTTTTAAATAAAGGACTTTTTCAAGGTGTTTGTGTGTTTTTTTTAAAAAAAAATTTACGCTTTCTTTGTGAAATGGTAGGGGTACAATGTACCCCTTACCAATTCACATAGGGGGGGGGGGGTCGGGATCTGGGGGTCCTCTTTGTTAAAGGGGTCTTCCAGATTCCGATAAGCCCCCCGCCCGCAGACCCCCACAACCACCGGGCAAGGGTTGTGGGGATGAGGCCCTTGTCCCCATCAACATGGGGACATCCTCCCCATGTTGAGGGCATGTGGCTTGGTACGGTTCAGGAGGGAGGGGGGGCCGCTCTCTCGTCCCCCCCTTTTTCCCCTGCGGCCGGCCAGGTTGCGTGCTCGGATAAGGGGTCTGGTATGGATTTTTAGGGGGACTCCACGCCATTTTTTTTTAAATTTGGGGTGGAGTTCCCCTTAAAATCTATGCCAGATCTGAAGGGCCTGGAATGGATATTTGGGGGAAACCCACGTCAATTTTTTTTAAAATTTGCGGCGGGGTTCCCCTTAATATCCATTCCAGACCTGAAGGGCCTGGTAATTGAATTCTGGGGAACCCCCACGCTTTTTTTTTTTTTTTTATCAATGACTTTTGTATGTATTGCCGGGAGCCGACAATTCATTAATAGCCGCGAGTCAGTTTTAAATGCATTTTTTTCTTTCAAAAATGACATTTTTTGCAGGGACAGTTCTAAGCACGGGAAACATGCGCCACTTCACATGCATATCATACACACCCCCCAGGTACGAAATTTAAAGGAATATTTCACTTTTATTTTTTCATTTTAAGCATTATTAAAATCACTGCTCCCGAAAAAACGGCCGTTTTTAAAACTTCTTTTTGCATTGATACATGTCCCCTGGGGCAGGACCCGGGTCCCCAAACACTTTTTAGGACAATAACTTGCATATAAGCCTTTATAATTAACACTTTAGATTTCTCCCATAGATTTTTCGAATTTGCCACGAACACCCCAATTTGTTCGCTGTTCGGCGAACGGGCGAACAGGCAATGTTCGAGTCGAACATGAGTTCGACTCGAACTCGAAGCTCATCCCTACTCTCCAGTATGTTACATTTAGAATTGGGAAAGAAGTAAAGATACCTAATCTCCAGCTCATCTTGCCCCGGTGCTAGGGCACTGCTCTGGACCCTTGAAGTGCACAATCCTTAAGTTTAATTAATTGGCTTCCAGGAGCTTCTGCATGGAACATGGAACCTTGGGCAGATGTCTGTGCACTGCAGATTATTATAAGCATCCTGTCACAGCCACATTGCACTACACCAGTGGTTCTCAACCTCAGTCCTCAAGTACCCCCAACAGGCTATGTTTGCTATGTTTGCACAGGTGCTTTAAATCAGAGTCAATGACTTGGTATTTTGGACAGCTTTTTTATCTAAGAGAAATTCCCAAAACATGGCCTGTTGGGGGTACTTGAGGACTGAGGTTGAGAACCACTGCACTACACCACAATGCACATTTGATACATTGAGGTGTACTGCGGCAACACTGCATTAGGCAACCCATTTAAATGAATGGGCTACAACATATCTTTTTGCATGAAAAATATGCAAAGCACCCCAATGCACATAATGCGCTGTGGTGCCACCAGCACAGGTGCCTTGTGGCAGTGCATTGTGGTGCCAATCAAAATGAACCGAGAGATGGGTACTTGCCCATCCATCTCAGAGTCTGTAATGGCATAAATATAAATCAGAGAAGCATAGCTCAGTATAGAACGATAACATGACATTGTATGTAACTATGTAGCATAAACTATTTTGGACCTTTAGAGATTAAAGTTTATCATATACTATATGGCCAAAAGTTTGTAGATACCTGACCGTCACGTCAACTTCATGACCAACAGTTTGTGGACACCTAACCATCACACCAACTTGATGGCCAAAAATTTGTAGATACCTGACCACCACACCAACTTCATGGCCAAAAGTTTGTAGATACCTGACCACCACCCCAACTTCATGGCCAAAAGTTTGTAGATACCTGACCACCACACCAACTTCATGGCCAAAAGTTTGTAGATACCTGACCATCACACCAACTTCATGTCCAAAAATTTGTAGATACCTGACCACCACACCAAATTTATGGCCAAAAGTTTGTAGATACCTGACCATCACACCAACTTCATGGCCAAAGGTTTGTAGATACCTGACCATCGCACCAACTTCATGTCCAAAAATTTGTAGATACCTGACCATCACACCAACTTCATGGTCAAAAATTTGTAGATACCTGACCACCACACCAAATTTATGTCCAAAAATTTGTAGATACCTGACCACCACACCAACTTCATGGCCAAAAGTTTGTAGATACTTGACCACCACACCAACTTCATTGACAAAAGTTTGTGGACACCCGACCATCACAACAACTTCTTGACCAAAAGCATGTGCACAAATTATTGGGTTCGGGTGTTTCCAGTAAATGATACTGTTAACTCTACAGCACATTTTGGACAATTTTACACTTCCAACCTCATGGCAGATAGTTTGATAGGTTTAGTGTGGAAGAATATAAATGGCCTGCACAAAGCCTTGCCCTCAACTGTGTTGAACATCTATAGGATTTATTGGAAAGCTTGTGAGCCAAGTCATTTTGTCTAAAATTAATACCTATTCTCACAGTCTTTTGACTGAATGGGCATACGTTACATAGGTACATAGTAGGTGAGGTTGAAAAAAGACACAAGTCCATCAAGTCCAACCTATGTGTGTAATTATATGTCAGTATTACATTGTATATCCCTGTATGTTGTGGTCATTCAGGTGCTTATCTAATAGTTTTTTTAAACTATCGATGCTCCCCCGCTGAGACCACTGCCTGTGGAAGGGAATTCCACATCCTTGCCGCTCTTACAGTAAAGAACCCTCTTTTCTTCTCATTTTAATGAGTGGCCACGTGTCTTGTTAAACTCCTTTCGGCCCCTGCCGCGAGCTCCATGACCGTGCCCATGGGACCCACGGACTCTATGTCCTTTGGTGTCCCGCGATCGTGTCACAGCGCTGCAGAATGGGGAGAGGCAAGTGTAAACATGCCTCTCCCCATTCTGCCTAGTGACACTGTCACTGATCGTCTGCTCCCTCTCATCGGGAGCAGCGATCAGTGACGTGTCACACGTAGCCACGCCCCCTAAGAGTTAGAATCGCTCCCGAGGACACACTTAACCCCTTTAGCGCAACCTAGTGGTTAACCCCTACACTGCCAGTGTCATTTTCCCAGTAATCAGTGCATTTTTATAGCACTGATCGCTGTAAAAATGACAATGGTCCCAAAAATGTGTCAAAAGTGTCCGATATGTCCGCCATAAAGTCACAGTCATGATAAAAATCGCAGATCGCCGCCATTACTAGTAAAAAAAATAATAATACTAAAAATGCCATAAAACTATCCCCTATTTTGTAGATGCTATAACTTATAGTCCCGTCGTATGTGTTGTACGTCACCGTGCTTTGGTCGGACGTTTTTTTTGCATGAACGTGTGTGTGCTAGTCAGGCTGGAGATTATTCACGTCGATAAAACTATGGCTTTTTGCACGTCAGGAAAAACGATGGTATGTACAAGGCATGAGTGTTTCTGGGCTTACAGTCATCAGTGGGCAGTAAGGTAAACAAAGAACTGATTTATTTGGAAGCAGCGCTGGGGAGAAATTAGAGATCTAATAGACGCCCGATGTCTCAATAAGAAGGACCCTGTTATAGTATTAAATAAAATAAAAAAGTAAGAAAAATTAATTCTAAGCAATAAAAGAGCTTTAGCCCCTATTTGCACTTGAGAGCATTTACAGACAATTTTGGATAGTTTATTTCTACAATAGTACACACATTTTTTGGGTGTTTTCAAACTTGAGCTTTCTTGTTTAACCTATGGAAAGCTAGTTACCACAAGGAGGAAAGGCAAGAAATTAAACGAAGGACCCACATTATACACGTTTTCAGGAACTATTGAAGTCTCCAGGGGCCAAAACAAGTGACTCTACCTCAAAGAAGCTTATGTACACCATCTAGGAGGTGGCAGGTGGCAACGGGCAGTGGCTCCTGTGTCCTCTCCTCCATGCGTCTCCTCCCCTGTAACACACCTAGGTGGGCTCAGTTTGCATTCTCTGAGCCCTGAGCCCACCCTATTTTGAAGCCTATTAGAGCCTCTGGCTCTAATCAGGTGCTTTTCAAAAACTCCCCCATGCGCCCTTAATGGATGGGCCTCCCCTGGAATACAACAGTAATTTTGATGTTGAACATTGAAGCACTTCATGAAATACACTTAAAACAAACAAGAGAGAAATATGGTAGTGAGGCAATCACTAAATATCATAAAATAAAGAAATATAATAATTTATTATACATACAATAAATTCATTATCAACGCAAACATCAACATCCAGATGTCAGGCATAGATAAATCTCTAGTACAGTGATGGCGACCCTTGGCACCCCAGATGTTTTGGAACTACATTTCCCATGATGCTCAATTACACTGCAGAGTGCATGAGCATCATGGGAAATGTAGTTCCAAAACATCTGGGGTGCCAAGGTTCGCCATCACTGCTCTAGTAGATAGTAGATCTTCTCTACATGGTATATCTTGGCATCTATGGAGGGCTCCATAGGTGCTAAGATATACCATGTAGAGATCTACTATGCATCTTTTTATGGAATTACGATATATGATGAATTGTACTATTATGTGTATGTTTTGTTTTGTTAATCTTTTTATCTATGCCTGACATTTGGATGTTGATCATGAATTTATTGTATGTATAATAAATTATTATATTTCTTATATATTTCTTTATTTTATGATATTTAGTGATTGCCTCACTTAAAGTTCCACGACCATATTTCTCTCTTGTTTGCTACAATTAGGGATGGAGGCATTTCGCTGTGTATGCTCCTGATCAGATTTTTTTGTCTTTTACACTTAAAACAAGCCCGCATTAACTTTTGTAGCTGCATGTATTGTAGAATAATTAGATCTCAAATGTCGCAGCAGAGACTGTAAAGTTTTTTTTGTTGTTTTTTTTTCAGTTAATTTCTAACAACCTGCAGCATCTGCTGGGTCTTTACAATAGAAGGTTGGCAGGATACCTAAATTCTGCTATCAGGGAACTTAGAAGGAGAGGAGCTGTGATCTCTGTGTCTCTATTGTGAAATTTGGAAATACATTTCTTCACAGTACCTACAGCTACAGAGGTTATTGAGGACTTACTTTAAAGTTCCTTTAATGCTTGTTAAATAAGAATATATGTAAATATGTTTATGTCCATTGTTTGAGCACATGTACACTTTAAATGCCTGAGTATTTCTAGAAATAGAGGAAAATAGAAAGAGAGATATCGGACTGTACACGCCAAAATAAGGAGCAAAAATTTATATAAAACCATACAATTTATTATTAGCAAAATATGAAAAGAGTTCATATAGACATGTATGTCTCAGTACATAAAAGAACAATGATAGTGTTAGTACAGGTACTGTGTGTTAGATTTACATCAAGGATGAATGCTGATACAGTGGGTCCTCATGTACCGACGCGTTTTGCCAAATTTGCTTCATCAGTGTTCATGAAAAACAACAGCACTCATCTCAACACAGTCTAGCACAGGCACATGGGTTCACTGGGCATGCGCTGGAGCATAGATAAACCACAACTAATTCCCAACTTGTATAGACTTCTAAATAGTTAGAATATTATATATCCACTTGATTAGGTACAGTTCAGACTATAGTTGTGTCAGACTTGTACATACCAGACTGGAAAGCCCGACTGAGCAGAGGAAGGTCTCCCTTACGTGTCCGACTTGCGGCCCCTGGTAGTATGGACAGGAGGCACATGAGTGCGGAGTGGTATGAGAGCCTGGCGGGTAGTTGCAGGAGATGCGGCTCTGGATCCAGGTGCAGAGAAGAGGGTGTCCGGCTGGACAGGCAACTGGAGACAGGAACACAGGCAGATGATGCTGAGCAGGAGCAGAGCGGGATGGTCAGGTCACAGGCAGGGTTGGCAACAGGCAGGCAGTGAAGTACAAAGGAGCAGGCAGGTTCAAGATCAATACAAGCCGAGGTCAGGTGCAGGCGGAAAGCAGGGATAATCCAATAGGCAGTCCGGGTAATCAGGAGACAAGGGTTCAGACATGTAACAGGAGCAAGGGTCACAGGTAGCTGCAGATGAGACAGCACCGAACCAAAGCACTCTGGCAGTTCAAATAGGCAGACTGGCGGCAAGTGCCGCATGCGTGCACCCGCACGCACACTCGCCCGCACGGGCATGCACAGGCGCGCGCACGCACATCGATGCGAACAGGCAGGCGCACACCAGCGTGCACAGGAACGCACAGGCGCGCGCCAGGGCGACCAACAGGGTGACCAGCAAGGGAACCTCTCTGACAAGTTGTATGATCAATAGATAAAAAACCTGCAATATATATCAAAATAGATAGTCTCTAGGTTAACTTCATAGCCATCCAAGCTGGAGGTAGTTATCCCATGGATACTTCACATATACAAAAAAGTTTGCATCCATTAGGCCCGCAAGGTAAGTTGCTAATGTGTCCAGATTCCCCATGATCTGGCCATTTCTAGAAATATTTGAAAACTTTTTTAAATCTAAATTTGGTCTAAAATATTTTTTGAATCATCTTTTGTTTTTCAGACCCACCAGGAATACCGACAGTGGACATTTCGACGACATCGGCAATTAGTGTAGGAGGGTTTGTCAATTTAACTTGTCATTCAGATGCTCTTCCTCCTCCTAAATACAGCTGGGAAATTCCACCTCAAGCTCAGGTGGACTTCTTCCAAGACAATAGATCCATCACCATTAGAGAAGCATCATTGTACCACAACGGAACGTACACCTGTCACGTCAAGAACAAACATGGTCATTCATCCACACCACGGGATTTAGAAGTTAAAAGTGGTGGCAATGGTAGGCATTAAAAGGGATTTCTTTAATAACCTGAGTACTGCTTGGACCTTGAAGAAGGGGACATACCCCGAAAGCTTGTCCTGAAAAATTCTATGTTAGTGCAAATAAAAAAAGTATCACGGACAGTACTTAATTTTCTCTGTCACAATTGCACTAATACGGCTACAATTACGTCAAGTTTAATAACCTACAAAGTTTACATGCAGCACCACCTCATGGTAAAATAGGATACTGCATTCGGTACTTCTCTATTTACCTCATTGTGTCTGACTGGTCAGACTTCTGTAGGTGGGGGTCACTAAACCCAAGAGTTCCATGGAGGTAAAAAAGTTCTATTTAACCCCTTCTTAATGTGTAATGAGTGAGGGAGACTCTACAAACCTATTTAAAATATAACTCCCCCTATCAGACCATGTTTCACGTTACACCCATATTTAGCGTAACATGTAAAATGGTCAGTCCACGCAGCCCCCTAATTCCCCTCCCTATTACAGGATCGCGGGGTTTCTTCTTCCCACTGCATCCTGACAATTTTTAAATTGTGTCTCTGTCCGCACAATAGTGTTATTCTTTTAAAGGAAGTTGTGAATGAAATGACAAGTCCCATCTCTCACCAAAGCAGAGGCACTGTCGTTTTCAATGGAGAATAAGTGCGGAGATGTCACCACATTTGTAGCTCATTGATACTTCCTCCAGCTTTGTAACTGAAGGTTGCTGGAGGAAGCTGAAAGAAGAGTTGCAGGAGCCAGAGCATCACACTGATGATCCACTGATCATGGGTACAGTGCTTTGTAGGCTCAAGTACAAAAAAATAATAATAAGTGCACATTTTTGTTTTTAACACTGTACTAATGACACTGGCTGGGAAGGGGTTAACAACTGGGGCAATCAACGGTTAACTGTGTGCCTAACATGTGTAATATGTGCTGCTTTTACTTACTGATCTGGCTGTTTTTTCTCCCTGCTTTTCAGGGAGAAGAAACAGCTAGACCACTGTTCACTGTACACAGAGTTCTTTGTTTTTGTAAACACAGAACTCTGTGGGGGTTATTTACAAAAGGCAAATCAACTTTGCACTACAAGTGCAAACTACAAATGCAAAGTGCACTTGAAATTGCACTGAAAGTGCACTTGGAAGTGCAGTCGCTGTAAATCTGAGGGGTAGATCTGAAAAAAGGGGAAGCTCTGCTGATTTTATAATCCAATCATGTGCAAGCTAAAATGCTGTTTTTTATTTTCCTTGCATGTCTCCCTCGGATCTACAGCGACAGCACTTCCAAGTGCACTTTCAGTGCAATTTCAAGTGCACTTTGCACTTGTATTTCGCACTTGTAGTGCAAAGTTGATTTGCCTTTCGTAAATAACCCCCTGTGTGTCATTGGAGACAGATGATCTGCAGGTTTCAGCCAAAATCATTGGCTGAAATCTGCTTCAAAACTCGTGCTGTGTACACTCTCACCACGGGTTAGCAGGGGGAGCACGTATGCGCGCTCCAAACCCAGAAGAAGGCTGGCAACTTGCATGTACATTGCCTTGTACCTGCCACCCGCTTGCAGTATATTTACTGTGAGCGTTCGGCAGGTGGTTAAAGTAATAGTCCAAGCAAACAGTTAAAGTAAATTTGAACCCTAAACATGTTTGTTTTCTTTGTTCTGTTAAAGCCCCCAAGGCAAAATGTAATACATTGCTGCTCACCAGTCCTTAAAGTGGTTGTAAACCCTTACATATACCTACTGAAGTGAATGGCATCAAGTATACACAGAGATGAAGTAAATCCTACATACAGTAGGTTGTACCTGTTTATCTGCAGCCTCTCTTCTGCAGAGCTGTTCAAAGTACAGAATTTACACAGCTTTTCTGATCTTCAAGAGACAGGGATGGGTATCTGAAGTCACACACAGCACAGCATAGAGCAGGGAGCTGAGTGTAATCTGAGACCTGAGTGGAGGGAATGGACACCCCCCCCCCAAACACACAGTCTCATAGGAAAACATGCACAGCTGAGTCTGTCAATCACTTGCTGTATTTTGAAAGGAGGGTGGGGCCATGTCTTGGGATTGCCTGGTGTCCGCATCGAATGTCAGAAGTGACTCATGCAGATAGAAGGGAATTGGAGAGCAAACAGAAATAATTTTCACTTTGGATAGAGGCAAGTGTACACTATAGAAGGATGTGCTTTGATCATTTTACATTTCAGAGGTATTCGTTTTCTTTTTTCTCATTGTTTTCACCTGGTAACACTGCAAAAAAACATACTTCCTGCCCCCTTGTATCAATTCCCTTATCTCCTGTATGCAGGCAGCAACGGCTGTCACATGCTGGACATCAAACATGCATACTTGCCAACAGTCATGATTTTCCTGGGACAATCCCGATTTTTGGACCCTGGTCCCGATCGGAGTTCGTCCCAATGAACATTCCGGGATTTTGCTTTTGTCCCGGGAATCGGGACTGTTTTTGGCAAAGACCACAGCGGGCTACAAAAAGATGGCCGCCACCGCAAGATCTCTTTCCCGGCTTTCCCCATGTGTTCAGTGGAGAGGGAAATAGAGCTGCCGCCAACCCTCCGCCCGTGTGTCCGACGAGAGGGGACACTGATGTAAGGAGGGGCTCCGCTGGGGATACTGATATAAGGAGGGACTCTGCTGGGGACACTGATGTAAGGAGGGACTCCTCTGGGGCACCTAATGTAAGGAGGGACTCCACTGGGGGCACCTGCTGTAAGGAGGGACTCCTCTGGGGCACCTGATGTAAGGAGGGACTCTACTGGGGGCACTTGATGTAAGGAAGTGGTTAAACACACTTTTTATTTGTAAATGTTAATGTTGCTGTAGTAGATTATACAGTATACATGGAACAGATGTGCCATTTCACAGCAGGTCAGGACATCCCCCAGGTTGGTATTTAGTGTTTCACTTTAGTCATTACTAAAATCCCTGCTTCCTGTCAAACTGAATTTTTTATTTTTTTTGGTGAATATCCCCCAGGCCAGCACCCAATCGTGTATGCCATTGTTTGACAATCTCTTGCATATTAGCATATAAAATGCCCATTACTGTTTTTTTAGTAAGTAATGTTCGCCAACCCAGGTATATTCGGCTCATCACTACTGACTATGAAAGTTGTCCCATAAGAAAGTTTGGCCAAAATCAGTAAACAGTACATTTGTAATTCAAGCATGTACTTAGCTGTTTGCCTGGACCTCAGCTTTAATCATTAGCACAAGTATGGCAATATATAAAACAATACATATCAATCATTCAAAATATACTATGGTTTGCCATTTGGAATTTGGGTGCATTTTATACTTTTATGTAAAAATATGAAACTTATTTTTATTGAATTTTTTTGCTGTTTTCTTTACAGATAACACTACACTTTTGACCGTTCTTCTGTGTGTTGGAGGAGTAATTTTGGTGGCTATCATAATAGGAGTCATCAGCTGCTTTTATTGCCAAAGAGACAAAAAAGGGTTTTATCCTGTGGATCGAAATTGTAACAGTGGGGATATTCCTATGCCAGAAATAAACACAGCCTAGGTTTTGGGGTCCTTTATTTTACTTTGACTTTATGAATGTGTAGTCAGGCTGAACTTTGATGCCCAACACAGATCCTTATACATACCATCAAAGAAAAACTGGCATGAATGAAAAGCGTCAGGCCTTGTCAAAAAAGCTTGTGACATGTCCATATTCGAACACTTTGGGTGATTATTGAGGGTCCTTTATCCTATATAATACATTGTATGCTGCCGTCTTCTTCCTTTTAGGATATCATATGGACTTCTGGATCCTTGAAATTATTTTGTACAGATTTTTAGAAGCGTCTGTTTGGCGTAGCCCTTTGCTGTGCCCATTCTAATGTACAAGGTCAAATTTCAAACAAGTCTCCCTTTGAGGGCTACCAAAATCTGGATGTGTAGCTTGTGTATAGAGAGTCCTGTATCCTATACATTTCAGTTGTATGCTGCCATCTTCTTCCTATTAGGACATCACATGGACTTTAAAAATCCTAGAAGGCTTTAATGCCGCGTACACACGATTGGAAAAACGTGGATTTTTTTCTGATGGAATGTTGGCTCAAACTTGTGTTGCATACACACGGTCACACCAAATTTCGACCGTCAAGAACGCGGGGACGTACAACACTACAACGAGCCGAGAAAAATTACGTTCATTGATTCCAAGCATGTGTGTTTTTTTGCGCGTCGGAATTGCATACAGATAATCAGAATTTCCGAGCAGAACTTTTCTTGTCGGAAAATTTGAGAACCAGCTCTCAAATTTTTGTTGGCGGAAATTCCGACAGAAAAAGTCAGATGGAGCCTACACACGGTCGGAATTTCCATTTAAAAGCACACATCGAACTTTTCTTGTTGGAATTTCCGATCGTGTGTATGCGGCATTACAGTTCTTTTTGTACATTTTTTTTTTATAGTATTTGTTTGGTATAAACCATTGCTGCACCCATTCTACAGTCACATTCCGAATAAGCTGCCCCTCTTTCAGGGCTCCTAAAATCTGGAAATAGAGCTTGTGTATAGAGGATCCTGTATCCTATCATTTTCAGTCGTATGCTGCGACTGTCTTCCTATTAGGACATGTTATGGATTTTAACAAATCCGGATAGCTGAAAAAGTTATTTTTGTATCGATTTTGATTTTTAAATAGTCACATAAGGCACATGCCCATATGCACCCCTCTGGGGGGACTCCCCATATCTTTTATCTACTAGTAAGGGCTGCATTAAAGAGGTAACAGTGGTGGCTGGTGCTCACAATTTTGGGGGGTGGGTGGCGGTCAAACATTACCCTCCCCCGCACAAGAGAGACAGGGACGACGATTGGCCAGGGAGTCCTAAGACGGCTTCCTGATTGGCCAGGAGGAGAATGAGGAAGAATAGCGAATTCTTTCGATATTATCACACAACGGGGTGGGATCAAGGCGCAGTGCTCTGTGCCCCGAGCCCACCCTTTTTTGAAGCCTATTAGAGCCTCTGGCTCTAATTACGTGCTCCAAAACCCCCTCCCCCATTTGAATCTATGTATCCGGCGCCCAGCATGTAGATTAGGGGGCCTGTTGCATGGATGGGGGTGTGGCGCCCCTTATACAACAGCCGCCACTGTTGTATACACTCCTGTATACTTTGTACCTATAGGTAAGCCTAGAATAAGGCTTACCTATAGGTACTGTAAATATCTCATAAACGTGCGCCGTTTAGGAGATATTAACTGTATACTGCGCCGACGATGTCATCGGCGCATGCGCTCTGAAGGAACGGCTGTTTCTTCAGGAGCATGTGCCGTGACCGTCGGCTTCCACGTGTATGCGTGGGAGTGACGTCACGCGGCTCCGGCCAGTCACACAGCCGGAGTCTGCGGCCCCGGAAGGAAGATGGTCAAAGATTGATGCAGCCTGCAGCGGGGACGACGCAGGCTTTGTTTGCAGGTAAGTATCATATAATGTGCTAGTATGCGATGCATACTAGCACATTATGCCTTTAATTTGCAGAAAAGAGTAAAAAAAAAAAAAGTTAACTTCCTCTTTAACTGACATCATATACAGATCAAAGGTAATCCCTTTCATCTGCACATGAATTAAATGTAGTAAATGCAATGCAACAATAATGTTGTTACATTGTAATTCTTGCTGAGACACTTCTCAGCTTACACAGGAATGGCTGCAACTGCTTCTGAACTATGGAGTAAGATTTGAATGAATACAGCTTTGTTAGTTTGCCGAGTTACAAAGTAATACAAAGTACATGCTGGGTAAGGTCATTGCCATTCAGAAATTGGGGAATGTAAATACTTGTGTATTTAGATAGAGATGAGAGTTTAGGATGTGGGGCGCATGCGCGGAGTCTAGCGGTGCGGTAATGCAGAGCTAGAGCTCCGTACCGTTCGTGGGGAGAGCCGGTATCCAGAGTTAACCCGCAAGTATAATTACATACCAGAGGGGTAGAACAAGTACCAGAGACCCTGTAGTCCATTTTGTGGGCAGAATTATGGCTCAGAGAGGGAGCGGTACCAAGTTAAAAAATCCTGTCATGAAAGCTCCTAAGGGGAGAACCATGACTAAAGGGGCACAATCCTCTGCCTCATTCACAGCATCTATGCGCTCACACAAGTTAAACCTGTCACAACCTATATCCTCAGCTGACTCTGACAATGATTTATTTACCATACAAGACTCTCCTCAGACCTCACAAATAACTCCAGCCATATTTAAACAATTTGAAAATATGCTCCATAAAGCACTAAAGCAGACATCTGATCAAATTACCTCAAACCTCACAAGAGATAAGGGAAATTGGTAAGCGTACAGCTGCCTTAGAGATAAAAACTGAGGACTTAGAAAATATTTCTCTGGAACATTCAATGGAACTTGAAAATCTCAAAGAGGAAAATATCTTGCTTCACAACAAGCTAGAAGACCATGAGAATAGGGACAGGAGGTCCAATTTGCGAATCAGGGGTATCCCTGAGGCAATTCTTGACCTGCAATCTACAATTACTGCACTGTTCCAGGAATTGCAACCAGCCATTCCCATTGAAAGAATGGAATTTGACAGAATTCATCGAGCACTTGCTGCTAAAAAACCTGACGGTCCTCCACGGGACATCATAGTGAAACTACACTACTACCGCACAAAAGAAATGCTTCTGTCATCAGCCAGAGATAAAAAACAGTTAAATTTTCAAGGACATGAATACCAACTGTTTGCTGATTTGTCCCAAACTACAATTTCTAAGAGAAGAGCATTAAAACCCCTTCTTCAGGAACTCCAAAGCCATGATATCCCATATCAATGGGGATTCCCATTCTCTTTACGATTCGCCTATAAAGGGAAAAGATACACTTGCAGAACCTATGAAGAACTTCAACAAACACTCATAGATCTACATTTAATGGATCCAGATCCAAGAAATACCTCTCTGCAGAGTAGAGCAATGCCCCTTCCATCCAAAGGGCATCACTCCCAACCCAATTTGGAAAATGGAAATCATCCATCCCACAAGAGAAGTCGTCATACATCTCCTCCTCAGGAAAGAGAAGATTCAATGGACTGACAGAAACCTCAAAGAAATCAACCTGTTCACTTTTACCCTGCTATGGACCTTTTGAAGACATATTGTGCAACACATAGCACTCATTTACAAACTAATGCACAATAATAAGTGTTGCCCCAGATGCAGTCCCTTTTCACTTATACTGATTGCTCATAGTTTTCCAGTTAAGCTTAAATACTAAGCTTAAATACTAAAAATGCTAACCAGCATACGGTTGAAGTTTTTTCTATCTTTTTTTGTCTTTTTTGATCTAGTTTTTTTTTTTTTTTTTTTTTTTTTTAGCATGACTTAGGGTAAGCAAAAGTCCTGCTATCCTAGATTTTCTGGTTCTTGAAGAAGAACATTATATAGTTTCTCCTGACGTTCACTAGACTATTGAAGAACATAGGTCATACTTATTTTACCAGTCCCCCCTCTTTGTAAGTCAAATGATTGATCTTATATTACTGAATGGGAACTACTAGAACAACAGTATTATTTACCTCTGGGGATCTTTTTTATTAATTCCCCTAGCCGACAGTTTAGTTATTACTCCTAGTGTGTAAAGGAGGACCCCCAATTCCTGCTCTATCCTCACCCTTTATTACCACCCCTCTAGTTTAGGTAGCTTTCTCACCAGGAGATCCTGGAGCAATCAGCAGATTTTCTTAAATTTTTGTCACCCCTATAGTCCCTCCCCTGGAGTATTTACCTATAATCTTAACAGTTTTCATATGCATTATTAGGTTAACGAATTATTCTTTATCGTATTATTCTTTTCAGATGGCTCTCCCCCCCTTTTGAACGGGAGATCCGTGCGCCCTACTTTGCCTCCCTCATTCGACCACATAAAACATGTGGAAGTCTGACGGAGGCGCTATTTCCCCAGTGGGGGATTTTTGCCCCCACTTGCGGAAAACACTTAAATGTGTCTTTATGTTAGTATATGTATTATTTTGTCTAAACAGTCAAATTTTATTCCATTCTATCACTCTAGTATTCATCTTCTATCTGCTTTCCTTCCCCCTCTTCGAGTCCACTCGGATCGCATTGAATAACACGAATTACTTGGCAACAGGTAAGTCCTCCTTATCCACCCTACTACCATGGCACCATTAAACATTTTGTCCCTGAATGTTCAGGGACTGAACATTCCTCAAAAACGAACCAAGGCCTTCCGCGTATTTCATGCCAAAAAGGCACACATAGTTTGTTTACAAGAAACTCACTTCACAAAAACCACCACACCCAAATTTATATCCCATTTCTATCCACAAACCTACACGGCCTCGGCTGCCTCCAAGCAACGGGGTACTCTCATAGCCTTCCATCGTTCTACCCCATTTATACTCCAATCACAAATAAAAGATCCTGAAGGACGATACTTAATTCTTACGGGTCACATAGTGGATACCGCAATAACTGTAGTTTCTTATTATGCACCAAATAAACAACCCAATCCATTTATGTCACATTTATTTCAAGTAGTGAATGATCATAAAATAGGAACAGTTATGCTCTGTGGTGACTCCAACCAGGTCCTCCTCCCATTTCTGGATAAATCCCCGTACACACCATCACAAACAAATGTCAAGAAGTCCTTCTCACAAATCCTATCCAAACATAATTTAGTAGATTCATGGAGAGAAGCCAACCCCACTACACGGAAATACACATACTATTCCCATCCCCACAAAACATTTTCAAGGATTGATCATATATTTCTAACTATAGGCATGCTCCCTGAAATCATTGCTGCAGACATAGTCCCCATTCCATGGTCCGACCATAATGCTGTACTCACCTCCATTAAATCATTATTACCCAAAGGCCATGATCGTACTTGGAATCTCCCAGACATTCTACTCAAACACCCAGCTTATCACCAAACTATTGAACAAGACATAAAAGAATACATTACCCTTAACTCTAGCCCAGAAATTAGTATGCTAACTCTATGGGAAGCCCATAAACCTGTGATACGCAACACAATCCAGAAACAATCAGCTATATTTAAACGAGGACGGAAAACCCTTGCCCGTAAACTGGAAATGGATTTTAACACGGCCTTTATATCCCATCAAGAAAATCCATCCACATTAACTAAATCCCGATTAGACAAGACCCGTACTGCATACAACTTATTTCTCACAGAAGCCGTAGAAAAATCCTATAAACGCTCAAGATTTAACCGCTTCATGAAAGCTAATAAGCCCGGGACATACCTTGCAAGAACACTCAATTCCCTAAACAAACCCTTTAAACCAATTCGGCTAAAACTAGCAAAGGAAGTATACACAAGCAACCCTCACAAAATAGTCAAAAAATTTCATTCCCACCTATCCTCATTATATGCTTCATCTAATAACTTTGACCCGCTAGCTGCAGATACATTTTTCTCCGACTTACATTTGCCAGGACTTTCCCCTGACCAAAATAAAATCCTAGAAGAAATTATTTCACCAGAAGATGTCGCCAAGGCTATTAAAGAATTAAAAATAAACAAGAGACCAGGCCCAGATGGCTACTCAGCTTTATATTACAGAACCTATACAGACATATTATCACCAATCTTAGCAGACGCCTTCAATGTACTATTGAAAGGAGAATCCTTTAGACAGGAAACCCTGACCGCCATTATTTGTATGATCCCAAAACCTCTCACGGATGATACCCTATGTACAAACTTTCGCCCAATTTCCCTTCTGAACCTAGATATCAAAATCTTAGCCAAAATATTGGCCAAAAGACTAAATAGAATAATAGGCAAGCTCATCCATAAGGATCAAGTAGGATTCATGCCAAAGCGGCAGGCGGGAGACAATGTCCGTCGGGCCGTATTGCTAGCCCACATAGCCAAAAAACGACGTATACCCTCCTGTTTTCTGTCCCTAGATATAAAAAAGGCCTTTGACTCCATAGCCTGGCCGTACCTTAATTACACATTACAAAAATGGGGTTTTGGCCCTCACTTCCTAACATGGATAGAAGCACTCTATAACAAACCAATTGCATATATAAAATACGCAGGCTATAAATATAATTCCTTTAATATAGAAAGAGAAACGCGCCAGGGATGTCCACTCTCCCCCCTCCTATTCGCCCTCCTAATAGAACCCCTAGCTCAACGAATCCGCACAGATCCGACAATCACAGGCATCGAATTAGCTGGATACCATCATAAATTATGCCTATTTGCGGATGACATACTCCTATTTCTATCATCCCCACAAGTCTCTGGACCTAATCTTCTATCCGTTTTAGATAAATTTGCAGTGATTTCGGGACTTACAATAAACCCCAAAAAATCCATGGCCCTAGATATATCCCTCACTAAAATAGAATCAGACTCGGCCAAAACTGCACTTCCTTTCATATGGACTGAGAGGTCAATCCCCTATTTAGGGATTCACCTAACAGCCTCAAACTTAGATCTCTTTGCAGCAAACTATCCCCCACTCCTCAAACAAATAACAACTCTTTTACAACAATGGACACATCTCCCAATTTCATGGATAGGTAAAATTAATGCAGTCAAAATGACAATTCTCCCTAAAATACTCTACTTATTTAGAGTCTTACCAATCCCTATCCCATCTTATTATCTTAGAATACTCCAAAGAAAAACATCAAACTATGTCTGGGGCTCCAAAAAACCCTGTGTATCGTTACATACACTTTATTTACTGAAACTTAAGGGAGGCCTTGGGTTCCCTAATTTTGCTAAATATTATAGAGCGGCACATATTGCCAGCCTCACTAAATATCACACTAATGACGATATACCTATATGGGTAATAATAGAAGCAGCAGAATGTGACCCTCTATCTATATCCAATGTACTATGGCTCCTCCCTAAAGAAAGAAAAACCCTAAGTAACCCTATTATAAAACACTTTTTAGCCGTATGGGATAACCTTAGATTTAAACATCAGCTACAATCACCTCACAACCCTCTCTTATCATTCCTTAAAAACCCTGCTTTTTACCCAGCATGGGTCTCACCCAAGTCATTTAGGGTATGGAATACATTGAATATTACTCGGCTTAATTACCTAACCTCTACATCATCTTTTCATACGTTTCCTACCCTTTGCGACACCTATAACTTGCCGAACTCTGAACTTTTCAGATATCTCCAAATTAAAAACTTTTACGCACCTTTGTTAATTACTGACACCCCTTTATCCCAACTTACAATATTTGAATCTGCATGTTTAAAAGACCCCCATTCAAGAGGACTAATATCGTCAATATACACCCACATTACAATTTACCCAGGTTTAGACAAACCACCTTATGCACGTAAATGTGAGGAGGACCTGGAAAGAGAATTCGATGTGGCTGATTGGTCCAAAATATGGTCTATAACAAAATCTTCTTCACCAAATGTTTTGGCGGTAGAAACCAACTATAAAGTTCTAACCCGTTGGTACCTCGTTCCCTATAGATTGGCGAAATTTACGCCAAACCAAACAGGCCAATGCTTCCGGGGCTGTCCCGACCCGGGCACCCACCTACACATTTGGTGGTCTTGCCCGTTGATACAATTATACTGGGAACAGATATTTGAAACTGCCTCCAGAATATTTGGCTTCACTATACATCCTGACCCAGCCACGGCCTTGCTCAATTTAAAACCAGATTACATCACATATAAACAATTTAAACTTCTCACTCAATTGTTTACGGCAGCCAAACAAACAATTGTAAAAGCATGGAAGACCCCTAAACTGGAAATAGCCGAGACTATACGTAGAGTCAATGGATTTATGGCTCACGCCAAAATGCTAGCCATAGAAAGAGGTCAAATTCCAATCTTTGAAAAGTTATGGAACCCATGGATTAAATATCACCTATCTTCATTCCGCGAAGACTTGATTCTCATGCCATGGTAGCAGGTGGATCATATCGTGAACAATCTATTATCCTGTTGTAATACACAGGTCAAAGACCAATGAACTCGAGCCATCCGAGTGGACTCCTATACCCCCCCCCCTCTACTTTCCTACTATCCTATTCTACTTATTTTTAGGATACCTACTTATCCATTTCTATTTTCATGTCATTTTTATGCTATCTTTTACGTCCATTTAAAGTTCACTTAGATCTTTATTTTTATTTGAAAAGCATTATCTAAGCGGCATTATAATATTGCACTATGTAATTAGTTCTTAATTGTACTAAACCAAATAATATTTGTTTGTTCGTTATCTTACCATCTACTGTAACATACATCTAGTGCGTGGATGTATCCACCGTTGATTTCTGCTTAGCCCTTAGAAACTATACAGCAATATGCACATTGTAGACCATGAATTTACTACTTATTCTTTATAATAGAAATATGTAGTCATTGTTCTACAACCATTATAAATGTATGTTCTGTACATTTCTGTTATATCTCATTCAATAAAATACTTTAACGTGAGAGTTTAGGATGTAAATATTAGTGTAACATTTACTGGATAGAGAAGTGTATAGACTGTATTTACTTGGCGTTTGCTTCTTATACTTTTGGCAGTTGGTGCAATCTGCTATACTGATAAGTTTGTTTATTTATTAGTGGTAGAGCTCTAGTATCTACCACAGATAGGCTGTATAAGTGTAATGTACTGTATATAGGTACATATGCTAAGTGAAAAAATTTAACTGATTTGACTTTTGACGCCTGGGCCAGCGTCACTGTACACTGGTGCCAGATTACTACTACATATACTGTATATGTTCTGCATTTTTGTACTACAAATTTTGTACTAAACATTCATGCTGTAACTAAATTGTTTATTGCTAATATGTGGAATGCCACATGTCTTTTGTTAATTGTTAAAGTGGTATTAAAGCTTGTTTTTTCTTTTCTTTTTTAACAATAAAAATATACTTACTTGCTGGTGGTTTTGCACACAGCAGCCTCGATCCTCTCTTTTTTGGGTCCCCCGTCAGTGCTCCAGGCTCCTCCCCCCGAGCAGTGCCTCCAGAGAAAGCCGCCTCCCCTGGGGTCACCACTGCGTGCTTGCTCCTGAGCTGCTGCTCTATGCGTCCATAAGACACTTAGAGCCTCAGCTCGGCCCTGCCCCCGCTCTCTCCTTATTGGCACACTGGCTGTGATTGACAGCAGTGGGAGCCAATGGGCTCCCGCTGCTGTCTTGGCCAATGAGGAGGGAGTGTGCCCATGCAGCTGAGGCTATTGTGAACATTGCTGGATCGGAGAGGGCTCAGGTAAGGATTGGGGGGCTGGGGGGGGGGGCGCTGTACACAGAAGGCTTTTTACCTTCATGGTTAAAAAACCTTTAGCTATTAGAACCACTTTAACTTCCCTTTACCCCCTCCATCTTCGTGGAATACTTTTTGACAGGAGCTTGTATGCTCAGGACAATGAGGACATTGCCTATTTTTTTTTCTTGGGGGGGGGTGAATGTAGCACCCTTCTAGATAGGGTATAGGATTAGGCAACTTTAGTTCTGGCTCAATGTAATTGGTGTGGCTGCGTTTGATTGTTCTGTGTTTCAGTGGCTGCAGGATTGACTGCTTCCCCTTGCTTGTCCAGAAATATTCTGGAAGATAATGGGCAGGGAGAGTCAAATGAGCAGCTGAATATTTATGCAGCCCTGATCAATCCCTGGGGGGGGGGGGGGGTTGAGGCTAGCTTGAGGCTTACATTGCTGGGGCTTCCTGAAGCTGACTGCTGGGTTGTCATTGGAGGATCCAGTCTGGTTTTATGGGGTGAAAATGTCTGGAAGATATTGGAAGGAGGCATCAAATTATCCAAGGACATTAGTGAGTACAGACTGTGTGCTGCTGTCATCCCTCTTATGCTAAAATCAGCATGTGTCATGTACCTGGTGATGGAGCCTGATGTGGATAGGAAGACGATCTCTTACATCTCAGGCTTGGTATCCCTGGTAAAGTAACACGAGGAACAAGAGCCTGGAGTGCCTGGCAGTTCTGGTGAAGACAGCTGTGGATGCAGGCTGGCAGGTCACAGGCAGCAGGTGCTTGACAAGCTAGCAGGCCGCAGATGGTCAGCAGCACTGGCAGTAGGGTTGCCACCTGTCCAGAATTCACCTGGACAGTCCGGGTTTTGAATCATGTGAGTCAGGCAGACGGAATCCCGGAGACATTATTCAGACTGGGCTGTAACTCCCCAAGTAACCAAGATAGTCACACACAAATTCGTTGCTGTCCGGGAGCTGGGGGCAGCTGTCTGGGGGCAGGTTCGGCAACACTGGGGGGCAGAGAAATGATGTCAGCAACAGCGATTTGGCCACACCAACTGATCGCTTACCGGTACTACTGTCCTTGGGGCACCCAAAGGTGTCCCAGGCCGCAAAAGTGTTTGAGTTTGGCTTGAAGAAAAGGTGGCAACCCTAACTGGCAGGCTGGCAAGTCACAGGCAGCAAGCACTTGGCAGGCTGGTAGGTGAAAGACAGCAGTAAGAATGGGCTCAGGCATGTTTGCAGCTACGTTACACAAGTAAAAAATGCGCATGAGTCCAAAATCACTGATATCCCATAGGTATACAATCAGATAGCGCATGTACAATAGGTGTACAGTCAGTGGGCATGGGGTCCAGGCTCCAAGAGTATGTAGGAGAGAAAGGGGAAGGGGTGTAAAATAGGCTGAGAGGACAATAATGGGAAAAGTCACATATACAATCTCAGGGCTGGCATTCAAGGAGAAACCGAAACCGTGTTCCAGGGTACTGTGAAGAAAAGCAAGGGAGAGGCGCCTCTGAGTGCAGATGTTTAAAAGCAATTTAATAAAGGATAGTGCTACAAGCAACTAACATTTACATAGTAAAAACGGGCATTTGTACGAATTCCATTAGAAGAGGAAGATGTCATCAGGTCTGTCATGGGGTACCTCCTCCTGCTGGGGCGCTGTGCTGCTGGTTTTCAATTCACCGCTGTAGATGGTTTTCATACGGCCGGCAGCGGTGGGGAAATGCAGTGCAGGGCCTTGGTGATGGTTGCGAATGGCAGGCGAGGGCCGATGACGTCACTGGCGTGTCACGCGTTTCCTGAGCCGGCGTGCTGCGTGTAGTGTGCTTGCAGCTACGCATGCCCCAGCCTGCCAGGAAGCTTACACTGTGCAGTGCTAATCACAGGCAATGAGACATATCCCCAACTCTTCAGCTGCGGAGCGGAAAATGTCTCACTGCCTGTGATTAGCGCTGCCCAGTGTATGCTTCCTGGTGGACTTGGGCATGTGGAGCTGCGAACACACCTGAGCCCATCCTTGGACAGCAGGTACTTGGAAGGCTGCAGGATGGCCACCACAGGCTGGACACAGAGCAGGGTCGGGCAAGCCGGGTCGGTCACTAGCAGGCATGTCAAGAACAGGGCAGCAGGCAGAAAAGTAGGCACTGTGATTGGCCGGAGCCGCGATGACATCACTCCCACACATGCACGCTAGAGCCACCAGTCATGGCATGACCTCCTTTAGAAACGGCACGATTGCCGTTTCTAAAGTGCGCCTACGCTGTTGTCTACAGCGCATGCACCGTAGAAATCGGCGCAAGTCTCTAGTGTAAATATCTCCTAAACCCTGTAGGTTTAGGAGATATTTCTAGCACCTACAGGTAAGCCTTAATCTAGGCTTATCTGTAGGTAAAAGTGGTCTGTAAGGGTTACAACCACTTTATGTAGCCCGTTAGGCACCAATCTAGTAGCGGGAATGCTAACATGAATTCTCAGTCTGCGCATATCTATGTGCCTTGGCAAATTTTTTCTTTACTGACACTGTTTTTAACAGGGACATTGTGTCTGGTGTCCTGAAGAGCTCAGTCTATTTAATTCTTAAGCCGCGTACACACGACCATTTTTCATGACGAGAAAAATCCCATTTTTTAAATTGGTCATTAAAAACGATTGTGTGTGGGCTCCAGAGAATTTTTCTCGATGAGAAAAATGGCCATTAAAAATTTAGAACCTGCTCTATTTTTTCTCGTCGTTTTTCACGTATTCATTTTTTCTCGTCGTGAAAAACGGCTGTGTGTAGGCTTTAACGACGTGAAAAAACGCGCATGATCAGAAGCAAGCGATGGGACGGGAGCGCTCATTCTGGTAAAACTAGCGTTCGTAATGGAGATAGCACATTTGTCACGCTGTAACGGACTGAAGAACACGAGGCTGAAAAAGCGCGAATCGTCTCTCACCAAACTTTACTAACAAGAGGATCAGCAAAAGGAGCCCAAAGGGTGGCGCCATCCGAATGGAACTTCCCCTTTATAGTGCCGTTGTACGTCACCGCGCTTTGATCGAGCATTTTTTTTCACGATAGTGTGTAGGCAAGGCAGGCTTGAGAAGAATCATGTCAAGAAAAACGTTGTTTTTTTCCATGACATTAAAAACGGTCGTGTGTACGCGGCATTAGCGAAAGGACTTTGCTTGGATGTCCAAGAGGAAGATTAATCTTCTAACTTTGCTACTTTAAAGTCCAATACATCATTTAGGCCCCTTTCACACTGAGGCGCTTTGCAGGCGCTATTGCGCTGAAAATAGCGCCTGCAATGCGCCCCAAAAAAGCAGCTCAATTGTATCCAATGTGAAAGCCCGAGGGCTTTCACACTGGAGCGTTGCGCTTGCAGGAGGGTCAAAAAACTCCTGCAAGTCACATCTTTAAGCCGCGATAGGAGCCTCTGCCAATTAAAATCAATGGGGTAGCACCTCCAATACGCCCGCAAAACGCCGCAAAGAGGCGTTATTGCGGGCGTTTTTAACCCTTTTTCGGCCGTTAGCAGGGTTTAAAATACCCCCTCTAGCGCCTGCAAATCGCTGCAAAAAAAACGTTATAGCGGCGCTAAAAATAGCGCCGCTATACCACCAGTGCATCCAGCGCCTCAGTGTGAAAGTAGCCTAACTTGTGCAAATACTTTGCTCATGGTTCTAAAGGAGAAAGTTCAGTGTCCTCAAATTGTTACTAAGAGTTATTAGAGTATCCTACAATTACCCACTACCTATCCAAGTTCAAATTTTCAATTAAGGATCCAGAAAAAGCATACCCTGAGGCCTCGTACACACGACCGATTTTCTCGTCGTAAACAGTCAAGAAAAGTGCCGCGAGAGTTTTTTTGTCTAGAAAAACGTTCGTGTGTATGGTTTTACGACGAGAAACTTGACGAGAATCTCGACGAGAAAATAGAGAACCTGCTCTCTATTTTCTCGTCAGGATTCCAGATTTCCTCGTCGTGTTTCTCGTCGGCCTGTTTTGTGACGAGAAAATGGTTCGTGTGTATGCTTTTACGACTCTTCCAAAAGCGCGCATGCTCACAAGCAACTATGAGACGGGAGCGCATCTTCTGGTAAAACAAGCCTTCATAATGGAGAGAGCACATTCGTCACGCTCATAAATATTTCATCGTTTAAATGTTCTGCATTGAATTCTTCGTTAGAATGTTACATTAATCAAAACGAGAGACCTTCTTTTGCTGCTGATATTCACACAGAGTTCTGCCTTATTTTTAACCTTTTTCATGCTGCTCTTTATAAGATTTATGTGTATTATATCGTGCAAGTTTTTAGGAATAATTTAAATGGTTAGATTTTTCAAAATGATGTTAATTATAATTTCTCAATGTTTTGATAGCGATCTCACATTTAATTTTCTAATCTATATTTTTAAAATTTCACACCATGTTTTTGAGCTAATCAGATTTAGTTATTCTTTTGGGGGGGTGATATCTGTGCCTTTTATTGTCAGTCAAATGTATCTGCTTACTCCAAAGCTTTTTTTATTTTATTTAAAAATACACATAGTCAAGTATGAACTTAAACAAAAAACACATTTATTCATGTTTATAAATTAAATAAAGAGAAGGCAGCGCTGGAGAAGCTGCTGCCATTTGTGCATCCCAGGGACCCCAGAGCACACACCAACCCTGTGTGGACACTAAAATTGGGAGCTTGAGAAGGCCCACATTTCAGAACACAATCTGATGCTGGCCTCCCAGAGGTCAGGAACAGCAGCAGGTGAGATATATGTCCCAAGTGTGTGGTACTACAACAGGCTGCCTTCTGTCCGACCAGTGCGACCACAATGAAGCAAGGCCATCACTTCCTCTTCTTCCTGGCAACCTTCCCTGCAGCCTTTCCTGAAGCCTTTCCTGAAGCCTTTCCTGCAGCCTTTCCTGCAGCCTTCCTTCTTCGTTTAGCTGGAGGCTGGCCCACTGGAGGGGTACTCCTGTCAGGAGGAGGAGGTGGAGGTGTAGCAGAAGGGGGTGGGGCAGAAGAAGAAGGTGGAGGTGTAGCAGAAGGGGGTGGGGCAGAAGGTGGAGGTGTAGCAGAAGGGGGTGGGGCAGAAGGTGGAGGTGTAGCAGAAGGGGGTGGGGCAGAAGGTGGAGGTGTAGCAGAAGGGGGTGGGGCAGAAGGTGGAGGTGTAGCAGAAGGGGGTGGGGCAGAAGGTGGAGGGGTAGCAGAAGGGGGTGGGGCAGAAGAGGAAGGTGGAGGTTGAGGTTGGGTCAGTTGGGCCACCTCACATATGGCGGTATTGGGGGTAATTTGCTCCATCACCCCCTTGTTGAGCAAGGTGATGAGCAGGGGTTCGCATAGGAGGCGTTGCTCCATGCTCATCACCTTGAACTTAGCCTCCACTAGGCCGGCAATGGCCTCTTCAGGGGATGTGGGCTCCTTGAGGGTGGCATGGGCCTCTTTAATAAGGGCCATTGCTGCGTCACTGGTGGTCCTGTCCCTCCTGCCTCTTTTGTGAAGCCTGATGGGAGGCACCTGGGATCTGGTGCTTCTCCTTTGCCCTGCCACCTCCTGTCTGCCACTGGGCCCTGCCACCTCCTGGCTGCCACTGGGCCCTGCCACCTCCTGGCTGGTACTGGGCCCTGCCACCTCCTGGCTGCCACTGGGCCCTGCCACCTCCTGGCTGGTACTGTGCCCTGCCACCTCCTGGCTGCCACTGGGCCCTTCCTCCTCCTGCCTGACAGTTTCCAGACCCTCCTCCTGGCTGATTTCATCCTGTGTATGAAAAAGAAACATAGTTTAATATGTTGGTTTAATCTTTGCCTCAAACTTTGTAATCCTGATGGAAGCAATTAGAATGTAAATGCATAAATCCTTGCTTTAAATTTACCACTACATCAGCTTGACTATTTACCACACAATTAAGTGCAGAATAATGTCTACAGATCATGATTTCACTTGTGGAATACAAAATAATGTATGTTTCTCATCCTGACATATTTGGGAAACATTAATTTTATCCCACTACATTTTCAGTTAATACTATACCTGGCTCCAGATGGACAAATCAGGATCATCCAGGATGGCTGCCTCCTCTTGCTCCAGAGAAGGCTCAGGTTGGCTGCAGGGAAGTCTGGGGGGAAGAGTGGAGAGTGATGGCCTTGGCTCAATGTGGTCATCCAGGAAGGACATCCTGCTGTAGTACCACAAAACCGGGACATAAACATCATCTGCTGCTGCTCCTGACCTCTGAGAAGCCAGCACCTTAGAGCGTTCAGTCCTGTAGGTACCTCTCAAGCTCCCAATTTTAGTGTCCACTTGTTTTGCTGTGGCTTTGGGCACCTTGGTATGCACAAATGGGAGCAGCTTCTCCAGCGCTGCTTTTCTCACCCCTTTTTTTTTATGGATGGGGTTTTTGGTCTCCCACAGAGCCGGCAGCTCCCTTACCCGGTCAATAAATTCCGCCAGGAACTCTTTGTCGCTAATAAAGACATTCATATTGTATCTGCAAGTAAAATAATTTATATTTAAATAATGTGAGGCAAACAGTCTAACCTCCTTCACATCCTAGTCACCATATATATCCTCCACCAATCTCAAGACAGTATAGGCCCACAATTTTTACAAGTCTCACAAAATCACATACCTTCGTTCGCACGTCCGTCACTTGAACTCCTCTCTCCGCACACCGAACGTACTATAGTCACATGTGTGTTTGCTATATACACACCACGCATGCGTCCAAATTCGAACACGTCGCTCCGCACACGTCGCCCGCCCATGACGTTCTAACTAACATCTTTTCCCCGCCCCTTCTCTTTCGGCGCGCAGACAGATATGGCGGAGTTACAGCAGGTGTCTGATAATTCCGCAACTAGCGAGGAGACAAGCCCGGAGACCGAGGACACGTCACGATCAAGGAGGAGATTCAAGGCATCGAATATGTCTTTGGCGGAGATGGCGGAGATGGTGGACATCTTGGTCAAGGCTGATTATGATGCCAAGCATGGGCCGTATAGCAAACCAAATAGAAGGAAGGCCAAAATCCTCACTAAAGTTGTGAAGAGTCTGAGGGCGAAGTTCGGGGTGAAACGCTCAAATGAGCAGCTCAGAAAGAGGTGGTCAGACCTCAAACTGAGGGAGCCAGACCAGTTGAGGAGCATAAAGAGGATGCTCGCTAAAAGTAAGTAAAATGACGACCTTTCTGCTATTAATCTTTTTAGAAACTGACTTTTTTTTTTTTTTCATATTGGACTCCCTTCCAAAATGTAATATTTTGAACTAGGTTGGGCACAGTAATCGTTCGTTACGTTACCGACACTTCGTTCGGCCACTATCCGCGGTTTTGGCTTATTTAAGACCCCCAAAAGTAATTAGACATCTGCCATTTTTGATCAAGTATTGTGGCTAATTTTTAAGTCTAGATGATGTGTTTGTAAGGAGAATGAAATGCAAACTTTAATCAGTGTAAAGGAGAGGACACTCAGCAGCTGCTTCCACATCTGTACTTTGGAGCACTATAGTGTGGGCCACCAGACCCGCCTTTTTTGGGTGTCCCACACAGGTGCATCAGAGTTTATTTGTGGTGCCTCCATGTCCAAAAAATTACATCCAAATGTGAATACTAAACATATTTGGGGTCATAAATAATGCATTTTTCTTTAAATTCCGCACAAACACACACTTGTACCCCACTTCCAAACAATTTAGCCTGTTTTAAGTTTAAAAATGAGATTTTTACAGTGTGATAAATAGACCTTTGGTTTTATTCTCATAGGGGAGAGAAGACTGGGAGGAGGACACTCCAGGGAGCACATGCACCCCACAACTTCCAAGCAACCCCAAACTCCCAAAGATCCACAACCGAAAGATGTGCAGGAAGTTGAGGTGGAGGAAGGAGAAGTGCAGGAAGGAGAGGTGGATGACGTTGTGGATCTGGTCACCACAACAGGTCAGTATCTGACACCACAGCTTAAGGTAAGCGAGGTAGGCCTGCAGAGTTTTATTAATTTTTTTTTATGGTTTTTAGGGGATGGAAATGTTGTGAAGGATAGCACACCGTTCTCTGCTGACAGTGCCCTCCGCCTCATCCAGCAAGTGATGGAATGTAGCACGGAACTGGACCTAATTAAACAAAGAATCCATGTGATGGAACAAACATTTAAAGACATTCTCGATGTTTTGGGGAGAATTCAATAAGCCATCCAAACACATTTGTTTTTACATGTTTGTTTTTATATTTTTACTAATTTTTTGAGTAACAAAGCAGCCAAAAATTGAATATGCACACAGTGTGTGAACATGTGCTATCTGCCATCAGGGGATATCCATGTACGTCTTTTGTGGGTGCAACCCCTTCCTCGTATCAAAAGTCGGTGAACTGAGGAAGGGGATGCACCCCCAAAACACGTCCATTGATCACCCCTGATGGCAGATAGCACATGTTGACAATAGGGATCAGGATTGTAAACTTCCTATTTGCAAAAAATTAAAAATGTGTGCATATTGAATTTTTGGCTGGGCAAGGGGTGGCAGGACCCCATATTAGGACGGGCACATAGAGACATAGTTTGTGTAACTGAATGTCTCAGATTGCTCAGAGGTATCCAATGTTGTCATTTTAGAAATGCAAGTGGTATTTTTGTATTTTCATAAGCCAAAATTTGCCGGGTTGTGGCCAGGCCAACCCCAAAGTAAAAAAAAAAAAAAAAGTGCAGAGAGTAAAATATTTGACCACAAACAACGTGTAGCTTCTTTTTATAATACTCTCTAAGCTTATTTGGTTCTTTTGTAAGGTAACATAGTGAAATTGGTTGTTATTTACTAAAGTAAAATACACTTGCCACTACAAATGCACAAAGACAAACTAGGAGACAGGAAAGAACAAATAATTAAAGGTTTAAACAAGATTTTTATTGGGATACTTAGACATAGGCTGGCATAGGAATTGCCCCCCTACCCGTGAAATACTCCATGTATTTGTCCCGAACCACACGGGCATTTTGGGGGGGCAAGCCAAGACGGGCAGATTCCAGGCCCGGAAGGGGATTTGCAGGGGAAAGTCCAGCCTCTGGCAAAACTGAGGCCATATACGAATTAGATTTTTGGCTCAGAAAGTTGTGTAGCACACAGCAGCATAACACTACATAGTTTATTTTGTAGTCCGCCAAGTGGATGGAAGTCATAAAAAGGCGGAACCGGCTGGCCATTATGCCGAAGGCATTTTCAACGACTCTTCGGGCCCTGGCCAGCCGGTAATTGAACACACTCTTCTCTGGGGTCAGGGTCCTCTGTGGAAATGGCCTCATAAGATGCCGTCCGAGTCCGAAGGCTTCATCAGCCAAGAAAACAAAGGGGAGTCCTTCAATATTCCCTGCATCCGGTGGCAATGCAAGGTCGTCACTCTGGAGACGGAGGGCAAACTCCGTCTGGATGAAGGATCCCCCATCGGACATCCGGCCATTCTTCCCTACATCAACATAGAGGAATTCATACCGTGCTGACACCACCGCCATCAGCACAATGCTATGAAACCCCTTGTAGTTGTAGTAGTAGGACCCAGAACGGGGTGGCGGCACGATGCGGACGTGCTTCCCGTCTATGGCACCACCGCAGTTGGGGAAGTCCCACCGCGTGGCAAACTCCGATGCCACAGTCTGCCATTCCTGTGGCGTGGAAGGAAGCTGTGGAGTGAAACAAGATGAAATAATATTAGAAAAACAAAGGCATACATTACAAGCAAATTCTAAACCAAAAAATTAGAGACCAACATCAATCTAATTATACGTTTATTAAGGTGTGTAAAAAAAGTATAATGGAAGGCTCATTTATCATATTCATCACCACCTCTGATGGGCCATTACTAAATTATTTTGGGGGGGGGGGAGATGTGTTTGGCCACAGGATAGCATTGCAGTGGCGGTGCGTCCAGAGTGGGCGCTGGAGCACTGTCCCCTCTCTCCTGTGCCCATCACTCAGAACAATACATAGGTTCATGCGTTGCATGAACCTATGTATTGTCTATGCCGCACACTATTCAGGTGGATGGCCTCTTGTAAAGCGACCGACATATGAATAATTGCGTCATTTAGGGGGTTAAAATTGCAGAGCAGAAACAGGTATTAAAAAAGTCTTGCAAATTACAACCTGAGGGATGTAATTGGCTTCCTCAAAGAAAAATCGGGGACGCAAGGAGGGGGCATTCCTTGTGTAAACACTGACAGGCTGCTCTGGCAATCATGTTCACCAAGTCTGTTTAATGGTAACATGATTGGCTGATGCAACATGAAGGGAAGGAGAAGACATCAAGGACAGAAGAAGGATGGCGCTGACCACAAGAAGGTAAGTGCAGGGCTGGGGGGAAACTGGCTGCATTAGAGGGGACTAAATGGCTGCATTGGAGGGGACAACTGGGGGCGTTTATTAGGCAACAGAGCAAAAAAGGAGGAAGTTTATTTCCGAAATTGGGGTTGGAACCCCCCAACATTTGGAGCAACAGGCGCCCCTGCTGGAAAAGTTAGTGAGGGGAAATATTTAGGGAGGATAAAAAAGGGGCATTTAAAAACTTCCAGCATGCATGGGGACAAAGGGGACATTCTCAGCATATTACAATCATGGTAATTAGGGAAGGATGAAAGAAATACAATACATTAGCATACATGTAATACATAAAATGTGATGTTAAGGGAGAAAACTTACCCTAATATAGTCCTCCTGCAGGACTTGTATAATAGCAGAACAGGTGTCTGGGATTATGAGGCCCAGAGCCTGGGGGGAGATGCCTGTGGTGAACTTCAAGTCCTGAAGACTTCTCCCTGTCGCCAGGTAACGCAACGTGGCGATGAGCCTCTGCTCAGCACTGATGGCTTCCCGCATAACGGTGTCCTTCCTGGTAATATAGGGGGACACCAAAGCCAACAGTTCCTGAAAAACGGGGTCAGACATCCTCAGAAAATTCCTGTAGTCCTCAGGATTATTCTCGACGATCTCCCGCAGCAGAGGCATGTGGCAGAATTGGTCCCGCTGGAGCAACCAATTCTTGGTCCATGAACTCCTCCTCACACCATTCATGGACTGGTCTTGGTCCAAAACAAGCAGACCAACACCAAGCGCACGCACAGCACGAACTCGACGACGAGAACGTCCAGGCGACATGGCTAGGAAACGGTCGTCTAATCAGAACGTACAGAACAGAACGCACTTTAGAACAGCAAGGCCTATGAATAACGAACTGAAATTCAGAAACGAACAGGCAATAACGCACTGTAAAACAGATACGACCTGCCTAGACGCCCTGAAAGTCAAGATACGAACCCACAAGCACAAACTGAACCGCAGAAAACGATCTGAAAAGTACGAAGACTGAAAAGCGCGAATCGTCTCTTCCCAAACTTTTACTTCACACGCGGTAACACGAGATCAGCAAAAGCAGCCCAAGGGGTGGCGCCAAGAAAAAAGATCTTCCCCTTTATAGTGCCGTCGTACGTGCTGGACGTGAGCGCAGAGAACCACGAGGAAATTTGGAATTGTCAGTGTGTACGCATAGAAAGCTTGACGAGAAAATCGACAAGCTTAACAAGAATCTCGTCGAAAAAAACGACGTGTTTTTTACGACGAGAAAATCGGTCGTGTGTACGAGGCCTGAGCCCTAGTTCACACTGGTGCGATTTGACATGTCAAATCGCATGTCAAATCTGCGAAATTTGCCGCAAATTGCGGGCAATGGCACCGTCCTAATCGGTGCAATGCCGCATCTGCGGCGCTGCACCGATTACAAAAAGTAGTTTCTGTACTACTTTTTGCGATTTCAGCCGCGATTTACATTGACATCTGTGTCAGATGTCTCTGTAATCGAGCTGAAATCGGGACTGACAGGCAGGAGTGAAATTGTGCGAATTCAGCTGAACTCGCACGGCTTCACTCCCGCAGCCCCAGTGTGAACCTGGGCTTAGACTGGAAAATGAGCCTGAAGAGTGATCGGAATTGTGTGCCTGGCTGCAGGGCAATTACTGGGAACAAGAATTTCTGGGCATTTATTTAGCAGCTCCTACGGGGGTAGCACCACATTAGTTTTGGATAGAGTGCAGAGGGGTTAGAACACCTGTCAGGTGTTTATTGCTGTCTGCGCCCCCTTTAGGGAAATACCCTCTCTAATTGTCCTGTTTACTGTTACCACTGAAAGTGAAAGAAAACTCTTATGCTGCGTACACACGATCGTGATTCACGGCGGTGAAAACACTGCCGTGAATCACGACAGGAAAAACGAGGGAACAGCTTGTTCCCCCACACACGGCCTTTTTTCCCGTCATTTTTTCTCTTGACGAGAAAAACGACCGTGTGTAGGCTCTCCGGCAGAGTTTCCCTATGGGAAAACTGCCGCGGAAAAAAATGGCAGGAATCACGACGAGAAAAATTAGAGCATGTTCTAATTTTTCTCGTCGTGATTAATGCTGTTTTTCCCGTCGGGAAAAATGGCAAAAAGCCCACAGACAATAGTTTTTCTCGTCCAAAGGAAAAAATCTCATTTTTACAGACGAGAAAAATGATCACGTGTACGCGACATTACATTTTGGGTTGTCAGGAATAGGGGACACTAGTTCTGGTGACCCAGATGAAAACCAGGGATTTCTTCACTTTCTTTTTGCTCATGGGGCAGAAAGCGAAGGGCAGAGGCGGCTCTCTAGTTAGACAAATAAGGCGGTCGCCTAAGGCCTCGCACTCACAGGGGCCTCGTGACTGCCTAATTGAAGAGCCGCCTCTGCTGACAACAATGCTGCTGCGGCGTTAAGCTCCAGCCAGCAGCGGTTTAACATTTCCTGTGTGAGAGAACTGACACCAGCACTCTAAACTCTTAATATATGTAATTTATACAGTTAATTTTTTTGACGCTTGAATTATTTTTCCCATTATGGACATGAGTGGGGCTTCATGTCTAGGTTTTGCCTAAGGCCTCACAAAGCCTAGAGCTGCCTCTGGCAAAGGTAAATCTCTCCAATGGGAAACAGATGATTCTAATTTAACATGTAAATAGTGGGTGGGCCTCCACTCTTTTCATGTTATAGAGCATGGGTTTCCATACTTAGGGGTCTATTTATCGTGAAAAATTGCTATGTGTATGTCTCAAGTAACACACAAATAATCACGGTATGATTTGTTAAAGCTGTTTATTTCCTATGATCATCAGCTCTGATTCGGCTATAATGTAATTTTCTTCTGTAATACCTCAATCAGAAAAATATTGCATTATGGCCACTAGGTGGAGATGATGATCATAGGAATAAATCAGTCCCAGACATTACAGCAATTTTAGTAAATAGACCTTGGAGTTGTCCAACATGACTGAACATCTGATATGTTGTGTCTCGGACGATTGTGGGACACTCAGGTGTCACGGTAATGGCAGAATGAGCCTAACTGGCTGATAAAAAATAAATAAAAATATATTGTATTTACTATGATCAAGTTGTACTGTCTTAGGGTAACTATGGGAGGATTTTACAATAATTTGCATATGTATTGGTACTGTAAAAATCCCTGGGAGAGAAAAAATATATATAACCATGGGAAGGTTTAAAGACTTGAAAATTCCTCCGATCATACAGGCTCCTCATATGCCCCTGTTAAAGACTGCTGCAGTCGAAACGCGTAGGGCCTGCCGATGCTGCACCCCACATTGCTTTTATACTTTTCATTTTTGTGATCACTACATTTGTCCTATGTCTGTAAGACAAATATTATTCAATAAATCCCCCCATTGGTTTTATTGACCTGCATCATCTGGAGTTTTTTCTTTTCTCCTACCCTTGTGTCAATTTCGGACTGGTTCGGAGCCTGTATGATCGGAGGAATTTTCCATCTTGTGAGTTGTTCATCGAACCACCCTGTTTGAAACGGTCTGAGGTATCCAGGACATCCAGTTCAATCGTCTTTTGGTCAGGGTGAACACCAAGCCTGATTGACCCTATGTCGTATGACAGGTGGGTCCAACATCTGTGGCAAGAGTACCCAACTGCATCATCTGTGTCTTATAGTTTGAACCCCACCATCAACCTTGCGGTCCCCTCGCTAGTCTCTGGTGTTGTCCATGAGAAGACATCCATCCAATTGTACACTTATTGTTTGGACTTTTTATATTGTTTTTTCACTTCATTTTTGTGTAGCCTGCAGGGGTTACACTTTCATGATCTCCATGGTGGATAGCTCTTATGCTAGGTTGTCCATTGGAGTAAATTGGGATATTTATTATAGCAAAAAGTAAAAAATATTGTGTTTTTTTTTTTAAATTGCCACTCTTTTTCTGTTTATAGTGCAAAAAATAAAAACCGCAGAGGTGATCAAATACCACCAAAAGAAAGCTCTATTTGTGGGAAAAGAAGGATGTCAATTTTGTTTGGGAGCCACGTCGCACGGCCGCGCAATTTTTATTCAAAGCGTGACAGTGCTGAAAGCTGAAATTTCGCCTAGGCAGGAAGGGGGGTATATGTGCCCAGTAAGCAAGTGGTTAATATGTGTTTATGTAATGGCTTTTACTATTAAAAATTTAGTTTTTTTCTTAAGAGTGTCTTTTTTTATTTCTAATCAATGCACACATGCCCTTTAAAAACCAAGTAGACAGCCATTTATTTTAATTATTATTATGTTTTTTTTGTACTTACACTAATATAAAAATTTCAGGATGTAGTATTTATATGCACCAGTGGGTGGAGCCATTGCTTTGGTTATATGGGAAGACTTTCCAGCATTGCTTGTGATAGGAAAGAGCTAAACTATACAGCAAGTGCTGATAATAACAAATACAGGGGGAACCGCATAACTGGTTCACACCACAAAAACGCACTCCAAATTTTTTCTGGATGCGTTCCCGCATGCACGTTTTTGGTGCGTTTCAGTGCATTTTATATGCATTTCCAGATGCTTTTTTTCTTATTTTTTCCTGTTTTTCTTTTTTCACTGTACTGGGGTCCGGTGCATGTTTAATGCATTCCAGTGCATTCTGGTGCGTTTTTGATATGTTTTACTGCGTTCCAGTACATGCAAAAAAAAGCAGCATGTTCTACTTTTTTTCTGGAACTGGAAAGCCCATAAACTGACTGCACTGATATGAACTATGCCATTGGAAGCCATATAATATACTTTCCATGCGTTTTTTATGCAGAAAAAAATGCACTGGACCGCATGTGGTGTGAACTGGCCCTAATATAAAATGCTTTTCTTCCACACCTAAAGCAGTAGTAAACTGTGGCTGCAAAAAAACACCTGCAAGGCAATGGCATAATGTGCTAGTATGCACCTTGGTATTCACCTTGGAATGAAGCCCACCAGCGCTGTGCTGTCACCCCTGAGAGAGCTGACGTCTTCCTCCAGTCTTTCTTCCGGGTTTGTGCATCCTGGCTATGTAATTAGCTGGAGCCGCAATGATGTCGCTCCCCTGCATGCCCATGGGAGCCCTCAGTTCCGGCATGAATCTGTAAAGGTCCAGCAAGGTATGCCAGACCTTCAGAGCACATGCACCAGTGACATAACTGTCTGCATGCAGGGTGAATATCTCCTAAGCCTTGCATGTTTAGGAGATATTAATTTTACCTACAGGTAAGACTTATTATAGACTTACCTGTAGGTAAAAATGACCAAGAGAGGTTCACTACCGCTTCAACCACTTCCGGATCGCCCGCCGTCGTTACACGACGGCTGTTTGAAGAGGAATATTGTTTTTATGGCAGCAGCTAGCTTTCATAACCCCGGTATCCTCTTCTTCAGCGGGTGGTCCACTTTCAGATAAAAGTGGTCTCTGCGGCAGATTCGCCGCAAGATCACTTTTATCGGCTGGTGGGAGAGGGCCACCCCTCCGCTGCGCTCCGGTGCCCTCTGCCGCTTACCATAGGGCCCCCAGACATCCCCGGTTTCCTGGGGAAAGTCCCCGGATTGAGGACACTGTCCCGGACCAAGTCTGTCCCGGACCAAGGTGCCTGGGCGCGTGATGAAGGACCTCCAAAAGAGCAAGACCTCGTGACCAGGGCGTCTCCCCCTTTTATCCCCTCCAATGACACCACGGCAGGTTCCCTGCCCTCGCTGTACCATCTCTGAGAAGGGACAAAAAGGACAGCACTATGGCGGCAAATCTACCTCGAGCCGGCGGACACCTGCCACCCACAGGCCAAGGAGATTATTACACCGCCCAATCCTCCACGAATACAAATGGTCCAATTACTCCCATAATTTACACACCTGGACCACACTACCACCCAGGTGTACCCCACCTAAATTTAGAGACCCCGCTACATACTCCCCCCTGTGATTTGACGCTGGTCCCCAGCGTCTGGTGCAAACCCATGTCTCCCATAGAGTGGTGACATAAGCCTGACCCCAGAGGCTATCCCTAAAAGTTTGAACCTTAACCATGCCAAGACCTGCTCAAAGGGGAGGGGAACATAAAACAATAAACTTTTCATAAAACCCTCTAAGCTTGTACACATATACAATCCCTCCCTTTACTGTCTAAGAACCACCCCATACTCAGTAGTCTTGACAGACGAATCTCCTGCAGAAGGGGAAAAAAAACCACAACACACAAGAAAAGCCACATTCTGACACTCTGTGTTAATTTGGAATGAATGGGGTCTATCAGCCGAGAGACCCATTCGCTCCAATGAGTAAAGTGATGCAAATGTACAAACAACAGCCGTTGCGCAACACCGCTACCTGGTGACGATGCCACGGTGATGACACTTGGTGAAATCTTCAGTCTTCCTGCGTCCCTACTCTGATTCTACCCCCAGAGTCTCTGTCTTTAAATTGTGAAAGAAGAGAGAACAAACAAACAGCTCTCATTCCTCCAAAGAGTAGAAAAAAAAAAAACAAAAAAAAAAAAACTAGGGTACAGTTCGATGCTCCAGCAAGAACACTTCCAGAAAGTTGCTACAGAAAAAAAAAAAACACAAGTGAGTCTCTTCTCACAAGTAAAACTTTGGGTCAGGCAAGAACAAGGGCTTCAGATGTTTATCGAAAACCTCAATCGAATAGTCAGCGTCCTCTCCATCTTTCCTGCAGATGCTCACCTTGTCTGCGTGGATATGGCGGCCCCACATCCAGTCTGCTCTGCAGTCTCTAAACTTTTTCGACACAGGTGGCGAACAGGACAAGTATCGCCGGGCATGAGGCACTTTAAGTTTCTCCCAAACAAACTCATCATACCACCGCTGTCGCAGAACTTCAACCTCAAACAGCAAGTCCCTGGGTAAGTAAGGATATTCCCATCCGTACTCGTGAGCGACCCTCTGAGAAAAGAGTCGTTGCAATCGGGCCAAAGGAGGCATTGTGGCCCGCTCACCTTCTCCTGGTTGAACAATGGCCTCCGGGTGCCGAGGTACTTTCACTACCTCTGATGGCTTTTCTCTCGGTGCCCGTAGTGATGCTCGTTGTTTCCCCACCAACAAAACGGGTGATGCTGTGGACTGTGGAAGAGCAACTAGAGGACTAGGCTTCCTCGTAGACTCTGGGGCCTCCGCTCGGAGCATGCTATCTCCTATGGACATAGGCGAATCTTGGGGTGCACGTAGCATAGGTAATGGGAGTTTGTCCCAGCCCTTCTGGTGAAACAGTTCATTGATCTCACCATCATCTCTACAATCCAACAGCGACTCTAGGTCGGAGGTGTCATACATCTCTGCGGGAAGGTAGTCTCTAGTAGACGTGGAACTACCCTCCCTAGCGGGCTCCACCGACTGTGGACCCCCAACACCTCCAACCACCACCACAGTCCCAGCCCCTGGCTCACCTTGACCTTTTGTAGAACTGGGATGTCCAGGATTCTTCCAACCGGATCCATCCAGGCCAGGCAAGCAACGGGGTGAAGCTCTTCCACGACCATAGGAGGCCTGCACCAGGCCGACTTTCCTCTTCGGAGGTGGGAGCAGAGAATCTGTGGTGACCGAAGCAGCATCCTCTGATTTTTCTTTCTCAGTCTCTGATTGGGCAGTTACATCGCCCCGGTCAGTGCGTACGGGAACCTCCGCAAAGGCCTGGATCTCCCCTTCCGGAGTAGCGGTACCTGTGAGGCTGTTGAGGCGAAGGGCCCGGGGCCTTACTGTGGATGGCTCCACCTCGAACAAGAACTCTTTGCATGCCTCGCAATGCCCGAATGGCTTCAGGTGGACCACCAGTCCCGAACATCCGGGACAGATCACGCCGAGGGCCTCCGTGTCTCTGCAGGTGTACAGAGCCAACTGTCCTCGGGGCCTGAGTCTTATCCCTGTGTCTGTAAGGGGAGCAGCAAAGGTAGTCATCTTCGTGGGGTAGGGAACCGGAATCCACGGGGAGCTTGAGGCCATCCCGACTGTCTGCTGCTCCATCACGCACTGACCACACGCCGAAGTCTCCACGTGAGTTCCTCCACATGGCCAGACTCCTCCCACGACTTGCACGTTTTCGCGGGCTTCCATCAAGCTCCGCCCATGAACTGTATAGTCACGGGGTGCCTCATGGCGCAGTGCAGTAAAAAGCCCCCACATGTAGTACGTCACACGGCTGGACTTCTCCCTCTTCTCGCTCCTCCGCATGGGCCTTTCCCGTCTTAGGGTCATTTCCACGACTTTGAGCAGGGATGCACTTTGGCTGATCACATGGCCGACCTGCTCGGAACTCCTCCGGGCAGCAAAGTCCAGACACAGCAATTCTTACTTCCAAAGTCAAAACACACATCATCCCGGACTCACGAGCCCCCACGTGTAGCGACCTCACCCTATCTCTTTCTTCTAGGGGTATCACACACGACAGGGTGAGATGCGCTACGGCCCATGTCCTCCCCATAGCTGTGGGTGAGGTGAAGGCCAGTACCAGATATTTCCTCGGGCCTGTGTGTTTCTGTCAAGGATTAAGTCCTGCTGTGCCAACACTTTCCTTTGCTCCCATTAACCAGAGTTCCACACACCGATCACAGTCCAACTCTTGTTTTATTGCATAACTCACAATAAACAGTGCTTCAGTAGCCAACTGGTTGGGACTCAATAACAGTTTGTTACAGGGGAATGAGCAGGTCGAGGCACTATCCTGATTGTCAGCTAAACCACTGTGATTTCACCAGCGGTTACTATAGCCTTGGCTAGAGAGAACTTAGAACTTGAGAGTCTCTACCAACGACTCAAGAGGACGTAGATAGGAGTACCTTCGTTGCGTTGTGGCCCGTGTCAGGGGAAGATGTCCCTCCAAGGGAGTTACCAGAGGCCCATCCGTCACTGGGTTGATGCTGCTCCAGACTCTCCGAATGGGTAACCTCCCCGGCCTCCTCACCTCAGACATGGGCCCCATCCACTTCAGGGACCCTCGGACTTCTCCACCCTCGCGGGACCCAGTCGAAGTCACTGGGCCCCAGGCCTCCTGGTTTAGTACCTCACCCCAGGCTGAAGGTGCCTGGGATGGACTCCAACTCCATTCCGGTCAGGCCTAGGGCACCCGAGCCGGAATCCAGAACCGCCCGTACCCAGGCCTAAGGTGCCTGGGAGCGTGATGAAGGACCTCCAAAAGAGCAAGACCTCGTGACCAGGGCGTCTCCCCCTTTTATCCCCTCCAATGACGCCACGGCAGGTTCCCCGCCCTCGCCGTACCATCTCCGAGAAGGGACAAAAAGGACAGCACTATGGCGGCAAATCTACCTCGAGCCGGCGGACACCTGCCACCCACAGGCCAAGGAGATTGTTACACCGCCCAATCCTCCACGAATACAAATGGTCCAATTACTCCCATAATTTACACACCTGGACCACACTACCACCCAGGTGTACCCCACCTAAATTTAGAGACCCCGCTACATATCTAATAATACATACCCGCATACAGTATATTGTTTTTGCAGGAGATCACCAATCCAACAGTGCCAACCTAGATGTGGTGCCAGGAGTTAGGAAGAGTGTTCCAACACCTGACACTAAGAAATGGTTTGCACCCATGAACCCCCAGATTACTGTATGTTTAAATCCCATGACAGTCCTGCAAAACCTGGTACATCTTGAGGATATACAGGAGGGACTCATGACAAGTGTAGACTAGATTACCTCCTACCATGATCCAAGTCTGCTAGACCATCCCCCCTGACCCAACTATACAATAAAGAAACACAACAAGGTTTGGAGTCAAAATGGTCATCGCAGCCTTTTAGTAACAAATAAATGAATTCATGTGAAATAACAACATTCCTTAAAACAGAAACAGAGAAATTAAGCTTGGTGGTCTTTAAAGGGCAACAAAACACGACCTATGTTTACTGCTGAAAACCTTTTCTTAAACTTAGACCCAAAGCAGCAACACACCGGCTCGGAGACAATCCTTGCAGTGACTTCCATTTACATATTCCGAGTTAACCCGATCAATACCAGGAATGTAATCGAGAACCCCATACCACTGATGGGTCCTGGACCATTTTATAATCGAGAATTTTTTCCTCCTCCAAAGACTAACCACCGTCGAGCTGCCATGACAACCACATAGCAATAGGGAGGTTGGTTGGGAAGTTTCCTCTCTTCTCCAATGTCACCGACTGGACTCTTGCGGATCACCACCCCCCCTTAACTTCCTGGGACCCCGCCCAGCTATAGACTACTACCAATCCAGTGAGACCGAATCGTTCTTATTTAAACACTACTAACATTTCTTTTTCGTACATCACGGGACACAGAGCGACTTAGTCATTACTAATGGGTTATATAGATTACCTTCAGGTGTTGGCACTGGCCAATTCCAAACCGGAAGTACCCTCCCCTATATAAGCCCCTCCCATCCGGGAGCACCTCAGTTTTTTGCCAGTGTCTAAGGTGTTGGCCAAAGAGTAACATGTGTTTTCACTGGGCTTGCGTACAGGTTCTTTTGGGCCTTAGTAAGCTGTTCCGGATCCCACCAAAAAAGCTTCATAGCTAAACGGTCGGTACCCGGGCCTTGCAGCAGAAGAGCAAGGTTTTGCCTGTAATGCTTCTCTTAGGAGGGCTGGACCCTGGGATCCAGAGCTCTGGTCATACCCACGACCAAGATGTTGTCTGTGCAGGGTGCTATACAGGTCCAGGGGAGTGGAATCCTTGGGAACCCGGTCCCTGAAGGTTTAATTACAATGCCTGCCGTGATAGGTGAAGTTTGGACTTCTGTGGACCAAACAAAGTCCTGCGGCGGGGATCAGGTAAGTGGGGGCCCCCAGGAACTTGGTTCTATTGGGGGACCCCCAAGCCTAATTTGTCTTTCTGTCTGTTACCTAACGGTATTCTCGCTAAATATCTGTGTTTGCCTGTAACTACTGAAAATGTAAAATTTTAATAGTAGTCAAGAAAAAAAAAAAAAAAAAAGGGACCGCGGTACCTGTGTTAAACCACTAGAGGCCGCTGTAGTCCATTTTTCTTGTCATGTGGATCTTTGGTTTTCTCAAGTCAAAAGATCCAGGCAGTTGGTAAGTTTCTCTGTGGGAATCCACTTCCTCTGCCCTGTTGCTGCGCTCATCCACCGCACAGGCCCTCCGGCAAAAAGGGCCCTGGCTCCTAGTCCCTGTTTGATTTTGAAAAGGGCGCCAATGGCGCACGGGCGCGCGCGCGGGCGCGTGCACGCGCCTCCTATGAAAAAAAAGGGGCGGGGCGGGTGGATGACGCTCGATGCGCGCCGCGGCGCTTCTGCGCATGTGCAGGCGTCCCAGCATGGTTAAAAGACACAGTACAAGTGTCAGCTGGATGCAAACAGAGCTAGCAACAAACAGTGGCACACAGAGGCGGTTGATGCAGGCATCCCCATAGAAAGGCACTTTAGTGGACACCAGCTGGTATATAGCAGCAACTGTGTTAGACTATTACCAGCAAAAATTGGTGTATGACGACGGGAATACCTCAGCTTTGTGCTTAAAGGATATGTCGTCCAGACGCTCCGGAAATAGGTCTTCCAGGAAGCCAAAGGGGTCTCCATCGGGCTCTGAGGCTATTGGGCATGCTTGTACTGCACCAATCTCCCCTGAGAATTCAGAGGTCAGTAGCCGTAGAAACCCCGCAGGAATGCCTGGTGCTGCGGCTGTCCCCAGTCCACCTGCTCCTGTATATATAACAGAGGAGGTTTTATCCTCAACTCTGGGAGGATTGGAAGAGAGATTAACAGCATTGATCGCTGCTTCCCTGTCACAGGAAAAGCGCGTCCGATCTCCGTCTCCTCCTTCAGAGTGCCTGTTAGTGGAGGAACAGCCCCACACAGAGATCGACCTACCTGAAGGGGTTCAGGATGAGGTTGATTCAGTTATGGAGGAATCAACAGTGGAAGAACCTTTCTCAGCATCTCAGGCTGAAAGATTATGGGTTCAGTCTCTGACTAACATGGTCCGATCAGCATTTAAAATGCCTCTGGCGGAACCACCATCCACTACGGTTTCCTCGCTGGGGTCGCTAAAAGCTCCCCAGGCTGTCTGTTCCTTCCCAATCCACCCTTTATTAGAAGGGCTTATTTACCAGGATTGGGAGCATCCTGATAAAATATTTGCTCCCCCCAAGAGATTTCCGGTGATCTATCCCATGGAGGATAAGTTCATAAAAAAATGGAGGGTCCCTACAGTGGACGCAGCCATCTCTTCTGTTAACAAATCACTGACATGTCCAGTAGATAATGTTCCAATGTTCAAAGACCCAATAGATAAAAAATTGGAGTCTTTACTAAAATCTGCTTTCTCTACAGCAAGCATGGTGACACAACCTGCGGTAGCAGCGATTGGAGTCTGCCAAGCAGTAAAAGATCAGTTGAAACAAGTCTTAAGGGACTTACCAGATCAGCAGGCTCTTGCCCTAGCTGACCTGCCTAGAGCCTTGTGTTTTGCGGTGGACGCCATAAAGGATACAATCCAACAGGCATCCCGCTTTGCGCTGTCTATAGTACATATGCGTAGGCTTCTGTGGCTCAAAAACTGGTCTGCTGAAGCTCCCTGTAAAAAACTGCTGGTTAGCTTCCCATTTCATGGAGAACGCTTATTTGGAGAAGATCTGGACAAATATATCCAGAAAATTTCTGCCGGTAAAAGTTCACTCTTACCGGTTAAGAACAAGGGTAGAAGTCCTTCTTTTAAGAGGCCTACTTCTCCAGTCCCGGGCACATCGGCTGTGAAGCAGTTCCGACGGCCTCCGTGGTCAAATTCAGGGGGCAGAAATCAGGGACAATCACAGGGTAACAAGAAGCCCTGGATCAAGAGAGGTGCAAAACCTCCCCCCAAGGCATGAAGCGTTGCCCCCGCTCAATCGGGTGGGGGGAAGACTTCAGTTGTTCACAGAGACCTGGCGGGACACCATCAGAGACAGATGGGTGCTCTCCGCAGTAAGTCTGGGATACAAGCTGGAGTTAAAAGGCACTCCTCCTGCCCAATTTATGAGGTCAAACGTGCCAAGAGATCCCCAGAAGAGAGGATCCCTCCTTCTGGCACTAGAACAACTATTGCTCCAAGGTGTAATCATGAAGGTTCCCCTGGAAGAAAGCGGATTCGGGTTTTACTCGAACCTTTTCACAGTCCCCAAACCAAATGGGGACGTGAGGCCCATATTAAATCTAAAAGGGCTAAACAAGTTCCTAAATATCAGGACTTTTCGGATGGAGTCGATCCGATCGGTGGCCACCGCCCTACAAGGGCAGGAATGGTTAGCCTTGATCGACATAAAGGATGCTTATCTGCATATTCCCATCTTTCCGGCCCACCAGAAATTTCTACGCTTTGCAGTAGAAGGGCGCCATTTTCAGTTCAGAGCCTTACCTTTCGGTCTGGCCACAGCACCACGAGTGTTCACAAAAATTCTGGCCCCATTATTGGCCAATCTAAGAACACAGGGTATAACGATAATGGCATATCTAGACGACCTGCTACTAATAGACCACTCAGTGGAAAAGCTGGAAGTAGCTATTCACAAGACAATCAAGTATCTGGAATATCACGGTTGGATTATCAACCGAGACAAGTCAGCTCTAAGACCAGTCAAAAGTCTGGAATACTTAGGGCTAGGGCTGGATTCAAATCAGAGAAAGATTTTCTTACCTCCAGAGAAGGTGTCGTCTTTAAAAGATTTGACCCACTTAGTGGGTACAAAAAGAAAACCATCCATACGCCTCTGCATGAGGCTGCTGGGAAAAATGGTGGCTTCATTCGAAGCGGTACCCTACGGTCAATTCCATTCAAGGAATTTGCAAAGGGCCATACTGTCAGCCTGGAACAAAAAAGTTCAGGCTTTAGACTTACCAATGTCCCTGTCCCCTTCCGTTCGCAAGAGCCTCCATTGGTGGTTGGTGCCCCAGAATCTGGAAAAAGGGAAACCCTTCAGTCCGGTTTCTTGGAAGGTAGTCACTACAGATGCCAGCCTCATAGGCTGGGGGGCAGTACTGGAGCAATGGTCTCTCCAGGGCAAGTGGTCAGAAGCAGAGAAGGCCCTGCCCATCAATCTCTTAGAGATACGAGCAGCCCGGTATGCCCTAGTAGCATGGACATCCAAACTCCAAGGGTCCCCTGTCAGAATTCAATCAGACAATGCCACAGCAGTGGCATATATCAATCACCAGGGTGGCACCAGGAGTCGTGCAGCCCAGAGGGAAGCAAATTGCATCCTGGAGTGGGCAGAAAAATATGTCCCAGCCATATCCGCGGTTTTCATCCCAGGAGTGGAAAATTGGAGAGCGGACTTTTTAAGTCGCCAACAATTATGCCCGGGGGAATGGTCTCTTCACCCCGAGGTTTTCCAGGCAATATGCCAGCGGTGGGGAACACCGGATGTAGATCTGCTAGCATCCAGATTCAACGCAAAGGTGGACAGATTTGTGTCTCGCACAAGGGATCCTCTAGCTTGCGGCTCGGATGCCCTAGTGTTCCCTTGGGATCAGTTCAAGCTGATATATGCATTCCCACCGCCACAATTGTTACCGTGATTGCTCCGCAGAATCAGGGTAGAAAAGAAACCAGTGATTCTGGTGGCTCCAGCGTGGCCCCGAAGGGCATGGTACGCGGAGATTGTAAAAATGTCAGTGAGGAGTCCTTGGACCCTCCCACATCGTCCGGACCTGCTGTCGCAGGGACCGATATACCACCCTTCCTTACCAGCCCTAGGTTTGACGGCCTGGCTATTGAAGCCCACATTCTGAAAAAGAGAGGGCTCTCTAATTCTGTGGTATCTACCATGATCAATGCCAGGAAGCCGGTATCCAGGCAGATCTATTATAGGATCTGGAAAGCGTACATTAAGTGGTGTGAGGCCAAGAAATGGCATCCACGTAAGTACGTGATAGGGAGGATTTTGGACTTCCTACAGTGGGCTGTAGATAGGAAGCTAGCCTTGAGTACTATCAAAGGTCAGATTTCGGCCTTGTCAATATTTTTTCAAAGGCCCTTGGCTTCGCATTCACTAGTCAAAGCTTTCATACAAGGAGTGATGCGTATTAGCCCTCCGGTTAGTATTCCCATATGTCCTTGGGACTTAAACCTGGTTCTGTCAGTTCTACAGAAACAACCGTTTGAACCATTGCAACACATTTCCTTGGTTCTTCTCACCAGGAAATTGATTTTCTTAGTAGCCGTTTGTTCGGCTAAAAGAGTATCGGAATTAGCCGCCTTGTCCTGTAAGGAGCCATATCTGGTTGTCCATAAGGACAGAGTAGTATTACGTCCTCATCCAGCCTTTCTTCCTAAGGTGGTATCGAGGTTTCATTTGAACCAAGATGTGGTTCTTCCTTCTTTTTTCCCCAAACCTAGCTCGGTAGAGGAAAAGTTATTACATTCCTTGGATGTAGTAAGAGCAGTTAAAGCTTATCTAAAAGCCACTGCTCAGATTCGCAGAACGGATACTTTGTTTATTCTGCCGGAAGGCCCTAAAAAGGGTCAGGCAGCATCAAAATCCACTTTAGCCAAGTGGATTCGACAGGTCATAATACAAGCCTATGGCTTGAGAAAGAGACCGCCTCCGTTCAAAGTTAGGGCGCACTCCACAAGAGCAGTTGGAACTTCATGGGCAGTGCATCACCAGGCCTCCCTGGCTCAAGTATGTAAGGCCGCAACATGGTCTTCGGTACACACGTTTACTAGATTCTACCAGGTAGACGTTAGAAGTCAGGAGGATGTCGCCTTTCGGCGCAGTGTGTTGCAGGCCGCAAAAGATCCTCATGCCTGATGGCGCCCAGCTTATGTATCCCTCCCCTCATTTGGCATTGCTTTGGGACGTCCCATTAGTAATGACTAAGTCGCTCTGTGTCCCGTGATGTACGAAAAAGAAAAAGGGATTTTTATAACAGCTTACCTGTAAAATCCTTTTCTTGGAGTACATCACGGGACACAGAGCTCCCACCCCTCTTTTTGGGACACTTATTGCTTGGCTACAAAACTGAGGTGCTCCCGGATGGGAGGGGCTTATATAGGGGAGGGTACTTCCGGTTTGGAATTGGCCAGTGCCAACACCTGAAGGTAATCTATATAACCCATTAGTAATGACTAAGTCGCTCTGTGTCCCGTGATGTACTCCAAGAAAAGGATTTTACAGGTAAGCTGTTATAAAAATCCCTTTTTTTAACCCCTTTCTGTGTTGTCCCCCACTATTCACCCTATCACATCTGTCCCTACGCTTATTTTTATTTATTTTTTGCTCCAGGACTACCTGGAGATTTTTTATTGCTCATTAATACTCAGGGTTTACACTTCAGTAACTGCAAGAGGGTAAGCAGTCTTTAAATCATTTGCAGGAAACAACCCTATGAAGAATTTCAGCAGTGAAACCAGAAGAGACAAATTTACTAAGTCAGCAGTTATCAAGATTAAGATATGTGCTCTGCTGCTTTGCTTCAAAGTGTTTTGATGATTGGATCCACCTGTTAGCCCATTACTGCCTTCCTGAACTTCACCTAGAACAGGGATTGAGAGGCATGTTCAAGTAGTCCGGCTGCACCAATATCTGGCAGTGGGACATACGGTTGGCATTGTGGGATCATCCTGGAGTCCATAGAACCCAAGAACTATAGCACATCAGTGAGGCAGTCCAATGGAATGAGGATGCTGTGTCAATGACCACCAACATAAGAGGGCATGTCTCTGCTGGGCCACCAATATGAAGAAGTAAGAATATGTGTTTCCACATACTGCCCCATCAATGGGGGTGAGGGAAAAACTACAATAAAGGGATTTTAAATGTGCCATTACAAGGAATGTAACAACATTATTAAATAAAAAAGAATACTTTATTATAAATGTAAAATCATGTTAAAACTACGGTATCAAGGCACATAAATGGCAACTTCTTATGAATCCTCTGGATCCACACCATTCAATGATGAATGATGTAATCCCAATTAGGTGAAGTGGATGACCAGTGTCACCATTAGGGATGAGCTTCGTGTTCGAGTCAAACTCATGTTCGACTCGAACATCGGCTGTTGGCCCGTTCGCCGAATTTCGAACATTATGGGCCATTCGTGCCAAATTCGAGTGGCGCGTCACGGCCCATAATTCACTGCGTCATCCCAGTGCATTGCTGGCTGATGATTGGCCAAGCATGCACTATGACCCGTGTGCTTTTGGCCAATCATGGCTCAGGGGAGTAGGTACACGCCCCACACTATATAAGACCGCCTGCGTGACGGCCTTGTGTAGTGTTGCGGCGTTGTGAGAGAGATAGAGAGAGAGTCAGAGTGTCATTTCATTTCAGTTAGATAGAGCAGGCAGGCGATTCAGGTAGCTGCAGTCAGTGTATTTAGTGTATATATATATATATATATATATATATATATATGCATCCCAGGAGTTGTGTATATATATATATATATATATATATATATATATATGTAGCGGGGTGTTCCCCTTTAATGCAGAGAGATAAGAAGTTCCAGGTGAGAGGTGAGTCGGGAGGAAGTAAAGAGACATTACTGGAAGTGAAAGCAGAGGAGAGAAAGAGACTACATCTCCCAGGACATCTTGCAGCACCCAGGGTGCATTGCTCCAGAACAGAGACTGCTGGGGCAGACTTTATAAAGGGGAGGCGGAGTTTTGGTCGCTCTCTTTGGACCCCCCTCTCCTAGCAAGAGGATGTCTGTGCTGAACTGCTGTGTGCACAAGGCCTGAAGCCCGGGCCGTGTGCTCCTTTCCAAAGAGCCCTCTGCCAGCCTAGCAGAGCCTTAGAGACATCTAATCCTCCTTGCTGCAGTACACCAGAAGGATTGAAGACTTGGATGTCGGTGGATTCCTGTTCCTAGACGAATCGATGGAGGAAACGGACTTGGACTTGTCCAGGTGGTGAGAGCTGTTTAAAGACAGATACTTTATCTTTACTATTCGTTGGGATTACAAAGTTGTTCTTCAAGTGCACCACCGAGAGATTGCTAGCGAATATTGTTTCACTGAACTTCCATTTAGATCAGTCAGGCCTGACTGCATAGGTAGACATTGCTGGGTGTTAGTCTACCCATGAGGGGAAGTAGCTGTAAAAGGGCAGCGCTAGAGTTGCATAGCAATACTTTATTATTTTGATTACTCTGTTTATCTTTATTACTGTTTATTGCAGGGATCTGCAACTTGTTATACTGTTTTTTATTACTTGCCCATTAGCCTCAGTAAAATATCTGGGTAAAGTACATTTGGTGTCAGTTCCGCTTACTTTAATAGGAGTTTTAAAGTATATTCTGTGTATGTTTGTTATAGGACTGCGTCACCAACAGTTGCGATCATGCGGTCCTATCCCTCTATCACCAGCTGTGCCACGGGAGGTTAGAGCCGATTGCCGGGGGTTGACAGCGGTGCACTGCAGGGCCCAAATCAATATCAGCGGCTCTCTCAACTGGGGGTAGCGCTACACGTGGGGGCTCGAGTCCGGGATCCTTGTACGTTGCACGCTGCAATCAAGCCGGTCAGAAGTACCAGCATGGACCCGCTGGCAATGTCACAGTGGTGCGCAGCGATTGGCGCCGATCCAACCGCGGCGGTAGTCATTGTACTCCCGGGGGAAAGATGGAAGGAAGAGGAGATAAAACAGCTCGTATTGTTACTGTCTCTGAGCCACAAAGCATGGGTGATGGATTTTAGGCCAGATCCAGTGATCTCGTTTACATACGCACTGGTAGAATGGAAAAACGAAATCCCAGAGCATTTTAAAAGTCAGAGTATACAAGCCATAGATAATCAGATCTATCACTTGATACATACGCTGCCAGTGAAGGAAGAATGGTTTCAGACACCAAAGCCATCACTCCCACAATTATCTCCACCACTATCCCCTAAAGCAGAAAAGCTTAAGGAACTATTAAGCCCGGGATCACCGCTGGCCGCTATAGGGCCTGAATTGTTGAATGCTCTAGGAGACCTTGTAATTAAGTGCCAGAAAAGCAGTACGGTGCATGTGGAGGCCAGTTACCGGAAGCTTAGCACCTTCTCAGGGAAGCTCCCCGTCCCTGCGGGGGAGGAAGATTTTGACACTTGGGTGGAACAGGCATTGCAGGCAGTAGAAGCATGGGAGGTGCCTGAGGCACAGAAGAGACAGCGAGTCTTAGAAAGTCTGAAAGGTGCCGCGGCAGAAGCGGTGAAGAGCTTCCGGTTTGGAAATGAAAACTGTACAGCTCAAGATTGCCTGGCCATGCTGCAGGAAGAGTTTGGTCAGCTGGAGAAGGTGTCAGAGATGATTTATCAAATTGAACACACTCTCCAGCAGCCGAATGAGAAACTGTCAGAATATGTTAGAAGGCTGAACAGGCAGTTATGCAAGATTGTACTGAAGAAGGGAATGCTGCCCAAAGATGCAGATGAAGCACGCATGAAGCAGATCATGAGGGGAGCGCGGCGCTCAGACCCGGTCTGGCTGCACCTGAAAACCTCAGGAGGAGGAATGTCACTAACCTACTCTGATCTAATAAAAATTATTAGGGACGAAGAGGCGCTGCAGGAAGATCAGCAGGTGGCCAAGGCGAATGTCACACCTGTACCAGTGTTGGTCCATTCGGTCAAGAGCCCAGAAAGAGATGCGGAGGTTGACACTCTGAAATCGCAAATGGCCCAAGTGTTGGAGATGCTGACCTCTTTGATGGAGAAAGATCAGAGAAGACGAGAGAAACCAAGCCCAAGAAAGGAGTTGTTCCCGAACACCTCAGCACCGGCCTCCCTACAGGACCGAGAAGAGGTGATTTGCTATAACTGCGGAGGGAGTGGCCACTTTGCTAACGTATGCTCCAGCCCAAAGAAGAAGAGAACAGATAATTGCAAGCCGGCGGGAAACTCCAAAGGGCCCCGGTGAAGGAGTCAACCGGGTGCCCATCATCTTCAGTGCGCTCCAAACTAAAAAAAAAGGCCAAGAATGGAGGAGACAAAACTCCTAGGAGGAGGTATAGTACACCCCCACCAAGATGTACCCCAGAGGGAGGGGGCAAGACCCCTCAGTGGAAGTACAGCACCCCAAAGAAGGAACATCCACCTAAAAGGAACAATAACATCCCTCAGCGGGTTTGTGCCCCCATTGAGAGGGAGAAAGTCAATGCATGCCAGGCTCAGGAAAAATTTAAGTCCAAAAGGAGCAGAGCAAGGGTCGAAAGCCAAAAAAAAGAGGTGACCCCAGTCCGGCCATACCCAAAGGAACTGGTGGGCCCGTCTCCTACTGTGCCCATTCAAGTGGAAGGAGTCTATACTAAAGCTCTTTTGGACACCGGAGCACAGGTGACTTTACTATACCGGGACTTCTATGATAGGCACTTGAGTCATCTGCCTATCCAGAGGATAGAAGAGCTGGAGATATGGGGACTTGGAACCCAGAGTTTCCCTTATGATGGGTACCTGCCCATAAAGATGACTTTCGACCCATCCGTGGCTGGGAAGGCTGAAGTGTTTGACACCCTGGCAGTTGTGTGTCCCCGGCCGCCTGGAGCCAGCAAGATTTCCCTGATCATTGGGACAAACACGGATCTAGTCAGGAGACTCCTGACCCCTCTAGTGAAAGAGAGAAACCATTCAGCCACCAAAATCCATCCCATGCTAAAGACGGCCTACCAATGACTGGTCTTAGAGCAGAAGACCCCGAGAGAGGGGATAGGGAAGGTGTGGAGACTTGGCAGAGAAGGAGTAGTGCTACAGCCCGGAGAAGTAACCTGTCTTAGGGCCACTGTGAAGCTTTCGTGGGAACAACCTGGCCCCTTTGTCATGCTGGAATCAGACCCAAGGGAAGAGTCCTCAGGCCTGGAAGTGATACCAGAAGTGATTCCGTTCAAGGCCCTGAAGAAGGCCCATGGCAGAGTTCCGGTGAGTGTTAGGAACACTACGGGAGGACCCATGGAGATCCCTGCCAGAGTGTTGCTTGGTCAGGTGAGCCCTGCTGCCCCGGTCACTTGGTCTGAAGTCAAGGGGACGGGTGACGGAGATGTTTGGGAGAAACTGTCCGTGGAAAACCCGAACCTACCCAGGGCTTGGAAAGAAAGAGCCAAGGCCCAGCTGACCAGGTGGGAGAAGATCTTTTCCGAAGATGAATTCGATGTGGGGTGTGCAAGAAGTGCCACCCATCGGATCCGCCTCCAAGAAGATAAGCCCTTCCGAGAGAGGGTCAGGCGGGTCCCCCTGGCAGATCTGGAGGATCTGAGGGAACAACTTGTAGAACTAAAGAAGACTGGTGTGATCCGGGAGTCTAGAAGTCCCTATGCCTCCCCAATCGTGGTGGTCAGAAAGAAGAATGGGTCGTTGAGGCTTTGTATCGATTACAGGACTCTCAACAGGAGAACCATCCCTGACCAATACACCACGCCAAGGATAGAAGATGCCCTACAAAGTTTGTCTGGAGCCAAATGGTTCAGTGTGATGGACCTCAAGAGTGGGTACTATCAAATCCCTATGCACCCAGAAGACAGGGAGAAGACAGCCTTCATAACCCCGGTGGGATTCTTCGAATTCAATAGGATGCCTCAGGGTCTGTCTGGAGCTCCTGCTACCTTTCAACGCCTTATGGAGAAGACTGTTGGAGACATGAATCTTATAGAAGTCCTTGTGTACTTGGACGATGTCATTGTCTTTGGAAGAACCTTGGAAGAACATGAAGCCAGGTTGGAGAAAGTATTGAGAAGACTCAGCGAAGAGGGACTTAAGCTTTCCCCCGAGAAGTGTCGGTTCTACCAGTCTTCTGTGAACTATCTGGGGCACATAGTGTCTGAAGAAGGGGTGGCCACAGATCCTGAGAAGTTGGAAGCAGTCACTTCCTGGCCACGACCCACCACAGTAACAGAGCTCAGATCCTTCCTGGGGTTCTGCTCCTATTATAGGAGGTTTGTGGAGGGGTTTGCTCGGATTGCCCGCCCGTTGAATGAATTGCTAAAGGCAGAAGGGGAAGAGGATGACTCAGGGCCCAGGAGGCCTGGTGAGTCAGTTCAAGATCAGTGGACCCCAAGGTGTGAAGAGGCCTTTCATGCTCTGAAGAGGAGCTTAACCACTGCCCCAGTCCTGGCCTACGCCGACCCTACCAGACCTTATGAATTACATGTGGATGCCAGCCATGAGGGTCTAGGTGGTGTACTCTACCAAGAACATGAAGGACAACTGCGACCAGTGGCCTATGTGAGCAGGAGCCTGACCCCCTCAGAAAAGAATTACCCCACTCATAAGCTGGAATTCCTGGCCCTCAAATGGGCGGTAGTAGACAAGCTAAAAGACTACTTGTATGGGGCAGAGTTTACTGTGAAGACAGACAACAACCCCCTGACCTACCTCTTCACCACCGCGAAACTAGATGCCACCGGACACAGGTGGTTGGCCGCATTGTCTGGATTCAACTTCAGTCTGAAGTACAGACCAGGAGCTGGAAATAGGGATGCAGATGCCCTGTCCCGGAGGTCTCATGCCACGACAAATGACTGGGAAGATTGGACCCAAGTGGCACCGGACGGGGTGCGGGCCCTTTGTCAAGGGGCTGAATTCCAAGCCAGAGGAGGCTTCAGAGCAGAAGAAATAGGGGTTACCATGGTAGGAGTCCCCAAACACTATTGTGGGGTAACTCAACTGGAGGAAGCCAACCTACCGAGACTGTCCAAGAAGGAGTTGAGGTGTGACCAATTGGAAGACCCCATGGGGAGATTGGTCCTCGAAGCCCTGGAGAATCAGGATCCCAACAAATTCCTACATCACCCCTCAAAGGAGGCTCACCTGTTGAGGAAGGAATTGGACAGGCTACAGGTACATCAGGGAGTGGTCTACCGAAGGGGCCCCTCTGATGACTCAGAAGATAAGTGGCAGTTATTTCTTCCGGAGAAGCACCGAGAGACTGTACTAATTGCCCTGCATGACCATCATGGTCACCTAGGGGCAGAAAGGACCTTCCAGCTTGTCAGAAATCGGTTCTATTGGCCCTGCATGAGGGCAGAAGTAGAGGAGTATTGCCATTCCTGTGCACGATGCATTCAGAGAAAGACCCTACCCCATCAAGCTGCCCCAATGGGCCACTTACAGAGTCAAGGCCCAATGGATCTGGTATGCATTGACTTTCTCTGCCTCGAACCCGACCTGAGTGGATTGGGGAATGTTCTGGTAATAACCGACCATTTCACCCGCTGTGCTCAAGCTTTCCCAACCAAAGACCAGAAGGCATCCACCGTGGCCAAGATACTTATGGAGAAGTATTTTGTCCATTACGGACTACCACAGAGACTCCACTCAGATCAAGGAAGGGACTTTGAGAGTCGGTTGATCCGAAGACTTTTGGATTCATTAGGAATAAAGAAGACCAGAACCACGCCTTACCACCCACAAGGAGATGCTCAGCCGGAGAGATTTAACCGGACCCTGCTCAACATGTTGGGAACCTTAGAAACAGAGAAGAAGCAACACTGGAGTCAGCACATATCAGCCCTAGTACATGCTTATAACTGTACCACAAGTGACGCCACTGGCTACTCCCCTTATCGACTTATGTTTGGGAGAGAAGCAAGGCTACCTGTGGACCTGGCCTTTGGCACTTCTATAGACAATACCTCAGCTACATCCCACAAGGGATACGTGGACAGACTTAGACGTAGCTTGCAGGTGGCCTATGAACAAGCCCAGGCGGCTTCGGATCAAAGGGGGGCCCGCAACAAGAGAAATTTTGATCTGAAGGTTCGAGTGCAAGATCTGCAGCCCGGGGACCGAGTACTGCTACGCAATCTGGGGGTCCCTGGAAAACACAAGCTTGCCGACAGGTGGAGATCTGAGCCCTATGTTGTCTGTAGGAAGTTGCCCGGTTTGCCTGTCTACAAACTAAAGCCAGAAGGAAAGGTGGGTCCACTGAAGACGTGGCACCGGAACCACCTGCTCCCACTTGCTGAGGCAGTCAGAATACCTCCCGTGAGAGACTCCCCTGAACCGGCCTCTATCCTGGATATTCCTAGGCCGAACACTCGGTCCCAGACCTCTCGAGCCAAAGATGGGGAGGCCTCCCAATTGAGTACAGAAGAAGGTGGAGAACTGGACTGGCTGTGGCCTCCCTCGACTCTGGGAACGTCCGCCATAGATCTCCCAAATGGAGGGGATACCCCAGATGCAACGCTGAATCCGGAGGCTACTGAATTCATACCCTTCAGTCCCTCAGCTGATTACTGGGAAGATGTTCCTGACACTTGCGCAGAGGAGGACTCTAGAGATTCCATACGTCAGTCGACTTCTGAATCAGAGGTTCCAGAACCAGCAATGTTACCTGAACTTACTCCTGAAGAAGAGCCTGTGGTGCCAGAGTCAGAAGCACCAAGAGAGCAGAGGGCTCGCAGAGTCATCAGGCCTCCCAAGAAACTAACTTACCCCCAAATGGGGACGAGCTCAGAGGACTCTGTTGTAACGGCTAGGAGAAGTGTTGAACAACCTGATCCTTCCACCGTCCATTTGGTGGAGGGCAACCCCAGCTCACTCTCTGGCACAGTTAGGCAGGCCACTCATGGTAGTGTGACCTGTGGGCAAGAGAGTTCCATCCCAAAGTTTTGGTGGGAATTCCCTATGCCAACATCATGCTCGACATTGTCCAAAATGGTAAACAGTATTTGTTAAAGTTTATCTTTGGGGACCAAAGAGTTCAAGTGGGGGGAGTGTGTAGCGGGGTGTTCCCCTTTAATGCAGAGAGATAAGAAGTTCCAGGTGAGAGGTGAGTCGGGAGGAAGTAAAGAGACATTACTGGAAGTGAAAGCAGAGGAGAGAAAGAGACTACATCTCCCAGGACATCTTGCAGCACCCAGGGTGCATTGCTCCAGAACAGAGACTGCTGGGGCAGACTTTATAAAGGGGAGGCGGAGTTTTGGTCGCTCTCTTTGGACCCCCCTCTCCTAGCAAGAGGATGTCTGTGCTGAACTGCTGTGTGCACAAGGCCTGAAGCCCGGGCCGTGTGCTCCTTTCCAAAGAGCCCTCTGCCAGCCTAGCAGAGCCTTAGAGACATCTAATCCTCCTTGCTGCAGTACACCAGAAGGATTGAAGACTTGGATGTCGGTGGATTCCTGTTCCTAGACGAATCGATGGAGGAAACGGACTTGGACTTGTCCAGGTGGTGAGAGCTGTTTAAAGACAGATACTTTATCTTTACTATTCGTTGGGATTACAAAGTTGTTCTTCAAGTGCACCACCGAGAGATTGCTAGCGAATATTGTTTCACTGAACTTCCATTTAGATCAGTCAGGCCTGACTGCATAGGTAGACATTGCTGGGTGTTAGTCTACCCATGAGGGGAAGTAGCTGTAAAAGGGCAGCGCTAGAGTTGCATAGCAATACTTTATTATTTTGATTACTCTGTTTATCTTTATTACTGTTTATTGCAGGGATCTGCAACTTGTTATACTGTTTTTTATTACTTGCCCATTAGCCTCAGTAAAATATCTGGGTAAAGTACATTTGGTGTCAGTTCCGCTTACTTTAATAGGAGTTTTAAAGTATATTCTGTGTATGTTTGTTATAGGACTGCGTCACCAACAGTTGCGATCATGCGGTCCTATCCCTCTATCACCAGCTGTGCCACGGGAGGTTAGAGCCGATTGCCGGGGGTTGACAGCGGTGCACTGCAGGGCCCAAATCAATATCAGCGGCTCTCTCAACTGGGGGTAGCGCTACATATATATATATACATACGCACACTGTATTCAGTTTAACTAGATCTCACTTCAGAGTGTTCCTGTTATTATCGCTGCAGTATATTAAGTCAGTGTACTGTATACTGGGCTCAGTGTGCACGTAAAGCTGACTGCAGACTATTCCTGTTCTCTTCCTAATAATATAGGCAGGCAGTTGATTGAGCTAACTTGCAGTATATTAAGTCAGTGTACTGTATACAGGCCACAGTGTGCACCAGGGCTGGACTGGGACAAAAATTTGGCCCTGGACTTCATCCAGACCGGCCCACTTTATTTTTGCAAACAAACACAAAAACAGTATATAAACTATACGCAATTGCGCAAAAAAAAACATAAGTAAAACCCCCTGCCTCAACCTCTCACAAATAAAGAAATAAAATTGGCACTGTGTAGCGCTCCTCTTACTTTAACTGGGTACTGTAGCTGTGGCTGGCTCCTGAGTCCTCTGTGGGTGGCTGGCTGGCTCCTGTGGGTGGCTGGCTGGATCCCACCTGTTGGTGGCTGGCAGGCACCCTGCTGTGACTGGCTGGCTCTCTGGTGTGGGTGAGTCACCATGGGTGGCTGGCTGGCATCCTGCTGTGGATGCAGGGCCGATCCTAGGGTCACAGGCGCCTGGGTGCAGAAATATTTCTGGCGCCCCCACGTGGACGTGGTTATCTTACAAACTCCTCCCCTTACACATGTTTCTATGGCAACGACTCAAACACAGAGATGCTCCCCTAAGAAGTCGTCGTTACCCAGGGATCCTCCCATGATCCTTTAACAATAAAGAAAATACAGGAAGAGCGTACACTAATGAGACCTGGAGGATAGTCTCTCTGATGCACACAGAGAGGGCTTCTGTTAGAGAGTCTGTTAGGAAGAGCCCCCAGACATAGTACAAGAGACGGTCAGAGAGTGCAGACATATTACAGGAGATGGTCAGAGACTGTAGACATATTACAGGAGACAGAGAGTGCAGACATATTACAGGTGATGGTCAAAGAGTGCAGACATGATACAAGAGACGGTCAGAGAGTGCAGACATATTACAGGAGATGGTCAGAGAGTGCAGACATATTACAGGAGACGGTCAGAGAGTGCAGACATGATACAAGAGACGGTCAGAGAGTGCAGACATGATACAAGAGATGGTCAGAGAGTGCAGACATATTACAGTAGACGGTCAGAGACTGCAGATTTAATACAGGAGACAGTCAGAGACTGCAGATATAATACAGGAGACGGTCAGAGACTGCAGATATATTACAGGAGACGGTCAGAGACTGCAGATATAATACAGGAGCCGGTCAGAGACTGCAGACATATTACAGGAGACGGTCAGAGACTGCAGATATAGTACAGGAGATGGTCAGAGACTGCAGACATATTACAGGAGATGGTCAGAGACTGCGTGGGGGAATCATGCAAGTTTCTTTCCTGCAATCTGTGGTTGCTGGAAAGAAATTTGTACTGTATATTACCAGCCTAACTGAAAGTGAAAGTTAGTGAATGTCTTTGCAATTAATAAGCATGAAGGAGTTGGGGCAGTTTAAATTTCTTTTAAATTGTATTTTATTTATTTTATTACACAGAAAAACAAATATTACACTGTATCTTTACATTTTTTTTTTTTCATTTTTGCTTTCACAAGAGATGAACAACATCCCTTGTGATAGCATGGGCCATGACATGTCCTCTTTATGGAGGGATCTGGGGTATTTTAGACCCCATATCTGTCCTCTGGCCTCCAAAGCATAAGATCAAACCGAGATCAGTTTGATCAGATACTTGTTCAAGCCGGTAATGGTGTCATTAAATGAGCCCGAAACAGAAAGTGATAAAATCCTCATCACTTCCAGTTTCTGACATCACACAATGGGAGGAACAACATCCATCCCTCTCACTGTGTCCCAGTAACCAGATGCTACTGGTCACATCTAGCAGTAAAGGTGGTGGTGGAACCCCCTTCCACTGCCTGTAAAAGTAATACAGGGGCTTCTTAGCCACTAGGACTACTTTTACTTTGTGCAGAATTGCTGGTGTTAAAAAATGGTATCTTGATCATTACTGTAGTGATGACCAAGATATCACCCTTCCAATCCAGCGACGTACTGATACGTCGCTGGACGGGAAGCAGTTAAAATGAAGTGTAAATTAGCATTACACTGTTTCTTATTATCATCAGCATTACAATTATCACACAGGCAGCACTGTAAGCAGGTGCTCTATCATGTCTCTATGTCACATTGATTTTGGGTGCTGACTTTGTTATGGCTGTTACATACAGTAAGTATAGCAATAAGTTAACAGCCATAACAAAGTCAGCACTAGTGATGAGCCGAACACCCCCGGGTTCGGTTCGCACCAGAACCCGCGAACGGACCGAACGTTCGTACGAACATTAGAACCCTATTAAATACAATGGATGCGAACGTTCAAATTCTAAAGTGCTAATTATAATGACTATTATGCATGTTATTGTCCTAAAAAGGGTTTGGGAACCCGGATTCTGCACCAGGGGACATGTATCAATGCAAAAATAAGTTTTAAAAACGGTCGTTTTTCGGGAGCAGTCATTTTAATGATGCATAAAGTGAAAAAAAAAAGTCAAATATTCCTTTAAATATCGTACCTGGGGGGTGTCTAAAGTATGCCTGTGAAGTGCCACGTGTTTCCCGTGTTTAGAACTGTCCCTGCACAAAATGACACTTCTAAAGGAAAAAAAAGCCATTTAAAACTGCTTGCGGCTTTAATGTAATGTCTGGTCCCGGTAATATGGATGAAAATCTTTAAGAAAAATGGCATAGCTACCCCATGACCCCCCCCCCCCCACCCCAGCCCATTACCAGCCCCTTTGGGTCTTGTATGGATATTAAGGGGAACACCGCACACAAAATAAAAAAAGGCCCTATATACTCTGAACAGCCGTATACAGGCGGTGCATACAAGACAGGGACTGTAGGTTTGTTCTTATGTAGAATGTGTTTGTAATTTTGAACAGGTACATTGTTTAAGTGTAGCTCCAGCCCAAAAATCTATTTTTAAACTTTTTGGAAAACATAGGTAAGGGTTATCACCCCTGTAACATTTGTTTTGCTGTCTGTGCCCCTGTTCAGAACATTTCACCTCACTTTCCGTCCCAATGACAACTGTTTTTGAAATGTGGTGTTTTTCTTGAAACAAGGATTGGTGATAAAGCATCAGTACAGAGGAGACATCTTTCTCCCATATTAATTCTTACAGGAGAGAATTTTCCTTCCTAGGGGTAGATTTCCTCTCACTTCCTGTTGTCTTCTTGCGTTTGCAAGTAGGAGTCGTTTGTAAGTTGGATGTTTGAAAGTAGGGACCTGCCGTATATACTCTGCAGAAATAGGCCCCTTAGTTGTTGGTGTTGGCACAACACTGTAAGCACTCACAGTTACTCTTGGTTGGTGCTGGAACGCCCTGCTGTCAACTATTATATCAGGAATTGTAATTACATATAATTGTTGAACAGTGGTAGTAAAAATTGGGCCTTTGATGGTGGTGCTGGTGCCACAACACTGTAAGCCCTGACAGTTACTCTTGGTGGGTGCAGCAATGGGCCCTGCTGTGAATTATTAGATCAAGAATTGTAATTGCATGCCCCTGTTGAACAGGGGCTGAAAAATTGGGCCTTTCGTGGTGGTGGTGGTGGTGTTGCCACAACACTGTAAGCCCTCAGAGTTACTCTTGGTGGGTGCAGGAATGGGCCCTGCTGTGAATTATTAGATCAAGAATTGTAATTACATGCCCCTTTTGAACAGGGGCTGAAAAATTGGGCCTTTCGTGGTGGTGGTGGTGGTGGCGTTGCCACAACACTGTAAGCCCTCAGAGTTACTCTTGGTGGGTGCAGCAATGGGCCCTGCTGTGAATTATTAGATCAAGAATTGTAATTACATGCCCCTGTTGAACAGGGGCTGAAAAATTGGGCCTTAGGCACTGGTGGCACAACACTGCAACCCCTCACAGATACTGTACTTGGAGCACAGCAATGAGCCCTGTTGCAAAGTATTGCTTCAAAAATTGTAATTACACGCCCCTGTTAAACAGGGGCTGAAAAATTGGGCCTTAGCCACTGGTGGCGGCACCCATAAACAAAAATGATCTTCCAAGCTATCATCATCAATCGTATCATTGAGGACTCGGAGGAGGAGGATAGCCAGTCAACATAACAGCACAGGCACTCAGCATCAGCATCAGTCTTGAAGGGATGTGACATGTTAAAATCAATTAGTCTGTTATATCAGCATCAGGTGTGTGGTAGGTGGTGGTGATCCAAGACTGGTTCATCTTGATGAAAGTCAGTCGATCAACCGAGTCGGTGGACAGGCGCACCCTGTGATCCGTGACAAATCCTCCAGCAGCACTGAATGTGCGTTCCGAAAGAACGCTGGATGCAGGACAGGCCAGTAGCTCAATTGCATACTGTGCAAGCTCTGGCCAGTGATCCATCCTCAAGACCCAGTAAGCCAGAGGATTTTCGGTGGGGAAGGTGTCCAAGTCTGACCTTGCCCCTAGATATTCCTGCACCATGTTTATCAGACGCTGGCGATGGTTGCTGGAACCGATCATACTTTGGGGCTGCGGACTAAAGAATTGTCTGAACGCATCGGTCAGACGGCCACCTTCCCCACCGCTCCTTCTTTGACTGGCCGAAGCCTCAGCAACTCGTTGTCCAGGACCAGGAGTTTGTAACCTCCCAGTCTCTGGGAATGCGTTGCACAGACCTTTCTGCAAGGCCTCCCGGAGTTGTCTCATCCTCTGCTCCCTCTGCGACGGTAACATAAGGTCCGCAACCTTACCCTTGTACCGTGGATCAAGGAGAGTGGCCAGCCAGTAATGGTCCCTCTCCTTGATCCGAAGAATACGAGGATCCTTCCGCAGACTTTGCAGGATCAGGGAGGCCATGCAACGTAGGTTAGCTGAGGCATTCGGTCCGGAGTCCTCTGGGTCACTAAGGACGACATGATCCGCAGCCACCTCCTCCCAGCCACGTACAAGTCCACTGGTTTCTTGGGACTGTAAATCATCCCTAAAAGACTGCTGCTGATGATGCTGAGTGCCAGCCTCCACCTCCATGCTGACACAATCCTCCTCCTCCTCCTCCTCCTCCTCTTCCTGTGCGATGGGTGGGACAGAAGGAACACTGTCTGGGTAAAGGGGGCCTTGAGAGGCAAGGAAGTCCTCCTCTTCCTGCCTCTGTTCTGCCTCAAGTGCCCTGTCCATTATTCCACGCAGCGTGTGCTCCAACAGGTGGACAAGAGGTACAGTGTCACTGATGCATGCACTGTCACTGCTCACCATCCTCGTGGCCTCCTCAAATGGTGCCAGGACAGTGCATGCATCCCTGATCATGCCCCACTGGCGTGGAGAAAAAAAACCAAGCTCCCCTGACCCTGTCCTGGTGCCGTAGTCGCACAGGTACTCATTGATGGCCCTCTGCTGCGTGTGCAGCCGCTGCAGCATGGCCAACGTTGAGTTCCACCTGGTGGGCATGTCACATATAAGGCAGTTCTTGGGCAGGTTCAACTCCTTTTGCAGCTCAGCCAGGCGAGCACTGGCATTATAAGATCTGCGGAAATGCACACAGACTTTCCTGGCCTGCCTCAGGACATCCTGTAAGCCCGGGTACCTGCCCAAGAACCGCTGCACCACCAGGTTAAGGACGTGAGCCACACAGGGCACATGGGTCAGTTGTCCCTGTCGGAGGGCGGAGAGGAGGTTGGTGCCATTGTCGCAAACCACCATTCCTGGCTTAAGCTGGCGTGGCGTCAACCACCTCTCGGCCTGGCCCTGCAGAGCAGACAGGACCTCTGCCCCAGTGTGGCTTCTGTCCCCCAAACACACCAGCGCAAGCACGGCATGGCATCTTTTTGCCTGCGTACTTGCGTAGCCCCTTGAACGGCTACGGAGCACCGCTGGTTCAGAGGACAAAGCACAGGAAGAGGCCATGGAGGAAGAAGAAGAGGAGGGGGTGGAGGAGAGAGGTGTGTCACAACCACTAGTAGCATTTTGTAGGCGTGGCGGTGGAACAACCTCCAACACTACTGCACCTTGTCCTGCATCCTTCCCAGCTGCCAAAAGAGTGACCCAATGGGCCGTGAAAGAAAGGTAACGTCCCTGTCCATGCCTGCTGGACCATGAGTCAGCGGTAATATGCACCTTACCGCTGACCGCCCTGTCCAGCGAGGCCAAGACATTGCCTTCCACATGCCGGTAGAGAGCCGGAATAGCCTTCCGTGAGAAAAAGTGGCGTTTGGGAACCTGCCACTGAGGAAACGCACATTGCACAAACTCACGGAAGGGGGCCGAGTCTACCAACTGAAAAGGCAGCAGTTGAAGCGCTAGCAATTTAGCCAAGCTAGCATTCAACCGCTGGGCATGTGGATGGCTGGGAGTGAACTTCTTTCGACGGTCCAGCAGCTGGGGCAGGGAAATTTGCCTGCTAGAATCGGACGTCGGTGTACTGCTAGCAGAGTGGCCGCAAGTACTTGGCTGTGACACACCTAATTCTACACCTTCATTCCTCTCAGTGCATGTTTCAGAGAGGACTGAAGTTATAGTGGGGTTGGAGATCCCAGCTGATGCGGTGCAAGGAGAGGTCCGCTTTGTTCTTTGGTGTGGGTCTTTGAGGTAGGCTTGCCAACGAGCTGCATGGCAGGTCAACATATGTGTGGTCAGGCATGTGGTACCCAAGCGGCTGATGTTTTGGCCACGCGATATACGCTTGAGACATATGTTGCAAACAGCAGCTGTGCGATCTGATGCACTAGCCTCAAAAAAGGCCCACACCAAAGAACTTTTTGAATGACGGGCAGAGGCAGCGCCCTGCACAGGCGGAGCTCTGCGGTGTGATTCCGTCGGTGTACTGCCCTTACGCTGGCCACCAAAGGGCATCCTGCCTCGTTGGAGATGTGCCTCCTCCTCATCCTCCTCCTCCTCCTCTCTCCTATTAGGCACCCACGTGGAGTCAGTGACCTCATCATCCCCTCCCTCCTCATCACTGGAGCCAATCTGGCAGTATGCTGCAGCTGCTGGAACATGACTGCCAGATTGGTGTCCTTCTTGAGCATCCCCTCTGTCTGCTCTCACGCTACTGCCTTCCTGTAGCTGGGTTTCATCATCAGACCCTTCGAAACGCTGGGCATCCTCCTGGAGCATGTACCCAACACTGTGCTCAAACAGTTCGGGGACTCCTCAGGAGGAGGACATGGTGGGTCTAGGGAAGGAGTGACTGATGATGAGTCTGACATTGATACCAGGGAAGAGGACGCTTTGGCAGCTGCTTTGCCAGTACCCTGAGTCTGGGTGAGAGAGGATGAGGAGGAGGAGGAGGGCTTGGTCATCCACTCTACCAAGTCTTCGGCATGATGTGGCTCAACATGTCCAGCTGCCGAAAAGAAGGAGTGTCCCATGGCCATGTGCTGATGACAATGCACCGCGTCCACGACCAGCACTGTTGCCCACCAGACACAGAGCATGCTTGCCCTCTTTTATTGCCTCCTGACTGTCTGCCTCTCCTTGTTTGCCTTCCAGACATTCTAATGGATGGCCTGCAGGGAGATGGGAAAAAAGCAATAAGGGCTACCTTCAGGTGTCCTTCTCTGTCCATTTACTTAAGGATTTCTAAATATGGTTGAGGATGATTGCTTTCGCACAGAATAGCACAATGACAATTTTCCCTGACTGTCCAAAAAACAAGGATTTCAAAGATGGTTGATGAGGAATGCTTTAGCACAGTATAGCACAAGGAGAATTTCCCTCACTGTCCTTCCCTGTCCCTAGAAACAAGGATTAGCACAGTAAAACACACTGACACTCTCCCTACCTATAGTTTTCTGTCCCTAGAAAAAATGTTTTTTTAAAGATGGTTGATGATCAATGCTTTAGCACAGTATAGCACAAGGAGAATTTCCCTCACTGTCCTTCCCTGTCCCTAGAAACAAGGATTAGCACAGTAAAACACACTGACACTCTCCCTACCTATAGTTTTCTGTCCCTAGAAAAAAAGTTTTTTTAAAGATGGTTGATGATCAATGCTTTAGCACAGTATAGCACAAGGAGAATTTCCCTCACTGTCCTTCCCTGTCCCTAGAAACAAGGATTAGCACAGTAAAACACACTGACACTCTCCCTACCTATAGTTTTCTGTCCCTAGAAAAAATGTTTTTTTAAAGATGGTTGATGATCAATGCTTTAGCACAGTATAGCACAAGGAGAATTTCCCTCACTGTCCTTCCCTGTCCCTAGAAACAAGGATTAGCACAGTGAAACACACTGACACTCTCCCTACCTATAGTTTTCTGTCCCTAGAAAAAATGTTTTTTTAAAGATGGTTGATGATCAATGCTTTAGCACAGTATAGCACAAGGAGAATTTCCCTCACTGTCCTTCCCTGTCCCTAGAAACAAGGATTAGCACAGTAAAACACACTGACACTCTACCTACTGTGACAGCAGGAAGGTAAAGTCACCTGGTTGCATCCAGGGGGGTAGATATATTTCGCCCAGATTCAGGCTTTACGCCGACTTATACAACTAGGTGGAGAGTTGTATAAGCCCAGCTGAGGCTAGTGGGCTCATGGATGACTTATACCTCTAGGGAGAGTGTGGGGCGTCGTGCAGACAGGGAGTTGATGAGACCAGCTGAAGCTTGTCAGCTCATTTAGGCCTCTATAAGAACTCCCAGATTCATTAGGTGTTTGCTCATGCCTGGAACCAGACCTGTGTGGACTGTCTAGGGAGAGTGAACCCCTGTGCGGTGAGACAAAGCCTGTGTGGCTATTTGCTTGGACATTTAAAACCAGGGACTTAGGGACTAGGACAGCACTAGGCTGATCCCAGTTGTTAGTTAGGAAACCTGTATGTTTACTCAGAGGTCAAGTTGACCAGGATTTATTTTATTTATGTTTCTTTTGCTTTGCTGTGTTTTGTCACTGTAAATAGAAAATAAACCGCACCTTTTTGATTTTGAAAACCACAACCTCCGTTTGCTGGGCCTGCTTTTGTGTGGGGAGCCCATCCCGGGGGTCACACACACCCGCTGCCGAGCTAACCCCCTCACAGTTGGTGGAGAACCAGTGGCAGTTTTTTTTAAGCCAGCATGGAGGAGATACTGAAACAGCTGGCTCTAGCAAATGCCAATCAACAGCAGACAAATGCAGGTTTGCAAAGGAGCCTTGCAGCCCAGCAGCAAGCTCATCAACAGAGCCTTGCAGCCCAGCAGCAAGCTCACCAACAGAGTCTGGAAGCTCAGCAACAAGCCCAGCAGCAATCTGAGGCCCGCTTCATAGACCTGTTACAGAAGCAAGAGCAGAGACTACAACAAATGGAAGCAGTAATGCAGCAACGTCCGCAGACCAGTGAGGAAAGCCGTCCCACTAATACCGCGTCCTTTGGGATGAGTCGTTTATTGACAAAAATGACTGGAGAGGATGATCCAGAGGTATTTTTGACCACATTTGAAAGGACCGCTGAAAGAGAAAAGTGGCCTGAGGAGCAGTGGGCTGGACTGGTGGCTCCTCTGTTAACTGGTGAATCGCAGAAAGCTTACTATGACCTAGAGCCTAACCAAGCAAAAGACTATGTGATGCTAAAAGCTGAAATTTTGGCAAGGCTGGGTGTCACCCAGGCTGTCCGGGCTCAGCGTGTGCATAACTGAACTTTCCAGCTTGGAAAACCCCCCAGGTCTCAAATGTATGATCTCATTCACCTGAGCAGAAAGTGGCTACAGCCAGAGACTTTGTCCGCACCAAAGATTGTGGAACGTGTTGTAATGGATCGGTTTTTGAGAGCTCTTCCTACTGCCATCCAAAAGTGGGTAAGCCATGGAGACCCAGAGACGGCCGATGGTCTTGTGGATCGTGTGGAGAAATACTTGGCTACAGAGAACCTGACGGCCTCTTCCAGAGACACTCGGACTTTCCACCCTAAGACCAGACCATCCCCAGGGGCGGATAAGAGGATTCCAAGGGGTGAGGGTGGAGAGAGTGAGAGGGTGGGAGCTCTACCCCAAGTTTGGCGAGAACAGCCTGGGAAATCAGCGGCTCAAGAGGCGGCAAGAAGGATCGTTTGCTACCGCTGCCGGCAAGCGGGACATATTGCAGCCAATTGCCCGGTTGTGGAGGAACCCATGCAGTGTGACTTTCTGACGGGCAGACGTCAGTCGCTGTGTGCGACAGTCGCATGCACTGCCATTCGAGGAACTGAGAAACATTTATGCAAAATGTGTGTTAATGGTAGAAATGTTGTGGTATTGCTGGATTCAGGTAGCCTTGTGACCCTGATAAAGGCTGAATTAGTTAAAACAGAGGTCTCTGGGAATAGCAAGGTAGCTGTTATTTGTGTGCATGGGGACACCCGAGAGTATCCAGTGACTACAGTGTGTTTCGAGACCCCCAAAGGTACCCTCTCTCATCCAGTGGGGTTAGTATCTCAATTACCGCATGATGCCATTGTGGGAAGGGATTTTCCGAAGTTCTGGGAACTGTGGGATGATCCTGAGCCCCCCACTGGTGCCCCTATGTACCAGGAATGTGATAGCCAGAACTCCTCTGAGAGTGGTGAGGACTCTCCAGAATTTCCCTTGTCAGTATTGGCAGGGGAGACTCAAGAAACTGGAGAGGAGCCCACCTCCTCAGACGAAAACCTACCGTCTGTGGAGTTTTCTGATCTGGAGGTTCACAGGGAAAATTTTGCCACAGAACAGTTAAAAGACCCCGCCCTAATAAAGGCACGGGAAAACGTAGTGGAAATAGATGGCGAGTTAGTGAACCCAGATAATACCTGCACTTACCCATACTTCAGCGTAGAGAAGGACCTACTGTATCGGGTGGCAAAAAGGGCAGAAGAAACCGTTGAGCAGCTTGTGGTGCCCAAACCTTACAGGAAGTTGGTGTTGGAGTTGGCCCATGGGCACATTCTTGGAGGTCATCTGGGGACAGAGAAAACCCGAGAGAGGATATTACAGAGATTCTATTGGCCTGGGGTGATGAAGGACATAGAAAATTATTGTTCCTCCTGCCCTGTGTGTCAGAGGTCGGCCCCGATGCCACATTTCCGTAGCCCGCTGGTCCCTCTACCCATCATTGAGGTCCCGTTTGAGAGAATCGCAATGGATTTGGTAGGTCCTATAATCAAGTCCGCTAGGGGGCACCAGTACATATTGGTTATAATGGACTATGCCACCCGTTATCCAGAAGCGATCCCTCTCAGAAATACCTCGGCCAAAACCATAGCCAAAGAGCTATCTCTTGTTTTTAGCCGGGTGGGTATTTGTAAAGAACTGCTTACGGACCAAGGTACACCCTTTATGTCCCGGGTTATGAAAGAGCTGTGTAAATTGTTCAAAGTGACGCAATTGCGTACATCTGTGTATCACCCCCAAACCGATGGGCTGGTTGAAAGATTCAACAAAACCCTAAAACAAATGTTGAAGAAAGTGGTGGATAGAGATGGAAAGGATTGGGACTGTCTACTTCCTTATTTGATGTTTGCTATTAGGGAGGTGCCCCAATCCTCTACGGGATTCTCCCCCTTTGAGTTACTGTATGGGAGACACCCAAGAGGGCTGTTGGATATTGCCAAGGAAACTTGGGAAAGTGAGAGTTCTCCCCACAGGAGTGTGATTGAGCATGTCGCCCTGATGCAAGACCGAATTGCACAGGTAATGCCCATCGTGAAGGAACATTTGGCCCAAGCGCAGTTAGCACAGCAGAGAGTGTACAACCGTGGAGCCAAGACCCGTACCTTTTCCCCGGGGGATAGGATACTGGTACTTGTCCCTACGGTTGAAAGTAAATTCCTTGCCAAATGGCAAGGCCCCTATGAGATAATGGAAAAAGTGAGCGAAGTGAATTACAAGGTCAGACAACCAGGAAGGCGAAAGCCCGAACAGATCTATCACGTTAATCTGTTGAAAGCCTGGAGGGATAGAGAGTCCCTAGTCGCAGACACTTGGTCACCAGCTCAAACTGGTTGCGTGATTCCTGAGGTTGGAATAGCAGCCACCTTGTCACAACCCCAACAACAGGAGGTTAAGGAGTTTGTGCTTCGCAACAAGGAGGTATTCTCTGAGCTGCCGGGGCAAACATCTGGGGTAGAGCATGACATCATTACCCCGCCCGGTGAAAGGGTGAAGTTAAAACCCTATCGGATCCCAGAGGCCCGACGGGAGGCAATACGGGAGGAAGTACAGAAAATGCTGAACTTAGGGGTGATAGAGGAGTCCCAAAGTGATTGGTCTAGTCCCATTGTGTTGGTGCCTAAACCGGATGGGAGCTGGCGATTTTGTAACGATTTTCGTCAGTTGAACAAAGTTACAAAATTTGACACCTACCCCATGCCACGTATAGATGAGTTGATCGACCGGCTGGGAACAGCCCGATACATGACGACTCTTGACCTCACAAAAGGGTATTGGCAAATACCCCTGGCCAAGTCGGCCAAAGAGAAAACCGCATTTGTAACCCCAGACGGGGCGTTCCAATATAAAAGAATGCCGTTCGGGTTACAGAATGCGCCGGCCACATTCCAGCGGAAAATGGACCAGATGCTGAGGCCCCATCGGAAGTATGCTGCGGCTTACCTGGATGACGTAATTGTCCATAGCACAGATTGGGCCTCACATCTGCCAAAAGTGCAAGCAGTCCTGGACTCTGTTCGGGAAGCGGGGTTTACGGCTAACCCCAAGAAGTGTACCATTGGGCAGGAGGAGGCCAAATATCTTGGGTACACCATTGGGAGGGGAGTAATAAAACCCCAACTCAACAAAGTCGAGGCCATCCAGAGTTGGCCACGTCCCAACAGCAAGAAGCAGGTACGAGCCTTTCTGGGAATCGCTGGGTATTATCGGCGATTCATTCCCCACTTTGCTTCTAAGGCTGTGCCCCTAACCAACCTGACGAAGGGGAAAGGGTCGGTCATGATTAAATGGACCCCCGAAGCTGAGGCAGCATTCCAATTCTTGAAACAAGCCTTATGTAGCCAGCCAGTGTTGTACTCACCCGACTTCTCTAAAGACTTTGTCGTACAAAGTGATGCGTCAGATGTGGGGTTAGGAGCAGTATTGTCCCAGGTCTGGAACGGGGAAGAGCACCCAGTCATTTACCTCAGCAGGAAGTTGAAGTCCCATGAGGTAAATTACGCCACCGTTGAAAAGGAGTGTTTAGCGGTGAAGTGGGCTCTAGATTCCCTTCGGTACTACCTGCTAGGTAGGCACTTTGACATGGTTACGGATCACGCTCCGTTAAAGTGGATGGCTCAAAACAAGGAAACAAATAGAAGAGTGAATAGGTGGTTCCTGGCCCTCCAGGAATTCAACTTCACAGTAAAGCATCGCCCATCGTTCAAATGGGGAATGTGGATGCTTTGTCTCGAGTACATGAATGCCTGATTGCTGGTGTTCCAACCCCGAGGTTAAAACAAGAGGGGGGGTATGTGACAGCAGGAAGGTAAAGTCACCTGGTTGCATCCAGGGGGGTAGATATATTTCGCCCAGATTCAGGCTTTACGCCGACTTATACAACTAGGTGGAGAGTTGTATAAGCCCAGCTGAGGCTAGTGGGCTCATGGATGACTCATACCTCTAGGGAGAGTGTGGGGCGTCGTGCAGACAGGGAGTTGATGAGACCAGCTGAAGCTTGTCAGCTCATTTAGGCCTCTATAAGAACTCCCAGATTCATTAGGTGTTAGCTCATGCCTGGAACCAGACCTGTGTGGACTGTCTAGGGAGAGTGAACCCCTGTGCGGTGAGACAAAGCCTGTGTGGCTATTTGCTTGGACATTTAAAACCAGGGACTTAGGGACTAGGACAGCACTAGGCTGATCCCAGTTGTTAGTTAGGAAACCTGTATGTTTACTCAGAGGTCAAGTTGACCAGGATTTATTTTATTTATGTTTCTTTTGCTTTGCTGTGTTTTGTCACTGTAAATAGAAAATAAACCGCACCTTTTTGATTTTGAAAACCACAACCTCCGTTTGCTGGGCCTGTTTTTGTGTGGGGAGCCCATCCCGGGGGTCACACACACCCGCTGCCGAGCTAACCCCCTCACAGTAGGTAGAGTGTCAGTGTGTTTTACTGTGCTAATCCTTGTTTCTAGGGACAGGGAAGGACAGTGAGGGAAATTCTCCTTGTGCTATACTGTGCTAAAGCATTGATCATCAACCATCTTTAAAAAAACATTTTTTCTAGGGACAGAAAACTATAGGTAGGGAGAGTGTCAGTGTGTTTTACTGTGCTAATCCTTGTTTCTAGGGACAGGGAAGGACAGTGAGGGAAATTCTCCTTGTGCTATACTGTGCTAAAGCATTGATCATCAACCATCTTTAAAAAAACATTTTTTCTAGGGACAGAAAACTATAGGTAGTGTGAGGGGGTTAGCTCGGCAGCGGGTGTGTGTGACCCCCGGGATGGGCTCCCCACACAAAAGCAGGCCCAGCAAACGGAGGTTGTGGTTTTCAAAATCAAAAAGGTGCGGTTTATTTTCTATTTACAGTGACAAAACACAGCAAAGCAAAAGAAACATAAATAAAATAAATCCTGGTCAACTTGACCTCTGAGTAAACATACAGGTTTCCTAACTAACAACTGGGATCAGCCTAGTGCTGTCCTAGTCCCTAAGTCCCTGGTTTTAAATGTCCAAGCAAATAGCCACCCTTCCCTGCATGCACACCATCTGCATTTGTTGTTTTGGATTTATGGATTTATTTTGAATTTGGATTTTTTACCTGAAATTTTGGAATAAATAACTGTCTATACAGAGTGCGGCAGTCCAGGGTTTCTTTTTCTCCCATATTTCGGAGAGGGATCGCTTCTGGATAACGGGTGGCATAGTCCATTATAACTAATATGTACTGGTGCCCCCTAGCGGACTTGATTATAGGCCCTACCAAATCCATGGCGATCCTCTCAAACGGGACCTCAATGATGGGTAGAGGGACCAGCGGGCTACGGAAATGTGGCATCGGGGCCGACCTCTGACACACAGGGCAGGAGGAACAATAATTTTCTATGTCCTTCATCACCCCCGGCCAATAGAATCTCTGTAATACCCTCTCTCGGGTTTTCTCTGTCCCCAGATGACCTCCAAGAATGTGCCCATGGGCCAACTCCAACACCAACTTCCTGTAAGGTTTGGGCACCACAAGCTGCTCAACGGTTTCTTCTGCCCTTTTTGCCACCCGATACAGTAGGTCCTTCTCTACGCTGAAGTATGGGTAAGTGCAGGTATTATCTGGGTTCACTAACTCGCCATCTATTTTCACTACGTTTTCCCGTGCCTTTATTAGGGCGGGGTCTTTCAACTGTTCTGTGGCAAAGTTTTCCCTGTGAACCTCAAGATCAGAAAACTCCACAGACGGTAGGTTTTCGTCTGAGGAGGTGGGCTCCTCTCCAGTTTCTTGAGTCTCCCCTGCCAATACTGATAAGGGAAATTCCGGAGAGTCCTCACCACTCTCAGGGGAGTTCTGGCTATCACATTCCTGGTACATAGGGGCACCAGTGGGGGGCTCAGGATCATCCCACAGTTCCCAGAACTTCGGAAAATCCCTTCCCACAATGGCGTCATGCGGTAACTGAGATACTAAGCCCACTGGATGAGAGAGGGTACCTTTGGGGGTCTCGTAACACACTGTAGTCACTGGATACTCTCGGGTGTCCCCATGCACACAAATAACAGCTACCTTGCTATTCCCAAAGACCTCTGTTTTAACTAACTCAGCCTTTATCAGGGTCACAAGGCTACCTGAATCCAGCAATACCACAACATTTCTACCATTAACACACATTTTGCATAAATGTTTCTCAGTTCCTCGAATGGCAGTGCATGCGACTGTCGCACACAGCGACTGACGTCTGCCCGTCAGAAAGTCACACTGCATGGGTTCCTCCACAACCGGGCAATTGGCTGCAATATGTCCCGCTTGCCGGCAGCGGTAGCAAACGATCCTTCTTGCCGCCTCTTGAGCCGCTGATTTCCCAGGCTGTTCTCGCCAAACTTGGGGTAGAGCTCCCACCCTCTCACTCTCTCCACCCTCACCCCTTGGAATCATCTTATCCGCCCCTGGGGATGGTCTGGTCTTAGGGTGGAAAGTCCGAGTGTCTCTGGAAGAGGCCGTCAGGTTCTCTGTAGCCAAGTATTTCTCCACACGATCCACAAGACCATCGGCCGTCTCTGGGTCTCCATGGCTTACCCACTTTTGGATGGCAGTAGGAAGAGCTCTCAAAAACCGATCCATTACAACACGTTCCACAATCTTTGGTGCGGACAAAGTCTCTGGCTGTAGCCACTTTCTGCTCAGGTGAATGAGATCATACATTTGAGACCTGGGGGGTTTTCCAAGCTGGAAAGTCCAGTTATGCACACGCTGAGCCCGGACAGCCTGGGTGACACCCAGCCTTGCCAAAATTTCAGCTTTTAGCATCACATAGTCTTTTGCTTGGTTAGGCTCTAGGTCATAGTAAGCTTTCTGCGATTCACCAGTTAACAGAGGAGCCACCAGTCCAGCCCACTGCTCCTCAGGCCACTTTTCTCTTTCAGCGGTCCTTTCAAATGTGGTCAAAAATACCTCTGGATCATCCTCTCCAGTCATTTTTGTCAATAAACGACTCACCCCAAAGGACGCGGTATTAGTGGGACGGCTTTCCTCACTGGTCTGCGGACGTTGCTGCATTACTGCTTCCATTTGTTGTAGTCTCTGCTCTTGCTTCTGTAACAGGTCTATGAAGCGGGCCTCAGATTGCTGCTGGGCTTGTTGCTGAGCTTCCAGACTCTGTTGGTGAGCTTGCTGCTGGGCTGCAAGGCTCTGTTGATGAGCTTGCTGCTGGGCTGCAAGGCTCCTTTGCAAACCTGCATTTGTCTGCTGTTGATTGGCATTTGCTAGAGCCAGCTGTTTCAGTATCTCCTCCATGCTGGCTTAAAAAAACTACCTGCATTCTCCACCAACTGTGAGGGGGTTAGCTCGGCAGCGGGTGTGTGTGACCCCCGGGATGGGCTCCCCACACAAAAACAGGCCCAGCAAACGGAGGTTGTGGTTTTCAAAATCAAAAAGGTGCGGTTTATTTTCTATTTACAGTGACAAAACACAGCAAAGCAAAAGAAACATAAATAAAATAAATCCTGGTCAACTTGACCTCTGAGTAAACATACAGGTTTCCTAACAACTGGGATCAGCCTAGTGCTGTCCTAGTCCCTAAGTCCCTGGTTTTAAATGTCCAAGCAAATAGCCACACAGGCTTTGTCTCACCGCACAGGGGTTCACTCTCCCTAGACAGTCCACACAGGTCTGGTTCCAGGCATGAGCTAACACCTAATGAATCTGGGAGTTCTTATAGAGGCCTAAATGAGCTGACAAGCTTCAGCTGGTCTCATCAACTCCCTGTCTGCACGACGCCCCACACTCTCCCTAGAGGTATGAGTCATCCATGAGCCCACTAGCCTCAGCTGGGCTTATACAACTCTCCACCTAGTTGTATAAGTCGGCGTAAAGCCTGAATCTGGGCGAAATATATCTACCCCCCTGGATGCAACCAGGTGACTTTACCTTCCTGCTGTCACACTACCTATAGTTTTCTGTCCCTAGAAAAAATGTTTTTTTAAAGATGGTTGATGATCAATGCTTTAGCACAGTATAGCACAAGGAGAATTTCCCTCACTGTCCTTCCCTGTCCCTAGAAACAAGGATTAGCACAGTAAAACACACTGACACTCTCCCTACCTATAGTTTTCTGTCCCTAGAAAAAATGTTTTTTTAAAGATGGTTGATGATCAATGCTTTAGCACAGTATAGCACAAGGAGAATTTCCCTCACTGTCCTTCCCTGTCCCTAGAAACAAGGATTAGCACAGTGAAACACACTGACACTCTCCCTACCTATAGTTTTCTGTCCCTAGAAAAAATGTTTTTTTAAAGATGGTTGATGATCAATGCTTTAGCACAGTATAGCACAAGGAGAATTTCCCTCACTGTCCTTCCCTGTCCCTAGAAACAAGGATTAGCACAGTAAAACACACTGACACTCTCCCTACCTATAGTTTTCTGTCCCTAGAAAAAATGTTTTTTTAAAGATGGTTGATGATCAATGCTTTAGCACAGTATAGCACAAGGAGAATTTCCCTCACTGTCCTTCCCTGTCCCTAGAAACAAGGATTAGCACAGTAAAACACACTGACACTCTCCCTACCTATAGTTTTCTGTCCCTAGAAAAAATGTTTTTTTTAAGATGGTTGATGATCAATGCTTTAGCACAGTATAGCACACGGAGAATTTCCCTCACTGTCCTTCCCTGTCCCTACAAACAAGGATTAGCACAGTAAAACACACTGACACTCTCCCTACCTATAGTTTTCTGTCCCTAGAAAAAATGTTTTTTTAAAGATGGTTGATGATCAATGCTTTAGCACAGTATAGCACAAGGAGAATTTCCCTCACTGTCCTTCCCTGTCCCTAGAAACAAGGATTAGCACAGTAAAACACACTGACACTCTCCCTACCTATAGTTTAATGTCCCTAGAAAAAATGTTTTTTTAAAGATGGTTGATGATCAATGCTTTAGCACAGTATAGCACAAGGAGAATTTCCCTCACTGTCCTTCCCTGTCCCTAGAAACAAGGATTAGCACAGTGAAACACACTGACACTCTCCCTACCTATAGTTTTCTGTCCCTAGAAAAAATGTTTTTTTAAAGATGGTTGATGATCAATGCTGTAGCACAGTATAGCACAAGGAGAATTTCCCTCACTGTCCTTCCCTGTCCCTAGAAACAAGGATTAGCACAGTAAAACACACTGACACTCTCCCTACCTATAGTTTTCTGTCCCTAGAAAAAATGTTTTTTTAAAGATGGTTGATGATCAATGCTTTAGCACAGTATAGCACAAGGAGAATTTCCCTCACTGTCCTTCCCTGTCCCTAGAAACAAGGATTAGCACAGTAAAACACACTGACACTCTCTCTACCTATAGTTTTCTGTCCCTAGAAAAAATGTTTTTTTAAAGATGGTTGATGATCAATGCTTTAGCACAGTATAGCACAAGGAGAATTTCCCTCACTGTCCTTCCCTGTCCCTAGAAACAAGGATTAGCACAGTAAAACACACTGACACTCTCCCTACCTATAGTTTTCTGTCCCTAGAAAAAATGTTTTTTTAAAGATGGTTGATGATCAATGCTTTAGCACAGTATAGCACAAGGAGAATTTCCCTCACTGTCCTTCCCTGTCCCTAGAAACAAGGATTAGCACAGTGAAACACACTGACACTCTCCCTACCTATAGTTTTCTGTCCCTAGAAAAAATGTTTTTTTAAAGATGGTTGATGATCAATGCTTTAGCACAGTATAGCACAAGGAGAATTTCCCTCACTGTCCTTCCCTGCGTTTCGTGGTAGCATGACCACTCATCAGGAGCAAGATGCAGGGTATGGGAATATCTAGAATAGAAAATTATTAATGCAATGACTAACATGGTAAGGTAGTCAGAATAGGGTATGTAGTAAGTAAAGTGAAGAGGGGAAACTAAATCAGATTCCAAACACTCTCACCTGGTATTTTTAAAATAAAATGGTAGATGGTAACGATATTCAAGGCGTGCATTGGATCAGGCGTCCCCCCGGGAGCTGAGGAGATATAAACCCTGGGCACGGCGGTAGGTGCAAAGCAGCCAATAGGAAAATGCATGTGAAGGCTCCAGTTAGAAGCTAGAGTCTGCATAGTGAAAAATTTATATTGTTTGTATTGTAGGTAATCCAGAATATCTGTAACAATAGTAAAAGTAAAATAGCAATCAGCTAATATGCAGCTAATAAACATACATATACACAGACATATTAGCTGATTGCTATTTTACTTTTACTATTGTTACAGATATTCTGGATTACCTACAATACAAACAATATTAATTTTTCACTATGCAGACCCTAGCTTCTAACTGGAGCCTTCACATGCACTTTCCTATTGGCTGCTTTGCACCTACCGCCGTGCCCAGGGTTTATATCTCCTCAGCTCCCGGGGGGACGCCTGATCCATTGCACGCCTTGAATATCGTTACCATCTACCATTTTATTTTAAAAATACCAGGTGAGAGTGTTTGGAATCTGTTTTAGTTTCCCCTCTTCACTTTACTTACTACATACCCTATTCTGACTACCTTACCATGTTAGTCATTGCATTAATAATTTTCTATTCTAGATATTCCCATACCCTGCATCTTGCTCCTGATGAGTGGTCATGCTACCACGAAACGCGTCGAGCTTTCCTATGATGCAACGTCACAGTGTCGGTCCTACCAATACTATTTCTATCCGTTGTTGTTTTTTATTTCATTTTATTTTATTTTATTATATTCCAATGAATTCTTCTACCATTGTTTTTATATCTATACGTTATCACTATTACTTACTGGTATATATACCTTGGTCTATTACTATGTGTATTATGTTGTAACAATTATGTACTGTTACTAATTGTGCAATCTATTGCTACTGAGACCAATGATTACAATTTAATGTTTTCTTTTATTATCTTTTTTACAGTGTATATATGCCAATTGTATTTAATAAACAATGTGTACATTGATTGATTCATTCTATTTAGTATTACTCAGTATTATTGCTTCGTATAAAGTCCCACTGCTTTCTTTTTTCAATATGTCCAGGGATGGAGGTTAATCATAGGTATTGCCTCATATAAAGTCCCAACCCCTTATTCCTGACACCCTGTTGTGGCTGTCTGGTTTCCTGGTGTGGGTGGGTCACCATGGGTGTCTGGCTGGCACCCTGGCCCTGCTGTGGGTCACCATGGGTGGCTGGCACCCTAGCCCTGCTGTGGGTCACCATGGGTGGCTCGCACCGTGGGTAGCTTGCTTCTGTGGGTGGCTGCCTGGCTCCCTTCTGTGGGCCAGTGGGTGGGTGGCTGGCATGGTGCAATCTGCTGGAGGTGGCTGGCCTGGCTCCCTGCTGTGGGTCAGTGGGTGAGTAGCTGGCATGGTGCACTCTGCTACGGGTGGCTGGCCTGGCTCCCTGCTTTGGGTCAGTGGGTGGCTGGCATGGTGCACCCTGCTGTGGCTGACAGAGAGGGGGACTGACAGAGAGGGGTGGGCTGATAGAGGAATGGGCAGACAGAGGGGTGGGCGGACAGAGGGGTGGGCAGACAGAGGGGTGGGCAGACAGAGAGATGGGCAGACAGAGGGATGGGCAGACAAAGGGATGGCCAGACAGAGGGATGGGCAGACAGAGGGGTGGGCAGACAGAGGGATGGGCAGACAAAGAGGGGGGCTGACAGAGGGGGAGGGGGGCTGACAGAGGGTGGGCTGACAGAGGGGGAAGGGGGGACAGACAGGGGGCTAACAGAGGGGGTGGGCTGACAGAGAAGGGGTGGGCTGACAGGGTGGGCTGACAGAGGGGGTGGGCTGACAGAGGGGGGCTGACAGAGGGATGGGCAGACAGAGGGATGGGCAGACAAAGAGGGGGGCTGAGAGAGAGGGGTGGACTGACAGAGGGGGAGGGGGGCTGACAGAGGGTGGGCTGACAGAGAGGGAGGGGGGACAGAGAGGGGGGCTAACAGAGGGGGGTGGGCTGACAGAGAAGGGGTGGGCTGACAGGGGGGGCTGACAGAGGAGGGGTGGGCTGACAGAGGGGGGGCTGACATAGGGGGGCTGACAGAGGGGGTGGGTTGACAGAGGGAGGCTAACAGAGGGGGTGGGCTGACAGAGGGAGGCTAACATAGGGGGTGGGCTGACAGAGGGGGGGCTGACAGAGGGGGAGCTAAAAGAGGGGGTGGGCTGACAGAGGGGGTAGATGAAAGAGACCTCGGAAAACACACAGTGCGCCAGACAGAGAGGCGGGACTCCGGCAGCAAGTGGTCACGATCACCCACAGACCAGCCCCACCTGGCCGCATCCACACGTGTTCAGCTCAGAAGAGCCAATTGCAGGGCGCTCCGTGGACTACAAGTCCCAGAATGCCACAGCGTGCGGCCACACACATGCCCCCTTTCGGCCAATCACATGCTGTTTGCGTGGACTACGATTCCCAGAATGCCACCGCATGCACCCAGTCGCTGCGGCCGTGCCCCTGCCCCTGCCCGACTTCCTCAGAGAAAAAAAAAATCGGCAACTGGCCGTTCTGCATATAAGTTGGGACAGCCTGGGGGGAAATTGCCAAAGTGACGTCACTCACGGCCGGAGGCGGGAGGGCATTATTATGGGAGGAGGCCGCCTCCTCCCATAATAATGCCTTCCCGCCTCCGGCCCTGAGTGACGTTATGCCGCTGGGACAGGGCGGAGCTGTAAATTTAGGAGGAGGGAAGTGTCGAGCGATGATGGCTATTGGCTGGCGCTGCCGCTGGATGCAGGAGCATTAGCGTAAATGTGACATAGACTCACAGAGACGAGAGAGAGACACTGACAGTGACAGCCGGCCCACTGAGCCATCGGCCCACCGGGAAACTCCTGGTAGTCCTGATGGCCAGTCCATCCCTGGTGTGCACGTAAAGCTGACTGCAGACTATTCCTTTTCTATTACTGATAATACAGGCAGTTGATTGAGCTATCTTGCAACAGTGTGGCCACAGTGTGCACGTAAAGCTGACTGCAGACTATTCCTTTTCTATTACTGATAATACAGGCAGTTGATTGAGCTAACTTGCCACAGTGTGGCCACAGTGTGCACGTAAAGCTGACTGCAGACTATTGCTTTTCTATTACTGATACTGGGGGTACCCATGCCATTTTTCTCAATGATTTTCATGTTGCCGGGACCAGACATGGGATCACATGCATCACGCATACAGCAAACATGCATAGAGTAAATAATACCCGGAAAACATAATATAACTTAAACATCTGAGTTTTATTCAAAATATTGCAGTATATATACAGATTTATACCAAAGCATAGATATAATGTCTTTTAGATTATTATTGGCCACGGCCTGATTCATTGGTTTTCAAAACTATTTAATCAAACACCAACACTTTAATTTCCAAAACCAAAATATTTATCCATAACCATGCTCAACCCAGCCACTTAGACTCGAGCTGATTAGCAACGAAATTAAATTGTCTCAATTCTCCCCTCCAGCAAATCGCCTGAGGGAGCCACCACATGAATCTTAGGCCGCGATGGGGAAAACAAAAAAAGGGGGGGGGGGGGTAGGGCGGGGAGCTCCTCCTGCTGGAATCTTCAGGTAGCACGGCACTGACCCAGATGGCACCGTTCTTTAAATAGGCCAGAACCTGCTTCCAGAACTTTCCTAGATGACACCTGACCTTGCTGACCAATCCCTGCCTGACTCTCAAAACCTTCCAGAACCCACTACCACAGATGACCTGATTAACCATTCCCTGCCTGTCCTAATTTCTTCACCTTTACCTGACCCATCCTGAACTTTTCACCTCCCTGGCCCTGCGGCCATAACCTGGCCTAGCCTGTAATAATTTTTTTTTTTTTTTTTTTTTCAGACAACCTACATCATCTTAATTAAACACCTGCAGATACAGTGATCCCATGAGGAAAGGTGAGCCTAAAAGGCTACTCCCTTTCATTCCCCATTACATTAAAGCCGCAAGCAGTTTTAAATTACTTTTATTCCTTTAGAAATGTCATTTTGTGCAGGGACAGTTCTAAACACGGGAAACACATGCCACTTTACAGGCCTACTATAGACACCCCCCAGGCACGATATTTAAAGGAATATTTCACTTTTACTTTTTCACTTTAAGCATCGTTAAAATCACTGCTCCTGAAAAAACTGCTGTTTTTAAAACTTTTTTTTGCATTGATACATGTACCCTGGGGCAGGATCTGGGTCCCCAAACCCTTTTTAGGACAGTGACTTGCATATTAGCCTTTAAAATTCGCACTTTTGATTTCTCACGTTCGAGTCCCATAGACTTTAACGGGGTTCGAAAGTTTGCGCAAATATTCGGTCCGTTCGCATGTTCTGAATGCGAACCGAACCAGGGGGTGTTTGGCTCATACCTAGTCACCATATGCACAAGCTGTTACTGGTCCTAATGGTCAACATTGTGAATGATTTCCCAAAAGATAACTCTCCACTAAAAGCTGTCCCAAAGTTAAAGTGATATTAAAGGCTTGATTTTAGAAATAAAAAAAAAACTATAAACATGTTATACTTACCTGCTCTGTGCAGTGGTTTTGCACAGAGCAGCCCAGATCCTCCTCTTCTCGGGTCCCCCGTGGTACCCCTGGCCCCTCCCTCCTGCTGAGTGCCCCAGAGCAGGTCCATTCACGCACACACAGAGCGGTTGCCCTGCCCCCTCTCTTTTATCTTATTGGCTCACTGGCTGTGATTGACAGCAGCGGGAGCCACTTGGCTGCCTCAGCCAATGAGGAGTTGGAGTCCCCGAAGAGCTGAGGCTGTTGTGCACATCCCTGCATTGACAGGGGGTCAGGTACATATTAGAGGGGGGGGGCTGGGGAGATGCACAGAGAAGGTTTTTTACCTTCATGCATAAAATGCATGAAGGTAAAAAACCTTTAGCCTTTACAACCACATTAACTTCCAGCCCAACTTGACAGATAACCAAAACTACATCCATATTCAAACATCATAAGCAGTATCGAGGATGGACCATAATGAACTTCAACATGACTTAAGTGTCTCTGCTGTGAACTTTAAGAATGAATTGCTCCAAAGTGCCTGCAGTTACTGAGGTAAGTAATGGCTTAAAAAAAAAAAAAAACAGCATGTTAAGAATTTGCAAATATTTATGTAAATAGACGACCATAAGTTCATTTTTAAATCCCAAGCACAAATATTTTTGGTCAGCCTTGGTGTTGTATACTGGGTTATGAAAGTGATGAATCCTATCATGGTGATACTAGTGGCTAAAATACTACAATGTTGAAAATGTCATGGTTTAAAATCTTTGGTGTCTTTACCATGTGCTATACCTGTTTGAATCCATTCATTGGAAATTAGTGTCAGTTAACAAACTGGAAACTATAAAGAGGTTGTTCAGTGAGCAGTTTAAAATCTGAATTTATGTTTGGATTAACAGAGCAGTGACAGACATGACAGATAAGGGAGGAAACCAGGCCATGCAGGAAATGAGAGGGGAGGGGCAAAGCCTTGTAAAATGGTAGTAAAGGTTAGGTCAATATCACCATATAATTCAAGTTCACTTTATAACTTCCCCGTCATTCACTCCCATCATCCAACTTCCATGAGACTGGCAACATTACTCTCCAGAGAGCTGCCTGCAAAGTCTCCTCCTAATCACCCATTGTCAGGCTGGGATGGAGGAGCTCTGCAGGAGGGCTGTGTAAGCAGGAAGCAGGTTGGGCCTTTCCTTCGTTACAAGATGGGAGTAGCTGATTAAATGTCCCGTGGATCTTCTTGTTCCACATACAGTTCTGTCTGGGATAAGGCAATAATAATTCCTAAACGCATAACAATAAAACAGAGAAAACAGCAAAGATCTGCAAAGTGCATCTTAGAGAAAAGTAGAGGACATTTGTGATCTACAGTACTGCCTGCACACCCCAGTCACACCGATCGCGACATTGAAATTTCAAAGTAGCATTTCAGTGCTACTTCAGGTGTGGCTTGGAAGACATCTGTGCTACTTCATGCACAGATGTCTATGCAAATCACACCTAAACTTGCAAAAAGTAGTGCGGAGTCAGATTCGCACCGATTTGACCTCTTCCAATGCAATTTGAAACTGTCAAATCGCATGACAAGTTGGTCCGGTGTGACCGGGGCTAAAAAACATTTCAGATGTATTTGAAACTTTAGTGAAAACAGCAACATTAACATTTTTAAAGAAACCTATACTTATGAACCAGGAAGTGAACCAGCGCTGAATGCCGGGAGAGAGGAATTCTTCTCTACCCGGAAGAATATGCTTGTGGGCTTCAAGATGCCCACAAGCAAAATGGCAAAATCAGGAAGAGTTTTATAAACTCTTTTTTAAACGCAAAACTGACTGGGAGTGTTTTAAAGAGCCGCTGACATGAGTACATACATTGCTAATGATTTTACATAGAATGAATATATAAAAAAAAAAAGATGCACCGCAGAACCTCCGCTTTAAGTACTTGCTGTTAGGGATGGGCCGAACACCCCCCCGGTTCAGTTCGCACCAGAACATCTCGAACAGGCAAAAAGTTCTGATTTTTTTTTAAGGCTTGTGTATGGGGACCCGGGTACTACCCTAGGGGACATGTATCAATGCAAAAAAAAAGTTTTTAAAACAATTGTTTTTAAAGGAGCAGTGATTTTAATGATGCTTAAAGTGTTTTTTAACAACAAGCATGTTATCCCCCCGCCTTCGGGTCTGGTATGGATTTTAAGGGGAACCCCATGCCAAAATAATAAAATAAATTGGTGAGGGGTCCCCCCAAAATCCATACCAGACACTTATCTGAGCATGCAGCCTGGCAGGTCAGGAGAAGGGGGGGGACGAGCGAGCGCCTCCCCTCCTGAACCATACCAGGCCACATGCCCTCCACATGGGGGGTGGGTGCTTTGGGCCGAGGGGCTCTGATGGGACAAGGGCCTCTTCCCGACAAGCCTGGGCTGTGGTCGTGGGGGTCTGCGAGCAGGGGGCTTATCATATCTGGAAGCCCCCTTGGGTACCCATTCACCAAAAAAGTGTCAAAAAGTAAAAACCACAAGAAACAGTTTTAAAAAATCCTTTATTCAAAAATATTGTGTGTCCCACGATGTAAATCCACCACCAATCACGCCGCCTGACGGAACCGAAAAATAGGAATGACGTCAGAAGGGGGCAGGGTCACACGGTTTTGTCACTGGGTGGCCCTGCCCTTGCTTATATAAGAGCTGTCAAAGCGAAGAGAGCGCAGTCGGCAGAAGGCCTCCCATGGAGGCGGAGCGTTTTCCCTTTTTGATATTTTTTGGGTCCGTCGGGCGGCGTGATTGATGGACAAATTACACAGCGGGACACTATTTTTTATTAAAGGATTTGTCAAAAACTGTCTCTTGTGGTTTTTTACTTTTTTGGTGAATGGGTAGGGGTACAATCTACCTGATACCCATTCACATGGGGGCGGGATCTGGGGGCCCCCTTGTTAAAGGGGGCTTCCATATTCTGATAAGCCCCCCCGCCCGCAGACCTTGACAACCACAGCCCAGGGTTGATGGGAAGAGGCCCCAAAGCACCCTCCCCATGTTGAGGGCTATTGGCCTGGTATGGTTCGGGGGGATTACAGAGCGGATAGCCCGCTGTTACAGCTGAGTTTACATTACAAAAGCCTCCGCTCGTGGTTACACACAGCCTCGCCTCCTGACCCCGCACCTGTGATAGACAGAACACGTCCCAGCATTGGACTGGCATTCTGTCTATTAGAGGCGCGGGGTCAGGAGGCGGGGCTGTGTGTAACCACGAGCGGAGCGGAGGCATTTGTAATGTAAACTCTGCTGTAACAGCGGGCTATCCGCTCTGTAATCCCACGGCTTTCCTCTTCCTGCATGCTCTCTTCCTTGTGATGATCCTCTGCACAGGTGAGCTGAGGCTGCAATGGTGGGCACAGGTGAGCTGAGGCTGCAATGGCGGGCACAGATGAGCTGAGGCTGCATTGGCGGGCACAGGTAAGCTGAGGCTGCAATGGTGGGCACAGGTAAGCTGAGGCTGCAATGGTGGTACAATGAGCTGAGGCTGCAATGGCGGGTACAGGTGAGCTTGAGGCTGCAATGGTGGGCACAGGTGAGCTGAGGCTGCAATGGTGGTACAGTGAGCTTAGGCTGCAATGGCGGGCACAGGTGAGCTGAGGCTGCAATGGTGGTACAGTGAGCTGAGGCTGCAATGGCGGGCACAGGTAAGCTGAGGCTGCAATGGTGGTACAGTAAGCTGAGGCTGCAATGGCGGGCACAGGTGAGCTGAGGCTGCAATGGCGGGCACAGGTGAGCTGAGGCTGCAATGGTGGGCACAGGTAAGCTGAGGCTGCAATGGTGGGCACAGGTAAGCTGAGGCTGCCATAGCGGGCACAGGTAAGCTGAGGCTGCGATGGCGGGCACAGGTGAGCTGAAGCTGCAATGGTGGTACAGTGAGCTGAGGCTGCAATGGCGGGCGGGTGTGTAACCACGAGCGGAGCGGAGGCATTTGTAATGTAAACTCTGCTGTAACAGCGGGCTATCCGCTCTGTAATCCCACGGCTTTCCTCTTCCTGCATGCTCTCTTCCTTGTGATGATCCTCTGCACAGGTGAGCTGAGGCTGCAATGGTGGGCACAGGTGAGCTGAGGCTGCAATGGCGGGCACAGATGAGCTGAGGCTGCATTGGCAGGCACAGGTAAGCTGAGGCTGCAATGGTGGGCACAGGTAAGCTGAGGCTGCAATGGTGGTACAATGAGCTGAGGCTGCAATGGCGGGTACAGGTGAGCTTGAGGCTGCAATGGTGGGCACAGGTGAGCTGAGGCTGCAATGGTGGTACAGTGAGCTTAGGCTGCAATGGCGGGCACAGGTGAGCTGAGGCTGCAATGGTGGTACAGTGAGCTGAGGCTGCAATGGCGGGCACAGGTAAGCTGAGGCTGCAATGGTGGTACAGTAAGCTGAGGCTGCAATGGCGGGCACAGGTGAGCTGAGGCTGCAATGGCAGGCACAGGTGAGCTGAGGCTGCAATGGTGGGCACAGGTAAGCTGAGGCTGCAATGGTGGGCACAGGTAAGCTGAGGCTGCAATAGCGGGCACAGGTAAGCTGAGGCTGCGATGGCGGGCACAGGTGAGCTGAAGCTGCAATGATGGGCACAGGTGAGGCTGCAATGGTGTGCACAGGTGAGACTGCAATGGTGGGCACTGGTGAGGCTGAAATGGTGGGCACTGGTGAGGCTGCAATGGTGGGCACTGGTGAGGCTGCACTGATAAAGTTGTTGTTAATATTTATTTTTGTAACTTAATTCTGCATAAAACATTTAAGCGTCATTTCATGAGATAATTTATGAGGGCGTGTTAGGGAGGGGGGGGGGGGGATTATGGGCGGTGCAGGGTATGGATCGGTTGGGGCAACTGGTGGCGAGTAACCCTTAAGGCCTGGCTAGTAGCTCAGGATTTGAGATTTTGAGCCCTGATATATACTATTTACTGCACTCTATTATATATTCTCTACACTACACTGTATTATATATTCTACACTACACTGTATTATATATTCTCTACACTACACTGTATTATATACTCTACACTGCACTGTATTATATATACTCTTTACTACACTGTATTATATATTCTCTACACTACACTGTACAGTGGAACCTCGGTTTAAGAGTAACGAGGTTAACGAGCATTTTGATTTGCGAGCAACTTTTTTTTTAAATTCTGACCCGGTTTGCGAGTGTTGACTCGCAAAATGAGCAGAATTCAACCTAATAGGGCCTGCAGTACCGCATTTGGCCTGAGGTGCGGGGGCTCCTGAGCCGAGCGGAGCTGAACAGCGACGATCGCAGCCGATCGGCAATGCTTGGAAAGACACGCAAATACTCCGTTTCCGAGCCTTTCCGGCGTTTGCCGAGGACAGCCTGCGTGTCCTCGGGCCTTTCCGGCCGTTTCCGAGGCTCTCCGGCACCCCCCCACTTATGGCCACATACAGTATTGCATCCCATTGAAGTCAATGCGGAACAAATTATTTTAGTTTTCATTGACTTCAATGGGGAAACTCGCTTTGATATGCAAGTTCTTTGGATTATGAGCATTCTCCTGGAACAGATTATGCTCGTAATCCGAGGTTCAACTGTATTATATCTACTCTTTAATACACTGTATGATATATTCTACACTACACTGTAATATATACTCTACACTGACTACACGTACAATACACTAACTAACCTGCCTAATCTCCATTCATATACACTATATACAGCCGCTGTGTAAGCATATACTGTATATAGTGTGGGGTGGGGACTTAGCCCCTGAGTCATGATTGGCCAAAGACACCCTGCCTTTGGCCAATCATGTCTCTCACAGCACATTGCGCTGTGATTAGCCAAAGCATACAGGTCACGTGCATGCTTTGGCCAATCAGCAACCATCTAAAGAATTGGAGATGTTGACCTGTACTCCAAAACAGAATATGGAACATGCACCTGTATGGACTCCAAATTTTAAATTCTGAAAAAGTTAATAACTGGTTTTGTTTCTCCCAATCACCAACTGCTCAAATCCAAGTCGATTCACTCATCAAATATTTGTTTGCAAGTTATCAAAAGAATAGACTTTAAAGGTAAAGAAAGTTAGGAATTCCTGTTATATATATGTAGCGGCCTCCTCTCTCCCCTCTCTTCTATCAGCTCGTCTGTCTCTTGTCTAGGGGTACTTTAGAGGAGAGAGAGCGGGGTCACCACGCCAAGCCCTCACCGCAGATGTTTGTGTGGTGGAAGCAAAGTTCTTGTTTTACCTTCGGGTCAGTGTTCTGCACCTGGAACCTCCAATGAGAGTTACCTTGAACAATGTCTGCCAGAAAATGAGTCCCACACCATTAAAGTCCAACACTCCTTTATTCTTCCTGAATGAACACAATCAGTTAGACTCCCTTGGAGAACAGAACAGAAAAGAAGGTGTGGATGCGAGTAGGCCCAGACACAATGAACTCTCCACTTTCCTTCCTGAAAGTGGGTTGCGGTCTCTGAGCGAGGGGGGAATTTCCTTCCAGGCGGTCTCCGATGGGAGGCTCACCTGTCACTGGCAATATGCTGCACCGGGTCTTCAAGCAAGTATATCCCACCGGTCCATTACGCCTTCCGGATTCGGGTACCCACTCCCGGGGTTCCCTAGGATCTCCTTCCCTCGCGGAACTCAGTGGTGGGCACTGAGCTCCAGACCTCCTCCCGAGTACCTCACCCCAGGCTAAAGGTGCCTGGGATGGAACACGACCTCCGAATGTCCTCTAGGCCTAGGCCCGCCGACACGAACCACCGCCCTCAGGCTGAAGGTGCCCGGGACTCGACTCCCGCCACCAAAAATGGCCGCCCCCTTTATACCCCCTCCCAGCAAGCACGGCGGGTTCCCCGCCCCACCATACAACCGCTGAGAGAGACCAAAAGAGGTACGCCACCGCAACAATGGCTCAACCCTAGGCCCAAAGCGACAGTGCCACCTGGTGGGCCCCAGGGAACCATACATCACAGTTTCCCCACCAGATTCAAAAAGATAGAAAGCATATACCCGCTACACTCTCCCCCTGGTGATTTGACACTGGTCCCCAGTGTCTGGAGCAAACTATGCCCTCAACTGCTGACATAGTCCAGTCCAGAAACCAACTATAAATTGCACAAAATATACTTTTGAAAAACTTGGTCAACTAAAGCAATTGTGTCTGAGCCTTACATAAAAGGGAAGGGAAACAACAACATCTTAACCATAACTGTAGAATCACATATTCACATTATACTTTTCCCCCACCCATCCTGACTAAGACCCACCCCATACTCATTGGTCTTGATGGGATGCTCTCCTGCAGAGGGGAAAAAAAAAATTATCACACATAAACCCTGACACATATATTCGTGTAAGAGGAAAGAAACTTCTTCGTAAATAAATCCCTTTTCTCTATAGAGTGAGTGTGTGAAAAGTGTTAACGATGCGCAACACTGCCACCTGGTGACAGCGTCGCGGTAACTGCACTCGTGGAACTTTTCTTCTTCTCCTGAGCCCTATCTACCCCAGAATCCATGATCTCTTGCTGGAAAAGTGAAGAACAAACAGGAACAGTCCTTCATTCCTCTGGGTAGCAAGGACAACAGGCCCCAGAAAGTTCAGCAGCATACAAACAAGAACGGAGTCTTTTCTCTCCTACAAATAGAAACGGGGATGCGGCAAAACAAGTAGTTTCAAGTGCTGATCCATGGTCTCCAGATGATACTCAACATCTTCCCCTTCCTTGCGCCGGATCAGCACCTTGTCCGCATGGATGTGCCGTCGCAACATCCACTCTGCCTTGCAGTCCTTAAAACGCTGAGAGGCCTTGGGAGAACACGCCAGGTACCTGCGGGCGTGTGGAACCTGAGTCCACACAAAGTCATTGTACCAGCGCTCCCAGCAAACTTCCACCTCGTACAACAACTCCTTGGACAAGTATGGGTACTCCCATCCCTACTCTGCAGCAACCTTCTGACCAAATAGGCGTTGTAGTCTCGCCAGAGGAGGCATAGTGGCTCTGTCCCCTTCGCCAGGCAAAACTATCGAGTCCGGGTGGCGAGGGACCTTGATCACATCTGATCTGGGCATAGGTGCCCGCAACAACAGTCTCTTTTCCCCGGTCCTGGGTGTAGGTGACACCGGGGATGTAAGGGTAGGTTGGGAAAGGGACCCCTCTTCAGGCGCTGGTGCCTCCACCCGGGGTGTACTATCCCCTGTAGACATGGGTGGGTCCCTGGTTCTGTGGGATGAGGCAAGAGGTACTTTGTCCCAGCCCTTTTCTGCAAACAGTTCGTCATTAGCAACATCGTCTCCTATATCCGAGAGCGACACCAGGTCAGAGGTGTCACACACCTCCGCGGGCAGGTAGCCTGTAGTGGAGACTGAATTTTCACCTCTTCCCACACACCAAATCTCTCCGCCTGGCTTACCTCGGCCTTTACTTGAAGCGGGACCTCCGGAACTCTTATCGACAGATCCATCCGGGCTGGGTGTAAGCGGGCGAGACGGTCCACCACAACCGTTGGTCGGGGCTACCATACCGGTCTTTCTCTTCGGTGGTGGACGCTGCGAGACAGTGGTGACCGAGTCAGCATCCTTGGATTTCTCCCGTTTAGTACTCACGACCTCCTCTGTGGTCGTTGCAGTGTGCGCAGGGATGGCTGTCACAGCAGTGATTCCTCCTCTCTGAGTGGTGTTGCCTGCAGCCCGGCCGGGGTAAATGGTTCTCGGCTTCTCAACCGCTGGATCCACTTCAAAAAGGAACTCCCCACAGGCCTTGCATCGCCCGAACGGCTTCAGTTGGCACACCAGTCCCGAACAACCGGGACAAATCACACCCAGGGCCTCAACGTCCATGCACGAATACAGGGCGAATCGACCCCTTGGTTTTAGCCGGATCACCGTATCTGTTACCGGAGCAGCAGCAGTCAGTGTCGTGGTAGAAGGGTGAACCGGAATCCACGATGTATGTCCGAACATGGTGACCTGTTGCTGATCCATCGCACACTGCCAGGTATTTGCGCCAACGTCCCACGTGTAGTCCTTCAAACGTATTGGACTCCTCCCCTTTGCTCCAGTTCGCTGGCTTTTCTTCTTTTCTCTTTCTGAGTCACGCCCATGAACTAAGCGGTGGGGGTGTGTCTGGTGGCGCAGTGCAATAAAAGCCCCCACGTGTACTACTTCACACGGCTGAGCTTCCCCCTTTTTCCAATCTTCTGCGCGGGCCTTTTCCTTCATTGGGTCATGTCCACAACTTCGAGCAGGGATGCACTTCGGCCAATAAAGGCCTGCCTACTCGTAACTCCTCCGGGCAGACGCGTTCAATTCCGTAGTAACATGAACACTATACCGGACCCGAGCCCCCACATGTAGCGGCCTCCTCTCTCCCCTCTCTTCTATCAGCTCGTCTGTCTCTTGTCTAGGGTTACTTTAGAGGAGAGAGAGCGGGGTCACCACGCCAAGCCCTCACCGCAGATTTTTGTGTGGTGGAAGCAAAGTTCTTGTTTTACCTTCGGGTCAGTGTTCTGCACCTGGAACCTCCAATGAGAGTTACCTTGAACAATGTCTGCCAGAAAATGAGTCCCACACCATTAAAGTCCAACACTCCTTTATTCTTCCCGAATTAACACAATCAGTTAGACTCCCTTGGAGAACAGAACAGAAAAGGAGGTGTGGATGCGAGTAGGCCCAGACACAATGAACTCTCCACTTTCCTTCCTGAAAGTGGGTTGCGGTCTCTGAGCGAGGGGGGAATTTCCTTCCAGGCGGTCTCCGATGGGAGGCTCACCTGTCACTGGCAATATGCTGCACCGGGTCTTCAAACAAGTATCTCCCACCAGGCCCTTACGCCTTCCGGATTCGGGTACCCACTCCCGGGGTTCCCTAGGATCTCCTTCCCTCGTGGAACTCAGTGATGGGCACTGAGCCCCAGACCTCCTCCCGAGTACCTCACCCCAGGCTAAAGGTGCCTGGGATGGAACACGACCTCCGAACATCCTCTAGGCCTAGGCCCGCCTAGGGGACCGACACGAACCACCGCCCTTAGGCTGAAGGTGCCCGGGACTCGACTCCCGTCACCAAAAATAGCCGCCCCCTTTATACCACCTCCCAGCAAAAGATAGAAAGCATGTACCCGCTACACATACAAGATTTATTTTGCCGTGCTAATAGTTATTACAATCAAACAGTGACAAACTGGAAAGAATCAAATATATTGAGTCCAGAAAACAAGCCCAATGTGATGAAACAGTGAAAAAAAGTGTAAAAGTTCCAATTTCATTCAAGCAAAATAAGCGTATCCGATGTGAAAGTGAGAGTTCCAATCCAAAATGTGAATCACCCAAGTGTACCTCCACCTTAAGGTAAAAATGGATTCTTACCAGAACACGTGAACACTTTATTTAAAAAAATAGTTAAATACGCTGCATCAGTAAATGTATAATCTGTAATGGAAACCTATTGCTCCTCTCCATCATAAATGGTTACTGCCAGGGCTGCTGATAAGGCAGTACAGCCAGCCCTCCTGTACTGGGCCCCGGACCCCATCAGTTCAAAAGAGGGGTCCAGGCACCTGCTTAATAGGAGGGCCAGCTGTACTGTCTTACTGCAGACAATGATCCTCTTCTAAGAAAAAAGAAGAGAAATTGCGCTCAAGATTGAGAGGTGGCAATTGCTGGGTGACCCAGATTACCTCAGTTGCGGTCTCAAGCTGCCACTAACCTGATAAACATACTCAGTGAAACAAGAAAAGAAAAATATATATAGTAGCGCTAAACCAAGATTAAATAAACCAAAAATATACTGAATATTGTTTGGTCGCGCAGGTTCACCACACATATGTAGTGCATAAACCCTGATTAATACCGTAACAAAATGATAATAAATAAACCTACATACATAATTGACATATAGCAAAAATCAATCAATTATAATCAATATATACGTGATACAAATTAGTAAACCATACATATGATGTGTTATAAATCTGACGCTCCAAACGTCAGTCTTAAGCCCCGTACACACGGTCGGACTTTTGCCCAACAAACTTCGTTTTAAGCAAGTTGGACCAACAATCCGACCGTGTGTACGCTCCATCGGACAAACTTTTTTCGCTTGGTTTTGGATTTCATCGGACAAAAGTTCGGTCTGCAAACGGACAAACTTTTGCCCAACAAAAGTCCGATGGAGCAAAGTCCGACCGTGTGTACAGAAAACCATCGGACTTTAGTCCGATGGACAAAACAACTAATGTTAAAATCAACCAACAATAGCAGAAGTTGACCAAAGGGTGGAAGTAAAGATCAGAAAAGAGCAGAAAAAACACGTGATGTTGTAAGAAGTTTTAAGAAAGTTTGCAGAAAAGTCCGAGCGTGTGTATGCTATGGGTGTTCTCAACCAACTCCGTTCGGACAAAAAACCACGGAAAAGTCCGATGGAAGTCCGACCGTGTGTACGAGGCTTAAGTGTGCAAAAAACAAATCAGTCCAGGTGAGTACTAAAATGAAGACACCCGTGCATAAACAAAATTCAAAATTCCACCGTGCTTGTCTGAAGAGTGACATCCACCACCATAGCAGGTCAGCAGTTTACCAGATTATGTTGGTCCCCTGTAACGGAGGACCTCAAACCGCATCTAAGTAATCCCAGTTGGATGGTAAAGACTCCTAAATCCACCTCTTCAAACGGAAACTTCCACAGCAAAAGGGCAGTATGACCACCGTGGTACCATGTAAGAGAGGAGAGGAATACCTCGCTGGTGTAAAATCTTAGGGTTTATTGGGTAAAATAGGATAAAAAAAGCTTGCAGCAATGTTACAAAGAAACAGCCTTAAACTCGCGGCGGCCGGCCGGACGCCAACGAGTAAACCCGTCCTAGGAGATCGAGCAGAGAGGGGATGACGTCACCACGCCGCTCGGTCCGCCCTACGCGTTTCGTGATAGGTCACTTTGTCTCGGGGCAGTGATCCTCTTCTGCCTCCCCCTGCAGCGCTCCCAGTTTCTCTTCCTCTTTCTCCCTCTGCTGCACTGCAGGGGGATTGGTCCTAGTACATGCACCCCTTCCGTCTGCTTTCCGGACCCCCCACTGTGACCCTTTCCCCCCTCTCCCATGCAGCGCTTCCGCTTACCTCCTCTCCCGCCGGCAGCTGCTGCGGACACAAAGGGGGATGTTTCAGGATAGAGAGCATGGAAAGGGGCCAGTAAATATGTCATTTACTGGCCCATTTCTTTCCTGAATGAACACAGTGAGTGATCAGTACCAATCACTCCTGTGTCCACTCATCACTAAAAAGCACAGTAAACTACGTTTACTGTGCTTCAGTTTGTGAATGAGCAGGAAGCCTCGGAGCGTTTCCTATTCATTCATCTGTGCTGCTGAGGCTGCAGAGAAAGAGACTGATAAATCCATGTCCTCAGTCACTCTCGGCTGGGGGGACCCTGTCAGGTAGGCGGTATGGTGCCCCGCGATTGCTAACACCAGCCCTGATTACTGCAGTCTCCCAAGCAACAGTACCATTTTTACCTTAATGTGGAGGTACAAACTTGAGTGATTCACATGGATAGGAACTCTCCCCTTCAGATCAGATACCCTTATTTTTCTTGAATGAAATTGGAACTTTTACACTCTGTTTCATGACATTGGATTTGTTTTCTGGACTCAATATACACTATATTAGCAAAAATATTGGGACGCCTGCCTTTACATGCACATGAACTTTAATGCCACCCCAGTCTAAGTCCGTAGGGTTCAATATTGAGTTGGCCCACCCTTTGCAGCTATAACAGCTACAACTCTTCTGGGAAGGTTGTCCACAAGGTTTAGGAGTGTGTCTATGGGAATGTTTGACTATTCTTCCAGAAGCGCATTTGTGAGGTCAGGCACTGATGTTGACCGAGAAGGCCTGGCTCGCAGTCTGCTCTCTAATTCATCCCAAAGGTGTTCTATCGGGTTGACTTACCTTGAGACAAAATCCTCCAGTGATGCGCTGTCACTGCTGCATAGGCTTCCATCTTCACCTAGTCTTTCTTCCGGGTTCGCGAGCTGCGGCTGCTTGAATGGCTGAGCCATGATGACGTCACTTCACTGCATGCGTGCTGGAGTCATGGCTGTGGCACAGAGCTCTGAAGGAACAGAACGGGTATGTCGTTTTTTCAAAGCGAATGCGGCGGTGACGTCACCGACTGCTGCTCACTAGAATATATCCGACACGGTTAGGGTTGCCACCCGTCTGGGATTCACCTGGACAGTCAGGAGTTTGATTCATGTGTTCAGGATTCAGACTCCCTGAAACCCGGACACATTATTCAGAGTGGACTGTGGCTCCCCCAACTCAGGCGTAATCACCCAGTGTAGTGCAGATACCCTCTGCTGCCTGGGTTGCACACACCTACAGTGTTCTCCCCAACTAACCAAGTACCACAACCGCCAAGTGCATAGACCGCCTTCCTCATTTCTTTCTCTTGCCTCTGAGCGAGTGAGTGCACTATGGTAAGGGGGATTCAGATGTAAGGGGTGCTCTGTGGACTCAGATGTAAAGGGTGCTCTGTGGACTCAGATGTAAGGGGTGCTCTATGGACTCAGATGTAAGGGGTGATCTGTGGACTCAGATGTAAGGGGTGATCTGTGGACTCAGATGTAAGGGGTGATCTGTGGACTCAGATGTAAGGGGTGCTCTGTGGACTCAGATGTAAAGGGTGCTCTGTGGACTCAGATGTAAGGGGTGATCTGTGGACTCAGATGTAAGGGGTGCTCTATGGACTCAGATGTAAGGGGTGATCTGTGGACTCAGATGTAAGGGGTGATCAGTGGACTCAGATGTAAGGGGTGATCTGTGGACTCTGGTGTAAGGGTTGATCTGTGGACTCTGGTGTAAGGGGTGATCTGTGGACTCTGATGTAAGGGGTTCTCTGTGGACTCAGATGTAAGGGGTTCTCTGTGGACTCAGATGTAAGGGGTGATCTGTGGTCTCAGATGTAAGGGGTGATATGTGGACTCAGATGTAAGGGGTGATATGTGGACTCAGATGTAAGGGGTGATCTGTGGACTCAGATGTAAGGGGTGATCTGTGGACTCAGATGTAAGGGGTGATATGTGGACTCAGATGTAAGGGGTGCTCTGTGGACACAGATGTAAGGGGTGATCTGTGGACTCAGATGTAAGGGGTGCTCTGTGGACTCAGATGTAAGGGGTGCTCTGTGGACTCAGATGTAAGGGGTGCTCTATGGACTCAGATGTAAGGGGTGATCTGTGGACTCAGATGTAAGGGGTGATCAGTGGACTCAGATGTAAGGGGTGATCTGTGGACTCTGGTGTAAGGGTTGATCTGTGGACTCTGGTGTAAGGGGTGATCTGTGGACTCTGATGTAAGGGGTTCTCTGTGGACTCAGATGTAAGGGGTTCTCTGTGGACTCAGATGTAAGGGGTGATCTGTGGTCTCAGATGTAAGGGGTGATATGTGGACTCAGATGTAAGGGGTGATATGTGGACTCAGATGTAAGGGGTGATCTGTGGACTCAGATGTAAGGGGTGATCTGTGGACTCAGATGTAAGGGGTGATATGTGGACTCAGATGTAAGGGGTGATCTGTGGACTCAGATGTAAGGGGTGCTCTGTGGACTCAGATGTAAGGGGTGATCTGTGGACTCAGATGTAAGGGGTGATCTGTGGATTCTGATGTAAGGGGGGCTTTGGGAACCATAATTTAAGGGAGAATGCTAACAATTCTGATGTAAGTGGGGCTTTGGTGAATCCCCCTTTCATCAGAATTCCACAACATTCCCCCTTAAAAAAAAATAAAAAATTGATGTGCCGGTAAAGTGTTCAGGTTTGGCTTGAAGGAAAGGTGGCAACCCTAGACACAGTGCACATTTAGGAGATATTAATTTTACCTGCAGATAAGCTTTAATAAAGGGTTACCTGTAGGTAAAAACAAACTTTGACAGTTTACTAGCACTTTAAGAAGTTTGCAGTATTGGTGAAGGAACGTATAAATGGAGTCTTTCCCAAAAGGACGTCATCACTCACATGTGCCTGCAAGAGAATGAACTCTAAACACATCTCTGCTCGCATTTTTGCCATACTAATGATACATTCAGCTTGATGTAGAGAGAGAAATACAGCGAGAATATTTATATCCCACTATGATGAGTCATTGTGAAGGCTGGTTTCCTAGTGACATCTGCTGAGATGCCAAGCTAAATACTGGGAAACAGAGCACAATGTCCTGAAAAAGACACATTTGGCCTTGATTGGGTTTGTATGAAATGTACTGGAGGAGGTCCAAAAGTTCATATTTTAACCTCCAACATTCCAGCTTCAGATCCGTGAACCAGCATCAAATGGCCGACGTTCCCTAAAGACCCCAATGTCTGGCTGACTTCACTGATAGTGTGTAATGTGCTTGCTTTAAATATCGCTACAATATTTATTATCTGAAAGTAAGTGTTTCTGTTTTTCCATATTAAAGGGGTTGCTCCACCGGAAAAAAAAAATTAAAAGCCAGCAGCTACAGCTACAGCAGCTGCTGGCTTTTAATATTTGGACACTTACCTGTCCTGCAGTCCAGCGACGTCCGCAGCAGAGGACGAGCGACCGCTCGTCGCTCTGCTGCTCCCTCCGCCATCCTCGCTTAGGGAACCAGGAAGTGATGCGGCTTCATGCCCGGTTCCCTACGGCGCATGCGCGAGTCGCGCTGCGCCGTTCTGATTGGTGCTCCTGTGTTCTGGGAGCCGAGTGTCTCCCAGAACACCAAGGGAAGTCTGCGGGAAGTGACGTAACTCCCGCAGATTCCCGGAGACAGGACTCCCGGATGTGGGTGAAAATACCTGTCTTAGACAGGTATCTTCACCCCCCTCCCCCCTGAAAGGTGTCAATTGTGACACCGGAGGGGGGGAGGGTTCCAAATAGCAAAAGTTGCTATTTAGGGTGGAGCTCCACTTTAAGTAGAAATCTGCTGTCGTTACTGTTTGTTAGATTGGAGAGGACTCCAGTAGTATGGTTGACAGTCCAGGTCAAATGATAGCCAATGAATTTCAGGGATTTTACTGATTTCCCCTTCATCAGGGCTGAAAATACCTTGTAAAATCTTTATCAGAACTGTGAATGATGTGAAGTCAATAAATGATATACATTTGTTGCAGTGTAAAAGTAATGTGCACTGTTAACTGGACTGTCAACCGTACATTCATTTAACTACTGATGTCCTTCGGAGGGACCTCCTCTTTGGACTCGTTGGACCTAATGCCGCGTACACACGGCCGTTTTTAATGTCATTGAAAAAAACGACGTTTTTCTCGACGTGATTCTTCTTAAGCCTGCCTTGCCTACACACTATCGTGAAAAAAAATGCTCGAGCAAAGCGCGGTGATGTACAACACGTTCGACAACACGTACGACGGCACTATAAAGGGGAAGTTCCATTCGGATGACGCCACCCTCGTGTTAGTAAAGTTTGGTGAGAGACGATTCGCGCTTTTCAGCCTCGTGCTCTTCAGTCCGTTACAGCGTGACGAATGTGCTATCTCCATTACGAATGCTAGTTTTACCAGAACGAGCGCTCCCGTCTCATCACTTGCTTCTAAACATGTGCGTTTTTTCCCAGTTATTAAAGCGTACTCACGGCCGCTTTTCACGACGAGAAAAACAACGAGAAAAAATAGAGCATGTTCTAAATTTTTAATACCCATTTTTCTCGTAGAGAAAAATGCTCTGGAGCCTACACACAATCGTTTTTAATGACCAATTTAAAAAATGGCATTTTTCTCGTCAGGAAAAACGGTCGTGTGTACGCGGCATAAGAGATAAGCCTCTTAACTAAAATATCAACAGATCTAAATCTCTTTCCAAATTCTGATCCAGAAACCCACCAACATTTCTTCAGTTAACCACTTAAGCCCCGGACCAATATGCAGCATAAAGACCAGGCCCTTTTTGCGATTCGGCACTGCGTCGCTTTAACTGACAATTGCGCGGTCGTGCGACATGGCTCCCAAACAAAATTGACGTCCTTTTTTTCCCACAAATAGAGCTTTCTTTTGGTGGTATTTGATCACCTCTGCGGTTTTTATTTTTTGCACTATAAACAAAAATAGAGCGACAATTTTCGAAAAAAATACAATATTTTTTACTTTTTGCTATAATAAATAACCCCAAAAAATATATATAAAAAAAAAAATTTCCTCAGTTTAGGCCGATACGTACTCTTATACATATTTTGGGTAAAAAAAATCGCAATCTGCGTTTATTGATTGGTTTGCGCAAAAGTTATAGAGTTTATAAAATAGGGTGTAGTTTTATGGCATTTTTCAAATTTTTTTTTTTTACTAGTAATGGTGGCGATCAGCGTTTTTTTTTTGTGACTGCAACATTATGGCGGAGACATCAGACACTTTTGACACATTTTTGGGACCATTGTCATTTTCACAGCGATCAGTGCTATAAAAATGCACTGATTACTGTGAAAATGACACTGGCAGTGAAGGGGTTAACCACTAGGTGGTGCTGAAGGGGTTAAGTGTGCCTACGGGAGAGATTACTACTGTGGGGGGCGTGGCTACGAGTGACACGTCACCAATCTCTGCTCTGATTACACAGAGTGGAGATTGGTGACATTGTCAGTAGGGGAGCGGGGAGATGTTGTGTTTACACTAACATCTCCCCGCTCCATGCCTCCGTGAGACGATCGCGGGGATCCCCGCGGCGATCGAGTCCGCGGGACCTGCGGTCCGACTCACGGGAAAGGCAGGGGGGTCACAAATGCGTGCCGCCAGCGGCGCGTGCGCAACCCTGATGTCGGGCAGTTAGAGGGGACGTACAGGTACGTGATTGTGCCTGTATGAGCCATTCCGCCGACGTATATATACAGTAGCTGGTCCTTAAGTGGTTAAGCTGAAGGTGCTATTAGACACAGGCAAGTATCGGAGGAGGAACCAGTCAAACAGGTGTCCCAGGAGTGGGTCATAGAAAAGTTGCAGACCTTCAGTTGTTAAAAAACTGAGAGAGCTCTTCAAGAAGCCAGTACTGCTAATGACAAACTGATTTCTTCAGAATTTTTAACTGACCATGCTAAGTAATGTAAGGCTTATGCCGCGTACACACGACCATTTTTCTCGTCGGGAAAAATTTAATTTTTTCTCTTTGACGAGAAAAACGACAGTGTGTGGGCTTTCCAGCATTTTTGCTCTAATTTTTCTCGTCGTGATTCACGGCATTTTTTTCCGCGGCAGTTTTCTCATAGGGAAACACTGCCAGGGAGCCCACACACGGTCGTTTTTCTCGACCAAGAGGAAAAATGTCGTGAAAACCGGCCGTGTGTAGGGGACCAAGCCGGTCCTCGTTTTTCATGTCGAATTTCTCGGCGGTGTTTTCACCGTCGAGAAAATCGATCGTGTGTACACGGCATTATTTGTTAAAGTGGAATTAACTTAGATACATTTTTTTAATAGCCTCCAGGAGGTTTTTGCCATAATGTGCTAGTATTCACTGCATAAAACACATTATGACAGATATACCTGTCAAACAAAGCCCTCCAGCATCGTCAACCCTCCAGTTGGTCCCAGGAGCTTCCATCTATGCCCAATTTTCCTTACAAATGTGCTCTATCTGGACACTTGAATGGCTAATGATGTCATGTGCACAGGAGTCACATCACCACACAAAGGGGTGCCGTAAATATACAGCGGACATGCATATAAAAACATTCATGATAAAACAGACCAGTAGGGCCTCTTCTGTTATCTTCTGGTGATCAGGCCAGTAAGTCTGTTGCTTTTCAACAGAACAAGCTCCCCTGCAAATGTAGCAGCTAGAGTGTTGAGACAAACCATTATCGGCTAACAAGATAGCTAACAATTACCAGCATTTATTTAAAACCTTTATTCCAATAGAAAAAGTTTGGCTTCAATTTGGTAGTGTATCAAAATCTGCTAGTACATTTAAAACTCCCCTCCCCCAGACTGACAATTCTGCTGTCCAAAGTTGTTGCTTCATACAGAGTGTAGGCACTCTAGTACAGGCGGTGTGTTACTGGCCAGATCACCAGGTGAAAACAGAGGGAAATATTCCTAAAAAATAAAATAAATGCAGCCGCCACATCTAAGAATTGGTAAGCTGCAATATATTACATTTTAGTTTTGGGTTTAATATTGCTTTAACCACTTGCCTACTGGGCACTTTTACCTCCTTCCTGCCCAGGCCAATTTTCAGCTTTCAGGGCTGTTGCACTTTGAATGACAATTGAGCAGTCAAAACCCAAACCAAATTTTTATCATTTTTGTCACACAAATAGAGCTTTCTTTTGGTGGTATTTGATCACCACTTGGTTTTAAATTTTTTGCTAAACAAATGAAGAAAGACCGACATTTAAAAAAATAAATAATAATAATGTCATAGTTTGTTATAAAATTTAGCAAACAGATGATTTTTCTCCTTCACTGATGTGCGCTGATGAGACTGCACTGATAGGTGGCACTGATGGGCACTGATGAGGCTGCACTGGTGTGCACTGATGAGAAGGCAATGATGAGACTGCTCTGGCAGCACTGATGGGCACTGATAGGTGGCACTGATGGAAATTGATAGGTGGCACTGATGGGCTCTGATAGGCGGCACTGAAGGGCACTGATAGGTGGCACTGATAGGCAGCACTGATGGGCAACACTGAGTCGGAGGCACTGATGGACACTGATTGGCAGCACTGATTGGCAGCAGTGGTGAGCACTGTTGGGACTGCGCTAATAAGCAGAACACTAATCATCAGTGCTGATGTCCCTTTAACACAAGTCGGTTATTGGCTTCATTCTTTTCTGCTTACGCTGACGGCCTGAGGAGAAAAAAGCAGATACCTGGCTTGTGTTGACATCTGTGATCAGCTGTCATTGGACACAGCTGATCACTTGGTAAAGGGGCGCTGTGATTGGCCCTTTTACCCCCGATCTGTCCTTCCTAATTTGGCTATAGCGCGGGCAGCAACAGGTTAATGAGTTGGTATCTATGTCCAGTTCAGTTATTAGATTACTATAATGCAGTTACAGTGCGAACTGCCATTAGACCCATAGCATACAGGGTCTTTAGAGTGCCATGGCCCTTCGGCTATAGGTCTAAAGAGAATCCATTGAAACACATGCACATTATAACATGTTTTGAACAGGAATTGATGGATGTTCATACAATAAAATTTGATTAATATTTGTATAAAAGATTGACGTTCAGGCTAGTGCAATGTTCTATCAAAAGGGACCTGTGCTGGCAAAGGCAATGACTTTTTTTTTACAGGGAATAAAAGTCTCCAGGCTGTTGGCTCCATACTATACAGACATGGTAGCCAGATGTACAAGTAGGGAAAGCTTTGTTCTGTGACCAAGATTGCCTGCCCCCCTCCCGGGTGCAGGTATGAAATATGAAATAGCCCTAAATAGACACTGTAATAGGATGAAAGCGATAGACAGGAAAACCATTTTAGTATACAATGTTGGTATCATGTGCAAATGAGGCCTTATTAAAATTGAAAGACAGGAAGGCTTTTGTTTTAGTACGCAATTCCTGTCGTAACAGTGTCAAACAAACATAGATTCAAATTGTGTAATATAAAAAGTACATACAGTTGTGTGAAAAAGTATTTGCCCCCATTCCTGATTTTTTTTTTTTTTGCATTTTTCTCACACTTAAATGATTCAGATCATCAAACACATTTTAATATTACACAAAGATAACCCAAACAAATCCAAGATGCCGTTTTTTAATTATTATTTCATTTATTAAGGGATAAAAGTGTGAAGGAATGTGATGAACATAATGATAACCAGAAAATGCCTATTTTCTATGCATCTTTTCTATACCATAAAGTCCATATTGTTTTTGTATGTACACTACTGCTTTAATTTTCCTTACTCAAAATGGCCTCTAGTAACACCCCCTCCCATCGAGTCAAGGATGGCTGAAGACAAATATGGCGCCTACCCCCTACTACCCACACATTGGAAGAATGAGGAAGTAGAAGAGGGACCAGATGACAACCAAGCTTTGACCATCAAGTTTTTGTATTCTTCTTGTATTTCAGCCAATCAGATGTGCCTTTTAGACTGATAACATTTGCATAATAGTGACATATGCTTTATCGTGCTGTGTGTAAAAAAGCTTGGCACTACCTGTAATAAATCAGAAATAAGGAATTAACTGTGCTGAACATCTAGATGTCCAGTGTGTTTGCTTCCAACGTGCACGCATCTCTACATAAATAATTTGGACCAGCAGAAGAAATCCATCTTGAAGCCCATTGAGGTTCACCCCCATTACAATTGGCACCCAAATCGTGGGGCTCCAGGCTCAGACCGAAGGAAGACAGTGAATGAGGGGCTGAGTGGCTGAATGGGGCAGACCAAGAGGGACCTGCTTACCCCTGAGAGTACGGTAGGTACTTTTACACTTACCACTGTACGACTTGTTTCTGCCTAATTCTAGCCGCTAGTCTTTTTTTGGCTTCCGGAGGTTATCTAAGAGGCAGGTAATCTTTATTCGTCGCCTGGGGCTGTTTTAACGAACCTGCCATTGCATCTCTTCTGACTGTGTATTTGTTCAGTGTCTGTATTTGTTCAGTGTCTGTTGTCCTGAGGGTTGCAACTCTTTAGCAGACTGAAAGTATAGTTGCAATTGAGTGTCCTGACTCAAGGTGGGCTGTTGGCCCCTGTGAGAAAATGGAACCTTGCAACAAATGTCTACATATGGAGTTGCAATTGCGTGTCCGTGTCCTAGCTCAGGTGAGCTGTTGGCCCCTGCGGAGACGGAACTTTGCGACAAACGTCTATAGACGGTGACTCGGGGGGTTAACGGTGTGAGGTTAACCCCTTAGGGTTTAGCTCAGCTGCTGAGGCTTTGCGGTACAAGGGGCGACAGGTGTAATGTCCTGTTCAAGACAAGATAAAGGCTTTTGTAAGAAAGTCTTTGTAAGTTTAAACATTGTGAAGAGGGGACAAGGTACTGAAGCAGTTAAAAAGTGGTACGAAAGCTTGTGAATTGGAAGACTGCCAGACTGCAGCCAGAGGAATGCTGTGTGATAAAGGCTGTATGTGTACCACAAAGTCTTATTGTGGAACTTGGAAGAAGGGAGGGGAGGGACAACCCTGCCCTCCACCTAACGCCCACTTTCTTCTCACTACCCCAGCCCAAGCACAACCCACTGTGACAACTTCCTGTGGAAGCCATCTTAGTGCACCCATACTTTCACTTCCTGCTCAGCCCAGTGCACTTCCTCCAGGCAGCCATCTTAGTGCACCCATACCTTCACTTCCTGCCCAGCCCAGGGCACTTCCTGCAGGCGGCCATCTTGGTACACCCGGAAGGCTCAGCCAAGGCCTATACCCAACTTTCCCTGTTCTAAACCAGGATAGTTCCTACCACACTCCTGTCTTCCCCAATACGGAAGCGCTACCTTCACAGGCCAGATTTATTAATGATGAATAAGAGTCCGAGTGGGAAGACCAACAGCAGGCGGCAAGGCCACCCGCTGATTAAACCCCCAACCCGACTCTGGACTCACAGTTCCGAGGGAATCTTGAACGTATGCTGTCAACCGTAAAGAACAGTGCCCCTTGTCAGACCTGCCCCAACACCAGTCACGGTGTTGTATGTCGCTTTTACCCCTTCACAAGCAGCGGCTTCAATGATGCCTGCCTGACAAGTACCACTTCCTATTCCTCAGGTGTGGAGTTTTGCGCTCAACTCTACGAATGGGCAAAGGAGAAATTGGCGGATCAGACTACCACAATCCAAGATATTACCCAAGATAAAGGGGAGTCTGTGGAGAAGTATCATGCCAGACTCACAGGTCTTTGAGGATCTGGGCTTCTGGGCTTCTCTCACTATGAGAAGGCACACACACACACATGTTATCAACAGCTTTTGTCTCAGGGCTCAGAGAAGATATCAGAAAAGGCCTGATGGTGGCCCGCCCTAAATATCGCTCAATGAAGATGTTCAATCTACTGTTGGTGGCCAGAGGTATAGAAAACCAAAAACGGAAAAAACCAACGCCCCTCATGGTAGCCCATGACGAAGACCCGACCTACACTCGTCCACCACCACTGCCCAATATCAGGGAAAGGATCACCTGCTACAACTGTGGGAAACGGGGTCACTTCAGAAGAGAATGTAGAGCCCCAAGACATTCCAGACAAGTCAGGGACCCCCGTGAAGGACAACGCAGATAACAAAAACCACCACGCCCCAACTCTTGCTAGGAAATAGGCAAACCCATGTCACCCCTTATGGCAGTGTCCTCGAATGGGACTGGGGGACCCCTTGCAAAGGTCACGTTACCTATACAGGGAAAACCTACCATTTACCTCGTCGGCACGGGTGCAGCCAGGAGTGTGTTGAGAGCTGAGGACCTGCCTGCTAATTCTTTCCTTTCCACTATTGATGTTTCCTGCGTGGGTGTGGATGGGGTGCCCCGCTCCAGTCCACTTACTGAGCCACTCCAAGTGGGGACATTTCCTGATTTGCTTGCCAGATTTGTGGTGTCCTCTACATGTCCCTTGAATCTGCTGGGAGCTGATGTGTTGTCCAGACTACAGGCCTCAATCATTTTCACGCCCGAAGGGGGAGTGAAGCTACATACTCCCCTATCCTTAGAAGACTTATCTGCCTTGTGTTCTCTGCCTCTCATGATGACACTTCATGAAGCGATAACTCCAAGTTCAATACCGCAGAAAGTACTTGACAGAATCCCTGCGTGCCTATGGTCCTCAGGACCGGAAGACATCGGTCACTTAAAGGTGCCACCAGTCATGGTGCAATTAAAACCTAGGGCACCCCTGCCCAGAAAACCACAATACCCCTTGAAGCCAGCTCAATCCGCGGCTATTTCAAAACAGGTCGAGACCCTTGTGTCCAATGGAGCTCTGATACCCTGTACTTCTGAATGCAATACACCCTTGTTCCCAGTGAAGAAATGGACCCCAAAAGAAAAAAAAGAGAAATATAGAATGGTCCGAGCAGTTAACGAAGCCACAGTGTTGGACACCCCAATTGTGCCAAATCCACACACCTTATTATCGGGTATACCTCCAACGGCTGAGTACTTCACTGTAGTGGACCTGGCAAATGCATTCTACAGTGTTCCCCTGCATCCTTCCTGCAGGTACCTCTTCGCTTTCTCCCATGACAACAAGCAGTACACCTGGGCAGTTATGCCACAAGGGGTGCAAAATTCTCAGAGCCAGTTTGCCAAAGCCATAGCCTCCATACTTGATACATGGCAAAAAGAACATCATGCAGTGACTCTTCTCATATATGTGGACGACCTTCTCCTCTGCGCAGATGACCAACCCGCTGCAGAAGAAAATTCAGAAAGTCTACTATGCTACCTTGCGGAACAAGGCTGTAAAGCCTCCAAAGCCAAAGTACAGTGGTGTTCCAAGACAGTCACATTTTTGGGCCAATGCATTTCCAAGGGCACAAGACATATCACATCGGACCGAGAGGCTGCAATCAAGGATATTCCCCAACCAAAAGCAGCTAAACAACTGCATGCCTTTCTTGGACTCATATCTTACTGCAGGGCGTGGATCCCTGATGCATCGATCCTCATGCAACCACTCTATGATGCTCTCAAGTCTGTGCCATTTACCCTGTCAAGCGAGGCCCTGGACAATTTTATTCTGCTGAAGCAAGCAATATCCATAGCTCCTGCTTTGGGCCTTCCAGATTATGGAATACCCTTTAAATTGTTTGTGTCAGAAAGAAAAGGCCATGCAACAGGGGTCCTAACTCAAACACATGGAGGACGGACTAGACCCATTGGGTACTATTCATGACGCTTAGACCCCGTGGCTAGGGGTGGCCCTTCCTGCTTAAGAGCAGTCTTTGCTGCCCAAGCACCGCTGGACAAAACTTCAGACCTCGTTTTAACACAACCCCTGCTTCTTCTGGTACCGCATGACATTGCTGCCATCCTGAATCAGGTCCACCGCCAGACAACTTCAGTTGCAAATCTCTAGTGATGAGCCGAACACCCCCGGGTTCGGTTCGCACCAGAACCCGCGAACAGGACCGAAAGTTCGTACGAACATTAGAACCCTATTAAATACAATGGATGCGAATGTTCGAATTCTAAAGTGCTAATTATAACGACTATTATGCATGTTATTGTCCTAAAAAGGGTTTGGGAACCCGGGTTCTGCACCAGGGGACATGTATCAATGCAAAAAGAAGTTTTAAAAACGGTCGTTTTTCGGGAGCAGTCATTTTAATGATGCATAAAGTGAAAAAAAAAAAGTCAAATATTCCTTTAAATATCGTACCTGGGGGGTGTCTAAAGTATGCCTGTGAAGTGCCACGTGTTTCCTGTGTTTAGAACTGTCCCTGCACAAAATGACACTTCTAAAGGAAAAAAAAGCCATTTAAAACTGCTTGCGGCTTTAATGTAATGTCTGGTCCCGGTAATATGGATGAAAATCTTTAAGAAAAATGGCATAGCTACCCCATGACCCCCCCCCCCCTACCCCAGCCCATTACCAGCCCCTTTGGGTCTTGTATGAATATTAAGGGGAACCCCGCACATAAAATAAAAAAGGCCCTATATACTCTGAACAGCCATATACAGGCGGTGCATACAAGACAGGGACTGTAGGTTTGTTCTTATGTAGAATCTGTTTGTAATTTTGAACAGGTACATTGTTTAAGTGTAGCTTCAGCCCAAAAATCTATTTTTAAACTTTTTGGAAAACATAGGTAAGGGTTATCACCCCTGTAACATTTGTTTTGCTGTCTGTGCCCCTGTTCAGAACATTTCACCTCACTTTCCGTCCCAATGACAACTGTTTTTGAAATGTGGTGTTTTTCTTGAAACAAGGATTGCTGATAAAGCATCAGTACAGAGGAGACACCTTTCTCCCATATTAATTCTTACAGGAGAGAATTTTCCTTCCAAGGGGTAGATTTCCTCTCACTTCCTGTTGTCTTCTTGCGTTTGCAAGTAGGAGTCGTTTGTAAGTTGGATGTTTGAAAGTAGGGACCTGCCGTATATACTCTGCAGAAATAGGCCCCTTAGTTGTTGGTGTTGGCACAACACTGTAAGCACTCACAGTTACTCTTGGTTGGTGCTGGAACGCCCTGCTGTCAACTATTATATCAGGAATTTTAATTACATATAATTGTTGAACAGTGGTAGTAAAAATTGGGCCTTTGATGGTGGTGCTGGTGCCACAACACTGTAAGCCCTGACAGTTACTCTTGGTGGGTGCAGCAATGGGCCCTGCTGTGAATTATTAGATCAAGAATTGTAATTGCATGCCCCTGTTGAACAGGGGCTGAAAAATTGGGCCTTTCGTGGTGGTGGTGGTGGTGGTGGTGTTGCCACAACACTGTAAGCCCTCAGAGTTACTCTTGGTGGGTGCAGGAATGGGCCCTGCTGTGAATTATTAGATCAAGAATTGTAATTACATGCCCCTTTTGAACAGGGGCTGAAAAATTGGGCCTTTCGTGGTGGTGGTGGCGTTGCCACAACACTGTAAGCCCTCAGAGTTACTCTTGGTGGGTGCAGCAATGGGCCCTGCTGTGAATTATTAGATCAAGAATTGTAATTACATGCCCCTGTTGAACAGGGGCTGAAAAATTGGGCCTTAGGCACTGGTGGCACAACACTACAACCCCTCACAGATACTGTACTTGGAGCACAGCAATGAGCCCTGTTGCAAAGTATTGCTTCAAAAATTGTAATGACACGCCCCTGTTAAACAGGGGCTGAAAAATTGGGCCTTAGGCACTGGTGGCACAACACTCCAACCCCTCACAGATACTGTACTTGGAGCACAGCAATGAGCCCTATGGCAAATTATTGCTAAAAAAATTCTAATTACACGCCCCTGTAAAACAGGGGCTGAAAAATTGGGCCTTAGCCACTGGTGGCGGCACCCATAAACAAAAATGATCTTCCAAGCTATCATCATCAATCGTATCATTGAGGACTCGGAGGAGGAGGATAGCCAGTCAACATAACAGCACAGGCACTCAGCATCAGCATCAGTCTTGAAGGGATGTGACATGTTAAAATCAATTAGTCTGTTATATCAGCATCAGGTGTGTGGTAGCTGGTGGTGATCCAAGACTGGTTCATCTTGATGAAAGTCAGTCGATCAACCGAGTCGGTGGACAGGCGCACCCTGTGATCCGTGACAAATCCTCCAGCAGCACTGAATGTGCGTTCCGAAAGAACGCTGGATGCAGGACAGGCCAGTAGGGATGAGCTCGGTGTTCGAGTCGAACATACGTTCGACTCGAACATCGGCTGTTCGATCGTTCGACGAAGATCGAACGATTTGGGCCGTTCGCGCCTAATTCGAGTGACGCGAACGGCCCACAATGCACTACGCCATCGCAGTGTCATCCAGGCGCTGTGATTGGCCAAGCATGCACTGTGACCCCGCATGCTTGGCCAATCACAGCGCCGGCAGCGAGGAGAGCAATGATTGGCCACAGGCAGGATGCCTGTGGCCAATTATTGCTGAGGGGGTTTAGTACACGCCCCACACTATAAAAGGCCGCCAGCACGGCGGCCTAGTGTAGTGTGTTCCGGAGCAGGGAAAGAGAAGCATAGGCAGGGACAGTGACATTTATTTTTTCTTGCTTAACCTGGATTCCTTTAGTTTAGGGAAAGAGAAGGATAGGTAGGGAGAGTGTCAGTGTGTTTTACTGTACGAATCCTTGTTTCTAGGGACAGGGAAGGACAGTGAGGGAAATTCTCCTTGTGCTATAGTGTGCTTTAAAAAAACCTTTTTTCTAGGGACAGAAAACTATAGGTAGGGAGAGTGTCAGTGTGTTTTACTGTACGAATCCTTGTTTCTAGGGACAGGGAAGGACAGTGAGGGAAATTCTCCTTGTGCTATAGTGTGCTTTAAAAAAACCTTTTTTCTAGGGACAGAAAACTATAGGTAGGGAGAGTGTCAGTGTGTTTTACTGTACAAATCCTTGTTTCTAGGGACAGGGAAGGACAGTGAGGGAAATTCTCCTTGTGCTATAGTGTGCTTTAAAAAAACCTTTTTTCTAGGGACAGAAAACTATAGGTAGGGAGAGTGTCAGTGTGTTTTACTGTACGAATCCTTGTTTCTAGGGACAGGGAAGGACAGTGAGGGAAATTCTCCTTGTGCTATAGTGTGCTTTAAAAAAAACTTTTTTCTAGGGACAGAAAACTATAGGTAGGGAGAGTGTCAGTGTGTTTTACTGTACGAATCCTTGTTTCTAGGGACAGGGAAGGACAGTGAGGGAAATTCTCCTTGTGCTATAGTGTGCTTTAAAAAAAACTTTTTTCTAGGGACAGAAAACTATAGGTAGGGAGAGTGTCAGTGTGTTTTACTGTACGAATCCTTGTTTCTAGGGACAGGGAAGGACAGTGAGGGAAATTCTCCTTGTGCTATAGTGTGCTTTAAAAAAACCTTTTTTCTAGGGACAGAAAACTATAGGTAGGGAGAGTGTCAGTGTGTTTTACTGTACGAATCCTTGTTTCTAGGGACAGGGAAGGACAGTGAGGGAAATTCTCCTTGTGCTTTAGTGTGCTTTAAAAAAACCTTTTTTCTAGGGACAGAAAACTATAGGTAGGGAGAGTGTCAGTGTATTTTACTGTACGAATCCTTGTTTCTAGGGACAGGGAAGGACAGTGAGGGAAATTCTCCTTGTGCTATAGTGTGCTTTAAAAAAAACTTTTTTCTAGGGACAGAAAACTATAGGTAGGGAGAGTGTCAGTGTGTTTTACTGTACGAATCCTTGTTTCTAGGGACAGGGAAGGACAGTGAGGGAAATTCTCCTTGTGCTATAGTGTGCTTTAAAAAAACCTTTTTTCTAGGGACAGAAAACTATAGGTAGGGAGAGTGTCAGTGTGTTTTACTGTACGAATCCTTGTTTCTAGGGACAGGGAAGGACAGTGAGGGAAATTCTCCTTGTGCTATAGTGTGCTTTAAAAAAACCTTTTTTCTAGGGACAGAAAACTATAGGTAGGGAGAGTGTCAGTGTGTTTTACTGTACGAATCCTTGTTTCTAGGGACAGGGAAGGACAGTGAGGGACATTCTCCTTGTGCTATAGTGTGCTTTAAAAAACCCTTTTTTCTAGGGACAGAAAACTATAGGTAGGGAGAGTGTCAGTGTGTTTTACTGTACGAATCCTTGTTTCTAGGGACAGGGAAGGACAGTGAGGGAAATTCTCCTTGTGCTATAGTGTGCTTTAAAAAAACCTTTTTTCTAGGGACAGAAAACTATAGGTAGGGAGAGTGTCAGTGTGTTTTACTGTACGAATCCTTGTTTCTAGGGACAGGGAAGGACAGTGAGGGAAATTCTCCTTGTGCTATAGTGTGCTTTAAAAAAACCTTTTTTCTAGGGACAGAAAACTATAGGTAGGGAGAGTGTCAGTGTGTTTTACTGTACGAATCCTTGTTTCTAGGGACAGGGAAGGACAGTGAGGGAAATTCTCCTTGTGCTATAGTGTGCTTTAAAAAAACCTTTTTTCTAGGGACAGAAAACTATAGGTAGGGAGAGTGTCAGTGTGTTTTACTGTACGAATCCTTGTTTCTAGGGACAGGGAAGGACAGTGAGGGAAATTCTCCTTGTGCTATAGTGTGCTTTAAAAAAACCTTTTTTCTAGGGACAGAAAACTATAGGTAGGGAGAGTGTCAGTGTGTTTTACTGTACGAATCCTTGTTTCTAGGGACAGGGAAGGACAGTGAGGGAAATTCTCCTTGTGCTATAGTGTGCTTTAAAAAAACCTTTTTTCTAGGGACAGAAAACTATAGGTAGGGAGAGTGTCAGTGTGTTTTACTGTACGAATCCTTGTTTCTAGGGACAGGGAAGGACAGTGAGGGAAATTCTCCTTGTGCTATAGTGTGCTTTAAAAAAACCTTTTTTCTAGGGACAGAAAACTATAGGTAGGGAGAGTGTCAGTGTGTTTTACTGTACGAATCCTTGTTTCTAGGGACAGGGAAGGACAGTGAGGGAAATTCTCCTTGTGCTATAGTGTGCTTTAAAAAAACCTTTTTTCTAGGGACAGAAAACTATAGGTAGGGAGAGTGTCAGTGTGTTTTACTGTACAAATCCTTGTTTCTAGGGACAGGGAAGGACAGTGAGGGAAATTCTCCTTGTGCTATAGTGTGCTTTAAAAAAACCTTTTTTCTAGGGACAGAAAACTATAGGTAGGGAGAGTGTCAGTGTGTTTTACTGTACGAATCCTTGTTTCTAGGGACAGGGAAGGACAGTGAGGGAAATTCTCCTTGTGCTATAGTGTGCTTTAAAAAAAACTTTTTTCTAGGGACAGAAAACTATAGGTAGGGAGAGTGTCAGTGTGTTTTACTGTACGAATCCTTGTTTCTAGGGACAGGGAAGGACAGTGAGGGAAATTCTCCTTGTGCTATAGTGTGCTTTAAAAAAACCTTTTTTCTAGGGACAGAAAACTATAGGTAGGGAGAGTGTCAGTGTGTTTTACTGTACGAATCCTTGTTTCTAGGGACAGGGAAGGACAGTGAGGGAAATTCTCCTTGTGCTATAGTGTGCTTTAAAAAAACCTTTTTTCTAGGGACAGAAAACTATAGGTAGGGAGAGTGTCAGTGTGTTTTACTGTACGAATCCTTGTTTCTAGGGACAGGGAAGGACAGTGAGGGAAATTCTCCTTGTGCTATAGTGTGCTTTAAAAAAACCTTTTTTCTAGGGACAGAAAACTATAGGTAGGGAGAGTGTCAGTGTGTTTTACTGTACGAATCCTTGTTTCTAGGGACAGGGAAGGACAGTGAGGGAAATTCTCCTTGTGCTATAGTGTGCTTTAAAAAAACCTTTTTTCTAGGGACAGAAAACTATAGGTAGGGAGAGTGTCAGTGTGTTTTACTGTACGAATCCTTGTTTCTAGGGACAGGGAAGGACAGTGAGGGAAATTCTCCTTGTGCTATAGTGTGCTTTAAAAAAACCTTTTTTCTAGGGACAGAAAACTATAGGTAGGGAGAGTGTCAGTGTGTTTTATTGTACAAATCCTTGTTTCTAGGGACAGGGAAGGACAGTGAGGGAAATTCTCCTTGTGCTATAGTGTGCTTTAAAAAAACCTTTTTTCTAGGGACAGAAAACTATAGGTAGGGAGAGTGTCAGTGTGTTTTACTGTACGAATCCTTGTTTCTAGGGACAGGGAAGGACAGTGAGGGAAATTCTCCTTGTGCTATATTGTGCTTTAAAAAAAACTTTTTTCTAGGGACAGAAAACTATAGGTAGGGAGAGTGTCAGTGTGTTTTACTGTACGAATCCTTGTTTCTAGGGACAGGGAAGGACAGTGAGGGAAATTCTCCTGGTGCTATAGTGTGCTTTAAAAAAACCTTTTTTCTAGGGACAGAAAACTATAGGTAGGGAGAGTGTCAGTGTGTTTTACTGTACGAATCCTTGTTTCTAGGGACAGGGAAGGACAGTGAGGGAAATTCTCCTTGTGCTATAGTGTGCTTTAAAAAAACCTTTTTTCTAGGGACAGAAAACTATAGGTAGGGAGAGTGTCAGTGTGTTTTACTGTACGAATCCTTGTTTCTAGGGACAGGGAAGGACAGTGAGGGAAATTCTCCTTGTGCTATAGTGTGCTTTAAAAAAACCTTTTTTCTAGGGACAGAAAACTATAGGTAGGGAGAGTGTCAGTGTGTTTTACTGTACGAATCCTTGTTTCTAGGGACAGGGAAGGACAGTGAGGGAAATTCTCCTTGTGCTATAGTGTGCTTTAAAAAAACCTTTTTTCTAGGGACAGAAAACTATAGGTAGGGAGAGTGTCAGTGTGTTTTATTGTACAAATCCTTGTTTCTAGGGACAGGGAAGGACAGTGAGGGAAATTCTCCTTGTGCTATAGTGTGCTTTAAAAAAACCTTTTTTCTAGGGACAGAAAACTATAGGTAGGGAGAGTGTCAGTGTGTTTTACTGTACGAATCCTTGTTTCTAGGGACAGGGAAGGACAGTGAGGGAAATTCTCCTTGTGCTATATTGTGCTTTAAAAAAAACTTTTTTCTAGGGACAGAAAACTATAGGTAGGGAGAGTGTCAGTGTGTTTTACTGTACGAATCCTTGTTTCTAGGGACAGGGAAGGACAGTGAGGGAAATTCTCCTGGTGCTATAGTGTGCTTTAAAAAAAACTTTTTTCTAGGGACAGAAAACTATAGGTAGGGAGAGTGTCAGTGTGTTTTACTGTACGAATCCTTGTTTCTAGGGACAGGGAAGGACAGTGAGGGAAATTCTCCTTGTGCTATAGTGTGCTTTAAAAAAACCTTTTTTCTAGGGACAGAAAACTATAGGTAGGGAGAGTGTCAGTGTGTTTTACTGTACGAATCCTTGTTTCTAGGGACAGGGAAGGACAGTGAGGGAAATTCTCCTTGTGCTATAGTGTGCTTTAAAAAAACCTTTTTTCTAGGGACAGAAAACTATAGGTAGGGAGAGTGTCAGTGTGTTTTACTGTACGAATCCTTGTTTCTAGGGACAGGGAAGGACAGTAAGGGAAATTCTCCTTGTGCTATAGTGTGCTTTAAAAAAACCTTTTTTCTAGGGACAGAAAACTATAGGTAGGGAGAGTGTCAGTGTGTTTTACTGTACGAATCCTTGTTTCTAGGGACAGGGAAGGACAGTGAGGGAAATTCTCCTTGTGCTATAGTGTGCTTTAAAAAAACCTTTTTTCTAGGGACAGAAAACTATAGGTAGGGAGAGTGTCAGTGTGTTTTACTGTACGAATCCTTGTTTCTAGGGACAGGGAAGGACAGTGAGGGAAATTCTCCTTGTGCTATAGTGTGCTTTAAAAAAACCTTTTTTCTAGGGACAGAAAACTATAGGTAGGGAGAGTGTCAGTGTGTTTTACTGTACGAATCCTTGTTTCTAGGGACAGGGAAGGACAGTGAGGGAAATTCTCCTTGTGCTATAGTGTGCTTTAAAAAAACCTTTTTTCTAGGGACAGAAAACTATAGGTAGGGAGAGTGTCAGTGTGTTTTACTGTACGAATCCTTGTTTCTAGGGACAGGGAAGGACAGTGAGGGAAATTCTCCTTGTGCTATAGTGTGCTTTAAAAAAACCTTTTTTCTAGGGACAGAAAACTATAGGTAGGGAGAGTGTCAGTGTGTTTTATTGTACAAATCCTTGTTTCTAGGGACAGGGAAGGACAGTGAGGGAAATTCTCCTTGTGCTATAGTGTGCTTTAAAAAAACCTTTTTTCTAGGGACAGAAAACTATAGGTAGGGAGAGTGTCAGTGTGTTTTACTGTACGAATCCTTGTTTCTAGGGACAGGGAAGGACAGTGAGGGAAATTCTCCTTGTGCTATATTGTGCTTTAAAAAAAACTTTTTTCTAGGGACAGAAAACTATAGGTAGGGAGAGTGTCAGTGTGTTTTACTGTACGAATCCTTGTTTCTAGGGACAGGGAAGGACAGTGAGGGAAATTCTCCTGGTGCTATAGTGTGCTTTAAAAAAACCTTTTTTCTAGGGACAGAAAACTATAGGTAGGGAGAGTGTCAGTGTGTTTTACTGTACGAATCCTTGTTTCTAGGGACAGGGAAGGACAGTGAGGGAAATTCTCCTTGTGCTATAGTGTGCTTTAAAAAAACCTTTTTTCTAGGGACAGAAAACTATAGGTAGGGAGAGTGTCAGTGTGTTTTACTGTACGAATCCTTGTTTCTAGGGACAGGGAAGGACAGTGAGGGAAATTCTCCTTGTGCTATAGTGTGCTTTAAAAAAACCTTTTTTCTAGGGACAGAAAACTATAGGTAGGGAGAGTGTCAGTGTGTTTTACTGTACGAATCCTTGTTTCTAGGGACAGGGAAGGACAGTGAGGGAAATTCTCCTTGTGCTATAGTGTGCTTTAAAAAAACCTTTTTTCTAGGGACAGAAAACTATAGGTAGGGAGAGTGTCAGTGTGTTTTATTGTACAAATCCTTGTTTCTAGGGACAGGGAAGGACAGTGAGGGAAATTCTCCTTGTGCTATAGTGTGCTTTAAAAAAACCTTTTTTCTAGGGACAGAAAACTATAGGTAGGGAGAGTGTCAGTGTGTTTTACTGTACGAATCCTTGTTTCTAGGGACAGGGAAGGACAGTGAGGGAAATTCTCCTTGTGCTATATTGTGCTTTAAAAAAAACTTTTTTCTAGGGACAGAAAACTATAGGTAGGGAGAGTGTCAGTGTGTTTTACTGTACGAATCCTTGTTTCTAGGGACAGGGAAGGACAGTGAGGGAAATTCTCCTGGTGCTATAGTGTGCTTTAAAAAAACCTTTTTTCTAGGGACAGAAAACTATAGGTAGGGAGAGTGTCAGTGTGTTTTACTGTACGAATCCTTGTTTCTAGGGACAGGGAAGGACAGTGAGGGAAATTCTCCTTGTGCTATAGTGTGCTTTAAAAAAACCTTTTTTCTAGGGACAGAAAACTATAGGTAGGGAGAGTGTCAGTGTGTTTTACTGTACGAATCCTTGTTTCTAGGGACAGGGAAGGACAGTGAGGGAAATTCTCCTTGTGCTATATTGTGCTTTAAAAAAACCTTTTTTCTAGGGACAGAAAACTATAGGTAGGGAGAGTGTCAGTGTGTTTTACTGTACGAATCCTTGTTTCTAGGGACAGGGAAGGACAGTAAGGGAAATTCTCCTTGTGCTATAGTGTGCTTTAAAAAAACCTTTTTTCTAGGGACAGAAAACTATAGGTAGGGAGAGTGTCAGTGTGTTTTACTGTACGAATCCTTGTTTCTAGGGACAGGGAAGGACAGTGAGGGAAATTCTCCTTGTGCTATAGTGTGCTTTAAAAAAAAAATTTTTCTAGGGACAGAAAACTATAGGTAGGGAGAGTGTCAGTGTGTTTTACTGTACGAATCTTTGTTTCTAGGGACAGGGAAGGACAGTGAGGGAAATTCTCCTTGTGCTATAGTGTGCTTTAAAAAAAACTTTTTTCTAGGGACAGAAAACTATAGGTAGGGAGAGTGTCAGTGTGTTTTACTGTATGAATCCTTGTTTCTAGGGACAGGGAAGGACAGTGAGGGAAATTCTCCTTGTGCTATAGTGTGCTTTAAAAAAACCTTTTTTCTAGGGACAGAAAACTATAGGTAGGGAGAGTGTCAGTGTGTTTTACTGTACGAATCCTTGTTTCTAGGGACAGGGAAGGACAGTGAGGGAAATTCTCCTTGTGCTATAGTGTGCTTTAAAAAAACCTTTTTTCTAGGGACAGAAAACTATAGGTAGGGAGAGTGTCAGTGTGTTTTACTGTACGAATCCTTGTTTCTAGGGACAGGGAAGGACAGTGAGGGAAATTCTCCTTGTGCTATAGTGTGCTTTAAAAAAAACTTTTTTCTAGGGACAGAAAACTATAGGTAGGGAGAGTGTCAGTGTGTTTTACTGTACGAATCCTTGTTTCTAGGGACAGGGAAGGACAGTGAGGGAAATTCTCCTTGTGCTATAGTGTGCTTTAAAAAAAACTTTTTTCTAGGGACAGAAAACTATAGGTAGCGAGAGTGTCAGTGTGTTTTACTGTACGAATCCTTGTTTCTAGGGACAGGGAAGGACAGTGAGGGAAATTCTCCTTGTGCTATAGTGTGCTTTAAAAAAACCTTTTTTCTAGGGACAGAAAACTATAGGTAGGGAGAGTGTCAGTGTGTTTTACTGTACGAATCCTTGTTTCTAGGGACAGGGAAGGACAGTGAGGGAAATTCTCCTTGTGCTATAGTGTGCTTTAAAAAAACCTTTTTTCTAGGGACAGAAAACTATAGGTAGGGAGAGTGTCAGTGTGTTTTACTGTACGAATCCTTGTTTCTAGGGACAGGGAAGGACAGTGAGGGAAATTCTCCTTGTGCTATAGTGTGCTTTAAAAAAACCTTTTTTATAGGGACAGAAAACTATAGGTAGGGAGAGTGTCAGTGTGTTTTACTGTACGAATCCTTGTTTCTAGGGACAGGGAAGGACAGTGAGGGAAATTCTCCTTGTGCTATAGTGTGCTTTAAAAAAACCTTTTTTCTAGGGACAGAAAACTATAGGTAGGGAGAGTGTCAGTGTGTTTTACTGTACGAATCCTTGTTTCTAGGGACAGGGAAGGACAGTGAGGGAAATTCTCCTTGTGCTATAGTGTGCTTTAAAAAAACCTTTTTTATAGGGACAGAAAACTATAGGTAGGGAGAGTGTCAGTGTGTTTTACTGTACGAATCCTTGTTTCTAGGGACAGGGAAGGACAGTGAGGGAAATTCTCCTTGTGCTATAGTGTGCTTTAAAAAAAACTTTTTTCTAGGGACAGAAAACTATAGGTAGGGAGAGTGTCAGTGTGTTTTACTGTACGAATCCTTGTTTCTAGGGACAGGGAAGGACAGTGAGGGAAATTCTCCTTGTGTTATAGTGTGCTTTAAAAAAACCTTTTTCTAGGGACAGAAAACTATAGGTAGGGAGAGTGTCAGTGTGTTTTACTGTACGAATCCTTGTTTCTAGGGACAGGGAAGGACAGTGAGGGAAATTCTCCTTGTGCTATAGTGTGCTTTAAAAAAAACTTTTTTCTAGGGACAGAAAACTATAGGTAGGGAGAGTGTCAGTGTGTTTTACTGTACGAATCCTTGTTTCTAGGGACAGGGAAGGACAGTGAGGGAAATTCTCCTTGTGCTATAGTGTGCTTTAAAAAAACCTTTTTTCTAGGGACAGAAAACTATAGGTAGGGAGAGTGTCAGTGTGTTTTACTGTACGAATCCTTGTTTCTAGGGACAGGGAAGGACAGTGAGGGAAATTCTCCTTGTGCTATAGTGTGCTTTAAAAAAAACTTTTTTCTAGGGACAGAAAACTATAGGTAGGGAGAGTGTCAGTGTGTTTTACTGTACGAATCCTTGTTTCTAGGGACAGGGAAGGACAGTGAGGGAAATTCTCCTTGTGCTATAGTGTGCTTTAAAAAAACCTTTTTTCTAGGGACAGAAAACTATAGGTAGGGAGAGTGTCAGTGTGTTTTACTGTACGAATCTTTGTTTCTAGGGACAGGGAAGGACAGTGAGGGAAATTCTCCTTGTGCTATAGTGTGCTTTAAAAAAAACTTTTTTCTAGGGACAGAAAACTATAGGTAGGGAGAGTGTCAGTGTGTTTTACTGTATGAATCCTTGTTTCTAGGGACAGGGAAGGACAGTGAGGGAAATTCTCCTTGTGCTATAGTGTGCTTTAAAAAAACCTTTTTTCTAGGGACAGAAAACTATAGGTAGGGAGAGTGTCAGTGTGTTTTACTGTACGAATCCTTGTTTCTAGGGACAGGGAAGGACAGTGAGGGAAATTCTCCTTGTGCTATAGTGTGCTTTAAAAAAACCTTTTTTCTAGGGACAGAAAACTATAGGTAGGGAGAGTGTCAGTGTGTTTTACTGTACGAATCCTTGTTTCTAGGGACAGGGAAGGACAGTGAGGGAAATTCTCCTTGTGCTATAGTGTGCTTTAAAAAAAACTTTTTTCTAGGGACAGAAAACTATAGGTAGGGAGAGTGTCAGTGTGTTTTACTGTACGAATCCTTGTTTCTAGGGACAGGGAAGGACAGTGAGGGAAATTCTCCTTGTGCTATAGTGTGCTTTAAAAAAAACTTTTTTCTAGGGACAGAAAACTATAGGTAGCGAGAGTGTCAGTGTGTTTTACTGTACGAATCCTTGTTTCTAGGGACAGGGAAGGACAGTGAGGGAAATTCTCCTTGTGCTATAGTGTGCTTTAAAAAAACCTTTTTTCTAGGGACAGAAAACTATAGGTAGGGAGAGTGTCAGTGTGTTTTACTGTACGAATCCTTGTTTCTAGGGACAGGGAAGGACAGTGAGGGAAATTCTCCTTGTGCTATAGTGTGCTTTAAAAAAACCTTTTTTCTAGGGACAGAAAACTATAGGTAGGGAGAGTGTCAGTGTGTTTTACTGTACGAATCCTTGTTTCTAGGGACAGGGAAGGACAGTGAGGGAAATTCTCCTTGTGCTATAGTGTGCTTTAAAAAAACCTTTTTTATAGGGACAGAAAACTATAGGTAGGGAGAGTGTCAGTGTGTTTTACTGTACGAATCCTTGTTTCTAGGGACAGGGAAGGACAGTGAGGGAAATTCTCCTTGTGCTATAGTGTGCTTTAAAAAAACCTTTTTTCTAGGGACAGAAAACTATAGGTAGGGAGAGTGTCAGTGTGTTTTACTGTACGAATCCTTGTTTCTAGGGACAGGGAAGGACAGTGAGGGAAATTCTCCTTGTGCTATAGTGTGCTTTAAAAAAACCTTTTTTATAGGGACAGAAAACTATAGGTAGGGAGAGTGTCAGTGTGTTTTACTGTACGAATCCTTGTTTCTAGGGACAGGGAAGGACAGTGAGGGAAATTCTCCTTGTGCTATAGTGTGCTTTAAAAAAAACTTTTTTCTAGGGACAGAAAACTATAGGTAGGGAGAGTGTCAGTGTGTTTTACTGTACGAATCCTTGTTTCTAGGGACAGGGAAGGACAGTGAGGGAAATTCTCCTTGTGTTATAGTGTGCTTTAAAAAAACCTTTTTCTAGGGACAGAAAACTATAGGTAGGGAGAGTGTCAGTGTGTTTTACTGTACGAATCCTTGTTTCTAGGGACAGGGAAGGACAGTGAGGGAAATTCTCCTTGTGCTATAGTGTGCTTTAAAAAAAACTTTTTTCTAGGGACAGAAAACTATAGGTAGGGAGAGTGTCAGTGTGTTTTACTGTACGAATCCTTGTTTCTAGGGACAGGGAAGGACAGTGAGGGAAATTCTCCTTGTGCTATAGTGTGCTTTAAAAAAACCTTTTTTCTAGGGACAGAAAACTATAGGTAGAGAGAGTGTCAGTGTGTTTTACTGTACGAATCCTTGTTTCTAGGGACAGGGAAGGACAGTGAGGGAAATTCTCCTTGTGCTATAGTGTGCTTTAAAAAAACCTTTTTTCTAGGGACAGAAAACTATAGGTAGGGAGAGTGTCAGTGTGTTTTACTGTACAAATCCTTGTTTCTAGGGACAGGGAAGGACAGTGAGGGAAATTCTCCTTGTGCTATAGTGTGCTTTAAAAAAACCTTTTTTCTAGGGACAGAAAACTATAGGTAGGGAGAGTGTCAGTGTGTTTTACTGTACGAATCCTTGTTTCTAGGGACAGGGAAGGACAGTGAGGGAAATTCTCCTTGTGCTATAGTGTGCTTTAAAAAAACCTTTTTTCTAGGGACAGAAAACTATAGGTAGGGAGAGTGTCAGTGTGTTTTACTGTACGAATCCTTGTTTCTAGGGACAGGGAAGGACAGTGAGGGAAATTCTCCTTGTGCTATAGTGTGCTTTAAAAAAAACTTTTTTCTAGGGACAGAAAACTATAGGTAGGGAGAGTGTCAGTGTGTTTTACTGTATGAATCCTTGTTTCTAGGGACAGGGAAGGACAGTGAGGGAAATTCTCCTTGTGCTATAGTGTGCTTTAAAAAAAACTTTTTCTAGGGACAGAAAACTATAGGTAGGGAGAGTGTCAGTGTGTTTTACTGTACGAATCCTTGTTTCTAGGGACAGGGAAGGACAGTGAGGGAAATTCTCCTTGTGCTATAGTGTGCTTTAAAAAAAACTTTTTTCTAGGGACAGAAAACTATAGGTAGGGAGAGTGTCAGTGTGTTTTACTGTACGAATCCTTGTTTCTAGGGACAGGGAAGGACAGTGAGGGAAATTCTCCTTGTGCTATAGTGTGCTTTAAAAAAACCTTTTTTCTAGGGACAGAAAACTATAGGTAGAGAGAGTGTCAGTGTGTTTTACTGTACGAATCCTTGTTTCTAGGGACAGGGAAGGACAGTGAGGGAAATTCTCCTTGTGCTATAGTGTGCTTTAAAAAAACCTTTTTTCTAGGGACAGAAAACTATAGGTAGGGAGAGTGTCAGTGTGTTTTACTGTACGAATCCTTGTTTCTAGGGACAGGGAAGGACAGTGAGGGAAATTCTCCTTGTGCTATAGTGTGCTTTAAAAAAACCTTTTTTCTAGGGACAGAAAACTATAGGTAGGGAGAGTGTCAGTGTGTTTTACTGTACGAATCCTTGTTTCTAGGGACAGGGAAGGACAGTGAGGGAAATTCTCCTTGTGCTATAGTGTGCTTTAAAAAAAACTTTTTTCTAGGGACAGAAAACTATAGGTAGGGAGAGTGTCAGTGTGTTTTACTGTACGAATCCTTGTTTCTAGGGACAGGGAAGGACAGTGAGGGAAATTCTCCTTGTGCTATAGTGTGCTTTAAAAAAACCTTTTTTCTAGGGACAGAAAACTATAGGTAGGGAGAGTGTCAGTGTGTTTTACTGTACGAATCCTTGTTTCTAGGGACAGGGAAGGACAGTGAGGGAAATTCTCCTTGTGCTATAGTGTGCTTTAAAAAAACCTTTTTTCTAGGGACAGAAAACTATAGGTAGGGTGAGTGTCAGTGTGTTTTACTGTACGAATCCTTGTTTCTAGGGACAGGGAAGGACAGTGAGGGAAATTCTCCTTGTGCTATAGTGTGCTTTAAAAAAAACTTTTTTCTAGGGACAGAAAACTATAGGTAGGGAGAGTGTCAGTGTGTTTTACTGTACGAATCCTTGTTTCTAGGGACAGGGAAGGACAGTGAGGGAAATTCTCCTTGTGCTATAGTGTGCTTTAAAAAAAACTTTTTTCTAGGGACAGAAAACTATAGGTAGGGAGAGTGTCAGTGTGTTTTACTGTACGAATCCTTGTTTCTAGGGACAGGGAAGGACAGTGAGGGAAATTCTCCTTGTGCTATAGTGTGCTTTAAAAAAATCTTTTTTCTAGGGACAGAAAACTATAGGTAGGGAGAGTGTCAGTGTGTTTTACTGTACGAATCCTTGTTTCTAGGGACAGGGAAGGACAGTGAGGGAAATTCTCCTTGTGCTATAGTGTGCTTTAAAAAAAACTTTTTTCTAGGGACAGAAAACTATAGGTAGGGAGAGTGTCAGTGTGTTTTACTGTACGAATCCTTGTTTCTAGGGACAGGGAAGAACAGTGAGGGAAATTCTCCTTGTGCTATAGTGTGCTTTAAAAAAACCTTTTTTCTAGGGACAGAAAACTATAGGTAGGGAGAGTGTCAGTGTGTTTTACTGTACGAATCCTTGTTTCTAGGGACAGGGAAGGACAGTGAGGGAAATTCTCCTTGTGCTATAGTGTGCTTTAAAAAAACCTTTTTTCTAGGGACAGAAAACTATAGGTAGTGTGAGGGGGTTAGCTCGGCAGCGTGTGTGTGTGACCCCCGGGATGGGCTCCCCACACAAAAACAGGCCCAGCAAACGGAGGTTGTGGTTTTCAAAATCAAAAAGGTGCGGTTTATTTTCTATTTACAGTGACAAAACACAGCAAAGCAAAAGAAACATAAATAAAATAAATCCTGGTCAACTTGACCTCTGAGTAAACATACAGGTTTCCTAACTAACAACTGGGATCAGCCTAGTGCTGTCCTAGTCCCTAAGTCCCTGGTTTTAAATGTCCAAGCAAATAGCCACACAGGCTTTGTCTCACCGCACAGGGGTTCACTCTCCCTAGACAGTCCACACAGGTCTGGTTCCAGGCATGAGCAAACACCTAATGAATCTGGGAGTTCTTATAGAGGCCTAAATGAGCTGACAAGCTTCAGCTGGTCTCATCAACTCCCTGTCTGCACGACGCCCCACACTCTCCCTAGAGGTATGAGTCATCCATGAGCCCACTAGCCTCAGCTGGGCTTATACAACTCTCCACCTAGTTGTATAAGTCGGCGTAAAGCCTGAATCTGGGCGAAATATATCTACCCCCCTGGATGCAACCAGGTGACTTTACCTTCCTGCTGTCACAGTAGGGAGAGTGTCAGTGTGTTTTACTGTACGAATCCTTGTTTCTAGGGACAGGGAAGGACAGTGAGGGAAATTCTCCTTGTGCTATAGTGTGCTTTAAAAAAACCTTTTTTCTAGGGACAGAAAACTATAGGTAGGGAGAGTGTCAGTGTGTTTTACTGTACGAATCCTTGTTTCTAGGGACAGGGAAGGACAGTGAGGGAAATTCTCCTTGTGCTATAGTGTGCTTTAAAAAAACCTTTTTTCTAGGGACAGAAAACTATAGGTAGGGAGAGTGTCAGTGTGTTTTACTGTACGAATCCTTGTTTCTAGGGACAGGGAAGGACAGTGAGGGAAATTCTCCTTGTGCTATAGTGTGCTAAAGCATTCCTCATCAACCATCTTTGAAATCCTTGTTTTTTGGACAGTCAGGGAAATTGTCGTTGTGCTATTCTGTGCAAAAGCAATCATCCTCAACCATATTTAGAAATCCTTAAGTAAAGGGACAGAGAAGGACACCTGAAGGTAGCCCTTATTGCTTTTTTCCCATCTCCCTGCAGGCCATCTATTAGAATGTCTGGAAGGCAAACAAGGAGAGGCAGACAGTCAGGAGGCAATAAAAGAGGGCAAGCAGGCTCTGTGTCTGGGGACAACAGTGCTGGTCGTGGACGCGGTGCATTGTCATCAGCACATGGCCATGGGACACGCTTGTCCTTCTTTTCGGCAGCTGGACATGTTGAGCCACATCATGCTGAAGACTTGGTAGAGTGGATGACCAAGCCCTCCTCCTCCTCCTCATCCTCTCTCACCCAGGCTCAGGGTACTGGCAAAGCAGCTGCCAAAGCGTCCTCTTCCCTGGTATCAATGTCAGACTCATCATCAGTCACTCCTTCCCTAGACCCACCATGTCCTCCTCCTGAGGAGTCCCCCGAACTGTTTGAGCACAGTGTTGGGTACATGCTCCAGGAGGATGCCCAGCGTTTCGAAGGGTCTGATGATGAAACCCAGCTACAGGAAGGCAGTAGCGTGAGAGCAGACAGAGGGGATGCTCAAGAAGGACACCAATCTGGCAGTCATGTTCCAGCAGCTGCAGCATACTGCCAGATTGGCTCCAGTGATGAGGAGGGAGGGGATGATGAGGTCACTGACTCCACGTGGGTGCCTAATAGGAGAGAGGAGGAGGAGGAGGAGGAGGCACATCTCCAACGAGGCAGGATGCCCTTTGGTGGCCAGCGTAAGGGCAGTACACCGACGGAATCACACCGCAGAGCTCTGCCTGTGCAGGGCGCTGCCTCTGCCCGTCATTCAAAAAGTTCTTTGGTGTGGGCCTTTTTTGAGGCTAGTGCATCAGATCGCACAGCTGCTGTTTGCAACATATGTCTCAAGCGTATATCGCGTGGCCAAAACATCAGCCGCTTGGGTACCACATGCCTGACCAGACATATGTTGACCTGCCATGCAGCTCGTTGGCAAGCCTACCTCAAAGACCCACACCAAAGAACAAAGCGGACCTCTCCTTGCACCGCATCAGCTGGGATCTCCAACCCCACTATAACTTCAGTCCTCTCTGAAACATGCACTGAGAGGAATGAAGGTGTAGAATTAGGTGTGTCACAGCCAAGTACTTGCGGCCACTCTGCTAGCAGTACACCGACGTCCGATTCTAGCAGGCAAATTTCCCTGCCCCAGCTGCTGGACCGTCGAAAGAAGTTCACTCCCAGCCATCCACATGCCCAGCGGTTGAATGCTAGCTTGGCTAAATTGCTAGTGCTTCAACTGCTGCCTTTTCAGTTGGTAGACTCGGCCCCCTTCCGTGAGTTTGTGCAATGTGCGGTTCCTCAGTGGCAGGTTCCCAAACGCCACTTTTTCTCACGGAAGGCTATTCCGGCTCTCTACCGGCATGTGGAAGGCAATGTCTTGGCCTCGCTGGATAGGGCGGTCAGCGGTAAGGTGCATATTACCGCTGACTCATGGTCCAGCAGGCATGGACAGGGACGTTACCTTTCTTTCACGGCCCATTGGGTCACTCTTTTGGCAGCTGGGAAGGATGCAGGACAAGGTGCAGTAGTGTTGGAGGTTGTTCCACCGCCACGCCTCCAAAATGCTACTACTGGTTGTGACACACCTCTCTCCTCCACCCCGTCCTCTTCTTCTTCCTCCATGGCCTCTTCCTGTGGTTTGTCCTCTGAACCAGCGGTGCTCCGTAGCCGTTCAAGGGGCTACGCAAGTACGCAGGCAAAAAGATGCCATGCCGTGCTTGCGCTGGTGTGTTTGGGGGACAGAAGCCACACTGGGGCAGAGGTCCTGTCTGCTCTGCAGGGCCAGGCCGAGAGGTGGTTGACGCCACGCCAGCTTAAGCCAGGAATGGTGGTTTGCGACAATGGCACCAACCTCCTCTCCGCCCTCCGACAGGGACAACTGACCCATGTGCCCTGTGTGGCTCACGTCCTTAACCTGGTGGTGCAGCGGTTCTTGGGCAGGTACCCGGGCTTACAGGATGTCCTGAGGCAGGCCAGGAAAGTCTGTGTGCATTTCCGCAGATCTTATAATGCCAGTGCTCGCCTGGCTGAGCTGCAAAAGGAGTTGAACCTGCCCAAGAACCGCCTTATATGTGACATGCCCACCAGGTGGAACTCAACGTTGGCCATGCTGCAGCGGCTGCACACGCAGCAGAGGGCCATCAATGAGTACCTATGCGACTACGGCACCAGGACAGGGTCAGGGGAGCTTGGTTTTTTTTCTCCACGCCAGTGGGGCATGATCAGGGATGCATGCACTGTCCTGGCACCATTTGAGGAGGCCACGAGGATGGTGAGCAGTGACAGTGCATGCATCAGTGACACTGTACCTCTTGTACACCTGTTGGAGCACACGCTGCGTGGAATAATGGACAGGGCACTTGAGGCAGAACAGAGGCAGGAAGAGGAGGACTTCCTTGCCTCTCAAGGCCCCCTTTACCCAGACAGTGTTCCTTCTGTCCCACCCATCGCACAGGAAGAGGAGGAGGAGGAGGATTGTGTCAGCATGGAGGTGGAGGCTGGCACTCAGCATCATCAGCAGCAGTCTTTTAGGGATGATTTACAGTCCCAAGAAACCAGTGGACTTGTACGTGGCTGGGAGGAGGTGGCTGCGGATCATGTCGTCCTTAGTGACCCAGAGGACTCCGGAGCGAATGCCTCAGCAAACCTACGCTGCATGGCCTCCCTGATCCTGCAAAGTCTGCGGAAGGATCCTCGTATTCTTCGGATCAAGGAGAGGGACCATTACTGGCTGGCCACTCTCCTTGATCCACGGTACAAGGGTAAGGTTGCGGACCTTATGTTACCGTCGCAGAGGGAGCAGAGGATGAGACAACTCCGGGAGGCCTTGCAGAAAGGTCTGTGCAACGCGTTCCCAGAGACTGGGAGGTTACAAACTCCTGGTCCTGGACAACAAGTTGCTGAGGCTTCGGCCAGTCAAAGAAGGAGCGGTGGGGAAGGTGGCCGTCTGACCGATGCGTTCAGACAATTCTTTAGTCCGCAGCCCCAAAGTATGATCGGTTCCAGCAACCATCGCCAGCGTCTGATAAACATGGTGCAGGAATATCTAGGGGCAAGGTCAGACTTGGACACCTTCCCCACCGAAAATCCTCTGGCTTACTGGGTCTTGAGGATGGATCACTGGGCAGAGCTTGCACAGTATGCAATTGAGCTACTGGCCTGTCCTGCATCCAGCGTTCTTTCGGAACACACATTCAGTGCTGCTGGAGGATTTGTCACGGATCACAGGGTGCGCCTGTCCACCGACTCGGTTGATCGACTGACTTTCATCAAGATGAACCAGTCTTGGATCACCACTAGCTACCACACACCTGATGCTGATATAACAGACTAATTGATTTTAACATGTCACATCCCTTCAAGACTGATGCTGATGCTGAGTGCCTGTGCTGTTATGTTGACTGGCTATCCTCCTCCTCCGAGTCCTCAATGATACGATTGATGATGATAGCTTGGAAGATCATTTTTGTTTATGGGTGCCGCCACCAGTGGCTAAGGCCCAATTTTTCAGCCCCTGTTTTACAGGGGCGTGTAATTACAATTTTTAGCAAATTTTAGCAATAATTTGCCATAGGGCTCATTGCTGTGCTCCAAGTACAGTATCTGTGAGGGGTTGGAGTGTTGTGGCACCAGTGCCTAAGGCCCAATTTTTCAGCCCCTGTTTAACAGGGGCGTGTCATTACAATTTTTGAAGCAATACTTTGCAACAGGGCTCATTGCTGTGCTCCAAGTACAGTATCTGTGAGGGGTTGTAGTGTTGTGCCACCAGTGCCTAAGGCCCAATTTTTCAGCCCCTGTTCAACAGGGGCATGTAATTACAATTCTTGATCTAATAATTCACAGCAGGGCCCATTGCTGCACCCACCAAGAGTAACTCTGAGGGCTTACAGTGTTGTGGCAACGCCACCACCACCACGAAAGGCCCAATTTTTCAGCCCCTGTTCAAAAGGGGCATGTAATTACAATTCTTGATCTAATAATTCACAGCAGGGCCCATTCCTGCACCCACCAAGAGTAACTCTGAGGGCTTACAGTGTTGTGGCAACACCACCACCACCACCACCACGAAAGGCCCAATTTTTCAGCCCCTGTTCAAAAGGGGCATGTAATTACAATTCTTGATCTAATAATTCACAGCAGGGCCCATTCCTGCACCCACCAAGAGTAACTCTGAGGGCTTACAGTGTTGTGGCAACGCCACCACCACCACCACCACGAAAGGCCCAATTTTTCAGCCCCTGTTCAACAGGGGCATGCAATTACAATTCTTGATCTAATAATTCACAGCAGGGCCCATTGCTGCACCCACCAAGAGTAACTGTCAGGGCTTACAGTGTTGTGGCACCAGCACCACCATCAAAGGCCCAATTTTTACTACCACTGTTCAACAATTATATGTAATTACAATTCCTGATATAATAGTTGACAGCAGGGCGTTCCAGCACCAACCAAGAGTAACTGTGAGTGCTTACAGTGTTGTGCCAACACCAACAACTAAGGGGCCTATTTCTGCAGAGTATATACGGCAGGTAGGGATGAGCTTCGTGTTCGAGTCGAACATACGTTCGACTCGAACATCGGCTGTTCGTTCGTTCGACGAAGATCGAACGATTTGGGCCGTTCGCGCCAAATTCGAGTGACGCGAACGGCCCACAATGCACTACGCCATCGCAGTGTCATCCAGGCGCTGTGATTGGCCAAGCATGCACTGTGACCCCGCATGCTTGGCCAATCACAGCGCCGGCAGCGAGGAGAGCAATGATTGGCCACAGGCAGGATGCCTGTGGCCAATTATTGCTGAGGGTGTTTAGTACACGCCCCACACTATAAAAGGCCGCCAGCACGGCGGCCTAGTGTAGTGTGTTCCGGAGCAGGGAAAGAGAAGCATAGGCAGGGACAGTGACATTTATTTTTTTCTTGCTTAACCTGGATTCCTTTAGTTTAGGGAAAGAGAAGGATAGGTAGGGAGAGTGTCAGTGTGTTTTACTGTGCGAATCCTTGTTTCTTGGGACAGGGAAGGACAGTGAGGGAATTCTCCTTGTGCTATAGTGTGCTTTAAAAAAACATTTTTTCTAGGGACAGAAAACTATAGGTAGGAAGAGTGTCAGTTTCTTTCACTGTGATAATCCTTGTTTCTAGGGACAAAGAAGGAAAGTGAGGGAAATTCTCCTTGTGCTATAGTGTGCTTTAAAAAAACATTTTTTCTAGGGACAGAAAACTATAGGTAGGAAGAGTGTCAGTTTCTTTCACTGTGATAATCCTTGTTTCTAGGGACAGGGAAGGAAAGTGAGGGAAATTCTCCTTGTGCTATAGTGTGCTTTAAAAAAACATTTTTTCTAGGGACAGAAAACTATAGGTAGGAAGAGTGTCAGTTTCTTTCACTGTGATAATCCTTGTTTCTAGGGACAAAGAAGGAAAGTGAGGGAAATTCTCCTTGTGCTATAGTGTGCTTTAAAAAAAACATTTTTTCTAGGGACAGAAAACTATAGGTAGGAAGAGTGTCAGTTTCTTTCACTGTGATAATCCTTGTTTCTAGGGACAAAGAAGGAAAGTGAGGGAAATTCTCCTTGTGCTATAGTGTGCTTTAAAAAAACATTTTTTCTAGTGTGAGGGGGTTAGCTCGGCAGCGGGTGTGTGTGACCCCCGGGATGGGCTCCCCACACAAAAACAGGCCCAGCAAACGGAGGTTGTGGTTTTCAAAATCAAAAAGGTGCGGTTTATTTTCTATTTACAGTGACAAAACACAGCAAAGCAAAAGAAACATAAACAAAGTAAATCCTGGTCAACTTGACCTCTGACTAAACATACAGGTTTCCTAACTAACAACTGGGATCAGCCTAGTGCTGTCCTAGTCCCTAAGTCCCTGGTTTTAAATGTCCAAGCAAATAGCCACACAGGCTTTGTCTCACCGCACAGGGGTTCACTCTCCCTAGACAGTCCACACAGGTCTGGGTCCAGGCATGAGCTAACATCTAATGAAGCTGGGAGTTCTTATAGAGGCCTAAATGAGCTGACAAGCTTCAGCTGGTCTCATCAACTCCCTGTCTGCACGACGCCCAGCACTCTCCCTAGAGGTATGAGTCATCCATGAGCCCACTAGCCCCAGCTGGGCTTATACAACTCTCCACCTAGTTGTATAAGTCGGCGTAAAGCCTGAATCTGGGCGAAATATATCTACCCCCCTGGATGCAACCAGGTGACTTTACCTTCCTGCTGTCACATACCCCCCCCTCTTGTTTTAACCTCGGGGTTGGAACACCAGCAATCAGGCATTCATGTACTCGAGACAAAGCATCCACATTCCCCATTTGAACGCCAGGGCGATGCTTTACTGTGAAGTTGAATTCCTGGAGGGCCAGGAACCACCTATTCACTCTTCTATTTGTTTCCTTGTTTTGAGCCATCCACTTTAACGGAGCGTGATCCGTAACCATGTCAAAGTGCCTACCTAGCAGATAGTACCGAAGGGAATCTAGAGCCCACTTCACCGCTAAACACTCCTTTTCAACGGTGGCATAATTTACCTCATGGGACTTCAACTTCCTGCTGAGGTAAATGACTGGGTGCTCTTCCCCGTTCCAGACCTGGGACAATACTGCTCCTAACCCCACATCTGACGCATCACTTTGTACGACAAAGTCTTTAGAGAAGTCGGGTGAGTACAACACTGGCTGGCTACATAAGGCTTGTTTCAAGAATTGGAATGCTGCCTCAGCCTCGGGGGTCCATTTAATCATGACCGACCCTTTCCCCTTCGTCAGGTTGGTTAGGGGCACAGCCTTAGAAGCAAAGTGGGGAATGAATCGCCGATAATACCCAGCGATTCCCAGAAAGGCTCGTACCTGCTTCTTGCTGTTGGGACGTGGCCAACTCTGGATGGCCTCGACTTTGTTGAGTTGGGGTTTTATTACTCCCCTCCCAATGGTGTACCCAAGATATTTGGCCTCCTCCTGCCCAATGGTACACTTCTTGGGGTTAGCCGTAAACCCCGCTTCCCGAACAGAGTCCAGGACTGCTTGCACTTTTGGCAGATGTGAGGCCCAATCTGTGCTATGGACAATTACGTCATCCAGGTAAGCCGCAGCATACTTCCGATGGGGCCTCAGCATCTGGTCCATTTTCCGCTGGAATGTGGCCGGCGCATTCTGTAACCCGAACGGCATTCTTTTATATTGGAACGCCCCGTCTGGGGTTACAAATGCGGTTTTCTCTTTGGCCAATTTGGCCAGGGGGATTTGCCAATACCCTTTTGTGAGGTCAAGAGTCGTCATGTATCGGGCTGTTCCCAGCCGGTCGATCAACTCATCTATACGTGGCATGGGGTAGGTGTCAAATTTTGTAACTTTGTTCAACTGACGAAAATCGTTACAAAATCGCCAGCTCCCATCCGGTTTAGGCACCAACACAATGGGACTAGACCAATCACTTTGGGACTCCTCTATCACCCCTAAGTTCAGCATTTTCTGTACTTCCTCCCGTATTGCCTCCCGTCGGGCCTCTGGGATCCGATAGGGTTTTAACTTCACCCTTTCACCGGGCGGGGTAATAATGTCATGCTCTACCCCAGATGTTTGTCCCGGCAGCTCAGAGAATACCTCCTTGTTGCGAAGCACAAACTCCTTAACCTCCTGTTGTTGGGGTTGTGACAAGGTGGCTGCTATTCCAACCTCAGGAATCACGCAACCAGTTTGAGCTGGTGACCAAGTGTCTGCGACTAGGGACTCTCTATCCCTCCAGGCTTTCAACAGATTAACGTGATAGATCTGTTCGGGCTTTCGCCTTCCTGGTTGTCTGACCTTGTAATTCACTTCGCTCACTTTTTCCATTATCTCGTAGGGGCCTTGCCATTTGGCAAGGAATTTACTTTCAACCGTAGGGACAAGTACCAGTATCCTATCCCCCGGGGAAAAGGTACGGGTCTTGGCTCCACGGTTGTACACTCTCTGCTGTGCTAACTGCGCTTGGGCCAAATGTTCCTTCACGATGGGCATTACCTGTGCAATTCGGTCTTGCATCAGGGCGACATGCTCAATCACACTCCTGTGGGGAGAACTCTCACTTTCCCAAGTTTCCTTGGCAATATCCAACAGCCCTCTTGGGTGTCTCCCATACAGTAACTCAAAGGGGGAGAATCCCGTAGAGGATTGGGGCACCTCCCTAATAGCAAACATCAGATAAGGAAGTAGACAGTCCCAATCCTTTCCATCTCTATCCACCACTTTCTTCAACATTTGTTTTAGGGTTTTGTTGAATCTTTCAACCAGCCCATCGGTTTGGGGGTGATACACAGATGTACGTAATTGCGTCACTTTGAACAATTTACACAGCTCCTTCATAACCCGGGACATAAAGGGTGTACCTTGGTCCGTAAGCAGTTCTTTACAAATACCCACCCGGCTAAACACAAGAGATAGCTCTTTGGCTATGGTTTTGGCCGAGGTATTTCGGAGAGGGATCGCTTCTGGATAACGGGTGGCATAGTCCATTATAACTAATATGTACTGGTGCCCCCTAGTGGACTTGATTATAGGACCTACCAAATCCATGGCGATCCTCTCAAACGGGACCTCAATGATGGGTAGAGGGACCAGCGGGCTACGGAAATGTGGCATCGGGGCCGACCTCTGACACACAGGGCAGGAGGAACAATAATTTTCTATGTCCTTCATCACCCCCGGCCAATAGAATCTCTGTAATACCCTCTCTCGGGTTTTCTCTGTCCCCAGATGACCTCCAAGAATGTGCCCATGGGCCAACTCCAACACCAACTTCCTGTAAGGTTTGGGCACCACAAGCTGCTCAACGGTTTCTTCTGCCCTTTTTGCCACCCGATACAGTAGGTCCTTCTCTACGCTGAAGTATGGGTAAGTGCAGGTATTATCTGGGTTCACTAACTCGCCATCTATTTTCACTACGTTTTCCCGTGCCTTTATTAGGGCGGGGTCTTTCAACTGTTCTGTGGCAAAGTTTTCCCTGTGAACCTCAAGATCAGAAAACTCCACAGACGGTAGGTTTTCGTCTGAGGAGGTGGGCTCCTCTCCAGTTTCTTGAGTCTCCCCTGCCAATACTGATAAGGGAAATTCCGGAGAGTCCTCACCACTCTCAGGGGAGTTCTGGCTATCACATTCCTGGTACATAGGGGCACCAGTGGGGGGCTCAGGATCATCCCACAGTTCCCAGAACTTCGGAAAATCCCTTCCCACAATGGCGTCATGCGGTAACTGAGATACTAAGCCCACTGGATGAGAGAGGGTACCTTTGGGGGTCTCGAAACACACTGTAGTCACTGGATACTCTCGGGTGTCCCCATGCACACAAATAACAGCTACCTTGCTATTCCCAGAGACCTCTGTTTTAACTAACTCAGCCTTTATCAGGGTCACAAGGCTACCTGAATCCAGCAATACCACAACATTTCTACCATTAACACACATTTTGCATAAATGTTTCTCAGTTCCTCGAATGGCAGTGCATGCGACTGTCGCACACAGCGACTGACGTCTGCCCGTCAGAAAGTCACACTGCATGGGTTCCTCCACAACCGGGCAATTGGCTGCAATATGTCCCGCTTGCCGGCAGCGGTAGCAAAAGATCCTTCTTGCCGCCTCTTGAGCCGCTGATTTCCCAGGCTGTTCTCGCCAAACTTGGGGTAGAGCTCCCACCCTCTCACTCTCTCCACCCTCACCCCTTGGAATCCTCTTATCCGCCCCTGGGGATGGTCTGGTCTTAGGGTGGAAAGTCCGAGTGTCTCTGGAAGAGGCCGTCAGGTTCTCTGTAGCCAAGTATTTCTCCACACGATCCACAAGACCATCGGCCGTCTCTGGGTCTCCATGGCTTACCCACTTTTGGATGGCAGTAGGAAGAGCTCTCAAAAACCGATCCATTACAACACGTTCCACAATCTTTGGTGCGGACAAAGTCTCTGGCTGTAGCCACTTTCTGCTCAGGTGAATGAGATCATACATTTGAGACCTGGGGGGTTTTCCAAGCTGGAAAGTCCAGTTATGCACACGCTGAGCCCGGACAGCCAGGGTGACACCCAGCCTTGCCAATATTTCAGCTTTTAGCATCACATAGTCTTTTGCTTGGTTAGGCTCTAGGTCATAGTAAGCTTTCTGCGATTCACCAGTTAACAGAGGAGCCACCAGTCCAGCCCACTGCTCCTCAGGCCACTTTTCTCTTTCAGCGGTCCTTTCAAATGTGGTCAAAAATACCTCTGGATCATCCTCTCCAGTCATTTTTGTCAATAAACGACTCACTCCAAAGGACGCGGTATTAGTGGGACGGCTTTCCTCACTGGTCTGCGGACGTTGCTGCATTACTGCTTCCATCTGTTGTTGTAGTCTCTGCTCTTGCTTCTGTAACAGGTCTATGAAGCGGGCCTCAGATTGCTGCTGGGCTTGTTGCTGAGCCTCCAGACTCTGTTGCAAAGCTGCGTTTGTCTGCTGCTGGGCTGCAAGGCTCTGTTGATGAGCTTGCTGCTGGGCTGCAAGGCTCTGTTGATGAGCTTGCTGCTGGGCTGCGAAGTTCTGTTGTTGAGCTGCAAGGCTCTTTTGCAAACCTGCATTTGTCTGCTGTTGATTGGCATTTGCTAGAGCCAGCTGTTTCAGTATCTCCTCCATGCTGGCTTAAAAAAAAACTGCCACTGGTTCTCCACCAACTGTGAGGGGGTTAGCTCGGCAGCGGGTGTGTGTGACCCCCGGGATGGGCTCCCCACACAAAAACAGGCCCAGCAAACGGAGGTTGTGGTTTTCAAAATCAAAAAGGTGCGGTTTATTTTCTATTTACAGTGACAAAACACAGCAAAGCAAAAGAAACATAAACAAAGTAAATCCTGGTCAACTTGACCTCTGACTAAACATACAGGTTTCCTAACTAACAACTGGGATCAGCCTAGTGCTGTCCTAGTCCCTAAGTCCCTGGTTTTAAATGTCCAAGCAAATAGCCACACAGGCTTTGTCTCACCGCACAGGGGTTCACTCTCCCTAGACAGTCCACACAGGTCTGGGTCCAGGCATGAGCTAACATCTAATGAAGCTGGGAGTTCTTATAGAGGCCTAAATGAGCTGACAAGCTTCAGCTGGTCTCATCAACTCCCTGTCTGCACGACGCCCAGCACTCTCCCTAGAGGTATGAGTCATCCATGAGCCCACTAGCCCCAGCTGGGCTTATACAACTCTCCACCTAGTTGTATAAGTCGGCGTAAAGCCTGAATCTGGGCGAAATATATCTACCCCCCTGGATGCAACCAGGTGACTTTACCTTCCTGCTGTCACACTAGGGACAGAAAACTATAGGTAGGAAGAGTGTCAGTTTCTTTCACTGTGATAATCCTTGTTTCTAGGGACAGGGAAGGAAAGTGAGGGAAATTCTCCTTGTGCTATAGTGTGCTTTAAAAAAACATTTTTTCTAGGGACAGAAAACTATAGGTAGTGTGAGGGGGTTAGCTCGGCAGCGGGTGTGTGTGACCCCCGGGATGGGCTCCCCACACAAAAACAGGCCCAGCAAACGGAGGTTGTGGTTTTCAAAATCAAAAAAAAGGTGCGGTTTATTTTCTATTTACAGTGACAAAACACAGCAAAGCCAAAAGAAACATAAACAAAATAAATCCTGGTCAACTTGACCTCTGACTAAACATACAGGTTTCCTAACTAACAACTGGGATCAGCCTAGTGCTGTCCTAGTCCCTAAGTCCCTGGTTTTAAATGTCCAAGCAAATAGCCACACAGGCTTTGTCTCACCGCACAGGGGTTCACTCTCCCTAGACAGTCCACACAGGTCTGGTTCCAGGCATGAGCTAACATCTAATGAAGCTGGGAGTTCTTATAGAGGCCTAAATGAGCTGACAAGCTTCAGCTGGTCTCATCAACTCCCTGTCTGCACGACGCCCCCCACTCTCCCTAGACATATGAGTCATCCATGAGCCCACTAGCCTTAGCTGGGCTTATACAACTCTCCACCTAGTTGTATAAGTCGGCGTAAAGCCTGAATCTGGGCGAAATATATCTACCCCCCTGGATGCAACCAGGTGACTTTACCTTCCTGCTGTCACATACCCCCCCCTCTTGTTTTAACCTCGGGGTTGGAACACCAGCAATCAGGCATTCATGTACTCGAGACAAAGCATCCACATTCCCCATTTGAACGCCAGGGCGATGCTTTACTGTGAAGTTGAATTCCTGGAGGGCCAGGAACCACCTATTCACTCTTCTATTTGTTTCCTTGTTTTGAGCCATCCACTTTAACGGAGCGTGATCCGTAACCATGTCAAAGTGCCTACCTAGCAGGTAGTACCGAAGGGAATCTAGAGCCCACTTCACCGCTAAACACTCCTTTTCAACGGTGGCGTAATTTACCTCATGGGACTTCAAGTTCCTGCTGAGGTAAATGACTGGGTGCTCTTCCCCGTTCCAGACCTGGGACAATACTGCTCCTAACCCCACATCTGACGCATCACTTTGTACGACAAAGTCTTTAGAGAAGTCGGGTGAGTACAACACTGGCTGGCTACATAAGGCTTGTTTCAAGAATTGGAATGCTGCCTCAGCCTCGGGGGTCCATTTAATCATGACCGACCCTTTCCCCTTCGTTAGGTTGGTTAGGGGCACAGCCTTAGAAGCAAAGTGGGGAATGAATCGCCGATAATACCCAGCGATTCCCAGAAAGGCTCGTACCTGCTTCTTGCTGTTGGGACGTGGCCAACTCTGGATGGCCTCGACTTTGTTGAGTTGGGGTTTTATTACTCCCCTCCCAATGGTGTACCCAAGATATTTGGCCTCCTCCTGCCCAATGGTACACTTCTTGGGGTTAGCCGTAAACCCCGCTTCCCGAACAGAGTCCAGGACTGCTTGCACTTTTGGCAGATGTGAGGCCCAATCCGTGCTATGGACAATTACGTCATCCAGGTAAGCCGCAGCATACTTCCGATGGGGCCTCAGCATCTGGTCCATTTTCCGCTGGAATGTGGCCGGCGCATTCTGTAACCCGAACGGCATTCTTTTATATTGGAACGCCCCGTCTGGGGTTACAAATGCGGTTTTCTCTTTGGCCAATTTGGCCAGGGGGATTTGCCAATACCCTTTTGTGAGGTCAAGAGTCGTCATGTATCGGGCTGTTCCCAGCCGGTCGATCAACTCATCTATACGTGGCATGGGGTAGGTGTCAAATTTTGTAACTTTGTTCAACTGACGAAAATCGTTACAAAATCGCCAGCTCCCATCCGGTTTAGGCACCAACACAATGGGACTAGACCAATCACTTTGGGACTCCTCTATCACCCCTAAGTTCAGCATTTTCTGTACTTCCTCCCGTATTGCCTCCCGTCGGGCCTCTGGGATCCGATAGGGTTTTAACTTCACCCTTTCACCGGGCGGGGTAATGATGTCATGCTCTACCCCAAATGTTTGTCCCGGCAGCTCAGAGAATACCTCCTTGTTGCGAAGCACAAACTCCTTAACCTCCTGTTGTTGGGGTTGTGACAAGGTGGCTGCTATTCCAACCTCAGGAATCACGCAACCAGTTTGAGCTGGTGACCAAGTGTCTGCGACTAGGGACTCTCTATCCCTCCAGGCTTTCAACAGATTAACGTGATAGATCTGTTCGGGCTTTCGCCTTCCTGGTTGTCTGACCTTGTAATTCACTTCGCTCACTTTTTCCATTATCTCGTAGGGGCCTTGCCATTTGGCAAGGAATTTACTTTCAACCGTAGGGACAAGTACCAGTATCCTATCCCCCGGGGAAAAGGTACGGGTCTTGGCTCCACGGTTGTACACTCTCTGCTGTGCTAACTGCGCTTGGGCCAAATGTTCCTTCACGATGGGCATTACCTGTGCAATTCGGTCTTGCATCAGGGCGACATGCTCAATCACACTCCTGTGGGGAGAACTCTCACTTTCCCAAGTTTCCTTGGCAATATCCAACAGCCCTCTTGGGTGTCTCCCATACAGTAACTCAAAGGGGGAGAATCCCGTAGAGGATTGGGGCACCTCCCTAATAGCAAACATCAGATAAGGAAGTAGACAGTCCCAATCCTTTCCATCTCTATCCACCACTTTCTTCAACATTTGTTTTAGGGTTTTGTTGAATCTTTCAACCAGCCCATCGGTTTGGGGGTGATACACAGATGTACGTAATTGCGTCACTTTGAACAATTTACACAGCTCCTTCATAACCCGGGACATAAAGGGTGTACCTTGGTCCGTAAGCAGTTCTTTACAAATACCCACCCGGCTAAACACAAGAGATAGCTCTTTGGCTATGGTTTTGGCCGAGGTATTTCGGAGAGGGATCGCTTCTGGATAACGGGTGGCATAGTCCATTATAACTAATATGTACTGGTGCCCCCTAGCGGACTTGATTATAGGACCTACCAAATCCATGGCGATCCTCTCAAACGGGACCTCAATGATGGGTAGAGGGACCAGCGGGCTACAGAAATGTGGCATCGGGGCCGACCTCTGACACACAGGGCAGGAGGAACAATAATTTTCTATGTCCTTCATCACCCCCGGCCAATAGAATCTCTGTAATACCCTTTCTCGGGTTTTCTCTGTCCCCAGATGACCTCCAAGAATGTGCCCATGGGCCAACTCCAACACCAACTTCCTGTAAGGTTTGGGCACCACAAGCTGCTCAACGGTTTCTTCTGCCCTTTTTGCCACCCGATACAGTAGGTCCTTCTCTACGCTGAAGTATGGGTAAGTGCAGGTATTATCTGGGTTCACTAACTCGCCATCTATTTTCACTACGTTTTCCCGTGCCTTTATTAGGGCGGGGTCTTTCAACTGTTCTGTGGCAAAGTTTTCCCTGTGAACCTCAAGATCAGAAAACTCCACAGACGGTAGGTTTTCGTCTGAGGAGGTGGGCTCCTCTCCAGTTTCTTGAGTCTCCCCTGCCAATACTGATAAGGGAAATTCCGGAGAGTCCTCACCACTCTCAGGGGAGTTCTGGCTATCACATTCCTGGTACATAGGGGCACCAGTGGGGGGCTCAGGATCATCCCACAGTTCCCAGAACTTCGGAAAATCCCTTCCCACAATGGCGTCATACGGTAACTGAGATACTAAGCCCACTGGATGAGAGAGGGTACCTTTGGGGGTCTCGAAACACACTGTAGTCACTGGATACTCTCGGGTGTCCCCATGCACACAAATAACAGCTACCTTGCTATTCCCAGAGACCTCTGTTTTAACTAACTCAGCCTTTATCAGGGTCACAAGGCTACCTGAATCCAGCAATACCACAACATTTCTACCATTAACACACATTTTGCATAAATGTTTCTCAGTTCCTCGAATGGCAGTGCATGCGACTGTCGCACACAGCGACTGACGTCTGCCCGTCAGAAAGTCACACTGCATGGGTTCCTCCACAACCGGGCAATTGGCTGCAATACGTCCCGCTTGCCGGCAGCGGTAGCAAACGATCCTTCTTGCCGCCTCTTGAGCCGCTGATTTCCCAGGCTGTTCTCGCCAAACTTGGGGTAGAGCTCCCACCCTCTCACTCTCTCCACCCTTACCCCTTGGAATCCTCTTATCTGCCCCTGGGGATGGTCTGGTCTTAGGGTGGAAAGTCCGAGTGTCTCTGGAAGAGGCCGTCAGGTTCTCTGTAGCCAAGTATTTCTCCACACGATCCACAAGACCATCGGCCGTCTCTGGGTCTCCATGGCTTACCCACTTTTGGATGGCAGTAGGAAGAGCTCTCAAAAACCGATCCATTACAACACGTTCCACAATCTTTGGTGCGGACAAAGTCTCTGGCTGTAGCCACTTTCTGCTCAGGTGAATGAGATCATACATTTGAGACCTGGGGGGTTTTCCAAGCTGGAAAGTCCAGTTATGCACACGCTGAGCCCGGACAGCCTGGGTGACACCCAGCCTTGCCAATATCTCAGCTTTTAGCATCACATAGTCTTTTGCTTGGTCAGGCTCTAGGTCATAGTAAGCCTTCTGCGATTCACCAGTTAACAGAGGAGCCACCAGTCCAGCCCACTGCTCCTCAGGCCACTTTTCTCTTTCAGCAGTCCTTTCAAATGTGGTCAAAAATACCTCTGGATCATCCTCTCCAGTCATTTTTGTCAATAAACGACTCACCCCAAAGGACGCGGTATTAGTGGGACGGCTTTCCTCACTGGTCTGCGGACGTTGCTGCATTACTGCTTCCATTTGTTGTAGTCTCTGCTCTTGCTTCTGTAACAGGTCTATGAAGCGGGCCTCAGATTGCTGCTGGGCTTGTTGCTGAGCTTCCAGACTCTGTTGGTGAGCTTGCTGCTGGGCTGCAAGGCTCTGTTGATGAGCTTGCTGCTGGGCTGCGAAGTTCTGTTGTTGAGCTGCAAGGCTCTGTTGATGAGCTGCAAGGCTCTTTTGCAAACCTGCATTTGTCTGCTGTTGATTGGCATTTGCTAGAGCCAGCTGCTTCAGTATCTCCTCCATGCTGGCTTAAAAAACTGCCACTGGTTCTCCACCAACTGTGAGGGGGTTAGCTCGGCAGCGGGTGTGTGTGACCCCCGGGATGGGCTCCCCACACAAAAACAGGCCCAGCAAACGGAGGTTGTGGTTTTCAAAATCAAAAAAAAGGTGCGGTTTATTTTCTATTTACAGTGACAAAACACAGCAAAGCCAAAAGAAACATAAACAAAATAAATCCTGGTCAACTTGACCTCTGACTAAACATACAGGTTTCCTAACTAACAACTGGGATCAGCCTAGTGCTGTCCTAGTCCCTAAGTCCCTGGTTTTAAATGTCCAAGCAAATAGCCACACAGGCTTTGTCTCACCGCACAGGGGTTCACTCTCCCTAGACAGTCCACACAGGTCTGGTTCCAGGCATGAGCTAACATCTAATGAAGCTGGGAGTTCTTATAGAGGCCTAAATGAGCTGACAAGCTTCAGCTGGTCTCATCAACTCCCTGTCTGCACGACGCCCCCCACTCTCCCTAGACATATGAGTCATCCATGAGCCCACTAGCCTTAGGTGGGCTTATACAACTCTCCACCTAGTTGTATAAGTCGGCGTAAAGCCTGAATCTGGGCGAAATATATCTACCCCCCTGGATGCAACCAGGTGACTTTACCTTCCTGCTGTCACAGTAGGAAGAGTGTCAGTTTCTTTCACTGTGATAATCCTTGTTTCTAGGGACAAAGAAGGAAAGTGAGGGAAATTCTCCTTGTGCTATAGTGTGCTTTAAAAAAACATTTTTTCTAGGGACAGAAAACTATAGGTAGGAAGAGTGTCAGTTTCTTTCACTGTGATAATCCTTGTTTCTAGGGACGAAGAAGGAAAGTGAGGGAAATTCTCCTTGTGCTATAGTGTGCTTTAAAAAAACATTTTTTCTAGGGACAGAAAACTATAGGTAGGAAGAGTGTCAGTTTCTTTCACTGTGATAATCCTTGTTTCTAGTGACAGGGAAGGAAAGTGAGGGAAATTCTCCTTGTGCTATAGTGTGCTTTAAAAAAACATTTTTTCTAGGGACAGAAAACTATAGGAAGGAAGAGTGTCAGTTTCTTTCACTGTGATAATCCTTGTTTCTAGGGACAAAGAAGGAAAGTGAGGGAAATTCTCCTTGTGCTATAGTGTGCTTTAAAAAAACATTTTTTCTAGGGACAGAAAACTATAGGTAGGAAGAGTGTCAGTTTCTTTCACTGTGATAATCCTTGTTTCTAGGGACAGGGAAGGAAAGTGAGGGAAATTCTCCTTGTGCTATAGTGTGCTTTAAAAAAACATTTTTTCTAGGGACAGAAAACTATAGGTAGGAAGAGTGTCAGTTTCTTTCACTGTGATAATCCTTGTTTCTAGGGACAAAGAAGGAAAGTGAGGGAAATTCTCCTTGTGCTATAGTGTGCTTTAAAAAAACATTTTTTCTAGGGACAGAAAACTATAGGTAGGAAGAGTGTCAGTTTCTTTCACTGTGATAATCCTTGTTTCTAGGGACAGGGAAGGAAAGTGAGGGAAATTCTCCTTGTGCTATAGTGTGCTTTAAAAAAACATTTTTTCTAGGGACAGAAAACTATAGGTAGGAAGAGTGTCAGTTTCTTTCACTGTGATAATCCTTGTTTCTAGGGACAAAGAAGGAAAGTGAGGGAAATTCTCCTTGTGCTATAGTGTGCTTTAAAAAAACATTTTTTCTAGGGACAGAAAACTATAGGTAGGAAGAGTGTCAGTTTCTTTCACTGTGATAATCCTTGTTTCTAGGGACAGGGAAGGAAAGTGAGGGAAATTCTCCTTGTGCTATAGTGTGCTTTAAAAAAACATTTTTTCTAGGGACAGAAAACTATAGGAAGGAAGAGTGTCAGTTTCTTTCACTGTGATAATCCTTGTTTCTAGGGACAAAGAAGGAAAGTGAGGGAAATTCTCCTTGTGCTATAGTGTGCTTTAAAAAAACATTTTTTCTAGGGACAGAAAACTATAGGTAGGGAGAGTGTCAGTGTGTTTTACTGTGCGAATCCTTGTTTCTAGGGACAGGAAAGGACAGTGAGGGAATTCTCCTTGTGCTATAGTGTGCTTTAAAAAAACATTTTTTCTAGGGACAGAAAACTATAGGTAGGAAGAGTGTCAGTTTCTTTCACTGTGATAATCCTTGTTTCTAGGGACAAAGAAGGAAAGTGAGGGAAATTCTCCTTGTGCTATAGTGTGCTTTAAAAAAACATTTTTTCTAGGGTCAGAAAACTATAGGTAGGAAGAGTGTCAGTTTCTTTCACTGTGATAATCCTTGTTTCTAGGGACAAAGAAGGAAAGTGAGGGAAATTCTCCTTGTGCTATAGTGTGCTTTAAAAAAACATTTTTTCTAGGGTCAGAAAACTATAGGTAGGAAGAGTGTCAGTTTCTTTCACTGTGATAATCCTTGTTTCTCGGGACAAAGAAGGAAAGTGAGGGAAATTCTCCTTGTGCTATAGTGTGCTTTAAAAAAACATTTTTTCTAGGGACAGAAAACTATAGGTAGGAAGAGTGTCAGTTTCTTTCACTGTGATAATCCTTGTTTCTAGGGACAAAGAAGGAAAGTGAGGGAAATTCTCCTTGTGCTATAGTGTGCTTTAAAAAAACATTTTTTCTAGGGACAGAAAACTATAGGAAGGAAGAGTGTCAGTTTCTTTCACTGTGATAATCCTTGTTTCTAGGGACAAAGAAGGAAAGTGAGGGAAATTCTCCTTGTGCTATAGTGTGCTTTAAAAAAACATTTTTTCTAGGGACAGAAAACTATAGGTAGGGAGAGTGTCAGTGTGTTTTACTGTGCGAATCCTTGTTTCTAGGGACAGGAAAGGACAGTGAGGGAATTCTCCTTGTGCTATAGTGTGCTTTAAAAAAACATTTTTTCTAGGGACAGAAAACTATAGGAAGGAAGAGTGTCAGTTTCTTTCACTGTGATAATCCTTGTTTCTAGGGACAAAGAAGGAAAGTGAGGGAAATTCTCCTTGTGCTATAGTGTGCTTTAAAAAAACATTTTTTCTAGGGTCAGAAAACTATAGGTAGGAAGAGTGTCAGTTTCTTTCACTGTGATAATCCTTGTTTCTAGGGACAAAGAAGGAAAGTGAGGGAAATTCTCCTTGTGCTATAGTGTGCTTTAAAAAAACATTTTTTCTAGGGACAGAAAACTATAGGTAGGAAGAGTGTCAGTTTCTTTCACTGTGATAATCCTTGTTTCTAGGGACAAAGAAGGAAAGTGAGGGAAATTCTCCTTGTGCTATAGTGTGCTTTAAAAAAACATTTTTTCTAGGGTCAGAAAACTATAGGTAGGAAGAGTGTCAGTTTCTTTCACTGTGATAATCCTTGTTTCTAGGGACAAAGAAGGAAAGTGAGGGAAATTCTCCTTGTGCTATAGTGTGCTTTAAAAAAACATTTTTTCTAGGGTCAGAAAACTATAGGTAGGAAGAGTGTCAGTTTCTTTCACTGTGATAATCCTTGTTTCTAGGGACAAAGAAGGAAAGTGAGGGAAATTCTCCTTGTGCTATAGTGTGCTTTAAAAAAACATTTTTTCTAGGGACAGAAAACTATAGGTAGGAAGAGTGTCAGTTTCTTTCACTGTGATAATCCTTGTTTCTAGGGACAAAGAAGGAAAGTGAGGGAAATTCTCCTTGTGCTATAGTGTGCTTTAAAAAAACATTTTTTCTAGGGACAGAAAACTATAGGAAGGAAGAGTGTCAGTTTCTTTCACTGTGATAGTCCTTGTTTCTAGGGACAAAGAAGGAAAGTGAGGGAAATTCTCCTTGTGCTATAGTGTGCTTTAAAAAAACATTTTTTCTAGGGTCAGAAAACTATAGGTAGGAAGAGTGTCAGTTTCTTTCACTGTGATAATCCTTGTTTCTAGGGACAAAGAAGGAAAGTGAGGGAAATTCTCCTTGTGCTATAGTGTGCTTTAAAAAAACATTTTTTCTAGGGACAGAAAACTATAGGTAGTGTGACAGCAGGAAGGTAAAGTCACCTGGTTGCATCCAGGGGGGTAGATATATTTCGCCCAGATTCAGGCTTTACGCCGACTTATACAGCTAGGTGGAGAGTTGTATAAGCCCAGCTGAGACTAGTGGGCTCATTGATGACTCATACCTCTAGGGAGAGGGCTGGGCGTCGTGCAGACAGGGAGTTGATGAGGCCAGCTGAAGCTTGTCAGCTCATTTAGGCCTCTATAAAAAAACTCCCAGATTCATTAGATGTTAGCTCATGCCTGGAAGCAGACCTGTGTGGACTGTCTAGGGAGAGTGAACCCCTGTGCGGTGAGAGAAAGCCTGTGTGGCTATATTTTGCTTGGACATTTAAAACCAGGGACTAGGACAGCACTAGGCTGATCCCAGTTGTTAGTTAGGAAACCTGTATGTTTAGTCAGAGGTCAAGTTGACCAGGATTTATTTTGTTTGTTTCTTTTGCTTTGCTGTGTTTTTGTCACTGTAAATAGAAAATAAACGGCACCTTTTTGATTTTGAAAACCACAACCTCCGTCTGCTGGGCCTGTTTTTGTGTGGGGAGCCCATCCCGGGGGTCACACACACCCGCTGCCGAGCTAACCCCCTCACAGTTGGTGGAGAACCAGTGGCAGTTTTTTTTTAAGCCAGCATGGAGGAGATACTGAAACAGCTGGCTCTAGCAAATGCCAATCAACAGCAGACAAATGCAGGTTTGCAAAAGAGCCTTGCAGCTCAACAACAGAACTTCGCAGCCCAGCAGCAAGCTCATCAACAGAGCCTTGCAGCCCAGCAGCAAGCTCACCAACAGAGTCTGGAAGCTCAGCAACAAGCCCAGCAACGATCTGAGGCCCGCTTCATAGACCTATTACAGAAGCAAGAGCAGAGACTACAACAAATGGAAGCAGTAATGCAGCAACGTCCGCAGACCAGTGAGGAAAGCCGTCCCACTAATACCGCGTCCTTTGGGGTGAGTCGTTTATTGACAAAAATGACTGGAGAGGATGATCCAGAGGTATTTTTGACCACGTTTGAAAGGACTGCTGAAAGAGAAAAGTGGCCTGAGGAGCAGTGGGCTGGACTGGTGGCTCCTCTGTTAACGGGTGAATCGCAGAAAGCTTACTATGACCTAGAGCCTGACCAAGCAAAAGACTATGTGATGCTAAAAGCTGAAATATTGGCAAGGCTGGGTGTCACCCTGGCTGTCCGGGCTCAGCGTGTGCATAACTGGACTTTCCAGCTTGGAAAACCCCCCAGGTCTCAAATGTATGATCTCATTCACCTGAGCAGAAAGTGGCTACAGCCAGAGACTTTGTCCGCACCAAAGATTGTGGAACGTGTTGTAATGGATCGGTTTTTGAGAGCTCTTCCTACTGCCATCCAAAAGTGGGTAAGCCATGGAGACCCAGAGACGGCCGATGGTCTTGTGGATCGTGTGGAGAAATACTTGGCTACAGAGAACCTGACGGCCTCTTCCAGAGACACTCGGACTTTCCACCCTAAGACCAGACCATCCCCAGGGGCGGATAAGATGATTCCAAGGGGTAAGGGTGGAGAGAGTGAGAGGGTGGGAGCTCTACCCCAAGTTTGGCGAGAACAGCCTGGGAAATCAGCGGCTCAAGAGGCGGCAAGAAGGATCGTTTGCTACCGCTGCCGGCAAGCGGGACATATTGCAGCAAATTGCCCGGTTTTGGAGGAACCCATGCAGTGTGACTTTCTGACGGGCAGACGTCAGTCGCTGTGTGCGACAGTCGCATGCACTGCCATTCGGGGAACTGAGAAACATTTATGCAAAATGTGTATTAATGGTAGAAATGTTGTGGTATTGCTGGATTCAGGTAGCCTTGTGACCCTGATAAAGGCTGAATTAGTTAAAACAGAGGTCTCTGGGAATAGCAAGGTAGCTGTTATTTGTGTGCATGGGGACACCCGAGAGTATCCAGTGACTACAGTGTGTTTCGAGACCCCCAAAGGTACCCTTTCTCATCCAGTGGGCTTAGTGTCTCAGTTACCGCATGACGCCATTGTGGGAAGGGATTTTCCGAAGTTCTGGGAACTGTGGGATGATCCTGAGCCCCCCACTGGTGCCCCTATGTACCAGGAATATGATAGCCAGAACTCCTCTGAGAGTGGTGAGGACTCTCCCGAATTTCCCTTGTCAGTATTGGCAGGGGAGACTCAAGAAACTGGAGAGGAGCCCACCTCCTCAGACGAAAACCTACCGTCTGTGGAGTTTTCTGATCTTGAGGTTCACAGGGAAAACTTTGCCACAGAACAGTTGAAAGACCCCGCCCTAATAAAGGCACGGGAAAACGTAGTGAAAATAGATGGCGAGTTAGTGAACCCAGATAATACCTGCACTTACCCATACTTCAGCGTAGAGAAGGACCTACTGTATCGGGTGGCAAAAAGGGCAGAAGAAACCGTTGAGCAGCTTGTGGTGCCCAAACCTTACAGGAAGTTGGTGTTGGAGTTGGCCCATGGGCACATTCTTGGAGGTCATCTGGGGACAGAGAAAACCCGAGAGAGGGTATTACAGAGATTCTATTGGCCTGGGGTGATGAAGGACATAGAAAATTATTGTTCCTCCTGCCCTGTGTGTCAGAGGTCGGCCCCGATGCCACACTTCCGTAGCCCGCTGGTCCCTCTACCCATCATTGAGGTCCCGTTTGAGAGAATCGCAATGGATTTGGTAGGTCCTATAATCAAGTCCGCTAGGGGGCACCAGTACATATTGGTTATAATGGACTATGCCACCCGTTATCCAGAAGCGATCCCTCTCAGAAATACCTCGGCCAAAACCATAGCCAAAGAGCTATCTCTTGTTTTTAGCCGGGTGGGTATTTGTAAAGAACTGCTTACGGACCAAGGTACACCCTTTATGTCCCGGGTTATGAAGGAGCTGTGTAAATTGTTCAAAGTGACGCAATTACGTACATCTGTGTATCACCCCCAAACCGATGGGCTGGTTGAAAGATTCAACAAAACCCTAAAACAAATGTTGAAGAAAGTGGTGGATAGGGATGGAAAGGATTGGGACTGTCTACTTCCTTATTTGATGTTTGCTATTAGGGAGGTGCCCCAATCCTCTACGGGATTCTCCCCCTTTGAGTTACTGTATGGGAGACACCCAAGAGGGCTGTTGGATATTGCCAAGGAAACTTGGGAAAGTGAGAGTTCTCCCCACAGGAGTGTGATTGAGCATGTCGCCCTGATGCAAGATCGAATTGCACAGGTAATGCCCATCGTGAAGGAACATTTGGCCCAAGCGCAGTTGGCACAGCAGAGAGTGTACAACCGTGGAGCCAAGACCCGTACCTTTTCCCCGGGGGATAGGATATTGGTACTTGTCCCTACGGTTGAAAGTAAATTCCTTGCCAAATGGCAAGGCCCCTACGAGATAATGGAAAAAGTGAGCGAAGTGAATTACAAGGTCAGACAACCAGGAAGGCGAAAGCCCGAACAGATCTATCACGTTAATCTGTTGAAAGCCTGGAGGGATAGAGAGTCCCTAGTCGCAGACACTTGGTCACCAGCTCAAACTGGTTGCGTGATTCCTGAGGTTGGAATCGCAGCCACCTTGTCACAACCCCAACAACAGGAGGTTAAGGAGTTTGTGCTTCGCAACAAGGAGGTATTCTCTGAGCTGCCGGGACAAACATCTGGGGTAGAGCATGACATTATTACCCCGCCCGGTGAAAGGGTGAAGTTAAAACCCTATCGGATCCCAGAGGCCCGACGGGAGGCAATACGGGAGGAAGTACAGAAAATGCTGAACTTAGGGGTGATAGAGGAGTCCCAAAGTGATTGGTCTAGTCCCATTGTGTTGGTGCCTAAACCGGATGGGAGCTGGCGATTTTGTAACGATTTTCGTCAGTTGAACAAAGTTACAAAATTTGACACCTACCCCATGCCACGTATAGATGAGTTGATCGACCGGCTGGGAACAGCCCGATACATGACGACTCTTGACCTCACAAAAGGGTATTGGCAAATCCCCCTGGCCAAGTCAGCCAAAGAGAAAACCGCATTTGTAACCCCAGACGGGGCGTTCCAATATAAAAGAATGCCGTTCGGGTTACAGAATGCGCCGGCCACATTCCAGCGGAAAATGGACCAGATGCTGAGGCCCCATCGGAAGTATGCTGCGGCTTACCTGGATGACGTAATTGTCCATAGCACAGATTGGGCCTCACATCTGCCAAAAGTGCAAGCAGTCCTGGACTCTGTTCGGGAAGCAGGGTTTACGGCTAACCCCAAGAAGTGTACCATTGGGCAGGAGGAGGCCAAATATCTTGGGTACACCATTGGGAGGGGAGTAATAAAACCCCAACTCAACAAAGTCGAGGCCATCCAGAGTTGGCCACGTCCCAACAGCAAGAAGCAGGTACGAGCCTTTCTGGGAATCGCTGGGTATTATCGGCGATTCATTCCCCACTTTGCTTCTAAGGCTGTGCCCCTAACCAACCTGACGAAGGGGAAAGGGTCGGTCATGATTAAATGGACCCCCGAGGCTGAGGCAGCATTCCAATTCTTGAAACAAGCCTTATGTAGCCAGCCAGTGTTGTACTCACCCGACTTCTCTAAAGACTTTGTCGTACAAAGTGATGCGTCAGATGTGGGGTTAGGAGCAGTATTGTCCCAGGTCTGGAACGGGGAAGAGCACCCAGTCATTTACCTCAGCAGGAAGTTGAAGTCCCATGAGGTAAATTACGCCACCGTTGAAAAGGAGTGTTTAGCGGTGAAGTGGGCTCTAGATTCCCTTCGGTACTACCTGCTAGGTAGGCACTTTGACATGGTTACGGATCACGCTCCGTTAAAGTGGATGGCTCAAAACAAGGAAACAAATAGAAGAGTGAATAGGTGGTTCCTGGCCCTCCAGGAATTCAACTTCACAGTAAAGCATCGCCCTGGCGTTCAAATGGGGAATGTGGATGCTTTGTCTCGAGTACATGAATGCCTGATTGCTGGTGTTCCAACCCCGAGGTTAAAACAAGAGGGGGGGGTATGTGACAGCAGGAAGGTAAAGTCACCTGGTTGCATCCAGGGGGGTAGATATATTTCGCCCAGATTCAGGCTTTACGCCGACTTATACAGCTAGGTGGAGAGTTGTATAAGCCCAGCTGAGACTAGTGGGCTCATTGATGACTCATACCTCTAGGGAGAGGGCTGGGCGTCGTGCAGACAGGGAGTTGATGAGGCCAGCTGAAGCTTGTCAGCTCATTTAGGCCTCTATAAAAAAACTCCCAGATTCATTAGATGTTAGCTCATGCCTGGAAGCAGACCTGTGTGGACTGTCTAGGGAGAGTGAACCCCTGTGCGGTGAGAGAAAGCCTGTGTGGCTATATTTTGCTTGGACATTTAAAACCAGGGACTAGGACAGCACTAGGCTGATCCCAGTTGTTAGTTAGGAAACCTGTATGTTTAGTCAGAGGTCAAGTTGACCAGGATTTATTTTGTTTGTTTCTTTTGCTTTGCTGTGTTTTTGTCACTGTAAATAGAAAATAAACGGCACCTTTTTGATTTTGAAAACCACAACCTCCGTCTGCTGGGCCTGTTTTTGTGTGGGGAGCCCATCCCGGGGGTCACACACACCCGCTGCCGAGCTAACCCCCTCACAGTAGGAAGAGTGTCAGTTTCTTTCACTGTGATAATCCTTGTTTCTAGGGACAAAGAAGGAAAGTGAGGGAAATTCTCCTTGTGCTATAGTGTGCTTTAAAAAAACATTTTTTCTAGGGTCAGAAAACTATAGGTAGGAAGAGTGTCAGTTTCTTTCACTGTGATAATCCTTGTTTCTAGGGACAAAGAAGGAAAGTGAGGGAAATTCTCCTTGTGCTATAGTGTGCTTTAAAAAAACATTTTTTCTAGGGACAGAAAACTATAGGTAGGAAGAGTGTCAGTTTCTTTCACTGTGATAATCCTTGTTTCTAGGGACAAAGAAGGAAAGTGAGGGAAATTCTCCTTGTGCTATAGTGTGCTTTAAAAAAACATTTTTTCTAGGGACAGAAAACTATAGGAAGGAAGAGTGTCAGTTTCTTTCACTGTGATAATCCTTGTTTCTAGGGACAAAGAAGGAAAGTGAGGGAAATTCTCCTTGTGCTATAGTGTGCTTTAAAAAAACATTTTTTCTAGGGTCAGAAAACTATAGGTAGGAAGAGTGTCAGTTTCTTTCACTGTGATAATCCTTGTTTCTAGGGACAAAGAAGGAAAGTGAGGGAAATTCTCCTTGTGCTATAGTGTGCTTTAAAAAAACATTTTTTCTAGGGACAGAAAACTATAGGTAGGAAGAGCGTCAGTTTCTTTCACTGTGATAATCCTTGTTTCTAGGGACAGGGAAGGACAGTGAGGGAAATTCTCCTTGTGCTATAGTGTGCTAAAGCATTCCTCATCAACCATCTTTGAAATCCTTGTTTTTTTGGACAGTCAGGGAAATTGTCGTTGTGCTATTCTGTGCAAAAGCAATCATCCTCAACCATATTTAGAAATCCTTAAGTAAAGGGACAGAGAAGGACACCTGAAGGTAGCCCTTATTGCTTTTTTCCCATCTCCCTGCAGGCCATCTATTAGAATGTCTGGAAGGCAAACAAGGAGAGGCAGACAGTCAGGAGGCAATAAAAGAGGGCAAGCAGGCTCTGTGTCTGGGGGCAACAGTGCTGGTCGTGGACGCGGTGCATTGTCATCAGCACATGGCCATGGGACACGCTTGTCCTTCTTTTCGGCAGCTGGACATGTTGAGCCACATCATGCCGAAGACTTGGTAGAGTGGATGACCAAGCCCTCCTCCTCCTCCTCATCCTCTCTCACCCAGGCTCAGGGTACTGGAAAAGCAGCTGCCAAAGCGTCCTCTTCCCTGGTATCAATGTCAGACTCATCATCAGTCACTCCTTCCCTAGACCCACCATGTCCTCCTCCTGAGGAGTCCCCCGAACTGTTTGAGCACAGTGTTGGGTACATGCTCCAGGAGGATGCCCAGCGTTTCGAAGGGTCTGATGATGAAACCCAGCTACAGGAAGGCAGTAGCGTGAGAGCAGACAGAGGGGATGCTCAAGAAGGACACCAATCTGGCAGTCATGTTCCAGCAGCTGCAGCATACTGCCAGATTGGCTCCAGTGATGAGGAGGGAGGGGATGATGAGGTCACTGACTCCACGTGGGTGCCTAATAGGAGAGAGGAGGAGGAGGAGGATGAGGAGGAGGCACATCTCCAACGAGGCAGGATGCCCTTTGGTGGCCAGCGTAAGGGAAGTACACCGACGGAATCACACCGCAGAGCTCCGCTTGTGCAGGGCGCTGCCTCTGCCCGTCATTCAAAAAGTTCTTTGGTGTGGGCCTTTTTTGAGGCTAGTGCATCAGATCGCACAGCTGCTGTTTGCAACATATGTCTCAAGCGTATATCGCGTGGCCAAAACATCAGCCGCTTGGGTACCACATGCCTGACCAGACATATGTTGACCTGCCATGCAGCTCGTTGGCAAGCCTACCTCAAAGACCCACACCAAAGAACAAAGCGGACCTCTCCTTGCACCGCATCAGCTGGGATCTCCAACCCCACTATAACTTCAGTCCTCTCTGAAACATGCACTGAGAGGAATGAAGGTGTAGAATTAGGTGTGTCACAGCCAAGTACTTGCGGACACTCTGCTAGCAGTACACCGACGTCCGATTCTAGCAGGGAAATTTCCCTGCCCCAGCTGCTGGACCGTCGAAAGAAGTTCACTCCCAGCCATCCACATGCCCAGCGGTTGAATGCTAGCTTGGCTAAATTGCTAGCGCTTCAACTGCTGCCTTTTCAGTTGGTAGACTCGGCCCCCTTCCGTGAGTTTGTGCAATGTGCGGTTCCTCAGTGGCAGGTTCCCAAACGCCACTTTTTCTCACGGAAGGCTATTCCGGCTCTCTACCGGCATGTGGAAGGCAATGTCTTGGCCTCGCTGGACAGGGCGGTCAGCGGTAAGGTGCATATTACCGCTGACTCATGGTCCAGCAGGCATGGACAGGGACGTTACCTTTCTTTCACGGCACATTGGGTCACTCTTTTGGCAGCTGGGAAGGATGCAGGACAAGGTGCAGTAGTGTTGGAGGTTGTTCCACCGCCACTCATCCAAAATGCTACTACTGGTTGTGACACACCTCTCTCCTCCACCCCCTCCTCTTCTTCTTCCTCCATGGCCTCTTCCTGTGGTTTGTCCTCGGAACCAGCGGTGCTCCGTAGGCGTTCAAGGGGCTACGCAAGTACGCAGGCAAAAAGATGCCATGCCGTGCTTGCGCTGGTGTGTTTGGGGGACAGAAGCCACACTGGGGCAGAGGTCCTGTCTGCTCTGCAGGGCCAGGCCAAGAGGTGGTTGACGCCACGCCAGCTTAAGCCAGGAATGGTGGTTTGCGACAATGGCACCAACCTCCTCTCCGCCCTCCGACAGGGACAACTGACCCATGTGCCCTGTGTGGCTCACGTCCTTAACCTGGTGGTGCAGCGGTTCTTGGGCAGGTACCCGGGCTTACAGGATGTCCTGAGGCAGGCCAGGAAAGTCTGTGTGCATTTCCGCAGATCTTATAATGCCAGTGCTCGCCTGGCTGAGCTGCAAAAGGAGTTGAACCTGCCCAAGAACCGCCTTATATGTGACATGACCACCAGGTGGAACTCAACGTTGGCCATGCTGCAGCGGCTGCACACGCAGCAGAGGGCCATCAATGAGTACCTGTGCGACTACGGCACCAGGACAGGGTCAGGGGAGCTTGGTTTTTTTTCTCCACGCCAGTGGGGCATGATCAGGGATGCATGCACTGTCCTGGCACCATTTGAGGAGGCCACGAGGATGGTGAGCAGTGACAGTGCATGCATCGGTGACACTGTACCTCTTGTCCACCTGTTGGAGCACACGCTGCGTGGAATAATGGACAGGGCACTTGAGGCAGAGCAGAGGCAGGAAGAGGAGGACTTCCTTGCCTCTCAAGGCCCCCTTTACCCAGACAGTGTTCCTTCTGTCCCACCCATCGCACAGGAAGAGGACGAGGAGGAGGAGGAGGAGGAGGAGGATTGTGTCAGCATGGAGGTGGAGGCTGGCACTCAGCATCATCAGCAGCAGTCTTTTAGGGATGATTTACAGTCCCAAGAAACCAGTGGACTTGTACGTGGCTGGGAGGAGGTGGCTGCGGATCATGTCGTCCTTAGTGACCCAGAGGACTCCGGAGCGAATGCCTCAGCAAACCTACGCTGCATGGCCTCCCTGATCCTGCAAAGTCTGCGGAAGGATCCTCGTATTCTTCGGATCAAGGAGAGGGACCATTACTGGCTGGCCACTCTCCTTGATCCACGGTACAAGGGTAAGGTTGCGGACCTTATGTTACCGTCGCAGAGGGAGCAGAGGATGAGACAACTCCGGGAGGCCTTGCAGAAAGGTCTGTGCAACGCGTTCCCAGAGACTGGGAGGTTACAAACTCCTGGTCCTGGACAACGAGTTGCTGAGGCTTCGGCCAGTCAAAGAAGGAGCGGTGGGGAAGGTGGCCGTCTGACCGATGCGTTCAGACAATTCTTTAGTCCGCAGCCCCAAAGTATGATCGGTTCCAGCAACCATCGCCAGCGTCTGATAAACATGGTGCAGGAATATCTAGGGGCAAGGTCAGACTTGGACACCTTCCCCACCGAAAATCCTCTGGCTTACTGGGTCTTGAGGATGGATCACTGGCCAGAGCTTGCACAGTATGCAATTGAGCTACTGGCCTGTCCTGCATCCAGCGTTCTTTCGGAACGCACATTCAGTGCTGCTGGAGGATTTTTCACGGATCACAGGGTGCGCCTGTCCACCGACTCGGTTGATCGACTGACTTTCATCAAGATGAACCAGTCTTGGATCACCACCAGCTACCACACACCTGATGCTGATATAACAGACTAATTGATTTTAACATGTCACATCCCTTCAAGACTGATGCTGATGCTGAGTGCCTGTGCTGTTATGTTGACTGGCTATCCTCCTCCTCCGAGTCCTCAATGATACGATTGATGATGATAGCTTGGAAGATCATTTTTGTTTATGGGTGCCGCCACCAGTGGCTAAGGCCCAATTTTTCAGCCCCTGTTTTACAGGGGCGTGTAATTACAATTTTTTTAGCAATAATTTGCCATAGGGCTCATTGCTGTGCTCCAAGTACAGTATCTGTGAGGGGTTGGAGTGTTGTGGCACCAGTGCCTAAGGCCCAATTTTTCAGCCCCTGTTTAACAGGGGCGTGTCATTACAATTTTTGAAGCAATACTTTGCAACAGGGCTCATTGCTGTGCTCCAAGTACAGTATCTGTGAGGGGTTGTAGTGTTGTGCCACCAGTGCCTAAGGCCCAATTTTTCAGCCCCTGTTCAACAGGGGCATGCAATTACAATTCTTGATCTAATAATTCACAGCAGGGCCCATTGCTGCACCCACCAAGAGTAACTCTGAGGGCTTACAGTGTTGTGGCAACACCACCACCACCACCACCACCACGAAAGGCCCAATTTTTCAGCCCCTGTTCAAAAGGGGCATGTAATTACAATTCTTGATCTAATAATTCACAGCAGGGCCCATTCCTGCACCCACCAAGAGTAACTCTGAGGGCTTACAGTGTTGTGGCAACACCACCACCACCACCACCACCACGAAAGGCCCAATTTTTCAGCCCCTGTTCAAAAGGGGCATGTAATTACAATTCTTGATCTAATAATTCACAGCAGGGCCCATTGCTGCACCCACCAAGAGTAACTCTGAGGGCTTACAGTGTTGTGGCAACGCCACCACCACCACCACCACCACCACCACCACGAAAGGCCCAATTTTTCAGCCCCTGTTCACAAGGGGCATGTAATTACAATTCTTGATCTAATAATTCACAGCAGGGCCCGTTGCTGCACCCACCAAGAGTAACTCTGAGGGCTTACAGTGTTGTGGCAACGCCACCACCACCACCACCACGAAAGGCCCAATTTTTCAGCCCCTGTTCAAAAGGGGCATGTAATTACAATTCTTGATCTAATAATTCACAGCAGGGCCCATTCCTGCACCCACCAAGAGTAACTCTGAGGGCTTACAGTGTTGTGGCAACACCACCACCACCACCACCACCACGAAAGGCCCAATTTTTCAGCCCCTGTTCAACAGGGGCATGCAATTACAATTCTTGATCTAATAATTCACAGCAGGGCCCATTGCTTCACCCACCAAGAGTAACTGTCAGGGCTTACAGTGTTGTGGCACCAGCACCACCATCAAAGGCCCAATTTTTACTACCACTGTTCAACAATTATATGTAATTACAATTCCTGATATAATAGTTGACAGCAGGGCGTTCCAGCACCCACGAAGAGTAACTGTGAGTGCTTACAGTGTTGTGCCAACACCAACAACTAAGGGGCCTATTTCTGCAGAGTATATACGGCAGGTCCCTACTTTCAAACATCCAACTTACAAACGACTCCTACTTGCAAACGCAAGAAGACAACAGTAAGTGAGAGGAAATCTACCCCTAGGAAGGAAAATTCTCTCCTGTAAGAATTAATATGGGAGAAAGGTGTCTCCTCTGTACTGATGCTTTATCACCAATCCTTGTTTCAAGAAAAACACCACATTTCAAAAACAGTTGTCATTGGGACGGAAAGTGAGGTGAAATGTTCTGAACAGGGGCACAGACAGCAAAACAAATGTTACAGGGGTGATAACCCTTACCTATGTTTTCCAAAAAGTTTAAAAATAGATTTTTGGGCTGGAGCTACACTTAAACAATGTACCTGTTCAAAATTACAAACAGATTCTACATAAGAACAAACCTACAGTCCCTGTCTTGTATGCACCGCCTGTATACGGCTGTTCAGAGTATATAGGGCCTTTTTTATTTTATGTGCGGGGTTCCCCTTAATATCCATACAAGACCCAAAGGGGCTGGTAATGGGCTGGGGTAGGGGGGGGGTCATGGGGTAGCTATGCCATTTTTCTTAAAGATTTTCATCCATATTACCGGGACCAGACATTACATTAAAGCCGCAAGCAGTTTTAAATGGCTTTTTTTTCCTTTAGAGGTGTCATTTTGTGCAGGGACAGTTCTAAACACGGGAAACACGTGGCACTTCACAGGCATACTTTAGACACCCCCCAGGTACAATATTTAAAGGAATATTTGACTTTTTTTTTTTCACTTTATGCATCATTAAAATGACTGCTCCCGAAAAACGACCGTTTTTAAAACTTCTTTTTGCATTGATACATGTCCCCTGGTGCACAACCCGGGTTCCCAAACCCTTTTTAGGACAATAACATGCATAATAGTTGTTATAATTAGCACTTTAGAATTCGAACGTTCGCATCCATTGTATTTAATAGGGTTCTAATGTTCGTGCAAACTTTCGGTCCGTTCGCGGGTTCTGGTGCGAACCGAACCCGGGGGTGTTCGGCTCATCACTAACGGCAGGTCCCTACTTTCAAACATCCAACTTACAAACGACTCCTACTTGCAAACGCAAGAAGACAACAGGAAGTGAGAGGAAATCTACCCCTTGGAAGGAAAATTCTCTCCTGTAAGAATTAATATGGGAGAAAGGTGTCTCCTCTGTACTGATGCTTTATCAGCAATCCTTGTTTCAAGAAAAAACCACATTTCAAAAACAGTTGTCATTGGGACGGAAAGTGAGGTGAAATGTTCTGAACAGGGGCACAGACAGCAAAACAATTGTTACAGGGGTGATAACCCTTACCTATGTTTTCCAAAAAGTTTAAAAATAGATTTTTGGGCTGGAGCTACACTTAAACAATGTACCTGTTCAAAATGACAAACAGATTCTACATAAGAACAAACCTACAGTCCCTGTCTTGTATGCACCGCCTGTATACGGCTGTTCAGAGTATATAGGGCCTTTTTTATTTTATGTGCGGGGTTCCCCTTAATATCCATACAAGACCCAAAGGGGCTGGTAATGGGCTGGGGTAGGGGGGGGGGGGTCATGGGGTAGCTATGCCATTTTTCTTAAAGATTTTCATCCATATTACCGGGACCAGACATTACATTAAAGCCGCAAGCAGTTTTAAATGGCTTTTTTTTTCCTTTAGAAGTGTCATTTTGTGCAGGGACAGTTCTAAACACGGGAAACACGTGGCACTTCACAGGCATACTTTAGACACCCCCCAGGTACGATATTTAAAGGAATATTTGACTTTTTTTTTTTCACTTTATGCATCATTAAAATGACTGCTCCCGAAAAACGACCGTTTTTAAAACTTCTTTTTGCATTGATACATGTCCCCTGGTGCACAACCCGGGTTCCCAAACCCTTTTTAGGACAATAACATGCATAATAGTTGTTATAATTAGCACTTTAGAATTCGAACGTTCGCATCCATTGTATTTAATAGGGTTCTAATGTTCGTACGAACTTTCGGTCCGTTCGCGGGTTCTGGTGCGAACCGAACCCGGGGGTGTTCGGCTCATCACTACAGGCCAGTAGCTCAATTGCATACTGTGCAAGCTCTGGCCAGTGATCCATCCTCAAGACCCAGTAAGCCAGAGGATTTTCGGTGGGGAAGGTGTCCAAGTCTGACCTTGCCCCTAGATATTCCTGCACCATGTTTATCAGACGCTGGCGATGGTTGCTGGAACCGATCATACTTTGGGGCTGCGGACTAAAGAATTGTCTGAACGCATCGGTCAGACGGCCACCTTCCCCACCGCTCCTTCTTTGACTGGCCGAAGCCTCAGCAACTCGTTGTCCAGGACCAGGAGTTTGTAACCTCCCAGTCTCTGGGAACGCGTTGCACAGACCTTTCTGCAAGGCCTCCCGGAGTTGTCTCATCCTCTGCTCCCTCTGCGACGGTAACATAAGGTCCGTAACCTTACCCTTGTACCGTGGATCAAGGAGAGTGGCCAGCCAGTAATGGTCCCTCTCCTTGATCCGAAGAATACGAGGATCCTTCCGCAGACTTTGCAGGATCAGGGAGGCCATGCAGCGTAGGTTTGCTGAGGCATTCGGTCCGGAGTCCTCTGGGTCACTAAGGACGACATGATCCGCAGCCACCTCCTCCCAGCCACGTACAAGTCCAGTGGTTTCTTGGGACTGTAAATCATCCCTAAAAGACTGCTGCTGATGATGCTGAGTGCCAGCCTCCACCTCCATGCTGACACAATCCTCCTCCTCCTCCTCCTCCTCTTCCTGTGCGATGGGTGGGACAGAAGGAACACTGTCTGGGTAAAGGGGGCCTTGAGAGGCAAGGAAGTCCTCCTCTTCCTGCCTCTGTTCTGCCTCAAGTGCCCTGTCCATTATTCCACGCAGCATGTGCTCCAACAGGTGGACAAGAGGTACAGTGTCACTGATGCATGCACTGTCACTGCTCACCATCCTCGTGGCCTCCTCAAATGGTGCCAGGACAGTGCATGCATCCCTGATCATGCCCCACTGGCGTGGAGAAAAAAAACCAAGCTCCCCTGACCCTGTCCTGGTGCCGTAGACGCACAAGTACTCATTGATGGCCCTCTGCTGCGTGTGCAGCCGCTGCAGCATGGCCAACGTTGAGTTCCACCTGGTGGGCATGTCACATATAAGGCGGTTCTTGGGCAGGTTCAACTCCTTTTGCAGCTCAGCCAGGCGAGCACTGGCATTATAAGATCTGCGGAAATGCACACAGACTTTCCTGGCCTGCCTCAGGACATCCTGTAAGCCCGGGTACCTGCCCAAGAACCGCTGCACCACCAGGTTAAGGACGTGAGCCACACAGGGCACATGGGTCAGTTGTCCCTGTCGGAGGGCGGAGAGGAGGTTGGTGCCATTGTCGCAAACCACCATTCCTGGCTTAAGCTGGCGTGGCGTCAACCACCTCTCGGCCTGGCCCTGCAGAGCAGACAGGACCTCTGCCCCAGTGTGGCTTCTGTCCCCCAAACACACCAGCGCAAGCACGGCATGGCATCTTTTTGCCTGCGTACTTGCGTAGCCCCTTGAACGGCTACGGAGCACCGCTGGTTCAGAGGACAAACCACAGGAAGAGGCCATGGAGGAAGAAGAAGAGGAGGGGGTGGAGAAGAGAGGTGTGTCACAACCAGTAGTAGCATTTTGGAGGCGTGGCGGTGGAACAACCTCCAACACTACTGCACCTTGTCCTGCATCCTTCCCAGCTGCCAAAAGAGTGACCCAATGGGCCGTGAAAGAAAGGTAACGTCCCTGTCCATGCCTGCTGGACCATGAGTCAGCGGTAATATGCACCTTACCGCTGACCGCCCTGTCCAGCGAGGCCAAGACATTGCCTTCCACATGCCGGTAGAGAGCCGGAATAGCCTTCCGTGAGAAAAAGTGGCGTTTGGGAACCTGCCACTGAGGAACCGCACATTGCACAAACTCACGGAAGGGGGCCGAGTCTACCAACTGAAAAGGCAGCAGTTGAAGCGCTAGCAATTTAGCCAAGCTAGCATTCAACCGCTGGGCATGTGGATGGCTGGGAGTGAACTTCTTTCGACGGTCCAGCAGCTGGGGCAGGGAAATTTGCCTGCTAGAATCGGACGTCGGTGTACTGCTAGCAGAGTGGCCGCAACTACTTGGCTGTGACACACCTAATTCTACACCTTCATTCCTCTCAGTGCATGTTTCAGACAGGACTGAAGTTATAGTGGGGTTGGAGATCCCAGCTGATGCGGTGCAAGGAGAGGTCCGCTTTGTTCTTTGGTGTGGGTCTTTGAGGTAGGCTTGCCAACGAGCTGCATGGCAGGTCAACATATGTCTGGTCAGGCATGTGGTACCCAAGCGGCTGATGTTTTGGCCACGCGATATACGCTTGAGACATATGTTGCAAACAGCAGCTGTGCGATCTGATGCACTAGCCTCAAAAAAGGCCCACACCAAAGAACTTTTTGAATGACGGGCAGAGGCAGCGCCCTGCACAGGCGGAGCTCTGCGGTGTGATTCCGTCGGTGTACTGCCCTTACGCTGGCCACCAAAGGGCATCCTGCCTCGTTGGAGATGTGCCTCCTCCTCATCCTCCTCCTCCTCCTCTCTCCTATTAGGCACCCACGTGGAGTCAGTGACCTCATCATCCCCTCCCTCCTCATCACTGGAGCCAATCTGGCAGTATGCTGCAGCTGCTGGAACATGACTGCCAGATTGGTGTCCTTCTTGAGCATCCCCTCTGTCTGCTCTCACGCTACTGCCTTCCTGTAGCTGGGTTTCATCATCAGACCCTTCGAAACGCTGGGCATCCTCCTGGAGCATGTACCCAACACTGTGCTCAAACAGTTCGGGGGACTCCTCAGGAGGAGGACATGGTGGGTCTAGGGAAGGAGTGACTGATGATGAGTCTGACATTGATACCAGGGAAGAGGACGCTTTGGCAGCTGCTTTGCCAGTACCCTGAGCCTGGGTGAGAGAGGATGAGGAGGAGGAGGAGGGCTTGGTCATCCACTCTACCAAGTCTTCGGCATGATGTGGCTCAACATGTCCAGCTGCCGAAAAGAAGGACAAGCGTGTCCCATGGCCATGTGCTGATGACAATGCACCGCGTCCACGACCAGCACTGTTGCCCCCAGACACAGAGCCTGCTTGCCCTCTTTTATTGCCTCCTGACTGTCTGCCTCTCCTTGTTTGCCTTCCAGACATTCTAATAGATGGCCTGCAGGGAGATGGGAAAAAAGCAATAAGGGCTACCTTCAGGTGTCCTTCTCTGTCCCTTTACTTAAGGATTTCTAAATATGGTTGAGGATGATTGCTTTCGCACAGAATAGCACAACGACAATTTCCCTGACTGTCCAAAAAACAAGGATTTCAAAGATGGTTGATGAGGAATGCTTTAGCACAGTATAGCACAAGGAGAATTTCCCTCACTGTCCTTCCCTGTCCCTAGAAACAAGGATTATCACAGTGAAAGAAACTGACACTCTTCCTACCTATAGTTTTCTGTCCCTAGAAAAAATGTTTTTTTAAAGCTGATTGATGATCAATGCTTTAGCACACTATAGCACAAGTAGAATTTCCCTCACTGTCCTTCCCTGTCCCTAGAAACAAGGATTATCACAGTGAAAGAAACTGACACTCTTCCTACCTATAGTTTTCTGTCCCTAGAAAAAATGTTTTTTTAAAGATGGTTGATGATCAATGCTTTAGCACACTATAGCACAAGGAGAATTTCCCTCACTGTCCTTCCCTGTCCCTAGAAACAAGGATTATCACAGTGAAAGAAACTGACACTCTTCCTACCTATAGTTTTCTGTCCCTAGAAAAAATGTTTTTTTAAAGCTGATTGATGATCAATGCTTTAGCACACTATAGCACAAGTAGAATTTCCCTCACTGTCCTTCCCTGTCCCTAGAAACAAGGATTATCACAGTGAAAGAAACTGACACTCTTCCTACCTATAGTTTTCTGTCCCTAGAAAAAATGTTTTTTTAAAGACGGTTGATGATCAATGCTTTAGCACACTATAGCACAAGGAGAATTTCCCTCACTGTCCTTCCCTGTCCCTAGAAACAAGGATTATCACAGTGAAAGAAACTGACACTCTTCCTACCTATAGTTTTCTGTCCCTAGAAAAAATGTTTTTTTAAAGACGGTTGATGATCAATGCTTTAGCACACTATAGCACAAGGAGAATTTCCCTCACTGTCCTTCCCTGTCCCTAGAAACAAGGATTATCACAGTGAAAGAAACTGACACTCTTCCTACCTATAGTTTTCTGTCCCTAGAAAAAATGTTTTTTTAAAGACGGTTGATGATCAATGCTTTAGCACACTATAGCACAAGGAGAATTTCCCTCACTGTCCTTCCCTGTCCCTAGAAACAAGGATTATCACAGTGAAAGAAACTGACACTCTTCCTACCTATAGTTTTCTGTCCCTAGAAAAAATGTTTTTTTAAAGACGGTTGATGATTAGGGATGGGCCCGGTGCTCGATTCGAACCCATGTTCGAATCGAGCATCGGGCGTTCGCTCGCTCGTCGAGCCCAGAACTATTTGGGCCGTTCGCATCACATTCGTGTGATGCGAGCGGCCCCGCAATGCATTGCGGCCGGCGCGGCCGGCGCAGTGCATTGCTGGCTGATGATTGGCCAAGCATGCACTGTGACCCCGCATGCTTGGCCAATCACAGCGCCCGAAACTCGGAGAGCAATAATTGGCTACAGGCAGGACGGCTGTAGCCAATTACAGCTCAGGGGCTTTAGTACACGCCCCACCATTTAAAAGGCCGCCACGCCATCGGCCCCGGTCACATGAGTTCCGGCTTTAGGAGAGATTAGTCTGCTGATTCTGTCTTTGCTTGATACTGAAAGATTTGCTCTTCTTTGCTAAACCATTGGCTATTTCTTTGCTAAACCATTGCTACCTAAGTCATTGATCGTTCATTGCTGCTGATTGCACAGTTAGTGTGTTATTAGCTGCTGCTGGGGATTAGTCTGGTGCGTGCTTACTGTTAGTACAGTATTGCAGTAGTACCAACCGCAGTGCTGTTAGCACAGCATTGCACCCCAACAGCACCCATAGGACTTCTAGTGTGTTAGTGGCAGCAAACAGAGCTCCTATATTTTCTTCTCAGCAGCACCCATAGGACTTCTAGTGTGTTAGTGGCATCACACAGAGCTCCTATATTTTCTTCTCAGCAGCACCCATAGGACTTCTAGTGTGTTAGTGGCAGCAAACAGAGCTCCTATATTTTCTTCTCAGCAGCACCCATAGGACTTCTAGTGTGTTAGTGGCATCACACAGAGCTCCTATATTTTCTTCTCAGCAGCACCCATAGGACTTCTAGTGTGTTAGTGGCATCACACAGAGCTCCTATATTTTCTTCTCAGCAGCACCCATAGGACTTCTAGTGTGTTAGTGGCAGCAAACAGAGCTCCTATATTTTCTTCTCAGCAGCACCCATAGGACTTCTAGTGTGTTAGTGGCATCACACAGAGCTCCTATATTTTCTTCTCAGCAGCACCCATAGGACTTCTAGTGTGTTAGTGGCAGCAAACAGAGCTCCTATATTTTCTTCTCAGCAGCACCCATAGGACTTCTAGTGTGTTAGTGGCATCACACAGAGCTCCTATATTTTCTTCTCAGCAGCACCCATAGGACTTCTAGTGTGTTAGTGGCAGCAAACAGAGCTCCTATATTTTCTTCTCAGCAGCACCCATAGGACTTCTAGTGTGTTAGTGGCAGCAAACAGAGCTCCTATATTTTCTTCTCAGCAGCACCCATAGGACTTCTAGTGTGTTAGTGGCAGCAAACAGAGCTCCTATATTTTCTTCTCAGCAGCACCCATAGGACTTCTAGTGTGTTAGTGGCAGCAAACAGAGCTCCTATATTTTCTTCTCAGCAGCACCCATAGGACTTCTAGTGTGTTAGTGGCAGCAAACAGAGCCCCTATATTTTCTTCTCAGCAGCACCCATAGGACTTCTAGTGTGTTAGTGGCATCACACAGAGCTCCTATATTTTCTTCTCAGCAGCACCCATAGGACTTCTAGTGTGTTAGTGGCAGCAAACAGAGCTCCTATATTTTCTTCTCAGCAGCACCCATAGGACTTCTAGTGTGTTAGTGGCAGCAAACAGAGCTCCTATATTTTCTTCTCAGCAGCACCCATAGGACTTCTAGTGTGTTAGTGGCAGCAAACAGAGCTCCTATATTTTCTTCTCAGCAGCACCCATAGGACTTCTAGTGTGTTAGTGGCATCACACAGAGCTCCTATATTTTCTTCTCAGCAGCACCCATAGGACTTCTAGTGTGTTAGTGGCAGCAAACAGAGCTCCTATATTTTCTTCTCAGCAGCACCCATAGGACTTCTAGTGTGTTAGTGGCAGCAAACAGAGCTCCTATATTTTCTTCTCAGCAGCACCCATAGGACTTCTAGTGTGTTAGTGGCAGCAAACAGAGCTCCTATATTTTCTTCTCAGCAGCACCCATAGGACTTCTAGTGTGTTAGTGGCAGCAAACAGAGCTCCTATATTTTCTTCTCAGCAGCACCCATAGGACTTCTAGTGTGTTAGTGGCATCACACAGAGCTCCTATATTTTCTTCTCAGCAGCACCCATAGGACTTCTAGTGTGTTAGTGGCAGCAAACAGAGCTCCTATATTTTCTTCTCAGCAGCACCCATAGGACTTCTAGTGTGTTAGTGGCAGCAAACAGAGCTCCTATATTTTCTTCTCAGCAGCACCCATAGGACTTCTAGTGTGTTAGTGGCAGCAAACAGAGCTCCTATATTTTCTTCTCAGCAGCACCCATAGGACTTCTAGTGTGTTAGTGGCATCACACAGAGCTCCTATATTTTCTTCTCAGCAGCACCCATAGGACTTCTAGTGTGTTAGTGGCAGCAAACAGAGCTCCTATATTTTCTTCTCAGCAGCACCCATAGGACTTCTAGTGTGTTAGTGGCATCACACAGAGCTCCTATATTTTCTTCTCAGCAGCACCCATAGGACTTCTAGTGTGTTAGTGGCAGCAAACAGAGCTCCTATATTTTCTTCTCAGCAGCACCCATAGGACTTCTAGTGTGTTAGTGGCAGCAAACAGAGCTCCTATATTTTCTTCTCAGCAGCACCCATAGGACTTCTAGTGTGTTAGTGGCAGCAAACAGAGCTCCTATATTTTCTTCTCAGCAGCACCCATAGGACTTCTAGTGTGTTAGTGGCATCACACAGAGCTCCTATATTTTCTTCTCAGCAGCACCCATAGGACTTCTAGTGTGTTAGTGGCAGCAAACAGAGCTCCTATATTTTCTTCTCAGCAGCACCCATAGGACTTCTAGTGTGTTAGTGGCAGCAAACAGAGCTCCTATATTTTCTTCTCAGCAGCACCCATAGGACTTCTAGTGTGTTAGTGGCAGCAAACAGAGCTCCTATATTTTCTTCTCAGCAGCACCCATAGGACTTCTAGTGTGTTAGTGGCAGCAAACAGAGCTCCTATATTTTCTTCTCAGCAGCACCCATAGGACTTCTAGTGTGTTAGTGGCAGCAAACAGAGCTCCTATATTTTCTTGTCAGCAGCACACATAGTACCTATAGTGTGTTAGTGTCAGCACCCATAGGACCTACAGTGTGTTGTGAGCACACATAGGAGTTCTATTTTTTATACTATATACACTACCGACTACAATGGCTGGAAGACCGCCAAGGAAAGGCAGAGCGTGCCGAGGCAAGAACACAGGGCAGGCAGGCTCTGTTTCTAGAGACAACAGTGCTGGCCGTGGACGTGGTCGTGCATCGTCATCAGCACGTGGCCATGGGACACGCTTGTCTTTGTTTTCGGCAGCTGGACATGTGGAGCCGCATCATGCCGAAGGCTTGGTAGAATGGATGACCAAGCCCTCCTCATCCTCCTCATCCTCTCTCACCCAGGCTCAGGGTACTGGCAGAGCAGCTGCCAACGCGTACTCAATGGCATCATCAGCCACCCCTTCCCTAGACCCACCATGTCCTCCTGAGGAGTCCCCCGAACTGTTTGAGCACAGTGTTGGGTACATGCTCCAGGAGGATGCCCAACGATTCGAAGGCTCGGATGATGATACCCAGCTTGAGGAAGTCAGTAGTGTGCGCGCAGAGAGAGGGGATGCTGAAGGACAGCAATCTGGCAGTAGTGTTCCACCAGCTGCAGCTTACTGCCAGGTTTGCTCTAGTGGTGAAGAGGGAGGGGATGATGAGGTCACTGACTCCACGTGGGTGCCTGAAGGGAGAGAGGAGGAGGAGGAGGAGGATGCAGCGTCACATGTCCAACGAGGCAGGATGCCCCCTGGAGGCCAGCTAGAGGCCAGCACAGCAACTGTACCACACCGCAGAGCTCCGCCTGTGCAGGGCGCTGCCTCTGCACGTTATCACAAAAGTTCTTTGGTGTGGGCCTTTTTTGAGACGAGTGCATCAGATCGCACCACTGCTATTTGCAATATTTGTCTCAAGCGTATCTCGCGTGGCCAAAACATCAGCCGCTTGGGCACCACAAGCATGAGCAGACATATGTCGACCTGCCATGCAGCTCGTTGGCAAGCACACATAAAAGACCCACACCAAAGAACAAAGCGGACCTCTCCTTGCTCCTCATCAGCTGGGATCTCCATCCCCACTATATCTTCAGTCCTCTCTGAAAGCTGCTCTGAGAGGACTGAAGGTGTAGAATTAGGTGTGTCACAACCAAGTACTTGCAGTACACCGACGTCCGATTGTAGCAGGCAAATTTCCCTGCCCCAGCTGCTGGACCGTCGAAAGAAGTATACTCCCAGCCATCCACATGCCCAGCGGTTGAATGCTAGCTTGGCTAAATTGCTAGCACTTCAACTGCTGCCTTTTCAGTTGATAGACTCGGCCCCCTTCCGTGAGTTTGTTCAATGTGCGGTTCCTCAGTGGCAGGTTCCCAAACGCCACTTTTTCTCACGGAAGGCGATTCCGTCTCTCTACTGGCATGTGGAAGGCAATGTCCATGCCTCGCTGGACAGGGCGGTCAGCGGTAAGGTGCATATTACCGCTGACTCATGGTCCAGCAGGCATGGACAGGGACGTTATCTTTCTTTCACGGCCCATTGGGTCACTCTATTGGTAGCTGGGAGGGATGCAGGACAAGGTGCAGTAGTGTTGGAGGTTGTTCCGCCACCACGCCTCCAAAATGCTACTACTGGTTGTGACACACCTCTCTCCTCCACCCCCTCCTCTTCTTCTTCCTCCATGTCCTCTTCGAGTGCTCTGTCCTCGGAACCAGCGGTGCTCCGTAGGCGTACAAGGGGCTACGCGAGTACGCAGGCAAAAAGATGCCATGCCGTGCTTGCGCTGGTGTGTTTGGGGGACAGGAGCCACACTGGGCCAGAGGTTCTGGCAGCTCTGCAGGGGCAGGCCGAGAGGTGGTTGACGCCACGCCAGCTTAAGCCAGGAATGGTCGTTTCTGATAATGGCACCAACCTCCTCTCCGCCCTGCGACAGGGGCAGCTCACCCATGTGCCCTGTATGGCTCACGTCCTCAACCTGGTGGTGCAGCGGTTCTTGGGCAGGTTCCCAGGCTTACAGGATGTCCTGAGGCAGGCCAGGAAAGTCTGTGTGCATTTCCGCCGATCTTATAATGCCAGTGCTCGGCTGACTGAGCTGCAAAAGGAGCTGAACCTGCCCAAGAACCGCCTAATATGTGACATGCCCACCAGGTGGAACTCAACGTTGGCCATGCTGCAGCGACTGCACACGCAGCAGAGGGCCATCAATGAGTACCTTTGCGACTACGGCACCAGGACAGGGTCAGGGGAGCTTGGCTTTTTTTCCCCACGCCAGTGGAGCATGATCAGGGATGCATGCACTGTCCTCTCACCATTTGAGGAGGCCACGAGGATGGTGAGCAGTGACAGTGCATGCATCAGTGACACTGTACCTCTTGTCCACCTGTTGGAGCATACGCTGCGTGGGATAATGGACAGGGCACTTGAGGCAGAACAGAGGCAGGAAGAGGAGGACTTCCTTGTCTCTCAAGGCCCCCTTTATCCAGACAATGTTCCTTCTGTCCCACCCATCACACAGGAAGAGGAGGAGGAGGAGGAGGAGGAGGAGGATTGTGTGAGCATGGAGGTGGAGCCTGGCACTCAGCATCAGCAGCAGCAGTCTTTTAGGGATGATGTACAGTCCCAACAAACCAGTGGACTTGTACGTGGCTGGGAGGAGGTGGCTGGCGATCATGTCATCCTCAGTGACCCAGAAGACTCCGGACCGAATGCCTCAGCTAACCTACGCTGCATGGCCTCCCTGATCCTGCAAAGCCTGCGGAAGGATCCTCGTGTTCTTCGGATCAAGGAGAGTGACCATTACTGGCTGGCCACTCTCCTTGATCCACGGTACAAGGGTAAGGTTGCGGACCTTATCTTGCCGTCGCAGAGGGAGCAGAGGATGAGACATCTCAGGGAGGCCTTGCAGAAAGGTCTGTGCAACGCGTTCCCAGAAACTGGGAGGTTACAAACTCCTGGTCCTGGACGACAAGTTGCTGAGGCTTCGGTCAGTAGCAGAAGGAGCGGTGGGGAAGGTGGACGTCTGACCGATGCGTTCAGACAATTTTTTAGTCCTGTAGTCCGCAGCCCCAAGGTATGATCGGTTCCAGCAACCATCGCCAGCGTCTGATATACATGGTGCAGGAATACCTAGGGGCAAGGTCAGACTTGGACACCTTTCCCACCGAAAATCCTCTGGCTTACTGGGTCCTGAGGATGGATCACTGGCCAGAGCTTGCACAGTATGCAATTGAGCTACTGGCCTGTCCTGCATCCAGCGTTCTTTCCGAACGCACATTCAGTGCTGCTGGAGGATTTGTCACCGATCATAGGGTGCGCCTGTCCACCGACTCGGTTGATCGACTGACCTTCATAAAAATGAATCAGTCTTGGATCACCACCAGCTACCAGACACCTGAAGCGGATATAACGGAATAATTTATAATGTCACATCCCTTCAAGACTGCCTATGCTGATGCTGAGTGACTGTCCTGTTATGTTCACTGACTATCCTCTTCCTCCTCCTCAATGATCCATGCCACCACACCAGTGCCTAAGGCACAATTTTTCAGCCCCTGTATAACAGGGGCGTGTAATTACAATTTTTTAAAAAGATGCTTCGCAACAGGTGTGACTGCTGTGCTCAGAGTACAGTATCTGTGAGGGGTTGCAGTGTTGTGGCACCAGCACCAGTGCCTAAGGCACAATTTTTCAGCCCCTGTTGGGGCGTGTAATTACAATTTTTAGGCAATGCTTTGCAACAGGTCTCATTGCTGTGCTCAGAGTACAGTATCTGTGAGGGGTTGCAGTGTTGTGGCACCAGCACCAGTGCCTAAGGCACAATTTTTCAGCCCCTGTATAACAGGGGCGTGTAATTAATTTTTTTTAAAAAGATGCTTCGCAACAGGTGTGACTGCTGTGCTCAGAGTACAGTATCTGTGAGGGGTTGCAGTGTTGTGGCACCAGCACCAGTGCCTAAGGCACAATTTTTCAGCCCCTGTTGGGGCGTGTAATTACAATTTTTAGGCAATGCTTTGCAACAGGTCTCATTGCTGTGCTCAGAGTACAGTATCTGTGAGGGGTTGCAGTGTTGTGGCACCAGCACCAGTGCCTAAGGCACAATTTTTCAGCCCCTGTATAACAGGGGCGTGTAATTACAATTTTTTAAAAAGATGCTTCGCAACAGGTGTGACTGCTGTGCTCCAAGTACAGTATCTGTGAGGGGTTGCAGTGTTGTGGCACCAGCACCAATGCCTAAGGCACAATTTTTCAGCCCCTGTTTAACAGGGGCGTGTAATTACAAATCTTGATCTAATAGTTCACAGCAGGGCCCATTCCTGCGCCCACCAAGAGTAACTATGAGGGCCTACAGTCTTGTGGCAACACCGTCCACCACCACCACCACCACCAAAGGCCCAATTTTTCTGCCCTGTTCAACAGGTGCATGCAATTACAAATCTTGATCTAATAACTCACAGCAGGGCCCATTCCTGCACCCACCAAGAGTAACTGTGAGGGCTTACAGTCTTGTGGCAACACCGTCCACCACCACCACCACCACCACCAAAGGCCCAATTTTTCTGCCCGGTTCAACAGGTGCATGCAAGTACAAATCTTGATCTATTAACTCACAGCAGGGCCCATTCCTGTGCCCACCAGTCTTGTGGCTACACCAACATCTAATAGGGCAAATTTCTGCAGAGTATATACGGCAGGCCCCTACTTTCAAACATCCAACTTACAAACGACTCCTACTTGCAAACGGCAAGAGAAAACAGGAAGTGAGAGGAAATCTACCCCTAGGAAGGAAAATTCTATCCTGTTAGATTTAATTTGGGAAAAAGGTATCTCCTCTCTACTGATGCTTTATCACCAATCCTTGTTTCAATTAAAACCCCACTTTTCCAAAAACATTTGTCATTGGGACGGAAAGTGAGGTGACATGTTCTGAACAGATGTGCAAAGACAGCAAATGTTACAGGGGTGATAACCCCTCCCTATGTTCTCCAAAAAGCTTAAAAATTGATTTTTTTGGGATGTAGCTACACTTCATAATGTACCTGTTCAGATTCTATTTAAGAACAAACCTACAGTCCATGTCTTGTTTGCACCACCTATATACTGCTGTTCAGAGTATATAGGGTTGTAGGTATAGGGTTTTATTTTGGGTGCGGGGTCCCCCTTAGTATCCATACAAGACCCAAAGGGGCTGGGGTGGGGGGGGGTGATGGGGTAGCCATGCCATTTTTCTCAAGGATTTTCAGCCATATGGCGGCCAGGACAAGTCATGACATTAAAGCCGCAAGTGGTTTTAAATGGCTTCTTTTTTTCCTTTACAAATGTCATTTTGTGCAAGGACAGTTCTAAACACGGGAAACACATGCCACTTCACAGGCATACTTTAGACACCCCCCAGGTACCATATTTAAAGGAAAATTTCACTTTTTTTTTTTCACTTTATGCATCATTAAAATGACTGCTCCCGAAAAAACTTTAGTTTTTAAAATTTCTTTTTGCATTGATATATGTCCCCTGGGGCAGGACCCGGGTCCCCAAACCTGTTTTATAACATTAACATGCATATTGGCCGTTGTAATTAGCAATTTTGATTTCGAACGTTCGCGTCCATTATAACGAATAGGGTTCGAAAATTCGCGCGAACTTTCGGTCCGTTCGAAGGTTCTGGTGCGAACCGAACCCGGGGGTGTTCGGCTCATCCCTATTGATGATCAATGCTTTAGCACACTATAGCACAAGGAGAATTTCCCTCACTGTCCTTCCCTGTCCCTAGAAACAAGGATTATCACAGTGAAAGAAACTGACACTCTTCCTACCTATAGTTTTCTGTCCCTAGAAAAAATGTTTTTTTAAAGCTGATTGATGATCAATGCTTTAGCACACTATAGCACAAGTAGAATTTCCCTCACTGTCCTTCCCTGTCCCTAGAAACAAGGATTATCACAGTGAAAGAAACTGACACTCTTCCTACCTATAGTTTTCTGTCCCTAGAAAAAAATGTTTTTTTAAAGATGGTTGATGATCAATGCTTTAGCACACTATAGCACAAGGAGAATTTCCCTCACTGTCCTTCCCTGTCCCTAGAAACAAGGATTATCACAGTGAAAGAAACTGACACTCTTCCTACTGTGACAGCAGGAAGGTAAAGTCACCTGGTTGCATCCAGGGGGGTAGATATATTTCTCCCAGATTCAGGCTTTATGCCAACTTATACAACTAGGGAGGGAGTTGATGAAGCCCAGCTGAGGCTAGTGGGCTCATGGATGATTCATACCTCTAGGGAGAGTGCTGGGTGTCGTGCAGGCAGGGAGTTGATGAGACCAGCTGAAGCTTGTCAGCTCGTTTAAGGCCTCTATAAAAACTCCCAGCTTCATTAGGTGTTTGCTCATGCCTGGAACCAGACCTGTGTGGACTGTCTAGGGAGAGTGAACCCCTGTGCGGTGAGACAAAGCCTGTGTGGCTATTTGTTTGGACATTTACTAAACCAGGGACTTAGGGACTAGGACAGCACCAGGCTGATCCCAGTTGTTAGTTAGGAAACCTGCATGTTTAGTCAGAGGTCAAGCTGACCAGGGTTTATTTTGTTTATGTTTCTTTTTGCTTTGCTGTGTTTTTTTGTCACTGTAAATAGAGAAATAAACCGCACCTTTTTGATCTTGAAAACCACAACCTCCGTCTGCTGGGCCTGTTTTTGTGTGGGGAGCCCATCCAGGGGATCACACACACCCGCTGCCGAGCTAACCCCCCCACAGTTGGTGGAGAATGCAGGCAGTTTTTTTTTAAGCCAGCATGGAGGAGATACTGAAACAGCTGGCTCTAGCAAATGCCAATCAACAGCAGACAAATGCAGGTTTGCAAAAGAGCCTTGCAGCTCAACAACAGAGCTTCGCAGCCCAGCAGCAAGCACATCAACAGAGCCTTGCAGCCCAGCAGCAAGCTCACCAACAGAGTCTGGAAGCTCAGCAACAAGCCCAGCAGCAATCTGAGGCCCGCTTCATAGACCTGTTACAGAAGCAAGAGCAGAGACTACAACAAATGGAAGCAGTAATGCAGCAACGTCCGCAGACCAGTGAGGAAAGCCGTCCCACTAATACCGCGTCCTTTGGGGTGAGTCGTTTATTGACAAAAATGACTGGAGAGGATGAGCCAGAGGTATTTTTGACCACATTTGAAAGGACTGCTGAAAGAGAAAAGTGGCCTGAGGAGCAGTGGGCTGGCCTGGTGGCTCCTCTGTTAACTGGTGAGTCGCAGAAGGCTTACTATGACCTAGAGCCTGACCAAGCAAAAGACTATGTGATGCTAAAAGCTGAAATATTGGCAAGGCTGGGTGTCACCCTGGCTGTCCGGGCTCAGCGTGTGCATAACTGGACTTTCCAGCTTGGAAAACCCCCCAGGTCTCAAATGTATGATCTCATTCACCTGAGCAGGAAGTGGCTACAGCCAGAGACTTTGTCCGCACCAGAGATTGTGGAACGTGTTGTAATGGATCGGTTTTTGAGAGCTCTTCCTACTGCCATCCAAAAGTGGGTAAGCCATGGAGACCCAGAGACGGCCGGTGGTCTTGTGGATCGTGTAGAGAAATACTTGGCTACAGAGAACCTGACGGCCTCTTCCAGAGACTCTCGGACTTTCCACCCTAAGACCAGACCATCCCCAGGGGCGGATAAGAGGATTCCAAGGGGTGAGGGTGGAGAGAGTGAGAGGGTGGGAGCTCTACCCAAAGTTTGGCGAGAACAGCCTGGGAAGTCAGGGGCTCAAGAGGCAGCCAAATGGATTGTTTGCTACCGCTGCCGGCAAGCGGGACATATTGCAGCAAATTGCCCGGTTGTGGAGGAACCCATGCAATGTGACTTTCTGACGGACAGATGTCAGTCGCTGTGTGCGACAGCCGCATGCACTGCCATTCGGGGAACTGAGAAACATTTATGCAAAATGTGTATTAATGGTAGAAATGTTGTGGTATTACTGGATTCAGGTAGCCTTGTGACCCTGATAAAGGCTGAATTAGTTAAAACAGAGGTCTCTGGGAATAGCAAGGTAGCTGTGATTTGTGTGCATGGGGACACCCGAGAGTATCCAGTGACTACAGTGTGTTTCAAGACCCCCAAAGGTACCCTCTCTCATCCAGTGGGGTTAGTATCTCAATTACCGCATGATGCCATTGTGGGAAGGGATTTTCCGAAGTTCTGGGAACTGTGGGATGATCCTGAGCCCCCCACTGGTGCCCCTATGTACCAGGAAGGTGATAGCCAGAACTCCTCTGAGAGTGGTGAGGACTCTCCAGAATTTCCCTTGTCAGTATTGGCAGGCGAGACTCAAGAAACTGGAGAGGAGCCCACCTCCTCAGACGAAAACCTACCGTCTGTGGAGTTTTCTGATCTTGAGGTTCACAGGGAAAATTTTGCCACAGAACAGTTAAAAGACCCCGCCCTAATAAAGGCACGGGAAAACGTAGTGGAAATAGATGGCGAGTTAGTGAAACCAGATAATACCTGCACTTACCCATACTTCAGCGTAGAGAAGGACCTACTGTATCGGGTGGCAAAAAGGGCAGAAGAAACCGTGGAGCAGCTTGTGGTGCCCAAAACTTACAGGAAGTTGGTGTTGGAGTTGGCCCATGGGCACATTCTTGGAGGTCATCTGGGGACAGAGAAAACCCGAGAGAGGGTATTACAGAGATTCTATTGGCCTGGGGTGATGAAGGACATAGAAAATTATTGTTCCTCCTGCCCTGTGTGTCAGAGGTCGGCCCCGATGCCACATTTCCGTAGCCCGCTGGTCCCTCTACCCATCATTGAGGTCCCGTTTGAGAGGGTCGCAATGGATTTGGTAGGTCCTATAATCAAGTCCGCTAGGGGGCACCAGTACATATTAGTTATAATGGACTATGCCACCCGTTATCCAGAAGCGATCCCTCTCCGAAATACCTCGGCCAAAACCATAGCCAAAGAGCTATCTCTTGTTTTTAGCCGGGTGGGTATTTGTAAAGAACTGCTTACGGACCAAGGTACACCCTTTATGTCCCGGGTTATGAAAGAGCTGTGTAAATTGTTCAAAGTGACGCAATTGCGTACGTCTGTGTATCACCCCCAAACCGATGGGCTGGTTGAAAGATTCAACAAAACCCTAAAACAAATGTTGAAGAAAGTGGTGGATAGAGATGGAAAGGATTGGGACTGTCTACTTCCTTATTTGATGTTTGCTATTAGGGAGGTGCCCCAATCCTCTACGGGATTCTCCCCCTTTGAGTTACTGTATGGGAGACACCCAAGAGGACTGTTGGATATTGCCAAGGAAACTTGGGAAAGTGAGAGTTCTCCCCACAGGAGTGTGATTGAGCATGTCGCCCTGATGCAAGATCGAATTGCACAGGTAATGCCCATCGTGAAGGAACATTTGGCCCAAGCGCAGTTGGCACAGCAGAGAGTGTACAACCGTGGAGCCAAGACCCGTACCTTTTCCCCGGGGGATAGGATATTGGTACTTGTCCCTACGGTTGAAAGTAAATTCCTTGCCAAATGGCAAGGCCCCTACGAGATAATGGAAAAAGTGAGCGAAGTGAATTACAAGGTCAGACAACCAGGAAGGCGAAAGCCCGAACAGATCTATCACGTTAATCTGTTGAAAGCCTGGAGGGATAGAGAGTCCCTAGTCGCAGAAACTTGGTCACCAGCTCAAACTGGTTGCGTGATTCCGGAGGTTGGAATAGCAGCCACCTTGTCACAACCCCAACAACAGGAGGTGAAGGAGTTTGTGCTTCGCAACAAGGAGGTGTTCTCTGAGCTGCCGGGACAAACATCTGGGGTAGAGCATGATATTATTACCCCGCCCGGTGAAAGGGTGAAGTTAAAACCCTATCGGATCCCAGAGGCCCGACGGGAGGCAATACGGGAGGAAGTACAGAAAATGCTGAACTTAGGGGTGATAGAGGAGTCCCAAAGTGATTGGTCTAGTCCCATTGTGTTGGTGCCTAAACCGGATGGGAGCTGGCGATTTTGTAACGATTTTCGTCAGTTGAACAAAGTTACAAAATTTGACACCTACCCCATGCCACGTATAGATGAGTTGATCGACCGGCTGGGAACAGCCCGATACATGACGACTCTTGACCTCACAAAAGGGTATTGGCAAATTCCCCTGGCCAAGTCGGCCAAAGAGAAAACCGCATTTGTAACCCCAGACGGGGCGTTCCAATATAAGAGAATGCCGTTCGGGTTACAGAATGCGCCGGCCACATTCCAGCGGAAAATGGACCAGATACTGAGGCCCCATCGGAAGTATGCTGCGGCTTACCTGGATGACGTAATTGTCCATAGCACAGATTGGGCCTCACATCTGCCAAAAGTGCAAGCAGTCCTAGACTCTATCCGGGAAGCGGGGTTTACGGCTAACCCCAAGAAGTGTACCATTGGGCAGGAGGAGGCCAAATATCTTGGGTACACCATTGGCAGGGGAGTAATAAAACCCCAACTCAACAAAGTCGAGGCCATCCAGAGTTGGCCACGTCCCAACAGCAAGAAGCAGGTACGGGCCTTTCTGGGAATCGCGGGTTATTATCGGCGCTTCATTCCCCACTTTGCTTCTAAGGCTGTGCCCCTAACCAACCTGACGAAAGGGAAAGGGTCGGTCATGATTAAATGGACCCACGAGGCTGAGGCAGCATTCCAATTCTTGAAACAAGCCTTATGTAGCCAGCCAGTGTTGTACTCACCCGACTTCTCTAAAGACTTTGTCGTACAAAGTGATGCGTCAGATGTGGGGTTAGGAGCAGTATTGTCCCAGGTCTGGAACGGGGAAGAGCACCCAGTCATTTACCTCAGCAGGAAGTTGAAGTCCCATGAGGTAAATTACGCCACGGTTGAAAAGGAGTGTTTAGCGGTGAAGTGGGCTCTAGATTCCCTTCGGTACTATCTGCTAGGTAGGCACTTTGACATGGTTACGGATCACGCTCCGTTAAAGTGGATGGCTCAAAACAAGGAGACAAATAGAAGAGTGAATAGGTGGTTCCTGGCCCTACAGGAATTCAACTTCACAGTAAAGCATCGCCCTGGCGTTCAAATGGGGAATGTGGATGCTTTGTCTCGAGTACATGAATGCCTGATTGCTGGTGTTCCAACCCCAAGGTTAAAACAAGAGGGGGGGGGTATGTGACAGCAGGAAGGTAAAGTCACCTGGTTGCATCCAGGGGGGTAGATATATTTCTCCCAGATTCAGGCTTTATGCCAACTTATACAACTAGGGAGGGAGTTGATGAAGCCCAGCTGAGGCTAGTGGGCTCATGGATGATTCATACCTCTAGGGAGAGTGCTGGGCGTCGTGCAGGCAGGGAGTTGATGAGACCAGCTGAAGCTTGTCAGCTCGTTTAAGGCCTCTATAAAAACTCCCAGCTTCATTAGGTGTTTGCTCATGCCTGGAACCAGACCTGTGTGGACTGTCTAGGGAGAGTGAACCCCTGTGCGGTGAGACAAAGCCTGTGTGGCTATTTGTTTGGACATTTACTAAACCAGGGACTTAGGGACTAGGACAGCACCAGGCTGATCCCAGTTGTTAGTTAGGAAACCTGCATGTTTAGTCAGAGGTCAAGCTGACCAGGGTTTATTTTGTTTATGTTTCTTTTTGCTTTGCTGTGTTTTTTTGTCACTGTAAATAGAGAAATAAACCGCACCTTTTTGATCTTGAAAACCACAACCTCCGTCTGCTGGGCCTGTTTTTGTGTGGGGAGCCCATCCAGGGGATCACACACACCCGCTGCCGAGCTAACCCCCCCACACTACCTATAGTTTTCTGTCCCTAGAAAAAATGTTTTTTTAAAGCTGATTGATGATCAATGCTTTAGCACACTATAGCACAAGTAGAATTTCCCTCACTGTCCTTCCCTGTCCCTAGAAACAAGGATTATCACAGTGAAAGAAACTGACACTCTTCCTACCTATAGTTTTATGTCCCTAGAAAAAATGTTTTTTTAAAGATGGTTGATGATCAATGCTTTAGCACACTATAGCACAAGGAGAATTTCCCTCACTGTCCTTCCCTGTCCCTAGAAACAAGGATTAGCACAGTGAAAGAAACTGACACTCTTCCTACCTATAGTTTTCTGTCCCTAGAAAAAATGTTTTTTTAAAGACGGTTGATGATCAATGCTTTAGCACACTATAGCACAAGGAGAATTTCCCTCACTGTCCTTCCCTGTCCCTAGAAACAAGGATTATCACAGTGAAAGAAACTGACACTCTTCCTACCTATAGTTTTCTGTCCCTAGAAAAAATGTTTTTTTAAAGCTGATTGATGATCAATGCTTTAGCACACTATAGCACAAGTAGAATTTCCCTCACTGTCCTTCCCTGTCCCTAGAAACAAGGATTATCACAGTGAAAGAAACTGACACTCTTCCTACCTATAGTTTTCTGTCCCTAGAAAAAAATGTTTTTTTAAAGATGGTTGATGATCAATGCTTTAGCACACTATAGCACAAGGAGAATTTTCCTCACTGTCCTTCCCTGTCCCTAGAAACAAGGATTATCACAGTGAAAGAAACTGACACTCTTCCTACCTATAGTTTTCTGTCCCTAGAAAAAATGTTTTTTTAAAGCTGTTTGATGATCAATGCTTTAGCACACTATAGCACAAGTAGAATTTCCCTCACTGTCCTTCCCTGTCCCTAGAAACAAGGATTATCACAGTGAAAGAAACTGACACTCTTCCTACCTATAGTTTTCTGTCCCTAGAAAAAATGTTTTTTTAAAGCTGATTGATGATCAATGCTTTAGCACACTATAGCACAAGTAGAATTTCCCTCACTGTCCTTCCCTGTCCCTAGAAACAAGGATTATCACAGTGAAAGAAACTGACACTCTTCCTACCTATAGTTTTCTGTCCCTAGAAAAAATGTTTTTTTAAAGACGGTTGATGATCAATGCTTTAGCACACTATAGCACAAGGAGAATTTCCCTCACTGTCCTTCCCTGTCCCTAGAAACAAGGATTATCACAGTGAAAGAAACTGACACTCTTCCTACCTATAGTTTTCTGTCCCTAGAAAAAATGTTTTTTTAAAGCTGATTGATGATCAATGCTTTAGCACACTATAGCACAAGTAGAATTTCCCTCACTGTCCTTCCCTGTCCCTAGAAACAAGGATTATCACAGTGAAAGAAACTGACACTCTTCCTACCTATAGTTTTCTGTCCCTAGAAAAAATGTTTTTTTAAAGACGGTTGATGATCAATGCTTTAGCACACTATAGCACAAGGAGAATTTCCCTCACTGTCCTTCCCTGTCCCTAGAAACAAGGATTATCACAGTGAAAGAAACTGACACTCTTCCTACCTATAGTTTTCTGTCCCTAGAAAAAATCTTTTTTTAAAGCTGATTGATGATCAATGCTTTAGCACACTATAGCACAAGTAGAATTTCCCTCACTGTCCTTCCCTGTCCCTAGAAACAAGGATTATCACAGTGAAAGAAACTGACACTCTTCCTACTGTAGCGGCCTCCTCACCCCGACCTCTTTAGCTAGGGGTATGTCGAGCGACAGAGTGAGGTGCGCTACGGCCCATGTCCTCCCCATGCATGTGGGTGAGGTGAAGGCCAATATCAATCTTTTCCTCGGGCCAAATGTGTGCTGGTTATGAGGGTCAGTCCTTCCGTGCCGGAATCTCCCTTTGTTCCCATCAACAGAGTCCATACACCCATCAAAGTCCAAACTCAGGTTTATTGCGTATCCCCACATACAGTCAAATGCAACGGCATGATACGATGGGGAAGCAGGTCGAGGCACTGTACAGGTTCCTAGTCCCTACACTCCCTGTGCTATGACCAGGGGTTGCAGGAGTCTTGATGGAAGCTCCTCCGCTGCGCTGAAGCCCATATCAGGGGAAGATGTCCTCCAAGGGAGTTACTGAAGGCCCATCCGTCACCGGGTTGACGCTACACCGGGTCTTCGGACGGGTGACCCCCCCCAGCCTCCTCACCTCAGATGCGGGTCCCCTCGCAAGGGGCGCCCTGGAGCAACTTCACCCTTGCGGGACCCAGTCGGAGTCACCGGATCCCAGGCCTCCTTAATAGTACCTCACCCCAGGCTGAAGGTGCCCGGGATGGACTCCATCTTCGTTCCGACCAGGCCTTGGGCGCCTAGGCCGGAACTTTGAACCGCCCGCACCCAGGCCTAAGGTGCCTGGGTGCGTGAAGGGGTGACCCCCCTCCCACAAGAACAACAGACAGGCGACGACGACCTCGTGGCGTGGGCGTCTCCCCCTTTTATATCCTCCCATCGACACCACGGCGGGTTCCCCGCCCCAGCCGTACCATCGCCAGGAAGGAACCAAAAAAAAGGGTAACACTGTGATAGCGATTCTACCTCGAGCCAGCAGGTACACTGACACCCACTGGTCAAAGAGAATATTACACCACCCAATCCTCCATGAATAAGAAAAGGGGTCTAATCCCTGACATAATTACACACCTGGGTCTCTCTACCCCCAGGTGTATCCCACTAACTTTGAAGACCCCGCTACACTCTCCCCCTGGTGATTTGACGCTGGTCCTCAGCGTCAGGTGCACACCCATGTCTCCCAAGGAGGGGTGACATGAAGTGGGCCCCAGAGGCTATCCCTAATATTTTGGATACTGTATGTGCCAAGACCTGCTCAAAAAAAAACCTATAAAACATTAAAACTTTTGTATAAAACATCTGTCATGTACACATATACAATCCCTCCCGTCACTGTCTAAGAACCACCCCATACTCAGTAGTCTTGACCGACGAATCTCCTGCAGAAGGGAAACAAAAAAAACATCCTAACACTCTGTGTTAACTTGGCATGAGTGGGTCCGTCAGCCGAGAGACCCACTCACTCCAATAAGTAAGTAATGCATGTGTAACATTTTCAAACAACCGTTGCACAACACTGCCACCTGGTGACAGCGCTGCGGTAATGACACTTGGTTAGATCTTCATTCTTCCTGCTTTCCTACTCTAACTCTACCCCAAAAGTCTCTGCCTTTGGCACATGAAGAAAAGGGAGAAAAAAAACAACAGCTCCCAAATCTCCAGTGAGTAAAAGAAAAGCCCAAATCAAAACAAAAGTAGGGCACAGTTCTAGGCGTCTGGGAATGTCTCTTCCAGAAAGTTTCAATAGCAACAAGATAGGAGCTCACTTTTCCTATAAATAGAACCTTGGATCCGGCAGAAACAGGGGCTTCAGGTGCCCGTAATGAAGCACGCTGCATCCCCACCATCAGAGCGGGTGATGTAGTTGAATGCGGAAAGTTGGTCGGAGGACTAGATTTCCTCGGGAACTCCGGGGCCTTTCCGTGTGTGGTTCAACCTCAAAAAGAAACTCCTTGCATGCTTCGCATCGCCCGAATGGCTTTAGTTGGACCACCAGTCCCGAGCATCCGGGACAGATCACACCGAGGGCCTCTGTGTCTCTGCATGAATACAAAGCCAACTGTCCTCGGGGCCTGAGCCTTATCCCCGTGTCTGTAATGGATGCAGCAAATGCAGTCATCTTGAAAGGATAAGGTACCGGCATCCACGGGGAGCCTGAGTTCACTCCGACCACTGGCTGCTCCAACACACGCTGACCTCGCGCCGGAGTCTCCACGTGCATCTCCACACGTGGCCAGACTCCTCCCACGACTTGCACGTTTTCGCGGGCTTCCTTCAGTCTCCTCCCACGAATTGCGTAGTCATGGGGTGCCTCGTGGCGCAGTGCAGCAAAAGTCCCCACATGTAGTTCGTCACACGGCTGGACTCCTCCCTCTTCCCGCTCTTTCTGCATGGGCCTCTCCCAGTTTTTCAGGGAAATTTCCACGACTTTGAGCACAGGGATGCACTTTGGCCAATCACATGGCCGACCTGCTCGGACCTCCTCCGGGCAGCAAAGTTCAAACACAGCCGTTCCAAACCTCAGGGTTAACACACGTTCGTATCCCGGACGAGCCCCCACGTGTAGCGGCCTCCTCACCCCGACCTCTTTAGCTAGGGGTATGTCGAGCGACAGAGTGAGGTGCGCTACGGCCCATGTCCTCCCCATGCATGTGGGTGAGGTGAAGGCCAATATCAATCTTTTCCTCTGGCCAAATGTGTGCTGGTTATGAGGGTCAGTCCTTCCGTGCCGGAATCTCCCTTTGTTCCCATCAACAGAGTCCATACACCCATCAAAGTCCAAACTCAGGTTTATTGCGTATCTCCACATACAGTCAAATGCAACGGCATGATACGATGGGGAAGCAGGTCGAGGCACTGTACAGGTTCCTAGTCCCTACACTCCCTGTGCTATGACCAGGGGTTGCAGGAGTCTTGATGGAAGCTCCTCCGCTGCGCTGAAGCCCATATCAGGGGAAGATGTCCTCCAAGGGAGTTACTGAAGGCCCATCCGTCACCGGGTTGACGCTACACCGGGTCTTCGGACGGGTGACCCCCCCCCAGCCTCCTCACCTCAGATGCAGGTCCCCTCGCAAGGGGCGCCCTGGAGCAACTTCACCCTTGCGGGACCCAGTCGGAGTCACCGGATCCCAGGCCTCCTTAATAGTACCTCACCCCAGGCTGAAGGTGCCCGGGATGGACTCCATCTTCGTTCCGACCAGGCCTTGGGCGCCTAGGCCGGAAACCTTGAACCGCCCGCACCCAGGCCTAAGGTGCCTGGGTGCGTGAAGGGGTGACCCCCCTCCCACAAGAACAACAGACAGGCGACGACGACCTCGTGGCGCGGGCGTCTCCCCCTTTTATATCCTCCCATCGACACCACGGCGGGTTCCCCGCCCCAGCCGTACCATCGCCAGGAAGGAACCAAAAAAAGGGTAACACTGTGATAGCGATTCTACCTCGAGCCAGCAGGTACACTGACACCCACTGGTCAAAGAGAATATTACACCACCCAATCCTCCACGAATAAGAAAAGGGGTCTAATCCCTGACATAATTACACACCTGGGTCTCTCTACCCCAGGTGTATCCCACTAACTTTGAAGACCCCGCTACACTACCTATAGTTTTCTGTCCCTAGAAAAAATGTTTTTTTAAAGACGGTTGATGATCAATTCTTTAGCACACTATAGCACAAGGAGAATTTCCCTCACTGTCCTTCCCTGTCCCTAGAAACAAGGATTATCACAGTGAAAGAAACTGACACTCTTCCTACCTATAGTTTTCTGTCCCTAGAAAAAATGTTTTTTTAAAGACGGTTGATGATCAATGCTTTAGCACACTATAGCACAAGGAGAATTTCCCTCACTGTCCTTCCCTGTCCCTAGAAACAAGGATTATCACAGTGAAAGAAACTGACACTCTTCCTACCTATAGTTTTCTGTCCCTAGAAAAAATGTTTTTTTAAAGCTGATTGATGATCAATGCTTTAGCACACTATAGCACAAGTAGAATTTCCCTCACTGTCCTTCCCTGTCCCTAGAAACAAGGATTATCACAGTGAAAGAAACTGACACTCTTCCTACCTATAGTTTTCTGTCCCTAGAAAAAAATGTTTTTTTAAAGATGGTTGATGATCAATGCTTTAGCACACTATAGCACAAGGAGAATTTTCCTCACTGTCCTTCCCTGTCCCTAGAAACAAGGATTATCACAGTGAAAGAAACTGACACTCTTCCTACCTATAGTTTTCTGTCCCTAGAAAAAATGTTTTTTTAAATCTGTTTGATGATCAATGCTTTAGCACACTATAGCACAAGTAGAATTTCCCTCACTGTCCTTCCCTGTCCCTAGAAACAAGGATTATCACAGTGAAAGAAACTGACACTCTTCCTACTGTGACAGCAGGAAGGTAAAGTCACCTGGTTGCATCCAGGGGGGTAGATATATTTCTCCCAGATTCAGGCTTTATGCTGACTTATACAACTAGGGTGGAGAGTTGTATAAGCCCAGCTGAGGCTAGTAGGCTCATGGATGACTCATACCTCTAGGGAGAGTGTGGGGCGTCGTACAGACAGGGAGTTGATGAGGCCAGCTGAAGCTTGTCAGCTCATTTAGGCCTCTATAAGAACTCCCAGCTTCATTAGATGTTAGCTCATGCCTGGACCCAGACCTGTGTGGACTGTCTAGGGAGAGTGAACCCCTGTGCGGTGAGGCAAAGCCTGTGTGGCTATTTGTTTGGACTTTTACTAAACCAGGGACTTAGGGACTAGGACAGCACCAGGCTGATCCCAGTTGTTAGTTTAGGAAACCTGCATGTTTAGTCAGAGGTCAAACTGACCAGGATTTATTTTGTTTATGTTTCTTTTTGGCTTTGCTGTGTTTTTGTCACTGTACATAGAGAAATAAACCGCACCTTTTGATTTTGAAAACCACAACCTCCGTCTGCTGGCCCTGTTTTTGTGTGGGGAGCCCAACCAGGGGGTCACACACACCCGCTACTGAGTTAACCCCCTCACAGTTGGTGGAGAATACAGGCAGTTTTTTTTAAGCCAGCATGGAGGAGATACTGAAACAGCTGGCTCTAGCAAATGCCAATCAACAGCAGACAAATGCAGGTTTGCAAAGGAGCCTTGCAGCCCAGCAGCAAGCTCATCAACAAGCCCAGCAGCAATCTGAGGCCCGCTTCATAGACCTGTTACAGAAGCAAGAGCAGAGACTACAACAAATGGAAGCAGTAATGCAGCAACGTCCGCAGACCAGTGAGGAAAGCCGTCCCACTAATACCGCGTCCTTTGGGGTGAGTCGTTTATTGACAAAAATGACTGGAGAGGATGATCCAGAGGTATTTTTGACCACATTTGAAAGGACTGCTGAAAGAGAAAAGTGGCCTGAGGAGCAGTGGGCTGGACTGGTGGCTCCTCTGTTAACTGGTGAATCGCAGAAGGCTTACTATGACCTAGAGCCTGACCAAGCAAAAGACTATGTGATGCTAAAAGCTGAAATATTGGCAAGGCTGGGTGTCACCCTGGCTGTCCGGGCTCAGCGTGTGCATAACTGGACTTTCCAGCTTGGAAAACCCCCCAGGTCTCAAATGTATGATCTCATTCACCTTAGCAGGAAGTGGCTACAGCCAGAGACTTTGTCCGCACCAGAGATTGTGGAACGTGTTGTAATGGATCGGTTTTTGAGAGCTCTTCCTACTGCCATCCAAAAGTGGGTAAGCCATGGAGACCCAGAGACGGCCGGTGGTCTTGTGGATCGTGTAGAGAAATACTTGGCTACAGAGAACCTGACGGCCTCTTCCAGAGACTCTCGGACTTTCCACCCTAAGACCAGACCATCCCCAGGGGCGGATAAGAGGATTCCAAGGGGTGAGGGTGGAGAGAGTGAGAGGGTGGGAGCTCTACCCAAAGTTTGGCGAGAACAGCCTGGGAAGTCAGGGGCTCAAGAGGCAGCCAAAAGGATTGTTTGCTACCGCTGCCGGCAAGCGGGACATATTGCAGCAAATTGCCCGGTTGTGGAGGAACCCATGCAATGTGACTTTCTGACGGACAGACGTCAGTCGCTGTGTGCGACAGTCGCATGCACTGCCATTCGGGGAACTGAGAAACATTTATGCAAAATGTGTATTAATGGTAGAAATGTTGTGGTATTACTGGATTCAGGTAGCCTTGTGACCCTGATAAAGGCTGAATTAGTTAAAACAGAGGTCTCTGGGAATAGCAAGGTAGCTGTTATTTGTGTGCATGGGGACACCCGAGAGTATCCAGTGACTACAGTGTGTTTCGAGACCCCCAAAGGTACACCCTTTATGTCCCGGGTTATGAAAGAGCTGTGTAAATTGTTCAAAGTGACGCAATTGCGTACATCTGTGTATCACCCCCAAACCGATGGGCTGGTTGAAAGATTCAACAAAACCCTAAAACAAATGTTGAAGAAAGTGGTGGATAGAGATGGAAAGGATTGGGACTGTCTACTTCCTTATTTGATGTTTGCTATTAGGGAGGTGCCCCAATCCTCTACGGGATTCTCCCCCTTTGAGTTACTGTATGGGAGACACCCAAGAGGGCTGTTGGATATTGCCAAGGAAACTTGGGAAAGTGAGAGTTCTCCCCACAGGAGTGTGATTGAGCATGTCGCCCTGATGCAAGATCGAATTGCACAGGTAATGCCCATCGTGAAGGAACATTTGGCCCAAGCGCAGTTGGCACAGCAGAGAGTGTACAACCGTGGAGCAAAGACCCGTACCTTTTCCCCGGGGGATAGGATATTGGTACTTGTCCCTACGGTTGAAAGTAAATTCCTTGCCAAATGGCAAGGCCCCTACGAGATAATGGAAAAAGTGAGCGAAGTGAATTACAAGGTCAGACAACCAGGAAGGCGAAAGCCCGAACAGATATATCACGTTAATCTGTTGAAAGCCTGGAGGGATAGAGAGTCCCTAGTCGCAGAAACTTGGTCACCAGCTCAAACTGGTTGCGTGATTCCGGAGGTTGGAATAGCAGCCACCTTGTCACAACCCCAACAACAGGAGGTTAAGGAGTTTGTGCTTCGCAACAAGGAGGTGTTCTCTGAGCTGCCGGGACAAACATCTGGGGTAGAGCATGATATTATTACCCCGCCCGGTGAAAGGGTGAAGTTAAAACCCTATCGGATCCCAGAGGCCCGACGGGAGGCAATACGGGAGGAAGTACAGAAAATGCTGAACTTAGGGGTGATAGAGGAGTCCCAAAGTGATTGGTCTAGTCCCATTGTGTTGGTGCCTAAACCGGATGGGAGCTGGCGATTTTGTAACGATTTTCGTCAGTTGAACAAAGTTACAAAATTTGACACCTACCCCATGCCACGTATAGATGAGTTGATCGACCGGCTGGGAACAGCCCGATACATGACGACTCTTGACCTCACAAAAGGGTATTGGCAAATTCCCCTGGCCAAGTCGGCCAAAGAGAAAACCGCATTTGTAACCCCAGACGGGGCGTTCCAATATAAGAGAATGCCGTTCGGGTTACAGAATGCGCCGGCCACATTCCAGCGGAAAATGGACCAGATACTGAGGCCCCATCGGAAGTATGCTGCGGCTTACCTGGATGACGTAATTGTCCATAGCACAGATTGGGCCTCACATCTGCCAAAAGTGCAAGCAGTCCTAGACTCTATCCGGGAAGCGGGGTTTACGGCTAACCCCAAGAAGTGTACCATTGGGCAGGAGGAGGCCAAATATCTTGGGTACACCATTGGCAGGGGAGTGATAAAACCCCAACTCAACAAAGTCGAGGCCATCCAGAGTTGGCCACGTCCCAACAGCAAGAAGCAGGTACGGGCCTTTCTGGGAATCGCGGGTTATTATCGGCGCTTCATTCCCCACTTTGCTTCTAAGGCTGTGCCCCTAACCAACCTGACGAAAGGGAAAGGGTCGGTCATGATTAAATGGACCCCCGAGGCTGAGGCAGCATTCCAATTCTTGAAACAAGCCTTATGTAGCCAGCCAGTGTTGTACTCACCCGACTTCTCTAAAGACATTGTCGTACAAAGTGATGCGTCAGATGTGGGGTTAGGAGCAGTATTGTCCCAGGTCTGGAACGGGGAAGAGCACCCAGTCATTTACCTCAGCAGGAAGTTGAAGTCCCATGAGGTAAATTACGCCACGGTTGAAAAGGAGTGTTTAGCGGTGAAGTGGGCTCTAGATTCCCTTCGGTACTATCTGCTAGGTAGGCACTTTGACATGGTTACGGATCACGCTCCGTTAAAGTGGATGGCTCAAAACAAGGAGACAAATAGAAGAGTGAATAGGTGGTTCCTGGCCCTACAGGAATTCAACTTCACAGTAAAGCATCGCCCTGGCGTTCAAATGGGGAATGTGGATGCTTTGTCTCGAGTACATGAATGCCTGATTGCTGGTGTTCCAACCCCAAGGTTAAAACAAGAGGGGGGGGTATGTGACAGCAGGAAGGTAAAGTCACCTGGTTGCATCCAGGGGGGTAGATATATTTCTCCCAGATTCAGGCTTTATGCTGACTTATACAACTAGGGTGGAGAGTTGTATAAGCCCAGCTGAGGCTAGTAGGCTCATGGATGACTCATACCTCTAGGGAGAGTGTGGGGCGTCGTACAGACAGGGAGTTGATGAGGCCAGCTGAAGCTTGTCAGCTCATTTAGGCCTCTATAAGAACTCCCAGCTTCATTAGATGTTAGCTCATGCCTGGACCCAGACCTGTGTGGACTGTCTAGGGAGAGTGAACCCCTGTGCGGTGAGGCAAAGCCTGTGTGGCTATTTGTTTGGACTTTTACTAAACCAGGGACTTAGGGACTAGGACAGCACCAGGCTGATCCCAGTTGTTAGTTTAGGAAACCTGCATGTTTAGTCAGAGGTCAAACTGACCAGGATTTATTTTGTTTATGTTTCTTTTTGGCTTTGCTGTGTTTTTGTCACTGTACATAGAGAAATAAACCGCACCTTTTGATTTTGAAAACCACAACCTCTGTCTGCTGGCCCTGTTTTTGTGTGGGGAGCCCAACCAGGGGGTCACACACACCCGCTACTGAGTTAACCCCCTCACACTACCTATAGTTTTCTGTCCCTAGAAAAAATGTTTTTTTAAAGATGGTTGATGATCAATGCTTTAGCACACTATAGCACAAGGAGAATTTCCCTCACTGTCCTTCCCTGTCCCTAGAAACAAGGATTATCACAGTGAAAGAAACTGACACTCTTCCTACCTATAGTTTTCTGTCCCTAGAAAAAATGTTTTTTTAAAGCTGATTGATGATCAATGCTTTAGCACACTATAGCACAAGTAGAATTTCCCTCACTGTCCTTCCCTGTCCCTAGAAACAAGGATTATCACAGTGAAAGAAACTGACACTCTTCCTACCTATAGTTTTCTGTCCCTAGAAAAAATGTTTTTTTAAAGCTGATTGATGATCAATGCTTTAGCACACTATAGCACAAGTAGAATTTCCCTCACTGTCCTTCCCTGTCCCTAGAAACAAGGATTATCACAGTGAAAGAAACTGACACTCTTCCTACCTATAGTTTTCTGTCCCTAGAAAAAATGTTTTTTTAAAGCTGATTGATGATCAATGCTTTAGCACACTATAGCACAAGTAGAATTTCCCTCACTGTCCTTCCCTGTCCCTAGAAACAAGGATTATCACAGTGAAAGAAACTGACACTCTTCCTACCTATAGTTTTCTGTCCCTAGAAAAAATGTTTTTTTAAAGATGGTTGATGATCAATGCTTTAGCACACTATAGCACAAGGAGAATTTCCCTCACTGTCCTTCCCTGTCCCTAGAAACAAGGATTATCACAGTGAAAGAAACTGACACTCTTCCTACCTATAGTTTTCTGTCCCTAGAAAAAATGTTTTTTTAAAGCTGATTGATGATCAATGCTTTAGCACACTATAGCACAAGTAGAATTTCCCTCACTGTCCTTCCCTGTCCCTAGAAACAAGGATTATCACAGTGAAAGAAACTGACACTCTTCCTACCTATAGTTTTCTGTCCCTAGAAAAAATGTTTTTTTAAAGACGGTTGATGATCAATGCTTTAGCACACTATAGCACAAGGAGAATTTCCCTCACTGTCCTTCCCTGTCCCTAGAAACAAGGATTATCACAGTGAAAGAAACTGACACTCTTCCTACCTATAGTTTTCTGTCCCTAGAAAAAATGTTTTTCTTTCTCGTACATCACGGGACACAGAGCGACATAGTCATTACTAATGGGTTATATAGATACCGTCAGGTGCTGGCACTGGCAACTTCCAAAACCGGAAGTACCCTCCCCTATATAAGCCCCTCCCATCCGGGAGCACCTCAGTTTTTTGCCAGTGTCTAAGGTGTTGGCCAAGAAGAAACATGTGTTTTTCACTGAGCTTGCGTACAGGTTCTTTTGGTCCTCAGTAAGCTATTCCGGATCCGACCAAAAAAGCTTCATAGCTAAACGGTCGGTACCCGGGCCTTGCAGAGAAGAGCAAGGTTTTGCCTGTAATGCTTCTCTTAGGAGAGCTGGACCCTGGGATCCAGAGCTCTGGTCATACCCACGACCAAGATGTTTTCTGTGCAGGGTGCTATACAGGTCCAGGGGAGTGGAATCCTTGGGAACCCGGTCCCTGAAGGTTTGATTACAATGCCTGCCGTGATAGGTGAAGTTTGGGCTTTTGTGGACCAAACAAAGTCCTGCGGCGGGGAACAGGTAAGTGGGGGCCCCCAGGAACTTGGTTCTATTGGGGGACCCCCAAGCCTAATTTGTCTTTCTGTCTGTTACCTAATGGTATTCCCGCAAAATTCTGTGCATGCCTGTAACTACTAAAAAAATGTAATAATTTTTAATGGTGGTCAAGAAAAAAAAAAAAATATTTTTTTTTTATATATATATATTTAATATATTAGACTGCGGTACCTGTGTTTGTCCACTAGAGGCCGCTGTGGAATGTTTTCTTGTCATGTGGACTAGCTTCTTCTCAGCAGAGCAAAGTCCAGGCAGATGGTGAGTTCTCTTATAGGAAACTGCTTCCTCTGCCATGTTGCAGTGCTCGTCCATCCCCCGGCCTGCGGCAAAGAGGGGCCCTGGCTCCTGTCCCTTGTTACCATATTTGAAATTAGCGCCAAAGGCGCACGTGCCCGCGCGCGTGCGCGTGCACGCGCCTCTATATATAGAGGTGAGCCGGGAAAGGGGGCGGAGCCTGGGGGATGACGCTCTGTGCGCGCCGCAGCGCTTCTGCGCATGTGCGGGCGTCCCAGCAGTTTAAAAAAAAAAAAAAAAAAAACACAATATTGTAGTGAGCTGGCTATGAAGTACAGAGACAGAGCTGGCAACATTTAAAGGCATACTGCAAGCGGTTGATACAGGCATCCCCTAGAAAGGCACATTAGTAGACACCAACTGTGATATAGCAGCAATTGTGCTAGACTATTCTCAGTAAAAGTGGTGTATTACGGCTGGAATACCTCAGCTTTAGGCTTAGGAATATGCCGTCCAGAAGCTCCGGAACTGAATCTTCCAGGAAGCGAAGGGGGTCTCATCGGGCTCGGAGGATCTTGGGCATACTCCTGCTGCACCAGTCTCCCCTGAAGTTCAGAGGTAAGTGACCGTAGAGACCCCGCAGGGGTACTTGGTACTGTGGCTGTCCTCAGTCACCTGCTCCTGTGTATGTAACAGAGGAGGTTTTTTCCTCAGCTCTGGGAGGATTAGAGAGAGATTGTCAACATTTATCGCTGCCTCCCTGTCAGGGAAAGCACGTCCGATCTCCGTCTCCTCCTTCAGAGTGCCTGTTAGCAGAGCAACAGTCCCATACAGGGATCGACCTGCCTGAAGGGGATCAGGATAAGGTTGATTCTGTTATAGAGGAATCAACAGTGGGGGAACCTTTTCTCAGCATCTCAAGCTGAAAGATTATGGGTTCAGTCTCTGACTAACATGGTCCGATCAGCATTTAAAAATGCACCTTGCGGAACCATCAACCACTACTGTATCCTCGTTGGGGTCGCTAGAAGCCCCCAGACTGTTTGTTCTTTTCCACTTCACCCTTTACTGAAAGGGCTCATTTACCAGGATTGGGAACGTCCTGAGAAAATATTTATTCCCCCAAGAGATTTCCGGTGGTCTATCCCATGGAGGATAAGTTCATCAAAAAAAAAATAAAAAAAAATGGAAGGTCCCTACAATGGACGCAGCCATCTCTTGTATGTATAAATCACTGACATGTCCAGTGGATAATGTCCAAATGTTCAAGAACCCAATAGATAAAAGATTGGAGTCTTTATGAAAATCTGCTTGGTGATACAACCAGCAGTAGCAGCTATTGGGGTCTGCTAAGCAGTGAAGGATCAGTTGAAACAGGTCTTGAGGGACTTGACAGATCAGCAGGCTTTGCCCTAGCTGATCTACCTAGAGCCTTAGGCTTTGCGGTTGACGCCATAGAGGATTCAGTCCATCAGGCCTCCCGCCTTACGCTGTCTATAGTACATATGCATAGGCTCCTATGGCTCAAAAACTGGTCTGCTGAAGCTCCCTGTAAAGAATGGCTGGTTAGCGTCCCATTTCATGGTGAACGCTTATTCAGGGAAAACCTGGACAAATATATCCAGAAAATTTCCAGCGGTAAAAATACGCTCTTGCCGGTTAAAAGCAGAGTTAGAGGTCCCTCTTTAAGAGGCCTGCTTCTCCAGTCCCTGGGGCATCGGCTGTGTAACAGTTCCGACGGCCTCCTCGGTCAAATCCCGGGGGTAAAAAACAGGGACAGTAGCAGGGTAATGAGAAACCCTGGGTCAGGGGAGGTACAAAACCTCCCTCAAAGTTAAATTCATGAAGCCCCCACTCAGTCGGGTGGGGGGAGGACTCCAGTTGTTCGCAAGAGACCTGGCGGGACACGATCAAGACAGATAGGTGCTCTCCGCAGTAGGTTTGGGATACAGTTTGGAGTTAAAAGACTCTCCTCCTTCCCATTTTTGAGGTCAAACGTGCCAAGGGATCCCCGGAAGAGAGAGTCCCTCCTGTTGGCACTAGAACAACTATTGCTCCAAGGAGTAATTATGGAGGTTCCCCTGGAAGAATGAGGGTTCGGGTTTTACTCAAACCTCTTTACAGTCCCGAAGCAAACGCGGACGGGAGGCCCATATTAATTCTAAAAGGGCTATACAAATTCCTGTATATCAGGACTTTCCGATGGAGTCGATCCGATCGGTGGCCACTGCCCTACAAGGGGAGGATTGGTTAGCCACGATCGACATCAAAGATGCTTATTTGCACATTCCCATCTTTCCAGTCCACCAAAAATTTCTACGCTTTGCAGTAGAAGGGCGCCATTTTCAGTTCAGAGCCTTACCCTTCGGTTTGGCCACAGCACCACGAGTGTTTACAAAAATTCTGGCCCTTTATTGGCCAATCTAAGAACACAAGGTGTAATGATAATGGCATATCTGGATGACTTGTTGCTGATAGACCACTCAGTGAAAAAACTAGACGTGGTCGTTCACAAGACGATCAAGTATCTGGAATCTCACGGTTGGATTATCAACCGAGACAAGTCAGCCCTAAAAACCAGTCAAAAGTCTGGAATACTTGGGGCTAAGGTTGGATTCAGGCCAGAGAAAAATATTCTTGCCTCGAGGAAAGGTGTTGTCTTTGAAAGATTTGATCCACTTAGTGGGTACAAAAAAGACAGCCGTCCATACGCCTGTATATGAGGCTGCTGGGAAAAATGGTGGCATCATTCGAAGCAGTACCCTACGGTCAATTCCATTCAAGGAATTTGCAAGGGGCCATACTGTCAGCCTGGAACAAAAAAGTTCAGGCCCTAGACTTACAATGTCCTTGTCCCCTTCCGTTCGCAAGAGCCTCCGTTGGTGGTTGGTTCCCCAGAATCTGGAAAAAAAGAAATCCTTCAGTCCGATTTCTTGGAAGGTGGTCACTACAGATGCCAGCCTTATAGGCTGGGGAGCAGTACTGGAGCAATAGTCTCTCCAGGGCAGATGGTCGGATGCAGAAAAGGCCCTGCCCATCAATCTCTTAGAGATACGAGCAGCCCGGTATGCCCTAGTAGCATGGACATCCAAACTCCAAGGGTCCCCTGTCAGAATTCAATCAGACAATGCCACAGCAGTGGCATATATCAATCATCAGGGGGGCACCAGGAGTCGTGCAGCCCAGAGGGAAGTAAATTACATCCTGAAATGGGCAGAAAAATATGTCCCAGCCATATCTGCGGTATTCATTCCAGGAGTGGAGAATTGGAAGGCGGACTTTCTAAGTCGCCAGCAATTAGGCCCAGAGGAAGGGTCCCTTCACCCCGAGGTTTTCTGGACAATATGTCAGCGGTGGGGAACATCGGATGTAGATCTTCTAGCATCCAGATTCAACGCAAAGGGGGACAGGTTTGTCTCTCGGACAAGGGATCCCCTAGCTTGCGGCTCGGATGCCCTAGTGTTCCCTTGGGATCAGTTCAAGCTGATATATGCATTCACACCGCCACAATGGTTACCTCGATTACTCCGCAGAATCAGGGTAGAAAAGAAACCGGTGATTCCGGTGGCTCCAGCGTGGCCCCGAAGAGCGTGGTACGCGGAGATTGTAAAATTTCAGTGGGGAGTCCTTGGACTCTCCCACGTCGTCCGGCTTTCGCAAGGACCGATATACCACCCTTCCTTACCAGCCCTAGGTTTGACGGCCTGGCTATTGAAGCCCACATTCTAAAAAAGAGAGGGCTCTCTAATGCTGTGGTATCTACCATGATCAATGCCAGGAAGCCGGTATCCAGGCAGATCTACTATAGAATCTGGAAGGCGTACATCGCGTGGTGTGAGGCCAAGAAATGGCATCCACATAAGTACGTAATAGGTAGGATTCTGGACTTCCTACAGTGGGCTGTAGATAGGAAGCTTGCCTTGAGTACTATCAAGGGTCAGATTTCGGCCTTGTCAATATTTTTTCAAAGGCCCTTGGCTTCGCATTCACTAGTCAAAGCCTTTATACAAGGAGTGATGCGTATTAGTCCTCCGGTTAATATTCCCATATGTCTATGGGATCTAAACTTGGTTCTGTCGGTTCTACAGAAACAACCATTTGAACCATTACAGCATATTTCCTTGGTTCTTCTCACCAGGAAATTGATTTTTCTAGTAGCCATTTGTTCGGCTAAAAGAGTATCGGAATTAGCAGCTATGTCCTGTAAGGAGCCATATCTGGTTATCCATAAGGACAGAGTAGTGTTACGTCCTCATCCAGCCTTTCTTCCTATGGTGGTATCGAGGTTTCATTTGAACCAAGATGTGGTTCTTCCTTCTTTTTTCCCCAAACCTACTTCGGTAGAGGAAAAGTTATTGCATTCTTTGGATGTAGTAAGAGCAGTTAAAGCTTATCTAAAAGCCACTGCTCAGATTCGCAGAACGGATACTTTGTTTATTCTGCCGGAAGGCCCCAGAAAGGGTCAGGCAGCGTCAAAATCTACTTTAGCCAAGTGGATTCGACAGGTCATTATGCAAGCTTATGGCTTGAGAAGGAGACCGCCTCCGTTCAAAGTTAGAGCGCACTCCACGAGAGCAGTTGGAACTTCATGGGCAGTGCATCACCAGGCCTCCCTGGCTCAAATCTGTAAGGCCGCAACGTGGTCTTCAGTTCACACGTTTACTAGGTTCTACCAGGTGGACGTTAGAAGTCAGGAGGATGTCGCCTTTGGGCGCAGTGTGTTGCAGGCCGCAAAAGATCCTCATGTCTGATAGCGCTCAGCTTATATATGGTGTATCCCCCCCCTCATTGGGCATTGCTTTAGGACATCCCATTAGTAATGACTATGTCGCTCTGTGTCCCGTGATGTACGAGAAAGAAAATAGGATTTTTATAACAGCTTACCTGTAAAATCCTTTTCTTAGGAGTACATCACGGGACACAGAGCTCCCGCCCCTCTTTGGGGACACTTATTGCTTTGCTACAAAACTGAGGTGCTCCCGGATGGGAGGGGCTTATATAGGGGAGGGTACTTCCGGTTTTGGAAGTTGCCAGTGCCAGCACCTGACGGTATCTATATAACCCATTAGTAATGACTATGTCGCTCTGTGTCCCGTGATGTACTCCTAAGAAAAGGATTTTACAGGTAAGCTGTTATAAAAATCCTATTTTTTAAAGCTGATTGATGATCAATGCTTTAGCACACTATAGCACAAGTAGAATTTCCCTCACTGTCCTTCCCTGTCCCTAGAAACAAGGATTATCACAGTGAAAGAAACTGACACTCTTCCTACCTATAGTTTTCTGTCCCTAGAAAAAAATGTTTTTTTAAAGATGGTTGATGATCAATGCTTTAGCACACTATAGCACAAGGAGAATTTTCCTCACTGTCCTTCCCTGTCCCTAGAAACAAGGATTATCACAGTGAAAGAAACTGACACTCTTCCTACCTATAGTTTTCTGTCCCTAGAAAAAATGTTTTTTTAAAGCTGATTGATGATCAATGCTTTAGCACACTATAGCACAAGTAGAATTTCCCTCACTGTCCTTCCCTGTCCCTAGAAACAAGGATTATCACAGTGAAAGAAACTGACACTCTTCCTACTGTAGCGGCCTCCTCACCCCGACCTCTTTAGCTAGGGGTATGTCGAGCGACAGAGTGAGGTGCGCTACGGCCCATGTCCTCCCCATGCATGTGGGTGAGGTGAAGGCCAATATCAATCTTTTCCTCGGGCCAAATGTGTGCTGGTTATGAGGGTCAGTCCTTCCGTGCCGGAATCTCCCTTTGTTCCCATCAACAGAGTCCATACACCCATCAAAGTCCAAACTCAGGTTTATTGCGTATCTCCACATACAGTCAAATGCAACGGCATTAAACGATGGGGAAGCAGGTCGAGGCACTGTACAGGTTCCTAGTCCCTACACTCCCTGTGCTATGACCAGGGGTTGCAGGAGTCTTGATGGAAGCTCCTCCGCTGCGCTGAAGCCCATATCAGGGGAAGATGTCCTCCAAGGGAGTTACTGAAGGCCCATCCGTCACCGGGTTGACGCTACACCGGGTCTTCGGACGGGTGACCCCCCCCAGCCTCCTCACCTCAGATGCGGGTCCCCTCGCAAGGGGCGCCCTGGAGCAACTTCACCCTTGCGGGACCCAGTCGGAGTCACCGGATCCCAGGCCTCCTTAATAGTACCTCACCCCAGGCTGAAGGTGCCCGGGATGGACTCCATCTTCGTTCCGACCAGGCCTTGGGCGCCTAGGCCGGAACCTTGAACCGCCCGCACCCAGGCCTAAGGTGCCTGGGTGCGTGAAGGGGTGACCCCCCTCCCACAAGAACAACAGACAGGCGACGACGACCTCGTGGCGCGGGCGTCTCCCACTTTTATATCCTCCCATCGACACCACGGCGGGTTCCCCGCCCCAGCCGTACCATCGCCAGGAAGGAACCAAAAAAAGGGTAACACTGTGATAGCGATTCTACCTCGAGCCAGCAGGTACACTGACACCCACTGGTCAAAGAGAATATTACACCACCCAATCCTCCACGAATAAGAAAAGGGGTCTAATCCCTGACATAATTACACACCTGGGTCTCTCTACCCCCAGGTGTATCCCACTAACTTTGAAGACCCCGCTACACTCTCCCCCTGGTGATTTGACGCTGGTCCCCAGCGTCAGGTGCACACCCATGTCTCCCAAGGAGGGGTGACATGAAGTGGGCCCCAGAGGCTATCCCTAATATTTTGGATACTGTATGTGCCAAGACCTGCTCAAAAAAAAAACCTATAAAACATTAAAACTTTTGTATAAAACATCTGTCATGTACACATATACAATCCCTCCCGTCACTGTCTAAGAACCACCCCATACTCAGTAGTCTTGACCGACGAATCTCCTGCAGAAGGGAAACAAAAAAAACATCCTAACACTCTGTGTTAACTTGGCATGAGTGGGTCCGTCAGCCGAGAGACCCACTCACTCCAATAAGTAAGTAATGCATGTGTAACATTTTCAAACAACCGTTGCACAACACTGCCACCTGGTGACAGCGCTGCGGTAATGACACTTGGTTAGATCTTCATTCTTCCTGCTTTCCTACTCTAACTCTACCCCAAAAGTCTCTGCCTTTGGCACATGAAGAAAAGGGAGAAAAAAAACAACAGCTCCCAAATCTCCAGTGAGTAAAAGAAAAGCCCAAATCAAAACAAAAGTAGGGCACAGTTCTAGGCGTCTGGGAATGTCTCTTCCAGAAAGTTTCAATAGCAACAAGATAGGAGCTCACTTTTCCTATAAATAGAACCTTGGATCCGGCAGAAACAGGGGCTTCAGGTGCCCGTAATGAAGCACGCTGCATCCCCACCATCAGAGCGGGTGATGTAGTTGAATGCGGAAAGTTGGTCGGAGGACTAGATTTCCTCTGGAACTCCGGGGCCTTTCCGTGTGTGGTTCAACCTCAAAAAGAAACTCCTTGCATGCTTCGCATCGCCCGAATGGCTTTAGTTGGACCACCAGTCCCGAGCATCAGGGACAGATCACACCGAGGGCCTCTGTGTCTCTGCATGAATACAAAGCCAACTGTCCTCGGGGCCTGAGCCTTATCCCCGTGTCTGTAATGGATGCAGCAAATGCAGTCATCTTGAAAGGATAAGGTACCGGCATCCACGGGGAGCCTGAGTTCACTCCGACCACTGGCTGCTCCATCACACGCTGACCTCGCGCCGGAGTCTCCACGTGCATCTCCACACGTGGCCAGACTCCTCCCACGACTTGCACGTTTTCGCGGGCTTCCTTCAGTCTCCTCCCACGAATTGCGTAGTCATGGGGTGCCTCGTGGCGCAGTGCAGCAAAAGTCCCCACATGTAGTTCGTCACACGGCTGGACTCCTCCCTCTTCCCGCTCTTTCTGCATGGGCCTCTCCCAGTTTTTCAGGGAAATTTCCACGACTTTGAGCACAGGGATGCACTTTGGCCAATCACATGGCCGACCTGCTCGGACCTCCTCCGGGCAGCAAAGTTCAAACACAGCCGTTCCAAACCTCAGGGTTAACACACGTTCGTATCCCGGACGAGCCCCCACGTGTAGCGGCCTCCTCACCCCGACCTCTTTAGCTAGGGGTATGTCGAGCGACAGAGTGAGGTGCGCTACGGCCCATGTCCTCCCCATGCATGTGGGTGAGGTGAAGGCCAATATCAATCTTTTCCTCGGGCCAAATGTGTGCTGGTTATGAGGGTCAGTCCTTCCGTGCCGGAATCTCCCTTTGTTCCCATCAACAGAGTCCATACACCCATCAAAGTCCAAATTCAGGTTTATTGCGTATCTCCACATACAGTCAAATGCAACGGCATGATACGATGGGGAAGCAGGTCGAGGCACTGTACAGGTTCCTAGTCCCTACACTCCCTGTGCTATGACCAGGGGTTGCAGGAGTCTTGATGGAAGCTCCTCCGCTGCGCTGAAGCCCATATCAGGGGAAGATGTCCTCCAAGGGAGTTACTGAAGGCCCATCCGTCACCGGGTTGACGCTACACCGGGTCTTCGGACGGGTGACCCCCCCCAGCCTCCTCAGCTCAGATGCGGGTCCCCTCGCAAGGGGCGCCCTGGAGCAACTTCACCCTTGCGGGACCCAGTCGGAGTCACCGGATCCCAGGCCTCCTTAATAGTACCTCACCCCAGGCTGAAGGTGCCCGGGATGGACTCCATCTTCGTTCCGACCAGGCCTTGGGCGCCTAGGCCGGAAACCTTGAACCGCCCGCACCCAGGCCTAAGGTGCCTGGGTGCGTGAAGGGGTGACCCCCTCCCACAAGAACAACAGACAGGCGACGACGACCTCGTGGCGCGGGCGTCTCCCCCTTTTATATCCTCCCATCGACACCACGGCGGGTTCCCCGCCCCAGCCGTACCATCGCCAGGAAGGAACCAAAAAAAGAGTAACACTGTGATAGCGATTCTACCTCGAGCCAGCAGGTACACTGACACCCACTGGTCAAAGAGAATATTACACCACCCAATCCTCCACGAATAAGAAAAGGGGTCTAATCCCTGACATAATTACACACCTGGGTCTCTCTACCCCCAGGTGTATCCCACTAACTTTGAAGACCCCGCTACACTACCTATAGTTTTCTGTCCCTAGAAAAAATGTTTTTTTAAAGACGGTTGATGATCAATTCTTTAGCACACTATAGCACAAGGAGAATTTCCCTCACTGTCCTTCCCTGTCCCTAGAAACAAGGATTATCACAGTGAAAGAAACTGACACTCTTCCTACCTATAGTTTTCTGTCCCTAGAAAAAATGTTTTTTTAAAGACGGTTGATGATCAATGCTTTAGCACACTATAGCACAAGGAGAATTTCCCTCACTGTCCTTCCCTGTCCCTAGAAACAAGGATTATCACAGTGAAAGAAACTGACACTCTTCCTACTGTGACAGCAGGAAGGTAAAGTCACCTGGTTGCATCCAGGGGGGTAGATATATTTCTCCCAGATTCAGGCTTTATGCCGACTTATACAACTAGGTGGAGAGTTGTATAAGGCTAGTGGGCTCATGGATGACTCATACCTCTAGGGAGAGGGCTGGGCGTCGTGCAGACAGGGAGTTGATGAGACCAGCTGAAGCTTGTCAGCTCATTTAGGCCTCTATAAGAACTCCCAGCTTCATTAGATGTTAGCTCATGCCTGGAACCAGACCTGTGTGGACTGTCTAGGGAGAGTGAACCCCTGTGCGGTGAGGCAAAGCCTGTGTGGCTATTTGTTTGGACTTTTACTAAACCAGGGACTTAGGGACTAGGACAGCACCAGGCTGATCCCAGTTGTTAGTTTAGGAAACCTGCATGTTTAGTCAGAGGTCAAACTGACCAGGATTTATTTTGTTTGTTTCTTTTTGGCTTTGCTGTGTTTTTGTCACTGTACATAGAGAAATAAACCGCACCTTTTGATTTTGAAAACCACAACCTCCGTCTGCTGGCCCTGTTTTTGTGTGGGGAGCCCAACCAGGGGGTCACACACACCCGCTACCGAGTTAACCCCCTCACAGTTGGTGGAGAACCAGTGGCAGTTTTTTTTAAGCCAGCATGGAGGAGATACTGAAACAGCTGGCTCTAGCAAATGCCAATCAACAGCAGACAAATGCAGGTTTGCAAAGGAGCCTTGCAGCCCAGCAGCAAGCTCATCAACAAGCCCAGCAGCAATCTGAGGCCCGCTTCATAGACCTGTTACAGAAGCAAGAGCAGAGACTACAACAAATGGAAGCAGTAATGCAGCAACGTCCGCAGACCAGTGAGGAAAGCCGTCCCACTAATACCGCGTCCTTTGGGGTGAGTCGTTTATTGACAAAAATGACTGGAGAGGATGATCCAGAGGTATTTTTGACCACATTTGAAAGGACTGCTGAAAGAGAAAAGTGGCCTGAGGAGCAGTGGGCTGGACTGGTGGCTCCTCTGTTAACTGGTGAATCGCAGAAGGCTTACTATGACCTAGAGCCTGACCAAGCAAAAGACTATGTGATGCTAAAAGCTGAAATATTGGCAAGGCTGGGTGTCACCCTGGCTGTCCGGGCTCAGCGTGTGCATAACTGGACTTTCCAGCTTGGAAAACCCCCCAGGTCTCAAATGTATGATCTCATTCACCTGAGCAGGAAGTGGCTACAGCCAGAGACTTTGTCCGCACCAGAGATTGTGGAACGTGTTGTAATGGATCGGTTTTTGAGAGCTCTTCCTACTGCCATCCAAAAGTGGGTAAGCCATGGAGACCCAGAGACGGCCGGTGGTCTTGTGGATCGTGTAGAGAAATACTTGGCTACAGAGAACCTGACGGCCTCTTCCAGAGACACTCGGACTTTCCACCCTAAGACCAGACCATCCCCAGGGGCGGATAAGAGGATTCCAAGGGGTGAGGGTGGAGAGAGTGAGAGGGTGGGAGCTCTACCCCAAGTTTGGCGAGAACAGCCTGGGAAATCAGCGGCTCAAGAGGCCGCAAGAAGGATCGTTTGCTACCGCTGCCGGCAAGCGGGACATATTGCAGCCAATTGCCCGGTTGTGGAGGAACCCATGCAGTGTGACTTTCTGACGGGCAGACGTCAGTCGCTGTGTGCGACAGTCGCATGCACTGCCATTCGAGGAACTGAGAAACATTTATGCAAAATGTGTATTAATGGTAGAAATGTTGTGGTATTACTGGATTCAGGTAGCCTTGTGACCCTGATAAAGGCTGAATTAGTTAAAACAGAGGTCTCTGGGAATAGCAAGGTAGCTGTTATTTGTGTGCATGGGGACACCCGAGAGTATCCAGTGACTACAGTGTGTTTCGAGACCCCCAAAGGTACCCTCTCTCATCCAGTGGGCTTAGTATCTCAGTTACCGCATGACGCCATTGTGGGAAGGGATTTTCCGAAGTTCTGGGAACTGTGGGATGATCCTGAGCCCCCCACTGGTGCCCCTATGTACCAGGAATGTGATAGCCAGAACTCCTCTGAGAGTGGTGAGGACTCTCCAGAATTTCCCTTGTCAGTATTTGCAGGGGAGACTCAAGAAACTGGAGAGGAGCCCACCTCCTCAGACGAAAACCTACCGTCTGTGGAGTTTTCTGATCTGGAGGTTCACAGGGAAAATTTTGCCACAGAACAGTTAAAAGACCCCGCCCTAATAAAGGCACGGGAAAACGTAGTGGAAATAGATGGCGAGTTAGTGAACCCAGATAATACCTGCACTTACCCATACTTCAGCGTAGAGAAGGACCTACTGTATCGGGTGGCAAAAAGGGCAGAAGAAACCGTTGAGCAGCTGGTGGTGCCCAAACCTTACAGGAAGTTGGTGTTGGAGTTGGCCCATGGGCACATTCTTGGAGGTCATCTGGGGACAGAGAAAACCCGAGAGAGGGTATTACAGAGATTCTATTGGCCTGGGGTGATGAAGGACATAGAAAATTATTGTTCCTCCTGCCCTGTGTGTCAGAGGTCGGCCCCGATGCCACATTTCCGTAGCCCGCTGGTCCCTCTACCCATCATTGAGGTCCCGTTTGAGAGAATCGCAATGGATTTGGTAGGTCCTATAATCAAGTCCGCTAGGGGGCACCAGTACATATTGGTTATAATGGACTATGCCACCCGTTATCCAGAAGCGATCCCTCTCAGAAATACCTCGGCCAAAACCATAGCCAAAGAGCTATCTCTTGTTTTTAGCCGGGTGGGTATTTGTAAAGAACTGCTTACGGACCAAGGTACACCCTTTATGTCCCGGGTTATGAAAGAGCTGTGTAAATTGCTCAAAGTGACGCAATTGCGTACATCTGTGTATCACCCCCAAACCGATGGGCTGGTTGAAAGATTCAACAAAACCCTAAAACAAATGTTGAAGAAAGTGGTGGATAGAGATGGAAAGGATTGGGACTGTCTACTTCCTTATTTGATGTTTGCTATTAGGGAGGTGCCCCAATCCTCTACGGGATTCTCCCCCTTTGAGTTACTGTATGGGAGACACCCAAGAGGGCTGTTGGATATTGCCAAGGAAACTTGGGAAAGTGAGAGTTCTCCCCACAGGAGTGTGATTGAGCATGTCGCCCTGATGCAAGATCGAATTGCACAGGTAATGCCCATCGTGAAGGAACATTTGGCCCAAGCGCAGTTGGCACAGCAGAGAGTGTACAACCGTGGAGCAAAGACCCGTACCTTTTCCCCGGGGGATAGGATATTGGTACTTGTCCCTACGGTTGAAAGTAAATTCCTTGCCAAATGGCAAGGCCCCTACGAGATAATGGAAAAAGTGAGCGAAGTGAATTACAAGGTCAGACAACCAGGAAGGCGAAAGCCCGAACAGATATATCACGTTAATCTGTTGAAAGCCTGGAGGGATAGAGAGTCCCTAGTCGCAGAAACTTGGTCACCAGCTCAAACTGGTTGCGTGATTCCGGAGGTTGGAATAGCAGCCACCTTGTCACAACCCCAACAACAGGAGGTTAAGGAGTTTGTGCTTCGCAACAAGGAGGTGTTCTCTGAGCTGCCGGGACAAACATCTGGGGTAGAGCATGATATTATTACCCCGCCCGGTGAAAGGGTGAAGTTAAAACCCTATCGGATCCCAGAGGCCCGACGGGAGGCAATACGGGAGGAAGTACAGAAAATGCTGAACTTAGGGGTGATAGAGGAGTCCCAAAGTGATTGGTCTAGTCCCATTGTGTTGGTGCCTAAACCGGATGGGAGCTGGCGATTTTGTAACGATTTTCGTCAGTTGAACAAAGTTACAAAATTTGACACCTACCCCATGCCACGTATAGATGAGTTGATCGACCGGCTGGGAACAGCCCGATACATGACGACTCTTGACCTCACAAAAGGGTATTGGCAAATTCCCCTGGCCAAGTCGGCCAAAGAGAAAACCGCATTTGTAACCCCAGACGGGGCGTTCCAATATAAGAGAATGCCGTTCGGGTTACAGAATGCGCCGGCCACATTCCAGCGGAAAATGGACCAGATACTGAGGCCCCATCGGAAGTATGCTGCGGCTTACCTGGATGACGTAATTGTCCATAGCACAGATTGGGCCTCACATCTGCCAAAAGTGCAAGCAGTCCTAGACTCTATCCGGGAAGCGGGGTTTACGGCTAACCCCAAGAAGTGTACCATTGGGCAGGAGGAGGCCAAATATCTTGGGTACACCATTGGCAGGGGAGTGATAAAACCCCAACTCAACAAAGTCGAGGCCATCCAGAGTTGGCCACGTCCCAACAGCAAGAAGCAGGTACGGGCCTTTCTGGGAATCGCGGGTTATTATCGGCGCTTCATTCCCCACTTTGCTTCTAAGGCTGTGCCCCTAACCAACCTGACGAAAGGGAAAGGGTCGGTCATGATTAAATGGACCCCCGAGGCTGAGGCAGCATTCCAATTCTTGAAACAAGCCTTATGTAGCCAGCCAGTGTTCTACTCACCCGACTTCTCTAAAGACTTTGTCGTACAAAGTGATGCATCAGATGTGGGGTTAGGAGCAGTATTGTCCCAGGTCTGGAACGGGGAAGAGCACCCAGTCATTTACCTCAGCAGGAAGTTGAAGTCCCATGAGGTAAATTACGCCACGGTTGAAAAGGAGTGTTTAGCGGTGAAGTGGGCTCTAGATTCCCTTCGGTACTATCTGCTAGGTAGGCACTTTGACATGGTTACGGATCACGCTCCGTTAAAGTGGATGGCTCAAAACAAGGAGACAAATAGAAGAGTGAATAGGTGGTTCCTGGCCCTACAGGAATTCAACTTCACAGTAAAGCATCGCCCTGGCGTTCAAATGGGGAATGTGGATGCTTTGTCTCGAGTACATGAATGCCTGATTGCTGGTGTTCCAACCCCAAGGTTAAAACAAGAGGGGGGGTATGTGACAGCAGGAAGGTAAAGTCACCTGGTTGCATCCAGGGGGGTAGATATATTTCTCCCAGATTCAGGCTTTATGCCGACTTATACAACTAGGTGGAGAGTTGTATAAGGCTAGTGGGCTCATGGATGACTCATACCTCTAGGGAGAGGGCTGGGCGTCGTGCAGACAGGGAGTTGATGAGACCAGCTGAAGCTTGTCAGCTCATTTAGGCCTCTATAAGAACTCCCAGCTTCATTAGATGTTAGCTCATGCCTGGAACCAGACCTGTGTGGACTGTCTAGGGAGAGTGAACCCCTGTGCGGTGAGGCAAAGCCTGTGTGGCTATTTGTTTGGACTTTTACTAAACCAGGGACTTAGGGACTAGGACAGCACCAGGCTGATCCCAGTTGTTAGTTTAGGAAACCTGCATGTTTAGTCAGAGGTCAAACTGACCAGGATTTATTTTGTTTGTTTCTTTTTGGCTTTGCTGTGTTTTTGTCACTGTACATAGAGAAATAAATCGCACCTTTTGATTTTGAAAACCACAACCTCCGTCTGCTGGCCCTGTTTTTGTGTGGGGAGCCCAACCAGGGGGTCACACACACCCGCTACCGAGTTAACCCCCTCACACTACCTATAGTTTTCTGTCCCTAGAAAAAATGTTTTTTTAAAGACGGTTGATGATCAATGCTTTAGCACACTATAGCACAAGGAGAATTTCCCTCACTGTCCTTCCCTGTCCCTAGAAACAAGGATTATCACAGTGAAAGAAACTGACACTCTTCCTACCTATAGTTTTCTGTCCCTAGAAAAAATGTTTTTTTAAAGCTGATTGATGATCAATGCTTTAGCACACTATAGCACAAGTAGAATTTCCCTCACTGTCCTTCCCTGTCCCTAGAAACAAGGATTATCACAGTGAAAGAAACTGACACTCTTCCTATCTATAGTTTTCTGTCCCTAGAAAAAATGTTTTTTTAAAGATGGTTGATGATCAATGCTTTAGCACACTATAGCACAAGGAGAATTTCCCTCACTGTCCTTCCCTGTCCCTAGAAACAAGGATTATCACAGTGAAAGAAACTGACACTCCTCCTACCTATAGTTTTCTGTCCCTAGAAAAAATGTTTTTTTAAAGCTGATTGATGATCAATGCTTTAGCACACTATAGCACAAGTAGAATTTCCCTCACTGTCCTTCCCTGTCCCTAGAAACAAGGATTATCACAGTGAAAGAAACTGACACTCTTCCTACCTATAGTTTTCTGTCCCTAGAAAAAATGTTTTTTTAAAGACGGTTGATGATCAATGCTTTAGCACACTATAGCACAAGGAGAATTTCCCTCACTGTCCTTCCCTGTCCCTAGAAACAAGGATTATCACAGTGAAAGAAACTGACACTCTTCCTACCTATAGTTTTCTGTCCCTAGAAAAAATGTTTTTTTAAAGCTGATTGATGATCAATGCTTTAGCACACTATAGCACAAGTAGAATTTCCCTCACTGTCCTTCCCTGTCCCTAGAAACAAGGATTATCACAGTGAAAGAAACTGACACTCTTCCTACCTATAGTTTTCTGTCCCTAGAAAAAATGTTTTTTTAAAGATGGTTGATGATCAATGCTTTAACACACTATAGCACAAGGAGAATTTCCCTCACTGTCCTTCCCTGTCCCTACAAACAAGGATTATCACAGTAAAACACACTGACACTCTCCCTACCTATAGTTTTCTGTCCCTAGAAAAAATGATTTTTTAAAGATGGTTGATGATCAATGCTTTAGCACACTATAGCACAAGGAGAATTTCCCTCACTGTCCTTCCCTGTCCCTAGAAACAAGGATTCGCACAGTAAAACACACTGACACTCTCCCTACCTATCCTTCTCTTTCCCTAAACTAAAGGAATCCAGGTTAAGCAAGAAAAAAAAAATGTCACTGTCCCTGCCTATGCTTCTCTTTCCCTGCTCCGGAACACACTACACTAGGCCGCCGTGCTGGCGGCCTTTTATAGTGTGGGGCGTGTACTAAACACTCTCAGCAATAATTGGCCACAGGCATCCTGCCTGTGGCCAATCATTGCTCTCCTCGCTGCCGGCGCTGTGATTGGCCAAGCATGCGGGGTCACAGTGCATGCTTGGCCAATCACAGCGCCTGGATGACACTGCGATGGCGTAGTGCATTGTGGGGCGTTCGCGTCACTCGAATTAGGCGCAAACGGCCCAAATCGTTCGATCTTCGTCGAACGATCGAACAGCCGATGTTCGAGTCGAACGTATGTTCGACTCGAACACCGAGCTCATCCCTACAAATCTCCCTCCTCCTTCCTGACAATGTGACCCTCCAAAGGTGTCTCACTCTCAACCCGGCCACCCTTCTGCCATTTTTTGAGGAGGGACAAGAAGGATAAGGTGAAGAAGGAGACGGGGAAGGTGAAGAAGGAGACGGAGAAGGTGAAGAAGGAGACGGAGAAGGTGAAGAAAAAGACCCCTGTACTGCTCCACATGGCTGCCTTGAAATGATGCCTTGAAATGATGCGCATGGAAACCACACATTTCCCTACGGTCCTCTGGAAAACCCTGACTACACACTTTTTGTGGATGGCTCCAGATATGCAGATGAAGGAGGCAAGTACCACACAGGTTATGCTGTGACCTCTGAATTTAAAATTCTACAAGCAGGAGCATTACTACCAACTGTATCTGCTCAGGAAACTGAGCTCCAAGCCCTCACTACAGCGTGTAAGATGGCAGAAGGTAAAAGAGCCAACATTTGCACAGACTCAAGGTACACCCTGGGAGTGGATCATGACTTCGGTATCTTCTGGAGGGCAGCGGCCGGAATACCGGTGAAACACAGCCCAGCCATCAAGGAGGTAATGGATGCACTACTCCTGCCTGACCAAGTGGCTGTCTTGAAGGTTAAAGCACATGGCAAACTGAATTCTCAAGAAGCCAGAGGGAACCACCTGGCGGATATAGCTGCCAAACAAGCAGCGGAAGACCAACGAAAAACGGCTGCAGTGGCCGAAGAGGAGAGTGAATCTTCAGCGCAGATGCCTTTGGCATGTGCCATCTGACAGGCTATACCTAGCCAGTGGCGTCACTAGGGTTGGTGTCACCCGGTGCAAAAAAAAATGGTGTCACCCCCCAACAACTATAGTCCCCCCTCAGTACAGACCCCCCTCCACTAACTACAGACCCCCCTCCCACAGTATAGATCCCCTCCCTCAGTACAAACCCGCTCCACTAAGTACAGACTCCCCGCCATCAATATAGACCCGCCTCCCTCAGTATGAACCTCCCCCTCAGTACAGACACCCCCACCCCAGTGCAGACTGCTCCATAAGTACAGACACCCCCACCTCAGTGCAGACCGCTCCATCAGTACAGACACCCCCACCTCAGTGCAGACCCCCTCAGTTACAGACACCCCCTCAGTTACAGACCCCCCTCGTACAGACACCCCCCTCAGTACAGACACCCCCCTCAGTAACAGACCCCCCTCAGTAACAGACACCCCCTCAGTTACAGATCCCCCCTCAGTTACAGACCCCCCCTCAGTTACAGACCCCCCCTCAGTACCAGACCCCCCCTCAGTACAGACACCCCCCTCAGTACCAGACCCCCCCCTCAGTACAGACACCCCCCTCAGTACCAATCCCCCCTCAGTACAGACACCCCCCTCAGTACAGACACCTCCCTCAGTAACAGACCCCCCTCAGTAACAGACACCCCCTCAGTTACAGATCCCCCTCAGTTACAGACCCCCCCTCAGTACCAGACCACCCCCTTAGTACCAGACCCCCCCTCAGTACAGACACCCCCCTCAGTACCAGACCCCCCCCTCAGTACCAGACCCCCCCTCAGTACAGACACCCCCCTCAGTACCAGACCCCCCCTCAGTACCAGACCCCCCCTCAGTACAGACACCCCCCTCAGTACCAGACCCCCCTCAGTACAGACACCCCCTCAGTACAGATACCCCCCTCAGTACAGACACCCCCCTCAGTACCAGACCCCCCTCAGTACAGACACCGCCCTCAGTACCAGACACCCCCCTCAGTACAGACACCCCCCTCAGTACCAGACCCCCCTCAGTACAGACACCCCCCTCAGTTACAGCCCCCCCTGGTGCAAACTCCCTCTTGTGCAGACCCCAGCAGTACAGACACCCCCTCCCCCCATCAGTAAAGATGCCCCCCTTACCTTTCAGACCTCAGAACAGAGCGGCAGATACACACAGCGGTGTGTCTCTCGAGCGCGGGCTCCTCCTCCTCCTCTGTGGATGTAAACATAGAGGAGGCAGAGGGGGCGGCGGCTTCCTTCCGCTCCGCTGAGGGACACAGCCGCAGCGTGAGCCTAAGGCACAGGGCAGCGGGCGGGCGATGTCAGTGTGGCCGCTGCGCTACCCACGGGTGTCACCCCTCTGGTGGGTGTCACCCGGGTGCGGCCCGCCCCCCCCGCACCTGGCTAGCAACGCTAGTGTACCTAGCCTCTATGCAAAGGGCGGCTCACACAAAAGAACATTTGGAATGGATCGATAAAGGAGCAGACTACGATGGAGATCTGTATCTGATGAGAGGGAAAACCTGTTTACCAAAATATATGTATCCAGCAGTCATCCAATGGGCACATGGACCTGCACATCTCTCTAAGAACTTAATGAATTCACTGATCAGCAAGTATTACTGGGCCCCAGGGATAACCACCCTAACCAGAAATTACTGCGCCTCATGTGCAGTATGTGCAAAATGCAACTCGGGGAGGACAGAAAAGACACAGCAGAAGCATTTGGCAAAACCCCTCTATCTGTTCCAGAGGATACAGTTTGATCATATACAGATGCCAAAAAGAGGCCAACATGAATATGCCCTAGTGGTGGTGGACATGTTCTCCGGTTAGCCAGAAGCCTACGCTGTTACAAACATTACAGCCAAGACCATGGCTAAGAAACTACTGAGTGAGATAGTATGTAGCTTTGGGGTTCCAGAGGTGATAGAGAGCGATCAGGGCCCAGCATTCACAGCAACCAGGGATGAGCCGAACACCCCCCTGTTCGGTTCGCACCAGAACCTGCGAACAGACAAAATGTTTGTGTAAACTTTAGAACCCTATTAAATACAATGGACTCGAACGTTCGAAATCTAAAGTGTTAATTGTAAAGGCTAATATGCAAGTTATTGTCCTAAAAAGTGTTTGGGGACCCGGGTCCTGCCCCAGGGGACATGTATCAATGCAAAAATAAGTTTTAAAAACGGCTGTTTTTTCGGGAGCAGTGATTTTAATAATGCTTAAAATGAAAAAATAAAAGTGAAATATTCCTTTAAATTTCGTACCTGGGGGGTGTGTATGATATGCATGTGAAGTGGCGCATGTTTCCCGTGCTTAGAACTGTCCCTGCAAAAAATGTCATTTTTGAAAGAAAAAAAATGCATTTAAAACTGACTCGCGGCTATTAATGAATTGTCGGCTCCCGGCAATACATACAAAAGTCATTGATAAAAAAAAAAAAAAAAAGCGTGGGGGTTCCCCAGAATTCAATTACCAGGCCCTTCAGATCTGGCATGGATTTTAAGGGGAACTCCACCCCAAGTTTAAAAAAAAAATGGCGTGGAGTCCCCCTAAAAATCCATACCAGACCCCTTATCCGAGCACGCAACCTGGCCGGTCGCAGGGGAAAAGGGGGGGACGAGAAAGCGGCCCCCCCTCCCTCCTGAACCATACCAAGCCACATGCCCTCAACATGGGGAGGATGTCCCCATGTTGATGGGGACAAGGGCCTCATCCCCACAACCCTTGCCCGGTGGTTGTGGGGGTCTGCGGGCGGGGGGCTTATCGGAATCTGGAAGACCCCTTTAACAAAGGGGACCCCCAGATCCCGCCCCCCCTATGTGAATTGGTAAGGGGTACATTGTACCCCTACCATTTCACGAAGAAAGCGTAAAAAAATGTTTAAAAAAACACACAAACACCTTGAAAAAGTCCTTTATTTAAAAAAATAAATAAATAAACATTCCAGCGGTGAAATCCAGTGTCCCGCGGCGATCCCGATGTCCAGCGCTGTCCTTCATTGGTTGTGCCTGAGCGGACCTGATGGGGAACTCCCTCTCAGTATTTTAAATGTATAGACCCGCCCCTTCTAAAGTTCCCCATCAGGTCCGCTCAGCGGGCGAGATGCAGAACATGAGAAGGGGCGGGTTTATACATGTATTACCAAAGTGGGAGCAGTTCCCCATCAGGTCCGCCCCCTCGGTATGTCGGACCCGCCTACGTCATTGGCCTGAGCGGGGAACTTCCTTCACTATGTACATTTAAATTACACAGTGAAGGAAGTTCCCCGCTCAAGCCACTGACGTAGGCGGGTCCGACATACCGAGGAGGCGGACCTGATGGGGAACTGCTCTCACTTTGGTAATACATGTATAGACCCGCCCCTTCTCATGTTCCGCATCTGGTCCGCTGAGCGGACCTGATGGGGAACTTTAGAAGGGGCGGGTCTATACATTTAAAATACTGAGAGGGAGTTCCCCATCAGGTCCGCTCAGGCACAACCAATGACGGACAGCGCTGGACATCGGGATCGCCGCGGGACACTGGATTTCAGCGCTGGAATGGGTTTTTTTTTTTTTTTTAATAAAGGACTTTTTCAAGGTGTTTGTGTGTTTTTTTTAAACATTTTTTTACGCTTTCTTCGTGAAATGGTAGGGGTACAATGTACCCCTTACCAATTCACATAGGGGGGGGCCGGGATCTGGGGGTCCTCTTTGTTAAAGGGGTCTTCCAGATTCCGATAAGCCCCCCGCCCGCAGACCCCCACAACCACCGGGCAAGGGTTGTGGGGATGAGGCCCTTGTCCCCATCAACATGGGGACATCCTCCCCATGTTGAGGGCATGTGGCTTGGTACGGTTCAGGAGGGAGGGGGGGCCGCTCTCTCGTCCCCCCCTTTTCCCCTGCGGCCGGCCAGGTTGCGTGCTCGGATAAGGGGTCTGGTATGGATTTTTAGGGGGACTCCACGCCATTTTTTTTTTATTTGGGGTGGAGTTCCCCTTAAAATCCATGCCAGATCTGAAGGGCCTGGAATGGATATTTGGGGGAACCCCACGTCAATTTTTTTTTTATTTGCGGTGGGGTTCCCCTTAATATCCATTCCAGACCTGAAGGGCCTGGTAATTGAATTCTGGGGAACCCCCACGCTTTTTTTTTTTTTTTATCAATGACTTTTGTATGTATTGCCGGGAGCCGACAATTCATTAATAGCCGCGAGTCAGTTTTAAATGCATTTTTTTCTTTCAAAAATGACATTTTTTGCAGGGACAGTTCTAAGCACGGGAAACATGCGCCACTTCACATGCATATCATACACACCCCCCAGGTACGAAATTTAAAGGAATATTTCACTTTTATTTTTTCATTTTAAGCATTATTAAAATCACTGCTCCCGAAAAAACGGCCGTTTTTAAAACTTCTTTTTGCATTGATACATGTCCCCTGGGGCAGGACCCGGGTCCCCAAACACTTTTTAGGACAATAACTTGCATATAAGCCTTTATAATTAGCACTTTCGATTTCTCCCATAGATTTTTCGAATTTGCCGCGAACACCCCAATTTGTTCGCTGTTCGGCGAACGGGCGAACAGGCAATGTTCGAGTCGAACATGAGTTCGACTCGAACTCGAAGCTCATCCCTAACAGCAACCCTTACAAAAGAGATTTGGGCAGCACTGGGGGTTCAGTTGGCACTACACACCCCATACCACCCTCAAAGCAGCGGGAAGGTAGAAAGGATGAATGTGAAAAAACAGGATGTTAAAGATGGCCCAAGAGACTAACATGAGTTGGCCAGACAGTTTGCCCATTGCCCTGTTTAGTGTCAGACACACCCCCCAGGGGGAAATATGCCCTGTCCCCTTATGAAATTTTGTTTGGTTCAGCCCCTAGACTTGGCTGTTATTTCTCAAAGGAGTTGCAGTTACAATCTGATGTGTTAACTAGCTATGTCACACGTTTGTCTAGAGCATTAACTAATATCCATTCTCTAGTGTTTTCTTCCATTCCAGATCCTGAATTAGATACAGGAACACACCAACTACTGCCTGGAGATTGGGTGCTAGTAAAGAAGATTGTGAGAAAGCACTCCCTCGAGCCAAGATATGATGGTCCATTCCAAGTTTTGCTGACCACAGCCACCTCAGTCAAATTGGCCGGGAAGAACACCTGGATACACGCTTCCCACTGCAAGAAAGCTCCAACCCCTGAGGACAAGATCCCATCCACTTCATGACGATCATGCTGCATATCCTTTTTCTGTTTGGTCAAGGGAGGGGGCAGGAGGTGGTCATCACAAAAAAAAAAGATAACATAATTACATTTTGGTATAACTTTGTGGCGACCTTTACTTTTGATTACTGTGACATAGTACCTTGTCTGTTTGACCCTTCATGGCAAGCGTTGTGGTTCCTGGGGGCAGTGGGTTGGAACACAGGGCCAGACTGGGGGTATCAACCACAGAGCGCCTTAAATAGGAAAGATAACATGGGGGCGCCTCTCATTAAGCGTATGTCCATAATCTCACAGTCCTATAGGGTTATAGGGATAGGTAGCACCTGACTGCCCTTCTCTAAGCTGTATCGAGGGGGGTAGTGAACTAGTTACTGCCCATCTCTATATACAGTCCAAAAGAGTTGCTGAGGAGAATGGGCCAGATGAGTAGGACCTTTAGTATGAGGGACAGATAGAAAATAGCCATTTTAGGGGGGTCTGTGAAGGAATGTGATGAACAAAATGATAACCAGAAAATGCCTATTTTCTATGCATATTTTCTATACCATAAAGTCTATATTTTTTTGTATGTACACAACTGCTTTAATTTTCCTTACTCAAAATGGCCTCTAGTAACACCCCCTCCCATCGAGTCAAGGATAGCTGAAGACAAATATGGCGCCCACCCCCTACTACCCACACATTGGAAGAATGAGGAAGTAGAAGAGGGACCAGATGACAACCAAGCTTTGACCATCAAGTTTTTGTATTCTTCCTGTATTTCAGCCAATCAGATGTGCCTTTTATACTGATAACATTTGCATAATAGTGACATATGCTTTATCGTGCTGTGTGTAAAAGAGCTTGGCACTGCCTGTAATAAATCAGAGAAAAGGAAGTAACTGTGCTGAACAGATGTCCAGTGTGTTTGCTTCCAACGTGCACGCATCTCCACATAAATAATTCGGACCAGCAGCAGAAATCCATCTTGAACCCCATTGAGGTTCACCTCCATTACAATAGCTGTTCAAACCTGCCTGGCCCTATGTGAAAAAGTAATTGCCCCCTGCCATGCTGAATCATGAATGAACTGTGATTAACCAAATTTTTTGGAAAGCTGAGTTAAATTTCACTTCCCACACCCAGGCCTGACTACTGCCAGACCTGTTGAATCAAGAAATCACATAAATATGAGCTGCCTGACAAAATGAAGAACGCTAACAGATCACAAAAAGCTACACCTCGTGCCACAATCTAAAAAAATTCTAGAATAGATTAGAAACAAAGTAATGTACATGTATCAGTCTAGGAAGGGTTTCAACCCATTTCTAATGCCCCGTACACACGATCGTTTTTCATTTTTAAAAATGGCCATTAAAAATGATCGTGTGTAGGCTCCAGAGCATTTTTAACGACGTGAAAAACGGCCATTAAAAATTCCGGACATGCTCTCTTTTTTCACGTCGTTTTTCATGTCGTTTTTTAACGACGTGAAAAACGATAGTGTGTATGCTTTCACGACGTGAAAAAAAACGCACATGCTCAGAAGCAACTATGAGACGGGAGCGCTCGTTTTGGTAAAGCTAATGTTGGAAATGGAGATGGCACATTCGTCACGGTGGAATTAATAGCATCGTTTTAATGCAGCGCATTCCGTTCTTCTTTTGACATTGAGAGTTTTATGCCAAACTTGTTTCTAAAGTAATTCCAAATTGCTCTAATGATTTTAAAATATTATTTATAAGCCGCACCTCCCTCCTAAATAATACTAATAATAATAAAATAAGTTAATTCTTCTTTTTTCTTTAAATTTTATATTATTTTTGGTTATTTTTTTTTGGCCTTTTTTTAAGTATTTTGGCTTAAATTATTCTTGTGTAAAGTTACCACAACAACCTTCCAAATGTGTCTCATTTGGCCTCAGGGAGGTTTGTGTCCCCTGATAATAACAATAATATAATTTGAGATGTCCCTGCCTGCTTCCTAGCAAGCTCTCTTTTGAAATACAAATCACATAGTCAAGTATTTAAAGGGCACTCAATTTTTTTTTATTTCAGAACATTAACAAATTAAAGTGGAAGGCAGCACTGGAGAGCCTGCTTGCATTTGTGCATCCCTTTGACCCCACAACAACCATACAAGATGTCCAAACCAAAATAGAGATTAGATCCCCCCAAAAAATGAGCCCAATCTTGTCTTGAGCTCCCAGAGGTCAGGAGCCACAGCAGATAAGTCCTATATGTCCCCAGTCTGTGGTACTACAGCAGGCATTATTTTCTTCTCTTCCTTGTAGCCTTCTCTCCAGCCTTCTCTGCAGCCTTGGTTGGTTTCTTCCTTGGAGGCTGGGGATCAGGAGGAGAGGTTGTGGCAGGAGGAGTAGTAGGAGGAGGAGGTGGAGGAGCAGGGACAACCTCCGTTATGTCCGTGTACCTAGTGAGTTCACCCAGCACGCCCTTATTGATGACTTTCAATAGCAGGGTCTCACTGTAAATTTTTTGCTGCAACTCCATTTGCCCTAGTTTGTGGGCGAGGACTGCGGCAAATCCCTCTTCAACAGAGGGTGCCTCTCTGAGGGCCGCTGTTGCCTCTCTGAGGAAGGCCCTGGTTTCCTCCTCCACGTGCCTACCTCTCCTTGGCCCTCGTGGTTTAACTACCAGGGGAGGCATCTGGGCTCTTGTGCTGGGCCCAGCCTCCTCCTGGGTGCCACTGGGCCCAGCCTCCTCCTGGGTGCCCCTGGGCCCTGCCTCCTCCTGGGTGCCACTGGGCCCAGCCTCCTCCTGATCCCCAACATCACCCTCTTCCTGGCTCTGCTCTGGCTGTAAAAAAAGAAAGGGACATTATTTATTTTGCCACATCATCATTCACAGACATTGTTCACCTCTAGACATTGTTGAAATCAATGCCAAAAGTTATGTCCTTTTCATTGATTACGCATCCTGGTTTTGTTGTCTTGGACACATAAAATTAGCCCACTACTGTATCTTGCTCTTCACAAACTTTATTGGTAGAAGTGTACATACCTTTAACAATAATAACATCTATTTAAAATCTACAATTTTGTACGATAGAAATATAGATAGCAAAACTTTACCTGGCTCCATATCTCCAAATCTGCCTCCTCAAGGCCCTGATCTTGATCCTCAGAGGAAGCCAGAGCAGGGTTGACAGGAAGGCTGGAGGACTGGCTGCAGGGAAGGCTGGAGGGTTGGGTACAAGGAAGGCTGGATTGACCTCTGGGGGGAAGGGTGGAGAGAGATTCCCGCACTTCCAGCTGGTCATCCAGAAAAGCAAGCTTACTGTAGTACCACAGACTGGGTTTATAAACCTTATCTGCTGGTGCACCTGACCTCTGGGACCTCAGGACCATAGTCCTCTGGGTCCTGTATGTCCCTCTGATGGTCCCAATTTTGTTTTTGACATCTTGGAGAGTTGTTGTGGGTATCTTTGTTTGCACAAATGCAAGCAGGCTCTCCAGTGCTGCTTTCCTGGCGTCTTTATTTTTATTACCGCCACTTTTTGTTTGCCATAATATAGGGAGCTCTTGCCATTTGTCGATGAACTCCCCCATGAAGTCTGGGTTTTTAAAAGTATTCATGATATCTGTAAAAGCGAGAAACCAAAATAAAAATATATTTCAGGCAACATTCCTCAACTGTGCATTGTCTACATATTTTGAGCACATAAATCTCCTCGTCTGATGAACCTCAAAAAGTAAAATTGTTAGGTACCTTGGTCACGACGTTCGTTGCTAACTCTCTCTCCCGAAAAATGAACGTATTTCCCAGACATGGATCTTCACTTTATATACACAGCGCATGCGTGAAACTCCGCACGCTTTCCCCGCCCCTGACGTTCGATATTGTACTTTCCCCGCCCCTTCTCGCTCGTAGTGCTGAACAAAACATGGCAGAGACACAGGTGGCTGAGATTACCTCTACAGAGGATGAAATTACAGAGGAGCCCAAATCAAGACCCAGGAGATATAAGGCATCCAACATGTCATTCGAGGAAATGGTGGAGATGGTCGCCATTTTAAAGAAGGAGGATTATGATGCCAAGCATGGTCCGTATAAAAGGCCTAATCTGGTCAAGTCCAGAATTATGGGCAAAGTGGTCAAAAGTCTCCACCAAAAATTTGGGGTGTGCAGAACGAAGGAACAGCTCAGAAAACGATGGTCAGATCTGAAGTAGCGGGAGGCCGACCAATATAAAAGAATCAAGAAAGTTATATTAAAAAGTAAGTTGTTTTTTTTGAGTTTCCATGGTACATATTATTTTCTTGTATTCTATCGTGTATTTTTAACTTTCATATAGTACACTGAAAGATACCATCTTTTTTAGGTTCGTCCGCATAGTAAACGGACGTATTTTACCTCTTTCTCCGTACAGTTCCTCAAACGATGTTTTAGGATCATCCAGTGTGAACACCCATGTTTTTTTGTTTATTTGGGGGAGTACATTTGGGCCACACTTATTTTTGGTGTGCTAATCCAAAGATTTGTTCATTTTGAAAAACGATATGCATGGTAATGTTAAAGGGAGTGAATGCTCAGCAGCTGATGAAACATCTGAACGCAGTAGTACAAGTGTGGGCCTAAAGCCAAAAAGCTTGATGGAGTCACACACAGGTGATCCAGTGTAGATACTTTGGGGTGTTACAATGTTTCAAATTTGTTCACAAAATGTATATGCTCTGTTTTGGCCTATGTATCCAATCATTTGTCCTGGTTGGCACAGGGGTTAAAAATTAAAATGGAGCATGCTTCAAAAGAATGATTAAAAAGTTTTTTTCCATGTTTCTTATTTTAGCAAAATTGAGTCGCTACTAATGAAACTATTCCTTTTATTTCAATCTCCCTAGGGATTCGAAAAGCTACCTCAGATGAGACGAGAATTGCAATACCTACAACAATACCCCCAGAACCCCAGGATGGAGAGGAATGTGATGTTGTGGAAGTGGAAAGTGGCACCACCACAGGTCAGAGAGAAACCAGACACATGCATGTTAAATAGATGTAGGCCTACATATTCTATCCTACATATTTCTTTTTACATTTAGGTGCAGTTCTGGCCGAAGACCCCAATAAGTTGACACATCACAGTGCCCAGATCCTGATCCAATACCTGATGGTCTGCTGTCGTGACCTCGAAAAAATTAAGGGAGATTTGCGAGAGATCAGGGCAAATACAAAGCGGGTGGAGGAAAGGCTCCAAAATATCATGGCTGTGCTTGGGCGTGTCTAATGTTTTTACACCAAATAACGTTTTACTTGCAGAGTTTTCTTTTTTTTTTGGTTATTTTACCCTTTAATGACTAGCACATGTTTAGCTTTTTCAAAATTTGGAGAACTATAGTTTGTTTATGCATGGCTGGTCATGCGTTTTAATACACCTGAAATTAAGGGAACATCCACATTTCTATGGAAGTTGACCACCTAAACAAAAAAAATAAAGGTATTTTTACATAACAAATCATTGTGGCTTCATTATGTAAATGAGGTGCTGAGTGAACTAATCAATGTTTGGTGTTTACACTGACAATGAAGGCTAATTAAAAGATTTTTTAATCCACATGGCAAAACAAATGCACTAGGTAAACCTACCAGAAACATCAAACATTATACAATAAAAATGACAAACCAATCTTTACTTTTTTAAAAAGTTTTATTTTTTTGGTCAAAAATTAATAGAGATTGTCTGGCATTTCAATGGCCCCCCCTACCCATAAAATAGTCCACATATTGGTTACGGACCTCACGTCCGGTTGGGGGGGCCAAGCCAGGACGGGCAGGTTCCAGGGCCACCAAAGTTTCTGCATTGATTAAAGAGGCCTCAGGCCCACTCAAAGATATATAACTCGTTGAATGCACCCTTAGGAAATTATGCAGCACACAGCACGTCATAACCACATGGTTCCATTTGTATGGGGCAAGGTGGATGGAGGTAAGGAAGAGGCGAAATCGGCTGGCCATGATCCCAAACGCATTTTCCACCACCCTTCTGGCTCTGGCCAGCCGATAATTGAAAACCCTCCTCTCAGGGGTGAGGGTGCGTTGCGGGAATGGCCTCATCAAATGGGGTCCCAGGCCAAACGCCTCATCTGCCACAAACACAAAAGGTAGTCCCTCCACATTCTGCTCCGCGGGTGGCAAGGCCAGCAGATCCAAAAGGAGCCGTTCTCCAAACTCCGTCTGGGCAAAAACTCCTCCATCAGACATCCTGCCATTCTTGCCAACGTCCACATAGAGGAACTCGTAGGTGGCCGACACCACTGCCATCATCACGACGCTGTGGAACCCCTTATAATTATAATAAAAGGATCCCGAATGGGGTGGTGGGACGACCCGAACATGTTTGCCGTCGATGGCTCCTCCACAGTTCGGAAAGTTCCATCGCTGGGCAAACTCGGAAGCCACATTCTGCCATTCATGTGGCGAAGAAGGGAACTGTGGAATTAAAGAAATAACAAATTAATACTTGGAGCCAGAAACATTGCAAGCTGATTTCATACACACATTCATGGCCAACATTGGTAGAAACTGTTAAAAACATAAAAAATTGGAAGCAAGAAAAAAAAAAAATTATGGGGGGGGAAGGGTTGAAGATGAGTTGGGAATATCACACATGAAGGCTGTAGCACTCTGTATTGAAGTTAACAAAAATGAAACATTCCTAGGCAAAATTTAGAGTGTGTTTTGGGTAAAGCACTACGATGGAACATATAATAAAAAACATGGAAATGACTAGGCAAGGTAGGTATGGCCCCAGGATAGCATGCTGGAGAGGTTAGGTAAGCCAAATTTACAGGTAGGCCTCAAAGCCCAAACTTTAAATAATAAAACATGGGGAGAAAGGGGACATTCCCTGCAGCTAAGAATCATGTGAATTAGGGACTGCAAATAAAGCAAATTAAAAATATCCCAAAATAAAAACCATACAATGTGAATTTTTGAAGAAGAACACTTACCTTAATATAGTCCTCCTGCAAAACTTGAAGGATGGCAGAACAAGTCTCTGGTATAATGATCCCCAGAGCCTGGGGGGATATGCCTGTGGAGAACTTAAGGTCCTGCAGGCTTCTCCCAGTAGCCAGGTATCGCAACGTGGCGATGAGCCTCTGCTCAGCACTGATGGCTTCCCGCATAACGGTGTCCTGCCTGGTAATATAGGGGGACACCAAAGCCAACAGCTGCTGAAATACGGGGTCAGACATCCTGAGAAAATTCCTGAAATCATCAGGATTATTCTCCCTGATCTCCCGCAACAAAGGCATGTGACAGAATTGGTGCCGCTGGAGCAACCAATTCTTGGTCCATGAACTCCTCCTGACCCTGCTCATGGCATGGAGTCGGGATACAGCATGAACCCCTGCACCAACTACAGCACGAACTCTACGACGAGTACGTAGCCGCAACATGGCTAGATAACGGTCGGCTGAACAGAACGTACTAGAAGAACGCACGGAAGAACAGCAAGGCCTATGAAGAACAAGCTGAAAAACACGAACGTGCAGAGCAGGCCGCACTGAATAAACAGATACGAACTGACTACAAGCAGTGCTAAACAGATACGAACCCACGGGCGCAATCTGAACTCCCGAAAACGATCTTCAAAGCACGAAGACTGAAAAGCGCGAATCGTCTCTCACCAAACTTTTACTAACACGCGGAAACACGGAATTAGCAAAAGCGTCCCAAAGGGTGGCGTCATTCGAACGGAACTTCCCCTTTATAGTGCCGTCGTACGTGTTGAACGTCACTGCGCTTTTCTTGATCGTTTTTTTTAATGATGGTGTGTACGCAAGGCAGGCTTGAGAGGAAACATGAAAAAAAACGAGGAGAAAATCGTCGGTTTAAAAAATGACATTAAAAACGATCGTGTGTACGGGGCATTAAGGCTTTAGAACTCCAGTAAACCATGGGGAGAGCCATTATCTACAAATGGAGATAACTTGGAACAGTGGTGAACCTTCTCAAGAAAATGACTCCAAGAGCATGACGACAACTCATCCAGGAGGTCATAAAAGAACCCAGAACAACATCTAAAGAACTGCAGGCCTCACTTGCCTCTGGTAAGATCAGTGTTCATGATTCAACAATAAGAAAGAGACTGGGCAAAAATGGCATCCATTGGAGAGTTCCAAGACCAAAGCCACTGCTGACCAAAACAAACACAAAGGTTCATCTCACATTTACCAAAAAACATCTTGATTATCCCCAAGTCTTTTAGGCAAATATTCTGTGGACTGATGAGACAAAAATTTAACTTTTTGGAAGGTGTGCGTGTGCGTCCCGTTACATCTGCCATAAAACGAATACAGCATTTCATAACAAGAACATCATACCACCAGTCAGACATGGTGGTAGCGTGATGGTCTGGGGCTGCTTTGCAGCTTCAGGACCTGGACGACTTACCATAATTGATGGAACCATGAATTCTGAGCTCTACCAGAAAATCCTAAAGGAGAATGTCCGGCCATCAGTTTGTGACCTCAAGCTCAAGTGCACTTGGGTTATGCAGCAGGACAATGATCTGAAACACAACAGCAAGTCCACCTCCAAATGGTTCAAACAAAGCAAAATTTAGGTTTTTGAGCGGCCTAGTCAAAGCCCAGACTTAAATCCAATTGAGATGCTGTATTCTGACCTTACACAGGCCATTCATGCTGGAAAACCCTCCAATATGGCTGAATTAAAACAATTCTGCAAAGAAGAGTGGGCCAAAATTGCTCGACAGCAATATGAAAGACTCATTGGCAGTTATCGCAAACACTTGTTTGCAGTTGTTGCTGCCAACCAGTTATTAGGTTTAGGGGGCAATTACTTTTTCACACAACTGTACATGGCTGGCTGGGAAAGACTTTATGTAAGAGGATATCTTGTGAACATCAGAACTGAATCAAGAATCATGGTATAGGACAAAACTTTGCTGGTGTGGCTGTCTAGCCATAATAATCATCAGTAGCCATCAAGCTTTTCCATCAATCTTTTTTAATTCCAGGGGTATCACATGGACTAGAAGAAACAAGCATCAATAAAAACCTGACAGTAGATTTGACTCTTCCTTCCTTTGACTCTGTTAAAAATACTGTTTTTCTCTGCAGTAGGCTTCCTTGTTGGAAAGATTTTTGCTCACTTTCTGAATTTGTGACAGCTGCCACTGAAGCAGGAACTGGAGAATAATCTTCCTATGGGGGCTGTGACAGCTTGGGGTTTTGTAGCTCATTAGTAGTGCAAAACAGTGAGTAGACTCCACGCCAGAAGTGTCTTTTCAGGGCTTTTCGGACCACTTTTATTTAAAACGACAAAGGAAAGTTCCACAAACAGAATATCAGTTACCCACACAGGGGTTTTCACCATCAAACAAACAAAAGAGTATTCAGCCTCCTGACTCTTTTTTGCAGTTTTGCTGCTCAGACTTAGTACCTTTGGTCTTCCTTCTGACCATCAAACACATCCCAGTACTCATGCACCAACCACTGTACCTCTTGTATCTGGTCACTGTTAGACAGGATAATTTGGTTGGTTTCAGGCTGGTCAGTGAGTTGAGCTGGGAGTTTTCTTTGGTTTTGATTGACATGCGTCGCCCTTCTATGTGTTCCTTGCTTCGAAGGCCAGTTATAGGTGGCAGCAGTGCCCATTTGTTTGAACTGTTGGAATACTGGTGAGAGTACGCACTGGACACCTTTAATGCCATGGTGCTATGTGCTGGGTATCCAGTGCGCCCCTGTGCCTTTAAGGTGGGGTGGGCTCCTTCCAGGCATACCTGCCCTCTAGCTATCCATTATTATGCATGCACTTTCACTAGGGAGGCTCTCAATAATGTATAGAGTTAGGACTGCAGATAATACTGGTGTGCCTTGAAGTGGCTCTGCAGCTTGCGCATGTATTTGCAAATGTGTGCAAACTAAACCCCTGTTTTTAAAGCATGCTGTTAGACAAGATAATTTGGTTGTTTGCTGGCTGGTTGAGCTGGGAATTTTCTTTGTTTTTCTTTGACTCTTATCCTGTAGCTCCTTGCTGCTATGTCCTTCACAGGCTAAGGCCTTTGTCTGTCCCGTCCTGGGCAGCACGGTGCAGACATGCACCTATTTCTGCTCCCAAAACACACCAACCCCTCAGGAAGGTGGGGCATTGACCTCTAATTCTATCTCTTCTCAAAAAGCCAGCACACACCTGCACCATTAGTGTGCCTATTTTTTAGAAAACCTGGCCCAGGCCACCATATTAGCCAGTGGCACGGCCTCGCCCTGCCACAGAGCATATACAGTACACCAATAATAACTGACCGTGTTTCCAATCCCTTCTCCCCAAAAGTTGTGTTTAAAAACCAAGTTGAAATATAAATTTATACAGATTAATACATTTCAGCCACATCAAAACAAAACGTGTTCAAAGTCTTAGGCCTCGTACACACGGCCGAGATTCTCGTCGAAAAAAACATGTCGTTTTTTTCGACGAGATTCTTGGACAAGAAACTTGTCCCGGCCGAGTGTACACACGCTCGATTCAAAGAACCCGCGGTTCTTTGAATGGAGCGTACGCGGTGACGTCATCGACTACGACGAGCATGCGCTCGTCACATTCGATGCCGTCGCCGCCATCTTGGTATACCCTACGTATGCCTAGGAAGCTACCGCGCATGCGTCGAATTCATTTCGAACATGCGCGGGCTTCCCGGAGGACAGGTAAGTGTACACACACTCACTTTTCTCGTCGAGAAACAGGCTGACGAGAATCTCGACGAGAAAATAGAGAGCAGGTTCTCTATTTTCTCGTCGAGATTCTTGTCGCTTTTCTTGACGAGAAACCATACACACGAACGAATTTCTCGGCAAGAAATCTCTGCCAGCAAGTTTCTTGCTGGTTTTTGCCGAGAAACTCGTTCGTGTGTACGAGGCCTAACAGTTTGTTTTCTTTAGAAAGAAGCCGCAGTCTCAATAGAAAAGCTTTTTCCCCTGCCAGCAAACTGCAGAGAAGGACCCTTGTTCTTGGCGGTAGGGGTGGGCCGAACGGACCCCTGTTCGGTTTGCACCCGAACTTTTGAACACTGAAAGTTCGGACCCGAATAACGAACCCCATTAAAGTCAATGGGACCAGAACGTCAAATATCAAAAGTGCCCATTTTGAAGGCTTAAATGCAAGTAATTGGGCATACAATGGTTATAGGGGTCCGGGTCCTGCCCTGGGGGACATGTATCAATAAAGAAAAAGTTTGTGAAAAACATCATTTTTAAATGAGCAGTGATTTTTAGATTTTTAAAGTGAAAGCCTAAAAATGAAAAATTCCTTCCAATATAGTGCCCGGGGGGTCCCCTTAGTCTAACTGTAAAGTGGCAGTGACAGTAACACAGTGGCAGTGACAGTAACGCACAAAACTTTATTTTGCTCAACAACAGCTGGGGAGCCAGTGTGTATGATGAAGATGTAGAAGGGTGTAGGCAGCTGCAGTCCACTTTTTCCATTGCAGGTGGCTCTCAACTGCAGCGGCATTGCAGAGGTAGGGGAAGTCAAGAGGAACATGGTTCCTCTATGGTTTCCTGGGTCACTTGGGCAGCGATCTGTTTGAATGCTGGCCGCTCATGTGTCTCTGGTGGCCATCTTAGGTGTGGCAGAGTCTATTTAGTTACCTGGCTCCTGGGTTTGGCGCGCATTCTAGCATGTGGATATTGTAGGGACAGGTCACCAGTCTGTCAGGGACAGTGATCATGACAAGAAAAGGTTCCAGATAAGTTGATGCAGCATAAGGATTCGCCACACTCTCCCTGAAAACCTACCTGCTTGGCTGGCCAGGCCACATTCCACCCCTCAAGACAGATGCTGTCAGTTTGGCTGAGAACTGCTCTGCTACAAGCTGCTGTTCATCCGTGAGTATTCCTGGTTGGGCTGCCTTTCTCTGGGCTTGTTGTGAACTGTTTTACTTTGACTTCAATACATGTTCTTTTAATTGCATCTGGACTGAGTGTGTGTAATGGTTCCGCACCATGCTGCAAGCATCCACAAGGGCAGCAAACAAAGGGAGACAGATTGCTGATGCGATGATCACAGGTTGGAAAGTTGAGGGAGGATCCAGAGGAATGTGGATGGGAGGTGCATAGTTGCCAACATTGCAAAAAAAACATCTGGGACACTTTTTTTGTATTGAGGCGGAGCCTTGCTATAATCAGGGGGCGGGGCATTCGTTTGTAGGCGTGTCATGCCGGAGTGAAAAATGCGGCGCGCTTAGCGTCGCGGCGAAAAATGGGCGTGGTTTACGCGCAATAGTGGGTGTGGTTTAAATGGGCGTGGTTCAAAGGGGTGTGGCTAGAGTCCGAGGTGAGAGAAAGAGAGAGAAAGAAATAGAAAGAAAGAAGCCAGATCCTACACCACAATAGTAATGTGTAACAAAATTGGCAGATAAGGATACTCCAAAACACCTGTTGGCGCTTCAATCATCCCGGCACCATGGTTGTTACGGTGTCAGGATGATTGAAGTGCATTATTTCTATTTTTACATTGTAATATAAAATGAAATCATTCAACTCACCATAATGCCGAATCAGTGGAAGCCCTGAGCGTGTTACCTGCCACGTCGCCTGCCACCAGATGGCCTCCCCAGCAGTCCGTCCTTGCATCAGGTGCCTCCCCAGCAGTCCGTCCTTGCATCAGGTGCCTCCCCAGCAGAGCCCCCTCCACACTTGTGGACAAGGGTCCAAAAATCATGATTGTCCCGGGAAATTCGGGACTGTTTGGCAACTATGCACTACACTGATTACCCCGCCACCCACTACACTGATTACCCCGCCACTCACTACACTGATTACCCCACCACTCACTACACTACACTGATTACCCCACCACCCACTACACTGATTACCCCGCCACCCACTACACTGATTACCCCGCCACCCACTACACTGATTACCCGGCCACTCACTACACTGATTACCCCACCACTCACTACACTACACTGATTACCCCGCCACCCACTACACTGATTACCCCGCCACTCACTACACTGATTACCCCGCCACTCACTACACTACACTGATTACCCCACCACCCACTACACTGATTACCCCACCACCCACTACACTGATTACCCCGCCACTCACTACACTGATTACCCCGCCACTCACTACACTACACTGATTACCCCACCACCCACTACACTGATTACCCCGCCACTCACTACACTACACTGATTACCCCGCCACCCACTACACTGATTACCCCGCCACTCACTACACTGATTACCCCGCCACCCACTACACTGATTACCCCGCCACCCACTACACTGATTACTCCGCCACCCACTACACTGATTACCCCGCCACCCACTACACTGATTACCCCGCCACCCACTACACTGATTACCCCGCCACCCACTACATTGATTACCCCGCTACTCACTACACTACACTGATTACCCTGCCACCCACTACACTGATTACCCCGCCACCCACTACACTACACTGATTACCCTGCCACCCACTACACTGATTATCCCACCACCCACTACACTACACAGATTACCCTGCCACCCACTACACTGATTACCCCACACTGATTACCCCACCACCCACTACACTACACAGATTACCCTGCCACCCACTACACTACACTGATTACCCCACCACCCACTACACTAATTACCCCGCCACCCACTACACTGATTACCCCGCCACACACTACACTGATTACCCCGCCACCCACTACACTAATTACCCCGCCACCCACTACACTAATTACCCCGCCACCCACTACACTAATTACCCCGCCACCCACTACACTAATTACCCCGCCACCCACTACACTAATTACCCCGCCACCCACTACACTGATTACCCCGCCACCCACTACACTGATTACCCCGCCACCCACTACACTAATTACCCCGCCACCCACTACACTAATTACCCCGCCACCCACTACACTAATTACCCCGCCACCCACTACACTAATTACCCCGCCACCCACTACACTAATTACCCCGCCACCCACTACACTAATTACCCCACCACCCACTACACTGATTACCCCGCCACCCACTACACTGATTACCCCGCCACCCACTACACTAATTACCCCGCCACCCACTACACTAATTACCCCGCCACCCACTACACTGATTACCCCGCCACCCACTACACTGATTACCCCGCCACCCACTACACTGATTACCCCGCCACCCACTACACTACACTGTGATTACCCCGCCACCCACTACACTAAATTACCCCGCCACCCACTACACTACACTAATTACCCCACCACCCACTACACTACAATTACCCCACCACCCACTACACTACAGTGCAATAGTACGGTACCTGCGGTGCGTGAGGATGTGCTGGTGGTCCGAGGGGTCTGCCAAATGGAGTGAGCCAGGACCATCACAGTGTCCCCAGCCAGCGGTGCCCCGGTCCTTCCATCAGTGTCCCCACTCGTCGGACACACGGGGGCGGGGCGGAGGGTTGTTGGCAGCGGCGGCGCCGGGTGCTGATAGGCGTCAGTGTCCCCAGCCAGTGGAGCCCCGGTCCTTACATCCATGTCCCCGCTCCTTGTCGGACACACGGGGGCTGGGCAGAGGGTCGTTGGCGGCGGCGGGTGAAGCATGCTGCTTCCTTGTGCCTCTCCTTGCGTTCAGTGGAGAGCGGGGAGGAGTCGCCAATCCGAAGCCGATTGGCTGCCCCAGGCTCTGCACTGAACACAAGGGGAAAACGTAAACAAATATGGTGGCGGCAGCGGGCATTTTTGTGTAGCCGCTGCCGTTTTTAGCTAAAGCATTCCCGAATTTACCGGGACAAAACGGGACAAAAAGAACTGGGCTTGTCCCGAATCGGGACAAGCCCAATTCGGGACAAGAGTCCAAAAATCATGCTTGTCCCGGGAAATTCGGGACTGTTGGTAACTATGGAGGTGGAGGGTGAGATGTGAGATGAGAGCGGTACAGGGGGAACAAGAGTTCAGGGTCTTTGGAGAGTGCAAAGACCACCAGGATAAAACATCCTAATTAAAAGACTTAAGAGGATCACAGGATGACCCTAGGACAGACCCAAGTAGGTGTTCCCAGAACATTAATTGAATGGAATCAAGGCTTTTAAAACTGGGGTGTCCCAGTGAACTAAATCTATGCCTGTATGAAACAATTACCAAAATTAGCTGTATGCATTTCTAGCACCGGCTAAAAGCTGTAGCTGACTCGGTTTGCGAGTGTTGTTTCGCAAAACGAGCAGGATTCAAGCCTCTGCGGTGTTCAGTACCGCATTTGGCCAGAGGTGTGCGGGGGCGCCGGTGACACTTGGAGCCGTTCGGATGCACTCGGAAATACTCTGAAACACTCCGTTCCTGAGTGTTTCCGATCCTCTCCGAGGCTTTCCGAGTGCATCAGAACGGCTCCAAACGGTCTCCGAGTATTTATGAGTCTCTCCAGCGCCCCCCCCACCTCTGGCCACATGCAGTACTACATACAATAGAAGTCAATGTGGAACAAATTATGTTAATTTCCATTGACTTCTATGGGGAAACTCGCTTTGATATGCGAGTGCTTTGGATTACAAGCATTCTCCTGGAACGGATTATGCTCGTAATCCAAGGATCCACTGTATTTGACTTGAGAGGTAATTAAAGAAAATCTTCCCACTTCCTGTCTATTTGACAAGTGTCAAGTGGAATAGGAAGCAAAACACCCCAACAGAGGTACTGGCAGCTACAAAGGGTTAGAACCTCCGTCAGGATTCTAATACCGCCTGTGACCACATAAGGGAGCTTCTTCATTATTTCCTTTTCTGGAGGCAGATGATTGACAGAACAGGAAGTGAAGACAAATCTCCTCTATGGAACACAGACAGCATTTAAAACTTGACAGAAAAGTATTTTCAGCTGAGAGACAGGGAACGTCACCTGACAGAAGTCCTAACCCTTTTCCGTTGCTAAAAAAGAAAAGGCTATATTAATCTCAGCTGAAAATCCTAGGTGTGGCTGAAATGCATTTGGCCTCTTAGTTGTCACTGCTGGTGGAGCTCTGGAAAGTTTGACTGGTGAGTATTGTATAAGCAGGAAGCAGATTGTAAGATGTCTACCAACACTCAGGAAAAAAGAATGGAAAGTTTAGGGATTTTATTTTTCCCGAGTCTTAAAAAGCTGAATCATAAAAAAAAAAAAAAAAAAAAAAAAAAAAATACAGTACATAACAGACAGTGTTGCCAACCTACCAGATTGAAATTTACTGACACAACACCCAAACATTACTGGCACAGCCAAGCTCCTTGAGTGCGGGAACTGATGTGAATGTACAATATACAGTATATGTACAGTGCTGAATAAATTGTCAGTGCTATACAAATGCCTGTAAAAAAATACAAATAAATAAAAAATCCCTGATCCCTCCTCTGCCCTCCAAGGCAACTTATAAAACACAGATCACTTTGATTGGCTGCCTTCCTGGCTGGTAACGGGCAGGTAAACCAAACTGGAAGTGACCAAATCCTCATCACTTCCAGGACCTTTTGTCACAGAGAAGGGGGAGGAACAGAGGTATCGGTCCTGTTCTCCGTGGTGGAACGGGACAGCCCCGGAATGGCGGCAGGCGGCAGCCCTTCCGAGTCCCATAAGAGTGATCAGGCAGCTGTACATCGCTCGGATCACTTTTACAGTAAAGCTGATCATCAGCTGAAAATTTTGAAAAAAGAAACCCAGCATGTTAGCTTGCACATGATTGGATGATAAAATCAGCAGCGCTTCCCCTCATTTCAGATCTTCCCCTCAGATTTACAGCGAGTAAAGTGCAATTTCAAGTGCACTTTGCACTTGTAGTTTGCACTTGTAGTTTGCACTTGTAGTGCAAAGTGGATTTGCCTTTCGTAAATAACTCCCAGTGACTGTCCTAAGCCCTGTCTCTACTTGGAAAGTAAAATTAAACTGAACATTAAAGTAAGAGGCAAAGATTGTCTAGCTAAGGATGTTACTAACTAGCACCAAAAAGGAGGGGGAACAAGGGAACATACCCAGGGTAAAACAATAAATAAATGGATGAAAAAATGACTGGCTTGAGAAAAGGGCTTTATTATTGCCCTGAAACATGTAGCCACGCCCCCTAAATGTCTTGAGGTCATGGCCAGCTGAGGGAAGCCAGAATTTGAACTGCCTCTACAGCCGGCACCATCTACAACCACCCTGATGCCGCCTAGTTGCTTGTGGCTCACAACAAAAGCTTTGTAGCAGCTCTCGCGCACCACCAGCTTCCCTGTCTAACTCTGCAATGTCCATCCACTTCCCTGCCTAACTCTGCAATATCCAGCCGCTTCCCTGCCTGACTCTGCAATGTCCATCCACTTCCCTGCCTGACTCTGCAATGTCCAGCCTATTCCCTGCCTGACTCTGCAATGTCCATCCACTTCCCTGCCTGACTCTGCAATGTCCAGCCTATTCCCTGCCTGACTCTGCAATGTCCATCCACTTCCCTGCCTGACTCTGCAATGTCCAGCCTATTCCCTGCCTAACTCTGCAATGTCTAGTTGCTTCCCTGCCTAACTCTGCAATGTCCAGTTGCTTCCCTGCCTAACTTTGCAATGCCCAGGCTCTTCCCTGCCTAACTCTGCAATGTCTAGCCTCTTCCCTGCCTATCTCTGTAATGTCCAACCGCTTCCCTGCCTAACTCTGCAATGTCTAGCCTCTTCCTTGCCTAACTCTGCAATGTCTAGCCTCCTTCCTGCCTAACTCTGCAATGTCCAACTGCTTCCCTGCCTAACTCTGCAGTCTTCTATGGTTCCAGGGGATTCCTCTCTGAGCATGATGACAAGCCCTATTCTCCTTTACACAGAGTGAGTGCACATTGTTTTTAACCCTTTCATTTCCATTAAACTTTTACACTTAGATGGTTAAAGTGTTTGTTACCCCAACACTTTATATTCCTGATATGTGGCTGCTGTACCATGTGCTTGTATGAGGAAGTATCCTATTCTCTTTGTATTGCTTCCTTTGTGTAAAATCCCTGGTGTTCCTACCAGCCCCCTTGCTTTCCTATTAAAAACTGGCCACACTAAGCATGAGAGCGAGCACACTGTAGTCAGTTCTCTAGCTATGCAGGGAACGAGGTCTGCTCTCCTCCAATGATCAGACCTGTCTGGACACGCCCCTGCTTCACAGCCATTCACTGGGAAGCTCAGTGAGCTGCTGCTTCTCCTCCCCCCAGCTCTTATGCAGCTGAGAACAGAGGGAATGTGATCACTTACAAAAAAGGGAAAAAAGGTATTTATAATGTTTTTTTTTTATATCTATACAAAAATGTTTCGCCTTTCATTTCTATTTTAAACTGAACGGGTTGTTTTACACGGTGAACGTTTACAATCACTTTAAGCTCTCTTGGTTTGCATTCACAAATAGGCTGCAGTGGCAGTACAACCAAAGAGCCTTGTAGTTGTTTATATTCCTGTTAGCTACAGGGCTCATTATAGTTTGCACAAGCGTGTACACATTTGTGATCATTTAAGACTAAATATTCAAATTCTTTCAAAAGCCAACTAGTGACAAGTTTACTTTAAGACAACACTGAGTCACAAGGAATTCACTCAGTAGTTGTTTTAGCAGGGATCAGAAGATTCGAGCCAAGGTTACAGTATGTTCCCACTGGGTATAAAGCTGAAGATTTACCCTTCAGGGTACATGCACACTACATCTCTTGTAAACTCTTTTCTCTTGGCAGGAGCAAAGTAGCGTCTAAAACTTGTCAAACAAGCCCTGCATAGGAACTCTCTGATGTGAAGAGGGGAAGAGGATGAAGAGTCACTGTTCTGGCTCATTTACATGTATGTCTTAACTTTTTCCAGTAGATTGTGCAAACCAGGGGTGCTCAACTCGTGGCCCAAGGGCCACATGTGGCCCTTGGACCCCTCTGATGTGGCCCTCAGCCTAAAACTAAATGTAGGAGTTTTGGTGCACTTTCAGAAAGTACACCTCACCTGAAGGATATAATAGAAGTCTATTGCAAAGTGCAGCTAACCCACAGGAAAGGTGCAGTGCGGGTAAACCGCAGGGTATCAGTGTGAAAGCATCTTTATAGGGGACTCAGGACAGCAGGAGATTTTTTCCCTCACTTTATACAGGAATCAATTCTCTGAATTTCACTCCTGCAACTGCTGAAAGCTGGCTTCTCCTCCTCTCCCCACTGCCGACATTAAGCGGCTGCAAGGAGGAAAATCTTCATTGTGCTATTCAAAATATATTTTTTTAAATTCTGAACCATTTAATTTCATTGCGGCCGTGGCCGGTTACCAAATCACTTAAGTGGCCCTCGCTCTTCAAAAGGTTCAGCACCCCAGGGGTAAACTTTGCTTGGACTTTTGAGCTGTGGAAACACCAAGCATTTTTTCAACAAAGAGCTAAAAATGGGCTGGAAATCATAAATGTGACAATAAAAAAAATCGAATTTTAAATGCTCCATATTTCATTTAATGCGGAACCTCACTCAAAAGTTGAAGTTCTGCTCTTCCTCTTCCTCCTCCTCTCCTATTTGACATTTGGCACTTTATTTTTATTTTTATTTTTTTGGGGGGGGGGGGGTACCTGGTTTTGACAGGTACCTGCTTCCCTACTTCCAGTCGGATAACCATGTTCAGCACCCTCCTCCTTCCCCCGCAGCCTTCTGGGACACGTGAAACCAGCTGCCCACAGTTAGTATGCCAGCCCAGTGAAAAAACCGGCCGGGCATAGGCGTGCGCACAGGATGTATCGGGTGTGCCTGGGCACACCCTAATCACCCTGTGTGCCAGGGCTACTAATAAGGCAGTACAGCCAGCCCTCCTGTACCAGGCCTGAGCCCCATAAGGTAAAAAGGGGGGCCTGGACCTTATTGTTGACACCGATCCTCTTGTTCCTCCCCCTGCAGCACTGCCAGTTTTTCCACTTTTCCCTTCCTCTGGCTGAACTGCTGGCTTCCCTCCTCTCCTCTCCCACTGGGCACACAGTTGGATGTTTCAGGATGGAGAGAGCCTTTTCTTTTTTTTTTTTTATGAACACAGTGATTGATTGGTACAGATTGCTTCTGTGTCCATTCATCTCATTAGAATAGTAAACTGCTACTATGCTTCAGTTTGTGAACGAATAGGAAGTCTATGAGCGCTTCCTGTTTATTCATCTGTGCAGTTGAGGCTGCAAAGAAAGGGACTCATGAATCTATGCTCTTAGTTCCTTAGTCTGTGTGTTAATTGTGTTCTGATTTTTAAAAACACCTGATATTTCACCACAGCCCCCCAACAGGTCAGTTAAAAATGTAGATGAATAAATAAGCAAATATCAAAAAAAAAAAATTAAATTCTAAAAAGTAATCGGAAAAAAAAAATTCTGCCATGGCTGCAAAGCATAGTGTTGCAAACATGGTTTGTGCACGCCCCAAGCCACTGCCTCTGTGTTTGAGCTTTGGGGTGCACACCCTAATGTAATAGGCTGCACACACCTATGCAGCCGGGTAAGGAGGGCGCTGGATCCTGGGACAGGTAAGTTTCCTAATATTAAAAGTCAGCAGCTGCGGCTTTTGTAACCGCTGACTTTTTTTTTTTTTTTAAATGACTTAACAACCACTTTAAGGCCCCTTGCACCTGGGGCCATCTAGGTGCAAGTATGCCCCGGCCCTGTTGCTGGCATTATATCAAAGTACCTGTGTTTAGAGCCCTCTGCATTCAATACTGTAAGCCCGCACCACCACACAGCAACTGCATGCATTGCAAACAGATGGGGAGCGGCCCCAATAACTTGAATAGATCATGCTCGTGAGGGTACAACCCGCAGAACATCACATGGGGTATGATTTTTGCTGCAATCATGAAACAAAGCACCGCTGCCACAGTATTTTTGCAACCCACTCTGCCCATTGTGTTAGGTTTTGGGGGGACATTCAAGGGGTGGTAAAACCACAGCTTAACCTCCTATTTTTACTGTTTCTCAACCACAAGTATAAACTAGGCCTTAGAAATTAAATATCAGCTTACAAAGACATTTTCATACTGGGGCCCTTTAAGGTATGTATGTTATCATATGTAGTTGTGCCAGGCTCATGGTGTACAGATATTACATTTAGGGCCGAAACAACTAATCGATTAATCGAAAATTAATCAATTATGAAATGAATCGATTACAATTTTCATAATCGATTAATCGGCCAGTAACATAATGGGGTTAAAACAAAACCAAAATTAGCCCTTTATAGTACAAAAAGAGCAAATTGCTACTGTAAATATTACTTTCACTGTCCCACAGTAAAAAATTAACCCCTTACAGTAGCGATTATTTGCTCTTTTTGTACTAATTTTAGTTTTTTTAACCCCATTATGTTACTAAACATCTCAGGCCTGGATCACACCTGTGTTTTTTGGTGCTTTTTGCAGAAACGCACTACAGTTCATTTACATGGTTTCTATGGGACACGTTCACAGCCATGATTTTTTCAGCTGCTGCGTATTTGGAAAGGGCAAGTACTTTTTTTAACGCAAAACGGTGCTACTTTGTTTTTTTGGTTCAATATACTTCAATGGAGAAGCTGCAGAAAAGCATGTAATGCGTTTTTGCAGCAATTTGTGTTTTGTAATCTGCCCAACAACAAATTGGGCAAAAAAAAAAAAAAAATGCAAATCGCAGCAAAATTACCTTTTTTTTACGTTTATTAACCGATTAATCAAAACAATAATCGGCCAACTAATCGATTATGAAAATAATCGTTAGTTGCAGCCCTAATTACATTACACCCTTTCAGATCAGTAAAAACCAAATACCATTTTCCTCTTGTTACAAATTCCTTAGTAGTGATATCTGCAATATTCTGACATGTGCTGTAAGTATTAAATTATGTTCTTTCTTATCTCACCACACCTTCCTTACTACAGATTCCTTACTACAGATCCCACATGGCACGCTTGGAATTCCATATTATCTAAACTCTCTCTTTTTTTTCCTTTTTTTTTTTTTTTTTTATTTAAAGCGGAGCTCCGCCGGAAAAAAAAATATTAAAAGCCAGCAGCTACAGCTACAGCAGCTGCTGGCTTTTAATATTTGGACACTTACCTGTCCTGGAGTCCAGCGATGTCCGCAGCAGAGGACGAGCGACCGCTCGTCGCTCTGCTGCTCCCTCCGCCATCCTCGCTGAGGGAACCAGGAAGTGAAGCCCTGCGGCTTCATGCCCGGTTCCCTACGGCGCATGCGCGAGTCGCGCTGCGCCGTTCTGATTGGTGCTCCTGTGTTCTGGGAGCCGAGTGTCTCCCAGAACACCAAGGGAAGTCTGGGGGAAGTGACGTAACTCCCGCAGATTCCCGGAGACAGGACTCCCGGATGTGGGTGAAAATACCTGTCTTAGACAGGTATCTTCACCCCCCTCCCCCCTGAAAGGTGTCAATTGTGACACCGGAGGGGGGGAGGAATCCGAGTAGCAGCAGTTAAAAATTAGGGTGGAGCTCCACTTTAAGTAAAATAATCATATGAGGCATTAAATAAATAGACCATGTCACCACATGCTACCCTCACTAACCACTGGAAGATGATCTGTATTAGGTATGGTTACAGAAGCTCTACTATCTGGTGCTCTACCATCTGAGATGATGGCGACATCTAACCTACTTGTTAGTTCACATGTCTAACCGTTTGAAGACTGGTATGTTAAATCCCTTTCCTGTCTAGGCTGTTTTTTATTTAGTTTTTTTCGCTTTTAACACTGCGATACTTTGGGTATAGTGTTATATGACTGAGTAATTGTCAGTCAAATGTATTTGATAAAAAAGTAGAGCTTTCCTTTGGTATCATTTAGCCTCCATTCACACCATCACACGTTCTGGGTTAGCGTGCAGAAATTAGTGTTTCCGCGTGCATTCCCAGAACATGTGAAAAATATGCATCACACTTGGAGTGCCATTAACGTGATACTAAAGTGTCTTATTCCTATTACAAGGGATGTTTACATTTTCTTGTAATGGGAATAAAAGTGATAAAAAAAAAATACCGTATTTTTCGCACCATAAGACGCACCTGACCATAAGACGCACCTAGGTTTTAAAGGAGGAAAAACAAGAAAAAAAATTCTGAACCAAATGGTTTACTCAAATATTTTCCAGTGCCCATAGAAATGCAGAGTGACCATTGCCCATAGGAAATGCAGAGTGACCATTGCCCATAGGAAATGCAGAGTGACCATTGCCCATAGGAAATTCAGAGTGACCATTGCCCATAGGAAATGCAGAGTGACCATTGCCCATAGGAAATTCAGAGTGACCATTGCCCATAGGAAATGCAGAGTGACCATTGCCCATAGGAAATGCAGAGTGACCATTGCCCATAGAAATGCAGAGTGACCATTGCCCATAGAAATGCAGAGTGACCATTGCTACAAATGCAGCCTTACCTGATGTTATCACTTCCGCCCACGGGGGGTTTGGAAGTCTGTCCCCCGCTCTCCTGCCTCTCTTCCGGTGGTGTCGGCGGGAGGCGATGCGAGCGGTGGCGCAGGGCGGTGCCAGCGGCGGCGTTGGGCGTTGCCAGCGGCGGCGGCGTATTGCCAGCGGCGGGCTGCGAGGGGCGGTGCCTGTCATCTATTCGCACCATAAGAAGCAGGGCCTTTTTTCCCCATGTTTCTGGGGGGAAAAAAGTGCGTCTTATAGTCCGAAAAATACGGTAATTAAAAGTGATGATTTTTTTTTTTAAAAAAGATGGTGTAAAAAAATTATAATAATAAAAAAATGTTTTTAAAGCGCCCCTGTCCCCTCGTGTTCGCATGCAGAAGCAAACGTATACGTAAACAATGTTCGGACCACACATATGGCTGAAAATGTTAAAGCGAGAGCAACAATTCTAGCACTAGGCCTCCTCTGTAACTTTAAACTTGTAACCTGTAAAAAATGTTAAAGCGTCGCCTATGGAGATTTTTAAGGACCATAGTATTGCACCATTCCAAGAATGCTCGCAATTCTAAAGCGTGACATGTTTGGTATCAATTTACTCGGCATAACATCATCTTTTCTATTTTACCAATAAATTTTGTTATTTATAGTGTTTTTTTCATTGAAATTCATGAAAGTGTATTTTTTCCCAAAAAATTGCGCTTGAAAAATTGCTGCGCAAATACCGTGGGACATAAAAAATTGCAACGGCCGCCATTTTATTCTCTAGGGTCTTTGCTAAATATATATATATATATATATATATACATATGTACTCAGTGAGGGAAAAAGTATTTGATCCCCTGCTGATTTTGTATGTTTGCACACTAACAAAGAAATGATCAGTCTATAATTTTAATGGTAGGTTTATTTTAACAGTGATGCCGCGTACACACGATCATTATTCACGGCGGTTAAAAAACCGCAGTGAATAATGACATTTTAACCACTTAACGACCGCCCACCGCCGATTTACGTCGGCAGAATGGCACCAACAGGCAGAATCACGTAGATCTACGTGATCGCCTTTGTGCAGTTGGGGGGTCCATCCGGACCCCCCTTCACTGCAGTGAGTGGCCGTTAAGTGTTCGGGAGCGATCAGGCATGAGGGGGCGGCCGCTCGATTCCGCCCCCCCCTCGCAATCGCTCCCGGCGAATGAAATTGCTTCCTCCTGCCTGAAATGTAAACACAGGCTGGAGGAAGTGATGTCATCTCCCTCGCCGCGGTCTTTTCGTTCCCGGCGCCGAGGAGAGAAGAAGCAGGTTAGTGCACCAACAGTCCACTGACACGTAGGTACACATAGGCACACAAATCACCCCCCAGTCACCCCCAGATCACCCCCCAGGTCACCCCAAAGCCCCCAATCACAGTGTCACTGATTGCAGTGATCATTTATTTTACTGATCACTGCATTTAGTGTCATCTGTGATTGTAAAAAGTTGCAGGGCAGTTAGGATTAGGCCCCTTTAGGTCCAGGGTAGCCCCCTAACCCCCCCTAATAAAGGTTTAACCCCTTGATCACCCCCCAGGTAACCCTTTCACCCCCTAACTTCAGCGTCACTAAGCGATTGTTTTTCCGATCGCTGTATTCGTGTCGCTGGTGTTTTAGATAGGCAGTTATTTTTTTTTAGGTTCGCCGCAGGTTTTTATTAGTGTCAGGTACCCCCATATATTATTTTAACCCCCTGATTGCCCCTAGAGTTAACCCTTTCACCAGTGATCGCCGTATAAGCGTCACTGGTGTCACTGGTTAGCCAGTAAGTTATTTAGTTATTTAGGTTACCCGTCAGGTTTTTATATAGTGTCAGGTACCCCCATATTTAACCTAATAAAGGTTTTAACCCCCTGATTGCCCCTAGTTAACCCTTTCACCAGTGATCACCATATAAAGGTTACGGGTGACGCTGGTTGATTAGTTTGCTTTTTATAGCATCAGGGCACCCGCCGTATATAACCCAATAAAGGTTTAACCCCCCTGATCGCCCGGCGGGTGAGATCAATTAGGTTTTAGCGCCAGAGAGGGTCTGCGTCGCCCCAGGCAGTGTTAGGTTAGTGCCAGTAACGCTAACACCCACGCGCAAAGCATACACCCCCCTTAGTGGTATAGTATCTGATCAGATCTATACTAGCATCCCCAGCGGTTTAGGGTTCCCAAAAACGCAGTGTTAGCGGGATCAGCCCAGATACCTGCTAGCGCCTGCGTTTAGCCCCTCCGCCCAGCCCAGCCCAGCCCAGCCCACCCAAGTGCAGTATCGATCGATCACTGTCACTTACCAAACACAACACACATAACTGCAGCGTTCGCAGAGACAGGCCTGATCCCTGCGATCGCTAACAGTTTTTTTGTAGCGTTTGATATATTTGCTGACGACAGTCAGGTGCTTTTTTTCCTGTGAATCTTACTAGTGTACCCCTAAATTTAGAGCCCAAAATGGCAAGACGAAGGTACACTAGTAAAGAGGCCTACGAGATTCTGAGCATGACAGATAGTGAAGAGGAGGTCACGTATCTGTCAGATTCAGGCTCAGAATATCTTCCCGTAGAAGACAGTGACGTCAGCGGCCCCACGTCAGATAGCTCTGACGACGAAGTTGAGATCCCTGCTAAGGTCAGGTGTACCCGATCCCGATCTTCTGAGGTTGTTGAGGAGCAAGAACCACAGGTCTCTCGTATCATGGAGCAGAGTAGTACTAGCGCCGCTATTCCTTCTGGTGAACTGGCAAGCACCAGCGGCCTAGTACAGCCTGGACGTACATCCAGCACTGCAGTATCATCCAGTAACACTTGGTGACGTGGCGAGTCCCATAAGTGCAGTTCAAGCTGGCGAGGTGGCAAGCACAAGTAGTGTCCCGCTGCCACCAAGAAGACAAAGGCAGGCCCGTCGTGCCCATACTGCCCTTCCTGCAGAATTCGCCTATCCTGATTGGGTCCCCACCACTTCTGCAGAACCCGTACTTCCCCCATTCACTGCCCAACCCGGTATTCAGGTGGAAACAGCTGATTTTATTCCAATTGATTTTTATTCGCTGTTTTTCACGGAAGATCTCTATAGATCTATTGTGGACCAGAGTAATTTATATGCTGGTCAATTTATCGCCGCTAACCCCCAGTTGCCTAAAATTGCCAGAAATTGGAAACCAATTACGGTTTCCGAATTTAAGACCTTTCTGGGCCTTTCCCTCAACATGGGCACACATAAATTTCCGTCATTGCGTGCTTATTGGTCCACGCACCCAATTGACCACATGCCTGTGTTCTCTGCCTCCATGTCCAGGGCACGATACGAGCAGATTTTGCGGTTCATGCACTTCAACGACAATGAACTTTGTCGTCCACGTGGGGACCCTGAATACGACCGGCTCTATAAAATTCGGCCCCTCATAAACCACTTCAACGAACGTTTTGCAGCCTTGTTTACTCCCGATCAAGTTGTCTGCGTTGATGAGTCCCTGATTAAATTTTCTGGCCGCTTGTCTTTCAAGCAGTAACTTCCCAGCAAGCGTGCCAGATACGGGGTCAAGCTCTACAAGTTCTGTGACAGGGCAACAGGCTATGTAGTGAACTTTACGGTTTATGAGGGAAAAGATAGTCAGATTGAGTCGGTCAACTGCCCGGATTACATAGGGAGCGCTGGCAAGATAGTGTGGAACTTGGTGTCACCCTTATTCGGAAAGGGGTACCACTTGTATGTGGACAATTATTACACGAGCGTGCCACTGTTTAGTCACTTGTTTGATCATCAGATTGGAGCATGTGGCACCGTGCGACCTAATCGCCGGGGCTTTCCCCAGCGGCTTGTAGATGCCCGTCTTAGGCTGGGGGAGAGAGCCTGCTTGAAGTGTAATAACTTGCTCGCTATGAAGTGGAGGGACAATAAGAATGTTTTCCTTCTTACCTCCCTTCATGCAGACACGACAGTCCAAATTCGTACGGCGACTGGTGTTGTGGAGAAACCCCTCTGTGTCCACGAATATAGCCAAAATATGGGAGGGGTGGACCTCAACGACCAGTTGATGGCGCCGTATCTAATTGACCGTAAGGCGAGACGCTGGTACAAAAAAGTGTCTCTATCATTATTCCAATTGGCTTTGCTGAACGCTCATGTGCTATACAGAGCTTCAGGCGGGACGTTATCTCTTCTAAAATTCCAGAATGAGATAGTCACAGAACTCCTGTATCCAGGCGGTTCTGCACCTCACCATCCCCAACCAAATGCAGTAAGCCGGCTGCATGAGAGGCATTATTCGTATGTCCTCCCGAGTACCCCTACCCAAAGCCACCCCCAAAAAAGATGTCGTGTCTGTAGCAAGCGCGGATTTAGGCGTGACACCCGTAGTTTTTGTCCACTCTGTCCTGACAAGCCTGGTCTTTGCCAAGGTGAATGTTTTGAACGCTACCACTCAAAAGTGAAGTTTTAGCGTAGGGTACAGCATTTCACAGACAAGGACACACTTACACAGGGTCTCCCAAGATGCCATTACATTTTGAGAGACCCGAACCATTACAGTTGTAAAGTTACAAAAAAAAGTGTAAAAAAGAAAAAAAAAAACGTAAAAAACAAAACACAAAAAAAATATAAAATAAAAAAACCAAAAATAGTTGTCGTTTTATTGTTCTCTCTCTCTCTATTTTCTCTCTATTGTTCTGCTCTTTTTTACTGTATTCTATTCTGCAATGTTTTATCATGCTTGCTTTTCAGGTATGTAATTCTTTGTTTTCAGGTGCGCCATTCAACTGCAGCGCGGAATTATTTATCTTGACAGCAACAGCGTTTGCTCCCACGATACATAAAGCCGTGACTCCAGTGCTGTAGGAGGTGATTTCACCACCACAGTTAAAAAAAAGAGCATATATGCCGAAGCATGGGGGCAGCAGGGGCGGAGGAGCGATTTTGCTCCTAATGCCGCGTACATACGGTCGAAATTCCGACGGAGGCCTGCCCGTGGAAAATTCCGACCGTGTGTACGCGGCATAACTTTTTTGCGGGAGGATGCCCCCATGCTTCGGCATATATATATTTTAGGCACAGGTTGCGTTAAAACATTTTTTTATTTTTTACTAGGTTTTGTTTTGGTATTTGCTTTGCAGGTATGGCATGGTAAGGTCTTACTGTTGTACTGTAATGTTACTTTGTTTTAATGTTAACCACCATTTGCTTAGCAGGTACGCCATTCAGTTGCAGCGCGGATCTATTTATCTTGACAGCAACAGCGTTTGCTCCCACGATACATAAAGCCGTGACTCCAACGCTGTAGGAGGTGATTTCACCACCACAGTTAAAAAAAAGAGCATATATGCCGAAGCATGGGGGCAGCAGGGGCGGAGGAGCGATTTTGCTCCTAATGCCGCGTATATACGGTCGAAATTCCAACGGAGGCTTGCCCGTGGAAAAGTCCGACCGTGTGTACGCGGCATAACCTTTTATGCCGCGTACATACGGTCGAAATTCCGACGAAGGCTTGACCGTGTGTACGCGGCATAACTTTTTTGCGGGAGGATGCCCCCATGCTTCGGCATATATGCCCATCATTAGAAGTGGGTGGATGAAGGGAGGTATTCTAATGGTGGGCATACCCACCAATCAATCTCTTTTTTTCGTTCAGCCAATAGGCTGTATGAAAAAAAAGATTACAATACATGTCCAACAAGGACCAGCAACGTACTGGTATGTTGCTGGACTTTGAATGTTTATACCAGAATGATGCCTGCGGGTTTAGGTATCATCTTGGTATCATTCTTTTCAGCCAGCAGCCGGCTTTCATGTAAAAGCAATTCTAGCAGATAATTAGCCTCTAGACTGCTTTTACAAGCAGTGGGAGGGAATGTCCCCCCCCCCGGATATAAAAAGCGCCATTGGGAAATTGGGAAAGCATTTTATCACACCGATCTTGGTGTGGTCAGATGCTTTGAGGGCAGAGGAAAGATCTAGGGTCTAACCCCCCAATTTTTTTCAAAAAAAGAGTACCTGTCACTACTTATTGCTATCATAGGGGATATTTACATTCCCTGAGATAACGATAAAAATGGTAAAAAAATAAAATATGGAAGGCACAGTTTAAAAATAAAATAAAAAAGCCAAATAAATAATAAAAAAAATAAAAAAAAAGCACCGCTTTCCCCCCCTGCTCTTGCGCAAAGGCGAACGCAAGCGTCGGTCTAGCGTCATATGTAAACAGCAATTGCATCATGCATGTGAGGTATCACCGCGAAGGTCAGATCGAGGGCAGTCATTTTAGCAGTAGACCTCCTCTGTAAATCTAACGTGGTAACCTGTAAAGGCTTTTAAATGCTTTTAAAAATGAATGTAGTTTGTCGCCGCTGCGCGTTTGTGCGCAATTTTAAAGCATGTCGTGTTTGGTATCCATGTACTCGGCCTATGATCATCTTTTTTATTTCATCAAGCATTTGGGCAATATAGTGTTTTTTAGTGCATTAAAAATAAAAAAAGTGTGTTTTTCCCCCAAAAAATGCGTTTGAAAAATCGCTGCGCAAATACTGTGTGGAAAAAAAAAATGCAACACCCACTATTTTAATCTGTAGGGCCTTTGCTTTAAAAAAATATATAATGTTTGGGGGTTCAACATAATTTTCTTGCAAAAAAAAATTTTTTTTCATGTAAACAAAAAGTGTCAGAAAGGGCTTTGTCTTCAAGTCGTTAGAAGAGTGGATGATGTGTGACATAAGCTTCCTAATGTTGTGCATAAAATGCCAGGACAGTTCAAACCCCCCCCCAAATGACCCCATTTTGTAAAGTAGACACCTCAAGCTATTTGCTGAGAGGCATGTTGAGCCCATTGAATATATTTTTTTTTTTGTCCCAAGTGATTGAATAATGACCAAAAAAAAAAAAAATGTACAAAAAGTTGTCACTAAATTATATATTGCTCAAACATGCCATGGGCATATGTGGAATTACACCCCAAAATACATTCTGTTGCTTCTCCTGAGTACGGGGATACCACATGTGTGTGACTTTTTGGGAGCCTAGTCGCGTACGGGACCCCAAAACCAAGCACCGCCTTCAGGATTTCTATGGGTGTAAATTTTTGATTTCACTCCTCACTGCCTATCACAGTTTCGGAGGCCATGGAATGCCCAGATGGCACAAAACCCCCCCAAATGACCCCATTTTGGAAAGTAGACACCCCAAGCTATTTGCTGAGAGGTATGTTGAGTATTTTGCAGATCTCGCTTTTTGTCACAAAGTTTTGAAAATGTAAAAAAAGAAAAAAAAAAAGAAAAAAAAATGTCTTTCTTAATTTTCAAAAACAAATGAGAGCTGTAAAATACTCACCATGCCTCTCAGCAAATAGCTTGGGGTGTCTACTTTCCAAAATGGGGTCATTTGTGGGGGTTTTGGGCTATTTTGACATTTTATGGCCTTCAAAACTGTGATAGGTAGTGAGGAGTGAAATCAAAAATTTATGCCCTTAGAAACCTTGAAGGCGGTGCTTGGTTTTTGGGGTCCCGTACGCGGCTAGGCTCCCAAAAAGTCCCACACATGTGGTATCCCCGTACTCAGGAGAAGCAGCAGAATGTATTTTGGGGTGTAATTTCACATATAACCATGGCATGTGTGAGCAATATATCATTTAGTGACAACTTTTTGTACATTTTTTTTTCTTTTTGTCATTATTCAATCATTTGGGACAAAAAAAAAAAAAATATTCAATGGGCTCAACATGCCTCTCAGCAAATAGCTTGGGGTGTCTACTTTCCAAAATGGGGTCATTTGGGGGGGTTTGTGCCATCTTCGCATTTTATGGCCTTCAAAACTGTGATAGGTAGTGAGGAGCGAAATCAAAAATTTATGCCCTTAGAAACCTTGAAGGCGGTGCTTGGTTTTTGGGGTCCCGTACGCGGCTAGGCTCCCAAAAAGTCCCACACATGTGGTATTCCCGTACTCAGGAGAAGCAGCAGAATGTATTTTGGGGTGTAATTTCACATATGCCCATGGCATGTGTGAGCAATATATCATTTAGTGACAACTTTGTGCAAAAAAAAAAAAGTTTGTCATATTCCCGCAACCTGTGGCAAAATATAAAATATTCCATGGACTCAACATGCCTCTCAGCAAATAGCTTGGGGTGTCTACTTTCCAAAATGGGGTAATTTGGGGGGGTTTTGTGCTATTTTGGCATTTTATGGCCTTCGAAACTGTGATAGGTAGTGAGGAGTGAAATCAAAAATTTACGCCCTTAGAAATCCTGAAGGCGGTGCTTGGTTTTTGGGGCCCTGTACGCGGCTAGGCTCCCAAAAAGTCCCACACATGTGGTATCCCCGTACTCAGGAAAAGCAGCAGAATGTATTTTGGGGTGCAATTCCACATATAACCATGGCATGTGTGAGCAATATATCATTTAGTGACAACTTTTTGTACATTTTTTTTTTCTTTTTGTCATTATTCAATCATTTGGGACAAAAAAAAAAAAATATTCAATGGGGTCAACATGCCTCTCAGCAAATAGCTTGGGGTGTCTACTTTCCAAAATGGGGTCATTTGGGGGGGTTTTGTGCCATCTTGGCATTTTATGGCCTTCAAAACTGTGATAGGTAGTGAGGAGTGAAATCAAAAATTTACGCCCTTAGAAACCTTGAAGGCGGTGCTTGGTTTTTGGGGTCCCGTACGCGGCTAGGCTCCCAAAAAGTCCCACACATGTGGTATCTACATACTCAGGAGAAGCAGCAGAATGTATTTTGGGGTGTAATTTCACATATGCCCATGGCATGTGTGAGCAATATATCATTTAGTGACAACTTTGTGCAAAAAAAAAAAAGTTTGTCATATTCCCGCAACTTGTGGCAAAATATAAAATATTCCATGGACTGAAAATGCCTCTCAGTAAATAGCTTGGGGTGTCTACTTTCCAAAATGGGGTCATTTGGGGGGGTTTTGTGCTATTTTGGCATTTTATGGCCTTCGAAACTGTGATAGGTAGTGAGGAGTGAAATCAAAAATTTGCGCCCTTAGAAATCCTGAAGGCGGTGCTTGGTTTCCGGGGTCCCGTACGTGGCTAGGCTCCTAAAAAGTCCCACACATGTGGTATCCCCGTACTCAGGAGAAGCAGCAGAATGTATTTTGGGGTGCAATTCCACATATAACCATGGCATGTGTGAGCAATATATCATTTAGTGACAACTTTTTGTAATTTTTTTTTTTTTTTGTCATTATTCAATCACTTGGGACAAAAAAAAAAATATCCAATGGGCTCAACATGCCTCTCAGCAATTTCCTTGGGGTGTCTACTTTCCAAAATGGGGTCATTTGGGGGGGTTTTGTACTGCCCTGCCATTTTAGCACCTCAAGAAATGAGATAGGCAGTCATAAATTTAAAGCTGTGTAAATTTCAGAAAATGTACCCTAGTTTGTAAACGCTATAACTTTTGCGCAAACCAATAAATATACGCTTATTGACATTTTTTTACTAAAGACATGTGGCTGAATACATTTTGGCCTAAATGTATGACTAAAATTGAGTTTATTCGATTTTTCTTATAACAAAAAGTAGAAAATATCATTTTTTTTCAAAATTTTCGGTCTTTTTCTGTTTATATCGCAAAAAATAAAAATCGCAGAGGCAATCAAATACCATTAAAAGAAAGCTCTATTTGTGGGAAGAAAAGGACGCAAATTTCATTTGGGTACAACATTGCATGTCCGCACAATTTACAGTTAAAGCAGCGCAGTGCCGAATCCCAAAAACAGGCCTGGTCCTAATGGCCCGAAATGGTCCGGGGCTTAAGTGGTTAAACGAGGGAACAGCTTGTTCCTCACACACGGTCATTTTTCTCGTCATTTTTTAAAATGGCGAGAAAAACGATCGTCTATGGGCTCCGCGGCAGTGTTTCCCTATGGGAAACACTGCCGCGGAAGAAATGTCAGGAAAAACGACGAGAAAAATTAGAACATGTTCTAATTTTTCTCGTCGTTTTTAATGCCGTTTTTCACGTCGTGAAAAATGACAAAAAGACCACACACGGTCGTTTTTCTTGTTGAAAACAAAAAATGACATTTTTCACGACGTGAAAAATGATCGTGTGTACGCGGCATCAGAGACAGAATAACAACAAAAATATCCAGAAATGCGCATTTCAAAAAAGTTATATATTGATTTGCATTTTAATGAGTAAAATAAGTATTTGATCTCCTATTAATCAGAAAGATTTCTGTCTCCCAGGTGTCTTCTATACAGATAACATGCTGAAATTAGCAGCACTCTCTTAGGCCGGGTTCACACTGGGGCGACAAACGCTCCGACATTGGGAGCTCATGTCGCATGACGTGTGAAAATCAATGCTTCCCTATGGGAGCCGTCTTAACTGGTCCGACTTTGAAAATGCTCCCTGTACTACTTTGGTCCGACTTTGATCCTACTTCAGCCCATTGACTATCATTGAAGTCGGATCAAAGTCGGACCGCAGTCTTGCATGATTTGACTTTGGCATGCAACTTCTACTCTGCTGATCTTGAGGGGGAACTCCACGCCAAATTTTAAATAAAAAAACGGTGTGGGTTCCCCCTTCAGGAGCATACCAGGCCCTTGGGTCTGGTCTGGATTTTAAGGGGAACCCCTACGCCGAAAAAAACCCTCCCTCCTGAACCGTACCAGGCCGCATGCCCTCAACATAGGGGGTTTGGTGCTCTGGGGCAGGGGGGCGACCTGCGGCCCCCCCCACCCCAAAGCACCCTGCCCCCATGTTGATGAGGACAGGGCCTCTTCCCGACAACCCTGGCCTTTGGTTGTCGGGGTCTGCGGGCGGGGGGCTTATCGGAATCCAGGAGCCCCCTTTAATAAGGGGGCGCCCAGATCCCGGCCCCCCACCCTATGTGAATGAGTATGGGGTACATTGTACCCCTACCCATTCACCTGGTGGAAAAAAATGTCAAGAAAAAAAACCACAACACAGCTTTTTTAAGTAATTTATTGCACAGCTCCGGGCTCTTCTTCCGACTTCGGGGGTCTCCCTTGTCATCTCCACGCTCTCCGGTTCTTTCTTCCTTCCGCCGGGCCTTGTTGTGTTTTTTTTCTTGACATTTTTTTCCACCAGGTGAATGGGTAGGGGTACAATGTACCCCATACTCATTCACATAGGGTGGGGGGCCGGGATCTGGGCGCCCCCTTATTAAAGGGGGCTCCCGGATTCTGATAAGCCCCCCGCCCGCAGACCCTGACAACCAACGGCCAGGGTTGTCGGGAAGAGGCCCTGTCCTCATCAACATGGGGACAGGGTGCTTTGGGGTGGGGGGGCCGCAGGTCGCCCCCCTGCCCCAGAGCACCAAACCCCCCATGTTGAGGGCATGCGGCCTGGTACGGTTCAGGAGGGAGGGGGGGCGCTCTCTCGTACCCCCCTCTTCCCCTGCGGCCTGCCAGGTTGCGTGCTCGGATAAGGGTCTGGTTTGGATTTTGGGGGTGACCCCCACGCCGTTTTTTTGGCGTAGGGGTTCCCCTTAAAATCCAGACCAGACCCAAGGGCCTAGTATGCTCCTGAAGGGGGAACCCACGCCGTTTTTTTATTTCAAATTTGGCGTGGAGTTCCCCCTCAAGATCAGCAGAGTAGAAGTTGCATGCCAAAGTCGGATCATGCAAGACTGCGGTCCGACTTTGATCCGACTTCAATGATAGTCAATGGGCTGAAGTCGGATCAAAGTCGGACCAAAGTAGTACAGGGAGCATTTTCAAAGTCGGACCAGTTAAGACGGCTCCCATAGGGAAACATTGATTTTCACACGTCATGCGACATGAGCTCCCAATGTCGGAGCGTTTGTCGGACCAGTGTGAATCCAGCCTTAAAGACACCTGTCCACAGAAGCAATCAATCAGATTCAAATCTCTCCACCATGGTCAAGACCAAAGAGCTGTCCCAGGATGTCAAGGACAAGATTGTAGACCTACACAAGTAGGGTTGCCACCTGTCCGGGATTCACCCGGACAATACGGGTCTTGAATCACGTGCCCGGGTTTTGTACTGCTTGACACCCGGGCACATTACTCAGCGCAGACCAGGGATAGACCAATTGGGCAGGGGGGAACATTAGAACACCTTCCACTGTGGAGACAGCAGAAGAGGCATTTCTTCTAAATACACTGTGCCTGGATCCGAAGCTCCTTTCTGTCCCCCCTCTCCAGTCTCCTGCAGGCAGGGTCTCTCTGATCTCTAACTGAAACCCCCCCCCCCCCAATCACCCGTGCAGTGCGGTGTGAGAATCGGGAGGCGGAGCTCACTGTAACTACTGTCGCAGGGAGAGGTGAGCTGAGTTTTTTTTGTGACAAGTCTCCATGGGTGGAAAGCTGTAAACTTCCACGAGGATTTGTTTTACTGATGCAGGGAAGGGTTAAGGTGACATTAGAATTGGAAGAGTTAGTGACTGTGTGTGGGGGTGGGGAGTCTGCAGCCTGATCACAGCTGACAGTCTATCTCCCAAGCCTGAACACCTGTCTGTACAAACATCCCCAAATCCTCAGTCCAGATAATGTGAAGTCATTTATGACCATTCATGTAACCCTGTGTGTATGTGGTCTGATTGTACAGACTCAGAGCTTGGATAACACATAGGGTGACCACATGTCCCGGATTGCCCGGGACAGTCCCGCATTTTGCAGGTCTGTCCCGGGCACCTTCATTCCAGGGCAATACAGTGTCCCGGAATGAAACTGACACAGCTACCCCCCAGGCCAATCAGATGCCCCCAAAAAAGGCCACCACATCACTGCTTTACTCACTGACAGTACTTGTCCTGGCCTGAAATGCCTGGAGGAGCACAATCCCCGCCCCCTGCTTGTGATTGGAAAAATCATAAATCCTGCCTCTTGTGTCCAATCACTGTGCTGTGATTCGTTACAGCAAAAGCTGATTTTTGGGAAGGGGGAGTGTCCCTGAATGGTAGTTTGGAAATGTGGTCACCCTAATAACACAGTGTTACATGAATGGTCATCCATTAACTTCACATCATCCAGGTATACAGAGTGCTAGGAGCTGGCTTACAATATATAGATATGTACTTTTTATAGCAGATTGCTTTCATTGAGCAGCATTGTTGTATATAGTACTGGATGAGCTTTTTTTCATTATAGACATCGATATCTGACCACTTCTCAGCCCCCCACTCCCCCCAGCTTATATCACCCCCGGACCACTTCATACAGACATCACTCAGAGCTGCTTTCTAACCCCCCCCCCCCAGCTGAGGGACATCATTCCATGGTCACTTCCCTTCTCTTCCCAACATCGCTCCCTGGTCACCCCATAGACACTTTAAGAAATCCTTACCCATTCTGCCCCCATCATATCCTCTACAGCCCTCTCCTGTACGTACTGCCCCCATCATACCCACCACACTCCTCTCCTATACATACAACCCCCATCATACCCTCCGCACTCCTCTCCTGTACATACTGCCCCCATCATACCCTCCACAGTCCTCTCCTGTACATACTGCCCCCATCATACCCTCCACACTCCTCTCCTGTACATACTGCCCCCATCATACCCTCCACACTCCTCTCCTGTAGGTACTGCCCCCATCATACCCTCCGCACACCTCTCCTGTACATACTGCCCCCATCATACCCTCCACACTCCTCTCCTGTACATACTGCCCCCATCATACCCTCCACAGTCCTCTCCTGTACATACTGCCCCCATCATACCCTCCACAGTCCTCTACTGTACATACTGCCCCCATCATACCCTCCACACTCCTCTCCTGTACACACTGCCCCCATCATACCCTCCACACTCCTCGCCTGTACATACTGCCCCCATCATACCCACCACAGTCCTCTCCTGTACATACTTCCCCCATCATACCCACCACAGTCCTCTCCTGTAGGTACTGCCCCCATCATACCCACCACACTCCTCTCCTGTACGTACCACCCCCATCATACCCACCACAATCCTCTCCTGTAAATACTGCCCCCATCATACCCACCACAGTCCTCTCTTGTAAGTACTGCCCCCATCATAGCCTCCGCACACCTCTCTTGTACATACTGCCCCCATCATACCCACCACAGTCCTCTCCTGTAGGTACTGCCCCCATCATACCCACCACACTCCTCTCCTGTATGTACCGCCACCATCATACCCACCACACTCCTCTCCTGTACATACTGCCCCCATCATACCCACCAAAGTCCTCTCCTGTAAGTACTGCCCCCATCATACCCTCCGCACACCTCTCCTGCAGAGTCAGATATAAAGGGAAACTCTGTGGATTCAGATGTAGAAGGGGAACTATGTTGACTCTGATGTAAAGGGGAACTCCTGTAATTACCTCCATATGATTAGAAATGTTATTTAATCACAAAATTGCTGTGCATTGCTTTGTACAGAGGTAATACATTGAATGTACTACAAAAAAAATAAAAAAAAATTTGTGCGCTGCTGAAGTGTTCGGGTTTGGCTTGACGAAAAGGTGGCAACCCTATACACAAGGCTGGAATGGGCTACAAGACCATCCCCAAGCAGCTTGGTGAGAGAGTGACAACTGTTGGTGTGATTATTGGCAAATGAAAGAAACACAAAATAACTGTCAACCTCCCTCGGTCTGGGGCTCCATGCAAGATCTCACCTCCCGGAGTTTCAATGATCATGAAAACGGTGAGGAATCAGCCCAGAACTACATGGCAGAATCTGGTCAATGATCTCAAGGCAGCTGGGACCATAGTCACCAAGAAAACAATTGGTAACACACTACGCAGTGAAGGACTGAAATCCTGCAGCGCCCGCAAGGTCCCCCTACTCGAGAAAGCACATGTGCAGGCCCATTTGAAGTTTGCTAATGAACATCTGAATGATTTAGAGGAGATCAAAATCGAGCTCTCTGGCCTCAACTCAACTGGCTGTGTTTGGAGGAGGAGGAATGCTGCCTATGACCCCAAGAACACCATCCCCACCTTCAAACATGGAGGTGGAAACATTATGCTTCAGGAATGTTTTTCTGCTAAAGGGACTGGACAACTTCACTGCATCAAAGAGACGATGGACGGAGCCATGTACTGTCAAATCTTGGGTTAAAACCTCCTTCCTTGAGCCAGGACATTGAAAATGGGTCATGGATGGGTATTCCACCATGACAATGACCCAAAACACAAGGCCAAGCCAACAAAGGAGTGGCTCAAGAAGACGCACATTAAGGCCCTGGAGTGGCCTAGCCAATCTCCAGACCTTAATCCCATAGAAGATATGTGGAAGGAGCTGAAGGTTCGAGTTACCAAACATCAGCCTCAAAACCTTAATGACTGGGAGAGGATCTGCAAAGAGGAGTGGGACAAAATCCCTCCTGGGATGTGTGCAAACCTGGTGGCCAACTACAAGAAATGTCTGACCTCTGTGATTGCCAACAAGGGTTTTGCCACCAAGTACTAAGTCATGTTTTGCGAAGGGGTCAAATACTTACTTAACTCATTAACCACTTGCCGACCGCCGCCTGTAGATATACGTCGGCAGAATGGCATGGCTGCGCAAAGCAACGTACCTGTACGTTACTTTGAATTTGCCGCAGTGCGTGACCGTGCCCGTGGGACACATGGACTCGATGTCCGCCGGTGTCCTGCGATCGTGTCACGGAGCTGCAGCACAAATTTGCTGCCGTGCGTGACCGTGCCCACGGGACCCGCGGACTCAATGTCCGCCGGAATCCCGTGATCGTGTCACAGAGCTGTAAACAAGGCATTTTCCTGTTCTGCCTAGTGACAGGACAGTGATCTACTGCTCCCTGTAATCGGGAGCAGTGATCTTTGTCGTGTCACTCGTAGCCCAGCCCCCACACAGTTAGAATCACTCCCTAGGACACACTTAACCCCTTCTTTGCCCCCTAGTGGTTAACCCCTTCCCTGCCAGTGTCAATTACACAGTAATCAGTGTATTTTTATAGCGCTGATCGACAATGGTCCCAAAATAGCGTCAAAAGTGTCCGATGTGTCAGCCATAATGTCGCAGTCACAATAAAAATCGCAGCTCGCCGCCATTACTAGTAAAAAAAAAAAATTATAATAAAAATGCCATAAATCTATCGCCTATTTTGTAGACGCTATAACTTTTGCGCAAACCAATCAATATACGCTTATTGCGGGTTTTTTTTACCAAAAATATATAGAAGAATACATATCGGCCTAAACTGAGAAAGAAATTTGTTTTATATATTTTTTGGGGATATTTATTATAGCAAAAAGTAAAAAATATTCATTTTTTTCCCCAAATTGTCGCTCTTTTTTTGTTTATAGCGCAAAAAAACAAAAACTGCAGAGGTGATCAAATACCACCAAAAGAAAGCTCTATTTGTGGGGAAAAAGGACGTCAATTTTGTTTGGGTGCAACGTCGCACGACCGCGCAATTGTCAGTTAAAGCGTCGCAGTACCGTATTGCAAAAAATGGCCTGGTCTTTGGGCAGCCAAATCCTCCGGGGCAGAAGTGGTTAAAATGCAAATCAATTTATAACTTCTTTGAAATGCATTTTCCAGATATTTTTGTTGTTATTCTCTCACTGCTAAAATAAACCTACCATTAAAATTATAGACTGATCATTTCTTTGTCAGTGGGCAAGCGTACAAAATCAGCAGGGGATCAAATATTTTTTTCGCTCACTGTGATTATATATATATATATATATAAAATGTTTGGGGGTTCTGAGTAAATTTTTAGCCCAAAAAATGATGATTTTTACATGTATGGGAGAAATGCCAGAATTGGCCCGGATGCAAAGTGGTTAACCAGTGGCTCCTTCGGAGGTAGCGCTACAAAAAAAAAACAAGTGGCAAGATGAGCATGCGCAGTGGGGGAATACCTGGAAATTAGGAGACGGCTGGAGCAAAGTTTTTTTCTCAGTCAACTGTTCCTCGCTGGTTCCTAACTAGCAACATTGGTAAAGGAAATTGTTGCTTTAATGGTCAATTCATAAGTAAATCATACTGACCAGCTCTCAAGCAGAGGAAATATGTACTTTCTACGGATTTCCTGGCTTGTGTCCAGAGAATTTCACTTTGTGTCTTATAACTGCCTAGCAGGAATAAGTGTTTACTCCAGGAGCTAAGATTTATTGTTTGTATATTACTGTGATCATGGGCTGGTGGGCAAGTCTTTAGGCACAAAGGCATATTAAAATACTCCTATCAACACTGAACCTACAGTCAGGTCCATAAATATTGGGACAGCGGCACAATTCTAACCCTTTTGGCTCTATACACCACCACAATGGATTTAAAATGAAACGAACAAGATGTGCTTTAACACGGGGAGAGTGGGAGGACGACATGATCTGGGATTATTTGCATGTCCCAAAGCCTTTGAGGGTGCCAGAAAGTAGATTCAAGGACATTCGGGAGTAATGGAAATTGGGGCGTGCAATTCACAAAGACCGGGTCCTGGTTGTAAAGGCGGGTCGGCCTACCAGGAGTCACTCGGTCTCCGTCCAAGGAGAAGGGGATAGCCGAAGGAGGTTGCCAGATCCACGTTTCTGCCTGTGAGAGGGACTGCTGTGTTGTGTAGCCCACAGGTAGAAGCGGCCACCAGGACTGCAAGGACAGGGCAGGGCCTGGGTGGTTTTCTCTGAAGACAAAACTTTTGCAGGGACAGTGTTTGCCTGCCGCCCAGGGTGCCTGATTGGAGGACATCATGGACACTAGGGTGTACTGTCCCTGCCAAACCTCCTTCTGCCTGCCACTTCAGGAGGGGCTCCTCCATTCAGGAGCAAAAGGAGGTTTTTACTTACCACCAGGGATGAGCCGAACACCCCCCTGTTCGGTTCGCACCAGAACCTGCGAACAGACAAAATGTTCGTGTAAACTTTAGAACCCTATTAAATACAATGGACTCGAACGTTCGAAATCTAAAGTGTTAATTATAAAGGCTAATATGCAAGTTATTGTCCTAAAAAGTGTTTGGGGACCCGGGTCCTGCCCCAGGGGACATGTATCAATGCAAAAAGAAGTTTTAAAAACGGCCGTTTTTTCGGGAGCAGTGATTTTAATAATGCTTAAAATGAAAAAATAAAAGTGAAATATTCCTTTAAATTTCGTACCTGGGGGGTGTGTATGATATGCATGTGAAGTGGCGCATGTTTCCCGTGCTTAGAACTGTCCCTGCAAAAAATGTCATTTTTGAAAGAAAAAAATGCATTTAAAACTGACTCGCGGCTATTAATGAATTGTCGGCTCCCGGCAATACATACAAAAGTCATTGATAAAAAAAAAAAAAAAAGCGTGGGGGTTCCCCAGAATTCAATTACCAGGCCCTTCAGGTCTGGAATGGATATTAAGGGGAACCCCGCCGCAAATTTAAAAAAAAATTGACGTGGGGTTCCCCCAAATATCCATTCCAGGCCCTTCAGATCTGGCATGGATTTTAAGGGGAACTCCACCCCAAATTAAAAAAAAATGGCGTGGAGTCCCCCTAAAAATCCATACCAGACCCATGTTGATGGGGACAAGGGCCTCATCCCCACAACCCTTGCCCGGTGGTTGTGGGGGTCTGCGGGCGGGGGGCTTATCGGAATCTGGAAGACCCCTTTAACAAAGGGGACCCCCAGATCCCAGCCCCCCCCCATGTGAATTGGTAAGGGGTACATTGTACCCCTACCATTTCACGAAGAAAGCGTAAAAAAATGTTTAAAAAAACACACAAACACCTTGAAAAAGTCCTTTATTAAAAAAATTAAAAAAAAACATTCCAGCGGTGAAATCCAGTGTCCCGCGGCGATCCCGCTGTCCTTCATTGGTTGTGCCTGAGCGGACCTGATGGGGAACTCCCTCTCAGTATTTTAAATGTATAGACCCGCCCCTTCTTAAGTTCCCCATCAGGTCCGCTCAGCGGACGAGATGCGGAACATGAGAAGGGGCGGGTCTATACATGTATTACCAAAGTGAGAGCAGTCCCCCATCAGGTCCCGGCCCCCTCGGTATGTCGGACCCGCCTACGTCATTGGCTTGAGCGGGGAACTTCCTTCACTATGTAAATTTAAATTACACAGTGAAGGAAGTTACCTGCTTAAGCCAATGACGTAGGCGGGTCCGACATACCGAGGAGGCGGACCTGATGGGGAACTGCTCTCACTTTGGTAATACATGTATAGACCCGCCCCTTCTCATGTTCCGCATCTGGTCCGCTGAGCGGACCTGATGGGGAACTTAAGAAGGGGCGGGTCTATACATTTAAAATACTGAGAGGGAGTTCCCCATCAGGTCCGCTCAGGCACAACCAATGAAGGACAGCGCTGCACATCGGGATCGCCGCGGGACACTGGATTTCACCGCTGGAATGTTTTTGTTTTTTTTTTAATAAAGGACTTTTTCAAGGTGTTTGTGTGTTTTTTTAAAAAAAAATTTACGCTTTCTTCGTGAAATGGTAGGGGTACAATGTACCCCTTACCAATTCACATAGGGGGGCCGGGATCTGGGGGTCCCCTTTGTTAAAGGGGTCTTCCAGATTCCGATAAGCCCCCCGCCCGCAGACCCCCACAACCACCGGGCAAGGGTTGTGGGGATGAGGCCCTTGTCCCCATCAACATGGGGACATCCTCCCCATGTTGAGGGCATGTGGCCTGGTACGGTTCAGGAGGGAGGGGGGGCCGCTCTCTCGTCCCCCCCTTTTCCCCTGCGGCCGGCCAGGTTGCGTGCTCGGATAAGGGGTCTGGTATGGATTTTTAGGGGGACTCCACGCCATTTTTTTTTAAATTTGGGGTGGAGTTCCCCTTAAAATCCATGCCAGATCTGAAGGGCCTGGAATGGATATTTGGGGGAACCCCACGTCAATTTTTTTTTTATTTGCGGCGGGGTTCCCCTTAATATCCATTCCAGACCTGAAGGGCCTGGTAATTGAATTCTGGGGAACCCCCACGCTTTTTTTTTTTTTTTATCAATGACTTTTGTATGTATTGCCGGGAGCCGACAATTCATTAATAGCCGCGAGTCAGTTTTAAATGCATTTTTTTCTTTCAAAAATGACATTTTTTGCAGGGACAGTTCTAAGCATGGGAAACATGCGCCACTTCACATGCATATCATACACACACCCCAGGTATGAAATTTAAAGGAATATTTCACTTTTATTTTTTCATTTTAAGCATTATTAAAATCACTGCTCCCGAAAAAACGGCCGTTTTTAAAACTTCTTTTTGCATTGATACATGTCCCCTGGGGCAGGACCCCGGTCCCCAAACACTTTTTAGGACAATAACTTGCATATAAGCCTTTATAATTAGCACTTTAGATTTCTCCCATAGACTTTTCGAATTTGCCGCGAACACCCCAATTTGTTCGCTGTTCGGCGAACGGGCGAACAGGCAATGTTCGAGTCGAACATGAGTTTGACTCGAACTCGAAGCTCATCCCTACTTACCACTTGTGTATGTCTGGCTGTGCTCTTCAGGAGGTTCCCCTAGATCCCTCCTGGGAGAGTGACAGCAGGTGGGAAAATACACACTTCAAATGTAAATTTCTTTGCCAAAGAGAGGACTGTAACCCCCTCTCAGTGGTGAAGTGTTGTGTATAGTTATGCCGTGTACACACGATCAGTTTTACCAATGAAAACAGTCCGATGGACTTTTCTCATCGGACAAACCGATCGTGTGTGGGCCCCATCGGTCTTTTTTCCATCGGTGAGAAAAAATAGAACATGTTTTAAATTTATCCGATGGGAAAAAAAACGATAGCAAATTCCGATCGTCTGTGTGGAACTACAATCGGACAAAAAACCCACGCATGCTCAGAATCAAGTCGACGCATGCTCAGAAGCATTGAACTTAATTTTTCTCGGCTTGTTGGAGTGTTTTACATCACAGCGTTTGGGACGGTCGGATTTTTGACTGATGGTGTGTAGGCAAGACTGATGGAAGTCAGCTTCCTCGGATTTCCGATGGAAAAATCCATAGGAAATCCGATTGTGTGTACAGGGCTTTAGAGTGTATAGTTAGGTTGTGTCTGTTGTTTGTGTCTTCTTTTAGGAACACCAGAGATGGGACGGCTGTCCATCTCCACCGTGGGAACAGATGAAGACCTGTGTGAGGCAGAGTATTCCTCCTGAGGGAGCAATGCTCTGGCTCCACTTGTATGAGCCTAGTTGCAGGGACCTGTAGCTAGGAATCTATGCTCGAATTTGTACAGTGTAAATATGTAACCAGAATGTACATATTACATTTTTGTACTTAATTTATTTGTGCATAGCCCCGTCCAAGTTTTCTCCCGTTCCCCCATCCAAACTCTTTTATGGGATGCCCTTTACTCCTGGGCCCAGGAGGTATTTTTGAAAATTTGCATTTTTTTTTCACAGCTGGGGACCAGCTGTAAATTGGTGGGGGGTGGATGTAGCACCCTCTACCATAGGAAGGTGCTAGAGGTGAGAATTTTTGTGTGGTAGCTGCCAGGCAATTCAATTTAGGCAGGCCTATGCTTCAGGCTAGGCCTGCTTGTTTTGATCTGGGGGCAGGGAGTGGTTAGTGTAGCAGTGGGTGTGCTTCAGTTCTTAGGCGCCTCCCATGCTTCCAGGGAGAATGTTCTGGAAGTGGGGCAGGGCTGGGAGCTGGAGTGACAGGGATAGGGTTGCCACCTTTTCTTCAAGCCAAACCCGAATACTTTTCTGGCGCACTGCAATTTTTTTTTTTATTATACACCATATAGACAATAGGATTGTATAAGACCTTGGACACCTTTTGGGTGGCTTAAAGAGAGTAGTAATACAGTGTGCTGTGTACGCCATGGTGAACAGAGGGTGTAGCCACATTGCGTTAACCGTGGAAGGGGCCTACCCACCCTACCTACAACACCCCTTACTATCCACTGCACCCAAACCTTCCACTGTCATTTCAAAGTAGCCCATCTATAGCAACCCACCCTATAAACACCACACCAAGGTGGCCCATTCTATCTCAACACTCCAAATCAGTCGATCATATCTAAGGCCAGTGGGATGGACGGGAGGACAGTGCGATGGACGGGAGGACAGTGCGATGGACGGGAGGACCGTGGGATGGACGGGAGGACCGTGGGATGGACAGTGGGTTGAACGAGAGGACCGTGGGATGGATAGGGGACAGTGGGATAAGCGGGAGGACCGTGGGATAAACTGGAGGACTGTGGGATGGACGGGAGGACAGTAGGACTGTGGGATGGACGGGAGGATCGTGTGATGGACGGGAGGACCGTGGGATGGACGGGAGGACATTAGGACAGTGGGATGGACAGGAGGACAGTGGGATGGACAGGGGGACCGTGGGATGGACAGGGGGACCATGGGATGGACAGGGGGACAGTGGGATAAACAGGAGGACCGTGGGATAAACGTGAGGACTGTGGGATAAACGCGAGGACAGTAGGACCGTGGGATGGACGGAAGGACCGTGGGATGGACAGGAGGACTGTGGGATGGACGGGAGGACTGTGGGATGGACGGGAGGACCGTGGGATGGACGGAAGGACAGTAGGACAGTGGGATGGACGGGAGGACAGTGCGATGGACAGAAGGACAGTAGGACAGTGGGATGGACGGGAGGACCGTGGGAAGGACAGTAGGACCGTGGGATGGACGGGAGGACCGCGGGATGGATGGGAGGACCGCGGGATGGACGGGAGGACCGCTGGACGGACGGGGCGGTACCGGGCAGGATGGGGCGGTACCGAGATGTGGGTAGGGGTTGGAACCAAGAGACGGTGCTCGGAGGTAGGTTGGGGAGCCCTGGATGTAACTATAAAATGTAATAAAAGTAAATTTTACAGACTTATATGTCTTATGACTTGTGGGTGTTAGTGTCTCTGGAAGACAGCATCAAGTCTTGTGGCTTTGGCAAGCATAGGCAGGTGCAGCCTTGTTCACTGGAAATTTGAGTTATAACTGCGGTGAGAAACGGTAAAGTCATTCGAAAATTATTTCCTGTTATTCTATATTTCTTTGTGCGAATTGTTCTTTATAACAATGCACAGGACTCCTGGAGAATTCTTACTGCTCTGTAGACACATACTATAGGGCTGAAATCTAGGCTAACATACAAGTAACACCAGATAAAGTAGATCTAAACTCCAAATGGACGGTATTTAGTTTATAAAAAACTGTATATCATGTTTTCATAAAATAGTGTTTTCACAATTTTTTCTTCTGTTTTTGTATTTCAGTGTTGACGATCGTCTCCAGACTTTTTTTTGGGCAACTTCATATCTATATGCAACTCCCACCAGCTGGCTTACTTGTAAGCAGGTGCAATTAACTAGTCTGCCACTAGGTGGGTCTGCCCCAGAATACTGTAGTAATAGGTAATTGTGTAAGTCAGTGGGGAGGTGCTCTGTGGTGTGGGGGCAGTAAACTCACAGAGTCTGATTGTAGAGAACAGAACTTGTATTAATGTAGAATCAGGTAATTCACAACAAACCTGGCACCCGACGGGGAACACTCATGGTAATATCAGCAATGTGTAGCAGAGCAGATTTGAGATATGCCGACAGTGTCTGTCTTGAGGGGCGGAATGCGGCCTGGCCATTTCGATCCAATATGGGAGAGGTCTCCAGAAGGTCCCTATCCTACTATTCCCTACTCATCTGGAACCTCTCCCTGCAGCTAATCATTTTCCCTGTCAAATGGGTGGCATGTCCCTACACTACCCACATGGGAAATGCATGCCAAGCCTGGGAGCCAGGACCTTAAATAGGCTCTGCCTCTTCAAGATGGCTGCTAGAGTCCAATAGGGTGGCAGCATTCAATCGGATAGCTTCCCCAGGGATCCTGAAAACCATAGAGGAACCATGCAAGGTTGTGTGGATAGATCACTATTCATCTATAGCACCACATCCCTAATAATATCGAGAAGAAATGCATTTAAATGGGACTTTTCAGATAGTTTATTTAATGGACACAAATTTCCTTAAAAACTTCAATATTTATTTCACAATGAATTAAAATAGTATATCCATATAACATATACACATATGACCCAATTTCTTATGGTCCTTTTTTTTAGCAGTGTGATATTGATAAATCCTGACATGTTTCAGCCTCGCAAACTTCTTCAGGGAACGTTGGATTCACTCCCTGAAGGCCACCACATTCCCAGGGATAAATGAAACATTACGTTTCAAGCCTTTTTTGTGAATTTAGCTTTCCTCTCTCTATCCCCATGAGTTACATTAGATAGTGCCATTGCAATCAGTGTAAACATCCTAATAATTTTGCTGTTAAGGAATTATAAATATAGGAATATATTTTACTTTCTCTTGTAGTTGAGTTATATGTGCTTTGCATTACACATATCATACCATTATAACTCTCACAAATTAAAGGGGTTGTAAAGTCTCGTTTTTTTTCTTAAATAACAAACATGACATACTTACCTCCCCTGTGGAAGGGTTTTGCACAGAGTGGCCCCGATCCTCCTCTTCTGGGGTCCCTCCACGGCGCTCCTGGCTCCTTCTCTTCTTGAGTGCCCTGTCGGAGAAGCGCTTTCCCTGGGGGCACTCGTGTGGGCACGCTCCCCTGTCCTGCTGCTGCGTCCATTGACACAGACAGCAGGACCCGGCCCCGGCCCCGCCCCTGACTCCCGCGTCATTGGTTTGATTGACAGCAGTGGGAAACAATGGCTCCTGCTGCTATCAATATATCCAATGAGGACCCGAGACACCGGCTGGAGCTGGTGTGCTCGTCCCCGTCGCTGGAAAGACTGGATTCAAGTAAGTAAAAGGGGGGCTCTGGGGGGCAGCTGCAGCACAGGAGGTTTTTCACCTTAATGCAAATAATGCATTAAGGTGAAAAATCACGAGTATTACTCAGTATTACAACTGAGTATCTACAGTAAGTGCTCGTGCTTGGAGAAGCTGAAAAACATGACCCTTTAAAAGTGATGAGATTGAAGGTTCGTGAGTAGGGATGAGCTTCGTGTTCGAGTCGAACATACGTTCGACTCGAACATCGGCTGTTCGATCGTTCGACGAAGATCGAACGATTTGGGCCGTTCGCGCCAAATTCGAGTGACGCGAACGGCCCACAATGCACTACGCCATCGCAGTGTCATCCAGGTGCTGTGATTGGCCAAGCATGCACTGTGACCCCGCATGCTTGGCCAATCACAGCGCCGGCAGCGAGGAGAGCAATGATTGGCCACAGGCAGGATGCCTGTGGCCAATTATTGCTGAGGGTGTTTAGTACACGCCCCACACTATAAAAGGCCGCCAGCACGGCGGCCTAGTGTAGTGTGTTCCAGAGCAGGGAAAGACAAGCATAGGCAGGGACAGTGACATTTATTTCTTTCTTGCTTAACCTGGATTCCTTTAGTTTAGGGAAAGAGAAGGATAGGTAGGGAGAGTGTCAGTGTGTTTTACTGTGCGAGTCCTTGTTTCTAGGGACAAAGAAGGAAAGTGAGGGGAATTCTCCTTGTGCTATAGTGTGCTTTAAAAAAACATTTTTTCTAGGGACAGAAAACTCTAGGTAGGGAGAGTGTCAGTTTATTTCACTGTGCGAGTCCTTGTTTCTAGGGACAAAGAAGGAAAGTGAGGGGAATTCTCCTTGTGCTATAGTGTGCTTTAAAAAAACATTTTTTCTAGGGACAGAAAACTCTAGGTAGGGAGAGTGTCAGTTTCTTTCACTGTGCGAGTCCTTGTTTCTAGGGACAAAGAAGGAAAGTGAGGGGAATTCTCCTTGTGCTATAGTGTGCTTTAAAAAAACATTTTTTCTAGGGACAGAAAACTCTAGGTAGGGAGAGTGTCAGTTTCTTTCACTGTGCGAGTCCTTGTTTCTAGGGACAAAGAAGGAAAGTGAGGGGAATTCTCCTTGTGCTATAGTGTGCTTTAAAAAAACATTTTTTCTAGGGACAGAAACTCTAGGTAGGGAGAGTGTCAGTTTCTTTCACTGTGCGAGTCCTTGTTTCTAGGGACAAAGAAGGAAAGTGAGGGGAATTCTCCTTGTGCTATAGTGTGCTTTAAAAAAAAAAAATTTCTAGGGACAGAAAACTCTAGGTAGGGAGAGTGTCAGTTTTTTTCACTGTGCGAGTCCTTGTTTCTAGGGACAAAGAAGGAAAGTGAGGGGAATTCTCCTTGTGCTATAGTGTGCTTTAAAAAAACATTTTTTCTAGGGACAAAAAACTCTAGGTAGGGAGAGTGTCAGTTTCTTTCACTGTGCGAGTCCTTGTTTCTAGGGACAAAGAAGGAAAGTGAGGGGAATTCTCCTTGTGCTATAGTGTGCTTTAAAAAAACATTTTTTCTAGGGACAGAAAACTCTAGGTAGGGAGAGTGTCAGTTTCTTTCACTGTGCGAGTCCTTGTTTCTAGGGACAAAGAAGGAAAGTGAGGGGAATTCTCCTTGTGCTATAGTGTGCTTTAAAAAAAAAAAAATTCTAGGGACAGAAAACTCTAGGTAGGGAGAGTGTCAGTTTCTTTCACTGTGCGAGTCCTTGTTTCTAGGGACAAAGAAGGAAAGTGAGGGGAATTCTCCTTGTGCTATAGTGTGCTTTAAAAAAACATTTTTTCTAGGGACAGAAAACTCTAGGTAGGGAGAGTGTCAGTTTCTTTCACTGTGCGAGTCCTTGTTTCTAGGGACAAAGAAGGAAAGTGAGGGGAATTCTCCTTGTGCTATAGTGTGCTTTAAAAAAACATTTTTTCTAGGGACAGAAAACTCTAGGTAGGGAGAGTGTCAGTTTCTTTCACTGTGCGAGTCCTTGTTTCTAGGGACAAAGAAGGAAAGTGAGGGGAATTCTCCTTGTGCTATAGTGTGCTTTAAAAAAACATTTTTTCTAGGGACAGAAAACTCTAGGTAGGGAGAGTGTCAGTTTCTTTCACTGTGCGAGTCCTTGTTTCTAGGGACAAAGAAGGAAAGTGAGGGGAATTCTCCTTGTGCTATAGTGTGCTTTAAAAAAAAAAAAATTCTAGGGACAGAAAACTCTAGGTAGGGAGAGTGTCAGTTTCTTTCACTGTGCGAGTCCTTGTTTCTAGGGACAAAGAAGGAAAGTGAGGGGAATTCTCCTTGTGCTATAGTGTGCTTTAAAAAAACATTTTTTCTAGGGACAGAAAACTCTAGGTAGGGAGAGTGTCAGTTTCTTTCACTGTGTGAGTCCTTGTTTCTAGGGACAAAGAAGGAAAGTGAGGGGAATTCTCCTTGTGCTATAGTGTGCTTTAAAAAAACATTTTTTCTAGGGACAGAAAACTCTAGGTAGGGAGAGTGTCAGTTTCTTTCACTGTGCGAGTCCTTGTTTCTAGGGACAAAGAAGGAAAGTGAGGGGAATTCTCCTTGTGCTATAGTGTGCTTTAAAAAAACATTTTTTCTAGGGACAGAAAACTCTAGGTAGGGAGAGTGTCAGTTTCTTTCACTGTGCGAGTCCTTGTTTCTAGGGACAAAGAAGGAAAGTGAGGGGAATTCTCCTTGTGCTATAGTGTGCTTTAAAAAAAAAAAATTTCTAGGGACAGAAAACTCTAGGTAGGGAGAGTGTCAGTTTCTTTCACTGTGCGAGTCCTTGTTTCTAGGGACAAAGAAGGAAAGTGAGGGGAATTCTCCTTGTGCTATAGTGTGCTTTAAAAAAACATTTTTTCTAGGGACAGAAAACTCTAGGTAGGGAGAGTGTCAGTTTCTTTCACTGTGCGAGTCCTTGTTTCTAGGGACAAAGAAGGAAAGTGAGGGGAATTCTCCTTGTGCTATAGTGTGCTTTAAAAAAAAAAAAATTCTAGGGACAGAAAACTCTAGGTAGGGAGAGTGTCAGTTTCTTTCACTGTGCGAGTCCTTGTTTCTAGGGACAAAGAAGGAAAGTGAGGGGAATTCTCCTTGTGCTATAGTGTGCTTTAAAAAAAATTTTTTCTAGGGACAGAAAACTCTAGGTAGGGAGAGTGTCAGTTTCTTTCACTGTGCGAGTCCTTGTTTCTAGGGACAAAGAAGGAAAGTGAGGGGAATTCTCCTTGTGCTATAGTGTGCTTTAAAAAAACATTTTTTCTAGGGACAGAAAACTCTAGGTAGGGAGAGTGTCAGTTTCTTTCACTGTGTGAGTCCTTGTTTCTAGGGACAAAGAAGGAAAGTGAGGGGAATTCTCCTTGTGCTATAGTGTGCTTTAAAAAAACATTTTTTCTAGGGACAGAAAACTCTAGGTAGGGAGAGTGTCAGTTTCTTTCACTGTGCGAGTCCTTGTTTCTAGGGACAAAGAAGGAAAGTGAGGGGAATTCTCCTTGTGCTATAGTGTGCTTTAAAAAAACATTTTTTCTAGGGACAGAAAACTCTAGGTAGGGAGAGTGTCAGTTTCTTTCACTGTGCGAGTCCTTGTTTCTAGGGACAAAGAAGGAAAGTGAGGGGAATTCTCCTTGTGCTATAGTGTGCTTTAAAAAAACATTTTTTCTAGGGACAGAAAACTCTAGGTAGGGAGAGTGTCAGTTTCTTTCACTGTGCGAGTCCTTGTTTCTAGGGACAAAGAAGGAAAGTGAGGGGAATTCTCCTTGTGCTATAGTGTGCTTTAAAAAAACATTTTTTCTAGGGACAGAAAACTCTAGGTAGGGAGAGTGTCAGTTTCTTTCACTGTGCGAGTCCTTGTTTCTAGGGACAAAGAAGGAAAGTGAGGGGAATTCTCCTTGTGCTATAGTGTGCTTTAAAAAAAAAAAAATTCTAGGGACAGAAAACTCTAGGTAGGGAGAGTGTCAGTTTCTTTCACTGTGCGAGTCCTTGTTTCTAGGGACAAAGAAGGAAAGTGAGGGGAATTCTCCTTGTGCTATAGTGTGCTTTAAAAAAACATTTTTTCTAGGGACAGAAAACTCTAGGTAGGGAGAGTGTCAGTTTCTTTCACTGTGCGAGTCCTTGTTTCTAGGGACAAAGAAGGAAAGTGAGGGGAATTCTCCTTGTGCTATAGTGTGCTAAAGCATTCCTCATCAACCATCTTTGAAATCCTTGTTTTTTGGACAGTCAGGGAAATTGTCGTTGTGCTATTCTGTGCAAAAGCAATCATCCTCAACCATATTTAGAAATCCTTAAGTAAAGGGACAGAGAAGGACACCTGAAGGTAGCCCTTATTGTTTTTTTCCCATCTCCCTGCAGGCCATCTATTAGAATGTCTGGAAGGCAAACAAGGAGAGGCAGACAGTCAGGAGGCAATAAAAGAGGGCAAGCAGGCTCGGTGTCTGGGGGCAACAGTGCTGGTCGTGGACGCGGTGCATTGTCATCAGCACATGGCCATGGGACACGCTTGTCCTTCTTTTCGGCAGCTGGACATGTTGAGCCACATCATGCCGAAGACTTGGTAGAGTGGATGACCAAGCCCTCCTCCTCCTCCTCATCCTCTCTCACCCAGGCTCAGGGTACTGGCAAAGCAGCTGCCAAAGCGTCCTCTTCCCTGGTATCAATGTCAGACTCATCATCAGTCACTCCTTCCCTAGACCCACCATGTCCTCCTCCTGAGGAGTCCCCCGAACTGTTTGAGCACAGTGTTGGGTACATGCTCCAGGAGGATGCCCAGCGTTTCGAAGGGTCTGATGATGAAACCCAGCTACAGGAAGGCAGTAGCGTGAGAGCAGACAGAGGGGATGCTCAAGAAGGACACCAATCTGGCAGTCATGTTCCAGCAGCTGCAGCATACTGCCAGATTGGCTCCAGTGATGAGGAGGGAGGGGATGATGAGGTCACTGACTCCACGTGGGTGCCTAATAGGAGAGAGGAGGAGGAGGAGGATGAGGAGGAGGCACATCTCCAACGAGGCAGGATGCCCTTTGGTGGCCAGCGTAAGGGCAGTACACCGACGGAATCACACCGCAGAGCTCCGCCTGTGCAGGACGCTGCCTCTGCCCGTCATTCAAAAAGTTCCTTGGTGTGGGCCTTTTTTGAGGCTAGTGCATCAGATCGCACAGCTGCTGTTTGCAACATATGTCTCAAGCGTATATCGCGTGGCCAAAACATCAGCCGCTTGGGTACCACATGCCTGACCAGACATATGTTGACCTGCCATGCAGCTCGTTGGCAAGCCTACCTCAAAGACCCACACCAAAGAACAAAGCGGACCTCTCCTTGCACCGCATCAGCTGGGATCTCCAACCCCACTATAACTTCAGTCCTCTCTGAAACATGCACTGAGAGGAATGAAGGTGTAGAATTAGGTGTGTCACAGCCAAGTACTTGCGGCCACTCTGCTAGCAGTACACCGACGTCCGATTCTAGCAGGCAAATTTCCCTGCCCCAGCTGCTGGACCGTCGAAAGAAGTTCACTCCCAGCCATCCACATGCCCAGCGGTTGAATGCTAGCTTGGCTAAATTGCTAGCGCTTCAACTGCTGCCTTTTCAGTTGGTAGACTCGGCCCCCTTCCGTGAGTTTGTGCAATGTGCGGTTCCTCAGTGGCAGGTTCCCAAACGCCACTTTTTCTCACGGAAGGCTATTCCGGCTCTCTACCGGCATGTGGAAGGCAATGTCTTGGCCTCGCTGGACAGGGCGGTCAGCGGTAAGGTGCATATTACCGCTGACTCATGGTCCAGCAGGCATGGACAGGGACGTTACCTTTCTTTCACGGCCCATTGGGTCACTCTTTTGGCAGCTGGGAAGGATGCAGGACAAGGTGCAGTAGTGTTGGAGGTTGTTCCACCGCCACGCCTCCAAAATGCTACTACTGGTTGTGACACACCTTTCTCCTCCACCCCCTCCTCTTCTTCTTCCTCCATGGCCTCTTCCTGTGGTTTGTCCTCGGAACCAGCGGTGCTCCGTAGGCGTTCAAGGGGCTACGCAAGTACGCAGGCAAAAAGATGCCATGCCGTGCTTGCGCTGGTGTGTTTGGGGGACAGAAGCCACACTGGGGCAGAGGTCCTGTCTGCTCTGCAGGGCCAGGCCGAGAGGTGGTTGACACCACGCCAGCTTAAGCCAGGAATGGTGGTTTGCGACAATGGCACCAACCTCCTCTCCGCCCTCCGACAGGGACAACTGACCCATGTGCCCTGTGTGGCTCACGTTCTTAACCTGGTGGTGCAGCGGTTCTTGGGCAGGTACCCGGGCTTACAGGATGTCCTGAGGCAGGCCAGGAAAGTCTGTGTGCATTTCCGCAGATCTTATAATGCCAGTGCTCGCCTGGCTGAGCTGCAAAAGGAGTTGAACCTGCCCAAGAACCGCCTTATATGTGACATGCCCACCAGGTGGAACTCAACGTTGGCCATGCTGCAGCGGCTGCACACGCAGCAGAGGGCCATCAATGAGTACCTGTGCGACTACGGCACCAGGACAGGGTCAGGGGAGCTTGGTTTTTTTTCTCCGCGCCAGTGGGGCATGATCAGGGATGCATGCACTGTCCTGGCACCATTTGAGGAGGCCACGAGGATGGTGAGCAGTGACAGTGCATGCATCAGTGACACTGTACCTCTTGTCCACCTGTTGGAGCACACGCTGCGTGGAATAATGGACAGGGCACTTGAGGCAGAACAGAGGCAGGAAGAGGAGGACTTCCTTGCCTCTCAAGGCCCCCTTTACCCAGACAGTGTTCCTTCTGTCCCACCCATCGCACAGGAAGAGGACGAGGAGGAGGAGGAGGAGGAGGATTGTGTCAGCATGGAGGTGGAGGCTGGCACTCAGCATCATCAGCAGCAGTCTTTTAGGGATGATTTACAGTCCCAAGAAACCAGTGGACTTGTACGTGGCTGGGAGGAGGTGGCTGCGGATCATGTCGTCCTTAGTGACCCAGAGGACTCCGGAGCGAATGCCTCAGCAAACCTACGCTGCATGGCCTCCCTGATCCTGCAAAGTCTGCGGAAGGATCCTCGTATTCTTCGGATCAAGGAGAGGGACCATTACTGGCTGGCCACTCTCCTTGATCCACGGTACAAGGGTAAGGTTGCGGACCTTATGTTACCGTCGCAGAGGGAGCAGAGGATGAGACAACTCCGGGAGGCCTTGCAGAAAGGTCTGTGCAACGCGTTCCCAGAGACTGGGAGGTTACAAACTCCTGGTCCTGGACAACGAGTTGCTGAGGCTTCGGCCAGTCAAAGAAGGAGCGGTGGGGAAGGTGGCCGTCTGACCGATGCGTTCAGACAATTCTTTAGTCCGCAGCCCCAAAGTATGATCGGTTCCAGCAACCATCGCCAGCGTCTGATAAACATGGTGCAGGAATATCTAGGGGCAAGGTCAGACTTGGACACCTTCCCCACCGAAAATCCTCTGGCTTACTGGGTCTTGAGGATGGATCACTGGCCAGAGCTTGCACAGTATGCAATTGAGCTACTGGCCTGTCCTGCATCCAGCGTTCTTTCGGAACGCACATTCAGTGCTGCTGGAGGATTTGTCACGGATCACAGGGTGCGCCTGTCCACCGACTCGGTTGATCGACTGACTTTCATCAAGATGAACCAGTCTTGGATCACCACCAGCTACCACACACCTGATGCTGATATAACAGACTAATTGATTTTAACATGTCACATCCCTTCAAGACTGATGCTGATGCTGAGTGCCTGTGCTGTTATGTTGACTGGCTATCCTCCTCCTCCGAGTCCTCAATGATACGATTGATGATGATAGCTTGGAAGATCATTTTTGTTTATGGGTGCCGCCACCAGTGGCTAAGGCCCAATTTTTCAGCCCCTGTTTTACAGGGGCGTGTAATTACAATTTTTTTAGCAATAATTTGCCATAGGGCTCATTGCTGTGCTCCAAGTACAGTATCTGTGAGGGGTTGGAGTGTTGTGGCACCAGTGCCTAAGGCCCAATTTTTCAGCCCCTGTTTAAAAGGGGCGTGTCATTACAATTTTTGAAGCAATACTTTGCAACAGGGCTCATTGCTGTGCTCCAAGTACAGTATCTGTGAGGGGTTGTAGTGTTGTGCCACCAGTGCCTAAGGCCCAATTTTTCAGCCCCTGTTTAACAGGGGCGTGTCAGTACAATTTTTGAAGCAATACTTTGCAACAGGGCTCATTGCTGTGCTCCAAGTACAGTATCTGTGAGGGGTTGTAGTGTTGTGCCACCAGTGCCTAAGGCCCAATTTTTCAGCCCCTGTTTAACAGGGGCGTGTCATTACAATTTTTGAAGCAATACTTTGCAACAGGGCTCATTGCTGTGCTCCAAGTACAGTATCTGTGAGGGGTTGTAGTGTTGTGCCACCAGTGCCTAAGGCCCAATTTTTCAGCCCCTGTTCAACAGGGGCATGCAATTACAATTCTTGATCTAATAATTCACAGCAGGGCCCATTGCTGCACCCACCAAGAGTAACTGTCAGGGCTTACAGTGTTGTGGCACCAGCACCACCATCAAAGGCCCAATTTTTACTACCACTGTTCAACAATTATATGTAATTAAAATTCCTGATATTATAGTTGACAGCAGGGCGTTCCAGCACCAACCAAGAGTAACTGTGAGTGCTTACAGTGTTGTGCCAACACCAACAACTAAGGGGCCTATTTCTGCAGAGTATATACGGCAGGTCCCTACTTTCAAACATCCAACTTACAAACGACTCCTACTTGCAAACGCAAGAAGACAACAGGAAGTGAGAGGAAATCTACCACTAGGAAGGAAAATTCTCTCCTGTAAGAATAAATATGGGAGAAAGGTGTCTCCTCTGTACTGATGCTTTATCAGCAATCCTTGTTTCAAGAAAAACACCACATTTCAAAAACAGTTGTCATTGGGACGGAAAGTGAGGTGAAATGTTCTGAACAGGGGCACAGACAGCAAAACAAATGTTACAGGGGTGATAACCCTTATCTATGTTTTCCAAAAAGTTGAAAAATAGATTTTTGGGCTGGAGCTACACTTCAACAATGTACCTGTTCAAAATTACAAACACATTCTACATAAGAACAAACCTACAGTCCCTGTCTTGTATGCACCGCCTGTATACGGCTGTTCAGAGTATATAGGGCCTTTTTTATTTTATGTGCGGGGTTCCCCTTAATATCCATACAAGACCCAAAGGGGCTGGTAATGGGCTGGGGTAGGGGGGGGGGGGGGTCATGGGGTAGCTATGCCATTTTTCTTAAAGATTTTCATCCATATTACCGGGACCAGACATTACATTAAAGCCGCAAGCAGTTTTAAATGGCTTTTTTTTCCTTTAGAAGTGTCATTTTGTGCAGGGACAGTTCTAAACACGGGAAACACGTGGCACTTCACAGGCATACTTTAGACACCCCCCAGGTACGATATTTAAAGGAATATTTGACTTTTTTTTTTTCACTTTATGCATCATTAAAATGACTGCTCCCGAAAAACGACCGTTTTTAAAACTTCTTTTTGCATTGATACATGTCCCCTGGTGCAGAACCCGGGTTCCCAAACCCTTTTTAGGACAATAACATGCATAATAGTTGTTATAATTAGCACTTTAGAATTCGAACGTTCGCATCCATTGTATTTAATAGGGTTCTAATGTTCGTACGAACTTTCGGTCCGTTCGCGGGTTCTGGTGCGAACTGAACCCGGGGGTGTTCGGCTCATCACTATTCGTGAGGGGGAGATGTTAGGCAACAAAAGCAAACCATGCTGGGAACTTAGCAAAGGGTGCTGGGAAAAAACAGAAACATCTGCCAAGTATTACATGCCTGCCCTTTTTGGAATCTCAAGGTTTATAAAGGGAAACAACTGTATGGTTCTGATGAAAGTTATAACATTCCTGGCCTATGTACGGCATGCTTCATCCTCTGTCATGTCTGCATGTTGCATAATACATCCATCCTCCGTAACCCTGATAACTGCTTTTTATAATGTATTCTTAACTGAATAGCAAAAACCACATGCTGTAAAGAACACAACTGCACTCAATCTTTAAGCATATCACTATGACTAAAGTAGGACTAAAGGCAAAACTTTTTTCTCTGTTTTTGGATAGAGTAAAGGAATTTATTTTTTTTGCCATCTGTTTCCCATTGAGGAGATTTCCCTTCACTTCCTGTCCCATAGCAAAAACAGGAAGTGAGAGGAAATCCCTCAAAAGTGAGGTTGTCTCCAGAACTAGTATCCCCGTAGGAAGGATCCCCCTCTATTAATTTTCCAGTGTCACCCAAAATTTGGGATTTTCATTTACTTTCTCTTTTTCGATGATAACAGTAAACGGACAAATAGTAGACATGTGCACTGCCTAAGTTTTTTTGCTTTTTTCGGAAATTCGTGAAATTCAAAAAAAATTTTTTTCCGTTTTTCGTTTTTTTGCTTTTTTTTTTGAAATTCAGAAATTTGAGAAATTGTTTTTTTTTTCGTTTTTGTTTTTTTGCTTTTTTCGGAAATTCTGTAAATTCGAAAAAAAATAAATCGTTTTTGCTTTTTTGTTTTTTTTTTGCTTTTTTCGGAAATTCGGGAAATTCGGAATTCGGAAATTTGGAAATCCGAATTTCCCAAAAAACGAACGAAAAACAAATTTTTCGAATTTCCGAAAAAAGCAAAAAAACTAATTTCCGATTTTCGGAAATTCTGAAATTCTAAAAATTCGGAATTCGGAAATTCAACTTTCCAAATTTCCCATTTTCGAATTTTAGATTTTCGAATTTTGCAATTTCGAATTTTCGAATCTCGAATTTTCCAAATTTTCAAATATTCGAATTTCAGAATTTCAGAAACTCGTAAATTGCGAATTTCGGAAATTCGAAAATTCGGAAATTCGAAAACGAATTTCTCTAAATTCGTGAAAAACTAATTAGAAACTAAACGAAATGCACATGTCTAACAAATAGAGAGGTTGAATCTCCCTAATGGGGACACAGACTGCAATAAAAACTGACAGATGTTCTAATCCCTCCCCCTTATGTCAAATCGCATGCCAAATCGCATCAATGTGAACCTAGGCTTAATATCACTGTAGCCAAGTCCCAGGCTTCTCCAGGCCTAATGGTGACCTCCAGAGTTAGGGACAGCTGACATCCTTCTGTGTAGAGTGGGTTACGAGTAGGGATGAGCTTCGTGTTCGAGTCGAACCCATGTTTGACTCGAACATCGTCTGTTCGGCCCGTTCGCCGAATTGCGAACATTATGGGCTGTCCGCGCCAAATTCGAGCGGCATGGCCCATAATTCACTGCGGCATCACAGTGCATGCTGGCTGATGATTGGCCAAGCATGCACTATGATCCGCATGCTTTGGCCAATCACAGCGTGCAAAAAACGGAGAGCCATAATTGGCCAAAGCCAGGGTGGCTTTGGCGAATTATGTCTCAGGAGGTTTAGTACACGCCCCACCCTATATAAGGCCGCCTCCGTGGCGGCCTTGTATAGTGTGTTGCAGTGATGGTTAAAGAGAGAGCTTACAGAGAGAGAGAGTGACAGCGTAATTTATATTGAGTAGGGATGAGCTTCGTGTTCGAGTCGAACATACGTTCAACTCGAACATCAGCTGTTCGATCGTTCGACGAAGATCGAACGATTTGGGCCGTTCGCGCCAAATTCGAGTGACGCGAACGGCCCACAATGCACTACGCCATCGCAGTGTCATCCAGGCGCTGTGATTGGCCAAGCATGCACTGTGACCCCGCATGCTTGGCCAATCACAGCGCCGGCAGCGAGGAGAGCAATGATTGGCCACAGGCAGGATGCCTGTGGCCAATTATTGCTGAGGGTGTTTAGTACACGCCCCACACTATAAAAGGCCGCCAGCACGGCGGCCTAGTGTAGTGTGTTCCGGAGCAGGGAAAGAGAAGCATAGGCAGGGACAGTGACATTTATTTTTTTCTTGCTTAACCTGGATTCCTTTAGTTTAGGGAAAGAGAAGGATAGGTAGGGAGAGTGTCAGTGTGTTTTACTGTGCGAATCCTTGTTTCTAGGGACAGGGAAGGACAGTGAGGGAATTCTCCTTGTGCTATAGTGTGCTTTAAATAAACATTTTTTCTAGGGACAGAAAACTATAGGTAGGGAGAGTGTCAGTGTGTTTTACTGTGCGAATCCTTGTTTCTAGGGACAGGGAAGGACAGTGAGGGAATTCTCCTTGTGCTATAGTGTGCTTTAAAAAAACATTTTTTCTAGGGACAGAAAACTATAGGTAGGGAGAGTGTCAGTGTGTTTTACTGTGCGAATCCTTGTTTCTAGGGACAGGGAAGGACAGTGAGGGAATTCTCCTTGTGCTATAGTGTGCTTTAAAAAAACATTTTTTCTAGGGACAGAAAACTATAGGTAGGGAGAGTGTCAGTGTGTTTTACTGTGTGAATCCTTGTTTCTAGGGACAGGGAAGGACAGTGAGGGAATTCTCCTTGTGCTATAGTGTGCTTTAAAAAAACTTTTTTTCTAGGGACAGAAAACTATAGGTAGGAAGAGTGTCAGTTTCTTTCACTGTGATAATCCTTGTTTCTAGGGACAAAGAAGGAAAGTGAGGGAAATTCTCCTTGTGCTATAGTGTGCTTTAAAAAAACATTTTTTCTAGGGACAGAAAACTATAGGTAGGGAGAGTGTCAGTGTCTTTTACTGTGCGAATCCTTGTTTCTAGGGACAGGGAAGGACAGTGAGGGAATTCTCCTTGTGCTATAGTGTGCTTTAAAAAAACATTTTTTCTAGGGACAGAAAACTATAGGAAGGAAGAGTGTCAGTTTCTTTCACTGTGATAATCCTTGTTTCTAGGGACAAAGAAGGAAAGTGAGGGGAATTCTCCTTGTGCTATAGTGTGCTTTAAAAAAACATTTTTTCTAGGGACAGAAAACTATAGGTAGGAAGAGTGTCAGTTTCTTTCACTGTGATAATCCTTGTTTCTAGGGACAGGGAAAGAAAGTGAGGGAAATTCTCCTTGTGCTATAGTGTGCTTTAAAAAAACATTTTTTCTAGGGACTGAAAAATATAGGTAGGGAGAGTGTCAGTGTGTTTTACTGTGCGAATCCTTGTTTCTAGGGACAGGGAAGGACAGTGAGGGAATTCTCCTTGTGCTATAGTGTGCTTTAAAAAAACATTTTTTCAAGGGACAGAAAACTATAGGTAGGAAGAGTGTCAGTTTCTTTCACTGTGATAATCCTTGTTTCTAGGGACAAAGAAGGAAAGTGAGGGAAATTCTCCTTGTGCTATAGTGTGCTTTAAAAAAACATTTTTTCTAGGGACAGAAAACTATAGGTAGGGAGAGTGTCAGTGTGTTTTACTGTGCGAATCCTTGTTTCTAGGGACAGGGAAGGACAGTGAGGGAATTCTCCTTGTGCTATAGTGTGCTTTAAAAAAACATTTTTTCAAGGGACAGAAAACTATAGGTAGGAAGAGTGTCAGTTTCTTTCACTGTGATAATCCTTGTTTCTAGGGACAAAGAAGGAAAGTGAGGGAAATTCTCCTTGTGCTATAGTGTGCTTTAAAAAAACATTTTTTCTAGGGACAGAAAACTATAGGTAGGGAGAGTGTCAGTGTGTTTTACTGTGCGAATCCTTGTTTCTAGGGACAGGGAAGGACAGTGAGGGAATTCTCCTTGTGCTATAGTGTGCTTTAAAAAAACATTTTTTCTAGGGACAGAAAACTATAGGTAGGGAGAGTGTCAGTGTGTTTTACTGTGCGAATCCTTGTTTCTAGGGACAGGAAAGGACAGTGAGGGAATTCTCCTTGTGCTATAGTGTGCTTTAAAAAAACATTTTTTCTAGGGACAGAAAACTATAGGTAGGAAGAGTGTCAGTTTCTTTCACTGTGATAATCCTTGTTTCTAGGGACAGGGAAGGAAAGTGAGGGAAATTCTCCTTGTGCTATAGTGTGCTTTAAAAAAACATTTTTTCTAGGGACAGAAAACTATAAGTAGGGAGAGTGTCAGTGTGTTTTACTGTGCGAATCCTTGTTTCTAGGGACAGGGAAGGACAGTGAGGGAATTCTCCTTGTGCTATAGTGTGCTTTAAAAAAACATTTTTTCAAGGGACAGAAAACTATAGGTAGGAAGAGTGTCAGTTTCTTTCACTGTGATAATCCTTGTTTCTAGGGACAAAGAAGGAAAGTGAGGGAAATTCTCCTTGTGCTATAGTGTGCTTTAAAAAAACATTTTTTCTAGGGACAGAAAACTATAGGTAGGGAGAGTGTCAGTGTGTTTTACTGTGCGAATCCTTGTTTCTAGGGACAGGGAAGGACAGTGAGGGAATTCTCCTTGTGCTATAGTGTGCTTTAAAAAAACATTTTTTCATGGGACAGAAAACTATAGGTAGGAAGAGTGTCAGTTTCTTTCACTGTGATAATCCTTGTTTCTAGGGACAAAGAAGGAAAGTGAGGGAAATTCTCCTTGTGCTATAGTGTGCTTTAAAAAAACATTTTTTCTAGGGACAGAAAACTATAGGTAGGAAGAGTGTCAGTTTCTTTCACTGTGATAATCCTTGTTTCTAGGGACAGGGAAGGAAAGTGAGGGAAATTCTCCTTGTGCTATAGTGTGCTTTAAAAAAACATTTTTTCTAGGGACAGAAAACTATAGGTAGGGAGAGTGTCAGTGTGTTTTACTGTGCGAATCCTTGTTTCTAGGGACAGGGAAGGACAGTGAGGGAATTCTCCTTGTGCTATAGTGTGCTTTAAAAAAACATTTTTTCAAGGGACAGAAAACTATAGGTAGGAAGAGTGTCAGTTTCTTTCACTGTGATAATCCTTGTTTCTAGGGACAAAGAAGGAAAGTGAGGGAAATTCTCCTTGTGCTATAGTGTGCTTTAAAAAAACATTTTTTCTAGGGACAGAAAACTATAGGTAGGGAGAGTGTCAGTGTGTTTTACTGTGCGAATCCTTGTTTCTAGGGACAGGGAAGGACAGTGAGGGAATTCTCCTTGTGCTATAGTGTGCTTTAAAAAAACATTTTTTCTAGGGACAGAAAACTATAGGTAGGGAGAGTGTCAGTGTGTTTTACTGTGCGAATCCTTGTTTCTAGGGACAGGAAAGGACAGTGAGGGAATTCTCCTTGTGCTATAGTGTGCTTTAAAAAAACATTTTTTCTAGGGACAGAAAACTATAGGTAGGAAGAGTGTCAGTTTCTTTCACTGTGATAATCCTTGTTTCTAGGGACAGGGAAGGAAAGTGAGGGAAATTCTCCTTGTGCTATAGTGTGCTTTAAAAAAACATTTTTTCTAGGGACAGAAAACTATAGGTAGGGAGAGTGTCAGTGTGTTTTACTGTGCGAATCCTTGTTTCTAGGGACAGGGAAGGACAGTGAGGGAATTCTCCTTGTGCTATAGTGTGCTTTAAAAAAACATTTTTTCTAGGGACAGAAAACTATAGGTAGGGAGAGTGTCAGTGTGTTTTACTGTGTGAATCCTTGTTTCTAGGGACAGGAAAGGACAGTGAGGGAATTCTCCTTGTGCTATAGTGTGCTTTAAAAAAACATTTTTTCTAGGGACAGAAAACTATAGGTAGGAAGAGTGTCAGTTTCTTTCACTGTGATAATCCTTGTTTCTAGGGACAGGGAAGGAAAGTGAGGGAAATTCTCCTTGTGCTATAGTGTGCTTTAAAAAAACATTTTTTCTAGGGACAGAAAACTATAGGTAGGAAGAGTGTCAGTTTCTTTCACTGTGATAATCCTTGTTTCTAGGGACAAAGAAGGAAAGTGAGGGAAATTCTCCTTGTGCTATAGTGTGCTTTAAAAAAACATTTTTCCTAGGGACAGAAAACTATAGGTAGGAAGAGTGTCAGTTTCTTTCACTGTGATAATCCTTGTTTCTAGGGACAGGGAAGGAAAGTGAGGGAAATTCTCCTTGTGGTAAAGTGTGCTTTAAAAAAAAATTTTTCTAGGGACAGAAAACTATAGGTAGGGAGAGTGTCAGTGTGTTTTACTGTGCGAATCCTTGTTTCTAGGGACAGGGAAGGACAGTGAGGGAATTCTCCTTGTGCTATAGTGTGCTTTAAAAACACATTTTTTCAAGGGACAGAAAACTATAGGTAGGAAGAGTGTCAGTTTCTTTCACTGTGATAATCCTTGTTTCTAGGGACAAAGAAGGAAAGTGAGGGAAATTCTCCTTGTGCTATAGTGTGCTTTAAAAAAACATTTTTTCTAGGGACAGAAAACTATAGGTAGGGAGAGTGTCAGTGTGTTTTACTGTGTGAATCCTTGTTTCTAGGGACAGGGAAGGACAGTGAGGGAATTCTCCTTGTGCTATAGTGTGCTTTAAAAAAACATTTTTTCTAGGGACAGAAAACTATAGGTAGGGAGAGTGTCAGTGTGTTTTACTGTGCGAATCCTTGTTTCTAGGGACAGGGAAGGACAGTGAGGGAATTCTCCTTGTGCTATAGTGTGCTTTAAAAAAACATTTTTTCTAGGGACAGAAAACTATAGGTAGGAAGAGTGTCAGTTTCTTTCACTGTGATAATCCTTGTTTCTAGGGACAGGGAAGGAAAGTGAGGGAAATTCTCCTTGTGCTATAGTGTGCTTTAAAAAAAACATTTTTTCTAGGGACAGAAAACTATAGGTAGGGAGAGTGTCAGTGTGTTTTACTGTGCGAATCCTTGTTTCTATTGACAGGGAAGGACAGTGAGGGAATTCTCCTTGTGCTATAGTGTGCTTTAAAAAAACATTTTTTCTAGGGACAGAAAACTATAGGTAGGAAGAGTGTCAGTTTCTTTCACTGTGATAATCCTTGTTTCTAGGGACAAAGAAGGAAAGTGAGGGAAATTCTCCTTGTGCTATAGTGTGCTTTAAAAAAACATTTTTTCTAGGGACAGAAAACTATAGGTAGGGAGAGTGTCAGTTTCTTTCACTGTGATAATCCTTGTTTCTAGGGACAGGGAAGGACAGTGAGGAAAATTCTCCTTGTGCTATAGTGTGCTTTAAAAAAACATTTTTTCTAGGGACAGAAAACTATAGGTAGGAAGAGTGTCAGTTTCTTTCACTGTGATAATCCTTGTTTCTAGGGACAGGAAAGGACAGTGAGGGAAATTCTCCTTGTGCTATAGTGTGCTAAAGCATTCCTCATCAACCATCTTTGAAATCCTTGTTTTTTTGGACAGTCAGGGAAATTGTCGTTGTGCTATTCTGTGAAAAAGCAATCATCCTCAACCATATTTAGAAATCCTTAAGTAAAGGGACAGAGAAGGACACCTGAAGGTAGCCCTTATTGCTTTTTTCCCATCTCCCTGCAGGCCATCTATTAGAATGTCTGGAAGGCAAACAAGGAGAGGCAGACAGTCAGGAGGCAATAAAAGAGGGCAAGCAGGCTCTGTGTCTGGGGGCAACAGTGCTGGTCGTGGACGCGGTGCATTGTCATCAGCACATGGCCATGGGACACGCTTGTCCTTCTTTTCGGCAGCTGGACATGTTGAGCCACATCATGCCGAAGACTTGGTAGAGTGGATGACCAAGCCCTCCTCCTCCTCCTCATCCTCTCTCACCCAGGCTCAGGGTACTGGAAAAGCAGCTGCCAAAGCGTTCTCTTCCCTGGTATCAATGTCAGACTCATCATCAGTCACTCCTTCCCTAGACCCACCATGTCCTCCTCCTGAGGAGTCCCCCGAACTGTTTGAGCACAGTGTTGGGTACATGCTCCAGGAGGATGCCCAGCGTTTCGAAGGGTCTGATGATGAAACCCAGCTACAGGAAGGCAGTAGCGTGAGAGCAGACAGAGGGGATGCTCAAGAAGGACACCAATCTGGCAGTCATGTTCCAGCAGCTGCAGCATACTGCCAGATTGGCTCCAGTGATGAGGAGGGAGGGGATGATGAGGTCACTGACTCCACGTGGGTGCCTAATAGGAGAGAGGAGGAGGAGGAGGATGAGGAGGAGGCACATCTCCAACGAGGCAGGATGCCCTTTGGTGGCCAGCGTAAGGGCAGTACACCGACGGAATCACACCGCAGAGCTCCGCCTGTGCAGGGCGCTGCCTCTGCCCGTCATTCAAAAAGTTCTTTGGTGTGGGCCTTTTTTGAGGCTAGTGCATCAGATCGCACAGCTGCTGTTTGCAACATATGTCTCAAGCGTATATCGCGTGGCCAAAACATCAGCCGCTTGGGTACCACATGCCTGACCAGACATATGTTGACCTGCCATGCAGCTCGTTGGCAAGCCTACCTCAAAGACCCACACCAAAGAACAAAGCGGACCTCTCCTTGCACCGCATCAGCTGGGATCTCCAACCCCATTATAACTTCAGTCCTCTCTGAAACATGCACTGAGAGGAATGAAGGTGTAGAATTAGGTGTGTCACAGCCAAGTACTTGCGGCCACTCTGCTAGCAGTACACCGACGTCCGATTCTAGCAGGCAAATTTCCCTGCCCCAGCTGCTGGACCGTCGAAAGAAGTTCACTCCCAGTCATCCACATGCCCAGCGGTTGAATGCTAGCTTGGCTAAATTGCTAGCGCTTCAACTGCTGCCTTTTCAGTTGGTAGACTCGGCCCCCTTCCGTGAGTTTGTGCAATGTGCGGTTCCTCAGTGGCAGGTTCCCAAACGCCACTTTTTCTCACGGAAGGCTATTCCGGCTCTCTACCGGCATGTGGAAGGCAATGTCTTGGCCTCGCTGGACAGGGCGGTCAGCGGTAAGGTGCATATTACCGCTGACTTATGGTCCAGCAGGCATGGACAGGGACGTTACCTTTCTTTCACGGCCCATTGGGTCACTCTTTTGGCAGCTGGGAAGGATGCAGGACAAGGTGCAGTAGTGTTGGAGGTTGTTCCACCGTCACGCCTCCAAAATGCTACTACTGGTTGTGACACACCTCTCTCCTCCACCCCCTCCTCTTCTTCTTCCTCCATGGCCTCTTCCTGTGGTTTGTCCTCGGAACCAGCGGTGCTCCGTAGGCGTTCAAGGGGCTACGCAAGTACGCAGGCAAAAAGATGCCATGCCGTGCTTGCGCTGGTGTGTTTGGGGGACAGAAGCCACACTGGGGCAGAGGTCCTGTCTGCTCTGCAGGGCCAGGCCGAGAGGTGGTTGACGCCACGCCAGCTTAAGCCAGGAATGGTGGTTTGCGACAATGGCACCAACCTCCTCTCCGCCCTCTGACAGGGACAACTGACCCATGTGCCCTGTGTGGCTCACGTCCTTAACCTGGTGGTGCAGCGGTTCTTGGGCAGGTACCCGGGCTTACAGGATGTCCTGAGGCAGGCCAGGAAAGTCTGTGTGCATTTCCGCAGATCTTATAATGCCAGTGCTCGCCTGGCTGAGCTGCAAAAGGAGTTGAACCTGCCCAAGAACCGCCTTATATGTGACATGCCCACCAGGTGGAACTCAACGTTGGCCATGCTGCAGCGGCTGCACACGCAGCATAGGGCCATCAATGAGTACCTGTGCGACTACGGCACCAGGACAGGGTCAGGGGAGCTTGGTTTTTTTTCTCCACGCCAGTGGGGCATGATCAGGGATGCATGCACTGTCCTGGCACCATTTGAGGAGGCCACGAGGATGGTGAGAAGTGACAGTGCATGCATCAGTGACACTGTACCTCTTGTCCACCTGTTGGAGCACACGCTGCGTGGAATAATGGACAGGGCACTTGAGGCAGAACAGGGGCAGGAAGAGGAGGACTTCCTTGCCTCTCAAGGCCCCCTTTACCCAGACAGTGTTCCTTCTGTCCCACCCATCGCACAGGAAGAGGAGGAGGAGGAGGAGGAGGAGGAGGAGGATTGTGTCAGCATGGAGGTGGAGGCTGGCACTCAGCATCATCAGCAGCAGTCTTTTAGGGATGATTTACAGTCCCAAGAAACCAGTGGACTTGTACGTGGCTGGGAGGAGGTGGCTGCGGATCATGTCGTCCTTAGTGACCCAGAGGACTCCGGAGCGAATGCCTCAGCAAACCTATGCTGCATGGCCTCCCTGATCCTGCAAAGTCTGCGGAAGGATCCTCGTATTCTTCGGATCAAGGAGAGGGACCATTACTGGCTGGCCACTCTCCTTGATCCACGGTACAAGGGTAAGGTTGCGGACCTTATGTTACCGTCGCAGAGGGAGCAGAGGATGAGACAACTCCGGGAGGCCTTGCAGAAAGGTCTGTGCAACGCGTTCCCAGAGACTGGGAGGTTACAAACTCCTGGTCCTGGACAACGAGTTGCTGAGGCTTCGGCCAGTCAAAGAAGGAGCGGTGGGGAAGGTGGCCGTCTGACCGATGCGTTCAGACAATTCTTTAGTCCGCAGCCCCAAAGTATGATCGGTTCCAGCAACCATCGCCAGCGTCTGATAAACATGGTGCAGGAATATCTAGGGGCAAGGTCAGACTTGGACACCTTCCCCACCGAAAATCCTCTGGCTTACTGGGTCTTGAGGATGGATCACTGGACAGAGCTTGCACAGTATGCAATTGAGCTACTGGCCTGTCCTGCATCCAGCGTTCTTTCGGAACGCACATTCAGTGCTGCTGGAGGATTTGTCACGGATCACAGGGTGCGCCTGTCCACCGACTCGGTTGATCGACTGACTTTCATCAAGATGAACCAGTCTTGGATCACCACCAGCTACCACACACCTGATGCTGATATAACAGACTAATTGATTTTAACATGTCACATCCCTTCAAGACTGATGCTGATGCTGAGTGCCTGTGCTGTTATGTTGACTGGCTATCCTCCTCCTCCGAGTCCTCAATGATACGATTGATGATGATAGCTTGGAAGATCATTTTTGTTTATGGGTGCCGCCACCAGTGGCTAAGGCCCAATTTTTCAGCCCCTGTTTTACAGGGGCGTGTAATTACAATTTTTTTAGCAATAATTTGCCATAGGGCTCATTGCTGTGCTCCAAGTACAGTATCTGTGAGGGGTTGGAGTGTTGTGGCACCAGTGCCTAAGGCCCAATTTTTCAGCCCCTGTTTAACAGGGGCGTGTCATTACAATTTTTGAAGCAATACTTTGCAACAGGGCTCATTGCTGTGCTCCAAGTACAGTATCTGTGAGGGGTTGTAGTGTTGTGCCACCAGTGCCTAAGGCCCAATTTTTCAGCCCCTGTTCAACAGGGGCATGCAATTACAATTCTTGATCTAATAATTCACAGCAGGGCCCATTGCTGCACCCACCAAGAGTAACTCTGAGGGCTTACAGTGTTGTGGCAACGCCACCACCACCACAAAAGGCCCAATTTTTCAGCCCCTGTTCAACAGGGGCATGCAATTACAATTCTTGATCTAATAATTCACAGCAGGGCCCATTGCTGCACCCACCAAGAGTAACTCTGAGGGCTTACAGTGTTGTGGCAACGCCACCACCACCACCACGAAAGGCCCAATTTTTCAGCCCCTGTTCAAAAGGGGCATGTAATTACAATTCTTGATCTAATAATTCACAGCAGGGCCCATTGCTGCACCCACCAAGAGTAACTCTGAGGGCTTACAGTGTTGTGGCAACGCCACCACCACCACCACCACCACGAAAGGCCCAATTTTTCAGCCCCTGTTCAAAAGGGGCATGTAATTACAATTCTTGATCTAATAATTCACAGCAGGGCCCATTGCTGCACCCACCAAGAGTAACTCTGAGGGCTTACAGTGTTGTGGCAACGCCACCACCACCACCACCACGAAAGGCCCAATTTTTCAGCCCCTGTTCAAAAGGGGCATGTAATTACAATTCTTGATGTAATAATTCACAGCAGGGCCCATTGCTGCACCCACCAAGAGTAACTGTCAGGGCTTACAGTGTTGTGGCACCAGCACCACCATCAAAGGCCCAATTTTTACTACCACTGTTCAACAATTATATGTAATTAAAATTCCTGATATAATAGTTGACAGCAGGGCGTTCCAGCACCAACCAAGAGTAACTGTGAGTGCTTACAGTGTTGTGCCAACACCAACAACTAAGGGGCCTATTTCTGCAGAGTATATACGGCAGGTCCCTACTTTCAAACATCCAACTTACAAACGACTCCTACTTGCAAACGCAAGAAGACAACAGGAAGTGAGAGGAAATCTACCACTAGGAAGGAAAATTCTCTCCTGTAAGAATAAATATGGGAGAAAGGTGTCTCCTCTGTACTGATGCTTTATCAGCAATCCTTGTTTCAAGAAAAACACCACATTTCAAAAACAGTTGTCATTGGGACGGAAAGTGAGGTGAAATGTTCTGAACAGGGGCACAGACAGCAAAACAAATGTTACAGGGGTGATAACCCTTACCTATGTTTTCCAAAAAGTTTAAAAATAGATTTTTGGGCTGGAGCTACACTTCAACAATGTACCTGTTCAAAATTACAAACAGATTCTACATAAGAACAAACCTACAGTCCCTGTCTTGTATGCACCGCCTGTATACGGCTGTTCAGAGTATATAGGGCCTTTTTTATTTTATGTGCGGGGTTCCCCTTAATATCCATACAAGACCCAAAGGGGCTGGTAATGGGCTGGGGTAGGGGGGGGGGTCATGGGGTAGCTATGCCATTTTTCTTAAAGATTTTCATCCATATTACCGGGACCAGACATTACATTAAAGCCGCAAGCAGTTTTAAATGGCTTTTTTTTCCTTTAGAAGTGTCATTTTGTGCAGGGACAGTTCTAAACACGGGAAACACGTGGCACTTCACAGGCATACTTTAGACACCCCCCAGGTACGATATTTAAAGGAATATTTGACTTTTTTTTTTCACTTTATGCATCATTAAAATGACTGCTCCCGAAAAACGACCGTTTTTAAAACTTCTTTTTGCATTGATACATGTCCCCTGGTGCACAACCCGGGTTCCCAAACCCTTTTTAGGACAATAACATGCATAATAGTTGTTATAATTAGCACTTTAGAATTCGAACGTTCGCATCCATTGTATTTAATAGGGTTCTAATGTTCGTACGAACTTTCGGTCCGTTCGCGGGTTCTGGTGCGAACCGAACCCGGGGGTGTTTGGCTCATCACTAATATTGAGTTAGATAGAGCAGGCAGGCGAGTCAGTTAGCTGCAGTTACAGTGTGTAGAGGATATACATGCATCCTATGTGTTGTATATATATATTTATACACTGTATTCAGTTTAGCTAGATCCGTTCCTGTTATTCTCTATACTGTTACAGGCAGGCAGGCGATTGTGCTAGCTGCAGTGTTTCACTTGGTGTACTGTGTGCTTTGCATAGCGTTCACCTAAAGCTTACCTGAATACAATTTGTGGTGTTCTCATAATAAAACCACAGGCAGGGAGCTGCAAGTATTTTCAGTTAGTGTACTATGTCCTCTGCACAGTGTTCACCTAAAACTAACTGAAGACAATTGCTGCTTTTCTCATACTAATACAACAGCAGACAGTTGATTCTGATAGCTGCATTATAATCAGTACAGAGATATATATATATATATATATATATATATTATATATATATGTGTGTGAGAGTGAGGGCCCCTGGCTTAGTGAAAATGTGTTTAAAATGGACACAGGACTCTCAAAGAAGCAATTTGAGAAGTTCCAGCAAAAGATTGGTGAGCAGAGAAAACTATGCTTTAAGTTTTCTCTGGATTTTGTAAGTCTGGATTGGGGCTGGAAACTTGAAGACTTCAAAGAGCATTGGGAGGGATGGAGTCTTCAGTCATGTGAATGATTTTCCAGGAGCTATGCAGGTTGTGTGTGTCCAGGTGCACACACTTGTTAAAAGGCAGAGCTGAAGATAGCTCAGTGTGTGTGGGAGAGGAGCTGGTGATACAGCAGTTGCTGGAGGGAAGTGTGCTACTGATAAAGAACTCAGGCAACATCCTTAAGACGGTTCTCCATGTGGGAGAGGTTCCAGGTCAGTAGACTGAGAGAGTTAGGCTAGCTGAGAGAGTCGGGGAGACTGTAGCTGAGACAACTGGAAGAGAGTCTTGAGGACCAGAGGGGACTGTAAGTCTTGGAGGAGTGTGGAAGCCTGGAGTGTCAGGAGAGCCCTTCCTAGAGGCCAGAAGTGGGCCTGTGCAGCAAGGAACTGCGCCCAAGGCTGAGTGAGCCTTAAGAGCCAGGTGGATTGGCATTTTCATGTGTTGATGTTTTTGGGAGAAGAACCCCTGTGTGGAACACCAAATGCACGTATGAACTTTCCTTTTTGTTTCTTTCAATAAAAGTGGGCTACCACGCCCCCTTAAACCTTTGTTCCTGTTGACTGTGAACTCACTTAAAACGCATCTATCATTAAGCTAGACATCCCCCAATCTTACAATATATATATATACATCCCACCTTTGTGCAGCTACATCTCACTGCAGGCCATTAGTATGTCTGGAAGGCAAACAAGGAGAGGCAGACAGTCACGAGGCAATAAAAGAGGGCAAGCAGGCTCTGTGTCTAGAGGCAACAGTGCTGGTTGTGGACACGGTGCATCCTCATCAGCACGTGGCCGTGGGACACGCTTGTCCTTTTCGGCAGCTGGCCATGTTGAGCCGCAACATACCCAAGACTTGGTAGAGTGGATGACCAAGCCGTCCTAATCCTCTCTCACCCAGGCTCAGGGTACTTTGTCTGGCAAAGCAGCTGCCAAAGCGGCCTCTTCCCCCAGCTCAATGGCATCAGTCACTCCTTCCCTAGCCCCACCATGTCCTCCTGAGGAGTCCCCCGAACTGTTTGACCACAGTGTTGGGTACATGCTCCAGGAGGATGCCCAGCATTTTGAAGGCTCTGATGATGGAACCCAGCTAGAAAAAGGCAGTAACGTGAGCCCAGAGAGAGGGGATAGTAACATGAGCCCAGAGAGTGGGGGTGCCCAACAAGGACAGCTATCTGGCAGTCATGTTCCCCCAGCTGCAGCAAACTGGCAGATTTGCTCTAGTGATGAGGAGGGAGTGGATGATGAGGTCACTGACTCCACGTGGGTGACTGATAGGAGAGAGGAGGAGGAGGCACATCTCCAACGAGGCAGGATGCCCTCCAGGGGCCAGCTTAAGGGCAGCACACCGACTGCATCACACCGCAGAGCTCCGCATGTGCAGGGCGCTGCTGTCTCTGTGCGTTATTCCAAAAGTTCTTTGGTGTGGGCCTTTTTTCAGACGTGTGCAGCAGATCGCACCGTTGCCATTTGCAACATATGTCTCAGGCGTATCTTGCGTGGCCAAAACATCAGCCGCTTGGGCACCACATGCTTGACCAGACATATGTTGACCTACCATGCATTTCGTTGGCAAGCCTACCTAAAAGACCCACACCAAAGAACAAAGCCGACCTCTCCTTGCTCCTCATCAGTTGGGATCTCCAACCCTACTATACCTTCAGTTCTCTCTGAAACCTGCACTGAGAGGAATGAAGGTGTAGAATTAGGTGTGTCACAGCCAAGTACTTGCGGGAAATCTGCTATTGGTACACCAACGTCAGATTGTACCAGGCAAATATCCCTGCCCCAGCTGCTGCACCACCAAAATAAGTTCGCTCCCAGCCATCCACATGCCCAGCGGTTGAATGCTATCTTGGCTGAATAGCTAGCACTTCAACTGCTGTCTTTTCAGTTGGTAGACTCTGCCCCCTTCCGTGAGTTTGTGGAATGTGCAGTTCCTCAGTGGCAGGTTCCCAAACGCCACTTTTTCTCACGGAAGGCGATTCCGGCTCTCTACCGGCATGTGGAAGGCATTGTCTTGGCCTCACTAGACAGGGCGGTCAGTGGTAAGGTGCATATTACCGCTGACTCATGGTCCAGCAGGCATGGACAGGGACGTTAACTATCTTTCATGGCGCATTGGGTGACTCTGCTGGCAGCTGGGAAGGATGCAGGACAAGGTGCAGTAGTGTTGGAGGTTGTTTCGCCGCCACGCCTCCAAAATGTTACTACTGGTGATTCTGACACAACTCTCGCCTCCACCCCCTCCTCTTCTTCTTCCTCCATGGCCTCTACCTGTGCTTTGTCCTCGGAACCAGCGGTGCTCCATAGGCGTTCAATGGGCTACGCAAGTACGCAGGCAAAAAGATGCCATGCGGTGCTTGAGCTGGTGTGCTTGGGGGACAGGAGCCACACTGGGGCAGAGATTCTGTCAGCTCTGCAGGGGCAGGCTCAGAGGTGGTAGATGCCATGCCAGCTTAAGCCAGGAAAGGTGGTTTGCGACAATGGCACAAACCTCCTCTCCGCCCTCCGAAAGGGACAACTGACCCATGTGCCCTGTTTGGCTCACATCCTTAACTTGGTGGTGCAGCGGTTCTTGGGCAGGTACCCGGGCTTACAGGAGGTCCTTAAGCAGGCCAGGAAACTCTGTGGGCATTTCCGCCGGTCATATAATGCCAGTGCTCGGCTGGCTGACCTGCAAATGGAATCCAACCTGCCCAAGAACCACCTAATCTGTGACATGCCCACCAGGTGGAACTATACGTTGGCCATGCTGCAGCGGCTGCACACGCAGCAGAGGGCCATCAATGAGTATCTGTTACAATATGGCACCAGAACAGGGTCAGGAGAGCTTGGATTTTTTTTCCCACGCCAGTGGGCCATGATCAGGGATGCATGCACTGTCCTGGCACCATTTGAGGAGGCCACGAGGACGGTGAGCAGTGACAGTGTATGCATCAGTGACACTGTCCCTCTTGTCCACCTGTTGGAGCACACGCTGCGTGGAATAATGGACAGGGCACTTGAGGCAGAACAGAGGCAGGAAGAGGAGGACTTCCTTACCTCTCAAGGCTCCCAGTGTTCCTGCTGGCCCGGCTATCACACAGGAAGAGGACGAGGAGGAGGAGGATTGTGTCAGCATGGAGGTGGAGCCTAGCACTCAGCATCAGCAGCAGTCTGCAAGGGATCAATTACAGTCCCAAGACACCCATGGACTTGTACGTGGCTGGGAGGAGGTGGCTGCGGATCATGTCGTCCTGAGTGACCCAGACTCCGGACCAAATGCCTCAGCAAACCTACACTGCATGGCCTCCCTGATCCTGCAAAGCCTGCGGAGGAATCCTCGTATTCGTGCGATCAAGGAGAGGGATCATTACTGTCTGGCAACCCTCCTTGATCCACGTTACAAGGGTAAGGTTGCGGACCTTATCTTGGAGCAGAGGGAGCAGAGGATGAAGCATCTTCGGGAGGCCTTGCAGAAAGGTCTGTGCAACGCATTCCCAGAGACTGGGAGGTTACAAATTCCTGGTCCTGGACAACGTGTTGCTGAGGCTTCCGTCAGTCAAAGAAGGAGCGGTGGAGAAGGTGGCCGTCTGACCGATGCGTTCAGACAATTTTTTAGTCCGCAGCCCCAAGGTACAGTGGCGGAACTACCGCCATAGCGACACACGCGGCCGCTATGGGGCCCGCAACCGAGGGGGGCCCGTGGGCTGGGGCCGGTTTCAGTTGCTGCAGTGCTCCCTGCCTGTCCCCTCTCTCCTGCTCCTGTGTATTACGGAGCTGGCTGGGTCTGTGTGAGTTCGGCGGCGGGCGGCACTGTAACGCGGTCCCGCCCCCCCTAGACTGGCTCGTGTGATAGTAGATGGAATGAGTGTTCAGCCTATCACACAAGCCGGTCTAGGGGGGGCGGGATCGCGTTGCAGTGCCGCCGGCGCCGAACACACACTCAGCCAGCTCTGAGGAGATGCCCGCTGTACAGCCCGCCCAATGTGCCTGGATAGGAAGATCGAATTCGGCAGGGGGGCCGCATATAGAGGAATTGAGCTTTCTACTGTCCTCCATGCAGAATGCTTGCAGGAGGGAGAGGAGGAGAATCAAGCATTCCGCGGCTGTATGGAGGACAATAGAAAGCTCAATTCCTCTATATGTAGCCGCCCTGCTTCTCCTCCTATCCAACTTCTTTTGCTGCCCCCCCCAGTGCCCTCCCCCCCACCACACTCTCCAGCCCCCCCCACAGTTCTCTCCACCCCTGTTCTTGCTGCCCCCCTGCTCTCAAGCTCTCCCCATCCTTCTCCAGCCACCATCCCAGTGCTCTCCACTCCCCCCAGACTGTGCTCTCCCCCCCCAGTGCTCTCCACCCCTGCCCCCCAGTGCTCTCCACCCCTGTCCCCCCCCAGTGCTCTCCACCCCTGTCCCCCCCCAGTGCTCTCCACCCCTGTCCCCCCCAGTGCTCTCCACCCCTGTTCTTTCCCCCCCAGTGCTCTCCACCCCTGTTCTTTCCCCCCCAGTGCTCTCCACCCCTGTTCTTTCCCCCCAGTGCTCTCCACCCCTGTTCTCCCCCCCCAGTGCTCTCCACCCCTGTTATCCCCCCCCAGTGCTCTCCACCCCTGTTCCCCCCCCCCAGTGCTCTCCACCCCTGTTCCCCCCCAGTGCTCTCCACCCCTGTTCTCCCCCCCCAGTGCTCTCCACCCCTGTTCTCCCCCCCCCAGTGTGCTCTCAAGCTCCACCCTTCGCTCTCCAGCCCCCCTGTGCTCTCCACACCTGTTCTTTTTGGCTCCCCCTCCATTGCTCTCAAGCTCCCCCCCAGCACTCTCCGCTCCCCACTCCTGTACTACTCTCCACTCCCCCCTGCATTTTGCCCCCACCCACATGCTCTCCAACCCCCGCCAGTGCTCTGTCCGCTCCCCCCTGCATTTTGCCCCACCCATGTGCTCTCCCACCCCGCCAGTGCTCTCCGCCCACCATAGTGCTCTCCAGCCCCCCGTACTTTCCACCCCTTTTTTTTCTGGCCCCCACTGGTGCTCTCAAGCTCCCCCCATTGCTCTCCACCCTCCAGTGCTCTCCACTCCCCCCCAGTGCTTTCCACTCCCCCCTGCTCTTTGTACCCCCCAGTGCTCTCCAGCCCCCGTGCTCTCCACCCCTGTTCTTTCTGCCCCCCCAGTGCTCTCAAGATCCCCCCCAGTGATCTTTACCCCCCACACTCTTAGCCCCTTCAGTGCTCTCCAGCCCCCTCGCTCAGCCTCCCATGTTCTCCACCCCTGTTCTTTTTGGCTCCCCCCCAGTGCTCTCAAGCCCCCCCCAGCGATCTCCGCTCCCCACCCCTGTGATCTCCACTCCCCCTGCTCTTTGCCCCCACCCATGTGCTCTCCAACCCCGCCAGTGCTCTCTGCTCCCCCTTCTCTTCAGCTCCCACCCAGTGCTCTCACTTCCCCAGGACCAGAGGACAGGCTGTCTGGGGGCAGAAAATGAGGACAGCTGAAGGTGCAGGTGGCCAGGGACCACTCCATCTCACAGCAAACAGATCCTCTGGAAGGAGCACTGTCCCCATCCAAAACTAGAACAGACCCTGCCTGCTGATGGCGATCATGGATATCCTGCTGGCATAGAAGGTACTGTACCAGGCATCAACAACACACCTACCCACAGACAGGGACTGCAGACTGGGACATGGGGCATAGGAGGGGCTGCAATGATGGGCACAATGAGGCTGAATTTATGGGTAAAGTGAGACTGCATTCATGGGCACAGTAAAGCTGCATTTGATGGGCACAGTGATGCTGCATTGATGGGCACAGTGAGGCTGCAATGGTGGGCACAGTGAGGCTGCAATGGTGGGCACAGTGAGGCTGCATTTGATGAGCACAGTGAGGCTGCATTTGATGAGCACAGTGAGGCTGCATTTTATGAGCACAGTGAGGCTGCATTTGATGAGCACAGTGAGGCTGCATTTGATGAGCACAGTGAGGCTGCAATGATGGGCACAGTGAGGCTGCAATGATGGGCACAGTGAGGCTGCAATGATGGGCACAATGAGGCTGCAATGGTGGGCACAGTGAGGCTGCAATGGTGGGCACAGTGAGGCTGCATTTATGGGCACAGTGAGGCTGCATTTATGGGCACAGTGAGGCTGCAATGGTGGGCAGAGTAAGGCTGCATTGATGGGCACAGTGAGGCTGCATTGCCCTTTAAACCACGCCCACTATTTAATTTAAGTCCGCCATTTTTTGTGGGGGGGGGGCCCATACAACATTTTGCTATGTGGCCCTGTGATTTCTAGTTACGCCCCTGCCAAGGTATGATCGGTTCCAGCAACCATCGCCAGCGTCTGGTTTACATGGTGCAGGAATATCTAGGGGCAAGATTAGACTTGGACACCTTTCCCACCGAAAGTCCTCTGGGTTACTGGGTCTTGAGGATGGATCACTGGCCAGAGCTTGTACAGTATGCAATTGAGCTACTGGCCTGTCCTGCATCAAGCGTTCTTTCGGAACGCACATTCAGTGCTGCTGGAGGCTTTGTAACCGATCACAGGGTGCGCCTGTCCACCGACTCGGTCGGTCAACTGACCTTCATAAAAATGAATCAGTCTTGGATCACCACCAGCTACCAAGCACCTGATGCTGATGTAACCGAATATTTTTTTTTGAAATGTCAGATCCCTTCAAGACTGCTGATGCTGAGTGACTATCCTCTTCCTCCTCAATGATCATGTTGATAGCTTGTAAGAACATTTTTGGTTCTGGGCACCGCCACCAGTGGCTAAGGCCCAATTGTTTAACAGGGGCGTGTAATTGAAATTTTTGATGCAATACTTTGCAGCAGAGCTCATTGCTGCGCTCCAACTACAGTATCTGTGAGGGGTTGCAGTGTTGTGGCACCAGCACCAGTGCCCAAGGCCCAATTTTTCTGCCCCTGTTTAACAGGGGCGTGTAATTAAAATTTTTGATGCAGAACTTTGCAGCAGGGCTCATTGCTGCGCTCCAAGTACAGTATCTGTGAGGGGTTGCAGTGTTGTGACACCAGTGCCTAAGGCCCAATTTTTATGCCCATGTTCAACATGTAAGTACAATTCTTGATCTAATAATTCACAGCTGGGCCCATTCCTGCACCCACCAAGAGTAACTGTGAGGACTTACAGTGTTCTGGCAACACCACCACCACCACCACCACCACCAAAAGCCCAATTGTTATGCCCCTGTTCAACAGGGACATGTAATTACAATTCTTGATCTAATAATTCACAGCAGGGTCCATTCCTGCGTCCACCAAGAGTAACTGTGAGGGCTTACAGTGTTGTGGCACCAGCACCACCACCAAAGGCCCAATTTTTCCTACCACTGTTCAACAATGTCATGTAATTACAATTCTTGATATAATAGTTCACAGCAGGGCGTTCCAGCGCCCACCGAGAGTAACTGTGAGGGCTTACAGTGTTGTGGCAACACCAACACCTAAGGGCCAAACTTCTGCAGAGTATATACGGCAGGCCCCTACTTTCAAACATCCAACTTACAAACGACTCCTACTTGCAAACGTAAGGAGACAACAGGAAGTGAGAGGAAATCTATCCCTAGGAAGGGAAATTCTCTCCTGTAAGAGTTAATATGGGAAAAGGTGTCTCCTCTCTACTGATGCTTTATCACCAATCCTTGTTTCAATAAAAACCCCAAATTTTCAAAAAACATTTGTCATTGGGACGGAAATTGAGGTGAAATGTTCTGAACAGGGGCACAGACAGCAAAACAAATGTTACAGGGGTGATAACCCTTCCCTATGTTTTCCAAAAAGCTTAAAAATAGATTTTTTGGGCTGGAGCTACACTTAAAAAATGTACCTGTTCCAAATTACAAACAGATTCTACTTAAGAACAAACATACAGTCCCTGTCTTGTTTGCACCGCCTGTATACTGCTGTTCAGAGTATATAGGGCCTTTTTTTTATTTGGGTGCGGGGTTCCCCTTAATATCCATACAAGACCCAAAGGGGCTGGTAATTGGCTGGGGTAGGGGGGGGGGGTGATGGGGTACCCATGCCATTTTTCTCAATGATTTTCATCCATATTGCCGGGACCAGACATTACATTAAAGCCGCAAGCAGTTTAAAATGCATTTTTTCCCTTTAGAAATGTCATTTTGTGCAGGGACAGTTCTAAACACGGGAAACACGTGCCACTTCACAGGCATACTTTAAATATCATACCTGGGGGGTTTCTAAAGGAATATTTCACTTTAAGCATCATTAAAATCACTGCTCCCGAAAAAACGGCCGTTTTTAAAACTTTTTTTTGCATTGATACATGTCCCCTGGGGCAGGACCCGGGTCCCCAAACCCTTTTTAGGACAATAACTTGCATATTAGCCTTGTGGGAGATTAGCTTGTGGGGATCAACTTTCTGAATCACAGTCCGCAAACAGGCACTTTCTTAAAAGTCTGGCGGATGCCAGGTTTTATTTATAAGAGGTTTGCAGGTATAAACAAACAAAACAGTAAATAATTCCTTGCCGTCAGGCGCTAATCTAAACAAAATAGTATCCTCTCTATACAGTGAGGGGCTGGACCCGTCACCCACAAAACATGCGATAAAGCAAACCTTTTCTTTTTGATCCACTCCAGAGCTCTCACTCAGGTTCCCTCCTGAGTCTCCAAAACCAGAGCAATCCTGTGCTCTCTTCCTGGATCTTTAAAGGGGAGTTCCACCCTTTTTTTATGTTTATTAAAAGTCAGCAGCTACAAAAAGTGTAGCTGCTGGCTTTTAATAAACATACACTTACCTGTTCCACTGTCCAGCGCTGCGCCGCCTGGAGCTCCGCTCCTCTCCCCCCTTCTCCGCCGGCGCTTCCATTCATTGTGTGGGCACCCGGCCGTGACAGCTTTCGGCTTCACGACCGGGCACTCACTGCGCATGCATGAACGGCGCAGCGCTCTCTGAATGGACAGGCGATCGCCTGGGACCTGTCACGTCCCAGGTGATCGCCTACAGGGAGGGGCCGCCACAAGGCGATATGATGTATCGCCTAGGCAAGCCCAGGGCGGAAGGAGGAAGTGGGACAGGAAGTCCCACTCCTTCTGAAGCCCCCACTCCCCCCCCCAAAAAAATTACATGCCTAATGTGGCATGTAAGGGGGCGAGGAGTGTATAAAGCAGAAGTTCAAAATTTGGGTGGAACTCCGCTTTAAAGCCCAGCTGACTGTGGATTCTAGTGAACCCAAACAACTGGACCGGAACCCAGCCGACCACAGAGGCTGGAAAAACCTGGACCGGAGTACATTTGAAGGTTCTGGTGTGAAACGAACTGGGGGGGGGGGGGTGTTCAGCTCATCCTTAGTTACGAGGCATGGTGGGTGCAATGTAAGGTAGATTAATGGGCGCCAGACACTTCTTGAATGCAAAGAGATTCATTTTCTCTTAAACAGAACTGTGGAAAATAGGGTTAGGGCCAGGACACCCTTTAGTAGTTGCAATGTTAATTAGCAGACTCTTATGCCCCATACACACGATCATTTTTCATGCCATTAAAAATGCCATTAAAAAAAATGGCCATTAAAAATGATCGTGTGTATGCTCCAGAGCATTTTTAACGACGTGAAAAACGGCCTTTAAAAATTTCGAACATGCTCTCTTTTTTCACGTCGTTTTTCATGTGGTTTTTTTTAACGACGTGAAAAACGATAGTGTGTATGCTTTAACGACGTGAAAAAAACGCGCATGCTCAGAATCAAGTATGAGACGGGAGCGCTCGTTCTGGTAAAACTAGCGTTCGTAATGGAGATAGCACATTCGTCACGCTGTAACGGACTGAAAAGCACAAGACTGAAAAGAGCGAATCGTCTCTCAACAAACTTTACTAACATGAAGGGTGGCGCCATTCGAACGGAACTTCCCCTTTATAGTGCCGTCGTACGTGCTGTACGTCACTGCGCTTTGCTTGAACATTTTTTAAAATGATGGTGTGTACGCAAGACAGGCTTGAGAGGAAACAAGAAAAAAAATGACAAGAAAAACGTCAGTTTTAAAAATGACATTAAAAATGATCGTGTGTATGGGGCATTAGACTTCTATAGGTAGACAGCCATGCAGGGAAAGGCACCCAGTCGGACACCACATCTGCATGTGTAGACACGCTGTCTCCTGTGGCAACAATCTTGAACAGTTTCTAACAAAGGTTGCAATGAACTCTTTCACTTCCACCACAATCTCCTTTTTAGATGTTCACTCAACTGAGCTCCCAGTCTATAACTTAGACCCACAGATCCACTGCCACTGGATCTACTGAGCTCTTCTCACTGAGTATCTTCCTCAAGCGTCAACCCCACGTCCCTGCTGGGTCCCTAGATTGGCACTCACAGATACTCCTCAAACGTTACCCTACTGGCCTGCTCGGTTCCTAGCTTGGCACACGAAATTTCTCTGCAAGCGTCACCTCCACTGGCTGGGTCCCTGGCTTGACATCTGCTGAAGTTTCCCAATTCTTTACCGTCACCGGTTGGGTAGAATACTGCTCTGGTATTTGCTTCTGCTACTCACAATGGTCCCTGGTAATAAAGTGGATGATCCCTTAGAGGCGACAACTTCCCCTCTACCTCCGACCACGACAGGTTCTCCGGCCGGCAGAACTGTTACTTCTGGTTTGACTGCAAGCCGCAATCCCAACCCTACACTGCTCTCTTGCTTCTGGATAGGCCCTCAGACAGTTTAGCATCCAGATGTCCCCGGGATAGGCCTCAGGCTCCGGCCTAGCAGCCTGGGCAGTGCAACACACGTCCACCCAGACAGCCGTCCAGGTGACACAGATCACCTGACTCCACCCAAATAAATAGACTCTCCAAGCAGGCCAAGGGACCTAAGGAAATCCCTGCCCATTGGCTGAGTCACCCCATCTATTCCTAATCTGTCCTCGCAATGCCCTTGTCTTATCTAATGCCACCAGATACCCGGCCATTCAGTAACAGAAGAGAGAAGTGCAGCAATTCCAGAATTAGGGTGCAATCAATTGACCTCCTATTAATTGGCCAAGGCAACTATCACTGGACAGGTAAATTTACTAGCAGCCTGCCTAAACATCAGGGTGCTACATCACTTTAATCAAGCATTTTGCGGCCAGGCCAATTTTAGCATTTTTCAAGTTCATTGACTAAAATTAATCGTATGGACTAATAATCTGGGAGCAGAGAAGTGATACATAGCCAATAGTACAGCCAATTTTGTTTGTCCAAATATATTTGCCCATATGTTTAAGAAAACAAAATTTTCAGTGAAAAAAACTAACTAGCATAATTAGCATATACAAATGCTTACGAAGAAGTGGTGTTAACACATTTAGGCGTATCATGGTCCCCTGTGAAAAAAACAAAAGGTGACACAATTAAAAGCTACTAGGTTCTTGAAGAGGACTTTTCCCAATGAGATTCCCGGCAAGCTTGCCTTGCTCACCGAGTGTACACACGGCCATTCAAAAGAACCCCTGTTCTTTTGAATGGCAAGAACGCAGTGACGTCATCGACTACGATGAGCCTGCGCTCGTCACATTTCATGCCATCGCCGCCATCTTGCTACACTCTACACTACCCTTGTATGCTACCGCGCATGCGTCAAAGTCTTTTCGAGCAGGTAAGCATACACACTCACAGTTTTCTCGTCGGAAAACAGGCCGACGAGAATCCCAACGAGAAAATAGAGAGCAGGTTCTCTATTTTTCTTGTCGAGATTCCCGGCAGTTTTCCCGACGAGAAACCATACACACGACCGGTTTTCTCGGCAAAAAGCTCTCCCAGCAGTTTTCTTGCCGAGAAAACCGGTCGTGTGTACGGGGCTTGATGCTCTACTGACTGAGCAAACCTGGCACTTCCAGGATGCTCTATTGTATCGCTTTAAAAAAAAAAGTTTAAGTAGGTTGCTAAACCACTCAATGAGTTTACTGTTTGCTTTAGGTCGTTGGAGCAATCACACAGTCTAGCTGCCAGGAGCACTGTGGTTGTTACATCATCAAAGATTGATGAACCTATTGTCTTCAGTAGGGATGAGCTTCGTGTTCGAGTCGAACATACGTTCGACTCGAACATCGGCTGTTCGATCGTTCGACGAAGATCGAACGATTTGGGCCGTTCGCGCCAAATTCGAGTGACGTGAACGGCCCACAATGCACTACGCCATTGCAGTGTCATCCAGGCGCTGTGATTGGCCAAGCATGCACTGTGACCCCGCATGCTTGGCCAATCACAGCGCCGGCAGTGAGGAGAGCAATGATTGGCCACAGGCAGGATGCCTCTGGCCAATTATTGCTGAGGGGGTTTAGTACACGCCCCACACTATAAAAGGCCGCCAGCGCGGCGGCCTTGTGTAGTGTGTTCCGGAGCAGGGAAAGAGAAGCATAGGCAGGGACAGTGTCATTTTTTTTCCTTTACTAATCCTGGATTCCTTGTGTTTAGGGACAAATAAGGATAGGTAGGGAGAGTGTCAGTGACAGTGTGTTATTCTGTGCTAAACCTTGTTTGTAGGGACAGAGAGGTACAGAGAGGGAAAGTGTCAGTGTGCTATTCTGTGCTAATCCTTGTTTGTAGGGACAGAGAGGTACAGTGAGGGAAAGTGTCAGTGTGCTATTCTGTGCTAATCCTTGTTTGTAGGGACAGAGAGGTACAGTGAGGGAAAGTGTCAGTGTGCTATTCTGTGCTAAATCTTGTTTGTAGGGAGGGACAGATTAGGACAGTGAGGGAAAGTGTCAGTGTGCTATTCTGTTCAAAACCAATTTTGCTGTTCCATATTTCAAATCCTTGAGTTTAGGGACAGAGAAGGACACTCGTGGAAATTATCAGTGTGCTATTCTGTGCTAAATCTTGTTTGTAGGGAGGGACAGAGTAGGACAGTGAGGGAAAGTGTCAGTGTGCTATTCTGTTCTAAACCAATTTTGCTGTTCCATATTTCAAATCCTTGAGTTTAGGGACAGAGAAGGACACTCGTGGAAATTATCAGTGTGCTATTCTGTGCTAAATCTTGTTTGTAGGGAGGGACAGAGTAGGACAGTGAGGGAAAGTGTCAGTGTGCTATTCTGTTCTAAGCCAATTTTGCTGAACCATATTTTCAATCCTTGAGTTTAGGGACAGAGAGGTACAGTGAGTGAAACTGACAGTGTGCTATTCTGTTCTAAACCAATTTTGCTGTTCCATATTTTCAATCCTTGAGTTTAGGGACAGAGAAGGACACTCGTGGAAATTATCAGTGTGCTATTCTGTGCTAAATCTTGTTTGTAGGGAGGGACAGAGTAGGACAGTGAGGGAAAGTGTCAGTGTGCTATTCTGTTCTAAACCAATTTTGCTGAACCATATTTTCAATCCTTGTGTTTAGGGAAAGAGAAGGATAGGCAGGGGACAGTGTCATGCCGCGTACACACGATTATTTTTCCCGTCGGGAAAAATGACATTTTTTTTTTTCGCCGAGAAAAACGATTGTCTGTGGGCTTTATGTCGTTTTTCTCGTTGAGAAAAACGGCAGAAAAAACGACGAGAAAAATTAGAACATGTTCTAAATTTTCTCATCGTTTTTTCCATCATTTTTTTCCGCGGCAGTTTTCCCATAGGGAGACACTGCCGCGGAGCCCACAGACGGTCGTTTTTTTCGACAAAGAAAAAAATGACGGGAAAAACGGTCGTGTGTGGTGGAAAATGCCGTTCCCTCGTTTTTCATTTTATTTCATGTCGTGATTCACGGCGGTGTTTTCACCGCCGTGAATCACGATCGTGGGTACGCGGCATCAGTGTCATTGTTGCTAAGCCTCCTGCACAGTATACACCTGAAGGTAGCCCTTATTGCTCTTTTTCCCATCTCCCTGCAGGCCATCCATTAAAATGTCTGGAAGGCAAACAAGGAGAGGCAGACAGTCAGGAGGCAAAAAAAGAGGGCAAGCAGGCTCTGTGTCTGGGGGCAACAGTGCTGGTCGTGGACGCGGTGCATTGTCATCAGCACATGGCCATGGGACACGCATGTCCTTCTTTTCGGCAGCTGGACATGTTGAGCCACATCATGCCGAAGACTTGGTAGAGTGGATGACCAAGCCCACCTCATCCTCCTCATCCTCTCTCACCCAGGCTCAGGGTACTGGCAAAGCAGCTGCCAAAGCGTCCTCTTCTCTGGCATCATTATCTTCATTAGTCAATCCTTCCCTAGACCCACCATGTCCTCCTCCTGAGGAGTCCCCCGAACTGTTTGAGCACAGTGTTGGGTGCATGCTCCAGGAGGATGCCCAGCGTTTGGAAGGATCTGATGATGATACCCAGCTAGAGGAAGGCAGCAGCGTGAGAGCAGAGAGAGGGGATGCTCAAGAAGGACACCAATCTGGCAGTCATGCTCCAGCAGCTGCAGCATACTGCCAGATTGGCTCCAGTGATGAGGAGGGAGGGGATGATGAGGTCACTGACTCCACGTGGGTGCCTAATAGGAGAGAGGAGGAGGAGGAGGAGGATGAGGAAGAGGCACATCTCCAACGAGGCAGGATGCCCTTGAGTGGCCAGCGTATGGGCAGCACACCGACGGAATCACACCGCAGAGCTCCGCCTGTGCAGGGCGCTGCCTCTGCCTGTCATTCAAAAAGTTCTTTGGTGTGGGCCTTTTTTGAGGCGAGTGCATCAGATCGCACAGCTGCTGTTTGCAACATATGTCTCAAGCGTATATCGCGTGGCCAAAACATCAGCCGCTTGGGCACCACATGCTTGATCAGACATATGTTGACCTGCCATGCAGCTCGTTGGCAAGCCTACCTTAAAGACCCACACCAAAGAACAAAGCTGACCTCTTCTTGCACCGCATCAGCTGGGATCTCCAACCCCACTATACCTTCACTCCTCTCTGAAACCTGCTCTGAGAGGAATGAAGGTGTAGAATTAGGTGTGTCACAGGCAAGTACTTGCGGGCACTCTGCTAGCAGTACACCAACGTCCGATTCTAGCAGGCAAATTTCCCTGCCCCAGCTGCTGGACCGTCGAAAGAAGTTCACTCCCAGCCATCCACATGCCCAGCGGTTGAATGCTAGCTTGGCTAAATTGCTAGCGCTTCAACTGCTGCCTTTTCAGTTGGTAGACTCGGCCCCCTTCCGTGAGTTTGTGCAATGTGCGGTTCCTCAGTGGCAGGTTCCCAAACGCCACTTTTTCGCACGGAAGGCGATTCCGGCTCTCTACAGGCATGTGGAAGGCAATGTCTTGGCCTCGCTGGACAGGGCGGTCAGCGGTAAGGTGCATATTACCGCTGACTCATGGTCCAGCAGGCATGGACAGGAACGTTACCTTTCTTTCACGGCCCATTGGGTCACTCTTTTGGCAGCTGGGAAGGATGCAGGACAAGGTGCAGTAGTGTTGGAGGTTGTTCCACCGCCACGCCTCCAAAATGCTACTACTGGTTGTGACACACCTCTCTCCTCCACCCCCTCCTCTTCTTCTTCCTCCATGGCCTCTTCCTGTGGTTTGTCCTCGGAACCAGCGGTGCTCCGTAGGCGTTCAAGGGGCTACGCAAGTACGCAGGCAAAAAGATGCCATGCCGTGCTTGCGCTGGTGTGTTTGGGGGACAGGAGCCACACTGGGGCAGAGGTCCTGTCTGCTCTGCAGGGGCAGGCCGAGAGGTGGTTGACGCCACGCCAGCTTAAGCCAGGAATGGTGGTTTGCGACAATGGCACCAACCTCCTCTCCGCCCTCCGACAGGGACAACTGACCCATGTGCCCTGTATGGCTCACGTCCTTAACCTGGTGGTGCAGCGGTTCTTGGGCAGGTACCCGGGCTTACAGGATGTCCTGAGGCAGGCCAGGAAAGTCTGTGTGCATTTCCGCAGATCTTATAATGCCAGTGCTCGCCTGGCTGAGCTGCAAAAGGAGTTGAACCTGCCCAAGAACCGCCTTATATGTGACATGCCCACCAGGTGGAACTCAACGTTGGCCATGCTGCAGCGGCTGCACACGCAGCAGAGGGCCATCAATGAGTACCTGTGCGACTACGGCACCAGGACAGGGTCAGGGGAGCTCGGGTTTTTTTCACCACGCCAGTGGGGCATGATCAGGGATGCATGCACTGTCCTGGCACCATTTGAGGAGGCCACGAGGATGGTGAGCAGTGACAGTGCATGCATCAGTGACACTGTACCTCTTGTCCACCTGTTGGAGCACACGCTGCATGGAATAATGGACAGGGCACTTGAGGCAGAACAGAAGCAGGAAGAGGAGGACTTCCTTGCCTCTCAAGGCCCCCTTTACCCAGACAGTGTTCCTTCTGTCCCACCCATCGCACAGGAAGAGGAGGAGGAGGAGGAGGAGGAGGATTGTGTCAGCATGGAGGTGGAGGCTGGCACTCAGCATCATCAGCAGCAGTCTTTTAGGGATGATTTACAGTCCCAAGAAACCAGTGGACTTGTACGTGGCTGGGAGGAGGTGGCTGCGGATCATGTCGTCCTTAGTGACCCAGAGGACTCCGGACTGAATGCCTCAGCTAACCTACGCTGCATGGCCTCCCTGATCCTGCAAAGTCTGCGGAAGGATCCTCGTATTCTTCGGATCAAGGAGAGGGACCATTACTGGCTGGCCACTCTCCTTGATCCACGGTACAAGGGTAAGGTTGCGGACCTTATCGTACCGTCGCAGAGGGAGCAGAGGATGAGACAACTCCGGGAGGCCTTGCAGAAAGGTCTGTGCAACGCGTTCCCAGAGACTGGGAGGTTACAAACTCCTGGTCCTGGACAACGAGTTGCTGAGGCTTCGGGCAGTCAAAGAAGGAGCGGTGGGGAAGGTGGCCGTCTGACCGATGCGTTCAGACAATTCTTTAGTCCGCAGCCCCAAAGTATGATCGGTTCCAGCAACCATCGCCAGCGTCTGATATACATGGTCCAGGAATACCTAGGGGCAAGGTCAGACTTGGACACCTTCCCCACCGAAAATCCTCTGGCTTACTGGGTCTTGAGGATGGATCACTGGCCAGAGCTTGCACAGTATGCAATTGAGCTACTGGCCTGTCCTGCATCCAGCGTTCTTTCAGAACGCACATTCAGTGCTGCTGGAGGATTTGTCACGGATCACAGGGTGCGCCTGTCCACCGACTCGGTTGATCGACTGACTTTCATCAAGATGAACCAGTCTTGGATCACCGCCAGCTACCACACACCAGATGCTGATATAACAGACTAATTGATTTTAAAATGTCACATCCCTTCAAGACTGATGCTGATACTGAGTGCCTGTGCTGTTATGTTGACTGGCTATCCTCCTCCTCCTCCTCAATGATACGATTAATGATGATAGCTTGGAAGATCATTTTGGTTTATGGGTGACGCCACCAGTGGCTAAGGCCCAATTTTTCAGCCCCTGTTTAACAGGGGCGTGTAATTAAAATTTTTGATGCAATACTTTGCAACAGGCCTCATTGCTGTGCTCCAAGTACAGTATCTGTGAGGGGTTGCAGTGTTGTGCCACCAGTGCCTAAGGCCCAATTTTTCAGCCCCTGTTCAACAGGGGCATGCAATTATAATTATTGATCTAATAATTCACAGCAGGGCCCATTGCTGCGCCCACCAAGAGTAACTGTCAGGCCTTACAGTGTTGTGGCACCAGCACCACCATCACCACCACCACCACCACCAAAGGCCCAATTTTTCAGCCCCTGTTCAACAGGGGCATGCAATTATAATTATTGATCTAATAATTCACAGCAGGGCCCATTGCTGCGCCCACCAAGAGTAACTGTCAGGCCTTACAGTGTTGTGGCACCAGCACCACCATCACCACCACCACCACCACCAAAGGCCCAATTTTTCAGCCCCTGTTCAACAGGGGCATGCAATTATATTTATTGATCTAATAATTCACAGCAGGGCCCATTGCTGCGCCCACCAAGAGTAACTGTCAGGCCTTACAGTGTTGTGGCACCAGCACCACCATCAAAGGCCCAATTTTTACTACCACTGATCAACAATGAAATGTTATTACAATTCCTGATATAATAGTTGACAGCAGGGCGTTCCAGCACCCACCAAGAATAACTGTGAGTGCTTTCAGTGTTGTGCCAACACCAACACCTAAGGGGCCAATTTCTGCAGAGTATATACGGCAGGTCCCTACTTTCAAACATCCAACTTACAAACTACTACTACTTGTAAACGGAAGAAGACAACAGGAAGTGAGAGGAAATCTACCCCTTGGAAGGAAAATTCTCTCCTGTAAGAATTAATATGGGAGAAAGGTGTCTCCTCTCTACTGATGCTTTATCACCAATCCTTGTTTCAATAAAAACACCACATTTCAAAAACAGTTGTCATTGGGACACAAAGTGAGGTGAAATGTTCTGAACAGGGGCACAGACAGCAAAAAAAATGTGACAGGGGTGATAACCGTTCCCTATGTTTTACAAAAAGCTAAAAAAAAGGAATTTGGCATGGAGCTCCACTTAAACAATGCAGCTGTTCAAAATTACAAACAGATTCTACATAAGAACAAACCTACAGTCCCTGTCTTGTATGCACCGCCTGTATACGGCTGTTCAGAGTATATAGGTCCTTTTTTATTTTGTGTGTGGGGTTCCCCTTAATATCCATACAAGACCCAAAGGGGCTGGTAATGGGCTGGGGTAGGGGGGGGGGGGGTTGATGGGGTAGCTATGCCATTTTTCCTAAAGATTTTCATCCATATTACCAGGACCAGACATTGCATTAAAGCCGCAAGCAGTTTTAAAGGGCTTTTTTTCCTTTAGAAATGTTATTTTGTGCAGGGACAGTTCTAAACACGGGAAACACGTGGCACTTCACAGGCATACTTTAGACACCCCCCAGGTACAATATTTAAAGGAATAGTTGACTTTTTTTTTTTCACTTTATGCATCATTAAAATGACTGCTCCCGGAAAACATCCGTTTTTAAAACTTCTTTTTGCATTGATACATGTCCCCTGGTGCAGAACCCGGGTTCCCAAACTCTGTTTCGGACAATAACATGGATAATAGTTGTTATAATTAGCACTTTAGAATCCGAACGTTCGCATCCATTGTATTTAATAGGGTTCTAATGTTCGTGCGAACTTTCGGTCCGTTCGCGGGTTCTGGTGCGAACCGAACCCGGGGGTGTTCGGCTCATCACTAGTCTTCAGTCATCTTGGTTAGGAATGAGCTCAGGCATGTTCGGATCCTAGGCTGAACCCAACTGATTAAGCCCACCAAAAAGTTGTCTCTGTACTGGGCCTATCTTATGCCGCGTACACACAACCGTTTTTCATGACGAGAAAAATGCCATTTTTTAAATTGGTCATTAAAAACGGTGGCACAAAAACAAAAAGAGTTTGAGTTTGACAAAGCGCATGCGCGCAAAACATGTTAGTGTGAGGACTCTCCGACACTACAGGAGCCCACCATCCCACCAGCCAAGTCTGCACATCCCTCCTGCTCCTTGCCCCCATCTTGGTGTTTCTTCCGGCCGCCAGTTGGAGAGCGCAACAGCTACATAGCCGCATAGAGCCACTGATCATTCCATCTCCTGCCTGCCTGCACAGCTGGTCTGATTGCGATACAGGTACTTGCAGAGTATGTCACATCTCTTTTTGGTCTTCCTGGTCTCCACGGCTTTTGTATTTCCATCCAGCCATAGGCTGTGAAAGACTGCATCCACGGATACAGGTTTAAATCTCTACTGACGGCAAGGATAGTGCAAGTTACATCCAGTAACTTTGATCAACACCAAGCTCATTCCATCCAACTGGTCATCACAACCAGATTTATTCAGCACACTTGCACATCTTAACCCTTTGGCTGGCGGTGTTGGTTGTTATGCGTTTTTTAATGCTTCAATACTGATCAAGATTTTTGTCTGATCCCAGTTTGAAGGTTATTGTACTTTGTATTTTTGATTCCATCCGATCAAATACATTAATCAATTTTCAGCATGCATTTTAATCAATAAATTATCATTTTTATTTGATCACCAAGTTACATTTCATCATTTTTGCCACCATTTGAGCGCTGGATTGTATATAATTAAAAACAGTGTTGTGTAGGCTCCAGAGCATTTTTAACGACGTGAAAAATGGCCTCCAAAAAATTAGAACCTGCTCTATTTTTTTCTGGTCGTTTTTCACGTCGTTCTTTTTAACGTCGTGAAAAACGGTTGTGTGCACGCTTTTACGAGGGGGAAAAAAAACGCGCATGCTCAGAATCAAGTATGAGACAGGACTGCTCGTTCTGGTAAAACTAGCGTTCGTAATGGAGATAGCACATTCGTCACGCTGTAACGGACTGAAAAGCACGAAGACTGAAAAGCGTGAATCATCTCTCCCCAAACTTTATTAACACAAGGATCAGCAAAAGCATCCCAAAGGGTGGCGCCATTCAAATGGAACTTCCCCTTTATAGTGCCGTTGTACGTGTTGTACGTCACCGCGCTTTGCTCAAGTGTTTTTTTTCATGAACATGTGTATGCAAGGCAGGCTTGAGAGGAAACACGAAAAATCACATAGAGAAAAATTTCGTTTTTTACCATGACATGAATAACAGTCGTGTGTACACGGCATTAGGCATTCCTCACCCAGAAACTACATGTATGCATGCTCATGGTCTGTGGGGAATGCCCCAACCGATGATGATGAGCCCAATACAGGTAACCGCTTTCTGTAGGGTTCGCTCACATGGGTTCAGACTAGGATCTGAACTCATCACTGCTCCTTATTTTCTGTAGGAAAAGAGGATCAGCAAGGTAAAACCTTTGAGCAGCAATAAATACCTCTAAACTGCCCCAAGAGATTTTCTGGTAGACCCTACAATTACCCCGCAGTATCCCCTGTAAGACTTGATGGCCACAACCACATCAACTGACTGGGAGACTTACAGAGAATTTCTAACTAGAGAAATACCCTTACAACATTACCAGCAAGGGGGTAGCATCAGCTCTCCTGTATCAGGCCCGGCCCTGCCAATTCAGCAGGGGGGCCCAGAGGCAGAGAGAAGACTCCCATCCTCTGGAAACCAGTGTAGTAATGCTGCACTCTGAAGCAGAGGCACGGGCACCTCAGGCCTCATTTGTTCAGCAGGGTGCCAGAGGTAGAAAGGGGACTATTTAATAATTTTTGAATGCAGATGGAATAATTTGCCGTGCCGCGTTTCCTGACAATTGAAGTCCCAGCCTCTTCTATATCAAATTATTCAATAATGTAATCAAATCAAAAACACTGAAATTTGCTCAGTTGCAGAATTGTCGCTGTCATTAGATTTAGTGTTTGATGACGAATTTCCCCACAAATCGCTATCGCTAAATTCTGCAAGTGATTCTAATTTATTATCGCTGTTTTCTAGCTGCTCTAAAACAACTTTTGACATAAAGGGACACTTTTTGGTTGCTATGGACAATCTCCCGTTTCCAGGCAGAAAGAACAGTTTTTATAATATAAAAGTGCATGCAGGACACTGGACAGACCACTAGGGACAAAGGGGGATGTGTTATTATTTGATACAGTACTGTAATCAGTAAGATTACAGTATACTGTATCTTTACTGTGTTTTTCACTTTTTGAATTTGGCGCCAAACTCCGCCCCCGTGCACTGCAACGTCACAGGGAACGGAGCTCGGCACCCAGCAGTGTGAATCAAGCGAGACACGGCTCACACACACTGCGGGGAGACATCGCAGAATCCAGGGAACAAGGTAAGTATCTTTCCCTGGATACTGCGATGCAGCCCGAGTCTGGCTCGGGGTTACCGCTCTTAGCATTAAAAACTCACCCCGAGCCTGACTCGGGAATACCGCCAGGGGGTTAAGGAGATATTTCTTGCACCTACAGGTAAACCTTAATCTAGGCTTACCTGTAGGTGCATGTTGTCAAAGTGGGTTTACAACCACTTTAATCTTGTGCAATAAATGTTACTGTTTTAATACTACACTTAGAGAGGCGCCCCTCCCACTTGTTTCTTTTATTTGCCTTTAGTAAATCAATCCCACTGACTTTGAACAAGTGTGCAGATCAGGGGTTATAACTTTGCAATTTGTTCAGTGAAGCCAGGGACAGCCAGACATTTTGCATTTCCAGAAACAGCTGAGCAATGACAACCTCCTTACTCCACTCAGTGCAGGTTTCCTTTTCCTATCTATAACATCATTCTCTAGTTCCCATACCACTCTTATCCCTCCCACCCCATCATAACCTCTGTTTGTCCTTATTAGAATACTTTGCCCATCTTCACTCTAGCTCTCACTCGCTCTATCCAGAACTAAAATATTCTCATCTCACTCAGGGTAAAAAAATTCCCCATCCACCTTATTACCAATCAACTTCCTTCCCTCTATTGTTTCCACAAAGTTTGCGATAAGTGAGAGAGCTTTACAAACTTTCCTTAAAAATCATTCGTCTTTGCTGCACTGAGATTTACACTGCTGCCCGATGGAGCTCTGCGTTCTCTGGACCCTGGCCAACATATTTGTTTTCAGCGTTTCACAAGTGTACGGTAAGGCAAATCTTTTAACTAAATGCCTTTATTAGAGTTAGCTGGGTGTGAGTGAGAATATTTTGTGTTTTATTTTGCTTTATATTGACTTTGGACATAAATGCATTGTGAATGAATGTGAGAGTATGTACTTTTGTACACAAAACATGACTCCACACAGTGTGGATGCAGCATTGAGACCACCACCAGCACTTCTACGTATATAATAATTTATTAAGAGACTGCATCTTCGGCAGACATTCACACAGGCGGAAATGCACTACCTCCAGGGTCACATCCAAGTCTATTTCTTGTGTAATCTTTCCAGATTCATGGAAAAAAAACAAAACAATCATAACAAGTATATATTCACTGATCAACCATGACATTATGATTGACAACCCACTAAAACCCACCAAGGCATGGACTCCACTAGACCTCTGAAGGTATGCTGTGGTATCTGGCACCAAGCTGTCAGTAGAAGATCCTTTAAGTCCTGTAAGTTGCAAGGTAGCTCCTCCGTGGATCGGACTTGTTTTTCCGCCACATCCCACAGATGCTCGATTGGATTGAGATCTTGAGAATTTGCCAAAACCAAAGGCCAAACCAACAACTCAAACTCATTGTTGTGTTCCTCAATTATTCTTGTATTCTTGAATTTATCAGACCAGGCCACATTCCTCCATTGCTTCATGATCTAGTTCTGATTCTCACTTGCCCATTGTAGGCACTTTAGGCTGTGGACACGGGTCAGCATGGGCACCCTGACCGGTCTGCGGCTACGCAGCCCCATACACAACAAACTTGGATGCACTGTGTGTTCTGACACCTTTCTATAGGAACCAGCGACAGTAGCTCTACTATTGAATTGGTTTACACAGGTCAGCCTTCGCTCAACAAATGCATCAATGAGCCTTGGCTGCCCATGATCCTGTTGCCAGTTTGCCAGTTTTCCTATCACGGACCACAGCAGAACAGGAACATCCCACAAGAGCTGCTGCTTTGGAGTTGCTCTGACCCAGTCATCTAGCCATTACAATTCAGTCCTTGTCAAAGTTGATCAAAACCTAACGCTTGCCCATTTTTTTCTACTTTCAACACATCAACTTCAGGGACAACATGTTCACTTGCTGCCTAATAATCCTACCCACTTTCAGATGACATTGTAACAAGATAATCATTGTTATTCACTTTACATTTCAGTGGAGTTAAGCAGCGTACACACGATCGGTTTTACCGATGAAAACAGTCCGATGGACTGTTTTCATCGGACGAACCGATCGTGTATGGGCTCCATCGGTCTTTTTTTCATCGGTGTGAAAAAATAGAACATGTTTTAAATGTATCTGATGGGAAAAAAAACGATAGCAAAATCTGATCGTCTGTGTGGAAATCCATCGGATAAAAAACCCACGCATGCTCAGAATCAAGTTGACGCATGCTCAGAAGCATTGAACTTCATTTTTCTCAGCTCATCGGAGTGTTTTACGTCACAGCGTTTGAAACGGTCCGTTTTTTGACTGATGGTGTGTAGACAAGACTGATGGAAGACAGTTTCATTGGATTTCCGATGGAAAAAAACCATCGGATTAGAATCCATAGGATATCCGATCGTGTGTACAGGGCTTTAAAGTTTTGGCTGATTGGTGTGAAAATATATACTGTATGTATAAAATTTTATATTTTGGGGTGAGAAAGAGAGAAAGTCTGATTTAATAAAGAATATCTGCTTATGCTGGTGCATGCTTGAACAAACTGGCCATACAAGGTAAGATTTGTCTTGTTGAGTCCCGCAGGCTGAAAGAGAGAAATCAGCCAATTCCCCAATCCATGAAAAAAAATAAGATGGATGGATTTGCAGTGCTGACTATTATATTCTGACAGCTACAGCACCTGCAGCTGTCAGAATACCCAAACAGTTACTGCAGGCACTGTGCAGCAGAGAATTTTCTGCCTGGCTCCTTCAGCATAAGTCAATTAAAAAATCTGGATGGTGCCAACAAGATCACCCATGGAATAAATGTAATCCAATGCATGGAATTGTCCAAAATTCAATCTGCGTATGGCCAGCTTTATACTCGCAAACACACTACCCATCCATGCACTGAATTTACTAAAGTGTGGTTTGCTGTGGGATTTATGCTCCAGCAACCAAATGTATCTGTCTAAATAAAAAATGTGCTTTTCATTTTTAAAGATGCATACAATGTAGAAATAAATCTGCAACAAGTGCACATGACTACCAGAAACGGGAACTGTAAAAAGAAAACAACATTGTTAAGTGGCCTTAAAGATTAGTCAAAAGTTCATGAAGTCTCAAAGTAACTATTTTGATGTAATCAACTTTTATGCCCCAGGAATGTGTATTAATCATGCAGTCCCCATTAAGGGCCCATTGACATGCATTAGGGTGCATTAGACAGCCCTGCAGATTGCAGTCCAGCCGAAAGGTTCTGCTAGTCTCATTGAGGTCCCAGCTGTGTATATCTGGGGTGTAGTGATGAGCCGAACACCCCCGGGTTTGGTTCGCACCAGAACCCGCAAACGGACCGAAAGTTCGCACGAACATTAGAACCCTATTAAATACAATGGATGCGAACGGTCGAATTCTAAAGTGCTAATTATAACGACTATTATCCATGTTATTGTCCTAAACAGAGTTTGGGAACCTGGGTTCTGCACCAGGGGACATGTATCAATGCAAAAAGAAGTTTTAAAAACGGCCGTTTTTCGGGAGCAGTCATTTTAATGATGCATAAAGTGAAAAAAAAAAAGTCAAATATTCCTTTAAATATTGTACCTGGGGGGTGTCTAAAGTATGCCTGTGAAGTGCCACGTGTTTCCCGTGTTTAGAACTGTCCCTGCACAAAATTACATTTCTAAAGGAAAAAAAAGCCATTTAAAACTGCTTGCGGCTTTAATGTAATGTCTGGTCCCGGTAATATGGATGAAAATCTTTAAGAAAAATGGCATAGCTACCCCATCACCCCCCCCCCCCCACCCCAGCCCATTACCAGCCCCTTTGGGTCTTGTATGGATATTAAGGGGAACCCCGCACACAAAATAAAAAAGGCCCTATATACTCTGAACAGCCGTATACAGGCGGTGCATACAAGACAGGGACTGTAGGTTTGTTCTTATGTAGAATCTGTTTGTAATTTTGAACAGGTACATTGTTTAAGTGTAGCTCCAGCCAAAAAATCTATTTTTAAGCTTTTTGGAATACATAGGGAAGGGTTATCACCCCTGTAACATTTGTTTTGCTGTCTGTGCCCCTGTTCAGAACATTTCACCTCACTTTGCGTCCCAATGACTACTGTTTTTGAAATGTGGTGTTTTTATTGAAACAAGGATTGGTGATAAAGCATCAGTAGAGAGGAGACACCTTTCTCCCATATTAATTCTTACAGGAGAGAATTTTCCTTCCAAGGGGTAGATTTCCTCTCACTTCCTGTTGTCTTCTTCCGTTTGCAAGTAGTAGTCGTTTGTAAGTTGGATGTTTGAAAGTAGGGACCTGCCGTATATACTCTGCAGAAATTGGCCCCTTAGGTGTTGGTGTTGGCACAACACTGTAAGCACTCACAGTTACTCTTGGTGGGTGCTGGAACGCCCTGCTGTCAACTATTATATCAGGAATTGTAATAACATATAATTGTTGAACAGTGGTAGTAAAAATTGGGCCTTTGATGGTGGTGCTGGTGCCACAACACTGTAAGGCCTGACAGTTACTCTTGGTGGGCGCAGCAATGGGCCCTGCTGTGAATTATTAGATCAATAATTATAATTGCATGCCCCTGTTGAACAGGGGCTGAAAAATTGGGCCTTTGGTGGTGGTGGTGGTGGTGGTGGTGTTGACACAACACTGTAAGGCCTGACAGTTACTCTTGGTGGGCGCAGCAATGGGCCCTGCTGTGAATTATTAGATCAATAATTATAATTGCATGCCCCTGTTGAACAGGGGCTGAAAAATTGGGCCTTTGGTGGTGGTGGTGGTGGTGGTGGTGGTGTTGACACAACACTGTAAGGCCTGACAGTTACTCTTGGTGGGCGCAGCAATGGGCCCTGCTGTGAATTATTAGATCAATAATTATAATTGCATGCCCCTGTTGAACAGGGGCTGAAAAATTGGGCCTTAGGCACTGGTGGCACAACACTGCAACCCCTCACAGATACTGTACTTGGAGCACAGCAATGAGGCCTGTTGCAAAGTATTGCATCAAAAATTTTAATTACACGCCCCTGTTAAACAGGGGCTGAAAAATTGGGCCTTAGCCACTGGTGGCGGCACCCATAAACCAAAATGATCTTCCAAGCTATCATCATTAATCGGATCATTAAGGAGGGGGAGGAGGATAGCCAGTCAACATAACAGCACAGGCACTCAGCATCAGCATCAGTCTTGAAGGGATGTGACATTTTAAAATCAATTAGTCTGTTATATCAGCATCAGGTGTGTGGTAGCTGGTGGTGATCCAAGACTGGTTCATCTTGATGAAAGTCAGTCGATCAACCGAGTCGGTGGACAGGCGCACCCTGTGATCCGTGACAAATCCTCCAGCAGCACTGAATGTGCGTTCTGAAAGAACGCTGGATGCAGGACAGGCCAGTAGCTTAATTGCATACTGTGCAAGCTCTGGCCAGTGATCCATCCTCAAGACCCAGTAAGCCAGAGGATTTTCGGTGGGGAAGGTGTCCAAGTCTGACCTTGCCCCTAGGTATTCCTGGACCATGTATATCAGACGCTGGCGATGGTTGCTGGAACCGATCATACTTTGGGGCTGCGGACTAAAGAATTGTCTGAACGCATCGGTCAGACGGCCACCTTCCCCACCGCTCCTTCTTTGACTGCCCGAAGCCTCAGCAACTCGTTGTCCAGGACCAGGAGTTTGTAACCTCCCAGTCTCTGGGAACGCGTTGCACAGACCTTTCTGCAAGGCCTCCCGGAGTTGTCTCATCCTCTGCTCCCTCTGCGACAGTAACATAAGGTCCGCAACCTTACCCTTGTACCGTGGCTCAAGGAGAGTGGCCAGCCAGTAATGGTCCCTCTCCTTGATCCGAAGAATACGAGGATCCTTCCGCAGACATTGCAGGATCAGGGAGGCCATGCAGCGTAGGTTAGCTGAGGCATTCAGTCCGGAGTCCTCTGGGTCACTAAGGACGACATGATCCGCAGCCACCACCTCCCAGCCACGTACAAGTCCACTGGTTTCTTGGGACTGTAAATCATCCCTAAAAGACTGCTGCTGATGATGCTGAGTGCCAGCCTCCACCTCCATGCTGACACAATCCTCCTCCTCCTCCTCCTCCTCGTCCTCTTCCTGTGCGATGGGTGGGACAGAAGGAACACTGTCTGGGTAAAGGGGGCCTTGAGAGGCAAGGAAGTCCTCCTCTTCCTGCCTCTGTTCTGCCTCAAGTGCCCTGTCCATTATTCCACGCAGCGTGTGCTCCAACAGGTGGACAAGAGGTACAGTGTCACTGATGCATGCACTGTCACTGCTCACCATCCTCGTGGCCTCCTCAAATGGTGCCAGGACAGTGCATGCATCCCTGATCATGCCCCACTGGCGTGGTGAAAAAAACCCGAGCTCCCCTGACCCTGTCCTGGTGCCGTAGTCGCACAGGTACTCATTGATGGCCCTCTGCTGCGTGTGCAGCCGCTGCAGCATGGCCAACGTTGAGTTCCACCTGGTGGGCATGTCACATATAGGGCGGTTCTTGGGCAGGTTCAACTCCTTTTGCGGCTCAGCCAGGCGAGCACTGGCATTATAAGATCTGCGGAAATGCACACAGACTTTCCTGGCCTGCCTCAGGACATCCTGTAAGCCCGGGTACCTGCCCAAGAACCGCTGCACCACCAGGTTAAGGACGTGAGCCATACAGGGCACATGGGTCAGTTGTCCCTGTCGGAGGGCGGAGAGGAGGTTGGTGCCATTGTCGCAAACCACCATTCCTGGCTTAAGCTGGCGTGGCGTCAACCACCTCTCGGCCTGCCCCTGCAGAGCAGACAGGACCTCTGCCCCAGTGTGGCTCCTGTCCCCCAAACACACCAGCGCAAGCACAGCATGGCATCTTTTTGCCTGCGTACTTGCGTAGCCCCTTGAACGCCTACGGAGCACCGCTGGTTCCGAGGACAAACCACAGGAAGAGGCCATGGAGGAAGAAGAAGAGGAGGGGGTGGAGGAGAGAGGTGTGTCACAACCAGTAGTAGCATTTTGGAGGCGTGGCGGCGGAACAACCTCCAACACTACTGCACCTTGTCCTGCATCCTTCCCAGCTGCCAAAAGAGGGACCCAATGGGCCGTGAAAGAAAGGTAACGTCCCTGTCCATGCCTGCTGGACCATGAGTCAGCGGTAATATGCACCTTACCGCTGACCGCCCTGTCCAGCGAGGCCAAGACATTGCCTTCCACATGCCTGTAGAGAGCCGGAATCGCCTTCCGTGAGAAAAAGTGGCGTTTGGGAACCTGCCACTGAGGAACCGCACATTGCACAAACTCACGGAAGGGGGCCGAGTCTACCAACTGAAAAGGCAGCAGTTGAAGCGCTAGCAATTTAGCCAAGCTAGCATTCAACCGCTGGGCATGTGGATGGCTGGGAGTGAACTTCTTTCGACGGTCCAGCAGCTGGGGCAGGGAAATTTGCCTGCTAGAATTGGACGTCGGTGTACTGCTAGCAGAGTGGCCGCAAGTACTTGGCTGTGACACACCTAATTCTACACCTTCATTCCTCTCAGTGCAGGTTTCAGAGAGGAGTGAAGGTATACTGGGGTTGGAGATCCCAGCTGATGCGGTGCAAGGAGAGGTCCGCTTTGTTCTTTGGTGTGGGTCTTTAAGGTAGGCTTGCCAACGAGCTGCATGGCAGGTCAACATATGTCTGATCAAGCATGTGGTGCCCAAGCGGCTGATGTTTTGGCCACGCAATATACGCTTGAGACATATGTTGCAAACAGCAGCTGTGCGATCTGATGCACTCGCCTCAAAAAAGGCCCACACCAAAGAACTTTTTGAATGACGGGCAGAGGCAGCGCCCTGCACAGGCGGAGCTCTGCGGTGCGATTCCGTCGGTGTGCTGCCCATACGCTGGCCACCCAAGGGCATCCTGCCTCGTTGGAGATGTGCCTCCTCCTCATCCTCCTCCTCTCTCCTATTAGGCACCCACGTGGAGTCAGTGACCTCATCATCCCCTCCCTCCTCATCACTGGAGCCAATCTGGCAGTATGCTGCAGCTGCTGGAGCATGACTGCCAGATTGGTGTCCTTCTTCAGCATCCCCTCTCTCAGCTCTCACGCTACTGCCTTCCTCTAGCTGGGTATCATCATCAGATCCTTCGAAACGCTGGGCATCCTCCTGGAGCATGCACCCAACACTGTGCTCAAACAGTTCGGGGGACTCCTCAGGAGGAGGACATGGTGGGTCTAGGGAAGGAGTGACTAATGATGACATTGATACCAGAGAAGAGGACGCTTTGGCAGCTGCTTTGCCAGTACCCTGAGCCTGGGTGAGAGAGGATGAGGAGGATGAGGTGGGCTTGGTCATCCACTCTACCAAGTCTTCGGCATGATGTGGCTCAACATGTCCAGCTGCCGAAAAGAAGGACAAGCGTGTCCCATGGCCATGTGCTGATGACCACGCACCGCGTCCACGACCAGCACTGTTGCCCCCAGACACAGAGCCTGCTTGCCCTCTTTTTTTGCCTCCTGACTGTCTGCCTCTCCTTGTTTGCCTTCCAGACATTTTAATGGATGGCCTGCAGGGAGATGGGAAAAACAGCAATAAGGGCTACCTTCAGGTGTATACTGTGCAGGAGGCTTAGCAACAAAGACACTGACACTGTCCCCTGCCTATCCTTCTCTGTCCCTAAACACAAGGATTTGCAATATGGTTCAGCAAGATTGGTTTAGCACAGAATAGCACACTGATAGTTTCCCTCACTGTCCTTCTCTGTCCCTACAAACAAGATTTAGCACAGAATAGCACACTGATAGTTTCCACGAGTGTCCTTCTCTGTCCCTAAACTCGAGGATTTCAAATATGGTTCAGCAAGATTGGTTTAGAACAGAATAGCACACTGACAGTTTCCCCGAGTGTCCTTCTCTGTCCCTACAAACAAGATTTAGCACAGAATAGCACACTGATAGTTTCCACGAGTGTCCTTCTCTGTCCCTAAACTCAAGGATTTCAAATATGGTTCAGCAAGATTGGTTTAGAACAGAATAGCACACTGACAGTTTCCCTCACTGTCCTTCTCTGTCCCTACAAACAAGGATTAGCACAGAATAGCACACTGATAGTTTCCACGAGTGTCCTTCTCTGTCCCTAAACTCAAGGATTTCAAATATGGTTCAGCAAGATTGGTTTAGGACAGAATAGCACACTGACACTTTCCCTCACTGTCCTTCTCTGTCCCTACAAACAAGATTTAGCACAGATTAGCACACTGATAGTTTCCACGAGTGTCCTTCTCTGTCCCTAAACTCAAGGATTTCAAATATGGTTCAGCAAGATTGGTTTAGGACAGAATAGCACACTGACACTTTCCCTCACTGTCCTTCTCTGTCCCTACAAACAAGATTTAGCACAGAATAGCACACTGATAGTTTCCACGAGTGTCCTTCTCTGTCCCTAAACTCAAGGATTTCAAATATGGTTCAGCAAGATTGGTTTAGGACAGAATAGCACACTGACACTTTCCCTCACTGTCCTTCTCTGTCCCTACAAACAAGATTTAGCACAGAATAGCACACTGATAGTTTCCACGAGTGTCCTTCTCTGTCCCTAAACTCAAGGATTTTAAATATGGTTCAGCAAGATTGGTTTAGAACAGAATAGCACACTGACAGTTTCCCTGACTGTCCTTCTCTGTCCCTACAAACAAGATTTAGCACAGAATAGCACACTGATAGTTTCCACGAGTGTCCTTCTCTGTCCCTAAACTCAAGGATTTCAAATATGGTTCAGCAAGATTGGTTTAGGACAGAATAGCACACTGACACTTTCCCTCACTGTCCTTCTCTGTCCCTACAAACAAGGATTAGCACAGAATAGCACACTGATAGTTTCCACGAGTGTCCTTCTCTGTCCCTAAACTGAAGGATTTCAAATATGGTTCAGCAAGATTGGTTTAGGACAGAATAGCACACTGACACTTTCCCTCACCGTCCTTCTCTGTCCCTACAAACAAGATTTAGCACAGAATAGCACACTGATAGTTTCCACGAGTGTCCTTCTCTGTCCCTAAACTCAAGGATTTCAAATACGGTTCAGCAAGATTGGTTTAGAACAGAATAGCACACTGACACTCTCCCTACCTATCCTTCTCTGTCCCTAAACACAAGGAATCCAGGATTAGTAAAGGAAAAAAATGACACTGTCCCTGCCTATGCTTCTCTTTCCCTGCTCCGGAACACACTACACAAGGCCGCCGCGCTGGCGGCCTTTTATAGTGTGGGGCGTGTACTAAACCCCCTCAGCAATAATTAGCCAGAGGCATCCTGCCTGTGGCCAATCATTGCTCTCCTCGCTGCCGGCGCTGTGATTGGCCAAGCATGCGGGGTCACAGTGCATGCTTGGCCAATCACAGCGCCTGGATGACACTGCGATGGCGTAGTGCATTGTGGGCCGTTCGCGTCACTCGAATTTGGCGCGAACGGCCCAAATCGTTCGATCTTCGTCGAACGATCGAACAGCCGATGTTCGAGTCGAACGTATGTTCGACTCGAACACGAAGCTCATCCCTACTGGGGTGCCTATTCTAATGCAAATTCTTTGGGAGCTTAAAGAGAGGTTTCACTTATGCGGCGTACACACGACTGTTTTTAATGTCATTGAAAAAAAACGAAATTTTTCTCGACGTGATTCTTCTCAAGCCTGCCTTGCCTACACACTATCGTGGAAAAAAATGCTCGAGTAAAGCGCGGTGACGTAGAACACGTACGACGGCACTATAAAGGGGAAGTTCCATTCGGATGGCGCCACCCTTCATGTTAGTAAAGTTTGTTGATCGACGATTCGCGCTTTTCAGCCTCGTGCTTTCGAGTCCGTTACAGCGTGACGAATGTGCTATCTCCATTACGAACACTAGTTTTACCAGAACGAGCGCTCCCGTCTCATACTTGATTCTGAGCATGCGCATTTATTTTCACGTCGTTAAAGCCCACACACGGCCGTTTTTCATGAGAAAAACGACGATGTAAAAAACAACGTGAAAAATTCGAGCATGTTGCAATTTTTTCATGACCGTTTTTCACGTCGTGAAAAATGCTCTGAAGCCCACACACGATCATTTTTAATGACCATTTAAAAAAAAATCATTTTTCTCGTCATTAAAAACGGTCGTGTGTACGCGGCATGAGAATCCAGTCTGGAGGCTTCACTGAAGAGACTGTCTGCCTGAGTCTAGAGGGAAACATCCAAGTCCCAGGGAGAGAGGGATCCTTGTTACTATTATTATTATTATTATTATTATAATACAGGATTTATACACACAGTATCTCACAAAAGTGAGTACACCCCTCACATATTTGTAAACATTTTATTATATCTTTTCATGTGACAACACTGAAGAAATGACACTTTGCTACAATGTAAAGTAGTGAGTGTACAGCTTGTATAACAGTGTAAATTTGTTGTCCCCTCAAAATAACTCAACACACAGCCATCAATATCTAAACTGCTGGCAACAAAAGTGAGTACACCTCTAAGTGAAAATGTCCAAATTGGGCGCAATATTCCCTCCCCGGTGTCATGTGACTCGTTAGTGTTACAAGGTCTCAGGTGTGAATGGAGAGCAGGTGTGTTAAATTTGGTGTTTTCGCTCTCACTCTCTCATACTGGTCACTGGAAGTTCAACATGGCCCCTCATGGCAAAGAACTCTCTGAGGATCTGAAAAAAAGAATTGTTGCTCTACATAAAGATGGCCTAGGCCAGTAATGGCGAACCTTGGCACTCCAGGTGTTTTGGAACTACATTTCCCATGATGCTCATGCACTCTGCAGTGTAGTAGAGCATCATGGGAAATGTAGTTCCAAAACATCTGGGGTGCCAAGGTTCGCCATCACTGGCCTAGGCTATAAGAAGATTGCCAAGACCCTGAAACTGAGCTGCAGCACGGTGGCCAAGACCATACAGCGGTTTAACAGGACAGGTTCTACTCAGAACAGGCCTCGCCATGGTTGACCAAGGAAGTTAAGTGTACGTGCTCAGCATCATATCCAGAGGTTGTCTTTGGGAAATAGATGTATGAGTGCTGTCAGCATTGCTGCAGAGGTTGAAGGGGTGGGAGGTCAGCCTGTCAGTGCTCAGACCATACGCCACACACTGCATCAAATTGGTCTGCATGGCTGTCATCCCAGAAGGAAGCCTCTTCTAAAGATGATACACAAGAAAGCCCACAATCAGTTTGCTGAAGACAAGCTGACTAAGGACATGGATTACTGGAACCATGTCCTGTGGTCTGATGAGACCAAGATAAACTTATTTGGTTCAGATGGTGTCAAGCGTGTGTGGCGGCGACCAGGTGAGGAGTAGACATGTGCAATTAGTTTAGTTACGAATTCGTTATCCGTTAAAATTCGTTATATTCGTTGATTCGTAAACATACGAATGAACGAACGGTTCGATAACATTACAAACGAACAACGAATAATCTAAACGAACGAATATGGAAAACAAATAAAATACGAATTTAGTAAATTTGAAACAAACAAAAAACGAAAAAGTGAAAAACGAAAACATAAAAACAACGAAAACACAGAAAAAAGATAAAAAATAACGAAAATAAAAATGAACGAAAACGAGATATTACGAATATTCGAAAAACAAAACAACGAATAACGAACAAAGATCCATATTAACGAATATCAAAATGAACGGAATTTTTTTTACGAATCTTCGGAAAACGGAAATGAAAACAACGACAATTCGTAAAAACTTAAATTCTATTTCGTTAGTTCTGAATTAGTTCTGGACTTTGGCCAATGGCCAATAAGCTTGTCCCTTCCCCTGAAGAGGTTGTCTCTTCCCCCAATGAGCTTGTTTCTTATAGACATGTGCTATAATGTGTGTGTATGTGTGTTCTTCTGTGTTAGACTGCAGTGCATTCCATCCAGAGTCCAGATAGGATGTGGTTGGGTAGGTTGCACTGTTCTGTTGGATTTTGTGAGTAAATTTTTTACTTGGGAGAGAGAAATTCTTTGTTTCTTAAGGATATTAGATTGAGATTCTAGAGTCTACATTCTAATTTATAATTTTATTTATGTAATATCTCTGACATATTGTATTTTTCTTCTTTGTCAGACTACATTCTAGACAGGGTGTGGGTGGTGTTTGATTTGTGAGTCATTCAAAGAGATTGATATAGAAATTATAAATTTCTTACTATTTCTATTACTCCTAGGATTTTCTAAAGTTAGTTTTTTTCCCTTTTCTGGGACTGTGTTTTATTATATTGCTGTCTGTCTGCCCCTACCTATTTTTTTTGTTGTGTTAGCCAGTGCCACTACTAGGCCAGCCCAGGCAGCATATACTACGTATTCATGGTAGGAGAAGTAGATTAGTATATATTTTTTTTTGCATGGACCGGTAAAATAAGAATACTCCAGTCCTCAATCCCTCCACTCTCAGTCACACCAACACCAACTCTCATACCAACACACTCACTAACACCAACATTCTCACTTACAAGACTCACACGTCCATTCTCACTCCCAGACATTCTAATTGCAATAAAACCACCAAACCACACAAAAACAACTACAAAAACCACAATATCACTCTCTGCACTGCTCTCTGCTCCTCCCTCACCACACCACTTACACCCTCTAAAAATGGCGTACAGGGGCGGAGGCTATAGCCGCTTGTTGAAAACGAAACTAAAATACGAGATTGCGAATGGCCGCGATGTATTTACGGGAGTACGAATGCATTCGAAGCACGTGGACGTATTTTAGTTTCATTTTCATTTTTGAAAATAAAAATAACTAGTAACGCGAGATTGCGAATGACCGCGCCGAGATGTATTTACGAAAGTATAAAAAAATTACGAATCCATTCGAAGCACGGTAGTAGACACGAATCAAGGAAAACAAAACAATGTTACGAATCAACAGAAACGGCAGAGTAGTGTACAGAAAAACGAAAATTATTATCTAACAAAATTACGAATTACGAATCGTTCAGTATCAACGAAAATCAAACTGTTACGAAAGTACGAAAATAACTTAAACAGAAATACGAATCATTCAATATCAACAAAATTACGAATTTCAAATCAACGAAAATAACTTAGACAGAACTACGAATCATTCAGTATCAACGAAAATTAAACTGTTACGAACATACGAACGAGTCCGAATAGGAAAACTCGCGTCTTACGAAATTACGAATCTTTACGAACCTACGGAACGAGACGAAACGAAACGATAGGAAACTAATTTTTTGGTTGTGCACATGTCTAGTGAGGAGTACAAAGACAAGTGTGTCTTGCCTACAGTCAAGCATGGTGGTGGGAGTGTCATGGTCTGGAGCTGCATGAGTGCTGCTGACACTGGGGAGCTACAGATCATTGAGGGAACCATGAATGGCAACATGTACTGTGGCATAATGAAGGAGAGCATGATCCCCTTCCTTCAGAGACTGGGCCGCAGGGCAGTATTCCAACATGATAACGACCCCAAACACACCTCCAAGATGACCACTGCCTTGCTAAAGAAGCTGAGGGTAAAGGTGATGGACTGGCCAAGCATGTCTCCAGACCTAAATCATATTGAGCCTCTGTGGGACATTCTCAAACGGAAGGTGGAGGTCTCTAACATCCACCAGCTCCGTGATGTCATCATGGAGGAGTGGAAGAGGACTCCAGTGACAACCTGTGAAGCTCTGGTGAACTCCATGCCCAAGAGGGTTAAGGCAGTGCTGGAAAATAATGGTGTCCTCACAAAATATTGACACTTTGGGCCCAATTTGGACATTTTCACTTAGGGGTGTACTCACTTTTGTTGCCAGCGGTTTAGACATTAATGGCTGTGTGTTGAGTTATTTTGAGGGGACAGAAAATTTCCACTGTTATACAAGCTGTACACTCACTACATTACATTGTAGCAAAGTGTCATTTCTTCAGTGTTCTGACATGAAAAGATATAATAAAATATTTACAAAAATGTGAGGGGTGTACTAACTTTTGTGAGATACTGTAGCTCTCAACTGTCCCTGATTTGGAACAAACTCCCTCTGTCCCTCTTTCCTCCTCATTTTGGTCTGATCTATATAGATGTATATAAAGTGCACTATTTATCTATCAAAAAGTGTTTCCCAGTGCTAAACCTTTCATCCAATTTCTAAATTGCTGCATTTGTAAATGTCAAAAGGCAATATAAAGGAATAGTAGTGGTAAAATAAAAGCACTTGTGCAAAGTGCTTGGGGAGTGTCTCCGCTATAGGGCTGGATTGTCTCCACCCAGCACACTGGGGGCCTCCCGTGATTGGCTCACGTGGGGCTCATTGGATGGCACTATCGGTGCCGGATAGAGCCTCGCTTCTGGGGAATTCTGCCCGTGGACTGGTTGAGCCACACGCATGTGCTGGTGGGCTTGGAACCGCAAGATGTCGGGGAAGCTCCTTACGCTCCAGGCTCAGTTGGTCCCGGAGCCAGCTCCGCGCATGCGCGGTAAACCCCTGGGCCGCACGCTTGTGCGGGCATCCAGCACCATTTTTAGTTGCCTAGGCAGGCTGTGTCCACAGCACTTTGCCTTGGAGGACACCATTGGGACATCAGTAGAAACCACTTCTATTTACCAAGAGATAATTACCATCTCCATCTTGGATGTAGGGCCCCGTGGTCCACATATATAGTATATTGATTTTATGATTCATGAAACGCACCAATGCTCACGATGAAGAACCCCGTTGCTGTCAATAGCCCCACCCACACCTGAGCATTCCGTCGTTTGAAAAAGCACAAAAGATTTTTTTTGGGCAGAATCGTATGTTTTTGGTTCCTTAAGGCTCATTCAGAGGGGTGATCAGTCCCATCCTCTGTACAGAGCTGCTGGTAGGTTTAATATCGTTTTGGCAATTTAAAATAAATAAGTTGGTCTTGTGTTGCAGTTTGGGGACTCTGGCTCAAAAAGGTTGGCCATCACTGCCGTAGACTGTTTCTGAGCTAGAGGAGTGGAGTGAATGTTGCTGTTTGCCTGGCTGCCATTACACTTGTGGGAAAGAACCTGGGACACAAATCAGGGGCCCTTGTGAAGGTTAGCGCTACAAGTGTATTCACAAAATGATCACATAGCTTTCAATTTACCATGCCTGCTCTTTGCTATTGTTAGCTGACATGCAACATTAGGACCAGATTTGCGGTGCGTTTGTGCACATTGGTTAAGGTGCTACATTATACATTACCATGCTCTGTGTACAGCGAGCAATGTGGTTAGACTCTGGTGCCTATTTGTGCCCATATTTAGACATGTTGATGCAAAAGCAGGAAGTGAATATTTCTTAAAATGTAGATTGTTAGTTTAAAGTTTATCTGACTAAATATATACTTCTGCTACCTAAATACAAAGAAATGGTAATTCACACTAAGTAAATGTTTGCCACAGTGGGTACGCAGAGCGATTTTTAGTGGTACCCAGAAGACTGATAGTCACAGATTCACAAAATTATTTTGATATTTCCCATGAACCACTTAAAGTGGAGTTCCACCCAAAAATGGAACTTCCACTTTTCGGAAATCCTCCCCCCCCCACCCCCTCCAGTGTCACATTTGGCACCTTTCAGGGGGGAGCACTTCCTGGCATAGATCACCTCAGTGATCTACGGCACTTCCGGCGCCTACTTTGTCCCCCCGCCCCCACTGTCTTCTGGGAGACACACAGGTCCCAGAACACAGCGGGGACCAGTGAAGATGCGCAGCGCGACTCGCGCATGCGCAGTAAGGAACCGGGAAGTGAAACCGCAATGCTTCACTTCCTGATTCCCTTACCGAGTATGGCGGCGGAGGCGGCAGCAGCCGATCCTCGAGCGAGAGATCGGCTTCGGCTGCCGAAATTGCGGACGCCCTGGACAGGTAAGTGTCCATATATTAAAAGTCAGCAGCTGCTGTATTTGTAGCTGCTGACTTTTAATATTTTTTTTTTTAGTGGGACCTTGGCTTTAAGGACTGGAAGGATTTGCCCCTTTATGACCATGCCATTTTTTGCGATACGGCACTGCGTTGATTTAACTGACAATTGCGCGGTCGTGAGACAATGTACCCAAACAAAATTTATTTCTATTTTTTTTCCACAAATAGAGCTTTCTTTTGGTGGTATTTGATCACCTCTGCGGTTTTTATTTTTTACGCTATAAACAAAAAAGTGCCACAATTTTGAAAAAAACAACAATATTTTTTACTTTTTGCTATAATAAATATCCCCAAAAATAAAAAAAAATAAAAAAATGTCTTCATCAGTTTAGGCTGATATGTATTCTTCTACATATTTTTGGTAAAAAATAATTGCAATCAACGTATATTGATTGGTTTGCGCAAAAGTTATAGCGCCTACAAAATAGGGGATAGATTTATGGCATTTTTATTATTTACCTATTATTTACTAGCAATGGCGGCGATCTGCAATTTTTAGCGGGACTGCGACATTGCGGCAAGCAGATCGGACACTTTTTAGGACCATTGATATTTATACAGCTATCAGAGCTAAAAATAGCCACTGTATAAATGTCACTAGCAGGGAAGGGGTTAACACTAGGGGCGATCAAGGGGTTAGGTGTTCCCTATGAGTGTTTATAACTGTGGGGGGAATGGACTGACTGGAGGAGGAGAGAGATCGCTGTTCCTCATCACTAGGAGCACCAGATCTCTCTCTACTTCCCTGTCAGAATGGGGATCTGTTTGTTTACATGCACAGGTCCAAGTTCTGGCTCTCTGTGGAGCGGTCGCGGGTAGCCGGCAGACATCGCGGCCACCAGCCACGCGCATTGCTCCAGAGTTGAGCTCTCTATCGCTCTTAAAGTGGCCGACGTACAACTACGGCGATTTGCGCAGCCGTGCCAACCTGTCGCAGTATAATTTGCTAAATATTATCTAGTTGGTAGGGCCATCAAAGCTTGTAATTGTTTTTTATATATAAAATAAAAAAACTTGTTAAGACGGTAAATAAAAATGACCTCTTAAGAGCAATATTCCACATGTGTGCACACTGAGCAGTCACACACAAAACAGCTGCAGTACAGTATGTGAAGTGTTGCATAAATTGTTGTTGCTATATAAATGCATGTTATAAATAAACTGAGCAGTTAACTCTTTTAAACACACTGTAGCCACCACCACACATTTTAAAGCAAACACACACTGTGGCGATTCTGATGCCCCATACACACGACCGGTTTTCCCGTCGGAAAAAATCTGATGAGAGCTTTTGGACGGGAATCCCGACCGTGTGTATGCTCCATTGGACTTTTTCCAACAGGAAAACTGCTGGGAAAAAAAAAGAGAGCAGGATCTCTTTTTTCCCATCAGGAAAAAATCTTAGCAGGAAAACCGTTCGTCTGTATGGTTTTCCGACGCGCAAAAAAACACGCATGCTCGGAAACAAATCGACGCATGCTCAGAAGCATAGAACTTAATTTTCTCGGCTCATCGTACTCTTTTACGTCACTGCGTTCTTGGCATCAAAAGTTCACCAAACTTTTGTGTGACTGTGTGTATGCAAGGCAGGCTTGAAAGGAATTCCATCGGGAACACCATATTTTTTTTTCCGATGGGAAAACCTCTTGTGTGTACGGGGCATGACCCTTAAAAAAGTCTGTATTACTCGCTGCCATGCCCAGACATTAATGTAACAGATTTTCACACCACCGTAGTTTCTTCAGAAAGGCAGAGTTCCTCAATTTTCTAATTAGAGCATTCAGAGATTCAACTTAATGATTTTTAAATATCGTTTTAATGAAAATAAAAATGGTGCAAGACATAGACAGAAATAGATTTTCGAAAGTCAGGAAAAGCAACAGTAAATTAAAAAGGTTTAACCACTTCAATACCATGCACTTATGCACCTTCCCGCCCAGACCAATTTTCAGCTTTCAGTACTCTCACACTTTGAATGACAATTACTTAGTCATGCTACACTGTATCCAAACAAAATTTTTATCGTTTTCTTCTCACAAATAGAGCTTTCTTTTGGTGGTATTTAATCGCCACTGGGTTTTTTATTTTTTGCGATATAAGTTATTAGTTTCTATTGTAAAATTTTGCAAATAAGTAATTTTTCTTCATAAATTTGTGCCAAAATGTATACTGCTACATATCTTTGGTAAAATGAACCCAAATTAGTGTATATTATTTGGTCTTTGTGAAAGTTATAGAGTCTACAAACTATGGTGGCAATCACTGAAAATTTATCACATCTGATCACGCCTGATGTACTGAAGGGATATCTCATTTCTTGAGACACTAACAAGCGAGGAAAGTACAAATACCCCAAAATTACCCCTTTTTGGAAAGTAGACAGTCCAAGGTATTTACTAAGAGGCGTGGTGAGTTTTTTGAAGTTGTATTTTTTTCCCACAATTCTTGGGAAAATTTAATTTTTTTTTTTTTTTTTTACACAAACTGGTCATATTAACAGTTTTTTTCTCTCACACAGCATATGCATAATTGCAACTACACCCCAAAATACATTCTGCTACTCCTCCTGAGTGTAGCGATACCACATGTGTGAGACTTTTACACAGCCTGGCCACATACAGAGGCCCAACATTGAAGTAGCACTTTCAGGCGTTCTACAAGCATAAATCGCACATATCCTTTCTCAACCACCTATTACACTTTTGAAGGCCCTGGAGCACCAGGACAATGGAATTTTCCACAAAATGACCCCATTTTGGAAAGCACACACCCCAACGTATAATCTATGAAGCATTATGAGTCTTTTGAACGGTTCATTTTTTTTCAGAAGGTTTTGGAAAATGTAGAGAAAAAATGAAAATGCATTTTTTTTACACAAAGTTGTCCATTTATAAGATATTTCTAACGCATAGCATATACATAGCAAAAATGACACCCCAAAATGCATTCTGCTACTCCTCCTGAGTATAGCGATACCACATGTGTGAGACTTTTACACAGCCTGGCCATATACAGAGGCCCAACATTGAAGTAGCACTTTCAGGTGTTCTACAAGCATAAATCGCACATATCCTTTCTCAACCACCTATTACACTTTTGAAGGCCCTGGAGCACCAGGACAATGGAATTTTCCACAAAATGACCCCATTTTAGAAAGCACACACCCCAACGTATAATCTATGAAGCATTATGAGTCTTTTGAACGGTTCATTTTTTTCCAGAAGGTTTTGGAAAATGTGGAGAAAAAATGAAAATGCATTTTTTTTACACAAAGTTGTCCATTTATAAGATATTTCTAACGCATAGCATATACATAGCAAAAATGACACCCCAAAATGCATTCTGCTACTCCTCCTGAGTATAGCGATGCCACATGTGTGAGACTTTTACACAGCCTGGCCATATACAGAGGCCCAACATTGAAGTAGCACTTTCAGGCGTTCTACAAGCATAAATCGCACATATCCTTTCTCAACCACCTATTACAATTTTGAAGGCCCTGGAGCACCAGGACAATAGAATTTTCCACAAAATGACCCCATTTTGGAAAGCACACACCCCAACGTATAATCTATGAAGCATTATGAGTCTTTTGAACGGTTCATTTTTTTCCAGAAGGTTTTGGAAAATGTGGAGAAAAAATGAAAATGCATTTTTTTTACACAAAGTTGTCCATTTATAAGATATTTCTAACGCATAGCATATACATAGCAAAAATGACACCCCAAAATGCATTCTGCTACTCCTCCTGAGTATAGCGATACCACATGTGTGAGACTTTTACACAGCCTGGCCATATACAGAGGCCCAACATTGAAGTAGCACTTTCAGGCGTTCTACAAGCATAAATCGCACATATCCTTTCTCAACCACCTATTACAATTTTGAAGGCCCTGGAGCACCAGGACAATAGAATTTTCCACAAAATGACCCCATTTTTGAAAGCACACACCCCAACGTATAATCTATGAGGCATTATGAGTCTTTTGAACGGTTAATTTTTTTCCAGAAGGTTTTGGAAAATGTGGAGAAAAAATTAAAATGCATTTTTTTTACACAAAGTTGTCAATTTATAAGATATTTCTAACACATAATATGTACATAGCAAAAATTACACCCCAAAATGCATTCTGCTACTCCTCCTGAGTATGGCGATACCACATGTTTGAGACTTTTACACAGCCTGGCCACATACAGAGGCCCAACATCCAAGTAGCACCTCCAGGCATTCTAGCAGCATTAATTGCACATATCATTTTCTGACTACCGATCACATTTTTGAAGGCCCTTCATATATCTAACACATAGCAGGTACATACCAAATAACAAAAGATTACCTGTGGTTTTAGAAGTGCAGTGGTCCACAGAGGAGAGCATCGGTCCAGGCAGCAGGCAGGGATGAGGTCAGCGACAGCAAAAGCAATCATCCAGGCAGCAGGCAGGAATACTGTCCATAGTTCGCACAGGCAGAGATACTGTCAGCACAGCCAGAGCACAGCCAAAGCACAGGTCCAGGTAGCAGGCAGAGGTGTCCCGGCAGAAATGCTGTCCAAAGTCAGTAGAGGCAGCAGGCAGATATATGGTCAACACAGCCAAAGTATTGGTCCAAGCAGCAGGAAGAAACATGGTCCATAATGTCATGGGTCATTACAGGCAGTAATATGGTCATCACAGCCAAATTATTGGTCCAGGCAGCAGGAAGGACCATCAAGCTTAGGGCCAGGGGGACAGGGGTAGAGGCTTCTCCCACCCAAATCGCTTTGAAGCCTCCGGGCAACCAGACCCTGTTCTTGGAGCACAGAAAACGAAAAACTGGTTTTCTCTACTCAGAACGCTATTCTGAAGCCCCTCACATATGTGAGACCCCTGTGTACTAAAAGTAGATGGCCAAAAGATCAGTCCAGGTGGCAGGCAAAAACATGGTCGATTAACAGGCCAAGGTCGGTACACGTGGAAGTCAGAAACGTGGTTTAAATCGGCAGGCAGAGGCATCGTCGGTAAACAGGCCAGGGTCAGGTAATTAACATGGAAGGTAGTTAGTAACATGGTAGCAGGCAAATAGGGAAGTGGCAGTCTGTTAATAATAAGGGGAACTAATGGATGTATGATAATTTTTGAAGCAATTTCCGATGCACAGGCCAGGTTGGGAGGGACAATCGGGACAATAATAGCTGGTGTCTCTTCTTACTCCTCCTCTGCTGCATACACGGCATTTCTTTTGGCGTCTTCTTCCAGATTCTGTGGGGGGGATGCTAAAGTGATAGTGTCGCTCGTGAAGCCGACTCACACTATCAGAGCGAATGCTTCCTGGGGCGGGATCTTGTTGGTAAATGAGGGCATCGATGATATCTTCGATATATTGGAGGTAGTGGAGTCGGTGATTTTGAGTTGCTTTTTGGTAGCAGACAAACGAATTAAAAAGGGCCATGTGAAACAGGTGAAACGCAACTTTTTTGTGCCAATAATGGGACTTTCTGGTTGATAAGTAGGGCTGTAGCATCTGGTCGTTTAAATCCACCCCCCCATGTACAAATTGTAGTCGTGGACACATTCAGGCTTTACAATGGAGCCGCGTCTTCTTGGGATCTCCACCATGGTGTCATTGTGGATCGTAGAGAGGATGTGGACATCTTTCTTGTCCCTTCACTTCATGGCCAACACCTCCTCGTTCCTCATGGATGCCGATTCTCCAGGTCGCAATTTTTTTGTCAATAAATTTTGTGGGAATCCCTTCCGGTTTTTTTTGAAGGTACCGCAGGCCGGGGTTTGTTTACTATAAAGGTGGCGAAAAAGGGGCAGGCTGGTATAATAATTATCAACATATAAATGGTAACCTTTTCCGAACAGGGGGTATGCCAACTCCCAGACAATTTTCCCACTGGTTCCAATATATGTGGGGCAATCACGGGGCTGGAGCTGGGAGTCTTTGCCTTCGTAGATCCTGAATTTGCAGACGTATCCAGTGGCTCGATCACATAATTTATTTAATTTTAACCCATACCTGGCTCTCTTGCTTGGTATGTACTGCTTGAACTGCAGTCGGCCGGTGAAATGTACGAGGGACTCGTCCACACAAATTTTTTGGTCTGGGATGAAAACTTCTTCAAATCGCTGAGAAAAGGCATTGATTAGGGGGCGTATCTTGTACAATTTGTCGTAGTTGGGATGATCTCGGGGAGGGCACTGTGAATTGTCATTGAAGTGGAGAAAGCGCATAATCATGTCGTATCTTTTCCTGGACATGACAGCGGAATATATGGGCATGTGTTGGATGGGGCGTTTGGACCAATATGAATGGACTTCGTTCTTTTTTGTAAGCCCCATATTGAACATAAGGCCCAAAAATAATTTAAATTCCTCCAATGTTAGACGCCGCCACTGGAACATGCGGGAGTAGGAAGAATCGGGGTTGGCAGCAATAAATTGGGATGCATACTGATTCGTTTGATCCACTATATTCTGCAGCAAATCTTGTGGGAAAAATAAACAAAAAGAATCAAATTTAGAAAAATTTGTAGTGTCGGGCTGCACACCTGGCTGTGCGGTGAAAGGGGGGATGATAGCGGATCCTGAGTTGGCAGGCAACCATAAGGGGTTTGCCAGGGCATCGGGAAGGTAGGATTGGGGCTGGATTCTTCGGGTTGGGCGTGCATTTCCATTGCTTGTACTGGGCTCCTCTTCCTGGGGTATGGCGCTGCTGGTGGTGGGCAGTTCTCCTGATCTTGGTGCTGATCTTGGTGCTGATCTTGGTGCCGATCGCATTCTTTTGGGAGGGACGGTTTCCTCCGGGGACTCGGACTCTGAGCCACTATCCTCCACTGGCTCGTATTCCGAACCAGAATCGGATAATGGGAGCTCCCCGCTGCTCTCATCATCCGACATGGCAAGAATGGCATATGCCTCCTCAGGTGTGTAAACCCTTTGGGACATTATGGCAGTGCTTATTGGTGGGCCTGTGCAATGGTACTGCTGGTGGTAGTGGTGGCGGTCTGTGTGGTAGTACCGATGGAGGTATTAGTGGTGGGCCTGTGTGGTGGTACCGATGGCGGTATGGGTGGTGGTGGTACCAATGGCGGTACAGGTGGTGGTGGTACCGATGGCGGTACGGGTGGTGGTGGTGGCGGCGGTACCGATGGCGGTACAGGTGGCGGTACGGGTGGTGGTGGTAGCGATGGCGGTATGGGTGGTGGTGGTACCGATGGCGGTACAGGTGGTGGTGGTACCGATGGCGGTACAGGTGGTGGTGGTACGGGTGGTGATGGTACCGATGGCGGTACAGGTGGTGGTACAGGTGGTGGTGGCACTACCGACGGTGGTACGGGTGGTGGTACTGGTGGTGGTACCGATGGCGGCACTAGTGGTGATACTGGTAGCGGGCCTGTGTGGCAGTATAGATGCTGGGCCTGGTGGCGGTACTGGTGGTGGTACTGGTACCGATGGCGGTACTGGTAGCCTGTGTGGCGGTGCCAATGGCGGTACCGATGGAGGTGGGCCTGTGACAGATGATTGACAGATGGGCTGATTGATTGACAGATGGGCTGATTGATTGATTGACAGATGGGGTGATTGATTGACAGATGGGCTGATTGATTGACAGATGGGCTGATTGATTGACAGATGGGCTGATTGATTGACAGATGGGCTGATTGACAGATGGGCTGATTGACAGATGGGCTGATTGACAGATGGGCTGATTGGCTGGGCTGATTGATGTGCTGGGCTGTGTGACAGGTCCTCTTTATGGGGGGGGGGCGTGTTGTGCACTGTAAATTTATGTAGACAAACTACACTGAGCTAACTTACTGATCTCTTCTCTCTCCTCACAGATCGGTGTGTGAGGAGAGAGCAGGGATCAGGTAGTAACTCCTGTGGAGTTTGTTTACATTTGTGACCGGCTGTGATTGGACACAGCCGGTCACGTGGTAAACAGCCAATTCATTGGCTGTTTACTCTGATCGGGGACGCGCTGTGTCCAAGGGACACTCGCCTTCCCCGATCCCCGCTCTGCAAGCCTGTGGCGGCGCGCACGGAGCGCGCCGCCGAGTTTGTTTTGACAGGTGATCGGCTGTGACTTTGACACAGCCGATCACATGGTAAACAGCCAATGAAATTGGCTGTTTACCGTGATCGGGGAAGCGCTGTGTCCGAGGGACACATGCCGTCCCCGATCACCGCGCTGCGCGCCCCCGCGGGCGCGCGCAAGGCAATATCCTGCAGGACGTCATATGACGTCCAGTATCGATATTGCAACCACTTCCCGGACGTCAATTCGCTATTGACTGGGCGGGAAGTGGTTAAACACCTTGTTGGGAAGTCAAGAAAAGGTAGCTGCAGGAGCAGCTGGCAGCTCTCATCTTACTATCAGAACTCCTAAAGGTTACTGATAGTTAAGGTCAATACACACGATAAGAAAATCATAAGTAACATTTCCTACGACGAACGATCAGCCATAATTCTTAGAAATAACTCACTTAAATCTGTCCAAACCAGAGTCTAGTAGACATCCCGGGTATGATAAAGTTTGAAACACAAAATCATAAATTATAATATAATAAATAACTATAAATAATTATAACAAATAATAATATAATAATAATTAAAATTACTCAATAATGTAATCAAATCAAAAACACAGAAATTTGCTCAGTTGCAGAATTGTCGCTGTCATTACTTTTAGTGTTTGATGACGAATTTCCCCACAAATCACTATCGCTCAATTCTGCAAGCGATTCTAATTTATTATCGCTGTTTTCTAGCTGGTCTAAAACCACTTTTGACATAAAGGGACACTTTTTGGTTGCTATGGACAATCTCCAAATTCCAGACAGAAAGATAAGTATTTATAATATAAAACTGCATGCAGGACACAGGACAGACCACTAGGGACAAAGGGGATGTGTAATTATTTGATACAGTACTGTAATCTGTAAGATTACAGTATACTGTATGTATAATGTGTTTTTTACTTTTTGAATTTGGCGCCGTGCTCCGTCCCCGTGTGTCGCAATGCTCGCAGGGAACGGAGCTCGGCACTGTGAATCGAGCGGAGGACACACGGCTCGCAGACACAGCGGGGAGACATCGCAGGATCCAGGGGACAAGGTAAGTAAGCTGTACATGGATCCTGTGATGCAATCCCACACTCGGGAATACCGCCAGGGAGGTTAAATCTTTTTCTATTACTGTTGCTTGCTATTTTTAATACCTTTTTTGCAAATATTTATTGCACTATTTTTCTTTTGTTTCTATTAAAACAATATAGCAGTGAGCGATGCAGAGCTGCTATTACTTACTTGGTAGCAGAGCCTGATCTGATGAGGAAGGCCTCTCTTACACCTCTGACTTGGGGCCTGTTGTGTTACACTATGTGATTATTCTTGCTCTGTGTCTTTAAGATCTGTCCCCTTCTTTCTAGCTGAACTCTCTCTCTCACCGTAGTTCTTTATATATCTCCTCCACTTCCTGATTCTGGTCATTACTCCTGTATATCTTCCATGCTAAACATCTTACATGTGGCTTACAACTGCAACGTTTTTCTACCTATGAATATCCATCATTAAACGGAACATTCGAAAGGATTCATCGTCTGTCGTCCTAACTGTGAGTTTATTCATTGAGTTAAACTGCCTGTATCGATGCAAGGGATGAATATCAAACCAGCTTGAGTAAGGCCTACTTAAACCTGGAGATGAACTTTATCGCTGTCACGTACCTGGTAGGTGAGCCCGACGTGCAGGGAGTGGCCTCTCGTAGACCTCTGGCTCGAGAACCCCTGATAGAGCAGACAGGGGCTCAGGAGGGCAAAGGAGCACAAGTGCCTGGCAGGAACTGAGGCAGGTGGAAGTAGAAGCAGCAGACTGCAGCGGTGGATAACTGATGGGAGACGTGCAGCGGTCCGCAGCAGGCACTAGAGGATCAGGAAGCAGACTTGGTGAAGACAGGCTGGGTCAGACACAAGCGGGCAGATGAGTACAAAGCAGGATCCAAGAATAGTTAAAGTCCAGGCCGGGTCAGTGTATCAGGCGGGCAGCAAACTGGTTAGAGGAGAAGGCAGAAGAGAAGTCGGGACGAGCCGTGGTCAGAGGCGGGCAGCAGACAGGAGAAGCCAGGGGAAGCCGGGTCAGGTACCAGAGCAATTAGATCAGAGGTTCAGGTAACAAGGGTCTTCAGGAAACGCTGTAGACCGGACAGCAAGGATGCAGAGTGACAGCTCTCTTTAAATAGGCAGTCTTTGGCGCCAAACTGCGTCATAGGCGCGCGCGCGCTATCGCGCATCCGCGCGCGCCCGCTCGCCACTATCGCGTGCCCGCGCACGCTCGTTTGCCGCCATCGCGCATGCGCCGAACGGGTCTGCCTGTGCATAGAGATTCTGAAACCCCGATTGCTGGGATGAGTGAGAGAACGTCTTTCCTGACAATCGCTTTGTAGTTGAGACAGAACAGTAGAAAAACTGAGTTTCACAGCCTAATTATAAGATTTCTGCATGTCAGTACTGATACAGACAAGATTTACTGCCCTCATAGCAAGACAGAAGGGACAGAGCAGCACATGGCAGCCTTATGGCCTGAGACAATCTGCACGGTGTCATATTTCAGCACACAGATCCTGCCTGCTTTCACAGTCAGTCTGCTATCATGAGTGACCAAGCTTCTGCATGTGAACTCACATCTACCTCCCCACAAGTTCCTGAAGAAACTGAGTTACCCAAACGCTCAGATAAACCCACTTGGAAAGTAATGGAGAATTATGAAGCTTCAAGGACTGAATTGTCAAATAGCTTGGAATTAGTCTGGGAGAAAATCCTTGCTGAAGCCAATACAGTGTCTGTTGAACGTGAACCACTGACACTAGAGGGCGCCATTAAACAATTTTCTGCCTCATATGAGCTTTATCAGCTTACCAGCAGCAAATTCACTAATGTCTTGCAAAACATGAATACAGAAAGTGCGATGACACAACTAAAGCGCGTCAATGCTCTCAATATTGAAAGAGACAGTTTTATCCAGCAAACCAGATTAAAGGCAGAAGCAAAAATAAAGCTGTTACAGGACACTGCATCTCACAGATCTGTTTCCACCAGACGTTCTAAAAACTCGTCAAGATCCCATAGTTCAAGATACTCAACACTCAGTGAGCGACTTATTAATGCCCGCGCTGAAGTGGAAGCCAGCAAAGTGCAGGTGGCATATGCAGAAAAAAGAGCAGAGTTGGAAGCTCAGAGGGCAGAGTTGGAAGCGCAGTCAGCACGACAAAGAGCAACAATGGAAACCTTAAATGAACAGTGTAAACATGACACAGCTATGGCAAAGCTAAGGGTCCTACAGCAAGCTATCAGTGCAGACGAAGGTGCAAGTGAGAAAGACAGCATTAACCTAAACATAGCAGATATGGAAGACCCCCTCAAACGCACTAAAGACTATGTCCTAAGCCACTGCAGTGCACACTCCATTGTCTCCAATGCTCCCGGCTACATAGAGACTCCTTCACAGCTTCAAGTTAAAGAGGTTCCAGCAACTTCCTGCACTCAAAATCACTCCACTGCATTTCCTACCTGCCTACCTTGCCTGCCTTCATACGTCACAGAGCATCAGCGCAAGCTTCAAGCAAGTCATCAATCTCCAGTCATCGGTACAGCCTTGAATCAACGTACCATTGGAACAACTGACTTCAAGCAAGCAACTCACCTGGATGCATCTGCTGCACCATATTTCCCTGTGTCCTTTAACAACAATGTCAAAGATAACGCAATCAGCACCATACAGCCAACAGCATCTCACATAAAGGCGGAGACAACTGAAACAGAAGAGTTTGTGAGGTACATGCTTCACAGGGAGCTCACAAAGACTTGTCTTACAAGTTTTGATGACCAACCTGAGAACTACAGAAGTTGAAAATGTGCCTTCAGAACTACAATCAGCAATATTGGCATTACAGCTGATCAAGAATTGAATCTGCTGATCAAATGGCTTGGTCCTCTATCTGCTGCACGTGTTAAGCCATTAAGATCGGTTTTCATGGACAATCCTACTGCAGGCCTCACAGCTGCATGGGAGCGACTAGAGCAAAGTTATGGCAGTCCAGAAGCTATAGAAAATGCTTTGTTCATGCGTCTGGAAACTTTCCCAAAGATATCCGGTAAGGACAACAAGGAGTTCCAGAGACTGAGTGACCTTCTCCTTGAGCTTCAGCTAGCCAAGACAGACCCAAAACTACCTGGACTCAGTTACCTTGACACTCCAAGAGGGGTAAACCCAATTGTCTCCAAGCTCCCGTATGGTTTGCAAGAGAAATGGACTGCACTAGGGTCATCATACAAAAGAGAGAACAAGGTTTCCTTCCCTCCATTCTCTTTCTTCTGTGAATTCATCAGGGAAATTGCAGAGACCAAGAACGATCCAAGTTTTTCCTACGGTGAGTACAGTCTCTTCTCACCCTTTCCTAAGAGTACCAGTCTTCAGGGCAACTACAGAAACCATAGAGGCCCAGTGTCCGTGAAAAAGGCTGACATCCTTCCCACTCCTACCACAGTTCTGGCCACGAACAAACAGAGTAGGAAGATTGAAAACCCTAACAGAGAGTGTCCCATACACAAGAAGCCACACCCCCTCAATAAATGTATCGGCTTTAGGAAAAAGCCTCTGGAAGAGCGCAAGGAGCTTTTAAAGACATTTAGGGTATGTTTCAGGTGCTGTGCTTCTACAGAACATTTTGCAAGGGACTGTAATGTGTCCATCAAGTGCATAGAGTGTGGCTCTGAAGAACATGTGCAAGCCCTCCATCCTCTTGAGCCCAGCTCTGCACAACCTGCCAACGCTCCTCCCAGGTTAACGCACGGCGGGGAGAATACAGACCAAGTGCCTAATTCTACCATCATTTCTTCATCCTGCACTGAAGTTTGTGGAGAAGACCGCTGTGGTAAGTCCTGTGCTAAGATATGCTTGGTTAACATATACCACAAGGATCAACCAGAAAAGTCTCTAAAGGCATATGCTATCTTAGACGATCAGAGCAATCGATCACTTGCAAAATCGGAATTGTTCAATCTATTTGAAATAAAAGGCGAAGCTCATCCTTACACCTTGGGTACCTGTAGTGGAACTATAGAGGTTTCTGGAAGAAGGGCTCATGGACTCATGGTATCTTCTCTCAAAGGTAACTTGCAATTACCCTTACCTACACTTGTTGAGTGCAATCAGATACCTGCTAACAGGGAAGAAATCCCTACTCCAGCTGCTGCTTTCCATCACCCTCACCTCAAGGTAATAGCAAATGAGATACCGCCGCTTGACAAAGATGCTCAGATCCTTCTTCTGTTAGGAAGAGACATTCTAAGAGTTCACAAGGTACACAGACAAGTCAGTGGACCCCCAGATGCCCCATTTGCCCAGCGCACAGATCTAGGGTGGGTCATCATAGGCAATGTCTGCATAGGCAAAATGAAAAGACCTACCAACATTTCGTCATTCAAGACAAATGTTCTGCCAAATGGCTGAAACACGTACTTTGAGCCATGCCCACATCACTACTGGGTGAAAGAGAAGATAGCCAGTCACGAATGGTAACATGGTATCTCAGGTGACACAAGCCCTTTCTCCTGCCATGATGGCGACTTCGGCTCTACAGTGTTTAATGCAACCAGTGAAGATGACATACTGGCTCCTTCAATGGAAGACAAAAAATTCATCTAGGTAATGGACAATGAGTTCTTTCAAGATGACTCCAATAACTGGGTAGCACCCCTACCCTTTCGTCTCCCAAGAGAGAGATTGCCCAACAACTAACAGCAGGCCATCAGTAGATTCTCCTCCTTAAAGCGAAACTTAAGCAGGAAACCAGAGATGCAAAAGCACTTTGTGGACTTTATGCAAAATGTATTTGACAGAGATCATGCAGAGCCTGCTCCCCCACTAAAGGAGGGAGAAGAATGCTGGTACCTTCCATCCTTTGGCGTGTATCACCCACGCAAACCAGACCAAATCAGAGTTGTCTTTGATTCCAGTGCTCAGCACGAAGGTGTTTCTCTTAACAACATGCTCCTTACGGGACCCAACTTGAACAACAGTCTAACAGGAGTCTTGATTCGTTTCAGACAAGAGCCTGTAGCAGTAATGGCCGACATTCAACAGATGTTTCACTGCTTCATCGTCAGAGAAGACAACAGAAACTACCTCAGGTTTCTATGGCACAAGGACAATGACCTCAACAAGGAAGTTATAGATTATCGCATGAAGGTACATGTCTTCGGTAACAGTCCTTCCCCAGCAGTGGCAACTTATGGGCTAAGGAGAACAGCTCAGACTGGAGAAGTTGAATATGGATCTGATGCCCATCAATTTGTTGAAAGAAACTTCTACGTTGACGACGCACTTAAGTCCTTTCCAACTGCTAAAGAAGCAATTGATCTTCTCACCAGAACAAAGGAGATGCTGTCTGTAGCAAACCTTAGACTGCACAAGATTATATCCAACAGCCAGGAACTTATGAATGCCTTTCACTCTTAGGACTATGCCACTAGTCTAAAAAACCTTGACTTAGGTACAGATGTGCCTCCTGTACAGCGAAGTCTGGGTTTGTTGTGGAACATCAAGCAAGACAAATTCACCTTCCAAGTGTCAACTTGTGACAAACCCTTCACTAAGAGAGGAGTCCTGTCCGTGGTGAATAGCATCTATGACCCACTGGGTTTCCTTGCTCCAGTTACCATTCAAGGTAAGATTTTACTAAGACAGTTGTCTACTGAGAACATAGACTGGGATACTTCCTTGCCTAGTGAGAATCAACACAAGTGGGAAAGGTGGAGATATTCTTTGAAGTCACTAGAAAAACTTCAGATTCCCCGTTGCTATGTTCCAGGATCCACTTCAACTGCTAACCGGAGAGAGATTCATATTTTCTCTGATGCATCAGTTGAAGCTATTGCTGCAGTAGCCTATTTGAAGACCTCTGAACTGAATGGAGAATTACACTGTAGTTTTGTCCTAGGCAAGGCAAAACTCACACCCAAGCCTGCACATACCATACCAAGACTTGAACTTTGTGCAGCCGTGCTAGCAGTAGAAATTGCCGAGGTCATACGAAGTGAAATGGACACTAGAATTGATTCTTTCACCTTCTATACAGACAGTAAGGTAGTACTTGGTTACATAAACAACCAAACAAAACAATTTTATGTGTACGTCAGCAACAGGGTTGAACGTATCAAGAGATTCTCTCTACCAAGTCAATGGCATCACGTTCCTACTGAACTCAACCCAGCTGACTGTGGGACCAGAGCCGTGTCACCTGCCGCTCTTCAGGACAGCTTATGGCTGTCACCTCCAAGGTTTCTGTGTGAGGACTCTTACTTACTCCCTATTGACACCACCTATGGGCTATGTGAGGGGGTTAACTCGGTAGCGGGTGTGTGTGACCCCCTGGTTGGGCTCCCCACACAAAAACAGGGCCAGCAGACGGAGGTTGTGGTTTTCAAAATCAAAAGGTGCGGTTTATTTCTCTATGTACAGTGACAAAAACACAGCAAAGCCAAAAAGAAACATAAACAAAATAAATCCTGGTCAGTTTGACCTCTGACTAAACATGCAGGTTTCCTAAACTAACAACTGGGATCAGCCTGGTGCTGTCCTAGTCCCTAAGTCCCTGGTTTAGTAAAAGTCCAAACAAATAGCCACACAGGCTTTGCCTCACCGCACAGGGGTTCACTCTCCCTAGACAGTCCACACAGGTCTGGTTCCAGGCATGAGCAAACACCTAATGAATCTGGGAGTTTTTATAGAGGCCTTTAAATGAGCTGACAAGCTTCAGCTGGTCTCATCAACTCCCTGCCTCACGACGCCCAGCACTCTCCCTAGAGGTATGAGTCATCCATGAGCCCACTAGCCTCAGCTGGGCTTCATCAACTCCCTAGTTGTATAAGTCGGCATAAAGCCTGAATCTGGGAGAAATATATCTACCCCCCTGGATGCAACCAGGTGACTTTACCTTCCTGCTGTCACATACCCCCCCCTCTTGTTTTAACCTTGGGGTTGGAACACCAGCAATCAGGCATTCATGTACTCGAGACAAAGCATCCACATTCCCCATTTGAACGCCAGGGCGATGCTTTACTGTGAAGTTGAATTCCTGTAGGGCCAGGAACCACCTATTCACTCTTCTATTTGTCTCCTTGTTTTGAGCCATCCACTTTAACGGAGCGTGATCCGTAACCATGTCAAAGTGCCTACCTAGCAGGTAGTACCGAAGGGAATCTAGAGCCCACTTCACCGCTAAACACTCCTTTTCAACCGTGGCGTAATTTACCTCATGGGACTTCAACTTCCTGCTGAGGTAAATGACTGGGTGCTCTTCCCCGTTCCAGACCTGGGACAATACTGCTCCTAACCCCACATCTGACGCATCACTTTGTACGACAAAGTCTTTAGAGAAGTCGGGTGAGTACAACACTGGCTGGCTACATAAGGCTTGTTTCAAGAATTGGAATGCTGCCTCAGCCTCGGGGGTCCATTTAATCATGACCGACCCTTTCCCTTTCGTCAGGTTGGTTAGGGGCACAGCCTTAGAAGCAAAGTGGGGAATGAAGCGCCGATAATAACCCGCGATTCCCAGAAAGGCCCGTACCTGCTTCTTGCTGTTGGGACGTGGCCAACTCTGGATGGCCTCGACTTTGTTGAGTTGGGGTTTTATCACTCCCCTGCCAATGGTGTACCCAAGATATTTGGCCTCCTCCTGCCCAATGGTACACTTCTTGGGGTTAGCCGTAAACCCCGCTTCCCGGATAGAGTCTAGGACTGCTTGCACTTTTGGCAGATGTGAGGCCCAATCTGTGCTATGGACAATTACGTCATCCAGGTAAGCCGCAGCATATTTCCGATGGGGCCTCAGTATCTGGTCCATTTTCCGCTGGAATGTGGCCGGCGCATTCTGTAACCCGAACGGCATTCTCTTATATTGGAACGCCCCGTCTGGGGTTACAAATGCGGTTTTCTCTTTGGCCGACTTGGCCAGGGGAATTTGCCAATACCCTTTTGTGAGGTCAAGAGTCGTCATGTATCGGGCTGTTCCCAGCCGGTCGATCAACTCATCTATACGTGGCATGGGGTAGGTGTCAAATTTTGTAACTTTGTTCAACTGACGAAAATCGTTACAAAATCGCCAGCTCCCATCCGGTTTAGGCACCAACACAATGGGACTAGACCAATCACTTTGGGACTCCTCTATCACCCCTAAGTTCAGCATTTTCTGTACTTCCTCCCGTATTGCCTCCCGTCGGGCCTCTGGGATCCGATAGGGTTTTAACTTCACCCTTTCACCGGGCGGGGTAATAATATCATGCTCTACCCCAGATGTTTGTCCCGGCAGCTCAGAGAACACCTCCTTGTTGCGAAGCACAAACTCCTTAACCTCCTGTTGTTGGGGTTGTGACAAGGTGGCTGCTATTCCAACCTCCGGAATCACGCAACCAGTTTGAGCTGGTGACCAAGTTTCTGCGACTAGGGACTCTCTATCCCTCCAGGCTTTCAACAGATTAACGTGATATATCTGTTCGGGCTTTCGCCTTCCTGGTTGTCTGACCTTGTAATTCACTTCGCTCACTTTTTCCATTATCTCGTAGGGGCCTTGCCATTTGGCAAGGAATTTACTTTCAACCGTAGGGACAAGTACCAATATCCTATCCCCCGGGGAAAAGGTACGGGTCTTTGCTCCACGGTTGTACACTCTCTGCTGTGCCAACTGCACTTGGGCCAAATGTTCCTTCACGATGGGCATTACCTGTGCAATTCGATCTTGCATCAGGGCGACATGCTCAATCACACTCCTGTGGGGAGAACTCTCACTTTCCCAAGTTTCCTTGGCAATATCCAACAGCCCTCTTGGGTGTCTCCCATACAGTAACTCAAAGGGGGAGAATCCCGTAGAGGATTGGGGCACCTCCCTAATAGCAAACATCAAATAAGGAAGTAGACAGTCCCAATCCTTTCCATCTCTATCCACCACTTTCTTCAACATTTGTTTTAGGGTTTTGTTGAATCTTTCAACCAGCCCATCGGTTTGGGGGTGATACACAGATGTACGCAATTGCGTCACTTTGAGCAATTTACACAGCTCTTTCATAACCCGGGACATAAAGGGTGTACCTTGGTCCGTAAGCAGTTCTTTACAAATACCCACCCGGCTAAAAACAAGAGATAGCTCTTTGGCTATGGTTTTGGCCGAGGTATTTCTGAGAGGGATCGCTTCTGGATAACGGGTGGCATAGTCCATTATAACCAATATGTACTAGTGCCCCCTAGCGGACTTGATTATAGGACCTACCAAATCCATTGCGATTCTCTCAAACGGGACCTCAATGATGGGTAGAGGGACCAGCGGGCTACGGAAATGTGGCATCGGGGCCGACCTCTGACACACAGGGCAGGAGGAACAATAATTTTCTATGTCCTTCATCACTCCAGGCCAATAGAATCTCTGTAATACCCTCTCTCGGGTTTTCTCTGTCCCCAGATGACCTCCAAGAATGTGCCCATGGGCCAACTCCAACACCAACTTCCTGTAAGGTTTGGGCACCACAAGCTGCTCAACGGTTTCTTCTGCCCTTTTTGCCACCCGATACAGTAGGTCCTTCTCTACGCTGAAGTATGGGTAAGTGCAGGTATTATCTGGGTTCACTAACTCGCCATCTATTTCCACTACGTTTTCCCGTGCCTTTATTAGGGCGGGGTCTTTTAACTGTTCTGTGGCAAAATTTTCCCTGTGAACCTCCAGATCAGAAAACTCCACAGACGGTAGGTTTTCGTCTGAGGAGGTGGGCTCCTCTCCAGTTTCTTGAGTCTCCCCTGCCAATACTGACAAGGGAAATTCTGGAGAGTCCTCACCACTCTCAGAGGAGTTCTGGCTATCACATTCCTGGTACATAGGGGCACCAGTGGGGGGCTCAGGATCATCCCACAGTTCCCAGAACTTCGGAAAATCCCTTCCCACAATGGCATCATGCGGTAATTGAGATACTAACCCCACTGGATGAGAGAGGGTACCTTTGGGGGTCTCGAAACACACTGTAGTCACTGGATACTCTCGGGTGTCCCCATGCACACAAATAACAGCTACCTTGCTATTCCCAGAGACCTCTGTTTTAACTAATTCAGCCTTTATCAGGGTCACAAGGCTACCTGAATCCAGTAATACCACAACATTTCTACCATTAATACACATTTTGCATAAATGTTTCTCAGTTCCCCGAATGGCAGTGCATGCGACTGTCGCACACAGCGACTGACGTCTGTCCATCAGAAAGTCACATTGCATGGGTTCCTCCACAACCGGGCAATTTGCTGCAATATGTCCCGCTTGCCGGCAGCGGTAGCAAACAATCCATTTGGCTGCCTCTTGAGCCCCTGACTTCCCAGGCTGTTCTCGCCAAACTTTGGGTAGAGCTCCCACCCTCTCACTCTCTCCACCCTCACCCCTTGGAATCCTCTTATCCGCCCCTGGGGATGGTCTGGTCTTAGGGTGGAAAGTCCGAGAGTCTCTGGAAGAGGCCATCAGGTTCTCTGTAGCCAAGTATTTCTCTACACGATCCACAAGACCACCGGCCGTCTCTGGGTCTCCATGGCTTACCCACTTTTGGATGGCAGTAGGAAGAGCTCTCAAAAACCGATCCATTACAACACGTTCCACAATCTCTGGTGCGGACAAAGTCTCTGGCTGTAGCCACTTCCTGCTCAGGTGAATGAGATCATACATTTGAGACCTGGGGGGTTTTCCAAGCTGGAAAGTCCAGTTATGCACACGCTGAGCCCGGACAGCCAGGGTGACACCCAGCCTTGCCAATATTTCAGCTTTTAGCATCACATAGTCTTTTGCTTGGTCAGGCTCTAGGTCATAGTAAGCCTTCTGCGATTCACCAGTTAACAGAGGAGCCACCAGTCCAGCCCACTGCTCCTCAGGCCACTTTTCTCTTTCAGCAGTCCTTTCAAATGTGGTCAAAAATACCTCTGGATCATCCTCTCCAGTCATTTTTGTCTCACCCCAAAGGACGCGGTATTAGTGGGACGGCTTTCCTCACTGGTCTGCGGACGTTGCTGCATTACTGCTTCCATTTGTTGTAGTCTCTGCTCTTGCTTCTGTAACAGGTCTATGAAGCGGGCCTCAGATTGCTGCTGGGCTTGTTGATGAGCTTGCTGCTGGGCTGCAAGGCTCCTTTGCAAACCTGCATTTGTCTGCTGTTGATTGGCATTTGCTAGAGCCAGCTGTTTCAGTATCTCCTCCATGCTGGCTTAAAAAAAACTGCCACTGGTTCTCCACCAACTGTGAGGGGGTTAACTCGGTAGCGGGTGTGTGTGACCCCCTGGTTGGGCTCCCCACACAAAAACAGGGCCAGCAGACGGAGGTTGTGGTTTTCAAAATCAAAAGGTGCGGTTTATTTCTCTATGTACAGTGACAAAAACACAGCAAAGCCAAAAAGAAACATAAACAAAATAAATCCTGGTCAGTTTGACCTCTGACTAAACATGCAGGTTTCCTAAACTAACAACTGGGATCAGCCTGGTGCTGTCCTAGTCCCTAAGTCCCTGGTTTAGTAAAAGTCCAAACAAATAGCCACACAGGCTTTGCCTCACCGCACAGGGGTTCACTCTCCCTAGACAGTCCACACAGGTCTGGTTCCAGGCATGAGCAAACACCTAATGAATCTGGGAGTTTTTATAGAGGCCTTTAAATGAGCTGACAAGCTTCAGCTGGTCTCATCAACTCCCTGCCTCACGACGCCCAGCACTCTCCCTAGAGGTATGAGTCATCCATGAGCCCACTAGCCTCAGCTGGGCTTCATCAACTCCCTAGTTGTATAAGTCGGCATAAAGCCTGAATCTGGGAGAAATATATCTACCCCCCTGGATGCAACCAGGTGACTTTACCTTCCTGCTGTCACAGCTAGTAAACCCTGAAGATGATAAGGAAATAAGAACTGTGAACACCTCACTCCACACTTCTGTAAGTACAAAACAGAAGCTGCGGTCACACCATTACAGGCATCGATGGAAGCAGGTGCAGCATCTAGCCAATGTGTTCTGGCATCGCTGGAAGAAAAAGTATCTTCACCACCTTCACGGTTGTTACAAATGGCAAGCATCTAAGCCAAATCTTAAGGTTGGAGACCTCATCCTTCTAAAAGACAAGGAAGTTTGTCGGAATGAGTGGCCTATGGGTCTTATTACTAAAGTTATGCCCAGCGACGATAACAAAGTCCGGAAGGTAGAAGTCAAGGTAACCAAGGGAGGATCGACACGAACCTTTAGTCGACCAATTACAGAGTTAGTACTCCTTTTGCCAGGTGAGTGACTTGTGCAAGGACTAGCCATGCTGATGGCACGGCGGGGAGTACATTGCTGCCATCTACAGGTTCTACTCAGAACTTTGGAATTATTTGAAGACATCATACTGTGACTTTATGTTCTTCATCCTGTTGAACTTACGTTTATTATTTGCTTGTTGCATGTTTTTCATTACAGGTTCCAGGACATTCGTCAGTATTGGACTTTTTGAAAATATATATTTTAGTTTAAGGTTATGAAATCTAAAGATTTCAGACGGGGAGTGTTGTGTTACACTATGTGATTATTCTTGCTCTGTGTCTTTAAGATCTGTCCCCTTCTTTCTAGCTGAACTCTCTCTCTCACCGTAGTTCTTTATATATCTCCTCCACTTCCTGATTCTGGTCATTACTCCTGTATATCTTCCATGCTAAACATCTTACATGTGGCTTACAACTGCAACGTTTTTCTACCTATGAATATCCATCATTAAACGGAACATTCGAAAGGATTCATCGTCTGTCATCCTAACTGTGAGTTTATTCATTGAGTTAAACTGCCTGTATCGATGCAAGGGATGAATATCAAACCAGCTTGAGTAAGGCCTACTTAGACCTGGAGATGAACTTTATCGCTTTGTAGTTGAGACAGAACAGGGCCCCTGATAGTGTGGACAGGAGGTGCAGGAGTACAGAGTGGCACGAGTGCCTGTGAGTCTTGCTAGCAACAAGGCAGGTGTCCACACTGGGCAGAAGTCGTCAGATGGCTCCAGTAAGCAGGTGGGCAGCTGGAACTGGCAACAGCAGGCAGAGAAGCAGAGTCAGACTGGGCAGGTCATACACAGACAGGATATATTGGGTACAGGTCACAGGACAGGAGCGTGGTCAAGAAACAAGCCGGGTCTGGATCCGATCAGAGAAAAAGGAGTCAATGGAGCAGACAGAAGTGGAGGTCAGGGAACAAGCTGAGGTCAGTGCAGGCGGAGTTCAGAGAGTGGTCAAGACAAGCTGGGTCAGCAACTGGAATCAGGATACAGAGTCACAGGTTACACAGGAGGCTGAAAACAAAGCAGAACTGATCCATTCCTGAGCACTTTCTGAGTTTAAATAGCTTGATTGGTGCCAACATCTGTCACAGATGAACGTGAGCGCCGGCATGTACAGGAATGCGCAAGTGTACATGTGCCTGCACGAGTATGTGCATGCACGAAAAGGAACATGTATTAGCCTGTGCACAACAGAAGTCTGTCCAGAGGAGTCATCTCTTCTACTGGCAAGCCTTTTTTTTACAGCTGCTCCACCCAATCAAAAGGTCTGAAAGGTTGTTGTAAGTCTGCTGAAGTATCTTTGAATGCCTAGCAGAAACACCCAACTACTTTGGACAAATCTGTATTTCTATAGCACAAGGCTTCTTACTCTGAGGACCAGCTAATATTACCAGAATAAAATTAGGAGTTGTTAGAGAAAAAACGTGATATATATCTGATGTGTATTTCTCCTAGGAGGTCTAATGTGTCCTATTAGCCTTCTGGACCTTGTATTATAGTCATGTTTGGTGTCTTAATGGTACATTTTTCTATTTTAATGAGGAACTTTGGGAATTTGTACAAAAATTAAAAGTCAGCAGGTACCAATACTGTAGCTGCTGACGTTTAATAAACACACACTCTGTCCTGGTTCACACTATGAATTGCACAGTAACTGCACTGCATTCCTGTACAATTGACAAGTGATTTAGTGTGGTGCAATTTGAGCCCATTCATTCATCGCACCGCAGCCGCACAAAAGTAGTGCATGCAGCATTTTTGTGAACACACTGCAACCGGATCGCATGGTCATTTTGGACCATGCGATACAATGCAGCAAACCGCACTGCATTTGTAACCTGTGCTTGGGGTGTCATTAAGATTGCCCTGACACCTGTTGCAGATCGCAAGGGCAGTGCAATGTGAATGCGGTGCGGGAAACACACACGGGTTGTGGGTTTCCTGCACCACATTCTAGTGTGAACCGAAGCTTACAGTCCAGGGATCCAGTGCTGTCATCGCCTGGGCCAGTTCTTTGCCAGACTTTGAGTCTCCAGCGCCACCATCTTGCTTGTGAGAAGCCGGCTGTGACTTCCTGCAGATTCAACTGCGTATGAACAAGTCGCACTGCTCTTTCTGAATGAACCCACAGCCTACTGGCACATCAAGCCCATAGTCTCATGGCACATCGGACCCATAGCCTCCTGGCACTTCGGACCCATAGACTCTTGGGAAATGTGTCATGTCCCAGAAGGTTGCTAGCGGAAGGAGGGGGCCTAGGCGAGCTTAGTGGAAGTTGGAGCAGGTACCTGCCAGAAATAGGTACCCGCTCCAGAAAAAATAAATAAATCCAAAAAATGAGAAGGGGTGAAGGAGGAATGGCAGAACTTCCCTTTTTAGGTGACCATTTTAGGTAACCATTTTTTAAGGTAACTTCATACAGTAAGATTTTGGGACTATGTTTGACTGAAAATCAGCTGTAGGTCAGTATAGATCAACACCCCAACCTCACAGATTCCTGAGCTGCATACCAGATCACAGGACCTCATCAGACCCTGGGCTACTTAAAGTGAAACTCCAGGAAAAACTATTTGTAGACTTTTGCCTGGTCCAAATAAGTTACTTCTAATGCTGCTAATATTGAGTCTGGATTCACTGGATATGATACAAGTTTTAGTTTCGGATTAAGAAAATATATCAAATGGACTTAAATTTACATTTTATTATTAGGTGCACTTAATGATATTGCTGCATTCACTTGTATTTATTTGTATTTGCTGTTTGTCTTTTGAGCACTTTTGAACTTCCGCTTGTAGGTAATTTATTTTACCCTGTCGCGCCAACCACCTCCCAGCCCTTTAAGGGTTCTAAAAGCTTGGAGGCAGAGGTGAGCATTAGGGTCATGTGACTGCTGTGATTGCCTGTCACAGCAGTCACATGATCAGCTCCCAATCACCCAATCACAAGTATGCATCAGGAGCTTACCGATCCCCGCACGCTACCATCCTGGGAGTGTGCAGGGAGTGTACTCTCAGTGCTGTAAGTTGTCTTAACAGGGCTGCATATATGCGGCTGCTCAGTGTTAAGGCCCACCCACTGAGTGGCGCATATATGCATGCAGGTGGCACCAAGAGGTTAAGCATGGAACAATTGTGTTTCACAAATTCTGGCTTTATTCATTGCAGATTAGGGTGACCACGTCACGTGTCCCGGATTGCCCGGGACAGTCCTGCATTTTGCAGGTCTGTCCCGGGCACCTTCATTCCAGGACAATACAGTGTTCCGGAATGAAACTGACACAGCCACCCCCCGGGCCAATCTGATGCCCACAAAAAAGGCCGCCACATCACCGCTTTACTCACTGACAGTACTTGTCCTGGCAGGGAATGCCTGGAGGAGCACAATCCCCACCCCCTGCTTGTGATTGGAGAAATCATAAAACCCGCCTCTTGTTTCCAATCACTGTGCTGTGATTCGTTACAGCACAAGCTGATTTTTGGGAAGGGGGGTGTCCCTGAATGGTAGTTTGGAAATGTGGTCACCCTATTGCAGATACAACTGTCAGCTGTGATCTTCTTGTGCTACGGGTGAGGCTGCCAGCTATAGTACAGTGAAGGATTGTGTTGTTCATCTCCATTCATTCATTAAGCATCTTGAATAATGTTCACTAGGCTTGTGCAATTCGTTTCGTAACGAATTGAAATTCGTCCGAATTTAGCAACTTTCGGACAATCGGAAGCATTCGAATTTCCGAACAAAGCAATTACGAATAAGACCGAATCCGAAATAAATTATACCGCAAATAGCGAATGCCCGAATGTCTTCGGCATAATTCGTTATGAAAAAGTTACGAATGTACGAATCCATACGAAGCACAATAACACTCACTCTGCTCTGCTCTCTGCTTCTCCCACACCGTGCTGAACTCCCTCTCAAAATGGTGTACAGGGGCGGAGGTTATAGCCGCATGTAAAAAACGAAAGTAAAATACGAGATTTCGAATCCATTCGAAGCACAATAACACTCTGCTCTGCTCTCTGCTTCTCCCTCACCGTGCTGAACCCTCTCAAAATGGTGTACAGGGGCGGAGCCTATAGCCGCATGTTAAAAACGAAAGTAAAATACGAGATTTCGAATCGTTACAAATAACCGCAATGTATTTAGAAAAGTACAAATCCATTCGAAGCACATTAGGCATAATAGGCAGCGTCGTTGTGAGAGAGACACGGAAAATTACGAATCAACGAACCCAAAAAAAGTTACGAAAGTAGGAGTTGTGTCCAGAATCAACGAAAAACAACGTACTCTACCGAAAGTACGAATTATAAAGCAACAAAAAATTCAACGAAAAATGTCGCTTGCAAAAATACGAATGAGTCCGAACACGAAAAATCCCGTCTAGCAAAATTACGAATGATTACGAATCAACAGGACCGGAAAGAAACGAACCGAAACGGAACGAATTTTTCCGTTGTGCACAAGTCTAATGTTCACAGGGTACAATACATTCTGTGATTGGACAAGAGGAGGTCCTGTCATTTACACATCCCTCCTCTCACCTCCTTTCCACTTTTCCATTCACAGAACGCTTTGTATAAACAGAATACAAAAAGTTTTATGAATGGATGAGGATAGAGGAAAGTAAGAGCAAATGACACGATCCCTTACTGTACTATAGCTGGAACTGTCAGCCACAGCACAAGAAGATCGGTCTACAGATGTACCGAACCAAGCAGCCATTAGGACCTAATATACTGTAAATAGCATTACAGGTACAATACCTTGAAAAACTATTTATACCCCTTGAAATTTTCCACATTTTGTCATGTTACAACCAATTGTATTTTATTGTTTTTTTTTCTGTGACAAACCAACACAAAGTGGCACATAATTGTGAAGTGGAAGGAAAATGACAAATGGTTTTCAACATTTTTTACAAATATCTATTTGTATTCAGCCCCTATTACTCTGATACCCCTAACTAAAATCTAGTGGAACCAATTGCCTTCAGAAGTAATCTAATTAGTAAATAGAGTTCACCTGTGTGAACAATAGAGAACCTTAGTGAACAAACAGCATCATGAAGTCCAAGGAACACACCAGACAGGTCAGGGATAAAGTTGTGGAGAAGTTTAAAGCAGGGTTAGGTTATAAAAAAATATCCCAAGCTTTGAACATCTCATGGAGCACTGTTCAATCCATCATCCAAAAATGGAAAAAGTATGGCACAACTGCAAACCTAACAAGACATGGCCGTCCACCAAAACTGATAGGCGGGGCAAGGAGAGCGTTAATCAGAGAAGCAGCCAAGAGGCCCATGGTAACTCTGGAGGAGCTGCAGAGATCCACAGGTCAATTTTGGAAAATCTGTCCACAGGACAACTATTAGTCATGCACTCCACAAATCTGGCCTTTATGGAAGAGTGGCAAGAAGAAATCCATTGTTGAAAGAAAGCCATAAGAAGTCCTGTTTGCAGTTTGCGAGAAGCCATGTGGGGGACACAGAAAACATGTGGAAGAAGGTACTCTGGTCTGATCGTTAATTTTGTTGCCAGAAGTGACCCCCTTTTTCCTGCCTGTCCTCCAACAGGCCTAACCCCCCACCTCCCCTCCTTTCTTATCAGATTAGACCAAAATTGAACTTTTTGGTCAAAAAGCAAAATGCTATGTATGGCGGAAAACTAACACTGCGCATCACTCTGAACACGCAGGGACAGGGAAGGGAACAGGGACAGGGAATCTGGTCAGAGTTGATGGGAAGATGGATGGAGCCAAATACAGGACAATCTTAGAAGAAGACCTGTTAGATTCTGCAAAAGACTTGAGACTGGGGCAGAGATTCACCTTCCAGCAGGACAACGACCCTAAACATACAGCCAGAGCTATAATGGAATGGTTTAGATCAAAGCATATTCATGTGTTAGAATAGTCCAGTCAAAGTCTAGACCTAAATCCAATTGAGAATCTGTGGCAAGACTTGAAAATTGCTGTTCACAGACGCTCTCCATCCAATCTGACAGAGCTTTAGGTATTTTGGACAGGAGAATGTGAAAAAATGTCACTCTTTAGATGTACAAAGCTGGTAGAGACATCCTCAAAAAGACTTGCAGCTGTAATTGCAACAAAAGGTGGTTCTAAAAAGTATTGACTCAGGGGGGCTGAATACAAATGCACGTCACACTTTTCACATATTTATTTGTAGAAAATTTGGAAAACCATTTATCATTTTCCTTCTACTTCACAATTATGTGCCATCACATAAAATCCCAATAAAATACTTTTACGTTTTTGGTTTCAACATGAAAATATGTGAAAAATATCAAGGGGTATGAATACTTTTTCAAGGCACTGTAACTTATTTGGACCAAGCAAAAGTCTGAAAACAGTTTGTTCCTAAATTTCCACTTTAAGGTTTATGATGTCTCTGCATTTCATCAAAGCTGTTTTTTTTCCCCCCGTCAAGTGTGCTTAAAGAGAAAGTAAACCCTCAGAAAAAAAAAGAAAAAACAAGAAACCCTGCAAGACAAAAGGCATAATCAGCTAGTATGCATAGCATACTCGACCATGCTCTTCCACGACCATAGGAGGCCTGCACCAGGCCGACTTTCCTCTTCGGAGGTGGGAGCAGAGAATATGTGGTGACCGAAGCAGCATCCTCGGATTTTTCCTTCTCAGTTTCTGATTGGGCAGTCACATCGCCCTGGTCAGTGCGTACAGGAACCTCCGCAAAGGCCTGGATCTCCCCTTCTGGAGTAGCGGTACCTGTGAGGCTGTTGAGGCGAAGGGCCCGAGGCCTTACTGTGGATGGCTCCACCTCGAACAAGAACTCTTTGCATGCTTCGCAACGCCCGAATGGCTTCAGGTGAACCACCAGTCCCGAGCATCCGGGACAGATCACACCGAGGGCCTCCGTGTCTCTGCAAGTGTACAGAGCCAACTGTCCTCAGGGCCTGAGACTTATCCCCGTGTCTGTAAGGGAAGCAGCGAACGTAGTCATCTTCGTGGGGTAGGGAACCGGAATCCACGGGGAGCTTGAGGCCATCCCGACTGTCTGCTGCTCCATCACGCACTGACCACGCGCCAAAGTCTCCACGTGAGTTCCTCCATATGGCCAGACTCCTCCCACGACTTGCACGTTTTCGCAGGCTTCCATCAAGCTCCGCCCACGAACTGTGTAGTCACGGGGTGCCTCATGGCGCAGTGCAGTAAAAGCCCCCACATGTGGTACGTCACATGGCTGGACTTCTCCCTCTTCTCGCTCCTCCGCATGGGCCTTTCCCGTCTTAGGGTCATTTCCACGACTTTGAGCAGGGATGCACTTTGGCCGATCACATGGCCGACCTGCTCGGAACTCCTCCAGGCAGCAAAGTCTAGACACTCTAGTCATTCTTACTTCCAAAGTCAAAACACATATCATCCCGGACTCACGAGCCCCCACGTGTAGCGACCTCACCCCATCTCTTTCGTCTAGGGGTATCACACTCGACAGGGTGAGATGCGCTACGGCCCATGTCCTCCCCATGGCTATGGGTGAGGTGAAGGCCAGTACCAGATATTTCCTCGGGCCTATGTGCTTCTGTAAAGGATTAAGTTCTGTTGTGCCAACACTTCCCTTTGCTCCCATTAACCAGAGTTCCACACAACGATCACAGTCCAACTCTTGTTTTATTGCATTTCTCACAATAAACAGTGCTTCCATAGCCAACTGGTTGCGACTTGTTAACATTTTGATACAGGGGATGAGCAGGCCGAGGCACTATCCTAATTCTCAGCTAAACCACTGCGATCTCGCCAGTGGTTACTATAGTCATATCTTGGAAGGACTTAGAAATTGAGAGTCTCTACCAGCGACTCAAGAGAACATAGATAGGAGTACCTTCGCTACGTTGCGGCCCCTATCAGGGGAAGATGTCCCTCCAAGGGAGTTACCAGAGGCCCATCCGTCACTGGGTTGATGCTGCTCCAGACTCTCCGAATGGGTAACCTCCCCGGCCTCCTCACCTCAGACATGGGCCCCATCCACTTCAGGGACCCTCGGACTTCTCCACCCTTGCGGGACCCAGTCGAAGTCACTGGGCCCCAGGCCTCCTGGTTTAGTACCTCACCCCAGGCTGAAGGTGCCTGGGATGGACTCCAACTCCATTCCGGTCAGGCCTAGGGCACCCGAGCCGGAATCCAGAACCGCCCGTACCCAGGCCTAAGGTGCCTGGGCGCGTGATGAAGAACCTCCAGAGGAGCAAGACCTCGTGACCAGGGCGTCTCTCCCTTTTATCCCTTCCCATGACGCCACGGCAGGTTCCCCGCCCTCGCCGTACCATCTCCGAGAAGGGACAAAAAGGCCAGCACTATCGCAGTGAATCTACCTTGAGCCTGCGGGCACTCACCACCCACCGGCCAAGGAGATTATTACACCGCCCAATCCTCCACAAATACAAATAGTCATTACTCCCATACCTACACACCTGAATTTCCACCCAGGTGTACACCACCTAAATTTAAAGACCCCGCTACATTAGCTACAGGTAAACCTTAATATAGGCTTACCTGTAACATAAAGTTGTAAACAAGGGTTTACAGCCACTTTAAATACAGACAACGTTTGAGTTTTTTTTTAAACTAAGGCCTCTTGCACACTGCAGCTTGAAAAAGCTCAGGACAGCTTTTTTTTTTTTTTACTGAGCTAAAATACAGCCCATTAATTGCAATATGTCTATGCACACAGGCTAGGATAAACAAGCGCTGTGTATTCTTCAGTAAAAAAAAATAATAGAAAAATATGCATTTTTGGTCAGTAATTTACACCTCATGTGCGCAAATGCGTACAAATGTCCATTTATATTGTGTGCAGAACAAAAACTTGAGAATAAGTTTTCGCGCATGTACGTGAATTTGCGCAAACACATATGCACAAATATTCGCGCAAATACATACAAAAAACCCCCATCTGAAAACGTAGATGCTCAAACAGTATCGTGTGCAAGAGGCGTCAGGGTGTTCAGCACACCTTCCTCATTCTCTCCGCACAATTTGGGGTTTGTCAGACCTCACTAACATCACAGATGGAGTTTTCCTGAATCCCTCTACCAGACCCGCTCCTGTAATACCATTCTGCAGCTGAGCAGCTTGGCAGGAGCCAGTTCTTGAATGGAGACCGAAGCCAGTAAAAGGCAATTACCATTAAATAAAATTGGGGTGACATTTGCAAAATTAAATCTTACAATGCCCTACATGCGTCTCACATGGCATTTTCTATATGGCTACATTTCTTTCTTTTATATCAAACAAGCTGTGAAGAACCATGCAGCTATGAAGACTTTTTGTCATGGAAGATGCACCATTAAAGAGGAAGTAATCCCTGGGAAAAAAAAAACCCTGCAAAAGAAAGCTATAATGAGCTAGTATGTATAGCAAGGTGCAAGTTGTCTAAGTGGGTTTACAACCACTTTAAAAGTAGTGATGGGCGTTCACAGCTAAAGGATGACAAATATAGCGCTTAACCACCTCCACGTGCTTATAGAAGTTTTTGTCTGCTTAGTGCAAAGTAAGAAAAAAATAATGTATCTGGGTTTTGTTGAACACAAATATTGTAATCAAGGTCTAAGCTAAACACAAGCTTAGATAAAGGAAGATTTCACCTAGGAGTAATATTACATTTATGGTTGGTATCAGGGCCAGGCTGGTGCAGAGGCAGGGGAGGCACCTGCCTTGGATTTTGCAATGAGGATGGGGGCTGAGGACTCACCAATCCCATAGATTACTTTGGGAAAGTGTTTCTCCAAAGGAAGTCTTCAGGATGTAGCTGTCAGTTGGACAGCTGATTCCTGTTCTGTGTATCAGGAGCAACAAGAGCAGCTCCTACGTATTTTATACTGACCTCATTCATAAACACATCCTAAAAACATTCTGATGTATTACTGTTTGTGCTTATGTGTAAATCAGAGAATTTTCCATTGATCTGCACATAAAATCCAACTTCGAGCTGTAGTTAAAATTACTCATACATTGGGGTCAACATCAACACCGTACTGCATGGGTTAAATGCTCCTTTGACTGGGTGTAAAGAAATAAGTACAAATAATTACCATATTCCTCTCCTGTGCTGTTCGATGCTCTGGAATGTGGGAGGGCCCTTTCCATCTTCCTGTATAATGCAGGACTATTAGACCTGCATTGTACATGATGACGTCAGAGAGCCCTCACCAGCAAATTGGCAAAGTGGCTTGGGGGACCAGACACACAAAGGAAGCCTGTGAGAGTAAGGAATAAGGTAAGTATTTTTACCTATTGCTTCCCCCCTCTAGCCGAGCATTTAACCCATGCAGTGTGGGTTGGACCCCTCTGCATTGGTTAAAGTGATTGTAAAAGTAAACTTTAAAAAAAAAAAATATGTTATACTTACCTGCTCTGTGCAATGGTTTTGCACAGAGTAGCTCTGATCCTCCTTTTCTTGGGTCCCCCGCCGTTGTTCCTTGCTCCTCCTCCTTTCTGAATGCCCCCACAGCAAGCTGCTTATGTGGGCTTGCTCCCAAGCCATGCTCTGTGTGTCCCTTGACACACACAGCACAGCTTGGCCCCCCCACCGCTTTCTCCTTACTGGCTGTGATTGACAGCAGCAGGAGCCAATGGCGCCCGCTTCTGCCTCCATGTCCAGTGAGGAAAGAGAAAGAGAGAGTGGAAAGAGCCACTGCTCTTGGGCACTGCGCTGTATTGAGATCAGGCTCAGGTAAGTGTTTAGGGGGGATGGGGGGAGCTGATCACAGAAGGGTTTTTACTTTGATGCAGAGAATGCAACATAATGCGTAATGCGTAATAGACATGTGCAGAACAGAAAACAATTGTTTTGTTTTGTTATATATTCGATATGTTATTAATTTAGTTTAGTTTCGCAATTCGTTTAGTGTGGTTTCGGAATTCCAAATTTTTTAAACAATTGGAATTTGGATTGGTCGAAAAATGAATGACCGATTCGAATTCTGTGTGAAGAATAGCTGGTTGTTAAAGCGGAGCTCCGCCGAAAAAAAAATATTAAAAGCCAGCAGCTACAAATACTGCAGCTGCTGACTTTTAATATTAGGACACTTACCTGTCCTGGAGTCCAGCGACGTCCGCAGCAGAGGACGAGCAATCGCTCATCACTCTGCTGCCCCCACCGCCATCCTTGGTGAGGGAACCAGGAAGTGAAGCCTTGCGGCTTCACTGCCCGGTTCCCTACGGCGCATGCGCGAGTCGCGCTGCGCCGTTCTGACTGGTCCCCGTGTGTTCTGGGAGCCGAGTGTCTCCCAGAACACAACGGGTATTCTGCGGGAAGTGACGTACTTCCCGCAGATTTCCCGCAGAGAGAACTCCCGGAAGTGGGTGCAAATACCTGTCTTAGACAGGTATCTGCACCCCCCTCCCCCCTGAAAGGTGTCAATTGCGACACCGGAGGGGGGGAGGGTTCCGATGAGCGGAAGCTCCACTTTAGGGTGGAGCTCCGCTTTAAGCAGCGGACCGTGAAGCCGGGCGGTGTGTTCTTAACAACTGACATCTTAACCGCTTGCCGACCGTGTCACGACGATATACGTCGGCAGAATGGCACGGCTGCTCATAGTGACGTATATTTACATCACTTTGAATTGCCCCTGCCGCAAGCTCCGTGACCATGCCCGCGGGACCCGCAGACTCTGTGTCCACTGGTGTCCCGCGATCGTGTCATGGAGCTGCAGAACGGGGAGATGCCTGTGTAAACACAGCATCTCCCTGTTCTACCTAGTGACAGGACACTGATCATCTGCTCCCTCTCATTGGGAGCAGCGATCAGTGTCGTGTCACAGTAAGCTCAGCCCCCACACAGTTATATTCACTCCCTAGGACACACTTAACCCCTTCCCTGCCCCCTACTGGTTAACCCCTTCACTGCCAGTGTAATTTACACATTAATCAGTGCATTTTTATAGCACTTATCGCTGTATAAATGGCAATGGTGCCAAAATAGTGTCAAAAGTGTCCGATGTGTCCGCCATAATGTCGCAGTCACGATAAAAATCGCTGATCGCCACCATTACTAGTAAAAAAAAAATATTAATAAAAATACCCCCAAAAAAATCCCCTATTTTTTAGACGCTATAACTTTTGCGCAAACCAATCAATAAACGCTTATTGCGATTTTTTTTTACCAAAAATATATAGAAGAATACGTATCGGCCTAAACTGAGGACATTTTTTTTTTATATATATATATATTTTTGAGGATATTTATTATAGCAAAAAGTTAAAAATATTGCTTTTTTTTTCAAAATTTTCGCTCTATTTTTGTTTATAGCGCAAAAAATTCAAACCGCAGAGGTGATCAAATACCACCAAAAGAAAGCTCTATTTGTGGGGAAAAAAAGGACATCAATTTTGTTTGGTAGCCACGTCGCACGACCGCACAATTGTCAGTTAAAGCGATGCAGTGCCGAATCGCAAAAAGTGGCCTGGTCATTTGGCAGCCAAATCCTCCGGGGCTGAAGTGGTTAATAACTGGCTTCCCCACTGACAGCTGAAATGTAAACAAAACAATGCCGGCAATAGAAAATTCTGAAAAAAAAAAACAGAATAAAAAATAAAGAAAATGCCGTGGGTCCCCCCCCCCCATTAAACATACCAGGCCACATGCCCTCAACATGGGGGGCTTCATCCCCATAACCCTGGCCGGAGGTTGTGGGGGTTTATCGGAATCTGGAAGCCCCCTTTAACAATTAATTTACATTTTAATTGCATTTCATTGTATTAAAATTACTTTTTATTTTTTGTTTATTTATCTTTGTTTATTTATGTTTATACGGTATATTTATTTGCATTAAAAATGAAATGTATTAATGTTTTAATGATTACAAAATTACCGTACATTATGTAGACTCTTTATATATGTCTAGATTTTTTTTTAGTTAACTTTCCTAAATATATATTTGGTAAATCTAAATTACCATTTGTGGGTGGACTTTTTTTTTTTTTTTTAACTGTATGTGTAAAATTGAGGAACCCTTAGCGACCAATCAGACTTCACCTTTTATCACTTTAGATGGAACAGTAAAATGTGATTGTTGATGTCTTACTACTGCTTACTAGTGTTCACTTTACCATATTTAAATAGGAAAGCCACCAAATTCTCTTACATAATTAGAAGATTGTTAAAAGTTTTCTGCAGGAGGAACCTCACATATAGAGGTATGTTTAAAACTTACCTAAATGAAAAAAAAATAATAATAATATTAATATTGCAGTCTACTAACAGCCAGGGCAGCCAGGGGGTACAGGCATTACACCTGTAAGGGGCCCGATGGTCCCCAGGGCCCCTTACAGGCCCGGCTGGCCCCCCTCCCGTTTTTTGTTTTTTATTTATTTATTTTTTGCATTACACCTGTAAGGGGGCTGATGGTCATCTTGCGTCAGGAGAGGAGAAAATAAGACTACACCTGTTTTTTTTCAGCCCCCCCCCCCCCCCGGTTCTCTGCCCCAGGCCCAGGGGGGCCCTCCCTAAAGCTGTGTAAGGGGCCCCAAAATTTGTGATGGCTGCCCTGCTAACAACAATATAATTTCCCTGAGATTAAGGGGTATTGCCTCAATTGAATGGTTAGACAAGTAGGGGTGAGTACCATCATCCTTAAATTAGACAATGGAAAGGGGGAAGGGGTTCTCCGGGGCTACTCCAAAGCGCTGCCCCACAATACCAATAGTATTGAGGACTATCTAGGTACCCAAGGATTAGGACAAGATAAATATAAAAATATACATTTATTAAGACAAATTTCCATAAAAAGCATTAAATACAACAAAACATGAAAGTGGTTGTTGTATAAAGTTTTGTTTAGTTCACACTTGGAGAACATAAAGACCCCACTGGTATGTGAGGACACAGAGATGTAGGTCCAGACGTGATCCTCTTCATGTTTCGTGACAAACGTCGCTTCTTCAGGAGAAGTCGACCACAAACATCTATAGAAAGATACAATCTCATAGTTACAGAGTCAAAAGTATTTGAAAACAATATTATAGCAAACTACCAATAAAACCATTGTTTTTGTAGTATTAAAGTCCAGCAAGACTCACCAATAGAAGCCCAGAAAGGGCATCAAAGGGCGTAGATAGAGGCACCCTGAACGGGTAGCAAACACGGGAGGCGATAGTTGTTAAACGGACTGAAATGATATAGAGAAATATATAATGAAGTTCTAATGTGGGTCCACACATAAGGCTGGGAATAACAAACACACAAATTGATGTAAAGAATAGGAGGGGACAACAAACAAGAAATATGGGGGAGGGAAGGAAAAAAGGGGGGGAGGAGGGAGAGGGGATGAAAAAGAGGGGGGGATAATTGGGAAGAGGGAAGGGGAATGAATTGGGGTTAGAAAAAGGGGGTAGGTGGAAAGGGGAAAAAAGGGGGGGTTTTGGAGTGTGGAATGGAGGGGTGGGGAGAAGGAAGGAAGAGGGGAAGGGGGGGAAGGGGGGGGAAGTGAGGGAGGGGAAAGGAGGTAGGGGAGGAAAAGGAAGGAAAAAAGGGGGGGGGGAGGAAAAATATAATTTCCCTGCACTATCCAAAATAAAATACAGTATGTTTAGGTGGAGTTGTGTTTATATTAACAGGCTACAAAGAAACTTAGGTGACACTAAACTCTGGTTTAAAAAATAAAAATAAAAAAAATCTTGAGAAAATGAGAGTCAGAGCTTACGGAGAAAGTTACAAGAAGGCATAAAAACACAATAATGCCGCGTACACACGGTCGGAATTCCCACCAGCAAAAGTCCGATGTGAGCTTTTGGTCGGAAATTTCGACCGTGTGTATGCTCCATCGGACTTTTGCTGGCGGAATTTCCGCCAGCAAAAGATTAAGAGCAGGTTCTCAATTTTTCAGACGGAAAAAATTCCGATCAGAAATTCCGATCGTCTGTAGCAAATCTGACACATGCTCAGAAACAATTTGACGCATGCTAGGAAGCATTGAACTTAATTTTCTCGGCTCGTCGTAGTGTTGTACGTCACTGCGTTCTTGGCGGTCGAAAGTTCAGAGAATTTTTGTGTGACCGTGTGTATGCAAGCCAAGCTTGAGCGGAATTCAGTCGGAAAAACCATCCAAGGTTTCTCCGACTGAATTTCTGCTCGTGTGTATATAAGGCTCCTTTCACACTTCTGCGACTTGGGACCTATCTTATGAGACCTCAAGTCCTGTTCGAAAGTTCTGGTGTGAACCAAACAGAGGTCCGTTCGGCCCATCCCTAAACCCGCACCTAAATTCAAAATAAAAATTGCGTGGGGGTCCCCCCAAAATCCAAACAAGGCCCTTCAGGTCTGGTATGGATATTAAGGGGAACCCTGACCCAAAATGTAAAAAAAAAATGGCATTGGGGAGTCAAAAGTATCACTTAGTGTCCGATTTGTCTGCCACGATGTCGCACTCCCGCTATAAGTCGCTGATCGCCGCCATTACTAGTAAAAAAGAAATAAATAAAAATTCCATAAAAATATCCCATAGTTTGTAGACGCCATAACTCTTGCGCAAACCAATCAGTATACACTTATTGGGATTTTTTTTACCAAAAATATGTAGAAGAATATATGTTGGCCTAAGTTGTGGAGGTAATTTTTATAGCAGAAAGTAAAAAATATTGTTTATTTTTTTTAAAATTTGTGAATAATTTTTGTTTTTTTAACGCAAAAAGTAAAAACCGCAGAGGTGATCAAATACCACCAAAAGAAAGCTCTATTTGTGGGAAAAAAAAGGACATCAATTTTATTTGGGTACATTGTTGCACAAGCGCGCAATTGTCAGTAAAAGTAACGCAGTGCTGTATCACAAAAATGGCCCGGTCATTAATGCCCCATACACACGATCGTTTTTCATGCCGTTAAAAATGCAATTTTTAAAAATGGGCATTAAAACCGATCGTGTGTATGCTCCAGAGCATTTTTAACGAGAAAAACGGCCATTAAAAATTTTGAACATGCTCTATTTTTTCACGTCGTTTTTCATGTCGTTTTTTTTAACGACGTGAAAAACGATAGTGTGTATGCTTTTACGAGGTGAAAAAAAACGCGCATGCTCAGAATAAAGTATGAGACGGGAGCGCTCGTTCTGGTAAAACTAGCGTTCGTAATGGAGATAGCACATTCGTCACGCTGTAACGGACTGAAAAGCACGAGGCTGAAAAGCGCGAATCGTCGCTCAACAAACTTTACTAACATGAAAGGTGGCGCCATCTGAACGGAACTTCCCCTTTATAGTGCCGTCGTACGTGTTGTACGTCACTGCGCTTTGCTTGAAGGGTTTTTAAAATGATTGTGTGTACGCAAGACAGGCTTGAGAGGAAACATGGAAAAAAACGACGAGAAAAACGTTGGTTTAAAAAAATGGCATGAAAAACGATCGTGTGTACGCCGCATAAGGGGGGTAAACTTTCCGGAGCTGAAGTGGTTAAACAGAAATAAAAATATTTTTATACAATTATTTTTTAGCTGTGAAATATATTATAACACAAAATAAAAATGTTCTGACTGCCGTCTATTTCAAGTGAAGTGCATTTTCTATAACACCAATCTCCTCCACCCACAATGCCCAATGCCTAGGACTGGTGCGGTTTCCTAAGCTCTACATCAGCTGCTTTTTCGATTTCCTGCCTTTTCAGTGTGGCTGGTTCTGTTATCAGACAGGAAATAGAGACATTAAAAATCTTGAGCCGAGAAGCAGACAGATGGGAAACTACCTATGTGTAATATTAAAATGTGATTGTTCAGCTCATGAAATTTGGAGCGGTTGTTTTGTTACCCTAACCTAAAGTTATAGTTTGTGCACTGATTAGGCCAAATACATGTCCGTCCTTTTGGCACTGGTTCTTTCAGTGTACAGCGAAACCTCGGATTACGAGCATAATCCGTTCCAGGAGAATGCTCGTAATCCAAAGTACTTGCATATCAAAGCGAGTTTCCCCATTAAAGTCAATGGAAACTAAAATAATTTCTTCCGCATGGCATGCGATACTGCATATGGCCAAAGGTAGGGGGCGCACGGAGTTGATTGCACAAGTGTACTGTTCGCTTCTAAGCCTGGAGTCCAGAATTAAAATGGACCTTCAGTCATTTTTTTAACTTTCCATCTAATAAATCTTTTGCCCTTGTTGTTTTAACTTTGGGTAGTAAAAATTAGTTTTGCTGCCAGTAAATCCCTTATACAGCCCACTTCCTGTTTCTTGTCTGGTCATTAGCCTAGGCCTATGACATCATGCACAGCTCTCTCTCTCACCCTCGTGAGAGTTTGCCAGGAAGGGAGGGGGGATGAGTCATAAGAGGGCCAATGAGAACTGCAGAGCTGGAGGTGTGTGTCTGTGTAAATCCAGGAAGTGAACAGGCAGCAGCTATAGCTGCCCACAGTTAAAATGGATGCAGCCAGACTAAGTGAAGGGAGATTTCTGCAACATATTTGGCAAGTACAGAATCACAGTATGAATAAAATAATATGCAAAGTGGTTGGAGGAATGCTTCAGAATGGCAAAGATGTTTTTATTATAAATTATGTGAGCAGACTGCAATGTTGATTTCACATGACCACAGCTTATGCCTAAAGTTTAAAGGGACACTAAAGCTTCCCTTTTTTTTTGCAAAAAAAAAAAAAAAAAACATTTTATACTTACCACCACTGTGCAGCTCGTTTTGCACAGAGTGGCCCCGATCCTGGTCTTCTGGGGGCCCTCGGCGGCTGTCTCGGCTCCTCCCCGCAAGGACTCCACACCTTCATGCGCTCGCATGGTGTGGAGTTATTGCGGGCGCGCTCCCGTGATACAGCCGCTGCCGCCATCGCCACCGACTGTATCACTCGGCCCCGCCCCCGGCGCGCCGCGTCATTGGATGTGATTGACAGCAGCGCCAGCCAATGGCTGCACTGCGTTCAATCTATCTAGTGTAGCCAATCGGCGGCCAGGCTGAGAACCGAAGAGGATGACGGGGACAAGCGCGGGACTTTCGAGGGGCCAGGTAAGTAAAACGGGGGCTCGGGGGGGCCGGTATTGTCATAGGATACATTAAGGTGAAAAAACATGTACCTTTACAACCCCTTTAAGTATTAGTGAGTGCAGCTCCACAGTGTCCCCACTAGGATGCCTTAAGCCCCGCCCTACACACAGCCTACATGAGAGTGGCAATTCTGCTCTGAATTCAGAAGCAGTGCAGCATTGTTATCTCCATATCACAGGAAGCTGCATTAGGTAAATTTCATGTCCATGATCAACAGGCATTTGTGGGACTTAAAGAGGGATTAAGAGAAAAGTGTCCAGTGTGTGCAAATGCATTTATAATTAAATGCTGCTGCGGCGCATATATATATATATATATATATATATATATATATATATATATATTTTTTTTTAACCACTTAAGCCCCGGAAGAATTTACCCCCTTCCTTACCAAAGCACTTTTTGCGATTCGGCACTGCATCGCTTTAACTGACTATTGCGCGGTCGTGCGACATGGCTCCCAAACAAAATTGGCCTTCTGTTTTTTTCCCACAAATAGAGCTTTCTTTTGTTGGTATTTGATCACCTCTGCGGTTTTAATTTTTTCCGCTATAAACAAGAATAGAGCAACAATTTAAAAAAAATGCAATATTTTTAAATTTTTGCTATAATAAACATCCCCAAAAAATCTATAAAAAAACTAAATTTTTCCACAGTTTAGACCGATATGTATTGTTCTACATATTTTTGGTAAAAAAAAAAAAAAAAAAACGCAATAAGCGTATATTGATTAGTTTGCGCAAAAGTTATAAAATAGGGGAAAGATTTATTGCATTTTAATTTATTTTTATTTTTTCACTAGTAATGGCGGCGATCTGTGATTTTTATTGTGACCGTGACATTGTGACGGACATATCGGACACGTTTAACACATTTTTGGGACCATTCACATTTATACAGCGATTAGTGCTATAAAACTGCACTGATTACTGTGTAAATGTGACTGGCAGGGAAGGGGTTAACACTAGGGGGCGCTGAAAGGCTTAAATATGTTCCCTAGTGAGTGATTCTAACTGTTGGGGGAGGGGACTCACAAGGGGAGGAGACCGATCTGTATTCCTTTGTACTGGGAACACACATCGGTCTCCTCACCTCTGACAGGACATGGATCTGTCTGTTTACACACACAGATCCACGGTCCTGCCGTGATTGTGGGCAATCGCAGGTGCCCGACGGACATCGGGCCGCCGGGCACACGCACCAGGTCCCGAGCGCTCCCTAGACGGCCGGGAAGCCCAGGACGTCATATGACGTCCACCCAGGATGGGATATCCTATCTATGGACCTCATTTGACGATGGGCGGGATGTGAAGTGGTTAAAGGGAAGCCATACTACTTTAACCCTTTTGCTGCCTGGTCCGTACGTGTAAAAACGTCGATTGTGATACACATGTTACATATCGCCACGCACGCCAGAGTAAGAGCAATAATTCTAACACAAGACCTCCTCTGTAACTAGGGTTGCCACCTGTCCGGGATTCACCCGGACAGTACGGGTTTGGAATCATGCGTCCGGGTTTCAGAGTGCCTGAAACCCGGACTCATTATTCAGGCTGGACTATGGCTTGTGTAAGCCAAGAGTGTCTGTTACACTCTCTTTCACACTGCCCAAAGCCAGCACTAACAATTCCCCCCACACACACACAGACAGGAGAGGAGATCTACTCCTCTTCTTCCCGCCCCTACCCCTCTGTGTCTGCTCACACTCCAATCGCCAGCGCTGTGCCTCAGAAAAGGAAAGTGGGGGTTGAAAATTGGTAAATCAGGGTTCTCAAAGCACCCCTTACATCAGAGTTCCCCTTTACATTGGAGGCCACAGTGTTCCCCCTTACATCAGAGTTCTCTCCATACGTCATTGCTCTCAGTGTTCCCCCTTAATTCCGGGTTCCCAGAGCATCCCTTTTGTTGGAGTCCCCAGAGTTCTACCTTACATCAGAGTCTACAGAGTCCCCCCTTACAGTGTAAGGGAAATCTGTGAGTTCAGATGTAAAAGGGGAACTCTGTGGACTCTGATGTAAAGGGGGACTCTTGTGATTAATTTCATATGATTAGAAATGTTATTTAATTGCAAAATATATGAATAGTTTATACTATAAAGAAATTTGTTGTGCGCCGCTAAAGTGTTCGGGTTTGACCTGAAGATAAGGTGGCAACCCTATCCGTAACACTAAACTGATGACCTTTAAGGGGGCTGAAACTTTGCCTATAGAAAATACGAGTTATAATCTTTCTACAATCCACTTTAGATTTACCAGAACAATGTAATATCCGGACCTAACCAAACTACCCAATCAATCTGTATTCAATCAGGGCGTCCCTCATACTACATAGTCTTTGGCTTTAACCACCTCAATACTGGGCACTTTTACCCCCTTCCTGCCCAGGCCATTTTTCAGCTTTCAGCACTGTCACACTTTGAATGACAATTGTGCGGTCATGCAACACTGTACCCGAATAAAATGTTTATAATTTTTTCCCCACAAATGGAGCTTTCTTTTGGTGGTATTTGATCATCTATGTGTTTTTTTTTATTGCGCTATAAACAAAAGAAGAGGGACAAGTTTGGAAAAAACACAATATTTTTTACTTTTTGCTATAATAAATATCCAATTTTTTTATTTATTTTTTTAAACAATTTGTTTCCTCAGTTTAGGCCGATGCGTATTCTTCTACATATTTTTGGTAAAAAAAAAATCGCAATAAGCGATGGTTTGCGCAAAAGTTATAGCGGCTACAAAATAGGGGATAGATTTATAGCATTTTTATTATTTATTTATTTTTTACTAGTAATGGCTGCGATCTGCGATTTTTATCATGACTGCGATATTGCGACGGACACATCGGACACTTTTGACACATTTTTGGGACCATTCACATTTATACAGCGATCCGTGCTATAAAAATGCATTGATTACTGTATAAATATGACTGGCAGGGAAGGGGTTAACACTAGGGGGCGATCGAGGGGTTAATGTGTTCCCTAGGGAGTGATTCTTACTGTGGGGGGAGGGGACTGACTGGGGGAGGTGACCGATCGGTATCCCTATGTACAAGGGACACACCATCGGTCTCCTCTCCCTGACAGGACGTGGATCTGTGTGTTTACACATAGATCCACGGTCCTGCTCAGTTACTGGGCAATCGCGGGTGCCCGGCGGACATCGCGGCCGCCGGGCGCGCGCATCGGGGTTTCTAGTGGCTCGGGAAGGCGAAGACGTCATATGACGTCCGCCCAGAATGAGAGCCTCATTGTCCCGCCGTCATATGACGTCTGCCCAGAACGAGATCCTCATCGTCCCGCCGTCATATGACGTCCGCCCAGAACGAGATCCTCATCGTCCCGCCGTCATATGACGTCCGCCCAGAATGAGAGCCTCATCGTCCCGCCATCATATGACGTCCGCCCAGAATGAGAGCCTCATCGTCCCGCCATCATATGACGTCCGCCCAGAATGAGAGCCTCATCGTCCCGCCGTCATATGATGTCCGCCCAGAATGAGAGCCTCATCGTCCCGCCGTCATATGACGTCCGCCCAGAACGAGATCCTCATCGTCCCGCCATCATATGATGTCCGCCCAGAATGGGAGCCTCATCGTCCCGCCATCATATGACGTCCGCCCAGAATGAGAGTCTCATCGTCCCGCCGTCATATGACAGCGGGCGGTGGGCTAGTGGTTAACCACTTCCCGCCCAGTCAATAGCGAATTGACGTCCGGGAAGTGGTTGCAATATCGATACTGGACGTCATATGACGTCCTGCAGGATATTGCCTTGCGCGCGCCCTGCGGGGGCGCGCAGCGTGGTGATCGGGGACGGCATGTGTCCCTCGGACACAGCGCTTCCCCGATCACGGTAAACAGCCAATTTCATTGGCTGTTTACCATGTGATCGGCTGTGTCAAAGTCACAGCCGATCACCTGTCAAAACAAACACGGCGGCGCACTCCGTGCGCGCCGCCACAGGCTTGCAGAGCGGGGATCGGGGAAGGCGAGTGTCCCTTGGACACAGCGCGTCCCCGATCAGAGTAAACAGCCAATGAATTGGCTGTTTACCACGTGACCGGCTGTGTCCAATCACAGCCGGTCACAAATGTAAACAAACTCCACAGGAGTTACTACCTGATCCCTGCTCTCTCCTCACACACCGATCTGTGAGGAGAGAGAAGAGATCAGTAAGTTAGCTCAGTGTAGTTTGTCTACATAAATTTACAGTGCACAACACGCCCCCCCCCATAAAGAGCACACAGCCCAGCACATCAATCAGCCCAGCCAATCAGCCCATCTGTCAATCAGCCCATCTGTCAATCAGCCCATCTGTCAATCAGCCCATCTGTCAATCAATCAGCCCATCTGTCAATCAATCAGCCCATCTGTCAATCAATCAGCCCATCTGTCAATCAATCACCCCACCTGTCAATCAATCACCCCATCTGTCAATCAATCAACCCATCTGTCAATCAATCAATCAGCCCATCTGTCAATCAATCAGCCCATCTGTCAATCATCTGTCACAGGCCCACCTCCATCGGTACCGCCATTGGCACCGCCACACAGGCTACCAGTACCGCCATCGGTACCAGTACCACCACCAGTACCGCCACCAGGCCCAGCATCTATACTGCCACACAGGCCCGCTACCAGTATCACCACTAGTGCCGCCATCGGTACCACCACCAGTACCACCACCCGTACCACCGTCGGTAGTGCCACCACCACCTGTACCACCACCTGTACCGCCATCGGTACCATCACCACCCGTACCACCACCACCTGTACCGCCATCGGTACCACCACCACCTGTACCGCCATCGGTACCACCACCACCCATACCGCCATCGCTACCACCACCACCCGTACCGCCACCTGTACCGCCATCGGTACCGCCGCCACCACCACCACCCGTACCGCCATCGGTACCACCTGTACCGCCATTGGTACCACCACCACCCATACCGCCATCGGTACCACCACACAGGCCCACCACTAATACCTCCATCGGTACTACCACACAGACCGCCACCACTACCACCAGCAGTACCATTACACAGGCCCACCAATAAGCACTGCCATAATGTCCCAAAGGGTTTACACACCTGAGGAGGCATATGCCATTCTTGCCATGTCGGATGATGAGAGCAGCGGGGAGCTCCCATTATCCGATTCTGGTTCGGAATACGAGCCAGTGGAGGATAGTGGCTCAGAGTCCGAGTCCCCGGAGGAAACCGTCCCTCCCAAAAGAATGCGATCGGCACCAAGATCAGCACCAAGATCAGCACCAAGATCAGGAGAACTGCCCACCACCAGCAGCGCCATACCCCAGGAAGAGGAGCCCAGTACAAGCAATGGAAATGCACGCCCAACCCGAAGAATCCAGCCCCAATCCTACCTTCCCGATGCCCTGGCAAACCCCTTATGGTTGCCTGCCAACTCAGGATCCGCTATCATCCCCCCTTTCACCGCACAGCCAGGTGTGCAGCCCGACACTACAAATTTTTCTAAATTTGATTATTTTTGTTTATTTTTCCCACAAGATTTGCTGCAGAATATAGTGGATCAAACGAATCTGTATGCATCCCAATTTATTGCTGCCAACCCCGATTCTTCCTACGCCTGCATGTTCCAGTGGCGGCGTCTAACATTGGAGGAATTTAAATTATTTTTGGGCCTTATGTTCAATATGGGGCTTACAAAAAAGAATGAAGTCCATTCATATTGGTCCAAACGCCCCATCCAACACATGCCCATATATTCCGCTGTCATGTCCAGGAAAAGATACGACATGATTATGCGCTTTCTCCACTTCAATGACAATTCACAGTGCCCTCCCCGAGATCATCCCAACTACGACAAATTGTACAAGATACGCCCCCTAATCAATGCCTTTTCCCAGCGATTTGAAGAAGTTTTCATCCCAGACCAAAAAATTTGTGTGGACGAGTCCCTCGTACATTTCACCGGCCGACTGCAGTTCAAGCAGTACATACCAAGCAAGAGAGCCAGGTATGGGTTAAAATTAAATAAATTATGTGATCGAGCCACTGGATACGTCTGCAAATTCAGGATCTACGAAGGCAAAGACTCCCAGCTCCAGCCCCGTGATTGCCCCACATATATTGGAACCAGTGGGAAAATTGTCTGGGAGTTGGCATACCCCCTGTTCGGAAAAGGTTACCATTTATATGTTGATAATTATTATACCAGCCTGCCCCTTTTTCGCCACCTTTACAGTAAACAAACCCCGGCCTGCGGTACCTTAAAAGAAAACCGGAAGGGATTCCCACAAAATTTATTGACAAAAAAATTGCGACCTGGAGAATCGGCATCCATGAGGAACGAGGAGGTGTTGGCCATGAAGTGGAGGGACAAGAAAGATGTCCACATCCTCTCTACGATCCACAATGACACCATGGTGGAGATCCCAAGAAGACGCGGCTCCATTGTAAAGCCTGAATGTGTCCACGACTACAATTTGTATATGGGGGGGGTGGATTTAAACGACCAGATGCTACAGCCCTACTTATCAACCAGAAAGTCCCATTATTGGCACAAAAAAGTTGCGTTTCACCTGTTTCACATGGCCCTTTTTAATTCGTTTGTCTGCTACCAAAAAGCAACTCAAAATCACCGACTCCACTACCTCCAATATATCGAAGATATCATCGATGCCCTCATTTACCAACAAGATCCCGCCCCAGGAAGCATTCGCTCTGATAGTGTGAGTCGGCTTCACGAGCGACACTATCCCTTTAGCATCCCCCCCACAGAATCTGGAAGAAGACGCCAAAAGAAATGCCGTGTATGCAGCAGAGGAGGAGTAAGAAGAGACACCAGCTATTATTGTCCCGATTGTCCCTCCCAACCTGGCCTGTGCATCGGAAATTGCTTCAAAAATTATCATACATCCATTAGTTCCCCTTATTATTAACAGACTGCCACTTCCCTATTTGCCTGCTACCATGTTACTAACTACCTTCCATGTTAATTAACTGACCCTGGCCTGTTTACCGACGATGCCTCTGCCTGCCGATTTAAACCACGTTTCTGACTTCCACGTGTACCGACCTTGGCCTGTTAATCGACCATGTTTTTGCCTGCCACTTGGACTGATCTTTTGGCCATCTACTTTTAGTACACAGGGGTCTCACATATGTGAGGGGCTTCAGAATAGCGTTCTGAGTAGAGAAAACCAGTTTTTCGTTTTCTGTGCTCCAAGAACAGGGTCTGGTTGCCCGGAGGCTTCAAAGCGATTTGGGTGGGAGAAGCCTCTACCCCTGTCCCCCTGGCCCTAAGCTTGATGGTCCTTCCTGCTGCCTGGACCAATAATTTGGCTGTGATGACCATATTACTGCCTGTAATGACCCATGACATTATGGACCATGTTTCTTCCTGCTGCTTGGACCAATACTTTGGCTGTGTTGACCATATATCTGCCTGCTGCCTCTACTGACTTTGGACAGCATTTCTGCCGGGACACCTCTGCCTGCTACCTGGACCTGTGCTTTGGCTGTGCTCTGGCTGTGCTGACAGTATCTCTGCCTGTGCGAACTATGGACAGTATTCCTGCCTGCTGCCTGGATGATTGCTTTTGCTGTCGCTGACCTCATCCCTGCCTGCTGCCTGGACCGATGCTCTCCTCTGTGGACCACTGCACTTCTAAAACCACAGGTAATCTTTTGTTATTTGGTATGTACCTGCTATGTGTTAGATATATGAAGGGCCTTCAAAAATGTGATCGGTAGTCAGAAAATGATATGTGCAATTAATGCTGCTAGAATGCCTGGAGGTGCTACTTGGATGTTGGGCCTCTGTATGTGGCCAGGCTGTGTAAAAGTCTCAAACATGTGGTATCGCCATACTCAGGAGGAGTAGCAGAATGCATTTTGGGGTGTAATTTTTGCTATGTACATATTATGTGTTAGAAATATCTTATAAATTGACAACTTTGTGTAAAAAAAATGCATTTTAATTTTTTCTCCACATTTTCCAAAACCTTCTGGAAAAAAATGAACCGTTCAAAAGACTCATAATGCCTCATAGATTATACGTTGGGGTGTGTGCTTTCAAAAATGGGGTCATTTTGTGGAAAATTCTATTGTCCTGGTGCTCCAGGGCCTTCAAAATTGTAATAGGTGGTTGAGAAAGGATATGTGCGATTTATGCTTGTAGAACGCCTGAAAGTGCTACTTCAATGTTGGGCCTCTGTATATGGCCAGGCTGTGTAAAAGTCTCACACATGTGGTATCGCTATACTCAGGAGGAGTAGCAGAATGCATTTTGGGGTGTTATTTTTGCTATGTATATGCTATGCGTTAGAAATATCTTATAAATGGACAACTTTGTGTAAAAAAAATGCATTTTCATTTTTTCTCCACATTTTCCAAAACCTTCTGGAAAAAAATGAACCGTTCAAAAGACTCATAATGCTTCATAGATTATACGTTGGGGTGTGTGCTTTCCAAAATGGGGTCATTTTGTGGAAAATTCCATTGTCCTGGTGCTCCAGGGCCTTCAAAAGTGTAATAGGTGGTTGAGAAAGGATATGTGCGATTTATGCTTGTAGAACGCCTGAAAGTGCTACTTCAATGTTGGGCCTCTATATGTGGCCAGGCTGTGTAAAAGTCTCACACATGTGGTATTGCTACACTCAGGAGGAGTAGCAGAATGTATTTTGGGGTGTAGTTGCAATTATGCATATGCTGTGTGAGAGAAAAAAACTGTTAATATGACCAGTTTGTGTAAAAAAAAAAAAAAAAAAAAAATTATTTTCCCAAGAATTGTGGGAAAAAAATACAACTTCAAAAAACTCACCACGCCTCTTAGTAAATACCTTGGACTGTCTACTTTCCAAAAAGGGGTAATTTTGGGGTATTTGTACTTTCCTCGCTTGTTAGTGTCTCAAGAAATGAGATATCCCTTCAGTACATCAGGCGTGATCAGATGTGATAAATTTTCAGTGATTGCCACCATAGTTTGTAGACTCTATAACTTTCACAAAGACCAAATAATATACACTAATTTGGGTTAATTTTACCAAAGATATGTAGCAGTATACATTTTGGCACAAATTTATGAAGAAAAATTACTTATTTGCAAAATTTTACAATAGAAACTAAAAAAAAGTGTTTTTTTTTTAAAAAAATTGCTGTTTTTTTGCTTATATCGCAAAAAATAAAAAACCCAGTGGCGATTAAATACCACCAAAAGAAAGCTCTATTTGTGAGAAGAAAATGATAAAAATTTTGTTTGGATACAGTGTAGCATGACTAAGTAATTGTCATTCAAAGTGTGAGAGTACTGAAAGCTGAAAATTGGTCTGGGCGGGAAGGTGCATAAGTGCATGGTATTGAAGTGGTTAAACATGTCCAGGTTTTTCAAGGGTAAATGTAGTCCTGTTTATTTATCGCAATAACAAAATGTCATAACTAAATTTATGATAATTCTGAAGAACGCAAAAAAAAACGCACATGGGGAACTTGCCAAATCTTTAAACCAGATGCATAAATAAGTTATTTCCTGAAAATAAAATAAGACAATGGTATTTAATTGTGAGCCTGAAAAAACATCCACACTTGATTATGTATTACTGTATGATTGTCTTCGCTAAATATTGTAAGCAATTGATATTATATCTATCAACACAGACTTCCTGACAAACACATTCCACACCACCTTTCACTGAAGAACGCTTTTCCTCCATCATTGGAAGCTTGGTTTGTTAAAGTCAAACTCCAGTCTTTCCCTCTATTTAATCTGTCTATGTGTTATAAGATAGATAGATAGATAGATAGATAGATAGATAGATAGATATGTAGATAGATAGATAGATAGATAGATAGATAGATAGATAGATAGATAGATAGATAGATAGATAGATAGATAGATAGATAGATAGATAGATAGATAGAATTTTTCATTGATGGAAGCTATAGTACAGCTTTTATGAATGGAGGAGGTGGGCAGAAAAGGCTGGCATGTCAGCACACTTGATGAGTGCATATGGCAGGTTCCTAGGTACTATTAACCCCAGCTGCACTGGAAGATGACAATGTTTTTGGTTCTTCCCTTCTTCTTAGCCGTTATTTTGCTGCTAATCTTTCGATGTTATTTATTTACCATTATAATTTCAACTTTTTTTGTTTTGTTTTTGTTTATACAGTAATACCTCGGATTGCGAGTAACGCGGTTAACGAGCATTTCGCAATACGAGCTATTATTTAAAAAAAATCCTGACTCGGTTTGTGAGTGTTGTCTCGCAAAACGAGCAGGATTCAAGCCTCTGTGGTGTGCAGTACCACATTTGGCCAGAGGTGCGGGGGCGCCGGTGACACTCGAAGTCACTCAGATGCACTCGGAAATACTTGGAAATACTCCGTTCCCGAGTGTTTCCGAGGCTTTCCGAGTGCATCCAAACGGCTCTGAACGGTCTCCGAGTATTTCTGAGTCTCTCCAGCGCCCCCCTACCTCTGGCCGCATGCGGTACTGCATACAGGGCGGCACAGTGGTGTAGTGGATAGCACTTTTGCCTAGCAGTAAGAAGAAAATTAGAGAACCAGCTCTCAATCTTTTCTTGGTGGAAATTCTGACAGAAAATGTTGAATGGAGCATACACACGGTCGGAATATCCGACCAAAAGCTCACATCCAACTTTTTTTGACGGAAAATCCAATCATGTGTACAGGGCATAAGAGTGTAAGCTCATTGAGGGCAGGGACTGATGTGAATGTACAATGTATATGTAAAGCACTGCGTAAATTGACGCCACTATATAAGTACCTGAAATAAATAAATAAATACAATAGAAGTCAATGTGGAACAAACTATCTTCGTTTCCATTGACTTCTATGGGGAAACTTTCTTTGATATGCGAGTGCTTTTAGATTACAAGCATTCTCCTGGAATGGATTATGCTCGTAATCCAAGGTTCCACTGTATATCCAAAGAAGCTAAAAAATGTTTGTCAAAATATATATATATACACAGTATATCTCAAAAGTGAGTACACTCCTCACATTTTTGTAAATATTTTATTATATCTTTTCATGTGACAACACTGAAGAAAAGACACTTTGCTACAATGTAAAGTAGTGAGTGTACAGCTTGTATAACAGTGTAAATTTTCTGTCCCCTCAAAATAATTCCACACACAGCCATTAATGTCTAAACCACTGGCAGCAAAAGTGAGTACACCCCCTAAGTGAAAATGTCCAAAGTGTTAATATTTTGTGTGGCCACCATTATTTTCCAGCACTGCCTCAACCCTATTGGGCATGGAGTTCACCAGAGCCATGACGACATCACGGAGCTGGTTGATGTCAGAGACCTTGCGCTCCTCCACCTTCCATTTGAGGATGCCCCACAGATGCTCAATAGGGTTTAGATCTGGAGACATTCTTGGCCGGTCCATCACCTTTACCCTCAGCTTCTTTAGCAATGCAGTGGTCGTCTTGGAGGTGTGTTTGGGGTCGTTATCATGTTGAAATATTGCCCTGCGGCCCAGTCTCTGAAGAGAGGGGATCATGCTCTCCTTTAGTATGCCACAGTACATGTTGGCATTCATGGTTCCCTCAATGATCTGTAGCTCCCCAGTGTCGGCAGCACTCATGCAGCCCCAGACCATGACACTCCCACCACCATGCTTGACTGTAGGCAAGACACACTTGTCTTTGTACTCCTCACCTGGCTGCCGCCACACACACTTCACACCATCTGAACCAAATAAGTTTATCTCGGTCTCATCAGACCACAGGACATGGTTCCAGTAATCCAAGTCCTTAGTCTGCTTGTCTTCAGCAAACTGTTAGCAGGCTTTCTTGTGCATCATCTTTAGAAGAGGTTTCCTTCTGGGACGACAGCCATGCAGACCAATTTGATGCAGTGTGCGGCGTATGGTCTGAGCACTGACAGGCTGACCCCCCCCCCCACCCCTTCAACCTCTGCAGCAATGCTGGCAGAACTCATACATCTATTTCCCAAGGGCAACCTCTGGATATGACGCTGAGCACATACACTCAACTTCTTTGGTCAACCATGGCGAGGCCTGTTCTGAGTGGAACCTGTCCTGTTAAACCGCTGTATGGTCTTGGCCACCGTGCTGCAGCTCAGTTTCAGGGTCTTGGCAATCTTCTTATAGCCTAGGCCATCTTTATGTAGAGCAACAATTATTTTTTCAGATCCTCAGAGAGTTCTTTGCCATGAGGTGCCATGTTGAACTAACAGTGATCAGTATGAGGCCCCTTTCACACATGAAAAAGGGACATACATTGGTCCCTATGAGATAGCGGGTGTCAGCGGATGAACATCCGCTGACACCCGATCTCCTCCGTGTCCGCAATCCTCCAATTCTGCAGACGGAGGAAAATCCTTTTTTTCAATCCGTCTGCAGAGCGAATCGGATGAACACGGACAGACGGTCCGTGTTCATCCGATCCCCCCATAGGGGAGAACGGAGATCTGACAGGGCGGTCCCTGCACAGTGTGCGGGGACTGCCCTGTCATCCGCCGGCTCAGCGAGGATCAGCGGAGCGATCCCCGCTGAGCAAGCGGAGGTTAACGGGCGGATCATCACGGATCCATCCCGTGTGAAAGGGGCCTTAGAGAGTGAGAGCAAAAACACCAAATTCAACACACCTGCTCCCCATTCACACCTGAGACCTTGTAACACTAAACGAGTCACATGACACCTGGGAGGGAAAATGGCTAATTGGGCCCAATTTGGACATTTTCACTTAGGGGTGTACTCACTTTTGTTGCCAGTGGTTTAGACATTAATGGCTGTGTGTTGAGTTAATTTGAGGGAACAGCAAATTTACACTGTTATACAAGCTGTACACTCACTACATTACATTGTAGCAAAGTGTCATTTCTTCAGTGTTGTCACATGAAAAGATATAATAAAATATTTACAACAATGTATATATATATATATTATTTATTTTTTTCTAAATAGCTTTATTATTCTTTTGCAAAATTATAGCATAAAATTTACTGTTTACAGTGCCTTGAAAAAGAATCCATATCCCTTTGAAAAGTGAAGTGGAAGGAGTCAATACATTGTAGAACCACCTTTCCCTGCAATTACAGCTGCAAGTCTTTCTGGGGATGTCTCTACCAGCTTTGCACATCTAGAGGGTGACATTTTTGCCCATTCTTCTTTGCAAAATAGCTCAAGCTCTGTCAGATTGGATGGAGAGTGTCTGTGAACAGCAATTTTCAAGTCTTGCCACAGATTCTCAATTGGATTTAGGTCTGGACTTTGACTGGGCCATTCTAACACATGAATATGCTTTGATCGAAACCATTCCATTGTAGCTCTGGCTGTATGTTTAGGGTCTTTGTCCTGCTGGAAGGTGAACCTCCGCCCCAGTCTCAAGTCTTTTGCAGATTCTAACAGGTTTTCTTCTAAGATTGCCCTGTGTGTGCCATACTCCTTCCATTCATGGATTGAACAGTGCTCTTTGAGATGTTCAAAGCTTGGGAATTTTTTTTATAACCTAACCCTGCTTTAAACTTCTCCACAACTTTATCCCTGACCTTTCTGGTGTGTTCATTGGCCTTCATGATGCTGTTTGTTTACTAAGGTTCTCTAACAAACCTATATGGGCTTCACAGAACAGCTGTGTTTATACTGAAATTACATTACACACAGGTGGACTCTATTTACTAATTAGGTGACTTATGAAGACAATTGGGGTTGAATACAAATGCCTGCCACACTTTTTAGATATTTATTTGTAAAAAAATCGGAAAACCATTTATCATTTTCCTCCCACTTCACAATTATGTTCCACTTTGTGTTGGTCCATCACATAAAATCCCAATAAAATACATTTCCTGACAGACTCCATGGCAGCCTACGTGTGGGTTAATCCCGCCCCTCATACCTCATAGGACCCTTCTCCCATAAATCTTTGCTCTGGGCCAGAGGTCGTGTTCCTTTTTTTGTCCTCCTAGGACCAAGATATAGTCTTACCTTTTCATGAAGTTTTTCTGTAATCCAGGCCTGGCGGTGTGCACGGCGATACGTTGGTGGTTAGCGGTGATCCTCTCTGCAGTCCAGCAATCCTAGCTATTAGCAGGTGGACATGGGCGATATGATGTGATACCATGAAGAGCTTACTTACCTGGCCATTGGCAGGCAAGCAGCAATATGGCCAAACGTCCCAGCTATTAGCGGGAGGCTTTGTAAACGCCCGATCGTGCGGTGGGTCGAGCGAACAGCTCCCCAGTCCCAGGTTCTGGTCCGGATCGTGCCGTGGTGGTGGTAATGTACAAAGATATTCCTTTTATATGGCAGCCGTATTTCTGTGTTTTGTGTGTCTCCTTATTTTCTATCAAGCTCCAGTGAGTGGCCACGGCGGCTGGAGCGCAGCTGCGTTCCAGCTCGCTGTTTCAGGAAGTCGCTGCGCATCCGCAAGCCGCGAACGAAGATTCCGTGCTTGGTTCGTGCAGGCGCAGTTTCGCCAAAATGGCGGCGGCGGTCGCGCATGCGATTGGCCGCCACCGGATGGCAACCGCTATGGGGCGGTGACATCGTTAACGGTGGCAGATTTAAATAGCTGTCAAAGCAGCTATTACTTGGGATGACTTGCAGGCTTATGCAGTGTTTACCCAGGCACTGGTCTCTGGTTTACAAGGTAAATTGTTTGCTGCAGGCTCCCTGGGTGCTGGCTATGTTTTGTTATGTGCTCTCTCATTTGTTGTCACTCCTGTTTCTCATAAGGCTTTAATGATTCATTTCACTTTCAAACTGCCTTGCCATGGATCTGTCACCGCCCTCTTGTGGCCAACCCTTGCGCGGCAGGTAGGATTTATTTATTTTCTACCTGTGATGCTGGGGTTCACTCATTCAGGAGCTCTTAACCCTTTCTTTTTCACTCAGCTCTTCTAGGTCTGAACACCAAAGCACGGCAAAGACCGTCCTAGGTCTCAACGTTGTCCAGACGTTGTCCAGACGTCAGATCTTCCTTTAGATCTAGGTACCACAGATAGGAGTCTAAAACCACCTCTGGGCGTCACTCTCACCGCCACTCCAGCCGCTCTGTGGAAAGCCTGCTGGGTATGCGGGGCCCAGGTTCCTAAAGGCAAATCGCTCTGCGAGCGATGCTTTTCTAAAGTCGCATAAGAAAGAGAGGGTGGAGACCAACAAGTGGAAGCACTGGTCAGAAAGGTGGTCCGTAAGTCCCTGAGTAAAGGGGATTCTGGTCATACCCACAACCCTGCTGGTGACACTATGTCAGTCCCTATTAGGGATGATCTCAAGGCTCCAGGCCCTTCACAGCCGAGCCATTCCTCAATTGAAGCCTCAGACAGTGAGCCTGGTGCAGGTTTTGAATTTGCCCTAGTACCACAGCTGGTCAAAAGCTGTCAAAGAAGCTTTGAGATGGAAGAGCCAGTGGAGGCACCCTCCAAACAGAGGAAATATTTTAAACACCTCAAAAAAGAACGCCCTAATTTCTCCTTTTTGGGTGAACTCAGCGCAATAATTACCGACGAATGGGGTGGTGTTGAAAGGAAGAATTGCCTGTTAATGAAGGTATCAAAAATGTACCCATTTAAAAACAAGGATGTAAAACACCTGGAGTCGGCTCCTCTCATTGACTCAGCCCTAATGAGGATGGTGAGGCACGTCACACTCCCATTGGAGGATACTGTTTCCTTTAGGGATTGCCTGGAGTGGAAAATTTATACCGACCTCAAGCGGATCTACATTACAGCGGGTATGACCTGCAAACCAGCTCTAGCTCTCGCAGCCCTTTCTAAAGCGATGGAAGTCTGGGCAGATGACGTAGATGCTTCTCTGAGGAGCATCTCGGAAGAACTGGCCAGGAGCTCACCTATTCATGGGCTAAGGTTGACGTTGGCTTTGCTCGTGGGGTTTCCCTAGACATAATTCGCCTGGTGGCTCGGATCATGCTGACATCTGTCACGGCTAAGCGTGCCTTGTGGCTGCGCCCATGGGTAGCTGACCCTGCCTCCAAGCAGGCATGGTGCAGGATTCCATTTGGGGGTTCGTCCCTCTTTGGGAACATATCGGACAGTGCCATCACCCGTGCCACAGGGGGCAAGTCGGGGTTCCTTCCCCAGGATCGCCGTCTGCTAAACCAGAAGAGAACACAGCCCAGGCAAAGTTCAGATCGAGCAAGGAATGCTCGCTACTATAGGCCTGGCCGTGAGTTCAAGAAGACCTGGAAGAAAAAAAACAAAAAAAAAACAGCCTTCAGGCCAGAAGTTTTCAAAAGGGGCATCTTCCGGTGGACAAGAATCCCCTAAGTCTTTATTACATTGCATCTGCCTAAAACAGAGCGAGTCGGCATCCTTGCCTCTCTCGGAAGAGAAAAAGCGAATTCTCCTGTCTCTCTTGTGGCTCAGGGCGCTGCAATTCCAGTTCCAGACGACAAAAGGTTTTAAGGGGTCTACTCGCCCCTCTTCATGGTGTTGAAGAAAAACGTCTCCTGGAGGCCAGTTATAGACCTAACCCACTTGAATTATTTTATCTAGAAGGAGAAGTTCAAGATGGAGACACTACTCATGATCAGTCAAGCAATCCAACCAGGCGATTGGCTTGTCTCTATAGACCTGAAGGACGCCTACTTCCATGTTCCGATCACGTCAGAATTCCAGAAATACCTTCGCTTTGCTGTCGATCAAATCCGTCTGCAGTTCACCTGTCTCCCCTTCGGGCTTACAACATCGCCTCGTGTGTTTTCAAAACTTGTTGGCTGTCGTGGCTCTGATCAGGACCAGAGGTATCCGTCTGTATCACTATCTAGACGACCTGCTGTTGTCTCGGGACAAGGAGCAGTTGCTAATCCACAGATCCCAGGTCATCTCCACTCTACTCTAGTTTGGTTGGCTTCTGAATCTGGAAAAGAGCCATCTGGATCCTACGCAGTCCCTGATATTCCTCGGGGCACACTTCAACGCTATCAAGAGCACCATCTTGTTACCCCTGGAAAAATCCCAGTGATCCGGGACAGAGTTTGGCTTGCAATGTCGTCCTCATCTCCAAGCCTCTCAATGCCTAAAGATCATTGGCACCATGGTGGCAACAACACCCATGGTAAAGTGGGCTCAGTGGAAAATGCGGCCCTTCCAGAAGGGTTTCCTCCAGCAGTATAATCCAGGGCTTCGGGATCACTTTATCCAAATAACCTCATCCATGCGGGAGAGCTTTCCTTGGTGGCTACAACAGAGGAACCTCCTCAATTGTCACTCCATCGCACCTGTGTCTTGGGTCACCATCACTACAGATGCCAGCAACAGGGGCTGACAGAAGTAGCCCATGGCATATGGAATTTTCCCTCTCACAGGATAGTCGCCAATGTTCTGGAACTCCGGGCAGCGTTCTGCGCTCTGCAGGCCTTTCACCACTTAACAGCAGGAGACTCAGTCCTCCTAAGACTGGACAACACAACGGCAGTCGCATACATCAAGAGACAGGGGGGTACTCGCAGTCTCTCCCTGTCAAAGGAAATAGAGCCCATCATGATCTGGGCCCAGAAAAACCTGGCCAACCTGACAGCTGTCTATCTCCCTGGAGTCCCGAACGTTCAGGCAGATTTTCTGTTGAGAGTTTCCCTGGACAACGAGTGGACTTCCCCCCCGAAGTCTTCAGGTGGCTCCTGTCCCTGGGAGTCATTCCGGAAGTAGACTTGTTCGCCTCCCCATGTAACTTCAGACTAGAGAGATACTACACGAGGTCTTGGTATTCCCAGGCTTTTGGGTAGATGCTCTGACAGACCATTGGCGGTTCCACAGGGCTTATGCCTTTTCCCCGGTTCCTGTCATTCTCCGTTTTTTGTCGAGGCTCAGGATGGAAGAAGCAGAGATAGTGGCAATAGTCCCGTACTGGCCAAACAAGCCATGGTTTCCACTGCTGATGCAACTCAGCTTCCGGGACCCAGTTCCTCTACCCTCCAGACCAGATCTCCTATCACAAGGGGCATTTCTACATCCATGCCCGGCCCATCTACATCTGATGATCTGGTTCTTGAGAGGGGAAGGTTGGAGGCTCTAGGCTGTCCAAGTAGGGCCATCTCCACAATATTAAATGCCAGAAGAACAGGCACCAACAGGGTCTACCAGAGGATTTGGAAAAAGTTTTCAGACTACACCTCTTCCACTGCAGGTTCTTGCAATAACCCAAAGATACATGATATCCTGGGCTTCTTACAATCAGGATTGGATCTCTCATTGTCAGTCAGCTCGCTGCGAGTCCAAATTGCTGTAATCTCTGCCTTTACGGGTGTTTCCTGGGCTAGACACCCTCTTACTCAGTAGTTTTTCAGAGGAGCAATAAGGCTCAGACCTCAGAGCCAAGTTTTTCTAATTGGGATCTTCCCCTTGTCCTGGATTTTTTCTTAGGTAGAGAGCTGGAACATGAAGATCAATCTTCTGTCAAATGACTCTCTAATAGTTGTCTTCTTGGTGGCTATAACATCGGCCAAGAGGGTCTCTGAAATCAGTTCTCTGGGATGCAAGGAGCCATTTCTAAACTTTTTAATTCCTATGTTGGGTTCAAACCCCAAAGTGGCATCTGTGTTTCATGACAATCAGATTGCTCTTCCAACGTTCAGATCTACAGAGGATTCCAGTGTTTATCCCTTAGATGTTGGAAAAGCTCTGAGTCAGTATCTTGAAGCTACAGCTTCTTTCCGTCAGACCGACCACCTGCTCGTTCTTTTCACAGGAAGTATAAGGGAATGCGTGCCTCTTCCAGATCTATCGGAGCAGGGATTGTTCAGGCCATTCAGTGGGCCTATAAAGCCAAGGGCTTGGCGCCTCCAGAAGCGGTGACTGCTCACTCAACTAGAAGTGTCTTCATCATGGGCGGCATCACGTCACGTGCCTCCAGAAGTTATTTGCAAGGTGGCCTTGTGGTCTTCAATTAACACGTTCATGGCACACTACTGCGTAGAGCCAGCCTCATTATCTTCTGTTTAATTTGGTTTACGTATCTTGTCTGTTGATGGTGCCAATTAAACCTTTTTTCTTTTGTCCAGCACTCTGCCCACCCGGGTGTGTATGGCTAGTTATTTCCCACACGTAGGCTGCCATGGAGTCTGTCAGGAAAACGGAAAATTTATATCAAATACTTACCGTAATTTTCCTTTCCTGATGGACTCCATGGCAGCAGGAGTTCCCTCCCAGTGGCTGGGGTAGGCTAAATTATGGAACACGGCCTCTGGCCCAGAGCAAAGATTTATGGGAGAAGGGTCCTATGAGGTATGAGGGGCGGGATTAACCCACACGTAGGCTGCCATGGAGTCCATCAGGAAAGGAAAATTACGGTAAGTATTTGATATAAATTTTCCGTTTTAAGTTTTTGGTTGTAACATGACAAAATGTGGAAAATTTCAAGGGGTATGAATACTTTTTCAAGGCCCATTAAATCTACAGCAACATTTGTTTTAACACTAACACTGGTCATTAGAAAAAAAGTACATTTTATTTACTTTTGTCAGACCTTTTATAAATTGATTATAGCCGGGCTCTATTTTATTAAGGAAATGAGATGGGAAGTCGTTATCACACTTCTAGAACACAGCACTGTATGTAGCTGGGGCACGCCCAGTAAGCGCACCTGTTAGTGCAGTAAACAGTTTGTTTGGGCCGTTATTTAACCACTTCAATACCGGCATTTTCACCCCCTTCCTGCCCAGGCAAATTTTCAGCTTTCAGCACTGTCACGCTTTGAATGACAATTGCGCGGTCGTGCGACGTGGCTCCCAAACAAAATTGACGTCCTTTTTTTCTCACAAATAGAGCTTTCTTTTGGTGGTATTTGATCACCTCTGTGGTTTTTATTTTTTGCGCTAGAAACAAAAAAAGAGCGTCAATTTTGAAAAAAAAACAATATTTTTAACTTTTTGCTATAATAAATATCCCAAACTATTTTTTTTCTCAGTTTAGGCCGATATGTATTCTCCTACATATTTTTGGTAAAAAAAATTGCAATAAGCATTTATTGATTGGTTTGCGCAAAAGTTATAGCGCCTACAAAATAGGGGATAGATTTATGACATTTTTTTTTTTTTTTTTTTTACTAGTAATGGCAGCGATCTGTGATTTTTGTCAGGACTATGATATTGCGGCGGACACATCGGACACTTTTGACACTATTTTGGGACCATTCACATTTATGCAGCGAACAGTGCTATAAATATGCACTTATTACTGTATAAATGTGACTGGCAGGGAAGGGGTTAACACTAGGGAGCGATCAAGGGGTTAATGTGTTCCCTAGGGAGTGATTCTTACTGTTGGGGGAGGAGACTGACTGGGGGAGGTGACCGATCTGTGTCCCTATGTACAAGGGACACAGCATCGGTCTCCTCTCCCTGACAGGACGTGGATCTCTGTGTTTACACACAGAGATCCACGTCCCTGGCTCTGTGACGAGCAATCGCGGGTGCCCGGTGGACATCGTGGCCGTCAGGCTCGCGCATCGGGTCCCAGGTGATGCGGCGAGCGCACGCGCTCCACACTGCGGGAATCCCAGGACGTCATATGATGGCCGCCCGGAGGGACGAAAGGTTCCTGCGGACGTCATATTACTATGGACCGGTCGGGAAGAGGTTAAAGGGACATTAACTGTGGGAATCAGAAGACCAGGCCTTTTTTGACACTTTTAGTGTCTGCTTTTTTTTTGCCAAATAATTACTTAGAACGCCCAAACATTATATATATATATATATATATATATATATATATATATATATATATATATAAAAAGGCCAGTATGCTGGCCTGAATTTATGGGAGAAGCCCGGGGGGCTATTTAACCAGCCCACTCACCTGCAGTCTTTGTTGGTTTCCTGTGAGCGATACTACACGTCACTGGGCCGACTCTTACCAGCTCACCTCATGTTTGTGAGTCCTGGCGTTTCGATCGCAGGGCATTTCGGCTTCTTCGTTCGTGGTCTTCGTCGGCGGTTCCCGCTCGCTATCGCAGGTACTTTTAGAATCTTTCGCATCATGTGCAATCTTGCAATTAGTAATGCTTCCTGTCCTGCATTCCTTTCTTAAAAAGTCTGCTTCTGAGTTGTTGTCTGCCAAACATACGATTCATTTATAAATCCAAACCTCCGAGTCGCTGTCGGTCGTTGTCCGATATCGCTCGCCGTAGGTTTCACTGGACATAAAGATTCACTGTCTATAAGGTTGCCGTCTCTTCCATTTGAAAAAAAAAAAGGGAGACTCTGATTAGTCCCACCTGGTGCCTTCTCTGCACTTGGTTAGCCTGGGGGGAGGGGTGATTGGTTGTTTTTAGTTTTAGAGTAAGGGGCGGCATACACTATACAACCAATTCATATTACATTAATTCAATACGCCTCACTACCGCTAACTTTGTTTTCATCTTTCCTATAAAGCTGCTTAATTGCAATCGCTGCAAGCGGCTCAAATCGGTCACTCATCATCTCCAGTAGCAACTTGGCTGCTCACCAATTCTCTGTCGTGCTAAACACGCAAACTAGCTTTCACTACGTTTGTTGTTCCTTAAAGCCGACCCGCATCAGGTCAGTTCTCCAAGACTTCAGCCGTACACGGGGGGTGTACTAAGGAGCAGCTTCAGTCTCTCCCGGGAATGCTCAATTTGCAGCAAGGATCATTCCCCAGGGTCGATCTTTTGTATCACGCCTCCTGGTCTTCCTCTCCCAGACACAGGACCCCGATCAGATCCTTAACTTAGACACCGCGGCAGTAGCGGACCTGTCAATATGGGAGGAGTTCCTTACTACGTGAAACAGTATCAACGTTATACCATCAATATCGCCCCCATCACCGCAGGTAGTGGCAGATGCCACAGCCTCCACAGGCGTCGCTGCAATTTTTGGCCACTATTGGTTTGCAGGACCATGGCCTCCAGAGACACTCTTAATCCCAGGGTTTACCCGGACTTCCTCCCTGTTCGAACAATACCAGATCATGGCAGCCGCTCAGCTCTGGGGTCATATCTAGACAGGACAAACTATTATTAGTAAAGGCAAGTCCAAGTATGTCCTTCCTACGCAGGCCCGTACAACTATCCCCACAGCACCAGTTAATGTCCACTACCCTAGCTAGTTCCCCATTTGGCCTTCTCCCCAGCCTGGTCATTCAAGCAGCCTTCGACTCGGCCTACCACAGGGTCTTGCGGCCTAGCGAGTTCACCCACAGCTACCCCGCCGGCCAAGTTCTACGTAGACCTCACTTGGCTCGCTACCAAGATCATTTCATCCTCCAGGCTCCACCTGGCACTATCCAAAACCCAGCGATCAGGCACCGGGTTAGACATTTACCTCTAAAACAAACAATGTCTGATGTGCAGTAACCATACACGATCACCTTCTGTCACTCCCACCTGAACAGTCAAACTCTTGTCCGATCAAACCCTTGAGTGCCTGCCAGTTCATCAAACACATGAGAATTCACTGGGGCACAACCAGCCATAGAAAGTTGATCCAGGGTTCACCCGGTCGCTTCTCGGGGGATCAGGAAGGAATTTTCTCCCCTGCTGTAGCAATTGGCCTAGGCTCGGCTGGGGTTTTTGCCTTCCTCTGGATCAACGGTGGGGCGGTTAGGTCGATTTGGGTCCTGTCACCTTCACACTCACTCACTCACTCTTCCACGCTACCTACACCTCAACCCCAATCAGTGTTCCAGTCTCTCTTATCGTATTGGAGCGGCCTCGGCCACATCCCGGTGTGGGGTCCCAGATCACGACAATTAAGAGACTTGACAGGTGGAAGTCTGCCTGCTTCGCCCAGCACATCCCCAATCCTCAGGTGGAAATGGAACAAGCATTCACCAAACTTGCTCAATGAATAAAGTTAAAACCAATAAAACTACACCCCTACCTGAATGTTTTTGCCCTCTTATTTTGGCATACCGTCCATCAGATCAGGGCACACTTCAGGTCCCATTCATGTTGTAAGTCTTATGTTAAGTCTATCTATTTATCTTGTTCATCTCCGTATCAGATATAGTTCTTCAACCATAAATATATCTATATGTTATTAGCAGAGGCCCTAGAGAATAAAATAGTGTTTTGCAATTTTGTATGTCACACGATATTTGCACACCAGTTTTTCGAATGCAAAATTTGCTACTCTTATAACACAAAATAAATTACACTTTAATGAATTTTAATGAATTTTAAATGTACACAAACACAATTTAATACCCATTTTTTTGTCAAAATCTAAAAGATGGTGTTATGCAGAGTAAATAGATACCTAACATGTCATGCTTTAAATTGTGCACGCTCACAGAATGGCGCCAAACTACGGTATTTAAAAATCTCCATAGGCGATTCTTTGAAAGCCTTTACAGGTTACCAGTGAAGAGTTATAGAGGAGGCCTGGTGCTTGAATTATTGTTCTTGCTCTAATGTTCGAGGCAATACCTCATATGTCTTGTACGATTGTCGTTTACGTATGGGTGCACGGCCAAAACGTGTGTTTGCTTTTGCGCGCGAGCACGAGGGGACAGGGGACCTTTAAAACATTTTTTACACTGTTTCTTTAAAAGAAAAGATAATTTTTATTGCCATCACAAGGAATGTAATCATCATTTGTGACAGCAATAGGTAGTGACAGGTACACTTTATGGAGAGATCTCAGATGCCAAGATCAGTTTGGTCAAATGCTTTCAAGATTAAAAAATGGCGCTGTTTACGTTCCGATTTCCGATACCAGAGAGCTCATCTGAGACCTTCTGGTCCTCCAATGGCTCTATGGTAAGCTGGCAGAACTGCCAGTTTAAAGCCTCGTACACACGATCGGATTTCCATCGGAAAAATCCGTGGAATTTTGTCCAAAGGGTGTTGGCCGTGAACTCGGTATGCATACAGACCGCAAAACTTTGTCAGCCAACAAATATGAAACTGTGTATTTTTTCTGCTCTTTAGCGCCACCCTTTGGGCAACTTCTGCTAATGTTGTGCTATGGTTAGCATTGCTTCTGAGCATGCGTGTTTGTATACAAAACTTTGGATTTTTTTCCGACAGACTTCTGTACACATGATCGGATAATCCGATGGCACACATTTGTTGTCGGAAAATTTGAAAGCATGCTATAAAACATTTGTTGTCGGAAAATCCGACAACAGTTGTTCGATGGAGCATACAAACGGTCGGATTTTCCGACAAAACCCTGCAATCACACATTTGTTGTCGGAAAATCCGTTCGTGTGTACGAGGCTTTAGTTCCGAGTTCTCCAGTGGGCATTGGGAAAGGGGAGGGGACCTCTCCTGTCACCTGTAAGGCAATCCAGCGGCTAATTAGCCGCTTGGGTGGCTTTTACATAAGTCGATTGCCTCTTGTAAGAAACAATACCGAGATGACACCTGTAGCTGCAGGCATCATCCCGGCATACAACTTTAAAGCCGCAATGTAAATATATGTATTAATGTCTTCAAGTAGTTAACACTGCTTAAAGTTTCTGAAAGATTTCAGTGATTGGTTTAACATAAACTTTAATAAACTATTAAAGCACCTTGCCAGAGGTCCAGTCAGAATACATTATTTGTACCCCAGAAAACCCCTTTGTATAAGCCTTGAACCACTAGTCTTTACTGTGTTGAATGAATGAAACCAGTGATACATTCTTATAACGGAACATTTGTCCTTTCAGGTAATCTGCCAATTCCTGTTTTGCATTTTGAAGAGAAAATCATTGAAGATGAGGACACGCTCATTACATGCACTTTACCCTACAATGACTACCCAGATGTTAAACTTGTCATCAAGGGTAACACAACGATCAAAGATTGCACCCCTAGAAAAGGAAACTACCCAAATGTCACCTGTACCGTGGAGGTCACCCAAGAGATGCATGAGATGGAGTTCACCTGTGAGGCTGAGTTTAAAACCCTAAGCTTGCCTAAAAAGATGAACATTCAAAGTAAGTATGAGCTTCATCTCCATACAGTTGCAGCTTAATATCTTTTTACATCCCAGATGTCCAACCTACACAGCCCTCATGCAGCCCCCTTGGCAGAAACGGCCCATCCATACGGAGCGTAGGGGCGCCGCCCCCCATAATTCATGCGCCCCGCCCCTAATTTACATGCAGGGCGCCAGACGCATTGATTCCGAATTGGCTTCAAAGTAGGGTGGGCTTGGGGTGCAGTGGGCCCACCCAGTTGTGTGACAATAGCAAATTAATATTTGCTATTGTCTTCCTGTTTCTTCTCCCAGCCAATCCCAGCTCAGGAAGCGGGTCCTGAGACCCGATTGGCCAAGATTGGCCAAGAGGAGAAGCAATCTATGTAAAATATGGTTTTATTGTAGCCCTGATGAAGGGGAAGTTCCTTTGATCCCCCTCTGGGTGGGAGTGAGCAGTGTGCTGTCATTGAACAAAACCTTGGCTGGAGCTGAGCGTCTTCATTGTGTGGCCCAATATTTGGATGATGTCTGAATTTGTTTTCTTTTTTTCAGGCTTTTTATTTTTTTATTCTCATCTTGTGATCCTAAGAGTAATACAATTCCTGTCCTAGACTGACAATGCTCCCTCGCTGTACTGTATCTATAGTAGAGAAGCATTGTCACCCTAGGACAGGATGTTAGTACTACAGAACACCTCTTATAATGGGGATAGAGGAGAGGGGATGGTTTACAGAAAGAACTGGTAAAATCGATAACGTTGTTTGAGGTGTCAATTTAGTGCACAGATAGTTACAAGCTCAGTGGATTTTTCAATGGTCAACGGTTATTTTTCTGTACTTGCAGAAAATGTACTTAGTCTAGAAGAAAACTAATACAGCCACCATAGCTAAGGATTGGTAAGCTGGAATATATATAATTTATTTTGTGCAAACTGTTGGCGCTGTATAAATCCTGAATAATAATAATAATAATTTTTGTTGCTGGGTTGTTATGCTTGATGATGAAATGGTATTATTATTCAGGAGGGTCTATGGCTTTGTTATGCCTAAATATTGCTCTGCATATTCCTGCATTTTGCCATTATCAATGTCCATTCTCATCTCTTGGCATTGTCTTCCAGCTGGGCCTGAGTTCACAGACTGTCCTGACAAGTTGGTGTGGATTGAGGAAGAGGAGCACAGCTTCTACTGCAGGGCCACAGGATACCCCCCACCAACAGTGACCTGTATGAAAAACACCACCACCTATAAGGTTGAGGAGAAATTCACAGCAATGAGAAATATGATGGGGGTGTACACCTGCATTGCTTGGAACTTTGACAGGGCTACAAAGATGGTAAACGTGTCTGTAGAGTGTAAGTATCTATTAAGCAATATAGGTTATACAATATTGGACAACTTAAAGTGGTTGTAAACCCACTTTTTCAACTTGCACCTACAGGTAAGCCTAGATTAAGGCTTACCTGTAGGTGCAAGAAATATCTCCTAAACCTACACGGTTTAGGAGATATTTACTAAAATGACAAGCGCCGCTGTCTACGGCGCATGCGCATTTACAACGGCGCATTTATGGGGTTAATCCCATTCACATACTCGGCTACTTCCCAGAAATCGCTGGGCGTAGCCGAGTGGGACGCCTCCCGCGCGCATGCGCAGAGTGACGTCTCCGCCGCTCCGGCCAATCACAGCGCCGGAGCGGCGCTGTGATTGGCTGGTGCGGCGATACCCAGAAGTAACATTCCGGCTATCGCCGCAGTGATGTCTGCGGCTGGACAGAGGGACGAGGACGGCTTCGGGGGCCCCGATCTAAGGTAAGTGGAACATAATGAGCTATTATGCTAGTCATAATAGCTCATTATGCCTTTCTCTTGCAGGTGGGCCAAAAAATAAAAAAAATAAAAGTGGGTTTACAACCACTTTAAAGAAGAACTATAGGCAATATTTTTTGGGGATTAATAGAAGGTTATAACTGCTGTCAGTTTCTTGCCATTGTTGTCCCATTGTGGTGATTTCCCTTCACTTCCTGTCCCACAGCCAAAACAGGAAGTGGAATGAAATTCCGCCAAAGTGTTTGAATCCCTGGTTGTCACCAGGGTGACTGGAATTAGTGTCCCCATTGGAAGATTTCTCCTCTACTCCTGTTTTGGTGATAACACAAAATTTGGGATTTTCTATTATTTCAGTCTCAGTAATACTGATAAAGAGGACAATTTGATAGGATGAATCTCCCTAACAGGGGTACAGACAGCACTAAAAACCTGATGGGTTTCACTCCATCCAAAACTAATATAAAAAAAAGATTCATCCTTTAAGAATGGGAAGGTCAGGATGTCTTATAAAATAAGCTCCAGTGTGGTCACATGGCATCACACATGACATAACACATGACATCATATATCATGCAACATTAGGTAAAAACAGCATGGCTCCCCCTCGTCCTCACTACACAATATTTGATGCCATGTGACCACACTGAAGCTTTGTTTATAAACCTGTTTATCTACCATGTGACCACACTGGAGAATTTATTTTTTATAATCCTCTGTCTGTTTATATACCATGTTACCACACTGGAGGTTTGTTTACAAACCTGTTTCTGTTTATATACCATATGACTACATTGGAGGTTTGTTTACAAAACTATCTGTTTATATATCATATGACCACACTGGAGCTTTGTTTATAAACCTCTGTCTGTTTATATACCATATGACTACACTGGAGCTTTGTTTATAAACCTCTGTCTGTTTATATACCATATGACTACACCAGAGCTTTGTTTATAAACCTCTGTTTGTTTACAAGCTATGTGACCGCACTGGAGGTTTGCTTATAAACCTCTGTCTGTTTATCTACCATATGACTACACTGAAGCTTTGTTTTATAAACCTCTGTCTGTTTATATACCATATGACTACACTGAAGCTTTGTTTATAAATCTCTGTCTGCTTATATATCATATGACCATACTGGAGGTTTGTTTATAAACTGTGACCACACTTGAGCTTTGTTTATTAACCAGTTCAGATCTGCGCTATAGCCGAAAGACAGCTGCAGCGCGGACCTGAACTGCCGGGTGGACGTCCCCAGGACGTCCTCTTGTTTACTTCCTCGATGCGCGCCCGCGGCGGCGTGCATCGCGGAAGAGCTGTGCCCGCTGTGTCACGCGAGTGCCGATGCGCGTGCCTGGCGGCATCGATGTCCGCCAGGTACGCGCGATTGGATGTCACAGGGACGTGGATCTCTGTGTGTAAACACAGCGATCCACGTCCTGCTAGGGAGAGGAGACTGATGGTGTGTCCCTTGTACATAGGGACAACCATCAGTCACCTCCCCCAGTCAGTCCCCTCCCCCCACAATAAGAATCACTCATGAGGGAACAGATTTAACCCCTTCCCGCCCCCTAGTGGTTAACCCATTCACTGCCAGTCACATTTATACAGTAATCAGTGCATTTTTATAGCACTGTTCGCTGTATAAATGTGAATGGTCCCAAAATAGTGTCAAAAGTGTCCGATGTGTCCGCCGCAATATCACAGTCCTGACAAAAATTGCAGATCACCGATATTACTAGTGGAAAAAAATAAAAAATAAAAATGTCATAAATATATCCCCTATTTTGTAGGCGCTATAACTTTTGCGCAAACCAATCAATAAACGCTTATTGCGATTTTTTTTCTTACCAAAAATATGTAGAAGAATACGTATCGGCCTAAACTAAAAGAAAAAAAAATGTAAAAAAAAATTGGGATATTTATTATAGCAAAAAGTAAAAAATATTGTGTTTTTTTTTTTTCAAAATTGTCACACTTTTTTTGTTTATAGCGCAAAAAATAAAAACCGCAGAGGTGATCAAATACCACCAAAAGAAAGCTCTATTTGTGGGAAAAAAATGATAAAAATGTCATTTGGGTACAGTGTTGTATGACCGCGCAATTGTCATTCAAAATGCATCAGGGCTGAAAGCTGAAAATTGGTCTGGGCAGGAGGGGGGTTTAAGTGCCCAGTAAGGAATTGGTTAAGCGCTGTCTGTTTATATACAATATGACCACAATGAAGCTTTGTTTATAAACCTCTGTCTGCTTATATATCATATGAATACATTGGAGCTTTCTTTATAAACCTCCATCTGTTTATAAACCATGTGACCATACTGGAGCTTTGTTTACAAACCACTGTCTGCTTATATACCATATGACTACACCATACCTCCCAACATTTTGAGATGGGAATTAGGGACACCTACTTGCAAACGTATGTAGGCATAGAACACGCCCCTGCCACACCCCCTTAAAGGAGAATTTAAAAAAAAAGGTTAATTAAATCTACAAGATCTTCTTTTTTTTTACCACTACTGTTGCTTTATATTGGCATTTAAAGTTACAAATGCAGCAATTTAGAATTTGAATGAAAGGTTTAGCACTGGGAAACACTTTTTGAAAGATAAAAAGTGCATCTTTTTAAAAACTATATAGATCAGACCAAAATGAGGGACAAATAAGGTGGAAAGAGGGATAGAGGGACTTTGTTGCAAATCAGGGACAGTTGGGAGCTATGCTACACTGGAGCTTTGTTTATAAACCTCTATCTGTTTATAAACCATGAAACCATGTGACCACACTGGAGCTTTCTTTATTAACCTCTGTCTGTTTATATTCTGTTTTTCAATAGATTTTTATTCAAAAGTTTGAAAATATTTGTTAAAATACAAATAATATTTCAATATAGATAAATTCATACATTCTGAGGAGGAAATAAATCAGAATAAAATTAATCAAAAGAAGGAAAAAGAGGAGGAGAAAGGGAAGGAGATATAAAGGAGAAGTATAAAGGCTAGAATATTAAAGTAGGAGTCATTACTCATTGCCCACATTTCCCCAATATCCAGATTCATAGATTATGGGGCTTGTAGGTATTTAATCCAAGGGGACCACACTCTGTCGAATCTGGTCTGTTTGTCTTTAACAGGAATGAGCCGAACACCCCCCTGTTCGGTTCGCACCAGAACCTGCGAACAGACAAAATGTTCGTGTAAACTTTAGAACCCTATTAAATACAATGGACTCGAACGTTCGAAATCTAAAGTGTTAATTATAAAGGCTAATATGCAAGTTATTGTCCTAAAAAGTGTTTGGGGACCGGGGTCCTGCCCCAGGGGACATGTATCAATGCAAAAAGAAGTTTTAAAAACGGCCGTTTTTTCGGGAGCAGTGATTTTAATAATGCTTAAAATGAAAAAATAAAAGTGAAATATTCCTTTAAATTTCGTACCTGGGGGGTGTGTATGATATGCATGTAAAGTGGCGCATGTTTCCCGTGCTTAGAACTGTCCCTGCAAAAAATGTCATTTTTGAAAGAAAAAAATGCATTTAAAACTGACTCGCGGCTATTAATGAATTGTCGGCTCCCGGCAATACATACAAAAGTCATTGATATAAAAAAAAAAAAAAAAAAGCGTGGGGGTTCCCCAGAATTCAATTACCAGGCCCTTCAGGTCTGGAATGGATATTAAGGGGAACCCCGCCGCAAATTTTAAAAAAAATTGACGTGGGGTTCCCCCAAATATCCATTCCAGGCCCTTCAGATCTGGCATGGATTTTAAGGGGAACTCCACCCCAAATTAAAAAAAAAATGGCGTGGAGTCCCCCTAAAAATCCATACCAGACCCCTTATCCGAGCACGCAACCTGGCCGGCCGCAGGGGAAAAGGGGGGGACGAGAGAGCGGCCCCCCCTCCCTCCTGAACCGTACCAAGCCACATGCCCTCAACATGGGGAGGATGTCCCCATGTTGATGGGGACAAGGGCCTCATCCCCACAACCCTTGCCCGGTGGTTGTGGGGGTCTCCGAGCGGGGGGCTTATCGGAATCTGGAAGACCCCTTTAACAAAGGGGACCCCCAGATCCCGGCCCCCCCCTATGTGAATTGGTAAGGGGTACATTGTACCCCTACCATTTCACGAAGAAAGCGTAAAAAAATGTTTAAAAAAGCACACAAACACCTTGAAAAAGTCCTTTATTTAAAAAAAAAAACATTCCAGCGGTGAAATCCAGTGTCCCGCGGCGATCCCGATGTCCAGCGCTGTCCTTCATTGGTTGTGCCTGAGCGGACCTGATGGGGAACTCCCTCTCAGTATTTTAAATGTATAGACCCGCCCCTTCTAAAGTTCCCCATCAGGTCCGCTCAGCGGACGAGATGCGGAACATGAGAAGGGGCGGGTCTATACATGTATTACCAAAGTGAGAGCAGTTCCCCATCAGGTCCGCCCCCTCGTTATGTCGGACCCGCCTACGTCATTGGACACTGGATTTCACCGCTGGAATGTTGTTTTTTTTTTTTTTTTTAAATAAAGGACTTTTTCAAGGTGTTTGTGTGTTTTTTTTAAACATTTTTTTACGCTTTCTTCGTGAAATGGTAGGGGTACAATGTACCCCTTACCAATTCACATAGGGGGGGGCCGGGATCTGGGGGCCCTTGTCCCCATCAACATGGGGACATCCTCCCCATGTTGAGGGCATGTGGCTTGGTACGGTTCAGGAGGGAGGGGGGGCTGCTCTCTCGTCCCCCCCTTTTCCCCTGCGGCCGGCCAGGTTGCGTGCTCGGATAAGGGTATGGTATGGATTTTTAGGGGGACGTCAATTTTTTTTTAAATTTGCGGTGGGGTTCCCCTTAATATCCATTCCAGACCTGAAGGGCCTGGTAATTGAATTCTGGGGAACCCCCACGTTTTTGTTTTTTTTTTATCAATGACTTTTGTATGTATTGCCGGGAGCCGACAATTCATTAATAGCCGCGAGTCAGTTTTAAATGCATTTTTTTCTTTCAAAAATGACATTTTTTGCAGGGACAGTTCTAAGCACGGGAAACATGCGCCACTTTACATGCATATCATACACACCCCCCAGGTACGAAATTTAAAGGAATATTTCACTTTTATTTTTTCATTTTAAGCATTATTAAAATCACTGCTCCCGAAAAAACGGCAGTTTTTAAAACTTCTTTTTGCATTGATACATGTCCCCTGGGGCAGGACCCGGGTCCCCAAACACTTTTTAGGACAATAACTTGCATATAAGCCTTTATAATTAGCACTTTAGATTTCTCCCATAGATTTTTCGAATTTGCCGCGAACACCCCAATTTGTTCGCTGTTCGGCGAACGGGCGAACAGGCAATGTTCGAGTCGAACATGAGTTCGACTCGAACTCAAAGCTCATCCCTAGTAGGGATGAGCTTCGTGTTCGAGTCGAACATACGTTCGACTCGAACATCGGCTGTTCGATCGTTCGACGAAGATCGAACGATTTGGGCCGTTCGCGCCAAATTCGAGTGACGCGAACGGCCCACAATGCACTACGCCATCGCAGTGTCATCCAGGCGCTGTGATTGGCCAAGCATGCACTGTGACCCCGCATGCTTGGCCAATCACAGCGCCGGCAGCGAGGAGAGCAATGATTGGCCACAGGCAGGATGCCTGTGGCCAATTATTGCTGATGGGGTTTAGTACACGCCCCACACTATAAAAGGCCGCCAGCGCGGCGGCCTTGTGTAGTGTGTTCCAGAGCAGGGAAAGAGAAGCATAGGCAGGGACAGTGTCATTTTTTTTCCTTTACTAATCCTGGATTCCTTGTGTTTAGGGACAAATAAGGATAGGTAGGGAGAGTGTCAGTGACAGTGTGCTATTCTGTGCTAATCCTTGTTTGTAGGGACAGAGAGGTACAGAGAGGGAAAGTGTCAGTGTGCTATTCTGTGCTAATCCTTGTTTGTAGGGACAGAGAGGTACAGTGAGGGAAACTGACAGTGTGCTATTCTGTTCTAAACCAATTTTGCTGTTCCATATTTTCAATCCTTGAGTTGAGGGACAGAGAGGTACAGTGAGGGAAAGTGTCAGTGTGCTATTGTGTTCTAAAACTATTTTGCTGAACCATATTTTCAATCCTTGAGTTGAGGGACAGAGAGGTACAGTGAGTGAAACTGACAGTGTGCTATTCTGTTCTAAACCAATTTTGCTGTTCCATATTTTCAATCCTTGAGTTGAGGGACAGAGAGGTACAGTGAGGGAAACTGACAGTGTGCTATTCTGTTCTAAAACTATTTTGCTGAACCATATTTTCAATCCTTGAGTTGAGGGACAGAGAGGTACAGTGAGGGAAACTGGCAGTGTGCTATTCTGTTCTAAAACTATTTTGCTGAACCATATTTTCAATCCTTGAGTTGAGGGACAGAGAGGTACAGTGAGTGAAACTGACAGTGTGCTATTCTGTTCTAAACCAATTTTGCTGTTCCATATTTTCAATCCTTGAGTTGAGGGACAGAGAGGTACAGTGAGGGAAACTGACAGTGTGCTATTCTGTTCTAAAACTATTTTGCTGAACCATATTTTCAATCCTTGAGTTGAGGGACAGAGAGGTACAGTGAGGGAAAGTGTCAGTGTGCTATTGTGTTTTAAAACTATTTTGCTGACCCATATTTTCAATCCTTGAGTTGAGGGACAGAGAGGTACAGTGAGTGAAACTGACAGTGTGCTATTCTGTTCTAAATCAATTTTGCTGTTCCATATTTTCAATCCTTGAGTTGAGGGACAGAGAGGTACAGTGAGGGAAACTGACAGTGTGCTATTCTGTTCTAAAACTATTTTGCTGAACCATATTTTCAATCCTTGAGTTGAGGGACAGAGAGGTACAGTGAGGGAAAGTGTCAGTGTGCTATTGTGTTCTAAAACTATTTTGCTGAACCATATTTTCAATCCTTGAGTTGAGGGACAGAGAGGTACAGTGAGTGAAACTGACAGTGTGCTATTCTGTTCTAAAACTATTTTGCTGAACCATATTTTCAATCCTTGAGTTGAGGGACAGAGAGGTACAGTGAGTGAAACTGACAGTGTGCTATTCTGTTCTAAACCAATTTTGCTGTTCCATATTTTCAATCCTTGAGTTGAGGGACAGAGAGGTACAGTGAGGGAAACTGACAGTGTGCTATTCTGTTCTAAAACTATTTTGCTGTTCCATATTTTCAATCCTTGAGTTGAGGGACAGAGAGGTACAGTGAGGGAAAGTGTCAGTGTGCTATTCTGTTCTAAAACTATTTTGCTGAACCATATTTTCAATCCTTGAGTTGAGGGACAGAGAGGTACAGTGAGGGAAAGTGTCAGTGTGCTATTGTGTTCTAAAACTATTTTGCTGAACCATATTTTCAATCCTTGAGTTGAGGGACAGAGAGGTACAGTGAGTGAAACTGACAGTGTGCTATTCTGTTCTAAATCAATTTTGCTGTTCCATATTTTCAATCCTTGAGTTGAGGGACAGAGAGGTACAGTGAGGGAAACTGACAGTGTGCTATTCTGTTCTAAAACTATTTTGCTGAACCATATTTTCAATCCTTGAGTTGAGGGACAGAGAGGTACAGTGAGTGAAACTGACAGTGTGCTATTCTGTTCTAAACCAATTTTGCTGTTCCATATTTTCAATCCTTGAGTTGAGGGACAGAGAGGTACAGTGAGGGAAACTGACAGTGTGCTATTCTGTTCTAAAACTATTTTGCTGAACCATATTTTCAATCCTTGAGTTGAGGGACAGAGAGGTACAGTGAGGGAAACTGGCAGTGTGCTATTCTGTTCTAAAACTATTTTGCTGAACCATATTTTCAATCCTTGAGTTGAGGGACAGAGAGGTACAGTGAGTGAAACTGACAGTGTGCTATTCTGTTCTAAACCAATTTTGCTGTTCCATATTTTCAATCCTTGAGTTGAGGGACAGAGAGGTACAGTGAGGGAAACTGACAGTGTGCTATTCTGTTCTAAAACTATTTTGCTGAACCATATTTTCAATCCTTGAGTTGAGGGACAGAGAGGTACAGTGAGGGAAAGTGTCAGTGTGCTATTGTGTTTTAAAACTATTTTGCTGACCCATATTTTCAATCCTTGAGTTGAGGGACAGAGAGGTACAGTGAGTGAAACTGACAGTGTGCTATTCTGTTCTAAATCAATTTTGCTGTTCCATATTTTCAATCCTTGAGTTGAGGGACAGAGAGGTACAGTGAGGGAAACTGACAGTGTGCTATTCTGTTCTAAAACTATTTTGCTGAACCATATTTTCAATCCTTGAGTTGAGAGACAGAGAGGTACAGTGAGGGAAAGTGTCAGTGTGCTATTGTGTTCTAAAACTATTTTGCTGAACCATATTTTCAATCCTTGAGTTGAGGGACAGAGAGGTACAGTGAGGGAAAGTGTCAGTGTGCTATTGTGTTCTAAAACTATTTTGCTGAACCATATTTTCAATCCTTGAGTTGAGGGACAGAGAGGTACAGTGAGTGAAACTGACAGTGTGCTATTCTGTTCTAAAACTATTTTGCTGAACCATATTTTCAATCCTTGAGTTGAGGGACAGAGAGGTACAGTGAGTGAAACTGACAGTGTGCTATTCTGTTCTAAACCAATTTTGCTGTTCCATATTTTCAATCCTTGAGTTGAGGGACAGAGAGGTACAGTGAGGGAAACTGACAGTGTGCTATTCTGTTCTAAAACTATTTTGCTGTTCCATATTTTCAATCCTTGAGTTGAGGGACAGAGAGGTACAGTGAGGGAAACTGACAGTGTGCTATTCTGTTCTAAAACTATTTTGCTGAACCATATTTTCAATCCTTGAGTTGAGGGACAGAGAGGTACAGTGAGGGAAAGTGTCAGTGTGCTATTGTGTTCTAAAACTATTTTGCTGAACCATATTTTCAATCCTTGAGTTGAGGGACAGAGAGGTACAGTGAGTGAAACTGACAGTGTGCTATTCTGTTCTAAATCAATTTTGCTGTTCCATATTTTCAATCCTTGAGTTGAGGGACAGAGAGGTACAGTGAGGGAAACTGACAGTGTGCTATTCTGTTCTAAAACTATTTTGCTGAACCATATTTTCAATCCTTGAGTTGAGGGACAGAGAGGTACAGTGAGTGAAACTGACAGTGTGCTATTCTGTTCTAAACCAATTTTGCTGTTCCATATTTTCAATCCTTGAGTTGAGGGACAGAGAGGTACAGTGAGGGAAACTGACAGTGTGCTATTCTGTTCTAAAACTATTTTGCTGAACCATATTTTCAATCCTTGAGTTGAGGGACAGAGAGGTACAGTGAGTGAAACTGACAGTGTGCTATTCTGTTCTAAACCAATTTTGCTGTTCCATATTTTCAATCCTTGAGTTGAGGGACAGAGAGGTACAGTGAGGGAAACTGACAGTGTGCTATTCTGTTCTAAAACTATTTTGCTGAACCATATTTTCAATCCTTGAGTTGAGGGACAGAGAGGTACAGTGAGGGAAAGTGTCAGTGTGCTATTGTGTTCTAAAACTATTTTGCTGAACCATATTTTCAATCCTTGAGTTGAGGGACAGAGAGGTACAGTGAGTGACACTGACAGTGTGCTATTCTGTTCTAAACCAATTTTGCTGTTCCATATTTTCAATCCTTGAGTTGAGGGACAGAGAGGTACAGTGAGGGAAACTGACAGTGTGCTATTCTGTTCTAAAACTATTTTGCTGAACCATATTTTCAATCCTTGAGTTGAGGGACAGAGAGGTACAGTGAGGGAAAGTGTCAGTGTGCTATTGTGTTCTAAAACTATTTTGCTGAACCATATTTTCAATCCTTGAGTTGAGGGACAGAGAGGTACAGTGAGGGAAACTGACAGTGTGCTATTCTGTTCTAAACCAATTTTGCTGTTCCATATTTTCAATCCTTGAGTTGAGGGACAGAGAGGTACAGTGAGGGAAACTGACAGTGTGCTATTCTGTTCTAAAACTATTTTGCTGAACCATATTTTCAATCCTTGAGTTGAGGGACAGAGAGGTACAGTGAGGGAAAGTGTCAGTGTGCTATTGTGTTCTAAAACTATTTTGCTGAACCATATTTTCAATCCTTGAGTTGAGGGACAGAGAGGTACAGTGAGGGAAACTGACAGTGTGCTATTCTGTTCTAAAACTATTTTGCTGAACCATATTTTCAATCGTTGAGTTGAGGGACAGAGAGGTACAGTGAGTGAAACTGACAGTGTGCTATTCTGTTCTAAACCAATTTTGCTGTTCCATATTTTCAATCCTTGAGTTGAGGGACAGAGAAGGACACTCGTAGAAATTATCAGTGTGCTATTCTGTGCTAAATCTTGTTTGTAGGGAGGGACAGAATAGGACAGTGAGTGAAACTGACAGTGTGCTATTCTGTTCTAAACCAATTTTGCTGTTCCATATTTTCAATCCTTGAGTTGAGGGACAGAGAAGGACACTCATAGAAATTATCAGTGTGCTATTCTGTGCTAAATCTTGTTTGTAGGGAGGGACAGAGTAGGACAGTGAGGGAAAGTGTCAGTGTGCTATTCTGTTCTAAAACTTTTTTGCTGAACCATATTTTCAATCCTTGTGTTTAAGGACAGAGAAGGATAGGCAGGGGACAGTGTCAGTGTCATTGTTGCTAAGCCTCCTGCACAATATACACCTGAAGGTAGCCCTTATTGCTGTTTTTCCCATCTCCCTGCAGGCCATCCATTAAAATGTCTGGAAGGCAACCAAGGAGAGGCAGACAGTCAGGAGGCAATAAAAGAGGGCAAGCAGGCTCTGTGTCTGGGGGCAACAGTGCTGGTCGTGTACGCGGTGCATTGTCATCAGCACATGGCCATGGGACATGCTTGTCCTTGTTTTCGGCAGCTGGACATGTTGAGCCACATCATGCCGAAGACTTGGTAGAGTGGATGACCAAGCCCACCTCATCCTCCTCATCCTCTCTCACCCAGGCTCAGGGTACTGGCAAAGCAGCTGCCAAAGCGTCCTCTTCTCTGGTATCATTATCTTCATTAGTCAATCCTTCCCTAGACCCACCATGCCCTCCTCCTGAGGAGTCCCCCGAACTGTTTGAGCACAGTGTTGGGTACATGCTCCAGGAGGATGCCCAGCGTTTGGAAGGATCTGATGATGATACCCAGCTAGAGGAAGGCAGCAGCGTGAGAGCAGAGAGAGGGGATGCTCAAGAAGGACACCAATCTGGCAGTCATGTTCCAGCAGCTGCAGCATACTGCCAGATTGGCTCCAGTGATGAGGAGGGAGGGGATGATGAGGTCACTGACTCCACGTGGGTGCCTAATAGGAGAGAGGAGGAGGAGGAGGATGAGGAGGAGGCACATCTCCAACGAGGCAGGATGCCCTTGAGTGGCCAGCGTATGGGCAGCACACCGACGGAATCACACCGCAGAGCTCCGCCTGTGCAGGGTGCTGCCTCTGCCCGTCATTCAAAAAGTTCTTTGGTGTGGGCCTTTTTTGAGGCGAGTGCATCAGATCGCACAGCTGCTGTTTGCAACATATGTCTGAAGCGTATATCGCGTGGCCAAAACATCAGCCGCTTGGGCACCACATGCTTGATCCGACATATGTTGACCTGCCATGCAGCTCGTTGGCAAGCCTACCTTAAAGACCCACACCAAAGAACAAAGCTGACCTCTTCTTGCACCGCATCAGCTGGGATCTCCAACCCCACTATACCTTCACTCCTCTCTGACACCTGCTCTGAGAGGAATGAAGGTGTAGAATTAGGTGTGTCACAGGCAAGTACTTGCGGGCACTCTGCTAGCAGTACACCAACGTCCGATTCTAGCAGGCAAATTTCCCTGCCCCAGCTGCTGGACCGTCGAAAGAAGTTCACTCCCAGCCATCCACATGCCCAGCGGTTGAATGCTAGCTTGGCTAAATTGCTAGCGCTTCAACTGCTGCCTTTTCAGTTGGTAGACTCGGCCCCCTTCCGTGAGTTTGTGCAATGTGCGGTTCCTCAGTGGCAGGTTCCCAAACGACACTTTTTCGCATGGAAGGCTATTCCGGCTCTCTACAGGCATGTGGAAGGCAATGTCTTGGCCTCGCTGGACAGGGCGGTTAGCGGTAAGGTGCATATTACCGCTGACTCATGGTCCAGCAGGCATGGACAGGGACGTTACCTTTCTTTCACGGCCCATTGGGTCACTCTTTTGGCAGCTGGGAAGGATGCAGGACAAGGTGCAGTAGTGTTGGAGGTTGTTCCACCGCCACGCCTCCAAAATGCTACTACTGGTTGTGACACACCTCTCTCCTCCACCCCCTCCTCTTCTTCTTCCTCCATGGCCTCTTCCTGTGGTTTGTCCTCGGAACCAGCGGTGCTCCGTAGGCGTTCAAGGGGCTACGCAAGTACGCAGGCAAAAAGATGCCATGCCGTGCTTGCGCTGGTGTGTTTGGGGGACAGGAGCCACACTGGGGCAGAGGTCCTGTCTGCTCTGCAGGGGCAGGCCGAGAGGTGGTTGACGCCACACCAGCTTAAGCCAGGAATGGTGGTTTGCGACAATGGCACCAACCTCCTCTCCGCCCTCCGATAGGGACAACTGACCCATGTGCCCTGTATGGCTCACGTCCTTAACCTGGTGGTGCAGCGGTTCTTGGGCAGGTACCCGGGCTTACAGGATGTCCTGAGGCAGGCCAGGAAAGTCTGTGTGTATTTCCGCAGATCTTATAATGCTAGTGCTCGCCTGGCTGAGCTTCAAAAGGAGTTGAACCTGCCCAAGAACCGCCTTATATGTGACATGCCCACCAGGTGGAACTCAACGTTGGCCATGCTGCAGCGGCTGCACACGCAGCAGAGGGCCATCAATGAGTACCTGTGCGACTACGGCACCAGGACAGGGTCAGGGGAGCTCGGGTTTTTTTCACCACGCCAGTGGGGCATGATCAGGGATGCATGCACTGTCCTGGCACCATTTGAGGAGGCCACGAGGATGGTGAGCAGTGACAGTGCATGCATCAGTGACACTGTACCTCTTGTCCACCTGTTGGAGCACACGCTGCGTGGAATAATGGACAGGGCACTTGAGGCAGAACAGAGGCAGGAAGAGGAGGACTTCCTTGCCTCTCAAGGCCCCCTTTACCCAGACAGTGTTCCTTCTGTCCCACCCATCGCACAGGAAGAGGAGGAGGAGGAGGAGGAGGAGGAGGAGGAGGATTGTGTCAGCATGGAGGTGGAGGCTGGCACTCAGCATCATCAGCAGCAGTCTTTTAGGGATGATTTACAGTCCCAAGAAACCAGTGGACTTGTACGTGGCTGGGAGGAGGTGGCTGCGGATCATGTCGTCCTTAGTGACCCAGAGGACTCCGGACTGAATGCCTCAGCTAACCTATGCTGCATGGCCTCCCTGATCCTGCAAAGTCTGCGGAAGGATCCTCGTATTCTTCGGATCAAGGAGAGGGACCATTACTGGCTGGCCACTCTCCTTGATCCACGGTACAAGGGTAAGGTTGCGGACCTTATCGTACCGTCGCAGAGGGATCAGAGGATGAGACAACTCCGGGAGGCCTTGCAGAAAGGTCTGTGCAACGCGTTCCCAGAGACTGGGAGGTTACAAACTCCTGGTCCTGGACAACGAGTTGCTGAGGCTTCGGGCAGTCAAAGAAGGAGCGGTGGGGAAGGTGGCCGTCTGACCGATGCGTTCAGACAATTCTTTAGTCCGCAGCCCCAAAGTATGATCGGTTCCAGCAACCATCGCCAGCGTCTGATATACATGGTGCAGGAATACCTAGGGGCAAGGTCAGACTTGGACACCTTCCCCACCGAAAATCCTCTGGCTTACTGGGTCTTGAGGATGGATCACTGGCCAGAGCTTGCACAGTATGCAATTGAGCTACTGGCCTGTCCTGCATCCAGCGTTCTTTCAGAACGCACATTCAGTGCTGCTGGAGGATTTGTCACGGATCACAGGGTGCGCCTGTCCACCGACTCGGTTGATCGACTGACTTTCATCAAGATGAACCAGTCTTGGATCACCACCAGCTACCACACACCAGATGCTGATATAACAGACTAATTGATTTTAAAATGTCACATCCCTTCAAGACTGATGCTGATGCTGAGTGCCTGTGCTGTTATGTTGACTGGCTATCCTCCTCCTCCTCCTCAATGATACGATTAACGATGATAGCTTGGAAGATCATTTTGGTTTATGGGTGACGCCACCAGTGGCTAAGGCCCAATTTTTCAGCCCCTGTTTAACAGGGGCGTGTAATTAAAATTTTTGATGCAATACTTTGCAACAGGCCTCATTGCTGTGCTCCAAGTACAGTATCTGTGAGGGGTTGCAGTGTTGTGCCACCAGTGTCTAAGGCCCAATTTTTCAGCCCCTGTTCAACAGGGGCATGCAATTATAATTATTGATCTAATAATTCACAGCAGGGAGCATTGCTGCGCCCACCAAGAGTAACTGTCAGGCCTTACAGTGTTGTGGCACCAGCACCACCATCACCACCACCACCACCACCACCAAAGGCCCAATTTTTCAGCCCCTGTTCAACAGGGGCATGCAATTATAATTATTGATCTAATAATTCACAGCAGGGAGCATTGCTGCGCCCACCAAGAGTAACTGTCAGGCCTTACAGTGTTGTGGCACCACCATCACCACCACCACCACCACCAAAGGCCCAATTTTTCAGCCCCTGTTCAACAGGGGCATGCAATTATAATTATTGATCTAATAATTTACAGCAGGGACCATTGCTGCGCCCACCAAGAGTAACTGTCAGGCCTTACAGTGTTGGGGCACCAGCACCACCATCAGAGGCCCAATTTTTACTACCACTGATCAACAATTATATGTTATTACAATTCCTGATATTATACTTGACAGAAGGGCGTTCCAGCACCCACCAAGAATAACTGTGAGTGCTTTCAGTGTTGTGCCAACACCAACACCTAAGGGGCCAATTTCTGCAGAGTATATACGGAAGGTCCCTACATTCAAACATCCAACTTACAAACTACTACTACTTGCAAACGGAAGAAGACAACAGGAAGTGAGAGGAAATCTACCCCTTGGAAGGAAAATTCTCTCCTGTAAGAATTAATATGGGAGAAAGGTGTCTCCTCTCTACTGATGCTTTATCACCAATCCTTGTTTCAATAAAAACACCACATTTCAAAAACAGTTGTCATTGGGACGCAAAGTGAGGTGAAATGTTCTGAACAGGGGCACAGACAGCAAAAAAAATGTGACAGGGGTGATAACCGTTCCCTATGTTTTACAAAAAACTAAAAAAAAGGAATTTGCCATGGAGCTCCACTTAAACAATGCAGCTGTTCAAAATTATAAACAGATTCTACATAAGAACAAACCTACAGTCCCTGTCTTGTATGCACCGCCTGTATACGGCTGTTCAGAGTATATAGGGGCTTTTTATTTTGTGTGCGGGGTTCCCCTTAATATCCATACAAGACCCAAAGGGGCTGGTAATGGGCTGGGGTAGGGGGGGGGGGGTTGATGGGGTAGCTATGCCATTTTTCCTAAAGATTTTCATCCATATTACCGGGACCAGACATTGCATTAAAGCCGCAAGCAGTTTTAAATGACTTTTTTCCCTTTAGAAATGTTATTTTGTGCAGGGACAGTTCTAAACACGGGAAACACGTGGCACTTCACAGGCATACTTTAGACACCCCCCAGGTACGATATTTAAAGGAATATTTGACTTTTTTTTTTTCACTTTATGCATCATTAAAATGACTGCTCCCGGAAAACGTCTGTTTTTAACCACTTAACGACCGCCCACTGTAAATATACGTCAGCAGAATGGCACCGACAGGCAGAATCACGTACATATACATGATTGCCTTTGTATAGTTGGGGGGTCCGATCGGACCCCCCTTCTTTACAGTGGGTGGTCGTTTTACCTTCGGGAGCGATCCGGCATGAGGGGACGGCCGTTTGATTCCGGCCACCCCCTCTCGATCACTCCCGGCGAATGAGAGAGCTTCCCCTGCCTGCCAGGAAGGAGGAAGTGATGTCATCTCTCCTGGGGCACTCACATATACCGAGCGCCGTACAGGAGAAGATGCCAGGTTAGTACACAAAACAGCACACTGACACCAGGACACATAGGCACATAAATCGCCCCCCCCAGGCCCCCCCAGACACCCCCAGATCACCCCCCAGCCCCCCCCCAGCCCCCAGTCACAGTGTCACTGATTGCAGTGACCATTTATTTAGTGATCACTGCAATCAGTGACATTTGTGACTGTAAAAGTGTCACTACATTTAGTTTTAGGTCCAGTGTAGCCCCCTAACCCCCCCCCCCTAATAAAGGTTTAACCCCCTGATCACCCCCCAGATAACCCTTTCACCCCCTAGCACCGCCGTCACTAAGCAATCATTTTTCTGATCGATGTCTTAGCGTCGGTGATGCTGATCGGTAGCCAGTAATTTTTTTTAGGTTCGCCGCAGGTTTTTATAGCGTCGGGTACCCCCATATATTACCTAATGAAGGTTTAACCCCCTTGATCGCCCCCCAGGTAACCCTTTCACCCCCTATCACCACTGTCACTAAGTTATAATTTTTCTGATCGATGTCTTAGCGTCGGCGATGCTGATCGGTAGCCAGTAATTTTTTTTAGGTTCGCCGCAGGTTTTTATAGCGTCGGGTACCCCCATATATTACCTAATAAAGGTTTAACCCCCTTGATCACCCCCCAGGTAACCCTTTCACCCCCTATCACCACTGTCACTAAGCGATAATTTTTCTGATCGATGTCTTAGCGTCGGTGATGCTGATCGGTAGCCAGTAATTTTTTTTAGGTTCGCCGCAGGTTTTTATAGCGTTGGGTACCCCCATATATTACCTAATAAAGGTTTAACCCCCTTGATCGCCCCCCCAGGTAACCCTTTCACCCCCTATCACCACTGTCACTAAGCGATAATTTTTCTGATCGATGTCTTAGCGTCGGCGATGCTGATCGGTAGCCAGTAATTTTTTTTAGGTTCGCCGCAGGTTTTTATAGTGTCGGGTACCCCCATATATTACCTAATAAAGGTTTAACCCCCTTGATCGCCCCCCAGGTAACCCTTTCACCCCCTAGCACCGCCGTCACTATGCGATCATTTTTCTGATCGATGTCTTAGCGTCGGTGATGCTGATCGGTAGCCAGTAATTTTTTTTAGGTTCGCCGCAGGTTTTTATAGCGTCAGGTACCCCCATATATTATCTAATAAAGGTTTAACCCCCTGATCGCCCCCCAGGTAACCCTTTCACCCCCTATCACCACTGTCGCTAAGCAATCGTTTTTATGATCGTTGTCTTAGTGTCGGTGATGCCGATAGGTAGCCAGTAATTTTTTTTTAGGTTCGCCGTCAGGTTTTTATATAGCGTCAGGTACCCCCATATATTACCTAATAAAGGTTTTAACCCCCTAATTGCCCCTAGTTAACCCTTTCACCAGTGATCACCATATAAGTGTTACGGGTGACGCTGGTTAGTTAGTTTGCTTTTTATAGTGTCAGGGCACCCGCCGTATATAACCCAATAAAGATTTAACCCCCTGATCGCCCGGCGGGTGATATCAGTTAGGTTTTAGCGTCAGAGAGGGTCTGCGTCACACCCCAGGCAGCGTCAGGTTAGTGCCAGTAACGCTAACACCCACGCGTGAAGCATACACCCCCCTTAGTGGTATAGTATCTGATCAGCTCAATATCTGATCTGATCAGATCTATACTAGCGTCCCCAGCAGTTTAGGGTTCCCAAAAATGCACTGTTAGTGGGATCAGCCCAGATACCTGCTAGCACCTGCGTTTTGCCCCTCCGTCCAGCCCAGGCCACCCAAGTGCAGTATCGATCGATCACTGTCACTTGCAAAACACAAAACACATAACTGCAGTGTTCGCAGAGACAGGCCTGATCCCTGCGACTCCAGTGCTGTAGGAGGTGATTTCACCACCACAGTTAAAAAAAAAAAGCATATATGCCGAAGCATTGGGGCAGCAGGAGCGGAGGAGCGATTTTGCTCCTAATGCCGCGTACATACGGTCGAAATTCCGACGGAGGCTTGCCCGTGGAAAAGTCTGACCATGTGTACGCGGCATAACTTTTGCGAGAAGATGCCCCCATGCTTCGGCATATATAAATGGTGCATGTATGCCCATCATTAGAAGTGGGTGGATGAAGGGCGGTATTCTAATGGTGGGCATACCCACCGATCAATCTTTTTTTTTCGTTCAGCCAACAGGCTGCATGAAAAAAAAGATTACAATACATGTCCAACAAGGACCAGCAACGTACTGGTATGTTGCTGGACTTTGAATGGTTATACCAGAATGATGCCTGCGGGTTTAGGTATCATCTTGGTATCATTCTTTTCAGCCAGCGGCCGGCTTTCATGTAAAAGCAATCCTAGTGGCTAATTAGCCTCTGGACTGCTTTTACAAGCAGTGGGAGGGAATGTCCCCCCCCGGATATAAAAAGCGCCATTGGGAAATTGGGAAAGCATTTTATCACACCGATCTTGGTGTGGTCAGATGCTTTGAGGGCAGAGGAAAGATCTAGGGTCCAATAGACCCCAGTTTTTTCAAAAAAGAGTACCTGTCATTACCTATTGCTATCATAGGGGATATTTACATTCCCTGAGATAACAATAAAAGTGATAAAAATAAATAAATTTGGAAGCAACAGTTTAAAAATAAAATAAAAAAGCAAAATTAATAATAAAAAAAAAAAAAAAAAAAAAAAAAAGCACCCCTGTCCTGCCCTGCTCTTGCCCAATGGCGAACGCAAGCGTCGGTCTGGCGTCATATGTAAACAGCAATTGCACCATGCATGTGAGGTATCACCGCGAAGGTCAGATCGAGGGCAGTAATTTTAGCAGTAGACCTCCTCTGTAAATCTAACGGGGTAACCTGTAAATGCTTTTAAAGGCTTTTAAAAATGTATGTAGTTTGTCGCCAATGCGCGTTTGTGCGAAATTTTAAAGCATGTCGTGTTTGGTATCTATGTACTCGGCCTAAGATCATCTTTTTTATTTCATCAAACATTTGGGCAATATAGTGTGTTTTAGTGCATTAAAATAAAAAAAAAGTGTATTTTTTCCCAAAAAAATGCGTTTGAAAAATCGCTGCGCAAATACTGTGTAGAAAAAAAAAATGCAACACCCACCATTTTATTCGGTAGGGCCTTTGCTTTAAAAATATATATAATGTTTGGGGGTTCAACATAATTTTCTTGCAAAAAAAAATATGTTTTCATGTAAACAAAAAGTGTCAAAAAGGGCTTTGTCTTCAAGTGGTTAGAAGAGTGGATGTAAGCTTCCTAATGTTGTGTATAAAATGCCAGAACAGTTCAAAACCCCCCCAAATGACCCCATTTTGGAAAGTAGACACCCCAAGCTATATACTGAGAGGCATGTCGAGTCCATGGAATATTTTATATGTTGACACAAGTTGCGGAAAAAATATTTTTTTTTTTTTTTTTTTGCACAAAGTTGTCACTAAATGATATATTGCTCAAACATGCCATGGGCATATGTGGAATTACACCCCAAAATACATTCTGTTGCTTCTCCTGAGTACGGGGATACCACATGTGTGAGACTTTTTGGGAGCCTAGCCGCGTACGGGACCCTGAAAACCAAGCACCGCCTTCAGGCTTTCTAAGGGTGTCAATTTTTGATTTCACTTCTCACTGCCTATCACAGTTTCGGAGGCCATGGAATGCCCAGATGGCACAAAACCCCCCCAAATGACCCCATTTTGGAAAGTAGACACCCCAAGCTATTTGCTGAGAGGTATTGTGAGTATTTTGCAGATCTCGCTTTTTGTCACAAAGTTTTGAAAATTGAAAAAAAAAAAGAAAAAAAAAAAATGTTCTTTCTTCATTTTCAAAAACAAATGAGAGCTGTAAAATACTCACCATGCCTCTCAGCAAACAGCTTGGGGTGTCTACTTTCCAAAATGGGGTCATTTGGGGGGGTTTTGTGCTATTTTGGCATTTTATGGCCTTCAAAACTGTGATAGGTATTGAGGAGTGAAATCAAAAATTTGCGCCCTTAGAAATCCTGGAGGCGGTGCTTGGTTTCCGGGGTCCCGTACGTGGCTAGGCTCCTAAAAAGTCCCACACATGTGGTATCCCCGTACTCAGGAGAAGCAGCAGAATGTATTTTGGGGTGTAATTCCACATATAACCATGGCATGTGTGAGCAATATATCATTTAGTGACAACTTTTTGTAATTTTTTTTTTTTTTTTGTCATTATTCAATCACTTGGGACAAAAAAAAAAAATATTCAATTGGCTCAACATGCCTCTCAGCAATTTCCTTGGGGTGTCTACTTTCTAAAATGGGGTCATTTGGGGGGGGGGTTTGTACTGCCCTGTCATTTTAGCACCTCAAGAAATGAGATAGGCAGTCATAAATTAAAAGCTGTGTAAATTCCAGAAAATGTACCCTAGTTTGTAAACGCTATAACTTTTGCGCAAACCGATAAATATACGCTTATTGACATTTTTTTTACTAAAGACATGTGGCTGAATACATTTTGGCCTAAATGTATGACTAAAATTGAGTTTATTCGATTTTTCTTATAACAAAAAGTAGAAAATATCATTTTTTTTCAAAATTTTCTGTCTTTTTCCGTTTATATCGCAAAAAATAAAAATCGCAGAGGCAATCAAATACCATTAAAAGAAAGCTCTATTTGTGGGAAGAAAAGGACGCAAATTTCGTTTGGGTACAACATTGCATGTCCGCACAATTTACAGTTAAAGCAGCGCAGTGCAAAATTCTGAATTCACCTCTGGTCCTTTAGCTACCAAATGGTCCGGGGCTTAAGTGGTTAAAACTTCTTTTTGCATTGATACATGTCCCCTGGTGCAGAAGCCGGGTTCCCAAACTCTGTTTCGGACAATAACATGGATAATAGTCGTTATAATTAGCACTTTAGAATCCGAACGTTCGCATCCATTGTATTTAATAGGGTTCTAATGTTCGCGCGAACTTTCGGTCCGTTCGCAGGTTCTGGTGCGAACCGAACCCGGGGGTGTTCGGCTCATCACTAATCCCTAGTCTTTAAGGATGCTGGTCAATTTTTCATTGACCATGATCCAAGAAAGTTTACTTTTAACTACAGCAAGACTGATCACTGGAGTTTTCCATGCTCGTGCTATTGTAACTTTAGTTGCTGAAAAAATAAAAAAGATGAGAGTTCGAAGATGTCTAGGAGTCTCGTCCTGTAGGTTAGCAAATCACGCCGTCTTAGGGTTTTTAGGTATGTTCTGTCCTGTCACTGAGTATATCAAAGTAAAAATTCTGATCCAAAAGCGTTGGACTTTGGGACAGGACCACCAGACATGGAACATGGTTCCCACTTGTCCGCATCCTTTGAAGCAAAGGGGTGAAGCGTCGGGGTACATTTTAGCTAATTTCGCTGGAACTAAATACCACCTGGATAGCACCTTATAATTTCCTTCCACTAGTGACGTATTAAGTATTCCCTTGTGCACCATGGTCGACCACTTTACCCAGATCTCTTCTTCTATAGTCTCGTCTAGGTCCGATTCCCATGTTATTTGGTAAGAAGGTTTGGTCTGTTGATCATTGAAGAGGGTATAGAGTTCCGAGATACCTCCCCGTGATTCAGGTCTGCATAAGCATTTATTTTCAAACAAGGTTCTAGTGGTTATATCTATCAGATCGGTATCTAGAGATTTTATAAAGAGAGTAATTTGATTTAGACGAAATTATTCTGTCTGGGGCATCTGTAACGTTTCCTGAAAGTAAGTTCGTAGTTTGATTTTTTTGTGATCTATGAAGTGTGTTATCCTATAAAGGCCTTTGTTAACCCACCATGAAAATGGTTGGGGATTTTGTCCTGGAGGAAAGTGTGGGTTATTAAATATAGGGGCCACAGGGGAATGGGGAGATCTTAGTGGGTATAATTTGCATTCCGTGTCCCATAGCTGTAGGGAGTGGGATAAAGTGGGGCTCAAAATGGCCCAACGTTCTTTTGTCGGAAGCCACAACATGAGGTCCATTGGCAGTGAGGAACTGGCTTGTGCCTCCAATAGTACCCAATCAGGTTGGTATGTTGTAGAAAAAATCTGGTACAGTTGTACCAGTTGAGCAGCTCTATAGTATTTCAAGAAATGGGGAATTACCAGTCCACCTTTCCATTTGGAGATGTAAAGAGTGGAGTGAGCCACTGGATTTTTTTAAAGAATGTCAATAGTATCGGAATTGGTAAAGATATGAAATAATATAAAACACGAGAGAGTATCGTCATTTTAATAGCTGATATTCTACCTATCCAGAAAAGATTATGTGTTTGCCAGTCCTTCAAGTCTAGTTCAATGGATTCATAAAGGGTGGTATAATTAATTTGAAACAGCGTGGAAACATCTCGGGTGAGTTTAATCCCCAGATAAGGCAGTGCTAGTGTACACCACTTAAATTGAAAAGAATGTTGAATCGCATTTCGTATCGAGGTAGGAAGGTTTATGTCCAATGCTTCAGATTTAGATTGATTAACACGTAGTCCAGAGACAGCTTCAAACTTACATAGAGTTCCAAATAAATATGTGTCTTGCCACCACTAGAGATACCATGAATGTTGGGTTTAGTACGGATGGCTATCGCTAGTGATTCTATGGCCAGAACAAAGAGTATAGGCGAAAGAGGGCACCCCTGTCGAGTACCTCTCCCTATCTGTATAAGATCCGATTTGTGACCATATGTAAGAATGTTAGCTGAAGGATTAGAGTATAATGTACTAATAAGACACAAAAATTTAGGTCCGCAATTCCATCTCCCCAATATATGGAAGAGGAAAGGCCAGGAAATGGAGTTAAAAGCCTTGTGAAGGTCCAATGACAGAAGCATTCCTTGTCTAGCGCCCACTTTATCCCAATCAGAACGTAAGATAGAGATTAAGTCGATTGCCCGTCAAATCTGGTCAGTGGCTTTTCGCCCCATAACAAATCCCACTTGGTCTATATGAATATATTGCGTCAGAAATGTATTAAATCGGTTTGTATATATTTTTGTGAGTAATTTCAAGTCGCAATTGATCAGTGATATTGGGCGATAATTCGTCACATCACTATGATCTTTATTAGGTTTAGGTATCATGCTCATGTGGGCTCTATTAGAGTTTTCGGTAAGTGACATTCCGTTGTGAAGGGCATTGAAGAATTTTGGTAGATGCGGTACAATTAGTGGAGCAAATTTCTTATAATAAGAGGCTGAGAAGCCATCTGGTCCCGGAGTCTTTGATGCATTGGCTTGTTAATTTGCGGCTAATATTTCAGCCATGGTAATGTCCTCCTCTAAGATCTCACAGTGAGAATCTGAAAAAGATGGGAGAGTCACACCCTATAAGTCATCCAGGGCTCCGGGAGGAGGGTCTTTCTGTGCAGAGTATAAGGAGGAATAGTAGGAATGGAATAATTTCATAATACTCTGTGGGTTCTGTGTCAAGTTTCCATTATGCCGCGTACACACAATCGTTTTTCATGACGTTAAAAATGCAATTTTTAAAAATGGGCATTAAAACCGATCGTGTGTAGGCTCCAGAGCATTTTTAACGACGTGGAATCGATTTTGTTTCTAAGGTCTATGTTGGGGTGCTGTTTATGTTGTGCAATTAGATCAGTTAATTCTCGTTCTTTTTCCATAATTAATGAGTTAGTGTGTTTTTTAATTCGGGATGCTATTTGTATGAGATAGCCCCTAATTGTAGCCTTGTAGGCTTCCCAATTAGTCACAGGGGGAGTGTCTTCTGAATTATTCATGGAGAAATATTCCTTGATGTGTTGCTCCACATCAAAACAAACAGAGGGGTTGCTCAAAAGAGAATCATTTAGTCTCCAGGGAGCGGGACCCCTGGTGTCTCGCAGGGAATCACATGTGGTCCAAAGCAAACAGTGATCTGACCAAGTCACTTCCCCTATTTTTCAAGTTTGAAAACTAGGTATATTTGAGAGGTTTGTGAAGAAGTGATCTATTCTGGACTAGGTATTATGTACATGGGAGAAGAACGTGAAATCTTTCCTGGAAGGGTTTAACTCTCTCCAAACGTCAATTAGGTTGTGGTAATGTAACATTTTGGCTAATTTAGATCCTACCTTTGGGAAATGTCGTGAAGCAGTTGAAGGTTCCCTAGTTTTGTCAAAGATAGAGTCTAGAGCCACGATGGAGTCTCCTCCAAAGAGAATAACTCCTTTTAGGTCAGAGGACACGGTATATAGTAATTTACGAAAAAAGGGTAGTTGGTCTGTGTTGGGTGCATAATAAGAAATTAAGGTAACCAGTGAGCCTTCTAGGTGTCTTATTAATACCAGGTATCTGCCTTCAGGATCATTTATTTGTTTCTCCAGTGAGAAAGAAAACCGTTTGGAGAAACATATTGCCACACCTCTAGTTTTATTTGGACCATTTGCTAGGTAAAAGTGAGGGTAATAATGGTGTAGAAATTTAGGATTATAATTTGGAGGAAAACGTGTTTCCTAAAGGAAAAGTACATCAGTATGTAGGGATTTATAATGTTGAAAGGTCAATTCTGCGTTTAACCGCAGAATTAAATCCCTGAACATTATGTGTAACAAATTTAAAGGGGAGGCTTGTAGTTTGGGTGACCATGGTGCACATAGGAATCAACAAAGTCACTCACCAATACCCCAGAGGATGATCGTGGGATCGTCCAATCAATGAAATTCACCTAGTAGCTAGGGTTGAAGACTGGGAGACTCCGTAGAAAGCGAAAATTTTGAGAAAAGAAGGTAAGGCAGAGAGATAGAATAGGATATACACACAGAACAGATATAGTCCTGTAAAATGTAAAGAACAATGTTAGAATAAATCACTCAAATTATTAGGAACAATTGAATCGTAAGGAAAAAATAAAACAAAAAATAAAAAGTAAAAAAAGGAGAAAAAAAGAGGTGTGTGTGTATATACACCCCTTATTATCAATAAGTATTAGCTCTGGGTTGGATTTGGAGCTAGGTTTTTTTCCCCCACAAATAGAGCTTTCTTTTGGTGGTATTTGAACACCTCTGCGGTTTTTATTTTTTGCGCTATAAACAAAAAAAGAGCGACAATTTTGAAAAAAACACAATATTTTTTACTTTTTGCTATAATAAATATATATATTTTTTCTCAGTTTTTCTCAGTTTAGGCTGGTATGTATTCTTCTACATATTTTTGGTAAAATAAAATAAAAAAATCGCATTAAGCGTATAGTGATTGGTTTGCGCAAAAGTTGTAGCGCCTACAAAATAGGGGGTAGTTTTATGATTTATTTTTTTTTTTTACTAGTAATGGCGGCAATCTGCGATTTTTATTGTGACTGCGACATTATGGCGGACACATCGGACACTTTTGACACATTTTTGGGACCATTCACATTTATACAGCAAACAGTGCTATAAATATGCACTGATTACTGTATAAATGTGACTGGCAGGGAAGGGGTTAACACTAGGGGGCGATCAAGGGGTTAAATGTGTTCCCTGCTAGGTGATTCTTACTGTGGGGGGAGGGGACTGGTTGGGGGAGGTGACCGATAGTGTGTCCCTTGTACATAGGGACAACCATCAGTCTCCTCTCCCTGACAGGACGTGGATCTCTGTGTTTACACACAGAGATCCACGTCCCTGTTCTGTGACTGCCGATCGCGGGTACCTCGCGGACATCGCGGCCACCAGGCACACGCATCGGCACCCGCGTGACACGGCGGGCACAGCTTTTCCCCGATGCGCGGCAGCGCGCTTTACGGAAGTAAACAGGAGGACGTCTTCGGACGTCCACCCGGCAGGAAGGTGCCGCGCTGTAGACGTCTTTTGTCTATAGGGCGGGCGCCAAGAGGTTAACAGGGACAATGGTTTCCTCACATACAGTGTTAGGTGTGACACACTTTCAACACTAAACATCTGACACAACAATCTGCCTAGACTGTTCCCTACAAAATAGCAATTTGTGGTACTCTTAGGGCTCATTTACAATGGTGGCAACCATTGTCACCCCTGTGCAAAGCAATCCCTGGTGGATCACTTTTTCAAGAGATGGTTGACAAGCGGCTTGGAGACGATATAGTTGCATAGTTAGTCAGGTTGAAAAAAGACACAAATCCATCTAGCTCAACCAATATAAAAATTAAAAAAAACCCATACAATCCCATATACACAATCCTATAACCCAGTGTTTCTCAACTCCAGTCCTCAAGGTGCCCCAACAGGTCATGTTTTCAGGCTCTCCATTATTTTGCACAGGTGATTGGATCAGTTTCACTGCCTTAGTAATTACCACAGCCGTTTCACCTGAGGGAAATCCTGAAAACATGACCTGTTGGGGCGCCTTTAGGACTGGAGTTGAGAAACACTGCTATACCCACAGTTGATCCAGAGGAATTAAAAAAAAAAAAAAAACGCAAAGCATGATCCAATTTGCTACAGATCCCCTGAGAAGCGATCAGATATTCCCTGGATCAACTTTACCTAGAAATGTAAAGACTCAAGGCCTTTTTTAAAGCAATCTACTGAACTGGCCAGAACCACCTCTGGAGGGAGTCTATTCCACATTTTCACAGCTCTTACTGTGAAGAAACCTTTCCGTATTCAGAGATAAATCTCTTTTCCTCTAGCCGTAAAGAGTGCCCCCTTGTCCTCTGTGATGACCTTAAAGTGAATAACTCAGCACCAAGTTCACTATATGGACCCCTTATACTGTATATTTGTACACATGATATGTCACCTCCTCACTGCCTGTATAAACCCACACCACCGAACTGCAACCCAATGTGTTGCACGCAGTTGCCAGGGTTTGCAGTGCAGCCCCATCACGTTTAAGGGTGGTACTGCCTGCAAAAAGTAAGAGGGGGTATAATCACAGCCATAGCTTGTGTACAACTGCAGCGCAACTGATTATTTCTACTGCCAACTCAGCTGCATATATGTGAATGAGCTCTTAGGCTCGCTAGGCCTGTTAGAGCACATATGTCAAACACATTTTGCAGCTGGAATGTGGCGGAACTCTGTCCTGCAACCTCCAGCTTCTACCCTCTGCTCCCACTCCCTGCAAGGTGAGGCAGAGTCGCCTACACAGGGAGGTACTAGAGCCAGGCAGGGTAGGAAAGTGAGATGCGTGAGGAAGCATCAGGGAGGGGGGTTAAGTTTGCACAATGTGCATAGCCCACCCCTAAACCCTGCACTCTGTACACAGCATTCCCCTGAACTCTGTACGCAACACACTCCTGATACCTGCACTCTGTGCATAGCGCAATCCTGAGCTCTGCACTCTGTATATGGCATAATGCTGAATTTTGCGCTCTGTACGTAACACACTCCTGAACTCTGCACTCTGTACATAACATAATGCTGACTTTTGCACTCTGCACGTAACACACTCCCGAACACAGCACTTATTACATAGCACACCCCAGATACAACTGGCCCTTTAAGGACAACCATACTGTTGATCTTGTTTGGAGGTTCTAGCAGGGGAGTGCACCTACTCGTATACCCTTGACCGAAGATCGGTGCTTCATCTACCGGGGATGGCCATCCTCTTCGACCGAGCGTGGAGCTTCGGGAGGGACGCACATGGAGCGGTAAGGGAGGAAGGGGACACCTGCCTAGCCAGCCAGATCAGCCGAATCAACCCTAGCGATCAATGGGGTGACAGATGTCGCAGCCAGATTTCCCTCACATCCACAACCATACTGTTGATTCAGCCCACAATGAAATTAAGTTTGACACCCATGTGTTAGAAGGTGGTTACGTTCATTACCCATGGTCTTACTGTAGGTAGGAATGTAGCCACCCTGTCTTTCTTGCTCCCAAGGTGAACTGCGGACTATGAACTATACAGTATGGGATGTGTAGTGTGCATAGAGCAATGCACATGACTGCAACAAATGAGCACTGCTTGTTCTAGTGAGGGGAAAAAGCAGAAGTTTGGAAACTCACAGAGAACGTTATAAGGAGGCAGAAAAACACAGTAAGAAACTATATAATGAAACCTAGATCACAGACCCATTATAATAGTTGGGTATAGATTCTTTTTGGAAAATAAGAATATTGCTTATGGCCCGTACACATGATCCAAAAATTAGATGAAAAATACTGTACGATAATCTGATCGTTAGTACACAGCTTTCAAGAACCAATAACGACAGTTCATCCGATATTATCCAATCAGACAAGCACGAAAATGTATCTCATACAATCACCGGCGGCCTGTCCATAAGGGGCGCAGGGGCAACACCCCTCTAATCTCTATGCACCGGCCCTAATCTCCATGCAGAGCACGGGAGGCATTGAGTTCTACAGTTTTTTTTGCAAAGCATGTGATTAGAGCCGGACTCTAACTGGCTTCAAAAAGTTGGGCTCAGGGCGCATGAACATTCGCTATTGTCTTCCTGCCTCTCCTCCTGGCCAATCAGGACAGGAAGTGGGTCCCGAGATCAGATTGGCCGACAGGAAAAGCGGCCGGATTGGCCGGGAGGAGAAGCCACCGGATTGGCCAGGGAATAGAAGCCAGGGACCTGGATGGGTTACGTGCAGGGCGAGCCGGGCTACCGAGCAGGGCTGGCGAGCGGGTTTTGTTTTAATAAAAAAATGGAGCACCAGCCACCACTGCGTACTATACCAGATCGTACGATTTTCATTTAATCAGAACAGTTGTCGTTCAAAAATACAATACAAATACACTACAACACATTACATCACTTCCGATTTTTTTATTCGTACGAGAATTTTCGTAACTTTAGTCAACTCTTTTTCAATATGCGACTAGCATGCAAAGAACAACGGCCAATGTGTCATCCGATTTTCAGGTCGTGTATATGGGCCATAAATCACACAAAAGCAACCTTTAATGCACATTAACATGTCTTGAGTGTCAAGCCACACTCCCAGTGATTTTTTATTTTTTTATATTTATTTTTTACAATGCTAAAATTAAAAATGATCACTTTTGCCCCTGTGCCTTGAATGCGCTTTAAAGAGGAATGCAAACGAAATGCCCATTGCATTTAAAGTGGTTGTAAACCCCCAAAGCGAAAGTTAAGTCTTACCTATAGGTACAGTAAATCTTTCCTTAACATGCGCAGTGTAGGAGATATTTACCTTGTAGTGCGTCCATAATGTGATCGGCGCATGTGCTGTGAAGAAACGACCCTCCGTGCTGCTTCTTCACTAGCGAGTTCTGTGACTGGCGGCTCCTGCACGCATGTGTGACGCAAAGTGATGTCGCACGACTCGCCAGTCGCAGAGCCGGAGTCCATGGCCCCAGAGGGAAGAGGGGGAAGATGGATGTGGCCTCCAGCGGGGACATCGCGGGCTTCGTTTTCAGGTAAGTGGCACATATAGTGCTAGTATGCGATGCATACTAGCACATTATGCTTTTACTTTACAGGGAACTAAAAAGGAAGTAAAACCCATGAGGGGCACTATTCCTCCCACTGACACCAACAATGGGGCACTATTCCTCCCACTGACACCAACAATGGGGCACTATTCCTCCCACTGACACCAACAATGGGGCGAAATGGTTCCCATTATTGATGTCAGTGGAAGGAATAGTGGCCCATTGTTGGTGTCCGTGTGAGGTGTCCGTGTCCGTGTCCGTGTTGGTGTCCGTGTGAGGAGTATTCCTCCCACTGACACCAACAATGGGGCACTATTCCTCCCACTAGGCCTCCCTATGTGTGCTGAAGAGCTGTCAGTATAAGATTCCTTATACTGACACCATTGATGGGTCACTATTCCTTCCACTGACAACAATGATGAGGCCCTATTATTTCCACAGATACCAATGATGGGGCACTATTCCTCCCACTGATACCAATGATGGGACACTATTCCTCCCACTGATACCAATGATGGGCCACTATTCTTCCCACTGATACCAATGATGGGACACTATTCCTCACACGGACACCAACAATGGGCCACTATTCCTTCCACTGACATCAATAATGGGAACCATTTCGCTCCCTACAGACCACAGATGCTTTGTCATTTTTAATAACGCCCACTGACCACCAAGTCTGAGGCATTGTTTATTTCCTCTAATGTTGGAACATTTTCTACACCCACTGATCACAGACCATCTCTCCTCCCCCCCCCCACCCCCACATTATTACATAGATGTACTTCCATTTAAAGGGCCATATTTGCCCACACAGGATGCACAGGTGTTCCATTTACTTATGTGCAGGCAGTCCCATACATGCATATTGGAATGCAATTTCTGCATGGACACAGCCAGTGCTCCCAATCTGACATCCTTGCAGGTCAGTGTCCCCGAAATCAAACTGCATTTGGGGACATACATTCAACCTCACACTGATGTCTAATTGGGAGCAGCGGTTGTGTCTGTGTAGCGACTGCGCCCAAATAGACCCGAATGGGACTGCTTGATTGGGGATGCAGAAAACACCTGTTCATCCTGTGCATGCAACACATGGCCTTTCACAGGAATGTACGCCTAAGTATACCAGTCTGAATGAGGCCTTAAAGGATGCCTACTTGTTATGGTACTTATCCCAGTGCCCTTCACTCTCTGTTCTGTTCTCGTAGAATGCTGAGCTGCAAAAGAGAGCAAACTGTGCATGCATGCTTAGGGAATGAAGCCGACTGCTTGTGCGCAGGTTTCTGGGACCACGCATCCAACACTTGGTACGTACTGCCATCTGCAAGATGGAGAGGGGACAGCAATGGAATGAGCAGCCTAAAAAGTAAGCATTCTTTTGCAAAACTGAGCACAGCATATAAAGTACTGAGGACACTGGAATACATAGGTATGCTTTGGGCAAAGGTCAGTAAAGGTGATTAACCCTTTGAATCAATATTTCTCTTCCTGTTTGATAACAAGTGAATAAGCAGTTGGTTTTAACTGTAATGGAGATATTTATTGTACTGACGATCAAACATCTACTCTTTTGTCTTTCCATATACAGCTTATTTCACACTTATGTTATTCAATTAATTTTTTTCAGATAAACCCAAAGTATCAAGTATAAAACCGATTCCACCTTTACATGGAGAAGGAGATAAAGTGGAGATAACTTGTGAGGCCGACGGCTATCCCGATCCAATTTACAGCTGGAAAACGCCTTCCTCTGACCTACAGTTCTCGGCTGATAAACGAACTGTTACCATTAAGAGTCTGCAAACGAGTCATCTAGGAAATTACCAGTGTATAGTAGAAAACAAGCATGGGACGCACAATGAGACCCAAAAACTGAATCTCGCAGGTAAACTTTCTTTACATAAAATACAAAACTTTGCTGCTGCATGGGGAAGTCTGACACCCTCACCCTCTTTATTTGTCCTGGTGTAGCACCCTCCTCCTAAAACAGTGTTACAGGTAAATTTAGCTATGCTGGGTGGTAGCTAGCCTGGCTAATTTTTTTATTTTTTTTATTAAATGGGTTTTCTTTTAATCCTGTTCCGGATGTGGCTTCTCCCCTTTGTCAGTAGGTGGCACTGTTGCCTTTGACATAAGTATGATGAGCTACTGTGAATTCAGGTTATGGATAAACATACTTTTTCTCAGCCAATCGGACTGGCTGCTATGCATGCTGGCAAAGAGTATTTATTTGGAGATATTCAGGTGATCTAGGTCTTCTCCGCCCAGACTGTGGTCTGGAGGAGTGTGTGAGGAACAGCTCCTGCTGGGTAGGCCTGAAACCTAACCATGTGCACAAGGTTCTGCAAGGGAGAGCCTGCTCACTATCTGGAGGCAATACTCAGAGGGATGGAATTCTAAGGAAGCACCAAAGGTGACTCTTCATGTGCTGGGGACTATGAAGTGACTGGGAGGACTTCAATAGAGAACTCATCCAAAGGAATCTACGTATGGTGCCGTGAGTTAAGTTCAGTTACTATAGGAGACAGCCTATTCTACAAAGTACAGATGTGCTGGTTTAGCTTAAAGGCTCTTGTCCTGTACTGCTGTCTGCCTTATCTCACCTTTTTGTCTAAGGAGTCTGCCTGTCTACTGATCGTTACTATTTTTGACTAAGGGTGTCCTGTGTCCCATCCCCTCTCTCCCACATTTTCCTGTTTGTGAGAAATAAACTTCTCTTTGTTCAAGCATTAAAGTGACTGGCGCCCATCTTTCTGTCTTGTACATCACCCACTATGACTAGTAACCTGCACCCTGAGGAGGAATGTCGGCCCTCCCTGTCTCTGGGGGTCACCACCAGGCCCCCCGGAAATGTGTGGTAGGCGCTACATTTGGCGCCCAACGTGGGGCTCAACATTATTTTTGCTGTGATCGCCCCAAGCAACGGACTAAAATTTACACAGAAATTTAGTTTGGCTCCACGGGAAAGTGGCAAGTAATGTCTGTGTGCCTCAGACTGTGCTATTGTTCTTTTAAACCATGTGGGGAAAACCCAAATTGTCTTTTTGCTGTTGGGAGAGTGTCAGCCTGGCCTTTTGTCACTTTACGCCAGTGCTGAAGGGGTTAGGGAAGATTCCAGAAGAGTTTTGGCATGCTGCTGGAAGAAAGAGGTAGGTGCTGAAGTTTCTGCTGAACAGCCGGACCAATCCCTTGGCAGGGGGAGGAGTCTCCGCTCTGCAGAGGAGGAGAAGCAATTGTGCGCACCGCCATCTTGGGTCCATGTGCTGCGAGACGGAGAGGCAATCATGGTGTATCTTGGAGTCTCCAATGCTGACTGGAAAGTCTTTGCACCGGGCATCGGTACTGGCCCTGTTGGGCTAAAAGAAGCCATTACCGACACCGGAGTGCGTTTCATCCCCAAAGGTAACCTGGCGCTCTACACAGCTAGAGGGATATGAAGCGATTGGACTGCTATGTTCAAAGCGCTCAGTGCTGGCTACAAATATCCGGCCCTGGATCACCTGCGGCCACAATTGTTACTTGAGGTAGTCTCGCCGGCCTTACCACCACGATTGCTGCAAGTGGACCGGGCCACATGTGTTGCTACTACTGCTCTTGAACCAGCTCCTGTTGTCGCTGCCACTGTTTTGTCTTCTAAAGTGTCTGCTACTGCAGTTACTGTGCCTACTACAAAGCCAGGTAGAAAGCTGCTGAGCCTGGTAAGCCAGATGTGAATGAGGGCAGTGTGCCTGTTGGGACAGTGAAACCTATAGCCACTGTTGTGTTACACTATGTGATTATTCTTGCTCTGTGTCTTTAAGATCTGTCCCCTTCTTTCTAGCTGAACTCTCTCTCTCACCGTAGTTCTTTATATATCTCCTCCACTTCCTGATTCTGGTCATTACTCCTGTATATCTTCCATGCTAAACATCTTACATGTGGCTTACAACTGCAACGTTTTTCTACCTATGAATATCCATCATTAAACGGAACATTCAAAAGGATTCATCGTCTGTCGTCCTAACTGTGAGTTTATTCATTGAGTTAAACTGCCTGTATCGATGCAAGGGATGAATATCAAACCAGCTTGAGTAAGGCCTACTTAAACCTGGAGATGAACTTTATCGCTTTGTAGTTGAGACAGAACAGCCACAAAGGGAGCAGAGTCAGGGAAGTCTGCCGCTGCATGTTTAAAGCCTAACCTAAAGCCTAACCTACTCCCGGCTGAAGAGTTCTCCACAGAGTCAGACTCCGGTAGAATTTCTGAGTTATTCTCTGACACTGTGTCCTTTGGAGAGAGATGGACTGATAGATGGACTGATAGCGATTAGGGATGAGCTTCGAGTTCGAGTCGAACTCATGTTCGACTCGAACATTGCCTGTTCGCCCGTTCGCCGAACAGCGAACAAATTGGGGTGTTCGCGGCAAATTCGAAAAATCTATGGGAGAAATCTAAAGTGCTAATTATAAAGGCTTATATGCAAGTTATTGTCCTAAAAAGTGTTTGGGGACCTGGGTCCTGCCCCAGGGGACATGTATCAATGCAAAAAGAAGTTTTAAAAACGGCCGTTTTTTCGGGAGCAGTGATTTTAATAATGCTTAAAATGAAAAAATAAAAGTGAAATATTCCTTTAAATTTCGTACCTGGGGGGTGTGTATGATATGCATGTGAAGTGGCGCATGTTTCCCGTGCTTAGAACTGTCCCTGCAAAAAATGTCATTTTTGAAAGAAAAAAATGCATTTAAAACTGACTCGCGGCTATTAATGAATTGTCGGCTCCCGGCAATACATACAAAAGTCATTGATAAAAATAAAAAAAAAGCGTGGGGGTTCCCCAGAATTCAATTACCAGGCCCTTCAGGTCTGGAATGGATATTATGGGGAACCCCGCCGCAAATTTTAAAAAAAAATGGCGTGGAGTCCCCCTAAAAATCCATACCAGACCCCTTATCCGAGCACGCAACCTGGCCGGCCGCAGGGGAAAAGGGGGGGACGAGAGAGCGGCCCCCCCTCCCTCCTGAACCGTACCAAGCCACATGCCCTCAACATGGGGAGGAGGTCCCCATGTTGATGGGGACAAGGGCCTCATCCCCACAACCCTTGCCCGGTGGTTGTGGGGGTCTGCGGGCAGGGGGCTTATCGGAATCTGGAAGACCCCTTTAACAAAGGGGACCCCCAGATCCCGGCCCCCCCCTATGTGAATTGGTAAGGGGTACATTGTACCCCTACCATTTCACGAAGAAAGCGTAAAAAAATGTTTAAAAAAAACATACAACAAACACCTTGAAAAAGTCCTTTATTTAAAAAAAAAAAAAAAAAACATTCCAGCGGTGAAATCCAGTGTCCCGCGGCGATCCCGATGTCCAGCGCTGTCATTGGTTGTGCCTGAGCGGACCTGATGGGGAACTCCCTCTCAGTATTTTAAATGTATAGACCCGCCCCTTCTTAAGTTCCCCATCAGGTCCGCTCAGCGGACCAGATGCGGAACATGAGAAGGGGCGGGTCTATACATGTATTACCAAAGTGAGAGCAGTTCCCCATCAGGTCCGCCCCCTCGGTATGTCGGACCCGCCTACGTCATTGGCTTGAGCGGGGAACTTCCTTCACTGTGTAATTTAAATTTACATAGTGAAGGAAGTTCCCCGCTCAAGCCAATGACGTAGGCGGGTCCGACATACCGAGGGGGCGGACCTGATGGGGAACTGCTCTCACTTTGGTAATACATGTATAGACCCGCCCCTTCTCATGTTCCACATCTGGTCCGCTGAGCGGACCTGATGGGGAACTTAAGAAGGGGCGGGTCTATACATTTAAAATACTGAGAGGGAGTTCCCCATCAGGTCCGCTCAGGCACAACCAATGAAGGACAGCGCTGGACATCGGGACCCCTTACCAATTCACATAGGGGGGGGCCGGGATCTGGGGGTCCCCTTTGATAAAGGGGTCTTCCAGATTCCGATAAGCCCCCCGCCCGCAGACCCCCACAACCACCGGGCAAGGGTTGTGGGGATGAGGCCCTTGTCCCCATCAACATGGGGACATCCTCCCCATGTTGAGGGCATGTGGCCTGGTACGGTTCAGGAGGGAGGGGGGGCCGCTCTCTCGTCCCCCCCTTTTCCCCTGCGGCCGGCCAGGTTGCGTGCTCGGATAAGGGGTCTGGTATGTATTTTTAGGGGGACTCCACGCCATTTTTTTTTTAAATTTGGGGTGGAGTTCCCCTTAAAATCCATGCCAGATCTGAAGGGCCTGGAATGGATATTTGGGGGAACCCCTCGTCAATTTTTTTTTTTAATTTGCGGCGGGGTTCCCCTTAATATCCATTCCAGACCTGAAGGGCCTGGTAATTGAATTCTGGGGAACCCCCACACTTTTTTTTTTTTATCAATGACTTTTGTATGTATTGCCGGGAGCCGACAATTCATTAATAGCCGCGAGTCAGTTTTAAATGCATTTTTTTCTTTCAAAAATGACATTTTTTGCAGGGACAGTTCTAAGCACGGGAAACATGCGCCACTTTACATGCATATCATTCAGGTACGAAATTTAAAGGAATATTTCACTTTTATTTTTTCATTTTAAGCATTATTAAAATCACTGCTCCCGAAAAAACGGCCGTTTTTAAAACTTCTTTTTGCATTGATACATGTCCCCTGGGGCAGGACCCCGGTCCCCAAACACTTTTTAGGACAATAACTTGCATATTAGCCTTTATAATTAACACTTTAGATTTCGAACGTTCGAGTCCATTGTATTTAATAGGGTTCTAAAGTTTACACAAACATTTTGTCTGTTCGCAGGTTCTGGTGCGAACCGAACAGGGGGGTGTTCGGCTCATCCCTGATAGCGATACTCAACAGCAGTTTGAGCCTGCAGAGGAGGATGTTCTCTTATCTACCCATACTTCTGGTAATAGGCCTGGGCTGTCTTGTGTCTACATCTCCTGTCTCTTGTCTGGCAAGTTCTCTGGAAGAGGAGCGGGGGGGCTCACTGTGCTAAAATCACTAATGTTGTTGTGCGAGAGTCCTCTTCATCTGCATGCATCTCTCAAAAGCCAAATACAATTTCAGGTTATTCTTTCAAGTGTGCTCCAGATACTTCAGTTGTTACCTGGCTGTGGGGACCCTAAACGTTGGCCAAAATTGTCCAAACTGTATTGTGATGAAAAAGATGGCTGAGGAATATGGCTACCTGTACCCATATGTGCCAGAGCCTCTGGTGGCTGAAATCCAAGGTAGGCGATCACAGTGGATTGATACCGCTATCAGAGACTTGAGATTTGAAAAGATTTGAAAATTTCTACTCATTGTTATGTAAAGAAATTGTCACCCAGAAATGCAGGAAGATACACTACTATCTTGCAAACCTGGGATTATGGTCGTCACATTTACTCAGACTGTGTTATTGTCAGGTGGCCTAATCAAGCTGACTTACGGCATCACCACCATTGGATCATCTGGAAAGCCACTTCAATGTTGCTCAGTTTAGCTGTGTTTGTTCCACAGGAAGTAGTACTCCACATGGAAAAAGTGTTGTGGGGACACTCCTGCCTGTACTGTTTGCTGCTGGACTGTGCCGCTGATACCAGCAGTTGCAGGAAATTTGCCCTGAAAAAATACTGGCCTGTTGCTCTGGATTGCCAGTATGCTTTGTCCTCCATGTGTGAGGAAAATAGCCTCAGCCTGCTGCAAAAGGCTTAGTTATGTTTCAAGTTATCTGTGTTTGAAAATCTGCAACTCTACAGTTCAAGCCTTTATTTCCTGAAATCAGTGACTAGGGAAACTAAGTTGTTAGCTTAATGCCGCGTACACACGATCGGAATTTCCGACAACAAATGTTCGATGTGAGCTTTTGGTCGGATATTTCGGACATTTGCTGTCGAAATTTCCGACAACAAATGATTGAGAGCTGGTTCTCAATTTTTCCGACAACAAAAGTTCTTGTCGGAAATTCCGACCATGTGTATCCAATTCTAACGCACAAAAATCCTACGCATGCTCGGAATGAATTTATCGCATGCTCATTGAACTTCATTTTTCTCGGCTCGTCGTAGTGTTGTACGTCACCGCGTTCTTGACGTTCGGAATTTCCGAGCAACATTTGTGTGACCGTGTGTATGCAAGACAAGTTTGAGCCAACATCTGTCGGAAAAAAATCCATGGTTTTGTTGTCAGAATGTCCGATCGTGTGTACGCGGCATTACTGTGGAACTTTGTGATACTCAAAACTAAGGAAAGTACCTGTAGAACTTTGGTGTGACAGAGCTAACAAGAATGCTCACGTTAAAGTTTGTGCACATTGGACTCCGGGGTTCCAGAGACAATGTGATATTCTAGTTAGGTAGACAGGTAGGCTGTGTGCTTTTGGTCCTGGGTAGTGATGAGCCGAACACCCCCGGGTTCGGTTCGCACCAGAACCCGCGAACGGACCGAAAGTTCGTACGAACATTAGAACCCTATTAAATACAATGGATGCGAACGTTCGAATTCTAAAGTGCTAATTATAACAACTATTATGCATGTTATTGTCCTAAAAAGGGTTTGGGAACCCGGGTTCTGCACCAGGGGACATGTATCAATGCAAAAAGAAGTTTTAAAAACGGTCGTTTTTCGGGAGCAGTCATTTTAACCACTTAACGACCGCCCACCGCCGATTTACGTCGGCAGAATGGCACGGACAGGCAGAATCACGTAGATCTACGTGATCGCCTTTGTGCAGTTGGGGGGTCCATCCGGACCCCCCTTCACTGCAGTGAGCGGCCGTTAAGTGTTCGGGAGCGATCAGGCATGAGGGGGCGGCCGCTCGATTCCGCCCCCCCCCCTCGCGATCGCTCCCGGCCAATGAAAATGCTTCCTCCGCCATGTGATGTAAACAAGGCTGGAGGAAGTGATGTCATCTCCCTCGCCGCGGTCTTTTCGTTCCCGGCGCCGAGGAGTGAAGACAGAGGTTAGTGCTCCAACAGTCCACTGACACGTAGGTACACATAGGCACACAAATCACCCCCCAGTCACCCCCAGATCACCCCCCAGGTCACCCCAAAGCCCCCAATCACAGTGTCACTGATTGCAGTGATCATTTATTTTACTGATCACTGCATTTAGTGTCATCTGTGATTGTAAAAAGTTGCAGGGCAGTTAGGATTAGGCCCCTTTAGGTCCAGGGTAGCCCCCTAACCCCCCCATATAAAGGTTTAACCCCTTGATCACCCCCCAGGTAACCCTTTCACCCCCTAACTTCAGCGTCACTAAGCGATTGTTTCTCCGATCGCTGTATTTGTGTCGCTGGTGTTTTAGATTATTAGTTTTTTTTTTTAGGTTCGCCGCAGGTTTTTATTAGTGTCAGGTACCCCCATATATTATTTTAACCCCCTGATTGCCCCTAGAGTTAACCCTTTCACCAGTGATCGCCGTATAAGCGTCACTGGTGTCATTGGTTAGCCAGTAAGTTATTTAGTTATTTAGGTTACCCGTCAGGTTTTTATATAGTGTCAGGTACCCCCATATTTAACCTAATAAAGGTTTTAACCCCCTGATTGCCCCTAGTTAACCCTTTCACCAGTGATCACCATATAAAGGTTACGGGTGACGCTGGTTGATTAGTTTGCTTTTTATAGCATCAGGGCACCCGCCGTATATAACCCAATAAAGGTTTAACCCCCCTGATCGCCCGGCGGGTGAGATCAATTAGGTTTTAGTGCCAGAGAGGGTCTGCGTCGCCCCAGGCAGTGTTAGGTTAGTGCCAGTAACGCTAACACCCACGCGCAAAGCATACACCCCCCTTAGTGGTATAGTATCTGATCAGATCTATACTAGCATCCCCAGCGGTTTAGGGTTCCCAAAAACGCAGTGTTAGCGGGATCAGCCCAGATACCTGCTAGCGCCTGCGTTTAGCCCCTCCGCCCAGCCCAGCCCAGCCCACCCAAGTGCAGTATCGATCGATCACTGTCACTTACCAAACACAACACACATAACTGCAGCGTTCGCAGAGACAGGCCTGATCCATATCAACCAGTCCATAGCAAACGTCCATAGCAACCAGTCCATAGCAACCGTCCATAGCAACCATCCATAGCAACCAGTCTATAGCAACTGTCCATAGCAACCATCCATTGCAACCAGTCCATAGCAACCGTCCATAGCAACTGTCCATAGCAACCATCCATAGCAACTATCCATAGCATCCAGTCCATAGCAACTGTCCATGGCAACCAATCCATAGCAACCGTCCATGACAACCAATCCGTAGCAACCGTCCATAGCAACTGTCCATAGCAACCGTCCATAGCAACCAGTCCATAGCAACCATCAATAACAACCAGTCCAAGGTGAATGTTTTGAACGCTACCACTCAAAAGTGAAGTTTTAGCGTAGGGTACAGCATTTCACAGACAAGGACACACTTACACAGGGTCTCCCAAGATGCCATTACATTTTGAGAGACCCGAACCATTACAGTTGTAAAGTTACAAAAAAAGTGTAAAAAAGAAAAAAAAAAACGTAAAAAACAAAACACAAAAAAAATATAAAATAAAAAAAACAAAAATAGTTGTCGTTTTATTGTTCTCTCTCTCTCTATTTTCTCTCTATTGTTCTGCTCTTTTTTACTGTATTCTATTCTGCAATGTTTTATCATGCTTGCTTTTCAGGTATGTAATTTTTTGTTTTCAGGTGCGCCATTCAACTGCAGCGCGGAATTATTTATCTTGACAGCAACAGCGTTTGCTCCCACGATACATAAAGCCGTGACACCACAGTTAAAAAAAAGAGCATATATGCCGAAGCATGGGGGCAGCAGGGGCGGAGGAGCGATTTTGCTCCTAATGCCGCGTATATACGGTCGAAATTCCAACGGAGGCTTGCCCGTGGAAAAGTCCGACCGTGTGTACGCGGCATAACCTTTTATGCCGCGTACATACGGTCGAAATTCCGACGAAGGCTTGATCGTGTGTACGCGGCATAACTTTTTTGCGGGAGGATGCCCCCATGCTTCGGCATATATGCCCATCATTAGAAGTGGGTGGATGAAGGGAGGTATTCTAATGGTGGGCATACCCACCAATCAATCTCTTTTTTTCGTTCAGCCAATAGGCTGTATGAAAAAAAAGATTACAATACATGTCCAACAAGGACCAGCAATGTACTGGTATGTTGCTGGACTTTGAATGTTTATACCAGAATGATGCCTGCGGGTTTAGGTATCATCTTGGTATCATTCTTTTCAGCCAGCAGCCGGCTTTCATGTAAAAGCAATTCTAGCAGATAATTAGCCTCTAGACTGCTTTTACAAGCAGTGGGAGGGAATGTCCCCCCCCCCGGATATAAAAAGCGCCATTGGGAAATTGGGAAAGCATTTTATCACACCGATCTTGGTGTGGTCAGATGCTTTGAGGGCAGAGGAAAGATCTAGGGTCTAACCCCCCAATTTTTTTCAAAAAAAGAGTACCTGTCACTACTTATTGCTATCATAGGGGATATTTACATTCCCTGAGATAACGATAAAAATGGTAAAAAAATAAAATATGGAAGGCACAGTTTAAAAATAAAATAAAAAAGCCAAATAAATAAAAAAAAAAAAAAAAAAAAAAAAAAAAAGCACCGCTGTCCCCCCCTGCTCTTGCGCAAAGGCGAACACAAGCGTCGGTCTAGCGTCATATGTAAACAGCAATTGCATCATGCATGTGAGGTATCACCGCGAAGGTCAGATCGAGGGCAGTCATTTTAGCAGTAGACCTCCTCTGTAAATCTAACGTGGTAACCTGTAAAGGCTTTTAAATGCTTTTAAAAATGAATGTAGTTTGTCGCCGCTGCGCGTTTGTGCGCAATTTTAAAGCATGTCGTGTTTGGTATCCATGTACTCGGCCTATGATCATCTTTTTTATTTCATCAAACATTTGGGCAATATAGTGTTTTTTAGTGCATTAAAAATAAAAAAAGTGTGTTTTTCCCCCAAAAAATGTGTTTGAAAAATCGCTGCGCAAATACTGTGTGGAAAAAAAAAATGCAACACCCACTATTTTAATCTGTAGGGCCTTTGCTTTAAAAAAATATATAATGTTTGGGGGTTCAACATAATTTTCTTGCAAAAAAAATTTTTTTTTCATGTAAACAAAAAGTGTCAGAAAGGGCTTTGTCTTCAAGTGGTTAGAAGAGTGGATGATGTGTGACATAAGCTTCCTAATGTTGTGCATAAAATGCCAGGACAGTTCAAAACCCCCCCAAATGACCCCATTTTGGAAAGTAGACACCCCAAGCTATTTGCTGAGAGGCATGTTGAGCCCATTGAATATTTTTTTTTTTGTCCCAAGTGATTGAATAATGACCAAAAAAATAAAAAAAAATAAAAATGTACAAAAAGTTGTCACTAAATTATATATTGCTCAAACATGCCATGGGCATATGTGGAATTACACCCCAAAATACATTCTGTTGCTTCTCCTGAGTACGGGGATACCACATGTGTGGGACTTTTTGGGAGCCTAGTCGCGTACGGGACCCCAAAAACCAAGCACCGCCTTCAGGATTTCTATGGGTGTAAATTTTTGATTTCACTCCTCACTGCCTATCACAGTTTCGGAGGCCATGGAATGCCCAGATGGCACAAAACCCCCCCAAATGACCCCATTTTGGAAAGTAGACACCCCAAGCTATTTGCTGAGAGGTATGTTGAGTATTTTGCAGATCTCGCTTTTTGTCACAAAGTTTTGAAAATGTAAAAAAAGAAAAAAAAAAAGAAAAAAAAATGTCTTTCTTAATTTTCAAAAACAAATGAGAGCTGTAAAATACTCACCATGCCTCTCAGCAAATAGCTTGGGGTGTCTACTTTCCAAAATGGGGTCATTTGTGGGGGTTTTGGGCTATTTTGACATTTTATGGCCTTCAAAACTGTGATAGGTAGTGAGGAGTGAAATCAAAAATTTATGCCCTTAGAAACCTTGAAGGCGGTGCTTGGTTTTTGGGGTCCCGTACGCGGCTAGGCTCCCAAAAAGTCCCACACATGTGGTATCCCCGTACTCAGGAGAAGCAGCAGAATGTATTTTGGGGTGTAATTTCACATATAACCATGGCATGTGTGAGCAATATATCATTTAGTGACAACTTTTTGTACATTTTTTTTTTTTTCTTTTTGTCATTATTCAATCATTTGGGACAAAAAAAAAAAATATTCAATGGGCTCAACATGCCTCTCAGCAAATAGCTTGGGGTGTCTACTTTCCAAAATGGGGTCATTTGGGGGGGTTTTGTGCCATCTTGGCATTTTATGGCCTTCAAAACTGTGATAGGTAGTGAGGAGCGAAATCAAAAATTTATGCCCTTAGAAACCTTGAAGGCGGTGCTTGGTTTTTGGGGTCCCGTACGCGGCTAGGCTCCCAAAAAGTCCCACACATGTGGTATCCCCGTACTCAGGAGAAGCAGCAGAATGTATTTTGGGGTGTAATTTCACATATGCCCATGGCATGTGTGAGCAATATATCATTTAGTGACAACTTTGTGCAAAAAAAAAAAAGTTTGTCATATTCCCGCAACCTGTGGCAAAATATAAAATATTCCATGGACTCAACATGCCTCTCAGCAAATAGCTTGGGGTGTCTACTTTCCAAAATGGGGTCATTTGGGGGGGTTTTGTGCTATTTTGGCATTTTATGGCCTTCGAAACTGTGATAGGTAGTGAGGAGTGAAATCAAAAATTTGCGCCCTTAGAAATCCTGAAGGCGGTGCTTGGTTTCCGGGGTCCCGTACGTGGCTAGGCTCCTAAAAAGTCCCACACATGTGGTATCCCCGTACTCAGGAGAAGCAGCAGAATGTATTTTGGGGTGCAATTCCACATATAACCATGGCATGTGTGAGCAATATATCATTTAGTGACAACTTTTTGTAATTTTTTTTTTATTTAATTTTTTTGTCATTATTCAATCACTTGGGACAAAAAAAAAAAAATATTCAATGGGCTCAACATGCCTCTCAGCAATTTCCTTGGGGTGTCTACTTTCCAAAATGGGGTCATTTGGGGGGGTTTTGTACTGCCCTGCCATTTTAGCACCTCAAGAAATGAGATAGGCAGTCATAAATTTAAAGCTGTGTAAATTTCAGAAAATGTACCCTAGTTTGTAAACGCTATAACTTTTGCGCAAACCAATAAATATACGCTTATTGACATTTTTTTACTAAAGACATGTGGCTGAATACATTTTGGCCTAAATGTATGACTAAAATTGAGTTTATTCGATTTCTCTTATAACAAAAAGTAGAAAATATCATTTTTTTTCAAAATTTTCGGTCTTTTTCTGTTTATATCGCAAAAAATAAAAATCGCAGAGGCAATCAAATACCATTAAAAGAAAGCTCTATTTGTGGGAAGAAAAGGACGCAAATTTCATTTGGGTACAACATTGCATGTCCGCACAATTTACAGTTAAAGCAGCGCAGTGCCGAATCCCAAAAACAGGCCTGGTCCTAATGGCCCGAAATGGTCTGGGGCTTAAGTGGTTAATGATGCATAAAGTGAAAAAAAAAAAGTCAAATATTCCTTTAAATATCGTACCTGGGGGGTGTCTAAAGTATGCCTGTGAAGTGCCACGTGTTTCCCGTGTTTAGAACTGTCCCTGCACAAAATGACACTTCTAAAGGAAAAAAAAGCCATTTAAAACTGCTTGCGGCTTTAATGTAATGTCTGGTCCCGATAATATGGATGAAAATCTTTAAGAAAAATGGCATAGCTACCCCATGACCCCCCCCCCCCTACCCCAGCCCATTACCAGCCCCTTTGGGTCTTGTATGGATATTAAGGGGAACCCCGCACATAAAATAAAAAAGGCCCTATATACTCTGAACAGCCGTATACAGGCGGTGCATACAAGACAGGGACTGTAGGTTTGTTCTTATGTAGAATGTGTTTGTAATTTTGAACAGGTACATTGTTGAAGTGTAGCTCCAGCCCAAAAATCTATTTTTAAACTTTTTGGAAAACATAGGTAAGGGTTATCACCCCTGTAACATTTGTTTTGCTGTCTGTGCCCCTGTTCAGAACATTTCACCTCACTTTCCGTCCCAATGACAACTGTTTTTGAAATGTGGTGTTTTTCTTGAAACAAGGATTGCTGATAAAGCATCAGTACAGAGGAGACACCTTTCTCCCATATTTATTCTTACAGGAGAGAATTTTCCTTCCTAGTGGTAGATTTCCTCTCACTTCCTGTTGTCTTCTTGCGTTTGCAAGTAGGAGTCGTTTGTAAGTTGGATGTTTGAAAGTAGGGACCTGCCGTATATACTCTGCAGAAATAGGCCCCTTAGTTGTTGGTGTTGGCACAACACTGTAAGCACTCACAGTTACTCTTGGTTGGTGCTGGAACGCCCTGCTGTCAACTATTATATCAGGAATTTTAATTACATATAATTGTTGAACAGTGGTAGTAAAAATTGGGCCTTTGATGGTGGTGCTGGTGCCACAACACTGTAAGCCCTGACAGTTACTCTTGGTGGGTGCAGCAATGGGCCCTGCTGTGAATTATTAGATCAAGAATTGTAATTGCATGCCCCTGTTGAACAGGGGCTGAAAAATTGGGCCTTAGGCACTGGTGGCACAACACTACAACCCCTCACAGATACTGTACTTGGAGCACAGCAATGAGCCCTGTTGCAAAGTATTGCTTCAAAAATTGTAATGACACGCCCCTGTTAAACAGGGGCTGAAAAATTGGGCCTTAGGCACTGGTGGCACAACACTACAACCCCTCACAGATACTGTACTTGGAGCACAGCAATGAGCCCTGTTGCAAAGTATTGCTTCAAAAATTGTAATGACACGCCCCTTTTAAACAGGGGCTGAAAAATTGGGCCTTAGGCACTGGTGCCACAACACTCCAACCCCTCACAGATACTGTACTTGGAGCACAGCAATGAGCCCTATGGCAAATTATTGCTAAAAAAATTGTAATTACACGCCCCTGTAAAACAGGGGCTGAAAAATTGGGCCTTAGCCACTGGTGGTGGCACCCATAAACAAAAATGATCTTCCAAGCTATCATCATCAATCGTATCATTGAGGACTCGGAGGAGGAGGATAGCCAGTCAACATAACAGCACAGGCACTCAGCATCAGCATCAGTCTTGAAGGGATGTGACATGTTAAAATCAATTAGTCTGTTATATCAGCATCAGGTGTGTGGTAGCTGGTGGTGATCCAAGACTGGTTCATCTTGATGAAAGTCAGTCGATCAACCGAGTCGGTGGACAGGCGCACCCTGTGATCTGTGACAAATCCTCCAGCAGCACTGAATGTGCGTTCCGAAAGAACGCTGGATGCAGGACAGGCCAGTAGCTCAATTGCATACTGTGCAAGCTCTGGCCAGTGATCCATCCTCAAGACCCAGTAAGCCAGAGGATTTTCAGTGGGGAAGGTGTCCAAGTCTGACCTTGCCCCTAGATATTCCTGCACCATGTTTATCAGACGCTGGCGATGGTTGCTGGAACCGATCATACTTTGGGGCTGCGGACTAAAGAATTGTCTGAACGCATCGGTCAGACGGCCACCTTCCCCACCGCTCCTTCTTTGACTGGCCGAAGCCTCAGCAACTCGTTGTCCAGGACCAGGAGTTTGTAACCTCCCAGTCTCTGGGAACGCGTTGCACAGACCTTTCTGCAAGGCCTCCCGGAGTTGTCTCATCCTCTGCTCCCTCTGCGACGGTAACATAAGGTCCGCAACCTTACCCTTGTACCGTGGATCAAGGAGAGTGGCCAGCCAGTAATGGTCCCTCTCCTTGATCCGAAGAATACGAGGATCCTTCCGCAGACTTTGCAGGATCAGGGAGGCCATGCAGCGTAGGTTTGCTGAGGCATTCGCTCCGGAGTCCTCTGGGTCACTAAGGACGACATGATCCGCAGCCACCTCCTCCCAGCCACGTACAAGTCCACTGGTTTCTTGGGACTGTAAATCATCCCTAAAAGACTGCTGCTGATGATGCTGAGTGCCAGCCTCCACCTCCATGCTGACACAATCCTCCTCCTCCTCCTCCTCCTCCTCTTCCTGTGCGATGGGTGGGACAGAAGGAACACTGTCTGGGTAAAGGGGGCCTTGAGAGGCAAGGAAGTCCTCCTCTTCCTGCCTCTGTTCTGCCTCAAGTGCCCTGTCCATTATTCCACGCAGCGTGTGCTCCAACAGGTGGACAAGAGGTACAGTGTCACTGATGCATGCACTGTCACTGCTCACCATCCTCGTGGCCTCCTCAAATGGTGCCAGGACAGTGCATGCATCCCTGATCATGCCCCACTGGCGTGGAGAAAAAAAACCAAGCTCCCCTGACCCTGTCCTGGTGCCGTAGTCGCACAGGTACTCATTGATGGCCCTCTGCTGCGTGTGCAGCCGCTGCAGCATGGCCAACGTTGAGTTCCACCTGGTGGGCATGTCACATATAAGGCGGTTCTTGGGCAGGTTCAACTCCTTTTGCAGCTCAGCCAGGCGAGCACTGGCATTATAAGATCTGCGGAAATGCACACAGACTTTCCTGGCCTGCCTCAGGACATCCTGTAAGCCCGGGTACCTGCCCAAGAACCGCTGCACCACCAGGTTAAGGACGTGAGCCACACAGGGCACATGGGTCAGTTGTCCCTGTCGGAGGGCGGAGAGGAGGTTGGTGCCATTGTCGCAAACCACCATTCCTGGCTTAAGCTGGCGTGGCGTCAACCACCTCTCGGCCTGGCCCTGCAGAGCAGACAGGACCTCTGCCCCAGTGTGGCTTCTGTCCCCCAAACACACCAGCGCAAGCACGGCATGGCATCTTTTTGCCTGCGTACTTGCGTAGCCCCGTGAACGGCTACGGAGCACCGCTGGTTCATAGGACAAACCACAGGAAGAGGCCATGGAGGAAGAAGAAGAGGAGGGGGTGGAGGAGAGAGGTGTGTCACAACCAGTAGTAGCATTTTGGAGGCGTGGCGGTGGAACAACCTCCAACACTACTGCACCTTGTCCTGCATCCTTCCCAGCTGCCAAAAGAGTGACCCAATGGGCCGTGAAAGAAAGGTAACGTCCCTGTCCATGCCTGCTGGACCATGAGTCAGCGGTAATATGCACCTTACCGCTGACCGCCCTGTCCAGCGAGGCCAAGACATTGCCTTCCACATGCCGGTAGAGAGCCGGAATAGCCTTCCGTGAGAAAAAGTGGCGTTTGGGAACCTGCCACTGAGGAACCGCACATTGCACAAACTCACGGAAGGGGGCCGAGTCTACCAACTGAAAAGGCAGCAGTTGAAGCGCTAGCAATTTAGCCAAGCTAGCATTCAACCGCTGGGCATGTGGATGGCTGGGAGTGAACTTCTTTCGACGGTCCAGCAGCTGGGGCAGGGAAATTTGCCTGCTAGAATCGGACGTCGGTGTACTGCTAGCAGAGTGGCCGCAAGTACTTGGCTGTGACACACCTAATTCTACACCTTCATTCCTCTCAGTGCATGTTTCAGAGAGGACTGAAGTTATAGTGGGGTTGGAGATCCCAGCTGATGCGGTGCAAGGAGAGGTCCGCTTTGTTCTTTGGTGTGGGTCTTTGAGGTAGGCTTGCCAACGAGCTGCATGGCAGGTCAACATATGTCTGGTCAGGCATGTGGTACCCAAGCGGCTGATGTTTTGGCCACGCGATATACGCTTGAGACATATGTTGCAAACAGCAGCTGTGCGATCTGATGCACTAGCCTCAAAAAAGGCCCACACCAAGGAACTTTTTGAATGACGGGCAGAGGCAGCGCCCTGCACAGGCGGAGCTCTGCGGTGTGATTCCGTCGGTGTACTGCCCTTACGCTGGCCACCAAAGGGCATCCTGCCTCGTTGGAGATGTGCCTCCTCCTCATCCTCCTCCTCCTCCTCTCTCCTATTAGGCACCCACGTGGAGTCAGTGACCTCATCATCCCCTCCCTCCTCATCACTGGAGCCAATCTGGCAGTATGCTGCAGCTGCTGGAACATGACTGCCAGATTGGTGTCCTTCTTGAGCATCCCCTCTGTCTGCTCTCATGCTACTGCCTTCCTGTAGCTGGGTTTCATCATCAGACCCTTCGAAACGCTGGGCATCCTCCTGGAGCATGTACCCAACACTGTGCTCAAACAGTTCGGGGGACTCCTCAGGAGGAGGACATGGTGGGTCTAGGGAAGGAGTGACTGATGATGAGTCTGACATTGATACCAGGGAAGAGGACGCTTTGGCAGCTGCTTTGCCAGTACCCTGAGCCTGGGTGAGAGAGGATGAGGAGGAGGAGGAGGGCTTGGTCATCCACTCTACCAAGTCTTCGGCATGATGTGGCTCAACATGTCCAGCTGCCGAAAAGAAGGACAAGCGTGTCCCATGGCCATGTGCTGATGACAATGCACCGCGTCCACGACCAGCACTGTTGCCCCCAGACACAGAGCCTGCTTGCCCTCTTTTATTGCCTCCTGACTGTCTGCCTCTCCTTGTTTGCCTTCCAGACATTCTAATAGATGGCCTGCAGGGAGATGGGAAAAAAGCAATAAGGGCTACCTTCAGGTGTCCTTCTCTGTCCCTTTACTTAAGGATTTCTAAATATGGTTGAGGATGATTGCTTTTGCACAGAATAGCACAACGACAATTTCCCTGACTGTCCAAAAAACAAGGATTTCAAAGATGGTTGATGAGGAATGCTTTAGCACACTATAGCACAAGGAGAATTCCCCTCACTTTCCTTCTTTGTCCCTAGAAACAAGGACTCGCACAGTGAAAGAAACTGACACTCTCCCTACCTAGAGTTTTCTGTCCCTAGAAAAAATGTTTTTTTAAAGCACACTATAGCACAAGGAGAATTCCCCTCACTTTCCTTCTTTTTTCCTAGAAACAAGGACTCGCACAGTGAAAGAAACTGACACTCTCCCTACCTAGAGTTTTCTGTCCCTAGAAAAAAATTTTTTTTAAAGCACACTATAGCACAAGGAGAATTCCCCTCACTTTCCTTCTTTTTTCCTAGAAACAAGGACTCGCACAGTGAAAGAAACTGACACTCTCCCTACCTAGAGTTTTCTGTCCCTAGAAAAAATGTTTTTTTAAAGCACACTATAGCACAAGGAGAATTCCCCTCACTTTCCTTCTTTTTTCCTAGAAACAAGGACTCGCACAGTGAAAGAAACTGACACTCTCCCTACCTAGAGTTTTCTGTCCCTAGAATTTTTTTTTTTTTAAAGCACACTATAGCACAAGGAGAATTCCCCTCACTTTCCTTCTTTTTTCCTAGAAACAAGGACTCGCACAGTGAAAGAAACTGACACTCTCCCTACCTAGAGTTTTCTGTCCCTAGAAAAAATGTTTTTTTAAAGCACACTATAGCACAAGGAGAATTCCCCTCACTTTCCTTCTTTTTTCCTAGAAACAAGGACTCGCACAGTGAAAGAAACTGACACTCTCCCTACCTAGAGTTTTCTGTCCCTAGAAAAAATGTTTTTTTAAAGCACACTATAGCACAAGGAGAATTCCCCTCACTTTCCTTCTTTTTTCCTAGAAACAAGGACTCGCACAGTGAAAGAAACTGACACTCTCCCTACCTAGAGTTTTCTGTCCCTAGAATTTTTTTTTTGTTTAAAGCACACTATAGCACAAGGAGAATTCCCCTCACTTTCCTTCTTTTTTCCTAGAAACAAGGACTCGCACAGTGAAAGAAACTGACACTCTCCCTACCTAGAGTTTTCTGTCCCTAGAAAAAATGTTTTTTTAAAGCACACTATAGCACAAGGAGAATTCCCCTCACTTTCCTTCTTTTTTCCTAGAAACAAGGACTCGCACAGTGAAAGAAACTGACACTCTCCCTACCTAGAGTTTTCTGTCCCTAGAAAATTTTTTTTTTAAAGCACACTATAGCACAAGGAGAATTCCCCTCACTTTCCTTCTTTGTCCCTAGAAACAAGGACTCGCACAGTGAAAGAAACTGACACTCTCCCTACCTAGAGTTTTCTGTCCCTAGAAAAAATGTTTTTTTAAAGCACACTATAGCACAAGGAGAATTCCCCTCACTTTCCTTCTTTGTCCCTAGAAACAAGGACTCGCACAGTGAAAGAAACTGACACTCTCCCTACCTAGAGTTTTCTGTCCCTAGAAAAAATGTTTTTTTAAAGCACACTATAGCACAAGGAGAATTCCCCTCACTTTCCTTCTTTGTCCCTAGAAACAAGGACTCGCACAGTGAAAGAAACTGACACTCTCCCTACCTAGAGTTTTCTGTCCCTAGAAAAATTTTTTTTTAAAGCACACTATAGCACAAGGAGAATTCCCCTCACTTTCCTTCTTTTTTCCTAGAAACAAGGACTCGCACAGTGAAAGAAACTGACACTCTCCCTACCTAGAGTTTTCTGTCCCTAGAATTTTTTTTTTTTTAAAGCACACTATAGCACAAGGAGAATTCCCCTCACTTTCCTTCTTTTTTCCTAGAAACAAGGACTCACACAGTGAAAGAAACTGACACTCTCCTTACCTAGAGTTTTCTGTCCCTAGAATTTTTTTTTTTTTAAAGCACACTATAGCACAAGGAGAATTCCCCTCACTTTCCTTCTTTTTTCCTAGAAACAAGGACTCGCACAGTGAAAGAAACTGACACTCTCCCTACCTAGAGTTTTCTGTCCCTAGAAAAAATGTTTTTTTAAAGCACACTATAGCACAAGGAGAATTCCCCTCACTTTCCTTCTTTTTTCCTAGAAACAAGGACTCGCACAGTGAAAGAAACTGACACTCTCCCTACCTAGAGTTTTCTGTCCCTAGAATTTTTTTTTTTTTAAAGCACACTATAGCACAAGGAGAATTCCCCTCACTTTCCTTCTTTTTTCCTAGAAACAAGGACTCGCACAGTGAAAGAAACTGACACTCTCCCTACCTAGAGTTTTCTGTCCCTAGAAATTTTTTTTTTTTAAAGCACACTATAGCACAAGGAGAATTCCCCTCACTTTCCTTCTTTTTTCCTAGAAACAAGGACTCGCACAGTGAAAGAAACTGACACTCTCCCTACCTAGAGTTTTCTGTCCCTAGAAAAAATGTTTTTTTAAAGCACACTATAGCACAAGGAGAATTCCCCTCACTTTCCTTCTTTTTTCCTAGAAACAAGGACTCGCACAGTGAAAGAAACTGACACTCTCCCTACCTAGAGTTTTCTGTCCCTAGAAAAAATGTTTTTTTAAAGCACACTATAGCACAAGGAGAATTCCCCTCACTTTCCTTCTTTGTCCCTAGAAACAAGGACTCGCACAGTGAAAGAAACTGACACTCTCCCTACCTAGAGTTTTCTGTCCCTAGAAAAAATGTTTTTTTAAAGCACACTATAGCACAAGGAGAATTCCCCTCACTTTCCTTCTTTGTCCCTAGAAACAAGGACTCGCACAGTGAAAGAAACTGACACTCTCCCTACCTAGAGTTTTCTGTCCCTAGAAAAAATGTTTTTTTAAAGCACACTATAGCACAAGGAGAATTCCCCTCACTTTCCTTCTTTGTCCCTAGAAACAAGGACTCGCACAGTGAAAGAAACTGACACTCTCCCTACCTAGAGTTTTCTGTCCCTAGAATTTTTTTTTTTTAAAGCACACTATAGCACAAGGAGAATTCCCCTCACTTTCCTTCTTTTTTCCTAGAAACAAGGACTCGCACAGTGAAAGAAACTGACACTCTCCCTACCTAGAGTTTTCTGTCCCTAGAAAAAATTTTTTTTAAAGCACACTATAGCACAAGGAGAATTCCCCTCACTTTCCTTCTTTGTCCCTAGAAACAAGGACTCGCACAGTGAAAGAAACTGACACTCTCCCTACCTAGAGTTTTCTGTCCCTAGAAATTTTTTTTTTTTAAAGCACACTATAGCACAAGGAGAATTCCCCTCACTTACCTTCTTTTTTCCTAGAAACAAGGACTCGCACAGTGAAAGAAACTGACACTCTCCCTACCTAGAGTTTTCTGTCCCTAGAATTTTTTTTTTTTTAAAGCACACTATAGCACAAGGAGAATTCCCCTCACTTTCCTTCTTTTTTCCTAGAAACAAGGACTCGCACAGTGAAAGAAACTGACACTCTCCCTACCTAGAGTTTTCTGTCCCTAGAAATTTTTTTTTTTTAAAGCACACTATAGCACAAGGAGAATTCCCCTCACTTTCCTTCTTTTTTCCTAGAAACAAGGACTCGCACAGTGAAAGAAACTGACACTCTCCCTACCTAGAGTTTTCTGTCCCTAGAAAAAATGTTTTTTTAAAGCACACTATAGCACAAGGAGAATTCCCCTCACTTTCCTTCTTTTTTCCTAGAAACAAGGACTCGCACAGTGAAAGAAACTGACACTCTCCCTACCTAGAGTTTTCTGTCCCTAGAATTTTTTTTTTTTTAAAGCACACTATAGCACAAGGAGAATTCCCCTCACTTTCCTTCTTTTTTCCTAGAAACAAGGACTCGCACAGTGAAAGAAACTGACACTCTCCCTACCTAGAGTTTTCTGTCCCTAGAAAAAATGTTTTTTTAAAGCACACTATAGCACAAGGAGAATTCCCCTCACTTTCCTTCTTTGTCCCTAGAAACAAGGACTCGCACAGTGAAAGAAACTGACACTCTCCCTACCTAGAGTTTTCTGTCCCTAGAAAAAATGTTTTTTTAAAGCACACTATAGCACAAGGAGAATTCCCCTCACTTTCCTTCTTTGTCCCTAGAAACAAGGACTCGCACAGTGAAAGAAACTGACACTCTCCCTACCTAGAGTTTTCTGTCCCTAGAAAAAATGTTTTTTTAAAGCACACTATAGCACAAGGAGAATTCCCCTCACTTTCCTTCTTTGTCCCTAGAAACAAGGACTCGCACAGTAAAACACACTGACACTCTCCCTACCTATCCTTCTCTTTCCCTAAACTAAAGGAATCCAGGTTAAGCAAGAAAGAAATAAATGTCACTGTCCCTGCCTATGCTTGTCTTTCCCTGCTCCGGAACACACTACACTAGGCCGCCGTGCTGGCGGCCTTTTATAGTGTGGGGCGTGTACTAAACACCCTCAGCAATAATTGGCCACAGGCATCCTGCCTGTGGCCAATCATTGCTCTCCTCGCTGCCGGCGCTGTGATTGGCCAAGCATGCGGGGTCACAGTGCATGCTTGGCCAATCACAGCGCCTGGATGACACTGCGATGGCGTAGTGCATTGTGGGCCGTTCGCGTCACTCGAATTTGGCGCGAACGGCCCAAATCGTTCGATCTTCGTCGAACGATCGAACAGCCGATGTTCGAGTCGAACGTATGTTCGACTCGAACACGAAGCTCATCCCTAGTCCTGGGGCAAGCTGACATGAAACCTATACTTCATGGACTGCAAAGTATCTTCAAGTGACCTTTTGTTTTACTGTCACCAGATGGCAGCAAGGAGCCAATCTGAGTGAGCAGTAAGTTCGGTATTTCCATGGTTATATGTTTAGGAATTAAATTCTGTAAGTATAATGATAGGATGTATACACTTCTTGTATGTGTCACTCTCTAGGGAGTGGGGCCCCTTTCATGATGTTTCTAGGTACAGTTATTTGCTAGGACAGTAGAGTATATTAAGATATGCTAATGTGTGTTTACCCTTTACACTTTTGTCTTCCTCAGCTGAAAGTAGGCAATTATATATATATATATAATATGTAGCGGCCTCCTCTCTCCCCTCTCTTTTATCAGCTCGTCTGTCTTTTGTCTAGGGGTACTTTAGAGGAGAGAGTGCGGAGTCACCACGCCAAGCCCTCACCGCAGATGTTTGTGTGGTGGAAGCAAAGTTCTTGTTTTACCTTCGGGTCAGTGTTCTGCACCTGGAACCTCCAATGAGAGTTAACTTGAACAATGTCTGCCAGAAAATGCGCCCACACCATTAAAGTCCAACACTCCTTTATTCTTCTTGAATGAACACAATAAGTTAGACTCCCTTGTAGAACAGAACAGACAAGGAGGTGTGGATGCGAGTAGGCCCAGACACAATGTGTTCTCCACTTTCCTTCCTGAAAGTGGGTTGCAGTCTCCGAACGAGGGGGGATTTCCTTCCAGGCGGTCTCCGATGGGAGGCTCACCTGTCACTGGCAATATGCTGCACCGGGTCTTCAAGTAAGTATCTCCCACCGGTCCATTACACCTTCCGGATTCGGGTACCCACTCCCAGGGTTCCCTAGGACCTCCTTCCCTCGCGGAACTCAGTGTTGGGCACTGAGCTCCAGACCTCCTCTCGAGTACCTCACCCAAGGCTAAAGGTGCCTGGGATGGAACACGACCTCCGAACGTCCTCTAGGCCTAGACCCGCCTAGGGGACCGACACGAACCACCGCCCTCAGGCTGAAGGTGCCCGGGCTCGACTCCCCTCACCAAAAATGGCCGCCCTCTTTATACCCCCTCCCAGCAAGCACGGCGGGTTCCCCGCCCCACCATACAACCGCTGAGAGAGACCAAAAGAGGTACGCCACCGCAACGATGACTCAACCCCGGGCCCAAAGCGACAGTGCCACCTGGTGGGCCCCAGGGAACCATACATCACAGTTTTCCCCACCAGATAAAAAAAAAAAATAGAAAGCATATACCCGCTATATATATATATATATATATATATATATATATATATAGCACACACATCCTTTACCCGCTTACCTCCACTTGCAGGACAGGACACACCATGCCACATGCCCAGTATGCTCCATGTTGTATATGGAGTGAGCAGTGTTAACAGTTTTTGGGTCTTGCAGCGAGTTACCTCCTTCCGTTGGTTCTCGTCCCTAGAGTGTAGGGAAAAGTCTATTTTCTCTCTTAAACGAAGGCCAATGTCCAGACAGTGTTAAACTCCAACAGACGAGTTTATTTTTCTCTTGCTCTTAACTTAGTAGGAAAGTTGAAGATCGAGATAGAGTAGGGTAGGGAGGTTGGTTCAGGCATGCGGCACTTATTTACCCTCGTCGCCACTCAAGCCTGAGTGGGTCTTGCTCACCTAGGGAGATCCCTCTCACGGTTCTAGCAGCCGGAGTGAAACACGAACATTTACTTTAGAATTTTTGTACCCTCTAAGGACAGGTTCAGGAGATCCTCTGCCACAGGATCTTTTGGTCCTTGAATCCAAAACTCTTTAGCACCCGTAACTTTTAGAGACCATAGGTGCCAATGGGGCACGTTACAGGAGCTGTTTCAATGATCACAGAATCCTTCCCTCTGACAGGCAACCAGGCCTCTCCTGAGACAGTGACTTCCTTCACCGATTCCCTGGATAGGTCCTCCCCTGGTTTCCTTTCCTTCAGAGTGGGTCACCCTCCCACGGGTACCCTGGGACTTCTGTGATTCGGTTTAGTTGTAGGCCTCAGTTAAAGGTACTGGGCCTACCTGGAACGATGGGGCCTCGGGCTAAAGGTGCCCGGGACCCAGCCAAACTATTGCTCATTCTATCCCCTAAATTTCAAGCATAGCGACCCCAAATGTGGGAGTCCGCTACATACTGTATATATGTAGCACTACCCCCGTAGGAGCTGCTGGTTTAAAGTATTGGGCCTACTGTTACCTTTTCTGTTCACCGCACTCGTGTCAGGGATCCTCCTTGAAGAGCTTTATAAATGTTCACACTAACACCTGGATACGTTTTCTTCAAGAGGCTTTATTTTACCAGTTCCAACAGAGGGGTAGAGGGATAGGGGAGTTTCAGGCACTTTACTTTGCGGATCACGAGCACAATCTTAGATCCAGAGGACAAATCAGTTCCACGCTGGATTCAGCAAAAACCGGATAGGCCTACTCTCACTGGCCTAGCAACCGGTGCGAAGCTCGTTCAAAGTCTCTGCCACAGGCTTGATGAGTGCCGTCACGTCGTGCCACAACCTTCCGCCATAAGATCGTGTAATCACACCGACACTTTGCAAAAAGTTCCTTCAAAAGTACATAGCTCACGGTGCCAGAATCTTTCAGCTGTCCGGCAGCACCGTGAGGCAAACTGGCCAGGATGTGTCCCTCAATTGAGTCCCCAATTGTTCCGCTTCTTCTCGCAGGCAAGACTGCGTAGATCCATCCCTGGACAAGTAGGCCCCAGCAACTTCTGGGCCTACTTCTCAGTTGTAGAGCCTCGGGCCAGCAGGCCCCGAGGCTGAAAAGGGCTTGCACATCTCTGAGGTCAGGAGGGCCCTCAGGTCAGGATCCGGCAACGAACCCCGATAGAGTGGTCTCTGTCTCTTAAGTACCCCCTCCCAGAATGCACAGCGGGTTGACCACGCCCCCTGAGCCATCTCTGGGAAAGGAATACCCAATACACCTAGCCTGCTGCATTTCCAACCCTGACCTATGGTGACAGTGACACCTACTGTCAGGTGGAAAACGCACAGCCCAGCTAGACTGAAACAGAACCAACAATTTACATAATTATTTCCGAGCTGAACTACAGCTCAGACAACCAAATTTAACATATAACGTCTACCCAACAGGAGTAGGGCGCTACATATAGATATATATAATTACAATTGTTCTCATAAGTTTACATACCCTCGCAGAATTTATGATTTCTTGGCCATTTTTCAGAGAATATGAATGATAACACAAACTTTTCTTCCGCTCATGGTTAGTGATTGGCTGAAGCCATTTATTATCAATCAACTGTGTTGACTCTTTTTTTTTTGTTCACAATGCTTTTTGGGGGGAGGGGGTTGGGGCAGTAGACAATGTTAGTAGGGCAGGGGGTGGTATCAGTAGTTTTTTATTTTATATATTTTTATAATTAATTTTTGTATAATTTTTGTTTACAATTTTATTTATTTTTAAATATTTTTAGCATTTTTTTTGATGAACTCTGTTGGGGGGGCTTTGGTGAGACATCTCCTCTTTGAGACATGGAAAGGGACTGAGGAGATTGATTCCCCAGTCCCTTTCCCAGCATTGAAGATGAATGGACAGGAGACAGCGGCTCCTGTTCATTCATAAACTGAGCAGAGTATCACACAGGGTACTCTGCTCAGTTTTCACAGGACACAGGAGCGATCTCGCTCACTGTGTCCAATTCAGAAAAGGCAGGGGCCGGTAAATGGCCGGTCCCTTCCTCCGCTCTCCATCCTGACAGATCCCCACAGCTGGTGGGAAAGGAGAGGAGGGAAGGCGGCTGTGGGGGACGAGGGGGGGGCGGAGGAGGAGGACAGGGAGCCGGTGAAGAAGGGAGGGGTAAAGGACACGGAGGGGGCCTGGAGGAGGAGGACAGAGACCTGGGTGAAGGACACGGAGGGGGGCTGGAGGAGGAGGACACAGAGCGGGGTGAAGCACAGGAGGGGAGCCGTAGAAGAACGGGGTAGAAGGACACAGAGGGGGGTTGGAGGAGGAGGATACACAGAACAGTCGGGGATGATCGGTGCAGCAGGAGGGACAGTTGCGATTACCCATCTCCCTGTATAGCTTTTTAGCCGACAGCCGTGGGAGGGAGAGAAGGAGAAGCAGGTGTCGGTTATACAGGGAGATCGGTGTTCACAGCCAGGCCCGGACTGGGACAAAAATTAGGCCCGGGCATTTTACACTGAGCAGCCCATGGCTAATTTACCGGGAGGCACAGAGAGCATGGGGGGGGGGCGCAGAATGTGGGGGGGTGGAGAACATTTATTTTTGAGGTGGGGGAATCTTGGGTGAGTTCCACCGCTTTTTTTCCCAGGACTTGACCCCTGGTCCTGGTGACCATTATCCCTCAGAGTGGAAAATCCCAAATTATGAGTTATCACCAGAACTACAGAGGAAATCTTCCAATGTGGACACTTGTTCTGGTCAGAACATTGTTTCCTCTTACTTCCTGTAGTAGCTATGAAACGTGGGGTGAAGGAAAATCTCTCCAATGGGACGCAGATGACAAAAAAAAAAAAAAAACAACTAACAGTGGTTATGACCTTTTCTTACATTATCTAAAATGAAAACAAAAAGTTTTGGCATTCATTTCACTTAAAGTCACAGATCCAGCATGCTCTATGAGGCCTCGTACACACGACCGAGTTTCTCGGCAAGAACCAGCAAGAAACTTGCTGGCAGAGATGTCTTGCCGAGAAATTTGTTTGTGTGTATGGTTTCTCGTCAAGAAAACCGACAAGTAATCTCGACGAGAAAATAGAGAACCTGCTCTCTATTTTCTCGTCGAGATTCTCGTCGGCATGTTTTTTGACGAGAAAAGTGAGTGTGTGTACACTTACCTGTCCTCCGGGAAGCCCGCGCATGTTCGAAATGAATTCGACGCATGCGCGGTAGCTTCCTAGGCATAGGTAGGGTATACCAAGATGGCGGCGACGGCATCGAATGTGACGAGCGCATGCTCGTCGTAGTCGATGACGTCACCGCGTACGCTCCATTCAAAGAACCGCGGCCGGGACAAGTTTCTTGTCCAAGAATCTCGTCGAAAAAAACGACATGTTTTTTCCGACGAGAATCTCGGCCGTGTGTACGAGGCTTGAGAGTCAGGAAACTGCCAGAATTCCTTATTACTAGCTTAGTTCTGGGTATGTGAATCCAGGGCTTTTCCGGACTCCTGGGATCCGGACCTTGTTCCTTTTATATCACATGTGAGGGAGGCCCACTTCAGCCCCGGAGGATTTGGCTGCCAAATGACCGGGGCACTTTTTGCGATTCGGCACTGCGTCACTTTAACTGACAATTCCGCGGTCGTGCGACGTGGCTCCCAAACAAAATTGACGTCCTTTTTTTCCCACAAATAGAGCTTTGTTTTGGTGGTATTTGATCACCTCTGCAGGTTTTATTTTTAGCGCTTTAAACAAAAATAGAGCGACAATTTTGAAAAAAAAGCAATATTTTGTACTTTTTGCTATAATAAATATCCCCAAAAAATATATAAAAATAATAATATTTTCCTCAGTTTAGGCCGATATGTATTCTTCTACATACTTTTGGTAAAAAAAAAAAATCGCAATAAGCGTTTATTGATTGGTTTGCGCAAAAGTTATAGCGTCTACAAAATAAGGGATAGTTTTATGGCATTTTTATAAATTTTTACTAGTAATGGCGGCGATCAGGGATTTTTTTCATGACTGCGACATTATGGCGGACACATCGGACACTTTTGACTCAATTTTGGGACCATTCACATTTATACAACGATCAGCGCTATAAAAATGCACTGATAACTGTGTAAATGTGACTGGCAGGGAAGGGGTTAACCACTAGGACTAGGAAGGGGTTAAGTGTGTCCTAGGGAGTGATGCTAACTGTGTGGGGGCGGGGCGCTTACTGTGACACAACGCTGATCACTGCTCCCGATAAGAGGGAGCAGACAATCAGTGTCCTGTCACTAGGCAAAACAGGGAGATGCTGTGTTTTCACAGGCATCTCCCCGTTCTTCAGCTCCGTGACACGATCGCGGGCACCCGGTGGACATCGAGTCCGCGGGCCCCACGGGCACGGTCACGGAGGTCTCGGCAGGCGCGCGCGCATGGCGGCAAATTCAAAGTGACGTACAGGTACATTACTTTGCGCAGCCGTGCCATTCTGCCGACGTAAATTTACAGGAGGCGGTTGGCAAACGGTTAACTAGGGTTCCATGGAACCCAAGATTTCCTTTAGAGGTTGCTAGGGGTTCCTTGAGCATTGAGCAATGTATGCCTCTATGATAAGTTTCTGCTGACACCATTGAGCCTTTTAGCTGTCTGTAAGGGAGTAATTCTTCCTAATGAGTACAAGTGTAAGGAGCATTTTTCCCACTGACCATCACACTAATGTATCATGAGTTGTAGATGTAGCACACAGACCTTTTCCTGCCTTTGGCTCACTTACAGGTTAAGGCACACCGCGCTATATGCCCGCACCCTCCTGTTTGTGGGCTGCAACTCCACTAGTAGGCCCAGCACCTTTAGCTGGGGCCTATCTCCAAAAGAAGAATCCCAGGATGCCCGGAAAAGGGTGGCCCCGCTCTAAGAAGAGGAGACCGGGGGAGGACCTTTCTGATGGACCGGTGAGAGTTCACAGTGAAAAAGAGGCCTGGTTACCTTCTGGAGGGATTCAAAGATCCATCACAGGCCTTGCAACGTGCTATCACTGGCACCTGTCCTTGTGTTGCAATAGCTGAGGAGTTTGGGAATTAAAGATTTTGTGGCAGAGTATCTCCCGATCGTATCTCTAGGAAACCTAAAGTGAACGTTCGAGCATCACTCCGGCTGCTAGGATCCGCTCTTACAGGGGACTATCCGGGTGAGCTAAACCTACTCGGGATCGAGTAGCGACTATTGTACCAGTTTGTGCCTGGACCTATCTCCCAAACCTTACTGTCCTTTCTCTTATCCACCTTTACTGTCTGCTGAACTTGAACTTGCTTATAAAATACACTCAGCGTTGGAGTTAAAGTGGTGTGGTCGTTGGCCTTCCTGGGGAAAAATAGAGACTTGTCTAGGACATGAGAACCAACTTCTGGGGGGGGGGTATAGCTGCAGAATCCCGGACCCGAGCCCCCACGTGTAGCACACGGACCTTTTCCTGCCTTTGGCTCACTTGCAGGTTAAGGCACACTGCGCTATATGCCCGTACCCTCCTGTTTGACGAGGTTGAGCGGTGTTAACAATTTTGGGTCCTGCAGTAAGGTATCCCAGCAGACTGGTTCTCATCTCCTAGACTCTAGGACCTAGAGTATAGGGACAAGTCTCTATTTTTCCCCAGGAAGGCCAATGTCCACACCACTTTAACTCCAATGCTGAGTTTATTTTATAAGCAAGTTCAAGTTCAGCAGACAGGAAAGATGGATGAGAGAAAGGACAGTAAGGTTTGGGAGATAGGTCCAGGCACAAACTGGTACGATAGTCGCTACTCGATCCCAAGTAGATCTAGCTCACCCGGATAGTCCCCTGTAAGAGCGGATCCCAGCAGCCGGAGTGATGCTCGAACGTTCACTTTAGGTTTCCTAGAGATATGATCGGGAGATCCTCTGCCACAGAATCTTTAATTCCCAAACTCCTCAGCTATTGATACACAAGGACAGGTGCCAGTGATAGCACGTTGCAAGGCCTGTGATGGATCTTTAAATCCCTCCAGAAGGTAACCAGGCCTCTTTTTCACCGTGAACTCTCACCGGTCCATCAGAAAGGTCCTCCCCCGGTCTCCTCTTCTTAGAGCGGGTCCACCCTTTCCCGGGCACCCTGGGATTCTTCTTTTGGAGATAGGCCCCAGCTAAAGGTGCTGGGCCTACTAGTGGAGTTGCAGCCCCAGGCTAAAGGTGCCTGAGACTGATGCACATTAGGGATGAGCTTCGAGTTCGAGTCGAACTCATGTTCGACTCGAACATTGCCTGTTCGCCCGTTCGCCGAACAGCGAACAAATTGGGGTGTTCGCGGCAAATTCGAAAAATCTATGGGAGAAATCTAAAGTGCTAATTATAAAGGCTAATATGCAAGTTATTGTCCTAAAAAGTGTTTGGGGACCCGGGTCCTGCCCCAGGGGACATGTATCAATGCAAAAAGAAGTTTTAAAAACGGCCGTTTTTTCGGGAGCAGTGATTTTAATAATGCTTAAAATGAAAAAATAAAAGTGAAATATTCCTTTAAATTTCGTACCTGGGGGGTGTGTATGATATGCATGTAAAGTGGCGCATGTTTCCCGTGCTTAGAACTGTCCCTGCAAAAAATGTCATTTTTGAAAGAAAAAAATGCATTTAAAACTGACTCGCGGCTATTAATGAATTGTCGGCTCCCGGCAACACATACAAAAGTCATTGATAAAAAAAAAAAAAAAAGCGTGGGGGTTCCCCAGAATTCAATTACCAGGCCCTTCAGGTCTGGAATGGATATTAAGGGGAACCCCGCCGCAAATAAAAAAAAAATTGACGTGGGGTTCCCCCAAATATCCATTCCAGGCCCTTCAGATCTGGCATGGATTTTAAGGGGAACTCCACCCCAAATTAAAAAAAAAATGGCGTGGAGTCCCCCTAAAAATCCATACCAGACCCCTTATCCGAGCATGCAACCTGGCCGGCCGCAGGGGAAAAGGGGGGGGACGAGAGAGCGGCCCCCCCTCCCTCCTGAACCGTACCAGGCCACATGCCCTCAACATGGGGAGGATGTCCCCATGTTGATGGGGACAAGGGCCTCATCCCCACAACCCTTGCCCGGTGGTTGTGGGGGTCTGCGGGCGGGGGGCTTATCGGAATCTGGAAGACCCCTTTAACAAAGAGGACCCCCAGATCCCGGCCCCCCCCCTATGTGAATTGGTAAGGGGTACATTGTACCCCTACCATTTCACGAAGAAAGCGTAAAAAAATGTTTAAAAAAACACACAAACACCTTGAAAAAGTCCTTTATTTAAAAAAAAAAAAAAAAAAACATTCCAGCGGTGAAATCCAGTGTCCCGCGGCGATCCCGATGTCCAGCGCTGTCCGTCATTGGTTGTGCCTGAGCGGACCTGATGGGGAACTCCCTCTCAGTATTTTAAATGTATAGACCCGCCCCTTCTAAAGTTCCCCATCAGGTCCGCTCAGCGGACCAGATGCGGAACATGAGAAGGGGCGGGTCTATACATGTATTACCAAAGTGAGAGCAGTTCCCCATCAGGTCCGCCTCCTCGGTATGTCAGACCCGCCTACGTCATTGGCTTGAGCGGGGAACTTCCTTCACTATGTAAATTTAAATTACACAGTGAAGGAAGTTCCCCGCTCAAGCCAATGACGTAGGCGGGTCTGACATACCGAGGGGGCGGACCTGATGGGGAACTGCTCTCACTTTGGTAATACATGTATAGACCCGCCCCTTCTCATGTTCCGCATCTCGTCCGCTGAGCGGACCTGATGGGGAACTTTAGAAGGGGCGGGTCTATACATTTAAAATACTGAGAGGGAGTTCCCCATCAGGTCCGCTCAGGCACAACCAATGAAGGACAGCGCTGGACATCGGGATCGCCGCGGGACACTGGATTTCACCGCTGGAATGTTTATTTATTTATTTTTTTAAATAAAGGACTTTTTCAAGGTGTTTGTGTGTTTTTTTAAACATTTTTTTTACGCTTTCTTCGTGAAATGGTAGGGGTACAATGTACCCGTTACCAATTCACATAGGGGGGGGCGGGATCTGGGGGTCCCCTTTGTTAAAGGGGTCTTCCAGATTCCGATAAGCCCCCCGCCCGCAGACCCCCACAACCACCGGGCAAGGGTTGTGGGGATGAGGCCCTTGTCCCCATCAACATGGGGACATCCTCCCCATGTTGAGGGCATGTGGCTTGGTACGGTTCAGGAGGGAGGGGGGGCCGCTCTCTCGTCCCCCCCTTTTCCCCTGCGGCCGGCCAGGTTGCGTGCTCGGATAAGGGGTCTGGTATGGATTTTTAGGGGGACTCCACGCCATTTTTTTTTTAAACTTGGGGTGGAGTTCCCCTTAAAATCCATGCCAGATCTGAAGGGCCTGGTAATTGAATTCTGGGGAACCCCCACGCTTTTTTTTTTTTTTTTTCTCAATGACTTTTGTATGTATTGCCGGGAGCCGACAATTCATTAATAGCCGCGAGTCAGTTTTAAATGCATTTTTTTTCTTTCAAAAATGACATTTTTTGCAGGGACAGTTCTAAGCACGGGAAACATGCGCCACTTCACATGCATATCATACACACCCCCCAGGTACGAAATTTAAAGGAATATTTCACTTTTATTTTTTCATTTTAAGCATTATTAAAATCACTGCTCCCGAAAAAACGGCCGTTTTTAAAACGTCTTTTTGCATTGATACATGTCCCCTGGGGCAGGACCCAGGTCCCCAAACACTTTTTAGGACAATAACTTGCATATTAGCCTTTATAATTAACACTTTAGATTTCGAACGTTCGAGTCCATTGTATTTAATAGGGTTCTAAAGTTTACACGAACATTTTGTCTGTTCGCAGGTTCTGGTGCGAACCGAACAGGGGGGTGTTCGGCTCATCCCTGATGCACATGCGCACCCCTGGCCTGGAGGGCCGGGTAGTGCGAGAGAAGAGCTCCAAAAGATGGCGTCTGCTCCTTATGTATCTCCTTCCAGCATGCACAGCAGGCCAACCACGCCCACCGCACCACTGCCGAGAGAAGACACCCTAAGGCATAGCAATGTCACCCACGATTCAACCCTGGCCTGATATGGCAGCGCCACCTACAGGCCACAGGGAACAGTACATCAGGTTGCATTACATAGGCAGAAGCGTGAACTAACAATCAAAGTGGTCTGAGCCTGGCTATAGGCTCAGACCAACCCCTAAATTTAAGTACATAGCACCCCTATAAAGTAAAGGGGCGCTACATAGAAATAGTCATTTTAAGCAGGGGCTCACCGAAACCAGAAAATTATTTTACAGGTTCCTCTGTCCTGAAAAGATTGGGAAAGGCTGATTTAGCTAGTACTTCATCTCACTCAGTGGAGCAGCGCTAGAAGATTTTTCATATTGCCATGGGGAAAGTATGGATACAGTACATAGTATGGTGTGTCTACACAAGGATTCACTAACAACTACAGCCAGCTGTAGACACAATGGCAACAAGTAATATTTTAATACGTATTACTGTGCTCAAAGGTTACATCTAAACTCCATGCAGTATACTGAAGCAAAACAGATTATATTATTTACATACAGGGCCGCCATCAGGAATTTTGGGGCCCCTTACACAGCTTCAGGCATGGGCCCCCTGGAGCAGAGGAGAACCAGGGGGGTGCCACGAATTGAGAATCGGGGGGGGTGGCTGCCGCGAATTGAGAAGCGGGGGGTGCCACAAATTGAGCAGCGGGGGGTGCTGCTGCCGCGAATTGTTGAGGTCGGGGGGGCTTTGGGTGCTGACGAACAGAAAAAACTAAACAAAAGAACAAAAAAAAAAAGGGGGGTTGCCATCCGGGGCCCTGGGGACCTCCGGGCCCCTTACAGGTGTACTGCCTGTACCCCCCTGATGGCGGCCCTGTTTACATACATATTACTTTTACTGCCTTGCCCTACAGTTTGAATTTTTTTAGAAAGATGATGCTCCACTTTAAATAAATGAATAACTGAACATGTGTTTGATTTCAAATGTTTTTTTTCCCCAGTGAAGCCTAAGATATCCCGTTTTGACATTGAGCCATCCACACAGGTGCTTGAAGGAGTCAATGTAACATTAACCTGTGAAGCTAGCGGATCCCCCCCTCCTGTCTTGAGTTGGAGCACCCCAGGACCTAATGTGCAGATTTCTGAGGACAAACATACTGTCAAAATATGGGGGTTCACTAAGAAACACGTGGGATCGTATATCTGTAAGTCTCAGAATGAGCACGGCAGTGACACACAAAGTGGACAACTCTCTCTAGCAGGTAAATGGAAATTTGTTAAAATTGTAAACATACATTGACTCTAGATTAACGTAAAAGTTTTTAGCAACTAGTACAGAGGTCAATGAGGGCTTAGTAAGCCTTAGCAGCCAATGAGAACTTTCCTTTTACGGATATGACTACATAGAAGCTTCTTTTATGCTGAGAAATGAACTAAATGTGAAAAAAATGCAATACAGTTTTTAACTAAACGTTTTAACATTTTTGTTAGTATATCTTTTTCTCTTTGTGCAGCAAGTGCACAGAGAGAAGAACAGTGCCATCTGCAGGCTGGAGAAGATAAGCAAACCTCTCTAGCCTGCATATGCTCACCATGATTGGCTGTCATAGTGATCAAATAATCCAGAACCAGCTGATTGGTTTCCCGTTAGTCTGAGGTCTGCATCTGTCAGAATGAGTGTTTGTTCTTAGTTCTCAGTAGCAACATAATTAGAATTTTTAGGGCACAGCAAACTATTTTTTAGAACGTTAGAATACACATTGCAGGCATCTAGTGGTTAAAAAAAAAAAACCTCAGTCAACCCCCTCCCAGCGTTACCATTTTCATATTTCTGGTGTATGTGCAGATTTGCCGAAGGGTTCCGGCCAGCCTTCAGGTCCTGGCAGAGCTCTTCACCAATTCTGTGTATGTGCGCGGAATTCTCCACTCATCCACAACCATGGTAGCTCCATAGCAACCTATCTTTGCACACGCGCAGGGATACCTACACTAGGCAGATGTGCCGCAGGCAGTGCCGGGTCAGGGTGATCTAGAGCCCAGGGTAAACATACTAAACAAACTGCACCCCATTCCCCCATGAGGATTATGTGTCAGGAACCCCCCCCCCAAAAAAAAATGAGCACTAATCTGCATGCTTACCCCCTAAGCATAATTCCCCCCCCCAGTACAAATCTGCCCCAACACCCCCACCCCCTGCTGAAATCCCCATTGCCACACACACACCCCCCCCCCAAAAAAAATCACCCCACCCAGCACAGATCCTCTACCCCTCAAAGTCCTCCGAGCTCAAATCCTCTTCTCCCACTCCCATTCCCCCTCCTAGCACAAATCATCATCCCTATTAGTTCAAAAAAAATCCACTCCTAGCCCAATTACCCTCCCCCTCTACCATATCGCCTCTCCTAGCACAAACCCCCCAAATGCCCCATCCTAGCAAAAATCCTCTTCCCCCTCCCAACACAAATCCCCCCCCCCCCCAAATCATCATTCCTAGCACCCCTTCTAGTTTCTCCTCCTATTCTTTCCTTTGCTACCCTCCAACTTCCCCCTCCCAACACAAATCTGCCCACCCCTTGTCCTGGCCCTGATCGCAAGTCTCTGCTTGGGACCCGAGGAGGGTGGACGCGAACGACATTCTTGCTCAGGGTAGGGAAAAAAACAATAAATTAAATAAATAAATAATAAAATTAATATCTAAAGAATAAAAAGACTGGGGAGAGGAAGCAGGGCAAAATTTAAGCTAATTAAGGGTGAAGGTCCACTTTGAAGAACCCCTTCAGGCATATATGCTTATAAACACTGATTAGCCAATATGTGTTTCCCTTAAAATTCTAAATTGTTCTGCTCACTTCATTATGTGAAGTCAACTTTTATATGATGGCAGTCCAGTAAAGGTGAAAGCTGACATCAGGCTTGTAGGGGAAGTGTGATGTCCCTTAACAGTCCAGGGAGCAGCCCGAATGGTTATGGCAGGTAGAAGTTTTCCAACGTTGTCATGCTATGCAGTCACAGCAAGGTGTGTGAAACATGAGAGTATACAGTATGCTTTAAAGAGTAATGAAACCCCCAAAAAAACATTTTATTACATTGCAGCTTACCTATTCTTAGATGTGATGGCTGTGTTAGTTTTCTCTTTTAGGCTCTCTTTCTTCTATTATTACCTGGTGATCCTGCCAGTATGTCTGTAGTTTTTCAACAGAACAACCTGTCCTGCAGATGTAGCAGTTAGAGGTGTAGCGGATGGTTGCTACTAGTTACTAACATCCACCATATCATCCTGCTGCCAGACTTCCATATATCACTCTCAGAGACAATGAACAGTCATTTGCGTTGTTTTGTTTTTTATTTATTGGGGGATATAACTTGGTTGGGGGAAAGGGAATATAGGATGTCCATAGAACATGTTGCTTTGCCATCATGTTTAAGAACTTGGTAGAATAGATTGAGCCTTGAACTGATGAACTCTAATATTTACAGTCACTTCCCCTGCATAACTCATGCAGACTATTGCTCCTCCTCTGCAATCAACTCCCAGGACTTCTCTCCTCCTGCACAAAACTTCCACTGTAAACTATTAGTCTTCCTGTCCCATCATCTTCACTTGACAAAAGAGATCACTCTGTATAATCCCAGATGCTGGCTGGATGTTACTGTCTTGTTACTAGGCCAGAGGTCTGCAGTACCTCTCCCTGGCGGCCTAGTAGTTTAGCAGCTTGTATTAGTTGGTGGACTACTGATCCCAGCTAGCCCAACTTGCAAATCCTGCACCCGCAGGCCACAACGATTTGACACGAATCCCACAGTCTCTCCTCTGGCATGCCTCTTCCAGAAATCCACTGTGTTACACTCACCAACCTTCACCGGCCCTGAGTCCATGATGGAGAACTTTAACTGGACATGCGTTCCAATAGCTTCTCCAGCCCCTCTGTTCCAGGACACCTCCTCCATGACCGTGTAAGGATGCGGCTCCCTCCCAGCTCTCCCGGGCTGCTCCGCTGGGCCGCGCACCCCCCCCCCCCAGATGGGGATGGGGCACCTGCTGCTATCTAGCACTCCATTCTCCACGTCTCTCGGCCGACAACTCCCCTCCAGTGGGCTGGGCCTGAGCTTATATGGGAGGCCTGCCCCCTGCCAATTCCAAATGGGGATTGGTCAGGGCTCCTCACATGAGCTCCCTGTCACTCCAGTCCTGTGCCCTGCCCCTCTTCCAGAACATTCTCCCTGGAAGCAAGAGAGTCACCCCAGAACTGAAGCACAAGTGGTCACACCCACTGCTACACTAACCACTCCCTGCCCCCAGCTCAAAACAAGCAGGCCTAGTCTGAAGCATAGGCCTGCCTAAATTTACCTGCGCTGGCAGCTTACCTCACAAAAATCCTCACTCTAGCACCTACCTATGGTAGAGGGTGCTACAGAGGGATGAGACAAACTATTTTCCACTGACCTCTGTTTAATACCGCTTTAATTTACACATATTTTTTGACAGGTAAAGGAAATTCTATATACAAGTTTCAAATGCGTGTTTAGCTGTTGATTTTGCATTTTTAAACATTGTGGTTTTAGTCCAGTCTTAACATTATTTTATGCATTGCTTGTTCCAGTAAAACCCAAAATAGTTCAAATCAAAGTGCAACCATCAACATCTGTAGCGGAAGGGGCCAATGTGACTCTGACATGTATAGCACAAGGCGTGCCCCCACCTAGCTTCAACTGGGAGACCCCAACACCTGATGTGCAGCACAGCGCCGATGATAGCGTCATTAACATCTGGAATGCAAAGAAAACCCATGATGGCAATTATCAGTGCAAAGCGGAAAACAAACACGGCTCGGCCACAGTGACACAGAAAATCGTAGTAAAAGGTATTTATATCCACATAGCCATGTTTGTAACTTCATCAACCTAAAGCCCAATTTAACTTACTGCTAAAATTTGCTAAAGACATTCCTGATGCTTAAAAACAAAAGGTGTGCAAAGTCTTAGGCCTCATGCCCACGGACGTTTTTACAGTCGCGTTTTTGAGCGTTTTTTACAGCTTAAAAACGCCTGTCCATGTTAGTCTATAGCTTCATGCCCACCTAGACGTTTTTGAGCTGCAAATAGCATAGACGTTTTTAAGCTGTAAAAAAAAAAACTGGATCAGTGCGTTCCTCAGCGTCGGAGTTAGGCAGAAAAAAACGCGAGCGTCAAAAAACTCGTTTTTTAGCTCCGACGTTTTTTTTTTTTATCAAAAATAAATAAATAAAAAAAATGTACAATAACATGGACAGGCGTTTTTAAGCTGTAAAAAACGCAGCTGTAAAAACGTCCGTGGACATGAGGCCTTACAGTTATCTTTCTTTAACTAGTTAAGGACCGGGCCTATTTTTCTGGCTCTGTTTACAAGATAAATCTTTTTTTTTTTTTTTGCTAGAAAATTTCTTAGAATCCTCAAACATTATATATATATTATTATTATTATTATTATTATTATTAGACACCCTGGAGAATAAAATGATAGTCGGTGCAATACTTTATGTCACACCCTATTTTCTTACAAGCGCAATTTTTTGGTGGAAAATACCCTTTTTTAAATAAAAAAATAAAACAACAGTAAAGTTAGCCCAATTTTTTTAATATTGTGAAGGATGATGTTACGCCGAGTACCCAACATGTCATGCTTAAAAATTGCACCCGCTCGTGGAATGGCGACAAACTTTGACCCTTAAAAATCTCCATAGGCGACATTTAAAAAATTCTACAGGTTATCAGTTTTGAGTTACAGAGTAGGACGTGTGCTAAAATTATTCCTCTCATTCTAACGTTCGCGGCGATACCTCACATGTGTGGTTTGAACACCGTTTCCATATGCGGATGCGACTTACGTATGCGTTCGCTTCTGCATGTGAGCTCTGCGGGACTGGGCGCTTTACATTTTTTTTATTTTTTATTATCTATTTTCCTTCTTTTTTTTTTTTACACTGTCCTTTAAAAAAAAAAAATTGGGTCACTTTTATTCCTTATACAAGGATTGTAAACATCCCTTGTAATAGAAAAAAGCATGACAGGACCTATTAAATGTGAGATCTGGGGTCAAAAAGACCTCAGATCTCATATTTACACTAAAATGCAATTAAAATATTTTTTTCCCCCTTTAAGACCATTGGGCAAAAGTGATGTTTGACGTTGCCTCCATCATCCAATGGTATGGAGCCAAGCGGGGGCCATATTTCTCTCACTCGGCATCCAGCCTCACAGGGGAAAGGATGCAATTGTCTCCGCCACTACCGACGGCTCCGGTAAGCGGTGGAGACGACTGGGGCGTGGCGGGAGGGGCGTGGCGGGAGGGGGGCGGGCCCCCTCTCCTGCCCCTGATAAAAGTGATTTTGCGGCAAATCCGCCGCGGGGACCACTTTTATCTGAAAGGGAACCGTCCGCCTTTGAAGAGGATACCGGGGTTATGCCAGCGGTATTCCACTTCAAACAGCCGTCGTACAACGACGGTAGGCGGTCTGTAAGTGGTTAAAAACAGCCGCAGCCTTTGTAGAAAAGCCTGTCCCCTGCCAGCATGCTGCAGAGCAGCACCCTTTGTAGAAGCGGTGAACTCTCTGCAGAGGTCAGACTCTAGTGAGTCAGAACCAGAGCTCTCCAATCAGTGGGAGTATACGTTTGAAGGCCCGACCATTGCTTCTGCACAGAGAGCAAGGAACCCACTCTTAAGCTGCTGGCAGGGAAAAGGCTTTTCTACTCAGGACATGGCTACTTTATAAAAGAAAAAAAACTGTAAAACATTGAACACTTTTTTGTTTTGACATTTTTGACTCAGTCTGCATTCAATGGGAGCGCACCCCAACTGCAAGCCAAACACTCTGCTTGCAGTTGTGCAATTTTTTTTTTACTACCCGTTGCTGGTGACAATTCACCAGAGACAGGATCATGGGAAAGGAAAGAAACTACTGAAGTTTGTCTTGTCGCTTCGGCATTGTCGTTGAAGATTCCACAATGTTTTGGCTAGTGGGAATTGAAGTACAAGAAAGCTAATGTTCTGTTTAGCCTGGTACTATCAGTGAGAGGAACACTAGTCTGACATGGACCTTAGTCTCATTACAGATGTCTGCAGTGCAAGCCCCAACTCTAACTACACCTACTGCAACCCCTAAACTATACTTACACCCAACGCTGTATCCTGGCCTAGGCCAACAAGGCCCAGGCCTAGGGCAGCACTTTGCAGGGGGGCAGCACTGAAAGAGTCCCCGCCAGCTTGCGCTACACTGTTAGTGTAGCGCCAGTCTTATGGGGCGAACTGGGCTGAGAGGAAAATTAGTCTAGTGGCCGCACTGCTTCCGGTATGCAGGCGGCCGGCATTTCGTAACTGTAGGGGGGGGGGGCGCTGCTTCTAATTTTGACTGTCCTATCGTCCTGGAACACAAACCTTCCTCATTGTGCTATATGTTTCTGCTGCACCATTGGAATGGTTATATCTTCTTAGTCGTCTCCATAAAATTATCAGAAATTTGTGCTTAAAGTAGAACTATAGGCAACACTTTTTTTTTTTTCATTTTGGATAGAGTAAGGGAGGGTTATAGCCCCTGTCAGTTTATTTTTTACCATCCCTGTCCCATTGCAGAGATTTCCCTTCACATATATATATATATATATATATATATATATATATATATATATATATAGCGGGGTCCCCAATTTTAACCCCGCTATACCTAAATTTAGGGGTGACCAGAGCAATAGTTTGGCTCGGGTCTCTTAATTATTTGGGCTCTGCCTTACTGCTATGTCGTCTGGCATGCAGTTCCCCTTTGGGCGTATAGGTGGTGTTGTCACCTGTACCTGGGGTTGAACCACAGGTGATGGAGTAGGTATTGGATGTCCTCTCTCAGCTGCCGTTGGTGGGCAGTTCTGGCCTGCTGGGCATGCCGGGAGAGGATATATAAGGGGCAGACGCCATTACACAGGAAGCCAATTCCCGGGGCCCATGCCCAGAGGAGAGCCAATTCCCGGGGCCCACTGCCCGGAGGGAGCTACCCCTCAGAGGGGGGTGTGTCCCATCTTCATCGAGGAGTCTCAGGCACCTTCAGCCTGAGGCCACAGAGTTCCAGGTAGGCCCAGTACCTTTGACTGGGTCTACAACCGAAGAGGAGTCCCAGGGAACCCGCAGAGAGTAACCACTCTGACACAAAGGAAACCAGGAGAGGATCGATCCCATAACAAGTGGGCGAGTAATAAATTATTGCTGACTCGGGAAAGGCCTGGTGACCTGTCGGAGGGAAGGATTCCTCGCTTTACAGACTGCCTCTGCGGAGTGTTGAAAGTTCAGGAGGGATCTCCTTCATTTGGTCCTTGGAGGGGACTGAGTCATTGTTCCAGCATCACACCCAGTGGCGGCTGGTGCTCAAATTTTTTGGGGGGGCGCAAACAAACTGAAAAAAAAAAATCATCAATTGCCGCCACTGTGCCCATTAAACGCAGCCACTGTGCCCAAACGCCACTAGTTTGTCCCCAAATGCAGCCAGTTTCCCCCCCATATGCAGCCAGTTTCCCCCCCATATGCAGCCAGTTTCTCCCCCATAATACAGCCAGTTTCTCCCCCATAATACAGCCAGTTTCTCCCCAATAATACAGCCAGTTTCTCCCCCATATACAGCCAGTTTTTCCCCTATAATACAGCCAGTTTCTCCCCCATAATACAGCCAGTTTCTCCCCCATAATACAGCCAGTTTCTCCCCCAATAATACAGCCAGTTTCTCCCCCAATAATACAGCCAGTTTCTCCCCCATATACAGCCAGTTTCTCCCCCAATAATACAGCCAGTTTCTCCCCCAATAATACAGCCAGTTTCTCCCCCATATGCAGCCAGTTTCTCCCCCATATGCAGACAGTTTCTCCCCCATATGCAGCCAGTTTCTCCCCCATAATGCAGCCAGTTTCTCCCCCATAATGCAGCCAGTTTCTCCCCCATAATGCAGCCAGTTTCTCCCCCATAATGCAGCCAGTTTCTCCCCCATATGCAGCCAGTTTCTCCCCCATATGCAGCCAGTTTCTCCCCCATAATGCAGCCAGTTTCTCCCCCATAATGCAGCCAGTTTCTCCCCCAATATGCAGCCAGTTTGTCCCCCATATGCAGCCAGTTTGTCCCCCATAATGCAGCCAGTTTGTCCCCCATAATGCAGCCAGTTTGTCCCCCATAATGCAGGCAGTTTCTCCCCCATATGTAGCCAGTTTGTCCCCCCCAGCCCTGCACTTACCTTCCTCGAGTCAGCGCCGTCCTTCTTCCGTCCTCGATGTCTTCTCCCGCCCTCGATGTCACTTCAGCCAATCAGGTTACCGGTAACCAGACCCGGTGAACCTGATTGGCCAGGGAACGCACCCCTGTGCGTCCTCTCATTAGATATTTAGAAGCCGATTACAGCCCTCAGGCTGTAGTCGGGAAGCCTATCAGAGCCTGCTGGCTCTGATAGGCACTTCTAAAGGCCAATCAGACGCTGTGATTCAGATGGCCGGCGCTCAAGGGGCCGGCCATCTGAATAGTGGGCGGCAGCAATACATAGATTCATGCAATGCATGAACCTATGTATTGTTGTGGTGAGTGACGGCCGGGCGCAGAAGCGAGCGGTAGCGGCGCTTCTGCGCCCACTATGGTCGCGCCGCCATGTGTGAAAAAAAGACATTAAAAAAAAAAACTCTTAAAAGGGCCCGTTTTTTTTTTTTTTTGGTGACCACAGGAGGGGGGGGGCGGCGCCCGGGCGCCCCCTATGGACGGGCCGCCACTGATCACACCGGCTGCTAGTGCTATTGAGTGACTATCCGGGTGAGCTGTACCCACTCGGGATCGAGTGGCGACGAAGCCAAGAGTGTGCCTGAATCCACTTCTATCTGCTAACCTTTTCTCACTTCAACTCTCTGGTTCCTGAAAGTAAGATAAAATAAACTCATGTTGGAGTTGATATGTTGTGTGGACATTGACCCCCTTTGGGAAATATAAAGACTCGCCTCTATAAACATAGAGGGGAGAACCAGAAGAAGGAAGCAGCTAACTGCGGGACCCAAGTATGTAACACCGCCTGACCTTTATAATCTGGAGGACACGGGCATGTGGCATGGTGTGTCTTATCCCCCTGCTTGAGAAGGTAAGAGGGGGAAAAAGATTTGTGTGCTACATATATCATTATAAATACCTTTTTTCATAAGTGATCACATGATCTCTGTTCTCAGCTGCTACACATTTCAGGAATATGAAATGTTGGGTTAATAAACACATTAAGGCCTCATGCACACTGGATGTTTTTGGACGTTTTTACAGCAGCTGTTTGTAAAAAAAAAACATCTACTGCCAAAGTCATTAAACTCTCCATCATGTTATCCTATGTGAATAGTGACAAACTGAACTGCATTTACGTGTGCCTTCTGTTGTGGTATTGTGTGGAAAAAGGTGCCTTTAGGGAACATAGCGTATGTTGAATGACTGACATTCCACTTTCTTTCTCCTTTCATTTACAGAATCAAAGGGAAACAGAGGAGAGCGACATGAGCCTGTAACAGTCACCATCTTGGCCACAATGATCTCCACAATTCTATTTTATTATTTGTATTAAAAGATCTTCACATCATCACAAAAATTTCCAATAAACCATGAAAAAAACCCATCTCTTTATACTCAATAAAATTGTTCTCAGTCAATAAGGCTCTACACGGAATAAACTAAACTATTCTATAAAACATATTTAGGGTGATTATTCATTTTTAAGGTATACAAATGAAATGCAATAAAGACATTTTCGTGTATCCTGACCTTACCAAAAGACCAGAGGGGCAAAGGGTTCCCTGACCCGTTTAAAGATTACTACACGGCCAATTTAACCAGAGCCCTAGACTGGACCAAGTATTTTCCAGAGTGGCCCTGTCACCCTTTCCACTTCCAACTTTGTTGTGGCAGACTTCTACTATACTGGTGCCCCTGAAATCCCATCCTTTGATTGGGACTACTTTGTCAGAAGTAGCCAAGAAGGGTTGCGTCACGACGGTCCCTCACACCCCCTCACCTTTGTCACCGGTTATTGGTGCCCAGGAGTTTCCCTACAGTCTGTCGGGGAGGGGGTTTAGGAAATTTCTCGTGACCAACAGGTGTAGATTCCAAGACTTTCTTCTTGATGGTCGATGGTGCACTATTGAGGAAATTCAAGCAATGCTGTCGCCCCCTCTAGACAGGCGGCAAGCAACACAGATTAGACACTTTCTCATCTCCTTGCATTTTGTGCCCTCCTCTAGTTACTCTGTGTCTGCTTTTGAGAGGCTCTACCTAGTCCTGAGCTACTAGCTAGGTCTCAAAGGTTACTTGCCACCAGTTGCCCCACCCTACCCTGCCCCGCTCCTAAACACACCCTCATAAATTATCTCATGAAATTACACTTAAATGTTTTATGCAGAATTATGTTATAAAAATAAATATTAACAACAACTTGATCCGTGCCAATCAAAGCTGCTTCACCTGTGTCCATCAATGCAGCCTTACCTGTGCCTATCAATGCAGCCTCACCTGTGCCTATCAATGCAGCCTCACCTGTGCCTATCAATGCAGCCTCACCTGTGCCTATCAATGCAGCCTCACCTGTACCTATCAATGCAGAATCACCTGTGCCTATCAATGCAGCCTCACCTGTGCCTATCAATGCAGCCTGCCCGTGCCCACCAATGCAGCCTGCCCGTGCCCACCAATGCAGCCTGCCCGTGCCCACCAATGCAGCCTGCCCGTGTCCACCAATGTAGCCTGCCCGTGTCCACCAATGCAGCCTGCCCGTGTCCACCTATGCAGCCTGCCCGTGTCCACCAATGCAGCCTGCCCGTGTCCACCAATGCAGCCTGCCCGTGTCCACCAATGCAGCCTGCCCGTGTCCACCAATGCAGCCTGCCCGTGTCCACCAATGCAGCCTGCCCGTATCCATCATGCTGCCTGCCCGTGTCCACCATGCTGCCTGCCCGTGTCCACCATGCTGCCTACCCGTGTCCACCATGCTGCCTACCCGTGTCTACCATGCTGCCTACCTGTGTCCACTATCCAGGGGAACAGAGAGGAGGAGGAAGAGGATTGCCAGACGGATGATCAGAGCTGAGGAACATCACTGGAACAGCTTTCATTTCAATAGCAGTGTGTTCCCACCACTCCGCGTCACTTACTGCCCCGCCCCCCTGGCTGGGGAACTTTGATACACGTCACTCATCCCGGGTGATCTGTCTATCAAAATCCCGGGACAAGGGGGCGGGGCTGTGTGTGTGGCAACGAGTGCGGGGAACACTCTGCTATTGAAAATAAAGCCACTAGTGATGTTTCCCGCTCTCTGATGATCCGGCTGCCTGCTCTCCTCGCTTCCCCTCTGTGAGTGCTGGGAGAAGGACTCCCAAACAACCCGCCTGCCAGCGGTGCTCACCCCCCGCTCCCAGGCAGCCCTTCCTCGCCAGCCCTCAAAATCCACTCGCAAAATGCGAGTGGGATTTTTGATGGCTGATGAACTTGATGCTGATTGAACCCCAGGACGGCTTTATACCTCCCTATCTACAGAAGTGGGAAAGCGACCTGAGTCAGGCCTTCTCAAAAGTTTAGAGAGAACGTATTTTGCACACCGCTCCTCAATTGCGAGTAGGTTTCAGGAGGTGGGGTTTAAGGTCCTGACCCGCAGGTATATAGTACCCACGCTCTAAAGCCTCGTACACACGATCAAAAATCCTATGGGTTCTAATCTGATGGTTTTGTTCATCGGAAATCCGATGAAGCTGACTTCCATCAGTCTTGCCTACACACCATCAGTCAAAAAACCAACCGTTCCAAGCGCGGTGACGTAAAACAATCCGATGAAACGAGAAAAAGGAAGTTCAATGCTTCTGAACATGCGTCGACTTGATTCTGAGCATGTGTGGGTTTTTTATCCAATGAAGTTCCCCACAGAAAATAGGAATTTGCTATCGGTTTTTTAACCATCGGATAAATTTAAAACATGTTCTATTTTTAAACACCGATGGAAAAAAGACAGATGGGGCCCATACACGATCGTTTTGTCCGATGAAAACAGTCCATCGGACTGTTTTCATCGGTTAAACCTATTGTGTGTACAGGGCTTTACATCCTCTCTGTTGTGTTGACTGACAATAGGAGCCACGCCAAGCCACTCCAGGAGCAAGATCATTACAGATCCATCAGTTGAGGTTATACCCCTTCCTCCACTGCGCCCTGTCGAACTACCAGACAAAATTAGGACATGGACATTAGATCATGCTAAAATCTGGCTGATCTTCCACGGATCTGTTTTGGTACATCACTGTTAAACTCCTGAGAATATTAATTCTTAGACACTTCCGGCGACCAGGATTCCCCCCTGCTCACTCCAGCATCCCCCTAGGGAAAAAGCCCCCCTGGGTGCGTGGCATTCTGACCTACACATGCATGTGGTGGATGGATATTCTCCTCTGACCTTTTACTCCTAACTGAATTATCGCATTTGGGTTGGTGAAACGCTCTTAGCGGCGATCCAACTTTCAGCTTTGAAAACAATAAGCCCGGTTCAGTCCCTGAAGAAGATAAAAACCATGTGTTTTTTTCGAAACGCGTTGGTTGGTCTGTCATTTTGACAGCTTCTGGGCTTTGGTTCTCAGTTGGTCTTTTAATTCTGTGTTTTCATTTATATGTTCTGGTTTTATCCAATGCTTTGTATCATGTGTTCCACCATGAGTTGTCTATTTATGTAATACAATTTAAATATTTTTCTCTATACATCTCCTGTCTATGATCCATTTAAAGTCCCATCTTTCTGAGGAAAATTGCTTTTCACGCTCTTAGATAAGATTTACACTTCAGTTCCCTCCACCTGCTGGCGATGTCAACAACCTGACGGTTCACTATTACACGTATTTTGGACATGCTCCCTTGTCCCCCCCTTCTGGGACGCTATTTGGCAACTGGTTTTTAGACTGACAGACATTTCACTTGCAGATGATCCAGCGCAGTGCTTACTTCACCTTACTCCGATTTAGAGGTTTCGATATAAGAAGTCCCTCTTGATCCACCTTCTTAATGCCGCTAAAATATGTATACAGCAAAAATGGAAATGCTCGGAACCCCCTTGAATTGGTCAGTGGATAGCTGTGGTTCTATGAGATTATCCCGATGGAACAATTGACGGCCACGTTAACCGAAAAGAGGAATGATTCAACAAAACCTGGTTTTACTGGCACGATTTCCGGTTCTCTCAAGATTATAACACCTTTGTGGCCCCCTCGGTGGAACAACTGTACCTGTGCATGTGTCCTTAACCATTTGTTTTAACAACACTCCCCCCTTGCCCCCCCCCCCTTAAGTCTTTATTCTCATTTTCCAATTGTCTCTATTGAGCCTGCTCTGGTTCTTTTACTGCTTACTCTTGCCCTCTTGTCCTCCTGCTTCTGAGATGTAATGTCTTCTTCATCATATTGGAAAATGTGTTTGTGTACACCTGATTCAGAGTGATATTAGTGTTTTACACTGTTGCATCTTAATTCAGTCAAATGTAGGTGAGTTGTTGCTATATTGACATTATCCTATTCGCTATGTTCCTAATAGATGTTGCTACTTAGGCCTCATGCCCACGGACGTTTTTACAGCCACTTTTATGAGCGTTTTTTGCAGCTTAAAAACGGCTCTCCATGTTAGCCTATGGCCTCATGCCCACCATGACATTTTTTAGCTGTAAATGGCATAGCCGTTTTTAAGCTGCAAAAAAAAACCCAGGACCAGTGCGTTCTGAAGCTCCAGCGTTAGAGCTGTAAAGATGTCAGACGCCGGCAAAGGGTGTTAAATGCGATTTAACGAGGCTTAACGCTGTGTTAAGCGTCGTCCGGCGTTTCTTTCCCTATTCCAAATCAATGGTTCCTTATGGGAGCCCATTGATTTGAATAGGAGACAAAAGGGAACTGACATCTGCAAGATTGTATTGGTTTAACAGTCACCACATCCCAAAAATTAAGTAAAAAACAAAAAACCCCCTCAGAGGTGGGACTTTGAAAGTGACTGCAAAACACACAAAGTATATTGAAATTGTATAGATTTAATAAATAAGTACAAAAAGGACAAATGAATATAAATCACATGAATTGTGTACAAGTCCAGAAAATTGGTTGCGTGGGTAAGGAGAAAAATTGAAACATTGATAGTCAAACCCGACAGCTGTTTCGGTTACGCCCTTCTTCGGGGGAATTGTAGACATACAGTTCAATAAGACAGACAAACTCTGTTGAATACATAATATAGTACAGATAAATATCACGATGTATGCATATACATACATTACAAACAGTCATATAAAAAAAATATATATATATATATATATTAAATAAATATATGCTTACAGTAATCTATCCAAAGAGAAATTAATATTTGGTGCACCGGGGGACCACATGCACGGCAGTAAATGTGGGGTGAAAAAAGAGAACACCCCACCAATGAGGGGGCTCCAAGATCGATGGGGTCCAATATCCCAACAACGGGGGTCCCCAGGCGACGACACGCAGACAGGCCAGAGAGAGACCAAGGAATCCGGTAAGGTAATTATCTAAAAGACAAATTTATGAAGGGTGGGAGGCAAAAGGGGGAAATCACATTAGTGAGTCCCTAATATGTAGTAAAGTCCCCCCATAGACCCCAGCCCTATAGACCCTAACTTAAGTCCCATATATAGATAGTGTGAATTCATCCATTACATGTATACTGTGTGTCCAAGGAAACCTACCAGTATGGAAAAGTATTCCAGATCAGGGAGGTGTCTGGTGGAAACTTGAAACGGCTTCAAAAGTAGAGGAAGTCCTCAATACAAAAATTGCATCCAATATGCACTATTGTAGTGATGAAGCAAATATGTGCATCGTTTCAATCTGATTTAAATCCAGAGAATCTAAAGGGTAATATGGATGGAAAAACAGGGGACAATAGGTAGATATAGCATTAAATTTGTCCAAGGTAAATAAACAAAATACAAAGTTTCAAGGAACTGTCCTATAAGAGTTTACCTGTAGGGATCCCGGGTGTCCCAATGATCGCTGCGTGAGGTACCTCGTGTGGACTCCGACTGGTCCTTGAGAGCTTTAAATGGTGTCTCAAAGACATCTGCGCATGCGTCAGAAAGCGCCGGTAAACGACGCAGACGTAGTGACGTCAGTGCGCTATCCGTCGCGTACCTATGACGCTCCGGACGGGCACATAAAGAAATAGACGTTAATGAACAGGAATGTGAGATGTCTCTCTATGCAGAGAGTGTGCCGCAGTATGTCTGAAAGGAACACATAGGTATAGCTGTATAATCCCTGCCATTCCGTGCCAAAGAGAGTACCCGTGTATATAATGAGACCCGACAGCAGGGAGGAGGAAGAAGAAGGATTGATATTATTATAAATATACTAGGAGTTATGTATCTCTATATTATATTGAAACTCCATGTTATCCAAAATTTTACTTTAAATAAACTCTTCAATCTAAATATGAATTATATATTGAAAGTTATTAGAAATAAAAAAGTAAAGATGTAAAAAAATGGAAAGAAGAGAATTAAATAATAATAGTCAGTCATAGTTCAAAGAGAATTGGAGCAATATCATTCATTGTTTACATGGAAAATGATATTTACATTCATATTCCATGGAGAAATTGTATATCGACTATAACATTATATCTATTAGAAATTGCATAACAATAATAATCAAATAGATGAAAGCCTCCCTCTGATACAATGGATGTTTGTTAATATAGTAAAAAGGCACATATAGGGCAGGCAGGTTCCCAGTGTCGAATCCAGAGGTTAGAGTCGCCAATAGGGGGCCCCCCGCGCGGCATCCGCCCAAAGACCGTCCCAAGTGGCGGTAATTGGCAGATGACGCGCGCCGACGCATAAATGCAAATAAATGCATAAAAAGGGGGGTAAAAGAGGCCAATCCCCCCAGAAAGAAAAAAGGGGGGGGAAAACCTGGCGGCCCAACTCACCCCCTGTATGCGCCGTGTGAGGAACAATGAGCCCACTGGGAGCCCCAAACTGACGTATGCATGCGGGTCACCGGTACATCAAAAGGAGATAAAAATAAATATAAATAAAAAGTGGGGGAAATCTGGGGGAGAGAAAGGGGAGAGGGGAAAAAAAAAGGGGGGAGTCCATTGATGGTAGGAGATACATTGTCTCACCTGTACTTCTATTCTTCCCACCCCCCTGAGGAGAAACCCTCAAGAAAAGGACGATAACTTATAAGATCGTTCAATCCTGGAGGCATGGTGGCATTTAGGGTAAAGATCCATCTAGTCTCTCTTTGTAGGAGAGTTCTGTTCCAATCTCCTCCTCTGTTGCTGGGGTGTACCCTGTCCAGAATTAAGAATTTTATTCTGGGAATTCTACTATTATGGATATCTTTTATATGGCGTCCAAGGGGAAGGTCTGGGTCACATTTCTTCATACAGGTGATATGTCTAGCCGCTCTCTTGAAGAATGGCTGTTTGGTTTTGCCAATGTAGAATGATCCACATTGGCATGTGAGTAGATAAACTACTCCTTCCGTTTTGCAGTTCGCAAAATGAATGGGTTTGAAGATTTTGCCATTAGGTAGTGATGCTTTTTCATCAATGTTCATATATTGGCATAAATTGCAACCTCCACATCGATATGTGCCAGGTCGCCTACATGGGTCAACCCGGAATTCACCCGTGTATTCACTCTGTATTAGGTTATCCTTTATTGAATCTGCCTTCCGATAGGTAATTGCCGGTTGAGCCGGCACAAAGGAGGCTAGAGAGGGATCGATCTGCAAAAGATGCCAGTATTTGGAAATAATTTTTCTAATCTGTTCGCTTTGTCTATTAAATTTGGTAATAATCCGTATAGTATTAGAATCAAAATTGTCGGGTTTGATGCTGGGTTGTTTTTTTGTTAGAAGTTGATCCCTAGATTTTAGGGTAGCCCTTCTAAAAGATTTTTTAAGGCTATTAAGAGAGTAGCCTCGTATCAAAAGGCGGTCTCTGAGGGCATTTGCTTCATTCTGAAACGTAGCATCATTCGTACAGTTTCGGCGTAGCCGTAAATATTGTCCGTATGGAATTGATTTTACTAACGATGTAGGATGTGCACTCCCCGCATGTAGTATAGAATTGCATGCTGTATCTTTGCGATATAGTGCACTTGTTAGTTTACCATTTGTGTCCTTAAGTATAGTGATATCTAAAAAATTAACGGACGTCTCACTATACGTCATGGTGAATGTAAGGTTGTAGGAGTTATCATTCATAGCATCCAAGCAGGACAACAATAGTTCTGGAGTGCCTATCCAGACGATAAAGATATCGTCGATGTAACGACTCCAGTTGACAATATATTCAGTCATAGGCAAAAGGCTCTCTTCAGATAGAAAATTCTGTTCCCACTCCCCCAGATACAGGTTAGCGTAGGATGGGGCGCAGCAAGTCCCCATTGCCACGCCCTGTATCTGGAGGTAGTGGGACCCATCAAACGAAAAGGCATTGCAGGTAAGAATATATTCAAGAGCAGAAAGCAAAAATAAATCGAAAGAACGATTATCACGATGCGATTGGGATAAGATATGTCTGATTACCCCAATGCCCCGCTGGTGGGGGATGGAGCTATATAGGGCTTCTACATCAACAGCCACCAGCAGGGCATTGGGGGGCACAGACATCTCATCCAATTGATTGAGTAAATGCATTGTATCTTTCACAAAAGAAGGCAAGTTGTTCACGTAAGGACGAATTTGTTCATCTATGAACTTACTAAGGTTCTCCGTGATGCTACCACATCCCGATACGATGGGGCGGCCTGGTGGCATAGTTTGATTTTTGTGCACCTTAGGAAGACTATAGAAAGTCGGGAGTCCACACGAGGTACCTCACGCAGCGATCATTGGGACACCCGGGATCCCTACAGGTAAACTCTTATAGGACAGTTCCTTGAAACTTTGTATTTTGTTTATTTACCTTGGACAAATTTAATGCTATATCTACCTATTGTCCCCTGTTTTTCCATCCATATTACCCTTTAGATTCTCTGGATTTAAATCAGATTGAAACGATGCACATATTTGCTTCATCACTACAATAGTGCATATTGGATGCAATTTTTGTATTGAGGACTTCCTCTACTTTTGAAGCCGTTTCAAGTTTCCACCAGACACCTCCCTGATCTGGAATACTTTTCCATACTGGTAGGTTTCCTTGGACACACAGTATACATGTAATGGATGAATTCACACTATCTATATATGGGACTTAAGTTAGGGTCTATAGGGCTGGGGTCTATGGGGGGACTTTACTACATATTAGGGACTCACTAATGTGATTTCCCCCTTTTGCCTCCCACCCTTCATAAATTTGTCTTTTAGATAATTACCTTACCGGATTCCTTGGTCTCTCTCTGGCCTGTCTGCGTGTCGTCGCCTGGGGACCCCCGTTGTTGGGATATTGGACCCCATCGATCTTGGAGCCCCCTCATTGGTGGGGTGTTCTCTTTTTTCACCCCACATTTACTGCCGTGCATGTGGTCCCCCGGTGCACCAAATATTAATTTCTCTTTGGATAGATTACTGTAAGCATATATTTATTTAATATATATATATATATTTTTTTTTTATATGACTGTTTGTAATGTATGTATATGCATACATCGTGATATTTATCTGTACTATATTATGTATTCAACAGAGTTTGTCTGTCTTATTGAACTGTATGTCTACAATTCCCCCGAAGAAGGGCGTAACCGAAACAGCTGTCGGGTTTGACTATCAATGTTTCAATTTTTCTCCTTACCCACGCAACCAATTTTCTGGACTTGTACACAATTCATGTGATTTATATTCATTTGTCCTTTTTGTACTTATTTATTAAATCTATACAATTTCAATATACTTTGTGTGTTTTGCAGTCACTTTCAAAGTCCCACCTCTGAGGGTTTTTTTTTTTTTTTTTTTTTAATTGATTTGAATAGAGGTCGCACCAGAAGTCGGATCAAGATGATCCGACTTGCGGGGCGACTCGCGTGCGGAGAATCTTGAAGGGGAACCCCGCGAAAATGTAAAAAAAAAAATTGTGTGAGGTTCCTACCAGGACGATACCAGACCCTTCAGTCTGAAATGGATCTTGAGGGGAAGCCCCCACACCAAAAAAAATGGTGTGGGGGTTCCCCCAGGATCCATACCAGACCATTATCCGAGCACGCAGCCCGGCAAGTCAGGAAAGGGGGCGAGCGAGCGCCCCCCTCCTAGACCATACCAAGCCACATCCCCTCAACATGGGGGGGTTGGTGCTTTGGGGCAGGGGGGCACTGCGCCCCCCCACCCCAAAGCACCCAGTCCCCATGTTGATGAGGACAAGGGCCCTTCCCGACAACCCTGACCGTTGGTTGTCGGGGTCTGCGGGTGGGGGGGCTTATCTGCATCTGGGAGCTCCCGTTAATAAGGGGGCCCCCAGATCCCGGCCCCCCCACCCTATGTGAATGAGTATGGGGTACATCGTACCCCTACCCATTCACCTGGGGAAAAAGTGTAAAAAAAACACACTACACAGGTTTTAAAAGTAATTTATTAGGCAGCTCCGGGGGTCTCTTCCTTCCAACTTCGGGGGTCTTTTCCGACTTCAAGGGTCTCTTCTGACTTCGAGGGTCTCTTCTTACTTCGGGGGTCTCTTTTGTCTTCGGGGGTCTCTTCCGACTTCTCCGCTCTTTTCTCCCGGTCTCTGGTTCTTCTGCCGGGCTCCTCCGCTATCTTTTGCTAGCGTTGGCCCGGTCTTCTCCTTCCCTCTTCTCTTCTCCCGATGTTGACTCGACGGTCTCTCCCGCTGTAATAAAGTCCCATTATGCCCCGGGACTGTGACGCCATAAGGAGGCGGGGTCACCGGGTGACATCACCCGTGACCACGCCCCATGCCTATATAAGTCATTGCGAACCACGCACACGGCATTACAGCAGGGAAGAGCGTCGTGTCAACATCGAAGAAGAGAAGAGGGAAGAAGACGGCCGAGAAGACCAACGCTAGCAAAAAAGTGGCAGAAGATAGCGGAAAAAGGGGCTCCCAGATTCCGATAAGCCTCCCCGCCCGCAGACCCGACAACCAACGGCCAGGGTTGTCGAGAAGGGCCCTTGTCCTCATCACACATGGGGACAAGGTGCTTTGGGATGGGGGGCGCAGTGCCCCCCTGCCCCAAAGCACCAACCCCCTCATGTTGAGGGCATGTGGCTTGGTATGGTCTAGGAGGGGGGTGCTCGCTTGCCCCCCTTTCCTGACCTGCCGGGCTGCGTGCTCGGATAAGGGTCTGGTATGGATCCTGGGGAAACCCCCACGCCATTTTTTTTGGTGTGGGGGGCTTCACCTCAAGATCCATACCTGAATTCAAAACGCTGCTTTTTTCCTGGTGTCTGTACTAGCTTTACAGCCCGTTTTTCAAAACGTTCGTGGGCATGAGGCTTATTATTACTTCTTATTGGTTTGTGTAACAGACTATTCTTACTGTACAATATTCTGTTGCTGGATTTGTTTTGCCCTGTCTGGAGCACATAATAAAAAACTTTAAATAAAAAAAAAATACATTTCTGTGTGTTGTAGTAAAGTCAAACAGAGGAGAAAAGGGGAGGGAGTTCTGTAGTCCTGTCCTAGGGCCAAAAAATGCTGCTTCTCCATAGATACAGTGCAGTGAATGAATGTAGTCACCGTGGAATAGGAAATGTGTTACTCACCAGATGAAAATAAAAAGCCTGGAAATAGAAAATGAATGCAGTCACCACATCTAAGAACTAGTAAGCTATAATATACTTTTTTCTTGTATTAAGAAACACGTTAACCACTTCACACCCAGCCTTTAGACAAATGATGGCCATCCTGATTGGACGTCAAATGATGACCCGTCAGGAAGCGGCGAACACAGGGCCACTCAGCGGCACGATCTGTCACCAGCTGTGTCCACGGGGTTAGGACAATATCTTGTGTGGGCCTAGCATATGCTTTGTGCTGGGATTTAGGCCAAACATGGTCTACAGAAGCAGTTTTGTCTGGTCTAGAAGGACCAGGATTGAGGCTGGAGGAAGAAGCCAGGAAAAAGGCTGGTTTTCTTGCAGGGCCTGGTGACTTTCCTGGAAGGATGACAAGGACTAATGTGATCGTACAGTATGCAAACCACGACATAAATTGTCAGTGCTAAATAAATGCCTTAAAGCTGAACAGCCACTTTCTAAAATGTGCTAGCTCATTATGGGTTAAGTTCAACAAGGTGCACGCCACCGAATGAACTTATCTCTTCAATTTAATTTTTTCTGATTGGCAGGAGTATAGCTATAGCAATACTTCCGGCGCTCCAATGCTAGACCTTCGGGTATCACCTCCTGCAGCTGCAAAGTCCTATGTCCCGCTGTGCCCACCCCTCCCCTCCTCTTGCCTTATCATGGGGTGATTTGTATTATGTGAACCTGTTCACAAATAAGAAAGCCTTCTGTAAATGGACAACAGAGGGGAGGGTGTGGCTAGAGTGGCTGCTCCTATTAGATCGTCGGGAGTATAGTGATAGCTGTAGTCCTGGCGCCCAGTAAAGAGATAAGTCCACGAGGTGGTAATTATTCATGGAGTTTAGCTTTAAATAAATAAAAGTAAGACACATACTAACCAAAGGAAAAATCACAGAGGAACTGTATCAGTTGAAGTGCAGTCACACTAGTCTTCAGAAGAACTGTATGTACAGCTGGCACTGTTGTCCTAAACAGAGAAATCCTGAAACTATAAAGAACTTAGATGAAGATCACCATTGCAGTGGTGTAATAAATTGACCCGTGTACTCAAGTACGAAATCTCTACCCAAATGTAGCAACCACAGGATCCGACAGCCCTGGGCTTGATTTACTCAGATATTTGTGGTGCTATGAAAACTCAGACTCCAGGAACAAAGGGCTTTTCTCACATTCATTATTGACTACCTAAGGTCTACTCTGCTCTAACTGTTATACGGCAAACATGAAGTTCCAGAAAAACAAGAACAATATCTTTCCCAAGTAAACATCAAATATGGCAATATGCCTAAAATACTTTGGACAGATAATTGCACAGAATACACAAGTGGTAAAACACAAGCTATTCTGAGCAAACATGAATTATGCTCTAGACAACTGAACCGTACAAAGCCAAACAAAATGGTGTTACAGTGAGAATGAACCTCACTTTATGTGATAATGACAGAAGAATGCTTGACTTAGGGACCTCAGAGTTCCGAGGCTTACAACTACTTACAACTACTTACAATCCCTGAATCCCTAAGAACGCAACCGCTTCCCCTCTTCTTAAATGACCAGGTGACCACTATGCATTTTTGGAGTCGAATAGCCCTAGTAGCTCTATATTTTTAAAAAATAACAGAGTTACATACAAAATGGGAAAAGCACACATTAAATCAGACCTGGTTAAAGTATGACCCTAGGGTTACATCCAGCCCTTTGACTGTCCCTATATGGGCCCTCGATGCCTCCACTGTCAGCCTGTCAGCTTCCTCACTGGCTCAGAGAGATATGCTGATGGATGTCCATTTGGAGAGCTTGAAGAACTGGAAGGAAAGAGCCTCTAAGGAGTTGATTGGTACAGCAGGAAGATTTGGTTCTGGTAGGAATGTGTTGCTTAGGATATGTCCCGATGCTCTCCCACCACTCTACTATGTGACCAAGTTCTTCTTGGGGTTCATCTGCAAAATCTTTTTCATTGAAAAGCAACATAGAAAATTCCATATGACCTACTGAATGGAAAGAAGCCTGACCTGACACAAATAAAAATCTTTAAAGGCAAAGCATACACACACATATTCCTAAAGCCATCCACAACTCAACCCCCTGCTACATAGCTGACCTAGTCTCAAAATATCAACCAAATCGTCCTCTTCGTTCCTCCCAAAAAGGGTTGTTTTATACAATTTTACACTATGGGAGGCATATTTGCTTTATTCTAACATGTGGCTGAGTGGATATATCGGAGGTTGAAAGGGACCACAGGTGTCTGAAAGGGACCAGTACCACATTATCCTGGGTGTTTACATTAATAGAGTACTTTGGAAGCCCATTGGGCACAGTATTCAAAGGCTTACATGAGCATTTTATGAGGTGAGAGTTCTGTGAGCACAGAAGTTTGCAAAGTGGTGGCAGTGCACTATATTGAGTATACAATAAAGGAATACGCGTGGATATTATCTGATTAGAAGAAGGTGGTTGACATATATCACGGTTGGAATTTGGACTTTTTTTTTAGCCTATATATGAACTCACTTAATTCACCATTAGCCATGAATGCAGCCTCGCTGTGCCCACCATTGCAGCCCCACTGTGCTCATCAATGCAGCCTCACTGTGCCCACCATTGCATCCTCACTGTGCCCATGAATGCAGCCTCACTGTGTCCACCATTGCAGCCTCACTGTGCCTGTGAATACAGCATCACTGTGCCCACTATTGCAGCCTCACTATGCCTGTGAATGCAGCCTCACTGTGCCCACCATTGCAGCCTCATTGTGCCCACCATTGCAGCCTCACTGTGCCCACCATTGCAGCCTCACTGTGCCCATGAATGCAGCCTCACCATGCCCACCATTGCAGCCTCACTGTGCTCATAATGCAGCCTCACTGTGCCCACCATGGCAGCCTCACTGTGCCCACCATTGCAGCCTCACTGTGTCCACCATTGCAGCCTCACTGTGCTCATGAATGCAGCCTCACTGTGCCCACCATTGTAGCCTAATTGTGCCCATGAATACAGTCTCACTGTGCCCACCATGGCAGCCTCACTATTCCCACCATTTCAGCCTCACTGTGCCCATGAATGCAGCCTCACTGTGCCCATGAATGCAGCCTCACTGTGCCCACGAATGCAGCCTCACTGTGCCAATTCATACAGGCTCACCATTGCCTGGTAACACACACACAGACAGCGGACATCTCCCGCTTTGTATCACGGAGCTGGGTCTGTGTTCGGCGGCCGCGCTGTAACAATGTCCCGCCCCCCTAGAATGGCTTGTGTGATAGGCTAAACACTGATTCAATCTACTATCACATGAGCCAGTTTAGGGGGGGGGGGACCTTGTTACCGCGCGGCCGTCGAACACAGACCCAGCTCCATGATACACAGGAGGAGGAGAGAGGGGAGCGCTGCAGCCGTAGTTCAAAGCGGCCCCAGGGCAGGTGGCCTACCGGGAAATTTCCCTGTATCCCGGTAGGCCATTCCGGCCCTGACCTCAAGATCCGGACATGGAAAGAGGGAGCCGTGGACGTTCAACCTAGCTGCCCGGATCCTGGCAACACATCCGAGGCTATCCACCACCACGCTCGACGTGCTGATCCTAATGTGCTTGCGTCCGGCCCAGACGGCGCTGCTCTTCGAGGACACACAAACACACACAAGCAGGATACAGGGGGGTAAGAGAGTGAGGACGTCACACGATTGCCATGACAACGCGTTTCGGATGCATGGCCTCCTTCCTCTAGTCAACTAAATTAGCCCTAGCATGTGTATGTATGAATTTGAGTTAGGGACCTTAGGCTGTAAGCTCCTTGAGGACAGAGACTGATGTGAATGTATAATACATATGTAGCGCTGTGTAAACTGCTGACACTATATAATACCTGTAATAAATAAAAGGCTAGTAGATAAAATACAGATACATAGGTAAAATAATTGTGTAAGTATGTTGGAATTATGTTTTTATTTTCTAATAATATACATTTTCTTTATTTATTTTTTGCATTTTTAACTATGTTTGATCTACTGCACCTGATCAAAAATGACTCATTAAGCTGGTGATACAACTTACACTTCGTAGAACTTCTTTCTCAACTTCCTGTGTCACCCGTATCCCTCCCTTTTTATTAGAACATCATTTTTTTTTATTAAGTACTTTCACTTTTTTTTTCCTAGGATCATCAGTTCTAGCCAGCACTGTCACACACTTCTAGTCCCTTTCTGCTTCCTCTTTATTATTGTGACAAAGTTTGAGGCAAGCAGAAGACCTTTTTGAGCTGCTCCTTAATGACAAACAGTTGACTTTTTGTACCAAGATCGACATCGCTGTCTAATGGCGTTCTCCTGTTTCTGGACCCTGGCCACCTTGCTTCTTCTCAGCGTTTTAAAAGTCAACAGTAAGTTTCTTTTTAGTGTTTTTGTTTCAATGTTTTGTCTTTGAACCTGAAGTGTGATTTCTGTTAGGTGATGGGTTTTTTAAGCTGGTCGTTTTTGTATTTCATATACTGACAAAAGCACAGCTGTGAGGCTTCATGCACACTGGTTTATATTAAACGCTGTTTCTTCTGACAGGAGGGAAATCTGCGTTATTAAAAACTCGCCTAAGCTGCATTTTTTCAGACCAGTTTAGGCAAGTTTAGGCGAGTTTAGCAGCATTTGGTGTTTGGAAGTTTATTTATTTCATTGGTCAGAATTTTCAATTATTCTGGCCATTGAAATCAATAAATGCTAGATGCGTTTAGGTGCGTTTTGCGTTTTTTTACGCCCAAAAGCTCCTTTCCTGAACACGATTCTTCTGCGTTCAGGAGAGAAGCTTTGACTGCCTCTAAACTCTGCAGCCCCCTAAAGTGGAGATCCTACTAAAATAAAAATATTAAAAGTCAGCAGCTACAAATACTGCTGACTTTTAATAATCGGACACTCATCTGTCCCAGGGTCCAGCGATGTGGGGGGAACGAAGCCCCACTCATCTCCTCTTCCTCTCCGCGGCGCCAGCATCACTACTGTGGGCGCCCGGCTGTGGCTTCACAGCCGGGCACGCACTGCGCATGCGCGAGGCACGCTGCGCACCGTGATTGGCCGAGCAATCATCTGGGACCTGTGACGTGTCCCAGAGGATTGCCGAGAGGGAGGGGGAGAGGTCATCTTCCTTCTAAAAAGAGGGTTTCCGCTCCCCCCCAAAAAAATGACATGCCAAATTTGGCATGTTAGGGGGTCACCTTCCCTTAAAGCGGAAGTTCCATTTTTGGGTGGAACTCTGCTTTAAACCTGGAAAAAAGCCTATTGGGGTTGATTTACTGAAGGCTAGGGATGAGCTCGGTGTTCGAGTCGAACATACGTTCGACTCGAACATCGGCTGTTCGATCGTTCGACGAAGATCGAATGATTTGGGCCGTTCGCGCCTAATTCGAGTGACGCGAACGGCCCACAATGCACTACGCCATCGCAGTGTCATCCAGGCGCTGTGATTGGCCAAGCATGCACTGTGACCCCGCATGCTTGGCCAATCACAGCGCCGGCAGCGAGGAGAGCAATGATTGGCCACAGGCAGGGAAAGAGAAGCATAGGCAGGGACAGTGACATTTATTTTTTCTTGCTTAACCTGGATTCCTTTAGTTTAGGGAAAGAGAAGGATAGGTAGGGAGAGTGTCAGTGTGTTTTACTGTACGAATCCTTGTTTCTAGGGACAGGGAAGGACAGTGAGGGAAATTCTCCTTGTGCTATAGTGTGCTTTAAAAAAACCTTTTTTCTAGGGACAGAAAACTATAGGTAGGGAGAGTGTCAGTGTGTTTTACTGTACGAATCCTTGTTTCTAGGGACAGGGAAGGACAGTGAGGGAAATTCTCCTTGTGCTATAGTGTGCTTTAAAAAAACCTTTTTTCTAGGGACAGAAAACTATAGGTAGGGAGAGTGTCAGTGTGTTTTACTGTACGAATCCTTGTTTCTAGGGACAGGGAAGTACAGTGAGGGAAATTCTCCTTGTGCTATAGTGTGCTTTAAAAAAACTTTTTTCTAGGGACAGAAAACTATAGGTAGGGAGAGTGTCAGTGTGTTTTACTGTACGAATCCTTGTTTCTAGGGACAGGGAAGGACAGTGAGGGAAATTCTCCTTGTGCTATAGTGTGCTTTAAAAAAACCTTTTTTCTAGGGACAGAAAACTATAGGTAGGGAGAGTGTCAGTGTGTTTTACTGTACGAATCCTTGTTTCTAGGGACAGGGAAGGACAGTGAGGTAAATTATCCTTGTGCTATAGTGTGCTTTAAAAAAACCTTTTTTCTAGGGACAGAAAACTATAGGTAGGGAGAGTGTCAGTGTGTTTTACTGTACGAATCCTTGTTTCTAGGGACAGGGAAGGACAGTGAGGGAAATTCTCCTTGTGCTATAGTGTGCTTTAAAAAAACCTTTTTCTAGGGACAGAAAACTATAGGTAGGGAGAGTGTCAGTGTGTTTTACTGTACGAATCCTTGTTTCTAGGGACAGGGAAGGACAGTGAGGGAAATTCTCCTTGTGCTATAGTGTGCTTTAAAAAAACCTTTTTTCTAGGGACAGAAAACTATAGGTAGGGAGAGTGTCAGTGTGTTTTACTGTACGAATCCTTGTTTCTAGGGACAGGGAAGGACAGTGAGGGAAATTCTCCTTGTGCTATAGTGTGCTTTAAAAAAACCTTTTTCTAGGGACAGAAAACTATAGGTAGGGAGAGTGTCAGTGTGTTTTACTGTACGAATCCTTGTTTCTAGGGACAGGGAAGGACAGTGAGGGAAATTCTCCTTGTGCTATAGTGTGCTTTAAAAAAACATTTTTTCTAGGGACAGAAAACTATAGGTAGGGAGAGTGTCAGTGTGTTTTACTGTACGAATCCTTGTTTCTAGGGACAGGGAAGGACAGTGAGGGAAATTCTCCTTGTGCTATAGTGTGCTTAAAAAAAACCTTTTTTCTAGGGACAGAAAACTATAGGTAGGGAGAGTGTCAGTGTGTTTTACTGTACGAATCCTTGTTTCTAGGGACAGGGAAGGACAGTGAGGGAAATTCTCCTTGTGCTATAGTGTGCTTTAAAAAAAACTTTTTTCTAGGGACAGAAAACTATAGGTAGGGAGAGTGTCAGTGTGTTTTACTGTACGAATCCTTGTTTCTAGGGACAGGGAAGGACAGTGAGGGAAATTCTCCTTGTGCTATAGTGTGCTTTAAAAAAACCTTTTTTCTAGGGACAGAAAACTATAGGTAGGGAGAGTGTCAGTGTGTTTTACTGTATGAATCCTTGTTTCTAGGGACAGGGAAGGACAGTGAGGGAAATTCTCCTTGTGCTATAGTGTGCTTTAAAAAAACCTTTTTTCTAGGGACAGAAAACTATAGGTAGGGAGAGTGTCAGTGTGTTTTACTGTACGAATCCTTGTTTCTAGGGACAGGGAAGGACAGTGAGGGAAATTCTCCTTGTGCTATAGTGTGCTTTAAAAAAACCTTTTTTCTAGGGACAGAAAACTATAGGTAGGGAGAGTGTCAGTGTGTTTTACTGTACGAATCCTTGTTTCTAGGGACAGGGAAGGACAGTGAGGGAAATTCTCCTTGTGCTATAGTGTGCTTTAAAAAAAACTTTTTTCTAGGGACAGAAAACTATAGGTAGGGAGAGTGTCAGTGTGTTTTACTGTACGAATCCTTGTTTCTAGGGACAGGGAAGGACAGTGAGGGAAATTCTCCTTGTGCTATAGTGTGCTTTAAAAAAAACTTTTTTCTAGGGACAGAAAACTATAGGTAGGGAGAGTGTCAGTGTGTTTTACTGTACGAATCCTTGTTTCTAGGGACAGGGAAGGACAGTGAGGGAAATTCTCCTTGTGCTATAGTGTGCTTTAAAAAAAAACTTTTTTCTAGGGACAGAAAACTATAGGTAGGGAGAGTGTCAGTGTGTTTTACTGTACGAATCCTTGTTTCTAGGGACAGGGAAGGACAGTGAGGGAAATTCTCCTTGTGCTATAGTGTGCTTTAAAAAAACCCTTTTTCTAGGGACAGAAAACTATAGGTAGGGAGAGTGTCAGTGTGTTTTACTGTACGAATCCTTGTTTCTAGGGACAGGGAAGGACAGTGAGGGAAATTCTCCTTGTGCTATAGTGTGCTTTAAAAAAAACTTTTTTCTAGGGACAGAAAACTATAGGTAGGGAGAGTGTCAGTGTGTTTTACTGTATGAATCCTTGTTTCTAGGGACAGGGAAGGACAGTGAGGGAAATTCTCCTTGTGCTATAGTGTGCTTTAAAAAAACCTTTTTTCTAGGGACAGAAAACTATAGGTAGGGAGAGTGTCAGTGTGTTTTACTGTACGAATCCTTGTTTCTAGGGACAGGGAAGGACAGTGAGGGAAATTCTCCTTGTGCTATAGTGTGCTTTAAAAAAACCTTTTTTCTAGGGACAGAAAACTATAGGTAGGGAGAGTGTCAGTGTGTTTTACTGTACGAATCCTTGTTTCTAGGGACAGGGAAGGACAGTGAGGGAAATTCTCCTTGTGCTATAGTGTGCTTTAAAAAAAACTTTTTTCTAGGGACAGAAAACTATAGGTAGGGAGAGTGTCAGTGTGTTTTACTGTACGAATCCTTGTTTCTAGGGACAGGGAAGGACAGTGAGGGAAATTCTCCTTGTGCTATAGTGTGCTTTAAAAAAAACTTTTTTCTAGGGACAGAAAACTATAGGTAGGGAGAGTGTCAGTGTGTTTTACTGTACGAATCCTTGTTTCTAGGGACAGGGAAGGACAGTGAGGGAAATTCTCCTTGTGCTATAGTGTGCTTTAAAAAAACCTTTTTCTAGGGACAGAAAACTATAGGTAGGGAGAGTGTCAGTGTGTTTTACTGTACGAATCCTTGTTTCTAGGGACAGGGAAGGACAGTGAGGGAAATTCTCCTTGTGCTATAGTGTGCTTTAAAAAAAACTTTTTTCTAGGGACAGAAAACTATAGGTAGGGAGAGTGTCAGTGTGTTTTACTGTACGAATCCTTGTTTCTAGGGACAGGGAAGGACAGTGAGGGAAATTCTCCTTGTGCTATAGTGTGCTTTAAAAAAAACTTTTTTCTAGGGACAGAAAACTATAGGTAGGGAGAGTGTCAGTGTGTTTTACTGTATGAATCCTTGTTTCTAGGGACAGGGAAGGACAGTGAGGGAAATTCTCCTTGTGCTATAGTGTGCTTTAAAAAAAACTTTTTTCTAGGGACAGAAAACTATAGGTAGGGAGAGTGTCAGTGTGTTTTACTGTACGAATCCTTGTTTCTAGGGACAGGGAAGGACAGTGAGGGAAATTCTCCTTGTGCTATAGTGTGCTTTAAAAAAAAACTTTTTTCTAGGGACAGAAAACTATAGGTAGGGAGAGTGTCAGTGTGTTTTACTGTACGAATCCTTGTTTCTAGGGACAGGGAAGGACAGTGAGGAAAATTCTCCTTGTGCTATAGTGTGCTTTAAAAAAAACTTTTTTCTAGGGACAGAAAACTATAGGTAGGGAGAGTGTCAGTGTGTTTTACTGTATGAATCCTTGTTTCTAGGGACAGGGAAGGACAGTGAGGGAAATTCTCCTTGTGCTATAGTGTGCTTTAAAAAAACCTTTTTTCTAGGGACAGAAAACTATAGGTAGGGAGAGTGTCAGTGTGTTTTACTGTACGAATCCTTGTTTCTAGGGACAGGGAAGGACAGTGAGGGAAATTCTCCTTGTGCTATAGTGTGCTAAAGCATTCCTCATCAACCATCTTTGAAATCCTTGTTTTTTGGACAGTCAGGGAAATTGTCGTTGTGCTATTCTGTGCAAAAGCAATCATCCTCAACCATATTTAGAAATCCTTAAGTAAAGGGACAGAGAAGGACACCTGAAGGTAGCCCTTATTGCTTTTTTCCCATCTGCCTGCAGGCCATCTATTAGAATGTCTGGAAGGCAAACAAGGAGAGGCAGACAGTCAGGAGGCAATAAAAGAGGGCAAGCAGGCTCTGTGTCTGGGGACAACAGTGCTGGTCGTGGACGCGGTGCATTGTCATCAGCACATGGCCATGGGACACGCTTGTCCTTCTTTTCGGCAGCTGGACATGTTGAGCCACATCATGCCGAAGACTTGGTAGAGTGGATGACCAAGCCCTCCTCCTCCTCCTCCTCCTCTCTCACCCAGGCTCAGGGTACTGGCAAAGCAGCTGCCAAAGCGTCCTCTTCCCTGGTATCAATGTCAGACTCATCATCAGTCACTCCTTCCCTAGACCCACCATGTCCTCCTCCTGAGGAGTCCCCCGAACTGTTTGAGCACAGTGTTGGGTACATGCTCCAGGAGGATGCCCAGCGTTTCGAAGGGTCTGATGATGAAACCCAGCTACAGGAAGGCAGTAGCGTGAGAGCAGACAGAGGGGATGCTCAAGAAGGACACCAATCTGGCAGTCATGTTCCAGCAGCTGCAGCATACTGCCAGATTGGCTCCAGTGATGAGGAGGGAGGGGATGATGAGGTCACTGACTCCACGTGGGTGCCTAATAGGAGAGAGGAGGAGGAGGAGGATGAGGAGGAGGCACATCTCCAACGAGGCAGGATGCCCTTTGGTGGCCAGCGTAAGGGCAGTACACCGACGGAATCACACCGCAGAGCTCCGCCTGTGCAGGGCGCTGCCTCTGCCCGTCATTCAAAAAGTTCTTTGGTGTGGGCCTTTTTTGAGGCTAGTGCATCAGATCGCACAGCTGCTGTTTGCAACATATGTCTCAAGCGTATATCGCGTGGCCAAAACATCAGCCGCTTGGGTACCACATGCCTGACCAGACATATGTTGACCTGCCATGCAGCTCGTTGGCAAGCCTACCTCAAAGACCCACACCAAAGAACAAAGCGGACCTCTCCTTGCACCGCATCAGCTGGGATCTCCAACCCCACTATAACTTCAGTCCTCTCTGAAACATGCACTGAGAGGAATGAAGGTGTGGAATTAGGTGTGTCACAGCCAAGTACTTGCGGCCACTCTGCTAGCAGTACACCGACGTCCGATTCTAGCAGGCAAATTTCCCTGCCCCAGCTGCTGGACCGTCGAAAGAAGTTCACTCCCAGCCATCCACATGCCCAGCGGTTGAATGCTAGCTTGGCTAAATTGCTAGCGCTTCAACTGCTGCCTTTTCAGTTGGTAGACTCGGCCCCCTTCCGTGAGTTTGTGCAATGTGCGGTTCCTCAGTGGCAGGTTCCCAAACGCCACTTTTTCTCACGGAAGGCTATTCCGGCTCTCTACCGGCATGTGGAAGGCAATGTCTTGGCCTCGCTGGACAGGGCGGTCAGCGGTAAGGTGCATATTACCGCTGACTCATGGTCCAGCAGGCATGGACAGGGACGTTACCTTTCTTTCACGGCCCATTGGGTCACTCTTTTGGCAGCTGGGAAGGATGCAGGACAAGGTGCAGTAGTGTTGGAGGTTGTTCCACCGCCACGCCTCCAAAATGCTACTACTGGTTGTGACACACCTCTCTCCTCCACCCCCTCCTCTTCTTCTTCCTCCATGGCCTCTTCCTGTGGTTTGTCCTCTGAACCAGCGGTGCTCCGTAGCCGTTCAAGGGGCTACGCAAGTACGCAGGCAAAAAGATGCCATGCCGTGCTTGCGCTGGTGTGTTTGGGGGACAGAAGCCACACTGGGGCAGAGGTCCTGTCTGCTCTGCAGGGCCAGGCCGAGAGGTGGTTGACGCCACGCCAGCTTAAGCCAGGAATGGTGGTTTGCGACAATGGCACCAACCTCCTCTCCGCCCTCTGACAGGGACAACTGACCCATGTGCCCTGTGTGGCTCACGTCCTTAACCTGGTGGTGCAGCGGTTCTTGGGCAGGTACCCGGGCTTACAGGATGTCCTGAGGCAGGCCAGGAAAGTCTGTGTGCATTTCCGCAGATCTTATAATGCCAGTGCTCGCCTGGCTGAGCTGCAAAAGGAGTTGAACCTGCCCAAGAATCGCCTTATATGTGACATGCCCACCAGGTGGAACTCAACGTTGGCCATGCTGCAGCGGCTGCACACGCAGCAGAGGGCCATCAATGAGTACCTATGCGACTACGGCACCAGGACAGGGTCAGGGGAGCTTGGTTTTTTTTCTCCACGCCAGTGGGGCATGATCAGGGATGCATGCACTGTCCTGGCACCATTTGAGGAGGCCACGAGGATGGTGAGCAGTGACAGTGCATGCATCAGTGACACTGTACCTCTTGTCCACCTGTTGGAGCACACGCTGCGTGGAATAATGGACAGGGCACTTGAGGCAGAACAGAGGCAGGAAGAGGAGGACTTCCTTGCCTCTCAAGGCCCCCTTTACCCAGACAGTGTTCCTTCTGTCCCACCCATCGCACAGGAAGAGGAGGAGGAGGAGGAGGAGGAGGAGGAGGAGGATTGTGTCAGCATGGAGGTGGAGGCTGGCACTCAGCATCATCAGCAGCAGTCTTTTAGGGATGATTTACAGTCCCAAGAAACCAGTGGACTTGTACGTGGCTGGGAGGAGGTGGCTGCGGATCATGTCGTCCTTAGTGACCCAGAGGACTCCGGAGCGAATGCCTCAGCAAACCTACGCTGCATGGCCTCCCTGATCCTGCAAAGTCTGCGGAAGGATCCTCGTATTCTTCGGATCAAGGAGAGGGACCATTACTGGCTGGCCACTCTCCTTGATCCACGGTACAAGGGTAAGGTTGCGGACCTTATGTTACCGTCGCAGAGGGAGCAGAGGATGAGACAACTCCGGGAGGCCTTGCAGAAAGGTCTGTGCAACGCGTTCCCAGAGACTGGGAGGTTACAAACTCCTGGTCCTGGACAACGAGTTGCTGAGGCTTCGGCCAGTCAAAGAAGGAGCGGTGGGGAAGGTGGCCGTCTGACCGATGCGTTCAGACAATTCTTTAGTCCGCAGTCCCAAAGTATGATCGGTTCCAGCAACCATCGCCAGCGTCTGATAAACATGGTGCAGGAATATCTAGGGGCAAGGTCAGACTTGGACACCTTCCCCACCGAAAATCCTCTGGCTTACTGGGTCTTGAGGATGGATCACTGGCCAGAGCTTGCACAGTATGCAATTGAGCTACTGGCCTGTCCTGCATCCAGCGTTCTTTCGGAACGCACATTCAGTGCTGCTGGAGGATTTGTCACGGATCACAGGGTGCGACTGTCCACCGACTCGGTTGATCGACTGACTTTCATCAAGATGAACCAGTCTTGGATCACCACCAGCTACCACACACCTGATGCTGATATAACAGACTAATTGATTTTAACATGTCACATCCCTTCAAGACTGATGCTGATGCTGAGTGCCTGTGCTGTTATGTTGACTGGCTATCCTCCTCCTCCGAGTCCTCAATGATACGATTGATGATGATAGCTTGGAAGATCATTTTTGTTTATGGGTGCCGCCACCAGTGGCTAAGGCCCAATTTTTCAGCCCCTGTTTTACAGGGGCGTGTAATTACAATTTTTTGAGCAATAATTTGCCATAGGGCTCATTGCTGTGCTCCAAGTACAGTATCTGTGAGGGGTTGGAGTGTTGTGGCACCAGTGCCTAAGGCCCAATTTTTCAGCCCCTGTTTAACAGGGGCGTGTCATTACAATTTTTGAAGCAATACTTTGCAACAGGGCTCATTGCTGTGCTCCAAGTACAGTATCTGTGAGGGGTTGTAGTGTTGTGCCACCAGTGCCTAAGGCCCAATTTTTCAGCCCCTGTTCAACAGGGGCATGTAATTACAATTCTTGATCTAATAATTCACAGCAGGGCCCATTCCTGCACCCACCAAGAGTAACTCTGAGGGCTTACAGTGTTGTGTCAACGCCACCACCACCACCACCACGAAAGGCCCAATTTTTCAGCCCCTGTTCAAAAGGGGCATGTAATTACAATTCTTGATCTAATAATTCACAGCAGGGCCCATTCCTGCACCCACCAAGAGTAACTCTGAGGGCTTACAGTGTTGTGGCAACGCCACCACCACCACCACCACGAAAGGCCCAATTTTTCAGCCCCTGTTCAAAAGGGGCATGTAATTACAATTCTTGATCTAATAATTCACAGCAGGGCCCATTCCTGCACCCACCAAGAGTAACTCTGAGGGCTTACAGTGTTGTGGCAACGCCACCACCACCACCACCACGAAAGGCCCAATTTTTCAGCCCCTGTTCAAAAGGGGCATGCAATTACAATTCTTGATCTAATAATTCACAGCAGGGCCCATTGCTGCACCCACCAAGAATAACTGTCAGGGCTTACAGTGTTGTGGCACCAGCACCACCATCAAAGGCCCAATTTTTACTACCACTGTTCAACAATTATATGTAATTACAATTCCTGATATAATAGTTGACAGCAGGGCGTTCCAGCACCAACCAAGAGTAACTGTGAGTGCTTACAGTGTTGTGCCAACACCAACAACTAAGGGGCCTATTTCTGCAGAGTATATACGGCAGGTCCCTACTTTCAAACATCCAACTTACAAACGACTCCTACTTGCAAACGCAAGAAGACAACAGGAAGTGAGAGGAAATCTACCCCTTGGAAGGAAAATTCTCTCCTGTAAGAATTAATATGGGAGAAAGGTGTCTCCTCTGTACTGATGCTTTATCAGCAATCCTTGTTTCAAGAAAAACACCACATTTCAAAAACAGTTGTCATTGGGACGGAAAGTGAGGTGAAATGTTCTGAACAGGGGCACAGACAGCAAAACAAATGTTACAGGGGTGATAACCCTTACCTATGTTTTCCAAAAAGTTTAAAAATAGATTTTTGGGCTGGAGCTACACTTAAACAATGTACCTGTTCAAAATTACAAACAGATTCTACATAAGAACAAACCTACAGTCCCTGTCTTGTATGCACCGCCTGTATACGGCTGTTCAGAGTATATAGGGCCTTTTTTATTTTATGTGTGGGGTTCCCCTTAATATCCATACAAGACCCAAAGGGGCTGGTAATGGGCTGGGGTGGGGGGGGGGGTCATGGGGTAGCTATGCCATTTTTCTTAAAGATTTTCATCCATATTACCGGGACCAGACATTACATTAAAGCCGCAAGCAGTTTTAAATGGCTTTTTTTTCCTTTAGAAGTGTCATTTTGTGCAGGGACAGTTCTAAACACGGGAAACACGTGGCACTTCACAGGCATACTTTAGACACCCCCCAGGTACGATATTTAAAGGAATATTTGACTTTTTTTTTTCACTTTATGCATCATTAAAATGACTGCTCCCGAAAAACGACCGTTTTTAAAACTTCTTTTTGCATTGATACATGTCCCCTGGTGCACAACCCGGGTTCCCAAACCCTTTTTAGGACAATAACATGCATAATAGTTGTTATAATTAGCACTTTAGAATTCGAACGTTCGCATCCATTGTATTTAATAGGGTTCTAATGTTCGTACGAACTTTCGGTCCGTTCGCGGGTTCTGGTGCGAACCGAACCCGGGGGTGTTCGGCTCATCACTACTGAAGGCAAATAAACTGTGCACTTTACAATGCAGTTGCTCCAGAGCTTAGTAAATGAGGTAGAGATTCCCTTTGCAAAGAATGCCCAATCATGTGCAAGGAAAAAAATATATATATATTTTTGTTTGCACACATATAAATGATGGAAGTCAGCAGAGCTTCCAATCATTTACTAAGCTCTGTAGCAAGCAATCTTGCAGAGTGCAACTGCACATTGCAAAGTGAACAGTCCATTTGCCTTTAGTAAATCAACCCCTATATGTGCATGGACACACATTTGGGATGATTTAGTAAAACTGGAGCACTCAAAATCTGGTGCAGATCTGCATGGTAGCCAATCAGCTTCTACCTTCAGCTTGTTCAATTAAGCTTTGACAATAAAACCTGGAAGCTGATTGGTTTCTTTGCAGAGCTGCACCAGATTTTGCACTGTCCGGTTTTAGTAAATTAACCCCATTGGCTTTTATTGAGTTGAGTTCAGGGGCTTTGGCAAAAAAATGGCAAAAGCTCCTAAGCATGAGTTCAGGAGCAGCAGCGTGCATGAGGCACAATAGTACAAACACTCAGGGGGTCTATGTATAAAAATCTGCTTTGTGAATTTCTCAGCATTTGTGCAAATGTCATGAATAATACCCCTAATGTTTGTAATATGTGTGAAAGGTCAGTTTCTATTTGTTGCCTTTCCTAACATTCGATTCTAAGGCCCCTTTCACACGGGCGGACCGTTTAGTTTTTTAGACAGACCTGAACGGACGCTCCGTGACATGCCCGCTGACATCCGACCCGCTCTGTTCCGCCAAAGTGTGACGGAGAAAAACCCTACTTTTCCATCCGTCTGGTGGATCGGATGACAACGGACTCTACGGTCCGTCGTCATCCGATCCCCCATGGGGGAGAGCGGCGCTCTGACAGGTCGGTCCCTGTACAGTGTGCAGAGACAGACCTGTCATCTGCCTGCTCAGCGGGGATTGACGGAGCGATCCCCGCAGAGCAAAGCGGAGCCCGCACACGGGCCCTAAGAGAGCAAATCAGTAAGTACATTTAACCAGAAGCGTTAATCACATCCTGGATTTTGGGCTGGCTCTCTCATTCTGGGATGATGTCATATGGGACACGGCGCAACCCCCCGATCTCGGTAAAGAGCCGATGACAAGGCTCCTTACCCATGTGATAGGCTGTGTCCAATCACAGCTGATCACATGTAAACAAGAAAATGCTGGCTATCGTATCTCCTCGCCTCAAACTGACAGAGTGTGAGGAGAGGAGAGCCAATCAGTGGCACTGTGACACATGCACATAATCACACACGATATGAACGGTTCAATTGCCGGCAATCGGTGTGAGTTGTTATGCGATTTGGAACTGTCAGATCGCACAACAAATTGCACCGGTGTGAACGGGGGGCTGAAACCCTTCACTAATGAGCAATAGATCACTATGGTATACAATGGATCTCTGCATCATTGGGGGGGATTTACTAAAACTGAAGCACTCAGAATCTGGTGCAGCTGTGCATGGTAGCCAATCAGCTTCTAACTTCAGCTTGTTCAATTATGCTTTGACAATCAGGCTGGGTTCACACTGGTCCGACAAATGCTCCGACATTGGGAGCTCATGTCGCATGACGTGTGAAAATCAATGTTTCCCTATGAGAGCCATCTTAACTGGTCCGACACAAGTCAGGCCGACTTTGAAAATGCTCCCTGTACTACTTTGGTCTGACTTTGATCCTACTTCAGCCCATTGAATATCATTGAAGTTGGATCAAAGTAGGATCCTTGTCCTAACCATCCGACATTTGACATCCGACATGGTGATTACAGCAGCAGTAAAAGGAATTTATCTCACCCTGGGATTGTTTTGATTGGTCAAAGGACAAGTCAGACTAGCACAAAGTCGGATCAAAGTAGTATCCTGTTGATCCTTACAATCTACAGCTGAACAAGCATCTACCTGCCTGCCAGCGGGTCCCTCTCGGTCCTCTGGAGCATCCTGGGCCAGTATCTAGCAGCAGCTCTGCCGGGGGATGCCTGCCCAGCACTGATCCTCTCGTCCGCGGCCGCCGCCATCTTGCCGTTCCGGCCTTCCTGGACGTACGAATTCAGGCCTACCTGAAGGTAAGGAGGGCCATCCACTCTCCCCTGCCTGCCCATCCGCCCATCTAGCGGGACCCAGGAACCTGTCTGGCCGTCGGGGACGTCCGTGGAGGCCGCGGTTTCGTCCGGCCGAGTGCGGCCTAGTGCGGCCTGCAAAGCACCGCTGTTTCCTGAGCCGCGGCCCCCGCGAGTGCTTCCGGAACTCGAATCCTTGGCTTCCATCCCTCCGCCCTGTCCTCTCTGCCCACCGCTGCCTTGGCCTAGTGTGCTGCCCTGCAAGATCTGTGCCTGCTGCTGGGGTGGCCTGGATGATTGATCCTAGAGTCCTCTGTTGCCTGCCTGCCTATGATACACCGCTCTGAGTCACCCTCACCCCTGTACCTCCAGCCTCACATCCTCCCTACCTGCCAGCCGGGTGTTGGCTGCTGAGCGACAGGTGCTTGGAGACCCCCCTGTGTTTTGATCGCTGCGGCAAGCCTGGCTGGGCTCTCACTGTTTTCCAAAGCCTCCTCTGAGCACGGCTGCAAATCCTACCCCTGTGTAACCTGCCAGATGCCCTCCTCCTCTAAGAAGGGCAAAGGGAGCTCTAAAGCCACAAGGGCCCACACACCCCCCCGGGTACCACCGCCATCTTCCCCGCACATGGATCCCGTCCTGGTCGGGCAAATCCGGGCCTTGCTAGCCGGCCTGGACATGGACCCCGGTGAGGCCCCGGAGGTAGAGGTAACACGGCCACAATCCTTGCTGCGATCGAGCGGAGTAAGACTTCGCTCCTGGTACGCATCGACCACCTTGCTGCAGAGTGCAATTTCATACGGAATGATCTAGACAAGATAAGGGGGAGGATGTCTGAGACAGAGTCAAGAGTGTCGGCCACGGAGGATCTAACGGCCAATCACTCCACCTCCATTGCTGAGCTACAACGCACAGTGCAGTCCCTGGTCGCAAAGTCGGACGATGCAGAAAATAGGCTGCGACGCAACAATGTCAGAGTCCTCGGTCTGCCTGAGGGAGAAGAGGGGGACCACCCTGCTGTATTTGTGGAGGAGTTCTTTAAAAATTTACTTGACCTGACGGATGTTCCCCCTACCTACGTTGTTGAAAGGGCCCACCGAGTACCTACGGGCAGAGCCATCCCGGGGAATATCCCCAGACCTTTCCTGGTCCGCTTCCTCAATTACCGGGACAGGGACAGGATCCTCTCTGAGGCCCGCAGACACGCCGCACTCAAATACGGCAACGCCTCAGTTCTTCTTTTTCCCGACTTCTCGGCAGAGCTGCAGAGGAAGAGAAAGACCTTCAATGATGTCCGCAGGCGGCTCAGAGACAAGAACATTAAATACGGCATGCTATACCCCAGCCGCCTGCGTGTCCAACATGGTGGAAAGGTCCGCTTCTTCGACAACCCTGCGGATGCTGATAGCTGGCTGACCACCCTGCAATGAAAGATTCCTCCCACTGATCTATTAGATGCGCGATTCTTTCACATCCTGGTTTGCTCTATCCTACTTAACTTCCTGCAAACACCGGAGTTACCCCAAGCGTACCTCTACAAGTGAAACACAGTCGACCCCCCCCTGTTTTGTTTGGTTTCGTTGTTTACTCCCAAGTGAGGGACCAGGTGACTTGTCTCTACCTGGGGCAGCTCGCGACTTGAAGGGTCTGCCCTGCTGCTCCGGAGGGCCGGTCTCCTCCCACTGTAATGGGATGCAAGTTCCCTCACTCTCGCCTACTGTTCTAGGTTGAACTCACGCTGAGGTTGCCTCAGAGACTTTGAGCCTCCAGAAGGCGACATCTACAATCAAGTTAAGGGTAAGAAACTGCCATGGCGAAAGTTGGGGATATGCCAGGCGGTAGGGCGTTATTTGTGCTGTTTATAAGTTATCACACCTGCTCGGGTTCCACACTATTTTTCTTGCTGGACTATGTTGTCTTAATTTTGCTACTTCTCTGGTTCACATATTATCTCCTGTGTATTCACTTTATGTTCTCTCTAGTTCCACTGGATTGCTATACCCTATGGACTACCTCTGCAGAGGGCCCATGGCCGGGACATAACTGGGTACGGGTCTTCTATGATCCTTATGTTATTGAACTTCTCTATTTCAAATGGGTATAGATTTAAGGCTGATATCTTGGAATGTTAGGGGTTTGAATGACAAGGTAAAAAGATCATTAGTATTTAAATTTCTGCAGTCCCACAAACCTCACATCTTGTTTCTCCAGGAAACCCACCTGACGGGTAGCAAAATCCTAACACTCAGGCGGGCATGGGTCAAACAAGGGTTTCATGCCATATATTCCTCCTACGCGAGGGGCGTGACTGTTCTGTTGAACAAGTCACTCCCCTGCACAGTGGAACAGGTCTTCACGGACCCTGGGGGAAGGTACGTCATCCTTATCTTTGAAATGTTTGCCCAACGCTGGGCAATAATTAATGTGTATGTCCCTCCTCCATTTAACTCCTCCATCCTGTACACGGTCCTTACAAAAATAGCTCCCCTTCGGGTCCATAATATTCTAGTTGGAGGGGATTTTAATGCCATCCTAGACCACAACAAAGATACTACTAACCCCCTTAGACTTGCCCCCCCTGATTTGGATCTCTGGGCAGACACCTTTGGTCTCCAGGAGCTCTGGCGGTGGAAGCATCTGGAGGAAAGGACATATTCACATATCTCAGCAGCACATAGGTCTGGGTCCCACATAGACTTCATGTTCGGGTCGGGTTCTGCACTGTCTCAAGTCAGAACGGTCTCCTACCTCCCGGCAGGTCTTTCGGATCACTCACCGCTAGAGCTTGGCTTGGGTCTGGGTACCCCCCGCGAGCCGGGATGCTGGAAGTTGGCATCCCATTGGATAGCTGACCCACAGGTCCAGGAGCTGGTGGGGCCCAGGCTCGAGGAATACTGGCAGACAAACGAGGGATCGGCTTCCCTTGACGTGGTCTGGGAGGCGGGCAAGGCTCATGCCAGAGGAGAATACATCTCCTCTATCAAGGCAGTGAGATCCGGCTTTGCGTTACAGACCGCTCAACTGGAACAAAGTGAAGGGGCGGCTTTGGATCTTTTCACGAGGCATCCAACGCCTGAAAATTATTCTACCCTAGCCCAAACGAGGAGAGACCTGAAGCTTCACTACACCTCGCTGGTACACCCAGATGCGCAAAAGCTTGTAGCCAAGCTTTTCGAGTCAGGGGACAAGAACGGCAAACTACTGGCCAACCTAGTAGCAGAACCTACGCTCCAAACAGTAATCCCTAGACTTCAGACTTCCACTGGTTGCCAGGTTATGGACCCCGAAGGTATACTGCGGGAATTCCATCTCTTCTATAGCAACCTGTATGCCGACCCATTCTCTGGCTCAGCTGCTGCTGGGCTGGAGGAAATGGGGGGAAATACTTTGCCTCTCCTCTCTGAGGAGGACAGGATAGCGTTAGATAAGCCATTAACACGTCTGGAAATAGAGGCCGCAATATACTCCCTGCCCAACAATAAATCCCCGGGCCCGGATGGTCTACCTGGGGACTGGTATAAAACTAACGCTACTTTACTGGTTCCTAAACTATATCAGTTATACACAGACTGCCTGGAATCCGACAGGCTTCCAGACAGCATGTACCAGGCGCATATAGTGCTGCTGCCCAAACCAGGGAAGGACCCCACCTGTTGCTCATCCTACAGACCCATCTCGTTGCTGAACTATGACCTTAAGATACTCACGAAAGTACTAGCCAATAGACTCATGAAGGTTTTACCATCCCTAGTCAACATAGATCAGACAGGCTTTATGCCGGGCAAGTCCACGGACATTAATCTTAGGCGAGTCTTTACCCATCTCCAGCTCCCATCCGAAGAGAATGCCTCCCGGGTACTGGTATCCCTCGACATCGAAAAGGCTTTCGATACAGTCAGATGGTCCTATATGATGCAGGTTCTGGAGGGTTTTGGCTTCGGCCCAACTTTCCGGAAATGGATCGGCCTACTATATAGGGCACCCACCGCTCGTATCAAACTGAATGGTAGTCTCTCGCCCTCTTTCCCGATTAGGAGGGGAACAAGACAGGGGTGTCCTCTATCACCTGCATTGTTCGCCCTGGTAATGGAGCCTCTGGCCGAGGCCTTGCGGAGGTTGGGGGAGGTGTCTGGAGTACGGGTCGGCTCGGTGACCGAGAAGCTGGCATTGTATGCCGATGATTTGATTCTCTTCCTCGGGGACCCCGGTCCCTCGCTCGCTTCTGGACCGTTTCGCGACTCTCTCTGGCCTCAGAACCAACTGGAGCAAATCACTAATTCTACCCATAGACCCTGGGGCAAGGAGGCTGAGTGATCCTACTTCGCCTCTACAATGGGCAGATACCATCAGATACTTAGGGATAAATATCTCGTCCAATACTAAAGACTTTTTCAAACTTAACCTGTCCCCGGTGCTGCAGTGGTGTAAACTAAAACTGAAGGCTTGGTCAAACCTCCCATTATCTCTAATAGGGAGAATTAACTTAATAAAAATGAAATTACTCCCGGTCTTGCTGTATACCTTACGGCACTCTCCGGTATGGATCCCCAAGTCTCTTCTCCGGCAACTAGACTCCTCAGTGGCTTCTTTCTTGTGGCAATCACACCCGGCCAGATTTAGTAAAAAGATTTTGTGTAGACCATGGACACAGGGGGGACTTGCCTGCCCGGACTTCCACACCTACTACTTAGCAGCAATGCTCACCCATGCACATAACTGGCTGGTTTCGAACAACACCAATGCGTCAGTTGTCCTGGAGGCGGCACACCTAGGATCTTTCGAGGCCCTTCGTAATGCACTCTATAGGGGGTCAGGGGGCTCTGCGGTACCCTCGACCCTAGCTATGAAAGCGATCATTAAGGCATGGTTCACGGTAGTGATTAAACCTAATTTGGCGAAGGCCAGGTGGTCCCCTAACACACCACTTTGGTGCAATCCGAGGCTCAGGGAGTTCCACTCTTTGCAGGATCCGGGTCTGTGGGCCGGCAAGGGCATCAAGTATTTGAGGGATATCTGCGATGAGCTGGGGCTATTTACATTCGATAGGTTAAAGAATAAATTCCAGCTTCCGAACTCTTTCTTTTTCAGGTTCCTGCAGCTCCGCCACGCCTTCAGCTCGCAGTTCAAGTCGGTTCAGCTCCGGCTGGAGCTTGATACCTTGGAGATTCTCCTGGACGATGCCGAGCTCTCAAAGCCCCTGTCCCGAATCTATCGAGCACTCCTGCCGTCCATCCAGGAAGGTCTGGATGGTCTGCGTGATTTGTGGCGGGCGGAGGTGCAGGAGCTGGACAGCGAAGACTGGGAGGATATGTGGGACTACCCATTTCATCCGCTGGTGGCTACCAGGGACAAACTGATCCAATTCAAGATCCTCCACAGGATCTATTACACACCCCAACGCCTCCACTGCATATACCCGGCCCTGACAGCTAACTGCTGGAGATGCTCTGATACTCCTGCAGATTTCACACACATATTCTGGGATTGCCTACAGATTCGGGAATATTGGCAGGAGGTAACACAATTCATCCATAACCTAACTACCATTTCTATTCCTGGCCTGGTGGAGCCACTGGCACTTGCCAAAGCCCCACGTACCCTAATAGGTATCCTCCTGTTTTACGCAAGGAAAGCCATAGTACTAAAGTGGAAGTCAGCCATCCCCCCCACCCTGACCTCATGGAAGCATCTAGTCAATACAGTGGTCCCCCTCTATAAAGCAACGTATCTGTCTCGTGGATGTCCCAGAAAATATGAAAAAGTCTGGCATCTGTGGACTGATTCGGAGTCCACAACAGATGACCGACCCCAAGAGGAGTAATTCATCAGATCTCCTCCGCACTCATCAGTCCTGATAGGAGCTAAGGTCCGTACTCTGAATAAATGAATGGAGGTGTAAGCATAGCTCAAATTCATAGCACCTACCCCTGCATGCTCCTGATAAGCTCAACCCAGACATCTAGGAACGAGTAGTGGTCCCGCAAGGAATAACAACTCCTGTTGTAATCCTACCATGTGTATCCCGAGAGGTGTCCCTGTTATGTTAGTTAGATATATTTAGCGTTAAGATGTGATGATAAGTTGTCTTCTGTTTTTTTGTTTTCTTTTTCTTTATGTCCCCTTGTGTTTTTGGGGGTGTTCCCCCCCCCTTTTTTCTTTTTCCCTCCCCCCCTTTTTTTTGTGTTCTTTCTTCTTTCTTTGATGTACACGTGGTAATGTGCAAGGTTAGGCTGGGGTATGCCCCAACGGCCATGTTTTGTATCTCAATAACGCAGAAAACTTTAATAAAGCGAATTAAAAAAAAAAAAAAAGTAGTATCCTGTTCATGAAAGTCGGATGGATGTCGGATCAATGTAGGATCAATGTAGGACTGATGTCGCAGAGCAAAGTAGGATGAAAGTTGTATGACTGTTGTGTCGTACCAGTGTGAACCCAGCCTAAGGCTGGGTTCACACTGGTCCGACAAACGCTCCGACATTGGGAGCTCATGTCGCATCACGTGTGAAAATCAATGTTTCCCTATGAGAGCCGTCTTAACTGGTCCGACACAAGTCGGTCCGACTTTGAAAATGCTCCCTGTACTACTTTGGTCCGACTTTGGTCCTAATTCAGCCCATTGAATATCATTGAAGTCGGATCAAAGTAGGATCCTTGTCCTAACCATCCGACATTTGACATCCGACATGGTGATTACAGCAGCAGTAAAAGGAATTTATCTCACCCTGGGATTGTTTTGATTGGTCAAAGGACAAGTCAGACTAGCACAAAGTTGGATCAAAGTAGTATCCTGTTCATGAAAGTCGGATGGATGTCGGACCAATGTAGGATCAATGTAGGACTGATATCGCAGAGCAAAGTAGGATGAAAGTTGTATGACTGTCGTGTTGTACCAGTGTGAACCCAGCCTTAAACCTGGAAGCTGATTAAATTCTATGCAGAGCTGCATCAGATTTTGCACTCTCCAGTTTTAGTAAATAACCCTAATTGCATCAGCTTTGTGTATGTAGCAGTTCACTCTGTAGTAGCTAATTCGTTACAATGTCAGTGGTGAGCACAGATGGTGCTTGATTAGATGCTTCTTTGTCTCCAGTAGCCCGGGAATGACGGCTCTGAACCTGAAAGTTATGAAATCTATGTCAATTCTTTGAAGTTTGTTCATCGCATAGGAGATCAAGAAACAAATGTATTCTGATCCACTCGCTCTCAGCATCAGTGTTAATTTTTGCGTCAAATTTCAATTTCGTTTTAGTCATAGTCTTTTGACATATTTTCGTTACCTGAATGGTTTTACTTTTAGTTGTATTTTAATTGACTAAAATCTCCAGTACATTTTAGTCAATTGTAATGCATTATTTAGCCCAGGTTCACACTGGGCTGCGAGAGTGAAGCCATGCGAGTCCAGCTGAACTCTCACGATTTCACTCCCGCTGGTCAGTCCCGATTTCGGCCGCGATTACAGAGACATCTGTGCAGGTTTCTGCACAGATTTCAATGTAAATCGCGGGCCAAAATCGCAAAAAGTAGTACAGAAACTACTTTTTGAAATCAGTGCAGATGCGGCGTCGCACCAATTAGGACGGTGCCATTGCCGGCAATTTGCGGCAAATACCGCCGTTTTGACATGCGATTTGACATGCCAAATCGCATGTCAAAACGCACCAGTGTGAACCAGGGCTAAAGGATTTCTGTAGAATTTCCAAACTCATAATATCCTTCTGGAATAAAAAAAATCTAATAACATGTTATAATTTATGGTGTTAAGGTTTGAACAAACTGCACAGACACATATGTAGCCATTATGTAACGTATTTCTAAGTAAAACGTTTTGTTACAAGAATATTGCTTTTTTGACAGAAGTGTAAAGAGTAGGAGAGGGGAAGGGGGGTAGGAGTAGGCCATTCAATTTACTGTAAAAGGGATCGAGTGGTTCTACAGAGTATGGAGGTTCCTTTGCTCACCACTGACAGTGTAATCAGCTACAACAGAGGTGAAGTTCTATACAGAATTGATGTTGCAGAGATGAAACTTTGTTGTATGACAAGTTTGTTGGCCTGAAACCCTTCACAGATGAGCAATTGTCACCTAAGGTAAACAACAGAATTCCATCTCTGCAACATTGTATCAATTTTGTACTGTATCCAAGTTCACTCTCTGCAGTTGTTCATTGATTACATTGTTAGTGATGAGCACAGATTGTACTTTGTTAGCTGCTTTCCCAGCTATGGTAGCCAGGAAATGACAGCTCTGAACCCTGAAATTATAAAATCTATGTTACTTCTGGGTCCGTTCATCGCAAAGGAGATCAGGGAATAATAGATATCCTCCAATCCATGCCCGCTTGGCATCCTGAAGCTATGTTCCACGGTCTTCGCACAGGGATAAGAAAGGGCAGGAAATACCATGGACAGCTCCAGTGTGCAGGGGGTAGGCCATTCAATTTACTGTAAAAGTGATCAAGTGGCTGTACAGCAGCCTGGATCACTTTTACATGACACCTGAGAAATGGCTGAAAAAATCAATACCAAGCTTGCTTTAACCCCTACCAGGACATTTGCAAATGTACCTTGGTAGACAAGGAGTTAAAGTAAGTGCTTACCTGTAGACCAGGGATATGCAATTAGCGGACCTCCAGCTGTTGCAAAACTACAAGTCCCATCATGCCTCTGCCTCTGGGTGTCATGCTTGTGGCTGTCAGAGTCTTGCTATGCCTCATGGGAGTTGTAGTTCTGCAACAGCTGGAGGTCCGCTAATTGCTTATCCCTGCTGTAGACCATTCCTCCCCCTACGAAGTCTGGCCAGAAAACTCCCAGTTAGTGTTGACCTGTCCTAGCCAAGTTTCCGGGACACTGCAGTTGCTATAGGCTTACTGCGCTGACCCTAAAAAATACATGTCCTACCACATATTTCAAATGATGAATATATTCTTCAATAATCCATCAATAATTACATTTAACCATAAATTATAACAGGTGCATGGTATACTGATATAGGGGAAATTGCATAAGTGAAACAAACCGTAGTGTTTATTTAAGCAAAGAAAAGTCCCAGTATTTCTCTTCAGAATATAGGGGAAATTACATAAGTGAAACAAATGGTAGTAGTGTACTAAACAAATAAAAGGCCCAGTGCTTCTCTTCAGAAAATGGGTATCCAAATCCCACGTGGAGAGATCTGCATCCGTAATTGAAGAAATCTCCACCAATCCGTGAATTCTACACCACCACCTTTTAAAATGAACACTCACCAAAAACAAATGAAAACAACGCCTTGGTTTATGCCCGAGTTAACCACTCCACTCTTGAGACTATAACTGAGGATTTCCAAACGATATGCCAGTAAATGTAATTACTCCATACATCTCCACATTAGGTGATCGCAGGATCTCATAAAAAGCAACATGTATAAAATGTATTTCATCAATAAAACTAGTATAAGAATTTTGCACTCACAAGTAAGGTGCCTTTAGATCGGCACTGGGTCTTTCCAGTAAGGCCACTTTCACACTGAGGCGCTTGAAAAACTGCCAGTAAAACACTGAGCGCTTTTGAAGCACTTTTCAGGCGCTTTTGAAGCGCTTTCAATTCATTTCAATGGAGAGGGGCGTTTTTTCAGCACACTGCCCCAGTGTAAAAGTATTCATTGATTTTAATGGAAATACGTTTTCAGGTGCTTTTTTTTAGCGTGAAAGCGCCTGAAAAGCGCCTCAGTGTGAAAGTGGTCTTATACTCTTAGGGTTTGTTAAGCGCTGTTCCGTCTATAGATGCCGGCATGCGCTCCAAGCCTCAGTATGGTGCGGGTTTGGAACAGGAAGTGACGTCGTCTTCAGGAAGGCTTCTGGGTAACGCCAACGTCACTTCCTGTCCCAACCCGCACCATACCGAGGCTTGGACTGCATGCCGGCATCTATAGATGGAACGGCGCCTAACAAACCCTAAGAGTATTGCTGGAAAGACCCAGTGGCGGTCTAAAGGCACCTTACTTGTGAGTGCAAAATTCTTATACTAGTTTTATTAATGAAATACATTTTATACATGTTGCGCAATGATGGCCGTTTGCTTTTTATGAGATCCTGAGATCACCTAATGTGGAGATGTATGGAGTGATTACTGGCATATCGTTTGGAAATCCTCAGTTATAGTCTCAAGAGTGGAGTGGTTAACCCAGGCATAAACCAAGGCGTTTTTTTCAATTGTTTTTGGTGAGTGTTCATTTTAGAAGGTGGTGGTGTAGAATTCACGAATTGGTGGAGATTTCTTCAATTACAGATGCAGATCTGTGTACGTGGGATCTGGATATCCATTTTCTGAAGAGAAACACTGGGACTTTTCTTTGTTTAATACACTACTACCATTCGTTTCACTTATGTAATTTTCCCTATATTCTGTGACTTTTCTTTGCTTAAATACACACTACTATTTGTTTCACTTATGAAATTTTCCCTATATCAGTATATCATGTACCTGTTATAATTTATGGTTAAATTTAATTATTGATGGATTATTGAAGAATATATTAACTGTTTGAGATTAGGGATGAGCCGAACACCCCCCGGTTCGGTTCGCACCAGAACCTGCAAACGGACCGAAAGATTGCGCAAACTTTAGAACCCTATTAAATACAATGGACGCGAACGTTCAAAATCAAAAGTGCGAAATATAACGGCTAATATGCAAGTTATTGTCTTAAAAAGGGTTTGGGGACCCGGGTCCTGCCCCAGGGGACATGTATCAATGCAAAAATACGTTTTAAAAACGGCCATTTTTTCAGGAGCAGTGATTTTAATGATGCATAAAGTGAAAAAAAAAGTGAAATAATCCTTTAAATATCGTACCTGGGGGGTGTCTAAAGTATGCCTGTGAAGTGGCACATGTTTCCCGTGTTTAGAACTGTCCCTGCACAAAATGACATTTCTAAAGGAAAAAAAGTCATTTAAAACTGCTTGCGGCTTTAATGTAATGTCTGTGTAATGACACCCATCCCCAAGTATGAAAGGGGTTAAAGCCGTTTATGATATGCCATTCCCGAACACCAAGGCAGCTACTGACACTCCACAGTCAGGTGAACGAGACCCATAATGATAATTCCCCCCTAATAACGAGACACAGCTCTGTTGTTAGGTTTCCAGAAGGTCTGACCATCTTTATTGAGAAAGCAGGCTCTTATATACACTAAAAGAATACTGTAGTCCAAATGAACAACTCCACCCACAACATCACACAATGGTTACATAACGGGCTCCCAATACACATTATTCTGACATCCCTTAGCAGACAACAGGTGAGTTCATTAACTAATCCCTTTACAGCTTAAATGCCTAATATGCATGACCTTTACGTTTCCCAGAATGGCTGTCTGCTACCTTACAATATCATATATACACCTTTGACCAGACCTAATTTACATGAGCTAATTACCTAATTCCTTTATACAATTACAGAGTTAATTATCACAATCCACAATGAAAAGATTTTTAGAAGTTAGCCTGGACTCATTTACATTACACAGGCAGCCAGGTGGTTGGAGGTGATGACATTAACATCTTTCAATTAACCTGTTGAGTTCAGAATCAACCACCAGTAAATAGTTATTTTACTTATATCCGGGGAGATATTGTGGATAAATATTATAATCCCATTTTAGGTAGTCCAAGGTATATTTCCTTAGTCACCCTATGTATATCCTGGGGAATATTGTGGATTAATATTACAGACCCATTTTAAAGCAATCCAAGACATATTCTGAATGTCCATTATTTTCTGGCTCATACTCTCTAAGAGCTTCTGGGTTCCACGGGCCCACCCGTTACAGTATGGTCCCGGCAATATGGATGAAAATCATTGAGAAAAATGGCATGGGTACCCCCCACCCCAAGCCCACTACCAGCCCCTTTGGGTCTTGTATGGATATTAAGGGGAACCCCGCACCCAAATAAAAAAAAGGCCCTATATACTCTGAACAGCAGTATACAGGCGGTGCAAACAAGACAGGGACTGTAGGTTTGTTCTTAAGTAGAATCTGTTTTTAATTTGGAACAGGTACATTTTTTAAATGTAGCTCCAGCCAAAAAATCTATTTTTAAGCTTTTTGGAAAACATAGGGAAGGGTTATCACCCCTGTAACATTTGTTTTGCTGTCTTTGCACCTGTTCAGAACATTTCACATCACTTTCCGTCCCAATGACAAATGTTTTTTGAAAATTTTGGGTTTTTATTGAAACAATTTTGGTGATAAAGCATCAGTGGAGAGGAGACACCCTTTTCCCATATTAACTCTTACAGGAGAGAATTTCCCTTCCTAGGGGTAGATTTCCTCTCACTTCCTGTTGTCTCCTTCCGTTTGCAAGTAGGAGTCATTTGTAAGTTGGATGTTTGAAAGTAGGGGCCTGCCATATATACTCTGCAGAAATTTGGCCCTTAGATGTTGGTGTTGCCAAAACACTGTAAGCCCTCACAGTTACTCTTGGTGGGTGCAGGAATGGGCCCAGCTGTGAAATATTAGATCAAGAATTGTAATCACATGCCCCCGTTAAACAGGGGCAGAAAAATTGGGCCTTTGGTGGTGGTGGTGGTGGTGGTGTTGCCACAACACTGTAAGCCCTCACAGTTACTCTTGGTGGGCGCAGGAATGGGCCCTGCTGTGAATTATTAGATCAAGAATTGTAACTACATGCCCCTGTTGAACAGGGTCATAAAAATTGTGCCTTAGGCACTGGTGCCACAACACTGCAACCCCTCACAGATACTGTACTTGGAGTGCAGCAATGAGCCCTGTTGCAAAGTATTGCATAAAATTTTTTAATTACACGCCCCTGTTAAACAGGGGCAGAAAAATTGGGCCTTAGGCACTGGTGCTGGTGCCACAACACTGCAACCCCTCACAGATACTGTAGTTGGAGCACAGCAATGAGCTCTGCTGCAAAGAATTGCATCAAAAATTGTAAATACACCCCTTTGTTAAACAGGGGCTGAAAAATTGGGCCTTAGCCACTGGTGGCTGTGCCCAGAACCAAAAATGTTCTTTCAAGCTATCAGCATGATTATTGAGGAGGAAGAGGATAGTCACTCAGCATAACAGGATAGTCACTCAGCATCAGCATAGGCAGTCTTGAAGGGATCTGACATTTCCAATAAAATTATTCGGTTACATCAGCATCAGGTGCTTAGTAGCTGGTGGTGATCCAAGACTGATTCATTTTTATGAAGGTCAGTCGATCGACCGAGTCGGTGGACAGGCGCACCCTGTGATCGGTTACAAAGCCTCCAGCAGCACTGAATTTGCGTTCCGAAAGAACGCTGGGTGCAGAACAGGCCAGTACCTCAATTGCATACTGTGCAAGCTCTGGCCAGTTATCCATCCTCAAGACCCAGTAACCCAGAGGATTTTCGGTGGGAAAGGTGTCCAAGTCTGATCTTGCCCCTAGGTATTCCTGCACCATGTAAACCAGACGATGGCGATGGTTGCTGGAAGTGATCATACCTTGGGGCTGCGTACTAAAAAATTGTCTGAACGCATCGGTCAGACGGCCACCTTCTCCACCGCTCCTTCTTTGACTGACCGGAGCCTCAGCAACACGTTGTCCAGGACCAGGAATTTGTAACCTCCCAGTCTCTGGGAACGCGTTGCACAGATTTTTCTGCAAGGCCTCAAAAGATGCTTCATCCTCTGCTCCCTCTGAGACGGCAAGATAAGGTCCGCAACCTTACCCTTGTAACGTGGATCAATGAGGGTTGCCAGCCAGTAATGATCCCTCTCCTTGATCACACAAATACGATGATCCTTGCGCAGGCTTTGCAAGATCAGGGAGGCCATGCAGCGTAGGTTTGCTGAGGCATTCGGTGCAGAGTCCTCTGTGTCACTGAGGATGACATGATCCGCAGCCACCTCCTCCCAGCCACGTACAAGTCCATGGGTGTCTTGGGACTGTAATTGATCCCTCGAAGACTGCTGCCGATGCTGAGTGCTAGGCTCCACCTCCATGCTGACACAATAATCCTCCTCCTCCTCCTCTTCCTGTGTGATAGCCGGGCCAGCAGGAACACTGTCTGGATAAAGGGGGCCTTGAGAGGTAAGGAAGTCCTCCTCTTCCTGCCTCTGTTCTGCCTCAAGTGCCCTGTTCATTATTCCATGAAGTGTGTGCTCCAACAGGTGGACAAGAGGGATAGTGTCACTGATGCATGCACTGTCACTGCTCACTATCCTCGTGGCCTCCTCAAATGGTGCCAGGACAGTGCATGCATCCCTGATCTTGGCCCACTGGTGTGGGGAAAAAAATCCAAGCTCCCCTGACACTGTTCTGGTGCCATATTGCAACAGATACTCATTGATGGCCCTCTGCTGTGTGTGCAGCTGCTGCAGCATGGCCAACATAGAGTTCCACCTGGTGGGCATGTCACAGATTAGGCGGTTCTTGGGCAGGTTGTAATCCTTTTGCAGGTCAGCCAGCCGAGCACTGGCATTATATGACCGGCGGAAATGCCCACAGAGTTTCCTGGCCTGCTTCAGGACCTCCTGTAAGCCTGGGTACCTGCCCAAGAACCGCTGCACCACCAAGTTAAGGACGTGAGCTAAACAGGGCACATGGGTCAGTTGTCCCTGTCGGAGGGTGGAGAGGAGGTTGGGGCCATTATTGGAAACTACATTTTCTGGTGTCAACCACCTCTGAGCCTGCCCCTTCAGAGCTGACAGAATCTCTGCCCCAGTGTGGCTCCTGTCCCCCAAGCACACCAGCTAAAGCACTGCATGGCATCTTTTTGCCTGCGTACTTGCGTAGCCCCTTGAACGCCTACGGAGCACCGCTGGTTTTGAGGACAAAGCACAGGTAGAGGCCATGGAGGAAGAAGAAGAGGAGGGAGTGGAGGAGAGAGGTGTGTCAGAATCACCAGTAGTAACATTTTGGAGGCGTGGTGGCGGAACAGCCTCCAACACTACTGCACCTTGTCCTGCATCCTTCCCAGCTGCCAGCAGAGTCACCCAATGCGCCGTGAAAGATAGGTAATGTCCCTGTCAATGCCTGCTGGACCATGAGTCAGCGGTAATATGCTCCTTACCACTGACCACCCTGTCCAGCGAGGCCAAGACATTGCCTTCCACATGCCGGTTGAGAGCCGGAATCGCCTGCCGTGAGAAAAAGTCGCGTTTGGGAACCTGTCACTGAGGAACCGCACATTCAACAAACTCACGGAAGGGGGCAGAGTCTACCAATTAAAAAGGCAGCAGTTGAAGTGCTAGCAATTTAGCCAAGCTAGCATTCAACCGCTGGGCATGTGGATGGCTGGGAGCTAACTTCTTTCGGCGGTACAGCAGCTGGGGCAGGGAAATTTGCCTGGTACAATCGGACGTCGGTGTACCGATAGCAGATTGTCCGCAAGTACTTGGCTGTGACACACCGAATTCTACACCTTCATTCCTCTCAGTGCAGGTTTCAGAGAGGACTGAAGGTATAGTGGGGTTAGAGATCCCAGCTGATGAGGAGCAAGGAGAGGTCCGCTTTGTTGTTTGGTGTGGGTCTTTTAGGTACGCTTGCCAATGGACTGCATGGCAGGTCGACATATGTCTGGTCAAGCACGTGGTGCCCAAGCGGCTGATGTTTTGGACACGCGAGATACGCTTTAGATATATGTTGCAAATGGCAACGGTGTGATCTGCTGCACACGTCTGAAAAAAGGCCCACACCAAAGAACTTTTGGAATAACGCGCAGAGACAGCAGCGCCCTGCACATGCGGAGCTCTGCGGTGTGATGCGGTTGGTGTGCTGCCCTTAAGCTGGCCCCTTGAGGGCATCCTGCCTCATTGGAGATGTGCCTCCTCCTCCTCCTCTCTCCTATCAGGCACCCACGTGGAGTCAGTGACCTCATTATCCCCTCCCCCCTCATCACTGGAGCCAATCTGGCAGTATGCTGCAGCTGGGGGAACATGACTTCCAGATAGCTGTCCTTGTTGGGCACCCCCTCTCTCTGGGCTCACGTTACTACCCCCTCTCTCTGAGCTCATGTTACTGCCTTCCTCCAGCTGGGTTCCATCATCGGAGCCTTTAAAACGCTGGGCATCCTCCTGGAGCATGTACCCAACACTGTGGTCAAACAGTTCGGGGGACTCCTCAGGAGGACATGGTGGGGCTAGGGAAGGAGTGACTGATGCCATTGAGCCAAGGGAGGAGGCCGCTTTGGCAGATGCTTTGCCAGACAAAGTACCCTGAGCCTGGGTGAGAGAGGACGAGGAGGAGGAGGAGGGCTTGGTCATCCACTCTACCAAGTCTTGGGCATGTTGCGGCTCAACATGGCCAGCTGCCGAAAAGAAGGACAAGCGCGTCCCACGGCCACGTGCTGATGAGGATGCACCATGTTTATGACCAGCAGCACATAGGCTGCTTGCCCTCTTTTATTGCCTCGTGACTGTCTGCCTCTCCGTGTTTGCCTACCAGACATACTAATGGCCTGCAGTGAGATGTAGCTGCACAAAGGTGGGATGTATATATATATTTATATATTTGTCTGTACTGATAATGCAGCTATCAGAATCAACTGCCTGCTGTGGTATTAGTATGGAAAAAGCAGCAGCAGCAGCAGCAGCAGCAGCAGCAGCAGCAGCAGCAGCAGCAGTTCGTTTTAGGTGAAAACTGTGCAGAGAGGGACACAGTACACTGAAAATACTTGCAGCTCTCTGCCTGTGGTTTAATTCTGAGAACACCACTATTAGTCACTCACTAACTGTATTCAGGTAAGCTTTAGGTGAACGCTATGCAAAGCACACAGTACACTAAGTGAAACACTGACACAATCACCTGCCTGCCTGTCACAGTATAGAAAATAACAGGAACGGATCTAGCTAAACTGAATACAGTGTATAAATATATATACAACACCTAGGATGCATATATATCCTCTACACACTGTACCTGCAGCTAACTGACTCGCCTGCCTGCTTTATTTAACTCAATATAAATGACACTGTCTGTCTGTACACTTTCTCTTTTCACAACTCCAACACACTACACAAGGTCGCCGAGCCGGCGGCCTTATATATTGTGGGGCGTGTACTAAACCCCTTGAGCCAGGGTGGCTTTGGCCAATTATGGCTCTCCGTTTTTTCTGCGCTGTGATTGCCCAAAGCATGCGGGTCATAGTGCATGCTTGGCCAATCATCAGCCAGCAATGCACTGCGATGCCGCAGTGAATTATGGGCCGTGACGCGCCACTCGAATTTGGCGCGAATGGCCCATAATGTTCGCAATTCGGCAAACAGCCGAACAGCCGATGTTCGAGTCGACTCGACTCAAACGCGAAGCTCATCCCTATTTGAGATATGTGGTAAGACATGTATTTTTTAGGGTCAGCGTAGTTATCCTTTATACTGTAATATTGCTTACCCCATACTTGGTGGGGATTTTATGACCGCAGCAGATCCGCTATCCAAATATATATCACCTATTATTATTAATTTTTTTTTGCGCCGATGACACATATTTCACATATGTTATAAGCTTACACATAGCAACACAGGAATGAACGGTGTTACTCCCCACAGCAAAAGATCAAAGAAGAAGCCTATGTGCATGCTGCCCCCACCCCCTGGGTGTCAGGGCACCAGCCGCAGCTTTGCTGCAGAGCATTAAATGAGGAATATTATTTGTTGGGAGTGAACTTCTAACAGCTGCAGTCTCCCAGGACTTGGTTAGGACAGTGTGTTCAGTTATAGCAGAACTAAAGGCATTTTACAACAGTCTGCAAGAAGGCAGGCTATTAACACAGAAGAAACATGCAATGTTTTTCTGCAATAAAATACAACTACCTGGCTGCTCGCAGTTTTCTACAGCGTATAAACTGAGGTGAACATGCGCAGCTCAACTTTCATCGCCGTCTTCGTCCCTGTGTGCATGTACAGGAGTTACATCATCCAATGCCAGCCAATGAAGATGGCCAAAGATCAGCAGCTAAGGTGAAGATGTCAGTTCCAGCCAATGGCTGCTATTAGAAATCACGGGGCCCCATACAGCCTACCTGACAGGGCCCCCTTCCCCCAGCTGAAAGTGACTGAGGTCATAGATTTATCAGTCCCTTTCTCTGTAGCCTCAACTGCACAGATGAATGAATAGGAAGTGCTCTGAGGCTTCCTGCTCATTCACAAACTGAAGTTTACTATGCTTCAGTGATTAAAGGCCACAGGAGTGATTGGTACTGATCACTCACTGTGTTCATTCAGGAAAAGAGGCAGCCAGTAAGTGACATATTTACTGACCCTTTCCCCACTCTCCATCCTGAAGCATCCCCCTCTGTGCCCACAACAGCTGCCAGCGGGAGAGGAGAGAAAGCTGGCTGAACTTCAGGGAAAAGGGGCTCACAGGGGGGCCTGGACAGCAGATGGAAGGGACACATGTGCTAGGACCAATCCCCCTGCAGTGCAGCTGGAGGGGGAAATTAGAGGAGAAGCTGGCAGCACTGCAGGGTGAGGAAGAAGAGGTTTGATGTCTGTAATAAGACAGTACAGCTGGACCTCCTGCTCAGCAGGTGCCCGGGCCCCCCTTTTGAACAGATGGGGCTTGGGCCCAGTACAGGAGGGCTGGCTGTACTGTCTTATCAGCAGCCCTAGTTCCAGTGATGAACCCCTCATGGACTTCAATCTATTAGAGAGCAAGTAAGTATAGTTATCAGAGATGTGTTCCTATGTATCAAATGGAGTCATTTGTCTATGTATCAAATGGAGTCAGGGATGTAAATGCATTAGGTTTACGATAATAAACAATGGCCTTATGCAACCTAGTTAAGCCTCATTTTCTTGGCATCAACTCACAATGAATAAACATATCACTGTTTTCATTTCTCTAGAAATTGAAACACACACAGTATATCTCAGACTTTCAGACTATTGTATTTTGCTTTGGTCAGGACTGGGTGCACTAATTATAAAGTCATTCCACTAATGTTTGTGGTCTGTGGATCAGATTAGGACAAGTGTAATGGCTCATACCACTGAGCGGTGCAAGGGGAGATCACTTCAGGTTTCCAATTATATACCTGGGGACACTGTCACTTTGGGCATTTAGGGCGATTGCTTTTTAACAAAGCAATAAGCACGTTTACAAGGAGGAAAGGAGTCTAGGAAAGATAGACAATTGTACATTGTGACCACATTTCCAAACTGCCATTCAGGGAGACCCCTCTCCAGCATGCACTGTTCGGTGATGTCACAAGGGGGCGGAGCCACCATGTGATGTCGCCGGGTGGCCCCACTCCTTACCTATTTAAGAAATCTCACTTGGCTTACAATGCAGTCAGTGGGTGGCCATGCTTGGGAGTGGAGCGGGGTTTATATGCAACTTTAGTGCCTTAGATAGAAAAAGCAATTGTTTAATGTACAGTGCCTTGAAAAAGTATTCATACCCCTTTAAATTTTCCACATTTTGTCATGCTACAACCAAAAACGTAAATGTATTTTATTGGGATTTTATGTGATGGACCAACACATAACACACATGGCAAATAATTGTGAAGTGGAAGGAAAATGATAATTGTTTTTCAATTTTTTTTACTAATAAATATGTGAAAAGTGTGGCGTGCATTTGTATTCAGCTCCCTTTACTCTGATACCCCTAACTAAAATCTAGTGGAACCAATTGCCTTCAGAAGTCACCTAATTAGTAAATAAAGTCCACCTCGGTATAATAACAACTGTTCTGTGAAGCCTTCAAAGGTTTGTCAGAGAACCTTAGTAAACAAACAGCAACATGAAGGCCAAGGAACACACCAGACAGGTCAGGGATAAAATTGTGGAGAAGTTTCAACCAGGGTTAGGTTATAAAAAATATCCCAAGCTTTGAACATCTCACGGAGCACTGTTCAATCCATCATCCGAAAATGGAAAGTGTATGGCACAACTGCAAATCTACCAAGGAGAACATTAATCAGAGAAGCAGCCAAGAGACCCATGGTAACTCTGGAGGAGCTGCAGAGATCCGCAGCTCAGATGGGAGAATCTGTCCACAGGACAACTATTAGTTGTCCACTCCACAAATCTGTCCTTTATGGAAGAGTGACAAGAAGAAATCCATTGTTAAAAAAAAGCCATAAGTTGTCCTGTTTGTAGTTTGCGAGAAGCTTGTGGGGTACACAGCAAACATTTGGAAGAAGGTTCTCTGGTCAGATGAGACCAAAATTTTACTTTTTGGCCTTTACTGCACATCACCCTGAACACACCATCTCCACCGTGAAACATCAATTTCAAATAAAATTACTGCGCTGTCTAGCAAATATATGAATTAGTGAATAGGTACAATGTGAATAAATTAGAAAGTGAAGCTGCAACTTCCTGTGAGATACACACATAAACAACAATTTCAATATTTAAGTTGCGCTAAACTTTTATGAACAATTAATAATGCTGTGAACAAAATTATAATAAATTTTATTAAAAAAAACAGTGCCCAATATATGATTATCACATGAAATTGCATTTCAAATAGTCCTTTATGTTGAAGATGAATTTTTCCACACTGGTGAGACTGACACACAATACCCACAAGAAGTGTGACAAGGAGAGATATAGCTTCCATTATCACTCACAGGTATATGTTGCCAGTTGATCCCAGAAAAGAAATATACCGGTAGGTTTCCATAGTGTGAAATCTTTATGATGTTTTTATTAGATAAAACATATTGCACTTACAATTCATACGAACAAATGTAGCAGTAAAATACCGAGCCGGCCGGCTCTCGATTGCAGCCCATCACTCCGGGACCTACGTGAACGAGGTGATGTCAGCACGTCGCTCCTCCCTGTGCATTTCATCACAACTGACGTCATCCTGGGGCAAGGGCGGCGTACTGACTCACTGCCTTAAATTCATCTCTCCCTCCTAAAAACCACACCCCGATCTGAGTTTTGAGTGACGTTTCAACATCCACCATCTTAGAAGAGGGCGTAAGCCCATACTCTATTGATTTAGCTTTCTTCCTATGGTGAACTAGAGTAACCTCACCCCTCCACAGTCAAAGCATTTCCACCCAACTTTGCCGTGCAGGAATATCCCTCCAACACTATGCAAATAAAATGTATGAGAGAAATCACGTACAAACAATTTATTTTCTCCATATATTAAAAAACAGGGGGCAAATACAATCCCGATGACAAGGTTGGCCCTATCGTCATTTGTATTCCCCCCATATTGGAAATTGAACTACTGTACTCCCGTAAATCTCTCAGTGAAAAATTTACCAGCAAGAAACCGGAAATTATATATAAAAATTAATTCTAAAAATTGTTCTGCATGTGTACATGCAATCTCTGTGCATGCGATAAAAAAATGAAATTGTGGAAGAAGAAAAGCAAGAAAAAAAGAAACCACATTCCTATATCCCGATAAAAACTGAAAAAAAGGAAATAAGCTATATCTTATCAATGGGGACACCCATCTGTGAAGACTCGCTGCCCCCAGCGATAGAAACCGGGATTTGAAAAGAAACACTTCCTGGAATCAGCCCGACCTCTAGTGGTACTAATTTGGAACTGACTTCCAAATGGAAATGACCTGTATCTTATCACGGGGTACGCCTTGTCTGTGGAGACTCGCTGCCCCCAGCGGTAGAAACAGAAAATTGAAAAGAAATACCTCCTGAAATCAGCCCGACCTCTAGTGGTACTAAGTTGGAACCGACTTACAACCTTAGTTGTTCTAATGGCAGAACTCCATCCATCTGTGTCACCAAAATTGATAGACGCAAATTATGGCATCGACAAATTGAGTTGGGCATTCAATTGAATCCCGAGCCAATTGTCAAAAAGGTATAATATACATCTATGATATTTAAAAGGTAGCTATTGATTTCCCCCTCCTCCAACCAATAATCATTCTGAAAGTGGTTGTAAACCCACGTTGACAACTTGCACCTACAAGTAAGCCTAGATTAAGGCTTACCTGTAGGGGAAAGAAATATCTCCTTAACCTACACGGTTAAGGAGATATTTGCAGAAAACACTGCACCGATGTCTACGGCGCATGCACGCCGTAGACAACGGCGTGGGCGCACTGAGCGTCCCGGCATAATAAATGGGATCAAGCCGGGATTATGCCGGTCCCGTGCACATGCGCAGGATCACGCCGGTCCTGCGCGCATGCACTCACAGCGCCGAAGCGGCGATACCAGGAAGAAGCTCCGAGGGGACATGGCAGCGACGGCGGAGGGGAACGAGGAGGACTTTGGGGGCTTCGATTTTAGGTAAGTGCCACATAATGCTATGCATACTAGCTCATTATGCCTTTCTCTTGCAGGGTCTTATTTTATCCCGTTTTTCCGGGGGGGGGGGATTTACTTCCTCTTTAAAGATTATGTATAGAGGTCATCTGAAAAATTAGGCTAGAAATTATTTAAAAAAAATAAAATTTAAAAGAAAAAGAACGCAAATTTAAAAATTTGATGTTGTCACCTCAAGACTCAAATCGGGTTTACATCGAACTATTCCCTATGGTCAAAAATTGTCTAATAATGCATTAACATCCACATTAATATTGAGGCCAAAAGGGGTATAACATCGTATTCTATGTATCCATGCCATTTCCAATCTTGATTACTCTCTAACCAGAGAACTACCTCTCCAGTGGGCACTGAATCTATCTATGCCTACAAACAAGGCATTGGCTGGATTTCTTTTGTGATGTATAGCATAATGCTTTGACACTGAATGGTATCTGAAACCATTTTTAATGTTGGTGATATGTTCACCAAGACGTATTTGCATAGTGCATTTAGTCCTGCCCACATATTGCAACCCACAAGGGCATTGCAACAAATTTTTTCAATTCATTGTTCAACTGAAGTGCTAGTTGAAACAAAAACATCCGTTCTCCTATTAGTACTTCTATTTAGAGAGAAAACTTGGCATTTGCGACATTGATGATATCCAGTTAAATTTTTAAAAAAGGCCAATTTTTTAGTGGGAGGATCCACAACGTTAGGGGCAACCTTATCTCTAAGTAAAGGGACACCTCTAAAAATCACCTGTGGATTTTCTGGTAAAAAGGTTTTAATAACACAATCTTTACACAATAATAAAGAAAGAGGGAAAAAACAGTATATAATATCAGTATATACTGTTTTTTTTCCTCTTTCTTTATTAGAAATACCAATGCTTGTGTACCAATACATAAAACCCTGAAGAAGGAATTAAAACACAGGAGCTGTTACAAATCCAGCTACCAGTGTCCGAAACATGTCGGCTTTTCACTCGCTCTTATATGTATTGACTTACCTGTCAACATTGTAGTGCGTCTGTATGTATTTGGACAACCAGAATTGTACGCCAGTTGTTTTTAAAAACTTACTGTTTTGTCAATCTATGTATAGCTTTGTACAATAAATATATTTTTCTAATTTTTATACACCTGTTGTGGCATTCCATATTACTATTTTCCAGTCCGCACCATCCCAGGGGCATTCTCTTTCAAATATATGTATATTATACCTTTTTGACAATTGGCTCGAGATTCAATTGAATGCCCAACTCAATTTGTCGATGCCATCATTTGCGTCTATCAATTTTGGTGACACAGATGGATAGAGTTCTGCCATTAGAACAACTAAGGTTGGAAGTTGGTTCCAACTTAGTAACACTAGAGGTCGGGCTGATTCCAGGAGGTGTTTCTTTTCAATTCACGGTTTCTACTGCTGGGGGCAGCGAGTCTTCACAGACGAGTGTCCCCATCGATAAGATATAGCTTATTTTCGTTTTTTCAGTTTTTAGAAGGATTTAGGAATGTGGTTTATTTTTTTCTTGCTTTTCTTCTTCCACAATTTCATTTATTTATCGCATGCACAGAGATTGCATGTACACATGCAGAACAATTTTTAGAATGAATTTTTATATATAATTTGCGCTTCTCAGTTTCTGGTTTCTTGCTGGTAAATTTTTCACTGAGAGATATATGGGACTACAGTAGTTCAATTTCCAATATGGGGGGAATACAAATGACGATAGGGCCAACCTTGTCATCGGGATTGTAATCCCCCCCTTTTTTCATATATGGAGAAAATACTATTTTTGTACGTGATTTCTCTCATACATTTTATTTGCATAGTGTTGGAGGGATATTCCTGTACAGCAAAGTTGGGTGGAAATGCTTTGATTGTGGAGGGGTGAGGTTACTCTAGTTCACCATAGGAAGAAAGCTAAATCAATAGAGTATGGGTTTACGCCCTCTTCTAAGATGGCGTATGTTGTAACACCACTCAAAACTCAGATAGGGTGTAGTTTCAGGAGGGAGAGATGAATTTAGGGCAGTGAGGAGCGATGTGCTGACATCACCGCGTTCACGCAGGTCCCGGAGTGACGGGCTGCAATCGAGAGCTGGCTGGCTCTGTATTTTACTACTACATTTATTCATATGAATTGTAAGTGCAATATGTTTTATCTAATAAAACCATCATAAAGATTTTACACTATGGAAGCCTATATTTATTTTCTGGGATCAACTGGCAACATATACCTGTGAATGATAATACCAGGGAGGACTCTGAAACCGTTGCTTGACATCCTAAAGGCCCAGGCTGGGTATTAAGCCACAAGTGCGTGTGATCTCCTGTAATTAAGAGATCACTTGGAGTTGGTAGTGTGTGTAGAGGTGGAAGCTATATCTCTCCTTGTCACACTTCTTGGGTGTATTGTGTGTCAGTCTCACCAGTGTGGAAAAATTTGTCTTCAACATAAAGGACTATTTGAAATGCAATTTGATGTGATAATCAATAATCATATATCGGCATTGTTTTTTTTAATGAAATGTATTATAATTTTGTCCACCGTGAAACATGGTGGTGGCAGCATCATGTTGTGGGAATGCTTTTCTTCAGCAGGGAAGCTGGTTATAGTTGATGGGAAAATGAATGGAGCCAAAAACAGGGCACTCTTAGAAGAAAACCTTTTAGAGTCTGCAAAAGACTTGAGACTGGGGCAGAGGTTCACCTTCCAGCAGATGTAAAAGAAAAAGATGAGAATGGTGCGCTTATTCAATAATGTGCCATAAAGTAATATACTCAAAGAATGAATATGATGAGTATCCAAACATACAAATAAATAAATGTGAATAAAAGTCAAAATAAAGCCCAATCGTAGGAGTCAGTTCATATAAAGGTAAAACTCTCATAGGGATAACTTGATAGAAGAAAAAACAGATAAAACATCAATCCAAGCATCGACTGTTAAATTTGTGAATTGGCTGCTCACCTCCAACAATGATCCAAGGGTCAAACAAGGCTCACCAGATAGTCAGATAAGGAATCCTGCTGATGGATCTGTAAAGGCATCCATGTCCCAGGCTAAGACAAAGAACTACGTCCAAAACTTTGCATCAAAACATCTTGGGTAATTCCATATATAGAGAAAACAGCTCACTCCAAGGAATGACACTTCTTGTATAAATGGCACTCAAAGGAAACAAAGAACAGCCATAGTGCAATATTGCCAAATGAAAAGTAAATTTATTTAGTAAAAGAAACTGCTTACATCAAGTAAAAATCGCAGTAAAAAGCAATGGGAGTACTGACACCCTCACCTCTGTACTTCCGTAAAACACCACCGTAACTGACGTCACAAGGCTCCACCCGACGCGTTGCGTCACTTGTCACGTGACATTCCAGAAGTCAGGTGACCAGTGACGCACCAGTGGTGGTGTTTAAGGAAAGTATGGTGAGGAGGCTTAGAATGGCCCAGTCAAAGTCCAGACCTAAATCCAATTGAGAATCTGTGGCAAGACTTGAAAATTGCTGTTCACAGATGCTCTCCATCCAATCTGACAGAGCTTGAGCTATTTTACAAAGAAGAATGGGCAAAAATGTCACTCTCTAGATGTGCAAAGCTGGTAGAGACATCCCCAGAAAGATCTGCAGCTGTAATTGCAGTGAAAGGTGGTTCTACAAAGTATTGACCCAGGGGGGCTGAATACAAATGCAAACCACACTTATCACATATTGGTCAACTTGGTATATTCAGCTTGCCCATACATGGTTTGAATCTCAGCCAGTCCCTGCTGATCGGGCCAAGATTTGAACCGTCTATGGTCGTCCTTAGAGTGGGGGTTTAAAAAAAAAAAGGTGCTTTCTACATTTTTGGTGCAAAAACTACCTTTTTTAGTACAAAGCTCACCCCACTGGGAAAGTGGTAACACATATAAAGCACATCAAAACACATTGCACTGCAAATATATTTTAAGAAAAATGCAATGAGGTTAATGTTTGTTATAGACAGTTTATTCCAGTTTTAGCTCTTGCATTATCTATAAACCTGCCTGAAGCAAAATAGTCAGATCCAGTTTCCATTCGTCCAAAGTGCTGGTTAATCTCCTGATTTCCTTTTGTTTATTGCTGTCCCTGATATCAGCAAGAAGGAGCTTAAAATTGGGAGCAATGGGGATACCAAGTGCATTATTGAACAGCCTTTTGTTACAAGGTCAGTGTCAGGGCATAGGACCCCAAAGGTCACGGCTATTACTGTAGTAGGGCTAACTACTACAGTGATTCTCCACTTCTGGAGTGATCCCTCAGGTAATTTAGCTCTGCAGAAAAGCAACAAAACGTTTGCCAGAGGCCCCCCCCCCCCCCATCTCCACTGAGACCTGCCCACCAGTTAAAGGGTTTTTCCACTTTTTACTTAAAAATGAAAACTCCTTTACAGAATTCCAATCTTACATGAACAGGTTTGATATCTAACCAGCACTTCCTTTTCTCTCTGCCATTGCTCTATATAATGGAAAACCCAACCTTGAAATCTTGTGACATATTCTGACAATGGAACTCTTTCTTTGATTAGGTAATGCTCCAGTTCCTGTGTTGAATTTGCCAGAAAATATTTCTGAGGATGAAGATGCAGCCATCACGTGCACACTGCCCTGCACCAACTGCTTGGATGTTAATTTAACCATCGTGGCCAACGTGACATTCAAACGTTGCACCTTTCAGACAGGCAACAACCCAAATGTAACCTGTATTGTGGAGGTCACCCGAGACATGCATGAGAAAGAGTTCACTTGTGAGGCTCAGTTTAAAACCAAAAGCTTGCCTAAAAAGATTATTATTCAAAGTAAGTTAAAGAGTTATGCCATCTTCCTCTCAAAATATAATTTCCCTTATCAAAGTCATGCAATGTTTTCTACTTACAACATCACACTCTATTTCTCCTCCCCTTCCCCTGCTGTGTCCTCACCTGTACAGCTCCTCTTCTTCCCCACCACTATCCTCATCTTTACTTCTCTCCCTCCAGTGTCTCCACCTGTACTGCCCCTCTCCCCTTTCGCTGTACCAGTCATCTCCTTCTCCTGGGTCATCTTCACCTGTACAATCCTCCTTCCCTTCCAGTGATCTCACCTGAACCAACTTTCTCCTTCCCATCCAGTTTCCCAACTTATACCACTCCCCTCCTTCCCCTCCAGTGATGGCACCTGCACCAACCTTCTCCTTCCCATCCAGTTTCACAACTGATACCACTCCCCTCCTCCCCCTTAGTGTCCTCACCTGTACTGCTTCTCTTCTTCACCTCCAGTGTCCTCACCTGTACCACTCCCCCCCTTCCTCTCTAGTGTCCTCACCTGTACCACTCCTCTCCTTCCCCTCTAGTGTCCTCACCTGTACCACTCCCCTCCTCCCCCTTAGTGTCCTCACCTGTACTGCTTCTCTTCTTCACCTCCAGTGTCCTCACATGTACCACTCCCCTCCTTCACCTCTAGTGTCCTCACCTGTACCACTCCTCTCCTTCCCCTCTAGTGTCCTCACCTGTACCACTCCCCTCCACTCCCTTCTAGTGTCCTCACCTGTATCACCTTCCTCCTTCCCCTCTAGTGTCATCACCTGTACCACTCCTCTCCTTCCCTTCTAGTGTCCTCACCTGTACCACTACCCTCCTCCCCCTTAGTGTCCTCACCTGTACTGCTTCTCTTCTTCACCTCCAGTGTCCTCACCTGTACCACTCCCCTCCTTCCCCTCTAGTGTCCTCACCTGTACCACTCCTCTCCTTCCCCTCTAGTGTCCTCACCTGTACCACTCCTCTCCTTCCCCTCTAGTGTCCTCACCTGTACCACGCCCCTCCTTCCCTTCTAGTGTCCTCACCTGTACCACTTCCCTCCTTCCCTTCTAGTGTCCTCACCTGTACCACTTCCCTCCTTCCCTTCTAGTTTCCTCACCTGTACCACTCCTCTCCTTCCCCTCTAGTGTCCTCACCTGTACCACTCCTCTCCTTCCCCTCTAGTGTCCTCACCTGTACCACTCCCCTCCTTCCCCTCTAGTATCCTCACCTGTACCACTCCTCTCCTTTCCCTCCAGTGTCCTCACCTGTACCACTCCCCTCCTTTCCCTCTAGTGTCCTCACCTGTACCACTCCTCTCCTTCCCCTCTAGTGTCCTCACCTGTACCACTCCTCTCTTTCCCCTCTAGTGTCCTCACCTGTACCACGCCCCTCCTTCCCTTCTAGTGTCCTCACCTGTACCACTTCTCTCCTTCCCCTCTAGTGTCCTCACCTGTACCACGCCCCTCCTTCCCTTCTAGTGTCCTCACCTGTACCACTCCCCTCCTTCCCTTCTAGTGTCCTCACCTGTACCACTCCTCTCCTTCCCCTCTAGTGTCCTCACCTGTACCACTCCTCTCCTTCCCCTCTAGTGTCCTCACCTGTACCACGCCTCTCCTTCCCCTCTAGTGTCCTCACCTGTACCACTCCCCTCCTTCCCCTCTAGTATCCTCACCTGTACCACTCCTCTCCTTTCCCTCCAGTGTCCTCACCTGTACCACTCCCCTCCTTCCCCTCTAGTGTCCTCACCTGTACCACTCCTCTACTTCCCCTCTAGTGTCCTCACCTGTACCACTCCTCTCCTTCCCCTCTAGTGTCCTCACCTGTACCACGCCCCTCCTTCCCTTCTAGTGTTCTCATCTGTACCACTCCCCTCCTTCCCCTCTAGTGTCCTCACCTGTACCACTCCCCTCCTTCCCCTCTAGTGTCCTCACCTGTACCACTGCTTTCCTTTCCCTCCAGTGTCCTCACCTGTACTGCTTCTCTTCTTTACCTCGAGTATTCTCAACCTTTACTTCTCCTCTTCCTCCAGTGCCCCCACCTGTACTGCTCCTCTCTGCTTTCCCTTCAGTGCTCCCATTTGTACTTCTCATCTCCTTCCAATGCATCATCTTCACCTGTACCATCCTCCTTCCCCTACAGTGATGCCATCTGCACCACCACTCTTCTTCTTACCATCTATCTTCCCCCCTTATACCACTTCTCCCCTACCCCTACAGTGTCCTATACACAACTATCCCTGATCTTGACATATATATTCTGTATGGCCCACTGAGAAATGCTCAGCCTCTGTTAAAAACTCTCCCAGACCATCTCATAATCTTCTTCTTTGTGGACAAATACCATGTATCCCTATGAAGAGGTCTGGCGTCATTGGATTACGTGCTAGCAGGCCCGGATTTATTCCCTTTGCCGCCCCAAGGCCGAGTCCTTCAATGCCGCCCCCCCCCCCCCCCATGTGATAGAAATCAAATGCGCAAACGGAGCTGACGGAAATCTCTGAGGCTGATCAGCTGTTCTTCAGGTGTACACGGCGCATGCGCAAGCAACACGCCACTTGCTCCCGATGCTTGGGGCGGGTCGGGGGAGCGGAGAGGATGGAGGAACAGAGAGATAGAGTAGTGGAGAGGATGGAGGAGCGGAGAGATAGAGGAGCGGAGGGATAGAGGAGCGGAGGGATGGAGGAGCTGCACACACACGGCCTTCATATATGCCGCCCGGTCAATATAGTTTGAGCTGCTGCCTGGTATCAACAGGTCAAATGAGTGGAGGAGGGGAACAGGAGAGAGAGAAGAGAGGAATGGAGGGGGTAGAGGAGAGAGGAGGTATGAGAGAGAAAGGGAGAAGAGAGAGAGGAGAGAGAGAGGAGAGATGTGGGATCAAGAAGAGAGGGAGAGAGAAGAGATGAGAGAAAGTGCAGGAAGTAGAAAGTGAAACAGAGAGAGAGTGAGAGCAAAACATAGAGAGGGAAATAGAAGAGGGATGGAAAAAGAGAGAGAGGGAAAAAAAGAATGCAAAAGATTGAGAGAGAGAGAGCAGCCAAAATATAAGAAGAGGGACAGTGACAGCAGCCAGTGAGAGAAGAGGGGGAATGGTGAATTCAGGAGACAGATGAATGTGGTGGGAATAATAAAGGAGAGATAAGTGGGAGGAAGGTAAGAAGAGATGAGGGACAGGCAGAATCAGAGGAAGGGGAAATGGGGGTAAGACAGAGGTTACGGGTAGGAGCAGAGAAAAGGAGGACAGCACCGATTAACTCTTACCTCCCAGACTCATTTTGAGTATGTTATACTGATGATGGACTCTCATTGGTTGCTTTCTACAGTGCTACCTACCCGCCGTCACCCTCATTCCTCCATGGATCTGGTGTCCCATGTTCTGCCAGATGACCACCAACACTGCAGGGCTGCTATTCCTCCCTTTGTGTCACTCAGGTAGTTAGGGGGGTCGGTAGGTGGGTGGTCCGGCACTCACATAGATCCGCCCCTCTGAGTCCCTGCCCCCTCAGGGCGGTAAGTAGTCTCTCCTCGCCCTCGGTCAGATCGCTGATTTGAGCCACATCGTCCGATCTTCACCCCTCCAACTACATCCAATCCCAACCTCGTGTATTTCCGGAATTCTGCCCCGCCCCCACGTCATATCACTGAGGGAGGAGCTCCGCCTACCGAGATATCACCTGAACTCCGCCTTCTCCTCTCCCCCGGGGCTGTGATTGGAAGAGGAAGGAGAGTGGGCGGAGAAATGTTCCCAACTCTTCTCTGTACATTTCGATACCGGAGAATTGTCATTATTCCCATCCCCCTCCTTGCCGCGGCGCCGCCCCTGCACACACTGCCGCCCCAGGGCCCGGCCTCGGTGGCCTTTTCTGGAATCCGGCCCTGCGTGCTACATGGCCTTTCCATAGGAATGAATGATATATTTTCATTGAAAGCACAAAAGTATTTAGAACTAATCAGAAAAGTTTATTGTGGGGGCAATGCAATTCTCCATGCCTTACACAGTGCGGGTCTGACAGGCTGGTGGACAGTTGAGTATAAAGCTGCCCATAGATGGAATGCAATTTAGCTTATTGACTGTTGGAAAACCTTTGTCTATCAGCCGGATGCAGCCTATTGAGGAGGAGTCCTGCTGTCAAAATACAATGACACAGCAGAGGGGATTCCTCTATCCACCTTAAATGTGTGAATGAGGGAATGTATTTGTTTTCTTTTCTTGTTTTTTTTTTTTAAAAAGAACGAGGCATCTATGGCCAGCCTAAAAAACTTGGGAGGGCATGGTTAAAAAGGATAGCTGTAGAAAAGTACAGTTATGCTTTAAGGACGCATTGTTATACAGTACAAATCCTCTGATATACCTGACATTTTTTTATTTCAGAACCCACTCCGAATGAAAATGGAAGTGGAAGAAGTGGAAGAAGAGAACCTGTATTAGCCACCATCTTGGCAATGCTGGTGGCTACCAGTTTTTTAAAATATTTTTTTTAGACAATTCTTTGCATTATACCTTAAGGCCCCTTTCACACTGAGGCGTATTTCAGGCGTTTTAGCGCTAAAAATAGCGCATAAATAACGCCTGAAATAATCCTGCCCCAGCATTCTCAATGTGAAAGCCCGAGGGCTTTCACACTGAGGCGATGCGCTGGCGGGAGGAAAAAAAAATCTCCTGCAAGCCGCATCTTTTGAGCGGTGAAGGAGCGGTGTGTATACCGCTCCTTTACCGCTCCTGCCCATTGAAATCAATGGGACAGCGTGGCTATACCGCCGGCAATGCGCCTCTGCAGAGGTGCATTGCCGGTGGTATTAACCCTTTTTCGGCCGCTAGCGGGGGGGGGGTAAAACCGCACCGCTAGCGTCCGAATATCGTGGCAAAAACGACGGTATAGCGGTGCTAAAAATTGCACCGCTATACTGCCAGCGCGCCTCCCCGCCCCAGTGTGAAAAGGGGCCTAAGGCATTTTTTTGTATACTTAAGACATGCAAGCCTAGCCATTATTGTCTTAATGCATCTGTTGAGGCATTGGAATGCTATAATGTATGCATAAGTAGGTCAATGCTTATATACCTGTAATATATATATATGATTTACAAATGTCCATTTCATACATATCAAGAATTCCCAGAGCACCATGGGTTATCTAAAGAGACAGCACAGCAGTAGTTATCTCTATTCAAGGCAGTGGAGAAAAAAAGAGGATATCTGGACAGCCGCACTCCAATCCAACGTGGCTTTTATTGGATAAATAAAACAGGCACTACATGTCACAGCAATGAAATAACAGGGACATCTAACGCGTTTCACACTTGGAAGTGCTTACTCATAGCTAGTTACTTACACCATCCTCTGCTTCCCCGGTGCTCCCCTCAATCTATCAACTTGGGTACAACCCGCCCGTTGTATTTTTAATGCGATTATTGCCGGCGGCTATAGCTACTAGAAATAATCAGTGAGTGTTCTCCCCACTGGGACGGCTCCAGCCCCCTCGCCAGGAGAACGCTGACTGTGGTGATGGGGGAATCAAGATCAAGTGATTTTCTTTCCTGCAGTCCGCTCCACCTATGGCGGCTTCCTCCTACCTGATGACATGATTGCAGCCTAGACACTGTCGCTGGACTGGAGCTCAAGGAAGGCTTGTTAAGTTAAAAGATAGAGTTTTTCTGCAAAATTATACTACTAATATAAATTGTGATATGTCAGGATTTTGTTTGTGCAGAGTTGTAAAATTTATGAAAGGTCCAGTTTAACTTCTAAATTATTTTGTATTTGCTAAACGCTAAAATAAAACGTTTATTAGTGGTAATTGTTTAAATATGTGTTTTACTTTATGTTCAGTACTAAAGAATGAAATGTTTACTTTTTGTTTTTCAATAGAAAATATTGCATATCTTTATTTCATATTTACCAGTTACAGCCAGCAGGTGGCAAGCTCTCTGCAAAAACAGGAGCTCTCTGAAAGTTCTTTCTATGTCTGTTGTGTTAAAAACAGCTCAGTGCATTCTGCTTCACCCTCCCAGCAGTGAAGTGGCTGTATTTGTTCTATTTTATTTTATTCTATTCTAATTTTGTTTCTATTCTATTCTATTTTATTATATTCTTTTATTTTTTATTTAATTCTTTTGTATTCTATTCTTTTTTATTCTATTCTGTTTAATTCTATTTTATTTTATTATTTTATTTTCTATTCTATTCTCTTTTATTCTATGCTATTCTATTATTTTATTTTGTATTTTATTTTATTGTTTTATTTTCTATCCTATTCTCTTTAATTCGATGCTATTCTATTATTTTATTTTGTTTTCTATTTTATTCTATTATTTTCTATTCTATTCTATAAAGCAGCCTAATTAGGAATCATCATTTTATTTCACTTTTATACCTTACTTTATTTGTTGCAATATGTTTCCATTTTGAATTTGAATACATTTTTGAATTCCAATTAATTTTCCAAATCAAATTCAGTTGCAAATTTGATTTCATTTTCAAATACAAACTAATTTTCAAATATTAATTCATTTTCAAATTTGGATAATTTGTTTCTTTAATATGGATTTGTTGAAATTCGTTACTATTGTGATTCAGAAACTGAGATACATCCGAGTCTTCAAAGAATGAAAATTTCATCCGAATTTCTAATCGTCACGAAAACAAATCGCACATGTCTAAGGTTGAATTGCTCCATATTGTCTTCAGCTAGAGAGGTTGGTGAGGGCTTGTTTTAATGCTATCTAACTGCTTTTAAAAAATAGGCACTAGTCACTATTCTATCTTAGAGGTCATCATTTACAGTTGGAGAGGGGAGGAGATGGTAAAATTAGGTGGTTTCAGTTTTATCGTATACCCCTTAAGCTGCAAAGGCAGCCGGTTTGAGTTGTGCACATGCCACAGCCATGATGTTTTGCTTGCCAGCATGGAAACAATTAAACCCCTTCTGCATTCAATGGGCAGTGCCACCACTGAATGCAACCCACTCAAGTGAATGTGGCTGCGCCACAACCACGAGACAAATGCTAAGCTCAAAGTTGCAGCGCAGTATTCCCATTAAAAAACCCTGTAAAAAAAACATTGTACTGCTCTCTGAAAAACCACCCACCACAGTGGATCGCTTTTCTTGGTCAAATATTTTATTCAGAAATGGACAGGAAAACATCACACAGATAGCACAACAAATAAGCGCAAGCAACAGTCCTCTACTCACAGGGGGTGATATTGTACATTAAGAATTTTTATATACAGAGATTACCATCCAAACAAATATGGTCCCAATGCATGTTTCATGGTAAATTGTTAAAGTGATTGTAAACTATCACCTTGCAAAACAACCCATTCAGTTTAAAATAGAAAAGTAAAAAAAAAAAAAAAGAAAAAAGAAATGAAAGGCAAAACATTTTTGTATAGAAATAAAAAAAAAACATAAATACATTTTTTCCCTTTTTTATAAATGATCACACTCTGTTCTCAGCTCCATAAGAGCTGGGGGAGGAGAATCAGCAGTACACTGAGCTTGACAGTGAATGGCTGTGCAAAAGGGGCGTGTCAGGACAAGTCTGATGACTGGAGGAGAGTACACAGAGTTCCCAGCCTAGCTAGAGAACTGACCACGATGTGCTCTCCTGATTAGTGAGGTCAGTTTTTAATAAGAAAGCAAGGGGACTAGCAGGAACACCATAAGACCCCTTTCACATTGGAGCGTATTGCAGGTGCTATAGCGTTAAAAATAGCGCCTGCAATTCGCCCTTAAAAAGCTGTTACATTCACTCCAGTGTGAAAGCCCGAGGGCCTAAATGCACCGCAAATCCGCCCATAGCATCGGTGGTAAAAATAGTGGCGTTTTACTGCCGACGCTATGGGCAGCTCAGTGTGAAAGGGGTCTAAAAGGAAGCATATGAAGAGAACAGGATACTTTCTCATACAGGTACATGGTGCATCAGGCACATATGGGAAATATTACGTTTTTTTTTTTTTTTTGCTATATTGGTTGTCACCTCTGACCTAGTATTCAGGTATCCAAAATATTTGAGTGCAGCAGTTCCAATTTTTCCCCATTTATAGTAAGCACAAGGTTTTGCTTTGCTTTAACTGCATAGTTTGGGTTTTTTGAGGGACAAATGGCTCCCGAAAATACCAGAAACAGAATAGAGGGAGGAGAATAGAAGGTTTGGGATGCGGTGGGTTCCCTGGATGAGTATGTTATACTCAGCAATAAGTAATGCGAAGGTCAAAATGAGCGTTATATCTCAAGGCCCCAGTAAAGTTGTACCAAAGTCAGTTTCAATTCACGCCTGCCAAACTCTCTGTTATTTGCGAATTCTGTCATGCAAGGTTGCCTTAATCTTGGCATGGACCATTGCCTGGGTGATCCTATGTTTGTTGGCCAAGACTCAAAGTGTTGGGGTTTTCCATCACTTAGCTATTGTTTGCTTAGCAGCCTTTGTGGTTACCAAAAATGTAAATTGTGTGTAGCGGTACCCCCCGTGAGGGCTGCTAATAGACTCTATACCCCATTGGTTACCTCGACTCTGCAAATCCTCTCTTACCTCTGACACCTTGGGTTCCATCCTTCAATGCTGCGATAGTAATGAGAAACTCACACAGTAGCACTGAACCACTCAGATATGTTTACTGAGATAAAATGAACAAAAGAATGGCATGAATAAAACACAGCTTTAGTTTAACAGAAGATAGATCTCATAACTGATATACAAAGGTGCTTGACAAAAATCTGCTACAAGACCTATGTGAACAGGTAGACAGAGAAACAAATACCCAACACTGTAACACATATATTGGATTCCTTTTCTCTGAGACCTCAGCACACAGACCAGAAAACAGTGATGAACACATACATATATTGAACACAATGCAAAATTGGACAATATCCATGTTCCCATTGGGGGTGGGCGGGAAGGTTGAGATACTCACGGGTTTGTCCTACTCCTTTTCGTTGAACCCTCGCGGGGGACACTCCTTTCCTTCTGACTCCCTGAGACTCCATACTTTCTGTCATGCCCCTAAGTCTCGGATATAGAAAATATCCCCCATACTACTGCGTGTGGGCTTTGTTTCGTTCCCTACAATCCTCATCCTGTTAAATCTCATACTTATCTGGTTACTTCTTTATACTCATCTGCTGTTTTATTGTGTTTCAATTTTCCCCTGTTATGTACACCTCGATGTATGCTCTTTTGTAACCCATTTTACCATTGTCTTTTCTTTGTTCTGGTGAAAACTTCAATAAAAATCTACTTTAAAAAAAAAAAAAAAATGGACAATATCCTACAGATTGGCTTCCCCTGAGTTGTAGTTCAATGATTAGGCAAAAGAATGCAAAGTAGTTGTGCACAGCAAAGAAGAAATGATAAATGTTCCTTCAGTTCCGGATATCTTCAGCTAGCCTGTTGTTTATACTGCAGTGTAATTTGTAATCCAAAGCAGGAAAAGGGAGAACAAAGATGAGCTAGTCTGTGCTTTATCTGAAGTAATATTACCACGTGTGTTCCTCTTTAACTGTATTAGGAAGATATTTACAGTACTGGCTTTTAAAACACAGAGGGAAAGAATTGGGCCCAAGCGCCTGGTGTGTGAGGTCTTTGAAGAAGTAGATTCACATCCGTGGAACTACAAGTATCATCAGCCTGTCTGTAAAGGAATTACTCAACCATCACAATGGGCTGTGCCCTCTCACCACTATGGACATCAGATGGATGGAGGGTTCCAGACAGAATTCTCGGTGTCTCTGTCCCGTGGAAATGGCGCCGCCACGCTGCAGCTCCCGGTGAACTGGAATGCAGGTGTACCCAGATGATCTGGAACGCAGGCTGATCCGCTCTGCTGCAATAGCGATGCTGTCCTCAGAGATCCCTCTGAGGCTGGCGATCCAGCTCTCCGCTGTGTGGGCCATAGACTCTCACTCCCTGTCACACAGACCTCCTGGTGGCAGGGTCAGAATGGCGTCCAGAGAGAGTGAAAATAGGCCACACCCGCCCTTTTATTTCCTCCCCCAGCAGGCTGTTCTTGCGCACAGCATTCTGTTTCCTGTGGTCCAGATTGGTCCGGCCAACAGTGTCACTTCCTCATCCTGGACTACATGTTCCATGATGCATTGCTCTGGTCATTCTCACAAGAGGAAAATAACCACACATAGAGTCCAGCATGCACTAGGGGGAGCCAAACTCATACATGGAAACAACAAACTGTCCCTTAATGATAACCACAGTAGCAAACCTTGGCTACATGTGTAAACACAAAACTACAGACATCAGATAGAAACAATAAAAATCCCCAAATACGGAAGTATTTTGTTGCCGCTAAGCCACTAATATGTGTTCCCATATCCAATTATCTTATATCAAAAAGTTCAGCATAACCAATTTAAATATCTGTGTAATCTCATAAATATGGCCTGGATGATTTTTTTTTTTAAAGTTAGCAGCTACAAATACTGTAGCTGCTGACCTTTACTATAAGGACACTTACCTGTCCAGGGAGCCCGCAATGTTGGCACCCGAAGCCAACCCGTCCATCAGCTCCGGGTGCAGGCGCCGGAATGCTTACTAAGGGAAACAGGAATTGAAGCCTTGTGGCTTCACAGTCTATTTCCTACTGCACATGTGCGAATCATGCTGCACTTTCTGAATGGTCATTGCTGTCTTCTGGGACCTGTGTGTCTCCCAGAAGACAGCAGGGGGAAAGGACATTGTGTAGATTTCCTTTGACAGGTATCCGCTCCCCCGAAAGGTGCCAAATGTGGCACCGGAGGGGGGGAGGAATTAGATCCACGGAAGTTCCATTTTTGGGTGGAACTCCACTTTAAATGCAGTAAATTAAATAAATACAATGAAATAACTAATAATAATAAACTGCAACAAAAAAGTGTCCATGTGATTATTTAAAGTCCATATATCTTGCAATATCAAACGCACAAAACAAATATATTTGTAAGTCTTTAAATCTTCAAAAGCATACTTTCATCATAATATGTAGTGCAATCTTCAAAACCATTGTCCCCTTAAGGATCAGCATCAGTTCCACAGATGTGCAAAAAGATGGCTTACTTCGAATTCCAGGTGTGGCGACATCACGTGGCCCTATACTGACGCGTTTCGTCACATGAGCAATTACGTTATCAAAAGTGTTGCATTGCTGTAGAGTCGATGCTGACCCTAAGGCCCCTTTCACACTGGGGCGTTTTTCAGGCGCTTTGGCGTAAAAAAAGCGCCTGTAAAGCGCCTGAAAGAAGCCTTATCTGCAATCCCAATGTGAAAGCCTGAGTGCTTTCAGAGCCCTTTCACACTGCCAGCGCCCGAAAAACGCTGGTAAAGCTCCGCTAAGACCCCTTTCACACTGGGGCGTTTTTCAGGTGCTGTGGCGTTAAAAAAAGCGCCTCAATGGGAAGGGACGCTTTAGGAGCGGTGTATTTAACACTCGTAAAGCGCTGCAAAGAAGCTGCTTGCAGGACTTTTTTCGCAGCGCCTCAGTGTGAAAGCACTCGGGCTTTCACATTGGGATTGCAGATGAGGCTTCTTTCAGGCGCTTTACAGGCGTTTTTTTAACGCTAAGACCCCTTTCACACTGGGACTTTTTTCAGGCGCTTTAGTGTAAAAGCACTTGGGCTTTCACATTGGGATTGCAGATGCAGCTTCTTTCAGACGCTTTACAGGCGCTTTTTTTGACGCTAAAGCGCCTGAAAAACGCCCCAGTGTGAAAGGGGTCTTAAGGGGGCAATGATTTTAAATGAAAAGAGGTGATGTTCCTGTGTGCACTAGTTCTAAATGCACTGCTTTCATGAGTGTTACTCCATTTTTAGTTAAATAAAGGTGGTGTTTGTGGAATTATTACACTATGAGAGGCATTTTTATTCACTTTTGGTAAGTGTTATCCCAGCTGAAGTGGAGGTTTAACCACTTCCTGCCTGGCCTATAGCAGAATGATGGCCGGGAAGTGGTTCAGTTATCCTGACTGATGTGTAGCACTACCTCCAGATTAAGGAAGCTGCTGGTTTTGTTTTGGGTCTGTACTCTGGGTCTCAAACCCAAGAACTTGGCTCGAACCCTCCCTTGGCGAAACTGGTCTGCACAATGATTGTGGAACCCAATGATGATTGGGAACACAATAATACTACACAACAGTAAAATGGTATATATATATAGTTGTTACCTTATATAGCCATTTGTCCACAATGAGTAATAGAGAACTCCACACAGTTTCCTGCTTAACTAGAATCAATTTTACTCAGCGGACAGAATAATTAAACAGAGGCACAGTTGACTTGTGCAGGGCCCTGCAAAGTCCATGATGTAAATATATATATGACAGTAATAAAACACAGTCTTAATGCGCACTTTCTACATAAGTAACAGACCTATGCTTGCAAGCTCCCCCTAATGGGCAATATTGTACCGGTGTCCTGTCACTATCAGTTCTAGTCAGGCCTGACTAAGTTCAGTGTACAGATTCTTCAGTAGCAGGAGTCTTCGCTAGCAATCGTTGGTGCACATAACATTTGTAATCCACAGGGGTTTTAAAAGAAAGCAAACTGAACTTTCACAAGGTTTATGAAGATGAACCTCTGGCGGTGCAAACGCCAAACTTTAAACCACGCGGCCACCGCGAGATGTCCTGGCGTGTGGCGCACTACTGAACTAATGGTGGGCCTTGAAAAGTCACAGGCCTACACAAACAGTTAATGAATTCCGGGCAGGTGCCCTCTCACCAAACAGGCCTCGTCCCACTGGCACGTTCCGCTGTCGGTACCTCGATCCGCGGCCTCCCCGCAATTTGCAGTCTCCGGTTCCTCTCACAGCCGCACTGGATGTCGGTGGATGGATGACCCCGGTCTCTGGAAAGTGAAGGCTGGTCACATGGAAAAGGATCCCTCTTTAGGCTGAGCGATCCTCCTCGATAGCTGTAGGCCCAGGCTTTTGGCCAAGACGCTCCGGCAGCAGGCCTCAACACAGACTTCCTGCTTGATAGATGGCAAGGTCCTGAGAGAGCGAGCATAGCTCCTCCCTTGCTTTAAATAACCTCCCTCAGAAGGCTGTGCGAAGATGCAATGCACTTTGGGAGTACAGCTGCATTGTGGGTACCATAGTCTATTTGATACCCATGGCAATGGAGTTCCTTTCTCCCTGTACCATAAGTTCCACAATTCATCGTTCCAATACAGTCAAACAACAGTTGCTGTAATATCTTAAAGAGACTCCGGAGGGAGTTGGGGTTGTTTCTCAAGATAACAATAGTCTTTAACACACTCCAAGTGGCACCCCGCTACATATGTTTTTTTTTTTATCCTATAAACATACTTACTTAGGTGGATGCAGCATCGGTCCAATGCTGCATCTGTCCCACGGCACTTCTTCACTGAGAATAGAGCCACCGAACACCACTGATGGCTCGGTTCTCTCACCTCCCCAAATGGAGAGCTGCTGCCTGTCAGTCAGCAGCTCTGCACCTCCATGCTCATTGGAGCGCTGAGCTGTGAAGGGGCTGAAAGCGGCCATCTCAGAGAGTACACAGAGTTCCCAGTCTAGCTAGAGAACTGACCATGATGTGTTCCTCTGCTTAGTGAGGTCAGTTTTTAATAGGAAAGCAAGGGGGACTAGCAGGAACACCAGGGATTTTACATTGTAGCACTACCCCCGTAGGAGCTGCTGTTTGTTTGATTTGGGTCTACGTCCTGCCTATCAACCCCTGGAAGTGTCTCAAACCTTCCCTTAGCACAACTGATATGAATAAGGAGTGTGAGACCTATTGAGTATTAGGAGACACAATCCTGCATACATCACACAATAACCTGTAAATGTTATTACCTTTGCTGGTCACTAGTCCTTCTAAGTGACAGAGATACTTCACACAAGTTATATGCTTAATCAAAGGTACCTTTACTCAGTATAAAAGGGAAGGGTAAAGAATCACATTAATACACACAGTTGACTCTGCATGCGCATTGCAGAGTCAATAAACCAATAAGGATAGGTATCACTGAGATTAGGTAATGTAGCGGCCCCCCTCTCCCCCCGTCCTCTTCAGCCTAGGGGTATGTCACGCGACAGGGGTGAGGTGCGCTACGGCCCATGTCCTCCCCACTACTTGCGGGCGAGGTGAAGGCCAATACCTGATGTTTCCTCGGGCCGGTGTGTCCGGAGCATGTACCGAGTCTGCTGTGCAGAAACCACCAAACCACCCTTTGCTCCCATTAACAGAGTCCATACACCGATCACAGTCCAACGGTTAGATTTATTCCGTATCTTCAGTTACAAGGCAATGCTATGGCATGATACGGTGGGATGAGCAGGTCGAGGCACTCTACTGATCTGGGTCCCTACACCCCCTATGCTATGACCAAGGGTTGTAGGAGTCTTGACATGAATACCTCCGTTGCGCTGCGGGCCTCTATCAGGGGAAGATGTCCTCCAAGGGAGTTACGTCACCGGGTTGACACTACACCGGGTCTTCGAACGAGTGACCTCCCCAGCCTCCTCACCTCAGATGCGGGTCCCCTCGCAAGGGGCGCCCTGGAGCAACTCCACCCTCGCGGGACCCAGTCGGAGTCACCGGGTCCCAGGCCTCCTCAATAGTACCTCATCCCAGGCTGAAGGTGCCTGGGATGGACTCCATCTTCATCCCGGCCAGGCCTAGGGTGCCTAGGCCGGAACCTTGAACCGCCCGCACCCAGGCCTAAGGTGCCTGGGTGCGTGAAGAGATGATCCCCGAAGACAGACAGACCGACAGACCTCGTGGCGAGGGCGTCTCTCCCTTTTATCTCCTCCCGTCGATACCACGGCGGGTTCCCCGTCCCGACCGTACCATCTCCAGAAAGGGACAAAGAAGGGTAGCACTGCGGTAGTGATTCTACCCCGAGCCAGTAGGTACACTGACACCTACTGGTCGAAGAGAATATTACACCACCCAATCCTCCACGAATAAGAAAAAGGGGTCTGAACCCTAACATAATTACACACTTGGGTCACACTACTCCCCAAGTGTACCCCACTAAATTGAGGACCCCGCTACACACTCCCCCCTGTGATTTGACGCTGGTCCCCAGCGTCAGGTGCACACCCATGTCTCCCAAAGAGTGATGACATGAAGTGGGCCCCAGAGGCTATCCCTCAAATTTTTGGATACTAAATGTGCCAAGACCTGCTCAAAAGGGAAAAGGGAAATATAAAACGATAAACATTTACATAAGACATCTATTCTGTACCCATGTACAATCCCTCCCATCGCTGTCTAAGAACCACCCCACTCTCAGTAGTCTTGACCGATGAATCTCCTGCAGAAGGGAAACAACAAAAAGAAAACACATCCTAACACTCTGTGTTAACTTGGCATGAGTTGAGTGGGTCTGTCGGCCGAGAGACCCGCTCACTCCAATAAGCAAGTAATGCATATGTAAAATTTTCAAACATTCGTTGCGCAACACTGCCACCTGGTGACAGAGCTGCGGTAATGACACTTGGTGAGATCTTCATTCTTCCTGCTTTCCTACTCTGACTCTACCCCAAAAGTCTCTGCCTTTGGCACATGAAGAAAAGGGAGAAAAAAAAAAACACAACAGCTCCCAAGTCTCCAGTGAGTAAAAGAAAAGCCCAAATCAAAACAAAAGTAGGGCACAGTTCTAGACGTCTGGGAATGTCTCATCCAGAAAGTTTCAACAGCAACAAGATAGGATCTCACTCCTCCTATAAGTAGAACCTTGGATCCGGCGGAAACAGAGGCTTCAGGTGCCCGTCAAACTCTTCCACTGAATACTCGACATCCTCTCCTTCTTTCCTACAGATGAGCACCTTATCAGCATGAATATGGCGCCCAAGTCTCCAATCAGCTCTGCAGTCCTTGAACTTTTTAGACACAGGCGGCGAACATGACAGGTATCGCCTGGCATGGGGTACTTTAAGCTTTTCCCATACAAACTCGTCATACCACCTTGGTCGCAGGACCTCAACTTCATACAATAAGTCCCGAGGCAAATAGGGGTACTCCCACCCATATTCACAGGCGACTCTCTGGGAGAAAAGTCTCTGCAATCTGGCTAGGGGCGGCATCACATCTCGCTCACCTTCTCCTGGCTGTACGATGGCCTCCGGGTGCCGAGGTACCTTCACCATCTCGGGTTGCTTTGTCTTTGGTGCCCGCAACGAAGCACGCTGCGTCCCCACCATCAGAGCGGGTGATGTAGTTGAGTGAGGAAAGTTGATCAGAGGGTTAGATTTCCTCTGGAACTCCGGGGTCTGCGCCCGGAGCGTATTATCTTCTATGGACATGGGGGAATCCTGTGGTTTACTCAGCACAGGTAGCGGGCGTCTGTCCCAGCCCTTCCGGTGAAACAGCTTGTCTATCTCCCCGTCATCCCCACAGTCTGACAACGACTCTAGATCGGAGGTGTCATACATCTCGGCGGGAAGGTAGTCTCTAGTAGACGGAAGGCTACCTTCCCTTTCGGGCTCCACCGGCTGTGAACTCCCGACACCTTCAACCAACACCGCAGTCCCAGCCCCTAGCTCACCTGGACCTACTGAAGAACTGGGATGTCCGGGACTCTCTTCTCTACCGGCGCCATCCAGGCCAGGCAAGCGGCGGGGTGAAGCTCGACCACGACCACAGGATGCCTGCACCAGGCCTATCTTCCTCTTCGGGGGTGGCAGCAGGGAGTCTGTGGTGACCGAAGCAGTGTCTTCGGATTTTTCTCTCTAAATCTCTGGTTGGGCAGTCACTTCGCCCTGGTCAGCGCGTACGGGGACCTCCGCAGAGGCCTGGATCTCTCCCTCCGGAGTGGCGGTTCCTGTGATGCAGTTGAGGCGTAGGGCCCGGGGCCTTTCCGTGTATGGTTCAACCTCAAAAAGGAACTCCTTGCATGCCTCACATCGCCCGAATGGCTTTAGTTGGACCACCAGTCCCGAGCATCCGGGACAGATCACACCGAGAGCCTCCGTGTCTCTGCATGAATACAGAGCCAACTGTCCTCGGGGCCTAAGTCTTATCCCCGTGTCTGTCAGGGGAGCAGCAAATGCAGTCATCTTCGTGGGGTAAGGTACCGGTATCCACGGGGAGCTTGAGGCCATCCCGACCACTTGCTGTTCCATCACGCACTGACCACGCGCCGGAGTCTCCACGTGTATCTCCACACGTGGCCAGACTCCTCCCACAACTTGTACGTTTTCGCGGGCTTCCGCCAGCCTCCGCCAGCCTCCGCCCACGAATTGTACAGTCATGGGGTGCCTTGTGGCGCAGTGCATTAACAGTCCCCACATGTAGTACCTCACACGGCTGGACCTTTCCCTTTCTACGCTCCTCTGCGTGGGCCTTTCCCGACTTAGGGTCATGTCCACAACTCCGAGCAGGGATGCACTCTGGCCAATCACATGGCCGACCCGCTCGGAACTCCTCCGGGCAGCAAAGTTCAAACACAGACGCTCTCAGTTCCATCGCCAAGACACACGATATCCCGGACGAGCCCCCACGTGTAGCGGCCCCCCTCTCCCCCCGTCCTCTTCAGCCTAGGGGTATGTCACGCGACAGGGGTGAGGTGCGCTACGGCCCATGTCCTCCCCACTACTTGCGGGCGAGGTGAAGGCCAATACCTGATGTTTCCTCGGGCCGGTGTGTCCGGAGCATGTACCGAGTCTGCTGTGCAGAAACCACCAAACCACCCTTTGCTCCCATTAACAGAGTCCATACACCGATCACAGTCCAACGGTTAGATTTATTCCGTATCTTCAGTTACAAGGCAATGCTATGGCATGATACGGTGGGATGAGCAGGTCGAGGCACTCTACTGATCTGGGTCCCTACACCCCCTATGCTATGACCAAGGGTTGTAGGAGTCTTGACATGAATACCTCCGTTGCGCTGCGGGCCTCTATCAGGGGAAGATGTCCTCCAAGGGAGTTACTGAAGGCCCATCCGTCACCGGGTTGACACTACACCGGGTCTTCGAACGAGTGACCTCCCCAGCCTCCTCACCTCAGATGCGGGTCCCCTCGCCAGGGGCGCCCTGGAGCAACTCCACCCTCGCGGGACCCAGTCGGAGTCACCGGGTCCCAGGCCTCCTCAATAGTACCTCATCCCAGGCTGAAGGTGCCTGGGATGGACTCCATCTTCATCCCGGCCAGGCCTAGGGTGCCTAGGCCGGAACCTTGAACCGCCCGCACCCAGGCCTAAGGTGCCTGGGTGCGTGAAGAGATGATCCCCGAAGACAGACAGACCGACAGACCTCGTGGCGAGGGCGTCTCCCCCTTTTATCTCCTCCCGTCGATACCACGGCGGGTTCCCCGCCCCGACCGTACCATCTCCAGAAAGGGACAAAGAAGGGTAGCACTGCGGTAGTGATTCTACCCCGAGCCAGTAGGTACACTGACACCTACTGGTCGAAGAGAATATTACACCACCCAATCCTCCACGAATAAGAAAAAGGGGTCTGAACCCTAACATAATTACACACTTGGGTCACACTACTCCCCAAGTGTACCCCACTAAATTGAGGACCCCGCTACAGTAATAACAGGAAATAACATCAGCTATATATATATGTACATGTATCTATATGTGTCTCTGCACGGCTAACTGGTTGCTCGCGAGCTCCCCCTTTATTGCAATACCTTGCACGTGTTCATTCCCTATAATAGGTAAGCAAGGCCTATCTGCGTCCCACTCAAAGTTCCTTTCTCCAATGAAGTCTTCGCTAGCCACCGTCGGTGCACAAGTTAAATTGTAATCCACAGGGTTTCAACAAGATGCTGTAATTATCCGCAATATACCTGAGTACTCGTGTGCCTGCCACCCACTAATGACGGATGCACCAATCTCTGATCACATAGTCTCCAGTGAGATACACTAGGCCGCAAGCTGTGGCGTGATAGGTGAAGTGTGGCTGGCACTAACTAAATCACTTTCCTCTAAGGTAGTAGTCAATTCTGGGCAGGTGCCCTTCTCACCAAACAGGCCCGACTTTCAGATAGTCTCCTCTGGCTTGTCCCGGTCACTCGATCTCCACGCTTCTACTTCATCTGCAGTCTCCGGACTCCGTCACTAACAGCATATGGTGATGGACGACTCCGGTCTCTGCTGGGCAATCACAGGACGCTGTGGACGATCCTCTGCTGGAAATCACTCAGGCACTCCCGTAATTTAGGCCCAGGCTTCTGGCCTAATCCTTAGGAAGCAGGCCTCCGTGCCAACTTCCTGCTTGATTGAGAGCTGGATCCAGAGAGAGAGACGCTGGCCCCTCCCCTGGTTTAAGTAGTCTGCCCAGAATGCTTTGCGGTGTTGCAATGCACCCTGGGTAATGTAGTCTGTCTTTTACTAAAAGCAACAAAGTCTTTTCTCCTAGCTGATATCTGTCCCAAAGTGCATTAGTTGCATTGTAACACTTATACCACCGGAGGGAGCCGGATTCCTTCTTTCATATGGACATCCTGCTACACACTCCCCCCACTTAAAGTCTTTGGTCCCCAAAGAGGACAACAGTATGTAACCTAACACATACTTTGGCAATACCTGCAGGGAAATTTGTTAGTTTATGCATGACAATAAACAACTTGCCTTTTCATAAGCAGGATTTAAACTTAAACAGCTCATATCATAACACAGAGCCGACAGAGGAACCTCCCACCAATTATCACAAGGAGGGAGGTTGTCCTGTATACGGACCACCGACACTTGGGTGTCTGTTTTAGATGTGCTAGGGAGTGAGCTGGGGTTGTCTTCCACTGAATCTGAATCTGGAGTGGAAGAGCTAGACTGATCAATGGTTCTCTTAGAAGTGATGATGACCTCCTCAGAGCATTCACCCAATTGGTCGTACGTCAGTCTTTTTGGGGGGTGAATTACTCTTCTTTCCCTCTGCTCTTTAGGTATCATATTCTCAAGGACATTGGGGCTGGCTGTTTCTAGAAGCTCTTCAGGGGCTTCCTCATCTAGTTCAGGCATGTTGGGCTCCAGAACTTCAGGAGCGTCCCGCTCTCCTTCAGATAGAGACAACGACCCTTCTTCTGGGTCTTCCATTGACAAAGAGTCTGAGTCATCAGCTACCTCCTCAATGAGAATGTTTGAAGGCACGAATTCAGGAGCTTCTGCCCGAAGAGTTCCATTGTCAACTGTTTTGGGTGAGGTTTGGGAGGTGGTCATGGGTTCTGGCAATTGGGATGACCACAACCAGTCAGATTCTTCTTCTTCATCCTCTTGACCTTCATTGTCAGAGTCTCCATCTCTCACATCTGGAAGCACTGTTTGAGATCGGGTGATGGGTCTGGAACCTTGAGAAGTTGAAGGGGTTTCTTGTGAGTCAGATGCAGGAGGCATGCGAACTGCCTCGGAGAGGGGCAACAAGTGATTCCTGTGCCAGGTCTTTAACGGTCCCACGCTTCCTTCTGGCCTAATTTGGTACACAGGAAGGTTTTCCAGCTTCTTGCAGATAACATAAGGTTGGGATTTCCAACGGTCAGCCAACTTATGTTTTCCGGGAATTCCCAAGTTCCTCAACAGCACTCTATCTCCTGGCTGTAAATCTTGAATTCTGACTCTTAGGTCAAAGTTTCTTTTATTTCTCAGCCCCCGTTGGTCAGATGCTGCTTGGGCCTTTTCAAAAGCTGTCTTCAGACTCTTTCTCAATCGGTCTACATACCCCTTGTGGGATGCTGCTGAGGTATGATCCAGTGATATGCCAAAGGCCAAGTCTACTGGCAACCGAGCCTCCCGCCCGAACATCAAACGGTATGGGGAATACCCGGTGACATCACTGGCAGTGCTATTGTAGGCATGCACTATGGCAGCTACATGCTTGCTCCAGTGCTGCTTTTTCTCTGAACTCAGAGTCCCCAACATATCCAAGAGAGTCCGGTTAAACCGTTCAGGCTGAGCATCTCCTTGTGGGTGATAAGGGGTTGTCCTGGTCTTCTGGATGCCTAACAGGTCTAATAACTTCTTTATTAATTTGCTTTCAAAGTCTCTGCCCTGATCTGAATGAAGGCGTTGGGGTAGACCATAGTGCACAAAGAATTTTTCTACCAGTACTTTGGCTACTGTTGAGGCCTTCTGGTCTTTTGTTGGGAATGCTTGAGCATATCTGGTAAAGTGATCTGTTATCACCAAGACATTCCCTTGACCACTCAGATCAGGCTCCAGGCAAAGGAAGTCAATGCACACCAGTTCCATAGGTCCCTGACTTTGCAGATGGCCCATTGGGGCTGCTTGACGTGGCAAGGTCTTCCTTTGAATGCATCGGACACAGGAATGGCAATATCCTTCCACTTCAGCCCGCATGCAGGGCCAATAGAACCTATCCCGTACAAGGTGAAAAGTCCGTTCGGACCCTAGGTGACCATGGTTGTCATGGAGGGCAGCTAGGACAGCTTCTTGATATTTGGCTGGTAGAAACAGCTGCCACTTCTCTTCTGAGTCGTCAGAGGGGCCCCTTCGGTAGACCACCCCTTGACGTATGTGTAGCCGATCCCACTCCCTGCGCAACAATCGGGCTTCTCTTGGGGAGTCTGTTTCAAGCATCTCGGGACGCTGGCTTTCCAGGGCCTTTATCAGGAGTTTCCCTAAAGAGTCTTCTTCTTGCTCCTTTCTCAAATCCCTTTTTGTCAGCTTGGGCAAGCCCTCCCCTTCGACTTGGGTCACACTGCAATAGCACTTCGGTACTCCAACAGCTGAGACCCCAATTTCTTCGGCTCTTGACCCACCTCTGGCTTGAAGTTCTGTCCCCTGATATAGGGCTCGCACTCCCTCTGGGTCTAGTTGGGCCCATTCTTCGGTAGGGTCGGTGGGGGCATGAGACCTCCTGGACAGGGCATCTGCATCCCTATTTCCCACTCCGGGTCGGTACTTCAAGCTGAAGGTGAAGCTTGAAAGGGCAGCCAACCACCGGTGTCCCGTTGCATCCAACTTGGCAGTGGTCAGAAGGTAGGTGAGCGGGTTATTATCTGTCTTCACCACAAACTCCGCCCCATATAGGTAGTCTCTCAGTTTGTCTACCACTGCCCATTTCAAGGCCAGGAATTCAAGCTTGTGGGTGGGGTAATTCTTCTCAGCAGGTATCAGACTCCTGCTCACATATGCGACGGGTCTTAGGTAACCATCATGTTCCTGGTACAGCACCCCACCCAGCCCATCTCGGCTGGCATCTACATGCAGTTCATAAGGCTTCTTTGGATCAGCATAGGCCAGGACTGGTGCAGTGGTAAGACTCTTCTTTAACATCTGGAAGGCTTCCTCGCACTCCCCTGTCCACTGGTCTTGAATCGACTCTTTGGGCCTTCGGGGTCCCATGGTGAGTTTCACTGGTTTGACCAGCTCTGGAACATCATCTTCCCCTTCGTTTCTGAGTAACTCGTTCAGGGGTCTGGCAATCTTGGCGAATCCTTCTACAAATCTTCGGTAGTAAGAACAGAACCCCAGGAATGACCGAAGCTCAGTCACGTTGGTAGGTCTCGGCCAAGAGGTGACGGCATCCAGCTTCTCTGGGTCCGTGGCCACCCCTTCTGCAGAAACGATATGGCCCAGGTAATGGACTGAGGACTGGTAAAATTTACACTTCTCTGGGGAGAGTTTCAGGCCCTCTTCACTGAGCCTCTTCAGGACCTTCTCCAGTCTCTCTTCATGCTCTTCTAGGGTTCTCCCGAACACGATGACGTTGTCCAAATATACCAGTACCTCTATTAGATTCATGTCCCCGACGGTTCTCTCCATTAGCCTTTGGAAAGTGGCGGGGGCTCCTGATAACCCTTGAGGCATACGGTTGAACTCAAAGAACCCCACAGGGGTAATGAAGGCTGTCTTCTCCTGATCCTCAGGGTGCATGGGGATTTGGTAATATCCACTTTTTAGATCCATTACACTGAACCACTTGGCCCCTGACAGACTCTGCAGGGCGTCTTCAATTCGGGGAGTGGTGTATTGATCTGGGATGGTCCTTCTGTTTAGTGTTCTGTAGTCGATACACAGTCTCAGCGACCCGTTCTTCTTTCGGACTACCACTATTGGAGAAGCGTAAGGGCTCCTGGATTCTCGAATAATCCCCGTCCTCTTCAGCTTAGCCAACTGTTCCCGCAAGTCTTCTAAGTCACCCAGTGGGACCCGTCAAACTCTCTCTCTAAAGGGCTTATCTTCTTGTAAGCGTATCTTGTGAGTGGCACTCCTTGCGCACCCCACATCGAACTCATCTTTAGAGAAGATCTTTTCCCACCTTGCAAGTTGAGCTTTGGCCCTTTTTCTCCATCCTGGTGGGAGGGCCGTGTCTTCAGAACAGAGCTTCTCTATGGTGACTTCACCCCTTTCTTCTTTCTTCAATTCACACGGGGCAATGGGGGTGGCTGGATTCACCTGGCCCAACAGCATTCTGGCCGGCACCTTCACTGGTGTATTAGCAGTGTTCCTTATACTCACTGAAACCCTCCCATGGCTTTTCTGTAGGGCCTTCAATGGGATCACTTCGGGGATTACTTCAATCCCTTTCTGTCTTTCCTGTGGGCCTGGTTCGAAGACAATGAAGGGGCCTGGCTGTTTCCATGTGAGCTTGACAGAAGCCCTCAGGCAAGTCACCTCTCCCGGTTGTAATACCTTCTCCGTCTTGTCTAGCTTCCAAATCTTGCCAACTCCCTCAGCCGGGGCCTTCTGCTCCAGTACCAGGCGCTGGTAGGCTTGCCTTAACATGGGGTGGACTCTTGTGGTCGGGGCTTCTTCCTGTTGGGCCAACGGTGTCAGCAGTCGCCTGACTAGATCAGTGTTGGTCCCTATGATGAGTGAGCTCTTGCTGGCCCCTGGTGGGCGAGGGCACACTACTGCCAGAGAATCGAAGGTCTCTGTCTCCCCAGCCACTGAGGGATCAAAAGTCAACTTGATTGGCAGGTAACCGTCATAGGGAAAGCTCTGAGTTCCAATACCCCATATTTCCAGTTCCTCTAATTTCTGTAGGGGCAGATGTTTAAGATGTTTATCATAGAAATCCCTATACAGAAGAGTCACTTGAGCCCCAGTGTCAAGAAGAGCCTTGGTGTAGATCCCTTCTACTTGTATGGAGACTACTGGAGAAGGCCCCACTAACTTGGCAGGGAACTCCTTCAACACAGACTTCTTGCTGGGTTCAGTTACCTGTACCCTCACTTCTTTTTTTCTTGAGTTTCCGGTGGGTCTCAGTCCCTTCTGGGCCTGGTGTGCACTGGCCTTCTGTTCAACAGCAGCCTGAGTTGTGGGACGGGGCCTAATTGGCAGAGGTTTAGGTCCCTGACTCTGATGTTTTGGATCATTGGACTTCTTGAAGGAGTTCGTGGAAACTAGTGGGCGCCCGGCTGACTCCTTCACCGGGGCCCTCTGAAGTTTTCCGCCGGCTTGCGATATCTGGATGCAACTTCATCTGGGCTGGGACACACTGCTCTAACATGCCCGATTCCCCCACAATTGAAGCATGTTATCAATCTCTTAGGCTTCTGTACTAGTTCCATATTGGAGCTAGGAGGTTTTTTTGGTTCCTCTGACGTGTTCTTGTTGTGTGGCACAGAGGCCTGGCTAGTCAGCATGGACATCATTTCTACTAGTTGTGACACCTGGGTCTTTAGGAGTTCAACTTCTGAATCACCTTCTTCTGCACTTAACATTCTGACTCGGGCAGTTGGTTCGGTGTGTTGACTCCTCCTTTTGTCTTCCAACATGGCCTCCTCCTCCCTGACTATCCGGATCAAGTCGGGGTATTCCAGGCTGCTCCCGTCCTGCCGGGTGCGTAGCAATAATGCGATGGGGTCCAAGGGTTGAGCTCCCCTCAACACCTGCTGGGCACGGGCCTCATCCACTTTTCTTGGATCGATCCCTTTCTTCAGTAGGATCCGATGCAGGATCTTATCCAGGCGTCCTATGAATTCTGACAGCTTCTCTCCCTCTTTTTGGTAGCAATGCCCCAGCTGGTAAGTGAGTTCAGTGACGTTTTCCGTCCCGCCGAACACATTCTGCAGAATATCCAGATAATCCTGTGCATTGCAGTCCTTCTTGCTTAACTTGAGGTTACGTATGGCCTCCAGAGCAGGCCCCTTTAAGCTTTCCACAATCCGTTGTTTTTTTTGTTGTTCTGGCACCTCCCATTCTTCTAGGGCCTGAGTGGCGCCATCTAGCCACTCTTCAAATCCATATTCCACTGAAGGTACAGGTTTCTTCCCAGAAAAGGTCCTGAGTTTCCTGTATCCTGACATCAGGTAGTCTGGAGGGTCCTTTTTACACTTGGTCACAATCTCCCCCAGGACAGCGCACAATTCTGAGCTAAGGGTGGTCAATGGTGGTGAACCGGGACCCTTTTGTTGGGCGCTCCCTCCTGTGCTGGGGCCTCCTGAAGTAGTGGATGTGGGGCCATCTTTATTCTCTTCTGGGTGTATCAGGAGGAGTTCTACTTGGTTTGTAGTTTTTATGCTGGCACCCTTGAAGTAGTCAGAGATTCCGTTCCTCCACTCACATAATGCATAGGTGTGGGGATTTACAGTATCTGTCTTTATGTCAATCACCCATGGCTTCCTGTCCGTGGACAATGCTCTCAAGACTGGAGTTAACTGCTCCTCTACCCAGGCCTCTCTCTGGATTTCAACCACCAGGCCATTTCCGGGTAGGATGTCTTCATCCCTGCACCACCGGGCTACGGCAGCAGGGTCCATTTCTGTGCTGTAAGGGTTCTGTCTAGGGGGAAAGTTGATTGCAGAACCGTAGAATATCCCGGACGAGCCCCCACGTGTAGCACTACCCCCGTAGGAGCTGCTGTTTGTTTGATTTGGGTCTACGTCCTGCCTATCAACCCCTGGAAGTGGCTCAAACCTTCCCTTAGCACAACTGATATGAATAAGGAGTGTGAGACCTATTGAGTATTAGGAGACACAATCCTGCATACATCACACAATAACCTGTAAATGTTATTACCTTTGCTGGTCACTAGTCCTTCTAAGTGACAGAGATACTTCACACAAGTTATATGCTTAATCAAAGGTACCTTTACTCAGTATAAAAGGGAAGGGTAAAGAATCACATTAATACACACAGTTGACTCTGCATGCGCATTGCAGAGTCAATAAACCAATAAGGATAGGTATCACTGAGATTAGGTAATAACAGGAAATAACATCAGCTATATATATATGTACATGTATCTATATGTGTCTCTGCACGGCTAACTGGTTGCTCGTGAGCTCCCCCTTTATTGCAATACCTTGCACGTGTTCATTCCCTATAATAGGTAAGCAAGGCCTATCTGCGTCCCACTCAAAGTTCCTTTCTCCAATGAAGTCTTCGCTAGCCACCGTCGGTGCACAAGTTAAATTGTAATCCACAGGGTTTCAACAAGATGCTGTAATTATCCGCAATATACCTGAGTACTCGTGTGCCTGCCACCCACTAATGACGGATGCACCAATCTCTGATCACATAGTCTCCAGTGAGATACACTAGGCCGCAAGCTGTGGCGTGATAGGTGAAGTGTGGCTGGCACTAACTAAATCACTTTCCTCTAAGGTAGTAGTCAATTCTGGGCAGGTGCCCTTCTCACCAAACAGGCCCGACTTTCAGATAGTCTCCTCTGGCTTGTCCCGGTCACTCGATCTCCACGCTTCTACTTCAGCTGCAGTCTCCGGACTCCGTCACTAACAGCATATGGTGATGGACGACTCCGGTCTCTGCTGGGCAATCACAGGACGCTGTGGACGATCCTCTGCTGGAAATCACTCAGGCACTCCCGTAATTTAGGCCCAGGCTTCTGGCCTAATCCTTAGGAAGCAGGCCTTCGTGCCAACTTCCTGCTTGATTGAGAGCTGGATCCAGAGAGAGAGACGCTGGCACCTCCCCTGGTTTAAGTAGTCTGCCCAGAATGCTTTGCGGTGTTGCAATGCACCCTGGGTAATGTAGTCTGTCTTTTACTAAAAGCAACAAAGTCTTTTCTCCTAGCTGATATCTGTCCCAAAGTGCATTAGTTGCATTGTAACACTTATACCACCGGAGGGAGCCGGATTCCTTCTTTCATATGGACATCCTGCTACAACATAAAGGAAGCATATGAAGAGAACAGGATACTTTCTTATACAAGTACATGGTACAGCAGGCACATATGGGAAATATTAAGTTTTTTTTGTTTTTTTTGCTATATTTGTTGTCACCTCTGACCTAGTATTCAGGTGTATTTGAGTGTAGCAGTTCCAATTTTTCACCATATATACTAAGCACAAGGTTTTTCTTTGCTTTAAAGTGGTTGTAAACCCTTACAGACCACTTTGACCTACAGACAGGCCTGGATTTACTCCCTTTCCTGCCCCAAGGCCAGGTCCTTCAATGCCGCCCCCACCCCCCACACACACAGGGGTCGGCTGTATCACGGTAGCGCGTCCGCAAGAACTAACCCATATGCGAGAGAGCTAGCAGGAAGGGGGTTAGCTCTTGCGGGGAGGAGCCGAGACAGCCGCCGAGGGACCCCAGAAGACCAGGTGCGGGGCCATTCTGTGCAAAACAAGCTGCACAGTGGAGGTAAGTATAACATGTTTGTTATTTTTAGAAGAAAAAAATTGCCTTTACAACCCCTTTAATGAGCCTGTTGCACAAATCACTTTATTACACTTTATTTATAATATCTGTGGCTGCTATGCATATTTATATAATCCATATTTAGCACTATAATATTTAACTGACTGCTTGCTTCTGCTTGGGCCTGGCACACACGCACAATTGCACATGATGATGACGACTTAAAGTCATCATCATGTGCGATTGTGCGTGTGTGCCAAGCAGAAGCAACCAATCAAATGTAGCGCACAGACCCTTTTTCCTGCCTACCTTCACCTGCAGGGTAAAGGCACACCATGCCACAAGCCCGTGTCCTCTGTGTTAGAGGTCAGGCGGTGTTCACTATTTTGGGTTCTGCAGCGAGTTACCTCTTTCCACTGGTTCTCCTCTCCTAGAGTGTAGGGACAAGTCTCTATTTCTCCCCAGGAAGGCCAATGTCCACACCACTTTAACTCCAACGCTGAGTTTATTTTATATGTAATGTTCAGCAGACAGGTAAGGTTGATGAGAGAAAGGATAGTAAGGTTTGGGAGATAGGTCCAGGCACAAACTGGTACAATCGTCGCCACTCGATCCCGAGTGGGCTCAGCTCACCCGGATAGTCCCCTGTAAGAGCGGTCCCAGCAGCAGGAGTGATGCCCGAACATTCACTTAAGTTTCCTAGAGATACGATCAGGAACAACTCCAAGTCCCGAACTTCTCAGCATTTGCAACCAGTGGCGTATCCAAGGTATGGCAGGCATGGCAAGAGCCATGGGCGCCGTGGGGGGGGGGGCGGCAAAAAAAAAAAGATTCCCAACACGAAAAAAAAATCCCACCCGTTCTCCTGTGGCCGCATCCTGCACTATAGTCCCCGTGCCGGCGGCGGCACGGCAATTCACTTATTAGTAATTGTTCCTGGCTGGCTGGCATGTAGGACAGTGACAGGCGTGGGCCGCAGGCGCCCCCATGCTTGTCTATGAGTGGTATCGCCTACTGCCCAGACCTTCATTCTGTAAACTTTCAGAGGCTCCGCCTACCCTCCAGTCCTCTGCGCATCGCAGCTTCTTCTCCCCGAGCGGCGAGCGCGAGCGGGTCGGTGACGTCATCGTCGTCACATGTGAGGTCACTGAGGAGAAGAACTGGCTAGTCGTCTGAGTCTGACAGATAGGAGACTTGGTCTCTGGAACCCCCAGCCAGGCAGGCAGCACTACAGCAGGTAAGCACGGTACTATATTCTATATAGTTACACGTGTACTTATGTCATCATGTGTACTGTACAATATGATGATGTGTGCTAACTGTCTGCCAAATATAGTGCTCAATATGGAATAAAAAATTATAATTATGCATGGCCATAGATATCATAAATAAAGTGATCAGTGCAAGTAGTACCTGCTGTTGCACAAATCACTTTATTTATGATATCTATGGCTATGCATAATTACATTTATTTAATCCATATTGAGCACTATATTTGATTGGCTGCTTGCTTGCTTCTGTTTGGGTCTGTGCCTGGCACATGACTTGGGCTACTTTCAAACTGGGGCGGTAAAGCGCCGATATTTTAGCCGCGTTTTACTGTAGTTTTTTGCGGCGCTAGCAGGGTGCCTCAAAGATGAGGCTGGCAGGACTTTTTTGAGCGTCCTGCCAGCGCACGACTAGCAGCCCAAAAATGGTTAAAACCGACTGCAAAGCGCCACTGCAGCAGTGCTTTGCTGGCGGTTCGGTTGCGCTGCCCTTTGATTTCAATGGGCAGGGGAGCTTTAGAAGCAGTGTGTACACCGCTCCTACAGTGCCTCAAAGATGCGGCTAGCAGGACTTTTTTGAGCGTCCTGCCAGGGCACCGCTCCAGTGTGAAAGCCCTCTGGCTTTCACATTGGAGTGAGAAAAGAGGCTTTCAGGTCGCTTTGCAGGCGCTATTTTGTAGCGCTGTAGCACCTGCAAAGCGCCTCAGTGTGAAAGTAGCCTAAGACCCCTTTCACACTGAGGCGCCCTGAAAAAAAGCAGCATCTTTGAGGCGCTGTAGGAGTGGCTCCTAAAGCGCCCCTGCCCATTGAAATCAAAGCGGCGCTTTGCAGGCGGTTTTTATTTTTTACCCTTTCTCGGCCGCTAGCCGGGGTTAAAAGCGCCCCGCTATCGGCTGAATAGCGCAGCAAAAACTACGGTTTAGAGGCGCTTTACCGCCGACGCCCCCACTCCCCCAGTGTGAAAGAGGCCTTAAAGTCATCATCATGTGCGATTATGCGTGTGTGCTAAGCAAACAGGGCCGCTGGTGATCCTACTCCCTCTGTACAGTGTCAGAGGCACTGGAGTAGCAGTGGCGAAGGACTGTATCCATTATGAGGAAACATCCCCTGCACCGCTGCGTGTCCCTAATCATCACCCTGTCACTGCCAGTAAGTGTGACCTGTCTGTGTACCACAGCGCACAGTCACTGTCTCTGATGTTCCTTTCCACTCTGCCTTTCTGCCCAGTGCTGTGCCCGTCCACCGCATGATCCGCTCCATGGAGGCCGCTCTCTCTCCCTCCAGCTAAGTGCCCATACACTGCACAATTCCTCTGCATTTATAGGTGCTGATATTACTGCATTTATGGGTTCTGGTAAGGCTGTATTTATAGGTGCTGGTAAGGCCGCAATTATGGGTGCTGGTAAGGCTGCATTTTTATAGGTGCTGGTAAGGACGCAATTATGGGTGCTGGTAAGGCCACTTTTATGGGTGCTAATGTTACTGCATTTATGTGTGCTGGTAAGGCCGCTTTTATGGGTGCTGATGTTACTGCATTTATGGGTGCTGGTAAGGCCACTTTTATGGGTGCTGATATTACTGCAATTTTGAGTGCTGATGTTACTGCATTTATATGTGCTGGTAAGGCCACTTTAATGGGTGCTGATGTTACTGCATTTATGGGTGCTGATGTTACTGCATTTATGGGTGCTGATATTACTGCATTTATGGGTGCTGATGTTACTGCATTTATGGGTGCTGATATTACTGCATTTATGGGTGCTGATGTTACTGCATTTATGGGTGCTGATGTTACTACATTTATGGGTGCTGATATTACTGCATTTATGGGTGCTGATGTTACTGCATTTATGGGTGCTGATATTACTGCATTTATGGGTGCTGATGTTACTGCATTTATGGGTGCTGATATTACTGCATTTATGGGTGATGATATTACTGCAATTATGAGTGCTGATGTTACTGCATTTATGGGTTCGACAAGGAATCTGGAAAAGCAATTCTGCCTGATGCATTAAGAACAGAAATAATAAAGCTGGGTTCAAAGTATTTCCAGAACAGTGAAGGGCCTTTCCTACCAACACATAACCGCTCAATGGACAAAACTTGGTTCAAGAGGAAATTGGGAAATGGTCGTGGTGAGGAAGTGACTCGCTCTTGGCTGGTCTATTCCCCTTTTAAAAAGTCTGCATTTTGTATCTGTTGTCTTCTCTATTCCCAGTCAGACCATCAATCCTCATTGGAGCAGGAAAGTGGATTCATCCAATGGAAAGCACCTGAAAGGATTAGTGTTCATGAAAATGCTAAGAATCATCGGGAGTGCTTTGCACAGTGGAAAGAAATGGAAAGAAATTTAGCTGAAAACAGAGGAGTTATTGACGTGGAACTTCAGTCACAGATTGAGAAGGAAAAGCAGAAGTGGCGTGATATCTTGAGGAGAATCCTTCATTGCATAAAATTCCTTGCGACTCAGAACCTGGCTTTGCGAGGACATAGGGAGTCACTTCAGCTGGACGATGACTCCAACGTGGGAAATTTCCTTGGTCTAGTGAAACTACTGGCCATCTTTGACCCTGTCATGAAAGAACACCTCAGTCATGTGGAAAGTCATCCTGGATCCACATCTTATCTTTCACCAGGTGTTCAGAATGAATTCATTCATATGATGGCATCTACTGTTCGCCAGAGTTTACTGAGAAGCATTCATAAGGCCAAGTACTATGGTCTCATGTTTGACTCAAATCCTGATCAGGCACACCGTGAGCAGATGTCAGAAGTAGTGAGGTATGTGGAAGTTGATTTTGAGAGGAAAACTGTCCGTGTTAGAGAGTCCTTCCTTGGATTTATACAGATAAGCCAGAAGGATGCTGAGAGCTTGGTTGAAGACATCTTGAAACAGCTAGAGAAGGACGGAATGGAGCTACAGGATTGTCGGTCACAGTGCTATGACAACGCTGCTGCTGGATGGCTGGAAACAAAAGTGGTGTTCATCAAAGAATAAGTGAGAAAAACAACCTGGCAGTGTTTGTGAATTGCAACAATCACTCACTCAACTTGGTGGGTGTACATGCAGCCAAGCAGGATACAATGATGGTTACGTTTTTTGGTACAATCGAAGCTCTCTATGTGTTCTTCTCTCGTTCAACACAGCACTGGGAAAAACTCAAAAACGCTGTTCCTATGGTTGTTAAGTCAGAGTCTGAAACAAGGTGGAGTGCAAGGACAGAAGCAGTGAAGCCTGTCAACAACTACTTTGAGGAGATAGTTCAAGTTCTCCAGGACATGACAGACAATGAAAACGAGACCAGTGAAACAAGAAGTGATGCAAGACAGCTGTATAACCGCATGTTGAGTTATGATTTTCTGACTTTGCTAGGATTTTGGAAAAAAGTACTCATTCGCATTGACCGTATTCAAAAGAGGCTGCAGGATCCTAGCATGAACTTTCATGATGCTGCCCTGGATTTGAAAGCCCTCCAAGATCATTTTGATGATAACAGAGAAGTTTTAGTCAGTGAGTCACTCGAAGAAGGACTCAGTCTCTGTCAAGACTGGAATATTGAAGTTGAAAGACGTCAGAGACGAAAGAAACAAATGCCTGGTGAGAACTTAAGAGATGCTGGGTTATCAGCCAAGGAGGAGATGGAAAGAGTCATGAAGGGAACACTCGACCGCCTTCACAGAGAAATGGATGAAAGGTTCACCCGTTTGCATGACACTGACGCCAAGTTTGGGTTCCTTCTCGATGTTGGGGGACTGTGTTCCGGCGCCTACAATAACGACCTAAAAAAGAAGTGTGAAAATTTGGGCGAATTCTACAGCTCTGATGTTGATGGACAGCAGCTATATGAAGAAATTTTGGATTGCAGAATGTTGCTATTAGGGATGAGCTTCGTGTTCGAGTCGAACATACGTTCGACTCGAACATCGGCTGTTCGATCGTTCGACGAAGATCGAACGATTTGGGCCGTTCGCGCCAAATTCGAGTGACGCGAACGGCCCACAATGCACTACGCCATCGCAGTGTCATCCAGGCGCTGTGATTGGCCAAGCATGCACTGTGACCCCGCATGCTTGGCCAATCACAGCGCCGGCAGCGAGGAGAGCAATGATTGGCCACAGGCAGGATGCCTGTGGCCAATTATTGCTGAGGGTGTTTAGTACACGCCCCACACTATAAAAGGCCGCCAGCACGGCGGCCTAGTGTAGTGTGTTCCGGAGCAGGGATAGAGCAGCATAGGCAGGGACAGTGACTGTTATTTCTTTCTTGCTTAACCTGGATTCCTTTAGTTTAGGGAAAGAGAAGGATAGGTAGGGAGAGTGTCAGTGTGTTTTGTGCTTGTGCTATAGTGTGCTTAAAAAAAACATTTATTCTAGGGACAGAAAACTGTAGGTAGGGACAGTGTCAGTTTCTTTCACTCTGCAAGTCCTTGTTTCCAGGGACCTGGAAGGACAGTGAGTGAATTGTCCTTGTGCTATATTGTGCTTAAAAAAACATTTATTCTAGGGACAGAAAACTGTAGGTAGGGAGAGTGTCAGTTTCTTTCACTCTGCAAGTCCTTGTTTCCAGGGACCTGTAAGGACAGTGAGTGAATTGTCCTTGTGCTATATTGTGCTTAAAAAAAACATTTATTCTAGGGACAGAAAACTGTAGGTAGGGAGAGTGTCAGTTTATTTCACTCTGCAAGTCCTTGTTTCCAGGGACCTGGAAGGACAGTGAGTGAATTCTCCTTGTGCTATATTGTGCTTAAAAAAAACATTTATTCTAGGGACAGAAAACTGTAGGTAGGGACAGTGTCAGTTTCTTTCACTCTGCAAGTCCTTGTTTCCAGGGACCTGTAAGGACAGTGAGTGAATTGTCCTTGTGCTATATTGTGATTAAAAAAAACATTTTTTCTAGGGACAGAAAACTGTAGGTAGGGAGAGTGTTTTTTTTCTTTCACTCTGCAAGTCCTTGTTTCCAGGGACCTGTAAGGACAGTGAGTGAATTGTCCTTGTGCTATATTGTGCTTAAAAAAAACATTTTTTCTAGGGACAGAAAACTGTAGGTAGGGAGAGTGTTTTTTTTCTTTCACTCTGCAAGTCCTTGTTTCCAGGGACCTGTAAGGACAGTGAGTGAATTGTCCTTGTGCTATATTGTGCTTAAAAAAAACATTTATTCTAGGGACAGAAAACTGTAGGTAGGGAGAGTGTCAGTTTATTTCACTCTGCAAGTCCTTGTTTCCAGGGACCTGGAAGGACAGTGAGTGAATTGTCCTTGTGCTATATTGTGATTAAAAAAAACATTTATTCTAGGGACAGAAAACTGTAGGTAGGGAGAGTGTCAGTTTATTTCACTCTGCAAGTCCTTGTTTCCAGGGACCTGTAAGGACAGTGAGTGAATTGTCCTTGTGCTATATTGTGATTAAAAAAAACATTTTTTCTAGGGACAGAAAACTGTAGGTAGGGAGAGTGTTTTTTTTCTTTCACTCTGCAAGTCCTTGTTTCCAGGGACCTGTAAGGACAGTGAGTGAATTGTCCTTGTGCTATATTGTGCTTAAAAAAAACATTTATTCTAGGGACAGAAAACTGTAGGTAGGGAGAGTGTCAGTTTATTTCACTCTGCAAGTCCTTGTTTCCAGGGACCTGGAAGGACAGTGAGTGAATTGTCCTTGTGTTATATTGTGATTAAAAAAAACATTTTTTCTAGGGACAGAAAACTGTAGGTAGGGAGAGTGTTTTTTTTCTTTCACTCTGCAAGTCCTTGTTTCCAGGGACCTGTAAGGACAGTGAGTGAATTGTCCTTGTGCTATATTGTGATTAAAAAAAACATTTTTTCTAGGGACAGAAAACTGTAGGTAGGGAGAGTGTTTTTTTTCTTTCACTCTGCAAGTCCTTGTTTCCAGGGACCTGTAAGGACAGTGAGTGAATTGTCCTTGTGCTATATTGTGCTTAAAAAAAACATTTATTCTAGGGACAGAAAACTGTAGGTAGGGAGAGTGTCAGTTTATTTCACTCTGCAAGTCCTTGTTTCCAGGGACCTGGAAGGACAGTGAGTGAATTGTCCTTGTGCTATATTGTGATTAAAAAAAACATTTTTTCTAGGGACAGAAAACTATAGGTAGGGAGAGTGTTTTTTTTCTTTCACTCTGCAAGTCCTTGTTTCCAGGGACCTGTAAGGACAGTGAGTGAATTGTCCTTGTGCTATATTGTGCTTAAAAAAAACATTTATTCTAGGGACAGAAAACTGTAGGTAGGGAGAGTGTCAGTTTATTTCACTCTGCAAGTCCTTGTTTCCAGGGACCTGTAAGGACAGTGAGTGAATTGTCCTTGTGCTATATTGTGATTAAAAAAAACATTTTTTCTAGGGACAGAAAACTGTAGGTAGGGAGAGTGTTTTTTTTCTTTCACTCTGCAAGTCCTTGTTTCCAGGGACCTGGAAGGACAGTGAGTGAATTCTCCTTGTGCTATATTGTGCTTAAAAAAAACATTTATTCTAGGGACAGAAAACTGTAGGTAGGGAGAGTGTCAGTTTATTTCACTCTGCAAGTCCTTGTTTCCAGGGACCTGTAAGGACAGTGAGTGAATTGTCCTTGTGCTATATTGTGATTAAAAAAAACATTTTTTCTAGGGACAGAAAACTGTAGGTAGGGAGAGTGTTTTTTTTCTTTCACTCTGCAAGTCCTTGTTTCCAGGGACCTGTAAGGACAGTGAGTGAATTGTCCTTGTGCTATATTGTGCTTAAAAAAAACATTTATTCTAGGGACAGAAAACTGTAGGTAGGGAGAGTGTCAGTTTATTTCACTCTGCAAGTCCTTGTTTCCAGGGACCTGGAAGGACAGTGAGTGAATTCTCCTTGTGCTATATTGTGCTTAAAAAAAACATTTATTCTAGGGACAGAAAACTGTAGGTAGGGAGAGTGTCAGTTTATTTCACTCTGCAAGTCCTTGTTTCCAGGGACCTGTAAGGACAGTGAGTGAATTGTCCTTGTGCTATATTGTGATTAAAAAAAACATTTTTTCTAGGGACAGAAAACTGTAGGTAGGGAGAGTGTTTTTTTTCTTTCACTCTGCAAGTCCTTGTTTCCAGGGACCTGTAAGGACAGTGAGTGAATTGTCCTTGTGCTATATTGTGCTTAAAAAAAACATTTTTTCTAGGGACAGAAAACTGTAGGTAGGGAGAGTGTTTTTTTTCTTTCACTCTGCAAGTCCTTGTTTCCAGGGACCTGTAAGGACAGTGAGTGAATTGTCCTTGTGCTATATTGTGCTTAAAAAAAAACATTTATTCTAGGGACAGAAAACTGTAGGTAGGGAGAGTGTCAGTTTATTTCACTCTGCAAGTCCTTGTTTCCAGGGACCTGGAAGGACAGTGAGTGAATTGTCCTTGTGCTATATTGTGATTAAAAAAAACATTTATTCTAGGGACAGAAAACTGTAGGTAGGGAGAGTGTCAGTTTATTTCACTCTGCAAGTCCTTGTTTCCAGGGACCTGTAAGGACAGTGAGTGAATTGTCCTTGTGCTATATTGTGATTAAAAAAAACATTTTTTCTAGGGACAGAAAACTGTAGGTAGGGAGAGTGTTTTTTTTCTTTCACTCTGCAAGTCCTTGTTTCCAGGGACCTGTAAGGACAGTGAGTGAATTGTCCTTGTGCTATATTGTGCTTAAAAAAAACATTTATTCTAGGGACAGAAAACTGTAGGTAGGGAGAGTGTCAGTTTATTTCACTCTGCAAGTCCTTGTTTCCAGGGACCTGGAAGGACAGTGAGTGAATTGTCCTTGTGTTATATTGTGATTAAAAAAAACATTTTTTCTAGGGACAGAAAACTGTAGGTAGGGAGAGTGTTTTTTTTTCTTTCACTCTGCAAGTCCTTGTTTCCAGGGACCTGTAAGGACAGTGAGTGAATTGTCCTTGTGCTATATTGTGATTAAAAAAAACATTTTTTCTAGGGACAGAAAACTGTAGGTAGGGAGAGTGTTTTTTTTCTTTCACTCTGCAAGTCCTTGTTTCCAGGGACCTGTAAGGACAGTGAGTGAATTGTCCTTGTGCTATATTGTGCTTAAAAAAAACATTTATTCTAGGGACAGAAAACTGTAGGTAGGGAGAGTGTCAGTTTATTTCACTCTGCAAGTCCTTGTTTCCAGGGACCTGGAAGGACAGTGAGTGAATTGTCCTTGTGCTATATTGTGATTAAAAAAAACATTTTTTCTAGGGACAGAAAACTGTAGGTAGGGAGAGTGTTTTTTTTCTTTCACTCTGCAAGTCCTTGTTTCCAGGGACCTGTAAGGACAGTGAGTGAATTGTCCTTGTGCTATATTGTGCTTAAAAAAAACATTTATTCTAGGGACAGAAAACTGTAGGTAGGGAGAGTGTCAGTTTATTTCACTCTGCAAGTCCTTGTTTCCAGGGACCTGGAAGGACAGTGAGTGAATTGTCCTTGTGCTATATTGTGATTAAAAAAAACATTTTTTCTAGGGACAGAAAACTGTAGGTAGGGAGAGTGTTTTTTTTCTTTCACTCTGCAAGTCCTTGTTTCCAGGGACCTGGAAGGACAGTGAGTGAATTCTCCTTGTGCTATATTGTGCTTAAAAAAAACATTTATTCTAGGGACAGAAAACTGTAGGTAGGGAGAGTGTCAGTTTATTTCACTCTGCAAGTCCTTGTTTCCAGGGACCTGGAAGGACAGTGAGTGAATTGTCCTTGTGCTATATTGTGATTAAAAAAAACATTTTTTCTAGGGACAGAAAACTGTAGGTAGGGAGAGTGTTTTTTTTCTTTCACTCTGCAAGTCCTTGTTTCCAGGGACCTGTAAGGACAGTGAGTGAATTGTCCTTGTGCTATATTGTGCTTAAAAAAAACATTTATTCTAGGGACAGAAAACTGTAGGTAGGGAGAGTGTCAGTTTATTTCACTCTGCAAGTCCTTGTTTCCAGGGACCTGGAAGGACAGTGAGTGAATTCTCCTTGTGCTATATTGTGCTTAAAAAAAACATTTATTCTAGGGACAGAAAACTGTAGGTAGGGAGAGTGTCAGTTTATTTCACTCTGCAAGTCCTTGTTTCCAGGGACCTGTAAGGACAGTGAGTGAATTGTCCTTGTGCTATATTGTGATTAAAAAAAACATTTTTTCTAGGGACAGAAAACTGTAGGTAGGGAGAGTGTCAGTTTCTTTCACTGTGAAAGTCCTTGTTTCAAGGGACAGAGAAGGACACCTGAAGGTAGCCCTTATTGCTTTTTTCCCATCTCCCTGCAGGCCATCTATTAGAATGTCTGGAAGGCAAACAAGGAGAGGCAGACAGTCAGGAGGCAATAAAAGAGGGCAAGCAGGCTCTGTGTCTGGGGGCAACAGTGCTGGTCGTGGACGCGGTGCATTGTCATCAGCACATGGCCATGGGACACGCTTGTCCTTCTTTTCGGCAGCTGGACATGTTGAGCCACATCATGCCGAAGACTTGGTAGAGTGGATGACCAAGCCCTCCTCCTCCTCCTCATCCTCTCTCACCCAGGCTCAGGGTACTGGAAAAGCAGCTGCCAAAGCGTCGTCTTCCCTGGTATCAATGTCAGACAAATCATCAGTCACTCCTTCCCTAGACCCACCATGTCCTCCTCCTGAGGAGTCCCCCGAACTGTTTCAGCACAGTGTTGGGTACATGCTCCAGGAGGATGCCCAGCGTTTCGAAGGGTCTGATGATGAAACCCAGCTAGAGGAAGGCAGTAGCGTGAGAGCAGACAGAGGGGATGCTCAAGAAGGACACCAATCTGGCAGTCATGTTCCAGCAGCTGCAGCATACTGCCAGATTGGCTCCAGTGATGAGGAGGGAGGGGATGATGAGGTCACTGACTCCACGTGGGTGCCTAATAGGAGAGAGGAGGAGGAGGAGGATGAGGAGGAGGCACATCTCCAACGAGGCAGGATGCCCTTTGGTGGCCAGCGTAAGGGCAGTACACCGACGGAATCATACCGCAGAGCTCCGCCTGTGCAGGGCGCTGCCTCTGCCCGTCATTCAAAAAGTTCTTTGGTGTGGGCCTTTTTTGAGGCTAGTGCATCAGATCGCACAGCTGCTGTTTGCAACATATGTCTCAAGCGTATATCGCGTGGCCAAAACATCAGCCGCTTGGGTACCACATGCCTGACCAGACATATGTTGACCTGCCATGCAGCTCGTTGGCAAGCCTACCTCAAAGACCCACACCAAAGAACAAAGCGGACCTCTCCTTGCACCGCATCAGCTGGGATCTCCAACCCCACTATAACTTCAGTCCTCTCTGAAACATGCACTGAGAGGAATGAAGGTGTAGAATTAGGTGTGTCACAGCCAAGTACTTGCGCCCACTCTGCTAGCAGTACACCGACGTCCGATTCTAGCAGGCAAATTTCCCTGCCCCAGCTGCTGGACCGTCGAAAGAAGTTCACTCCCAGCCATCCACATGCCCAGCGGTTGAATGCTAGCTTGGCTAAATTGCTAGCGCTTCAACTGCTGCCTTTTCAGTTGGTAGACTCGGCCCCCTTCCGTGAGTTTGTGCAATGTGCAGTTCCTCAGTGGCAGGTTCCCAAACGCCACTTTTTCTCACGGAAGGCTATTCCGGCTCTCTACCGGCATGTGGAAGGCAATGTCTTGGCCTCGCTGGACAGGGCGGTCAGCGGTAAGGTGCATATTACCGCTGACTCATGGTCCAGCAGGCATGGACAGGGACGTTACCTTTCTTTCACGGCCCATTGGGTCACTCTTTTGGCAGCTGGGAAGGATTCAGGACAAGGTGCAGTAGTGTTGGAGGTTGTCCCACCGCCACGCCTCCAAAATGCTACTACTGGTTGTGACACACCTCTCTCCTCCACCCCCTCCTCTTCTTCTTCCTCCATGGCCTCTTCCTGTGGTTTGTCCTATGAACCAGCGGTGCTCCGTAGCCGTTCACGGGGCTACGCAAGTACGCAGGCAAAAAGATGCCATGCCGTGCTTGCGCTGGTGTGTTTGGGGGACAGAAGCCACACTGGGGCAGAGGTCCTGTCTGCTCTGCAGGGCCAGGCCGAGAGGTGGTTGACGCCACGCCAGCTTAAGCCAGGAATGGTGGTTTGCGACAATGGCACCAACCTCCTCTCCGCCCTCCGACAGGGACAACTGACCCATGTGCCCTGTGTGGCTCACGTCCTTAACCTGGTGGTGCAGCGCTTCTTGGGCAGGTACCCGGGCTTACAGGATGTCCTGAGGCAGGCCAGGAAAGTCTGTGTGCATTTCCGCAGATCTTATAATGCCAGTGCTCGCCTGGCTGAGCTGCAAAAGGAGTTGAACCTGCCCAAGAACCGCCTTATATGTGACATGCCCACCAGGTGGAACTCAACGTTGGCCATGCTGCAGCGGCTGCACACGCAGCAGAGGGCCATCAATGAGTACCTGTGCGACTACGGCACCAGGACAGGGTCAGGGGAGCTTGGTTTTTTTTCTCCACGCCAGTGGGGCATGATCAGGGATGCATGCACTGTCCTGGCACCATTTGAGGAGGCCACGAGGATGGTGAGCAGTGACAGTGCATGCATCAGTGACACTGTACCTCTTGTCCACCTGTTGGAGCACACGCTGCGTGGAATAATGGACAGGGCACTTGAGGCAGAACAGAGGCAGGAAGAGGAGGACTTCCTTGCCTCTCAAGGCCCCCTTTACCCAGACAGTGTTCCTTCTGTCCCACCCATCGCACAGGAAGAGGAGGAGGAGGAGGAGGAGGAGGAGGAGGAGGAGGATTGTGTCAGCATGGAGGTGGAGGCTGGCACTCAGCATCATCAGCAGCAGTCTTTTAGGGATGATTTACAGTCCCAAGAAACCAGTGGACTTGTACGTGGCTGGGAGGAGGTGGCTGCGGATCATGTCGTCCTTAGTGACCCAGAGGACTCCGGAGCGAATGCCTCAGCAAAACTACGCTGCATGGCCTCCCTGATCCTGCAAAGTCTGCGGAAGGATCCTCGTATTCTTCGGATCAAGGAGAGGGACCATTACTGGCTGGCCACTCTCCTTGATCCACGGTACAAGGGTAAGGTTGCGGACCTTATGTTACCGTCGCAGAGGGAGCAGAGGATGAGACAACTCCGGGAGGCCTTGCAGAAAGGTCTGTGCAACGCGTTCCCAGAGACTGGGAGGTTGCAAACTCCTGGTCCTGGACAACGAGTTGCTGAGGCTTCGGCCAGTCAAAGAAGGAGCGGTGGGGAAGGTGGCCGTCTGACCGATGCGTTCAGACAATTCTTTAGTCCGCAGCCCCAAAGTATGATCGGTTCCAGCAACCATCGCCAGCGTCTGATAAACATGGTGCAGGAATATCTAGGGGCAAGGTCAGACTTGGACACCTTCCCCACCGAAAATCCTCTGGCTTACTGGGTCTTGAGGATGGATCACTGGCCAGAGCTTGCACAGTATGCAATTGAGCTACTGGCCTGTCCTGCATCCAGCGTTCTTTCGGAACGCACATTCAGTGCTGCTGGAGGATTTGTCACGGATCACAGGGTGCGCCTGTCCACCGACTCGGTTGATCGACTGACTTTCATCAAGATGAACCAGTCTTGGATCACCACCAGCTACCACACACCTGATGCTGATATAACAGACTAATTGATTTTAACATGTCACATCCCTTCAAGACTGATGCTGATGCTGAGTGCCTGTGCTGTTATGTTGACTGGCTATCCTCCTCCTCCGAGTCCTCAATGATACGATTGATGATGATAGCTTGTAAGATCATTTTTGTTTATGGGTGCCGCCACCAGTGCCTAACGCCCAATTTTTCAGCCCCTGTTTAACAGGGGCGTGTAATTACAATTTTTGAAGCAATACTTTGCAACAGGGCTCATTGCTGTGCTCCAAGTACAGTATCTGTGAGGAGTTGCAGTGTTGTGCCACCAGTGCCTAAGGCCCAATTTTTCAGCCCCTGTTTAACAGGGGCGTGTCATTACAATTTTTGAAGCAATACTTTGCAACAGGGCTCATTGGTGTGCTCCAAGTACAGTATCTGTGAGGAGTTGCAGTGTTGTGCCACCAGTGCCTAAGGCCCAATTTTTCAGCCCCTGTTTAACAGGGGCGTGTCATTACAATTTTTGAAGCAATACTTTGCAACAGGGCTCATTGCTGTGCTCCAAGTACAGTATCTGTGAGGAGTTGCAGTGTTGTGCCACCAGTGCCTAAGGCCCAATTTTTCAGCCCCTGTTTAACAGGGGCGTGTCATTACAATTTTTGAAGCAATACTTTGCAACAGGGCTCATTGGTGTGCTCCAAGTACAGTATCTGTGAGGAGTTGCAGTGTTGTGCCACCAGTGCCTAAGGCCCAATTTTTCAGCCCCTGTTTAACAGGGGCGTGTCATTACAATTTTTGAAGCAATACTTTGCAACAGGGCTCATTGCTGTGCTCCAAGTACAGTATCTGTGAGGAGTTGCAGTGTTGTGCCACCAGTGCCTAAGGCCCAATTTTTCAGCCCCTGTTTAACAGGGGCGTGTCATTACAATTTTTGAAGCAATACTTTGCAACAGGGCTCATTGGTGTGCTCCAAGTACAGTATCTGTGAGGAGTTGCAGTGTTGTGCCACCAGTGCCTAAGGCCCAATTTTTCAGCCCCTGTTTAACAGGGGCGTGTCATTACAATTTTTGAAGCAATACTTTGCAACAGGGCTCATTGCTGTGCTCCAAGTACAGTATCTGTGAGGGGTTGCAGTGTTGTGCCACCAGTGCCTAAGGCCCAATTTTTCAGCCCCTGTTCAACAGGGGCATGTAATTACAATTCTTGATCTAATAATTCACAGCAGGGCCCATTGCTGCACCCACCAAGAGTAACTGTCAGGGCTTACAGTGTTGTGGCACCAGCACCACCATCAAAGGCCCAATTTTTACTACCACTGTTCAACAATTATATGTAATTAAAATTCCTGATATAATAGTTGACAGCAGGGCGTTCCAGCACCAACCAAGAGTAACTGTGAGTGCTTACAGTGTTGTGCCAACACCAACAACTAAGGGGCCTATTTCTGCAGAGTATATACGGCAGGTCCCTACTTTCAAACATCCAACTTACAAACGACTCCTACTTGCAAACGCAAGAAGACAACAGGAAGTGAGAGGAAATCTACCACTAGGAAGGAAAATTCTCTCCTGTAAGAATAAATATGGGAGAAAGGTGTCTCCTCTGTACTGATGCTTTATCAGCAATCCTTGTTTCAAGAAAAACACCACATTTCAAAAACAGTTGTCATTGGGACGGAAAGTGAGGTGAAATGTTCTGAACAGGGGCACAGACAGCAAAACAAATGTTACAGGGGTGATAACCCTTACCTATGTTTTCCAAAAAGTTTAAAAATAGATTTTTGGTCTGGAGCTACACTTCAACAATGTACCTGTTCAAAATTACAAACAGACTCTACATAAGAACAAACCTACAGTCCCTGTCTTGTATGCACCGCCTGTATAGGGCTGTTCAGAGTATATAGGGCCTTTTTTATTTTATGTGCGGGGTTCCCCTTAATATCCATACAAGACCCAAAGGGGCTGGTAATGGGCTGGGGTAGGGGGGGGGGTCATGGGGTAGCTATGCCATTTTTCTTAAAGAATTTCATCCATATTACCGGGACCAGACATTACATTAAAGCCGCAAGCAGTTTTAAATGGCTTTTTTTTCCTTTAGAAGTGTCATTTTGTGCAGGGACAGTTCTAAACACGGGAAACACGTGGCACTTCACAGGCATACTTTAGACACCCCCCAGGTACGATATTTAAAGGAATATTTGACTTTTTTTTTTTCACTTTATGCATCATTAAAATGACTGCTCCCGAAAAACGACCGTTTTTAAAACTTCTTTTTGCATTGATACATGTCCCCTGGTGCAGAACCCGGGTTCCCAAACCCTTTTTAGGACAATAACATGCATAATAGTTGTTATAATTAGCACTTTAGAATTCGAACGTTCGCATCCATTGTATTTAATAGGGTTCTAATGTTCGTTCGAACTTTCGGTCCGTTCGCGGGTTCTGGTGCAAACCGAACCCGGGGGTGTTCGGCTCATCACTAGTTGCTATTAAGTCGTGCCAACATGAAAATATCAAGACCTAAAGAGCTTCTCGAATTTATTGTTCAATATGGAGATGAGAGTGTCTTCCCCAATCTTCGCATTGCTATTCAGATAATGCTAACTATTGCAGTTTGCATCGCCAGCTGTGAGAGATCATTTAGCAAGTTAAAACTAATACTTTCGTATTTGAGAGCCTCCATGGGTCAAGACAGACTCTGCGATCTTGCTCTGCTGAGTGTAGAAAGAGAAGAAACAGAAAAAACTGACTTTGAGCAGATCATAGACCAGTTTGCATCAGTGAAAGCAAGGAAGGTGCAGTTGTAATTTTTATGTAGTGCCAATCCATAATTTGTTTATTGGAAGATTAAAGAGTTTGACTTGTAGTTTTGTCAGCAGTTTTTTTTGTTAAGGTTATCTGAAAGATGGGTTTCAAATGTTTTGACAGGGGCGCAGTTTCAGTGCTTGCCATAGGCGCCATTTTCACTAGATACGCCTCTGTTTGGAACACAAGGACAGGTGCCAGCGACAGCACGTTGCAATTCCTGTGGCGGATCTTTGAATCCCTCTAGAAGGTAACCAGGCCTCCTACAGAGGCGGCGACTCCTTTCACCAAAATCCCCGGTTCCCTCTCGTCTAGAACGGGTCACCCTCTCCCGGGCACCCTAGGATTCCTCTTTTGGAGGTAGGCCCTAGCTAAAGGTGCTGGGCCTACTAGTATAGTTGCAGCCCCAGGCTAAAGGTGCCTGAGACTGGTTCACACACGCACCCCTGTTCTAGAGGGCCAGCAGGCGCGAACTGCTCTCCAAAAGATGACGTCTGCCCCTTATGTATCCTCTCCCAGCATGCACAGCAGGCTGGCCACGCCCACTGTACTACTGCCGAGGGAGGACACCCTAAGGCAAAGCAATGCCACCCGTGGTTCAACCTTGACCTGATATGGCAGTGCCACCTACAGGCCACAGGGAACTATACACCAGGTTGCATCACATAGGCAGAAGCGTGAACTAACAATCAAATTGGTCTGAGCCTGGCTACCAGCTCAGACCAACCCCTAAATTTAGGCACATAGCACCCCTGAAAAGTAAAGGGGCGCTACACAAATATAGTGCTCAATATGGATTATTTAAATATGCATAGCACTAGCAGCCATAGATATCATAAATAAAGTGTAATAAAGTGATTTGTGCAACAGCCTGTTGCACAAATCACTTTATTACACTTTATTTGTGATATCTATGGCTGCTATGCATATATAATCCATATTTAGCACTATAATATTTAACTGGCTGCTTGCTTCTGCTTGGGCCTGGCACACACGCACACACACATTCACAACATGATCATCAATCATCTTCAAGAGGTACCTGCTAGGCTGCACTCAGTGCGTAATCCCTGCTGGCTGCTGCTGCCTGGGGGTTCCCCTTCTTTTTCTGGTGGTGGTGGTGACATCACAGTCTCAGACCCCCGCTCCTGGCCTGGGGGAGATGATGCCGGCCGCTCAGAGAGGGTAGAGTTCCCCTTCTTTTTCTCGTGACCCGTGACTTGTCTCTTCTCCTCACGTCACAAGTCACATCACTGGTCACAGAGACCCCGCTCCTGGCCTGGGGGAGAAGATGATGCCGGCCGCGCAGTCGGCGCAACGGAGGGTAGACGGAGCATTAGGCTAGGGTGACCAGACATCCCCGGTTTCCGGGGACAGTCCCTGGATTAAGGACACTGTCCCCAGACCAAGTCTGTCCCCAGTTTCGTCCCCGGATTGGATTTGAACAGGGGCTGGGGCAATTTCAAAGACAGTCTGTGCAGAATTTTAAAAAAAAATCTGAATTACGCCCCCCGCTTCACCGCACCTACTAGCTTAGGGGGGTGTATTTTTTTCCATTATCTGTGCCCCTTTCTGATGATCATGTGCTGGTCAGAGTGGCGGAAATATTTCTTCAGTTTTGGGTGCATGCCCATTCAGCTCCGCTCGCATGTTCTTCTGCCTCAAGTCCCGGCCAGCCACCTGCCTATCTCCTTGCCTTCCCTGGTGGAGTGATCTTCCTCCGCTCCCAACACAGTAGTAGCCGGGGCCCGGAGAGTAAGACTTGACAGGCTGTGAGGCGGGTGGCGACTGGCAGAGAGTCGCTGATTGCCACCATTACAAAAAAAAAAATATGTCCCCGGATTTCATTGAAAAAATCTGGTCACCTTACATTAGGCTCCGCCTCCGGCAGTTACCTTTTTTTTCCTCCTTACCAGGAAGTCATCGCGCGCCACTGCGTGCGCCTGTCACTTACGGCCGCCTCCACATAGCCTAGGCAAAAGTAGTTTGCCTGGGGTTATGATAGTGCGGGGGGGCGGCCGCGAAAGCCGAGAAATCGCCGCAGGAGTGGCGCCGCCCCTGCATCCACTGCCACCCCGAGGCGCGGGAGTGACTTCATCTCTGCTCTGGCCAGTCACAGCGCCCGAGCAGTGATACCCAGAAGTCACTCTGGATATCATTGTGGAGACAGGGGAGGCGAACGAGAGCCGCTGCGGGGGCTTCAAACTCAGGTAAGTAATTCATAATGAGCTAGTATGCTATGCATACTAGCTCATTATGCCTTTGTCTTGCAGGGTCTTATTTTTTTTCTTGAGGAGGGTTTACTTCCTCTTTAACTGCATAGTTTGGGGTTGTTGAGGGACAAATGGCTCACGAAAAATACCAGAAACACAATAGAGGGAGGAGAGTGGAAGGGATGGGATGCGGTGGGTTACCTGGATGAGTATGTTATACTCATTAATAAGTAATGTGAAGGTCAAAATGAGCGTTATATCTCAAGGCACCAATAAAGTTCTATCAAAGTCAGTTTCAATTCACGGCTGACAAACTCTCTGGTATTTGCGAATTCTGTCATGCAAGGTTGCCTTAATCTTGGCATGAACCATTGCCTGGGTGATCCTATGTTTGTTGGCCAAGACTCAAAATGTTGGGGTTTTCCATGACTTGGCTATTGTTTGGTTAGCATCCGTGGTGGTGACATATACCAAAAATGTAAATGGTGTAAACACAAAACCACAGACATCAGACAGAAACAATAAAAATCCCCAAAAACGTACGGTAAGTATTTTGTTGCCGCTAAGCCACTGATATGTGTTCCCACATCCAAATATCTTATATCAAAAAGTGCAGCACAACCAATTAAAATATCTGTGTAATCTCATAAATATATTAAAGAGGAAGTAAACCCTCCGTTCAAAATTGAAAAAAAGAAAGATCCTGCAAGACAAAGGCATAATCAGCTAGTATGCGAAGCATACTAGCTGATTATGTTTTACTTACCTCCGATCGAAGCCCCCACAGCGGTCCACGTCTCCCCCTCTGGCCGCCGACATGTTGTCTCGGAGTGACTTCCGGGTCTCGCGGCTCCGGCGCTGTGATTGGCCGGATCCGCGATGACGTCACTCCCGCGCATGCACGCGATCAAGGCACAGTACAACTGAAGCAACGGCACATAGTGCCATTGCTTCAGTTGGCTTAAGTGCGCATGTGCCGCATGATGTCGGCACATGCAAATACAGGGATATCTCCTAAACCATGCAGGTTTAGGAGATATCCTTGTTAGCTACAGATAAGCCTTAATATAGGCTTACCTGTAGCATTAAGTTGTAAACAAGGGTTTATAACCACTTTAAAGCGGAGTTCCGCCTGGGTGAAAAAAGAATTAAAAGTTAGCAGCTACAAATACTGTAGTTGCTGACTTTTAATATAAGGACACTTACTTGTCCATGGAACCCACGATGTTAGCATCTTTCCCCCGGAAGTGGGAGCATATACCTGGTATCCTTTGACAGGTATCTGCTCCCCCCGAAAGGTGCTAAATGTGGCACCAGAGGGGGGGAGGAATTAGATCCACGGAAGTTCAATTTTTGGGTGGAACTCCACTTTAACCACTTCCATACTGGGCACTTAAACACCTTCCTGCCCAGACCAATTTTTAGCTTTCTGCACTGTTGCACTTTGAATGACAATTGCGCGGTCGTGCTACACTGTACCCAAACTAAATATTTATAATTTTGATCCCACAAATAGAGCTTTCTTTTGGTGGTATTTGATCACCTCTGCGATTTTTATTTTCTGCAAAAAAAAATTAAAATGACCGAAAATTTTGAAAAAAAAACGTTATTTTTTTATTTCAGTTACAAAATTTTGTAAATAAGTAGGTTTTCTCCTTCACTGATGGGCACTGATGGGGCTGCACTGATGGGCACCGATGAGGCGGCACTGATGGGCACCGATGAGGCGGCACTGATGGGCACCGATGAGGCGGCACGGATGGGCACCTATAGGCGGCACGGATGGGCACCTATAGGCGGCATGGATGGGCACCTATAGGCGGCATGGATGGGCACCAATAGGCGGCACGGATGGGCACCGATGGGCACAGATAGGCGGCACAGATGGGCACCGATGGGCACAGATAGGCGGCACGGATGGGCACAGATAGGCGGCATGAAGCGGCACGGATAGGCAACACGGATGGGCAATGATAGGAGGCATGGATGGGCACTGATAGGTGGCACGGATGGGCACTGATAGGTGGCACTGTACTGCAATGTGTTTTACTAATGGATGCCAATCAGTGCCAAACAATAATGCCTGCCAATCAGTGGTGCCCATTGTGGGCACTGATTGGCATCCATTGTGGGCACTGATTGGCATCCATTAGCCATTTCTAATTTGCATCCCTGGTGGTCTAGGGTGGCATACCTTTAAGGTGGGCATCCCTGGCGGTCTAGTGGCATCCCTGGTGGTCCAGTGTGGGCATCTTTGGGGGGCTGCGCTGATAATGGATCAGCACAAACCCCCCCTGTCAGAGGAGCAGCCGATGACCGGCTTTTCCTGTTTACATCGTGATCAGCCGTGATTGGACACGGCTGATCACGTGGTAAAGAGTCTCCGTCGGAGACTCTTTACCTAGATCGGTGTTGCGGGGTGTCAGACTGACATCCCGCAGCAACGATCGCCGCGATGCGCGCCCCCGGGGGCGCGCAGCGGCTCCAAATCCTGAGGATGTCATATGACGTCCAGTCAGGATTTTAAAACCACTTTGCCGCCGTCAATCCTCTATAGGGCGGGCGGCAAGTGGTTAAATGCAGTAAAATAAATACAAAGAAATAACTAATAATAATGCACTGATGTCATCAAAACACATGTGAGCAGGTCAAGGTGACAGGGTGGTCATCACGTCCTCCATGTTGCCCTCCTGGTTGGGCGTCAAGCAAGGGTCACACTTTGTATAGGTCACCGCCATACACATGGGGTACCTTTACTTGAGCCACGCTCACAGCCCAGACAGTTGACTACACATGAACAAACTCTAATAAACGCTCTTGATATATTAAACATTCATGATTACTTGTCCATCTAGCCTGGACTCCATGCGTACACTTCACTTTCATAACTCTTTCTCTTCTATACCTGTGTACAGGATGGTGCAGACCTGCTCTTATTGTTAATGGAGACAGATTGCTGCTAAAGGAGTGCCAAAAACACCTCCCTCGCTGCAAGAGGTTATCTCACCTGCCATATGTACATGCTAAGACAGGCTGCTAGAGTAACCTTTGTTACCTTTGGTTACTGCTTGTATCTTCACACTGTATTATCTCTTGTACTGATGCCTTCATACCCCAATGTGTTAAAAAGAGAAGTATGTTTTTTTTTTATCCCATAATCATACTTACTTAGGTGGATGCAGCATCGATCCAATGCTGCATCTGTCCCCCGTCGTTTCTTCACTGAGAATAGAGCCACCGAACACCGCCGATGGATCGGTTCTCTCACCTCCCCGAGTGGAGAGCTGCTGCCTGTCAGCAGTGTTGCCAACCCACCAGATTGAAATTTACTGGCACAACACCCAAAATTTACTGGCACAGCCACGTTTTTACTGCCATTTTACAAAAGTTACAAAATTTAATTTTTAGGGTAAAAAAAAACATATTTTTGTTATTTTTGATATAATAAGGGCAAATTATTTAGTCCAATCACCCGCTGCCTCCATCCCCCTCTGCCACCAATACCCCCTGCCTCCATCCCCCTCTGCCACCAACGCCCCCTGTCTTCATCCCCCTCTGTGGTGCCACCATCACCCCCTGCCTCCATCGCCCCCTGCCTCCAATCTCCCCCTGCTTCCATCACCCCCGGCCTCTATCGCCCCCTGCCTCCATCGCCCCCTGCCTCCATCGCCCCCTGCCACCAACACCCCCTGCCTCCATCCCCCTCTGCCACCATCACCTCTTGCCACCATCCCCCTCTGCCACCAACACCCCATGCCACCAACTCCCCCTGCCTTCATCCCCCTCTGCCACCATCCCCCCCTGCCTCCTTCCCCCTCTGCCTCCAAAACCCCCTGCCTCCAACACCCCCTGCCACCAACACCCTCTGCCTCCATCCCCCTCTGCCACTATCACCCCTGCCTCCATCCCCCTCTGCCTCCATCCCCCTCTGCCACCAACACCCCCTGCCTCCATCCCCCTCTGCCACCAACACCCCCTGCCTCCATCCTCCTCTGCCATCATCACCCCCTGCCACCATCCCCCTCTGCGGTGCCACTATCACCCCCTGCCTCCATCCCCCTCTGCCACCACCACCCCCTGCGGCCTGCCACCATCACCTGCTGTCACCGTCGGCTGGGCTGTCTGTCACTCCGTCCCCGACTCCCCCGTGGACTCTGGAATCTGGATTGCCTGGAAGCAGGGCTCCTCCATTCCACCGCCGTGTGTTGCTCAGCCTCAGAGTCCTGCTCCAGTGCTCCTGGTTACAGATTTTAAATGCTGACGCGCCTGGCCGGATGTGCTAATACATCACTGGCCTCGCCAGTAAAGCGCGCCTGGCGCCGCACAGCCTCTGTGAAATCCGCCCCCCGCCGGCTGAATACAGGAACTGCTCAGCAAGCTCCAGAACTGCGCATGCGCAGTTCCAAGCCGGACTGGTCATGGCTATTTTTTACTGCCACATTCCCGCTACTACGGACATTTACGGCCGGGGGAAAAGTGCCTGTTTTTACGGGCTGCCTGTAAAAATACGAGCGGTTGCCAACTCTGCCTGTCAGTCAGCAGCTCTGCTCCTCCATTCTCATTGGAGCGCTGAGCTGTGGAGGGGCGGGGAGCGGCCATCTCAGCAGCTCGCTGAGAAGCTCAGACAGCCATCAGTCCAGGAACCTGGCAGATCCAGAATCCCACAGTCGGGATGACGCAGTGCCTGGACTGATCTTGGTGACGTCAGCAGAGAGCAAACTTCAGACCGCTCTCTGCTGAAAACGGGTCACAGGAGTGCAAAACTGATTGCACTCCTGTGAACCATAGGAGAAGCCCAGCCAAATGAGTTTAGGCTGGACTTCTCCGTTAATGACCCGAGTTGTAGACTATGTGTGCTGGTTACTTGCATTACGCCCATTTAGTAACGTCAGACCAGGCAAAGTTTGAAAAGTTTTACTTGCATAAAAAGTTAACATGATGATAATGACAAATGACAGTCCAAGATAAAGTGCAAACATCCCCTAACATCCCTATTCCCTAACTACAGGCTTGTGGCTGCCCCAGCATACTTGTCCAAGCAAAAGTACAATACTGGCTGAGTCTATGTCTGTAGTTTACCTCCAGCTTCAGCAGGACTTAGGCCATCCAGACTCTGGCAATCAGGCAGAACATCTGTGTGCATGTGTGTAAATTAGACTACCCCCCCTCCTCCTCCAGGATCCGGGCCTTCGTCCCTTTTATAGTACACCGACCGGAGGGTGGAACTCAAAAAAGCCTGTCAAACCCCCCCCCCCCCAAGAGTTACAGTTGACCCCTAACTTCCCACTGGGACAGCAGTAACCTCTGATGCCCTGTACACACGATCGGATTTCCGATGGAATAAAATCCGATGGAATTTTCCGTCGGAATTCCGATGAAGCTGACTTTCATCAGTCTTGCCTACACACCATCAGACAAAATTCCGACCGTCCAAAACGCGGTGACGTAAAACACTCCGACGAGCCGAGAAAAAATAAGTTCAATGCTTCTGAACATGCGTCGACTTGACTCTGAGCATGCGTGGGTTTGTTTTTCAGTTGGAGTTCCACACAGACGATCGGAATTTCATATCGTTTTATTTTTCCATCGGAAAAATGTAAAACATGTTCTATTTTTTAACACTGAAAAGAGTCCGATGGGGCCCACACACGATCGTTTTTTCTGATGGAAAAAGTCCATTTGACTTTTTGCATCAGAAAAAACGATCGTGTGTACAGGGCATGAGTGCCTACACACGCATGGCACTGTAGTGGCACTGATGAGCACTGTGATGGCACCGATGTGACACGGATAAGCACTGATGTGGCATTGATGAGCACTGTGGGCACTCCAAATCCAGCCCACTTATGCTGCTGCACTGTCTCCCTCCTCTCCTCACACACTGTATCAATCGGTGTGAGGAGAGGAGAGGGCTGAACCGGACCTGACGCCAGTTTGTTGACAAAGTGATTGCTCCGTCATTGGATGGTGTGATCACATGGTAAAGGGCCTCTGTGATTTGCCATTTACCCCGATCCGTGATGCGCTGGGTCCCAAGGACCTAGCCATGATGGACTGTCAGGGAAATGGTCGTAGGAGAACTGGCAATAGTGCCAGACAGTACTGGTAATGGACACTTTTGGCGCATTGCCATGCGCACTAGTGCAAGAAGTGCGAACGGGCGTACGCAGGTCCGCAACGGTGCTACCGTGCGTCCGCGCATGCGTGAAGGCGCTAATCGGCGTACGCGTGTACGCACCATGTGACAGATGCGCCCACTTAATGGCCTATATAAGACTGCTGCTGAGCCCATCACATTGCTGGATTGTTGTCAGCCTTCCTGTGTTCCTGAGCCTCTGTACCCTTGCTGTTTGGATTTCCCATCGTGACCCGGCTTGTTCCTGACCTGTCTGATCTGCTCTCCTGGTTTGACCCTCTGGCTGGCTTTACCGACTTGTTACCTTCTCCAGTACCTGACCCCGGCTTGTTCCATGGACTTTGCCTCAGTTATCTGTTCCTGCCTGCCTCCTGTTACCAGACCTTTGGCTTGCCTCTGTTTCTGCCACCTGCCTGTTGGATCTACGGTGTTTGACCTTCAGCCTGGCTTCCACTGCTGCTCTTTGTGCACACCTTGCCAAGTGTCACCAAGGATTCTGAGAGACTTCAGCCCAGTGGTGTTCCTGGGACCTCCAGTGTTCTCCAGGCTTCCACCAGCTCTTCTCTCTTGGATCCCTCTGGCAACCTGTGCTTCTCTGTGCACTACACCCTCTGTACCCAACCTCAGAGGTGTACTGCACTCAGCCGCAAGGGGAGCCCTCTTGGCCTCCAAACCAGGTACGTGACACGGACACTCCTGGCTGCACACCCCAGGGGGCACACTAGAAGGCGAGCACAGGAGGACGTCAATAGATGCCCTCCCAGAACTAGCCAGCCGTGCTGTAGCCGTCATTCAGCTGTAGCACAGTCGGCAAGTGGTTAAAACATTGTTCTCTCAGTAGATCCTTTTTTTTTTTTTTACCCTCCAGTAGGCTGACAGCCTGCCATCCTCCTAACCTGTGATTTAAACACAGAGCAGGTGCACAGAAAAAGAGGAGAGAGCAGAGTACTGAGATTCAAATTACTTTAAGCCCATCTTCAAGGAAATATTTATGCAAGGGTCTAGGGCATGGGGTCTCCAAATTTTCTAAACAAAGGGCCAGCTTGCTGTCCCTCAGACTTTAGGAGGGCCAGACAGTGGTAAATGGGAGAAGAAGATACCCTGTTGTTGGTGGGAGCAGGAATATCCCCCATCACTGGTATTAGTGGAGGAATAGTGCCCATCGTTGATGTCCTTGAAATGAATAGTGCCCCATTGTTGGTGTCAGTGGGAGGAATAGTGCCCCATTGTTGGTGTCATTGGAAGGAATAGTGCCCCATTGTTGGTGTCAGTGGGAGGAATAGTGCCCCATTGTTTTATATCACTAGGAGAAATGGTGCCCATTGTTGGTGTCAGTGGAAGTAATAGTGCCTCATTGTTGGTGTCAGTGGAAGGAATAGTGCCCCATTGTTTTATATCAGTAGGAGAAATGGTGCCCATTGTTGGTGTCAGTGGAAGTTATAGTGCCTCATTGTTGGTGTCAGTGGGAGTCATAGTGCCCCATTGTTTTATATCAGTAGGAGAAATGGTGCCCATTGTTGGTGTCAGTGGAAGTAATAGTGCCTCATTGTTGGTGTCAGTGGAAGGAATAGTGCCCCATTGTTTTATATCAGTAGGAGAAATGGTGCCCATTGTTGGTGTCAGTGGAAGGAATAGTGCCTCATTGTTTGTGTCAGTGGGAGGAATAGTGCCCCATTGTTTTATATCAGTAGGAGAAATGGTGCCCATTGTTGGTGTCAGTGGAAGGAATAGTGCCTCATTGTTGGTGTCAGTGGGAGGAATAGTGCCCAAGGGCTGGATAAAGGTAAGCAAAGGGCTGCAGCCAGCCCATGGGCCACAGTTTGGAGACCACTGGTCTAATGGTTTTTCCACTATCAGAGCATCCGGGACTCTCTTCTACTCCCCTGTGCTCCTCAGTGACCTGTTGCTCAGCATTCTCACATCCAATTAGGGCTATGGACTCTGCATTGGACTTGATGGCATCAGAGACCTGTGACTATGGGATCCTAGAGCAGATAAGAGGACCGGTATTACAGCACAAAGCAAGCTTTTTGCGACCCCCTAGACCTAAACAAGCATCTAAGCCTTGCAGTGCGGCGGCAGCCCAACTGCAGGGAAGCATTTTTAATAAAGGTGACAGTGTGATTCCGGGATATTTCCCAGCACACAGCATGGCCAGTGTACCCAGCCTGCCAGTTTTTGCCCAGAGAGGCAGAAGACATAAGCCTTTCTTCTTTGTGTATTTTGACACCCTATATTTAAAAATGTATATTTCTGCTGTATCACACCCCCATTACTCCTCCCAACGCTCTTCTTCTACATTTCTCATTTTGTGGCTCCAGTAAGTGCTAGTTTACACTTGCTTCAAAACAAGGCTCTGGACCTTGGTAAAGCTCTCTGAATGTCAGTCAAAGCTCCTGTCACTAGATAAAATGGTTAGCTTACAGTCCTGGTTCACCCTTGCTTTTGCTTGGTGCTTCGAAGAGGCTTCGGTGGGGCTTCAGTGGTGCTTCAAGTGAGCTTTGTCATAGACTTTTATGGAGGCTTTAAAGACGCTTTAAAGGACCACTAAAGCTACATGGGGTATAATTTTTGAAGTGAAGCCGAAGCAAAGTAAAAGCAAGGTGTAAACAGGACTGTAAGCTAACCATTTTATTTTGTGACAGGAGCTTTGACTGACATTCAGCGAGCTTTAACAAAGCCTGTCCAAAGCCTTGTTTTGAAGCAAGTGTAAACTAGCTGTTAATGTGTGTTGAAGCCGAAGCAAGTGTAAATGAGCCCTAAGGTCTAGTTTACACTTGCTTTAAAACATGGCTTCAGACAAGCTTTGTTAAAGCTCTCTGAACGCCAGTCAAAGCTCATGTCACTAAATAAAATGGTTAGCTTACAGCCCTGTTTGCATTTGGATGAGGCTTTGATGAGGCTTTGGTGGGGCTTCGATGGGGCTTTGGTGGGGCTTCGGTGAGACTTTGTGGGGATTCAAGGGAGCTTTGCCATAGACTTCTATGGAGGCTTTGAAGACGCTTTGAAGCACAACTAAAGCTTGTTTTGAAGCAAGTGTAAACTAGCCGTTAATGTGTGTTGAAGCTGAAGCAAGAGCAAATGAGCCCTAAATGAGCCCTATAAGTCAGCAATTCGCCCCATAACATACTAGGATCCTTTTTTCCAAAAAGTGAATTTTGTTTAGCTGATTCCAATAAGGTTTGAGTATTACAGTCACAAGGCTATATTACTAAACATCTTTATCCGTCTGTTAACCCTTGTGAATTGAGCCTTTACTTATCGAGGACAGCAGATGAAGCCTGCATTGGAGGACAGGAGGCCTTATCTCTCCCCCCTCCTGGAATATACACGTTATAGACATGAGATAAAATAGACACAGACGTGTTTATAAATTATGCCACGTTTTATAACAACATTTAATAACTACATTGCCTATCAGATGTTTAAAAAGCTTCAATAAAAACTATTAATCATGAAAAAAAAATGATATTCCAAACTCTTCCTTTTACTAAGAGAAATATCCATAGAAGTCATCACCCCAATTCATGGAACTAAATTATTCCTATTAAAAAGAAGGTTTGTGCCTGCCACCTAGTGGTTGAATTGAATATTGTTCTTTAAGGACGTATTATTGGGATTTTTGGTCAAGTTTATTTGTCTCTTTAAAACGGTTCTTCGTCCTGTCTGCAAAAAAATTAAAAGTCAGCGGCTACAAATACTCTAGCCGCTGACTTTTAATAAAAGTATAAAAGTACACTCACCAGTCCAGGGGTCCAGCGCCGTCCTCGCCCAAACCGATTCTTTGCTGCTGTTCGCCATCATGCTTACTGTGGGCAGTCTTCTGGAACCTGTGACATGTCCCAAAAGGTTGCAGGGGACAAGGGCTTTTGGTGGATTGGCGCATTTCTCAAAAGTTTTTGCTTGAACTTTTTGAAATGATGTCACAGTTAGGGCCTGTGATGGTAGGCTTTGGGCTTATGCCATTGGTATTAGTTTAACGTCAGTCTCAGTGTCTTCTGAGATCATTGCGAATGCATTGGCAGGTGTATTTGACCTGCTTTAAGTGTTTTTTGCATACTCATAGAATTTTATCACTATGCCACTATGAGAGTGGTGCACATACATAAATAAATGTGTCTCTTCTTCTTTCTTCACCTATCTGTTCCAGTATACAGCTGTCATTTTTCCACATACTGTATATGGCTTATTTGTTAAAAATTCTTTAGACTGCCGGTTAGCTATTTGAGTTTTTTTTTTCAAGTCAAAAATTGTTGGAGTACATCTTTCCAAATATAGAGTATGAGGGGTGTTATTTTCAGCACCAGATCTACAGGTCTGAGGATGCTCTGTGAATGCTGGGAGTCATGGACCCACCTCCTGTAGTTCCTCACAATAGGGGTCTGCACTGGCCCTACGCTGGCAGTGTAATGATGCAGAGAGCTTCTCTGATGCCATCACCTAAGTCCCTCTCCCTGCATTATTTAGGACCTGTCACTGCCGGGAATAGATCCGAAGAGGACAATGACCCTGCATGTCACATGACCTGCCTGAAGATATCTGGAAAAACAAATAAAAAAAAAATATAAGGCAAAGCTAGGCTAAATGTGATGTAATTTTAACCACAAAATAAAAACAAAAACAAAAAAGCCCCAAAAAGAACAAAAAAAGGCAGCAAAGGGGTTGGTTGTCCAAAGAGCTAGCAATCATAACTTGTACAGTTTCCTAACCCTGACCCTAATCTCTCTCTATGCAGTTTCCCTATGCTTTCCCTACAACAGCTTCCAATTCACTGACACACTGGGGTTTATTTGCTAAAGGGAAAAAGAATGTGCACTCTGCAAGTTGCTCCAGAGCTTAGTAAATGAGCAGAAACTGCTGACTTCCATCATCCAATCATGTGCTCCTGAGTGGGAGCTTCGAAATCCTGGGTGGATGTCTTTTGACATCTTCCAGGTGCACGCCTCCTACGCGCACTGGAGGCTGTGCTGCTGCTCAATCTATCACCTGCTGTGTACACCGGACACAGTTGATGACAGCTTGTTGTACCTGGCTGGTCCTGGTACCATGTGATTGCTGTGATCAATCACAGTGATCACATGTCAAATGTCCACAATAAATGTCTTTCATTTATAGCCATTCATTGTGTATTATTGTGATCTCTGTGATTGGTCCCAGTGATCACATGGTACAGACAGGGTCAATCATAGCGCACCTGTACCATGTGATAGCTGTGCCCAATCACAGCCATCACAATTGTACATAATAGCACATGAATAAATGCCATTTATAAAAATAATTGCTTATGATAGTGATCATCACTATTATAAGAGCCGGTTCACACAGGAGCAACACGACTCTTTGGAGGCGACCTGGAAGCGACCTGAGCCTGCACCACAGCGCGAAATGGGGCGACTTACAAGTCGCCTCCAGGACAGGAGACATTCCAGTGGCCAATCAACCTTGAATCAGCTCTGTGGGAGGGAGGGGGGAGGGAGGGGTTTGCCCTAAAAACTATTTTCACTTCCTGAAAAGTCGCTGCAGTAAAGACAGTGATCCGACTTCTGAGGCAACTTCCATTGAAATCAATGGATACAAGTCGCCTAGAAGTCGGATTGAAGTCGTACAGGAACCTTTTTTGAAGTCGGAGCGACTGCAGTCGTGTACATTAAGATGGCTCCATTTACTTCAATTAGTTTTAAAAACAGCGCGACTTGGGGCGACTTCAAGTCGCCTCCCGAGTCGCCCCTGTGTGAACCGGCTCTTAGCAATCATAGTGTAAACAAAATCATGATCACCTCCCCAGAGTAGTACAGTGTCATTATGATAACATTACATTGCATGCAGTATGTATAAAAAAATATAGTATTTTTTAAAAATGTTTTTTATTTATCATGCCTCTTATTAAATACCTTGAGGTTTCCAAAAGGGGGTCATTTGGGGGGGGGGGGGGGGTATTTGTATTGTCCTGACATTTTAGGGCCTCAAGAAATTAGATAGGACATCAGTACATCAGAACTTTTTTTTAGATATATATACACCGTAGTTTGTAGAAAATATTATATAGTAGAAAACGAAGAAGATGAAAAAAATGTCAACATTTTTGGTATTTTTTAATTTATATAGCAAAAAAAATATATAATAATCCAGTGGTGATTAAATAACATTCAAAGTAAAGCTCTATCTGTATCAAAAAAATATAAATATAGCATTTTGGTACAGTGTTGCATGTCTGAGTAATTGTCATTCGAAGTGTGACGGTGCTGAAAGCTGAAAATTGGCCTGGGCAGGAAGGGGCTGAAAGTGTCCAGTATTGAGGTAGTATTGAAGTGTTACCAGGGGCATCTTCTGTTCTTCCTGGCTTCCAGGGGGCAAAGTGCATGCAGCAATTTATTCTATTTGGAGATTGGTGCTGTGAATGCTGTGTGATCAACAGCGCACCTTCCTCCTCCCAGCGCTGTTCTGGTATGCTGCTTAGTAGTGTAGTCCTCTTTTGGAGAGGGGGGGGTATGAGAAATGACCCTTCCCAAACATCGAAACAAAACCAGAACCCTTGCTAAATGGAAGAGTGGGATTCATAATAAAGTTCACTGTGCCTCCACCCAGGACAGGGCCTCTGTCTGAGCAGAGGAGATTCCCTTCTTGGGAAATTAAACAGTAATTTAACCACTTCAGGCCCGAAAGAATTGGCTGCCCAATGACCGGGCCATTTTTTGCGATTTGGCACTGCGTCGCTTGAACTGACAATTGCGCGGTCCTGCGACGCTGTAACCAAACAAAATTGACATCCTTTTTTTCCCATAAATAGAGCTTTCTTTTGGTGGTACTTGATCATCTCTGCGATTTTTATTTTTTGCGCTATAAACAACAAAATGTGACAATTTAAAAAAAAAAGCAATATTTTTTACTCTTTGCTATAATAAATATCCCACATTTTAAAAAACAAAAAACAAATTTCTTTCTCAGTTTAGGCCGATTTGTATTCTACATATTTTTGGTAAAAAAAAATGCAATAAGTGAATATTGATTGGTTTGCGCAAAGGTTATAGCGTCTACAAAATAGGGGGTAGTTTATGGCATTTTTATTATTATTTATTTTTTTACTAGTAATGGCGGCGATCTGCAATTTTTATCAGGACTGCGATATTATGGCGGACAGATCAGACACTTTTGACACATTTTTGGGACCATTAACAATTTTACAGCGATTGGTGCTAAAAAATGCAATGATTACTGTAAAAATGTCACTGGCAGGGAAGGGGTTAACACTAGGGGGCGATCAAGGGGTTAATTGTGTTCCCTCTCTGTGTTCTAACTGAAAGGGGGATTGGACTTACTAGGGGAGGAGACTGATCGGTGTTCATACTTTGTGTGAACACACAATTAGTAATTTCTCCCCTGAAAGAACCGGGATCTGTGTGTTTACACACACTGATCACGATTTTCGCTCTGTCACGAGCGATCGGGGTGCCCGGCGGTCATCGCGCCCGGCGAGCAGGGATCAGCCGAACACCCCCCTGTTCGGTTCGCACCAGAACCTGCGAACAGACAAAATGTTCGTGTGAACTTTAGAACCCTATTAAATACAATGGACTCGAACGTTCGAAATCTAAAGTGCTAATTATAAAGGCTAATATGCAAGTTATTGTCCTAAAAAGTGTTTGGGGACCCGGGTCCTGCCCCAGGGGACATGTATCAATGCAAAAAGAAGTTTTAAAAACAGCCGTTTTTTTGGGAGCAGTGATTTTAATAATGCTTAAAATTAAAAAATAAAAGTGAAAAATTCCTTTAAATTTCGTCCCTGGGGGGTGTGTATGATATGCATGTAAAGTGGCGCATGTTTCCAGTGTTTAGAACTGTCCCTGCAAAAAATGTCATTTTTGAAGGAAAAAAAGTCATTTAAAACTCACTCGCGGCTAAGAATGAATTGTCGGCTTTTATCAATACATACAAAAGTCATTGATAAAAAAAAAAAAAGTGTGGGGGTCCCCCAGAATTCAGGTCTGGAATGCATATTCAGGGGAACCTTGAGATCTGGCATGGATTTTAAGGGGAACTCCACCCCAAATTTAAAAAAAAATGGCGTGGAGTCCCCCCAAAAATCCATACCAGACCCTTATCCGAGCACGCAACCTGGCCGGCCGCAGGGGAAAAGGGGGGACGAGAGCGGCCCCCCCTCCCTCCTGAACCGTACCAGGCCACATGCCCTCAACATGGGGAGGATGTCCCCATGTTAATGGGGACAAGGGCCTCATCCCCACAACCCTTGCCCGGTGGTTGTGGGGGTCTGCGGGCGGGGGGCTTATCGGAATCTGGAAGACCCCTTTAACAAAGGGGACCCCCAGATCCCGGCCCCCCCCTATGTGAATTGTTAAGGGGTACATTGTACCCCTACCATTTCACGAAGAAAGCGTAAAAAAATGTAAAAAAAAAAAAACATTCCAGCGGTGAAATCCAGTGTCCCGCGGCGATCCCGATGTCCAGCGCTGTCCGTCATTGGTTGTGCCTGAGCGGACCTGATGGGGAACTTCCTCCTCAGTGTTTTAAATGTATAGACCCGCCCCTTCTAAAATTCCCCATCAGGTCCGCTCAGCGGACCAGATGCGGAACATGACAAGGGGCGGGTCTATACATGTATTACAACAGTGAGAGAAGTTCCCCATCAGGTCCGCCCCCTCGGTATGTCGGACCCGCCTACGTCATTGGCCTGAGCGGGGAACTTCCTTCACTGTGTAATTTAAATTTACACAGTGAAGGAAGTTTCCCGCTCAGGCCAATGACGTAGGCGGGGTCCGACATACCGAGGGGGCGGACCTGATGGGGATCTTCCTTCACTGCGTTTCACTTTAAGCATTATTAAAATCACTGCTCCCGAAAAAACGGCAGTTTTAAAAAAAAAAAATTGCATTGATACATGTCCCCTGGGGCAGGACCCGGGTCCCCAAACACTTTTTAGGACAATAACTTGCATATAAGCCTTTATAATTAGCACTTTAGATTACCCCAATTTGTTCGCTGTTCGGCGAAAGGGCGAACAGGCAATGTTCGAGTCGAACATGAGTTCGACTCGAACTCGAAGCTCATCCCTACCGGCGAGCACTCGCATCGGCTCCGGCGCATGCCCCTATTGGCCACAATGGGAAGCGACGTAAGGTAACGTCGATTTGCCCAGCTGAGCCAACCTGCTGCAGTAAAACTGCGGTGGCTGGTCGGCAAGTAGTTAAACAGAGTAATTGGGAGCAGAAGACTTACTGCAACAAGCATACAACATTATATATAAGTATATAGATGCACACCATTATAGAAATAATACAAGCTTTTTATAAGAAGAGATTAAAGAGGAGTTCCTGGAATCCAGCGATGTCAGCATCCCAGCCGATGTTTGCATAGGCTCTCAGGTGCTGGTGCCGCCATTCGTAGTAAGGGAACCCAGCAGTGAAGACTTTCGTTGGCGAGGACGAATTTTTTTTTAAATGTCCCGCGGCACCAACCCCCCCCCCCCCCCCTCCCCGCTCAACAACTTTCGTTGGCAGGGAAGAGGGGAGATCAGAATGTCCCATGCTGGGACTTTGAAAAGTTGGGAGGTATGAACTTGCAATAAACAGTTTCACCCACTCATATACTGGAAGGTTACCACTACACTTACAGTAGCACAGACCTAGCTATCTGGCACTGTGCATATGAAATAATAACAAGGACAGGACAGAAAAACTCTGTCTGTCACAAGAATTTAGTTAGCTATACCTCAGCAACTGCAGTTAAACTATTGGATCATAGGAATACTTGCAGTCCCTTCTGGCTTGGGGTTTAGCGGGATGAACCGAACATTAGGGATGAGCTCGGTGTTCGAGTCGAACATACGTTCGACTCGAACATCGGCTGTTCGACCGTTCGGCGAACATCGAACGATTTGGGCCGTTCGTACCAAATTCAAGTGACGCGAATGGCCCACAATACACTGCGCCATCGCAGTGCAATCCCGGCGCTGTGATTGGCCAAGCATGCACTGTGACCCCGCATGCTTGGCCAATCACAGCGCCGGCAGCTAGGAGAGCCATAATTGGCCACAGGCAGGTTGCCTGTGGCCAATTATAGCTCAGGGGGTTTAGCACACGCCCCACACTATAAAAGGCCGCCAGCGCGGCGGCCTTGTGTAGTGTGTTCCAACGCAGGGAAAGAGAAGGATAGGCAGTGACAGTGTTGATATTCTTTGTGCTATTCTTGTGTGCAGGGAGAGAGAAGGATAGGTAGGGAGAGTGTCAGTGTCATATTCTTTGCTAAACCTTGTGTGCAGGGAGAGAGAAGGATAGGCAGGGGACAGTGTCAGTGTCATATTCTTTGCTAAACCTTGTGTGCAGGGAGAGAGAAGGATAGGCAGGGAGAGTGTCAGTGTCATATTCTTTGATAAACCTTGTGTGCAGGGAGAGAGAAGGATAGGCAGGGGACAGTGTCAGTGTCATATTCTTTACTAAACCTTGTGTGCAGGGAGAGTGTCAGTGTCATATTCTTTGATAAACCTTGTGTGCAGGGAGAGAGAAGGATAGGCAGGGGACAGTGTCAGTGTCATTGTTGCTAAGCCTCCTGCACAGTATACACCTGAAGCTAGGCCTTATTGCTGTGTTTTCCTAGTGTGTTACACCAACAAGCATTTGCAGCACTTACAGCGGGCGGAGTGTGCCTCCTGCACATTATACAGCTGAAGTTAGCCCGTATTGCTGTGTTTTTCTGGTGTGTTACACCAACAGGCATTTGCAGCACTTACAGCGGGCGGAGTGTGCCTCCTGCACATTATACACCTGAAGTTAGCCCGTATTGCTGTGTTTTCCTGGTGTGTTACACCAACAGGCATTTTCAGCACTTACAGCGGGCGTAATGTGTGCCTCGTGCACATTATACACCTGAAGTTAGCCCGTATTGCTGTGTTTTCCTGGTGTGTTACACCAACAGGCATTTGCAGCACTTACAGCGGGCGGAGTGTGCCTCCTGCACATTATACACCTGAAGTTAGCCCGTATTGCTGTGTTTTCCTGGTGTGTTACACCAACAGGCATTTGCAGCACTTACAGTGGGCGGAGTGTGCCTCCTGCACATTATACACCTGAAGTTAGCCCGTATTGCTGTGTTTTCCTGGTGTGTTACACCAACAGGCATTTGCAGCACTTACAGCGGGCGGAGTGTGCCTCCTGCACATTATACACCTGAAGTTAGCCCGTATTGCTGTGTTTTCCTGGTGTGTTACACCAACAGGCATTTGCAGCACTTACAGCGGGCGGAGTGTGCCTCCTGCACATTATACACCTGAAGTTAGCCCGTATTGCTGTGTTTTCCTGGTGTGTTACACCAACAGGCATTTGCAGCACTTACAGCGGGCGTAATGTGTGCCTCCTGCACATTATACACCTGAAGTTAGCCCGTATTGGTGTGTTTTCCTGGTGTGTTACACCAACAGGCATTTGCAGCACTTACAGCGGGCGGAGTGTGCGTCCTGCACATTATACACCTGAAGTTAGCCTGTATTGCTGTGTTTTCCTGGTGTGTTACACCAACAGGCATTTGCAGCACTTACAACGGGCGGAGTGTGCCTCCTGCACATTATACACCTGAAGTTAGCCCGTATTGCTGTGTTTTCCTGGTGTGTTACACCAACAGGCATTTGCAGCACTTACAGCGGGCGGAGTGTGCCTCCTGCACATTATACACCTGAAGTTAGCCCGTATTGCTGTGTTTTCCTGGTGTGTTACACCAACAGGCATTTGCAGCACTTACAGCGGGCGGAGTGTGCCTCCTGCACATTATACACCTGAAGTTAGCCCGTATTGCTGTGTTTTCCTGGTGTGTTACACCAACAGGCATTTGCAGCAGTTACATCAGGCGTAGTGTGATTCCTGCAAAATATACTCCTGAAGCTAGGCCTTATTGCTGTGTTTTCCTAGTGTGTTACACCAACAGGCATTTGCAGCACTTACAGCAGGCGTAGGGTGATTCCTGCAAAATATACTCCTGAAGCTAGGCCTTATTGCTGGTTTTCCCATCTCCCTGCAGGCCATTAGAATGTCTGGAAGGCAAACAAGGAGAGGCAGACAGTCAGGAGCCAATAAAAGAGGGCAAGCAGGCTCTGTGTCTAGAGACAACAGTGCTGGTCGTGGACGCGGTGCATCGCCATCAGCACGTGGCCATGGGACACGCTTGTCCTTCTTTTCGGCAGCTGGACGTGTTGAGCCGCATCATGCCGAAGACTTGGTAGAGTGGATGACCAAGCCCTCCTCATCCTCCTCATCCTCTCTCACCCAGGCTCAGGGTACTGGCAAAGCAGCTGCCAAAGTGTCCTCTTCCCTGGTATCAATGTCATCATCAGTCACTCCTTCCCTAGACCAACCATGTCCTCCTGAGGAGTCCCCCGAACTGTTTGAGCACAGTGTTGGGTACATGCTCCAGGAGGATGCCCAGCGTTTCGAAGGGTCTGATGATGATACCCAGCTAGAGGAAGGCAGTAGCGTGAGAGCAGAGAGAGGGGATGCTTAAGAAGGACACCAATCTGGCAGTCATGTTCCAGCAGCTGCAGCATACTGCCAGATTGGCTCCAGTGATGAGGAGGGAAGGGATGATGAGGTCACTGACTCCACGTAGGTGCCTAATAGGAGAGAAGAGGAGGAGGAGGATGAGGAGGAGGCACATCTCCAATGAGGCAGGATGCCCTCGGGGGGCCAGCGTAAGGGCAGCACACCGACGGAATCACACCGCAGAGCTCCGCCTGTGCAGGGCGCTGCCTCTGCCCGTTATTCAAAAAGTTCTTTGGTGTGGGCCTTTTTTGAGTCAAGTGCATCAGATCGCACAGCTGCTGTTTGCAACATATGTCTCAAGCGTATATCGCGTGGCCAAAACATCACCCGCTTGGGCACCACATGCTTGACCAGACATACGTTGACCTGCCATGCAGCTCGTTGGCAAGCCTACCTTAAAGACCCACACCAAAGAACAAAGCGGACCTCTCCTTGCACCGCATCAGCTGGGATCTCCAACCCCACTATACCTTCAGTCCTCTCTGAAACCTGCACTGAGAGGAATGAAGGTGTAGAATTAGGTGTGTCACAGCCAAGTACTTGCGGGCACTCTGCTAGCAGTACACCGACGTCCGATTCTAGCAGGCAAATTTCCCTGCCCCGGCTGCTGGACCGTCGAAAGAAGTTCACTCCCAGAAATCCACATGCCCAGCGGTTGAATGCTAGCTTGGCTAAATTGCTAGCACTTCAACTGCTGCCTTTTCAGTTGGTAGACTCGGCCCCCTTCCGTGAGTTTGTGCAATGTGCGGTTCCTCAGTGGCAGGTTCCCAAACGCCACTTTTTCTCACGGAAGGCGATTCCGGCTCTCTACCGGCATGTTGAAGGCAATGTCTTGGCCTCGCTGGACAGGGCGGTCAGCGGTAAGGTGCATATTACCGCTGACTCATGGTCCAGCAGGCATGGACAGGGACGTTACCTTTCTTTCACGGCCCATTGGGTCAATCTTTTGGCAGCTGGGAAGGATGCAGGACAAGGTGCAGTAGTGTTGGAGGTTGTTCCGCCGCCACGCCTCCAAAATGCTACTACTGGTTGTGACACACCTTTCTCCTCCACCACCTCCTCTTCTTCTTCCTCCATGGCCTCTTCCTGTGCTTTGTCCTCGGAACCAGCGGTGCTCCGTAGGCGTTCAAGGTGCTACGTAAGTACGCAGGCAAAAAGATGCTATGCCGTGCTTGCGCTGGTGTGTTTGGGGGACAGGAGCCACACTGGGGCAGAGGTTCTGTCTGCTCTGCAGGGACAGGCCGAGAGGTGGTTGACGCCACGCCAGCTTAAGCCAGGAATGGTGGTTTGCGACAATGGCACCAACCTCCTCTCCGCCCTCCGACAGGGACAACTGACCCATGTGCCCTGTGTGGCTCACGTCCTTAACCTGGTTGTGCAGCGGTTCTTGGGCAGATACCCGGGCTTACAGGATGTCCTGAGGCAGGCCAGGAAAGTCTGTGTGCATTTCCGCAGATCTTATAATGCCAGTGCTCGTCTGGCTGAGCTGCAAAAGGAGTTGAACCTGCCCAAGAACCGCCTTATATGTGACATGCCCACCAGGTGGAACTCAACGTTGGCCATGCTGCAGCGGCTGCACACTCAGCAGAGGGTCATCAATGAGTACCTGTGCGACTACGGCAGCAGGACAGGGTCAGGGGAGCTCGGGTTTTTTTCACCACGCCAGTGGGGCATGATCAGGGATGCATGCATTGTCCTGGCACCATTTGAGGAGGCCACGAGGATGGTGAGCAGTGACAGTGCATGCATCAGTGACACTGTACCTCTTGTCCACCTGTTGGAACATACGCTGCGTGGAATAATGGACAGGGCACTTGAGGCAGAACAGAGGCAGGAAGAGGAGGACTTCCTTGCCTCTCAAGGCCCCCTTTACCCAGACAGTGTTCCGTCTGTCCCACCCATCGCACAGGAAGAGGAGGAGGAGGAGGAGGATTGTGTCAGCATGGAGGTGGAGCCTGGCACTCAGCATCATCAGCAGCAGTCTTTTAGGGATGATTTACAGTCCCAAGAAACCCGTGGACTTTTACGTGGCTGGGAGGAGGTGGCTGCGGATCATGTCGTCCTTAGTGACCCAGAGGACTCCGGACCGAATGCCTCAGCTAACCTACGCTGCATGGCCTCCCTGATCCTGCAAAGTCTGCGGAAGGATCCTCGTATTCTTCGAATCAAGGAGAGGGACCATTACTGGCTGGCCACTCTCCTTGATCCACGGTACAAGGGTAAGGTTGCGGACCTTATCTTACCGTCGCAGAGGGAGCAGAGGATGAGACAACTGTGGGAGGCCTTGCAGAAAGGTCTGTGCAACGCGTTCCCAGAGACTGGGAGGTTACAAACTCCTGGTCCTGGACAACGAGTTGCTGAGGCTTCGGTCAGTCAAAGAAGGAGCGGTGGGGAAGGTGGCCGTCTGACCGATGCTTCAGACAATTCTTTAGTCCGCAGCCCCAAGGTATGATCGGTTCCAGCAACCATCGCCAGCGTCTGATATACATGGTGCAGGAATACCTAGGGGCAAGGTCAGACTTGGACACCTTCCCCACCGAAAATCCTCTGGCTTACTGGGTCTTGAGGATGGATCACTGGCCAGAGCTTGCACAGTATGCAATTGAGCTACTGGCCTGTCCTGCATCCAGCGTTCTTTCAGAACGCACATTCAGTGCTGCTGGAGGATTTGTCACGGATCACAGGGTGCGCCTGTCCACCGACTCGGTTGATCGACTGACCTTCATAAAGATGAACCAGTCTTGGATCACCACCAGCTACCAAACACCTGAAGCTGATATAACAGACTAATTTATTTTCAAATGTCACATCCCTTCAAGACTGATGCTGATGCTGAGAGACTGTCCTGTTATGTTGAATGACTATCCTCCTCCTCCTCAATGATCCGATTGATGATGATAGCTTGGAAGAACATTTTTGTTTCTGGGTGCCGCCACCAGTGGCTAAGGCCCAATTTTTCAGCCCCTGTTAAACAGGGGCATGTAATTACAATTTTTTATGCAATGCTTTGCAGCAGGGCTCATTCCTGCACTCCAACTAGAGTATCTGGGAGAGGTTGCAGTGTCGTGGCACCAGCACCAGTGGCTAAGGCCCAATTTTTCAGCCCCTGTTTAACAGGGGCGTGTTATTACAATTTTTTATGCAATGCTTTGCAGCAGGGCTCATTCCTGCACTCCAACTAGAGTATCTGGGAGAGGTTGCAGTGTCGTGGCACCAGTGCCTAAGGCCCATTTTTTCAGCCCCTGTTTAACAGGGGCGTGTAATTAAATTTTTTGATGCAATACTTTGCAACAGGGCTCATTGCTGTGCTCCAAGTACAGTATCTGTGAGGGGTTGCAGTGTTGAGGCACCAGTGCCTAAGGCCCAATTTTTCTGCCCCTGTTTAACCACTTAACGACCGCCCACTGTAAATATACGTCGGCAGAATGGCACCGACAGGCAGAATCACGTATATCTACGTGACTGCCTTTGTATAGTTGGGGGGTCCGATCAGACCCCCCTTCTTTACAGTGAGCAGTGGTTAACTGATCGGGAGCGATCAGGCATGAGGGGACGGCCGTTTGATTCCGGCCACCCCCTCTCGATCGCTCCCAGCGAATGAGAGAGCTTCCCTGCCTGTGTAATGTTTACACAGGCAGAGGAAGTGATGTCATCTCTCCTGCGGCGCTCACATATACCGAGCGCCGTACAGGAGAAGATGCCAGGTTAGTGCACAAAACACTACACTGACACCAGGACACATAGGTACATAAATCGCCCCCCCAGGCCCCCCCAGACACCCCCAGATCACCCCCCAGATCACCCCCCAGCCCCCAGCCACAGTGTCACTGATTGCAGTGACCATTTATTTACTGATCACTGCAATCAGTGACATTTGTGACTGTAAAAGTGTCACCAAAGTTTAGTTTTAGGTCCAGTGTAGCCCCCTAACCCCCCCTAATAAAGGTTTAACCCCCTGATCGCCCCCCAGATAACCCTTTCACCCCTATCACCACTGTCGCTAAGCGATAATTTTTCTGATCGCCGTCTTAGCGTCGGTGATGCCGATCGGTAGCCAGTCATTTTTTTTAGGTTCGCCGCAGGTTTTTATAGCGTCGAGTACCCCCATATATTACCTAATAAAGGTTTAACCCCCTTGATCGCCCCCAGGTAACCCTTTCACCCCCTAGCACCGCTGTCACTAAGCGATCGTTTTTCTGATCGCTGTTTTATTGTCGGTGATGCCGATCGGTAGCCAGTTTTTTTTAGGTTCGCCGCAGGTTTTTATAGCGTCAGGTACCCCCATATATTATCTAATAAAGGTTTAACCCCCTTGATCGCCCCCCAGGTAACCCTTTCACCCCCTATCACCACTGTCGCTAAGCGATCGTTTTTCTGATCGCTGTCTTATTGTCGGTGATGCCGATCGGTAGCCAGTTATTTTTTTTAGGTTCGCCGCAGGTTTTTATAGCGTCAGGTACCCCAATATATTACCTAACAAAGGTTTAACCCCTTGATCGCCCCCCAGGTAACCCTTTCACCCCCTATCACCACTGTCGCTAAGCGATCGTTTTTCTGATCGCTGTCTTATTGTCGGTGATGCCGATAGGTAGCCAGTTATTTTTTTTAGGTTCGCCGCAGGTTTTTATAGCGTCAGGTACCCCCATATATTACCTAATAAAGGTTTAACCCCTTTGATCGCCCCCCAGGTAACCCTTTCACCCCCTATCACCACTGTCGCTAAGCAATCGTTTTTCTGATCGCTGTCTTAGTGTCGGTGATGCAGATCGGTAGCCAGGGATCAGCCCAGATACATGCTAGCACCTGCGTTTTGCCCCTCCGCCCAGCCCAGGCCACCCAAGTGCAGTATCGATCAATCACTGTCACTTACAAAACACAACACACATAACTGCAGCGTTCGCAGAGACAGGCCTGATCCCTGCGACTCCAGTGCTGTAGGAGGTGATTTCACCACCACAGTTAAAAAAAAAAAGCATATATGCCGAAGCATTGGGGCAGCAGGGGCGGAGGAGCGGAGGAGCGATTTTGCTCCTAATGCCGCGTACATACGGTCGAAATTCCGACGGAGGCTTGCCCGTGGAAAAGTCCGACCATGTGTGTGCGGCATAACTTTTTTGCGGGAGGATGCCCCCATGCTTCGGCATATATAAATGGTGCATGTATGCCCATCATTAGAAGTGGGTGGATGAAGGGCGGTATTCTAATGGTGGGCATACCCACCGATCAATCTCTTTTTTTCGTTCAGCCAACTGGCTGCATGAAAAAAAAAGATTACAATACATGTCCAACAAGGACCAGCAACGTACTGGTATGTTGCTGGACTTTGAATGGTTATACCAGAATGATGCCTGCGGGTTTAGGTATCATCTTGGTATCATTCTTTTCAGCCAGCGGCCGGCTTTCATGTAAAAGCAATCCGGAGGCTAATTAGCCTCTGGACTGCTTTTACAAGCAGTGGGAGGGAATGTCCCCCCCCGGATATAAAAAGCGCCATTGGGAAATTGGGAAAGCATTTTATCACACCGATCTTGGTGTGGTCAGATGCTTTGAGGGCAGAGGAAAGATCTAGGGTCTAGAAGACCCCAGTTTTTTCAAAAAAGAGTACCTGTCACTACCTATTGCTATCATAGGGGATATTTACATTCTCTGAGATAACAATAAAAATGATAAAAAAAATAAAAATATGGAAGGAATTAAAAAATTAAATAAAAAAGCAAAATTAATAATAAAAAAATTAAAAAAAAGCACCCCTGTCCTGCCCTGCTCTTGCCCAATGGCGAACGCAAGCGTCGGTCTGGCGTCATATGTAAACAGCAATTTCACCATGCATGTGAGGTATCACTGCGAAGGTCAGATCGAGGGCAGTAATTTTAGCAGTAGACCTCCTCTGTAAATCTAACGGGTTAACCTGTAAAGGCTTTTAAAGGCTTTTAAAAATGTTTGTAGTTTGTCGCCAATGCGCGTTTGTGCGAAATTTTAAAGCATGTCGTGTTTGGTATCTATGTACTCGGCCTAAGATCATCTTTTTTATTTCATCAAACATTTGGGCAATATAGTGTGTTTTAGTGCATTAAAATTAAAAAAAGTGTATTTTTTCCCAAAAAAATGCGTTTGAAAAATCTCTGCGCAAATACTGTGTAGGAAAAAAAAATGCAACACCCACCATTTTAATCTGAAAGGCCTTTGCTTTAAAAATATATATAATGTTTGGGGGTTCAACATAATTTTCTTGCAAACAAAAAAATATGTTTTCATGTAAACAAAAAGTGTCAAAAAGGGCTTTGTCTTCAAGTGGTTAGAAGAGTGGATGTAAGCTTAATAATGTTGTGTATAAAATACCAGAACAGTTCAAAACCCCCCCAAATGACCCCATTTTGGAAAGTAGACACCCCAAGCTATATACTGAGAGGCATGTCGAGTCCATGGAATATTTTATATGTTGACACAAGTTGCGGAAAAAAGACAATTTTTTTTTTTTTTTTTGCACAAAGTTGTCACTAAATGATATATTGCTCAAACATGCCATGGGTATATGTGGAATTACACCCCAAAATACATTCTGCTGCTTCTCCTGAGTACGGGGATACCACATGTGTGAGACTTTTTGGGAGCCTAGCCGCGTACGGGACCCCAAAAACCAAGCACCGCCTTCAGGCTTTCTAAGTGTGTAAATTTTTGATTTCACTTCTCACTGCCTATCACAGTTTCGGAGGCCATGGAATGCCCAGATGGCACAAACCCCCCCAAATGACCCCATTTTGGAAAGTAGACACCCCAAGCTATTTGCTGAGAGGTATTGTGAGTATTTTGCAGATCTCACTTTTTGTCTCAAAGTTTTGAAAATTGAAAAAAAATATATATTTTCTTTCTTCATTTTCAAAAACAAATGAGAGCTGTAAAATACTCACCATGCCTCTCAGCAAATAGATTGGGGTGTCTACTTTCCAAAATGGGGTCATTTGGGGGGGTTTTGTGCTATTTTGGCATTTTATGGCCTTCGAAACTGTGATAGGTAGTGAGGAGTGAAATCAAACATTTGTGCCTAGAAATCCTGAAGGCGGTGCTTGGTTTTCGGGGTCCCGTACGCGGCTAGGCTCCTAAAAAGTCCCACACATGTGGTATTCCCATACTCAGGAGAAGCAGCAAAATGTATTTTGGGGTGCAATTCCACATATAACCATGGCATGTGTGAGCAATATATCATTTAGTGACAACTTTTTGTAATTTTTTTATTTTTTTTTGTCATTATTCAATCACTTGGGACAAAAAAAAAAATATTCAATGGGCTCAACAGGCCTCTCAGCAATTTCCTTGGGGTGTCTACTTTCTAAAATGGGGTCATTTGGGGGGGGTTTGTGCTATTTTGGCATTTTATGGCCTTCAAAACTGTGATAGGTAGTGAGGAGTGAAATCAAAAATTTGCGCCCTTAGAAATCCTGAAGGCGGTGCTTGGTTTCCGGGGGCCCGTACGCGGCTAGGCTCCCAAAAAGTCTCACACATGTGGTATCCCCGTACTCAGGAGAAGCAGCAAAATGTATTTTGAGGTGCAATTCCACATATAACCATGGCATGTGTGAGCAATATATCATTTAGTGACAACTTTTTGTAATTTTTTTTTTTTTTTTTTTTGTCATTATTCAATCACTTGAGACAAAAAAAAAAAAAATATTCAATGGGCTCAACATGCCTCTCAGCAATTTCCTTGGGATGTCAACTTCCCAAAATGGGGTCATTTGGGGGGGTTTTGTACTGCCCTGCCATTTTAGCACCTCAAGAAATGAGATAGGCAGTCATAAACTAAAAGCTGTGTAAATTCCAGAAAATTTACCCTAGTTTGTAGACGCTATAACTTTTGCGCAAACCAATAAATATACGCTTATTGACATTTTTTTTACTAAAGACATGTGGCTGAATACATTTTGGCCTAAATGTATGACTAAAATTGAGTTTATTCGATTTTTCTTATAACAAAAAGTAGAAAATATCATTTTTTTTCAAAATTTTCGGTCTATTTCCGTTTATATCGCAAAAAATAAAAATCGCAGAGGCAATCAAATACCATTAAAAGAAAGCTCTATTTGTGGGAAGAAAAGGACGCAAATTTTGTTTGGGTACAACATTGCATGTCTGCACAATTTACAGTTAAAGCAGCGCAGTGCAAAATTCTGAAATCACCTCTGGTCCTCTAGCTACCAAATGGTCCGGGGCTTAAGTGGTTAACAGGGGCATGTAATTACAATTCTTGATCTAATAATTCACAGCAGGGCCCATTCCTGCGCCCACCAAGAGTAACTGTGAGGCCTTACAGTGTTGTGTCAACACCACCACCACCACCAAAGGCCCAAATTTTCAGCCCCTGTTCAACAGGGGCATGCAATTACAATTCTTGATCTAATAATTCACAGCAGGGCCCATTCATGCGCCCACCAAGAGTAACTGTGAGGGCTCACAGTGTTGTGGCAACACCAACATGTAAGGGGCAAATTTCAGCAGACTATATATGGCAGGCCCCTACTTTCAAACATCCAACTTACAAACGACTCCTCCTTGCAAACGGAAGGATACAACAGGAAGTGAGAGGAAATCTTCCCCTAGGAAGGCAAATTCTCTCCTGTAAGGGTTAATATGGAAAAAAAAGTGTCTCCTCTCCACTGATGCTTTATCACCAATTCTTGTTTCAATAAAAACCCCAAATTTTCAAAAAAAAATTGTTATTAGGACGGAAAGTGAGGTGAACTGTTCTGAACAGGTGCACACTGCACAGACAGCAAAACAAATGTTACAGGGGTGATAACCCTTTCCTATGTTTTCAAAAAAGCTTAAAAATAGATTTTTTGGGCTGGAGCTACACTTAAACAATGTACCTGTTCAAAATTACAAACAGATTCTACATAAGAACAAATCTACAGTCCCTGTCTTGTATGCACCGCCTGTATACGGCTGTTCAGAGTATATAGGGCCTTTTTTCTTTTGTGTGTGGGGTTCCCCTTAATATCCATACAAGACCCAAAGGGGCTGGTAATGGGCTGGGGTAGGGGGGGGGGGGGGGGGGTCATGGGGTAGCTATGCCATTTTACTTAAAGATTTTCATCCATATTACCGGGACCAGACATTACATTAAAGCCGCAAGCAGTTTTAAATGGCTTTTTTTTCCTTTAGAAGTGTCATTTTGTGCAGGGACAGTTCTAAACACGGGAAACACGTGGCACTTCACAGGCATACTTTAGACACCCCCCAGGTACGATATTTAAAGGAATATTTGACTTTTTTTTTTTTTACTTTATGTATCACTAAAATGACTGCTCCCGAAAAACGGCCGTTTTTAAAACTTATTTTTTGCATTGATACATGTCCCCTGGTGCAGAACCCGGGTTCCCAAACCCTTTTTAGGACAATAACATGCATAATAGTCGTTATAATTAGCACTTTAGATTTCGAACGTTCGCATCCATTGTATTTAATAGGGTTCTAACGTTCGTGCGAACTTTCGGTCCGTTCGCGGGTTCTGGTGCGAACCGAACCCGGGGGTGTTCGGCTCATCACTACCGAACATGTGGCTGAGACTTTCTCTATCTCTCTCCATTTCCTCCCTCAGGGTCTCATCACCAAGCCAGCGAGGGCAGGAAATGATGTACATATTTATACATTAAACTGTTATTTTAGCAGCTAACAGAGGACCGTTTTTCATGACGAGAAAAATGCCATTTTTTAAATTGGTCATTAAAAACGATTGTGTGTAGGCTCCAGAGCATTTTTGTCGACGTGAAAAATAGCCATTAAAAATTTAAAACATGCTCTATTTTTTCTCGTCGTTTTTCACATCGTCATTTTTCTTGTTGTGAAAAACGGCCGTGTGTACGCTTTAATGACGGAAAAAAACACGCATGCTCAGAAGCAAGTGATGAGAGGGAGCGCTCGTTCTGGTAAAACTAGCGTTCTGAATGGAGATAGCACATTCGTCACGCTGTAGCGGACTGAAGAGCACGAGGCTGAAAAGCGCGAATTGTCTCTCACCAAACTTTACTAACACGAGGATCAGCAAATGCAGCCCAAAGGGTGGCACCATCCGAATGGAACTTCCCCTTTATAGTGCCGTTGTACGTGTTGTAGGTCACCGCGCTTTGCTCGAACATTTTTTTTTCACGATAGTGTGTAGGCAAGGCAGGCTTGAGAAGAATCACGTTGAGAAAAACTTAGTTTTTTTCAATGACATTAAAAACGGCCGCGTGTACGCGGCATTACAGTAGAAAACAATTACAGAATTAATTGTGACAGCGCACACGAAGGAGAGGGAGATTGTTGTCACCAGTAAGGTGATGGAGGTGAGGCTGGCAATTCACTGCACATGAACAGAAGAGGTGGATTACAATGGGCAGTAGAATGGGGGATGTACAGCCACACAACACACAATCAGGAATGTCGGCTGGTTTGTAGGATCCTATATACATATGTGTGACAATTTGTTAATGTACCATTCAGTAATGATTATTTATTGATCCTGTACAGCAGAATGGGGATGATCCAGGAATAGCCATGGCTATAGTGCTGTGCTGTAGCTCACCCATAAATTGGGCTTCAGCCTGGGGAGTAGCTGACAGCCAGTAGAAAGTGAAAAAAATAGGATTTTTTTACTCACCGTTAAATCCTTTTCTCTGACATCCATGGACTGACACGGCGTCTCTTATTCAGTGTACATGTGGGTTATGTCCCTGCTTGCAGGAGAAGACCTAGGCAGAATGTGAGATGTCAAAGCAGTACAAACTTTAAAAGGAAGGGTGGGTGCCGTGTCAGTCCATGGATGTCAGAGAAAAGGATTTTACGGTGAGTAAAAAAATCCTATTTTCTCTTTTCATCCATGGACTGACACGGCGTCTCTTATTCACTGTACACGTGGGATGTCCCAAAGCAGTGTCAAGAGGGATGGGAGCAGTATAAATGGAAAAACCAAAAAACTTCACTCCAAACAAGGCAGAGCTCCTCAACGGAGGAGTTGCAACTCCAAACAGTGGCCTGCAACACCTTGCGGCTGAAGGAAGCATCCGAAGATGCAGCCACATTAACCTTATAAAACTTAGAAAAGGTATGAACAGACGACCAGGTCGCCGCCTTGCACACTTGTGCAACCGACGCTTGATGTCGGAATGCCCAGGAAGCACCAATTGCCCTGGTGGAATGCGCCGTGCCCGGAAAGTGAGGCGCCCGCCCCTTGAGAGCATAGGCTTGAATGACGGTTTGTCTGATCCACCTAGAAATGGTGGCAGACGAAGCCGCTTGGCCCTGTTTCGGACCAGAGGTAGTCACAAACAGTGAGTCAGACTTCCGAATAGAAGCAGTAGCAGACAGGTACACCCGCAAGGCTCGTACCACGTCCAATGTGTGAAGCACAAACTCTCTGGGATACGATGGGTGAGGACACAAGGACGGGAGGACAATGTCCTCATTTAGGTGAAAGGCCGAGACCACCTTTGGCAAAAAGGAAGGTCGCGGACGCAACACCGCCTTATCCTTATGGATGACCCAATATGGCGACTTGCAGGACAAGGCCGCCAACTCAGACACTCGTCTAACAGAAGTTTTTGCCACTAAAAGGGCCACTTTCTGAAACAAAGTCAAGAGGGGAATATCCCTGATATTCTCAAAAGGAGGTTCCTGGAGAACCGAGAGTACCAATTCAGATCCCACGGGGGGAGAGGAGGCTTGACAGGAGGGAGCACATGGCGAACCCCCTGCACAAAGGTGCTAACCAAGGAATGACCCGCTAGTGGTCGCTGAAAGAAGATGGCCAAGGCCGAAATCTGACCCTTAATGGTACCCAAAGCGAGCTTTGGGGCCACTCAATGCTGCAGGAAACGCAGGACTCTAGGGACGGAATACGTCCGAGGACGTCAGTCCAGCTCTTCGCACATGGCGATGTAAGCTTTCCAGGTACGGTGATAGATCATTCTGGAGGAAGACTTCCGTGCCCTTAATATGGTCGAAATGACCGAGTCCGAGAGACCTCGGTCTCTCAACACCTGGCTTTCAACAGCCATGCCGTTAAAGCCAGAGACTGTAAAGCAGGATGAAATATAGGACCTTGAGACAGAAGGTCCTCCCTTATTGGCAACCGCCAGGGAACGTCCGCGACGAGACGTACCAAATCAGCGTACCAGTGACGCCAAGGCCAATCCAGAGCAATGAGGATCACCGGAATTCCCTTGGTCGCCACCCTGCGCAGCAGGCGAGGGAGCAACTGCAGCGGAGGATAAACGTATATCAGGTGATAATGACCCCATGGGGCCACTAACGCATCCAAGGCATCCGCCAAGGATCCCTGGATCTGGCCACAAACCTCGAAACCTTGCGATTGAGTCGAGAGGCCATCAGGTCCACATCCGGCGTGCCCCACCATCGGCAAAGGAGTTGAAATACCTCCGGGTGCAAGGACCACTCTCCCTGGTCCAGCGTCTGGCAACTCAAATAGTCCGCCAGCCAATTGTCTATGCCCGGAATGTAAACGGCCGACAGAGCCGGCACGCTTCTTTTAGCCCACTTCAGGGTACGGGCGACCTCGGAAGATGCAGCCGAGCTCCGAGTCCCCCCTTGATGGTTGACATACGCCACCGCCGTGACGTTGTCCTAATGGAGTGATCCTGCAATCTCTCAGACCACGAGGAGAAGCACAGTCTGATGGCCCGTATTTCCAGAACATTGATCGAAAACGGGCTTCGTCCGGAGTCCAAAGCCCTTGGGCTGACAGGACTCCACCCCAGCCCGTCAGGCTGACGTCCATTGTGAACACCGTCTATTGGTCGGGGAGGAACGACTTCCCGGACCGAAGAGCCGGGGACCCCAACCACCATGACAGGGACGCCCTGACCAGGTGACTTACCTGGATCGGAAGATCCAAAGACAACGGAGATTTGTCCCAAGTGAACAAGATCTCCTTCTGCAATGCCCTGGTGTTTGATTGGGCATACGGAACGGCCTCGAAAGAGGCCACCATGAGTCCCAGGACTCATGCCAAAAAAGGGATTGATGACCATTTTTGGGATGTCAGCACCCGCACTGCAGACTGAAGTGTCAGTAACTTCCCTGGAGGTAGGAATACCTTTGCCTCCAAGGAGTCCAGAATCAGACCTAGATACTCCAGACGCTGAGTCGGGACCAGGAAAGACTCCTGAATGTTCAGGAGCCACCCAAAGTCCCTGAGGGTCCGACTGACGATAGTCACACTGTCTTCTAATTCTGAGCCACTTTCTGCTCTTAGAAGAAGATCGTCCAGATAGCCCACAACAGCGATGCCTCGCCGTCTCAGCAAGGCTAGAACCGGCGCAAGCACCTTGGTGAACACCCTCGGTGCCAAGGCTAGGCCGAAGGAAGAGCCACAAATTGATAGTGGACTTTGCCGATCGCAAGCGCAGAAACTTCTGGTGACTTGCGCAGATCGGAACATGCCAGTAGGCGTCCTTTATGTCCAAGGCCGCCAGAAAATCCCCTTGACGGAGTGTATCGATCACCGTGCGAATGGATTCCATGCAGAACTTTTTGCACCTTCACGAAGGCATTCAGGGCCTTGAGGTCCAGGATAGGCCGAACCCCGTCCTTTTTTGGGACGACAAACGGATTCGAGTAGAATCCCTGAAACCTCTCCTGTGACGGAACCGGCACAATCACTCCGGACCTGATCAAATCCTGAATAGCCCCCATAGGGCTGCCCGACGGGCAGGAAGGAGAGGAAGATTCGAGGGAAGAATCTGTCTGGGACCAGGAACGGAACTCTATCCTGTAACCTGAGGTGATCACCTCGCACACCCACCGGTAGGAGATCTGGGAGGTCCACCGATCCGTGAACCTGCGAAGTCGTCCCCCCACCCCAGAGTCGGGTGGGGGCAAGACTTCACGCGGAGGCAGGCTTGGGAGCCGGCTTGTTTGGCTTACGCACCCAGGGGCGCATGTGTCCACCAGCCGCACTGCTGTCAGTCTGGGAGGGACTACCCGTGGACTCTGACTGACGAAAAAAAAACTTTTTTGCTGGAAAGGAAGGACCCTGCTTACGGCGGGCCTCCTTACCCTAGCTAGACTGAGGAAGAAGAGTGCTTTTACCTCCCGTGACATCCTTGATGAGGTCATCCAGCGCAGCACCTAAAAGCCTACCACCTTTAAATGGTAGATCCGTCAGAAGCTTCTTAGAGGCTAGGTCAGCAGACCAGCATTTCAACCAGATAAGATGATGCAATACCACCGCCGAGACAGAGGCCCTGAATAATAAGGGGCCGCGTCTAACGTGGCGTCGCAACATAAACCAGGCCCTGCACCATTTGGTGGGCCAGAGCAATAGTGTTTGGAGGAAGAATATGCTCCTGTACAGTTTGGTGCAACATTTTTGCCCATCCCGTAAGTGTCTGAGACACAAAGGTCGCCGCTACCACAGGCCGTAAGGCGGACCCCAACAAGGCAAACATGGCTCTGCTCACCACTTCTGACCTCCTGTCAGTGGGGTCCTTAAATGCAGGAGTCCCCTCCATCAGGAGAGTGGTGGCCTTGTTCAACCGGGCGACTGGAGGGTTGACCACTGGGGGAGAAGCCCACGTTTTAAGTAGGGCATCTTCAAGGGGTATCTGATAGACAAACGCAGCGGGACTATAAAAGTCTTCTGCGGCTTTTTCCTAGACCTTATCAATGAGCTGGTCAAAGAAAGATACATATGGAAAAACCTTTTTAGAAGGCCGGGCCTTGAAGAACCAAAGGAGACTGTCCGCCTGAGGTTCTGCATCCGCAGCATTCAGCTTGAGAGTGGCCCTCCCCTCACCACAGCAATGAGTTCACTAACAAGCACCCTGTCATTTACTGACTCAGAACTGGAGTCTTCCTCGCAAGGAATGTCCTGTTCAAAACCATCAAATATTCAGAGCTAGGGTCCTGAGCGGTATTGGCTAGGCCCATATCTGAATCAGCGCACACCCCCTTTTTTTTGTGGAAATAAAGTGAGGAGAGGGGCTTTTTTGCTCCCATGCGCTCACACACTGCTTCCCCCCGGTCAGAAATTATTCCAGGACTGCTGACAACTGGTCCATAGGGACCGCAGGTGCTGGAGCACTGCCTGTTGCCTTAAACATGTAAGGGGAAGCTGTGACACTGACTCCATATTGCCCCTCTCAGACTCCTCAGATAAAAAAAGTCCACCCACAGGCTGTACTGACTGAGGAGGGGGCGCCCAGGGGACTCACCAGACCGGACCAGGACCGCTCAGATACGCTGTCTGTACCGCGCTGTGTCAGCGCGAGTGAGCTGTGAGGAGATTGTGAGGAGATTTGCGCTGTTACAGCTGCGATAGAGGCCAAACTAGTGCTGAAAAGCGTGCGGGCTACAAGAAAATAGCCGCCGCACTTCACTGAGGCGATCCGCGGCAAAATGGCCACCATGCGCAGATAAAATAAAAAAATACAAAACAGCACACACACAGCGCCAAACGGCGCCCAGGCCCCAAAATAACACAAAAGGCCCCCAGCGATATGCAGACCAGCATGAGCCCAGGACAGTATGACCCCCAGGCACCCCCCACAGCACAGCGCCAGAAATGGTGACAGAGAGTGACAATAAAACACAGGGGGAGACAGGGAAAATCCCCCACAGAGAAACACACACAGCATTTTGTACTCACCTGCAGGCAGGAGAGACTACTTACCCGTCCCCTGAGGGACCCACTGGTGTGTTTCTGACAGACCTATCACAGAGTAGTACTGCGTAGCTGTCTGCCCGGTCCACCACGAGAGAAACAGTCTGTCAGGTACTGTTCAATCTTGAGAGGACCGCGGGAGCATGAAAGCAACCCGGCCACCCCTGGAGTCTCACACACACAAGGCGAGGATCAGCACGCTCGATGGTCGGACAGGGAAGACTACGAGGATACTAGTGTACCCAACCTGTTGCCCAGCCGACAGTTGATTGAAGGTCTCAAAAATAAAATAATACAATTCCCAAAGGAATAAAAATTAAAGTAAAATCTTCCAGGAGACTGGCTCCTGAGAGAGCCACGTCTTCTCCTTCTGCTAGGCAGAAAAAAACTGAGGTCTGCTGACTGCAGGGGGTGGGTTATGTCCGGAGGGACCGCCCCCCTGGGCGGGGCTGTTCAACTCTGGCTTTTAGAATGTATGTATAACATCTCACATTCTGCCTAGGTCTTCTCCTGCAAGCAGGGACATAACCCACGTGTACAGTGAATAAGAGACGCCGTGTCAGTCCATGGATGATAAGAGAAATTTGCTTTTATTAGACAATGTGGCCATAGACCAGAATGGAACCAAGTACTACATGCATTGGGTCCCCTGAGGCATTTGTGGTGATACCTGTTTAAAGCTGAACCGGAACTTTTTGGTTGTAGCCAAAAACAATATATGTGGGCGGAGCATTCGACCGGAAATGTACGATTGCGGCGTCGTACATGTTAGCTGATCCGTCTACTCTTCTTAGAACATTCGACAGACACCATAAGCCTTCAATGACAGATTCGACCTGAATTCATTCGGATTTTCGGGCGAATGCATTTTTTAACGAAACAAGTTAAATAAAAATGAATTTCGGAAGTACCGTATTTATCGGCGTATAACACGCGCCGGCGTATAACACGCACCCCAAGTTTAGGAGGGAATTTTAAGGAAAAAAACTTTTAGGAGGGAAATTCAAGGAAAAAAAACTTACATTTAAATGCAGCATGCAGCCTTGCCCAGTGTCCATCTGCAGCCTTGCCCAGTGTCCATCTGTCCATCTGCAGCCTTGCCCAGTGTCCATCTGTCCATCTGCAGCCTTGCCCAGTGTCCATCTGTCCATCTGCAGCCTTGCCCAGTGCCTTTGCAGCCTTGTCAGTCTCGGCGATTTTTAAAATTGGCGCCGATTTCTGTGTGGAGAGGAGCGAGCGGGCCGAGTGTACTTCGGCTAGACTCGGCTCCTCTCGCAGTCCCGCCCATCTCCACTGACTGCGCCGCTGACATAGAGAAAGCCGAGTGTACTTCGGCTAGACTCGGCTCTGCTCACAGTCAGGGGCAGGACTGCGAGAGGAGCCGAGACTAGCCGAAGTACACTCGGCTTTCTCTATGTCAGCGGCGCAGTCAGAGATGGGCTGGACTGCGAGAGGAGCCGAGTAAAGCCGAGTGTACTTCGGCTTCGGCTCCGCTCACTCCTCTCGCTCGTTTCAGCAGGGGAATCGGCGGAGTATCGGCGTATAACACGCACCCACGATTTTCCCCTGATTTTAAGGGGAAAAAAGTGCGTGTTATACGCCGATAAATACGGTAACTAAATCATTTTATTTTTCAGACGAAAACGAAATTCCAAAACAAAATATTTCAGTGTGCACATGTCAACTCGTTAGGATACACTGCACAGTTTGCTTTTATTTTAATGTGAGTACCTGACTTTTTGTTCAATAAAACGCAATATATTTTTAACAAACCTACTACACTATCAAGCCTTTTCTTGCATTCTCTCCATTCATAACCGGTTTGATATACCCTGAGCGGTGCTTAGCTATCTTACCTGGTCTTGGAGAAAGGTATCATCACCTAGACTCTGCATACACTTGGAATCCCCCAGGAGGAACGGATAGGAGACCCCCCTCTTCCCTCAGAGTGATCATCTACCTCCCTGTTTTCTTTAAATGCTGCTTACCTTACAGCAGTAAGGTAAGAAGTTAGTACACCTGTGAGTGCCATTCTGCACCGAAGATCCACAAGCACTTAAGTCACAACGCCACTTGTTGAATGCCAGTTAGCACCTAATGCCGCGTACACACAATCATTTTTCCCGTCGGGAAAAATTACATTTTTTCCTTTGGATGAGAAAAAACGATCGTCTGTGGGCTTTTTGACGTTTTTCCCGACGGGAAAAACGGCATTAATCACGACGAGAAAAATTAGAACATGCTCTAATTTTTCTCGTTGTGATTCCTGTCATTTTTTTTCATAGGGAAACACTGCCGGAGAGCCTACACACGGTCGTTTTTCTCGTCAAGAGACACGGCGGTGTTTTCACCGCCGTGAATAACGATCGTGTGTACACGGCATTATGGTTTGCACCTTGCACTTTTCCATGGTTGGAAGATTATGTTACTTCCAGATTGTGATTATTCGCACTATTTGCACTTTCATATACATGGACTTTTGTTGAAGTTTTACCTTGTTTATGCATCTTAATTTTTTATATATTTATATATTCTAGTATTGTATTGATACCATTACTGCACTGTATTTGATCACCATTTTATATATTTATTTTTCTTGAAGCATTGGATTTTTTTATATATATCATTATTTTCCAGTTTTATACTAGAATCAACATATATTGTCACTTACTTTAGCACTTTATGTTTTGGAGCGCAACACCAATTTTTGATTTTGTTAAAATCCTTGCAATGTACATAGATCTGGGGAGTGTTTTTTCCTCAACAAAAGTGGAGTTAAGCCCTGTACACACGATCGGTTTTACCGATGAAAACAGTCCGATGGACTTTTCTCATCGGACAAACCGATCGTGTGTGGGCCCCATCTGTCTTTTTTCCATCGGTGTAAAAAAATAGAACATATTTTAAATTTATCCGATGGGAAAAAAACGATAGCAAATTACTATCGTCTGTGGGGAACTCCATCGGATAAAAAACCCACGCATGCTCAGAATCAAGTCGACGCATGCTCAGAAGCATTAAACTTCATTTTTCTCGGCTTGTCGGAGTGTTTTACGTCACAGCGTTTGGAACAGTCGGTTTTTTGACTGATGGTGTGTAGGCAAGACTGATGGAAGTCAGCTTCATTGGATTTCCGATGGAAAAATCCATCGGTTAAAAATCCATAGGAAATCCGATCGTGTGTACAGGGCTTTAGAAACAGTTTAACGAAAAATAGATTAAAAGGCCATTAAGTAGTGGATATATATGGATTTTGTAATGTGGGAAAGTTCATCCAGGGGGGTTTTTGGGTATGCTGCCCAAAAACCCCCCTAGGGGAACTTTCCCACATTGTATTTATTGGGGTATGCAGCACCATTATCTCTCACATATGTGTCTTTCCTATGCTATATATAGATTTTATTGGAGAATAAAAATGCTGTTGTTGACCATTTGTTCTTGGAGCACTCACGTTTACCACACCCCTTCATCCCCATAGTAAAAATTTAAAATTAGGCATACATTGCTTGAGTGCTTTCTCCCTGATTAAACCTGTCCTGCCACTGGCCAACTGGCCAATTTTTCGCTGCTGTATCCTCTGCTATATGATATCCTATGCTATATCATATGCAATCTCGTAATTCCTGCCTGAGCCCTGTATCTCTAGTATATTTTGGCTCAGTCTTGCTCAATAAAACTGTCCTGCTGTGGCCAATTTTATCCTGCTGTATCATCTGAGGTCTCTTAATTCCTAATGAGAATGTCATAGAAATTGGCCAGCGACAGGACTGTTTTGTGTCAGTGAAAAGCAGGACAGCCTCATCAGACCACGGAACAATTTCTACCCCCTGGACAAAGCAGGCATATTGCTGGATGGTGAGAAAATGTGATCAGATGAATGAAAATTGAGATTGAAGAAAAAAATCTTAACGCCCAAAGCAAACAATTAGCTTAAAACTGTTATTCCACTGTATTTTTTTTTTAATTCAGGCCAAACATATGACATTAGGGTCCACTTCCCCTGCAGATAGTCTCCTGCCATTGGGCAGTCCTTAAAGAGGAGTTCCACCTGGGAAAAAAAATAAATAAAAGTCAGCAACTACATTCTGTAGCTGCTGACTTTTAATATGTGGAAACTTACCTGTCCAGGGAGCTCAGGATGTCGGCACCCCAGCCGATGTTCAGCCATCTCCACTATTGGAAACCGGCTGTGAAGCCAAAATGCGCGAAGTGCGCTGCGCTTTCTAATTGGCCCGGCGGCAGAGGAAGAAGGAGGGGGGCTGAACTTTTGAGGGTCGGTGTTGCGGCTACGTCTCCCGAAAGTGTCAAAAAGAGGTCCCCGTTCCCTCCTTCCCCCTGAAAGGTGCCAAATGTGGCACCGGAGGGGGTGAGCAAGCAAATAAGCGAAGGTTCCACTTTTGGGTGGAACTCCACTTTAATGATGCAGGTAGCAATGCTAGCATGGTAAGTTAGGCAGGTGCAGTCTATTTTCTCCACTGCAGGTGGTGTTCATCCACAGCAGCAATGCAGGTGGAGGAGGAAGTAGAGAGGAACCAAATTCCTCTATGGTTTTTTCGGTTACACAGAGGCAGCATCCAATGTGACTTTAGCGCCCATCTTAGGTCAGGCAGAGTCTATTCAGGACCCTAGCTCCCGGGTTAGGAACGCAATTAGCGTGTGGCTAAAGAAGGGACAGGTCACCCATCTGTCAGGAAAGTTACGGTCAGGTAGGGAAAGTGCAGGGACTTGTCATCCTACTTGGAAGCCGCCACACTTGGGTACGACTAGTCAGGCCACAGTTTGCTCCTTTACCGCTTACCGACCGCTGCACGAGTTTATACGTCGACAGAATGGCACGGCTGTGCAAATGAGTGTATATATACGTCCCCTTTAATTTGCCACCGTGTGGTCGTGGGCGCGCGTCGAGCTCTGTGACCGTGCTCGTGGGACCCACAGACTCGATGTCCACCGGTGTCCCGCAATTGGGTCACAGAGCTGAAGAATGGGGAGATGTTAGTGTAAACACAACATCTCCCCATTCTTCCTAGTGACATGTCACTGATCGTCTGTTCCCTGTCATCGGGAACAGCAATCAGTGACGTGTCACGGCAAGCCACGCCCCCAAACAGTTAGAATCACTCCCTAGGTCACACTTAACCCCTTCAGCACCACCTAGTGGTTAACCCCTTCACTGACAGTGTTATTTTCACAGTAATCAGTGCATTTTTATAGCACTGATCGCTGTAAAAATGACAATGGTCCCAAAAATGTGTCAAAAGTGTCCGATGTGTCCGCCATAATGTCACAGTCACAATAAAAATCGCTGATCGCCAACATTACTAGTAATAACAAATATTAATAAAAATGCCATAAAACTATCCCCTATTTTGTAGACGCTATAACTTTTGAGCAAAGCAATCAATAAACGCTTATTGTGATTTTTTTTACCAAAAATATGTAGAAGAATACGTATCGGCCTTAACTGAGGAAAACTTTTTTTTTTAATATATATATTTTTGGGGGATACTTATTATAGCAAAAAGTAAAAAATATTGAATTTTTTTCAAAATTGTCGCTCTATTTTTGTTTATAGCGCAAAAAATAAAAAACGCAGAGGTGATCAAATACCACCAAAAGAAAGCTCTATTTGTGGTAAAAAAAGGACGTCAATTTTGTTTGGGAGCCACGTCGCACGACCGACGCAGTGCCGAATCGCAAAAAGTGGCCTGGTCTTTGGCCAGACAAATGGACCGGGGCTGAAGTGGTTAAAACAGATGCAGTTAGTAGACCTGAGACTTTCTGTTACTACGCATCTCTGTTACATCCTGTGAGTGTTCCCGATGCCGTCCCGCCGGGCTTGTTGTGTATTGCCGAGTTTCAATAGAGTTCTCGTTTCTGCAACTGGAGTCTGAGTGTTTTCTGCCTCTGCACCAAGCTGCACCTACTCACGCTCAGTAACACTGTCCACTATGTACGTACTCCTAGTATCACCTAATGCCGCGTACACACGATCGATTTTCTCGACGGTGAAAACACCGTCGAGAAAATCGACAGGAAAAACGAGGAACGGCTTGTTCCCCTACACACGGCCGTTTTTCCCGTCATTTTTTCTCTTGGTCGAGAAAAACGACCGTGTGTAGGCTCCCCGGCAGTGTTTCCCTATGGGAAAACTGCCGCGGGAAAAAATGCAGTGAATCACGACGAGAAAAATTAGAGCATGTTCTAATTTTTCTCGTCGTGATTAATGCAGTTTTTCTCGTCGGGAAAAATGACCAGAAGCCCACACACAGTCGTTTTTCTCGTCAAAGACAAAAAAATTCATTTTTCCCGACGAGAAAAATGGTCGTGTGTATGCGGCATTAGTCGTGACTTAAGCCATCTAGTGGCAGAATGGTTTTTCATGGGTGGGCAGAATGGAGGTGAGGATTGCAGTCAAAGCTAAAAAAAAAATGTTATTGGCTAGGGAATATTTTTTTTTTGTAATACTTTGTCTGGGGTTGGGCTTTAATTGGTGGCTTTGATCAACAAGAATTTTATACACAGGTTGCACTCACATTACCTCTTATTGGATACTAGATTATGGGTTATTGTACTTTCCACAATTACTCTTTGTCTATTTAGGACATAACTCTCTGAAAAATGTTCAATGTATTGTTCAGGAATAACTGGGCAGTTTGTACGGGGTGCGTGGAATACCACTCCCAGGTCTGCTCCCATAGCTTGAGATGTACAAACCCATATTGGGCAGGAATCGGATAAAATGTAGTGACTCCTTCCACAGGAATGTCTTTTCTGGCCACCTTCCATTTCTCTCTCTTTCTCTTTCACTGATGTGAGAAACATGAAAGATGCAGTGCCAAAGAAAATCACACAGCTACAAAACAGCAAAAAATGCACTATGGTGATAAAAAATGGTTTCCATATCGGTGTTGTTCCTTATCTCTGTTCTGAAATACATTCCTGCATTATAAAAGAATTGTATTCCATTTTTCTAAACCTACCCAACTGTATGAAAACATTGAATATTGAAGGACAGGTAAAGTGTATTTCTTTTGAGCATATCATTAATTATTTTTGCTGTACATTTCAATATTTATATGCTTTATGTTCGATGTTTTTATTATTTTTTATTTGTCACTTAACCACTAGAGCAGGGGTATCAAACTCAATTTCATTGTGGGCTGTATCAGCATTATGGTTGCCCTCAAAGGGCCGATTGTATCTGTAAGATTAGATGTCCAGAGTACCCCACACAGAGAGACACAGGATCTGTAGGAGAAGTTCTGTTCTCCTCTCTGTTGTTGGCTGCTGAGACAGGGGGTGGCAGAGACAAGTTCCTCTGCAGCTGCACCGAGAAGAGAAGGACCTAGTGGAGTTCTATCCTCCTCTCTGCTGCCGACAGCTGAGACAAGGAAGGAGTGGAGATGAGGGGGATGCCGCAGCTGCAGGAGAGGTGTGAAGGCCACATGAAATGGCCGGGCGGGCCGGATTCAGTCTACGGGCTTTGTGTTTGACATATGTGCATTAAAGTGGTTGTAAACCCACTTTGTAAACAAACACCTAGATTAAGCCTAGATTAAGGCTTACCTGTAGGTGCATGAAATCTCCTTAACCTACACGGTTAAGGAGATATTTGCATTTGAAACCGGCGCCGCTGACGTCACGCGCATGCGCACTAGCGGGTCGGCTTAGTAGCCGTATTTCTGAATGGAGTTAGCCGGCCCAAGCACGCATGCGTGTGACGTCATCGCCGCTCCGGGGCCAATCACAGCGCCGAAGCGGCGATACGCGAAAGGCAGAGGGGAGCGAGATGGCGACAGAGGTGTCCGAGCACCGCTTCGGGGGCTTCGATCTCAGGTAAGTGATTCATAATGAGTTAGTATGCTATGCATACTAGCTCATTATGTCTTTATTTTGCAGGTTGTATAAAAATAAAAAAAAAGCCCAGGGGCGGTTTACAACCACTTTAAAGGGAGCTTCCTATTTGACTCAGCCTTAGTCTGCCAATGTTGAGATAACATATCAGCCATAAGGGGGGTGCATGGCTTTCAATGAGTCAGCTGTCTACATCCAGTGTGAGAAGGAGCAGTAAAGTAAGACCTTTGTGTAGCACAGCAAAGCAGGAAGCAAGGTCTGAATATTTAACGAACAAATAAGGCTGCTCCCATCGACATAGTTGAAAATATTTAATAGAAAAAATTACTAACATGCATTAACTAGAGTATTTAAATCAAGTCGACCTCTTTTTTATGTTTATAGAAAAAATACTAAGAATGCATGCAGTCCTTATTAAAAGTTAAACAAGCTCACTGTGCCTAAAGCAGTGATCGCCTACCTTTCGACCACTAAACTCACAATTTTTAATCCCAAAAACCACTAACATGAATTTTGCATGCCTTATACACACAATGCCCCCCTCCCCCTGGATCACACTGCTGCCTTATACACACACAATGCTCAGGCTCTCTGCCCCCCTCCCCCTGGATCACACTGCTGCCTTAAACACACAATGCTCCAGCTCTCTGCCCCCCTCCCCCTGGATCACACTGCAGTGCTGCCTTATACACATACAATGCTCTGGCTCTCTGCCCCCCTTCCCCTGGATCACACTGCTGCCTTATACACACAATGCTCCGGCTCTTTGCCCCCCTCTCGCTGGATCACACTGCTGCCTTATACACACAATGCTCAGGCTCTCTGCCCCCCTCCCCCTGGATCACACTGCTGCCTTATACATATACAATGCTCTGGCTCTCTGCCCCCTCCCCCTGGATCACACTGCTGCCTTATACACACAATGCTTTGGCTCCATGCCCCCCTCCCGCTGGATCACACTGCTGCCTTATACACACAATTCTCTGTCTCTCTGCCCCCCTCCCCCTGGATCACACTGCTGCCTTATACACACAATGCTCCAGCTCTCTGCCCCCTCCCCCTGGATCACACTGCTGCCTTGTACACACAATGCTCTGGCTCTCTGCCCCCTCCCCCTGGATCACACTGCTGCCTTATACACACAATGCTCCAGCTCTCTGCCCCCTCCCCCTGGATCACACTGCTGCCTTGTACACACAATGCTCTGGCTCTCTGCCCTCCTCCCGCTGGATCACACTGCTGCCTTATACACACAATGCTCCAGCTCTCTGCCCCCCTCCCCCTGGATCACACCGCTGCCTTGTACACACACAATGCTCTGGCTCTCTGCCCTCCTCCCCCTGGATCACACTGTTTCCTTATATACACAAAGCTCTGGCTCTATGCCCCCCCCCCCCCCTTGGATCACACTGTTTCCTTATATTAGGGTGACCAGACATCCCCGGTTTCAGGGGACAGTCCTCGGATTGAGGACACTGTCCCCGGACCAAGTCTGATCCCAGTTTTGTCCCTGGATTGGATCTAAACAGGGGCTGGGGCAATTTCAAAGACAGTCAGTGCAGAATTAATTGATCCTGTGTTCCTGCAAAGCAAGTACAGGGATCTATACCTTTCCTTAGTAAAATCACCTCCCCCACAGTGAGAAAACCCTTGTTAGGTACACATTTAGCTCTTTGATTGCCCTAGATGTTATCCCCTTCCCAGCAAGTGTCATTAGTACTGTGACAGTGCATATTTTTAGCACTGATCACTGTATTAGACTCACTGGTTCCCACAAAGCGTCAAAAGTGTCACTAATGCCGTGTACACACGGTCGGAATTTCCGCCAGCAAAAGTCCGATGTGAGCTTTTGGTCGGAAATTCCGACCGTGTGTATGCTCCATCTGACTTTTGCTGTCGGAATTTCCGCCAGCAAAAGATTGAGAGCAGGTTCTCAATTTTTCCGACGGAAAAAATTCTGACGCATGCTCGGAAGCATTGAACTTAATTTTATCGGCTCGTCGTATTGTTGTACGTCACCGTGTTTTTGACGGTCGAAAGTTCAGAGAACTTTTGTGTGACCGTGTGTATGCAAGCCAAGCTTGAGCGGAATTCCGTGGGAAAAACCATCCAAGGTTTTTCCGACGGAATTTCCGCTCGTGTGTACGGGGCATTAGTGTCCGAATTGTCTGCAGCAATATCGCAGTCCCGCTATGAGTCGCTGATTGCCGCCATTACTAGTAAAAAAAAAAATATGTCCCCGGATTTCATTTAAAAAATCTGGTCACCTTACTTATATACACAATGCTCTGGCTCTCTGCACCCCTCCCTATGGATCACACTGTTGCCTTATACACACAGTGCTCCAGCTCCCTGCCCCCCTCCCCCTGCATCACACTGCTGCCTTACACAGACTCATCATTGGACCTCACCTCCTTATCCAGCCATGTGCTCTAGCTCCGTGCTCCCTCCTACAGTCTGTGATCAGCGCTGCCATTGGAAGTCACCTCCTTCTTCACCTCCTGCTCTCTGCACTACTCCCAGCGCATCCCTCTGAGTTCACAGGAGCCGGAACTACTAAGGAGGCATCAGGTATCAATGCGCACTGACAGTATTGACTATCAGTGCGCATTGAGGACAACACTGGAAACTACATTGGGCGGTATACATCCACCACAATGTTGATTTGCAGCAGAACCCCTGGGGACCACCAACATTTTCTCATGCACCATCAGTGGTCCACGGACCACTGGTTGGCAACGGCTGGTTTAAAGCTTCTTGCAGACAACCTGCATATGTCATGTCAATGTACCCCATTAATACTTCCTTGAACAAAGCTAACTTTACAACCACATGTCATTGTTCAGGGAGAACCATTCTGCCAATCACTCCTGCATGACACATGCGTCCTATTGCGCAATGAGTGCATTGACCCTGAGATACGATATGATGGGCAGGGCTGAGGAGGCAATGTCATAAGTAAGGGAAGCGTTCAATCTTGACTGTCAAGCTGCAGAGGGATGGGGTGCAGTTGGGGGCACAGATCAAGTTCTATATAAAGTTAAATTTAAAGGGTAACTACTTTCATGGGGAAAAAAAATAGCGAATGAAAAAAAATATATATATATATATAGTGTATACAATTGCGACAAAAGTCTTATTGTAATTACATTTTATTAAAAATGACCTTTCCTTTTCAGTCTGCGGCTCTGTAATTTTCTGTAAAGTGCAATGCAATATGGCTACCTGGAGGACTCCTGTACACACAATGTGTACAGAATGTCTCCTAGAAACATCATGTCCTGCTTGTGTGATTGGCTCACTGATTTTCCCAGAAGTCTACACTAGGATACAAGACAGATTTTTGGCATCCCCTGCAACAAAAACGTAATTTTTGATAAGATACTGATACTCCCAATAGGAAATAACATCTAAAAGGATGCAGATCCTACCACTTTCCTCATTAGAGCCCTGATTCTGCAGCAGCTGGTTGATAATTATGAAACCACTCCCATTAGACTCACTCAGCACAGACAAACACAAAGGGATTTCTTCAGAATAACAAAAGGTAGGAATCTACAACAAAGTCTGTTAAAATCCTTGTAATGTATATAGATCACCCAGAGGGGGGTGTTTTTTTCTCAACAAAATTGGAGTTACGCTTTAACTGCTTCCAGGACGCCCCAGGTACATTTACTGTGGCAGGGCGGCCTGGTGCGCAAAATCACGTCGGGAGCCAATCAGCGGATCCGGCCGCTGCGACCCACCGATCATTCAGAAGAGATACGGAGCAGCGGTGTGCTGATGTAAACAAAGCACACCGCTGCTCTGTCAGGGAGGAAAAGAGAGAGATCGTGTTTCAGCTAAACTGAATCACAATCTCTCTTTTCCTCCAGTGTAACAGTCCCCCCACAGTTAGAAAGCACCTCTCAGGGAATTTAAACACCTGATCGCCCCCTAGTGTTAACCCTTCCCTGACAGTGTCATTTATACATTGATCAGTGCATTTTTATAGCACTGATCACTGCATTGGTGTCACTGCTTCCCAAAAAGTGTCACTTAGGGTCAGATTTTTCCCCCGCAATGTTGCAGTCCCGTTAAAAATCGCAGATCGCCGCCATTACCAGTAAAAAAAATATATATATATATAAAAGTCCATAAATCTATCCCGTAGCTTGTAGATGCTATAACTTTTACGCAAACCAATCAATATACGCTTACTGGGATTTTATTTACCAATGATATGTATATATATTGACCTAAATTGATAAAGACATTTTCTTTTTTTTCTTTTTTTTTGGATATGTATTATAGCAGAAATTAAGTGTTTATTGCGCAAAGATAAAACCCGCAGAGGTGATCAAATACCACCAAAAGAAAGCTCTATTTGTGGGAAAAAAAGGATATCAATTTTATTTGGGCACAGCTAAAAATAGGCTTCTGCTCCTTTCCCTCAAGCCAGTATTCAGCTGCCACAGGAGGAAAATATAGGGGATTGATAACAGTAAATGCTGCTGCCCCTCCTTTCCCTGTTCCTCTTGTTTCTGCTGCTCACCCCATATGTGCTCCCCTGGTCCCCCCTCCCCCCACAGCTCTGCCGGATTCCCCTCCTCTCCTCTTCAACCAGCTGCTGTGAGGGATCGTTTCAGGATGGAGAGCAGGGAAAGGGCCAGTAAATATTTAATTTATCGGACCCTTCCTTTTCTGAATGAACCCAGTGAGTGATCAGTACCCACCATTCACTGTGTTCATTCATAACTGAAGCAAACTGTGTTGTTGTTGTGTGAATGAACAGGACTCAGCACAGAGCACTTTCCATTCATTCACTGTCCAGTGCAGCATGAATGTTTGAGCTTTGGGGTGCATACCCTAATGCAATAGGCTGCACACACCTATGTGAACAATTAGCACACAAAAATATGATTGCCTAAACCCCAATTTTTACCCACTTTTTTCTTTTTCAATGTAAATAGTTTAGAAGTTGAAGGAAAGGTTTAATGCCTTATAGGACATTAAGTAATATAAGCAGAGCTCCACCCAAAAGGTGGAAATTCTGCTTTAAGCATTCCTCCCCCCTCCGATACCACATGTGGCATGTACATTTTTTGAGGGGGGGTGAATACCTAGTTTTGACAGGTACCTGCTCCCACTTCTGCTCGGACCACCTAGATGATCCAAGCGGAAGTTCTCCTCTCCCCCTCCCTCCCGGCAATCTTCTGGGACAAGTCACAGGTCTCAGAAGATTACCTGACCATTGGGGAGTCGCAGCACGACTCGCACATGCGCAGTGCACACCCAGCTGTGAAGCCGCAAGCTGTCACAGCAGGGTGCACACAACTGTAATGCCGGTGAGAGGAGAGGGAGAAAATCGAGGGTTCGGACGGCCACATCGTTGGATCCTGGGAAAGGTGAATGTGTGTTTATTAAAGCGGAGTTCCACCCAAAAATGGAACTTCTGCTTTTCGGAACCCTCCCCCCCTCCGGTCTCACATTTAGCACCTTTCAGGGGGGAGGGGGGTGCAGATACCTGTCAGGTATTTGCACCACTTCCGGGTATTGACTCCCGCGGGAGTCACGCCCCTTCGTGTCACCCCCCCCCCCCCCCCGCGCTGTCTTCTGGGAAACACATTGTTTCCAGGAGAGAGCAGGGACCAGTGGCGGCACGCAGCGCTACTCGCGCATGCGCAGTAGGGAACCGGGCAGTGAAGCCGCAAGGCTTCACTTCCTGATTCCCTCACTGAGAATGGCGGCGGCAGCATCCGAGGACCGAGCGACTGCTCGACCTCGTCTGCCGACATCGCGGGCGTGCTGGACAGGTAAGTGTCCATTTTTTAAAAGTCAGCAGCTGCAGTATTTGTAGCTGCTGGCTTTTTAAAAAAAAAATTGGTGGAACCTCCGCTTTAAAAGTTTTTAATGAGCGAAAATACAGCCCATTAATTTTACTGTGCCTATGCACACAGGCGCATAAACAAGAGTCGTGCATTCTTCAGTAAAAAAAAAAGAAAGAAAAATCTGCATTTTTGGTCAGTAATTTACACCCCATGGGCGCAAATGCATGTAAATACCCTCAATTGCATGCAAAAATGTGTGCAAACGCTCATTTACATATTGTGCAGAACAAAAACGCGAGAATACGTTTTTGTGCGCATGCAAATTTGTGCGAAAATTGCACAAATGCATATGTGCAAATACATGCAAAATAAAAACGTCTGAAAAAGTACCGTATTTATCTGCATATAACATGCACAGGCGTATAACACGCACCTTCATTTTAAGAGGGAAGTTTCAGGAAAAAAACTTAAATTTTAAATAAAGAACTTTGAAGCAAAATAAGGGTCAGTGCCCATCAATGCAGTCTGATCAATGCCCATCTGCAGCCTCAAAATTGCCCATCAATGCAGTCTGATCAATGCCCATCTGCAGCTTCACAATTGCCCATCAATGCAGCTTGATCAATGCCCATCTGCAGCCTCACCTTTGCCCATCAATGCAGCTTAATCAATGCACATCTGTAGCCTCACAATTGCCCATCAATGCAGCTTGATTAATGCCCATCTGCAGCCTCCCCATTGCCATGAATGCAGCCTGAGGCGGGACTTCCTATTACAGAGGCCGCTGAGTAAACAGGAGATTCTCGCTGTATGTGATCTGATGGCGCTTGTTAGGGATGAGCTTTATGTTCGGCGAACAGCGAACAATTTAGGGTGTTCGCGGCAAATTTGAAAAGCCGCGGAACACCCTTTAAAAGTCTATGGGAGAAATCTAAAGTGCTAATTTTAAAGGTTAATATGCAATTTACTGTCATAAAAAGTGTTTGGGGACCCGGGTCCTGCCCCAGGGGACATGTATCAATGCAAAAAAAAAAAAATTAATTTTTTTTTTCGGGAGCAGTGATTTTAATAATGCTTAAAGTGAAACAATAAAAGTGAAATATTACTTTAAATTTCGTACCTGGGGTGTGTGTATAGTATGCCTGTAAAGTAGCGCATGTTTCCCGTGTTTAGAACTGTCCCTGCACAAAATGTAATTTTTAGAGGAAAAAAAGTAATTTAAAGCTACTATTCATGCAATACAGATCAAAGTCATTGAAAAAAACGGCAGGGGATCCCCCCCAATCCATTACCAGCCCCTTTGGGTCTGGTATGAATATTAAGGGGAACCCCGAACCAAAAAAAAAGTGTGGGGGCCCCCCAAATTCCATATCAAGCCCTTCAGGTCTGATATGAATGTAGCGCTACCCCCAGTTAAGAGAGCCGCTGGATTTGCTTTCGGGCCCTGTATACAGCACCACCAACCCCCAGCAATCTGCTCGACCCACTCTGGCACAGCTAGTCTAGGGGTTATATTTGTATCACATTCAAATATTATTGCAAGGAATAATCTCCTAAGAGTAAGACAACACACTGAGTTAATAGGTTAAATATAACAGTTTACTCTTATTTCAAAAGTAGCATAGGTAGAACACAACATATGCAATTGGTTAGCAGAGCCCTGCAGAATTCAATACAGCATACAATAATGGCGCGGCGCGGTACTTCACCGCGTGTAGCTATTATGGTATGTGCGCCCTATGGCGCACTAAACAATATCCTAACTTCCCACCCCGGTCAGGCCTGGCATGGAATAAATCTCAGTCACCTCCTATAGGGATCTCTTCGCATGCCAGCTTTCGGTGGTGCACTTGATGAATAGCAATTTGTAATCCACAACCAGGCAATAACTTGAAACACTATACTGGGGGGGGACACTTCAACTCTGTCCTGCTACCGGTCCCCCTGGGGAACAGCAGATAAAACGGAACTGTGGGCCTATGCAGTCTATAGGCTTGAACACGGCACAGTCTATTGGTCTGGGCAGGTGCCCGCTCACCATTCCGGACGCGATCCCAGTCCGGAATGTCCACCCTGCTGTGTATCCGCACACAGCGTCTGCAACGATCGGGTCCCCGATCCAACTGATGTCCTCACTCGACAAGTCAGATGCCACCCAGGCTCCGCAGTGGGGTGGAAGGCTCTTCGGAAGTTGCGCAAGGCCCCAGGCTTCAGGCCTTGCACTGCAGCAGATCCGCACAGGAAGAAGCTGTTGCTTGCAGCGCGGTGTCCAAAGAGAGCCGAGCTCCGCCTCTCCTCCTCCTTAAATAACCCCTCCCATGAGTCTCTGCGGTGGCTAACTGCACTCTGGGTGCCGAACAGGGTTCTGGGTAACGTAGTCCCGGGGCCTTAAAGGAGACCCCGCTACACACTCCCCCCACTTAAACTCTTTGGTCCCCAAAGATAACATAAACTTAAATCACAGAACGTACAACATCAATCAAACTTTCGTATGATGTTGGCAGAGGAAATTCCCACCAAAACTGAGGCGGTGAACTCCTCTGCCCACAGGTCACACTATCATTAGTGTCCTGCCTAACTGTGCCAGAGAGTGAGCTGGGGTTGCCCCCCACCAAATGAACAGTGGGAGGGTCAGGCTGTTCCATACTCCTTCTGGCAGTAACCACAGTGTCTTGCGCACTTCTCCCCATCTGGCAAAGCAACTGGGGTAGCTGGGCTCACCCGGCCCAGTAACAGCCTAGCTGGGATTTCCATGGGACCATCCGTGGTATTTCTGACACTCACAGGCACTTTACAATGAGCCTTCTTCAGGGCCCTCACTGGAACCACTTCTGGGACTACTTCTAGGCCCGAATGTTCTTCCCTTGGGTCGGGTTCCAATATGACAAAAGGGCCAGGCTGCTCCCAAGTGAGTTTCACTGTGGCTTTCAAGCAGGTTACTTCACGGGGCTGTAGCACTATTCCCCTTCTTCCCAGCCTCCAGACCTTCCCTACCCCCTCTTCCGGGGCCTTCTGTTCCAAGATCAGCCGTTGGTAGGCTGTCTTCAACATTGGGTGGATCTCAGTGGCTGTGGGGTCTTTCCTTCTTGTCAAAGGGGCCAGAAGTCTTCGGACCAGATCCGTGTTCGTCCCTATTATCAGGGAACTCTTGCTAGCTCCAGGCGGTCAGGGCCACACCACAGCTAAGGTGTCGAACACTTCAGCCTTTCCGGCTATGGACGGGTCAAAAGTCAGTTTTATAGGCAGATAGCCATCATAAGGGAAACTCTCTGTCCCAATTCCCATTATCTCCAACTCTTCAATCTTCTGGATGGGTAGGTGACTTAAATGCTTGTCATAAAAGACCCGGTACAACAGGGTCACTTGCGCCCCAGTATCCAATATGGCTCTTGTGTAGACTCCCTCCACTTGAACTGGTACTATGGGGGAGGGACCCACCAGCTTCTCTGGATATCGCTTCGTAGGGGTCTCTTTCCTTTGATCTTTGCATTGTCCCTTTTGGCTTTCTTTCCTCCATTTCTCTTTGGACTTAAGCCTCTCTTGGGCCTGGTACACACTTTGGCGAAATGGCCAGCTCCTCCACAATTGAAACAAATCACATCCCCCCAATCTTCCAGGGATGCGGGCGCTGAGGTGTTGTGAAACAGCTCCTTCCTCTGACTTTCCCTCTCTGGTTCCCTTGACTTCTTTTCCATCAGGGAGGTCAGCATCCCCAACACTTGGGACATCTGTGACTTCAAGGTATCCACCTCCGAGTCTCTTTCCAGGGTCATGGCCGTCCTGACCATCACTTGAGGAGGATTCACCGACTCAACTGGTAGGCTCCTCTTCTTCTCCTCCAGCATAGCTTCTTCCTCTCTGACCACCCGGATCAAGTCAGGGTACTCCAGGCTCTTCCCGTCCTGTCTGGTGCGTAGTGCCAATGCGATGGGGTCCAGGGGCTGAGATCCTCTCATCACCTGTTGAACACGGGCCTCATCTACCTTCCGTGGGTCAATCCCCTTCTTAAGAATCATCTTATGCAGGATCTTATCCAGGCGCCTCATGAACTCTGACAGCTTCTCTCCTGTCTTCTGGTAGCAATGCTCCAGTTGGTAAGTAAGCTCAGTGATTTTCTTTGTTCCACCGAACACATTCTGCAGGATGTCCAGATAGTCCTGCGCATTACAGTCTGTCTTACTCATCTTGAGATTGCGTATGACCTCTAGAGCAGGCCCCTTCAAGCTCTCAGCAATTCTCTGCTTCTTTCTGTTGTCTGGGACTTCCCATTCTTCAAGGGCCTGGGTGGCACCGTCTAACCACTCTTCGAACCCCTCTTCACCTGAGGGTACAGGTTTCCTTCCTGAGAATATTCTAAGCTTTCTGTATCCTGACATCTGGTAATCTGTAGGATCTTTCTTGCACTGGGCTACAAGTTCCCCCAGGACCGCGCACAACTCTGCGCCAAGAATGGTAGATGGCGACCCGGGACTTTCCCTTTTTACCTGTCTTGCTTCTTTTGGGGTGGGTGATGGAGACAGTTTCGGTGTCTGAGACCGTTCTTCTGGCTTAATTGGCAGCGCGTGTATCAGGCTATAAGTCTGGTCATCTATAGCTTCTACACTTGGATTCTTGAAATGTACTTGGACTCCGTCCTTCCATTCCACTAATGCGTGGGTCAGTGAGGAATTTGTCCTGACATCCACCACCCATGCTTTCTGATATGGTGACAGTGACATCACCAGCTGCCTCACCGCTTCTTCTTGCCAGATCCCTGGGAGTTCTATGACTACTACCCCGGGTGGATCTATGTTGACAGTTTTACACCAGTGTCCTACTTCTAGTGGGTCCATGCTGGTACTTTTAGCGCGTTGCTTGTTGCAACAGGATCCCGGACTCGAGAGCCCCCACGTGTAGCGCTACCCCCATTTAAGAGAGCCGCTGGATTTGCTTTCGGGCCCTGTATACAGCACCACCAACCCCCAGCAATCTGCTCGACCCACTCTGGCACAGTTAGTCTAGGGGTTATATTTGTTTCACATTCAAATATTATTGCAAGGAATAATCTCCTAACAGTAACACAACACACTGAGGTAATAGGTTAAATATAACAGTTTACTCTTATTTCAAAAGTAGCATAGGTAGAACACAACATATGCAATTGGTTAGCAGAGCCCTGCAGAATTCAATACAGCATACAATAATGGCGCGGCGCGGTACTTCACCGTGTGTAGCTATTATGGTATGCGCGCCCTATGGCGCACTAAACAATATCCTAACTTCCCACCCCGGTCAGGCCTGACATGGAATAAATCTCAGTCACCTCCTATAGGGATCTCTTCGCATGCCAGCTTTCGGTGGTGCACTTGATGAATAGCAATTTGTAATCCACAACCAGGCAATAACTTGAAACACTATACTGGGGGGGACACTTCAACTCTGTCCTGCTACCGGTCCCCCCGGGGAACAGCAGATAAACGGAACTGTGGGCCTATGCAGTCTATAGGCCTGAACACGGCACAGTCTATTGGTCTGGGCAGGTGCCCGCTCACCAATCCGGACGCGATCCCAGTCCGGAACGTCCACCCTGCTGTGTATCCGCACACAGCGTCTGCAACGATCGGGTCCCCAATCCAACTGATGTCCTCACTCGACAAGTCAGATGCCACCCAGGCTTTGCAGTGGGGTGGAAGGCTCTTCGGAAGTTGCGCAAGGCCCCAGGCTTCAGGCCTTGCACTGCAGCAGATCCGCACAGGAAGAAGCTGTTGCTTGCAGCGCGGTGTCCAAAGAGAGCCGAGCTCCGCCTCGCCTCCTCCTTAAATAACCCCTCCCATGAGTCTCTGCGGTGGCTAACTGCACTCTGGGTGCCGAACAGGGTTCTGGGTAACGTAGTCCCGGGGCCTTAAAGGAGACCCCGCTACACGAATATTAAGGGGAACCCCGCGCCAATTTTTTTTAAATGGCGTGGGGTTCCCCCCAAAAATCCATACCAGACCTGAAGGGTAACCCCGCACCAAATAAAAAAAAATGGCGTGGGGTCCCCCCAAAAATCCATACCAGACCCTTATCCGAGCAGGCCGCAGAAAAAGAGGGGGGACGAGAGAGCGCCCCCCCCTCCTGAACCGTACCAGGCCACATGCCCTTAACAAGGGCCTCATCCCCACAACCCTTGCCCGGTGGTTGTGGGGGTCTGCGGGCGAGGGGCTTATCGGAATCTGGAAGCCCCCTTTAACAAAGGGGACCCCAGATTCCGTCCCCCCTATGTGAATTGGTAACGGGGTACATTGTACCCCTACCATATCACAAAAGAAAGTGTCAAAAATTTTAAAAACCACAGAGACACAGTTGGGATAAGTCCTTTATCAAAAATAAAAAAATTCCAGCGATGTAATCCAGTCTGTCCAGCGTTGTAATCCAGCGTTGTGTCCCGCGGTGATCCATTCTCCAGCGATGCTCCAGTCTCCACTCCACACGAAACCCCCATGATGCGTAAGAGGGGGTGGGGTCACTTGCCCACATCATTGGGTAACCCCCGCTTGCCGGAGAAAGCCGGGGGCTTACCCAATGATGTGACGTCACGGGGCGGGGTCACCCGCCCACGTCATTGGGTAAGCCCCGTCTTTCTCCGGCAAGCGGGGGTTACCCAATGACGTGGGCGGGTGAGAATGGATTACAACGCTGAACAGACTGGATTACATCGCTGGAATGGTTTTTTTATTTTAATTTTTTTTATTTTTAATAAAGGACTTATCCCAACTGTGTCTGTGTGGTTTTTAAAAATGTTGACACTTTCTTTTGTGAAATGGTAGGCCATGGTAAGCCCCTCGCCCGCAGACCCCCGTTCGGGGTTCCTCTTAATATTCATACCAGACCCAAATGGCCTGGTAATGGACTGGGGGGGGGGGGGATCCCCTGCCATTTTTTTCAATGACTTTCATCTGTATTGCCGGGACCTGACAATTCATGAATAGCCGCGAGTCAGTTTTAAATGCCTTTTTTCCTTTAGAAATGACATTTTGTGCAGGGACAGTTCTAAGCAGGGGAAACATGCGCTACTTTACAGGCATACTATAGACAACCCCCAGGTACGAAATTTAAAGGAATATTTCACTTTTATTGTTTCACTTTAAGCATCATTAAAATCACTGCTCCCGAAAAAACTGTCGTTGTTAAAAAGTTTTTTTGCATTGATACATGTCCCCTGGGGCAGGACCCGGGTCCCCAAACACTTTTTATGACAATGACTTGCATATTAACCTTTAAAATGAGCACTTTTGATTTTTCCTGTTCGTGTCCTATAGACTTTAATGGTGTTTGCGTGTTCGAACAAATTTTTTTGCCTGTTCGCATGTTCTGCTGCGTACTGAACCGGGGGTGTTTGGCTCATCCTTATTATACGCCAAAAATACAGTAAATGCTCAAACCGAAGTATCGTTTGCAAGAGGCCTGATGGACTCATTATTTCAATGCTTGTTTGCTTATTGTGCACACTCACTGGACTATTCATTCACTTATACTATGAACATTTCTGAATAATATTTGTGTGTTTGCCTTTGTGCCTATTACCCAGTTTAATTATTATAAGAGGTGCAATATTCTTTGTATACATGTTTGTTTGTTTTTTACCAAAATTTGTATTATTTTCTGGATAAGATTTACAAACAAAAGGCTACAAGACAGAGTATATCAAACAAAACATATACTGCGTATATACTGCCCCTTTCACACGGGCAGCTGTTCTGCCGCAGTTAAAAGCATGTTTCTTTCTTTTGAAATTCAAGACCCCAGGCACAGCGATCAACTGCATTTGTACACTGCGATTAGCTGCATTTACGTGCGTTTACATGTGGCTGCGTTTAGCTGCGGTTGGCCATTATTGTAATCCCCATAGCAACCATTTTTATTTTGATGTGCTTCCTGTTGTTTTTTTATTTTGTTCACGCTGCTATCTGCAGCTGACACAGTGCACTGCGATTACCTGCAGTTATGTGCAGATAGCTGCGCTACATCGCACCTGGACGCATTCAATTCTATTTTTTCTATTCGCACCGAACCGCATGAAGTCGCAGCTAAACGCTGTGTGTGTGAATGGGGCCATAGGAAAGCATTGTGTGCTTTTAGCTGCGGTAGAAAACTAGAAAATCCGCAGCTAAAAGCACCATTCTATCCGTCCGTGTGAAAGGGGCCTAAAGGTAAAAACAGTATATACAAACTATATAATATTAAGTCATACTCCTAAAATATTTATTAAGCATGGATGAACAGATTGAAATTTTGTCCATACCTAATTAACCGGAGTGGAAAAGAAAGTTAGATAAAGCAAAATAAAATTAATTAGAATTAAAATAACATGTTTTTATAACACTTTTGGTATTCGGATGATTTATAGGTGCAGCTCTTGAGTTATTTATTACACTTTAGCACAGGAACATTTTTTGTTTTTTTGAGTAGCAGCCTCAGCATTTTTTTTTTTTTTTTTTAAATAATACCTTGAAGTTTAAAAACCAAAGAAGAAGAATTTTCTAGTTGTGAAGTTTTACAAACACTTTATAAGAGTTAAAAGCACTTCAAATTATGTGAGGCTTTTTGCTTCATTTGGTATCCAAGGACACAAATGTCTATGATGATTTCAAACATTAATAAACCATTCATAACAAATGGTGAAAGTTTTTAATATAAAAATAAAAAAAAGAAAGCAGGCCGGGAAGTCGCGAGAAGCCCTGGAGTTCTTGAGGGAAAAAAAAAAGATGCAAAAAGCTGCCAAATATTTCGTACCGTCCTGCGATCTCTCAAGACATGAAGGGAAGGGCAGGTCTGGTATTAAAGGGCCCACTAACCTTAGAATCATGCACACTACTTTATGGGAATACATCAAATGTATACATTTTTATGTAGATATAAATCTAACTGTTATCAGCTTAAAGTGTATGTGATACGTAATAGCAAACCCATTTCTTTTTAGTTTTAGACAGTATGGAAGGGTTAAACCCTCCGGCCCTTTTTCTTTTCTTTTCTTTTCTTGCTGGAGAGATTCACTCTCTGTATTAGTGCTGGTGACCTTGTATACTGAGACAGGAAGTTGGAGGAAATCCAAAACCTATGATGTTGTCAGAAGAGCAAAAGATGAAGGGAAATCATCCAATGGGGACAAATCTTCCGGTGACAGTTATCTGATAGGAATCCCTCTCACCTTCCTCTCATTTCCTGTTATGTCTTCAGAAAACAACAGGAAATCTCTCCAGCGTGATGCTGATGCCAGATAATCTAATAATAGGGATGTTAACCCTTCTTTTCTCTATCCAAAATTACTCTTTCCTGCAAGGAATCGTACAAATGAATGACAGCTGCCGATTCCTGGGAATTCCAGAATTGTGTGACTCTCCACAAATCAGACAGATCCGTATGCAAATATTCAGTCAAAATCAAATATATACAATCCAAAATAAAGGAAAAATTAGTAAAGGGACTTTCTAGGTGCTATAAGTTCTACCCTCTCCGCTGGAGAAGCCTGATGTAAGGGGGGACTCCGCTGGGGACGCCTGATGTAAGGAGGGACTCCTGGGGACGCCTGATGTAAGGAGGGACTCCGCTGGGTACGCCTGATGTAAGGAGGGACTCCGCTGGGTACGCCTGATGTAAGGAGGGACTCCTGGGGACGCCTGATGTAAGGAGGGACTCCGCTGGGTACGCCTGATGTAAGGAGGGACTCCTGGGGATGCCTGATGTAAGGAGGGACTCCGCTGGGTACGCCTGATGTAAGGAGGGACTCCGCTGGGTACACCTGATGTAAGGAGGGACTCCGCTGGGTACACCTGATGTAAGGAGGGACTCCTCTGGGGACACCTGATGTAAGGAGGGACTCCGCTGGGTACGCCTGATGTAAGGAAGGACTCCGCTGGGTAAAGCTGATGTAAGGACGGACTCCGTTGGGGGCACCTGATGGCATCTGGTGGCAGGCGACGTGGCAGGTGACATACTCGGGGCTAACAGTGATTCGGCATTATGGTAAGTTGAATGATTTAATGTTATATTAAAATGTAATAATAGAAATAATGCACTTCAGTCATCCTGACACCATAACAACCATGGTGCCGGGATAATTGAAGAGCTAACACCAGATGTTTGTAGTATCTTTATCTGCTGATTGTTAAACTCTGGAATACACATATTTCTATTGTGGTGTAGGATCTGGGCCTGCTGTCCCTCCATCCTTCCTTCTTTTTCCGTCCCTCCCTCTTTCTTTCTCTCTTTCTTTCTCCCTCCATCCCTCATTCATCTCAGACTCTAACCACACCCCATTTGAGCCACGCCCATTCAAGCCACTCCAACTACCCGCGTAAACCACGCTTTTTTCTGCTAGGGTGTGACACACCTACAAACGAATGCCGCGCCCCTAATTATAGCAAGGCTCCGCCTACATGCGAAAAAGTGCCCCCGTTTTGTTTTTTTTGCAATGTTGCCAACTATGAATGTGTGATCCTTCAACTATCACCTCCACCATAAACAAAGTGCTCGCTTACCAGCTTGTACAGATCTCCTATCACGGGAGGTCAGTGACAGTGGCTTATACCCAATCAGCACCTTTACACCGTCCGAGGAACCTCTTTGGACATGCAGACCAACCATCCAGAAGGCATTATCCAATGTGATCCCCAAAATATAAAATGCTCACCATAACATAAAATACCTAAAACTTCCAAATTATCAAAAATAGTGCACTTGCAAAGAAAATGATTTTCGGCTTTAAAAACAAACAAGCCAGTCGACAGATTTTTTAATCAAGTACATTGTTTTTATTATTATTAAACATTAAATACAAAAACACATATAAATCATTGTAGGGACAACCCCAAAGGAAGCTCTCCACAATATGCATTAACTTACATAATTTCAATCAAATTAAACTAAACTAAATCCATAAAAAACAAAAACAAACAAACATGGCGCCTCTCGGGCGCAATAAATAACATAAAATCATATACTGTACTTAGAATAGACAAAATATGAACCTACACATGGGCCTAAACATATATTATGGATTGACTTTGCTAACCTTGGTTAGGAGATACCATTCATTGTAGACAGTCGCCAAATTAGCAGCAACCCTTCCTTCCGGGCCTCACGGACCGTGGTGACGTCAGCACGTCGCTCCGCCCTTCCTGTTTCATCATATAGTGACGTTGTCTGGGGTACCTATGTATAAAATCATAAAATGTATTCCAAAGTTATAGAGTTAAAAAAAACAGGTAAAGAACCCCAAATAGTAAAAACATACTGGATGAATCTTAGTATACATGTATGGTCAGGAACCCCATACACCTTCCTATACATACAGCCATGTCAATATCTAAATAGCTTTTCAAGCAATAATACATGAGTCAGAACGCAGCATAGGGAAAGTGCAGTGTCCCAATGCGTTTTGCAAGTTGAGTTTCTTCAGGGGTTCAAGGGGTGCAGCTGAGAAAAGAGTAGGCAGGCACGCGTCATCTAGAGAACAAGCAGAGCATGACATACCTAGTAACAATATAATGATTCTCTGTCTCTGCATCCACATTGATTACTTCCTGACCCTCACCTACGGACACAGCATATCTCTTTTATTTTGAATGACAGATATTGTTGTGAGTTAATTACCATGTGTCATTTTTAGCCATACTATTTTTGGCATGATGTATTAATTGATTGATGTGTCAATATGTGTGTTCTACACTCACCGGCCACTTTATTAGGTACACCTTGCTAGTACCAGATTGGAACCCCTTTTTTCTTCAGAACTGCCTTCATTCTTCGTGGCATAAATTCAACAAGGTGTGGGAAACATTCCTCAGAGATTGTGGTCCATATGGACATATTTGCGGTTTTTGACATTATACATGCTGTTTACCATTGACATAGCTCCCAACTGTCCCTGATTTCGAGGGACTGTCCCTGATTAGGAGCAATGTCCCTCTGTCCCTCATTCCTCCTCATTTGTCCCTCATTTTGGTCTGATCTATATAGCTGTATATAAAATGCACTTTTTATCTATCAAAAAGTGTTTCCCAGTGCTAAACCTTTCATCTGATTTATAAATTGCTGCATTTGTAAATTCCAAAAGCCAATATAAAGGAATAGTAGTGGTAAAAAAAAGCACTTGTAGGTTTAACCAATCTTATTTTTTTTGTCCAATTCTCCTTTAAGGGGGTGTGGCAAGGGGTGTGTCCTATGCCTGCATACTTTTGCTGATAGGTGTCCCTCATTCCCATCTCAAAAATTTGAGAGGTATGCATTGATACAAATGTAAGTACAATGCTTTTTAAATAAAACTGGATGCTTTTACAATACTGTACTATGTGGAGCCTTTATCTTGCATATATATGACCCATTTGTTAAAGGGGTGAGGACCCGTTGGATTGGCTATCTGGAGTCACTCGATTGGTTGTATCTGTAAATTGACTGTTTGGAGTCACCCAAGTGGGTGTTCAAACTCTTGCCATTAGATCTACTAACTGATAGAGCGCTCTTTGACCTTCCTATGGATGAGTCATAAGAGGGCCAATGAGAGCTGCAGAGCTGGAGGTGTGTCTGTGTAAATCCAGGAAGTGAAAAGGCAGCAGCTTCCGCTACCCACAGTTAAAATGGATGCAGCCAGACTTAGTAGAAGGAGAGCAGCATATTTGGCAAGTACAGAATCACAGTATGTATAAAATAATATGTAAAGTGGTTGGAGGGAAGCTTCAGAATGGCAAAGATGTTTTTATTACAAATGATGTGAGCAGACTGCAGTTCCTCTTTACAATCACTAATATTTAATATTTACACTGAAGGAAGATTAATTTTAGTGTGTGGACCTGAGCTACTCACTTTATCTGCAAATCGCTTTATTGATACATCAGTAATTGGAGCAGCAGCGGTTCAATTGTTTTTTATTATTAATTTAAACACTTTTCTGCAGCGCTGGTATTTTTTCACAATGCTTGTAACTGTCAGCCTTGCAATGCCTCATGGGACTTGTAGTTCCGCAACAGCTGGAGGGCCGCCACCTGTGAAGTATAGAGCTCACTGAACCAAGCATGCAAAATGTATGTTTTCACTTTTTTATATCCTCTCCCTATAAATGTGAATAATTCTTCCCACAATATCCCTCTGTAGATTTTTTCTCTCGATGCTCCATAAATGGTAACTGTTTTTCTAAACAATCCCACCCATTCATTACACCACGTGTCATAATAAACTTCACCAAGCAGCTACTACAAGTTTCTTCCATTCGTCCCACACTGACAGATACAGAACTTTCTCAGGGAGGAGCGTGAGAGGCTCAGCGAGGCTTTCCCTGACATCCTTCACTTGTGACAACGTGTATCTGAGATCCACATACTTCTACTGTCTGTGATACCCTGAGATTTACTGTACACTGCTTTCCAATGGAGTACTCCGCTGTATGGACTGTCATCATCTTCTCCATCCTCAGAGTCTGCAAAGTGCACGGTAAGTCTGATCCTAAAATAATAACTTGGCAGATCTCTAATATTCTACAGAATCGTATAAAATGTCACTTTTTTTTTTTGGGTTAAATTGAAAATAATTATCGGTTTCTTTAACATGCCTAAAATGGATATTACAGTTTGCGCAGATTCCTCTAGGTTGAGTCACCGACCAGCTTTTCATTTTCTGCAGAGGGTTCCAGCAACAAGATTCCTGCAGCTTTCAGGTTTTCTGGGAGATCAATTTTTAAAGCAACTCTGTTGCTTCTCCAAAAAAAATAATAATCAAAAGCATTCTTCCAGCAATGGAAGACATTGGGGTTGATCGTCATGCTATGTCATTTGCATATGTACTTTATACGGCTGTATCACGATGTATATGTTTTTAATCCCAATTCTGGAGCTCATGTTTTGACTTAAACAGATGTTCTCCTTATGGAAAGTTTTTTTAATAGAAATATTTTTTTTGATATAATATAACAGTACTACTTCTTGCTGCAAAAAAAAACAAACCATGGGGTATTTTTCAATTTTTTTGACATTGGGGTTGATTTACTAAAACTTGAGATTGTGAAATCTGGTGCAGCTGTGAGTAGTAACCAAGCAATCAGCTTCCAGGTATTATTGGCAAATTGAAAACGTTGAACTTACATACATAGTTACATAGTAGGTGAGGTTGCAAAAAAGACACAAGTCCATCAAGTCCAACCTATGTGTGTGATTATATGTCAGTATTACATTGTATATCTCTGTATGTTGTGGTCGTTCAGGTGCTTATCTAATAGTTTTTTGAAACTATCGATGTCCCCCGCTGAGACCACTGCCTGTGGAAGGGAATTCCACATCCTTGCCGCTCTTACAGTAAAGAACCCTCTATGCAGTTTAAGGTTAAATCTAATTTCTTCTAATTTTAATGAGTGGCCACGTGTCTTGTTAAACATTCTTCCGCTGAAAAGTTTTATCCCTATTGTGGGGTCAGTATTTGTAAATTGAAATCATATCCCCTCTCAAGCGTCTCTTCTCCAGAGAGAATAAGTTCAGTCCTCGCAACCTTTCTTCATAACTAATTTCCTCCAGACCCTTTATTAGTTTTGTTGCCCTTCTTTGTACTCGCTCCATTTCCAGTACATCCTTCCTGAGGACTGGTGACCAAAAGCTAATTGGCTACCATGCAGAGCTGCACCAGATTTTGCACTCTCCAGTTTTAGTAAATGAAACCCATTGACTACTTGGAGATAACAGTTAAAAATTGTTACTGGACTTTATAGGCACTGAGGTACACAATGTTATAATTAAAAATGTTTTTATTATAAATTGATTAAAAAAGGATAACAATCAGACAGACAATGATTAAAAACTTTGCAAAGTAAGGGTTGCCTAGATATTGATACCGCACACCAGGGGCAAACCCGTCCATGGGGGGTGCCCGAGCGCCGCCCCCTCTCTCCAGGCCACCCCCTATATGCAATGGATAGATCCATGCATAGCATGAATCTATCCATGGCCACCGCGGCCACCCCCTATTCATGCAAATTACAGCAGCAGTTTTTTTTTTTTTAAGGAACCTGATTAGAGCCTGAGGCTCTAATAGGCTTCAAACTAGGGTAGGCTCGGGTCGCAGAGGAATGCGACCGGAGCCCACCCAGGTGTGTTACAACAGGGAATGAATATTCCCTGTTGTAACACTGATCCTCAATCCGGCCAATCATAAGTGGGTGTGAGACCCATTTTCCGATTGACCGACAGGACAGGCAATCCTATTGAATGCCTAGGAGGAGGGAGGAGGATCGGGCTAGGACACGCTGTGGCCACCGGTAGGACGCGCTGCCTGCCCGCCCCGTCCACTACCTAGATGGGGTAAGTGCCGGGCTAGGATAACAAATAGTATTTCTATCAGTCTTGGTGGGAGTTGGTCATGTTGTGCAGTAGCTTGGCTCTACATTTACGCATATATATATATATATAAGTAGCACACAGACCCCCTATCCCTCACCTTTAGCTCACTTGCAGGATAAGGGGCACACCATGCCACAAGCCCGTACCCTCCTGTGTGAAGAGGTTGAGCGGTGTAATATTCCTGGGTCTTTATGGTCAGGCTTTCCCAAGAATGGTTCCCGTCTTCACTGTATTAAAGACAAGTCTCTATTCCCCAATAACTGCAAAGTCCACACCAATTGCAACTCCAACGTAGAGTTTATTTTCTCTTATTTTCTCTTATGCATAGTCATTGAAATAGGAAAGGTTGGAGAAAGATCAGGACAGCAAGAGGTGTTGGAGTAGGTCCAGGCAAAAACTAAGATATTCACTACCCATATCTTCAGGTAGTCTCAGCTCATCCGGATAGTCTCTTATTAGAGTGGATCCTAGCAGCTGGAGTGAAGCTCGAATTAGATAACACACAGTCTCTGCACAAACTCTGCCACAGATCCGGTGAGCTTTAGGCCTCTGCCACAGACCTGGTGAACTTTAGTTCCAGTACTAGGCCTCTATCAGGAAGATGACATCCCTCCAGAGAGTTACCGGGCCCCTTCCTTCACTGTGATCTCTCACCAGTCCCTCGGAACGGCCCTCCCCCGGCCTCCTCTTCCAGATACGGGTCTCCTTGCAAGGCAGCACCCTGAGATTCCTCTTCCCTCTGTGGGTTTCAGCCGAAGGTGCTGGACCCAAGGCCTCCAGTTGCAGTCCCAGGGCTAAAGGTGCCTCGGACTGATCCGCCAGTGTACTGAGTCAGGAAATCCACCCCAGGACTAAAGGTGCCTGGGGTGGCCACGAACAGGACCACACACTCCAGACCCCCTCTACAGACAGGGTCTGCCCCCTTTATATCCTCTCCCGGGATGCACAGCAGGTCGACACGCCCACCATACCACCGCCGAGAGGGGACATCCAAGGCACAGCACTGTACTAGCCTCCGATGACAGCGCCACCAACAGGCCACAGGGAACTACATACCAGTATCCCACCTGTAGTATAAAAATGGTTTAACAGAGCCCTATCAAATAGTGTGTTCGAGTACAACTACCACTCAAACATTCCCCTAGATTTAAAAGCTCTGCTACATATATATATATATATATATATATATATATATATATATATATACACACACACACTTCTTCAGGAGCTTAGGCATACATTAATGAGCTCATTATATAGGATTTGGCAGCAGGGCAGGTAACAAGGTAAGTAGCAGTGGCGGTGAATCCATAGAGGGCACCGGAGCGCCGCCCCCTCTCGCTCCTGCACCGCCACTGAAAGACAATACACAGATTCATGCATTGCATGAATCTGTGTATTGTCGCCGCTGCCGCGCTGCCCACTATTCAGATGGCTGGCCTCCTGGTGAGCGCCGGACATATGAATTAGAGCGGTGGCCGGCAGTGGGTGTGACTTGGAAGTGTCTATCAGAGCCAATGGCTCTGATAGGCTTTCCGAATACAGCTCTCACGCTGTAATCGGCTTCCAAAAACTCCTCCAAGGTACGCACGGGGGTGCGTTCCTTGGAGAAGACTGTGGGGGTTTCAGCCAATCAGGTTCACCGGATCTGGTTACCAGTAACCTGATTGGCTGAAGCGACATCTGGGGCGGGAGAAGACATCGAGGACGGCGCGGACCCGAGGAAGGTAAGTGCAGGGCTGGGGGGGGACAGGCTGCATTTGGGAACAAACTGGCTGTATATGGGGGACACACTGGCTGTATATGGGGACACACTGGCTGTATATGGGGACACACTGGCTGTATATGGGGACAAACTGGCTGTATATGGGGACACACTGGCTGTATATGGGGACACACTGGCTGTATATGGGGACACACTGGCTGTATATGGGGACACACTGGCTGTATATGGGGACAAACTGGCTGCATTTGGGGACAAACTGGCTGTATATGGGAACAAACTGGCTGTATATGGGGGACAAACTGGCTGCATTTGGGGACGAACTGGCTGTATATGGGGACAAACTGGCTGTATATGGGGACAAACTGGCTGTATATGGGGACAAACTGGCTGTATATGGGGACAAACTGGCTGTATATGGGGGACAAACTGGCTGTATATGGGGGACAAACTGGCTGTATATGGGGACAAACTGGCTGTATATGGGGACAAACTGGCTGTATATGGGGACACACTGGCTGTATATGGGGACACACTGGCTGTATATGGGGACACACTGGCTGTATATGGGGACAAACTGGCTGCATTTGGGGACAAACTGGCTGTATATGGGGACAAACTGGCTGTATATGGGGACAAACTGGCTGTATATGGGGACAAACTGGCTGTATATGGGGGACAAACTGGCTGTATATGGGGGACAAACTGGCTGTATATGGGGGACAAACTGGCTGTATATGGGGACACACTGGCTGTATATGGGGGACAAACTGGCTGTATATGGGGGACAAACTGGCTGCATTTGGGGACAAACTGGCTGTATATGGGAACAAACTGGCTGTATATGGGGGGATACACTGGCTGCATTTGGGGACAAACTGGCTGTATATGGGGACAAACTGGCTGCATTTGGGGACAAACTGGCTGTATATGGGGACACACTGGCTGTATATGGGAACAAACTGGCTGCATTGGGGACAAACTGGCTGTATATGGGGGATACACTGGCTGTATATGGGGACAAACTGGCTGTATATGGAAACAAACTGGCTGTATATGGAAACAAACTGGCTGTATATGGAAACAAACTGGCTGTATATGGAAACAAACTGGCTGTATATGGAAACAAACTGGCTGTATATGGAAACAAACTGGCTGTATATGGAGACAAACTGGCTGTTTATGGGGACAAACTGGCTGTATATGGGGACAAACTGGCTGTATATGGGGACAAACTGGCTGTATATGGGGACAAACTGGCTGTATATGGGGGACAAACTGGCTGTATATGGGGACAAACTGGCTGTATATGGGGACAAACTGGCTGTATATGGGGGACAAGCTGGCTGTATATGGGGGATACACTGGCTGTATATGGGGGATACACTGGCTGTATATGGGGACAAACTGGCTGTATATGGAAACAAACTGGCTGTATATGGAAACAAACTGGCTGTATATGGAAACAAACTGGCTGTATATGGGGACAAACTGGCTGTATATGGGGACAAACTGGCTGTATATGGGGACAAACTGGCTGTATATGGGGGACAAACTGGCTGTATATGGGGACAAACTGGCTGTATATGGGGACAAACTGGCTGTATATGGGGACAAACTGGCTGTATATGGGGGACAAGCTGGCTGCATTTGGGGACAAACTGGCTGCATTTGAGGGGACAAACTGGTGGCGTTTGGGCACAGTGGCTGCGTTTAATGGGCACAGTGGCGGCAATTGATGTTTTTTTTTCAGTTTGTTTGCGCCCCCCAAAAAAATTTGAGCACCAGCCGCCACTGGTTAGTAGGTATCCTTGAATGTGGCGGGTGTGACAGGTATGTAACATCAAGGAGATGACTGGTCCATAATATTAATTCCCAATTGGACAGTGGTTATATAAATACCACAGTAAAGTAAAATGGGTAGAAAGAGCACAAGTTCCAACCCTGTAACTCCTAGATAGTTGAAGCTGCAGAGGGTCTCTAAAGAGAGATGTGTTTCTCAGGAAATACAGCAGTTGCTTAACAACATATCATAAATGTCAGGTTGCTTGCTATCCTCTGCCGTTTCAGAGGTCACAGACCATGGTGAGTGTATAGGTCATTGACTACTTACCTCTCCATTGGACACTAAGTATCAACTCCACTTGTTTCCAACACTGCAGCCTCTGGCAAACTCTTCAGCATTTGGCACTTCTGAAAGCATTGAATGCCTGCATCCCCCATTGTGGTTCCTCCTGCCGGTCACTACTGGACCCAGAAAGATTGAATGGGCAAGAAAAACATGCAACTTGGCCAGCACCATATCCATACACCCAGTGCGGAGGTGCTCTGTGTTTGGTGGTCATGTTAAATACCAATTGCAAATAATAGGCAGCAAATCGCCCATGCACCTTGAGGTTGGGGATGTAGAGACTGTCAGTAGGGACCCTTGAGCACAGCAGGGACACAAGCATCTGACACACCCATAAGATGTAAGGGCTCGCTCACACCATCAAGCCGCACTGGATGCATGGCCACTGGTGTGTGCTGTGGGACAGAACCAATCCCAGCACATTGCTTTTTTTTCACAGAACTTTATTAAAATGTCAGGAGTGACATTTTAATAGAGTCTTTGTCACAGTGATGAAAATGTGCAGAAGACACGTATGTATGCAGTACCTTTGCTCACTCCACTTGCAGGAGGAATGCTTTTTGGTAAGTGACAGATTTGCTTTAAAGGGTAAAATAATATACTGTATATAATTACAACTCAAGTCATATTGAAATTCAATGTTATTGAACAGTTCCTTTCCTTTTCAATCTGCAGCTCTGTTGTTTTCTGTAAAATGCTTTGCAATACAGCTACCTGGAGGCATTCTGTACACAGATGGTGTGCAGAATGCCCGCTAAAAATAACATTTCCTGCTTATGTGATTGGCTTTTCCCAGAAGTCTGCACTAAGACTGCAGCATCAAAAAATTACTTTTTGGTGAGCTTTTCCAAAAGGGAAATCACTTCTAAAGAGATGGAGACCCTGCCACTTTCCTCATTAGAACCCTGCAGGTGCAGCAGCTGATTGATAATTATAAAACCACTCCCATACAGATTGACTGAGCACATGGACACAGACAAACAGCTACTCCTTCAGAATTACAAAAGGTAGGAATCTGCAACAAAGTTTGTTAAAGTCCTTGCAATGTAATAGATCACACAGAGGGGAGTGTTTTTTTTTCTCAATTAAATTTACTCAATTAAATTTTAATTGATTTGTTTGTGGCAAAGGATAGTGATCAAGCTGCATTTAAGCAATTAAATGATACCGTTTAGTTTACAAACTATTCTGCCACGCCCGATTGTGATTCATTTGATGAGGCTGAGTTGAAGAACTAAATGGGTTATTAACCAGTTCCCTACCGAGCTATTGTAAAATGACCTCGGCAGGAACCTTGTCTCCCTCCGGGTGTACGTCATATGACGTCCTGTGCTTCCTGGGCGCTAGGGAGCACGCGCGCGCTCGGCATCGCTCGGGACCCGGTGCGCGTGCCCGGCGGCAGGAGTGTGGATCTGTGTGTGTAAACACACAGATCCACCTCCTGTCAGAGGTGAGGAGACCGATGTGTGTTCCCAGTACAGAGGAATACAGATCGGTCTCCTCCCCTTGTGAGTTCCCTCCCCCTACAGTTAGAATCACTCACTAGGGAACATATTTAACCCCTTCAGTGCCCCCTAGTGTTAACCCCTTCCCTGCCAGTCACATGTATACAGTAATCAGTGCAGTTTTATAGCACTAATCGCTGTATAAATTTGAATGGTCCCAAAAATGTGTCAAAAGTGTCCGATATGTCCGTCGCAATGTCACGGTCACAATAAAAATCGCAGATCGCCACCATTACTTGTAAAAAAAATTAAAAAAAATAAAAATGCAATAAAACTATCCCCTATTTTGTAGACGCTATAACTTTTGCGCAAACCAATCAATATACGCTTATTGCGATTTTTTTTTTTAACCAAAAATATGTAGAATACATATCGGCCTGAGGGAATTTTTTTTTTTTTTTTTAAAGTGATATTTATTCATTTAAAAAGTAAAAAATATTGTGTTTTTTTCAAAATTGTTGCTCTTCTTTTGTTTATAGCGCAAAAAAATAAAAACCGCAGAGGTGATCAAATACCACCAAACGAAAGCTCTATTTGTGGGGAAAAAAAACAAACATTTCATTTGGGTGCAGTGTTGCATGACCGCGCAATTGTAATTCAAAGTGCGACAGCGCTGAAAACTAAAAATTGGTCTGGGCAGGAAGGGGGTAAAAATGCCCTGTATTGAAGTGGTTAAAGATAGCTTGCATGTTTCACATTTCCCTAGACGCAAATTCAATATTGAAGACAAATTAACATTATTGGTCTATGTGTGTGTGGAGGCAGGAGCCACTTGTGTTCTAGAAACCAATAGAGTACATATGCAATGTACACGTAGAAATGTTAACACAAACACATTGCATTTGTAAAGTGTACAAACAACATTTTACATCTTATTGCCAGCAAGATCCTATGTAGAATCATATATAGCCATGTGAATGAGACCCCAAGGTTAAGTGTTAAAGCCTCGTACACACGACCGGTTTCACTGTTCGTGTGTATGGTTTCTTGTCGAGAAAACTGCCGGGAATCTCAACGAGAAAAATAGAGAACCTGCTCTCTATTTTCTCGTCAGGATTCTCGTTTTTCTCGTCGGGATTCTCGTCGGCCTGTTTCCCGATGAGAAAACCGGTCGTGTGTATGCTTTTCCGAGACTTAAAAAAAAAACGCGCATGCTCAGAATCAAGTATGAGATGGGAGCGCTCCTTCTGGTAAAACCAGCGTTCGTAATGGAGATAGCACATTCGTCACACTGTAACTAACTGAAAGCACGAAGACTGAAAAGCGTGAATCGTCTCTCCCCAAACTTTTAGTAACACGAGATCAGCAAAAGCAGCCCAAGGGGTGGCGCCATTGGAATCGAACTTCCCCTTTATACTGCCGTCGTACGTGTTGTACGTCACCGCGCTTTACAATGACGAGATTTTTAATTGACAGTGTGTATGCAAGGAAAGCTTGACAAGAATCCCGTCAAGCTTGACAAGAATCTCGTCGAGAAAACCAACGTTTTTTTTTACGATGGGATTCTCGGCCGCGTGTACGAGGCTTTAAGAGCCTGCAGGATCGAGGAATGAAGTATTACTCTGTATAACATTTGCTCTAAAATAAAAGAACATCAGGCCCTTACTATACAGAGTGGTTGTTTTTATAAATTGACTGGAATTCAGCTTTAATTTTTAGTGTTAGCTTAAGGGTTAGGATCAGGTTAAAGGGGAAGTTCTGCTTTTCCTCCTCTTCTCCCCCTCTCATATTTAGAATGTCTTTTTTGATGGGGGGGGAGGGGGTATCTGATTTTGACAGGTACCTGCTCCCACTTCCGTTCTAACCACCTAGGCCAGTGGTTCTCAACTCCTGTCCTCAGGACCCACTAACAGGCCAGATTTTAAGTATTACCTTGGTGAAATACAGACTAGAATACTACAATCCCTGAGCAGCAAATTATATCACCTGTGATGCATTTCAGTTATCTTGCAAACCTGGCCTGTTGGTGGGCCCTGAGGACTGGAGTTGAGAACCACTGACCAGAGTGGAATTCACCCCCATCTCTCCTAGCAGCCTCTTGGGACAAGTCACAGGTCCCAGGACACTGCGGACCATTCACAAGGTGCAGCACCACTTGTGGGCAGCCAGGCGTGAAGCCAGTAGAAGTCAAGCTGGATGCCCACAGTTAAAATGCTGGTGCCAGGGACTCAAAGGCTGGCAAAGAACCGGGTCGGGTGAGGACATTGCTGGATCCCTGAACAGATAAATGTGTGTTTTTTAAACGTCAGCAGAGGAGAACGTCCACTCGGTTTGCCTAGGTGATCCGAGCAGAAATGGGAGCGGGTACCTGTCAAAACTAGGTCCCCCCCCTCCTGAAACAAAGAAAAAAGGAGGGGGGGAGAGGACTTAAAGCATAACTTCCTCCTTTTGAGTGAAGCTCCTCTTTAAGTTGTGTAAAAGTTAAGTGTGGAAGTGGAAGTTACTTACTAAGATTTACTTTTTGGGTGAAGTTAAATTTTAAGAGTATGTTAGGCTTAAAATGTAACACCTCTTTTATCGAGAAAAAAAAATCACCCCCCTCTGGGTGATCTATGTACATTGCAAGGATTTTAATAAACTTTGTTGCAGATTCCTAACTTCTTCTCTTTTGAGGAAATAACAGTTTCTTTCATCATGTCCTTTGCAGACTGTCGAGGATCTGTGTTCATTATAACCACCTGGTGTAGTCTCAGTGTTCCGATAAGGAAAACTGCAGTGTCTGCATCCCTTTAGTACACAAGCCTTAGGATCCTTTCACACGTGCTTTTCAATCAGGTCAGATCAGTCCATGTAGGTCCAGTTTTCCAGACCTAAGTGTGAATGATCAGAGGTAGTCTGATGTAAACTAAGGCCACATAGGTCCGCTGTCAATATGTGGACATCTGAACATTCCCAGCTGACAGGTGAAAAAAAACAAAGGGGCAGGGAATGTGTTAAAAAAAAAAGTGGGGTCACCCCTCAAAATCTATACTAGAGCCTTGGGTCTCACACAAAAAAAGAAAAACAGCATGGGGAACCACCATAATCCATACCGGACCGTAATCTGAGCACGCAGCCTGGTGGGCCAGGAAAGACGGAAAGATGAGCATGCGCCTCTCCTCCTCAACCACACCAAACCACATGCCCTCAGCATGTGGAGGGCATCTTGCCAGATCGGACCCCATTGAAAAAGCACCCCTGTCCCAAAGAAAGAAAAAATCCACTGATACGTCTGATTCTGTCTCACTTGGCATGAATGGCAGCTCTCGGTTGCCTCAATGGAATGTTAACAAAGTAGGTGGGTATTAAGGGCAAAGTCATTGACCAAATAAGGTTATGTCCATCCTGATTGATCACGGATTTACATTGTGGGACTTTTTCCAAAAAGTATCATTTGGCTTATTTACTGTTTACTTTTTTGTGAATGGTACCCCTTACTAATTAACATAGGGGGGCAGTATGTGGGGGCCACCTCAGAAGCCAGTAAAATACACCTGTAACTGAAATATGATTTTGCAACTTATTGACCTATCGATCCTTTTCTATCATAAAGAATAAGCGAGGTGAGAGATGGTACAGTGGTTAAATTAGACTTCTAAAAACGTTAACAAACCGAGCAAGAGCTAAACATAAAACTCATAACTGACATCAGGACGCAATTATTGTGCCTGTTGCCATGACATGTTTTCCAGCTAAGCTATATAAATTTTTGCCAAGGAATGCTTGCTCTGTCTGAGTAATTAGTGGGTGGGATAAACTCAGAAGAAACAAAACGGGTGTTTGTGAAAATGGAGAGAAAAGTGAAGGATAGGCGTTAATGGCTGCCAGCCTTTGAAACATATTGCGGGTCTTGATTTAATTAAACATTAAGTTAAACTTCTGGGAAAAAAATGCAAAAAGCTAAGTTTTATTTGTATCTGGGATACTGGGCAACTGTAAAGGCTTTAAAAAAACTGAACCTAACCAGATGAAAATATACTGTATAAGCAGCCATTTTATTCTTAAAGGGGCAGGCTGCAAAGCATTTATTTTGATCCTGGATTAACTGTCTAGTGTCCTGGAAAAAGTAAGTATGCAGGACGGGACTCAGCTCAGACTTCACAGGCTGCATGCCAGGTACTTCTGAAAATCCTAGTTCTGCAGCTGTTATACTGTTCCTGTGGTTTCAGTACGTTTGAAGTCACACAGGTAGGAAAAGGGATCACAGCAGCTCTCTCCATTTACTCCTAATGCACCACTTGAACAGGTTCAAGGGGAAATGGTGCAGGGACATGCACTACATCATGCCTCTCTTTGACCTTTCTTCATCCCTTTCACAGCAGTCTTTTAGTCACATGTGGATGGGGCCTGCTTCGCCCTGAACGCGGGGGCACCTTTCACGTGGAGCGTGCTCATCAATGCCCAGGACCAGGCAGGGACTGTGGTCATGTGGAGAATATACCATTAAGGCAGTTCCCTGACTTGGAGATGAGCATTTATACTCTGTGCAGTAATAGACAGTAAAAGTACTGACTCATGTCACCACACACTGTAACTTGGTAGATGTTGCATTAGGAAGGACGTGTAGAGACCTTGCCAACTCCACTAGTCCGGCGTACCTCTGTTACCTCGCTCACAGTAACACAATGGGGTCCGCTGAGTGCCAAGCATGGACCTCATACGTGCTCATAGTAACTCCTTCACTTACCTCGTGACCAGGGAATAGGTCTCTGTAACGCAGTTCTGATTCCAGTTGCTACTGGAAACCTACTGCTAGGGAGGGAGCCAGACATCGACCCCCCTTACTACCGGAGGACCGGTCACCTTTACTAGGTATCACGCCTAATGATTGGTTGCTTAGACCACTTTCACACTGAGGCGCTTTTCAGGCGCTTTCACGCTAAAAAAAGCGCCTGAAAAGCTTCCGAAAACGTATTTCCATTAAAATCAATGAATGCTTTCACACTGGCGCAGTGCGCTGACAGAGCAGTGAGAAAACACCCCTCTCCATTGAAATGAATTGAAAGCTCTTCAAAAGCGCCTGAAAAGCTCTTCAAAAGCGCTCAGTGTTTTACTGGCAGTTTTTCAAGCGCCTCAGTGTGAAAGAGGCCTAAGTGCCTTGAACTGTGCTTTGGTTACTGAAAGCAGCGACACTCCTCCCCCTTGTCTTGCCACGTTAACCCTTTTGTAGTGATGGTACTTCATACACCTTTGTGCTTTACAGACCCTGGTTCTTTTGATATGCCAGAACCAACATGTACCCCTTTCAATAACTTTGAAAAGGGTATTTGGGACTTTAAATGAAGCAGTTGACAGGTTGGGGTTGGGTAAAAATATCAAATTTTATTTCATACTATCATATCACATGTATAAAAGGTGGCACGTGCTTTACGCACATAGCACAACCATCATCAACACATCTACATAACAAAATATACTGAGCTGTGGTGCCAGTGGAAGTTTGGCCCCCCCTTTTGGCCCAACTTCCACTGGCACCACAGCTCGGTATATTTTGTAAGTACCCAGAATCTACATATTGTCTCTTCTGGCTGCACCCAGTCAATTCTTTGACGTTCTTATACTCTGTTGTTTCAGATAACATATAGCAGCCGCCCTGAAGAAGTGTATTCACAGAAACGCGTCGGGCACCAAGGATGTAGCTATATGCCCTATTAGGAATGTACTCAGATATACCAATTTTATGACTCATACATTTTATACTTATTTTACATCATGTTGTTATGTGCAGTCCAGCCTGTGTTTGTACCCATCGTATGTTATTTTTTGGCTACTACAATCCAATGCTATATGTTACCATGTTGACTGTTATGTAGATGTGTTGATGTTGGTTGTGCTATGTGCTCATGCACGTGCCACCTTTTATACATGTGATATGATAGTACCATACACGTATGAAATAAAATTAGATATTTTTACCCAACCCCCAACCTGTCAACTGCTTCATTTAAAGTCCCAAATACCCTTTTCTTTTTTGCTCAAGCCCGGGATGGAAGCACATCCAAGATGTGTTTCATTTAAAGTCCCAAAATTCCCCCCTTTTACTTTCAATAACTTTAGACCAGGCTCTGAACAGTTGATGCAGCATTACTTAACATTTCTTCAGTAAAACAGTTCAATATTAGGGATGAGCCGAAACACCCCTCATTTCGGGTGGCAGCAGAACATGCGAACAGGCAAAAGAGCAAAATATTCGTTTGAACACGCGAACACCGTTAAAGTCTATGGGACACAAACATGAAAAATCAAAAGTGCGAATTTTAAAGGCTAATATGCAAGTTATTATCATAAAAAGGGTTTGGGGACCTGGGTCCTGCCCCAGGGGACATGTATCAATGTAAAAAAAAGTTTTAAAAACGGCCGTTTTTTCCAGAGCAGTGATTTTAATAATGCTTAAAGTGAAACAATAGAAGTGAAATATTCCTTTAAATTTCGTACCTGGGGGGTGTCTATAGTATGCATGTAAAGTAGCGCATGTTTCCCGTGCTTAGAAAAGTCCCTGCACAAAATTACATTTCTAAAGGAAAAAAAGTAATTTAAAACTACTCGCGGCTATAATGAATTGTCGGGTCCCAGCAATACAGGTAAAAGTCATTGAAAAAAAACAGCATGGGTTCCCCCCTTAGTCTATTACCAGGCCCTTTGGGTCTGGTATGAATATTAAGGGGAACACTGAGCCCTTTTTTTTTTAAATGGCGTGGGGTTGCCCCCAAAAATCCATACCAGACTGGTATGGATTTTAAGCGGAACCCCGCACCAAAAAAAAAAAAATGGCGTGGGGTTCCCCCACAAATCCATATCAGACCCTTATCTGAGCATGCAACCTGGCAGGCTGTAGGAAAAGAGGGGGGGACGTGAGAGCGCCCCCCCCCCTCCTGAACCGTACCAGGCCACATGCCCTCAACATGGGGAACTCCAGATCCCGGCCCCCCCCTATGTGAATTGGTCACGGGGTACATTGTACCCCTACCATTTCACACAAAAAAAGTGTCATAATGTTAACCACAGGAGAGTTTGGAACAAGTCCTTTATTAAAAAATAAAAATAAAAAAAATTCCAACGATGTAATCCTGTCTCGAGCAATACGAAAATAAATAAATAAACAACAGGTACGAAATTTAAAGGAATATTACACTTTTATTGTTTCACTTTAAGCATAAGGCTCCATGTACACAAGCTGATAAACTGCAGTTTATTGGCGTTTTGGTGTTTTTTTAAAAAGCCCATTAACTGCACTCTATGTTAGCCTATGTGTTCATGTACACATAACGTTTTTTAGCTTTAATGAGCAGTGGAGTTAATGGGCTTTTTTCTGAACGCAAGAAATTCGCGTTCAAAGTGCCGTTTTTCGGCAGAAAAAAAACGCAAAAAACGCTCAAAAACGCTGGCCGCGAGCGTTTTTTGGTCCATTGAAAAAAAAAAAAAAAAGCTACACTGAAAAACGCTAATAAAAGCTAGTAAAAAAACGCTGATAAAAGCTAGCTTTTTCTGCTGCTTTAAAAACGACAGTTTTTGAGCTTCTGTGTACATGGAGCCTTAATAAAATCACTGCTCCCGAAAAAACAGTAGTTTTTAAAACTTTTTTTTGCATTGACACATGTCCCCTGGGGCAGGACCCGGGTCCCCAAACACTTTTAATGATAATAACTTGCATATTAACCTTTAAAATTAGCACTTTTGATTTCTCCCATAGACTTTTAAAGGGTGTTCCGCGGCTTTTAGAATTTGCCACGAACACCCCAAATTGTTCGTTGTTCGGCGAACGGGTGAACAACCAATGTTCGAGTCTAACTCATGTTCGACTCGAACATAAAGCTCATCCCTATTCAATATAAACAGAGTCCATTTCCTAACTCTAACTATAACTGAATGGCTGCTCAGGCATACCTCTGCGAGGTAGTAGCCCATCTTGGCGTTCTCTAGGTCCTGACTGATCTCTGGATCCCCAGTGCCTCTGATAGACTGTCTCGAACCTAGCCTTCTTCCCTATTTATGTTACCAGTAAGTAAGCTGGATCCAGGAAGCCTGAGAACAGTGCACACATACTTCCTTATCCTTACCATCCCAGCCTGGGCCAGCCACTAACTAGCAATAAACAACCTGCCTACAAACAGAGGGTGTCCTAGCTGCTAATTGATAGCTGTGTATAGATGTGTATAAAATGTGTATAAATAGGGGTTATGGTCTGTTGTTTGCACCATCAAACTATGGGGATTCCCTAGATGTAATACATTGTGGTTTTATGGCACTTAGTTGGGAAAGACTGCTTTTTCATCTTTGCCTCAACCAGTCGATTATATTATTTGCCAAATATCACTACCTTGCGTTTGTATATTTTATAATCCAGGCGTACCCCATCTGAGGGTTGGTTATTCCCCCCATGGGCCAGCAAGACTTTACCACATGAGAGTACCCACTTATTGCTTTAATCAAATTCAACTTGGCATTGTGGAACCTCATATTTGGTAGATATAGTGCGATTTTTGCAATAAGATAAATTTTCCTGTTGATCACTCACTCTTGTCTAAGAGATAGGAGGTCCTGAGGAAGCAGGAACTTCACACAAAACACGTTGACCTCATCTCCAAAAGGTTAATTAACAACTATACACACTGACAGCAGATGCTGACCATTGATACTACTATGCAAACAGCTACATGGAATATGTGATTTTTTTATGTGTTACTATTTGAAATAAAATTTGTATTTTTATATTTGTCCATTCCATTGTGTTCACTGGAGGGGTATATAAAGTCCTACTACATATATATATATATATATATATATATATATATATATTTTTTTTTTATATTTCTATAAGTAGATGTTAAATGTTTGCTGCCAATTCCAATATCTGCCCAAAAAAGTTCTATGCTCTCCTTCAAGTTCTCAGCGTTGTGAATCAGTAAGTCCCTCCCTACGTGTTACGCCACATGGTCACGTGGCTTCCTCAGGGGGATTAGGAACTCACAACGCTGAGAACTTGAAGGAGAGCATACCAATACACACTGCTGAGCTGGTATTGTGTTTCAGTGTCATGGACATAGGCAATTTTTAATATTGCAGAAACAGTATGGTGCACTGTAAGCACCTAACAAATGTAATTAACTTGTATGGAGTTTAAATAAAGCTGTTTTCATTTTAAAACAATATAAGCACTACTGTGACGATTCTTTCCCTTTTCAATATGGCCATGGCTACCATTGACATGCTGTGAGGGAATCTATACAGAAGTAGTAAGGAGGAAGAAGGAGGGCCTGAGAGATACATCTATAAGTCCTGGAAGGACTAAAAGTGATTTTTGAGCCCACTTTGAGTTATGGGGGTCGCATGCTATCAGGTGAGAGCACATCTGATGGTGGGGGCACACCATCACTTAAGAGATGTTGTGATCAAGGTTATCTGCGCACATGGACGTTTTTGACTAATTTAACACATAAATAATACTTGTATTAATAATTTGCTGGTTTTTAGATAGCACGACACAATATTTTGATATTACCAAAGTATTGGGACGCCTGCCTTTACACGCAAATGAACTTTATTGGCATCCCAGTCTTAGTCCGTAGGGTTCAATCCCAGCTATGAGTAAGCATCCTTTAGTGTGAAACGCGTTAGCTGTCCCTGTTATTTTGTTCCGTTGCTGTGACATGTAGTGCCTGTTTTATCATATTTTTTATCCAATAAAAGCCACGTTGGATTGGAGTGCGGCTGTCCAGATATCTACATTTCTTCCACTGAAGTCCAGGTTTCCTTGACTATTGTAAAACAGATGTACTCTTTCTCTGCAAACCCCACATTCTACCCCATAACCTTACTTATACCTAATTCATGAGACCACACATTCAGTTTGGAGTAAAACATAGGCCGTAGCAGCCGTAATTACTTAAAATTACATTCGTTATCAAAACATTAACTCAAAAAAACATAATATAAAACCACTGTTCTCAGAACATTGCCTCCTAGCGTTGGTCTTTGCAGGAACCTCAAATTACCATAATAATAACCAACCTGGCACTGCGGTACCTCTCTATCTGGTCATAGGCCTCAAGCCGACAAGCTGGCTCAGAGACGACCACTGACCGCAGTGCCCCCATTATCAAACTATTCCAGCTAAACCTCTGTTAACTGGAATACACCCTCAGAACCCATACCACCGATCGGTGCTGACCACTTTCTTTGAGGTATCCTCATTCCCCCGCAAAGACCAACACCGGCCACTGCCACGACAATCCGCTCACCTGAAAAATAGGAACAGAACAGACCAAAACAATGCAACATAAAATCAGGGAGGGTGGGTGGGAACTTTCCCCCGCCCTGTGCTGCCTTAGAGGGCAGGGATTACCTTTTTGTTTGATCCTCTCCCCTCCCCTTAACACTTTTTAGCCAATCACACCCTCTTTTACATTTTCCCATACCCTGTTAACTCAGACATGCCAGCCCTCCGCCTATTGCATTCTTTCTTTTGCTCCGGGCTTTTCTTTCCAAGCTGGTCCAAATGTACTATTTCCATAACTTAATACTAACCATAAGTTATTTTGCCTCTGTGTGCCCGTATCATACTATTGTAGTATTAGCACAGTATACAGCGCTGTGTTCTGCAGAAGAATGGGCAGCTTCCCGTTTGCTTCTTGAACAAAATAGAGTGGGGCTTAAGCCTCATACACACGACCGAGTATCTCATCGAAAAAAAACGATGTTTTTCTCGACGGGTTTCTTGTCAAGCTTGACGAGATTCTTGTCAAGCCCTCCTTGCATACACACTGTGAATCCAAAATCTCGTCGGTCTAAAAGCGCGGTGACGTACAACACGTACGACGGCAGTATAAAGGGGAAGTTCAATTCTCATGGCGCCACCCCTTGGGCTGCTTTTGCTAATCTCGTGTTGCCACGTGTTAGTAAAAGTTTAGTGAGAGACGATTTGCGCTTTTCAGTCTTTGTGCTTTCAGTTCGTTACAGTGTGACGAATGTGCTATCTCCATTACGAACGCTAGTTTTACAAGAAGGTGCGCTCCCGTCTCATACTTGAATCTGACCATGCGCGGTTTTTGAAGACTCGGAAAAGCATACACACAAACGGTTTTCTCGTCCAAAAACAGTCTGGCGAGAATCACGCCGAGAAAAAATGAAACACCGACGAGAAGAAAGACCGCAGGCCTTCTTTTTTCTCGTCGAGATTTTGGCCAGTTTTCTCGAAGAGAAAGCATACACATGAACGGTTTTCTCGGCAAGAAAGCTCTCCCAACAGTTTTCTTGTTGTTTCTTGCAGAGAAAACCAGTAGTGTGTACGTGGCTTAAGTGCTTCTTAGATATTCTATTTTTATGCATAAACACAAGGCTTCTTTCGATTGGCCATGGTGGAGAGGCAGGCAGATGATGAAATTTACATCTCGGACAATCAGAGAAAGCTTTGTATTCCTCAATAGAAATACAAGGCTTTCTCTGAATGGCTAAGAAGCACTCAGCCCAATCGATTTTAAATTTTTTTGCCATCTGTGTCCCATTGGGGAGATTTCTCTTCACTTCCTGTCACATTGCCAAACAGGAAGTGAAAGGGAATCCCTGCAAATTAAGGGAATCCTTCTGGGACCTCCCGGGTCATCAGAAATAGTGCCCCAATTAGAAGGTTTCCCCTCTATTACTTTTTTGGGGACAGCCCAAAATTTGGGATTTTCTTTTACTTTCACTTTGAATGATAACAGTAATCATGACAAATAGCAGTGTCGGTGCGTCCATAGTGGGCGCAGGAGCGCAGCCCCCTCTCTCCTGCACGCACCCGTCACTCAAGAATAGATATATTTATGCATTGCATGAATATATCTATTGTCGCCGCTGCCGCCCACTATTCAGGTGTCCGGCCCCCTGTTGAGCGCCAGCCATCTGAATAACAGCGGTGGGTGTGTTTTGGAAGTGCCTGATTAGAGCCAGAGGCTCTAATAGGCTTCCCGATTAGAGCCTGTGGGCTCTAATCGGCTTCCAAATGGTTAAACAGAGGGCGCACGGCTGTGCGTTCCCTGTTTAAACCATGCTGTGTTAGGGAATCGCTTCCCTAACACTGACCCGCCTCTCAGCCAATCAGGTGCACCGGGTCTGGTTACCGGTCACCTGATTGGCTGAAGCGACATCGAGGACAGGAGAAGACATCGAGGGAGCGTGGAGGACGATGGCGCTGACCCGAGGAAGGTAAGTGCCGGGCTGGGGACAAACTGGCTTCATTTGAGGACAAACTGGCTGTATTTGGGGGGAAACTGGCTGCATTTGGGGACAAACTGGCTGCATTTAGGGACAAACTGGCTGCATTTGAGGGGACAAACTGGCTGCATTTGAGAGGAAACTGGCTGCATTTGGGGGGAAACTGGTTGCATTTCAGGGGGCAAACTGGTGGCGTTTGATGGGCACAGTGGCTGCGTTTAATGGGCACAGTGGCGGCAATTGATGTATTTTTTTTTTCAGTTTGTTTGCGCCCCCCCCAAAAATTTGGAGCTCCAGCCACCACTGACAAATAGAGATGGTGAATCTCCTTAACCACAGCGCAGACAGCAGTAAAAGCTCTACCCAAAACAAAAAAAAAAAAAGTTTTGCCTTGATTTATTTTGTTCATAACAAGCAGATATCTGTCCCTACTTTCTCATTTCCCTGTAATAAAGGGCCTATTTATAGCACCTTTGCTTCCAAGATGGTCCCTGAAATCTCAGGAGAACTCTGTGTCTACAGTAGACATTGGCTCTCCCAATGTGATGCATGGATCCCATAGCAGAAGACACATTGGTCCTATAGTTGGCTCTCCTTAGTAGTAACCATTGGCCATGTGACTGCTTTGTTTGCTCCCTGGGATTGAATGAGGAAGGGATTTAGAAATCATCAGAATGCTGCATCATTTACCTTCCTCGCTAACCCGACGGAGTGGCACCAGCGCTCCTTGGGTTAGGAGAGGCTCCCGCTGACCACCTGCCTACATACCTGATTATTTTTTGGTATCACTTGTAATAAATCTTTACTTTCCCCCTTTTCCCTCCTATTGCTCCACCTTACTGATCGCCCCACAAGTGTCACAGCAAATTTGCTGATATTCTTTCATCACTACATGTGAGCATCTGGATTTATGATATTTCAGAGGCGGCCCGCTGTCACATTAGTCCAGTGTATAGACATTGATAGAACCTAGAAGTAAGAACATTGACTGATATTTTTGTCTAATGCCTGCGAATTTGAAACATGTCCTTATATGAGCAGGCAGAGCTCTTTTTATTCCTTGACGAAGAAGAAAAATATCTGCTTGTTTACATGAAGATGGAACTGGAAAACACAAGGAGAAGCAGAGAGGAATATACAGTGTTTGGTGAAAGATGCACATACTGTACATATTTGCAGATATATCACTCAAAGTGTACCTGTGCTTTGCCCATGCACGCCATGTGCGTTGGGCATCATGGGGCTGATTTAAAAGAAAAAAATACCTGAACTGCAACTTTAAATACAGAAGTTCTGGCTGGTCATATGACACCATTAGGTCCTCTTCCAACCTGTGGCGGTAATGGATGGTCTCAGAGGCATTGCTAGGGGGGTGCGGGGGGTGCGGTCCGCCCCCGGGTGACACCCGCTAGAGGGGTGACACCCTCCCTTTTTTTTTTTTTTTTTTTACAGCTGACCCATTCATTGATTAATTTCACCCCGCTGGGCTGGAAGCCTGGAACAACACCTCCAGCGCCGCGGCCGCGCCTGGTGAGTGTCCTCCGGCTCCTTATTCTTCCTATTCCTAAATTCCAATCCTCCTCCCTACCCTACAGAGCCAGCGAGCGACTCAGCCTGTCACATCATCACACTGCACTGTGATGATGTGACGACACGTCACTGCAGCACACACACAACTTTCTCCGCCCGGGCGGCGTGGCTGCTGTGTGTGACGGTCGCTGCCCACAGTGCCCAGCCCTCCTCCTCTCCACTCTCCAGGAGTACACTAAGACTTTTTCTGTTTGAAGAGCGCAGTCACCTAGTGGAACATGCAATTAAGCAGGCACATTTAAAATCTAAAGAATATGGAATTGCCGTAGAGAGAAGAGCCAGGTTTAAGAAGAGGATGGCAGGGGAACAGGCACGTGATGCTGGAGGCATAAGTCTACAAGACGAGAACAAGAGGGCAATGCTTGAGTGCATTGATCGCTTCCATTCTGAACTCCAGATCAGATTAAGAGCCATCATGGAAGTTGCAGCCATGTTTGAGGCTGTTCAAGCAAAGAGTCTCATATATGAAACTGAAGAAACATTAAAGGTGTCCATTCCAAAACTGACCACTTTTTATGACGAAATATCTGAGAGTGAGCTGTTAATGGAAATACCCAGACTGAGGAGACATCTCAAAGCAGCCAAGATCAACCTAGAAGAAGTCAAAGATTGGTCGGCTTTACAAGTTTTGACCTTCATAGCAGAATGGGACTTCATTGAATCTCTTCCAACCCTTTCACTATGTCTAAAAATATTTCTGACAATCTGTGTGTCTGTGGCTTCATGTGAGAGGAGCTTTTCAAAGTTGAAGCTGATAAAAAACTATTTGCGTTCAACGATGGGACAGGCAAGGCTTTCTGATCTTGCAATATTATCAGTTGAAAGTGAACTAGCGAAATGTATTGATTTTGATGATGTTGTTCACAATTTTGCAGCTGTCAAGGCTAGAAAAGCAAAGTTTTGATTTAGATGTTAACTAAATGCTTTCATATTTGTTCCTGTTTTTGTGTTATTTATTTATTAATTCAGTAAAGTTTAAAGTTAAAATAAATACAGTTCTTTAACAGTTTAAGCTTTGATTTCTATTATTTTCATATGATTTTGTTATTCAAATTTGCTAGTTGATTGATAGTTATTAACGGCACTACTGTTGCCAATATATGCAGTGTTATTAGGGTGAAAAAAATTATTGGGGGGGGGGGGTGACACCATGTTATACCGCACCAGGTGACACCAACCCTAGTGACGCCACTGGATGGTCTTCAGCACTCCGGAGAATGTTGATGATATGATGATGCGGTATTGTACTGTGAGCTCAGGCAATATGGAAATACACTTTCTGAGTGAGAGTCCATCACAGCCTGGGCTCACCGGAAGTAGGTTGAATGAGATAGACCTTCACTCAGAGTAATAGTGGACTGTGCTATGTGTTCCCTGTGTTCGGAGATTACTTTGTATGTGCATAGGCATATTTATTGCATCGGAGGACAAGCTTATCCACTTCAGCTCCAGGCCTTTTCTGACACTTTTTGTTTACAAGTAAATGTAGCACCCTTTTTGTAGTGTAGGAAAATTGTTTAGGCTTGGCTGGCAGCCAAGCCTGTGTTTGTTATCTGGGTCAGGTGAATGACTCTGGGTCAGGTGAATGGTTTCAGGATGTGAGGAGGAGCTGTCTGTAGTATTCTGAGGGCCCTGACCGATCCCCAAAAGATGGGTGGCAAGTAGGGTTGCCACCTCATCCCTTTAAAACCGAAAACATATTAATTACACAGGTTCTGAGGCTGATTAAGTTGGTAGTTAAACTCACTTGGTGCCTTGTCTGCATTAAATTAGCCTCAGAACCTGTGTAATTCATATGTGTTCGGGTTTAAAGGGATGAGGTGGCAACCCTAGTGGCAGGGGGCAGGCCCCCTCAAATACTCAGGGTCAGCCCAGCTGGGGCAGTGGAGTTTGGGTGGAAGCTGGAGATAGAGTGTTTGGCTGTCAGTGGTCCTTGAGGGTGCCCCTTAGTCTAGGGGGAGGGGGGACCTCGGGCCTGGGCTTGGGTGTGGAAGAGACCCTCTTTATGACCTGTCCTGACCAGAGACATGGGAGCAGGAGAAGGACAACAGGAGAACACTGCTGGGCAAATCTCCAGGGAGGAAGACAGTCAGGTGGGCTGGTAAGTGTTAGGCTGCGTACACACGACCGGTTTTCTCTGCAAAAAACGACAAGAAAACTGCCGGGAGAGCTTTCTTGCCGAGAAAACCGGCTGTGTGTACGCGGGTTTCAGTTTTCTCGTCAAGAAAACTGCCCAGATTCCCCGACGAGACAGAAGACCTGCGGTCTTTTTTCGCGTCGAGAATCTCGTCGGCCTGTTTCTCGATGAGAAACCCGAGCGTGTGTACACTAACCTGGCGCCGTGGAAACCTGTGCATGCTCGAAATGACTTTGACGCGTGCGCGGTAGCTTCCTAGGCATAGGGTGTAGCAAGATGGCGGCAACGGCATCGAATGTGACGACCGCACGCTCGTCGTAGTCGATGACGTCACCGCGTGCGTGCCATTCAAAAGAACGGCGGTTCTTTTGAATCGTACGTGTGTACACTCGGCGACGTTTTTTTCCTGACGAGAATCTCGGCCGTTTGTACGAGGCTTTACAGTTTGAGAGGACTGAGAGACATGCCTGAGAAGACTGAGGAGAGCAGTCTGGGATGGATACAGAGCAGGGCCGGACTGGGAATAAAAACCAGCCCTGGAAAAAAATTCATACCCCAGCCCCGTAACATTATTATACCAGCCCAACGTCATTATTTTCTTGTTTATGAAAGGAAAAACCATGCATTTTAAAGCATATTTGAAGAGCGTATTATATATAGATAAGACAGATATGAAATCACATAGGGCTAGGGATATATATACCGTATTTATCGGCGTATAACACGCACTTTTTTCCCCTTAAAATCAGGGGAAAATCGTGGGTGCGTGTTATACGCCGATACTCCGAATTCCCCTGCTGAAAACGAGCGAGAGGAGCGAGCGGAGCCGAAGCCGAAGTACAATCGGCTTTACTCGGCTCCTCTCGCAGTCCCGCCCATCTCTGACTGCGCCGCTGACGGAGAAAGCCGAGTGTACTTCGCCTAGTCTCGGCTCCTCTCGCAGTCCTGCCTGTGACTGTGAGCAGACACGAGTCTAGGCGAAGTACACTCGGCTTTCTCCGTCAGCGGCGCAGTCAGTGGAGATGGGCGGAACTGCGAGAGGAGCCGAGTCCAGCCGAAGTACACTCGGCCCCGCTCGCTCCTCTCCACAGAAATCAGCGCCAAATTTTAAAAACCGCCGGGACTGACACGATCGCAAAGGCACTGGGCACGGCTGCAGATGGACAGATGAACACTGGGCACGGCTGCAGATGGACAGATGGACACTGGGCACGGCTGCAGATGGACAGATGGACACTGGGCAAGGCTACAGATGGACACTGGGCACGGCTGCAGATGGACAGATGGACACTGGGCACGGCTGCAGATGGACAGATGGACACTGGGCACGGCTGCAGATGGACAGATGGACACTGGGCACGGCTGCAGATGGACAGATGGACACTGGGCAAGGCTGCAGATGGACACTGGGCAAGGCTGCATGCTGCATTTAAATGTAAGTTTTTTTTCCTTGAATTTCCCTCCTAAAAGTTTTTTTCCTTAAAATTCCCTCCTAAACTTGGGGTGCGTGTTATACGCCGGTGCGTGTTATACGCCGATAAATACGGTATATATAAAACAGCAAATTTCTGTTAAAAGTAGTAAAAGTGAAGCAATCATCAAGGGGGACACCTGGGACTCTGGGAATGTGAGGGGGGAGGGGGACTCTGGTGACCACAGACCACCTTCCGCAGAAAATACACCAAGGTAAGAGGGGGGGTAACCTTTAGATGCCCCCTTACATTATTGTATTCACTCCCCCTTACATCAGTGACCCCCCCTCAGACTGGCCTAGCAGCGCTGTCACTGACCTCCTCTCCGGTGCACCGTGCAGGGATCAGTCAGTCGGCTCCAGCTTGGTGGCTCTGGTTTTCCTATAGTCTCCTCTCCACAGACCACACATGTCTGACTTTTCCCATGACCCCCATCCCAGCGGTGCTCTCACTCTTGACTCCTCTCCAGACTCCCTCAGAGACTGCAGACATGATATAGGACAAGAGATGGTCAGAGGCTGCGTGCATGATACAGGAGATAGTCAGAGGCTGTGGGCATGGTACAGGAGATGTCAGAGGCTGCAGGCATATTACAGGAGATGGTTAGAGACTGAGGACATGATACTAAAGATGTTATGAGAATGTAGACATGATACAAGAGATGGTCAGAGACTGCAGACATGGTACAAGAGATGGTCAGAGACTGCGGACATGATACAAGAGATCAATGCAGCCTCACTGTGCCCATCAATGCAGCCTCTGTGCCAGTCCATGCAGCCTCACTGTTCCCATCATTGCAGCCTCAGCGTGCCCATAATTGCAGCCTCACATGCCCATCATTGCAGCCTCACCGTGCCCATCATTGCCGCCTTACTGTGCCCATCATTGCCGCCTTACTGTGCCCTCATTGCAGCCTTACTGTGCCCATCATTGCCGCCTTACCTTACCTTACCGTGCCCTCATTGCAGCCTCACCATCATTGCAGCCTTACTGTGCCCATCATTGCAGCCTCACATGCCCATTATTGCAGCCTCACCGTGCCCATCATTGCTGCCTCACTGGGCCCATCATTGCCACCCTACTGTGCCCATCATTGCTGCCTCACCATGCCCTTATTGCAGCCTTACTGTGCCCATCATTGCCGCCTTACTGTGCCCTCATTGCAGCCTCACTGTGCCCTCATTGCAGCCTCACCGTTCCCTCATTGCAGCCTCACTGTGCCCATCTCATTGCCGCCTTACTGTGCCCTCATTTCAACCTCACTGTGCCCTCATTGCTGCCTTTCTATGCCCATCTCATTGCAGCCTTACTGTGCCCTCATTTCAGCCTCACTGTGCCCTCATTGCAGCCTGTGCCCATCTCATTGTAGCCTTACTGTGCCCATCTCATTGCAGCCTTACTGTGCCCATCTCATTGCAGCCTTTCTGTGCCCATCTCATTGCAGCTTTTCTGTGCCCATCTCATTGCAGCCTTACTGTGCCTTTACAGCCTCACTGTGCCCTCATTACAGCCTCATCATCGTTGCAGCCTTAGTGCGTGGATTACGCACAGCACAGCGGGATGCCTGCTGTGTCACGGAGCTGAGTGTGAAATCATGTTCGGCCGTGCTGTGACAAAAGTCCCGCCCTCCTCCTAGACCAGCTTGTGTGATAGACAGAACACTGCGTCTATCACATGAGCTGGTCTAGGAGGAGGGCGGGACTTTTGTCATAGCGAGGCCGAACATTTCACAGCTCCGTGACACGTCGGTCCCCCGTTGTGCTGTGCATGACAAGTAGAAAGGAGGAGGGGGAGGAGGAGGGAGTGGAGCACTGCAGCCACAGCATAGCTCAAAGCGGCCCCAGGGCAGGCAGCCTACCGGAAAATGTCCCGGTATCCTGGTAGGCCAGTCCGGCCCTGATGCAGAGTCAGTCTGGGAGAACTGCAGATGAGTAGACAGGAGTGCTAGTGAAAGGGGCAGCTACAGCCAAATGGTCTGGCAGTGCCTGAAGAGGTGGTGCTTGGATCAGTAGCCACAGGAGGACAGGGAATTGCTACATAAACAAGAGGCTTACAGTCCCTGCTTGTAATTGGCTTTTGTTACCTGTCTGACTGAGTCTTTTTTGTTAGATCATCCAACAGTGTGCCAGCTGGTCCTGAGAATTGTAGTGTTGCAATTAAGAGTTGTGCAGGAGGCAGAGGAGAAGTGTATATACGGACTGTATATAGTTATGTTCCTGAAGACACAATCATTCATTTTCACAAAGTCTGCTGCTTTAGTTTTTATGATGGCAAGTTGCATATACTCCAGAATGTTACGAAGAGTGATCAGATCAATTGCAATGAATTGCAACGTCTCTCTTTGCCATGAAAATGAACTTAATCCCATAAAAAACATTTTCACTGCATTTGTGAAGAAGGCTCCAGGGTGCCCAAGAAAGTTCAGCAAGTGCCAGCACTGTCTCCTACAGTTGATTCAGCTGCGGGATTGGGGCACCACCAGTGCAGAGCTTGCTCAGGATTGGCAGCAGGTAGGTGTGAGTGCCTCTGCACGCACCGTGAGGCAAAGACTTTTGGAGGATGGCCTGGTGTCAAGAAGGGCAGCAAAGTAGCCACTTCTCTCCGGGAAAAACATCAGGGACAGACTGATATTCTGCAAAATGTACGTGGATTGGACTGCTGAGAACTGGGGTGAAGTAATTTTCTCTGATGAATCCCCTTTCTGATTGTTTGGGGCATCCGGAGGAAACCTTGTCCGGAGAAGAAAAGGTGTGCGCTACCATCAGTCCTGTGGCATGCCAACAGTAAAGTATCCTGAGACCATTCATGTGTGGGGTTGCTTCTCAGACAATGGAGTGGGCTCACTCACAATTTTGCCTAAGAACACAGCCATGAATAAAGAAAGGTACAAAACCATCCTCCGAGAGCAACTCCAGACAATCCAAGAACAGTTTGGTGATGAGCAATGCCTTTTCCAGTATGATGGAGCACCTTGCCATAAGGCAAAAGTGATAACTAGGTGGCTTGAAGAACAAAACATCTACATTTTGTGTCCATGGGCAAAAAACTCCACAAACCTTAACCACTTGCCGACTAACGCAGATATACGTCAGCAGAATGGCACGGCTGCGCAAAGCAACGTACCTGTACGTCGCTTTGAATTTGCCGCTGTGCGCACGCGCGCCGCGTGCTCTGTGACCGTGCCCATTGTACTTGTGTCCAGTGCCATGCACCCAAACAGCCAGGAAGTGGGTGACCCAGCATGGGAGACTGAGACCCTGGTAGTAGAGGGATTGATGTTTGGCCTTTACTGGCATCCGGTTCCCCACATAATGAGACCGTCTTCACAGCACAAAGTACATAGAGACCTAGACAGGGAGTCACAAGTGATTAAGTGAGACCCCTGGAGGAGAACAAGCAGGGGTTTATGAGTGTAATGACAAGAGTTAACGTTGTTTAAATATATTCCATTCCCGAACACACAGCTGCTACCAGACACTCCAACCAGCCGAATAAGACCCCATACAAATATTTCTCCCCGCACAAACGAGACAACGCTCTGTGTTGAAGTTCCAAAAACAGGGAATGAATCTTTATTACAAGCACATGGTAACACACTTCCCTTCAAAACACTTCCCTCCCATCCTTGGGGAACAGGGCGGGTTAAACTGTCCAATGACAATGGTGATACAGGTCAGGTGTCTTCAAACTTCTCCTTCAGTAAACAGTCTTAGCAGGAGGGGTTGCTGGAGTGATCCCCCCCCCTTTCCTCACAGCAAGACACTTAAACATCACATAATAGGCAGCCAGACGGTCTACCAGCTCCAATCCACATCACCACAAACAACAATGAAAAGGTCTTTGGAAGCTAGTCTGGATTTATTCTACATTACACAGGCAGCCAGGTGGTTAGAGTTGAACACATCAGCATCTCGCAATTAACCTGTTGAGTTCAGAATCAAACAACCAGTAAATAGTCCTTTACAGATATCCTGGGAAATACCATGGATTAATATTACAGACCCATTTCAAAGCAATCCAAGACATATTCTCGATGTCCATTATTTTCTGGCTCGTACTTTCTAAGAACTTCTGGGCTCCACGGGCCCTCCCATTACAATGAGTAATGTGCTTCCTGTATCCAATAGCAATGTACAGATCCTGGAAGTCAGGTGACAAGACTGCTGGGTTGGTGGAGACCGGTATAAGCTCTGTGACACGGGCTCAGAAATGGCGCACGCCTGGAGAAAGGTGAAGTCTAAAACAGAAGTTATTTCTGTAGTGCATATGTGTCAACATTTTTGAAGTTTGGCCATGGATTACAAAGAGTCATCATGTGTGCTCTTGGAGGAGTCTTGCTCAGAGAGCTGCCTTGACGCTGATTTTACATGAACGCTGCCTCTGCCCACCACATGGGGCTCCAGGGTTCCCCGCGCTCAGGTGCTAAGCCCCACCTTTATTTGGATTGCTTGACAGTTTGGCAGACCGTATACGCAACTGCAACAGTTATCGTTCATGGCATGCCTTGAATGAAACTGGTTTGAGAAGCAGTTAAATCGATGGGTTTAATTCCATATGTCTAGGAGTAGAGGAACAAAGATGAAATACTTAGCTCGTTCCTCATCCGGGCAGACTTCCTCCACCTGTACAACTGCACCCCCCCCCCCCCCCGCGAGCCTCTTCCCTGTCTCTGTTTGGGTCCTTGTTAGGGAGATTTTCCTTCACGTTCTGTCTCTAAGATACAACAGGACATGCAAAGAAATTCTCCTCAAAGTAAGATGTAACACCCTCTTAGGCCCTATGCACACTGGGCATTTGGCCCTGGTGCATGTGACTCTGGTGTTTAGGTGCTGGATGGGACACCTGTGCCCTCTGCCCAAAGCTAAACACTACAGCCACATACACCTGGGCTAAACACTCACTGTGCATGGGGCTTTATACAATAGTCACCAAAACAGGTTATCCTTCTGAAAGATTTGCCTTCACCTTTTGTACTGATAACAATTCTAGAATTTTCAGATTCCCCATCATTTTCTGTCCTGATCACAATGGTCAGCAGGACAAAATCAGCAACAAAAATCTGGCAGAGGTTCTAACCCTTCCATACACCATAAAAAAAAAACAGTTTTGCTTTCACAACTTGCCACAAACCTAGGAACTTCAAACCGACGATATGATAAAAAAAAACATATAAGTAGCAGTAGCAGTTCATGTAAAAAAAAAAGAGCCCTTGTCGGCAAACTTGTTATAGGTGCAAACTGAAAATGTGTTAAAGTCAGAAATTACAGCCAACACATTTCTCCCAGTACAGGTTTTTTCCTTTAATGGCCCCTTCGCCCTCACACCACAAATCTGTCATCTGCATGGACTCATCTACCTTTTGTTATTCCGAGGAAACTAAAACATAATGCCATCCAGCCACCTGCCACATCTCCACGGCATGGAAAACATCAGATCTTAGTCCTAGAGGAACAATGTGTTTTTTCCTTCATTAGTCAACACCCCGTGTGAGCAACATGGCAAATTGTTATGACTCCATTTGCTATTTTTACTAAAACAGCATTCAGGAGTATTGTTAACGATATGATATCTGCGAACACATACTTCCCGGCAACTCATCATCCTTCACAGCAGCATAAAAAAAAAGTTATAGTAGGCTTAAAGAGACACTAAAATCAGGGTTTAAAAAATTATATTCAAGTATGTATTCCTAAAGTGGCATATCCTTATTCTTCAAAAATAGTCCATATACATCTATTGCGTCCTGTAATCAATTTTTCATTAAATTGTTTCTTACGGTGATTTTGTGCCCTTCTTGAGCTCCCGAACGTCTCTTTTTCTACTTCATTTCCATTGGCTTAAAAGGAGTAGTTCAAGTCAGTTGTGGCCATGTGCACTGCTCTTTGCATGCTACAGATCCCATAGCCCCTAGTCCATGTTGGGAACGAGCAAGAGAGGGTGGCTACATTCCTACAGTAAGTGGGACCATGGAGAACAGACATAGCAACCCATTAACAGGAAGTTATACCACATCCACAAAAAAAAAGAGATTTGGAGGAGGCTGAGAGCAGTAGAAGGGACTTTTTTTAGTTAAGAATACATACAGTTAGGTCCATATATACGGTATTTGGACACAGGCACAATTTTAGATATTGACCAAAACATATTCAAGCTATAGTTAAACAATGGATATGAAAGCACACACTCTCAGGTTTAATTTAAGGGTATGTACATCCAAATCGGAGGAAGGGTTTAGGAATTACAGCTCTTAAGAGTAGCCACCCCCCTTTTTCAGGGCACCAAAAGTAATTGGACAATTTAATCAAAAGTGGTTTCATGGCCAGGCGTGGGCTACTCCTTCGTTATTTCTTTTTTAATTAAGCAGGTAAAAGGTCTGTACTTGATTCTAAGTGTGGTATTTGCATTTGGAATCTATTGCTGTGAACCTACATCATGTGTTCAAAGGAGCTGTCCATGCAAGTGAAACAAGCCATTGTAAGGCTTCAAAAATGAAACGAGATAGCAGCAACATTAGAAGTGGCCAAATCAACAGCTTGGTACATTCTGAGGAAAGAAGAACGCACTTGTGATCTCAGCAACATAAAAAGGTCTGGACGTCCACGGAAGACAACAGTGGTGGATGATTTCAGGGTCCTCTTTATGGTAAAGAAAAACCCATTCACAACATCCAGACAAGTGAAGGACACTCTCCAGGAGGTGGGCGTATCATTGTCAAAGTTTACAATCAAGAGAAGACTTAACGAGAGCAAATACAGAGGGTTCACCACAAGGTGCAAACCATTCATAAGCCTGAAGAATAGAAAATCCAGATTAGACTTTGCCAAAAAATATCTAAAAAAGCCAGACCAGTTCTGGAAAAGCATTCTTCGGATGGATGAAACCAAGATTAATCTGTACCAGAATGACTGGAAGAAAAAAGTATGGAGAAGGCTTGGAACAGCTTATGATCCAAAGCACAGAACGTCATCTGTAAAACATGGTGGAGGCAGTGTGATGGCATGGGCATGCATGGCTTCCAGAGGCACTGAGTCATTGGTGTTTATTTATGATTAGGGATGAACTCATGTTCGACTCGAACATTGCCTGTTTTCGCCCGTTCGCCGAACAGCGAACAATTTGGGTTGTTCGCGGCAAATTCGAAAAGCCGCGGAACACCCTGTAAAAAAGTCTATGGGAGAAATCTAAAGTGCTAATTTTAAAGGCTTATATGTAAGTTATTGTCATAAAAAGTGTTTGGGGACCCGGGTCCTGCCCCAAGGGACATGTATCAATGCTGACGTTTTTTCGGGAGCAGTGATTTTAATAATGCTAAAAGTGAAAAAACAAAAGTGAAATATTCCTTTAAATTTCGTACCTGGGGGTGTCTATAGTATGCCTGTAAAGCAGCGCTTGTTTCCCGTGCTTAGAACTATCCCTGCGCAAAGTGTAATTTCTGAAGAAAAAAAGTCATTTATTGTATGAATTGTCGGCTCCCGGCAATACAGAGAAAAGTCATTAATAGAAAAAAAAATGCGTGGGGGTCCCCCCAAATTCAATTACCAGGCCCTTCAGGTCTGGTATGGATATTAAGGGGAACTCCACGCCAAATGTAAAAAAAAATGGCGTGGAGTTCCCCCCAAAAATCCATACCAGACCCTTTATCCGAGCACGCAACCTGGCAGGCCACAGGAAAAGAGGGGGGACGAGAGAGCACCCCCCCCCTCCTGAACCGTACCAGGCCACATGCCCTCAACATGGGGAGGATGCTTTGGGGGTCTGTGACCCCTCAAAGCACCATGTCCCCATGTTGATGGTGACAAGGGCCTCATCCCCACAACCCTTGCCCGGTGGTTGTGGGGGTCTGCGGGCGGGGGGCTGACCCAAGAGGAAACCCGGGTTTCCCCAGTGACATGCAGGTGACCCCGCCCCCCTCTGATGCAACGGAAACCTGCGTTACATCAGAGGTGGGCAGGGTCACCCGCATGTCACTGGGTAATCCCGGGTTTCCCCTTGCGTCAGAGGGGGACGGCTACTTAAGAGCTGTCACTGGCTGAAGCTTCGTCATTCCCGGGGTGTCTCCGCTCCGGTGAAGAGAGGACTGTGTGCTGTTCCTCGCTGCGCTGGACATCATTGTTGGAGCCTGGACCTGGAGAGGAGAGATCATCCATTGCTGGACCCCGGAGAGGAGATCACCCATCGCAGGATACCGAGAGTGGATTACCACCGCTGGAATCTTTTTTTTTTTAAATATATTTTTAATAAAGGACTTTTCCCAACAGTGTCTGTGTGTTTTTTTTACAGCATCCTCCCCATGTTGAGGACATGTGGCCTGGTACGGTTCAGGAGGGGGGGGCCCGCTTTCTCGTCCCCACCTCTTTTCCTGCGGCCTGCCGGTTGCGTGCTTGGATAAAGGGTCTGGGATGTATTTTTGGGGGGAACTCCATGCCATTTTTTTTTTAAGTTTGGCGTGGAGTTCCCCTTAAAATCCATGCCAGACCTGAAGGGTCTGGTATGGATATTTGGGGGGAACCCCACATCATTTTTTTTTATTTGATGCAGGGTTCCCCCTAAAATCCATACCAGACCTGAAAGGCCTGGTAATTGAATTTGGGGGGACCCCCACGCATTTTTTTTTTTTTTTATCAATGACTTTTCTCTGTATTGCCGGGAGCCGACAATTCATTATTGCCGTGAGTGCTTTTAAATTACTTTTTTTCCTTCAGAAATGACAGGGACAGTTCTAAGCACGGGAAACAAGCGCTGCTTTACAAGCATACTATAGACACCCCCCAGGTACGAATTTTAAACGAATATTTCACTTTTGTTGTTTCACTTTTAGCATTATTAAAATCACTGCTCCCGAAAAAACGGCCGTTTTTAAAACTTTTTTTTGCATTGATACATGTCCCCTGGGGCAGGACCCGGGTCCCCAAACACTTTTTATGACAATAACTTGCATATAAGCCTTTAAAATGAGCACTTTAGATTTTTCATGTTCGAGTCCCATAGACTTTAACGGTGTTCGGAAGTTCGAACAAATTTATTGCCTGTTCGCAAGTTCTGGTGCAAACCGAACTGGGGGGTGTTCGGCTCATCCCTATTTATGATGTGACAGAAGAAAGAAGCAGCCGGATGAATTATGCAGTGTTTAGAGATATACTGTCAGCCCAGATTCAGCCAAATGCAGCAAGGTTGTTTGGACGGTGCTTCACAGTACAGATGGACAATGATCCAAAACACACTGCAAAAGCAACCCAGGAGCTTTTGAAGGAAAAAAAGTGGAATATTCGGCAATGGTCGAGTCAATAACCTGATCTTAACCCAATTGCGCATTCATTTCACTTGCTAAAGGCAAAACTAAAGGCAGCAAGAGCCAAAAACAAAGATCAACTGAAGACAGCTGCAGTTAGAGCTCGGCAAAGCATCAGAAAAGAGAAAACCCAGCCTTTGGATCTAACTGTACTTAAATAGATTTTTTTCAACCAGAGTTTAGCGACACTAAACTCTGGTTTAAAGTGGAAGTTTTGCTGTTTGGTGGGAGCACGCAAGTTTTTTTTATTGCAGAACAGACATGTGATGTATCTTTTTCAATAAAAAATACACGTACCTGCCTGTTTGCCACATCCTCTGGCATGTGCACTGAGCTGCACATGTGCAGCCTATCTGGCCTAACCAATAGCCCCCTATGCTAATTGCATTTTGCTATGACAGGTTCTCTTTAATATATGTAGCAAGGTCTCTGGCCTCCTTCAGTCTAAGGAGAACCACTAGGGCCAGAGATAGCTGACATATATGGTGGGTTGTGAGGCATAGTGGATGCAAGGTGGAAGTTATTGGGCGCCAGACACTTCTTGAATGCAAAAGAGATAGTTACATAGTTACATAGTTAGTCAGGTTGAAAAAAGACACAAGTCCATCCAGTTCAACCATAAAAAAATAAAATAATAATATCATACAATCCCATATACCTAATTCTATACCCACAGTTGATCCAGAGGAAGGTGAAAAACTCCAGAACAGCACGATCCAATTTGCTACAGCAGGGGAAAAAATTCCTTCCTGATCCCCCGAGAGGCAAACGGATATTCCCCGGATCAACTTTACCTATAAATGTTAGTACCCAGTTATATTATGTTTATTTCTCTTACAAACTCTTATAGGGGAAAGAGGGTTAGGGCCAGGGCACCCTTGAATAGTTGCAAGTTCAATTAGCAGACTCCGAGACTTCAATAGGAGGACAGCCGTGCAGGGAAAGGCCTCCTGCAAGATGCCACATCTGCACGTGCCAGAATGCTGTCTCCTATGGCAACAGTCTTTAACAGTTCCTAACACAAAGCGTATCAGTTCTTTCACCTTCACTACAACTTCTTGTAGTTCTTCAGCCCACTGAGCTCCCAGTCTCTCACTAGACCCACTGATTCACTGCCACTGAATCCATTGAGCTCTTCCAATCTTCGCGGTGCTATCTTCCTCATGCATCACTCCTGCTTCTCTGCTGGGTCCCTAGCTTGGTACTCCCGATACTTCTCAAGCTTCACCCCACTGGCCTGCTTAGTCCCTGGCTTGACACACAAGGCTGCTCTGCAAGTGTCACCTCCGCTGGCTGGGTCCCTGACTTAAACACCGCCTGAAGTTTCCCCATTCTCCACCGTGCTCAGCCTCTGCTGTGGCCAATCATGAGGAGGAAAACAGCGGGCAGGAAGTGGGGCGGCGGCATGGCAAATCCAATTAGAGCCGCTCTCTCTCTCTCTTCTAGCTTCAGCTGACAGAAAGGGGGAGGGGGTGATCGGGGGAGATATACAGACAGCCCGCAGGTCTCCTCTCCCTGTCACAGCGCCGCTGCTCCATTTACCAGAGAACTCAGCAGCGGCGTCGTGACAGGGAGAGGAGAGCTGCGGGCTGTCTGTATATCGCCCCCTCCCCCTTTCTGTCAGCCGAAAAGAGAGAGAGAAAGAGAGAGAGAGCGGCTCTAATTAAATTTGCCGCGCCGCTGCCTTGCTTCCTGCCTACTGTTTCCTCCCCGAGAATCCCTTGTGTTTGTGTCCTCATCACATATCAAGAATCCTACCCTGAAGTGAAATGCCAGCCCACCTGACCTTTGAGTGTCCCTTACAGCCTCTAGAGCAGCCTTTCACAAGCTTTTAAACATGGGGGAAGCCTTGAATTAATTTTCCAGGGTCAGGGAACCCCTGCTAATAATTACTATATTTAGAGCTCACAGTACACTAGTGTGATGGTCAAAAGTAAGAATGCTCCTTATATTTGTGGTCATTGGGAATAGTTCCCTCTTATAGATAGCTAGAAAGATCATTGGTGTCAGTGGTTACTTATCTGAGAGGTGGGCATTGCCCATTGCTTAAGGAACCCCTAACAACCTCTGGAGGAACCCTAGGGTTCCATTGAACGTTGATTGAGAAAAGCTGCTCTAGGGGGTATTACATATACATTTTAAAGGGGTTGTAAATAAATAAATAAATATTTTTTATTTTAAATAACAAACATGTTATACTTACCTCCACTGTGCAGCTCGTTTTGCACAGAGTGGCCCCAAACCTGGTCTTCTGGGGTCCCTCGGCAGCTGTCTCCGCTCCTCCCCGCAAGAACTCACCACCTATATGCGAGCTCGCATGGTGGTGAGTCCTTGCAGGTGCGCTCCAGTGATACAGCTGGCAGCTATAACCGCTCACTGTATCACTCGGCCCCGCCCCCGGCGTGCCGCATCATTGGATGTGATTGACAGCAGCGCGAGCCTATGGGTGCGCTGCTTTCAATCCATCCAGTGTAGCCAATCAACGGCCAGGCTCAGAAACGAGTGAGGATGACAGGGGCGAGCGCGGGACTTTCGAGGGCTCAGGTAAGTAAAACGGGGGCTTGGGGGGGGGGGGTATTGTCGGATGTTTTTTCACCTTAATGCATAGGTGGCTTTCTCCGTTGGCTTTCTCCTACACACAGAGGGCACCACTGGAGACCGAACTGGAGTAGCTTCAGAACAGATAAGTACGAGGGGCGTTCAAGTCAAAGACTTTTGAGTTTATATAATAAAAGTAGGATTTTTAAAACAGCTTACCTGTAAAATCCTTTTCTTGGAGTACATCACGGGACACAGAGCAGCATAGTCATTACTATGTGGGTTATATAGAATTACCTTCAGGTGCTGGCACTGGCAACTTCCAAAACAGGAAGTACCCTCCCCTATATAAGCCCCTCCCATCCGGGAGTACCTCAGTTTTGTAGCAAAGCAATACGTGTCCCCAAAAGAGGGGTGGGAGCTCTGTGTCCCGTGATGTACTCCAAGAAAAGGATTTTACAGGTAAGCTGTTTTAAAAATCCTACTTTCTTGTTCATACATCACGGGACACAGAGCAGCATAGTCATTACTATGTGGGACGTCCCAAAGCAATGCCACATGAGGGGGGGGATACACCATACATAAGCTGGGCGCCATCAGGCATGAGGATCTTTTGCGGCCTGCAACACACTGCGCCCAAAGGCGACATCCTCCTGACTTCTAACGTCCACCTGGTAGAACCTAGTAAACGTGTGTACTGAAGACCATGTTGCGGCCTTACAAATTTGCGCCAGGGAGGCCTGGTGATGCACTGCCCATGAAGTTCCAACTGCTCTCGTGGAGTGCGCCCTAACTTTGAACGGAGGCGGTCTACTTCTCAAGCCATAGGCTTGTATTATGACCTGTCGAATCCACTTGGCTAAAGTAGATTTTGATGCTGCCTGACCTTTTCTGGGGCCTTCCGGCAGAACAAACAAAGAATCCGTTCTACGAATCTGAGCAGTGGCTTTTAGATAAGCTTTAACTGCTCTTACTACATCCAAAGAATGCAATAACTTTTCCTCTACCGAGCTTGGTTTGGGGAAAAAAGAAGGAAGAACCACATCCTGGTTCAAGTGAAACCTCGATACCACCTTAGGAAGAAAGGCTGGGTGAGGACGTAATACTACTCTGTCCTTATGGATAACCAGATATGGCTCTTTACAGGACATGGCGGCTAATTCCGACACTCTTCTAGCCGAGCATATGGCTACTAAAAATATCAATTTCCTGGTGAGTAGAACCAAGGAAATGTGCCGCAAAGGTTCAAATGGCTGCTTCTGCAGAACCGACAGAACCAAATTTAGATCCCATGGGCATATGGGAGCCTTAATCGGTGGAATAATACGAGTCACACCTTGCCTAAAGGATTTGACAAGTGAATGCATAGCCAGGGGCCTTTGAAATAGTATTGACAAGGCCGAAACCTGGCCCTTGATAGTACTTAAGGCAAACTTCCTGTCTACAGCCCACTGCAGGAAGTCCAGAATTCTGCCTATAACGTACTTACGTGGATGCCATTTTCTGGCCTCGCACCAAGTGATGTACGCCTTCCAAACTCTATAGTAGATCTGCCTGGATACAGGCTTCCTGGCATTGATTATAGTTGATACCACAGAGTTAGAGAGACCTCTCTTCTTTAGGATGTGGGATTCAATAGCCAGGCCGTTAAACTTAGAGTTAGTAAGGAAGGGTGGTATATCGGTCCTTGCGAAAGCAGGTCCGGACGACGTGGAAGGGTCCAAGGACTCCCCACAGACATTTTGATGATCTCCGCGTACCAGGCCCTTCGGGGCCACGCTGGAGCCACCAGGATCACCGGCTTCTTCTCCAACCTGACTCTGCGAAGGAGTCGAGGCAACAATTGTAGCGGAGGGAATGCATATATCAGTCTGAACTGATCCCAAGGGAACACCAGAGCATCCGAGCCGCAAGCGAGGGGATCCCTTGTCCGGGAGACAAATCTGTCCACCTTTGCGTTGAATCTGGATGCTAGCAGATCTACATCCGGTGTTCCCCACCGCTGACATATTGCTCGGAAGACCTCGGGATGAAGGGACCATTCCCCTGGGCATAACTGTTGGCGACTCAGAAAGTCCGCCTTCCAATTCTCCACCCCTGGAATGAAGACAGCTGATATACATGGGACATGCTTTTCTGCCCATTCCAGGATGTGACTTACTTCCCTCTGGGCTGCACGACTCCTGGTGCCTCCCTGATGATTGATATATGCCACTGCTGTGGCATTGTCTGATTGAATTCTGACAGGGGACCCTTGGAGTCTGGATGTCCAGGCTACTAGAGCGTACCGGGCTGCTCGTATCTCTAAGAGATTGATGGGCAGGGTTTTTACTACATTTGACCATCTGCCCTGGAGAGACCATTGCTCCAGTACTGCCCCCCAGCCTATAAGGCTGGCATCTGTAGTGACCACCTTCCAAGATATCGGGCTGAAGGGTTTTCCCTTCTGGAGATTCTGGGGGATCAACCACCAGCAGAGACTCTTCCGAACGGAAGGGGACAAAGCCATCGGGAAGTCTAGAGCCTGAACTTTTCCGTTCCAGGCTGACAATATGGCCCTTTGTAAATTCCTTGAGTGGAATTGGGCGTATGGCACAGCTTCGAATGATGCTACCATCTTTCCTAGCAGCCTCATGCACAGGCGTATGGACGGCTGTCTTTTTGCACAAAGCAGACGGACCAAGGCCCTCAAAGAGGATACCTTGTCTAGAGGTAAGAAAATCTTCCTCTGGTCTGAATCCAGCCGTAGCCCTAGATATACCAGGTTTTTCACTGGCTGTAGGGCTGACTTGTCCAGGTTGATGACCCAACCGTGAGATTCTAGATACTTGATTGTATCGACAATTACCACTTCTAGCTTGGCAACTGAGTGGTCCATCAACAACAGGTCGTCTAGGTATGCCATTATCGTTACACCCCGTGTTCTTAGATCGGCCAACAGTGGGGCCAGAATTTTTGTGAACACTCGTGGTGCTGTGGCCAGACCGAATGGTAAGGCTCTGAACTGAAAATGGCGCCCTTCTACTGCAAAGCGTAGGAATTTTTGATGACCTGGAAAGATGGGAACATGCAAGTAAGCATCTTTGATGTCGATCGAGGCTAACCATTCCTCCCCTTGTAGGGCAGCGGTGACCGATCGGATCGACTCCATCCGGAAAGACCGGACGTTTAGAAATTTGTTTAGACTCTTTAGGTCCAATATGGGTCTTATGTCCCCGTTTGGCTTCGGGACTGTGAAAAGGTTTGAGTAGAAACCCAACCCCCACTCTTCCATAGGAACCTCCATAATTACTCCTTGGAGCAATAGTTGTTCTAACGCCAATAGGAGAGACCCTCTTTTCAGAGGGTCTCTTGGCATGCCTGACCACATAAAATGGGACGGAGGAGACTCTTTTAACTCCAACTTGTATCCCAGAGTTACTGCGGAGAGCACCCATCTGTCTTTGATCGTCTCCCGCCAGGTCTCTGCGAACAACTGAAGTCTTCCCCCCACCCGTTTGAGTGGGGGCAGCCCTTCATAGGCTTGACTTGGAGGCTGGTTTAGTACCTCTTCGGATCCAGGGCTTTTTATTACCCTGTGGCTGTCCCTGATTTTTACCTCCTGAGTTTGACCGAGGAGGCCGTCGGAACTGCTTAGTAGCAGACGTCGCAGGGATAGGAGAGGTAGTCCTCTTAAAAGATGGACCCCTAGACCTCTTTTTACTCGTAAGAGAGTACTTTTACCACTGGAAATCTTCTGGATATACTTATCCAGGTCTTCGCCAAAAAGGCGTTCCCCATGAAATGGGAAGCTAACTAAGAGCTTCTTACAGGGAGCTTCAGCAGACCAGTTTTTGAGCCACAGAAGCCTACGCATATGTACCAAAGACAGCGTGAGGCGGGAGGCCTGATGGATAGAATCCTTGATGGCGTCAACCGCAAAGCATAATGCTCTAGGCAGATCAGCCAGAGCCTGGGCCTGCTGGTCTGGCAAATCCCTCAGGACCATTTTCATTTGATCCTTTAAAGCTTGGCAGACCCCAATAGCTGCCACTGCTGGCTGTGTAACAGCCCCTGCTGTGGAAAAAGCAGATTTTAATAAAGATTCCAATTTTTTATCCACTGGATCTTTGAACATTTGAACATTATCTACTGGACATGTCAGTGATTTGTTCACAGAAGAGATGGCTGCATCCACCGTAGGAACATTCCATCTCTGGGTGAACTTTCCCTCCATGGGATAGATCACCGGAAACCTTTTAGGCGGAACAAATATCAGGATGTTCCCAGTCCTGGTATATAAGTCCTTCCAATAATGGATGTATTGGAAAGGAGCAATTAACCTGGGGAGCTTTTAGCGACCCCAATGAGGAGACAGCAGTAGTTGATGGTTCAACAAGAGGCATTTTAAATGCAGATCGAACCATGTCAGTTAGGGTCTGGACCCACAATCTTTCAGTCAGTGATGCTGAAAATGGTTCATCTACTGTCGATTCCTCAAAAACAGAGTTAACCTCCTCCTGATCCCCTTCAGGAAGGTCAGTCCCTTCCTGGGACTGTTGCTCTGCCAACAGGCACTCTAATGGAGGGGATGGAGATCTGGCGCGCTTTCTTTCCTGTAGAGAAGAAGCGATCAATGCAGCCAATCTCTGCTCCAATCCCTCCAGAGTTGAGGAAAAAACCTCCTCTGTTATATATGCAGGAGCAGGTGGACTGAGGACAGCCGCAGTACCTGGCACTCCCGGGGGTTCCTTATGGGTATTAACCTCTGATTTCTCAGGGGAGGAGGGTGCAGATGACTGCTCCAGATCCTCAGAGCCCGATGGAGACCCCCTACACTTCCTGAGAGGTATATCTCGGAGTTTTTTAGGCGGCATATTCCTTAGTTCAAAGCTGAGGTATTCCAGCCGCAATACACCCCTTACTGAAATAGTCTAATGCAATTTGCTGCTATGTACATCAGTGGGTGTCTACTAATGCGTCTTTCTGGGGATGCCTGTATCAACCGCCCGCTGTAAGCCCCTATACCATGCTACCAGCTCCTTTTCATGCTCTGTGTCCATAGCAAGCAGCGTGGACTGAGTCCTTTTATCTTGCTGGGACGCCCGCACATGCGCAGAAGCGCTGGGCGCACAGAGCGCGTCATCCGCCAGGCTCCGCCCCCTTTTTTGAAGCTAAACCTTATAAAAGGAAAGCATGTGTGCGCGCGCGCGCGTGCACGTGTGCGCTCTTGGCGCCATGTAGGGAGAGGAGCCAGGGTCCCTGTTTCACCAGGACTCAGGGATGGAAGGAAACTACTTGGCAGCATGACAGAGGAATGCAGCTTCCCTGATAGAGAGCTCACTCATCTGCCTGGACTTTCACCATGGAAGGAATAGTCCCAAGAAAAAAGACGTTCCACAGCGGCCTCTAGTGGACAAACACAGGTACCGCACCTTTGTCTTTTTTTTTTTTTTTTTTTTAAAACCTCCTTTATGAAAAAACATTTCCAGGTTTACAGTTTTTTTAAAATTTCCCTTATGAAAAAACATTTCTAGGATTTCTTAGGCATATACAGCTATTAGCGGGAATACCCTTTAGGTAACAGGCAGAAAGACATATTAGGCTTGGGGGTCCCCTCAATAGAACCAAGTTCCTGAGGGGCCCCCACTTACCTTTTCCCCGCCGCAGGACTTTGTTTGGTCCACAGAAGCCCAAACTTCACCTCTCACGGCAGGCATTGTACTAGACCTTCAGGGACCGGGTTCCCAAGGATTCCACTCCCCTGGACCTGTATAGCACCCTGCACAGATAGCCTCTTGGTTTTGGGTATGACCAGAGCTCTGGATCCCAGGGTCCAGCCCTCCTAAGAGAGGCATTACAGGCAAAACCCTGCTCTTCTCTGCAAGGCCCGGGTACCGACCGTTTAGCTATGAAGCTTTTTTTTGGTCGGATCCGGAATAGCTTGCTAAGGCCCAGAGAACCTGTACACAAGCCCAGATGAATACATGTTAACCTTGGCCAACACCTTAGACACTGGCAAAAAAAAACTGAGGTACTCCCGGATGGGAGGGGCTTATATAGGGGAGGGTACTTCCTGTTTGGAAGTTGCCAGTGCCAGCACCTGAAGGTAATTCTATATAACCCACATAGTAATGACTATGCTGCTCTGTGTCCCGTGATGTATGAACAAGAAATAACAAATTTCAAGGAGTGGAAACTGCATTTATTTTTCAACATACTCCCCTGCTACATTTATACACTTATTCCAACATTTAGCTAATGCCTGGAAAGCTTCGGCATAGAAAGATTTTTCAGTTCGCCTGAACCATCCTAGGACAGCCTGCTTCACTTCGTCATCAGTGCTCAAATGGTGATCTCCGAGGAATTATTTTTTGTGGAATTTCACAACAGGTTACACATCAATTATGGAGGATCAGGCATTCCACGTAATGAATGTTCACAGGAATGACTGCTGTGGGCTGGGAACCACCACGGCCGGTATGCTCACTGATAGACGTACGGCCATCTTTGAAATGTTTACATTATTCAAATGTCTTACTGCAGCTGAGCATCTCATCACCGTACTGTAAGGTGACCAGACATCCCCGGTTTCCGGGGAGAGTCCCTGGATTGAGGACATCGACCCCGGACCAAGTCTGTCCCCTGTTTTGTCCCCGGATTGGATTGGAACAGGGGCTGGGGAAATTTCAAAGACAGTCAGTGCAGAATTAAAAATAAAAATCTGAATTACACCCCCCCCACTTCTACTAGCTTAGGGGGGTGTATTTTTTTCCATTATCTGTGCCCCTTTCTGATGATTATGTGCTGGTCGGAGCGGAGGGAATATTTCTTCAGTTTTGTGCGCATGCCCATTCAGCTGCGCTCGCATGTTCTTCTTCCTTGGCTCAAGTCCCGGCCAGCCGCCTGCCTGCTTATCTTCTTGCCATTGCTGACGGAGTGATCTTCCTCCGCTCCCCACCCAGTAGTAACCGGGGCCCAGAGAGTTATGCCGCGTACACACAACCATTTTTCTCGTCGGGAAAAATGTCATTATTGCTCTTTGATGAAAAAAACGACCGTGTGTGGGCTTTCCATCATTTTTCCCGACGAGAAAAACGACAAGAATCACGACGAGAAAAATTAGAACATGCTCTAATTTTTCTCGTCGTGATTCATGGCATTTTTTCCGCGGCAGTTTTCCCATAGGGAAACACTGCCAGGGAGCCTACACACGGTCGTTTTTCTCAACCAAGAGAAAAAATGTCATGAAAACCGGCCGTGTGTAGGGGACCAAGCCATTCCTCGTTTTTCCCGCCGATTTTCTCGACAGTGTTTTCACCGTCGAGAAAATTGATCGTGTGTACACGGCATAAGACTTGACAGGCTGTGAGGTGGGCGGCGACAATGGGCAGGGAGTCACTGATTCTCGCCATTACTAGTAGAAAAAGGCCCCCGGATTTCATTTAAAAAATATGGTCACCTTACCGTACTGTACTTGAAGTCTTGTGTAGATATCTGTGGGTTTTATACCTTCGTTCACAAGAAACATCATCACCACATGATGTTCCATGCACGCACTATCACTGTTGTCTGCTATCTTGATTACCAGGCTCCGGAATGGCCTGCAACATGTGCACCACCCATCAGTAATAGGAGGACACACTTGCCACTTACTACTGTGTGTAGTACCACCACCCTAGCATCCCTTATTTATACCTGTAGCAATACCCCCAGCTAAGAGAGCCGCTGGTATGATTTTCGGGCCCTGTAACACTCACTTTCAACCCCCAGCAATTGGCTCTAACCTCCCTTGGCACAGTTAGTAGGGGATGATAGGATTGCATACCATGTGACTCTTGGTAGCACAATCCTGCAATTAAGATACACAGCAGTATGATATAGCTAGCACTAACCGTCCCTCCAGCACAGTAAATTACACAAACACAAGTGTACTTAACCCTGGCACTTTTACTGAAAATGTTGGTTAAGCATAGAAAAAGTATACATGAACACATGCAGAGCCCTGCAATGAAAAGGGGTACTTTTGCAAATAGACAGATATAACAAAAGAAACTAACGGTCCCCGCTGCAGCTATTCTACCTCGTGGGTAAAATGGTGCCCAAAAATGTCTACGCTATTAAGTCAGGCCTGACTGTATTATGTAGAAGTTCTGCAGAGGGAAATCTTCGCTAGCAAGCGGTGGTGCACTTTTGAAGAAACAAGTTATAATCCACAAAGAGAAAAAGGGTCTTGAACTTGGGGAACACAGGATAAGTCTTTGAGACTCCTAGATACTCAAGGCGCTGTCCCTCCGGTGTATGACTACAAGCACTAAAGTTAATTCTGAACAACAGTTATTGGGCCTAGAGATCCAGTATACTCTCTGAGCAGGTGCTCTCTCACCCAACCGGACCGGTCCGTGTCCGTATTTTCCGTTGTTGTGTCTCGGTACACAGATTCCATGACACCCGGGTCTTCGGTCCTCCTGGCAACAGCAAAGCGGCAGTAGGATGAGACTTCACTCAGGCTCCTTAGTGGAAACGGAAGGCTCTTTGGAAGAACACAGGGCCCAGGCTTCAGGCCCTGTGTAAAACAGCAGACTCCGCACAGATTTCCACTTGCTGGGCGGGCGGTGTCCAAAGAGACCCATCTCCGCCCCGCCCTTCAGTTAAATAGCCCACCCCAGCAGTCTTTGCACGGGGCAATGCACCCTGGGAGTCCCGTGGTATTCTGGGTATGGTAGTCTCTGAGGCCTTAAAGCAACACCCCCGCTACATACCTGTAAAGTTAAAAGTCCCAGTTTAACTTGTACGCCCCTCGTATACTGATTTTTTCTTTGCAGGGCTAGATAGATTGGGCTTAGCATGTGGCTGAGTAGGTTTAGAATTAGTTAAGTTTTTCCTTTACTTCCACTTTAAGGATTAACAATATGTCAGTTGTGCTTGATATGACTCACTCATGCAGTTTCAGTTGCTATGATATTGGTGAACATAATATTATTCTCTTGATAAATGGACAGCTATGAATTACAAGACTGCACTGGTTACAGTATCCATAGCCCCAGGGCATGACCAGTGTTGTTTTAATAAAGACTTTTTCTCTTTCATAAAAACACTAACACGTATCAACAATAGCATGGCACAGGAGCTTGTCTGAGCAGATGTGCATTTAAAATAATAGATGAAGTTCTGTACAGGAAACAAGGTGGTTTTATCATTTCTCACCTTCTTTTGTTGAAAACATGTAATAACCTTGTGTTTCACATCACAGTTTTTGAACACTATCTTGGCTAATACATGGGGTACGTGACTGTAGTGGAGTGAGTACTAACTGCATCCAAACTTTCCAGAATTGTTGCTTTTTTGTCAAATTACATCCTTCCACCAGATTGGCAAAACTCCAACTTTATTTCATACAGATTATGACAAATGAAACACAACTTTTAACAAACCTATATCATCTAAAATACCCAGTAATTTGCCAATGTATATGGATTTCAAATCCCAACGGGGTGTTGTTTATTAACATTTGGACAAAATACAATGCAAATATTCCCTAGCACTCAGCCTTACTAGATAGCAAACAGTGGTCTGCCTTGCAAACATACATATAACCTGTCACATAAAGACACCTCCCTATCATGAAGTCCAACTCTAATCTATTGTAGTGCCTCACCCCCTATAGGGCCTGCTGAATAGTCTCAAGTCTCTTTCCCCAGTAAGTACACTAGCAGCCAGGCATACAGTCTCAGGCACTCTTCTGGTTTAGTAAACAGTCTAGGGGTATCCTTTTTCTGATGCTTTATAAAAGCTGAACTTGGATGGGTGCAGGGTAACTGTGGGATACTCCAGTAATGTTAAGTAGTAACTTGAGGACGCCTTCTCAAAGTTTCCTAGCACAGTCCTTCTAGCAGAATATAATGGACTGAACTACACAGGGACACCATAATAAATATCCACTCTAGTATTTTTATGGTCTGGCTATGGCTACCTAATATAACTCACCTCATCCCTAATTTTTTAATGAAAAACAAAAGGAAAAGAAACGGGACTATAACGGTGCTACAAATAGATATCACACACAATGGAAGACTCGATTACCACTTGAATAAAAAATATACAATACATTTTATTGATAATTTATACAAAATTAGTAAAAATACGAGCAGTATCACAGAATCAATTCACGATAGGGTAATTCCAGAATGGTGGTTGCACCCACATTAGGCTGAGAAGATTATACATGGTCCCAACATGTTTCGCCCGTTGGGGCTTCGTCAGGGGAAGTATGTCTCAGACGTCTAAACAGATGACAGCACCAGGGGCCCTAGATGAAAACAAAGGGGAGTGGAGAGGAAACCCCACAAATGTGAGGGCAAAACTAGACACCCTCAATAATAAGCACAGACTGACTCTGATGCAAGAGGGAAAGCAGCCGCACACAATTACTGGGATCTCACACATGTCTGTCTGTACCCACAAATGTCCTTGGGTAGTTGGATGCCTCCTTCCAATATCATCCAGACATTTCCCCCATTAACTTTTCAGACCAGATCCCCAAAAGGAAATTCCTCAATCAGCTCCAGCAGAGTTCAGCAGAATAGGCTCCACAGCTAGTACATCTGGGACCTCAGTGAGCAAATGAAGAAGCACAATTAGACTGCCCAGAAGGGAAGCAGCTCTTCAGGCTGGGATCTTCTCTTCCTGGACAAAAAACACCTCTGTCTAGGCTTCAAGCTATGTATGCACCTTCCCAGCTACTGGGCACCCTTCCCAGAGGATTGGCTGGGGCCACATACATATTCAGACTGTAGATTTGACTTTCCCAACCCACTACCTTCAAGAACCATCCAAAAGGCAGGTGGAAGCAGTCAAACCCACAGTAAAAGTCAGAGCAGCCCGGAGCAGTCACAAGCAGTTCCACTAATGACAGGAGAGCTAAAGAACTACATTTACCTACCCTAGCACCTATCCAGGAGAGTGCTGCACTATGACAACACCATCGGTTGGACAAATCTTAGAAAAAAAAAGACAACAGCTCAGTGAAGTCCTAGCTGCCTCCTACACCTACCGCTCACCCCATTCAGTCCTATGACTGAGGCCATACTCCTCTGGCTGGAGCAGTTGACATGGGATGACAAAACATAGGCAGCACCAGAGAGAGTGGCACAGTGAAGATCTTAAGTAAGTATTTAGCTATGTGGTTTACACCGGGAAAGGAAGAGAAACTTTTGGGCAACTTCATTGATAACTCACTATTCATAGTGCTAGTCCCTAGCTTGTCCCTGGCTTCAGTTTGTTCAAGGTCGCTGATTTGGAACAAACATTTTGATTAGAAAGTCTGAGTGAAATCAGAACTTCAAGTCTGAAAGTTTGTATCCAGATTGAAATCACTGTAGCCATTGGGTCACAGTACAGCCCAGCAACTAGCTTTTTCAGAGGGAGAGGTCAGCAATAGCAACAGATTAGTTAACTCTAGAGCAGATTTATCTGCAGACTGTCCCTTTCCTGCCAATGGTATATACAGTATACTTGAGGATTCCAGAAATAGCAGCTAAAGCCTTCTTAATGTGCAATAGCAGATACGCAGATATCTGAAAATGCTTTTTGCAGCTTTCTTTTTTTTTTTTTTTTTTAAACAGGCTTGATTTGTCGAAGCCAGGGGTTGAGGAAATAAAACAATTACACAAGCCCCCTAAATATTAGCGCTTATCCTAAAAGTTACCGTACTCAAGTTTTTAAGTAAAATTTTATATATGATTTTCTATCTACAGGATTCTTTTATGCCGCGTACACACGACCATTTTTCTCATCGGGAAAAATTAAATTTTTTCTCTTTGACGAGAAAAACGACCGTGTGTGGGCTTTCCATCATTTTTCCCGACGAGAAAAACGGCATGAATCACGATGAGAAAAATTAGAACATGCTCTAATTTTTCTCGTCGTGATTCACGGCATTTTTTTCCCCGGCAGTTTTCCCATAGGGAAACACTGCCGGGGAGCCTACACACGGTCGTTTTTCTCGACCAAGAGAAAAAATGTCGGGAAAACCGGCCGTGTGTAGGGGAACAAGCCGGCTTGTTCCTCGTTTTTCTCGTCAATTTTCTCGACGGTGTTTTCACCGTCGAGAAAATCGATCGTGTGTACACGGCATTATTCTGATGTATTGTGAGTAATGCGACGATCGGACATTCCGACAACAAAACCGTGGATTTTTTTCCTACGGATGTTGGCTCAAACTTGTCTTGCATACACACGGTCACACAAATGTTGTCGGAAATTGCGAACGTCAAGAATGCAGTGACGTACAACACGTACGACGAGCCGAGAAAAATTAAGTTCAATCTTCTGCTTGATTCCGAGCATGCGTGGAATTTTGTGCATCAGAATTGTGTACACACGCTCAGAATTTGTGTCCGATGGAGCCTACACACGGTCGTAATTTCCGACAACAAGCTCACATCGAACATTTGTTGTCGGAAATTCCGACCGTGTGTACGCGGCATAAGGCTTTTACATACAGCGTATAATGCTTTTCTATGTATGCTCTGGACACAACCATCAATATCAATTAAATTTTAAAAATTAAGAATAGATTTTGTTAACTATTTCCCTTACAAATAACTTCAGGTTAAGCCAACAAAGTAACATACACTTGAATAAGTGGGCTATATGTATATGTGTGCAAATTTATGGTAGGAATGTTTGTGCCTGCTGAGATCTGTCCCCCATATAAGTTCTCCAGCATATCTTACTTTCAAAGTATTTTATTTTCCAAGAAATAAAAACCATCGTACATACAGTAAGTTCCGCACAAAAAAATTAAATACAAATCAGTATTAACTGGTGTCTTCCCAGAGAAAAACTATAAAAAGGATAAAAAGGATAATTAGTATACTAATTACTGATATAATATAGAAGATAAAGAAATAAGAAACATTAGGTATATAATAATTTGATTAGGATACCTTAAAAATGAATGCAACGTATAATCTACACAAAGAGGCCTCAGTGGAAATGTCCCCTGGAGGAACGGAAGCCACTGACCCTCCACGGCACCCCAAAAGGGATCCTGCTGTGCCCGGAGGGAGGGCTCCCACACCCCCACAAGGACTTAAATAAAATCCATCCTAGCCTCCTTTTGAAAAAATTAAAGAAGTAAATTAAAAAGATAAAATATTGTATCTAATAGAACTGAACGATACATCTCCTAAGTTCTTGCGTATTGGTTTAATAATAAAGAAGAATTATCCCGTTAATAGGATTCTACAACACTTCTCCGGGAGACTTTATTAAATAATAAGATAAAAATGAATAAATAAAGAAAGAAAAGAAGAGAGAGAAAAAAAAAGGTTAGAGAGAAAGATAGAGAGATAGGAAAGTAGTAGAAAGTACATGCCTAGTTCGATAAAGTTAGGGCAAAGGATAATGGAAAAACATCCTAATTAATTGGAACTCCAATATAGTTAGCCCATGGATCCCATATTTTACCAAACTTCGCAGTGGTGTTATTTAGAATACTAGCCAGTTTTTCATGAGTCAATATCCAAGACACTTTTCGAATAACATCAGAAAGGAAAGGTCTAGGTTTTTTCCAAGCTTTGGCGATAGTGATTTTAGCCCCTGTGAGTATAAAATAAATAAGAATTTGGGAGAATTTAGGAAAATGGGTTATCTCCAGCATATCTTACAACCAGAATAATTAGTTGTCAACATTTGAGTCATAGCTAAGAATATGGACTTTTGTGTATACAGATCACCCATTGCAAGCACAAAATGTGAAAAATAGGAGAGGTCACCAGGACATAGAAAAAACACTAGGAGACCAAAGATTTGTGGATATTCGATCAAGACACCTACTATATGGCCAAAAGAATGAAAACACTCCTGTACATTATTGAGTATGGGTCTTTCCAGTGAAATGAAATGTTAATGCTACAACGTGGAAAGTCATTTTGGGAAAGCTCTCCATTGTGACTATTCCCTCTGCACAAAGCTAGCACCTACACAGAGCTTAACCCTACTGAACACATATGAAATTAATTGAAATTCCAATTGCAAGCCATATTTTCTCATCCAACATCAAAACCTGACCTCACAAATGCTCTTTTGCCTGATTGGGCACAAATGCCAATTGTTTTGGAATGGGATGTCCAACAAGCTCATAGAGTGTGATGGCCAGGTGTCCACAAATTTTTGGCCATATAGGGCACATATTCAATAAAATTGGAAAATAATTTTCAATAATCTGAACCGAGGAAATAGAAAATACACAGCATATACAACAGAGACTGTTATAAAGATAGCAAATGTATGTATTCAGTACTTCATGCATAATTTAAACAAATTCTCTTTTTCCTTTAGCTCTTCTACCAATCCCCTTAATAATCTTGGAAGACAAGGTTGAGCTGAATGCAGAGACAAAGGTGAGCTGTGTGTTACCATCCAGTGATTGCCATTGCTTGGAGATAGAGCTAAAAATCATCACTAAAGAGAAGCTCAAGAACTGTGTCTCCCATAAGGGGAACTACTCTAATGTCACCTGCACACTGGATGTCACCAAGGAGATGAATGGGATAGAGCTGTCCTGTGAGGCTCACTTCAAAACAAAGAGCAAGCCTTATAAGCTAAATATTCAGAGTAAGTATGGAACTTTAATATTCACCACTCTGTCAATATGGCAAATAGCTACCTTCCCTTTATGCCCTACACAGCAGACTAAAGCCCCATACACACGGTGGGACTTTTTGACAACAAACTTAAAAATGAGCAGGTTTTCCAAAAAATACTACCGTGTGTACGCTTCATCGGACAAACTTTTTCGGTTTTCATCGGACAAAAGTTCGCTCTGCAAACGGACAAACTTTTTGGCAACAAAAGTCCTACAGTGCAAAGTCCTATCGTGTGTACAGAAAACCATCAGACTTTAGTCCAAAGTACAAACACGCATGCCCAGAACCAATGTTAAAATCAAACAACAATAGCAGAAGTTGACCAAAGGGTGGCGGTAAAGAGCAGAAAAAACACGTAATTTTGGGAAAGTTTTGGGAAAGTTTGCAGAAAAGTCCTGCCGTGTGTATGCTATGGGTGTTCTCGGCCAACGCCCTTCAAACAAAAATCCACAGAAAAGTTTGTTTGAAGTCTGATCGTGTGTATGAGGCTTTAGAAGTAGGTTGCTAAACAACAGCCTAGAGTGTTGGACTTGTGCAAAGGGGCAATGGAAGAATAGGTACTGCAACATCAGACTTTGTATCTGGACTTGTTCTGCACTTTGATTCTTCAAGTAAGCTCTAACGTTTTTGATACAAAACTCCCGTATCATTACCATATAACATCAATAGTTTGCCCAGAATTTAGATTTGCTCACCCATGCATATGACTGTGCACCCTGCTGGGAGAACACAGTGATTATTGGTAGTGGCTATAGCCACTGGCAATAATTGCATGCTAGAAATCCGACATGCTGGTTATACCCAAGTCGACCAATGGATGAACTTGGGTACAATCAGCCAGCCTATACATGGTTTAACTCCCAACCGGTCCCTGCTGTACATTCAAACCATCTATGTCAGGTTTAGGAATATAATTCCCCTAATTTTAAAGGCATCTCCTCTTACTTCTTGCTGTGTCTCTGGGACAGGAAGTGAATGAAAATCTCCTTGACAGGATGCAGAAAAAATAACCTGACAGGGTTCGTAACCATTTCCTACTCAAAAAAAAGTTTTGGCTGTAGGGTGCATTCTCACCTGAGAATGCACCCACACTTTGATTATAAGCAATAACCTCGGCAGAGGTTCTTGCGATTAGCTGTGGGAGGCAGCTCCATTGAAAGCAATGGGAGGGCAGGCAGTTCCTGCAGCTAATCGCGGCCATTCACATGTAATTTCTCATGCAGCGAGAACATGTGACTGGTCGGCCCTGGACGCAGTCTCCCATTGCTTTCAGAGGGGTTGCCTCCCACCGCTAATCGCAGGAACCCCCGCTGGAGTTCTCACATCTAATCTGAGTGCAGGCTTACATACATATTAACATTTAATGTTGCCTAATTAGTCAACTGCTCTATCTACTTTTTTTTTTTGAAGAACACTCTCTAAATACTGCTAGAATTTACCATGGAGATTGCATTGTACAGTATACAGTTTGAGGCTCTGGGCAAAACAAACAGATACATCTTAGCAGAAGAGGGATGATGACTCACACCTAAATTGTTTTCATAAGGCCAGTTTCGCATATCTGTTCAAGAATTCTTCTCTGTCTGGTAAATCATCTGATTTCTTAACTCACTAGTTTAATCTAGCAGTGAAAATACATAACATCCAAGCCAGCCTAGAGTTCACATCATGTTCATTATTTGTGTGACTTCATTATCTTGTGACAGCACTCTGCTACAGTTACAGTGCAATTTATGGAATAATCTGAATACATTTGCAGGTTTAGAAATCCTTTTTTAACTGTACTCTATGCATAAGACCCTTTTCACAGTCTTTACAATTAGGCCCATCTGTCTGTTTTTCAGGTGGACCTGATTGGAATCTCTATGCAGCTCTATGAGCAGGTGGATATAAACAAACTTGTGTCTGTTTACATCCGCCTATCTTCAAGTCCATCTAGATTTGGACATCCTTTTCTGATTTTCTGGACCTAAATGTGACAGATCAGAGGTTGCCTTGTGTAAATGGACAAAAGTCATAGAGCCATCACGGGGTACCCCATGGATGCAGACACAAACTGAACAGGTGTGGATGTCACAAAACTAAAGATATACTCATGTGGAGCAACGGCCTGTGAAAAGGACCCCAAGAGTATGCTGGCCTCACATATAATTTTTAGGCAAATTCAATCACAGTTACCTCCATGATTAACCACTTCACGCCTAAGGGTAAAACAAATCTTAATGCCCGAGCCCAATTTTGCAAGATTGACTTGTGTTAGTAAAACCATACATATCATCACAACTACTTTGTACATCCAGGTGGATTATACCTTGTTTTTTTCAGGACAAATTGGGCTTGAATACAATGGTAATGTTATAACAAATGGTAATGGATAGCTCCTGATTTTCTTTTTTTTTAATTATTATTATTATCTAAGGAAAATGTTATGTCCCTTAGACACGGGGTCTCTCAGGGTGTTGCTAGCAATGCTGCCAGTATCTGCACAGCAAGTTACACACAGGACGGATGAACTTCTTAAACATGGAGAGGGTTTATTACTCACTCAGAACATGATGACTTGTTACATGGAGGAGTCTTAATACAACAGACTTCTGTCATTACCAGATCAATGCATCCTTGCTGCTGCTGCTTCCAGTCTCACACACACACTAACTTACTTCCTGGTACAGCCCCTCCCCCAGCATGCATCAGGGGAAAAGAGTGAAGGGTAACAGTGTTACAGCACAAACATCACAGAAAACTAGCCGAAAATACAAAAAAAAATCATCTTTTTAAATGTAACTGTCTATTTCTTGCTATTACCATAACCTACCACCAAAGAACAACCCAAAATAAATTCTCCTGCTCCTGCAATCACAGCACATTTTTTTTTTATCCTAACTAAAACACACTGAAATGGAGACTGACACTGATACCAATTAAAGAGGAAGTAAACCCTGATGGGTTTACTTCCTCTTTGTTTCCCTGCAAAGGTAAAGCATAATGGGCTACTATGCATCGCATAGTAGCCCATTATGTGTCACTTACCTGCAGGAGAAGCCTGCGATGTCCCCGATTTCCTCGCTAGTAGCGAGCGTCCATCTTCACCCCTCTTCTTCCAGGTGCCATGAACTCCGGCTCTGTGACTGGCCGGAGTCGCGTGACGTCACTCCCGCGCATGCACGCAGGTGCCGCCACTCGCGGCTTCATTCATGGCTTCCTGACTCACGCTCAGTGCGCCTACGCAATACACTAGGTCGGTGCGCCCTCCTTTTTTCTTTCTTTTTTCTAGCCACATGAACACCCATTGTTCTGAGGAGGGCTGCAAGACTTTAGACTTTGCCTTTAGACGGAACCACACTACCCGTGTTTTGACGATACACCGAGAGCGCAGGAGATTTTTGTCTTTCAGTGCGCCTACGCGCCATTGTCTGCGGCGCATGCACCGTAGACCTCGGTGCCTTTCTTTTGCAAATATCTCCTAAACCATGTAGGTTTAGGAGATATTTGTTGCACCTACAGGTAAGCCTTAATCTAGGCTTACCTGTAGGTTAAAGTAGTATGTAAGGGTTTACAACCACTTTAACTAACTTTGATGCAAGCACTAACCCTGGGGCTGACCTAAATCAAACCTTGAGGCCCGGTTCACATAGGGGGGACTGCTCAGGCGACTCGGTCGCCTGAGGAGTCGCGTCCCGCTCTGTGCTATGGAACCGTTCTAATAGGAGCGACTCAGGTCGCTCCGACTTAGAAAAAGGTTCCTGTACTTCTTTTGGGGGCGACTCAGGGCGACTTGCATTGACTTCTATACAGAAGTCATTATACAAATCGCCTCAGGCAGGCGTCTCAAGTCGTCTTGAGATCGCGCCGCCGAGTCGCCCCCGAAGTCGTGCCGCCCCTGTGAGAACCGGGCTTGATCTAGGTTGTTTTTTTTTTTAATATTATTTTTTTTTTTTCTACACACACTTTTATTTTGTATCTCTGTAAGGACTGTCTCGCCCTTTCACAGAGACAGATAACACGGGGGTGGGCTTCACATTGACTGATCTCTGATAGGGGTGTGAGAATTCGGAAATGTATAGAGTACTGCCAACATCCTTATATAAATGGAAGAGATGTGCCACTAGTGCACAGGGAGTTGCCCCTTAGGATATTTTAGGCAGAAGAAATAATAAAGGGAGTAGAAATGTATAAAAGAACGCACAGCATAACATCCTAAATGGATGTTATTGCGTTATTCTGTCCGTCTGACCCTAACTGTATTTTGGCCAGTGGATTCTAAGCTCTTGGGTTGATACAAATACCTTGTATATGATTCATTCATTTACCTATTTTAAATGAATTTTGTATTTCTATGCATCTCTATGATTTTTCTACCATTAATAAAACTAGCACTTTTGTGAGTTCTTTTATACATTTCTACTCCCTTTATTATTTCTTCTGCCTAAAAAGTCCTATGGGGCAACTCAATGTGCACTAGTTGCACATCTCTTCCATTGACTGATCACTGTAGTAGCCAATCAGAGGCTATCACAGCAATCAGGTGACCCGGAATTGGACGTTCCGGGTCCCGATTGTTAGAACGGGGCCCGGGGCTCTCGGTGAGACCCCGGTCTCTGTTGCAGAACAAAGAGAGGTACGCAAATATGAAGCCCCACGAACAAAGCCCAGTCCAATGGGGCTGCATAATTGTGTACTGTCGGCGTCAAGGTGTTAAGCCACGGAGGCGGGGCAAAACATGTTGGGGCATGGCCTGGATGAATCGAGCTGAGGCTGCTTTTACCTGCCAACCACTCGGCCTGGACGAGGTGTGCAGCTGACGGGCTATCTCTTCCTATTTCTACAGCACACTTTTACCTATATTTCAATCACAAATATAAGGGACAGGAAAACATACTTCCAACAGTTGAAATCAATAGGACATTGATGAAAACATTTACAATTCTCTATTTGCTCATGTTTGCAGTGAAAGGCTGTTTAAAGGAGAAGTGTGGGATAGCAAAAAAATAAACATACATGCTCACCTATATGGCTGCAGCATTGGACCGACACTGCAGCTGTCCCCCACCGGCTCTAAGACCAAGAACCAAGTGATCATATGGTCACTGGCTCTTTCCTTGGCCCCTCCAGCGCTCATTGGAGCACCAGGCAGTGGAGAAGGATATTCTGTGTTCATTTTTATTTCAGATGTTTACAACTACTTTAAAGTGTTTATTTTTTTTATTTTTGTCATGGCATACCCTCTGCCCACTTTTTATTTTTTGAGACAGAAAGGTAGAGGAAACTTTACAGAGACAATTTTTCCAATGGGGACAAATATTTTAATGAAGACTGTCAAAGATGGGAGAGACTTCCTGTTGCATCTGTAAGAGAAATCTCCCTAAGGCTGGGTTCACACATGTCCACTTGCGGTTTGCAGTCGGGAGTCCGGTGCATTTCTGTTTATCGGTTCAGGTGGGAATCTGTTCATCGGTTCAGGTGGGAATCAGGTAAAAAAAATTGCCTGAATTCGCACCTGAACCGGACCCAAAAACATACAGGACCCTTTTCAAAACCACACTGCGGTCGCCCCGGACATGTGCGAATCGGCTCCATTGAGAGGCGGTCGCATTCAAATGTTATGCAAATTGGATGCAGATAAAAACGCATCCAATTCACATATATGTAAACCCAGCCTAACAGGACACAGACTGCAAAATAAATAATATTTTATCCAAAACTAAAAATGTAAAGTTTTGGTTACACATACACATTAAAAATGAGGGCAATTCAACAGGTGTACGCAACAAAAGAATTAGAAAATTATGATGGCACTTACCTGCAAAATTGATGACCTGGAAGTGCTCTATGGAGTTGTATATAACAAGAAGTAGGCAGTGATCTGTACAGTGCCTTGAAAAAGTATTCATACCCCTTGACATTTTCCACATTTTGTCATGTTACAACCCAAATCGTGAATGTATTTTATTGGGATTTTATGTGATAGACCAACACAAACGAGCACATAATTGTGAAGAAAAATAATAAATGGTTTTCCAAATTTTTTACAAATAAATAGGTGAAAAGTATGGCGTGCATTTGTATTCAGCCCCCCTTTACTCTGATACCCCTAACTAAAATCTAGTGGAACCAATTGCCTTCAGAAGTCACCTAATTTGTAAATAGAGTACACCTGTGTGTAATTTAACCTCAGTATAAATACATCTGTTCTGTGAATCCCTCAGAGGATTGTTAGAGAACCTTACTGAACAAACAGCATCGTGAAGCCCAGGTAACACACTAGACAGGTCAGGGATTAAGTGGTGTAGAAGTTTAAAGCAGGGTTAGGTTATAAAAAAATATCTCAAGCTTTGAACATCTCATGGAGCTCTGTTCAATCCATCATTCGAAAATGGAAAGAGTATGGCACAACTGCAAACCTACCAAGACATGGCCATCCACCTAAACTGACAGGCCGGACAAGGAGAGCATCAGAGAAGCAGCCAAGAGGCCCATGGTAACTCTGGAGGAGCTGCAGAGATCCACAGCTCAGGTGGGAGAATCTGTCCACAGGACAACTATAAAGCCCCGTACACACGGTCGGAATTTCCAACGGGAAAGCGTCTGTCAGAAATTCAGAAGGAAAAATAGAGAACCTGCTCTCTATCTAATGTTGTCTGAATTTCCGTCCAAAAGCTCCCATCTGACTTTTTCTGTCGGAAATTCCGACCGTGTGTACTCAGCATTAGTCCTGCACTCCACAAATCTGGCCTTTATGGAAGAGTGGCAAGAAGAAAGTCATAAGAAGTCCCGTTTGCAGTTTGCGAGAAGCCATGTGGAGGACACAGCAACCATGTGGAAGAAGGTGCACTGGTCAGATGAGACCAAATTTTACCTTTTTGGTCTAAAATAAAAGGGGTATGAATACTTTTTCAAGGCACTGTACAAATGAAAATGATTGCAGAACAGCCCAAGTTTCTCATTTAATCAAATTCTGCAGTAACCTTAATGAGCTGGAGATATATTAGAAGTTCTAAAAGGCTTGCTCACACCATGTCAACTTAGCCGCATTTTTCTGCACACCACTGCACATGTATGGTGTGAACTTGGCATCATAACAAGCAATGACGCTCTAGGGCAGGATGCCCAACATTATTCATTGCTATGTTGATGATGGCTGTCTTACCCATGCCATGGCAATGCATGACTCCAGGGCAAGCAGCATTCAGGCCCCCCCCCCAGCATTTAGGAGAAGACATAGGTCAGCCTTTTCCGCTTCCCACCTTCTGCCGTGCTGCTGGTAAGGCTCTGATATGAAGAGGGTGTGACTGTGTGATTGGAAGCTCTATGATAGAAGGACTGTGTAATTTGGGGGTTCTGTGATGGGGTCTGTGTGACTGAGGGGCTCTATGATTGGGGGGCTCTGTGATTAAGGGGACTCTGATGTGGTGGGAAGGCTTTAATGTGATGGGAGGACTCGTGTATAGAGGGCCTTTGATGTGTAGAGATGACTCTGATGTCATGAGATGTTCTTATGTATAGGGGTAACTCTGCCATGAAGGGGAGCCTCCGATGTGATGGTGGGCCTCTGACATGATGGGACATCTCTAATATGAAGTTAATTTTATCAGAGAAGTTGTGTGCATTGCTCCCATTGATAAGTGCCATTTTATGTTTTTTATATTTTATACTGGGGTGCCTTGAGATTTTGCATGGGGTGCAGTGTCAGAAAAAAAATTGAGAAACGCTGGTTTTACTGACTGTGCTGCCAAATACAAATTTTGAAGTCTTAATTTTTTTTCATCAGATTACTAAAATTGGTGCTTCATTACTGTTTCTGTTTCTGTTTTCTGTCATTGTCTTGCAGCTGAGCCTGAATTCACAGACTGCTCTGACAAGTTGGTGTGGCTTGAGGGACAGGAGAGCAGCTTTCACTGCCAGGCCAAAGGACACCCTCTACCCACCGTAACCTGTGAGAAAAACAACACCATCTATAAGGTCGAGGAGAAATTCACAGCAATGAGAAATATGTCAGGAGAGTATATTTGTAGAGCCACAAACTTTGACACCGTCACAAAACCTGTAACAGTGTCTGTAGAGTGTAAGTATCGCAGAGCTCTGGAAATGGTTGGCATTGGATGGTTTTACTGAGTGTAGGATTTAAAAACCTACGCACACCTTCTGCTACCAAAATAGTCTACCTAATTAAGGTCCGCTGGAAGGTGGATGTAGGGGGCTGGATGATATAGAATAGGAGGTATTGCAAGTAATGAATAAATAAATTGGTCTCCCCAGTGGTGTATTTTGGTTTTGTGCTGCCCTAGACAAGACTAAAATCGAGCACCCCCGATCTAAATTTTCCTCACTCCTTCTTGTTTAAGATCCACCCCATATGTAAACTCCACCCATTTCTCTTTAGGCTCCACCTCTTCCTATTAGAGCTCCACCTCTTCAGAGGTGGTAGAGAGAGAGAGAGAGAGGGGGGGGGGGTGAGAGACAGAGGGTGAAAGAGGTGGGGGGAGAAAGAGAGGGGGGAAGAGGTGGGATGAGAAAGAGAGGGGTTGGGTGATGAGAGAGAGGGGGGAGGATAGAGAGGGAGGGGGGATGTAGGGAGTGATAGAGAGGGAGGGGACTTTCCTATCCCCCATACTACACAAGAAGGTTCCCCCCCCCAAAAAAAAAAACTACACTGGACTCAAACCTTCCTGCAGCCCGCTGGCTCCTTTTTATCAGCTGTGTGTAGCAAGGCTACGGCGACACGATCAGGGCCTGAGGCCTCGTACACACGACCGATTTTCTCGGCAAGAACCAGCAAGAAACTTGCTGGCAGAGAGGTCTTGCCGAGTAAATCGGTCGTGTGTACGCTGCTATCGGGTTTCTCGTCGAGAAAAACGACAAGAAACCTCGACGAGAAAATAGAGAACCTGCTCTCTATTTTCTCGTCGAGATTCTCCTCGGCATGTTTCTCGACGAGAAAAGTGAGTGTGTGTACACTTACCTGTCCGCCGGGAAGCCCGCGCATGTTCGAAATGAATTCGACGCATGCGCGGTAGCTTCCTAGGCATACGTAGGGTATACCAAGATGGCGGCGACGGCATCGAATGTGACGAGCGCATGCTCGACGAAGTCAATGACGTCACCGCGTACACTCCTTCCAAAGAACCGCGGGTTCTTTGAAACGAGCGTGTGTACACTCGGCCGGGACAAGTTTCTTGTCCAAGAATCTCGTCGAAAAAAACATGTTTTTTTCAACGAGAATCTCGGCCGTGTGTACGAGGCCTCAGACTCCGACCTGCTCTGCCAAGTGAACTAATTCTGCTGTAGCCTCCTGCTTCCGCTTTGCTCTCCTGTCTCCGAATGGTCAGTCTGTTGCCACCCCTGGCGTCACCCCTCTGGCGGGTGTCACCCAGGTGCAGCCCGCACTCCCCGCACCGACAGCACTGCTCGTAGTGTCTCTTCTGCCTAGTACAGCTGTATATCCCACACAGGGCCTATCTGACCCAGGTCTGAATCTCTGGGTACCATCCTACTCGTAGCCCACTATGGGGGCTACGTTATGTGACAGTGCATCTGATACTTTTCATTATTTACTATGCCCAGTAATCCAGATTTTTGGGTTCCAGTGGTCTGATTCCTCCATGACCAAAAGGGTTCCCTGCTGACACTAAATCCCAAACAATGTCTACTTGGTCTTTTCCCTGATCCTGATGTTGATAAATTTATGACAATGATGTTGCATTAAACTCCCTTCAGTGCAAGGAAAGTAATAGCTTGCAAATGGATGTGGGGGGGCTCTCTGAGGACTCTGATATAAAAGGGGGCTCTCTGGGGACTCTGATGTAAGAGGGGGCTCTCTGGGGACTCTGATGTAAGAGGGGGCTCTCTGGGGACTCTGATGTAAGAGGGGGCTCTCTGGGGACTCTGATGTAAGAGGGGGCTCTCTGGGGACTCTGATGTAAGAGGGGGCTCTCTGGGGACCCTGATGTAAGAGGGGGCTCTCTGGGGACCCTGATGTAAGGTGGGAGGCTCTCTGGGGACCCTGATGTAAGGCGGGAGGCTCTCTGGGGACCCTGGTGTAAGAGGGGGCTCTCTGGGGACTCTGGTGTAAGAGGGGGCTCTCTGGGGACTCTGGTGTAAGAGGGGGCTCTCTGGGGACTCTGGTGTAAGAGGGGGCTCTCTGGGGACTCTGGTGTAAGAGGGGGCTCTCTGGGGACTCTGGTGTAAGAGGGGGCTCTCTGGGGACTCTGGTGTAAGAGGGGGCTCTCTGGGGACTCTGGTGTAAGAGGGGGCTCTCTGGGGACTCTGGTGTAAGAGAGGGCTCTCTGGGGACTCTGGTGTAAGAGGGGGCTCTCTGGGGACTCTGGTGTAAGAGGGGGCTCTCTGGGGACTCTGGTGTAAGAGGGGGCTCTCTGGGGACTCTGGTGTAAGAGGGGGCTCTCTGGGGACTCTGGTGTAAGAGGGGGCTCTCTGGGGACTCTGGTGTAAGAGGGGGCTCTCTGGGGACTCTGGTGTAAGAGGGGGCTCTCTGGGGACTCTGGTGTAAGAGGGGGCTCTCTGGGGACTCTGGTGTAAGAGGGGGCTCTCTGGGGACTCTGGTGTAAGAGGGGGCTCTCTGGGGACCCTGATGTAAGGGGGTGGCTCTCTGGGGACTCTGATGTAAAATGTGGCTCTCTGGGGACCCTGATGTAAGGGGGAGGCTCTCTGGGGACCCTGATGTAAGGCCGGAGGCTCTCTGGGGACCCTGATGTAAGGCCGGAGGCTCTCTGGGGACCCTGATGTAAGGCCGGAGGCTCTCTGGGGACCCTGATGTAAGGCGGGAGGCTCTCTGGGGACCCTGATGTAAGAGGAGGCTCTCTGGGGACTCTGATGTAAGTAGGGAGGCTCTCTGGGGACCCTGATGTAAAGGGGCGGCTCTCTGGGGACCCTGATGTAAAGGGGCGGCTCTCTGGGGACCCTGATGTCAGGGGATGGCCCTCTGGGGTCTCTGATGTAAAATGTGGCTCTCTGGGGACCCTGATGTAAGAGGAGGCTCTCTGTTGACTCTGATGTAAGAGGATGCTCTCTGGGGACCCTGATGTAAGGGGGAGGCTCTCTGGGGACCCTGATGTAAGGGGGAGGCTCTCTGGGGACCTGGATGTAATGATAATATATATATATATAAAATATAATGTATATATATATATATATATATATATATATATATATATATATTATACATACATACATACATACACACACACATATATTATATACATGTGTATGCCCTCCCATGCGTTTGGCTTTCTGTACTTCACTGCTATGGGCTCTAGCCCCAGATCTTTTGTAGACCTAGCAATGCCCCTGGCAGTCAGTGAGCAGTATGTAGTGACAGGGCAGTCAGAGAGCAGCATGTAGTGGCAGGGCTGTCAGTGAGAAGTATGTAGTAGCAGGGCAGTACACAGTATGTAGTAGCAGGGCAGTCAGTGAGCAGTATGTAGTGGCAGTGAAGTTTTTGAGCAGTATGTAGTGGCAGGGCAATCAGTGAGCAGTATGTAGTGGCAGGGAAGTCAGTAAGCCGTATGTGGTTGCAGGGCAGTCAGTGAGCAGTATGTAGAGGCAGGGCAGTCAGTGAGCAGTATGTAGAGGCAGGGAAGTCAGTAAGCAGTATGTAGTTGCAGGGCAGTCAGTAGACAGTATGTAGAGGCAGAGCGATTAGTAAGCAGTATATAGAGGCAGGGCAGTCAGTGAGCAGTTAGTATGTAGTGGCAGGGTGGTCAGTGAGCAGTATGTAGAGGCAGGGCGGTCAGTGAGAAATATGTAGTGGCAGGGAGGTCAGTGAGCGGTACGTAGAGGCAGGGCGGTCAGTGAGCGGTATGTAGAGGCAGGGCGGTCAGTGAGCGGTATGTAGAGGCAGGGCGGTCAGTGAGCGGTATGTAGAGGCAGGGCGGTCAGTGAGCGGTATGTAGAGGCAGGGCAGTCAGTGAGCGGTATGAAGAGGCAGGGCGGTCAGTGAGCGGTATGTAGAGGCAAGGCGGTCAGTGAGCGGTATGTAGAGGCAGGGCAGTCAGTGAGCAGTATGTAGAGGCAGGGCGGTCAGTAAACAGTATGTAGAGGCAGGGTGGTCAGTGAGCATTATGCAGTGGCAGGGTGGTCAGTGAGCAGTATGTAGTGGCAGGGAAGTCAGTAAGCCGTATGTGGTTGCAGGGCAGTCAGTGAGCAGTATGTAGAGGCAGGGCAGTCAGTGAGCAGTATGTAGAGGCAGGGAAGTCAGTAAGCAGTATGTAGTTGCAGGGCAGTCAGTAGACAGTATGTAGAGGCAGAGCGATCAGTAAGCAGTATATAGAGGCAGGGCAGTCAGTGAGCAGTTAGTATGTAGTGGCGGGGTGGTCAGTGAGCAGTATGTAGAGGCAGGGCGGTCAGTGAGAAGTATGTAGTGGCAGGGAGGTCAGTGAGCGGTATGTAGAGGCAGGGCGGTCAGTGAGCGGTATGTAGAGGCAGGGCGGTCAGTGAGTGGTATGTAGAGGCAGGGCGGTCAGTGAGCGGTATCTAGAGGCAGGGCGGTCAGTGAGCGGTATCTAGAGGCAGGGTGGTCAGTGAGCGGAATGTAGAGGCAGGGCGGTCAGTGAGCGGTATGTAGAGGCAGGGCGGTCAGTGAGCGGTTTGTAGAGGCAAAGCGGTCAGTGAGCGGTATGAAGAGGCAGGGCGGTCAGTGAGCGGTATGTAGAGGCAAGGCGGTCAGTGAGCAGTATGTAGAGGCAGGGCAGTCAGTGAGCGGTATGTAGAGGCAGGGCAGTCAGTGAGCAGTATGTAGAGGCAGGGTGGTCAGTAAACAGTATGTAGAGGCAGGGTGGTCAGTGAGCAGTATTTAGTGGCAGGGTGGTCAGTGAGCAGTATTTATATATATATATATATATATATATATATATATCACACATACACACACACACACACATATACATATACACACACATACATATACACACTGTATACTGTATATAACGTATACCCCATACTTTTCTTTTAAACCATTCCTCACCTATTCTTAACCATAGGCATGCGCACAGGGTGTGCCGGTTGTGCCCAGGCACACCCTAATTACCCCGTGCGCATTAGTGTTATCGCTCGGTGTAGCAACAGGAACATGGGAAAGATCTCCCTCCTATTGGCTCTGCCATAAGAGAAGCGTTTATGCTCTTCTCTTTCACTGTGTCAGCAGGGAGCTCAATGTGCTGGCCTGGGGTCATATATATGTACTGTAGATACATACACATGCATGTATGTTTGAGCTTAAGGGTGTACACCCTAATGCATTAGGCCGCGCACACCTATGTTCTTAACCCATTGTCCTGCCTTCCAGCCCACCGTGTCATGTGCCTTTTCTCCTAGGTGCTCAGGGAAACCTGGAAAAGTGGGGTTGTGGGACCAGGATTTGGCTAAAAGTTAACAGCAGCAGTGAAAATGAGGAAAAGTAGGGAGGTTAACTTGTGTATTTTATATCTGCCTGGAATTAGGTTTTCAAAAAATGTTAAGCATTGTTGATACTTTACCCAGGAGTCCATAGGAAACAGAAAAAAAACAGCTCCGGATATAAATAATTGTCACAATGCAACCCACCCTTATAAATTAATTAAAAAAAAAGTCCATCTCTGAACAACGGGAATTGATTTGTAATCCATTGTTAACATTCTATTGTTTCATTTTCTTTCAGATGAGCCTAAAATACTAAGCATTGTTGTGCAGCCCTCCATGCCTGTGCTGGAAGGGGCAAATATAACATTGACTTGTGAGGCAGATGCAGTACCCACTCCAACCTATAGCTGGCATCCTCAGACACCTCATGTCACATTCCTTAATGACAACAGGACTATACAGATCAAGGAGGTGACCAGTGCACATGAAGGCTACTACATCTGCATAGCACAGAACAAGTATGGGATCAAGACACTGCAACAGAAAATTGTTGTGGACAGGGACGTGATAGGTGAGTCTGCCTTTGCCCTTTTAAGCTTAACGTTAAAGTGGAGTTCCACCCTATTTAGCAACTAGGACCCCACTGGTAGCCAATCTCTGTGCCATTACTTTTTGGATACCGTATTTTCCAGCGTATAAGATGACCTTTTGTACTTAAAAATATCCCCCAAAAGTCGGGGGTCGTCTTATATGCCGGTACCTGTATGAGTTAGACTGCGAGCGTCCATTATTCAAAAGCCGCGCCTCCTCCTCGTCCTGTTCCATGATAGGTGGAACACTCAGTTTCCCAGCAGAGCCTCTGTTCAGTGTTCCGCCTATCATGGAGGCCCTCTCATCCTCGGCCTCAGACGAGAGGACCTCCGTGATCGGCAGAACACCGAACACAGGCTCTGCTGGGAAAACTGAGTGTTCCGCCTATCACGGAACAGGACGAGGAGGAGGCGCGGCTCTTGAATAACGGACGCCCGCAGTCTGACTCTGCATACATCAATAAGGTATGGAGATCTGGAGATCTGGAGATCGGCACAGTGAGGTAGGCAATGAGCACAGTGAGGTATGCAATGGGCACAGTGAGGTGTGTCGGAAAGGGGTCATCTTATACGGCGAGTATATCCCAAAACCAACCTTTTAGCTGGAAAATTAGGGGGTCATCTTATACGCCCAGTCATCTTTTACACCAGCAAATACGGTATTTTTATTTTTTTTCGCTTGGTTTAAATATCTTTTTTTCTTCACAAATCCCCTCACTTCTGGCCTACCTCGCTGCGGCGAGATACATAATTTCCGCTCTCCTGTTGGCTCCTGGGATATCAGTGTCATCAATTCCAGGAGTCAACACGCATCCTCCACTTCCGGCATCGCATTATTTCAAAACCGGAAATTACGCGATGCCAGGCAGAGTTAGGCGCCATTTTGAAACTGTGGACTTTTTTGACATTATACCGGGTACCAAGCGGAGACGGAGAAGGAATCGTTAGCGGCGGTGGCATGGGCGACAGCAGCAGGAACAGTAAACTGAGATGGTTCTGGAAATTAATGTTGCACGGCATTATGATGGGGGCAAACATTGTGGCACTGCACAGCACTATGGCAACCTGTCATGAAGAAACTGCGAAGGCGTGAGATTGGAAGGTGCATGCTGGGTAGCCAGCTGCCCCTAATCCCTGGAAATAAACACAAGCAGGCTTCAGGTGCCCACAACTTCGATAGTCCCTGCCTGCTTCCGAGATCAAGTAATATTTTATTGATTTCTAAGAAAGAAGCTGGAAGACATTACTAACATTATGCAAATATTATAGTAGAAGTTGTAGCAACTACAGGGAGCTTTTTTAAAAAAATGGTTATGGGGACTGGAGCTTCCCTTTAACACCTTAGGGGCCAGGGGTGTTTTTTTTTTGCCTCCATAGGCAGAGCCTTTCCAGTGAGAAGGCTTAAAGAGGTTGGAAATCTCCCTTTATAATTTTTACCTATAGGTAAGCCTAGAATAAGGCTTACCTATAGATACTGTAAATATCTCCTAAACGTGCGCCGTTTAGGAGATATTTACTGTATACTGCACCGATGATGTCATTGGTGCATGCGCTTTGAACAAAGGGTCCGCCTGTGCTGTTTCTTCAGGAGTCAGTGCCCTGACCAGCGGCTCCCGCACGCATGCACCGCAGTGACATCACACGGCTCCGGCTATGACACAGTGATGCAGATGATGCAGCCTGCAGCGGGGACGGTGCGGGCTTAATTTGCAGGGATGTGTTACATAATGTGCTTGTATGCATCGCATACTAGCATATTATTCCTTTACTCTGCAGGGAAGAAGAAACAAAGAAAAACCCATCAGGGTTTACTTCCTCTTTAAAACTGTATGTAAACCAAAATTCTATTTTCCCAGTATTCTTGGCATCATGCCTATACAGTTTTCTTAAAGAGGAACTCAACACTAAAAGCTGTGCTCAGAAAAACTAAGCAGAGAGCAAAGTACAGCAGTTTACCTGTGGCATTCCTGCTGCTGATCTATTCCCTATTACTGACTTACCGTGGAAATGGCACAAAGGTCCCCAAGATCTCTTAGAAGCATTTTTACTCACATAAGGCCCAAGGACAGCTGGTTGCCTACTTCCAAGCAACACCTTACTCTGGTGATACTAGACTAGATCTTCAGCAGGCAGCCCCCCTCAGTCAGCTCTCCTTCTAGCTCTAGGGTGTCAGCATCCCAGGCCCTCAAGTCTCCCACATAGCAGCAATGCCTGGAGGGGCAGCGTGCCCTCCAGGCTGGATTAATCCTCTCCAGGAAAAGACCCCGAGCGCCGTATGCTCACAGAATATACTGTATACAGTCTCCCAGCATGCCTTCAGAGCCTGTCTCTCTGGGATTGGCCAGGGTTGTATCAATATTCATACTGCCATCTGAAAATCTCCACACCTATCATGCAGAAACTTCTCAAGCTCTCTGGATGCAGAGGGAGTCATCAGACTGCCAGCAGCTGAAACACTGAGCAGACCTGACTAGCAGAATTCAGATGCACGGATTACAGTGAGCAAACTATGCTTTTACCCAACAAATCAAAGCCAAACTGGCTACAGGGTGGAAATTAAATGTGCCTATCAAAAAACATACTAATTCTATCTATATGTCTAATTCTAGCACTTATCTAGGGTGCTACTCAATAAAACCTACATAATAAGTAAAATTAATTTCAAAGGGTTGCCTTCACCTTTCCTGACCTGCTTTATAGCAGTAAATTGTTCTAAAACTGTAAGTGCCCTTTACAACTGTAGAAATATAAAGCCTATGAAAGGTAATAAGTAGCCATTATGTTTCTGTTTTCATATTTCTATTTATCAATTTTTTTTATCTGGTTTTAGAGGCTGCAACAAATCCAGCACTATTTGTGCAAGACAAAAACAGAGGTGACACGACGGACGCAGCATTCTCCAAGATTCTGGCCCTGTTGTTATCTTCAAGTTTATTATATTATCTCTGTTAATTACATCTGTATTTTTGCCACGTTAGAAAACGAAGCACTCAAAAAGCTATGTGCACTATGAAATTCTTGGTGTGTGTTTGGATTAAAACATTCCTTAATAAAGTGTGTTTGCTGTCTTTATGTTACCTAGAATAAAATCTTTGTTATAATGAAATACTTTGCAAATACTGAAAACAGAAATCACTTTGTCCATTTATTAGTGACAGAAAACCCGGACTTCAGCTATAAGAGGAAACTCTACTTTTGTGGGGAAAAAAAAAATTAGAAAATCAACCACTTGACCTCCGAAAGGTTTCACCCTCTTCATGACCAGGGCATTTTTTTCTATTCAGCACTGCACTACTTTAACTGGTAATTGCACGGTTATGCAACGCTGTACGCAAATTTAATTTTTCAGCATTTTTTCACACAAATAGAGCTTTCTTTTAGTGGTATTTCATTGCTGCTGTGGTATTTATTTTTTGCTATATGAACAAAAAAATACCAAATATTTTGAAAAAATAAATAAAGAAATTCTCACTTACGGTTATAACATTTTGCAAACAGATAATCTTTCTTCATAAATTTAGGCCAACATGTATACTGCTACGTTTCTTTGGTAACAAATAACCCAAATCAGTGTATATTATTTAGTCTGTGTGAAAGTTATAGCGTTTACAATCTATGGTGTATACAGTAATTATCTGAAAATAGATCAATTATGATGTACTGAAGGTCTGTTTAATTTCTTAAGGACCTAAAATGCCAGGACAGTACAAATACCCCCTAGATGACCCCTTTTTGGAATATAGACAGTCCAAGGTATTTAGTAAGAGACATGGTGAGTTTTTTTAAGTTGTATTTTTTTGGAAACAGGAAATTTTTTCCCACAATTCTTTTTTACATACAGTACCATCACCATTGATATGAGAGCTTCCTGCCCTCCATTATGAATGCACACAGGTGCTTACTTCAGCTCTTTTACTACATCTGGATTGGCAACCTAGGCCTCAGTGGTCATCTATGACTTCCCTTTATCTGCAGTTTATACTTTGTTTCATTTAAACGGACACCGGGCAGGATAAGAGAATTGAATGACTAAGTGTTTTTAACCTAGTATGGCATTGTCAATTGCATTACTGTTCAGATGATTAGATGTGACATTCCACAAGCCTCTGATGAATAAGACTTGGCTACTCTGAAATACGTCAGGCAAAGGAAGACGCAACCCAATACTTGTGTAGCACTACCCCCGTAGGAGCTGCTGGTTTGTTTTGGGTTTGCACGTTACCTCTTTAGCTTTGTTGTCAGGGTAGGAAAGTCTATAATAAATGCAATGTCCACACAAAGTTAAAACCTTCAACAGTCAGGCTTTATTCTTTTCTTCTGCAGTATAACTTGAGAGAAAGTAGAAGGTAGAAGAAGAGTAGGGGAAGGTTCAGGCACGCGGTACAGAATACACAAATTTAGTTCAAGGTTCTCATTAATCATTCACCACTCTCTACTTGTAGGGTGGGTATTGCTCACCCGGATAGTCCCCTCTCACATGGCCTAGCAGCCGGGATGATGCAAGAACCAGTAACAAGACAGCCTCTGCCACAGACTGCTTAAGAAGGAGTCGGTCTCTGCCACAGACCTTTCTTTAGTGTTGGATAATTGGATAGTCCAGGAATCCTCTGCCACAGGATCCAAAGTCCAGAACTTCCAGCCGTACAGCAAAAGAGCCTTTAAGCCGATCTGGCGAGCTGCAGGGCTTTTGGTAGATTGGATCCCTCCTCAACAAGGTCACCAGACCTCACCCGAGACATCAGCGCTTTGCCGGTCTCCTCCAGGGCAGGTCCTCCCCCGGTTGTCTTTATCAAGACAGCTTCCTCCCTTTTGGACAGACAGCTTGGGATTCCCTCTTGGGATGTAGGCCCCAGCCAGAATAGCCGGGCCTACTCGATAGCGATGCAGCTTCGGGCCAACGTGGCCACGAGACCAGAATCACACACACATACCTTGCGACAGGAGGGCCATGAGGCGAAGACCCCCAACAATGGCGTCTGCCCCTTAAGTAGCCCCTCCCAGCAGGCACAGTGGGTCGACCACTCCCACTGCACTGCTGCCGAGAAGGGTCACTCAATACACCATGGTTTGCCTGCGTTCCAACAAGTGCCTGGTGTGGCAGCGCCACCCACAGGCAAAAAAAAGGGAAATGCTATCAGGCAACACCACAGCCAGAACAGAGGCAAATTTATATACAAATCGACAGTCTGAGCCCAACTATTGGCTCAGACACCCTTAAATTAGAAATAGTGTCCCAACCATTGGGGTAGGGCGCTACACTACAATCAGGGCAGTCTATGTATTAGCAACATTTTTTCCATACTGATATTTTACATTTTTGCACAGATATTAACCACTTCCATACTGGGCACTTATACACCTTCCTGCCCAGACCAATTTTCAGCTTTCTGCACTGTTGCAATTTGAATGACAATTGCGCGGTCGTGCTACACTGTACCCAAACTAAATTTTTATAATTTTTTCCCCACAAATAGAGCTTTCTTTTGGTGGTATTTGATCACCTCTGGAATTTTTATTTTCTGCTAAAAAAATAAAAATGACCGAAAATTTTGGAAAAAAAAAGTATTTTTTTTTGTTTCAGTTACAAAACTTTTTAAATAAGTATGTTTTCTCCTTCACTGATGGGGCTGCACTGACGGGCACCGATGAGGTGGCACCAATGAGGTGGCACTGATGAGGTGGCATTGATGGGCACTGATGATGGGCACTAATATGCGGCACTGATAGGTGGCACGGATAGGCGGCATGGATGGGCATGGATAGGCGGCACGGATGGGCACAGATAGGTGGCACAGATGGGCATGGATAGGCGGCACCGATGGGCACTGATAGGCGGCACGAATGGGCACTGATAGGTGGCACAGATGGGCACTGATAGGCGGCACGGATGGGCATGGATGGGCACTGATAGGTGGCACGGATGTGCATGGATGGGCACTGATAGGTGGTAAGGGTGGGCACTGATAGGCGGCACTGATGTACTGTAATGGATGCCAATCAGTGCCAAGCAATAATGCCTGCCAATCAGTGATGCCCATTGTGGGTACTGATTGGCATCCATTGTGGGCACTGATTGGCATCCATTAGGGGGCACTAACTGGCATCCCTGGTGGTCTAGGGTGGCATACTTGGTGCTGGCATCCCTGGTGGTCTGGTGGCATCCCTGGTGGTCCAGTGTGGGCATCCTCGGGGGGGCTGCACTGATAATCTATCAGCACAAACCCCCCCTGTCAGAGGAGCAGCCGATCAGCTCTCCTCCACTCGCGTCTGACAGACGCGAGTGAGGAAAAGCCGATGACCGGCTTTTCCTGTTTACACTGTGATCAGCCGTGATTGGACACGGCTGATCACGTGGTAAAGAGTCTCCGTCGGAGACTCTTTACCTAGATCGGTGTTGCGGGGTGTCAGACTGACACCCCGCAGCAACGATTGCTGCCGCGTCATATGACGTCCAGTCAGGATTTTGAAACCACTTTGCCGCCGTCAATCCGCTATAGGGCGGGCGGCAAGTGGTTAATAAAATTGTTCATTTTATTTAAACTAAACGTTGTGATCGTTTGAATGTGCCAGTAAAATTACATTTTGTTCCTTGGGGGAGACACGCATTGGAGTTTACAAACTATGGTGTAGATATATAATTATATATATATATTGTAACCTGGGGGCAGTGATGTAAGTAACTGAGTTAGAATAAACGGAGTTACGTAACGCAGTTACTTTAGAGGGTAACGAGTAATCTAACTGATTACTCTTCCCCTCATGGTAACGCAGTTACCATTACTTGGGCGGCGTTACCCCAATTACATCTACCGCCACTAGATGGCAGTAGTGTAATTCCTCCTCTCCTCTATGACCGGGTCTCTCTCATGTCACGGCACTGACGGCAGTCACATTGCTCCCCGCGGCCCCTCCTCTCTTCTCGTCCATCCCCATTTTCTTTTGACATCATCTGGAATGGACGAGAAGAGAGGAGGGGCCACCGGGGAGTAGCGTGACTGCCGTCAGTGCCGTGATATGAGAGAGAACTTATTACGCACGCTTCCTGCGCTACTCTGCATGGCTGCTAAACAATGTGCTATGTGCCCTGCCCTGATGTGCTATGTGCCCCGCCCTGATGTGCTATGTGCCACATGTCCTGCTGTGCCCTCATGTGCTATGTGCCCCATGCCCTGATGTGCTATGTGCTATCATGTGCCCTGATGTGCTATGTGCCCTGATGTGCTGTGCGCCCCATGCCCTGATGTGCTATGTGCCCTGATGTGCTATGTGCCCTGATGTGCTATGTGCCAGTTACTTTGCTGAGTAACTAATTACTTTTTCAATGTAGTAACTGAGTTACTAACACAATTACTTTTTGGGAGAAGTAATTTGTAACTGTAACTAAATTACTTTTTTAAAGTAAGATGACCAACACTGCCTGGGGGACAGGTAGTAGGTACAAAAGCTCCCTGGGATGAGCAGCCACAGATACCAAGTCCATTGGATAAGTGAAAAACAGTGCAGTGTTTATTGGTGATATATACAAAGTCTTTTTACAGTAGGGTGACCAGACATCCCCGGTTTCAGGGGACAGTCCCCGGATTGAGGACACTGTCCCCGGACCAAGTCTGTCCCCGGTTTTGTCCCCGGATTGGATTTGAACAGGGGGTGGGGTAATTTCAAAGACAGTAAGTGCAGAATAAAATAAGAAAAATCTGAATTACCTCTCCCCCCCCCTGCTCCGCCACTCCTCCTAGCTTAGGGGGGTGTATTTTTTTCCATTATCTGTGCCCCTTTCTGTTGATCATGTGCTGGACGGAGTGGAGAGAATATTTCTTCAGTTTCAGGTGCCCATTCAGCTCCGCTCGCATGTTCTTCTACCTTGCCTCAAGTCCCGGCCAGCCGCCTGCCTACTTATCTCCTTGTCTTCCCTGGCGGAGTGATCTTCCTCCGCTCCCCACCCAGTAGTAGCCGGGGCCCGGAGAGTAAGACTTGACAGGCTGTAAGGCGGGCGACGGCAGCGACGGCGGCGACAGGCAGAGAGTCGCTGATTGCAGCCATTACTAGTAAAAAAAAATATGTCCCCGGATTTCATTTTTAAAATCTGGTCACCTTATTTTACAGGTGCTGTACAGTGTGCAGAAAAACAAACAGAACAAAAATAGTTAAACAAAAACCTAGCCGTGTCTCGGCTCTAACTATACGATACATACAGGCCCTCACTACCAGGCTGAACAAGCCTACAGCTTGTCAGCTTCCACATAAACTGCTTAAGGCCCCTTTCACAGTGAGGCGTTGAAAAAACGCAAAAAAATTATGAGTTTTTTTTCTGGGATTCTACCTCGAAAATAGCGCTAACTCCTATGCGTTTTTACCGCGTTTTACCGCGTTATTTATTAATTTCAATGGAGATAGGCGTTTTTACAGCGCTATTTTTAGCGCCCTAAAGATGCTCCAAAGAAGCTGTTTGCAGGATTTTTTCCAACGCACAGCCAGCAAAACGCCTCAGTGTGAAAGCCCTCAGGGCTTTCACATTGAGAATGATGGGGCAGGATTATTTCAGGCATTTTACAGCGCTATTTTTACCGCGAAAACGCTGTAAAAACACCTCAGTGTGAAAGGGGCCTAACAGTTTTCACCAACCTTCTTGCTCTCACAGACCAGCGTTGTCTGTGTTTCCCAGGCAGAGCAAAGGCTCAGGTGAGCTTAAATTGACCTGGAAGAGAGAACCAACACCCGAACTGGATACTGGATCAGAGATCCCTAAACGTATAAGAGAGGAGCCTGGGAGATGTATAAACCCCAAACAGGACTTTTCCTGGCTCTCTCTGGGACGCTCTGCTACAATATATATATATATATTTATATGAAAATTGATCAGCCCTGCTGTATTGACGGCCTATCTAATTTCTTGAGGCCCAAAAATGCCAGGACAAAACAAATATCCCTGAAATTACCACTTTTTGGAAAGGAGACAGTCCAAGGTATTTAGTAAGAGGCCTGGAGAGTTTTTTTAAGTTGAAATTTTTTGTCGAAATTTTTTGGAAAATTAAGAAATTAAATAAAATGTGTTTTTTTTTTTTCACAATTTTTTTTTTTTTTTTTACATACTATCACCATTGCAGTACCGCGTCATCATATAACTGGTGGGGTGGTGATCAGGGACACTGACTGGTGACAATATGTAAAAAATATATATATATTTTATTTAAAAAAAATAAATATATATATATTTTTTTACATACTCTTTTTAGAGTAGTTCAGTGTTACCATGGTGATTCTTTTTTTTTTTTTTTACACTGTGATTACTTGTAAAGCCTCGTACACACGGGCAGACTTCAAACAAACTTTTCTGTGGATTTTTGTCCGAAGGGAGTTGGACGGGCACACCCATAGCATACACACGCTCGGACTTTTCTGCAAACTTTCCCAAAACTTTTCCAACATCACGTGGTTTTTCTGCTCTTTACCACCACCCTTTGGTCAACTTCTGCTATTGTTGATTTTTACATTATTTGTTTTGGCCATCGGACAAAAGTCCGATGGATTTCTGTACACACGGTCGGACTTTGCTCCATCGGACTTTTGTTGGCGAAAAGTTTGTCCGTTTGCAGACCGAACATTTGTCCGATGAAACCCCAAAAAGTTTGTCCGATGGAGCGTACACACGGTTGGATTTTTTGTCAAACTTGCTCAAAATGAAGTTTGTTGGCAAAAAGTCAGACCGTGTGTACGGTGCTTAACAGTGATTATCACTAACAGCAGTAATTTGGCTTTAATTCATAACTCATTGTTTACTATTGTAATGCTGTGATTGGCCCAAAGCTATCACATGGTACAGGGTGCTGGTGATTGGCCCAGGTACCATGTGATCACTGGTGACCAATCACAGATCACACACAGTAGTAAACACTGATGTCATGAATGGATTCCATTCAACCTCTGCTACAAGAATTATATTTTGGGTGATATTTTAAAGGGTTAATTGCTTCTAAAGGGATGCAGACACTGCAACTTTCCTCATTTGAATACTGCAAATGCATAAGCAGAAAGAATGAACACAGGCACTCCCATTCAGGAATTAGCCTTCCAAGGACATAGGAGAACATACACCCTTTCCCTAGGGCTATGTTCACACTACTACAGCTGAGATTTGATCTGTGATTTTGTAGTTCCACTTGGTTGCATTTTGGATTTAGATTACATATTCTATGGGGCCAAAACTGTGCTGGATTTGCACCAAAGTAGCACGGGACCCTGTTCCAAAATCATGCCACGCTAAGTTGCATTGATGTGAGTTGAATGAGCTAAGTTGAACTGACGTGACTTAGCACCATTGAAAACAATGCGCTTTTCATTGTCATGCAATTTTGTGCAATTCAATAGCAGCATTGATATTCCCATCACACACTTTCCTAGATAAGGCTTTAGGATTAACGGGTGCTGCAGCAACGACCAGCTGGGACTGGGGACATCAAAGATCAAATGCGCATATTGGCCAGCACACCACGGATCGTCAAATACATCCAAATCTTTATTGAAGAATGACCACCTCACAGAAATCACACACAACACAGATCATCACATTCCTGATGAAGGGGTCCTGCGCGGCTCCAAAACGTTGCACTATGTCTTCTGTGATGTGATCATTCTTCCAAAAAAGATTTGGATGTATTTGACGATCCGTGGTGTTTCGGGTAATATGTGCATTTTTTCTGTGCGACTCAAGTCGTATCTAAAATCGTACTAGTGCGAACCAGGCTTAAGGCTCGGTTCACACTGAATGCCGATGCGGCTCCCAGCAGGGGTCCTGTGTGTCCTTGTGCACCGTTTCAGGTCCGATTTCAGACCGAATTTTGGGCTGAATTTGGCTCCTGTGCAAATTCACACCGGAGCCGCGTTGGAGATATGCAAACCAGCTCCATAGAGAGCCATTCACATTCTCCTGCTATTGCAATTCGCAATAGTGTGAACCCCGCCTTAGAAAAGAAACAGGTAGAATGCTGCTACAAAGTTTGGTAAAATCCTTGCAATGTACAGTATATAGATTACCAAGAGGGGATTGTTTACCTCCCAACGAAAGTTGAATTACTCTTTTAGAACAGGTTAACCATTAAGGAAAGGTAAGTGGTCAGGTGTGAGGGGTGCCTCGGCAGGGGTGTTTAAATTAAGGTGACCAGATTTTTAAAATGAAATCTGGGAACATTTTTTTTTTTACTAGTAATGGCAGCAATCAGCACCTCATAGCTGGACTGCGATATTGCGGTGGACAAATCGGACACTAATTCACACTTTGTGGGAACCAGTGACATTAATATAGTGATTAGTGCTAAAAATATGCACTGTCACTGTACTAATGACTCTGACTGGGAAAAGGATAACATCTAGGGCAATCAAAGGGTTAAATATGCGCCTAATAAATTCTTTCTTACTGTGGAGGAGGTGCTTTTACTAAGGGAAGGCATAGATCCCTGTACCTGCTTTGCAGGAACACAGGATCAATGTCTTCCATACTGACAGAACAGCGATCTGCCTTGTTTACATAGGCAGACCACCGTTCTGCCTGTGTACATAATGATCAGCGGGTACCGGTGGACATAGAGTCCGCCAGAGCCGCTGATTGGCTCCCATACCCAAAAATGCAGGCTCACGCATATACGTGATCCTGCGCAGCGCGACCGATCTGTAGCAGTAAATCTGCTATCAGGCGATCAGCAACTGGTTAACATCATCAGCATTATGATAACTCACAGGCAGCAGGCACTCTATCATGGCTCTGGCTGGCTTCGTTACAGTGTGTCACATAACATGGCTAGGTGCGGTGGAGCGGGGGGTGTAATTCATATATTTTTATTTTTTTTAAATTCTGCACTGACTGTCTTTGAAATTGCCCCAGTCCCTGTTCAAATCCAATCCGGGGACAAAACCGGGGACAGACTTGGTCCGGGGACAGTGTCCTCAATCCGGGAACTGTCCCCAGAAACGGGGATGTCTGGTCACCCTAGTTTAAATATGTGTAGGGAATGATGAATTTTTTGGACCAAAAGGGTCAAATTCTGAGAGCAACAATATACTGTAGGTATTTGGACATGCTGTGCAGATCATACAACCAGTGAGCTGCAACATTATTTAGCATTTTCTTGTGGTGGGATCCCAAGAATCTTTTTTTTTTCCTTTTTTTTTTATTTTTTTATTGTCTGATCTGAGAAAAATTAAAAACAATGTTGAAAATAGAGGTTATGAAGCTGAAGACAAAAATCTCATCAGCATTGACGGTATCACCACACTCTCCTTTGAAACCACATGTTGCTGTACTAAAACACTATGGACTACTTGTATCATGGCACATGTAATATACTGTAGCCTACCAGATCTTCGTTTTGCATTACTTTTTAAATTTTGTCCCCCCTTTATTTTCACCTGCCAGTAAAACCTTTCTTGTCCTACTGTACTGCATACAGCTGTATATGGAGGAGCAGTGTTGTCACCCCAGGTTGCCCACCTGATTTGGGCTGCAAACACCTCCACTCCTCTCACCTTCATCATATGGAAGAAAGAACTATAGGTAGTGTTTTGTAGTTCAAAGAAGAAAAGCTTAGAAGATTGTTTGGAATCTCAGTTCAGTACACAAGAAGTTAGGACACAAGGTTTCCAGCAGGATCAACAGGCATGCAGACACCACATCCAAGGACAGGGAAACTGCAATATTTAACCATTTTGTTTTAGGTTTTGATATGTCACAAGGCAATAGGCATTATTCACATCAATAACTCTCCAGTATACGTCTGAGCAGATAGGAAGGGTCAGACAACACAGCAAGTAGAAGCCTTATCCATTTTTTTTCCCGATGTGTAGATGGCTGCACTCTTTACATTCTGACTGTGCAATCCTTGTACCATCCCTTTACCAACTCAACTTATCTGCTGAACTATGTAATGTGAGGACCTATTTAAAAGGATAGTTCATCTTTGTTAAAAAAATAATTGCCTTTGCAGTTAAGGAATGTTTGTCGATTTAACCACTTCAGCCCCGGAAGGATCTGCCCCCTTAATGACCAGGCCATTTTTTGCGACACGGCTCTGCGTTACTTTAACCACTTAACGACCGCCCACTGTAAATATACGTCGGCAGAATGGCACCGACAGGCAGAATCATGTATATCTACGTGACTGCCTTTGTATAGTTGGGGGGTCCGATCGGACCCCCCTTCTTTACAGTGAGCGGTGGTTAACTGATCGGGAGCGATCAGGCATGAGGGGACGGCCGTTCGATTCCGGCCACCCCCTCTCGATCGCTCCCGGCGAATGAGAGAGCTTCCCCTGCCTGTGTAATGTTTACACAGGCAGAGGAAGTGATGTCATCTCTCCTGCGGCGCTCACATATACCGAGCGCCGTACAGGAGAAGATGCAGGTTAGTGCACAAAACACTACACTGATACCAGGACACATAGGTACATAAATCGCCCCCCCAGGCCCCCCAGACACCCCCAGATCACCCCCCAGCCCCCAGCCCCCAGCCACAGTGTCACTGATTGCAGTGACCATTTGTTTACTGATCACTGCAATCAGTGACATTTGTGACTGTAAAAGTGTCACCAAAGTTTAGTCTTAGGTCCAGTGTAGCCCCCTAACCCCCCCTAATAAAGGTTTAACCCCCTGATCGCCCCCCAGATAACCCTTTTACCCCCTATCACCACTGTCGCTAAGCGATCATTTTTCTGATCGCCGTCTTAGCGTCGGTGATGCTGATCGGTAGCCAATATTTTTTTTTAGGTTCGCCGCAGGTTTTTATAGCGTTGGGTACCCCCATAAATTATCTAATAAAGGTTTAACCCCCTTGATCGCCCCCCCCAGGTAACCCTTTCACCCCCTAGCAATGCTGTCACTAAGCGATCGTTTTTCTGATCGCTGTTTTATTGTCGGTGATGCCGATCGGTAGCCAGTTTTTTTTAGGTTCGCCGCAGGTTTTTATAGCGTCAGGTACCCCCATATATTATCTAATAAAGGTTTTAACCCCCTAATTGCCCCTAGTTAACCCTTTCACCAGTGATCACCATATAAGTGTTACGGGTGACGCTGGTTAGTTAGTTTGCTTTTTATAGTGTCAGGGCACCCGCCGTATATATAACCCAATAAAGGTTTAACCCCCTGATCGCCCGGCGGGTGATATCAATTAGGTTTTAGCGTCAGAGAGGGTCTGCGTCACACCCCAGGCAGCGTCAGGTTAGTGCCAGTAACGCTAACACCCACGCGTGAAGCATACACCCCCCTTAGTGGTATAGTATCTGATCAGATCAATATCTGATCTGATCAGATCTATACTAGCGTCCCCAGCAGTTTAGGGTTCCCAAAAACGCAGTGTTAGCGGGATCAGCCCAGATACCTGCTAGCACCTGCGTTTTGCCCCTTCACCCAGCCCAGGCCACCCAAGTGCAGTATCGATCGATCGCTGTCACTTACAAAACACAACACACATAACTGCAGCGTTCGCAGAGACAGGCCTGATCCCTGCGACTCCAGTGCTGTAGGAGGTGATTTCACCACCACAGTTAAAAAAAAAAGCAAATATGCCGAAGCATTGGGGCAGCAGGGGCGGAGGAGCGATTTTGCTCCTAATGCCGCGTACATACGGTCGAAATTCCGATGGACGCTTGCCCGTGGAAAAGTCCGACCATGTGTGTGCGGCATAACTTTTTTGCGGGCGGATGCCCCCATGCTTCGGCATATATAAATGGTGCATGTATGCCCATCATTAGAAGTGGGTGGATGAAGGGCGGTATTCTAATGGTGGGCATACCCACCGATCAATCTCTTTTTTCGTTCAGCCAACTGGCTGCATGAAAAAAAAAAGATTACAATACATGTCCAACAAGGACCAGCAACGTACTGGTATGTTGCTGGACTTTGAATGTTTATACCAGAATGATGCCTGCGGGTTTAGGTATCATCTTGGTATCATTCTTTTCAGCCAGCGGCCGGCTTTCATGTAAAAGCAATCCTAGTGGCTAATTAGCCTCTGGACTGCTTTTACAAGCAGTGGGAGGGAATGTCTCCCCCCGGATATAAAAAGCGCCATTGGGAAATTGGGAAAGCATTTTATCACACCGATCTTGGTGTGGTCAGATGCTTTGAGGGCAGAGGAAAGATCTAGGGTCTAGAAGACCCCAGTTTTTTCAAAAAAGAGTACCTGTCACTACCTATTGCTATCATAGGGGATATTTACATTCCCTGAGATAACAATAAAAATGATAAAAATAAAAAAAATATGGAAGGAACAATTTAAAAATAAAAAAAAAAAGCAAAATTAATAATAATAAAAAAAAAAAAAAAGCACCCCTGTCCTGCCCTGCTCTTGCCCAATGGCGAACGCAAGCGTCGGTCTGGCGTCATATGTAAACAGCAATTGCACCATGCATGTGAGGTATCACCGCGAAGGTCAGATCGAGGGCAGTAATTTTAGCAGTAGACCTCCTCTGTAAATCTAATGGGGTAACCTGTAAAGGCTTTTAAAGGCTTTTAAAAATGTATGTAGTTTGTCGCCAATGCTCGTTTGTGCGAAATTTTAAAGCATGTCGTGTTTGGTATCTATGTACTCGGCCTAAGATCATCTTTTTTATTTCATCAAACATTTGGGCAATATAGTGTGTTTTAGTGCATTAAAATTTAAAAAAGTGTATTTTTTCCCCAAAAAATGCGTTTGAAAAATCGCTGCGCAAATACTGTGTAGAAAAAAAAATGCAACACCCACCATTTTAATCTGTAGGGCCTTTGCTTTAAAAATATATATAATGTTTGTGGGTTCAACATAATTTTCTTGCAAAAAAAAAAATGTTTTCATGTAAACAAAAAGTGTCAAAAAGGGCTTTGTCTTCAAGTGGTTAGAAGAGTGGATGTAAGCTTCTTAATGTTGTGTATAAAATGCCAGAACAGTTCAAAACCCCCCCAAATGACCCCATTTTGGAAAGTAGACACCCCAAGCTATATACTGAGAGGCATGTCGAGTCCATGGAATATTTTATATGTTGACACAAGTTGCGGAAAAAATAATTTTTTTTTTTTTTTTTGCACAAAGTTGTCACTAAATGATATATTGCTCAAACATGCCATGGGCATATGTGGAATTACACCCCAAAATACATTCTGCTGCTTCTCCTGAGTACGGGGATACCACGTGTGAGACTTTTTGGGAGCCTAGCCGCGTACGGGACCCCAAAAACCAATCACCGCCTTCAGGCTTTCTAAGGGTGTAAATTTTTGATTTCACTTCTCACTGCCTATCACAGTTTCGGAGGTCATGGAATGCCCAGATGGCACAAACCCCCCCCAAATGACCCCATTTTGGAAAGTAGACACCCCAAGCTATTTGCTGAGAGGTATTGTGAGTATTTTGCAGATCTCGCTTTTTGTCACAAAGTTTTGAAAATTGAAAAAAAAAAATTTCTTTCTTCATTTTCAAAAACAAATGAGAGCTGTAAAATACTCACCATGCCTCTCAGCAAATAGCTTGGGGTGTCTACTTTCCAAAATGGGGTCATTTGGGGGGGTTTTGTGCTATTTTGGCATTTTATGGCATTCGAAACTGTGATAAGTAGTGAGGAGTGAAATCAAAAATTTGTGCCTAGAAATCCTGAAGGCGGTGCTTGGTTTTCGGGGTCCCGTACGCGGCTAGGCTCCTAAAAAGTCCCACACGTGATATCCCCGTACTCAGGAGAAGCAGCAAAATGTATTTTGGGGTGTAATTCCACATATAACCATGGCATGTGTGAGCAATATATCATTTAGTGACAACTTTTTGTAATTTTTTTTTTTTTTGTCATTATTCAATCACTTGGGACAAAAAAAAAAGATTCAATGGGCTCAACATGCCTCTCAGCAATATCCTTGGGGTGTCTACTTTCTAAAATGGGGTCATTTGGGGGGGTTTTGTGCTATTTTGGCATTTTATGGCCTTCAAAACTGTGATAGGTAGTGAGGAGTGAAATCAAAAATTTGCGCCCTTAGAAATCCTGAAGGCGGTGCTTGGTTTCCGGGGGCCCGTACGCGGCTAGGCTCCCAAAAAGTCCCACACATGTGGTATCCCTGTACTCAGGAGAAGCAGCAAAATGTATTTTGGGGTGCAATTCCACATATAACCATGGCATGTGTGAGCAATATATCATTTAGTGACAACTTTTTGTAATTTTTTTTTTTTTTTTTTGTCATTATTCAATCACTTGAGACAAAAAAAAAATATTCAATAGGCTCAACATGCCTCTCAGCAATTTCCTTGGGATGTCTACTTTCCAAAATGGGGTCATTTGGGGGGGTTTTGTACTGCCCTGCCATTTTAGCACCTCAAGAAATGAGATAGGCAGTCATAAACTAAAAGCTGTGTAAATTCCAGAAAATGTACCCTAGTTTGTAGACGCTATAACTTTTGCGCAAACCAATAAATATACGCTTATTGACATTTTTTTTACTAAAGACATGTGGCTGAATACATTTTGGCCTAAATGTATGACTACAATTGAGTTTATTCGATTTTTCTTATAACAAAAAGTAGAAAATATCATTTTTTTTCAAAATTTTCGGTCTATTTCCATTTATATCGCAAAAAATAAAAATCGCAGAGGCAATCAAATACCATTAAAAGAAAGCTCTATTTGTGGGAAGAAAAGGACGCAAATTTCGTTTGGGTACAACATTGCATGTCCGCACAATTTGCAGTTAAAGCAGCGCAGTGCAAAATTCTGAATTCACCTCTGGTCCTCTAGCTACCAAATGGTCCGGGGCTTAAGTGGTTAACAGACAATCCCGTGGCCTTGCGACACTGTACCCAAATAAAATTGATTTCCTTTTTTTTTCCGCAAGTGCACCGCCCAAATGTAAAAAGTCACACTGGAATGAATGGGAGGTGGTTTTCAGACGCTTAGCAGAGGCTATTTCCAGCGCTAAAGCACCTGAAAAACTGCTCCAGTGTGAAAGGGGTCTAAGTGACACTTTTTGGGGACCAGTGACACCAATACAGTCATTAGTGCTAAAAAAATGCACTGTCACTGTATAAATGACACTGGCAGGGAAGAGTCACCATCACAGAAGTGAGCTCTGATTCAAACCCCCTCACATACTCTTTCTCTCCACTGATGCCATAGCTCTGAGCTCAGCATTTGAGAGCTTACTACTGTGATGGTGGAGGTGAGCAGTATTCCAGTCAGGCTTCATAAAGTATGTAAAGTGCCTACACCTATTGCAAGGGCTTTATTCAACTTTAGTCAGAGCTGCACAGTTTGTTTTTATCCACAGAGGTCCCTTATCTGTGTAGCGCCCTACTCCTGTTGGGTAGACGCTATATGTTAAATTTTGTTATCTGAGCTATAGTTTAGCTCAGATGAATTATGCTAAATTGTTGGCTCTGTGACAGTCTAGCTGGGTTGCGTGTTTTCCACCTGACAGTGGGTGTTGCTGTCACCACGGGTCAGGGTTGGAACTGCAGCAGGCTAGGTGTATTGGGTATTCATTTCCCAGAAGTGGCTCAGGGGGCGTGGTCAACCCACTGTGCATTCTGGGAGGGGGTACTTAAGACACGGAGACCGCTCTTTCGGGGTTCGTTGCCGGATCCTGACCTGAGGGCCCTCCTGGCCTCAGGGATGTACGAGCCATTTTTGGCCTCGGGGGCCTGCTGGCCCGAGGCTCTGCAACTGAGAAGTAGGCCCGGGAGTTGCTGGGGCCTACTGGTCCAGGGATGGTCCTGCGCGGTCTTGCCTGTGGGAAGAAGTGGGACAATTGGGGACTCAATTGAAGGACGCATCCTGGCCAGTTTGCCTCGCGGTGCTGCTGGATGGCTGAAAGATTCTGGCACCGTGAGCTGTGTACTTTTGAAGGAACTTTTTGCAAAGTGTCAGTGTGATTTCACGATCTTGTGGCGGAAGGTTGTGGAACGACTTGACGGCACTCATCAAGTCTGTGGCAGAGACTTTTGAATGAGCTTCGCAGCGGCTGCTAGGTCAGTGATAATAGGACTATCCGGTGGTTGCTAAATCCAGCGTGGAACCGATTTATCCTCTGGATCTGAGATTGTGCCCATGATCCGCAAAGCAAGGTACCTGAACCTCCCCTATTCCTCTATCCCTCTGTTGGAACGGATAAAATAAAGCCTTGAAGAAAACGTATCCAAGTGTTGGTGTGAACATTTATAAAAGCTCTTCAAGAAGGATCCCTGACACAAGTGCGGTGAACAGAAAAGGTAACGGTAGGCCCAAAACTTTAAACCAGCAGCTCCTTCGGGGGTAGTGCTACATCTGCATAGGAAGTTTTGTGATAAAGGTGAGCTATCCCTTTAAACAATCGATTCTATTTGCGTCTAAACAGGAAAGTCCTACTACAAAAAATGAACAGTCAGCTTGTAAGATGTGCATGTCTTGTAAAAAAGGTCAATATTCTAGTTCATGCACTTGCCTTGATTATATTCTCATACATTTAATTAAAATTAAATAACCATGTAGTATATAACAATATAAATTAACTTTATTGCTTTGAAAAAAACATGTTATGAATGCTATTTTTTGTAAACAGTTATAAACATTAGCTTGTGAAGAACTTTGCCTTTTGTTTTTGGCCTTGGAACCTTTTTTTTCAATTCCTAAAAAACAAGAATAAACAAAAAAATATGTGAGGTGAAATATGCACTGTAAAAGTATTTTAACTCAAGCTCTTATTCTCGTCTTATGGTATAAGCATGGCTGGGTTTACCATTGGGAAAAGTAGGCCATCGCAGTAAAGACAGAAAGGCAGTTCTTCCCTGCGTGGTTGTCAGACATACAAATTTTTGTCCTATTTTAGCTTAAAAGGTTTATAGTGGAGCTCCAGGCCCCACCCCCCCTCCCCTCAAAAAAAATGTATAGTCAGCAGCTAAAAATACTGTAGCTGCTGACTTTTAGTATAAGGACACTTACCTGCCCCTGGATCCAGCGATGTCCTCACCTGAGCCGATTCTTCAATCGGCTTCAGGTGCCGGTGCTCTTTTAAAATAGCCATTTCATCGAGATCTCCAATCACGTCACTTCCGGCTACTGTAAACCATTAGTAATTGGAGATTTTGACGACTTGCTGTTTTTGACACAACACCGGCAACAGTGTACACTCCAGTACATGAAGATTTTGCTTTTTTGACAGAACAGCAGGTAAGGAGGAAAAAGTTGTTGCCGCCACGGAGGCGGACATTTTGTTGGTTTGTATCGGAGCAGACTAACAAAGTCCGCTCACAATATCGTGTACACGGTTGTCGGTATTGTGTCAAAACAGCAAGTCGTCGAAATCTCCAATTACTGATGGTTTACAGTAACCGAAAGGGACGTGATTGGAGATCTCAAAGAATTGGCTACTTTGACAGAACACCAGCATCTGAAGTAAGGGAAACCGGAATGAAGCCTTACAGCTTCACAGCCAGTTTCCTACTGCGCATGGGTCACGCTGCGCCTTGTGAATGGTACAGTCCCGTAGTCTTCTGGGACCTGTGATGTTCCCAGAAGACTGCGGGGGAAGGAGGAGGGGCCGAACTTCTGGCTCAGTTCACCACGGTGATCTGAGACGGAAGTGGGAGTGGGTACCTGTCAAAACCAGGTACCCGCTGCTCCCCCCTCGACCTAAAAAGTGCCAAATGTGGCAGTGGAGAGGGGAAGGGTGCAAACAAGCGGAGCTTTAAATATTTTTATATAAGCTTGGTCACCTGGTTATATTGTTCTTGGCCTGGATAAAACCAGTGAAACAAAAAAAACTAAAGTATGGAAGTTTGTGCATTAGAGCTGATACTAATGGAGCAGTTTTGCATTCACATACTGCAGTCAGGGCTGCTGTTAGAAATCATGGGGCCCCGTACAGCCAACCTGACAGGGCCCCCCGTGCCCACCGCCGTGCCCTACCAATGATTAGTGGTTGAGACATTCCCTGCCCCACAGCCACATGTATACGTTTATCCATGTATATGTGTGGCTGTGGGTAATGCTGTGGCTGAGCTGCACATTTTTACTGACCCCCCCTCAAACACAAAAGTAAACAAGACCTAAGAGCATCTCGCTGTGCTTATGTGATCATCATCGTTATCATGATGATGATCACACAGTACAGAGGTTGTATGCCTCTGTGTATGTTTGTTTGTTTCTGTACCTTCCAGAAAACATGACCCTGCCCGTTAATCGGGATCCCTGTGCTGCCTGCTAAACATGTGCACTGCCGAAATTTTTTTTATTTTTGTTTGTTTCATTCGATTCTTAGCTTTTTTTCGGAAATTCAGAAAATTCGGAAATTCGAACATTCAAAAATTCGAAAATTCTGAAATTTTCTAATTTCCGATTTTCTAATTTTCTAATTTCCGAATTTTCGAATTTTCACATTTCCGAAATTTCGTAATTTCGGAAATTGGCAATTTCGGAAATTCGAAATTTTGGAAATTCGAAAATCCGAAAATTCAGAAATTTAAATTCGGAAATTTCGGAATTAACGAATTTGTCAAAATTTGGTAAAAAAACTAATTCGGAACTAAACTAATTGCACATGTCTACTTGCCTGCGCACTTCTCACTTCTCTCTCATCTCTCGCCACCTAGATACAGCCCGTCCTCTGCCCTTTTCGGTTACTAAGGGAGGAAAGGAGAATCACTCCGCCAGATCAGCCGCGGCCAGCAGGAACTTTAAAAAAGTGCGGCGTCGGTTTTAGACACCTGCACCACAAATTTTTTTTAAATAGTCCCTCTCTTTTAATCACCTCTTGGGCCCCTCTGCTGTGCTTATGGGGCCCAGGTAAAATAGATTTATGTTACAGCAAGCCTAGGAGCATTATCAATGCTTTCACCTGGGCAAAGTGCTTTTACCGAAGCTAAAGAATAAAGTAGTCCGGGCCCTCCTGCTGAGCGGGCCTGGCTGCAGTGATGAAAATCTGGCCCTGTGGACAAATGATGAAGATCTCTGGTAGTAGTTAGTTACATTCACCTGGACTTGGTCTGTTATGTTGAAGATGTTTTGCAGCTTATCCAAGCCAACTCTAATTAGCATCTGGAACATACTCCAACATTTATATTCACAGAGGTAACACTTTGATCCAGTCACCATGCAATGTGTCAAGGCAGATGTTGATTCTCCAAAAACAGGATGGAAGGTATGAAAGTTTGTTCTAATTATGTAATCCAATCGTCATGGTGAAACGAAGGATGTGACAGGTTTCGAGTTACATGGATGAAGGTGTGAATTGTTGTCAGGATATCTTACACATTACAGAGCATGTCCAATTAAATATGGCAAACTACTTACTACTAGATATACCATGACTATGGATAAGTGAGAGTCTTCAGAAACAAGCCATGAAGATAAAAAAAAAAAAAACATTATGTAAATATCTTTTGCCAAATAGTTATTAACGCCATGAGAGAGGTTGAAACCAGCTATGATCAACTCTATATAAATCAATCAGTCTATAAATCTTTTTTGCTTTCGGCATTATTCAAGTTATATAACGCAGATCACAAATAGTTAGATTTAGATTCAGGTATTTCCCTTCCCTTTTAGATTGTAAACTCTCACAGGCGGGGCCCTCTTAACCCCCATGTCTTGGGTTGGATTGTAAAAGTACTGTCCACCTTTATTTTGCATAGTGCTGTGCAAGCTGCTGGCGCTATACAAATCCTATACAAGTGTAGCAGGTATTTGAATTATGTGAGGACTCTGGTGGTGTGAGGTTCCTTGGGGTCCCTGGGTGGCGCTGTTGCCTGGGGCCGGAGTTGAACTCACACCGCGAACCGTGCCTTTTTGTCCTCCCCTGGAGCTGGTACAGCGGGGCGGGGAACCCGCTGTGACGCAAAGGGAGAGGTCATAAAAGGAGCGGACGCCCTGATTTGGGAGGAGAGAGTCGGAGGACGCGGCCGCACCCAGGCACCTTCAGCTTGGGTGCTGGCGTTCCGGTGTTTCAGGCCTAGGCGCCCTTGGCCTAGCTGGAGCAGGGATGGAGTCCATCTCAGGCACCTTTAGCCTGGGGTGAGGTACTATGGCGGATGCCTGGGGCTCAGTACCTTCGACTGAGTTCCGCGAGGGTGGAGGAATCCGAGGGGGCCCTAACTCCTTGGGTGCCCGTGTCTAAATTTTGTGAGGACTGGTGCGCAGTAACTTCTCTGAAGAGCCCGGCGCAGCATCGCTGGTGACGGAGAGGCCTCCACTTCTCCCTTGGACGGATTTCTTCCTCTGACAGGGGCAAAGTGAGTGAAGGTAATTCACGTTCTATATTACCTAGTCAGTGGCAGTGACTATTCACCACTGGTGACAGCACAGTGGGCAGCAGCAAGAAGGGAAAGGATTGTGCCTCGATCTGTCCCCTCATTTTCCAAAGGAGAAAGCTTGTTTTATTGCTTGGCAAGAAGAATAAAACTGAGTTGTACCTATTCACTGTGTGGAACTTGGGTTACTATAGCAAAAGGAGTCAGGGACGAAAGACTGGACTTGACTCTAGGACACCTACACAAAAGCCCAATCTCTGGCCTTCACCTCCCAGTTACGGAGGACATGGGCCGTGGTGTGTTTTATCTCTCTCTCCCAGGTACCCCTAGACAACAGCCATATAACCGATAAAGAAAGGGAGAGAGGTGAGGCCGCTACACAATAATAATAATTATAACAATTTAGGCATTGATTGGCATGAGATGACAGTCACCCAATCCAGCCTAATTATCTGATGTCTGTGGTTTGTGGTTTCAATCAGTCCTGTTCCCTCTGATAAGTGGACACTGACCTCCAGCTTCCAGCCACCCACCCCATCTTCTCCGTTGATTAGAGTTGAGCGGACACCTGGATGTTTGCGTTCGACGGGTTCGGCCGAACTTCGGAAAAAAGTTCGGGTTCGGGACCGAACTTTAACCACGAACCCGGACCCGAACCCGAACCCCATTGAAGTCAATGGGGACCCGGACTTCTAAGGACTAAAAAGGCTCTAAAAAGGTAATGGAAAGGGCTAGAGGGCTGCAAATGGCAGCAAAATGTTGTTAAGAGCATGGCAAGTGCTCTGCAAACAAATGTGGATAGGGAAATAACTTAAAATAACATAAAAAAAATAAAACACAGAACTGCAGAAAATGCTATTCAAAAAAAATGTTGTTTTTTTAGTATAGCAACGTAGGAGAAAACTATAAAGAAATTGTTTATTTTAAACACCTCAAAATATGTATAACACACTGCAAACTTTTTTTGGTGCCACTAAACGGCGTTTTTTGGAAGAGCAGAACACACCCACAGTACGTAACCGCTGAATCGCACAGCTACAGAACTGCAGAAAATGCTATTTAAAAAAAATGTTGTTTTTTTAGTATAGCACAGTAGGAGAAAACTATATAGAAATTGTTTATTTCACACACCTCAAAATATGTATAACACACTGCAAACTTTTTTTGGTGCCACTAAAAACGGCGTTTTTTGCAAGCGTACATTAAAGTGCAAATTTTTTATTTTTTTTTTTTTGCCCTAAACGGGTCTTTTTTTGCACGAGCAAAATAAAATGCTTTTTTTTTTTTTTCTTTTTGCCCTATGGGTCTTTTGGAAAAGAGAACAATAAAGTGCCTTTTTTTTCCCCTAAAAGTTAGATTTTCTCTGACACTGGGCTCATAGCAGTGTAAAAAGACTGCACTGCAACACAAATAGGTAGACCTATGCAGATCGCTGATTTTAATCTCTGAATCTGGACTCCTATATAATATTCTCTCTCCCTGAAAGCACCAACACAGGAACCTGGCCCTACACTACACTATCTCTCTATCTTTTCCCTCAGATTGTAGAATCAGGACTACCTCATCTATCTTTCTATCTCTCCCTAAAAGCAGCAGCAGCAGACTAGATCCCCTCCCTATCTATTCTGAAGCAGAGTGTCATGTGTGCTGTGTGCCTCTAGCTTATATAGAAGCTGGGTCACATGTTGCACTGACCAATCACAGCCATGCCATTAGTAGGCATGGCTATGATGGCCTCTAAGGGCACACCAGCTAATCAAAAGGTGATTGGCTGGCCCCTGAAGCATTTCTAAATGCGTTATTAGATTGCCGAACCCGAACCCGGACTTTTGGGCAAAGTCCAGGTTCGGGTTCGGGAAAAAGCTAAAGTTCGGTACGGACCCGAACTTTACAGTTCGGGTTCGCTCAACACTACCGTTGATATGTTCTAAAAAAAAAAACTTTGCACATGCCTTTAAAGCTATAAAACATGAAAAACAATATTGTAAATTATAAAATATATAGTATAGGGGAGAAAACGTGTTTAAAGAGCGCTCTGTAAACAACTTATCTTGACAAAAGTTTTTTTTTTTTATAAATCAGCACTGCTGCCCCCATGCTTGTCTGTGGCCCTGTTAAACTCAACCAGAATTGAAGGGGTAGGTCACATTTTCACTATTAGCAGCTGTTTCTGTCAGCTATAGATATTGTCTCGCAACTACCTACAGTTTTCCCAGAATATACAGAACTTTAAAATTAACCTGTTAATAGTTCATTTACAAAAACTTTAGATATTCTGATCAAGCAGTAAAAGCACTTTAAAACAAGTTCTCATTCATCACTGTATGTACCAGCATTGTTGAAAAATACATTTTCAAAATCAAAACTGAGGAAAAAAATTTTTGGGATGAGAACAGATCTTTCAACCCTCTAATGTAAATACACAGCAGGTGTTTCTAACTAAGGCCCCTTTCACACAAGCAGACCGATCTGGTCTGCCTGTCAGTTTTTCTGGCGGACCCAATCAGACCATCCATTCTCCTCTATGGAGCAGCGGGTGTAAAACGGACACGTGTCTGTTTACACCCACCGACATCCCATCCGTTCTCCTTCCATCTAGCGGATCAGACCAGACGGCAGTCAGGTGTAAATGGACAAGTGGTCTATTTACATCCGACAACTCAGAGAAGAGCGGGCTGTGTCTGTCCGCTCTGCATCAGCGGACAGTTTCCCAGCCGAGCAAGGAAATCCTAGTGGAGCCTGCCTCGTGAGGAAGGGGCCTTAACCCTGGCTTAAACTCTTTGTTGTGATTTTTAGAACTCTTTGAGAATTAATAGTTAAAGCAGCTAGTGGGGTCAAGCATGGATTAAGCTCTGCTTGTTAAGAATATGTAAATAGTTTAATGTTTGTAGTCTGGGCACAAGTCCAGTTTAAGGTGCCAGACTGACAGTTTCTGAAAGTCTGAATCAGACTGGTGCCTGTGATTAACACAGACAGATCTTTAAAGCATTTAAATGTGGCCCAAAATTAGCTAGAAAGGCAATAAAGAAATCAACAGAAATCCTCATGGTTAAAGTGGAAGTAAACCCTCCTATCGTTTTCAGCCAAGGAAGCTGCCATCTTGGCCTCTCTTTAATCTTCAACTGCCATGATGCTGTACATATGATCAGTTATGACACCAACCATTGGATGGTTTGACAGTTTGGTTATAAACACTAACAATGTATCTTTTTTAAACTGTTAAATTAATGGGTTCACTTCCGCTTTAACAGTTGCCAAAGTCCTAATTGACCTGACACCCACCATAAAACGCTATCATTTGTGTAGGAAGCCCCCTCCCCAGTTTAGTTGTATTAATGACCCCCCATCACCATCAACACCATCATTTGGCTTGTGTCAAGGGAAGAGCAGAAAGTTGTTGCCGATTTTCAAAAGGCATCCACCAGACACTGGGCATCCTCAAGCTTTTACCCGACTGCCACGACTTTGAGAGCCACCTACTTCAGGTCTGAGCAGGCAGTGTATAAGAATTTTTCTGCCCAGCTCTAAATATCATATACAGCTAAGGCTACATTTAAGTAATTGATGGTAATAATCATTTTTAAAAAGGAAAGTGTCAACATCCCTGTGTGATGTACTTGGACAAAATAGTTTTTGTCCAAATGCAGCTAAGGCTGTCAACCTTTCTGTAAAAAAAAACAACACCAGCCTTATGTTTTTTTCCATATACAGAATAACATTGGCAACATGCCCCAGTTTTATCGGCCAGGCCAATAAAATACAGACTAGGTGGCAACTTTAAGTACAACACATACAGACATATATCTAATTAGAGCATCTGTTGTGATTGGTTTCAATGCCAGTTACGCAGGTACCCTGTGAAAACAGACCCTGGATACTAACAATCTAAAAACTGCTTCCCTGCTTCTGACTGTGGTAGAATGATTAGACTGTAAGCTACTCCAGGGTAGGACACAGCTCTATACAGGGCCGCCATCAGGAGAGTACAGCCAGTACACCTGTAAGGGGCCCGGAGGTCCTCAAGGGCCAGGAAGGCAACACCCCTTTTTATTTTTTTGTAAAAAAAAATTGTATTTATTTTTTTCTTTTTTGTAAGGGGCCCAGAGGTCCCCAGGGCCCCGGATGGCAACCCCCTTTTTTTTTTTGTTCTTTTGTTCGTCAGCACCCAAAGCCCACCGACCTCAACAATTTGCGGCAGCAGCACTCCCCCGTTTCTCAATTCGTGGCACCCCCCCGCTTCTCAATTCGCGGCAGCCCCCCCCCCTCCGCTTCTCAATTTGTGGCGGCAGCACCCCCCCCTGGTTCTCCTCTGCTCCAGGGGGCCCATGCTTGAATCTGTGTAAGGGGCCCCAAAATTCCTGATGGCGGCCCTGGCTCTATAGACTATAACAGCACTGTACCCATTATGCAGTAAATACAGTTAATAAAATAAAGATTCACATTGTCACAGATATACAAGGAAAACAGTCACCTGAATTCATAGATCACCAGCTTCCAGATTCTCATATTAGAGCTCTGAACACCCCTCCACATCCACAGTATCTGGAGCATGACTTGCCATCTTTCTTGGGTATATTCCAACACTGTCCACACCTCATGCCGTATTTCTTATACCTAATGTATGTAGGAGTTAGAAGACGTGATAGCAGGAATTAACAAAAACTGCCCAAAGTTATAAAATTAGTTTTAGTTAGAATAATGTTTTAACAAGGATTGCATGACAAAGAAACAGTCCTGCAAAACTATAATTTATAGCAAAAAAATCTTAAGTCCTAGCCCTATACATACAGAGCTCAATGAAAGTCATAGCATATGTAGCAGCAGTGCATCAATACTAGTAAAACTGAAATGTTCTGAAATAGAAAGTTGCTATAACTGGAAACCCCTTCTGAGCATTTGCAGAGACATTATATTTTGCTTTTAGATGGACTGTAAAACAAGAATTATCAACATTTATGACACTGCCACAGTTTGGCATTTTTAAGTGGAGTCCAAGCATTTCCATACCTGAATCAAACACAAAAGTTATTGGTGGCATTGGGTGCACCCATACCTGAATCCAATCGTGGGGGTTATTTGGTGGCATTAAGTGCACCCATACCTGAATCCAACCGTGGGGGTTATTTGGTGTCATTGAATGCACCCATACCTCAATCCAATTGTAGGAGTTATTTGGGGTCATTGAGTGCACCCATACCTGAATCCAACCGTGGGAGTTATTTAGTGGCATTGAATACACCTATACCTGGATCCAACCATGGGAGTTATTTAGTGGCATTGAGCGCACCCATATCTGAATCCAACCACAGGAATTTTTTTGGCAGCATTGGGTGCAGGGGAGCAAATATGTTGTAATGCATATATGTATTTAAGGTCAAGATGGTCATTTGAAGACTGCTAAATATGGCAATGTGCAAACGAATTCAAGCACAACAGGGTCTTACATTGAGAACATGTTGTAAATGACCAGTGCACAATTCTAACATTGGCTGTGCTCTCAATACCATAACCTAAATTTCCTACTGAAGAATGGTAACACTACACGGCTAATGATTAGTATTGAAGATCTACTTGACTCTTATCAATTTGACTATTTAGAATTTTCTAAATATGCCCTGTGATATTTTTCTCTCCTTGCAAGGCTGTGTGTATAGTAGACTAGTTTGCCAAACACTCTCACAGCTATCAGTTTGTTGGTCAAAGAAGAACAAAATGTATTCTGTGACCGCTCTTATCTTTCACACAGCAGAATGACATGCAATGGTTAAAGAAGAAACAAAGATGAATCAGGAAGGTAGGGTTAGAAACTGCCTCACCCTGGCCTCACGTTGTGACAGTGTCAAATAAAAAAGAAATATTGAGTTAAATATGTATTCCAATCTGAAAAAGTATTTGAAAATCTTTATTGATATTTCATGAAGCACAGTCTTAATCACTGCCATTCATTTCTATTTAAAGGAGTATGTAAACCCAACATTTCATATACCCGATATGTGCCTGCTGTACCATGCATTTGTATGAAAAAAGTATCCTGTTCTCTTTGAATTGCTTCCTTTGTGTGAAACTACTGGTGATTCTGGCAGTCCCTCTACTTTTCTATTAAAAACTGACCACACTAAGCATGAAAGCACAACATGTGTGTTCTCTAGCTATGCTGGGAACTCATTGCACTCCCAGCTCCAATGATCAGACTTGTGCTGAGGCTCCTGACACGCCCCCTTGCACAACCATTCACTGGGAAATTCAATGTTCTGCTCTTTCTCCTCCCTCAGCTCTTATGCAGCTGGGAACCGAGGGAATGTGATCACTTATAAAAAAAAATATTAATAATCAATTTTAAAATGAATAGGTTGTTTTTCAAGGTGAGGGGTTACAAACACTTTAATGCCCCTCTTATTTCTGCAGCCAGCGTAGGCACTCCTTTTATAAGCCTGTTTTGAAATGTCAAATACTGCATCTCCACCTAAGGAGACTGCATACATTTCTCAGATTTGTCTCAAATCAGTGAGGATACTATGATTCAGGACCTACAAGCCATTTCACCAGAATCTGTGCTGATGCAGGCAGGATTTCCCTCAGACACCCTTCTCTTCAACTTTGTAGATTCAAATAGAAGGAAGTCATATGTCAGCCACAGTTCCTCCATTCTGGAGTGCACAGTATGGGCGCCATCAATCACTCTAGTAATGTATTATATAGAGCGACAGAAAAAAGACAAAGTAGCCCACTGAGTCAAGTATAGACATATGTTTATCACAAGCTTGTTTGAATTCATTTATTTTAACCACTGCTGAGTCACTGGAAAAATCTTGGACACAAAAGACTTCTTTGGACACTCTCAAATGTCATCTCTTCTCCTAGCCCAAGAATGATCGGTTGGTTCAGTTTTTGAAGACAGCAATGCAAATGGGAGCTCTTTACAAGTCCACAATTGTTCTGAGGTTGGATAGAAGGTGTCACCTTCAGACACAAGGGACATACAGGCACAGTCAGCTACCGAGACTGAAAGCAGTACAAAGCTAGCTTGGACTAGGGATTAAAATGAAACATCAAATAACTCTCTTGGTGTCTCTGCAGCTTTCAAACTCCTTCAACTCATTCAAACTCCACCTTTCAGTCCATCCCTTTGTTGCTACAAAAATAGCATCCAACTAGCAAAGCTTTTATATACTCCAATGGGCACCATTGTGCCAATTATGCCTAAAATTGTGGAGTTCATCATTCCCAAAAGTACAGGGCACTTAGCTGTTTCTTTAGTAAAAGTAAAACAAGGTATGGTTCTAGTTTCCTAGGCTACACTGGATAAGTGCCTCTACAGTGCAAAATGCAGAAATCAGACTTGAACAACTTCCCTGTATCACTTATAACATTTGTGAAAAAGTGCTCTATTGTGCCTACAGCTATAGAGGCCAGTGAAGGCTTGTTTTCACTGTTGGTTAATAACATCTAAATAGTTGAATGCACGTATCCTGGCCACTGTTCTAGAGGCTCTTCACATTCTGCCTAGAATATTAATTGTCAGCTTGCTGCTTATTGAAAAGTTTGCTCTTCACAGAACCCTGCTGATAAGTGGTTTCAACTGAGAAGCTGAATAGCTGTAATGTTGGCCACAAACGTACAGACATTTTAATCAATTTCAAAAATGGATTAAATAGATCCAGACAACATTATATCTAACTTTATCAATCTACCTTCATCAAGGATGGTGTGGTGGGTTCCCTTGATATGTTTCATGTTTATGAAATCAAAAGCAAAGGCTGGTTAAACTTGCTAAAATGTATACAAAACTGACATACAGTATGTACTGTATGTATGTATGTATGTATGTATGTATGTATGTATGCATGTATACCTAGCATATTTCTACCACCACTAAAGCTGAATAGCTTTCCACAGGTGCTGTCATGTTGTTGGGGATGGCCACCAACAAATGGCCTTCCACAGGTGCAATAACCTGCCTTTAGAAAGAAGCTAGATCCCAATGTCTGTGTCATGTTGGTGTTGGAGGCGTTGTGGAAGGGCAAATACAATTTTGAAGGTTTTTCTGCTTTCTCCATGAACATGGAAAACCCCTAAATTTAGTCACAAAATACAAAAAAAAAAGTAAAAAAAAAAAAAAAAAATGAGCAAAATGCTTTTGCAGATGATCTGCTTTTATATATCTCTCATCTCAAAACTTCCCTTACCAGTATACTATCTCTCGTTGAAATATTCGGCCTGGTCTCCAGTTATACAATCAACTTCGACAAATCAAAAGGGACTGTACCTAACCACTTGTTATGCAACAACTTATTCCTTTTTCTAAAAATAAAATCTTATATTATCTCCATCTCAGAAAGACTGGGAAAACTCACTGCACACACTTTTGATAACCACTGGACTACATCCATAATGACTGGTCTTAATAGATGGACCAAGACTTTCCCCCAGCTTCAGATGGACATTCTTTTAAAATCATTATTCTCATCTTGGAGAGAGATTAAAGCCAAAATGTTCCATGAAATGATACTCGTATATGTCCTCACAATGATCTTATCTCATGGGTCTAAGCCCTTCTTCTAACTGCCTGAAATGTGGACACTCAGATACTCAGGGATCTATGATCATGCCCAAACATTTTACAAATTTGAACACTATACTACCACACACTTAGTAAACTACTTGCCCTTAACCCCAGAATGGGCACTCTTAGGCCTGATTGACATTCCGGGAGTCAAAATCTCTAGAGGCTTCAAACAACTCTTTACCATTGTAGCGGGGTGTTCAATTTAAGGGGAGTGTCTGAGTGGTAATTAGGCTCAGACACACTGATTGTAAGGGTTAATGGACCATTTCTGTTCATGGTAGATAGTATTGGTGTACAGTTCCCTGTGGCCTACAGGTGGCGCTGTCGCCATGGGCCAGGGTTGAACCACCAATAGAGGGCTGTGCTTTTTGTGTCCCCTCTCGGCAGTAGTACGGCGGGCGGGGAACCTGCTTTGCCTGTCGGGAGAGGGTATAAAAGGGGCGGACATCTTCCGTTCGAGGTCCACGCCCAGGCACCTTCAGCCTGGGTGTGTGTGGTTCGTCCACGCCCAGGCACCTTCCGCCTGGGGGTGAGGAGGGTCGTCTCCGGGTGCCTTAGGCTCGGAGGTGGAGTTCCTGTTCCATCCCAGACACCTTCAGTCTGGCGTGAGGTACTATTTTGAAGGCCCAGGGCCCAGCAACCTTCGGCTGGGGACCGCTAGGGATCGAGGACTCCCAGGGTGCCGCCTTGCGAGGGGACCCGTATCTGGGACGAGGAGGCCAAGCAGGTAACCCTTTCCGAAGACCCAGCGCAAAGTCATGGTGACGGTGAGGGCCTCTGGTAACTCTCCGGAGGGATGTTTTCTCCTTGACATGGGCCAAATACTTCAAGAAGGAAGTTCACAATCAGGTCAGTGGCAGTGACCCTACTCTTCAGGTCAGTGGCAGTGACCCTACTCTCCAAGTCAGTGGCAGTGACTTCATAGGGCGAGGTCCTGTTCACCCGGTCAGTGGCAGTGACCCTACTCTCCAAGTCAGTGGCAGTGACTTTATTCACCCGGTCTGTGGCAGAGACCAACCTCACGGTCTGTGGCAGAGATTGTGTGCCTGGACCTCCTCCACATCTAAGCTGTCCTGTATCTATCTTCACTCCAACTTGTCTGCTCTCAAAGGAGCTGTTTATTATCCTGTGTGAAATAAATGTTGAGTTGGACTTTCAGCTAGTGTGGACATTCACATTCCTGGGGAAAACGAGGACTTGCATCTATCTAAGGTAGAGGTGAGATCATTCTTGGGAGGACTTTGACTCTGGCCGCAGACAAAACTAACACCGCTCAACCTCTTTACTCAGGAGGGTACGGGCTTGTGGTGCGGTGTGCCTCTCTCTTCCTGCGAGGAGCCTAATATAATGCAGGCTGGGGAGAGGTGGGTGTGCTACACGTGGGGGCTCGAGTCTGGGATTTGTTTGCGGTTGGGAAGTGTTAAAGAACCCCCCAGAGTTTGAACTTTATTCCCCAGTGAAGTTCCGTGGAGGTCGGCCATCTTGAGAACTGCGCCACGAGGAGAACCCTGACTGCGTAGTTCGTGGGCGTGACAGAGAGAAAGCCCGCGAACAATGCAGGAGATGGGAGGAGTCTGGCCATGTGTGGAGTTGCACGTGGGGACTTTGGCGCGAAAAGGACAGTGCGCGATGGAACAGCGAATGGATAACAGGGCTTCTCATGCCTCATGGGTTCCGGCTACTACTACCATGAAGATGACTTCATTTGCTGCTCCCTTAACGGATATGGGAATTCGGCTCAAGCCCCGGGGACGTTTTGCCCTCTACGTTTGCAAAGATGTGGAGGCCCTCGGAGTGATTTGTCCCGGCTGCTCGGGACTGGTGGTACATCTGAAGCCATTCGGGCGATGCGAGCTATGTAAGGAGTTCTTGTTTGAGGTCGAGCAACCTACAGAAAAGCCTCAGGCTTTCCACCTCAATTGCCTTACGGGTGCCACCACTCTGAAAGGAGGAATCAGAGCTTACACAGCCACCCCTGCGTGCACTGTCGGGACTTCGGAGGAAGTCACAGATGAGATTGTTCCAGAGATTGAGAGACCGGAGGATGCTGCTTCGGTCACCACATAGTCCTTTCTCCCACCGCCCAAGAGGAAGATCGGGTTCGTGAAAGCTTCCCGCGGCCGTGGTGGAGCTATGCCCCAGCGCTTACTCGGAACGGATGCATCCGAAGGGAAAAGTCCCGGACGTCCTGGTTCAGCTACAAGCCGAGGTAAGCTGGGGGAAGAGACTCTGTCCAAGGTCCCAAGTGTTGGGGATTCACATCTTCATGAACTAGCCAAAGGGGGTGACTCGTCCTCTACCAGGAGTTACCTGCCTGCGGAAGAATATGATACCTCCGACCTGGAGTCAATCTCCGAAGCGGGAGATGACACCGCAGTTGATGAACCGTTTGAACGGAAGGAATGGGATAGGATGCCCCTTTCCTCGTCCCGTAGGGATAGGGACCCACCCGTGTCCGCTGGGGATAGCACACCCCGAGTGGAGGCCTCAAAGCCTGAGGAGGGATCTGTCCCCTTGTCTGCCCTTCCACAGCCGGAGATTCCTGCATCAGTTACTGAAATGGGACGGGTGTCACTGCGGGCCCCTGTGTCTGGTCCTGAAGTAGTGAAAGTACCTCGACACCCGGATGCCATAGTTCTACCTGGTACGGGAGACCGTGCCACCATGCCACCATTGTCCCGATTACAGAGGTTATTTAACCAGAAGGTAGCCAGCGAGTATGGATGGGAGTACCCGTACGTGCCTAAAGAGCTCTTGTTTGAAGTAGAGGCCTGCAGACACCGGTGGTACGCGGACTTTGTATGGACACACATTAAAGTACCCCAGGCCCGCAGATACTTCTCATGTTCTCCTGCAGCTACTCAGAGATATAAAGACTGTAAGGCTGCCTGGATGCTTGGTCGGCACGTATATGCAGACAAGGTGCTCATCTGCCGGAAAGATAAAGACAATGTCGAGTATCACATTGACACTTTCGATAAACATTGGAAACCCCTGGTGTTGCAAGACCAACACTATTATCTTTGAGAGACTAGACTCTTTTGTGTTTGCTTTATTCCTAGAGTGCATCCTCTGGAGCCCAGGAACTTTGCCCTAACAGGAGGGGTATTCTACTCATTGGAGGAGCGGGAGCCGTTGTTTTTTTTCTCCCCTCTCTCCCTACCGCAAAGATACAAGGACTTTGGGGTGTAGATAGTTCAGGGCCACAGTCAAGAAGAAAAGGATTTGTTTTTTTTCTTCCCCTGCAGGTGGACGTCAAGCAAGATTACTGGGATTGGGATGGATTTTAGTTAGTGCAGGTGGGAGAGAAATGTAAATATCTATTGAAGTCTGTCATGTGACATTTGATGTTTTAATGTGCACATGTGTTATTCTTCTTTCTTCTCTATGTTTAAACCCCTTTTCCCCCTGTGTAGGTTCCGGCACAAACAGGCAGTTTTTTTGTTTGCTCAAATTGTTTTTTTTTGGGGGTTTAGTCTCTGGATTGGGCATATGCTGACCCAGGCTTGAGAGGCATAGGTTAGCTCCAGACACTGGGGACCAGTGTCTATTTAGTGGGGGGAATGTGTAGCGGGGTGTTCAATTTAAGGGGAGTGTCTGAGTGGTAATTAGGCTCAGACACACTGATTGTAAGGGTTAATGGACCATTTCTGTTCATGGGAGATAGTATTGGTGTACAGTTCCCTGTGGCCTACAGGTGGCGCTGTCCCCATGGGCCAGGGTTGAACCACCAATAGAGGGCTGTGCCTTTTGTGTCCCCTCTCGGCAGTAGTACGGCGGGGCGGGGAACCTGCTGTGCCTGTTGGGAGAGGGTATAAAAGGAGCGGACATCTTCCGTTCGAGGTCCACGCCCAGGCACCTTCAGCCTGGGTGTGTGTGGTTAGTCCACGCCCAGGCACCTTCGGCCTGGGGGTGAGGAGGGTCATCTCCGGGTGCCTTAGGCCCGGATGTGGAGTTCCTGTTCTATCCCAGACACCTTCAGTCTGGGGTGAGATACTATTTTGAAGGCCCGGGGCCCAGCAACCTTCGGCTGGGGTCCGCTAGGGATCTAGGACTCCCAGGGTGCCGCTTTGCGAGGGGACCCGTATCTGGGACGAGGAGGCCAGGGAGTTAACCCTTTCCAAAGACCCAGCGCAAAGTCGTGGTGACGGTGAGGGCCTCTGGTAACTCTCCGATGGGATGTTTTCTCCTTGACAAGGGCCAAATACTTCAAAAAGGAAGTTCACGTTCAGGTCAGTGGCAGTGACCCTACTCTCCAAGTCAGTGGCAGTGACTTCATAGGGCAAGGCCCTATTCACCCGGTCAGTGGCAGGGACCCTACTCTCCAAGTCAGTGGCAGTGACTTTATTCACCCGGTCTGTGGCAGAGACCAACCTCACGGTCTGTGGCAGAGATCGTTCGCCAAAGCTGTTTGAGAAACCTAAACAGTCTAAAGAGTTAAGCTACGTTTGTGCCTGGACCTCCCCCACATCTAAGCTGTTCTGTATCTTCGCTCCAACCTATCTGCTCTCAAAGGCTGTTTATTATCCTGTGTGAAATAAATGTTGAGTTGGACTTTCAGCTAGTGTGGACATTCACATTCCTGGGGAAAACGAGGACTTGCATCTATCTAAGGTAGAGGTGAGATCATTCTTGGGAGGACTTTGACTCTGGCCGCAGACAAAGCCCAAAACTAACACCGCTCAACCTCTTTACTCAGGAGGGTACGGGCTTGTGGTGCGATGTGCCTCTCTCTTCCTGCGAGGAGCCTAATATAATGCAGGCTGGGGAGAGGTGGGTGCGCTACACCATCATATCTCTTGTTGAAAGAAAAGCTATTCTGCACAAATGTATTTATCCCAATATCCCAACTGTTTCACTGTCTTATGTTTTCCAAATAAAATAGGGGTGGAGGCCTCTCCACACAAGAAAACACAGGTCCACAAATTTTTTAAATGTTTGTGAATCGTTCATTCAAACCTTGGCCATTGTTGCCCAGCAAACTATAGTACAATACTTACTGGTATCAAGCCAGACTGTTATCCATGGACCCTCCAATTGATTTTCCTTCTCCCATCATAACCATATTTTACGTTACATTAACCGAGGCCCCCACTTCCTCGACTTGCTCAATAACAGACCAAACGCCATCCATCCAATACACGTTGCCTAATGTCTACCACTGTATGCAATACACCAGTTCAACACGATTAATGTCAGCTTCATTCTCATGGCAAACAAAGTCAGCACAAGGGAAATTACTTACTATCAATGTGAAGTGTCCCTTGTGCTGCTGGCTCCTGCTTTAGTTGAAATCTGTCCTGCAAACCCCCACAACCCTGCAGCAGTAATCTTCTGGTGCGTGGGAAGGAGGGGGGGGTAATAGGGCCAAGAGACCTGTGTCAGGCACTCATCAAGTGTGCCGATTATGCTGCCCTTTCTGCCCCTCTGCCCCCTCCTCCATTTATAGAAGCTGTACTATAATGTAGCACACCCCACATAGGAGCTGCAGATGAACAGGATCCCCGCACTCCTGCACAGTCTGGCACACCAAATCTTCACAGACACGCAGAGTCAGAAAACAGTCCGTAGCTTTGTTTTTTGTTTTTTATTTATTAGGGGGTTAGCAACTTGGATAGAGATGGGGGGTGATGGGATGCCCACTTGACTTCAGGGACAACTTCCTATATACATCCATTATTCCATATACATCCATACTTCACTTTCCTCCTGCACATACTTGTCAGCTCCTGCTGACTCACTCTGGAAGGATCTGACAGACTACTTGTCAGATCAGCAACAGCCAATTACAGGCAGGAAATCGCAGTTCCTGAAGTGTAGCTCAGATGTAGTGAAACAGCATGTAACTTGACCTCTGTGACCACTGATCCCAGCACCACCTCTTCAGGCAATGCCAACCCACCTGTCTGCAACTGCCTCTTTCACCAGCCCTCCTGGCTGCCTCTCAGAAGATCTATCAGGGAAGGATAGTAGACTTAAGCACACCGCTGTCTTCAAGAGAGACTGGCAATATGTGGCAGTCTCCCCCCTTTGTTAGTCCCAGTGTTCACTACTCACTCTGTCCTCTCTTGCTCCCGTGCCTCCAGGAAGACTTCCTCCCGCGTGTTTTGGCAGGATCCTTTCAGCACCCAAACCCCAGCCCAAGGCAAGCCACCCCCCTAGACTAGGGGGCACCCTTGAGGGTCACCGAAAGCCTCTTCAACACTGTACCTCCATATTTCACCTAACCGCCCCTGCAAGCATGGCTAATGTTTATTTATAAGGTTGTCTCAGTCTCCTGCCAGCCCACTGCTGGGGATTGGCCAAGGTCCCATAAATATTCAAGGCAGTTCTTCCCAATCCCCGTCCACTAGTTGTAGTAGGTTCTCCAACCTGTCGGACCAGGGGGATGCACCAGAGAGAGCTGTCAAGATGAGTCAACCAGCCCTGAACTTTAGTAAACTCTTGACCCAGATTCAAAAGACTAATTTTACCAAAAGCCAGTAAGTTTGCCTGCACTATTCTAGCACACACTAGAGCAGTGGTTCTCAACCTGGGGGTCAGGACCACCTCGGGGGTCGAATGACAATTTGCCAGGGGTCACCGAATCCTGGGCTGTTGCTGAATCCCGCACCGCTCTCCCAGCCTTTTTGCGGCCGCCCAGCAGGGCTGTCCCTGGAGCCTGTGGCCACCCTGGTGGGCTGTTCCTGGAGCCCGCGCCAGTCCACTTACCCTCTTCGCAGCCGCCTATTCAGTTTACGGCATGGCTGGGGGGCAGAGACTAGAGGTCAGCTGACTGGTGAGGAATGTAAAGTGGGAGGGGCTGGAGGAGACCCCATCTCCTGATTTCGGCATAGTTGTCACTACTGCGAGACACCACAAAGTCGGAGGCACAGTAAAGCTGGAGGCACAGTGAGCAACACTACCTGTGATTATAGATGCCATGAAAAGTCCCCACTACAGCGCTCAGATCAGCAGATGACCTTGATCAAGAGCACCTAAGTTGGTTGATCAGAACTCCCCCCAGCACTGCCACTGATCCCACCCCCACCAACATTGCCACTCATCCCAACTCCCCACCAGCACTGCCACTCATTCCAACTACCTGCCAGCACTGCCACTCATCCCATTCCCCTCACCAAGGAGTAAGAGAAGGAATAAAAATAGAGAATACATGGAAGGGAGAGGAAAAGATGGGGATGAACAAAGAAAAAGGGAGAGAAAGAAATAAGAGAACAAGAAAGACGGCTAGAGAGAGAGATGGGGGAACATGAAATTAGAATAGAGAGAGATAAAAGGGAAAGAAAGGAGAACAAAAGAGAAAGAGTGGTACATCCTAAAATGTACCATAAGGGGTTTTAATACTGTACGAGTGGAAGGGACTCAGGAAACGCTAAATGTCTGTGGGTTAGGGGCGCAAATTACTTGTCTTGCCTTGGGTGCTGACAACCCACGCTACGAAAATAATTTTACTGTTAGGGGTTCCACAACTTGGGAAATTTTATTAAGGGGTCACGGCTCTAGAAATGTTGAGAACCACTGCACTAGAGGGTGCTACAATAACTTCCATTAATGAAAGGGGATCTATGAATGGAAGATGGGCGGATGACTGAAAGGTCCACCTCATTTATTCACAGCTTGTTTTTCATTCACAGAAGTTTTATTACAGCTTCTATGAATGGAGGAGGGGGTCGGAGAGGGCGGGCATAGTCAGTTCTCTTAATGAGTGCATATAACAACAGGTCCTTCAGCTTTATTAACCCATGCCACACTGGAAGATTTTGACTGTGGGGGTAGGAGGGATTGGAGGATGTAGATTTCAACAAGCAGGAGCCAGCAACACAAGGCAAACAATGCAGCAATGATAGTGTGTAAAGTCCCTTGTTCTGTTTTTTTTTTTTTTTTTAGTAAACTTAGGCTTTAATAGGTTAATCACATTTTGCTAATGTATATATTGTAATGAGTTTGTGATGAAGCTTTTTTAAACAGATTTTTCATCGGCTGTTAACAAAAGTTATACATTATTGAGATGACTGACAAAAGAAAATTCTTATAGCTATCAGGAAGGGGTTTCCAACCTGCAATTGTAGCAATCTGTGGCATTAGATGTTATACACTGATGACTATCGTGACTCACCATTCCCACCCACTGAAGAGGGCCATTGACAGTGATTTGTTAGTAACAATTTTACCCACGGCTTGACCGCTCCATCGAATCAAAATGGCTCATTTTCAGTGAAAGTCTTTTTTCACAGGGAAGCCGGTAATGTACAAACTATACAGTATATTTGTTTTGGAGACGTTTTGGAGTCCAAACTTAATAATTTGAAAGAGTCTGGAAAAAGTTTGTTGCATGTGCTGAGTGGGAATTCCCGGGCACAGCAAGGAATGTGGGATAACGTCCAGCTCTGTGTGGAAACAGTGAGTGGGTAGCAGGGGAGTTGCCTGTGAAATGTTCTCTGTACAGAGAGCTCTGTAGAAGCTTTCACAAGGAAAGAACACAAAGCAACAAAATAAGTTAGGGAGAAGCAGCTGGGATCAGCCAAAAACCCATCCCTGATAACAAAAAAAATAATAATAATAAAAATACAATATTAGTCTTTTTATAGAAGCATTTACCTCCATACTCCTTGATGCTAAAATACAATTATCCTACTGAGGTAAGGAATTAAAACAGACACTTATAGGGCACTGAGTAGAATCAATGTGCACCATTTTGAGGGGAAATAGCCAAAGGATTATAAAGAACTCCTCCAACAATAAAAAATAGCTAGATTCCAGCATGTTCATTGCACTGTAGAATTTCCATCAGAAGAACAGCATACATTTATATAATGTATGAAAAATGTAAATTGCACGTGTAGCGGGGTATCGTTTTACCCGCAGGACTACATTTCCCGGCATGCTTAGCAGCACCCAGGGTGCCATTCCCCGCGCAGGGACTGCTGGGGTGGACTTTAAAAGGGAGAGGCGGGGCTCGCTTCTTTCTCTTGGAACGCCGCCCTCCTTGCAAGAGGATCCCCTGCACTCACCTGCTGCGCACGCTAGGCCTGAAGCCTGGGTCTTGCATTCTTTGTTCCAGAGAGCCTTCCGTTCCGCTGGGGAGCCCACCAAGCATCCGATCCACCTCAGGTGCCATCATCTTCCAAAGGACCAAAGACTCGGTGCATCGCGGGTCACTGTAACGCCATTCACAGTAGCGGAGGATCCGGACAGGAGTCGGTCCGGTTTGGGCGAGAGAGCGCCAGCTCGGAATCTTAAATCAATAACTTTGCCTAGGCCTTCCATAAAACATAGTTATACTTTGAAAAGACCGTTGTCCTGAACTGAGTTTGCCAGCCTCTCCAGTTGCCAAGTTAGTGGATAGAAGTCAGAGCCGATTGCCAGGGGTTGGTAGCAGTGCATTACAGGGCCCAAACAAACCAGCAGCCCTCTTAATCTGAGGGTATCGCTACATGTGGGGGCTCGGTTCGGGACCCGTGTATATTGCACGCTGCGAGCAAGGTGGCCTGAAATACCAGCATGGACTCGCAGGCAGTAAAAGAATGGTGCGCAGAGGAGGGCGTGGATCCACTCCAGGCGGTAGCAATTGAACTCCCGGGAGAGATCCGGGAGAAAGAAGAGATAAAGCAATTAATAATGTTAATATCTCCAAAATGGAAAGCATGGCCGGTAGATGTGAAGACAAATGCCTCGGGGACATATGCGCTAATAGAGTGGACGAGAGGAGTCCCGGAGGAGTTCAAAGGGCAAAGTATAAAAGACATAAATGACAGAACGTATCGCTTAGTGCATACAGGGGCTGTGAAGAAAGAGTCCCCAGGGACCTCCCCACAGTTATCTCCGTCACTCTTCTCCAAAATGGGAGGCAGTAGCGAAACTAAAGCACCAAAGTCACCCCTGACCGCCATAGGTCCTAAACTGTTGACTGCTTTGGGGGACTTTGTCGTTAAATGCCAAAAAAAAAAAACACGGTGCATGTGGAAGCTGGGTACCGGAAACTCCGGGAGTTTTCAGGAACACAACCTGTACCACCCGGGGAGGAAGATTTCGATACTTGGATCGAGCAGGCAGAAGAAGGTTGGGAAGTTCCAGAGGCGCAGAAGAAGCAGCGCATCAGTGAGAGCTTGAAAGGCCCTGCTGAAGAGGCGGTGAAAAATCTTAGCTGCAGCAATACTGTGTATACAGCAATGGATTATTTGTCTATGTTGCAGGAAGAGTTTGGCCAGCTGGAGAAGGTGTCAGACTTGGTGTATAAATTTGAACATACCTTCTAACAGCCAAAGGAGAAGTAGTCCGAGTATGTCCAGAGACTGAATAGAATGCTGTGCCAGATTGTACTGAGAAAAGGAATGCAGCCACAGGTCATAGATGCTACCAGGATGAAACAGATCCCAAGGGGAGCCTTGCGGTTTGGACCCAGTCTGGCTCCACCTGAAGACCTCTGACGGAGTCATGGCCCTGAACTACACAGACCTTGTGCGGATCATAAGGGACGAAGAGGCCTTGATGAAGGATCAAGAGGGGTTTGAGAAAATCACACCACCTGTTTCGATAGGAGTCAGAACGACAGTGGTCACCGAACGTGATTAAGAATTGGAAACCTTGAAGTCTCAAATGGCCCAAGTACTGGACTTATTGACCTCTTTATTGGCCAAGAACTCTGGAGTCAAGGAAAAAGATGAGATCCGGAAGGAGCCGGACCGGAATGTCCCTATTCCAGCATCCCCAAAGATCAGGAAGGAAATTATCTGCTTCAATTATGGAGTAATTGGTCACCATGAAAGAGTGTGTACCAGCCCAAGGAAGGGCAGAGGCACTCAATACCAGCCGGCGGAAAACTTCAGAGGGCCACGGTGAAGGAGTCAGCCGGGCGCCCGCTACCTACAGAAAGCTCCAAGAAGGTTCAGAGACAAGCAGAGAAAAAAAAGAAAGAAAGGCAACAATGCCTCTCCTAAAAACTCCCATACTGTCTGTCGGGAGTTGCAATTTGACAACCAGAAAAAGATCAATGCATACCAGGTTCAAAAAGGGCAGAGGTCTAGAGAGAAATGGAAAAAGAAAAAGAAAACATTGGAAAAATCAAGGAGTTCAAAAGGAGAAAATATCTCCTAAGAAGTTCCCGGATAAACTAGTTGGACCCTCCCCTCTAGTCTCCGTTCAAGTGGAGGGAGTCTACGCAAAGGCACTTTTAGATACTGGAGCCCAAGTGACTCTCTTATACAGTTACTTTAATCAGAAGCATTTAAGTCACGTACCTTTGCAGAAGCTGGAAGACCTGAAGATAGGGGGGATTGGCACCCGCAGTTTCCCCTACGATGGCTATGTTTCGATCAGGCTGGCCTTTGACCCCTCGGTGACCGGGAAGGCCGAAGCTTTTGACACTTTGGCGGTGGTTTGCCCTCGCCCGCCAGGAGCCAATACGATGTCCATGTTGATAGGGACCAACACTGACTTGGTCCGGAGACTGCTGACCTAGTTAGTGCAAGAACGGAGTTCTCCCAGACAGAAGATTCACCCAATGCTACAACCGGTCTACCAGAAGATGGTTCTGGAGCAAAAGGCCCCGGAAGAGGGGGTGGGAAGAGTCTGAAGACTGTCTAGAAGAGGGAAGATACTACAGCCTGGTGAGGTGATCTGTCTTCAGGCTACAGTAAAACTCTCCTGGGAGCAGCCGGGTCCCTTTGTGGTCGTGGAACCAGATCCTGTCAACACCCACCAAGGATTGGAAGTACTCCCGGAAGTGGTCCCGCTGAGGGCACTGAAGAAAGCAAAGGGACAGGTTCCAGTGAGTGTTAGAAATGTCACAAATTCTCCTGCGAAGATTCCAGCCCGGGTGCTACTGGGCAAGGTGAACCCTGCTACCCCAGTGACCCTGTCTGAATTGAAGTCAAAAGCTGGAGAAGCCACCTTGGAAGAGCTCTGCCTTGAAGATACAGCCTTGCCACAGAAATGGAAGGAGAGAGCCAAGGCTCAGCTGACTCGGTGGAGGAGAATATTCTCTGAAGATGAGTTTGATGTGGGGTGTGCGAGAAGTGCCACCCATAAAATCTGTCTTCAAGAAGACAAGCCCTTTCGGGAGAGGGTCCGAAGAGTTCCACTGGCTGATCTGGAAGATTTGCGGGAGCAGTTGGCAGAGCTGAAGAGGACATGGGTCATTAAAGAGTCCAGGAGTCCACATGCCTCCCCCATTGTGGTGGTAAGGAAGAAAAACGGGTCGCTGAGACTCTGCATAGACTATAGGACTCTCAACCCGGAGGACCATTCCTGACCAGTATACTACCCCCAGGATAGAAGATGCTTTGCAGAGCCTGCCCAGGGCCAAGTGGTTCAGTGGCATGGACCTGAAGAGAGGGTATTATCAAATCCCCATGCACCCTGAAGATAAAGAGAAGACGGCCTTCATCACCTCAGTGGGATTCTATGAATTTAATAGGATGCCCCAATGCCTGTCAGGAGCCCCTGCTACTTTCCAGAGGTTGATGGAGAAGACCGTTGAGGACATGAATCTGATCGAAGTCCTGGTGTACCTAGACGACATCATTGTCTTTGGGAAGACTCTGGAAGAGCATGAAGAAAGATTGGAGAAGGTCCTGAAACGACTCAGTGAGGAGGGACTGAAACTTTCCAGAGAAAAATGCCAGTTCTATCAATCCTCGGTCCACTATCTGGAGCACATAGTATCTGCTGAAGGAGTGTCTACAGACCCGGATAAACTGGAGGCAGTCAACTTCTGGCCCCGACCAACTACAGTGACTGAGCTCAGGTCCTTCTTAGGCTTCTGTTCCTACTACCGTAGATTTGTGGAGGGATTTGCAAAAATTGCCAGACCCCTAAATGAGTTACTGAAGACGGAAGGAGAGGAAGAGGATACTGGTCCGAGGAAGCCTGGAGAGTCTGTGGAAGACCAGTGGACAGGGGAGTGTGAGGAAGCCTTCCAGATGTTAAAGAAGAGTATTACCACTGCACCAGTTCTGGCCTATGCTGATCCAAAGAAGCCTTATGAGCTGCATGTAGATGCCAGCCATGATGGCCTAGGAGGGGTGCTATACCAAGAGTATGAAGGGCAGTTGCGCCCAGTTGCCTACGTTAGCAGAAGTTTGGCACCTGCTGAGAAGAACTACCCCACCCACAAGTTGGAGTTCCTGGCCCTAAAGTGGGCAGTCGTGGATAAACTCAGAGATTACCTGTATGGAGCTGAATTCACAGTAAAGACTGACAATAAACTACTCACCTATCTCTTCACCACGGCCAAGCTGGATGCCACTGGTCACCGTTGGTTGGCCACCCTAGCCGGGTTCAACTTCAGCCTGAAGTATAGGCCAGGAGCAGGAAACCGTGATGCGGACGCGTGGTCCAGAAGAGGCCATGCACCCACCCACCATTCAGAAGATTGGACCCAGGTAACCCCAGATGGGGTACGGGCCCTGTGTCAAGGAGTACAACTTCAAGCTAGTGGTGGGTCGAGGGCTAAAGAAATCTGTGTTTCTGCTGTGGGGGTGCCTAAGTGTTACTGCAATGTGACCCAAGTAGGAGAGGATGACCTACCCAAACTGTCCAAGAAGGACTTGAGAAAAGGACCAGCTGGAAGACCCTTGGGGAAGATTAGCACTGGAGACCTTGGAAGACCAGGATCCAGACAGACTTCTGAAGAACCCTTCAAAGGTGGCCCGGTTGGTTCACAAGGAATGGGACAAGTTGCAGGTTCATCAAGGGGTGGTCTACCGAAGGGGCCCCTCTGATGACCTGGTAGAGAAGTGGCAGCTATTTCTGCCGGAAAAGTACAGAAGAACCGTCTTGGCTGCCTTACATGATGATCATGGCCACTTGGGGGCTGAACGAACATTCCAACTTGTAAGGGATAGGTTCTATTGGCCTTGTATGCGGGCTGAAGTGGAGGAATACTGCCACTCCTGTGCACGTTGTGTCCAGAGAAAGACATTGCCACGTCAAGCTGCCCCAATGGGCCATCTGCAGAGTCAAGGACCCTTGGACTTGGTGTGCATTGACTTTCTCTGTCTTGAACCTGACTTAAGTGGACAAGGAAATGTTCTGGTGATAACCGACCATTTCACCCGTTATGCCCAAGCTTTTCCAGCCAAAGACCAGAAGGCCTCCACTGTAGCTAAAATCTTGGTAGAGAAATACTTTGTGCACTACGGACTGCCACAACGCTTGCACTCTGACCAAGGGAGAGACTTTGAGAGTCGATTGATCAAGAAACTGTTGGACTCTTTGGGTATCAAGAAGACCCACACCACCCCTTATCACCCTCAGGGTGACGCTCAGCCGGAGAGGTTCAACAGGACTCTATTAAATATGTTGGGGACTCTGAGTAGTGAGCAGAAGCAGCACTGGAGCAAGCATATAGCGGCCATCGTGCATGCCTACAACAGCACCACTAGCGATGCCACAGGGTACTCTCCATATCGCCTTATGTTTGGCAGGGAAGCAAGACTGCCTGTGGATCTGGCATTCGGCATATCCACGGATCGCACTTCGGCCACCTCACACAAGGGCTATGAAGACAGACTGAGGAAGAGTTTGAAGCTGGCTTTTGAACAGGCCCAAGTTGCCTCAGAACAAAGAGGAGCTCGGAACAAGAGGAACTTTGACCTCAAGGTTCGAATCCAGGACCTCCAGCCAGGAGACCGAGTGCTGCTGCGCAACCTAGGAGTTCAGGGGGAAACATAAGTTAGCAGACAGATGGAGACCTGAACCCTATGTGATCTGTAGGAAGTTACCAGATTTGCCGGTGTATCAGCTAAAGCCAGAAGGGAAGATAGGGCCATTGAAGACATGGCACAGGAACCATTTACTCCCACTTTCAGAAGCGGTCCGGATACCATCTGTAGAAGGTTCCCCTGAACCATCCTCAAGTTTGGAGACACCTAGGCCAAACACTCAGTCTCAGGTTTCTCAGTTTAGAGAAGTGGATGCCTCGGATCAGAGTTTAGATGAAGAGCTTGGATGGTTGTGGCCTTCTCAGACCCCAGATCCCATGTCTATAGATCTTCCACCATCTGAAGGTACTGTGGATAGTACATTGAACGTGGAAGCCACTGAGTTTGTTCCATCTAGTCCTCTGGCTGAAGAGTGGGAAGATGTCACATGGTCACCTTCTGCTGATCATCAAGATTACTCCTCACATCTGCCTACACCTGACTTGGATGTACCAGAAGTATTGGAGCCCAGTGTACCCACTTTAGAGGAAGACGCAGTGAGGGATGTAACAGTCACCCCAAGAGAACAAAGGGCCAAAAGAGTTATTCGTCCTCCTCGGAAGTTAACCTACACCCAGATGGGGGAAAGTTCTGAGGATACAGTAACCACTGCTAGAAGGACTTTGCCAACACCTGATCCTTCTGCTGTGCATTTGGTGGAAGGCAACCCCAGGTCTCTCTCTGGCACAGTTAGACAGGTCAACCCCTTTGATGTAACCAGTGGGCAGGACAAACTCCCTTCCCCATTCTGGTAGGAGTTTCCTCTGCCAACTTCTCTGGCTGTAATAAAAAGTAAAATCAACCAGCGCAAATAACCCTAAACATACAGCAGCTGAAACACTGAGGTTCAAAATATCAAATCCCCATCAGAAAATATAAAAAGGCAGTGCAGCACAAACATAAAAAACACACATATGATTAAAGACTACAAAGGATAGAGATAGTCCAAGAGTCTTTCTTTGAGGAGCAATAAACTAAAAAACACCAATATGTGTTCAGTAGGTGACTTGTAGATTTTTATAGTGACTTGTGTGACGACCTCCACCACTAGTAATGGTTAGCAGCTCACCTCAGCGAGTGGACCCCTGAGCTAGTCAGTCAGGTTACTTAAGCAGTTCCCCCTCCGGGAGAAAAACAGACATCCAGGCTATACTGAGTCCACATCAGGTAGACAAGGTGTAATTAGAGCGCTGATCAGTCTCACAGCCAGTAATCCAGACAATCAGATCCAGGAGGCCAGATATAAAATGAAAAGCAAAGAAATCTAGTGCTCTCCGTGTAAAAGGATTTAATGATCAGTGGAGGTCGTCACACAAGTCACTATAAAGAATCTAGAAGTCACCTACTGAACACATATTGGTGTTTTTTAGTTTATTGCTCCTCAAAGAAAGACTCTTGGACTATCTCTATCCTTTGTAGTCTTTAATCATATGTGTGTTTTTTATGTTTGCGCTGCACTGCCTTTTTATAACTTCTCTGGCTGCCCTTAATTGTGTTTTCCTACTGTTGATGCTGTCTTTGAGGGACCAAAGATTTCAAGAGGGGGGAGTGTGTAGCGGGGTATCGTTTTACCCGCAGGACTACATTTCCCGGCATGCTTAGCAGCACCCAGGGTGCCATTCCCCACGCAGGGACTGCTGGGGTGGACTTTAAAAGGGAGAGGCGGGGCTCGCTTCTTTCTCTTGGAACACCGTCCTCCTTGCAAGAGGATCCCCTGAACTCACCTGCTGCGCACGCTAGGCCTGAAGCCTGGGTCTTGCGTTCTTTGTTCCAGAGAGCCTTCCGTTCCGCTAGGGAGCCCGCCAAGCATCCGATCCACCTGAGGTGCCATCATCTTCCGAAGGACCAAAGACTCGGTGCATCGCCGGTCACTTTGACACCATTCACAGTAGCGGAGGAACCGGACAGGAGTCGGTCCGGTTTGGGTGAGAGAGCGCCAGCTCGGAATCTTAAATCAATAACTTTGCCTAGGCCTTCCATAGAACATAGTTATACTTTGGAAAGACCATTGTCCTGAACTGAGTTTGCCAGCCTCTCCAGTTGCTAAGTTAGCGGATATCTACAACCGCCCCTTATTGGATTATAATTTGTTTCTCTATGTGCACCACCGACAGTTGCTAGCGAAGAATCCTCAACAAACTATACCCACAGTTATAGTCAGGCCTGACTGGGTAGTTAGGACATTGCTGGGCGCCATTTCTTTGCTCACGAGGGAGGATAGCTGCAGCGGGGGTTAATACAGTTCATCGTCTAACTGAATGTCATATGCATATAATGTGTACACCTTTATTGAAGGGATCTGCATAAGATATTGTATTCAGATTACCCTTTTATATTGTTGCTTGCAGTAAACCGTTATAGTTAAGTACTCGGTTGTGAGTGTCAATTATTGTGCTGGTATACAAAGGGGGTTGTACTGTATAATATGTGTATAGAGATAGTACAGTTATACCACTACTTTCCCTCTTTTATATAACTGTGTCACGAGAGAAGTCAGAGCCGATTGCCAGGGGTTGGTAGCAGTGCATTACAGGGCCCAAACAAACCAGCAGCCCTCTTAATCTGAGGGTATCGCTACACACGTTTTAACTTTTTATTTTTATTCATAAATGAGATGTGATGTGATGCAATTATTACCTGATGCCACAGGCGTTACATAGAGGAGTCCCATCCTCTGCATCCCGCCACAGGGGAGTCTTCTGTGTCTTGCAAGAGGCACATTGTTTAATTCCTAGATAAGGGAATTCACTATCAATATACAATATAGTGTGATTTTTATTGACGTATAGATCGTATCATTATTCAGTGACTTGTATCATTCTACAGTACAGTGTGATTATTTTTTGTGTATAGGTACTGTGTATCATTAGTCAGTGCAGTGTGATCATCATTGGTGTAGAGATACTCTGTATGATTATTCAGTGTGGTGATTATGATCAGTGTTTAGATACCTCCTTCCATTAAGCTGTGTTTACTGGGACATTTATAAACCTTCCCTTATAAAGACAGGCATTTACAAGCTTTAAGAGCAGTCCTGAAAAGTTGTTAAATGTCTGCTGAAGTCTGCCAATTTTTTTTTTTAAACAACAGCCAGAACCTTTATTAAAGAGCAAGATCCAAACTGCAGTGTGACCAGTCAATTGTGCTATGAGGGAATGGGACTAAAAGGGCTAGTTCACCTTTTCAGAAAAAATTAAAAGGTGAACGCCCTAAACCCTCTCTACCCCTCCCCTGCCCCACTGTACTTACCTCCATGGGTGTTGAGCTGTCAGTGCCCATGTAGCCATTGCAACGATCTGGGGGATTTGAAATCCCTGCTCTTCTTCCTTTTTTCTGTGGAGCTTCTGGTATGGATCAGAGTGATTCCAATTGGTCAGGTTTTGGTGTTGACCAATCGGAATCACTCTGACCCATCCTGGGAAGCCCTACAGAAAGAAGGGGAAGAAGAGCAGGGATTTTAAATCCCCAGACCACTACATCGGCTGCGTGGGCACCAGTGGCGGCCCATCCATAAGGGGCACAGGGGCACCACCCCACCACCCCAATACATTCGCCTGGCCCTTAATCTACATGCAGGGCGCCGGACGCATGGATTTCAATGGGCTTTTTTTTTTTAAGCACATGATTAGAGCCCGAGGCTCTAATTGGCTTTAAAAAAAAAAGGTGGGCTCGGGGCACAAAACATTTATTGCTATACACGTTAAATATCGCCAGGCATGCTGGAGTGAGAGCAATATTTTTCACTAGACCTCCTCTAACGCCTGATGGCCTGTAGGGTGCTTTTAAAGCATTGCATGAAAAATATAGGGTACTGAAGTTTGTTCCCATTTCACGGGCGTACACAAATTTAAGGTTTGACATGTTGGGTATCTATTTACTTGACGCAACCTTATCTTTTATAATTTACAAAAAAATTGGTCATTTATTGTGCGTTTGCACCCTAAAATGAACCTTAGTTTATATTTTACTGAAAGTTTGCATTACCTAGATAATATCGTGTGACATAAAAAAATAGAACTACCACTATTTTATTCTCAGAAATATATAAAGTTTTGGGGGTTTATGCAATCTTCAGGCCTAAAATGATTTTTCAAACATGTGTGCACATGGCTCTGGGGGTAATTCTGTCGAGTAAGGCCACGCACCAATCGAAAATCAGCCAATCCCTTCTGGACTTGCCAAGTTTGTATCAGTGTATGGTCAGTAGCGATGGGCTCGGGCGAGTTTGAATCGTATCCACCAAGAAGCTGGCACTGCACACCGCCAATCATAGGCAGGGTGTGTATGTGCAGCTGCCGGCCGGGGAAATGCCTCACTGCCTATGATTGGAGGTGTGCAGTAACGGTTCCTGGCGGGTTCGATCCAAACACACCCGAGCCCATCACTAATGGTCAGTTTAGTGAAGACTTGGACAGACATGAAGGCCTTGTGTACAGCCTGAGATTGTGATTCCTGGGACTCCACAGAGACAAAGAAAGGGATCTAAAATTTACACTGGCTCTCTTCAACAGTGTGTTAACCTATAAAGGTGTGAGATTTGATGGATTCGGTTTATGGCTCCTTTTAGACACTTGCTGCAATTGAAAAAATGCCTTTTTAAAAATAGTCCTAAACAGTATAATGATTATATCTGAGTTGGATCACATACTTGCTGTCTGTGTTGGATCATCATCTGAACAACTGGACAGTGAACCTAATTTACTCCGGGGTCTAGATTTTGTGCTCTTTCTCCAATTTCTTCCTTTGCTGTAGAGAAATCAATACATTAGTTCCTAGAATGCATACAATGTCAGCACTGCCTTACATGTAAGTAACCAAGGGTTTTCCTACATTTCTTGAATGTATAACATTGTCTATTTCACAAAGTTCCTGTTAAGAAATGGTATAACTACATCATAAACCAAAAAACTCATTCATTACTTTTTTAGTGAGTGTATGGTAAAGATTTTAGGATTTGTTTATTTTTTCCTTTAAGTTCATATTATATCATATAATGTCAGCAGTAATAAACCAATTAAACATTTTTAACGTTCCCCTTTTTGTGGATAATTGTGCAAGCTGTGGAATAGTTGAAATGAATAAGTATCCTTGATGGTAAATTAATGCTTCTTCTTCCTTTCATTCCATTTCTAAGTTGTTACATGTGTACATTTCAAAATCCAGTATACAGGAGAAGTAAGGAAAAAAAAGCACTTAAGCAATAATTTTTGTGTATTAGTTCTCCATGTAACAGGAGTGTGGCGGGGGGGTTACCGTTGACTATATACCGTACTTTTTGCTAATAGTTGTCACTCTTTTCCATCTCAGAAAGTACTAGAGAGGTATGCCAGCATGTTAGGACAATTTGGCCGTGGTTTGCCTTTAGTGTAGAAGTTGGCATAGCAGCAGCAAGTAATATTCCAGCTCTTAATTTGCCTAAATTGTGTAAATGACAACTGTGCCAGATTTTGCAAGATCAAAACCGCAGCCATGTTTGTGTTATTGTGCATGCACAGTAACACAAAAAAAGGGCATAAAATGAGGGGATGGCAGATGCAAGGACGGGAAGGTAAGCCAGACCTGAATGGGACCTCATGGAAGGTGGACATGTTAAAGCGGAGTTCCACCCAAGAATGGAACTTCCACTTTTTGGAACCCTCACCTCCTCCAGTGTCACATTTGGCACCTTTCAGGGGGAGGGGGGGGGATCAGATACCTGTGTATTTTGCTCCCACTTCCGGGCATAGATATCAGAGCCATTCCCGGGTATCTACACCATTTACGGCGTTTTCTCCTTCCCCCAGTGTTAATTTTGGCAGCAAATTTCTATTTAGTTTTAGTCATAGCCTTAGGACTAAAATGGCATTTTAGTTTTAGTCCCATTTTAGTCTTCTGCAATTGTTTTAGTTTTAGTCATATTTAGTCAACTAAAATCTCCAGTACATTTTAGTCTACTAAAACTAATTTTAGTTGTCTAAAATCTAATGGGTGTATAATTCAATTGTAATGCATTAGTTAACATTTCTCTACAATTTCTAAAACGTATTATATACTGCTGGAGTGAAAAATCGAATATGTTATTATTTATGGTATTGAGGTATCAACATGCACTACAGACCAGTGTTAAATTTGAAGTCAAATTTGAATTAGTTTTAGTCGTATTTTAGTCATCTCAATTGTTTTAGTTTTAATTGTATTTTAGTCGACTAAAATAGTATTCATTTAGTCGACTAAATTAACACTGCCGTCCCCCCGTCCCACCGCTGTCTTCTGGGAGACACACAGGTCCCAGAAGACAATAGGGACCAGTGGGATAGCGCATCGTAAGACGCGCATGCGCAGTAGGGAACCAGAAAGTTAAGCAAGCAAGGCTTCACTTCTTGATTCCCTTACTGAAGATGGCGGCGGCAGCACCCAAGAGCCGAGCGAGCGGTAAGTGTCCTTATTTTAAAAGTCAGCTGCTGCAGTATTTGTAGCTGCTGACTTTTAAAAAAAAATTAATTTGGCGGACCTCAGCTTTAAGTATAGTTCATGGTCCGGGGTGACAGTGTTCTGGGGACTGAGGAGAATATGCTGGCAAGTATGCAGTGGGGGTATACTGTAATTACAGAAATGCTCCCAGAGCGTAACAACCATTTTTACACCTCTAAATGCTCAAATAACATCCAATACATATAAGGCTGGATTCACAACTTTGCATTGTAATTTTGCATATTACAAGAGAAGTATGAAGTTGGGGAAAAACAAAACAATTAAACTCGCCTAGGTGGAAGCAGCATCCATCCAATGCTGCATCTGTCCCTGCAAGTTCTGCACTGAGATTTGGGCAATGAAAGACCGCTGATCACTCAGTTTTTCCCTCTGCCTTGAGCAGAGAGCCGTGACTGTCAGTCACCGGCTCTCTGCTCTGCCCCTCCAGTGCTCACTGGAACGCCGGGTTATGGAGGGGGTGGGAGCAGCTGGCTCAGTCTCCTAGTGGCTGGCTGACTGCCTGAGCCAGCTGCCAGTCCTGGCATCTGGGTGAATCAAGCCTGTAAAGTTGGGATTGATCCAGAGCCTGGACTGGCTGAGTGACATCAGCCAACAACTAACTTTAGCCCACTGTCGGCTGAAAATGGGTCACAAGAGTGCAGAAATAACTGCACTCCTGTGATCCCCAGGAGAAGTTTAGCCAAAATAGCTTTGGGCATACTTCTTCTTTAAACATGTGGTCAAAGACTGTGCCATGCCATTATTTTAAATGCCATTTTTATTGGACTTTTTTCCATTTGTTTCTGTTCAATATTTACTTCATCATCATCCTCATCTATAATTTGAGGAAACACGGATAGGATTTCTAGTAGAAAAGAGTTTGTGAGGACAGAAATATGGTAGCTGACACTTCTGATTAATTACCATGATTGTAAAGGAGGAAGGTTTTTCACCTTACTACATTCTAAGCAGCCATTGGCTCCCGCTGCTGTCACAGACAGTGATGACAGAGTGGGGGGTGGTGCGCAACTCCGCTCTGTGCGTGTTATCACTGGTGATGCTACAGTCTTACTCTTAAAGGGGTTATGTACCTATATATGGAAAAAGTGTTTTTAAAGTGGAACTTTAGCCAGAAAAGTCCTGCTAGATCACTTCAGGATGGCCCCTTTTGCAGGTATAGCAATGTAAGACATTAAAAATAAGTGTCTATACTGTTTAAAATCCAGTAATACACGGTCTCACCCTGCTCTGCACATGCTCAGTTGCTCTCCATTTTTTGGGACTGCTGAGTTTGTAGAGGCCGATCTTCTGACAGCCTTAGCCCAGGTTCACACTGGGCTGCGGGAATGAAGCCGTGCGAGTTCAGCCGAACTCTCACAATTTCACTCCCGCTTGTCAGTCCCGATTTCGGTCGCGATTACAGGGACATCTGATAGTACATAAACTACTTTTTGAAATCAGTGCAGCGCCGCAGATGTGGCGTTGCACCGATTAGGACAGTTCCATTTCCGGCAAATGCCGCCGATTTGACATGTCAAATCGTACCAATGTGAACCAGGGCTTAGCCCAGGTTCACACTGGGGCTGCGGGAATGAAGCCGTGCGAGTTCAGCATGATTTCACTCCTGCCTGTCAGTCCCGATTTCGGCCGCGATTACAGAGACATCTGTGCAGGTTTCTGCACAGATGTCAATGTAAATCGCGGCCCGAAATCGCAAAAAGTAGTACAGAAACTACTTTTTGAAATCGGTGCAGCGCCGCAGATGCGGCGTCGCACCGATTAGGACAGTGCCATTGCCCGCAATTTGCGGCAAATATCGCCGATTTGACATGCGATTTGACATGTCAAATCGCTTGTCAAATCGCACCAGTGGGAACCAGGGCTTAAAGTGGGAATTAAACCCTCCTATCCTTTACAGCCAAGGAAGCTGCTTCGGTTTGATCTGCAACTGCCATGGTCCTGCACATGTGATCAGTTATGACACCAGCCATTTAATGGTTTGACAGGTTGGTTGACGACACAATCAAATGTGACAGTTAGCATTCCCAGAATTCATGAAATGTTTTTTTAAATCAACCGTTCAAATAAATGAGTTTAGTTCCATTTATGATTTACTGCTGGGGCTTTGGGCTTCATCAAAATGGCAGCCTCCGGCAAGAAGAAACAGGAGCAATGCTGGAGGCAATTTACAGCACACACTAATTTTGGTAGCATAATTATTAATGTGGAACGTATGTTCCGAATCCTTGCTAAAGAACATTATTTTTTATCAAGTTGTTAGTATATACAGTGGGGAGAACAAGTATTTGATACACTGCCGATTTTGCAGGTTTTCCTACTTACAAAGCATGTAGAGGTCTGTATCTTTTATCATAGGTATCCTTCAACTGTGAGAGACTGAATCTAAAACAAAAATCCAGAAAATCACATTGTATGATTTTTAAATAATAATTTGCATGACATAAGTATTTGATCCATCAGAAAAGCAGAACTTAATATTTGGTACAGAAACCTTTGTTTGCAATTACAGAGATCATACGTTTCCTGTAGTTCTTCACCAGGTTTGCACACACTGCAGCAGGGATTTTGTCCCACTCCTCCATACAGAGCTTCTCCAGGTCCTTCAGGTTTCAGGGCTGTCGCTGGGCAATACAGACTTTCAGCTCCCTCCAAAGATTTTCTTTTGGGTTCAAGTCTGGAGACTGGATAGGCCACTCCAGGACCTTGAGATGCTTCTTACGGAGCCACTCCTTAGTTGCCCTGACTGTGTGTTTCAGGTTGTTGTCATCCTGGAAGACCCAGCCATGACCCATCTTCAATGCTCCTACTGAGGGAAGGAGGTTGTTGGCCAAGATCTCGCGATACATGGCCCCATCCATCCCCCCCTCAATACGGTGCAGTCGTCCTGTCCCCTTTGCAGAAAAGAACCCCCAAAGAATGATGTTTCCACCTCCATGCTTCACGGTTGGGATGGTGTTCTTGGGGTTGTACTCGTCCTCCTTCTTCCTCCAAACACGGCGAGTGAAGTTTAGACCAAAAAGCTCTATTTTTGTTTCATCAGACCACGACCTTCTCCCATTCCTCCTCTGGATCATCCAGATGGTCATTGGCAAACTTCAGACGGGCCTGGACATGCGCTGGCTTGAGCAGGGGGACCTTGCGTGCGCTGCAGGATTTTAATCCATGACGGCGTAGTGTGTTACGAATGGTTTTCTTTGAGACTGTGGTCCCAGCTCTCTTCAGGTTATTGACCAGGTCCTGCCGTGTAGTTCTGGGCTGATCCCTCACCTTCCTCATGATCATCGATACCCCACGAGGTGAGATCTTGCATGGAGCCCCAGACCGAGGGAGAGTGGCCATCATCTTAAACTTCCTCCATTTTCTAATAATTGCGACAACAGTTGTTGCCTTCTCACCAAGCTGCTTGCCTATTGTCCTGTAGCCCATCATAGCCTTGTGCAGGTCTACAATTTTATCCCTGATGTCCTTACACAGCTCTCTGGTCTTGGCCATTGTGGAGAGGTTGGAGTCTGTTTGATTGAGTATGTGGACAGGTGTCTTTTATACAGGTAACAAGTTCAAACAGGTGAAGTTAATACAGGTAATGAGTGGAGAACAGGAGGGCTTCTTCAAGAAAAAATAAATAACAGGTCTGTGAGAACCGGAATTCTTACTGGTTGGTAGGTGATCAAATACTTATGTCATGCAATAAAATGCAAATTAATTATTTAAAAATCATACAATGTGATTTTCTGGATTCAGTCTCTCACGGTTGAAGAGTACGGTACCTATGATAAAAATTACAGACCTCTACATGGTTTGTAAGTAGGAAAACCTAACAAAATCGGCAGTGTATCAAATACTTGTTCTCCCCACTGTATACTTTAAGATGGTTCACTACTTGTTATCAGTGCACTTATTTTGTCAGTGCATTTTACTTTGATCTTAATAAATTAAACATTGATATTTTAAAGCGGTAAAACAACATATTCAGTTTCTATTCCTTTTGAGTGTATATGGTGGTGAATCTACCTTGCTGCATTTACACCTCATTGCTGAAAGCACAAGAGGAGCCCATGAGAGGCGTCTTGATGTCTGTAGCTGCCAACTTAAACCCCTTAAAGAGGAAAGCACATTGAGACCTATATTGTTAAATAGGTCAATATATCAAGGTGAGCGTGGATTGTCAATGGTGGTGGAATTCCCTAAAGAGCATTCACAACGTGGCGTGTGGGCAATGCTTTGTAGATATTAAAAAGTTGGTTTGCAAAGACTGGTTGTACATTATGATTGCAAGGGTGGTAGAATTTTCTCACTAATGCTCTGATGGACTCATACTTTCTTTTTAATCATATCTGAGTGTAGCTGGGTATTGCTTTTAGGCCTCAGAGACTATAGTACCCAGAATGCCACAGGACACCCAAGGTGCATTGCCCCACGCAAGGACTGCTGGGGTGGGGTATTTAACTGGGGGGCGGGACTGAGTTCGGTCTCTTTGGACATCGCCGGCCCAGCAAGTGGAACTCCTGTTCGAGTCTGCTGTGTGACAAGGCCTGAAGCCGGGACTTTTCTCCAAAGAGCCTTCTGTTTCACCTAGGAGCTTGCGGGACATCATCCGACTGCTGCTGTGCTGTTGCGAGGAGGCCCGAAGACCTTGGTGTCGTGGGATCTGTGTACCGAGACACAGCAACGGAAGATACGGACACAGACTGGTCCGGTTGGGTGAGAGAGCACCTGCTCAGAGACAAACACAGAATTCCCTAGGCCTGATAACTGTTGTTCAGAATTAACTTTAGTGCTGGTAGTCATACACCGGAGAGACAGCGCCTTGAGTATCTAGGAGTCTCTAAGACTTATCCTGTGTTCACCAAGTTCAAGACCCTTTTTTTCTCTTTGTGGATTATAACTTGTTTCTTCAAAAGTGCACCACCGTTTGCTAGCGAAGATTTTCCTCTACAGGACTTCTACATAGTACAGTCAGGCCTGACTTAGTAGCGTAGACATTTCTGGGCGCCATTTTTTACCCAGGTAGAATAGCAGCAGTGGGGAATGTTAGTTCTTTTATTATATCTGTCTGTTTGCAAAAGTACTCTTTTCATTGCAGGGCTCTGCATGTGATCATGTATACTTTTCTATGCTTAACCAACACTCTCAGTAAAAGTGCCAGGGTTAAGTACACTTGTGTTTGTGTCATTTACTGTGCAGAAGAAACGGTTATTGATAGCCATACCCTATTACTGTGCTTATTGCAGGATTGTGCCTCCGAGAGTCATAGGTTACACAATCCTATCATCCCCTACTGACTGTGTCAGGAGAGGTTAGAGCCAATTGCTGGGGGTTGACAGCAGTGCATTACAGGGCCCAAATAAATCATTCCATCGGCCCTCTTAGCTGGGGGTATCGCTACATGAGTATTTAATACACAGCAGTAGTTGGAGTCAGTTTACTCACACATATATGGTGTAATAATATAAAATATTAGGTGTCATTAGGATACATGGATTTCAATGGGTTTGTTTATTTTTTGGAAGCACATCTAATTGGCTTCAAAATAGGGTGGGCTCTGGGCCCAGAGGACTGCGCCCTGAGCCCACCCAGTTGTGTGACCATAGCAAATTAATATTCGCTATTGTCTTCCTGATTCTCCTCCCAGCCAATCAGGAAGTGGGTCCTGTGACCTGATTGACCAGGAGTCTTAGGACTTCCTGTTTGGCCAGGAGGAGAAGCAATGTCTGTTCGGCTGGGGGGAGACGCCCCGGCACTTTCCGTGGCTGGAGCGAAGAGCAGCAGCAGCCCTACCCCTCGTCGATCCTTGTCATCTCCTAAGGTAAGGCCGCCTTCCCATCCGTCTTCAATGAGGGTGGGGGGGTTGGGGGTGGGTGACGGCAGTGTAAGTGAGGGGGGGAGCTTTGTGTGCCGCCCCCCTCCAAAATATTGAGCACCAGCCACCACGGTTTCATACTATAAACTATATTTCATACTTATCAAACCTAAAGTGTATGTAAACTAACAATAAATGTATCTTATATGCTCCTTTTTGGTCCGTTAAATATATGGTTGAAAGTTAAAAGTGTTTATTAGATCTGTTTGACAAGTGAAAAAATGAGCTGTTCATCCACACGAGCTGATAATATTCCAGGGGCAGAGAGCACAGGAAATTATCTGTTAGCATTGTTCCCTGCAAACTCTGTGGGCTACAAAACACTTCTTTTCAACACTTTTTTTTTGTTGCTATTATATTGCACTGATCTTTACTAGCTCTACTAGGGAGTAAACAATATATAACTTTATGTATGTGATAATAGATACTTTTGATACTTTAATAAATTATATATACACATTTTTAATACTTATTGGTTTATCATTGCCCACAAATTGCCAACAGTAGCTGTCTTTATTTCCTCTATGAGGACCAGAGGCGGCTCGCTAATTAGGCGGTCGCCTAAGGCCTCGCACTCACAGGGGCCTCACTGATGCCCAATTTGCCTGTGATCAATACTAATGTCGGCGCCATTGGATCTCTCTATCATCCCTCTCTCTTTCTCACCCCCCTTGCATTGGCTGAATATGGGTGAGGAAGGTGCCCTGGAAGTGGTGCTGATCACCTGTGTGCTAGATATGTGCATTTTCTGCAGCCATTTTTCTTGCTTGAATTATTTTTTCCATTATGGGCGTGAGTGGGGTCTCGTGTCCAAGTTTTGCCTAAGGCCTCACAAAGCCTAGAGCCGCCTCTGATGGGGACTCACCTCTTTTGATCCCAATAGGAGAAAAACTTTCTTTTATATGCAATTCTCCTGGCTAAGGCAAATGCCCACACTGGGAAGCGGCAGAATACCAATTACTAGTAACTACATCCCTGACACACAATATAAAATATGCGCTACTTTTTTCCTTTTGCAGCTACAAAACATTTCCTCCTGTTGTGGCGCAGAGTGGGAGGTATAATGTTTTTCTAACACCGTGTTATGCAGTCCTAACACACTCCCTGTCCAAGGAGGACAACGTTGCTCCCTACTGTTGTCACCCTAGAACAGGAAGTGTGTTAATGGCAGGATTGCCTGGTTAACAGTAAAGAAAAAAAATGTAAGAAAATAAAAAAAAACACATCACGCCATCATATCTAAGGGCTGGTAATTTGCAATGCTATTAGTTTGTGTTATTGGATTTGCAGTAGTTAAGCTTTCCTGAATATAGTAAAGAAAATACATATACAGTATCTCACAAAAGTGAGTACACCCCTCATTTTTTTGTAAATATTTTATTATATCTTTTCATGTGACAACACTGAAGGAATGACACTTTTCTACAATGTAAAGCGCCCCCTACAGGTTAACCCCTTCACTGTCAGTGTCATTATCACAGTAATCAGTGCATTTTTATAGCACTGATCGCTGTAAAAATGACAATGGTCCCAAAATGGTGTCAAAAGTGTCCGATGTGTCCGCCACAATGTCGCAGTCATGATAGAATTCGCTGATCGCCGCCATTACTAGTAAAAAAAAAAAAATTAATAAAAATGCCATAAAAAACTATCCCCTATTTTGTAGACGCTATGACTTTTGCACAAACCAATCAATATACGCTTATTGCAATGTTTTTTTACCAAAAACATGTAGAAGAATACGTATCGGCCTAAACCGAGGAAAAAATGTTTTTTTTATATATTTTTGGGGGACATTTATTATAGCAAAAAGTAAAAAATATTGAATTTTTTTCAAAATTGTCACTCTATTTTTGTTTATAGCGCAAAAAATAAAAACGGCAGAGGTGATCAAATACCACCAAACGAAGACTCTATTTGTGGGAAAAAAAAGAAAACCAAATGTTTGGGAGCCACGTCGCACGACCGTGCAATTGTCAGTTAAAGCGACGCAGTGCCGAATCGCAAAAAGGGGCCTGGTCCTTTAGCTACAAAATGGTCCGGGGATTAAGTGGTTAATGTCTAAACCGCTGGCAACAAAAGTGAGTACACTCCTAAGTGAAAATGTCCAAATTTGGCCCAAAGTGTCAATATTTTGTGTGGCCACCATTAATTTCCAGCACTGCCTCCACATTCTTGGGCATGGAGTTCACCAGAGCTTCACAGTTTGCCACTGGAGTCCTCTTCCACTCAACCCCTGGTGGATGTTAGAAACCTTGCGCTCCTCCACCTTCCATTTGAGGATGTCCCACAGATGCTCAATAGGGTTTAGGTCTGGAGACATGCTTGACCAGTCCATCACCTTTACCCTCAGCTTCTTTGGCAAGGCAGTGGTCATCTTGGGGGTGTGTTTGGGGTCGTTATGTTGGAATACTGCCCTTGCGGCCCAGTCTCCGAAAAGAGGGAATCATGCTCTCCTTCAGTATGTCACAGTACATGCTGGCATTCATAGTTCCCTCAATGAACTGTAGCTCCCCAGTGCCGGCAGCACTCATGCAGCTCCAGACCATGACACTCTCACCACCTTGCTTGACTGTAGGCAAGACACACTTGTCTTTGTACTCCTCATCTGGTTGCCGCCACACACACACACACTTGACACCATCTGAACCAAATAAGTTTATCTTGGTCTCATCAGACCACAGGACATGTTCCAGTAATCCATGTCCTTAGTCTGCTTGTCTTCAGCAAACTGTTTGCAGGCTTTCTTGTGCATCATCTTTAGAAGAAGCCTCCTTTTGGGATGACACCCATGCAGACCAGTTTGATGCAGTGTGCGGTGTATGGTCTGAGTACTGACAGGCTGACCCCCCACCCCTTCAACCTCTGCAGCAATGCTGGCAGCATTCATACGTCTATTTCTCAAAGACAACCTCTGGATATGACGCTGAGCGCATGCACTCAACTTCTTTGGTCGACCATGGCAAGGCTTGTTCTGAGTGGAACCTGTTCTGTTAAACTGCTGTATGGTCTTGGCCACCGTGCTGCAGCTCAGTTTCAGGGTCTTGGATCTTCTTATATCCTAGGCCAGCCCTCAAATTTTCCACTCTCCTTGCATTATGCGAGTGGAAAATTGTTTCTGGCGAGGAGCTGGGCTTCCTGGGGGCGCGGAGGGGGGGGGGGCGAGTACAGCAGGCATGCGGGGTTGATCGGGAGCCGTTCTTCCATCGATCACCCCAGGGGAAGAGAGCATGCCACAAGAGAAAAGCCACAGGATTACAGAGCGGATAGCCCGCTGTTACAGCTGAGTATACATTATAATTGACTCTGCTCCGCTCGTGGTTACACGCAGCCCTGCCGCTTGACCCCGCGCCTGTGATAGACAGAATGCCAGTCCAATGCTGGGATGCGTTCTGTCTATCACAAGCGCGGGGTCAGGAGGCGGGGCTGTGTGTAACCACGAGCGGAGTGGAGGCAATTGTAATGTAAACTCAGCTGTAACAGCGGGCTATCCGCTCTGTAATCCTGCAGCTCTTCTCTTGCTGCATGCTCTCTTCCTTCTGATGATCCTCTCGCACAGGTGAGCCAAGGCTGCAATGGGGGCACAGTGAGCTGAATCTGCAATGGGGGCACCGTGAGCTGAATCTGCAATGGGGGCACAGTGAGCTGAATCTGCAATGGGGGCACAGTGAGCTGAAGTTGCAATGGGGGCACAGTGAGCTGAAGTTGCAATGGGGGCACAGTGAGCTGAAGTTGCAATGGGGGCACAGTGAGCTGAAGTTGCAATGGGGGCACAGTGAGCTGAAGTTGCAATGGGGGCACAGTGAGCTGAAGTTGCAATGGGGGCACAGGTGAGCTGAGGCTGCAATGGCGGGCACAGGTGAGCTGAGGCTGCAATGGCGGGCACAGGTGAAGCTGCAATGGCGGGCACAGGTGAGGCTGCAATGGCGGGCACAGGTGAGGCTGCAATGGTGGACACAGGTGAGGCTGCTATGGTGGACACAGGTGAGGCTGCACTCATAAAGTTGTGAATTATTTTTGTAACTTAATTCTGCATAAAACATTTAAGTGTAATTTCATGGGATAATTTATGAGGGCATGTTTTAGGGGGGGGGGGGGATTAGGGCAGTGTAGGGTAGGGATCAGTTGGGGCAACTGGTGGCGAGTAACCCTTAAGGCCTGGCTAGTAGCTCAGGATTTGAAAATTTGAGCCCTGGCCCCGGCCATCTTTATGTAGAGTAACAATTCTTTTTTTCAGATCCTCAGAGAGTTCTTTGCCATGAGGTGCCATGTTGAACTTCCAGTGACCAGTAAGAGATACTGAGAGCGATAACACCAAATTTTACGCACTTGCTCCCTATTTACACCTGAGACCTTGTAACACTAACCAATCACATGACACCGGGGAGGGAAAATGGCTAATTGGGCCCAATTTTGAAATGTTTGCTTGTGGGGGCGTATTCACTTTTGTTGCCAGCGGTTTAGACATTAATGGCTGTGTGTTGAGTTATTTTGAGGGGACAGCAAATTTACACTGTTATACAAGCTGTACACTCACTACTTTACATTGTAGCAAAGTGTCATTTCTTCAGTGTTGTCACATGAAAAGATATAATAAAATATTTACAAAAATGTGAGGGGTGTACTCACTTTTGTGAGATACAGTAGTATAAAGGAGTTGTCTAGGATATCTAATCCTCTCTTTAGTAGAATAGAAGACACACTTACCTCATTGAGACATTTCATACTTTCGTTACCTTTGGTTAGCAGACCCAATGCAGATGGAATGGCAATTTTATCTGAATAGACGAACTACAATATTTTTTTTTTTGCGGTTGTACGTTGTTAATTTTTTGTTTTTTTTAATGGTAACATGGAGTTCCAAATTCAAATGTTTACCACTTGATGGTTAAAAGACAAGAAAAAGACATGTCTGTGATGCCACAGCTGTCATTTTGTTTTAGAATGGGAAATAAATTTAAAAGGAAGCATCTGAATAGCTGAAGCAAAACAGATAACTCTCCTTTCAAGTTCATACAGTGAGCCCTTGGCACCATAACTCATTCTTTGGTGGATCATGCCACAGCTTACACAGTATTTCTCCTAATGGTCCACATTTTTGTTGTGTACCTGTAAAATGATGAAACAATCAGCCGGTAATCATCACATTTTTCCTTCTCAAAACAGAGATGCATCTGAAACTCAATACCCTGGAAAGTGGGGTCTGTCTTTTCCATACTTCTCATTGGGGCCTTCTGCTTCCTGGGAGTCCTCTGAAAACACCTCAATTGATCTGATGATCCATCTGATGATCCATTGATTATTGAGCTTCCTTGAGATTGATCTCCATTCTTCTTCACATTCTGTACTTTACATAAGGTACTAGAGTGGCATTCTTTACACAAAGGTTCACTATTTGTATTAGAGTTTACCCATTCTGGATCCTCATCAACTTGTTCCTCACTAGTGGATGGTAAGCAAGATCTATCCAACACAAGGATATTATTGTTAATCTCAAGATGTCCTCTACAATCCTTCTGAGCCTTGGACTGTACAAGAAGTTTGCTCTCTTCTTCTAATCCTATTTTAGTTAATTGGTTGCATTCCAAATTAATATGATTCAGAATCTCCATAGCTTTACTAGAAGAGCTTTGGGACCTTCTGTAAGAATTCCTTAGAACAGAGGTCCGATTAAAGTCATTGATCATACTACGGCCATTCTGAGCATGGTCCTCCTTGTTTTCAAACTTTGGAATATTTTTTACACTTTCCTCCAATAGACTCAAAACAGTCCGTTCTGAAACCTGTACCATACATGACATTCTGTGCTCGAAATGTTGCAAATTATTGGTATGGCCCTGTAACTGACACCATTTCTCAGCCTTCCCATCAGAAAACCTTTAAAGAGAAAAGTACAAGAAAATCAATTAAGTGCCAATAAATGGATCATTGGGCAGTCAATCTAAATGCTGCTGATCCCCAGCTCTACACAAGATAATTGGAAACGTATTGAATATTTGTAAAGATACTCTTGGAGGGGAATTTGCTAAGACTGGAGGAGACAAAATCTGGAGCAGGTATTCATGGCAACCAATCAGCTTCTAGCTTTCATTTTCAAAGCTTAAAGTAGTTCTAAAAGGCAAAATGTGTTTTACATAAATGCATTATGGTAAAAAAAAAAAAAATCCAATGATGCCTTGTAATGTACGGTTGTCATTGGCACCTGCTGCTGTCAATCAAATGTTGAGAGGAGGGAGCGGGGGGGAGCAGGGCTGAGCCTTGCTGTGTTTGTCTATAGACACACACAGCCCAGCTTGGGAGCGAGCCTGCAGGTGTTCCACCATAGGAAGCAACTTCTTATGGAGATGCACAGAGAAAAAGAGGAGCCAAAAGTGTGGCAAAAGGGGACCCCAGAGGAGGAGGTTCTGGGCCGCTCCGTGCAATATCATAGCATTGGGCAGGTAAGTATAACCTGTTTATTATTCTAATTTTAAAAAAATGTAAGCTTAACAATCACTTTAATGTGGCCCAGTGTCAGATAGAAAGGCAACAAAGGAACAAACAAAAATTCTCACAGTTAAACGTTTGTTATTTAAAAAAGATTGATACTTTTTCGTTATCTGCAGATTAAAAAATGTTTTATGCCCTATATACAAGGAAAAAGTATTCTAGATAAATGTACGCGTTTTGAAAGTATATGTAAACGTGATCCCCATTCAAAAAGGGACTTATAATAATAATCCACAACCATCCTATTACTTTACCCAATATGGAACCACCATCATATGTAGCAAAATGGGAGAAGGACCTTGGATTTCAGTTGGAAGCAACTGGATGGGATAAAATATGGGCCACAACAAAATCTTCTTCACAAAATATTACTGCCTTAGGCCTCGTACACACGACTGGTTTTCTCGTCAAGAAACGATAAGAAAACTGCTGGGAGAGCTTTCTTGCCGAGAAAACCGTTCGTGTGTATGGTTTTTCGTTGAGAAAACTGCTGGGAATCTTGACGAGAAAAATAGAGAACCTGCTCTCTATTTTCTCGTCAGGATTCTCGTTTTTCTCGCCGGTCGTGTGTATGCTTTTCCGAGTCTTAAAAAATCGCGCATGCTCAGAACCAAGTATGAGACGGGAGCGCTCCTTCTGGTAAAACTAGCGTTCGTAATGGAGATGGCACATTCGTCACGCTGTAACGGACTGAAAAGCACGAGGCTGAAAAGCGCGAAACGTCTCTCCCCAAACTTTTACTAACACGCGGTAACACGAGATCAGCAAAAGCAGCCCAAGGGGTGGCACCATTGGAATCGAACTTCCCCTTTATACTGCCGTCGTACGTGTTGTACGTCACCGCACTTTACAACAACGAGATTTGGAATCGACAGTTTGTATGCAAGGAAAGCTTGACAAGAATCCCGTCAAGCTTGACAAGAATCTCGTCGAGAAAAACAAACAACAGGTTTTTTTACGACGAGATTCTCGGCCGTGTGTACTAGGCTTTAGAGACAAACTATAAAGGTACTCACACACTGATATTTGGTCCCTGTCAGAATCGCAACATTTGTTCCCCATTATGCTCCATTTTGTTTTCGTGGCTGTGGTGAACTAGGATCACATATTCATATATGGTGGGACTGCCCGGTTGCAAAGAATTTTTGGAAAGATGTTTTTCTTATGATCTCAACACTATTTGGTATCTCTATCCTGATCCTACAATTGCACTTCTAAACATAAAACAAGCCACTATCTCCTACATCCAATTCAAACTCCTATTACAAATAACCACAGCCGCGAAACAAACAATTGCCAAAGCTTGTAAATCCTCATCCTTAAAAGGGGTTGTAAAGGTATGTTTTTTTTCACCTTAATGCATTCTATGCATTAAGGTGAAAAAACATCCAAGGATTAGCGCCCCCCCCCCCCCCTCCGTTTACTTACCTGACGCCTCGAAAGTCCCGCGCCGTGAACGCCCTGGCTTCTCGACCAGGCTTCTCAGCTCATTCGTTGGTTGATTGATAGCAGCGCAGCTATTGGCTCCCGCTGCTGTCAATCAAATCAATGATGCGGCGCGCCGGCTATAGCCGCCGGCTGTATCAGGGGAGCACGCCCGCAAGCTAACCCCCTTGAGAGAGAGTTTTCCATGAAGGGGGTTAGCTGATGTGGGGAGGAGCTGAGACAGCCACCGAGGGACCCCAGAAGACCAGGATCAGGGCCACTCGGTGCAAAATGAGCTGCACAGTGGAGGGAGGTGTGACATGTTTGTTATTTAAAAAAAAAACAAAAAAAAAACCGAAACCTTTAGTGTCCCTTTAATGATTTCTCAAACTAAGAATAGAATAAACCAAGCATTGATTCATTCCAAAACAGAAGCCATATTCCATGATAAAATATACAACTTTGAAAAAATATGGAGTCCTTGGGTGACCGACATTTTTCCTCCCAACTTTGACACTACCCTACTAAGGCCTTGGTAATTTTACTTCATATTACTATTCTATGCGTTCATAGTATATAACTACAACCATGTGATACCCCGGAGATCCCCACTATCTTTGATTTCTTTCTTCTTCTCTCTTCTTCCCTTTTCTAACTTGCCTCCTTATCCTCATCTCCCTTTTTCAATTTACTTTATACTGTACACAAAGTTGGTAGCAGATTTCTTATTTCTTTATTTCCCTGAATATCATTATACAAATGTTATATTGTTCCAATACACAACACAAATCTATCGATTCGACACAAATCCATTCTTTAATCTCTTCTATATTATATTCAAATGATTTATGCGAGTTAATGTTCAGAACCCTTCTTTTTCTCTCCATCACTTGAGATCATATTATACAGTATCTACGTGTTCTGTCTGGGTTTTAACCTTTCATTTTCAATATAAAAACATATTTTTTGTGAGATGTCAGATTTTGACCTGTATCGGTTAAGTTAAAATACCTTAAAATAATACTGGAACTTAAGTTCAACATTGTTTACAATCTTTACTTCTGCTACCATCTATTGTATCTATGTATGTTACTTATCAATTGTACTTATGTATGTTAATTATTGAAATTCAATAAACAAAATTGACAAGAAAAAAAAAAAAAGATTGATAGTCTTTTTAACCACTTTAGATACCCCTAGGACTGCAGCTGAAGGAGGCTTTAACCACTTCAGCCCCGGACCGGTCCACTTTTTGCGTTTCCGCACTGCGTCGCTCTAACTGACAATTGCGTGGTCGTGCGACGTGGCTCTGAAACAAAATTGATGTTCTTTTTTTCCCACAAATAGAGCTTTCTTTTGGTGGTATTTGATCACCTCTGCGGTTTTTATTTTTTGCGCTATAAACAGAAATAGGAGTAACAATTTTGAAAAAAAAAGCAATATTTTTTACTTTTTGCTATAATAAATATCCCCAAAAAATATATAAAAAAACATTTTTTTTCTCAGTTTAGGCCGATACGTATTCTTCTACATATTTTTGGTAAAAAAAAAAAGAAAAAAAAAAATCGCAATAAGCGTTTATTGATTGGTTTGCGCAAAAGTTATAGCGTCTACAAAATTGGGGATAGTTTTATGGCATTTTTATTAATAATTTTTTTTTTACTAGTAATGGCGGCAATTAGTGATTTTTATCATGACTGCGACATTATGGCGGACACATTGGACACTTTTGGTGCTATTTTGTGACCATTCACATTTATACAGCGATCAGTGCTACAGTAAAAAAATGCAATGATTACTGTATAAATGTGACTGGCAGGGAAGGGGTTAACCACTAGGGGGCGAGGAAGGGGTTAAGTGTGTCCTAGGGAGTGATTCTAACTGTTAGGGGGCGTGGCTACGAGTGACATGTCACTGATCGCTGCTCCAGATGAGATGGAGCAGACGATCAGTGCTGTGTCACTAGGCAGAACGGGGAGATGCCTTGTTTACACTTGCCTCTCCATGTTGTACAGCTCTGTGACCTGATCGCGGGACACCGGCGGACATCAAGTCCGCAGATCCCACTGTCACGGAGCTCGCGGCAGGGGAGTCGCGCGCCCGCACGGCGGGAAATTCAAAGTGACGTAAATATACGTCACTTTGCCCAGCCGTGCCATTCTGCCGACGTATATCAGCGTGAGACGGTCTTTAACCGTTTAAACACTTTCCACCAACCTGGCGCATAAATTCGGCCTCTCAGAGGGTGGGCTTTAATACCGAGCGGCAGACATATGCAAACCTAAGTAAACACATTACTGTGCTATGAACAAGCTCCCTTCGCATTCGCAGCACAGTAACAAAAGGGTACCGGAAACATCCCGATGCATACTTGTGCTTGGGAGCTGTCCAATCATGTGACCACTGTGACTGCCAATCACAGTGTTAAGAGGATCGGAATGCTGGCCTCCGCCTCCCAGCATTTAGATTCAGGCGGCAGAAAGGAGTTGAGAAAGAAGTGCTCTGTAAATATTTGCTGAATCTGATGCTCTTCAGAGTAACATGTATGAACTCACAATAAACAAGAATGTGTATTCAGGACCAAAGGTGTTTCCTTTCCTTCTACTTTATTCTCTATAATATAAAGTATATGGAGAATCCAGCAGCTACAGTAAGAGTCACTTGTAACAATCAAAGTTAGGTATATGCAGACCTGTGCAAAGGAACACCATCCACATAAGGAACGAATTCGTTTTTTAACACTTAAAAAGGAGAAGTAGAGCCAAAGCTTGTTTGGCTCTACTTTCTCCTATAGATCCCCGGATCCCCATATGGTCAGCATCCACCCAGATGCCTGGACCGGCACCTGGCTCAGGATCTCAGTGATCCAAAAAGAGCTTGAGCCAGCCCCTCCTGCCCCCTCCACAGCATAGTGCTCCAGTGAGCGCTGGAGGGGAGAGCAGAGAGGTGGTGACTGACAGTCATGGCTCTCTGCTCAGAGCGGAGGGAGAGAACTGAGCGATCAGCAGTGTTTGAACGCTCAGTTCTCTGGGTAGAGGCGGCGGGGGACAGGTGCAGCTCAAATACATGCTGCAGTCATCTAGGTGAGTATGATTTTTTTATTTTGTTGATTCCCATTCTTCTCTCTTAAGCTGTAGGGAAATCCAAAATGGCTTTGGGTGGACGGATTATTTAAAGTTATACTGTTATGCCGCGTACACATGATCGGTTTTTCCGACATGAAAAGTCCAATGTGAGCTTTTGGTCGGAAAGTGTGTAGGCTCCATCTGACTTTTCCTGTCGGAATTTCCGCCAACAAAAATTTGAAAGCAGGTTCAAAAAATTCCAATCGGAAATTCCGATCGTCTGTGGCAATTCCGACACGCAAAATTCTGACGCATGATCGGGAAAAATTAGACGCATGCTCGGAAGCACTGAACTTAATTTTCTCGGCTCGTTGTACTGTTGTACGTCACCGTGTCCTTGATTGTCGAAAGTTCAGGAGAACTTTTGTGTGACTGTGTGTATGCAAGCCAAGCTTGAGCGGAATTCCGTCGGAAAAACCATCCAAGGTTTTTCCGACGGAAAATCCGATTGTGTGTACGCAACCTGAAGAATCTTTGGCATATAATACTTATGCGCGTCGGGACCCTTCGGGGTAAGACCGCGCTATATTAAGATACCTCTCAACTCAACTCAACTTCTGGGTGTGTCAGATGGCATACCCCCATTGCAAGTTGTGGTTTCACCTGCTGGCCCCTACGTCTCAAAGGCAGCATTCACACCTGGGCAAAGTAATTTTCAGGCATTTGCATTTGAGAGTTTCTGAGCAGTTTTATACACTTCAGGCGTTGTTTTAGCCAATAGAAGAGCACTAGGGGGAGGAGGCCAGTGCTTACAGGCTCAAAAAAATCTTGAAATACACCTGAATACATCAAAAACATTTGATTTGCACAATTTCAGGCACTCCTATTGAATTCTATGGGGCCAAAACACCTGAATCTGCCTCAAAACTAGCTCATGTAGCTTTGGGAGCTTTAGGCTTCCAGCTACAGGTGTCTAAACATTAAACAGTCACCTTTGTAATACATTGGATTCTGGATGCTGAGCACTTTGAAGCTTCAAGCACTCTGCATTCAGGTGTGAACGGTGCCTATAAGGGCCTGTATGGCCTGTATGGACAGGCTTTTATGGACTTCCAACTGCTATTGCTTTCTCATACAAAGTCTATCAGGGGAAATCAATATAGTCCTAACAGTCTTTTGGCGGTAGTTCACTTAGGAACTACCTGCGTCTACTTCAAGCAAGCATTTGCACCAGTATCGGTAATATTAGTGGCACGTGCAACAAATTCAGATAGTTATTCCTATTATGGCAACAACAAATTCCTAATGAAGTAGATCTTTCCACACAAAAATTTCAATTGGGTCTGCCTGCATTTTTTATTGATTTTTCACAACATTGTTGGGGAAGGGGGCTTTAGTAAAATATCAAGGGTCTAAAAGTTTTGAGACAGCGATATGGACTGAGGATATAAAATCCTCAGTCCTTACCTATGCAACCTTATAGCTGCACTGAACAGTGAATGAACAGAAAATGCCCTGTACATACAGAGGCTCCTTCTCATTCACAAACGGAAGCATAGTATACATAGTAAAAGTGTTCATTCAGGAAAAGGGGCTGGTAAATATTACATATTTACTGGCCTCTTCCCTCGCTCTCCATCCTGAAGGATCCCATTGTGCGCCTGCAGTTGCCAGAAGGGAGAGGAGGGAAGCCGGAAGCTCTGCGGGTGGGGGACACAGGGGAGCCCTGGGCTGCAGGGGGAATTGGATGGTGCACAAGGAGAGTGATTGGTGTGATGGAGGGGGCAATTACTGGAACTGGTCCCCTGTATGGCTTTCTCTGCAGCAGCTACAAGCCGGCAGGAATGGGAGAAATAGAAGCCAGCTTTCAGCTGCTGCAGAGAGTCATACAGGGGATCCGTTTCAGTAATTGTCCCACCCTACCTTCCCCCAATGGGACAATCACCCTCCCTGTCCACATCCAATTCCCCCTGCTGCCCGAGCCCCCCCTGTAGGCCCGAGCCCCCCCCCCCCGCCCCGTAGGCTCGAGCCCCACACAGGAGGATCAGTGGTACCACCCCTATCAGCGGCCCTGCAACTAGCCTGCCTATAGACGGATCAAAATACAGCTGGTTCCTGCCGATCCAGCCGAGTTTCAATCTGTCTACGTCTGGCTTTATTATTAAATTTCTTTCCATTTTTTTGCATCTTTTTTCTGCTACCCATTATAAAAGTGGTGATTTGTAATGTCTAAGAAAGTCATACTATTTACATTTTATTTGTTCATTGCTTCATAACGCTTCTATGGTATCTCATAGACCATTACTTCTGCTAACAATGCAACACCAGGGTAAACTGCCAACTGATAAGATGCATACTTTACCCTAAATTCCTTAAGATCGGGAGCAGTCTGCTCTATTTAGAGATTCTTCGTACAAAATATTAACAAAAAAAAAAAAAAATGATTTTGGCTTTGTGGATAAACAGGACTGCCTGCTTGTCCCCACACTACAAACAGAGATATGAATAATATTTACCAGTGGTATGATAAAACAGACACTTTCACAGAGCATCAGGTGCAGATACAATAAAGGTGTGTGTTCAGTCAGCAGACAAATAGCCAAATAGAAATATGTGTGTGTGTTATATATTCAGGACCAGGATAAGGGGGCAAGAGAGGTAGCTGCCCCAGGCACAGCGTCTCCTCCCTATGGCCAGAGCCAAAGAGTGACAGCCGACAACTTGTGCTGGAATATAAGGCCTCATGCCCACGGACGTTTTTACAGCCGCGCTTTTGAGCGTTTTTTACAGCTTAAAAACGCCTGTCCATGTTGTTGTATAAATTTTTTGACCGTATTTTTTTCGAAAAACAAAAACAAAAACGCCGGAGCTCAGAAAACGCAGCTGCTGCGTTTTTGCGCGTTTTCTAACGCTTCGCGTTTTTTTATGCTCAACGCCGACGCCATGGAATGCACTGGTCCTGGGTTTTTTTTACAGCTTAAAAACGTCTATGCTATTTGCAGCTCAAAAACGCCTAGGTGGGCATGAAGCTATAGACTAACATGGACAGGCATTTTTAAGCTTTAAAAAACGCTCAAAAAACGCGGCTGTAAAAACGTCTGTGGGCATGAGGCCTTAAAGCGGAACTAAACCCACAGAGTTACTAGTCTCCCAAAGCTGTCACAATCAAGACATGCTGGGAATGATAACTGTCTCAGCTGCTTGTGCCCTCAACCAAACTGTCAAGCCATCAAATGGGCTGGTGTCATATCTGATCACATGTGCAGCATCATGGCAACTTCAGATCAAACAGAGGCCAAGATGACAGCTTCTGTGGCTGCAAAGCATAAGAGGGTTTAATTCCGCTTTACGTTCTCCAGCTCCGTACTGCTCAAACAGAAGGTCTGTATTTCTGAAAATACCTGGGGCTGGGGGTAAACAATGCCGGGACCTGTGCAGTGCACCAGCAACACACTGAATTTGGCTACAATGTTCTACAGGTTTTAACCACTTCAACACCTGACACTTTTCACATAAATGTAAAAATCTACATTTTGTGCTAGAAGATTACCAGGAACCCCCAAAAAAGATTTATTTTTTAATCAGAGGCCCTAGAGAATAAAGTGGTGGGTGTTGCAATTTTTTGTTTAAAAAAATACACTTTAGTGAATTTCAATGCATAAAATCACAACATAATACCCGATTGTTAGAATATAAAGGGTAATGTTATGTTCAGTACATAGATACCGAACATGTTACGCTTCAAAATTGTGCACGCTCGTGGAATGGCACCAAACTACGGTACTTAAAAATCTCCATAGGCGACGCTTTACAATCCTTTACAGGTTACATGTTTAGAGTTACAGAGGAGGTCTGGTGCTAGAATTATTGCTTTCAATTTAACATTTGCCGTACCACCACCCCTCCCTTAAAAATGTAAGCTCTATGAGTAGGACCCTCCTGTACCTTTTGTATTGAACTGTACTGTAATTGTGCTGTCCCCCCTATACATTGTAAAGCGCTGCGTAAACTGTTGGCGCTATATAAATCGTGTATAATAATAATAATAATAATAATAATAATAATAATAATAATGTGTGGTGTAAACACAGTTTACCCATGCATGCATAACCTACGTATGTATTTACCTTTGTGCACGGGGGGATGGAGGGCTTTACATTTTTTATTTAAAAAAATAAATGTCCCACTGTATGTTTCATTCTTTCTCTCTCTTTTATTGCTATCAAAAGGGATAAACAACATCCCTTGTGATAGCATGGGCCATTACAGGTCCTCTTTGGAGAGATCTAGGGTCTATTAGTCCCCAGATCTCTCCTCTGCCCTCCAAGACCAGTTTAATCAGATGCTTGTTCAAGCCAGTAACGGCATTACATGAGACCGGAAGTGACTAAATCCTTGTCGCTTCTGGTATCTGATGTCACACAGTGGGAGGAATGACATCCATTCCTCTCACTGTGTCCCAGGAACCAGATGCTGCCAGTCACATCCTTATAGGACTACTCAATCTCAAAAGGAGAGCACGGTAAATGCAGGGGGGTGGGACCTACTTTTCGCGACCTGTAAGGCTACGTTTCCACTAGTGCGACTTGGGACTGCAAATGTCACATGGCAATTCGTACACCATGATTTCCAATGAGTACTGTTCATATCTGTGCAACTTTAAGTCGCAGCGACTTCAAAGTAGTCCCTGCACTACTTTGGTCCCACTTTGATGCGACTTGAGGTCCATAGATCTTAACAATACACAGGCATTGCTTCAAGTCTCATCAAAACCGAGGCAAAAATGTCACGGCAAAATCCAGGTCGCAATAATGGAAACCTAGCTTAAAAGTAATCCAGCGGCTTCTTAGTCACTAGGAATACTTTTACAGCACTAAAAAATTATATCTCGATCATTCCTGCAACAATGACCAAGATATCACCCTTCCAAGCCAGCAATGTACTGGTACGTCGTTGGGCAGCAAGTGGTTAAAAGGTAAAGTTCACCTTTCTGAACATGTTACATAGTACATCCATACTTGGGGTGTAACGTGTAAAATGTTCAGCATCCTCCCCCTCTTGTTTTGTTTTTTTCAAAATTGTCGCTCTTCTTTTGTTTATAGCGCAAAAAATAAAAACCGCAGAGGTGATCAAATACCACCAAAAGAAAGCTCTATTTGTGGGGAAAAAAGAACGTAAATTTTTATTGCACAATCACGCAATTGTCAGTTAAAGCGATGCGGTGCTGTATTGCAAAAAATGCCCATTAAGGGGGAAAATCCTTTGGGCTGAAGTGGTTAAAGAGTAAAAAAACACAACGCAAAACGCATGAAAAATGCATGCAAAAACACATAAAAGGCTAGGGTTTAAAATCGCAAAACGCGCCTGAAAAACACATCAAGCGCAGCCTGCATAGATGTGGATCTAGACAAAAAAAAAAAAAGAAACGTAGACTTTACTGCAAATTATGGAATAAATAAACTTTTCTATTTTTATTAATTTAGGTGCACTAAAGTGGCATTTCAGCCTAACTCTAACTATGCTTAAAAATGTCCCTTCCCCCTCCAGCTAACCTATTTTGCTTAACCTGTGTAAAAAAAAAAAAAAAAAAAATGTATACATTTACATATTTCGTTCGCTCTGGTCCAGTCACTCTGTGTCAGTGAGAGGCAGCTGCAGGGGAGAGGAGACAACACCACACAATGACTAGGAATTCTGAGAGTTGTGAAAATCACCCATAGGCTCCCAATGTCCCAGCTGTTGTTGGCGCTCCCTCCTTTCCCCTGCAGCTGCCGCTCACTAACACAGGGGATCATGTGACCGGAAAGGACAAAAAATAGGTAAGTACACACATCGTTTTTACACAGGTTAGGCAGGATAGGTAGGAGGAGGGGGGAGGGGACATTTTTAAACAAAGTTAGCGTTAGGCTGGAATTTTACTTTGATTACATTTTTGCAAAAGGTGAACTATACCTTTAAATATAACCAACGTGAAGGATTGGTAAATAGTTTAGTGTAAATTAACCACTTAAGGACCGAGGATTTGGTGTTTACAAGTTAAAAACATAATTTTTTTGCTAGAAAATTACTTAGAAAAAAATACATATAATGTTTGAGTGCTCTAACACCCTAGAGAATAAAATGGCGGTCGTTGCAATACTTTTTGTCACACCGTATTTGCGCAGCGGTCTTAAACGTGCACTTTAAAAAAAAAAAAAAAAACACTTTTTTTTATTTAAAAAATAAGACAACAGTAAAGTTAGCCCAACATTTTTTTATATTGTGAAAGATAATGTTATGCCGAGTAAATTGATACCCAACATGTCACTCTTCAAAATTGCGATCGCTCATGGAGTGGCGACAAACTTTTAACCTTAAAAATCTCCATAGGCGACGTTTAAAAAATTCTACAGGTCGCATGTTTTGAGATACAGAGAAGGTATAGGGCTAGAATTATTGCTCTCGCTCTACCGATTGCGGTGATACCCCACATGTGTGGTTTGAACACCGTTTTCATATGCGGGCGCTACTCACGTATGCATTCACTTCTGCGCGCGAGCTCGTATATAAAAAAAAAAATTTTTATATATATATATATATATATATATATATATATATATATATATATATATATATATATATATATATATTTTATTTTTTATTTTGACACTGTTTTTTTAAGAAAAAAAAATTGGGTCACTTTTATTCCTATTACAAGGAATGTAAACATCCCTTGTAATAGAAAAAAGCATGACAGGACCTCTTAAACAGGACCTCTTAAACATGAGATCTGGGGTCAAAAAGACCTCAGATCTCATATTTGGACTAAAACGCAATAAAAAAAAAATTATGTCATTAAAAAAATAAAAATAAAAAATGTCCCTTTAAGAGCAATGGGTGGAAGTGACGTTTTGACGTCTCTTCCGACCTGCAATGATATGGAGATGGCTGGGGGCCATCTTCCCCTCACTCGTCTCCATACACAGGCAGGGACAGGACCGGATCGCCTCGGCCACTGCCAACGGCTCCGGTAAGCGGCAGAGGGCACTGGAGAGCGGCCGGGGGGGGGCCCTCTCCCGCCACCGATAAAAGTGATCTTGCTGCGTAACCGCCGCAGAGACCACTTTTATCTTGTAGCGGACCGCCCGCTGAAGAAGAGGATACCGGGGGTTATGGCAGCTAGCTGCTACCATAACAACTGTATTCCTCTTCAAACAGCCGACGTATTCCTGCGGCGGGCGGTCCATAAGTGGTTAAACAAGTTTGGAAGGTAAAATGGTTCTAAAGCACAAAAATGTTTTTTTACCTTATGCATTAAGGTGAGAAACCTTCTGTAGTGCAGCACCCCCCCCCCCCCCCCGAGCCCACATTTTACTTACCTGAACCGGTCTTTCCAGCGACGGGAATGAGCACACGAGCTCCAGACGCTGTCTTGGATCCTCATTGGATAGATTGATAGCAGCAAGTGCCATTGGCTCCCGCTGCCGTCAATCAAATCCAGTGACACGGGAGCGGGGCCAAGTCCTGCCGTCTGTGTCAATGGACGCAGCAGCAGGGCTTGGGAGCACGCCCGCACGAGTGCCCCCATGGAATGTGGCTCTCTATGGGTGCACTCGAGAAGAGGAGGAGCCAGGAGTGTCGCGGGGGGACCCCAGAAGAGGAGGATCGGAGGCCACTCTGTTCAAAACAAAACCCTTGCACAAAGCAGGTAAGTATGACATGTTTGTTATTTAAAAAAAAAAAAAAACACCTTTACAAATCACTTTAAGACCCCTTTCACATTGAGGCGCTTTTTTAGGCATTTTAGCGCTAGAAACAGTGCCTGTAAACTGCCTCCCGTTCATATCAGTGTGACTTTTCACACTGGGGTGGCGCCCTTGTGGGACGTTAGGAAAAGTCCTGCAAGCAGCATCTTGGGGCGGTTTGGGAGTGTTGTATTTAGCGCTCCCAAAATGCCCTGCCCATTTAAATGAATAGGCAGCGATTCCAAAGCGTTTTGGGTGCGCCACAGCACGGGCGCTTTTATCCCCTTCTTTGGGGTTAAAAGCGCCCCGCTAGCGGCCGAAAAGCACTGCTTAAACAGCGCTAAAGCGCCGCTAAAACGAGGGCACTTTAGCGCGGTCGCGGCCCCAGTGTAAAAGGGGTCTAATGTATTCTCTGCCACTTTTAGCAGCGTCAGACCTTTTTTACAGCTTAAAAACGCCTCTCCATGTTATTCTGTGTCCACATAGGCTTTTAGGAGCTCTAAGTGGCATAGGCATTTTCAAGCTGTAAAAAAAAAAAAAAAAGGGCCAGCGCGTTCTGGAGCATTACAGCTGTAAAAACGCCTGGCATTTTTCAGCTGTAGTAATTGGATTTGGGAATGGAGAATAGAAGAAGGCAGAGAAAAGCTGCTAAACGTGCATTAACACCAATGCAAAATGCTTCTAAAAGCGCATTTTTACAGCTGCTTTTTCCTGGCGACAGTACTGGTTTGCAGCTTGTTTTTTTTCTAATGCCTGTGTGCATGAGGACTTAAGGCTAAAAACACTCCACTACCTGTCCTATCTTCTCCCCATCCCTAAACACTTATCTGGATCCTCTCACCAGCGCTGTGTGTGTCTATGGATGCACACAGCCATAGTTTGGGAGCGTGTCTGCAGGGGTGCCCCCGTAGTGTACAGCGATGGAAGAAGGAGCACACAGTGCTGGCAGGGGGGCTTCATAAGAGGAGGTAAGGGGCCACTCTGTGCTATATTGTTGCACAGAACAGGTAAGTATAAACTCTTATTCATTATTTATTTTAACATGAGGGGGGTGAAGAAAAGAGGGTCAGGGACCCCACGAGGCACAGCTGGAAGCTATTCATGTGCATAGGAGCCCCAAAATATTGTGATAAATATAAATATATACACCCCCACCCACCCTTTACAAACACCCACCCTACATGACTCTCCTCACACCTCCAGCACTATTCTTCTGGTATATGAGGGAGGAGGTTTTGGGCGGGAAGGGAGGTGTGAGGAGGAGGGGGGCGGGGTCAGTCCTCCTCACTCCTCTAATATTCGAGTGACATTCTGTCATGCTGAGCTGATAGAACATTCCTCAGAAGTCATACGAAACAGAAGAGAACAACATTGTCACACATAATAAAGTCTGAGAAACATAGAAACAGCCCGAGAACCTCCATTCAGTCCCAGCAGAGGAAGAGCTATGGATACATTGTAACAACCAGGACAGAGCCTGAGCGATACAATGTAACAACCCCTGAGGAGAGGAGACACCACAGACACTTTGTACCTCAGAAAATGACACAATGATGTGACTGGAAGAGAAGGAAGATGCACTGTGTGATAGCAGACACCATAGAGATACAGAGAGAGCACTGACACAATGTAACATTACACAATGGAGGACAATGGAACAATCTTCACACCTGGGCCAGAGAACACACCATGTGACGTCACATAACTCATATATATATATATATATATATATATATATATATACACACACACACACATACATACATACAATATACTGACCCCCCTCACCTCATATATACACACTATACTGATCATCTCACACACACCTCATATACACTATACTTATCCCACACACCTCATATATACTCTATAGTGATCCCACATATCTCATATTCAATAGAATGACCCCACACACCTCATATATACTCTATTGAACCACACACACACCTCATTTATACTCTATAGTGATCCCACATACCTCATATACACTACTGACCCCACATACCTCATATATACTCTATACTGACCCCACACACCTCATATATACTATACTGACCCCACACACCTAATACATACTCTATACTGACCCCACACACCTCATATATACTATACTGACCCCACACACCTAATACATACTCTATACTGACCCCACACACCTCATATATACTATATTGATCCCACACACCTCATATACACTATGCTGACCCCACACACCTCATATATACACTATATTGATCCCACACACACCTCATATATACTCTATACTGACCCCACACACCTCATATATACTCTATAGTGACCCCACACACCTCATATATACTCTATACTGACCCCACACACCTCATATATACTCTATACTGACCCCACACACCTCATATATACTCTATAGTGACCCCACACACCTCATATATACTATATTGATCCCAGACACCTCATATACACAATACTGACCCCACACACCTCATATATACTCTATAGTGATCCCACATACCTCATATACACTATACCAGCCCCACACACCTCATATATACTCTATAGTGATCCCACATACCTCATATACACTATACCAACCCCACACACCTCATATACACACTACACTACACTGATCCCATAAACCTCATATATACTCTATACTGATCCCATATACCTCATATTCACTATATTGACCCCACACACATCAAATACACTATACTGACCCCACACACACCTCATATATACTTTATACTGATCCCACACACCATATATTCTATACTAATCCCACATACCTCATATATATTCTATACTGACCCAACGCCCCTCATATATACTTCATATTGATCCCATGCACACCTCATATACACTATAGTGATCCCACACCCCTCATATATACTTTATACTGATCCCACACACCGCATATATACTCTATACTGATCCCACACACCTCATATATACTATACTCATCCCACATACCTCATATATGCTCTATACTGACCCCACACACCTCATATACACTATACTGACCCCACACACCTCATATATACTATACTGACCCCACAACCCTCATATATGCTCTATACTGACCGCACACACCTCATATACACTATACTGACCCCACACACCTCATATATGCTCTATACTTACCGCACATACGTCATATACACTATACTGACCCCACACATCTTATTTATACACTAGACTGATCCATACATTGTACAATTTTTCTTTAGATTTACCAAAACCATATATGAAGTCAAACCTAAACACTTTCTATTTGTATGCAATCAGGCATACACTACATAGTTGAAGGTAAATCGAAATGAAATTGAATAAGAAAATTGTATAATGTATGGCCACCTATAAACACCTCATGGATATAATTCTGCCCGGGTCCCAAAACGCCAGATGTGAAGGGCGGGGGCTAAAGGAGCTTATAGTCTAGGAGCATGCGGTAAGTACGCTTTCAGCATACACCCTCAGGCCACCGTGAATGTACAGCATATGTGCAACGACTGCGCAGTAAAGCCCAACTTTCTTGCCATCGCATACAGTAAAACCTTGGATTGCGAGCATAATTTCTTCCAGGAACACACTTGTAATCCAAAGCACTCTTATATCAAAGCGAATTTACCCATAAGAAATAATGGAATCTCAGATAATTAGTTCCACAACCATTTATTCATAAGTCATTCAGTTAATAGTCCATATAAAAGATTATAGCAAGCAATGTGATAGATTGTGTAACCATAAAATGCCCATTCACAAATGGAAACCTCCACAGGGGGATTAGAAGAAAAATCCATCAGGAGCTACAGAGTATAAAAGAGAAGAGAGGCGCCTCTAAGTGTAGCAATATGGTTACATTTAATGAAGGTACAACATTTAGCAACTCACATGGTTGATGATTAAAAGAAGCACATCTAAGTATGCAGGCATCCGGGGTAAAGCTGTCCACATAGACCATCCCCCGCACCGCCGGCTCTCACCGCTGTCAGTCTGCAATCGTGACCGGGAAGACTACCCTGCAGGAGGGCGATCTGAAAGTGAGGCTTGAAGTGCTCATGGAGCGCAGCGTGGCAGCATCGATGGTAGTGCGGGGGATGGTCTATGTGGACAGCTTTACCCTGCCTGCATACTAAAGCCCTGTACACACGATCGGTTTTACAGATGAAAACAGTGCGGTGGACTTTTTTCAATCGGACAAACCGATCGTGTGTGGGCCCCATCAATCTTTTTTGCATCGGTGTTTAAAAATAGAACATGTTTTAAATTTATCCGATGGTTAAAAAACCGATAACAAAATTACTATCGTCTGTGGGGAACTCCATCGGATAAAAAACCCACGCATGCTCAGAATCAAGTCGACGCATGCTCAGAAGCATTGAACTTCATTTTTCTCGGCTCATCGGAGTGTTTTACGTCACCGCATTTGGAACGGTCGGTTTTTTGACTGATGGTGTGTAGGCAAGACTGATGAAAGTCAGCTTCATCGGTTTTCCGATGGAAAAATCCATCGGTTAAAAAAACATAGGAAATCCGATCGTGTGTACAGGGCTTAAGATGTGCCTCTTTTAATCATCCACCATGTGAGTTGCTAAATGTTGTACCTTCATTATATGTAATCATATTACTACACTTAGAGGCGCCTCTCTTCTACTTTATACTCTGTTGTGACTTGACACTACTTGTATATCAAGACATCGCTTATATATCAAGCCAAATTTTTTTTTTTAAATTAGCTTGCCTTGCAAAACGTTCTCAAACCAAGTTACTCTCAATTAGGGATAAGCCGAACACCCCCCAGTTCAGTTCGCAGCAGAACATGGTGAACAGGCAAAAAATTTGTTCAAACACGCGAACACCGTTAAAGTCTATGGGACACGAACATAAAAAGGTTAATATACAAGTTATTGTCATAAAAAGTGTTTGGGGACCCGGGTCCTGCCCCAGGGGACATGTATCAATGCAAAAAAAAGTTTTAAAAACGACCGTTTTTTCGGGTGAAGTGAATTTAATGATGCTTAAAAGTAAAACAATAAAAGTGAAATATTCCTTTAAATTTTGTACCTGGGGGGTGTCTATAGTATGCCTGTAAAGTAGCGCATGTTTCCCGTGCTTAGAACTGTCCCTGCACAAAATTATATTTCTAAAAGGAAAGAAAGTAATTTAAAACTACTTGCGGCTATTAATGAATTGTCAGGTCCCGGCAATACAGACAAAAGTTATTGAAAAAAACAGCAGGGGTTCCCCCCCCCCAGTCCATTACCAGGCCCTTTGGGTCTGGTATGAATATTAAGCGGAACCCAGAACCAAAATGAAAAAAAAATGCATGGGGGTCCCCCCAAATTCCATATCAGACCCTTCAGGTCTGGTATGGATATTAAGGGGAACCCTGCACCAATGTTTTTAAAAAAAAAACCTTATCCCCCCCTTCTTTTTTTTTTTTACACCATTTTTTTTTTTGGCGCGGGGCCCCCCTTAAAGTCCATACCAGACCTAAGGGGTCTGGTATGGATTTGGAAGGGGACTCCTACGCCATTTTTTTTAAATTGGCGCAGGGTTCCCCTTAATATCCATACCAGACCTGAAGGGCCTGATATGGAATTTGGGGGGACCCCCACGCATTTTTTTTTTTACATTTTGGTTCGGTTTGCATTGATACATGTCCCCTGGGGCAGGACCCGGGTCCTCAAACACTTTTTATGACAATAACTTGCATATTAACCTTTAAAATTAGCATTTTTGATTTCTCCCATAAACTTTTAAAGGGTGTTCCGTGGCTTTTGAATTTGCCGCCAACACCCCAAATTGTTCGCTATTCGGCGAACGGGCGAACAGCCAATGTTTCATGTTCGACCCGAACATAAGGCTCATCCCTAATTGAGAACAATGGCAAACATCTGCACATGGATTATAATAACTCCTAGGTGTGAAGAGAACCATAGACTCCTGCACACAGAGGTGGCTCTAGGCTTTGTGAGGCCTTAGGCAAAACTTGACATGGGGCCCCACTCGCACCCATAATGGTAAAAATAATTCAAGGACAATAGCCTCTCCTTACAACCCTGGCCAGTGGTTGTGGGGGTCTGCGGGCAGGGGGCTTATTGGAATCTGGAAGCCCCCTTTAACAAGGCGCCCCCCATATGCTGCTCTTTAATAACTAAGGGGAGGGGGCCACCCGGTGATGTCACCTGGTGAACCCGCCCCTTGTGATGTCATTGACTGAGGGCATGCTGGGTCATTGACATCACAAGGGGTGGTGTCACCGATATTCACTGGTTGTTAGGGACGCTGGCGGCCCCGCTCCTGGGTCAGGGCTCTTAGTGCTGCCTGAGCACAGCAGCGTTAAGGTCCCCTGTCCCTCAAAACTGGGGTAATGCATTGGGTAAGTTAGGTGGCCGCGAGGCCCCTCTGTGTGCGAGGCCTTAGGCGACCGCCTAATTTGCCTAATTAAAGAGCCGCCTCTGCCTGCACACTTATATTGTATCTTTTTCTGATCCTGCACATGCCCAGATGTGCCAAAGGGCTCTGCAAGGATCTGAAGGCCAGGCTCAGCTCTTCTGCTCATCTGTGTATGCACCAGAAATTTGAAGCCGATGGTACACTGGTCCAGCGTGGCACAATGTAAGTATGCATTTCTCACACCTGATGGACCTCTGGGAAGCTGATAATCACTGTAGTAGTAAATGCTACTGTAGCGCCCATCCCCTTTTAGGGGTGCTATATACCCAAATTTAGGGGGCTGGTCTGAGTTAGTAGTTAGGCTCAGACCGTTCTCATTGATAGGTTGTGCTACTTTGTTTCTGCAGGTGGTATACTGGTGTGCAGTTCCCTGTGGCCTGTAGATGGCGTTGCCATGACAGGTCAGGGTTGAACCACTAGTAATAGTGCTGTGCCTTAGGGTGTCCTCTCTCGGCAGCGGTACAGTGGGCGTGGTTGGCCTGCTGTGCATGCTGGGAGAGGATACATAAAGGGCAGACGACGTCTGAGAGAGGGAGAGAGGAGCCAGGAATCGGGAGTCCGAATCCAAGTGCGCGGTGCCCGGCCCTCCAGGCCATGGGGCCGCGTGCGCATCAGTCCCAGGCACCTTTAGCCCTGGGGCTGCAACTTCAGCACTGGGCCCAGCACCTTTAGCTGGAGCCCACTTCTGGGAAGAGGAATCCCAGGGTGCCCCTTGCGAGGGGGCCCGCTCTAAGAAGAGGAGGCCGGGGGAGGACCTTTCTGACGGACCAGTGAGAGTTCACAGTGAAGGAAGGGGCCCGTTAACATTCTGGAGGGATTCATCTATCCACCAAGGGCCTAGTAATGTGCTGTTGCTGGCACCTGTCCTTGTATTGCAAAAGCTGAGAAGTTCGGGACGTGATAGATTCTGTGGCAGAGAGTCTCCCAAACGTATCTAAGAAAATAACCTAATTGAGCGTCCGAGCATCACTGCGGCTGCTAGGATCCACTTTGACAGGAGACTATCCGGGTGAGCTGAACCCACTCAGGGATTGAGTGGTGATTGTAACATATACTTGTGCCTGGACCTACCTCCCAAAACCTTGCTGTCCCGTCTCTTATCCACTCTTTCCTATCTGCTGAACATTGATGAAAAATAAACTCAACGTTGGAGTTTAGATTGGTGTGGACATTGGAATTACTTGGGGGGAAAACAGAGACTTGTCCCTATATCCTAGGAGATGAGAACCAGCCGATGGAGAACCTAGCTGTGGGACCCAAATACATAACACCGCTTAACCTCTTCAAACAGGAGGGTACGGGCATATAGTACGGTGTGCCTTTTTCCTGCAAGTGAGCCAAAGGTAGGAAAAAGGGTCCGTGTGCTACACTACTACACAGAGAGCAGCTATTCTAGGGGTCCTGCACCAAGCAGCTTTTTCTCTGACCAGTGGGCGTTCGCTTGGCACTGCCCCCATTCATAGAAAGCCTTTAGCACTTCTACCTGGCAGCACTAGGGTCATGGGTTCGAATCCCAATTATGACAGTACCTGCCTGGAGTTTCATGTTCTCCCTGTGCCTGCGTGGGTTTCCTCTGGGTACTCTGGTTTCCTCCCGCACTCCAAAGACATGCTGGTAGGTTAATTTGCTCCTGTCTAAATTGGCCCTAGTATATGTATGAATGCAAGTTAGATTGTAAGCTCCTTAAGGTCAGAGACTAATGTGAATATATAATAAATATGCAAAGCGCTGCATAAAGCTGTTTTTTTTATTTTTTTCAGTGAATACAAGGCATTTCCTGATTGGACAAGGTGGAGAGGGGGAATGGTGACATCATGATCATTGCACAGATTCTTCCTCCAATGGACTATGAGTGCCGTACCACACTTGTTTTTCAGTAACAACTGCAAGTTAATCTGCTGTGGTGGAACATGGGACTTGTAGTTTATTTATTCTTTATTCTTTTTTTGTTCACAAAGGAGATACAGGGGAAAGTTTTCCATTATAACATTAGATCACAGAATTTACCACAATACAATCATTCGTTCTTACTGTTAAAATATAAAGTCGGCCATAGACAGACTGAAATTTGTTCGGTTCAGCAGGAACCGGCTGAATTTTGATCCATCTATGGGCAGGCTGGTTGTACTGATGTCAATCTATCAATTGACTTCAATATAACCAGCCTGTCTGTTTTTTTTTCTTACAGTTACTGCCACCAGCAGCCATTATTGTATTCCAACAGCTGCAAAACCTTCCTTCTTAATCAACACTGACTGTGTTAATGGGGGAATTGAGTGATTTTCATTCCCTCCACTCATGGTTGAAGGAAAGAAAATTGAATAATGTATAGCCTGTTTAAATGAAGCCAAAGCTTTTTTTTACATTTAGGCCGGGTTCACACCTATGCGAATTGGATGTGGCTTAAAACACATCCAATTCGCATGTCATTAGAAAATATATACATTTTTATGAGGCTAGCTCACATATGTGCGATGCATTCGCACTGCACAGTGCCGAAAAAACGTGTGCGTTTTCTAGGCATTGCGGTGCGGCTCAGGTGCGAATTCAGGCCCATTATCTTCTATGGGCACGCATCTGATTCGCAGATGTGTTCTGTTCTGAACAGGAATTTTTTCCCTGCTCACTACACTTCCCCCCACTCCCACTCCCACTCCCACTCCCCGGTCAGCAAGTCCGCAGCTACACCGCACACGAAACGCTGAACAGCTCTCTCATCTCTTTCAGAGATAACAGAGCTGGAATTCGCACCGCACAAGTGTGAATCCAGCCTTAGAGTGGAGAGAGATAAGAACACACAGTACATGGACAGGTTTGTCTAGGACCTAGAGCAAGGATGCAGAACGGTTCCCCCTCCCCCACTGTTAATATATTCCATAGAATGGGTTTATTGCCCTGTGCCCATCCTCTGTTACCTTGCTCCACTGTGCCCAGGGCCCCTTTCCCTCCTGCCCATCCCTTGTCCTGGCCCTGAGAACACCTGTCAGGTTTTTATTGCTGTCTGTGTCCCCATTGAGCACAGAGAGTGAAAGAACAGTTCCAGAACATGAAGAGTGGGGAAATTTTCCATTGGGGACAATAGCTCTGGTGACAACAGGGGTTTTCTCTCACTTTGGAAAGATTTTCTCTTACTTTTTGATGTGGCTATGGGACAGGAAGTGAAGGGAAATCTCCTATGGGGACATATATGGCAAATAAACTGACAGGGATGTTATACCTATCCTACTCCATCCAAAGCTAAATAAAGTTTTGTCTTTAGTTCTACTTTAACTTCTTGTTGCTCAGTGTACAGCCATGGACAAAAGTTTTGAGAATGATACAAATATTAAATTTTCACAAAGTCTACTGCTTTAGTGTTTTTAGATCCTTTTGTCAGATGTTCCTATGGTATACTGAAGCAGGGCCGGTGCTACCACTAGGCAAACTAGGCAGCCGCCTAGGGCGCACTGCTGCCTAGGGGCGCCCAGCCTTTGGTGTTCCTACTCTCTTCTCTCTGCAACAAGCAACTAAGTCTCAGCATTAGTAGGCAGCCGCCGCTCTGTTCGTACATAGTGTCAGAGGCGCAGTGGCAGCGGAGGACTGTGTCTGTGTCCCGACTCCTGAATGAATGAATGAATGGAAGCAAGCAAACATTCATTGATTGGCACTGGCGAGGCTGCATTTGATGGGCGCTGGCGAGGCTGCATTTGATGGGGGCTGGCGAGGCTACATTTGATGGGGGCTGGTGAGGCTACATTTGATGGGGGCTGGTGAGGCTGCATTTGATCGGGGCTGGTGAGGCTGCATTTGATCGGGGCTGGTGAGGCTGCATTTGATCGGGGCTGGTGAGGCTGCATTTGATCGGGGCTGGTGAGGCTGCATTTGATGGGCGCTGGTGAGGCTGCATTTGATGGGCGCTGGTGAGGCTGCATTTGATGGGCGCTGGTGAGGCTGCATTTGATGGGCTGCATTTGATCTGACAAGTTAAAAATCCATATTTTTTGCTCGAAAATTACTTAGAACCCACAAACATTATATATATATTTTTAGCAGAGAATCTAAGGAAATAAAATGGCGATTGTTGCAATATTTTATGTCACACAGTATTTGTGCAGCTGTGTTTTAAACGCACCTTTTTGAGAAAAAGGACACTTTCGTGAATTAAAAAAAAAAACGAAACAGTAAAGTTAGCCCATTTTTTTTTGTATAATGTGAAAGATGATGTTACGCCAAGTAAATAGATACCAAACATGTCACGCTTTATAATTTTACGCACTCGTGGAATGGCGACAAACTACAGTATCTAAAAAACTCCATAGGCAACGCTTTATTTATTTTTTTACGGTTACCAGGTTAGAGGTACAGAGGAGGTCTAGTGCTAGAATTATTGCTCTCACTCTGACGATCGCGGCGATACCTCACATGTGTGATTTATACACCGTTTACATATGCGGGCGCGACTTCCGTATGCATTTTCTTTGCTGCGCGAGTTTGTGGGGACAGGGGCGCTTTAAAATTTTGATTTTTTGTTCTTATTTATTTTAATATTATTAAAAAAAAAAAAATTGATCACTTTTATTGCTGTCACATGGAATGTAAACATCCCTTGCGACAGTAATAGGTGGTGACAGGTACTCTTTAAGACCCCAAATCCCTCCTTTGCCCTTCAAAGTATTCAGATCGCCGAAAATGGCGATTCTGAATACTGTATATTTTTTTTAAATCCGGCGCCATTGGCAGCCGAGTAAATCGGAAGTGACGTCGCTTCCGTGTTTACATTCAGGAGACTGGAACTGGGCGCCGCAAGTGCCGGATCGCGGATTGGATCTCCCGGTGGGACGGGAGGTCCGGTCAGAGCGGCGGAAGGGGGGGGTGTCCCCTCCCACGACCTCCGGGATAACAACCGAGCGGCTTTTAGCCGCATTGGTTGTTATCCCTGGAAAGCCGATCGCCCGCTCTAAAAAACTATACTGGGATGATGCCTGCAGCTGCGGGCATCATGCCGGTATAACCCCCATAAAACCAAGGACGCATATATGTGTACGCTCGGCAGGAAGGGGTTATTACTACTAATATAAATAGTTACAGCAGTTTTTTCACTGTGTATGGCTGCTAATAGGATAATAGATTTTTACTGTGGTCCTTTATTGCCTTGCATTTTTCTTCAAACCCCCCCCCCCCCCCCCCGTTTTATCATTATCCCCCCAACACACTCTTCCATAATAGGCAGTATACACTGTATTAGATAATAGCACACCTGCTGCTACAGCGACGCTTGCGCCCTCTGGTGGATCTTCTGCGGCATGGCTTGTTAGTGCGCACGATGGGCTCGCACATTGAGGAAGCCGAGTCTGGCTGTTCTTTGGCGACATCGTGCGGCAGCTCGCAGCATTGCAGCTCTGAAATCAATCTCGTCCATTCCTCGCCCAGGTTGCTCCAGGTGTGATCCGATGCGAAGCTCGGCGGTAGAAGGACTTCCTCCAGGACCGAAAAATCCGGGTAGAAGCCATCAGCCATCATGGGCCCTTCCATGGCACCGGATCATCAGTTGATCAGTTTAGGTCTTATGATCTGGGATCTCCTGATACTACGGATCAGATTATATACAAAGTGTCCCCAAAACTTTCTTTCCTTACTGCTTGATCACCCAAAAACCACCCAAACCTTCCCTCCAAGGGATCTCCTGTGCAAAGTGATCTCCCCTGGCTGGATGGGCCATTACAAAATTAAAGTGTGGGACAGAGAGGGCAGACACAGGGGGGTTAACCCTTCCTACAGGTGATCTGCAATCAATACACAATACATTCATCAGTGGAGTGCCCAGCACCTGAAAGGTTAATGTGAAGGGTGGTTGGGTGGGTGATTGGAGTAGGAACACCTGCTGTATGCCAGGAACCCCCTCCTTCTGCTCAACCACCTATTGGGGCAAGTTATATAAAGAGCCCACTAGGAGGCAGTGTCCTTTCCTGGAGCAGATGGGTGAGTGGAGTCCTGGGAGCAGGGTCAGCAAAGAGCCTGGGACAAGGGATGTGTTGGAGGAGCATTAATATATATACCTTGGGGTTAAAGCACACTGGGTGTTGGACCAGCTCTTCTCAATGCCTTTTCTCCAGGCAGGAAGAAAATTGTATGAAAAAATGTTTGTGTGCATGTCAAGCATTTGGGTGTTTGTGCCAGAGTATTTATGCTGGGCATTAAAATGAATGCTTAGGCCTCATGTACACTGCTGCTGGTAAACGGACGTTTAGGAGCAGTTGGGCCTTTTTCTTTCAGCTGCCCCTGAACCATCCTCTGTTATACTATCAGTACATGTACACAGGGACGTTTATAGTCCTTTTTAGGCAGTTGAGTTTAGAAGCATTTTTTTGGAAAAAGCAAAAAAAAAATGCTTTCAGGACGGATGTTCAGAGGCATTTGAAACGCAAAGTGTCTAACAGCTTGTAAGCCGTGTTTTTTGTTTACAGGCCTTTTTTAACCACTTGCTTACTGGGCACTTAAATCCCCTTTGTACCCAGACCAATTTTCAGCTTTCAGCGCTGATGCACTTTGAATGACAATTATGCGGTCATACAACACTGCACCCAAATTTTTTCACACATTTACTCATTTTTTTTCCCACAAATAGAGCTTTCTTTTGGTGGTATTTGATCACCTCTGCGGTTTTTATTTTTTGCGCTATAAACAAAAAGACAGAAAATTTTGAAAACTAATTTTTTTTACTTTTTGCTATATCCCAATTTTTTTTTTTTCTCAGTTTAGGCCGATACGTATTCTTCTACATATTTTTGGTTAAAAAAAATTGCAATAAGCGTTTAGTGATTGGTTTGCGCAAAAGTTATAGCGCCTACAAAATAGGGGATAGATTTATGACTTATATTTTTTTACTAGTAATGGTGGTTATCTGCGATGGTTTTTTTTTTTTTTTTTTTTTTTTGTCAGGCCTGCGATATTGCGGCGGACGTATCGGACACTTTTGACACTATTTTGGGACCATTCATTTATACAGCGAACAGTGCTATAAATATGCATTGATTACTGTATAAATGTGATTGGCAGGGAAGGGGTTAACACTAGGGGGTGATTGAGGGGTTAAATATGTTCCCTGTGAGTTATTCTTACTGTGGGGGGGAGGGGACTGACTGGGGGAGGTGAGCGATGGTTGTCACTATGTACAAGGGACACAGCATCGGTCTCCTCTCCCTGACAGGACGTGGATCTCTGCGTTTACACACAGAGATCCACGTCCCTGGCTCTGTGACAGCCGATCGCGTGTACCTGGCAGACTTTGCGGCCGCCATGGCATGCGCATCCCCAACACGTGACACGGCGGGGAACAGCTTGAGAGCCGCGCTGTAGACGTCTTTCGTCTATAGCGCGGGTCTCAAGTGGTTCCTTTTTTTTTTTTTTTTAAAACGTTGGTTACTATCTGTCAAGTTAAATCGCTCGAGAGGCTGTAAAACGTCCTGTGTACATAAAGCCGTAGGCTCCATGCACACTAGCGGTTTTTATTTATTTTTGCTAAAAAAAGCTGTAAAAATGCTGGATAAAACTGGTGGTAATGGCTTTTTGTAGTAGCGTTTTCAGGGCATTTAGGAGCATTAGAGTTTTGCAGTCCCTTTAGGCGCCATGCCCACTAGCATATTTTTTTCTGCTCCTAGAAGCTGAATGGCATTATCCTGTGTGTCCATGAACACTACTTCAGGCTGTTGGTGTTTGTTTTTTTTTTTTTTTTGTTTTTTTAGTTTCAGCATCTAGGAGCAGAAAAAAAATTCTTGGAGCGTTCTTCCAGCAGAAACTCCCCTAAATGTTAATAGTATTTTTTTGAGGTTTTTTCTTTTACTGAAAAAGATGCTAATAAAACGCTCTTAAAGCGGAGGTTCTGCCGAATTCTTCTTCTTTTTTTTAAAAGCCAGCAGCTACAAATACTGCAGCTGCTGACTTTTAAAAAATGGACACTTACCTGTCCTGGTCGCCCGCGATGTAGGCAGACGAGGTCGAGCAGTCGCTCGGTCCTCGGATGCTGCCGCCACCATTATCGGCGAGGGAATCAGGAAGTGAAGTGTTGTGGCTTCACTGCCCGGTTCCCTACTGTGCATGCGCGAGTAGCGCGACGTGCTGTCACTGGTCCCCGCTCTCTCCTGGGAACAGTGTGTTTCCCAGAAGACGGGGGGGGGGGGTGACATAAAGGGGCGTGACTCCCGCGGGAGTCAATACCCGGAAGTGGTGCAAATACCTGTCTTAGACAGGTATCTGCACCCCCCTCCCCCCTGAAAGGTGCCAAATGTGACACCGGAGGGGGGGGGTTCCGAAAAGCAGAAGTTGCATTTTTGGGTGGCACTCCGCTTTAACCGCTGCTAAAATGCTACTACAAAAAGCTATTACCAGCATTTTTTATTTAGCATATTTTCAGATTCACAAAAAAATGCTAGTGTGCAAGGAGCCTAAAAAATCCCGTTTAGCCCTGGTTCTCATTGGTGTGATTTGACATGCTGGAAAAAATGCTCCAGGGAACTTCAAACCTTTTTTCTCCTAGACGCTGAAGCTCAAAAAAGATGGCATAAAGTAGTTTGCATGGACACATAGGATAACCCTGTTTAGCTACTAGGAACAGAAAAAAAAAAAGCTAATAGCTTCTAAGAGCTTAAAAAAAGTGTGCATGGAGCCTAAAGCACGAAATTAACGTGTGTGTGTGTGTGTGTGTGTGTGTGTGTGTGTGTGTGTGTGTACGCTCCTCTCCTGAATGTGCAAGTGATTTATTTTTTTCTGCCGCTAAATGCCTATAGATGTCTGTCCACACATGGGCTAATATGGAGGGGTGTTTAGAGGCAGAAAGTCAAAAGCCCTTAAAGATGAAGTAAACCCTCGTAAATATATATTTTTTTTAAAACTAACCTGCAAGAGAAAGGCATAATGGGCTAGTATGCACAGCATACTAGCTCATTATGTGTCACTTACCTGAGATCGAAGTCTGCCTTGGTCCGTCCACCGCCGCCATGTCCCCTCGTCGCTAGTTCCGGGTATCGCCGCTCTGATTGGCCGGAGTGGCGATAACGTCACATGCAGGCCGGCAAGGTTCCATTCATAAAACCGGCAGTGACGTCAGCGCTATTTTTAAAAGCAAATATCGCCTTAACTGTGTAGGTTAAGGAGATATTTCTTGCACCTACAGGTAAGCCTTAATCTAGGCTTACCTGTAGGTACAAGTTGTCAAAGTGGGTTTACAACCACTTTAAAAGTTGTGTTTTTTGCCAAGTGTGCATAAGGCCTAAAAATATAACTAAAGTCAAAACTTTTTTTTTTACACTTTTGGATAGTGGAGAGGGATTAGTTATTGCTGTCTGTTCCCCCATTAAGGAGACTCCCTCTACGTCCTGTTTACCGTGATCGTTGAAAGTAAAAGAAAATCTCTAAAATTTTGGGTTATCCCCAAAAAAGTAATAGAGGGCAAATCTTCCAATAGGGACACTAGTTCTGGTGACCTGGGGGTCCCCAAGGAATTCACATTTTTCAGGGATCTTCTCACTTCCTGTTTGGCTAGGAAGTGAAGGGAACTCGTCTTAATTGGACACAGATGGTGGAAAAATCTCACAGGGTTATAACCCCCCCCCCATTCTATTCAAAAGGGAGAAAAAAGTTTTGCTTCTAGATCAATGCATATATTCGCCAGCACACCATGGATCAGTGACTGCCTGTCCATACAGAACACAGGGGCACGGCCCCCTGATCTACATGCGGGGTGCAGGATGCATGGATTTCAATTGGGGGGGGGGGTTGTTTGAAGCACGTGATTAGAGCCAGAGGCTTCAAAAAAGGGTGGGCCCGGGGCACTGAGCACACCACTTGTGTGACAAGAGCAAATAAATATTCGCTCTTGTAACACTGATCCTCCTCCCCAGGAAATCAGGAAGCAGGTCATGAGACCTGTTACCCGATTCGTTGAAAGGAGAGGCGATCCGATTGGCCGCCTAGGAGGAGAAGCATGGCGGAGAGGAAGGAGAGGCACGGTGTGATGCAAGGGAGGAGGAAATGCAGAGGAAGCCCGGAGCTGTCGCGACTTCGATGGGGTAAGTGCGGGGTCGGTGGCTATGGGTGCAATGTTTGCCGCAAACTCCAAAAAATATACCACATGCATGGATCATGAAATGTCATCCAAAACTTTTATAGCACGGGTGCTTACAATGATCAGCTTTTATTTATAGAAATCTTTAGCCCAAAAAGATAAACTGACTGTAACTGATGAGTGTTATCTGAGGTTTGGCTTCACTTTGCTAGTGTATCTATATCTGATAGTACATCTAACACTTGCCTTCCCCCAGACTGACAATGCTGTCCAAAGGTGTCTCTGCTCCTTTATCCAGAGAGGAGACACGCCAATACAGGAGGAGTATTACTGACCAGATCACCAGGTGAAATCAGAGGTAAAAATCTAAGGCTGCTTTTATATGGGCATTCCATCTGTCCATTGATGGATGAAAATAGACAGAAGTGGCTCCTTCCATGGGCAAAACTATGACCTGTTTATAGCCGGGGTAGGCAACCTGGGGCCCTCCAGCTGTTGAACTACAGGTTGCCTAACCCTGGTTTATAGCCCAAGTCCTGGTTCACCCTGAATGCGGCTTTGAAATCGTGCGATTTACTTGAAATTCATGTCAGTGCGACTTGACTGAAATCTGTGCGACTTCATGCAGACGTCTATGCATGTCACACCTGAAATTGCCAAAAATGGTACAGAAACTTTTTCAAATCTGTGCGGCACCACAAGTCTGTCGCACCCATCCGAACCGGTTCCATTGCTGACAATAGGGTGTGACCTGTTATGCAATTTAACGGGTCCAAATCGCATGGCAAGTTTCACTGGTGTAAATATTTTTTTTGTTTAAAGCCTCGTACACACGGTCGGACTTCCATCTGACTTTTCCGTGGTTTTTTGTTCGAACTGAGTTGGCCGGGAACACCCATAGCATACACACCACAGGACTTTTCTGCAAACTTTCCCAAAACTTTTTGCAACATCACGTGGTTTTTCTGCTCTTTTCTGCTCTTTACCGCCACCCTTTGGTCAACTTCTGCTATTGTTGGTTGATTTTAACATTATTTGTTTTGTCCATCGGACAAAAGTCCGATGGTTTTCTGTACACACGGTCGGACTTTGCTCCATCGGACTTTTGTTGGCCAAAAGTTTGTCCGTTTGCAGACCCAACTTTTGTCTGATGAAAACACAAAAAAAAACACACAAAAGTTTGTCCGATGGAGCGTACACACGGTCGGATTGTTGGTCCAACTTGCTCAAAATGAACTTTGTTGGCCAGAAGTCCGACCGTGTGTACGGGGCTTTATGCTGCTTTAAATCCCCCCGACTGGGGATTACTGGTAAGAAGGTGCAGCTGGAGAAAAGGAACTCCAACTAGATGGCATTGGCTACATCCCAGGCTTTGTTAGAAGCGCACACTGTCCTTGGATATCATACAGGGTCTGGATGTGAGATTAGGTATAGGGCAAAGTAAAAACTAAAATAGTTTATTTTTGCATGAATTAAACCGGTCATTCGTGCCCCAACCATACACATGCTGATTGTAGTATATGTAAAACGCATTCTACATTTAGATGTAGTTGACATATTTAACAAAACAAATTTCTCAAAGAAAGGACATTATAGGCTTAATTCACAAAGTGTACACACTTGCATGCCATAGTGGGACATAGTAACTCTGCCCAAGGCGTTGTGTCCCAAAAGCCTTCTATGGACTGCCAGCACAGTGATGCACACCACAGTGATGCACACAACACCTGCACATCCCCGTGCTGGGAAAGCACCAACCTGCATTGGGCACACTGTCCAGCACCCCATGCGAATGGACCCGAATTTTAAAATCTCATTGGACTTAGAATAAATCCACTTTTGTTGAGGGGGGGGGGGGGGAAAGTACTCCCTTCAATGTACATTGCAAGGATTTGTTGGTTACGTTGGTATTGCTGGTAATGGATTGTCCTCAGATGATTCCCAAGGATATAGGATGTAATTAACACTTGATGTATAGTGAATCTTCTACATGTTTTGCAGTAACAACCTCTTTAATATAAGGGTGCCATATCTGTGGGACTCCATGAAAGCTGGAAATCACTGTAGTGGGCAGCGTTACTCCAGTGATGTCCACTAGCTATGGTTGCCACATCTGCATTAAATCGGCCTCAGAACCTGTGTAATGCGTCCTGGATTAAAGGGATGATGTGGCAACCCTACCACTAGCTTCTGGGTCCCATGCTGAGCGGCTGCCCTACTTACTGAGCATTCACTACGCTCTGAGGGAAAATCTCTTGTAGACTGCAACTGCACTTGCAAAGTGAACAGTATTTGCGTTTAGTAAATTAACCCTTTTGCATTTTACTGATTGGATGTGCAGGGGCGTCCGCTTCATAGGGCAGGCAATTGACCCCCCCCCCCCCCCCCCTGGAATAGAGAAGGTGTTGAAGAGTGAAGACACCCTTCTGCAACTCAAGCAGTGACAGGCAGGTTAGAACAGGGAGAGAGAGGCGAGCTGCTGGCTGTGGCGTTCCAAGAGGGGGGGTGGTCTGGTGCGGGGTGACACCACTGCACCTGACCAACCATCCCCTTCTCTCGCAGCTGCGGGTTGTCTGAGCGGTCCCGGGCCAGATGTCACACAGGCACAGCGAGCAGAGTGAAGCCGCCTCCCCCTCCAGTGTTTGTGTACACAGGGGGGAGGGAACCTGCTGTGCTACGCTGATCTGAGGTACTGAATGGGATTGGGGAGGGGGGGTCCGTCTGTGCTGAAGGGGGGGGGTCAGTCTGTGCTGAAGCTATTTCACACTGCCAGCTGGCCGCGTTATCGGAAAAGCGGCGCTTTACCATCGTTTTGCCTGCACTATTCGGGCGCTAGCGGGGTGCTTTTAACCCCCGCTAGCGTTTGAAGAAAGGGTTAAATGCTACTGTGTACCATAATTACTTCTGGTTTGGGGGGACTCACTACCTCCAGAACAGGGGTGTCGCTATGGGCGCTAAATTTGCGCCCAGTATGGCCAATCTTTTTATGGCCAAATGGGAGGAGGATGTCGTCTATACCAACAGGAGACCAGAGTTGATCTTTTGGGGTCGCTACATAGACGACATCCTCCTCCTATGGGATGGGGACATGGCGTCTCTCACTTCCTTTATGCAGTATCTTAATGTTAATTCGTTGTGAATTGTGTTGGATTTTGTGATGAGCACCGATAACATCAATTTCCTACATCTAAACATCCGGGTTATGAATGGTGCTTTTCACATGTCCACCTTTTTCAAAAGTACGGATCGCAATGGCTACATTGGACAGGGTAGTTGCCATCACCCCTCTTGGTTAAAATCTGTCCCTAAAAGCCAATTTCTTCGCTTGAGGCGAAATTGTACCTTGAGAGAGGATTTCATTTTGCAGGCTAACATTTTGAAGAAGAGATTTATAGAAAAGGGCTATCGAAGTAGTGACCTTGACACGGTAATCGATGAAGTAAATAACATTGATCGAACCTCTATTCTTCAGAGCAAAGTTAAGGCACCCTCGAATGTCAAGTACAATTTTGCCATGGTTACTACTTTTTCACAACAATTTGGTGATATTAAGAAGATTTTTTCCAAACATTGGATCGTTTTGAAAAATGACAAATTTCTGGGTCCGGTTCTTCCTGATCGACCCCAGATAGTTTTCAGGGGCGTTCCTCTGCTTAAGCTTCAAGTTGCTCCTAACATTCTGGATGCTCCTAACAGAGTATCGTTTTTCCAGAAATCTAAAGGGTATCATCCATGTCATAATTGCAATGTATGTGCCATTAATAAAGACAGGAGGAGAAAAATATGCCAGTTCAATTCTCATACCACTGGCAGGGTTTATGATATTAACACCTTCATCACCTGCACATCTTTGAACGTGGTTTACCTCCTAACTTGTCCTTGCGGCCTTCAGTACGTAGGACGCACTACGCGTGCGATGCATGTTCGTGTTAATGAACATATCACGAACATTAGGAAAGGTTTCCCTAAACACACGGTGTCTAGACACTATCTGGAGTGTCATAAAAAGAATCCTAAAGGCACCACTTTTTTGGCCATTGACCGTTTCAACCCTCATTGGCGGGGGAGTATGTCCAAGCGAGAGATTTCCAGGCTTGAAACTCGCTGGATATTTGATCTTAAATGTTACACCCCTTTCGGCATGAATTTCGATTGGGATGTGAATTGTTATATCAATAATAGTTAATGTCTGTGTAATGTGGTTCATGCCACCAGTGGGCAGGGTGTGTACACATACACAGTCACATTTTTTTTTTTTTTTTTTCTCCTTTTTATCCCTTTTTTTCATTAAATGTTTCTGGGATTTTAATATTCAAAACACCAAATTGATTATACAGTACTTTTGTTTGTATATATTTCTTTGGTTGTTTTGAGATGTATATGTGTAATTATGTCATTGTTTCACTAGGGGGCACATTCCCCCTTCTCTCCACATTTGGATATCAGAGATTTTTTTGGCGGTTGTGAGCCTCCGCCCTTTTCCTCCATCCAGCCAGATACCCTCTTTGTGATCCACGTGTGGGGACCTATACATATACTTGTTTAGTATTATTTATTAACATCTTATCTACATGAGTAGCTGGTCACACGGCTAATTCAGTTTTGCTCTACCTACATGTCCTTGATTTCATTGGAGAGCGCATCTATCCAATGTCTGCGCTTTACTGACATCACTTCCGGTTTTGGTGATTGAATACGCTAACCGGAAGTGAATGTCTTTCGTGTGTGGAGCGCATTGCCTCATTGTTTGCGCTCCACTGACGTCATTTCCGGTTCCGGCGGCTGGCTCCACTGACCGGATATGGACGTTAAACCGGAAGTGGATGTCTTTTGTGTGTGGAGCGCATTGTTTCATTGCTTGCGCTCCACTGACGTCCAATCCGGTTCTGGCGGCTGGCTCCGCGGACCGGATATGGACGTCCACACAATAAGATCTTTCTCCTATTAGAATAGGAGTTTTCATCTATTTCCGGGTGATGAAGAGTCAGTTTGTCTCTCCCGGGAATTCAATGTTTATTATCCAACAGTTCCTGTTATTTATAAGGTAATTATCGCTGTTTGGCGTATTTGCAATGAATTGGAATTTCAATATCAGCTTGTCTGCACTGTGCAGGTGCGGCCAATGTTTGTATTATGTCTCTGATTACTTCAGCTGTTTAGTCATGCTGTTCTGTCATTGGTTAGCAGGACTAGTTTTTTAGGTATTTATGTGGGCGTGCTTGTATCATTGGCCACGCCTCTGATGATATCCACATAGGATGAAACATGTCAGGCTGGCCGATGCAAGCACGCTGAGAGCCGCGGAACTGTTATTTTACATGCCTTGATGTTTTTCTGCTATTTGTAAGTAGACTACAATAAATGTTTTTGCCTTTTACCTATGGGCTTCACTATGCTGCCTTTATTTCTCTACATTGGGTAAAATTTACTGGCTGAGATTTGCTCAACATCTTTATTCGCCTGCTGAGATTTGGAAATTTCCTTGATGTTGGTCTTTCCTATGAACACCTGATTTGGAGTTTCTGCTGTCACTGTTTGACCCTCTACATCAGTTGAATACATTGTCTACTTATTTCCACTTTCTGGTAAGCAGATTGTGAGCACGTTGGTGTGGTGTGCTTTAAAATCTTTACTCTTTCGTCCATGGACCGACACAGCTTCTCTATTGACAAAGTGGGTATTATCCGTTAATTAGGAGTGACTAGGCAGAAAAACTTGTAAAAAGTGTTGCATCACACCTTCTACAGTACCACCCAGGGGGCGGACCCTCTGGGTATACCCTCTCAGTCTGCATCTTCGCAGATCAGTTTTTTTCTGTCTAGCAAGGAGTAGGACATGGCTCCCTTCGGGCCCATTGGTCCGGGGAAAAAAAAAAAAAAATATATATATATATATATATATATATATATATATATATATATATATATATATATATATATATATGTGTGTATATATATATATATATGTATATATATATAATTTTTTTTTGCTACATTTGTTGTTTCCTGCGATCTTCGATCAACTGCCGACTGGGTGACAGGCTGGATCCTCGATCCTTGTAGTCTCCCCAGTTTCGGCCATCGAGCGTGTGCCGACCCTAGCTACGCGCTGGGTTTTCCACGACATGCCCGTCGCTCCACGGGTGGCCGGTGAGCCTACGCTCCAGGGCCTGCATCGGACCGCTCAGCTTCAGCTGACCTTACGGCCGAGTCGCAGCAGCCTGGCCGGTGAGCTTACGCTCCAAGGCTTGCATCGGACCGCTCAGCTTCGGCTGACCTTACGGCCGAGTCGCAGCAGCCTGTCCGGTGAGCGTCATGCTCCAGGGCATACATATGATCGTCCCTTCTGGGTCCAATCACAGCATGCCTGGCCAACAGTCACCTTCCGTGCGCGGACGATGATCTGTTTGGAATGTCTTCCAGCAGAATACATGCAGGATAGGTAAGTAAAACTCCCCTGCCTCGGCTGGGTGATTTAGCTGGACATTCCTGGAGAGATCAAGTAAGTGGTTGTGGCCCCTTTCTTCCCTCTCTCCCTGCCTTTCCCTCCTCCCTGGGCTTCTAGCTAAAGGTTGCTGGGTGCTGGGGGTCACCTAGGGGGTCCCACGGGAGCGGGGCTGGCTGTAACTAACATTTAAAAGAAATGTCATTTTTTCTTACCTGTGTTTGTGTCCTTCCTCCTCCATGCTGTCGGCGGCCATTTTGAGGTGGTCCATGCCAAGTTTGGCCTCTTGTGACTGCCCGGCGGCCATCTTCCTGTGGTTCGGCCACACCCACTGGCCCCTATCAGCTGATCGGCGGCCATGTTTGTCCACCCTGTATGCAGATATTGCCGTTCGGCGGCCATCTTTTTGTGGGCTATGGCTGCTTGACCTCTATCTTCTGTCGGCGGCCATTTTCTTAGAGCCCACATTATATTCCATACAGACGTTTTTGGCAACCATTTTTCGAGAGCCTCTAGGGTGCATTACACTGGCGCGAAAATTCACACAGGAAGTGCTGATAAAAGAAGCAGACCGACACAGCAGCAGGGGGACAGCATCACAGGCGCAGCATAGCAGTACCTATCCTGGGTGGTGAGTCCTCTGGGTGACCCGGCCTCTCTGCAGCACAGGAGGGTGGCCTATTGATATCTTGCCTGGAGCCCTGTGAGTGTCAGCGTGTGGTCAGCATGGCATCTGAGCTAGATGTCTTCTCCCCTGAAACACCAGATTTAGCAGCTGGTGCCCCTGAGGTGTCTATGAACGCTATGACTGCAATCCTAGAGGCGTTTGCTGCCAGGGTGGAAGCAGCACACGGGAATACAGGGGGTAGTAAATGCCCCATCCCCTGCAAGCTTCTGGGGATAATTCTGGTGCAGAACCAGGTCCAGCTACGGCTCGGGGCCCAGATTCTGACGCATCAGAGACTGCAGACCGTGACCGGACAGTGAGAATGACTCAAAGTCCAGGTCAGTACGCGAGACGGCTTTGGTATCTGACCTTATTACTGCAGTGCGAGATATGCTAAAATTGGAAAATACTGCAGAAGCAGTAGAGACTCCGGTCCACTTGGGTTTCATAGACCTGCCCGCACTGCTAAGGTGTTCCCTTGTGTGTCTTTTGATAAACTCTTATACAAGGAATGGGAGAACCCACTGAGGGTCTTTACAGCCCCAAAGAGGTTTGCGGTACGGTACCCCTTTTGAGGAGAGTTTTCTGAAGAAATGGACCTCTCCCCCCTATAGTGGACCCTCCGGTGTCCAGACTTAATAGAGCCACCACAATTCCTGTAGAAGGGGCTCCTGTTTTCTAGGACCCTGTGGATAAGAAGGCTGAAGCACTCGCTTGCTACCTATACTCAGTGGTAGGCTCGGCAGTACGCCCGGCATTGGCGGGGGCCCTAGTGTCTCACACACTTACTGAATGGGCAAGATTGCTACTCCAGGGGTTAAGGAGCGAGATGCTCCTCCTGATGAGATAACATTGGCCGACCTGTTGGTCCAGGGCCTTAGGTTTGTCTGCGAGTCAGACATGAATACTATTCCCCTGCTGTCTAAAACTTCAGTTTATGCAGTAGCAATACGCCGCCTGATCTGGCTAAAAGGCTGGTCTGCGGACCAGACTTCCAAGAAAGCCCTGTTGGATCTGCCTTTTAAGGGCGACAGACTTTTTGGGGCTTCTCTGGATGACATCATCAAGGATGCCACAGGAGGTAAAAGCACTTTGCTTCCCCAAATTAGCAAGGGTAAGGGGCCACGCCAAGGGCAAGGGCCCTCCTTTACTGCACACAAGTGTTTTTTTCGTCCCCCCTAGGGCGACAGGGAAAAGACCCCAGGCCGATAAAGCGCCTGCCCAAGGACAAAAGCGTCCCTGGTCCCGCATACCCAATAAGCCTGCGGACAAATTTGCGTCCGCATGAAGGTCCACCCCCACCCAGCTCTCGGGTGGGGAGACGTCTTCGCAAATTCGCGACTCAGTGGACAGCACTAATCTCCGACAGGTGGGTTTGCGAAGTAATCTCCTCAGGCTACAAGATAGAGTTTCTCTCTTGTCTACCGGACAGATTCAACACCTCCAATCTCCAGCTACTACTGACCCGTCGGGAGGCCCTGTATGGGGCGGTCCAGGGTCTACTGGAACGCGGGGTAGTTATTCCAGTTCCAGAACTGGAACGGGGTTTTTACTCAAATCTGTTCATTGTGCCGAAGAAGGAGGGGGTTCGTCCAAGCTTGGACCTCAGAGCCCTCAATTGCTTTGTGAAGGTACAAAGTTTTCGGATGGAGTCGGTTCGATCTGTAGTCACGGCTCTCCATCCGGGGGACTTTCTGGCCTCCTTGGACATCAAGGACGCATACCTGCATGTCCCCATATACTCCAGACACCAGAGGTTTCTGCGATTTGCTATCGGGAAGGACCACTACCAGTTTGTGGCCCTCCCGTTGGGCCTTGCCTCAGCACCCAGGACGTTCACCAAGGTGCTTGCTCCGATTCTGGCACTTCTAAGACAGCGGGGTATCGCTATCACAGGCTACTTATACGACCTTCTGCTGAAGGCCCCTTCAAGCTCAGAATTAGAGGTAAGCGTGTCCATTACCTGTCAGACTCTTCGAGACTGTGGTTGGATACTAAACACGCAAAAGTCAGTATTGGTGCCCACTCAACGCCTAGTGTACCTGGGGTTGATTCTGGATTCCTCAGAGGCAAAGGTATTCCTCCCTGTGGAGAAGTTGCAGACCCTCCGGGCTGCAGTACGGCAGCTGACTTCCAGGAATTGGTCGTCACTCCGTTTTTGCATGTGAGTGTTGGGCCTCATGGTAGCCTCCTTCGAGGCGGTCCCATATGTTCAATACCACACTCGAGTCACAGAAGGAAGTTCTGTCAAGATGGAACAGATGCCCTTCATCTCTGGATTATCAAATCCGAGTGAGCCACCTAGTCAGGAGATCCCTGGTATGGTGGCTGACGGCACCGGCTGTAATGGCCGGGAAGTAATTTCTTCCGGTTTACTGGATAGTGATCACGACGGACGCCAGCCTTACAGGTTGGGGGGGGGAGTCTGGGGTGTCCAGTCGGCGCAGGGTCGCTGGACCCCAGAGGAAGCCCTCCTGCCGATCAATGTCCTGGAGATCCGGGCGATCAAGCTGTGCCTCTTCAAATGGTCTCAGAGACTGCAAGGGCGTCCAGTCAGGATCCAGTCAGACAACGCCACAGCAGTGGCATATGTCAATCATCTAGGAGGAACAAGAAGCTCAGCTGCAGCATCGGAGATCGCTCGCATCCTGAAGTGGGCAGAGAGGAGCGTACCGGCACTGTCGGCCGTGTACATTCCGGGTGTGGAAAACTGGCAGGCGGACTACCTGAGCCGCCAGATGCTGGACCAGGGAGAATGGTCCTTACACCCGGAGGTGTTCCAACTCCTCTGCCAAAGATGGGGCACACCAGACGTAGATCTTCTGGCTTCCCGACTCAATCGGAAGGTATTGAGATTTGTGGCCCGGTCAAGAGACCCATGGGCAGACACAACGGACGCGTTGGTAGCATCGTGGGGTCAGTATCGGCTAATCTATGCCTTCCCTCCCTTAAGGCTTCTTCCTCTTCTGCTCCGCAGAGTGGAGGCAGAGGGAATTCCAATGATCCTAATCGCTCCAGATTGGCCTCAGCGTCCTTGGTACGACGATCTAGTACGTCTGGTAGCAGACGTCCCCTGGCGCCTACCACTATGGAAGGACCTGCTATCGCAAGGTCCCATATTCCATCCTGCTTTACAGTCATTGACTTTAACGGTATGGCTGTTGAGAACCGGGTACTGAGAGACCGGGGCCTGTCAGACTCAGTAATCTCTACTATGAGAAGTGCTCGAAAACCGTCCTCTAGGAAGGTCTATCACCGCACTTGGAGGGCCTACATCTCCAGGTGTGAGGAAATGAAATGGCATCCGCGTACCTATTTGGTTTCCAGAATCCTGCTGTTTTTACATGGGGTGGACCAAGGGCTTGCCCTAAGTACGATTTAAGGGTCAGATATCTGCCCTGGCTGTCTTTTTTCAGCGACCCCTGGCGACTCACTCTCTCGTGAGTACATTTGTGCAGGGGGTCCGACAGGTGGCCCCTCCGATCCGTCCCCCGTTACCTCCGTGGGACTTGAACCTGGTCCTCTCGGTGCTTCAGAAGGCACCGTTTGAGAATATTAGAGATATTCCCCTGTTGACACTTTCTCAGAAAGTGGTCTTTTTGGTGGCTGTTACGTCAGTTAGACGAGTCTCTGAGCTGGCAGCCTTGTCCTGCAAGGCTCCCTATTTGATTTTCCACAAGGATAAGGTGGTGCTGCGGCCGCAGCCTTCCTTTCTTCCGAAAGTCGTTTCGGCTTTTCATCTCAACGAAGACATTGTACTTCCATCCTTGTGTCCTCAGCCGTCGAATCCTAAGGAGTCGGCGTTGCATTCCTTGGACGTTGTCCGAGCTTTGAGAGTATACTTATCTGCTACTTCCCTGTTCCGAAAGTCAGACTCACTGTTTGTTTCGGTGGCTGGTCCCAAGAAGGGCCAAGCAGTCTCATCGGCCACCATCTCTAGGTGGATCCGACAGATAGTAATCCAGGCTTACGCCTTAAAGGGTCAGGCGCCCCCCGTTCCTGTCACGGCGCATTCGACCAGGGCAATAGGTGCCTCTTGGGCTTTCCGACATCAAGCGTCTGTTTCCCAATTATGTAAAGCGGCGACTTGGTCGTCCGCTCACACTTTCACAAAATTCTACAAAATTGATGTAGGTGCATCTTCGGATGCCTCTTTTGGCCGCAAGGTTTTGCAAGCGGCTGTTTAGAGTTGCAACTCCTCCGTTGGAGGAGTGCTGTTTTTGTGTTTTGGGGTGAAGTTTGTTTTTATGCTGTTACCACCCCTCGTTTTTTTCTCTGACACTGCTTTGGGACGTCCCACTTTGTCAATAGAGAAGCTGTGTCGGTCCATGGACGAAAGAGTAAATAGGATTTTTTACTCACCGTAAAATCCTTTTCTCTGAGTCCATGGACCGACACAGCACCCACCCCTCCTTTTAAGTTTGTACTGCTTTTTGACGAATTGATCTGCGAAGATGCAGACTGAGAGGGTATACCCAGAGGGTCCGCCCCCTGGGCGGTACTGTAGAAGGTGTGATGCAACACTTTTTACAAGTTTTTCTGCCTAGTCACTCCTAATTAACGGATAATACCCACTTTGTCAATAGAGAAGCTGTGTCGGTCCATGGACTCAGAGAAAAGGATTTTACGGTGAGTAAAAAATCCTATTTTTGTACACTAAAGTTTGGTGGTGGGACTACATCATTTTCACGTTTATCCAATATTGATTGGTTTCAATGCTTTGGACTTTTTTCATTATTTTTTTATATAGCGCTGCATTTTGGACTTTATTATTTGTGTTTGTCATCTACAGACTGTGCTAGCTGCTATTTATTCATTTACATTTATATATACATTTCACTTCACCACTAGCGCAGATATTTTTCACTGTTTAGACTGTGTATCACCGCTGCCCCACTGGAAAATTTCTGCGGACGCCCATGTGGATGGGGAACAAATCATAACATCGCTGCCTCATCTCTCCTTGTCCAATCAGAACACTTTGCATTTATTAAGACAATGAAAGATGTTCCCTGAATGGCTGGTAAGCAATCTACCTCCTATATTTACAGTGCAGCTGTAGGCAGAGTTCAATACTGCCCTAGTTGGGAAGATTAGGGTTAATTGTTTCCCTGGTTATTTTTTTGGTGGGCTTTCCTGGGTCCAACCCACTGGTTCTGAGCATTATAAAAGGAACAGTGGTCTACTCAAGGGGCTTAAGGCTGTGGTTGCTGCTATTGGTTGTTCAGTGCTACTGGATCCCATCCTGTTAGCTGCTGAAGATGCTGAGGCTGGAATGCCAACCACAGCACAGCTGATCTCCAAACCCTGCTACTGCCTGAAGAAACTACTGGGGCTTGCCATCAGCCCTGAAGATGCCAATCCTGGATGTTACCATTATGGACTCTGAGAATGGACTCTTTCCTGTGCAGGTACGCTGGGGCAGCCACAAGCCTGAGTTGGGGACTAGGAATGTTAGGAAAAAAATGCACTTTGTTGTACTGTCAACTTATTCTTCAGTAAAGCTTTTGAAACTTTGCCTGGTCTGAAGTTACTAAAGAGGTGTAATGCAAGTAACCAGCCCATATAGTCCACAGTTTGGGTCACTAAGCACATTGTGGTATGAAGACATCGGTATAAAGAGTTGCCACAGTGTGGATAGTGGTTATGTAATCGAGTACAAAAAGGAAAATCAAATTTTGAACAGATATATAAAAATAGTAATGTGAAAATCACAGACTCACCCCTGTTGGGGGATCCTGGAGTTGGAGAACAGTGGAACAAAATAAAAACTTTGATAAGAATACCAAGATGCAAATGACTCTAAAGGGAAACGCAGCGGTGTAGAATTATCACAAACTGAAATCGAATACAGTGGGAACTCCACAGCAAAAAACAACCTTAAAGCGGAAGCAAACCCATCGATTTGATAGTTTAAAAAAACAGTTACATGCCGGAAATGCTAGCTGTCACATTGGCTGTGCTCTCAACCAAACTGTCAAACCATCCAATGGCTGGTGTCATAACAGATCACATGTGCAGCATCATGGCAGTTGCAAATTAAACAGAGGCTAAGATGGCAGCTTCCTTGGCTGAAAACAATAGGAGTAGAGTTGAGCGGACACCTAGATGTTCGGGTTCGGCCGAACTTCGGAAAAAAGTTTGGGTTCGGGACCGAACTTTAACCCAGACCCGAACCCCATTGAAGTCAATGGGGACCCGGACTTCTAAGGACTAAAAAGGCTCTAAAAAGGTAATGGAAAGGGCTAGAGGGCTGCAAATGGCAGAAAAATGTTGTTAAGAGCATGGCAAGTGCTCTGCAAACAAATGTGGATAGGGAAATAACTTAAAATAACATAAAAAAATAAAAATAAAAAATAATAATCTTGACCTAGGAGAACGAGGTCCATATGGAGTAGGAGGTTGAGGTGGCGGTGGATGTGGCTGTGTAGGTGGAAGCGGCGGTGGAGGAGGACGAGGTAGCCAACACCGATTCAAAAATACAACAATGGCTGGGTAAGGCCGGTGATGTGTCGAATTCTGTCCCCCGTCAAATAGTGTCCACCCTGTACTGCGCTTGCTCAGTATGTAGGACAAGGGGATTTTGAAAATCTCCCAAGACGAACGGCACCTGCGTGGTGAGTTCAGGTGAAGGCCACACCATCCGTGGTTCAAGCCGAGCCACGTGAGGCCGTGCCCGAAGCGTGGCGATCGAACCGAGCCCGTGAGGGGCCCTGTTACTATGTGCTACCGTATGTCCACTTGGATGGTGGGGCTTTAACCTGCACTCACAGCGCAGGCGCCGTTCATCTTCGGAGATTTTGTGAATCTCCTTGTCCTCTGTACTGCGCAAGCGCTGCGCCTTCGCAGTATGGGCCGGGCACAATCCGATGGCCGGACAGTTTTTGTCACAACACCGGTATACATGTCTATTCTGCACAAGGTACGGACAAGTCCTGTGGGATCCATGCCTGGTTCATTTTAATGAACGTGAGCTTGTCCACATTGGCTCTGGACAGGCAGCTGCGCTTGTCTGTGATAACGCCCCCTGCCGTACTAAATACACGTTCAGATAATACACTGGCTGCAGGGCAGGCCAGCACCTCCAAGGCATAAAGGGCAAGCTCAGGCCATGTGCCCAATTTGGAGACCCAGAAGTTAAAGGGGGCAGACCCGTCATCCAGTACGTGTAGGCCTGTGGACACATACTGCTCAACCATGTTGGTGAAATGCTGCCTCCTGCTAAGACGGTCCATCTCAGCTGGTGGTGCTGGTTGTTGTGGCGTGCTGACAAAGCTTTTCCACATTTCAGCCATGCTAACCCTGCCTTCTGAGGTGCTGCCGATGCCCCGGCTGCGTTGGCGACCTCTTCCTCCTCCGCCTTGTGCTTCCACCGTACGCCCACTGTCAGGTGGGAATGCCACCAGCAGCGCGTCTACCAGCGTGCGCTTGTACTCGCGCATCTTACGATCCCGCTCCAGTGAGGGAATTAAGGACGGTACGTTGTCCTTGTAACGGGGATCCAGCAGGGTGGCCACCCAGTAATCAGCACCAGTTAAAATATGGGCAACTCGGCGGTCATTGCGGAAACACTGCAGCATGTAATCGCTCATGTGTGCCAGGCTGCCCAGAGGCAAAGAAAAGCTGTCCTCTGTGGGAGGTGTATCGTCTGTGTCCTCTGTATCCCCCCAGCCACGCACCAGTGATGGCCACGAGCTGGTCTGGGTGCCACCCTGCTGTGAAAATGGCGCCTCCTCCATCTCCTCCTCCACCTCGTCAAACTCAAGAACTGTGCCCTTTCTGCCGGACAATTGTGTACCTGGCGTTTGTTGGTGCAGGAACCCACCCTCGTAGCCACTTGTGAAAGACTGCCCTGAAAGCCTTTGAAATGATCCCGCTTCCTCCTCCTCATCCTCCTGTGCCACATCCTCTTCCATCATCGCCCGAAGCGTTTTTCAAGGAGGCATAGAACTGGGATAGTAACGCTAAGAACGGCGTCATTGGCACTGGACATGTTGGTGGAGTACTCGAAACAGCGCAACAAGGCACACAGGTCTCGCATGGAGGCCCAGTTATTGGTGGTGAAGTGGTGCTGTTCTGCAGAGCGACTCGCGCGTGATTGCTGCAGCTGAAACTCCACTATCGCCTGCTGCTGCTCGCACAGTCTGGTCAGCATGTGCAAGGTGGAGTTCCACCTTGTGGGCACGTCACATATGAGGCGGTGAGCGGGAAGGCCGAAGTTACGCTGCAGCGCTGACAGGCGAGCAGCAGCAGGGTGAGAACGCCGAAAGTGCGCACACACAGCCCGCACTTTCTGCAGCAGCTCTGGCATATTGGGGTAATTTTTAAGGAACCTCTGGACCACCAAGTTCAGCATGTGCGTCAAACCGGCTAGGCCCAGAGCTGCTACGAGATTTCGCCCATTATCACACACCACCAGGCCGGGCTTGAGGCTCACTGACAGCAACCACTCATTGGTCTGTTGTTCCATGTCCCTCCACAACTCCTGCGCGGTGTGGGGTTTTTCCCCCAAACAGGAACGTTTTAAAACTGCCTGCTGTCGTTTACCCCTGGCTGTGCTGAAGTTGGTGGTGAAGGTGTTACGCTGACCGGATGAGGAGGCGGTAGAGGATGAGGAAGCTGAGTAGGAGGAGTTAGCAACAGGAGGCAAACTGAAGCGCCCTGCAATCCTCGGTGGTGGAAGGACATGCGCCAAACTGCTATCTGCCTCAGGCCCAGCCGCCACTGCATTTACCCAGTGTGCTGTTAGGGAGATATAACGTCCCTGACCGTGCTTACTGGTCCACGCATCCGTAGTTAGGTGGACCTTGCCACAGATGGCGTTGCGCAGTGCACACCTGATTTTGTCCCCCACTTGGTTGTGCAGGGAAGGGATGGCTCGCCTGGAAAAATAGTGGCGGCTGGGCACGACGTACTGTGGGACAGCCAATGCCATCAGGCTTTTAAAACTCTGCGTCTCCACCAGACGGAATGACAGCATTTCAAAGGCCAGGAGTTTTGAAATGCTGGCATTCAGGGCCATGGATCGCGGGTGGCTAGGGGGGTACTTCCTCTTCCGCTCCAATGTTTGGGAGATAGAGAGCTGAACGCTTCCATGGGACATTGTGGAGATGGTTGGTGACCCAGGTGGTAGTGTTGCTGGCAGATCCTGTTTGCGGGGTGGCAGGTGCCACTGTCACTACAGAGGTGGATGAAGAGGCCGAGACTGCAGCAGAAGAGGAAGCAGGAGGAGCCAGAGACCTTTCTTGGTTTTTGAGGTGTCTACTCCACTGCAGCTCGTGCTTTGCACTTAGATGCCTGGTCATGCAGGTTGTGCTCAGGTTGAGAACGTTTATGCCTCGCTTCAGCCTCTGATTGCACAGCGTGCAAACGACTCGTGTCTTGTCATCAGCACATTGTGTGAAGAACTGCCACGCTGGGGAACTCCTTGGACCTGGCTTTGGTGTGCTCGGTCCCTTGATGTGTTGGGCAGTAGCAGACATACTGTCTAGCTGACAGACGCTCCGCTTTTCCACCCTGCTCCCTCTTCTGCTGTGCTGGTGGCTCTGTGCGACCACCGCCTCTTCCTCCAAACTACACTGGTCACCTGCATAACGTTGATTCCATGTGGAGTCGAGGACCTCATCGTCCTCCACGTCATCTTCCACCCAGTCTTCACCCCTGCCCTCGTCTGTCTGCACAATTGCGAAAGCAGCAGCAGTTGGCACCAGTGTTTCGTCATCATCCGAGACGTACTGCGATGGTCCTCCCATGTACTCATCATGAAACATAAGTGGTTGGGCATCGGTGCACTCAATCTCTTCCACTTCTGGGGCAGGGCTAGGTGGATGGCCCTGGGAAACCCTGCTAACAGAGTCATCGAAAAGCAGAAGAGACTGCTGCATGATTTGGGGCTCAGACTGCTTGGCTGATTTGCAAGGGGGTGAGGTGAAAGACTGATGGACATGGGTTTCAGGTGCCAACTCTGTCTCCCACCCACTCTTCTGATGAAAGAACAATGTGAAGGAACCCGAGGCACTGTCAGCAACCCAATCTACTATCGCCTGTACTTGTCCTGGCCTAAACATTCGTACAGCCTCATTAGGCGCGACAAAATACCGCCGCAGGCTCTGTCGCCTACTCGCACCTGAGGAAGGTGTTTCACTTGTGCGTGTATCTGGCACCGATCCACCACGTCCTCTCCCTGCAACAGGAGCGCCACCAGCAGCACCACGACCGGGGCCACCACGTCCCTTTGACCTTCTCCTCATATTTTCCAAATTTAGGATCTTGCCCTAAATGGGTGTTTTTGGAAGAGCAGAACACAACCAAAGTACGTAACCGCTGAATCGCACAGCTACAGAACTGCAGAAAATGCTATTAAAAAAAAATTTTTTTTTAGTATAGCAACGTAGGAGAAAACTATATAGAAATTGTTTATTTCACACACCTCAAAATATGTATAACACACTGCAAACTTTTTTTTGTGCCCCTGAATGGCTCTTTTTGCAAGCGTACATTAAAGTGAATTTTTTTTTTTTTTTTTTTTACACTAGCAAAATAAAATGCTTTTTTTTTTTGCCCTATGGGTCTTTTGGAAAAGAGCACAATAAAGTGACTTTTTTTCCCACCTAAAAGTTAGATTTTCTCTGACACTGGGCTCATGGCAGTGTAAAAAGACTGCACTGCAACACAAACAGGTAAACCTATGCAGATCGCTGATTTTAATCTCTGAATCTGGACTCCTATATAATATTCTCTCTCCCTGAAAGCACCAACACAGGAACCTGGCCCTACACTATCTCTCTATCTTTTCCCTCAGATTGTAGAATCAGGACTACCTCATCTATTTTTCTATCTCTCCCTAAAAGCAGCAGCAGCAGACTAGATCCTCTCCCTATCTATTCTGAAGCAGAGTGACATGTGTGCTGTGTGCCTCTAGCTTATATAGAAGCTGGGTCACATGTTGCACTGACCAATCACAGCCATGCCATTAGTAGGCATGGCTATGATGGCCTCTAAGGGCACACCAGCTAATCAAAAGGTGATTGGCTGGCCCCTGAAGCATTTCTAAATGCGTTATTAGATTGCCGAACCCGAACTTTTGGGCAAAGTCTGGGTTCGGGGAAAACCTAAAGTTCGGTACGGACTCGAATTTTACAGTTCGGGTTCGCTCAACACTAAATAGGAGGGTTTACTTCCACTTTACCACACCATATTAACTATTTGAGACAACGTTGTCAAAAATCAATTAAAATAAAGACACCTGCCATAAATCTATCCCCTATTTTGTAGACACTATAACTTTTTTTTTACCAAAAATATCTAGATGTCAGGGAAATTCCCGGTCTGTTGTCACCAATCTGCGCCCAGCGAAACCGCGCATGCGGGACGGCGCTTCGGCGTTCTCGGGTGCGCGCACCGGCGAACGCGCGTGCGCAATAGCGCGCCAATGGGATTACAGGCGGGCCTATTTAAACAGACGCAGTGACACTGTCTGGTTGCTGGTTTGTCAGCGTTGCTGTGTTTCCTAGTGCCTGAAATAAGTTAAGATCTCCTGTTGTGACCCGGACCGGATTTGACTACGCTTCTGCTTCTCCTGAACCTGACCCCTTGGCTTGCTTTACGGACTTCTGCCTCTCTCCTAGTGCTTGACCCTCGGCCTGTGACCTGGATCCGCTGCCTGTCTCCAGCCCTCTACCTTCTGCCTGTACCCTGGACTTCTTGCTTAACCTGACTGGGCTGGTGCCTCCTGTTAAGCGCCTGATCGGACTTGTGCTCCTGCTACTGGTTGCTGACTGAACCTGTATACCCTTGGTGTTTGACCCCCAGCCTGTTCTTCGGTCTACTCATCCCTGCCAGATTCTTCAGCAAGACACCTCTATCTGCTGTTGGCCAGTGATCCCTCGTGCTGTCCTCTCCCTGTCTCACCTCCAGGGGGTGGAGTGCGCTTGGGTGCAAGGGTGAACACTCTCGGCATCTCGGCCTCGGTAAGTACTCATCCTGACACTAGAATACATATTGGCCTAAACTGATAAAGAAATGTTTGTTTTTTTGGGATATTTATTATAGTAAAAAAAATATATATATTTTTTCCTAAATTGTTGCTTTTTTTGTTTATAGGGCAAAAATAAAAGTCGCAGAGGTGATCAAATGCCACCGAAAACTCTATTTATTTGTGGGGAAAAAGGACGCCAATTTTGTTTGGGTACAACGTTGCATAACGTGCAATTGTCAGTTAAAGCAACACAGTGCTGTATCGCCGTAATGGCCTGGTAATTAAGGGGGAAAATCTGGTCTGTAAGTGGTTAAGGAAATGCATCAAAAGTGCATCTGTGTGAAAGAGCCCTAAGACCCCTTTCACACTGAGGCATTTTCCAGGTGCCTTTTGGGCTAAAAATAGTGCCTCCCCAGCAGCCCGAGTGCTTTCACACTGGAGCAGTGCGCTTGCAGGACATTAGAAAGTCCTGCAAGCAGCATATTTTGAACAGTGCGGGAGCGATGTATACACTGATCCTGCCATTGAAATCAATGGGCACTGCTGCGAAAGTGATTTTATTCGGCCGCTAGCGGGGGTTAAAAGCACCCCGCTAGCGGCCTGAAAAGTGCGGCTATTACAGCGGTAAAGCGCCCCCCTGCCCCAGTGTGAAATTGGCCTTACTAAGAACTACACTTAGTGATACCTTTGCTTCAAGGGCCTGACACTGTAGTCGTCCCTTTTCAGCTCTGGCCTCTTCTGGATGCCAGACTTCTTGATTGCCCATGTGCCATGCTGACTGCACTCCTTCATGGGACTGATGCCACCCTACGCCAGCCACTGTGCCGGAATGTAAACTGAGGTGCGCATGTCTCTCCTGCAATAAAGAGCCTGCTTGCTCAGTTTTTAATCTGACATTTTCTCAGTTACTGACCCAGAACAAGTAAGTGGGCAACTAGGCAAAAAAATTTGTATTTTATTTTTAATTATTATGATATAAAATTATGAATGTGGAGGCCTTTTGGTGAGCGTGATTTTTTTTTTGGAGCCAGGCAGCACAATGTCCCCCCCCATATTTTTCCTGTCTGGTAAATAGATTCTTTACCTCCCCATGTCCTGGCCTGTTGCAAAGAGTATTTATCAGGAAATCAGATTTACATACAACAGCACCTGCAGGCTGCGTGGGGTGAACCTTAAGGCTGGATTCACACCATCCTCGCATCAGTCTCACAGCAGGGGTCCAGTGCGTCCTGGTTCACCATTTCAGCCTGAATTTTGGGCTGAATTCGGACCTGAAACGGACCAAAAGATGCACAGCGTTTTCTGAAAACGCACCAGACCTGCTGTGGAGATATGTGAACTAGCTCCATAGAGAGCCGGTCAAAATCTCCTGGAGAAACCGCATCCAATTTGCAATGGTGTGAACCCGGCCTAAAGGGTAAAGGTTTTTTATTTATTTTTTTAAACATGTTATACTTGCTTCCTCTGTGCAAGGATTTTGCAGAGTGGCCCTAATCCTCCTCTTCTGGGGTCCCTCAGCAGCGCTTCTGGCTCCTCCTGCATCGAGTGCCCCCTCGGAGACCCACAGGCGTGCTCCCGAGTACTGCTGCGTCCATTGACAGTCAGCAGGACTTTGCCCCGCACCACTGGAGTTGATTGACAACAGCGGGAGCCAATGGCTGCACTGCCATCAATCTATCCAATGAGGACCCGAGACAGTGGCTGGAGCTGGTGTACTCATCCCCGTCGATGGAACAATCTGGTTCAGCTAATTAAAAGGGGGCTCTGGGGGCTGCTGCACTACAGAAGGGTTTTCAACCCGCTTTAAGGGGTTAAAGCATGTTATACAGCACAGTGCTTGTGCTGTGTCATTTGGCCCCCTGTAGTACCTAAAATACCTGTCTGATCCTGCCTGGTTCTGCACTCCCCCCTGTAAACTGACCACGGTATGTCATGGCTGCTGAGCCCTGACACTGTGGTCAGTTTATGTGCTTCCATCATCCGCTGTGTCACCTTGCTCTGTCTCTCCTCTCCTGCCTGCCAGTGTCATGGATGATGGCTTCCCTCCTACTGCAAAAAATATTTTCTTCCTACAATCCGCAGTGATATATTACAGTATGTGCCGCAGCGCATGGTATTGATAAAATGATGCTGCTTCATATCTAATTTCAGAGCGGTGCTCATGTGACCACCTACAGCGCTCTACCTGGCTGATGTCAGCTAGGTATTCTCAGCCCTGCCTGTTGTAGCTGTCGGATTAGCGGCGGGTGGTCATGTGAGCACCAAGCGGAGAGGAAAAAATCTCAATGCCACACTTTAATCAGGGAAAGTTCCTCTCAATGAAAGGCTCTCATACGACATACTATTGTAAGATGTGTACTCACTACTCAGCAGTGGCGGAGGCCGGTGGGTGCGCCTGCTATTGAAGCCTGCAATGCCGGGACAAGGTCACCCAGCGCCCAGGGCAAAGTTTGCAAACTATGTCCCCACCACCCCTATACAACCCCCCCCTGTGGAGGAGAGATTAGGGTCACTGTATGGAATATGGAGTTTAAAATTTATGCAAATATGTGGCTAACAGTGGCAAAGACAAAAAATGTCCCTGCGTCAGTGGTGTCACTAAAAAGAAAAAAACGGCCTTCCATTTGTGGTGCAATGAAATGAAAAGGAAAAAATGCTGCAGTGCCACTATCAGTTTAAGAAGGACTGATTGGCAACCATGTCAGCGGGTTTGGGGAGCTGGGCTCTAAAGGTGCATGGAACTAAAAGGCTGTAGTGGGGCTCTGAAGCTGGGTTTACACTGGTGCAATGCCAGACAGCGCATGTGATTCACGCCACATATCACAAGTGATGTCTGTGCAATGTGAATTCAGCCATACAGTTTGTATGGCTGAAATTGCATCGGATTCACACTAAAAGGGTGTAGGACCCTTTTTTTGTCTACACTGGAATTATATCGTATGGGTGTTCACTCCTATGCGATCTGATTCCTGCACCATTTGACAATTCGCACTGCGATCTGCAAACCAATCTGGGGGTGCTATTAACTTTACATGGACACCCCCAGCGGGCCGCAGATGTCAGTGTGAACCAGTGTGCGATGCGGGAACCAACTCTGAATCGCAGGGTTTCCCGCATTACACCAGTGTGAACCGGGACTGTGGGAGGAAGGGGACTGAAAGGGCTTGATACCATGTGTATCTATCCTTGCTGGTGGTTGACAGATGGTGAGGGGTTACTATTACCTCCTCACTGCCCGTTTTAACCCTTAAAATGCTGACCCACTGCTGCAAACGCATGCGGTTGCAGGACAGCTGTGGCACAGCCCCATTCATGGTGACATACTGTTTAATTTTTGCAATGTGCACAACTCTTAGCAGCTGCCCACCCCCACCTGATTGTGTGAATGAGGCCTAAGACCTCAGTTGTGGTTGGGTAGGGGGATAACAGGCACTTGGACCCAGATTTTACCATCCCCCTCCCCTCCAGCTGCAAAGGAAGCTATATGGGGGTATACACATGCTACAGCCACTATACTCTGCATTCAAGCAAAACTGATCTCCCCATCATGATCAGTGCAGCCCATGTTGACGCAACAGAATCTGCTAAGGCTATGGGTAATAACATCTGAATTATAAATTGGAATCGGGAATGTGAAGGAGTGGGGTAGTAAGGGCCTGTTCAGCGTGTCTGCATTTTATAGCTTGTGGCGGCATTGCACTGGAAATGGGGCACAAAGAAACAATTGTATTCTATATATGCCCTTGCAGTGACTGGCTTTTCAATTTGGAAATATGTCAGTTAGGGCCCTTTCACACGATCCGTGTGCGGGCTCAGCGGGGATCGCTCCGTCAATCCCTGCTGAGTAGGCAGATGACAGGTCTGTCTCTGCACACTGACCGACCTGTCAGAGCGCCGCTATCCCCTATGGGAGACGGACTGTAGAGTTCGCTGTCATCCGATGACGAATGGAAAAGTAGGGTTTTCCTCCATCACACTTTGGTGGATCGGAGCGGGTTGGATGCCAGCGGACATGTCACCGCTGACATCCGTGGCTCCATAGGGGTACATGGAGCATCCATTCAGGTCCGCCTAAAAATCTGACAGGTGGACCTGAACGGTCCGTCCATGTGAATGAGCCCCTGCCGTGTTAATAAAGAGCAGAGTAAAAAGCTGCAGAGAATGTGCAAGGTGAATGATGTTCACAGGATAGTTCTAGGAGTTAAAAGGTACAGGAGAGGGGGAAGAACGAGCCAACTAAGTGTAGTATCCCAGTAAGCTTATTACATTAAAAAGGGATCAAAGAGACTTACAAGATGTACAGTACATGAATAATGGGCTCATCTGTATGTGGATCTCTTGGCAATCATCCTGTCAGATGGTAATACGATTCCAGACGCTCGGTAAGGGATGGGACAGTTCCTGGAGCCTCGAGGAGCTAAAAAGTGTTCAACAGCCCCACCTCATGAGGGATGGACGTGTAGAGGGATGATACATCGAGTGAGACCCATAGATAAGTGGGCTCCTAAGTATATGATGATGGCCTTTCCAACAGATGTATACCGTCCCAAGCGTATGATGGTAACTGTTGCGCAAGAGGTTGGAGGAACTTATCTATATATGGAAAAATCACTAGTGACATTATCCATAGCTGCTACAATTGGACGGCCAAGCCAGGTCCTTATGAACTTTGGGCAAATGGTAAAAAAAAATGGGGGTTTTGTAAAAAAAATGTTTCTTTAAGGAGGCCTCTGCTTTGGTGATATTATTCTCCAACGCTGAATTGGCAAGTAAAAAGGCTTCTAAGGAAAACACCGGAAGAGGATAATGAGAGTTTTGAATGTGTGTGGGAATCGGACTGCAATCTATTAGCTTCCAACACATACTCATCTCTATTCTGTATGACTATTCCCCCTCTTGTCAGCAGATTTTATGATAATGTTTGTGTTGTCAGTGAGTCTGTCAAGTGCTTTATGCCCAGGAGTGAGATTGGAGGATCCCTGAGCTTTGGAGGAATTCATGTGGCACATCCCAAGTAAGTCAGCATATACTACTTGGTAAAATGTTCACACATCCTCTTAAGCTGATCACATGTAGCGTTCCTGAGGATTTTCATTTGAAACCCCAATTGAGGACACTACGAGGAAGCGGTTTTGGGATATTTGTTGAGGCCTGAAAAATTCAGAGATCTGGTGAGTTTAAACCCTAGAGGGAAGTGTGACGCACTATTTGGAGGAATCTGGTGAAAGGTGCACAATTTACAGACAACCCCAAGATTTCCACCCGTGTCTACTTCAGTCTCTCTCATCACTGTGTCACTCTTCATTCACTTATGTCAATGGAGATTTGGTAGCCTAGTCATTTTTATATTGACAGGAGCGCTGCTTGTGATAAAATATTAATACTGTCACAACATCATTTATCTTAGAGGAAATTGTTTTATGTTTAAGTGGCTGCTGATGCATATTTATGTGACCGTTAATTGTTTTATTATTGATATTTATATCTGTGTCTGAAAATTTGAACACTATAGCACAGCGATAGGAAAAGTCAGTATCAGCTGCATTAGCAGGGTGTTTTCTCACCAAGAATAGCCAAGGGTTTTCTGCGCTCCAAGATATTGATAGGGAGCTTGGCTTTTTCATATCCATTCTCTCTAAAGTGGGAGAGATTTGAAAACTTTCCCAGCCTGAGAAAATATTTGTTCCCATCACCTTCCAAGCCAGAGAAGGCCTTGCTTTGCTAGATGGAAGCCTAGGCAGGTCAAGATTGGCAGCATGTCTGTTCCATGCCAACAAGATGTGTTGGAAACCTTGAATGGGGTGAATCATCTCAAAGGAGGGCACCACGAGGCCCAGCTGTCTCATGGAGAATATCAGAGATTTCTTTAATCTCAGGGTCCAAACATGAGATCTGAGAGTCAGAAAATCATTGCACTTTGAAAGTGGGAAGCAGAACATAAGTGTGTAGTGAGCAAACCTGGCTGTCCTATGTGTAATCCATATTAAAAGCAGAGTTCAACTTAAATTCAAATTAACAATTCATAAGTTTATATAAAATTGAAATGCAACACTCACTTATTTTTTTCCAATATATCCCCCCCAATGTCTGGTTTCGTATTTAAAAAAAAGTGATACAAGTTCTTCCTGGCCGTTTTCATCTTGCCTGTGAAGCCCACAAGCAGACATTTTCAGGATACGGTGATGCTGAGCTACCAGCATGCACTGCCCGTTCCCACACATGTGCCTTCTGTACATCACACAACCGGTTTCGGGATATCGCGAGAATTAGCAGCAGCCATACACATTGACTCATAATAAAATAATGACACATAGCTCCCAGGAGACAGTGCGCCACTGGATATGATGACCAGACCTGCAGGTGGCAGAGACAGAAAACACCATTGCAAACATGGCTATACAGGTAACCTTTAGGGGGGGGGGGGGGGGGGGAAGTTTTATTCCATTTGACAATGTATGCAAGGCAGGAATGCTATTAAAGTTAACAAAAATTGTGGAACACCGCTTTAAGATTACAAGATTTTTTTTTTTGGGATTAGGCCCCTTTCACATGGGGCAGACACCAGCAGCAGATGCACCCACTCAGCAGGGGATCTCTCCACTGATGCCTGCAGATAACAGGTGCGCATCTGCTCCATTAATGCAGAGCAGACACAGCCTGTTCTCTATGGAGCAGTTGGATGAAAACAGACCACCTGTCTGTCCATCGGATGACAGTCTGGAAACAGATGGAACACATCTGTCTGTTTTTTGGCAGATCGGACATGTCTGACTTCAACCACTGCATAGAGAAGAATGGCGGTTCCACCTGAAAAACTGACAGGCGGACCATCCATGCGAAAGGGGCCAAAATGGTTACCAGTTACACATATAGCCAAGAACACTTATGCATTCCCCTCCTGCTCCCCCCCCCCCAAAAAAAAATTTATAAAACCCAACACAAAAAAAACCAATGCCATGTGATTTCATAATGGTAAAATTTTACTTTTAAAATTCATTCACACAGTTTCCAACAAGAAATAGGCCAATCACAGGAATAGATTAAAATGGTCCATTGACACAGCACTGAGAATACTCATCTCATACTTTCTGAAAAGGCTTGTTTCGCTGCTCTAATAAAAATGTTAATACATATCTGAATGTCATTCAGGTAATACAAAAAAGGGGGAATTAAAGTGGAGTAGAGTAACCAGAAGATATGCAGAGATAGGATTGCAGAAAGGCTTGCATGTGGTAGTTTTCAGTGGTTCAGTTTAGTATACCCTACAGAAGGCACTAGACAGGCTTGTCTCTGGTGTATATAGAAGAGCCTTTGTACAAGTGAATCAAAAGTTTAAAAGCCAAATCCAACCAAAATCAATGTTAGACATGGGCATTAGTGCGAGTGGTTTTGACTCCCCAGAGTAGCATGGTACCTTGCAGCCGGCTGGGGGGGGGGGGGGGTGTTAGGTGGTGACTGCAACAGCATTTGCTGGTTTTACAATGCCCAGGATACAATGCCCTTTAGGAAGTAGAAATGGCAAGCATGCAATTCAACTTGACAGCAAAATGTTAATTTTGGCTTTTAAAAAATTGCGATAGCCACGCCATAGGTCTCTGTAGAATAAAAGACTACAGCCAGAGGCCTTGCAAGTTTAGAATATACCTTTAATTAAAAAAAAAATATCAAAAATATTTATATAGAAAAAATAAAACAAAAATCTAAATATAGATCTATAATCTGTGTAGTGAATTGGGGTTTGAAATTGAGAAATAGAATAGAGAAAGACTAACAAAAATATACATTCCCTTCAAAAAATTGTGATAAAGACTGCAGTACAGTACAAAAAAAGTCAGTAAAACTTGTGAACACAGTTTTCTTATAAATAGTTTTAATTTGCAAAAAATATATATCCAGAAGTCAAATCCAAGTAAAAAGGAGAAAAACACAGAAATAAGATACAAGTGAATGAAGTTAAATAACTTTTCAGGCAAAAAACATTCACGGCAAGAAGCAAACCAAGCGCCAGCAATAATTGCCCAAAACTCATTAGCATTTCATAGCAACACAATAATTGAATCAGACCATTGTGTGTATATGTCAAGTTCACTATACAAACTTGCTTCAGCAGCTATTAGGCATAGGAGCTCTGTTCAAAGTAGACTCCACAATGTAGACCTTGTTACATCATGGGCCATTTAAAAGATGAACTCCAGCTTTTGATATACCGTTACATAGTTCATTTGGGCCAGCTTGGCCCAAAACTGTGTCACTTACTAACATGTGAGGCCGCTGGATGTGCAGAATAAACTGTATGTAGCTGCCACTACATACGGCACTGTGTTCTGGGTTTGAGGTGAGGCCTTCAGTCTCATACCCAGCAATGTATTCCATCAATGAATACAAAGCTTCCTCTGATTGGCTGGGTCAAAGGCAAGCTGATTTCACAACCTGACTCAGAGGAAGCTTTGTATTTATTGCTAGAAGGCACCACTTTCTCCAAATGTCTGAACGGCATCAGATTGACTTACATTCCGAGTAGGAGACTGGACCGCCAGGCTTGAACCCGGAACACAGTGCTGTACATGTAGCCTCAGCTACATTACAGTAGCCTCTCAGTGAGGGACATGATTCATTTGAGCCAGCTTGGTTTAAACAACCTGGCTCAAATGAACCATGTAAAAGTATATCAAAAGCTGGTGTTAAGCTTTAAGGATCAAGGAGAATATGGTCCCGCACACCAATTCCCAGCCCAATCACCATGTGTAGAAAAAACTGCTTCAGCTTGTGTCCTCCCAAACAATGGCCCACTGATGCATTTCACCCTCCCACAGGCTTAGTCCTAGCCATAGACCTCTGACTAAGTCTGAGGGAGGGTGAAATGCATTAGTGGGGTGTGGCTTGGGAGGAGACCAGCTAAAGTGTATTTCTATGCATGGTGATTGGGCTGGCAACTGGTGTGCAGCTTCCCATTTCCTTTGGATACTTTGTTTCGGCATGCTGGACAAGCCTTGTTTGATGCCAGCAGCATTTAAGCCACTGGTGTGGTTGCATGTTTGTGCTTGGAGCAGCCCTCTTTCCCATTATTAGCATCATGGGCCCTTTGTTGGTTCAAAGTTAGGCTTCAGCAGCTGTCAAATATATAGCGCCCACACCTTTTCGAAAGTAAAGAGCAAGCCCACCTAAAAAGATTGCAATTGTGGGCAGAGTGGTCTCTCGGCAAAATCATAATGAACCAAGAGCTTGCCCAACATGTCCCTGGCCTGTAAATTTCTTTATATACTCCTATGGAGGATACAGCAAAAATTTTAGAGGATTCTCCCAATATGGAACACAGGCAGGCAACAGTAAAACACAACTTTTTAGCCAAGCTCTGTACTGGCAAAGTCAAAAAGTGGATGGATCTTCATCCACAAGTGCCCTCAGCAGCAGAGGGGGGATGCCATTACAAGACATTTCAGGGGTTCTGGGGACTTTACCAGGACAAAAGCACAAAACCAGACAGGTCTGCCAAACTTAAGTCTTTCTGCCTAACCACAACAGGCCCCTATCTTTTGAATACATTTCCTCAGGAATTCTGTTAAGAGGGCTCAAGTTCCACGAACTGGGAGATCTGGACAGCTAAACATGTAGCTTTTTTTTAAATAGATCCTCATAAAATAATTCTGGACCATAGACTGGTGGTCCTCATTCTAGACTTTCTCCCATACCTGGAACAAGTATAAAAAGATCAGGTGACCAATTTGGCATTTGCCTATTTTTTCCAAATTAGATATAGCTACTGAAGCAAGCCACTTATGGCAGCCAACTAATATTCAAAAAGGAGAGGTCACAATGGCAGGCTCCATTTTCCTATTACAGGTTTACTTTAAGGCCAGAATACACAAGTTAATAGAAGGCTGGTAGGGCAGACATTGTGCTTGATTTTGTCAGTCATGGATCATTTAAGATAGTAATGTTTAATCCCCACTGTATGCATTAACATAAAAAAAAAAAAGTTGGCCTACAACCAAGTGCCGAACCAAGCTCATATATTTAGCACAGTCATGCAAGTATTCTTTGCATTTGTGTAATTTCAGCATTGACCGCTTTACTACCTCAGATCATTTATCCATTTCCTAGCTCAAGTGGCAGGGAAATGTTTGCTCAGTTAGTAAACTAGACATCAAAAAGCATAAAGGAATTAAAATGCAAGTTAGCATTTGATAAAAACCATATGCCATTAAACACCAACATACTTTTAGGACTTGAAGTATTGTCAAATGTATATTGTTTTTAAAAACCGTACAAGCCATTTTAAAGAATTAGTAGTGCCAATGTCATACCTGTATTTAAGTGCGCTAATGTTGAGGAGACATAATAGCATCCTCACCACCAGTAAAAATCGTATCCGTTTAAGCAGACAAGATGTCCCTTAAAACTGTTTAGTCACCCTGCCTTGTGTTTTGGCACTTGGCCGTTACAGGTTCTGTTAATTGTCTCCTCTGCTTTCAAAAGAACTTGTTGATAGCAGAGATGAAACTTGTCAGATAAAAAAAAAAAATCAGTTGGGTTAGAAAATCTCTTTAAGACGTTGCTAATGTACATACTGATGAGGAACCCTTAATTGGCTCAGAAAGGCAACAGTACAACATGGACAAAATAAAGAGACAGACTAGACTACCACATGACAGAAAGGGCAACAACAAAAATCAAGGCAGCATTTACAGGCGCTACAATGAAAGACAGACATCTTAAATAAAAGTGTAGCCTTCCAACTACACAACATTTAAAAACCTTTAAATAAAACAAAAACATCAAAACTTTAAAATTTATTGCGGCAGGAAACCTGTGCTTTACACACAAGCTTCTGACAATGTGACCATGTTTCTCAACGTCCAAGCTGCAATCGCAGCCTAGGCGCTAGGAGTTGGTAATTAAAAATGAGAAAAGAGGAAAAGCCTCAGGGTAATGTAGCTGCGCAGCAGGCACTGGTCTCATCTAGAAAGCAGCCCGCAGACTTCCCTTACACTAGAAGATCCTCTTGCGTTTCATGTAGGAGTCTGCATAGTGCCCACCAAGGCCTTGTGAATGCTGTCCAACATATCCTCCCTCGGGGCTTGGCTCAGGGGATGGGATCAAGTGAGAAAAGCCTCGTTTTTGGGCTCCAATGGGAGTCTGAAAAGAAAGGGTTTGAAAAGTTTAGAAATTGTGTCCTATGGCTAGTTCTTGTATGTCAGCTAGCATAAACTGCAGTGTTGGCCCTTCCGAGTTCACCTCTGAACTAAAGAACCTCCTTCTAGGTTATGAAGATAAAAAAAAAAAAAAAAAAAAGGTTTTGCACCTTGCAGCCCCAATACCATTTCACAAAGTATAACTTTGCCCCATTTGCCTTTAAAATCACTTTTACACTTAGCCAACTATTCCTGGAAAGGGTAGAAGAGTGTTCAAGTGGTTTATACTCCATTCGTTGCACCCAGCATCTCTCCTGTTCCTAGTTTACAAAATTGAAGCAGACTTAGACATTCTTATTCTCCAAACAGCGAAGGGCAAGACTAAATGATCAAGGCTTTTTTTGCCCAGGACAACCCACCTGATACTAATCGCCCAATATAACAATGTGAAATACTTGGCATTTCTCTTCAGAGGGCTGCCGTGTTTCCCCAGGGAAAACAAATGGACACACAAATCTTACTTTACAGGAACTTCCAGAGGTTAGCACTTGATCTTCATAATCCAGAAGCACTCCTCCTGGACTGGTAGGAGGCATGCCCACAGCCTGCAGAAAAAAAAAAAGTTTGCATCAGATGCAAGATATAAAATTACAACCCAACACTCCATGCAAACAGCTGTGGCTCCAGTACAAACAAGCTTCTCACTTTGTTCAGGTGAGTCTGCTGCAGCCCAGCATGCAATCCACTGGTGAAGTAAGAGGTAGGGGATCCAGCGCTAAATGGAGGCAGAGGAGCGGGCATACTGCTACTGCGCTCTCGATATCTTGAAGGTGGTGAGACCTGTAGAAAACATTCCCGGGTGATGCCTACAGTTATGGTATTCAGAATGACTTTAAACACCACAAGCATTTAAATTCATGATTCTATGTACACTTCTGGATAGGCTAGTATTTTAATGAAAATAAGTAAATTAAAAAACAAAAAATTACCAGATTACGTTTACTAGTCCCAATATTTGGGGCAGAAAAAAAAAAAAAAGTATTTTAAAGAGGGGCACCAGCACAGACATTAAAGTATAACTAAAAGGCAAAGTTTTTTTTTTTAGTTTTAGATAGAGTAGAGATGGATTGGAACACCTGTCAGTTTTTATAGCCGTCCGTGTCCCCATTTGGGAGCTACACCCTCTCCATCTGTCCTGTTTAAAATCATTAACTTTGCAGGAGGCCCTACCTACCCGATGAACATTCAGAGAACCCTCATTCTTCTCCACATCTCGCTGCCAACAAGAAGCCATGGCTGGCTTAGGGATAATAGGCCTGTAAACCCAGCGGGAAGCTGCCACTTAGCTGGAAAGTGCGTCTGCCTGTGCCAAAACACTAAAGGGCACATGTATTTTTGTGGGTGCTGTCACATGTACTTCCTGTGCCCTAATTGACAGAAGTCAGCTAGGTCAGTGGCATCAGGTGAAGGCAGTTGAGCCATGCGGGCAAGGAATCCCTATAGATGTGAATAGGACACAAAATAGTCAACTGGCCCACTTCTTTTAAGACTGCTACACCTGTAAATCCCCTCCTAAGAGGAAGTCAAACACGTCCCAATGCCATCCTGTGCTCTAGAGCAACACACACACACACACACACACCCCAAGTGGGGGCTGCCACAGCTCCAAAAACTAGGGCACTTACCAGCCTAAGCGGTAGGCCCAAACATCACCCCTCACAGTGGGCATGCCCCAGGACCTTCAGGAACGTTACTCAGTTATAGTTGGTGAGGTTGAAAAAAGGCAAGTCAACCTATGTCAGTATTACATTGTATATTCCTGTATGTTGTGGTTGTTCAGGTGCTTATCCAATAGATGGCCCCCGCCGAGACCGCCTGTGGAAGGGAATTCCACATCCTTGCCACTAAAGAACCCTCTACACAGTTTAAGGTTAAACCCCTTTTCTTTTAATTTTATTGAGTGGCCACGTGTCTTAAACTCCCTTCCGCAGAAAAAAAAAGTTATCCCTATTGTGGGGTCACCAGTATGGCATTTGTAGATTGAAATCATATCCCCTCTCAAGCGTCTTCTCCAGAGAGAATAATTTCAGTGCTCCCAACCTTTCCTTATAACTAATATCCTTCAGACCCTTTATGAGCTTTGATGCCCTTCGTAATCACTCCATTTCCAGTACATCCTTCCTGAGGACTGGTGCCCAGAACTGGACAGCATACTCTAGGTGCGGCTGGATCAGAGTCTTGTAGAGTGAGAGAATTATCGCTTTATCCCTGGAGTTAATCCCTTTTAAATGCAGACCAATATTCGGTTTGCTTTGTTAGCAGCAGCTTGGCATTGCTGAGCCTACCTACTAGGACTCCCAGGTCTTTTTCCATCCTAGTTTTTCCCTCAAGGATTTCTGTAGGGACCTGTAAAGCCCCTTGTCAACCAGCAGGATCACCAGGTATGTCAGTTTGTTGCCCACAAAGCTCAGCGCCGAATGGCAGACATTACAGGCCAACCCGGCTCTTGTATGCTGGGCCCGGGTACAGTTGCTCTTAGCTTGCTGTAGTGACTGATCGAGATTGGGCCCCATCACTACCCAGATAGGGGCGTTCTGAACACCTAGAGATTACAGGGAGTCTCCAACATAAAGGTCTCCAGAGACTACGGAAAACATCCATTAGCTATACAAGCACAAAACTGAAGCTTGGCTTGAAGGGGGTTGCACCTGGGCAGATATCCCCCTACCCTTTTTTTCCTGGTCAGTGTCCATTCACCTCAAGGCGGCAACATAACCCATACAGTGATTACTTAACTCCTGTGAAGCTTGGCATCCACAATTATTGTTTACCTTATTCCTGGGCTCTAATGAACTCCGATTTGGCACAGTACGGTCCCGGTTTTGGGAAAAGGTTTGAAGTGGTAGCTCCTGACAGGATAGAAAAAGGAAAAAAATAAACACTCGCATCACAGCCAGAATGCAATGTGAACACGCATAGAAGAGTCATAACAAGTGCACATGCCATTTACCAGGGGACACTATACAGCAGGGGTAAGCAACTTCGGCACTCCAGCTGTGGTGAAACTACAAATCCCATCATGCAATGCCTCATGGAACTTGTAGTGTCACCACAGCTGGAGGGCCGAGGTTGCCTACTCCTGCTATACAGTGAATAGGGTAGCCAAGGCAAACGGCTTCGTTTTTACAAAAAAAGATTCAAGCGCAGAATATTTTGTCATATATTTCAGGACTGCCTATAGTGTTTTTTGCTCGGCGAGGGTTTAATTTTGTCATGACATATCCTCCTGGGAGGTCTTTCCACAAGATTTTGAAGAATTTCTGGGAATTTCTACCCATTTAGCCAAAAGCAAAAAAAAAAAAAAAAATGTTACTCATAGGGACAGTCAAGTACACGTGCGGCACCGTTAGGTGTTTAATCAGCGTCAAACACTTCCTGCTATGGATTCCTCACATGGACTTTAGTTTTATACATACACAGTTAAATTAGGGACTAAAGTCTCAAAACATATGCATTTGTCACGCACAAATTGACCAATTGCACCTTAAATCAGAATTTGTGATTCATGGTTTTTAATTGAATGTCTCATTACATTGGTGGCAAAACAGATTGTACTTTGTTTTAGCACTGCACTTTTTTATATTGTCATTGTGCCTGGTATCTAGGTTATAGTGCATAGTAGAGCTGCACGATTCTGGCTAAAATTAGAAAAACGATTTTTTCTTAGAATAAAGTTCACGATTCTCATGGTGCAACATCTTTCACATTATACAAAAAGAAAATTGGACCAACATTTTCTCTTTAGTTTTTTTTATTCATTAGTGTATTCCCCCCCCCCCCAAAAAAAAACACTGCACAAATACAGTGCGGCATAAAATATTGCAACAACCACCATGTTATTCTCTAAGGTCTCTGCAAAAAAATTCAATAAAAAAAACCCATCATGTTTGGGTGTTCCAAAGTAATTTTCTAGCAGAAAATAATGTTTTTTTACTTGTAAGCAACAAATGTCAGAAAAGGTTTGGTCTTAAAATGGTTAGACTTTCTACACGCTGGAGTTCTTTCCATTGATAAAAAAAATAATTATAATATAATATAATACACATACTTTGTTTCTACTTTTTCGTGTGTTGTATTAAAACTTGGCAGGCTGCCTGGATTTTGTTTAACAAGTGCAGAGAGTTCTCATAGCTGGATAGAGAGAACTGTGACATGCTGTTTTGAAGACCGGGAAGGGAAAAAGATTGCGATTTTGATTCTTCACAAAAATTATATATATTTTATATCAGGGTTAGACAATCCCTGGGCGCCATTGCGACTAGAATTAGCGACCTGGGGCAGCACAGCTGGGGTATCCTGTGTCTCCGTGATCACTCCCTAAATATAGTCTCACATTTGGGTGCTATAACTACCAGTAGTGGGCTTGTAGGAAAATATAAGCAGGACGCAACCATACAAGTGACTGTCCATTATGCAAACCGAGCACTTTCTGCTTCCCAGTTCTGCCCCCAGCTGCAGGACAAGGTAAGGGAGAGGAGAACGCACCGATGTAAGGGAGGGTGGAGACTTGTTGACTTCTGATGATTGAGGGGGGTTGCTCTGGACATCTAGTCTTTACACATTCAACATGGGCAGCCATAATGCCGATGTGGCCAGCAGTGAAGCCGAATTTGACATTCATGGTATACATCAAACTCTCCAAAGTTTACCACAAGTTTGGAAGTGCACAACTATTGGAAAGGGTCTTTGGGCGGTTCCAGTGAAGAGTACTGTTAATGCTATAACCTGCAAATTCAATTTGGAAAGGGGACGACAAACTTTTGGACATATAGACCATTCGATAAACATGATGCCAAAAAAAAACAAAAAAAAAAACCCTCAAATGGAAAGCAACACAAGTTTTGACACTTGCTGTAGGTGTAGTTTCCTCTCATTTGGCACGCACTGTGCAGTCTCCTTCAGCTGCCACAGTAACATGTACAGGAGCTTCAAATGATCACACCCCACTGGATATTAATCATAAAGCAGACAGATTTACTGACAGACAACATGGTCTTCTTACCGCCTGAAAGTCAAAAGGATAGCCCTCTGTAGGCGTCAGCATGGACTCTTGCAAGGAAGCAAGAGGAACCCTGGGCACTGATGCTTTTTGCTTGTAGGATGTCGGTTTACTTGCTTGACCTAGAAAAGGCAAAACAAGTTTAAAAACACATTCAAGTTCAATAGTAGCACACTGTCTACTTCCCATAGCTTGCCACTTACCCAGTGAGGTTGTGCTCGGGATCCGCCCATGGAAATTCATGAATTGCCCAGAATGAACAGGTGGTTCGCCAAGGAGTGACATCTGTAATTTTTTATGCAAGAGTACATTGTAAATAATAATGTCCAACAGTTCGTTTGCAGGAAAAGGTTAGTCACAGTTAATTATGACACTAGGTCCAATGGTGATTATTCTGTTACCTGCAGGCAACTGCCTCTTCGAAATATCATCCCTGCAGTGCCTCATTGACAGTCGTTAGATACCACCCTGAATGGCCACCTTTGGCATCATGAAGGTTAACAGGGGCAGAGAGAAAAAGTTGCACAGCTCACCCCCTTTCTGCCATTCTTACCGCTATGGCTACACTGCCCCATTCATCATGTTCTGCGAGTGAGCAGGAGATCCTGTCATTCTACTGCAACTCCATTCACAAAAAACGTTGCATTGCGGGAGAATAGCAACACAAGTTATTTTTATGGCGGAGAGGGCAGAAGGCAGCGGGTGGCCAGTGCAACTTGACCTCATTTATTCTGTGGGGTTAATTGGGTCAGAGTTGCACTACACACATTAAAGTGGTATCTGTTTTTTTAAATCAGTTTACTACAACTTTAATGTAGCTCAGAGTTCAATCAGTAAAGGGTTAAAATGCAGTAGGAATTGTATTTGACTTCTCATCTTGAGCAATCTATGGCACAGCAGAGCTTGGACTGGGGAGGAAAAGCAGCACAAGGAGCCAATCCAATGTGTTGCAGTGCTCATGTGTCAAGGGACATACTGATAAAAGAAAGCCGTGCCAGATGAGCTAATCAGTCTGCTGTTGCAGATTTCACTGTAAAAATAATTTAAAAAAAAAAAGTTTTCCCAGAGGGCTGTGTAGTGTAAAATCTTAGACCTGTATGGGGCGAATCCTTTAGACTCCACGCACACCTGGGGTTTTTAGAATTTGTGCGATTCTGCCAATGATTTTAAAACTCTCAAATTAAATATCTCAATGTGAATTTCAGATTGTATTCATTTCAAATGGCACCTTAAAAATGTGGTGCAGCTCTGCCATGATAAAAATCGCATGGCAATCTGCAGTGTGTTCTAAAGCTGCAGCAGAAATGGGGATTCAAAACGCCCAAGTGTGAACGGAGCCTTAGCAGGTAAAATAGCTACCACACATTTACATTTGGTGTGTGTATTTAGCGGTTTACATGGAGTTAAACTATAAATTCCGGCTTTATCCAACACCTGTCACTGGAATAGAAGAGGGAATCTCCCCAGTGGGGACAGCCAGAAAATGCACATAAAAGCCGTGTTCAGCTCGGCTTTTAAAAAGCAGAGTTGGGAACAGTTAAAACCTGTGTCTACAGCCGTGGCCAAAAAAAAAAAAAAGTTTTGAGTGACAGAAATATAAAAAAAAAAAAACTTAAGTCTGCTGCTTCAGTGTTTAGATTTTTGTTAGGTTACTATACTTTAGTACAATTACAAGCATTTCATACGTGTCAAAGACTTTGACAATTTCATTAAGTTTATGTAGAGTCCATATTTGCAGTGTTGACCCTTCCCCCCCCAAGACCTCTGCAATTCCCCCTGGAATGCCATCAATCAACTTCTGGGCCACATCCTGACTGACGGCGGCCCCTTCTTGTATAATCAATGCTTGGAGTTTTTCAGAATTTGGGGGGGGGGGGGGTTAACCTGCCTCTTGAGGATTGACCACTGGTTCTCAATGGGATGAGTCTGGGGAGTTTCCTGGCCATAGACCCAAAATGTCAATCTTTTGTTCCAAGTCACTTAGTTATCACTTTTGCCTTATGGCAAGGTGCTCATCATGCTGGAAAAAGGCATTGTTCCACAAACTGTTCTTGGATGGTTGGGAGAAGTTACTCAGAGGACGTTTTAGTACCATTCTTTATTTATGGCTGTCTTAAGCAAAATTGTGAGTGAGCCCACTTCCCTTGGCTGAGAAGCAACCCCACAGGAAAGTTCTCAGGATTACTGTTGGCATGATGGTAGCGCTCACCTTTACTCTGGACAAGGTTTTTTCCCCAGATGCTCCAATCAGAAAGCAGATTCTTCAGAGAAAATGACTTTACCCCAATGCTTAGCAGTCCAAGCTCTGTAAATTTGCAGTATCAGTCTGTTCCTGATATTTTACCTGGATAAGTGGCACCTTTGCTGCCCTCTGAGGTCAGCCTCCAAAAGTCTTCTCACTGTGTGCCGATGCACCCACAGCTGCCTACTGCCATTCCTGAGCAAGCTCTGCACTGGTGGTGCCACAATCCTACAGCTGAATCAACTGTAGGAGACAGTCCTGCTGCTTGCTGGACTTTCTTCAGCGCCCTTAAGCCTTCTTCCCCAAACAACATTTCCTCAAGTTTTTTGTGAAGAAGTTCACTTTTATGGCAAAGAGGGACTTTGCAATTAATCTACTCACGCTTCATAACATTCTGGAATATATGCAAATTGCCATCTTAAAAACTGAGGCAGCAGACTGAAAAATATTTGTGCCATTCTGAAAACTTGGCCACGGCTGTAGGTTCTCTTTAATCCAGGCAATAGCATGGCCTGTAGTAGTCAGTCACATTCACCTGGGACTTGTATCCACATGTAAAGGTCACCTTCATCCAGCAACATAAAACAAACGTTTAGCCTGCAGATGGGCCGATATGCCCAGTTTGTATTCCTATACTGTATTTTGACAAAAACCGTAACCACTTGCCGCCAAATCACGGCTTCAATTTTTTTTGTTTTAAGAGCAGGCGGTTCTTGTATTAACCAATGCAGCTAAGCAGTCGCTTGGCTGTTCTTACAAGCAGCAGGAGGGGGACAATGTATTCTCTAGGGTCTCTGCTTAAAAAAAAAAAAAAAAAAAAAAAAAAAACTGATTTTAACTTGTAAGAAACAAAATTTCAGAAAAAGGCCGGCCTGTCAAGTAGTACAAAAAAATAAATACAAATAATAATTGGCTAAAAAGGAGGTCAAATGGTTTATAAGAGGCCAACCATGTCAAGCAGAACCATCCCCAAATTGGTAGGGCCTTTGTCACACACAATGCACTTTCATCTCTGCTGCAGCCATTACAATTGAAACCTTGAGCCATGAGACTCGGGTGATTAACCCCTGCTCCAGACTCCAGGGCACCATAGGGATTGATTTTATTGTTCGAACAGGCTGGTTCCACAAACTTCACACCTCCCAAAAATGTTCTTTGAACAAAACGGTTCCCGACACCCATTAGAACCAGAGATGCTGCCTTGACGAGCCGTGAAAAGTCTAACATTACAGAAGATCACTAAAGATTTTAGTACAGTTAAGAGCTCTTGTGATGCTATTTTTTTCATTATGGGAAAACAAAGCAATAAAATCTTAGGCAGATCTAACATTAACACTTTGGTAGGACTGGAGTTTTGCTGTAGAAACAGTCCTGCATACCTTCCCACTGGAAGCTTAGTACGTACCGCTGACTCTGTGGTCTTTGGCAGCCCACCAAGAATGGAGCTTAAAACAGGGGTAGGTGGGGGGCTATCCCAGTCCGGTGGCTGAGGTCCCAAAAACTGCTGTAGCTGGGAGGTACCCAAATCAGATGGAATACCCACAGCTGGAAGGGAGCCTCCTAGAATGTAAGGAAAACAGAAAAAGTCAGCTGTCACTGTGCTTTATCTCATCCACATGCAACAGAGGCCATAATAAGATCACACAAGTCTCTTTGCTATGAACTGGACATACTACCAGTATTTTTAGCACTGTCTAGGCAGCTACCAGTGTCAGATTTTATGAGGTTTTTATATAGCAAGTGAGAAGAGTAAAAGGACAAACCAAAGTAATTACCATGTGTTATGTAGGAAGAAAGAAAAGCAGGGACTTTACCCCATGGAGATGCTTGGCTTCATGTTCTAATTCACACCGTAAAAAGCGATAAACGTCTCCACTCCTTAGGAGTTAGACAGTCTGGTTGATTTACTAAAACTGAACAGCGCAAAATTTGGTGCAGCTCTGCAAAGAAACAAAATCATCTTCCAGTTCCCCCCCCCCCCCTTCAAACCTTAAGACCCCTTTCACACCGGGGCGGGAGGTGCGTCAGTGGTAAAGCGCCGCTATTTTTAGCAGCGCTTACCGCCAATTTTGTGGCGCTATTCGACCACTAGCGGTGTGGTTTTACCCCCCTGTCAGCGGCCGAAAAAGGGTTAAAAACCACAAGCGCCTCTGCAGAGGCGGTATAGCTGTGGTGCCCCATTGCTTTCAATGGGCAGGAGCTGTAAACATAACGCTCCAAAGATGCGGCTAGCAGGACTTTTTTTTACCGTCCTGCTAGCGCACCGCTCCAGTGTGAAAACCCTCACACTGGAGTAACAGCAGCCGCTGTTACAGGTCGGTTTGCTGGCGCTATTCTTAGCACAATAGCGCCTGCAAACCACCACAGTGTGAAAGGGGTCTAATTGAAGAAGATGAAGTTAGAAGCAGATTGGCCACCATGTACAGCCGCACCAGATTTTGCACTCTAGTTTTAGAAAAATCAACCCCATTGTTTCCTATTAAAACCAATTTGGCACGCTAAAAAAAAAACAAAAAAAAAAAAAAACACACACCTTTACATTTTCAATGAGATCTAGAGCATTGAGACTTTGTTTTTATAGGAACATACAAGACCATACAATAATCAGGTTATACTTAGTTGCAGTGGATTTGCACAGAGCAGCCTGGATCCTCTTCTTGGGTCCCTCTTTTGTGATCCTGGCCCCTCCCTCGTGTTCAGTGCCCCTACAGCAAGCAGCTTGCTATGGGGGCACCTGCGCCAAGTCACAGATCCCTGTGTCTATTCAGACATGGAGCCCCAACCTCTCTCCTCCGATTGGCTAAGTGACAGAGCAATGGCACCACTGCTCAGCCAATCAGGAGGGAGAATCTTACAGCTGAGGCACTGGTGGACATTGCTGGACAGAGGGACCCAAGGTTAAGTGTTAGGGGGGCTGCTGCACACAGAAGGCTTCTCATCTTCATGCATAGAAAATTTATATATAGAAAATTTATATATAGAAAATTTATATATAGAAAATTTATATATAGAAAATTTATATATAGAAAATTTATATATAGAAAATTTATATATAGAAAATTTATATATAGAAAATTTATATATAGAAAATTTATATATAGAAAATTTATATATAGAAAATTTATATATAGATATATAGATATATAGATATAAATAAAGCTTCTGCCTTTAAAAACTACTTTAAAGTGATACTAGTCTTTTAAAATAAAAAGCATGTTAAAAACAATTATACAGAGCAATTGAGTATAACAGTGCTGCGGATCCCCGCAGCAATCTTAGCGCCGCCTCTACGTATTCCCCCACAGCAAGTTGCTTGCTCCCAAGCAGTGTCCATCTATGGAGGCACACTCCATAAACAGTGCAGCTTAGAGCTCCACTTCCTTCTCACAACACTTGATTGACAGCTGCAGGAAGCAATGCTGCTGCACAAGTCACTCTGAAGAGGGTGAGAGGAAAGATCAGCACTGAAAACAGTTTACTTTAAAACATTTCCTGCATTGAGGTAAACTGTTTTGGCTTTAGAACCACTAAGTGTTACTAAACCCACAACCTTAAAATCAGTCGTTATATGCAGTAAAGCATGCATGTTATACTCAATGCGGAACCTAAGGGGACAAACCTCTGAATTGTGTTAAAGGGCTGTTGAATCCAATCTTCTGACCCTCTTATTCCACAGTCCCCAATCTCTTGATATAACCGAGCCATGGGGGGGCAAGCTGCACATACTCAGTTTGGTGTGTATTGCTAGAGAGGTCCCCCCCCCCCCTTTAAGAGGGTGCATGTGATCAGCACAGGGCCAACCAGCACGGGGGTCCTGAACCCTCATAGGACAGTCAGATGAATGAAAACTCCTCCTACAAGCTTTAACCAGTGCTTGGCTGGACACTGAAATCACAAGACTGCTATATACCCGAGACGGTATTTAGCCATTTATATTTACTAAAATTGCATTGCCATGTTTTGTGTACTGTGGGAGAGCAGATATAGTGAATGTAGGGTCCTGGGTTTAGTAACACTTTAAAGCCAACTGCCCATCTTGCATAAAAAGCCACCATATGCTTTCCAGGCTAAACATAAATCTTTGTCCAGGCACTTGCTGTGCACCGACACCCAGAGGGTAGAAACTGGCAGGGCCAGACAGGTATTACTGGGGCACATATGTATTAAAAAAAAAAAAAAAAATACTAAGCCAGCAGGTATCTACTGGAAAGTTGAGATCTTATATTGCCCATTTTATTACTACTTATAACCTAAACTTTACTGCCAGAAACAAATATATTCATAGCAGCAAATACTTACCAATTCCTTGATCTGGTATAAGAGGTTTTCCTGGAGGAGTAAGCTGGGGTGATAGGCCCAGAGCTCCATATAATGTGGCAATGGGGGAGTCTCCCAGAATTCCAGGCTTCTGCAAGAAAGCCAAATACATATTACAAAAATAGAAATAAAGAACGAAGGCAAACTTATGTTAGGGCATCTCACCAATATATATATATATATATATATATATATATATATATATATATATATATATATATATATATATATACCCCCACGACAATATATTACAACATAGCATGCTTGCAACAAGAAAATAAAGACATCCTGGACTCAGTGGCTAACATAAGTTCATGGCTGAAGCCATTAACTTGGCATCTTTTTTACTCCTTAGTAAAATAGATCTGGGACCATAAACTCCCTTAAAGTGGGTGTTAACCCGCTTTTATTACATTGTCCCATCCTCTCTGCACCATTATCAGAAGCTTCCCGCGCACTCAGCCGATTCCTCAGAGAGATCGGACTCAGCACCGTGCGGCGCTCATACAGGTAGAATCATGCAGCATTTTTACAGAACACAGGCAAGCTTCTGATAATGGTGCAGAGGATGAGATGATGCACTAGAAGATATGAGCATGTAGAGCAGGAGGGCACATTGTACAAACAGAGAGGGAGAGATACACAAGAGCAGGCTGCAGCTGACATGATCACGCAAATAGACAACTATCAGGGGCACAGCAGCTATGATTATCGTGGTCTGTTTGAAGAGGAGGGCATAGCTAGGCAGGGTCAGACAGGCATTTCAGGCGATACGGGGGTCCAAATGACACCACACAAGCACTGTGCTGTATAAAATGCTTTAAGGGAACAGTATATTTGTATTTTTTTGGGGTTAACAAACGCTTTAATCGTTTCTCATATCTCCTTTAATACGCCCAGAAGAAAAGGAGGATAAGATCAGTTTTAGTGTCAGAGCTGTCATTCCATTTTTGTAGGTGGGGGAAGCAGCTAATCAAGTATGATCTGTGCTTGATTTGCTGCAGTGGAGGGTAGGGAGGCATCATGGATCCAATAGACCCCCGATATCTCCACAAAGATTACCAGTCACCTACCCATGCCATCTAAAATTGGGGGGGGGGGGTTCACTAAAATGTTTGTGCATTTCCTGAATATGCATTTGATAAAAAGCTGTGCAAATATTGTATAAGAAACGGCAAAGGTTGGCTTTAGTAATAACCAAAGCAGCTAAAAGCCACTCTGCTGTTATCCTAAGGAGTGGGAGGGAGAGAGATAAACACTGCAGATATATGTGCCCACCTCAAAATTTCATGACTTGGGTTGACTTTTTTGTAAAAGGGGATTCCTACTAATACGACAGAAGGCATTCAACATATACTGAATAAGTCACTTTCTACTTTGTTTTTTTTAAAGACTTTTTACCTGTGTTGGGCTTTGTGCCTGCAGTACCAGCTGCAGGAGAGCGGTAGAAAGAGCAGGATTGGCCAGAAGAGACACCGCAGGAGCTGCACCTAGGAGTCCTGGAACAGGTACAAAAAGGAGGAAATCAATTTAGAAGCATGGGGAGACAAACAAAGTTTACATGCAAAAGAAAAAAAAAAAAAAAAACTAATTTCTTAAATCATGCATCACAGGACAATGTTTATATTAGGACTAAAAGGGAGGTGTGAAGGCACCGAGAATGGGCAGCACAGCAAACAAAAGCCAACCCCACTAGAGCTGCCTGCAAGACATTTTGCGCCGATGTGGCATCCACAGAGGGGTGAATATCCACATGGTAAATATGTGAAGAGAAGATCAGGTAGCAGCCTTACAAAGCTGAACAGAAAGCTTGATGTGGAGTCATGCACAAAGCACGGACACTCCTGGGGAATGAGCCTTGACCAGGAAAGAAGGAAACTTGCTCTTGCTCCCACTGCCATCAATCTATCTAATGAAGACCCCAGACAGTGGCTGGAGCCGCTTAAGGTTTTTCACCTTAATGCATGGTGAAAAACCGAGAGACTTTACAACTTCTTTAAGCTGGACACAAAAAAAAAAAAAAAAATTCCATGCAAGACAACCATTCTTGCCCCAAGGATAGGAATTGAAACACCATGCCCAAAGTCACCAACCATTAAATAGGATGGGGAGGTCCACTTCCTCTAAACAATCCGCAAAGCTCCAGCTTCGAACCTCTGGACAGCATGCTGCAAAGAAATTCATTACCGAGTAGTAATAGGCCTGTAACCCCAATAGCAGAGCAGCCACCCAGTTGAGAGAAGTGTATGCAAGCCAAGACAGTTAGTGTAAAGTAGTCCATGAATACTTATACTTGCAGAGGGAAGCACTGGTGAATGGTGCTGACCTCTATGTTGGAGCATCAGCCAGGCAGAGGCTACAGCTGTGCTATATTGTCAGAGCAGGATTCCCTGCCCAGGTGCATTCCGATGGCACAGTGAAAATGGCACAAATGACATCACAGCCCAGCTCCCTTTTATTTGGAGACCACTTCAGGAGGTATATTGCTCCATGGGGCAGTACAGCTCAACACAGCACTCCAAGAAACCGCTGCCACACATTATGGGATTCCACCGAGTCACACAGTTCAGGTCACAGAGCCAGTAGGGTCATCTTCACCTCACAGTAGGCCCACCCAAAGGGCCCTCAGGGACCCTACACCCCCCCCCCCCCCTCAGGGTGCTTTACAGGTCCAGGGCAGTGATCCCCTGTCAGCTAGATCACCAAAATATTGCTCATCTTCGTGATTACTTTCCCTGGACCCTGTGGGCAGCAATCACAAATGTGTCCTCGTACGATTCCTTTTATAACCATTTCAGCACCTCTGTTGGGAACTTTTGAAGACATATTGACATTGTGTCAATAGCTACAGAGATTAATGGGGGCTAGTTTTTTAAAGCCTTTTTACTGCTTGTTCAGAAAAATAGCATTTTTAATAACAGCTTACCTGTAAAATCCTTTCTTGGAGTACAACACGGGACACAGAGCCTTAATCATTATAGGTTGTATGGGTCACCAGAGGTGATTGGTAACTGGCACAACCAATGAGAACAAGTTCCCCTCCATATAATCCCTCCCATACAGGAAGTTCCTCCGTTTTTGTAGCAAAGCAGTAAGGTTGCCGTAAGAAGGGGGGGGGCCTCTGTGTCCCGTGATGTACTCCAAGAAAAGGATTTTACAGGTAAGCCGTTATTAAAAATCCTATTTTCTTTATCGTACACCACGGGACAGAGCCTTAATCATTACATAGTGGGACGTCCCAGAGCAATGCTCAATATGAAGGGTGGGAAACACAGATCAATCACGCCGCCAACGAACAAGAAGCCCTAAACCGCTGCCTGCAGCGCACTGCGCCCGAAGGCAGAATCCTCATGTCCTCTTACATCTATTTGATAGAATTTGGTAAATGTATGGATTGAAGACCAAGTAGCAGCTTTACAGATCTGAGCCATCGGAGCCTGGTGACGCACTGCCGATGAAGCACTTATTGCCCTGGTCGAGTGCGCCTTAACAGAAAAAAGGAGGAACCTTGTTCCTTAAAGCGGAGGTTCACCCTCATTTGAAAGTTTGCTGTCAACAGTCCCTGTTACCATGAAGATAAATAAAAGACTAACCTTTTTTTTTTGTTATGTGCAGTTTTCATTTATTCTTATTTCTTCGTTCCTACTTCCGGGATTTCCTCCCGCGGGAGTAGGCGTGTCCTTTGCTGCAATGTCTCCTGGGAGCAAACTGGCCTGCTTCCCAGGAGTAATATAGTAACGCCTTCCTTGCAAATTTAATAGTCACGTGACTTGTCTACCCGGTCACGTGACGAGGGCGGATCTAATTCCGCCATTTTAAATAAGGGCATGCAGTTGTATTTTGCCCGTTGTGATGGCAACCAGGAAGTGTTGACGGCGCTGCTCGCCGTCAACACTGCGCATGCGCAAGATACAGCGATGAATGCCGGGAGACAAGCATTCATCGCTACCTGGAAGAATATGCTTGTGGGCTTCAAGATGCCCACAAGCAAAATGGGAATAACAGGAAGAGTTTTATAAACTCTTTTTTTATCACAAAACGGACGGGGGATGTTTTAAAGCGCCGGAGACGTGAGTTATTAAAATGCATACATTTTTGCATAGAATGCCTATAATAAAAAAAAAAAAAAAAAAAAAAAAAAAAAGTATGGACCACAGAACCTCCGCTTTAAACCATAAGCTTGAACAATTACTTGTCGAATCCACCTAGCAATGGTGGATTTTGATGCCGGCTGGCCCTTCCTGGGACCATCTGGCACATCAAAACACCTGTTTTACGTATCCGAGCCGTTGCCTGCAGATAAACTTTTACTGCTCTCACTACATCTAGAGTGCAACAACTTTTCCCCCGCTGTCTGCGGTTCAGGAGGGGAAAAAAAAAAAAAAAAACAATGTCTTGATTTAAATGAAACGCCGACACCACCTTTGGAAGAAAGGTAGGATGGGGGCGTAGTACAATTTTGTCTTTTGGACAAATCAAATAAGGTTCTTTACAAGAAAGAGCTGCCAACTCTGATACTCTTCTAGCAGAGGAGATGGCAATCAAAAAGGCCAATTTCCTGCTCAAAAGAATCAAAGGAATATGGCGGATAGGTTCAAAAGGTTGCTTTTGCAAGACTGACAATACCAAGTTCAACTTGACTGGCGGGTTTATCCGCAGTACTTCCTGAATGAAAGCCCGAACTAGGCAATGAGATGCTAGTGGTCTCTGAAAAGAGACTGATGGAGCCTATATTTGACCCTTGATGGTACTCAGGGCCAATTTCATATCCACTCCCAATTGGCAAAAGGCGAGAATCCTACCCATGGCATACTTCTGAGGATTCCACCCTCTGGATTCACACCAGGAAACATACGCCTTCCAGATTCTATAGTACAGGGATATGCAATTAGCGGACCTCCAGCTGTTGCCAAACTACAAGTCCCATCATGCCTCTGGGTGTCATGCTTAATGCTGTCAGAGTCTCGCTATGCCTCATGGGACTTGTAGTTTGGCAACAGCTGGAGGTCCGCTAATTGCATATCCCTGCTATAGTAGATAAGCCTGGAGGCTAGCATTATTGAGTGTAGAAAGAACTGGACCAGAGAGCCCACGTTTCTTCAAAATGTAGGTCTCTGTAGCCAGACCGTCAAATTTAGCTTTTGTAAGGAAGGATGGAACACCGGGCCCTGCGACAGCAGGTCGTGACGAAGCGGAAACACCCAAGGTCTTCCTACTGCCATCTTTATGATCTCGGCGTACCAGGGCCTCCTGGGCCAATTTGGGGCCACTAGGAGTACTGGTATTCCCTCCTTGATCCTGCACAGCAATCTCTGTAAGAGAGGGATCTGGGGGAATGCATAGATCTGGGTGGCACAGTGGTGTAGTGGGTAGCACTCTCGCCTAGCAGTAAAAAGGGTCGCTGGTTCGAATCCCAACCACGACACTACCTGCCTGGAGTTTGCATGTTTTCCCTGTGCCTGCGTGTGTTTCCTCAGGGTACTCCGGTTTCCTCCAACACTCCAAAGACATGCTGATAGGTTAATTAGCTTCTGTCTAAATTGGCCCTAATATATGAATGCAAGTTAAGGGACCTTAGATTGTAAGCTCCTTGAGGGTAGGGACCGATGTGAACGTACAATGTATATGTAAAGCACTGCGTAAATTGACGTCACTATACAAGAATAATAAGAAGAATTCAGTGAAAACTGATTCCAAGGAATTATGCATCCATTCCATAGGCCAGCGGATCTCTCGTCCTGGACACAAAGTTGTCCAACTTCCTGTTGAACCTGGAAGCTAGCAGGTCTACATCCGGGGTCCCCCATCTCTGGCATATCGCCTGAGATGGGAGAGACCACTCTCCTGGCGACTCAGATAGTCCGCTTGCCAGTTTTCTACCCCTGGAATGAAGATTGCAGAAAGACAAGGAACATTTTTTTCTGCCCATGTCAAAATCTGATTCACCTCCGAGCATCCCGGCTCCGGGTGCCTCCTTGGTGATTGATATAAGCTACAGCCGCAGCATTGGCGGATTGAATCTGAACAGGGTGGCCCTGTAACCCATGTGTCCAGGTTCTGAGGGCCAAGTATACTGCCCGAATCTCCAGTATGTTGATGGGCAGGCTCTCTTTAGTCTTGGCCCAGGTACCCTGGGCTGAAGCTTCTTCCAACACTGCTCCCAACAGGCTGGCATCCGTAGACACCACCTTCCAGATGACTGGGAGAAAGGACCTTCCTTTTCGCAAGTTCTCGGTCTTTAACCACCAACTGAAGCTTTGGCACACCTGTGGAGACAGGCACATGGGTAAATCCAGAGCTTGGCTTCTCCTGTTCCAGGCAGCTAGAATACTGTCTTGCAGTAGTCTCGAATGAAACTGGGCGCAAGGAACAGCCTCGAAGGAGGCCACCATCTTACCCAATAACCATGCAAAGGTGAATCGATGGTCCCTTATGCCCCCTGACCTTGTGGATCATTACTCTTAGAGACTTGATCTTTGGCTCTGGCAAGAATACCCTATTTTGGGCTGTGTCTATGATCATGCCCAAATACTCTACCCTTCTTAGGGCTTGTAGAGAGGATTTCTGTAGGTTTATGATCCATCCTAACTGTTCCAGGTATCTTACCGTTTTAAACACTGTTATCTAATCCTGCCACTGACTGATCTATCACAAGTAGATTGTCTAGATAGGCTGTCACCGTTATGCCCTGAGCTCTTAAGTTTGCCAACAATGGGGCCAGAACTTTTGTAAATACCCAGGGTGTGGTGGCCAAACCAAAGAGGCAGAGCCACAAACTGGAAGTGGCGATGTTCTACCGCAAACCTTAGGAACTTTTGGCGAGTGGGATAAATAGGCACATGTAAATGGGCGTCCTTGAAGTCTATAGACGCCAAAAATTCCCTGCCTTGTAGGGTGGCGACCACGGACCGAATGGTTTCCATTCGGAAATGGCAAATGTTCAGAAACCGGTTTAGAACTTTAGGTCCAGAATGTCTGATGTCTCCATTTGGCTTTGGAACCACAAAGAGGTTTGAATAAAACCCTGCACCTAGCTATTTTAGGGGGACTTCCTTGATTATACCCCCTGAGACAGCAAGTGATCCAATCCTCGGAAGAAGGATTCTCTTTACTGGATCTTTGGAACTGATTAGGTGGGGTCTCTTGAAATTCCAGCTTGTACCCTAGGGATACAGCAGAAACTACCCACTTGTCCTGGATATCTGTCTGCCAAGCTGCTGAAAACGGCCGAAGCCCCCCCCCCCCCCCCACTCGGCTGAGCGGGGGCGCCTCTTCATAAAGAAGCTTTGGGGCTTTGCTCGTTAGCCCTTTGCCCCCACTGCTTTTTGTTTTCTGGGCCTGGCCTTGGTCTTTAGCCTTAGAGGCTGGCTGAAAATGCCACCGCCACTGCCTGGAGGCAGATGTTCCAGGAACCGGGGAGAGAGAGCGCTTAAAACAAGGGCGCTTGGTTTTCTTCTTCGGCAATAGAGTAGTCTTGCCACTTGATCTTTTGGATATACTTTTCCAAATCATCCCCAAACAAGCGTTCACCATGGAAGGGAAAACTGGCCAAAAGCTTTTTGCATGGAGCTTCCGCTGACCAATGCTTTAGCCAAAGAATTCTGTGCATATGCACCAGCTGGAGCGCAAGGCAAGATGCTTGTTGAATAGAATCTAATAGCATCCACTGTGAAACATAAGGCCCTAGGCATATTCTCCCAAAATGTTATCTAATCCGGAGGCAGACCTTTCAGCCCCCGTTTCACCTGATCCTTTAAGACCTGACACATACCAACTGCCGCGACAGCAGGTTGGGTCACTGCGCCCGTCAGGAGAAAAGGAAGACTTTAGTAAAGATTCCAACTTTTTCTCCGAAGGATCTCTAAATCAGTGTTTCTCAACTCCAGTCCTCAAGGCGCACCAACAGGTCAGGTTTTCAGGATTTCCCTCAGATGAAACAGCTGTGGTAATTACTAAGGCAGTGAAACTGATCAAATTACCTGTGCAAACTAATGGAAATCCTAAAAACATGACCTGTTGGGGCGCCTTGAGGCCTGGAGTTGAGAAACACTGCTCTAAATACCTGAGCATTGTCCACCGGACAAGTTAAAGTGGTTGTAAACCCACTTTTTCAACTTGCACCTACAGGTAAGCCTAGATTAAGGCTTACCTGTAGGTGCAAGAAATATCTCCTAAACCTACACGGTTTAGTAGATATTTACTAAAATGTCAAGCGCCGCTATCTACGGCGCATGCGCGCCGTAGACAACGGCGCATTTATGGGGTTAATCCCATTCACATACTAGGCTACTTCCCAGCAGTCGCTGGGCGTAGCCGAGTGGGACGCCTCCCGCGTGCATGCGCAGAGTGACGTCTCTGCCGCTCCGGCCAATCACAGCGCCGGAGCTGTGATTGGCTGGTGCGGCGATACCCGGAAGTAACATTCCGGCTATCGCCGCAGTGATGTCTGCGGCTGGACAGAGGGACGAGGACGGCTTCGGGGGCCCCGATCTAAGGTAAGTGGAACATAATGAGCTATTATGCTAGTCATAACAGCTCATTATGCCTTTCTCTTGCAGGTGGGCCAAAAAAAAAAAAAAATAGTGGGTTTACAACCACTTTAAGCTTTTATTTTACACAAGAGATGGCTGCATCCACAGAAGGCAAACTCCACTTCTTGGTAAACTTCTCCATAGGATAAAGAACTTCAAACTTCCTAGGAGAAAAACGCTTATCTGGAGTTTTCTGCGTAAATCAGATCCTCCAATAAAGGATGAATCGGAAAGGCACGTGCAGGCCTGTGGGGATTTTAATGAACCCAGGGAGGAGACAGGGGATTCAGTTAACTCTGAAGAAGGCAACTTGAATGCAGAGCGTACTGTTTCAGTATAATATTGCACCTGTAATTTAAGAACCTGGGAAGCAGAAAAAGGTTCTTCTGATATCCCTGATCCATCCGACTCCTCATCCTTATCCCTTGATGGGGCTACATCCTCCTCAGACCTTTCTAAAAAAGGAGATCTGAAACAGCTCTGCTTCGCTTTGTCCTTTTGTAAGGACTTTGCGATTAACGTAGCGATTCTTCCTTCTAACTTGTTCAGGGCTGCTGCCAAAGTGTCCTCAGTGACATATGCAGGCCCAGGCACCATAGGAGAGGCTGCTACTCCTGATGGAGACAATGCCTCATCCTGTACAGGTGAATCATATTACCGGAGAGGAAGGTACCGAGCGGGCCCAGCTAGAGGCTCTCGTCTCAGGTGGCAATGCTTTTTTGTCTTTTAGTCCCTGAATTTCTCCTCTGGGAAGACATTACTAAGCAAAAAGCCAAGGTACAATCAATGCATATACGCCTGTGCTAGTTAAGCAATCTACATACAGTATGAAAGCAATCACACAGTTTCATGCTGAGTGGGTGTCCTCTTTTGGGAGTGCTCAATAACCAACCACATAGAGACCTTACGTGCCTGTAAGCCAATGTATCACCGATCAGGGGAGAGCTGCAGGTTTGTGAGGCTTTTATGTGCACTTCCTTCTTCTGAGCGCCGTGGAATATGCGTGCGCACACGCGCAACCCAGGGGAGAATGGCGGCGACCTGTGAGGAGGAGAGAGGTCCTCCTGCATCATGATTGTGAGGATGACGGTTGCCACCCACGGCAGAGCTCTACAGCGGAAGGTGTGCTGTCTGAAAAGACCTGACACTGTACTGGAGCCTGGTGATTAAAACTCAACTCTTTACTCCCTCTAGTGGCGGCAAACAATGAAGACACCCACTCTTTAAAGGAAAGTTCTTAAGATACATAGAACTTTTTCCCCTGCTTACCTCATGCCCGCCGCAGGTTTGCTGAAAATCAGACAAAACCAATCTTCACCCATCACGGCGGGCATGTGTGCCAACCTTCAGGGATATGGGTTCCTATATAAAGGATGCCTTTTCCCCTGGGCCTTGTAAAAATAGGATTTTTATAACAGCTTACCTGTAAAATCCTTTTCTTGGAGTACATCACGGGACACAGAGCGACATAGTCATTACTAATGGGTTATATAGTTACCGTCAGGTGCTGGCACTGGCAACTTCCAAAACCGGAAGTACCCTCCCCTATATAAGCCCCTCCCATCCGGGAGCACCTCAGTTTTGTAGCAAAGCAATAAGTGTCCCCAAAGAGGGGCGGGAGCTCTGTGTCCCGTGATGTACTCCAAGAAAAGGATTTTACAGGTAAGCTGTTATAAAAATCCTATTTTCTTTCTCGTACATCACGGGACACAGAGCGACATAGTCATTACTAATGGGATGTCCTAAAGCAATGCCAAATGAGGGGGGGGGATACACCATATATAAGCTGAGCGCTATCAGACATGAGGATCTTTTGCGGCCTGCAACACACTGCGCCCAAAGGCGACATCCTCCTGACTTCTAACGTCCACCTGGTAGGACCTAGTAAACGTGTGTACCGAAGACCATGTTGCGGCCTTACAGATTTGAGCCAGGGAGGCCTGGTGATGCACTGCCCATGAAGTTCCAACTGCTCTCGTGGAGTGCGCTCTAACTTTGAACGGAGGCGGTCTCCTTCTCAAGCCATAAGCTTGCATAATGACCTGTCGAATCCACTTGGCTAAAGTAGATTTTGACGCTGCCTGACCCTTTCTGGGGCCTTCCGGCAGAATAAACAAAGTATCCGTTCTGCGAATCTGAGCAGTGGCTTTTAGATAAGCTTTAACTGCTCTTACTACATCCAAAGAATGCAATAACTTTTCCTCTACCGAAGTAGGTTTGGGGAAAAAAGAAGGAAGAACCACATCTTGGTTCAAATGAAACCTCGATACCACCTTAGGAAGAAAGGCTGGATGAGGACGTAACACTACTCTGTCCTTATGGATAACCAGATATGGCTCCTTACAGGACATAGCTGCTAATTCCGATACTCTTTTAGCCGAACAAATGGCTACTAGAAAAATCAATTTCCTGGTGAGAAGCACCAAGGAAATATGCTGTAATGGTTCAAATGGTTGTTTCTGTAGAACCGACAGAACCAAGTTTAGATCCCATGGACATATGGGAATATTAACCGGAGGACTAATACACATCACTCCTTGTATAAAGGCTTTGACTAGTGAATGCGAAGCCAAGGGCCTTTGAAAAAATATTGACAAGGCCGAAATCTGACCCTTGATAGTACTCAAGGCAAGCTTCCTATCTACAGCCCACTGTAGGAAGTCCAGAATCCTACCTATTACGTACTTATGTGGATGCCATTTCTTGGCCTCACACCACGCGATGTACGCCTTCCAGATTCTATAGTAGATCTGCCTGGATACCGGCTTCCTGGCATTGATCATGTTAGATACCACAGCATTAGAGAGCCCTCTCTTTTTTAGAATGTGGGCTTCAATAGCCAGGCCGTCAAACCTAGGGCTGGTAAGGAAGGGTGGTATATCGGTCCTTGCGAAAGCCGGACGACGTGGGAGAGTCCAAGGACTCCCCACTGAAATTTTACAATCTCCGCGTACCACGCTCTTCGGGGCCACGCTGGAGCCACCGGAATCACCGGTTTCTTTTCTACCCTGATTCTGCGGAGTAATCGAGGTAACCATTGTGGCGGTGTGAATGCATATATCAGCTTGAACTGATCCCAAGGGAACACTAGGGCATCCGAGCCGCAAGCTAGGGGATCCCTTGTCCGAGAGACAAACCTGTCCCCCTTTGCGTTGAATCTGGATGCTAGAAGATCTACATCCGATGTTCCCCACCGCTGACATATTGTCCAGAAAACCTCGGGGTGAAGGGACCCTTCCTCTGGGCCTAATTGCTGGCGACTTAGAAAGTCCGCCTTCCAATTCTCCACTCCTGGAATGAATACCGCAGATATGGCTGGGACATATTTTTCTGCCCATTTCAGGATGTAATTTACTTCCCTCTGGGCTGCACGACTCCTGGTGCCCCCCTGATGATTGATATATGCCACTGCTGTGGCATTGTCTGATTGCATTCTGACAGGGGACCCTTGGAGTTTGGATGTCCATGCTACTAGGGCATACCGGGCTGCTCGTATCTCTAAGAGATTGATGGGCAGGGCCTTTTCTGCATCCGACCATCTGCCCTGGAGAGACTATTGCTCCAGTACTGCTCCCCAGCCTATAAGGCTGGCATCTGTAGTGACCACCTTCCAAGAAATCGGACTGAAGGATTTCCTTTTTTCCAGATTCTGGGGAACCAACCACCAACGGAGGCTCTTGCGAACGGAAGGGGACAAGGACATTGTAAGTCTAGGGCCTGAACTTTTTTGTTCCAGGCTGACAGTATGGCCCCTTGCAAATTCCTTGAATGGAATTGACCGTAGGGTACTGCTTCGAATGATGCCACCATTTTTCCCAGCAGCCTCATATACAGGCGTATGGACGGCTGTCTTTTGTACCCACTAAGTGGATCAAATCTTTCAAAGACAACACCTTTCCTCGAGGCAAGAATATTTTTCTCTGGCCTGAATCCAACCTTAGCCCCAAGTATTCCAGACTTTTGACTGGTTTTTTAGGGCTGACTTGTCTCGGTTGATAATCCAACCGTGAGATTCCAGATACTTGATCGTCTTGTGAACGACCACGTCTAGTTTTTTCACTGAGTGGTCTATCAGCAACAAGTCATCCAGATATGCCATTATCATTACACCTTGTGTTCTTAGATTGGCCAATAAAGGGCCAGAATTTTTGTAAACACTCGTGGTGCTGTGGCCAAACCAAAGGGTAAGGCTCTGAACTGAAAATGGCGCCCTTCTACTGCAAAGCGTAGAAATTTTTGGTGGACTGGAAAGATGGGAATGTGCAAATAAGCATCTTTGATGTCGATCGTGGCTAACCAATCCTCCCCTTGTAGGGCAGTGGCCACCGATCGGATCGACTCCATCGGAAAGTCCTGATATACAGGAATTTGTATAGCCCTTTTAGAATTAATATGGGCCTCCCGTCCGCGTTTGCTTCGGGACTGTAAAGGAGGTTTGAGTAAAACCCGAACCCTCATTCTTCCAGGGGAACCTCCATAATTACTCCTTGGAGCAATAGTTGTTCTAGTGCCAACAGGAGGGACTCTCTCTTCCGGGGATCCCTTGGCACGTTTGACCTCAAAATGGGAAGGAGGAGAGTCTTTTAACTCCAAACTGTATCCCAAACCTACTGCGGAGAGCACCTATCTGTCTTGATCGTGTCCCGCCAGGTCTCTTGCGAACAACTGGAGTCCTCCCCCCACCCGACTGAGTGGGGGCTTCATGAATTTAACTTTGGGGGAGGTTTTGTACCTCCCCTGACCCAGGGTTTCTCATTACCCTGCTACTGTCCCTGTTTTTTACCCCCGGGATTTGACCGAGGAGGCCGTCGGAACTGTTACACAGCCGATGCCCCAGGGACTGGAGAAGCAGGCCTCTTAAAGAGGGACCTCTAACTCTGCTTTTAACCGGCAAGAGCGTATTTTTACCGCTGGAAATTTTCTGGATATTTGTCCAGGTTTTCCCTGGATAAGCGTTCACCATGAAATGGGACGCTAACCAGCCATTCTTTACAGGGAGCTTCAGCAGACCAGTTTTTGAGCCATAGGAGCCTACGCATATGTACTATAGACAGCGTAAGGCGGGAGGCCTGATGGACTGAATCCTCTATGGCGTCAACCGCAAAGCCTAAGGCTCTAGGTAGATCAGCTAGGGCAAAGCCTGCTGATCTGTCAAGTCCCTCAAGACCTGTTTCAACTGATCCTTCACTGCTTAGCAGACCCCAATAGCTGCTACTGCTGGTTGTATCACCAAGCAGATTTTCATAAGGACTCCAATCTTTTATCTATTGGGTTCTTGAACATTTGGACATTATCCACTGGACATGTCAGTGATTTATACATACAAGAGATGGCTGCGTCCATTGTAGGGACCTTCCATTTTTTTTTTTTTTTTTTTTTTTTTGATGAACTTATCCTCCATGGGATAGACCACCGGAAATCTCTTGGGGGAATAAATATTTTCTCAGGACGTTCCCAATCCTGGTAAATGAGCCCTTTCAGTAAAGGGTGAAGTGGAAAAGAACAAACAGTCTGGGGGCTTCTAGCGACCCCAACGAGGATACAGTAGTGGTTGATGGTTCCGCAAGGTGCATTTTTAAATGCTGATCGGACCATGTTAGTCAGAGACTGAACCCATAATCTTTCAGCTTGAGATGCTGAGAAAAGGTTCCCCCACTGTTGATTCCTCTATAACAGAATCAACCTTATCCTGATCCCCTTCAGGCAGGTCGATCCCTGTATGGGACTGTTGCTCTGCTAACAGGCACTCTGAAGGAGGAGACGGAGATCGGGCGTGCTTTCCCTGACAGGGAGGCAGCGATAAATTTTGACAATCTCTCTCTAATCCTCCCAGAGCGGAGGAAAAAACCTCCTCTGTTACATACACAGGAGCAGGTGACTGAGGACAGCCACAGTACCAAGTACCCCTGCGGGGTCTCTACGGTCACTTACCTCTGAACTTCAGGGGAGACTGGTGCAGCAGGAGTATGCCCAAGATCCTCAGAGCCCGATGAGACCCCCTTCGCTTCCTGGAAGATTCAGTTCCGGAGCTACTGGACGGCATATTCCTAAGCCTAAAGCTGAGGTATTCCAGCCGTAATACACCACTTTTACTGAGAATAGTCTAGCACAATTGCTGCTATATCACAGTTGGTGTCTACTAATGTGCCTTTCTAGGGGATGCCTGTATCAACCGCTTGCTGTATGCCTTTAAATGTTGCCAGCTCTGTCTCTGTACTTCATAGCCAGCTTACTGCAATAATGTGTCTTTTTAAAAACCTGCTGGGACGCCCGCACATGCGCAGAAGCGCTGCGGCGCGCACAGAGCGTCATCCCCCAGGCCCCGCCCCTTTTTCCGGCCACCTCTATATATAGAGGCGCGTGCACGCGCACGCGCGCGGCCACGTGCGCCTCGGCGCTAATTTTTAAACATGGAAACCAGGGACAGGAGCCAGGGCCCCCTTTGCCGCAGGATAGACGAACACTGCAACATGGCAGAGGAAACAGTTTCCTGTAGGAGAACTCACCAGCTGCCTGGACTTTGTTCTCTGAGAAGAAACTAGTCCATATGACAAGAAAAACATTCCACAGCGGCCTCTAGTGGACAAACACAGGTACCGCAGTTTAATATACTAAACATATATAAAAAAACACTTTTTTTTTTTTTTTCTTGACCACCATTAAAAATTACTACATTTTTTTAGTAGTTACAGGCATGCACAGATATTAGCGGGAATACCGTTAGGTAACAGACAGAAAGACAAATTAGGCTTGGGGGTCCCCCAATAGAACCAAGTTCCTGGGGGCCCCCACTTACCTGTTCCCCGCCGCAGGACTTTGTTTGGTCCACAAAAGCCCAAACTTCACCTATCACGGCAGGCATTGTAATCAAACCTTCAGGGACCGGGTTCCCAAGGATTCCACTCCCCTGGACCTGTATAGCACCCTGCACAGAAAACATCTTGGTCGTGGGTATGACCAGAGCTCTGGATCCCAGGGTCCAGCTCTCCTAAGAGAAGCATTACAGGCAGAACCTTGCTCTTCTCTGCAAGGCCCGGGTACCGACCGTTTAGCTATGAAGCTTTTTTGGTCGGATCCGGAATAGCTTACTGAGGCCCAAAAGAACCTGTACGCAAGCTCAGTGAAAAACACATGTTTCTTCTTGGCCAACACCTTAGACACTGGCAAAAAACTGAGGTGCTCCCGGATGGGAGGGGCTTATATAGGGGAGGGTACTTCCGGTTTTGGAAGTTGCCAGTGCCAGCACCTGACGGTAACTATATAACCCATTAGTAATGACTATGTCGCTCTGTGTCCCGTGATGTACGAGAAAGAAAGACTGCCAGGACTTTTAGCGTTATTTAAAAAGCAAAAGTGCTGGACCCTAGAGCCCAGTCCTCCGAAGAGACACATTACAGGTGACACCTCGTGCGCGAGGCCTGGATACCATCCAGTTTTGGCGTAATATTTTAGGCGTCGTGGATAGACCCAAAGTGTAATCTTTTGCCCCAGGAGGCCTCTATGGTAGGGCTTCCTTTAGCACATCCTAATCGCGTCCAACACCTTAGACACTGGCGAAAAAAAACTGATGTACTTCCTGTATGGGAGGGGGAACTTGTTCTCATTGGTTGTGCCAGTGTCCAATCACCTCTGGTGATCCATACAACCCACTATGTAATGATTAAGGCTCGGTGTCCCGTGGTGTATGATAAAACATACATGGTTTGGGCATGTGTTTTTAAAAACACGAAGTGCTGGTCTGCAGATTGATGAGAGAATGAAAAAACATTCCAGGTGGAGATGGGTACATCAGGAGAAATTATGTAGTATTTCAGTCGACAGATGCGGCTGTAGAGCCTGAGCAATGATCACCCATAGGCTTACTATGGGTGATCTGTTGTCTGCCGTTCCTCTACACCAGGGCTGTCAAACTGGCAGCCCTCCAGCAGTTGTGGAACTACAAGTCTCATCATGCCTCTGCAAGTCATGCTTGCAACTGTCAGTCTTGCAATGCCTCATGGGACTTAGTTCCGCAACAGCTGGAGGGCCACCAGTTTGACGCCTGTGCCCTACACTCAAGTCAGCATTGGGAGCGGATCATGTGACCGGATTGCCCTCAGAATGGTCAGATCTAGACCTCTCCTTTACAGGGTAGCTTCAACAGGCTTAGAATGGTGGTATGAGCAGGTTTAAGTATAGTTAGTATTTGTTATGGCACACTTTATTTATTTTAAAGTCAGCAGCTACAAACACTGTAGCTGCTGACTTTTAATAAGGACACTTACCTGTCCTACTCGCCCGCGATGTCAGCCCCGAGCCAGATCCCTTGATCCTGGCAGCTCCCGGCACCGCCATCCTCAGTAAGGGAAACAGGCAGTGAAGCCGTGCGGCTTCACTGCCCGTTTCCTACTGCGCTAGCGCGAGTCTCGCATTGTTTTCTGAATGGGCGGCTTGCTCTCTGGGATACACACAGTTCCCAGAAGGCATCGTGCCCCATTCACCAGAAGACAAGGCGAGGAGGATGCGGAAGAAGACCCATCGCAGATAAGGAAGAGGCAGATTAGGGACTTCCGCATAGCAACCGGCATTTCTGGCGAGTAAATTTTTTTTGTTTTTTAGGGTGGAACTTTACTTTGAAACATTCCAGTCAATCATACACCTATGTGGATGCAACACCTGTCCCCCACCACCTCCAAGACCACAAACTCGGTGATCAAAGGCCACTGATCACTAAGTCTTCACTGAGCAGAGAAGTGACCGTAAAGGCCCATACACACGATCGGATTTTCCGACGGGAATTGTGTGATGACAGGCTGTTACCAGAAAAATCTGACCATTTGTATGCTTCAGACAATTGTCAAATTTTCTGCCAGCAAATGTTGGATAGCATAGTTTAAATTTTTTTGCCAACAAGTGTGTTGTCGGATTATCCAATCGTGTGTACACAAGTCCTTTGGACAAAAAACTCCAAAGTACAAACACGCATGGCTGGAAGCAATGCTAACCATAACACAACATAAGCAGAAGTTGCCTAAAGGGTGGTGCTAAAGAGCTGAAAAACCACAAAGTTTTGTGTTTGTTGGCCGACAATTCTTTGCAAGACATGTTAATGGCCAACACCCTTCGGACAAAAGGCCCATTGCTTTGTCCGCAGAAAATCCGAGCGTGTGTACCAGGCTTTAGTCACTGACTTTCAGCTCTCACTAAAGCGCCGGGCTGTAGAGGGGGCAGGAGAGGCTGGCTCAGGCTCTCAGCAGCACACAGAGGCTGAGCTAGCTACTGCTCAGGGATGACTAAGCACTGTTAGTGTGAAACGCATCAGCTTTTCTGTGGCATGCATTTTTTAATCCATTTTTCAAATTAATTAAACAAAAATAAACTTCTTGGAGTGCAGCTGTCGAGAATTTCTTTCCATTTGCATAGGGATCTGGCTGGAATCCAACATTAAAGTCAGAACCTAGATCAAATCTTGCGAAAAGAATTTCTGGACACACACACACACACACACACACACACACACGTAGAAGGCTGACCTTGCTTGTTCCCAGCTGCCCCATGCAGTAGGGGGCTGAGAAGTAGTTGCAGTGTGGCTGCAGAACCCAGGCTGTTCAGGATTTGCAGCATGTTCGGCTCTGGGAGAAGACCATTTCCTCGATTTATTGCCTTTCAAAAAGGAAACACAAAAAGTAATAGCAAAACGACAGAAATAAATTATATTCAACATAAGTTTCAGTTACGCAAATATAACCGAACATACAGAAGGGTATTTTAGTTGATCAAATTATCAGCTTCAGTTTCAAAGGGAATTCTTCAGCAGTAAGCCTGTGTTTTACTGCCATCTATTACACAGATCTCCCTTGACTTGCAGCCAGAAAGTGAAGCAAATCCTCTGACATGGACACAAACAAAACCCCTGACAGAGGTGCTGATAGATTCCTACATGCAACACCATTACACCAACAGTACACGTTATACCACCTACTTGTTATAACAGCTTAGAGTTCCAAAGTCACAGTTCTGGGCAATTCAAATTTGGCAGATTAATGGATTACTTGCTAGACTAACATTCGAATTAACAACCCAAAAAAGTTAAACATTTTAGTTGCTAGGTTTAACAATTCATTTTGGTATTCTATATTGACCTTTTAACCACTTAAGCCCCGGACCATTTTGCTGATCAAAGACCAGGCCACTTTGTGATTTGGCACTGCGTCGCTTTGACAATTGCACGGTCGTGCAACGTGGCTCCCAAACAAAATGGACGTCCTTATTCCCCCCACAAATCACTTTCTTTTGGTGGTATTTTATCACCTCTGCAGTTTATTTTTTGTGCTATAAGCAAAAATGGAGCGACAAGTTTGAAAAAAAACGCAATATTTTTTGCTATCACAAATATCACCAAAATATATAATAAATAAAAAAAAATAAAAATAAAAACCCCACACTGTTTAGGTCGATACGTATTCTACATAAATTTCTTTTGACCAAAAATCGCAATAAGCGTTTGATCGGTTTGCGCAAAAGTTATAGCATCTACAAAATAGGAGATAGTAAAAATAATTAGTAAAAATGCCATAAAACTAGTAATGGCGGCAATCATCGTGACTGCGACATTATTGCAGACACATAGGACACTTGACACATTTTTGGGACAATTGTAATTTTTACAGCGATCAATGCTATAAAAATGTACCGATTACTGTGAAAATGACATTGGCAGTGAAGGGGTTAACCACTAGGTGGCGCTGAAGGGGTTAAGTCAGTACTTCTTACTGTTAGGGGACGTAGCTACACGTGACTGATGACCGTTCCCGATCATGGGGGCGGGGGGGGGGGGGGGGGGGGGGAAACAGCCATCAGTGACATGTCACTAGGCTGATTAGGGGAATGCCTCGTTTATAAAGGCATCCCCCTGTTCTGCCTTTGCTGACCGAAATCGCAGGCCTCCCGGGAACATCGAACACACTTATGAGGCACGTGGCAAATTCAAAAGGGACGTACAGGTACGCCCATTTGCCTGCCTGTGCCATTCTGTCGACATACATCTGCGTGCAGCGGTCGGCAAGTGGCTTGGTTCTTACTTTCTTCCTGTGAATGTTTTGTGACCTTTGAAGGGTGGGCTGTATTGTACAGGACACTAAAATGAATTGAACTCCAAGGCTGCCACCTATACCCATGTATAAATCTAATGATACATCCAGCTGATGTCCATTATTTTTGGTTCTGGCTTTGTTTGTTTATGATATCCTGTGTGGTGTATCTTAAAGCAGAGTTCCACCCAAAAGCGGAAATTCCGCTTAGACCACTCCTCGCCCCCTTACATGCCATTTTTTGGGGGGGGGGGCACTTCAGTAGGAGTGGTACTTCCTGTCCCACTCCCTCCTTCCGCCCAGGGACCGCTTAGGCGACTTGTCCCTGTAGGCGATCACCTGGGACACGTGACAGGTCCCAGGCGATCGCCTGTCCACTCAGATTGCGCAGCGCCGCTCGCGCATGCGCAGTGAGTGCCCAGCCATGAAGCTTAAAGCCGTCACGGCCGGGTGCCTAGTTAGAATGGAGGCGCCGGCGGAGAGGGGGGCGAGGAGCAAAGCTCTGTTCGTCCGTGTCGCTGGACAGTGGAACAGGCAAGTATCTGTTTATTAAAAGCCAGCAGCTACACTTTTTGTAGCTGCTGACTTTTAACATAAAAAAGGCTGGAACTCCCCTTAAACTGGGCTGATGTCAATTGTAACATTTCTACCTACATCAGCATCTCCTGCTTCTGAGGAAGCAAAATACACAAAACATGTTGAGCCTCTTGTGAAGGAGTGGTGGAACCCGCTATTATTTATACCGGGGTTCGTCAAAACCTGGGCACCAGGTCGCAAATGCGACTAGAATTAGCGACCTGGCGCCTGAGGCAGCACAGCTGAGGTTTCCTGCGTGCAATTGTCAAATCTGCAAGCTTTTTTTTGCCAGTGCCCAGTCAGTGTAAGGTAGCTGCATATAACCTAGTCATAATTTAAAAAAAAAAAAAAAAAAAAAAATAAGAGTTGGTGCCGTATACTGTAGGACTCGGGAAGCATTTTACAAGTCAGAAGTTTTGCATAAATACTCACTGTGGCTTGTGCAGCAATTAATGCAGCCAGCATGCTTCTCCCTGGAGGTCCTGGAGCACAGAACGAAACACGGACACAACTTCCTGCTACAGCCGAGTTATCCATCTGCCACTGGACTACTTCTGCCATCACTTCTGATTCATATTCCACAATTGCAAAACCTTTAAACTGACCGTCCTGGCCATATGCCAGCTGTAAAAAAAAAAAAAAAAAAAAAAAAAAAAAAAAATTTACACACACCTTTACAATTTAAAAAAAAAAAAAAGAAGAAGAAGAAGAAGAAGAAGAAGAAGAAGAAGAAGAAGAAGGAGGGAAGACGGGGAGGGTACTATAAAGTTTTCAGGAGCTACATGTAAAAATAAGTGATTAGAGGGGGGGGAAAAAAAAAAAAAAAAAAAAAAAAAACACGCGCAGCCAAAAATGTAAAATTAAAAAAAAAAAAAAAAAACAGCCTTATGACTAAAGCACCCAAACATATATGCCAAGTTGATTGAAATGGAGGGTGGAGGCAAGACGTGGCAGGTTCCTCCAAGACAGAGGACTGATTTCTTTGAAATCTGAGGCATCATGGGAGATTTCCCATGAACGCTTGGCGTTCTAGGCAACGCCCATTCTATTCAAAGTCAAGTGACTAAAATCCACCCATGGTCTTTGCTTTTAAAAAAGTTGTGAGTCATAGATGCTCTGGTTCTGCACTCCATTTCAGGGCTCTAACACACACACACACACACACACACACACACACACACACACACACACACACACACACACACACAGGTTGACTTATTCCAGCTCAGTTGATATGTAGATGCAAAACAGAAGAGCTACAAGTTGCTCACTCGCCAGTATAGAGTTCCATCCAAGCTGGTCATGATCAATCCCTCTCAGTCCAGAGCCTGTTGAGGGATTGTGGTCAGCATTGCACATCTAAATGATACCTTTTCTGGATAAACAGAGCCAAAAGCAATCCCATTCTAGATAGATATCCTGCATTCCCCACTGCACTTTATATTCCCTCTATTCTGCTCAGCCCTCCTCAACACTGGAAATGTTTGACTGGAGGAAATCTGTTTGCGTCATTGAATGGATGGCTAAATGCAAGGATAAATAGGAATGGTTTTCCTCCATCAGGGTCACATTGATTTACAACAGCTCCAGTTCCTTCTTCCAGTGTGTACCACCAGGTCCCCTCCACCAGGTACTGAAAATGTCAAGTTTGACTGCTAAATTTTAGGCATGCCTTCCAGACTGAGGTCTCTAATTGGTAGAGATGACTTAAATGAAGTGAAGGAAAAAAATTGTCCCCCCCCCTGCAATTAATACTTACCTAGGTGGATGCAGCATTGGTCCGATACTGCACCCGTCCTCCGGCGCCTCTACACTGAAAACAGAGCGGTCAAACACTGATCGTTCGGTTTTGACAGCTCCGTGAGCAAAGAGCTGTAGACAGTCAGTCACAGCTCTCTATTCTCCCTCCACACTCACTGAAACACTGAGCATGAGGCTGAGCGGCCCGCTTAGGCCCTCAATGGCTCACCGAGGCCGAGATGAGCATCAGTCCAGGCACCTAGCAGATACAGACTTCCATTGTTAGGATGACGTGGTGCCTGCACCGACATTGATGATATCAGCAAAAAGCAGACTTCCATCTGCTCTGCTGAAAATGGGTCACGGGAGTGCAAAACAAACTGCACTCCTGTGATCCATAAGAGAAGTACAGCCAAACAAGCTCATGCTATACTTCTTTAGACCCCTTTCACAGAGCCCTACTGGCAGATTTAGCAGTAAAGCGCTGCTAGTTTTAGCAGCGCTATTCGGCAGAGGAAAGGGTTAAAATGCGCCTATGTAGCGCTTTGGCAGCGGTGCCTATTAATTTCAATGGGCAGGGACGGTGGAGGAGCAGTGTTCCAAAGATGCTGTTCACAGGATTTTTTTTTTTTTTTTAACGTCCAGCCAGCGCAGCACCCCAGTGTGAAAGCACTCGGGCTTTCACATTGGGGTGGGCAGGGGAGGAGTTTCTCATGTGCTTAATTTAGCAAGGAACATGTATTCCACATGCTGCCAAAATTTGTGTGTGCTGTATTGTGCCGTTTCTTCTTGCTGGAGGCTGCCATTTTGCTGAAGCCCAGAGCAGTAAATGAAAACTGAACCCATCGATTTAACTGTGCAGCACTATGGCAGTTGTAGATCAAACAGAAGCAGCTTTCTTGGCTGTAAAGGCTAGGAGGGTTTAATTGTGCTCCAAGGCTGTCAGCAGATTGACCTCTACAAATTCAGTAGTGCCTAAAATTGAGAGCAACTGAGCATTATTGGATTTTAAACAGTATATAGACACTTATTTCATGTTAAGAAGTCATCTATCAGGACATAATTTTCTGACCAAGGTTACACTTTGACTTTTGTTTTTTAAAAAGGAATAAGGTCTGCATCCCATTTGCATTGTTTTCTTTATTTTACTGAAACTCTAGTGCACAGGAACATACGGTGCCAATTCTGAGCTAGGAGAGTACACCTGGCTCCCTCAGGAGTCCTCCCATTATGTAGTCCCATGGTTGTTCAGTAGAGGTCTACTCCTAGTAGGTCTTGACAACCTATGGGTGTTTGGGCACCTTCCTCTGACAAAGTGATGCTTGTATTTATTGTACCCAAGTTGCTTCTATGTGGTGAATAGATTTTTACAGTACTTATTCAGTGCGATCTTGCTGTATACAATGGTGTAATTTGGAGCTTGTCGATATGTCAGTTCACGCTCTTCCTACCCTGTGACACCTACCAGCGTTTTTAGTCTTCTCTTCTGCCCACAATCACCCCTCTTTTGATCTGGCTCTTAAACCTTTGGCTGCTGCTGCTATCCGCAGATCTTTGAGACAAGATTGTTTTGTATGCTGATGCGCTTTGGGACGATACCGCACAATCCCTAGTAGCAGTGATGTCCCTAATCACCACATATGGTTCTCCCTCAGGTTTCACAATAAACTGGGATAAGTCAGTTTTGTTACCGATAGACCCTATGGCGGATAATATGCCAAGTTCCCATCCCGAATAACCATAGTCTACATTCAAACATCATTCTAGGTGTTCAAGTTACATCACAAAATGACCGATTATATATAGAGAGAAATTTAGATCCATTACCTTGCGGGCATGCCCCCGAGTCCAGCATTTGCATCCACAGACATGAATACCGACCCCGCATCATTGAATTTGATTGACAGGAGCCGGAGCCAATGGCTGCACTGCTATCAATCTATCCAATCAAGAGCCAGGACACCGTGGAGAGAGGGACAGCGTGTCCCCACCAAAATGATGAAGGGGCACAAGTAAAAAACGGGGGGCCGGTGACTGTCAGGTTTTTTTCACCTTAATGCAATAGATGCATTAAGGTGAAAAAAAACATGAGGGTTTACAACCCCTTTAATACTCCTATAGGCATGCAGACACACAGGCACACATCTGCATAACAGACGACATTGACAGTGCACCCACCTGGCAGAAAGAAGGGGTGCAGGATTTGGAGAAGGCAGCCTTCAGCTCTGTGACCTCACACTCCTTCAGATGCTCAACACACAAGCAGTGGGAGTGAAGCAGTTCGTAGGTTAGCTGGGACACATCTGACCAATGAACGTACAGCGTGCGGGAACCAAGCTGCCTGCCCAGCAGGTCTGATTTGGCACGGGAAGCAGAGTCCTTCTTCATGTACTCCACAAATCCATAGCCCTTGGGATGTCCCGTAACACCACTGTACACCAGGAAACACCGCTCCAGATTACCAAACGGGCGGACCAAGTCCTCAAACTGCTGCTGGGTATAACCGGGTGGTAGGTTCGCGATACAGAGCAGGGAGTCTGTGGGCTGCAGTTGTACCGAGATCTCACGGTCACGGAGAGGAGTGTGGTGAAATCGGTGGATGGCAGATTCTGCTTGTTCTCCATTCAGCAATGTAACAAAAGCTGCAGGATACAAAACATGGAGAACTCTTTAGTAAGCACATCTCATACTAGTACTGCACAGAAGGTCATATAAGCTAAGCCGACATACTATAGGAGAGAGCCATGGGTCAAGTTTACAGCAGTGTGAAAAGACTATTGGAAAGGTAAACATGCCAACATGCAGAATTGACCTATTTTCATAGTGCTCCCCTGTGTTACCCTAGAATGAAAGACTTGCAACCAGGTCGTGCTGAAAACCGATTGGACCATCTGCCTCGCTGATATGCCAACTCTTTAGCTTCAATACTTGGGAGCTGCTGACCCAGTACAAATGTACTTGTCGGTAAGTCGCAACTTCCACATGCTCATTTTATGCAAGCAAGACAAACGAGACAGCCAGGCGACTAACTGGTTACACTCAACTGCGCTCTGCTCCAGGAAGACTGAGAACTGAATCGATCAACAGCCCCATGATCACTCAGTTCTAGATTCTTAGAGCCTACAGGGGACAGCTGCAACAGACCAATACTGTATCATGAAGGCAAGTATGCATTTTTTGGGGGGAATTCTTACTTTGAAGAGGAGCTCCCCCACCCAAAAAAAAAAAAAAAACCCACACACCCAGCTACAGATACTGTAGGCGCTGACTTTAAGTGCACTTACCTGTTCAGGGATATCCTCATCCAAGGTGGTTCTTAAATAAGCTTTGGGTGCAGGTGCCAGCCTCTCAAGTAAGGGAAACTAGAAGTGAAGCCTTAGGCCCCTTTCACACATGCGGATCCCGGGAGGATCAGTTTTTTGGACATCCGCTTGCTCAGCAGGGGATCTCTCCATTGATCCCTGCTGAGCCGGCAGATAACGAGTCCATCTCTGCACACTGTGCAGAAACAGACCGGTCAGAATCTCTGCTTTCCTCTATTTGGGGGGGGGGGGAGTTTCCTCTGTCATAAGGTTAGGAGCATAGCGGAGACTGATGTCATCAGATGTTCATCCACCATCCCTTAGATACATGCATGTCCGTTTGTCATCCGAAAACGGATGGATGAAAAACAGACATGCGGCTTTGCAGCTGGATTCCTACTGCATATGTAAAAAAGTCACGCTGCACCTTGAGAATGGTCCCATAGTTTTCTGGGCACACAGTCTCCTGCGTTCGGAAGTTTGGTCTTAGTGACAGAGTGTTCCGTAAGAAAGGAAATGACCAGGAATCTTGCTGCCCTCAGAATAATTGGTATTCTTTAAGACTAAAATGTAAAAAGGAAAAAAGGAGGGTGCACTGACCTAGTGCATTACCAGTGGCTAGGTTTATTAAAAATATATTAAAAGATTACAAATACTCACAAAGCAAGTATGATAGTAGGCACATATAACATTCCATCAAGGGGAATTGCCTCCTGCTGCAACCAGATACCAGAGAGTCCAGACGACAGGTATTACAGCTACGGCTGACGCGTTGCGAAGGCGAACCCTCTTCCTCAGAGCCAAAAAGTGATAGTGACTGGACCCCTCTCTGGATTTTCTTAAATCCATGTGTAAGTGGTCACCTGTCTACAGCTCCACCCACCACAGGCCACTCCTCTTCCCCAAAGGGGCATGCCCATATAAACTTAACCCCTCACTATCCACACTGATACACCCATCTATATATCAGATAGTATACATGCATACACCATATGTATATACATCAGCTGGCAGAAGATGAACGGCACATATACATGGCGGGACTTACCCATACCACACAGGCCATCAAGAACAGTCAGTCACTGCTGTCACCCGTCTGAACGTCGCAACATTTGCTTCCCGTGATGCTGGGCTATGGTCCCACCACTAGATGGGATGCACGCTGGCCGAAAACCCGGAAGTGGCAGTGGATGTGCGTTCCACCCACCACTTCCGGTAACTGAAGACGTCACTTCCGCCCTCAGATGGACTGGACAGGCATCAGAGGTTGTCCCGGATTCGGAGGCGGACCCTCACACTCCGCATCCGGTGTCAACACACCCCTGTACACAGACGCCAGTACCGGCCAGAGACTATGTCCCAGAGTAGTAGGTTCGCGCGCGGCACAAGTCAGACGCGCCCCGCGCAGACCAGGGACCCGGAGAGCAACAGCCACCAACACAGCCTCCAATCCATATGGGGTCCCATAGCCGCCATAGTAGCGGTAAACCTCAACGGACAAGGAAGTCTGGGTGTGCACAGGGGGACCAATACACATCAAAAAACGGGAGGGGGGGGGGAAGCCAATTGATGACCAGCACAAGTCAGTGACACACCACATCCTCCAACCCATGGCAGCTCAAACTATAAGAGGGAAACCCAAAATGATTGTAGAAAAACAGTGCTATTCTAGGTGACCTGTGAGGGCTGTCACTCCAGCATGTGACCCCTCTCCTATACACAGACGGGACATAAAAACACACCAAAAATTGATGGTGTAAGCACCCATAGTTTCATAATTAACTCTTGCCCAAATACACATGGAATCCAGATGTCAAATTCACTGGGTAAAAAGGAACAAATAGTTCAATTGCTCCAGGAGAAGTCCAATACCACACTTTGGTCCATACAGATATCATAATATGGAACCAAATAACACAAACCAAAGCAATATAAGTGACATGTATGTGTTCGCATACCACCCACTCAGGGCACGCACCCGCCCCACCGCTTACCCATAACAATTGAGCCAGCGGCAGGCGCATATGCGCACCGAGTCACCCAACCCCCTGGGCACGTAACGCATGCGCCCACACACGTGCAGACTCTCGAACAATGTACCCAATCGATGCAGGAGCATTGTAAAAATATCTAATAAAGGACCCACCCACAGTCCAAATCCAAAATATATGAAAGACTGTCAAAACCTATTCATTGGTGGGAATATACTCTAAAAAAATGATAGCCTAACAAATACCTCGGGACTACATGTCTAGACTACCACGAGCCCCACTATCACAATATTAACTGAATCTATAAAATAGTTACCTAATTATAGTTAATAGCTAAAAATACAAAAATAATAAAAATATTACTACTAGTGTATGTAATGCACTCCCTATATTTAAAAGATCCTAAACCACTATAGAAGATAAGACCAAAGGTCCTACTACACTAGAGGACCAGTGGGCCTGACCAAGGTAAGTGGAATCGCTACATGACGGAGCACATGGCCCCACTAACTTAGGGAAGTGACATCTACCTATCTTGACAGTACAGGAAATATAACGCCAAACGAGACAGAAGGGGATCTACACTACATTGTGTAACTCGATCCCTTCGTTTAGGCCATGAGGAACTAGAGAGCCCAAGGTGAATATCCAATATGCCTCTCTGGTACACAGGATCTGGTGTTTTTTTACCACTGTCAAAATCATTCGATATGGCCTCAATTCCAAAGACTTTTAAGCCACTTACCGAACTATCATGAGCCGCTTTGAAATGTCTGGGTACCGAATAGTTATCTTTTTCCGTCGGGATACTACTCCTATGCTCTCCCATTCTCGTTCTCATTGGTCGTGAAGTACAACCAACGTACAAGAGGCCACATGGACAGAGAAGACCATAAATCACGAATGAGGTCCCACAGTTAATAAACTGCTTGACTTTATGGTACTTCCCATCTGTTCCCTGGACTTTTGCGATGGCTCATGTATAGACCGTTACCACAGTTTCCAACCCCACATTTATAACTACCTTTTTGGTCAAACAATGTGGTCCAGGGTTTGTTTAGACCTGTGTTTTTGATTTTCTTAACTCTGCTCTGGGCCACCATACTTCTCAAATCTCTTGGTCTTCTAAAAACTAAGTTTGGATATAAAGGCAGGCTGGTTCGCAGGATATGGTCAGATCTTAGAACTTTCCAGTTTCTCCTAAAGATCTTCTGAATCATTGGCACTTTGTTATTGTACCTAGTACAGAATCTCACCTGTGGTTTTTCATCGTTAGCCTCCAACTTAGCCGAATTGTCCAAAGTCATTTACCAGATTGTTATATAATTTAAAAAAGGTACTTCTGGAATGCTTCATCCACATGCTTGTCCTCGTATCCCTTCTCGCTAAATTTGTTTTTGAGGATCTGTGCCTGTTCCTCAGTCTCTTAAAGGTGCACATCCTCCACAATCTACAAAACTGTCCAAAAGGGGACATTTTTGATCCACCTAGGGTGGTGATGACTGCGAGCATGAAGGTAAGAGTTACCTGCACTCGGTTTAAAATGCGTCTGAGTAAATCGTGCCTTCGTCATCTACCTGTAGTTCCAAATCTAGAAACACTAGAGATTTCTCATCTATTACATGGGTAAAAAAAAAATTCCAAAGGAGTTTTAAGCAATGTGTCAGGAAACCATCCAACTCTTCATCTGATGACATCCTCATTATTTGGAATGGAACAATGTAACGCAAGCAATTGAGGAACTATTTGTTCCTTTTACCCAGTGAATTTGACATCTGGATTCCATGTGTATTTGGGCAAGAGTTAATTATGAAACTACGGGTGCTTACGCCATCAATTTTTGGTGTGTTTTTATGCCTTGTCTGTGTATAGGAGAGGGGTCACATGCTGGGGTGACAGCCCTCACAGGTCACCTAGAATAGCACTGTTTTTCTACAATCATTTTGGGTTTCCCTCTTATAGTTTGAGCTGCCATGGGTTGGAGGATGTGGTGTGTCACTGACTTGTGCTGGTCATCAATTGGCTCCCGGGGACTCCCCCCTCCCATCTCCCCCAGCATCCCCGTTTTTGATATGTGTATTGGTCCCCCTCTGCACACCCTGACTTCCTTGTCCATTGAGGGGTGGAGGTTTACCGCTACTATGGGACCCCATATGGATTGGAGGCTGTGTTGGTGGCTATGTGTCTCTCCGAGTCCCTGGTCTGCGCGGGGCGCGTCTGACTTGTGCCGCGCGTGGACCTACTACTCGGGGACATAGTCTCTGGCCGGTACTGGCGTCTGTGTACAGGGGTGTGTTGACACCGGATGCGGAGTGTGAAGTCCACCTCCGTATCCGGGACAACCTCTGATGCCTGTCCAGTCCACCTGAGGGCGGAAGTGACGTCTTCAGTTACCGGAAGTGGTGGGTGGAACGCACATCCACCGCCACTTCCGGGTTGTCGGCCAGCGTGCGTCCCATCTAGTGGCGAGGTTCAGACGGGTGGCAGCAGTGACTGACTGTTCTTGATGGCCTGTTTGGTATGGGTAAGTCCCGCCATAGTTTTCTGGGACCTGTGATGTGTCCCAGAAGACTGTGGGGGGGCTGAACTTCCAGCTCAGATCACTGCATCTAAGAAATTGGAGCAGGTACCAGACCCCGCAAAAAGTGTGGCAGTGTGCAAACAAGAAAAACGTCCCTCTTCAGGTGGCACTCCGCTTTAAAAAGACATGCATGAGCCATGGGCAAGAAGTATAGAGGGACTTGTATGATCCTTTTCTCTGCCTATAGGAAAGATAAGTGCCATTAGGTTTTACAGACTACATAGAAGCCACATAAGCCCCTCTTTCCAATGCTGTCCTAAACCAATCCTTCACAGGTATCTAGATCGCATGGAGAACTAGACATGACCCTGAACCTACACATGTGGCTCCTAAAGGTCCAAGGGGGATGGTAGCCAAGGGGATAGGCCCTCTTCATCCTCCATGTATATCATCCCTACATTAGGCAACTCACAAAACATACTTATTCTATCTTCATCAGAATTTGTCCAGGTAATAAACGTTTGGTTCTTACCAGTTCCTTTATATTTATCAACAAAACAGTATTTCAGCTCATAGTCTGCCAGTAGATCATGGACTTCCTGAAAAAAATAAAAATATAAAAGTAAATAAAAATGTATACACAATATTAAGGCTAGCTCATACATGATTTAGAACAAGGTTATTACAAAAAAAAGTTTTCCGATGAGGAGTAAACAATGAAGGTAATAAAGTGAAGACTTTTGCCCAGACTACACGCACTAAAGTATTTACATATACTCGAGCATTAAAAGCAAGCCATCATTCACCTTTGTACAAAAAAAAAATAAAAAAAAGTGAGGGAGTTTAAAGGCGATGAAACTTCTACCAGGTCACACAAATCTCAGTTATCACTATGCAAAACTGTTAAGTATCGAATAAAGAAAAGGTTAGACGCTGTCAGGGGTTTATTGCAGTCATGTACCCATTGCAGATAGAGAGATAAGAGCTAAAAATTCACCAATGCTGCATACATACACAACCACCAAAATAAACTGGCAGCGGTCTTACAGGATAAATTAGGGCTGAAACCCAGCCATAATAAAAAAATTGTTGTAAACCATTTTCTTTATCAATTGACAGCCGATTAGTTGCCCTGCATACATAATGCATTATTTACATATCAGTATACATACAGCTCAGCAAGTGCCTGGAAACTTGTGAATGTGCGAAGAGCAACACCTCATGGGACATGTAGTCCTGGGCAGTTGAAGGAAATGATTAAGGCCCCTTTTCACACAGGCTTTGATCAGTTTCAGGCGGACCAGATCAGACTCTCCATTAACTCCTATGGGGCAGCAGATGTCAGCGCTGACATGTCCGCTGATATCCAATTCTGTCTGTGAAATTTAGATGGAGGCGGACCCCATTTCCCATCCATCTGGCAGATCGAATGGGATCAATGGACCTGGTGACCCCGCCTCTTATGTCGTCACAGTCCCATCATGCCCCAGTACCGTTACGTCATAAGGGGCGGGGTCACATCACCCAGTTGCCACACCCATGTATGTATATATATATATATCTCTCTCTCTATCTCTCTATCTATCTCATTGCAGACCTTGCTCACGGCATTACAGCAGGAGGGAGTGTCGTGTCAACATCTCAGGAAGAGAAGAGGGAAGAAGACGTCGCAGAAGACCGGGCTCCTCTGCTAGCAAAAAAAGAGCGGCAAAAGAGCAGAAGATAGCGGAGGAGCCCGGCAGAAGGCACCGGAGAAGAACCAGAGAGCGTGGAAACGACACGGGAGAGAGGGAGAAGAGGCCTGAGAGACCCCCGAATTCGGAAGACAACCCCCAAAGCTGCCTAATAAATTACATTAAAAACCTGTCTTTTTATTGACACTTCCCCCCCCCCCCCCGGTGAATAGGGGTACGATGTACCCCATATACTTATCGGAATCCGGGAGCCCCCTTTAATAAGGGGGCCCCCCCACCCTAAGTGTCTGGCATTGGCGGGAATCCAAGTCAGATCCCCATTAGGTTGCAATGGAAATGGCAAACCGCAGCTAGTCGCACTGTACAAATGCAGCTGATCGCAGTTGGAGTCTTGAATTTCACAGAAAAAAAAAAACCACAACATGCTTTTAACTGCGGCAGAATAGCCATCCGTGTGAAAGGTGCCTTACAGTCTAAATCTTTTTCTGAGACTGAGATAGAGAGATAATATATCTCCTGAAGAATTACTTGGAACCCCCAAACATAAATTTTAGCAGAGACCCTAGGGAATAAAATGGCAATTGCTGCAATATTTTATGTCACACTGTATTTGCCCAGCGGTCTTTCAAATGCAATTTTTTGGAAAAAAAAAATAAAGTAAAGTTAGCCCATTTTTTTTTTATGTTTTGATGTAAAAGATGTTACGTCGCGAGAATTGTCATCCATCTTCCAAGCAAAAAAGAAAAAAAAAGTGATTCTCATTTTAGCCAGAATCATGCGGCTCTAGGTGAGGATGGTGCTGGATCCTTGGAAAGGAGTTATTAAAGTCAGCAGCTACAGCTCAACCACATGTTTTTACTGCCCTTCACCCCCTGCCAATTTAGGCCTACAATTCGCCAAGCTGTTATAATATTTGTTACCAAGACTATGGAAAATAAAAAACTTGGGTTTCATGTGGATGCTTTTGCAATGCCACTGTGCCCTCCAGGCCTATTTTTACTCCATGGAACACAGCCAGATAGAAATAGAGTAAAACAGTAAAATGTGTCAATCAAAAAGGCACGACAGTGAGTGTTCTGGAAGGCAACACAACCTCAAACCAAATAGAAAAAAAAAAGGATGACAACTGAAAATCATAATGGAGTATATAACACAACGACCAGAACCCAGCATGTGATTTTTAACTTTTCATTTTAAATCTAACATGACTGGTTTAAAGCCTTGCATAACCCGATAATCATCCCTGGGTGATGCCATCTGCGTTAGAGAGGGGACTGGAATTTGCACACGATCCTATTGTCAGGAGGCCACTGACAGGGGTGTATGGGGATCACAGGACTGAATGGCAACACTGCAGGGCACAGCTGTACGAGAGGCCAGTGACATCATCCCAACAAAGGGGGAAAGTGAGAACCTGCATCAGGGATCACCAGGTCAGCTCACTGTTCTCTATTCAGGAGAGAGCTTGAGGGCTGACTACTCTAGAAGAGGATTGGGGGATTTTTTTGATCACTTCATTTTAGTGGAGGAGAGCGGAAAGCACAACTAAGCTAGCTACTTCACGTCTTATCTGGATTAACATTCAACACAAAACCAATCACAGGTTAAAATGCCTTCAAAGTTCTGCAAAAATCCATTTTGGTCACCATTAGTGTTTTGAAAGTTATAAAATATACTGTACAATGGGGTTGATTTACTAAAGGCAAAAAGAACACACACACACACACACACACACACACTTTGCTCCTTTATTAAGCTCTGGAGCAACTGTTCTTGCAGAGTGCCACATGCAGTCTATTGGCCTTTAGTAAATCAACCCCAATGACTAATACACTTGGCGTGCCAGCAGAATAGATTAGGGGCCCATTCAGACAAGCATATGCAATAAACACAGGATACTCCTGGCAACAAGATCCACCATTTAAAGATGTCCATATGCTGTAGGCATGTCACAGTTTAAATGCATACAGCATTACTGGAGTCTATTGGCCGCCCACGGCAGACATGTAAATATCAACCATAAGAAGCTATTTTTTACATGTTGGTCCTAAATGAGGCACACGGGCAGCTGCAATGAATGACTTCAGCCAATTCTAAATGTCTGAAGGTGAGGGGGAATGCTGCGCCATCACCTCATTCAGGACCAACATGGAAATATCAATAGTATCAGCCGATTTACATATCAGGCCTGAGCAGCAGCTACTAATAGGGTGCATGTACAATGATCACACGTATGGAAAAGTGTGAGATTAGAGAGATAGATTAGAGAGATACACACCTGCATGATTTTGGTCTGAACGCAAGGCCAATTCAGCCATACAATCTGTATGGCTGAATTTGCATCGCACAGACATTGCATGCGATCTGCAGTGCGGTGTGAATCACATGCAATGTCTGACATCTGGTGTGAACTGGCACTTAAAGGGGTTGTAAAGGTTCATTTATTTTCTAAATGGGTTCCTTTAAGCAAGTGCATTGTTGGTTCACTTACCTTTTCCTTAGATTGCCCTTCTAAATATTTGTTTTCTTTGTCTGAATTTCTCACTTCCTGTTTCTCCTCACTAAACTTCACACCATCATCCGAGCCGTGTGGAGTCAGCCAGAACAGCTTTACTGAGGAGGAGCAGGAAGTGAGAAATGCAGGCAAAGAAAACAAAGAAAAAAAATATTTAGAAGGGAAATCTAAGGAAAGGGTAAGTAAAACAATGCACTAGCTTAACCACCTTGCGCCCGCCGTACGACTATATACGGCCGCAAGGTGGTTGTTAAATGCCAGGAGGCCGTCTTTATACGGCCTCCGCTACTTTGGCCACTGGGGGGCGCGCGAGCGCCGCGCGCACGTGCCCGGCGCGTCACTGCAATGCCGATGCGCGTGCCTGGCGACCGCGATGTCCGCCAGGCACCTGCGATCGGCTGTTACAGAGGCAGGACGTGGATCTCTGTGTGTAAACACAGAGATCCATGTCCTGTCAGGGAGAGAGGAGACCGATGCTGTGTCCCTTGTACACAGGGACACAGATCGGTCACCTCCCCCAGTCACTCCCCTCCCCCCACAGTAGTAATCACTCCCAGGACATACATTTAACCCCTTCCTCGCCCCCTAGTGTTAACCCCTTCCCTGCCAGTCACATTTATACAGTAATCAGTGCATATTTATAGCACTGTTCGCTGTATAAATGTGAATGGTCCCAAAATGGTGTCAAAAGTGTCCGATGTGTCCGCCATAATGTGGCAGTCACGGGAAAAATAAATAAAAATTACTAACAAAAAAAATAAATAATAAAAATGCCATAAAACTACCCCCTATTTTGTAAACGCTATAACTTTTGCGCAAACCAAACGCCGATTGCGATTTTTTTTTACCAAAAATATGTAGAAGAATACGTATCGGCCTAAACTGAGGAAAAAAAAATATTTTTTTTTTTTAAAAATTGGGATATTTATTATAGCAAAAAAATCAAAAAAAAATTGTGTTTTTTTCAAAAATTTACGCTTTTGTTTATAGTGCAAAAAATAAAAACCGCAGAAATGATCAAATACCACCAAAAGAAAGCTATTTGTGTGGAAAAAAACGTCAATTTTGTTTGGGAGCCACGTCGCACGACCGCGCAATTGTCATTCAAAGCGTGACAGTGCCGAAAGCTGAAATTTCGCCTGGGCAGGAAGGGGGTTTATGTGCCCAGTAAGCAAGGGGTTAAAGGAACCTATTTAGAAAATAAAAAATGAACCGTTACAACCCCTTTAAAGCGGAAGGAAACCCATCGATTTAACAGTTTCAAAAAGCAGTCACATTCCCAGCATGCCGGGAATGCAAACTGTCACATTGGTTGGTTGTGCTCAACCAAACTGTCAAACCATCCAATGTCTGGTGTCATAACTGAACACATGTGCAGCAACAGAGGCCAAGATGGCAGCTTCCTTGCCTGAAAATGATAGGGTTTACTTCCACTTTAAATACTAAAGTCTCTATTTTAATTAAAAATAATCAACGGGTCCCTGACCTTGGGCAGTGAAACGCACAGCGGTCTGAGTGTGCGCTGAACGGGGGAGGTAGTCTCTCCCTACTTGTATGTGGACTATCCCAAGTGCCAGGTAGGCACCATTAAAATGTAAGCTGGCATTTTTGGGGTTTATTATATTCTTTTTAAAGAGTATTACGCCATTAGTCCCCATTCTCCAATTTCGAAACGATTTTATGGTGGAGGGGAGGAGAGGAAGTCACTCTTGATCCATTCTAATGGATTAAATACAGGATCCATCACGCATCTATTAAGAGCTGGACTGACCCCCTTTAGTTAAAGCGGACTTTGTCATCCCCCTATTAAATCTTCTGCCCTTTCTGCCAGTAAATACCTTATACAGCCCACTTCCTGTTTCTTGTCTGGCCAATGACAGCTGGAGGCGTGTCTAAATCCAGGAAGTGAACAGGCAGCAGCCAGACTCAGTGGAGGGAGATTTCTGCAGCATATTTAGCAAGTACAGAATCACAGTATATATAACATATTATGCAAAGTGGTTGGAGGGAAGCTTCTGAATGGCAAAGATGTTTTATTACAAATTATGTGGGCAGACTGCGGTTCCCCTTTAAAGGGCTAATTTTTACACTGAAGATTTAATGAACTTTTGGACCATTTTTCCCTTTTGGTCAACTGTATAAACTCACTTGATTATGTTATATTAACTGTTTTTGGTACCACATGTATATTTGGTGCTCCTGGCCCCTCCTTCCTGCCGAGTGGCCCCTCAGCAGCTTGCTATGGGCGCACCTGAGCCAAGTGGCAGCTCTGTGTCCATTCAGACAGAGCTGCAGCCTGGCCCAGCCCCCTTTCTCTCATTGGCTGGCTGACTGACAGCAGTGGGAGCCAATAGCACCGTGCTGCTGTCTCAGCCAATGAGGGAGAGTCCTGGGCAGCCGAGACATTCCTACTACAACCACTGGTGGATAGAGATGGGGCTCAGGTAAGTATTAGAGGGGTTGCTGCACACAGAAGGCTTTTTACCTTAATGCATAGAATACATTAAGATTAAAACAACCTACAACCCCTTTAATGCATTCCAATGGCCAGAAAAAATTGGAATGGAAGCTGTTCCGAAGTCTCCCCCAAGTAGTTCAGGAGCATTTTTTCTGAGTAGCTCCCATTAGAACAGTTCCATTGCACTGAATGGAGCATGACTTGTAAGATGACCAAGCCCCTGACAGGTCGCCCCAGTGTGAACCGAGCCTTAAAAAAAAAAAAAAAAAAAAAAAAAAAAGTTGTATTCCCGGCATGCCAGGAATGATGACCGACATAGGTTGTGCGCAAACCATCCAATGGTTGGTGTCATAACAGATCACATGTGTAGCACCATGGCAGCGCAACAGCAAACAGACAAGATGGCAGCTTCCTTGGCTGAAAAGGATAGGAGAGAGCTCTGTAATCCCCACTGCTAGCGGGGATCTCGCACTGCTATTGACCCCCCGGTCCAGGGGGGGGGGGGGAGGGACGAGAATAGTGAAAAGAGTTATCCCCTCAAAATAAGTCATTGTCTAAACTGCTGGCAACAAGAGTACACCCCATAAGTGAAAATGTCCAAATTGGGCACAAAGTGTCAATATTTTGTGTGGTCACCATTATTTTCCAGCACTGCCTTAACCCCCTTTGGGCATGGAGTTCACCAGAGCTTCACAGGTTGTCACTGGAGTCTTCCACTTATCCATGATGACATCACGGAGCTGGTGGATGTTAGAAACCTTGCACTCCTCCACCTTCCATTTGAGGATGCCCCACAGATGCTCAATAGGGTTTAGGTCTGGAGACATTCTTGGCCCGTCCATCACCTTTACCCTCAGCTTCTTTAGCAAGGCAGTGGTAGTCTTGGAGATGTGTTTGGGGTTGTT